>CAWUFW010000444.1:1480000-4366289 GCA_963921515.1 Calotriton arnoldi
AGCAAATCCGTCAGAATGTTGGGGGAGGCGGCCTTCAAGATTTTAAAGGCTAAACAGAGAGCCTTGAACTCAATCCGTTGAGCTACAGGCAGCCAGTGGAGGCGGCGGATTGTATTAGCCACTGAGCAGACCCAGAAGAGATCTCATCCAATCAAGACGCTGTTCTCATGCTGTTAAGCAGCATGAGTGAAGTGTTGTCTTGATTGGCAAGAGCAGGCTGGCTCTGGCTCTATGCTCCAAAAGCACTGTAGGCCTGTACCTGCTCTCCAGCTCAGCTGTCCAATACAGCCGGATTGGAGTTGTTTGAATTGCGTAAGCCAGTTTGGCCATAGCAAGGTAGTTGGCCAAACCAACATGCGCACTTCAAACTTAAGTGGCCACTCCTCACTGCTGCCAAACATTGGCAGCAGTGATGCACTGGCCCCACCCTGCCCTTGCACTCTGTTTTCTGGCAATAAAATCATTTTATTACCATTTTATGCTTTCTGCGCAGCAGTGTGGAGGGCGGCGGCGCTCCTCCGTTCCCATGGAAGAACGGCCGCTGAGTATAGGTAGATCAGTGAGTACGTACAGCATGTGTTCAATTATTCAGCCTGGTGTTGATGTACAAGCCTTACACGCAGCAAGTCTCTCTGGATCAAGTACCTCTCCCTCTACGCGGACAAATCCCAAAACATGGCATTCGTGGCATAATATTAGGACCCTTCGTTGTTTTTTAATCCGGGCAGAGCCAGCCGTGGACTGTCACTCTGGGTATGTGATAACTGACTGCCTCGTCTCATTGAACTTAAACACCCCTACAAGTAAATTCAATGAGCAGATATTTTTGTGAACTTGTATAGTATGTACAAGGCCTAATGGGAGTCAGAGCGCTTACAGATGAGATATCTATACAGTGTAGTGAGTAATAGTTGTACAAAATGCAAGTGTGAAAAGATTCAGTAAATAGAATATCAGAAAACAATCAAATCATATGAGCAAGTCAATAAAATGATGTCTACAAATTACAATATGAACAAAAACACTGCAGAAGAACAGCGCGATTAACATAGTAGTTTATGCCTACATAAAGATATTTACAGGATTACATAGGTAAGTGTAAAGCTGTTAACAAAAAGGGTTCAGAGATGTGGGCATGTGCCACGAGGTCAGGCTCTGAAGCACAAATGTAGATCATGGACCCACGGCTTTGATTGGGGTGTAGCGTTTTCACCCAGATGAGCTGTAAGGAGGGATTCTCTTCATATTGCAGGGCTCTGTCTCTTTTCGCTGAGGCTAGTAAGCTGGATCACACATATATTGTTATATGACGAAAAGACGTCATCAAAGGTTGCTACCTGTTGCACTACAACTCTGCAATTATTGCCTCAAGTACCCATTATTTTATGTGTTATTGTTTTTTTGCTGCTATGTAGGCCTGAAAAATCTGTTCATAACAGAGGAAATGCCATGTCTTTTTGTATGGGCTTCGAGACGTGTACAAAGCCTCCAGTCAATCAGATCAGGTATATTATGTAAAGAAATAACATGGGATAGGGCTGCTTGTCGGTGAGTTTTTTTCCCCACGGTATGGGGGCAGAAACCATACCCAATATTTTAGGAAACCCCCAAATATCAGAAACCCCAAATTTACCTCATACAGTTCTCACACTAGAAATAATTGCGCAACAAGGCAGCCTCCCCAACATCAGTTTAGCAGTGTATCGGAATTAGTAACTTTGACTACTCAATAATTGAGTTCTAAATCAGAAGGAAACGTTAAAGGATTTTATTTTAAAAAATCTCAAATCAATCGGTACAGAATAAATGCCATAAAAGCTCAAATGCAAAGTTATCACAAAGTAATTAAAATCAGAAATCATTCTAAGTTCCTAATGAGCAGTAAAATCAGAAATGAGTCAGACAGCATCCTTTTTAGCATCATGGAAAACTCAAAAATCTTCTGGCTCACCCCCAAAATCAAGTGGTTCCTAGACACAATTCTTGCATAACAAATGAGCTAAAACTGCATATTCTTCATAGCATGATCGTATCAGAAGTAATAACATCAGTACCATAACACATTAGCACTATCCCATTCTAAGAAAGCATCCAGCATTTTTCGTGCTTCTGCCATCTGGAGCTGTTCGAACAAAATATGAATTTTTTTTAAAATATCAGTTCTCCCTAATTATTTGGACTTGTATACCCAGCGAAACTACAGCGGAAGGACCTTGGATGTTGCAACATATCTGGAACCCTAGAAGTTTCATTGAAATCCTTGTGTTCATAACAGTGAAAAAACATTACATCAGCTGTCTTCACTTCTGCAGAGCTTGTGAGGAGAAAAGATGCGCAGAGGAACATGATGGGAGGCGGTGAATACAGTAGTGAATGACAGAATCGGCATTCGTTTTATTCAAGGTGGAGTTTTCATATGAATGTGGCACAACTAATTTATGTTAATAAACACACTTCAACACCTAATATCAAAATAATTTCAACTATAATCACATTGACCCCTCATTGGTGGCATCTGCCCATCCTTCCTGGTGTCAGCAATAGGGGCCCTGCCCCGACTACGTCTATCAGTCCTAACCCCCTCTGACTGCAAAACTGATAATACTGCAGCAGGACCACTCACAAATGCCCCTTCACAACATCAGAACACTATCATGGAAAGGTATGGCATCAACTCATACTGCATTAAATTCCCTCAAAACCTCTCCAAACAGGCCGCAAAAGACTTCAAGCACAAAACTCTCAAAGAGCATCTTGAAACGCTAACTGCGGATAATATCTACTACAGTCCAGCACAAGGTGGCCGCAAAATTGACCATCTGCTACACAATAAAACCTGCCAAATGGAGAGAGACCTTCCTTCAAAACCTTCACGTAACCAAAGCTACAAACATCCCCTATGGACTCAAGCTCACTATATCCCCATCCCCTATCAGAACTGACCATAACGTCACCAGAAATGGGAACATCCTAGTCCAAGCCTCAGAACAAAACCTAACCATTTTTGACCGACACTTCACCACACTCTGCACCTGCCTGCACTCTGGTGCCACCCATGTCCCCTTTACCATTAAACCAGTTCCTCGTGCAATGAGTGGATTCATGCACCCACGCTGCCTCCCTCTCGCAATAAGCGGATTCATGCTCTCGCACCTCCACCCCCAAAACCCACGACTCTCAACTCCCCCTGCGTGGTCTCCACCCACACACCCACACACCCCGTTCATCCCCCTCCACTGTCGAACGCCTGGACGCTACGATTTTACCTCCAGAATCATCCTTACCCCTTCCCTGCCCCCTACTCCCAGGCTTTCAACCCAGCCTGAGTTGCACCTCGCTTCTTTTGCCCTGCAATCCTCCGCCCCCAATAGGATGTCTCCTTCCTTAGCCTCCACCCATGGCTCCGACTTGCCTCAGCACACCCTTCTCCCCTCTGCTGTCCCAGGAGTCTCGCAACTGCTCCCTATAATAGCCCGTCTAGAACTCAAAATCAACACTATTTTGGATGAAATTGTGTCTCTTTGCATAGAAGCAAAGAATATCTACACCCTGTTCAAACCCCTCACAACATTGGTAAAACTCTGTCCCTGCCACTAACACTTTGCATTGGCCCAAACCCAAACGTTCCATGACTAGGACGTACCAGCAGGAGGCTGAATTGATTGAAAAATCCCAATGCATACCCCTAGCCAATACTCTGCCCTCAAGATCCCGCTTGACCTTAGCTCGAACAGGAGCTTGAACTCCTCCCGCCTTCCTCGACCCTCCTCCCAACTTACCACCATCCAACCATCCTGAACAGAGACCTACACCCACGACTCGCTGCATGCTTATAAACTGCAGATCATCAATCAAGCATGCCACCGATATAGTGGATACCATCCTACAGCATAACACGGACATCTGCTTTCTAACTGAAACCTGGTTAAACGACCACTCTTCACCTTACATAGACCTCATCTCCTCCTCCACCCCCAGTTTTTCAATCATTCCCAGCGCCCGCAAAGGTGGCGCAGTAGCCATTATACATAAAAGCAATCTCTGTTTAACTCCCGAACAACCTACATTTTAATATCTAGGAGCTCAGCTCTCCACATTTTGTCCCAACCACCAAATTCCATGTCATCTATCACCCTCCTTGCAAAACTTCACAATTCCTTGAAGACCTAGCAGGCCTAATATCGCAAACCTCACTAATAGACAGCTCTGACATTATATTAGGAGACCTAAACTTGCACCTGAAAATCACTAAAGACCCCACAGTACAGGCCCTTTCCATCATTTTGCAAGCAAACGATCTCACCCAAAATTGCAACATGCAAATGCACAACAAGGGCTCCACACCTGGCGCAATTATCTCCAAGCACAACACACTGTCCTCTATCCTACCATCCGACTGGTCGGATTACAGTCAAATTCTCTTCAATCTTAATTCCATCCATCTCCGTTCTCTCGAAGGCAGCCGTCCCACGTGCTGGGTAAGAAACATCCAACAAATTCCACAAAAGGAGCTAAAAGCTTTAATCAGTACCCAAATACTACCTCCTTCCGACCTACCAACAGTCGAGTACCTCACCGCCAACCACAACACAAAAATTATAGAACTTGTGGAAACAATCGCCCCTCAAACTCAAGAAGTCAAGAAAGATCCCCTCCAGACCCTGGTTCAATAAAGACCTGAACAATGAAAGGTGACAACTCCATTTAGCTGAAAGAAACTGGCGACAACAACCATCGGAATCCAATCTCTCGCTCCTCCTGGCTGAACGCAAAAATTACAAAAAACACATCTTCAAAGAAAAATCAGCCTTCTTCAAAGATCAATTTGACAGGTCTAGGAACAGACCTAAAGACTTGTTCACTATCATCAAACAAACCTCCTCTTTCTCTCAGCATTCAAGTAACAACTCTTCAGAGCGCTGTGAAGAATTCACCACATTCTTTGCGGAAAAAATATTGAACATCGAACTATCTCTCGAGCCATCCACCTCCCCACCCCGCACTAACGATGACCCCAGCGGAAAGAGCTCACCTATAACTCTACCGTCAATGAAAGGATGCCTCCCCCTCTCTCCAACTCAGCACACCAAGCTTTACTTCCACATATACAACTAAGTCACTACTTACTATACACAACCTCGCTAGACTCAATGTAGATCATTCACTACTATACTGACAGATATATGTGATACAGTTAATAAGATTTGCATGGAGAATGCCCAAATCGCAACTTGCATCCTTATGGCATAACACACATGTAAAAATTGAATAATTCATCTGATGCTGGGAGGGATGGACTGCAAAGGGCGTTAACCTAATCAAACAGTTAGTCTGAATCCGATCCCCTCTTGTTCGTTGAACTTCAACTTAAACATAACCTACCTAATTTCTATGATTTTTTTTGAAGTTGAAAGTCACAATTCGGAAGCTTAGAAGCATACATGTTCCAGACCTACCATCATTACTGAAGAAGACAGTTCCCTGGACTGGCTCATGCTGCCTTCAGAATATACAAATTTAATTTATCTCCCAAACCAAAACTTCCACAAAAATGCATAGACTTTTGGAGCTACAGTCATAGATTACACTCGGGAACAGATATCCCTGATGCTGCCTGGCCAAATATCTGGCTTTACTTGTTTGCACAAAAGGTGACTGGCGTTGTCACAAATGAGCTTCCGGTTACTACGCAATGCCAATTGGACCTCATCAAAACTAGGGCTTCGGGATTTGAACCTATGTTGGAATGGTTGTCTCAAATCTGGAGATATCATTCATATGCTATTCGATTGCAAACATGTTCGACCTCTGCTGCACCAAATCCAAAAGGAGATACAGAAAATATTTGAAATATCTTTGGATATTGGGGCCACAACAGCTATTTTGGATGTTCATGCCTTGACTGAGACCCCATTATGGCACGCCACAGATATAAAATTGATTCATGTGGCACCAAATCAATCCTGGCTTGGATATGTTTTATTAGAGGTGTTGACAATATCTGTTTAAAAAAAAAAAACTATCTCTCATCATCCTGAAAGCTGTGGGACCAGAAAAGCAAACCTGACGATTTTACTACCATATAAAGAGATCCTATCTCCCCTTTGTACACCTGGTCTGATAGGACAGCGCCCCACTCAGAACTATATGTATCTACCTTCTAAGATATTTCCTTTTCTTTCGTTTTTCCCCCCATTTTTATTAGCCCTTATTTATGTTGTTTTTTCTCGATATTGAAAAATCTTCCTATGAAAACTGTAAGGTACAGGTTTAGTTGGAGTATACAACTTCTAAGATCTGTTGAGTTTAAACTTTGCTCCTTCATGGGAGTAAGTTAGCTTGGTATCATCAATTCTTTGATGTTATTAAAACTAGAGAAGAAATGGCACAGTGATAAGACACCGGACAGCCACGCAGCCCACAAAGACGCCATCCGTAACCACCACCACCTCATCAGGTCCGCCAAGAGAATCTCCTTCAAAGACCGCCTCGACAACAACGCACACAACAGCAAGGAGCTCTTCAACATCGTGAAGGAACTCTCCAACACCAACGACATCCCGCCGTCGCAAGCCCTGTGCGATTCCCTCGCCACCTTCTTCCACCGCAAGATCGCCGACATCCACGACAGCTTCAACACCCAGACAGCCCCTACTAAGATAGATACACCAAACCCGCCGCACACCATCGACCATGACCCCTAGCCAGCCTGGGCCAGCGTGAACATCGATGACACCATCAAGACCATGAGCACAATACACTCCGGCTCCCCGTCAGACCCTTTCCCGCACCACATCTTCAACAAAGCTTTAATCAGTACCCAAATACTACCTCCTTCCGACCTACCAACAGTCGAGTACCTCACCGCCCACCACAACACAAAAATTATAGAACTTGTGGAAACAATTGCCCCTCAAACTCAAGAAGTCAAGAAAGATCCCCTCCAGACCCTGGTTCAATAAAGACCTGAACAATGAAAGGTGACAACTCCATTTAGCTGAAAGAAACTGGCGACAACAACCATCGGAATCCAATCTCTCGCTCCTCCTGGCTGAACGCCAAAATTACAAAAACACATCTTCAAAGAAAAATCAGCCTTCTTCAAAGATCAATTTGACAGGTCTAGGAACAGACCTAAAGACTTGTTCACTATCATCAAACAAACCTCCTCTTTCTCTCAGCATTCAAGTAACAACTCTTCAGAGCGCTGTGAAGAATTCACCACATTCTTTGCGGAAAAAATATTGAACATCGAACTATCTCTCGAGCCATCCACCTCCCCACCCCGCACTAACGATGACCCCAGCGGAAAGAGCTCACCTATAACTCTACCGTCAATGAAAGGATGCCCCCCCTCTCTCCAACTCAGCACACCAACCTCCTCCCCCTGCAACTGAAAAACAATGCAACCTGGTCTAAATTCAACTATACCCCTGAAGAAGTACTTAAGTTACTCTCCAGCATGAAGCCGGCATCTCATATTTCTGACCCCCTCTCTCCTGCGATAGTGAAAAATCTCAGGCACATCATCTCACCGATTTGGACCAAAATAATTAACTCATCTCTATCAAGCGGCTCTGTGCCAGCTCCCCTCAAACTTGGCCAAGTCACCCCCCTTCATCAAAAATCCAGACGTCGACCAGAACGACCTTAACTACAGACCTATAACCAACATCCCTCTCCTCCCCAAAACCATGGAGAAATTTGTGCTTGTCCAACTCAACAACCATGTCGAAAAATACAACCTGCTTGGCACCTTCCTATCCGGGTTCAGGAAAGGTTGCAGTACAGAGACTGCTATACTAAACAGCATGGACGACCTACACAGATTTTTGGACGATGGCCAGGCCTGCCTCCTAGCCCTCCTAAACCTCTCAGCCCCCCTTTAACACTTTCAACCACAGCATCCTCCTAAACACACTCTCTCAACGGGCAGGCATCAACGGGACTGTCCTTTAGTGGTTCTCCTCCTTTCTAAGCCAACGCTCGCAGCTAATCAAGCTCAACACAAAAACACCACCAGTCTCCCAAGGAGTCCCTCAAGGTTTTATCCTGTCTCCCACACTATTCAACCTCTATAAGGAACCCTTGCAATGATCCTGGTGCAAGCTAGAATAGACTACCATCTGTATGCAGATGACACCTAAATCTGCACAAAAAGTTTGTCAGTCAAAGACATCCAGCACCTAGATAACACTCTCCTCGCAGTTCAAGCCTGGTTGGCCAGCAGCCACCTCAAACTCAACCCTAGAAAAATTGAACTCTTCTCATTCATCCCAAAGAAAAATCCTTTCCCATAGAATGATGGCTCCACAACCTCATGGCTTTAAACTGCAAACTGTCCATCTCCAACTCTGTTAAATCCCTGGGGATTACACTTGACTCCCACCTAAGCATGAAAGACCATATCAATGCCTCTGCAAAAAGTGCATTTTACATGCTGAGAAATATCAAAAAAGTCAAAGCCTTCATCCCCAGTGAAGACCTAAAGACAGTGGTACAATCCTTAGTCTTACCCAAGCTAGACTATGGCAACGCAATGGTTACGGGCGCCCCAAAATCTTACCTAGCTCCACTGAAAGTCACTCTCCATGCTACAGATAGACTTGTATCAGGGGAAAGGCTCTTTGATCACCTCACTCCCACACACAAACAACTTAACCGGCTACCAATTGAGGCAAGGGCCATACTAAAAACTGCCTGCATAACCCACAAAGCGCTCTACAGTGTAAAGCCAGCCTACCTCATGAATAAACTATCAAAAGCCGGCCAAAAGAGACCACTGCGAAGCTCATACAGACTACTCTTGGTCCCTCCAAAATTTAAGAGGGAGAAATCGCGAACCCGCTCCTTCTCCGGTAATGTGCATAAAATCAGGAACTCCCTGCCCTGGGACCTGCGGGAAAATCTATTCTCAACAAATACCTAAACCCACCTTAACCCGTTCGTTGCGCCCGTCGGCCAACGGCCGTCGCGAGCACTACCTTGGTAGTGCTGCGCACGCCCGTTGGCCGACGCGGCCCCGCCCACTCAATGGAACGCCCCGCACCGCGGCGGAATTGCCGCCGCGGTAAAGGGCTTAAAGCTCCTGCCTAGCCTGTGGGCTCCCTCAAAATAAATCTGTGCACCACTACCTCTGGGAAATCTGTGCCTCTAGTTCCCCCCCCATCCGCAAGAGGCCTTTCCCCCAGCTACCTCAGACCTACAACATCTGTCTTTACTTCTGTTCAGCCTGTTTTGTCGTATTTATTGATACTATTTGTTTTGCTGTTATTATTTTACTCCACTGGTAATTTTGTACAATTGCAGCTGTGCTCTGCAAACCGATATGTATTGTGTATACCAAATCTACCTCAAAATTGTATCGACAATCTTCCCACAATGTCCTTGTACACCTCGTTACATATTGTCACCATATATCTATTTGTACCCCAATTGTATCTTGCATATTTCGGCTTATGCAATTTCATGCCTTGTATACCTCATCACTTTCTACCACTATGTATCTGCATTTACTCCAAATGTATCAAGTATATGCTGCTAACTCTGTGAAGCGCTCTGATGCCCTCGGTCAAGTTCGCGCTATATAAAACTCAATAAATATATATTTTTTTTTAAATAACATTTGCGTGTTGGATCTAACATAAACAATTAATATTCATTGCACAAAAATATAGATTTTAAAACTCTTTCACAACAGTAAGCCTTGAACCTAAGTCTCATTGGCATCTGTGATCTTGGAACGCAAACCAGCGTCTCCCTCTTCACGCTTCTATCCTGTCTGTTGGCTTGATTCATGCAGTCGCTGATTAATGGACAGACAGACGGACTACTGTTCTTCCTCTATTGAAGCTGTAATGAAAATGAACTACAACACTGACAGTTGGCCAAATTACAGAAGTAGCAGAAGTGATATGTAACGTTTCCTTAAACTGAAGATGTTACAAGAAGTGACAATATTGATCGGTTATGGGTCACTGGAAAAGGACAGACCGCATAACACATATTGTGATTTTACTTAGCAAGGTATCAAACGTGGGCACGCTGATGCCCTTTGGAAATTTCCTATCTCCAACCAATTTGAGCTGGGGCCTTCTTGTCGTATGAATTCGTGAATACCTTTGATCTTATCAAGATATTTAAGCCCTGATGAAGTTCCAAGTGTTTTGTGGAAAGAAACCCGTTGGCTGGACTATCTGTGTAAACACAAAGAAATGAATTTTTAAAAATAAAGAACTTTTGACAAAGACATCTGATTGGACTTCTTTTACCTGGTGCACCTCCATTAGCATCATATATCCAGGATCTGTTCAACAGTGGCACTGAACAATGGCAGGTGCCGGTGGATTTGTGCACAGGACATTCTACTTTCTACGATACTAAGGCGTGAGGTGCAGGCTGGACATTCCGCCTTTGGGCCGCTTTTTGTATAGCATGGGTCACTGTAAAGACAATGGAAAGGATTTCGGGAAATGCAGGAACTACAGAAAGCTAAACTTAAACTGTAACAGGTTGAGTGCTAGTAGCATAAATATTATCTGGACGAACATAAAAACATATATAAAGATGGACAAAAAAAACAATTGGGGAAATCCTATATTATAGTGACTGGATTTCAAAAGCTGCCAATTATCAGAAGGAAACCTTTCTGATCTTAGATGAGCTTATCTCTTTGTAAAAATTAGTTGCCCAGACTAGAGTATCCCAAGACCTTTACGACCAGCTTAACCTTTTTTTCATTTAAAACAATTAAGACCATCAGGAACAGTATCTTGTCTCTTAGTCCTCTTCACTGTCTGGAGTTCATGGGAGAAACTGACACCATTCTTACCTGCTTCCCAGATCTCGATGAGCCCAGATTAATGGCACTTCTAACTAAAATCAAATCAGTTTCACCTAAGGATCCCTCTCCAGCTACCTACTCTGAAAGGCATGTCCATGACAATATTTGCCCCATTACAATTGTTACTGAACAAATCACTTCAGCAAGGTCTGGTGCCTCAGGCTTCTAAACAATTGGAATTATCACCCAATTTCACTCCTCCCTTTTCGAGCTAAAGTGATGGTAGCCTATGTCGCCTAGGAGCTGAGCAGACACTTGCAAATAACGGATTTCCTCAATCCAGCTCAAGCAGGCTTCACACCATTCCATAGTACAGAATCTTTTGTAACAGCAATCCTAGATGATGTACGCCTTGTTGAGGATCATGGCAGGAATGCGGTACAGGTCCTTTCCGCCGCCTTTGATACGGCTGACCATAGGATTTTTGTTGGGATGCCAGTGGCAGTTTGCGGGGCTCCGGTTTATCATGGGAACCCTTTCTAAGCGCGTGAGACTGGTAAAATCCTTGTTGGATGAAGCTAGACGGACTTTGTTTTACGGAAATGCGGTGCATCTTGTATACACTTATTGTACCATTCTCAAACATAGTGCTCTTAAAATAACTGCACATTCAAATTTCTATGCGACCTTTACCCCAAATGTTCTAGGATTAAAGTTAGAAATAAGAATGTTTTAGGGATGGAGGGCAACACCTGTCTTTAAAGTACTAAAGGCGGGAAGCGTTATTTTCAAAAAGCTATTGTTCATTGTGGCAATTTGATTCATAGCTCTGTTACAGAGCTATGAATGCTGCTTTTGATTAGCTGTTGTATGTAGGATATTATATTAGTGTTAACTGTTCTGTCTGTCTCCAGCAACCAATCCTTAGGTTGATGTATGGACAGAAACCTACAAATTGCGTTGGATATCAACCTAATTTACTGGCCTCAGTGTGGGCGAACAAAAGTAGAAAGGAACAAGAATGCATTTATCGGGTTGGGACCTTGGCACAAAATGGGATTAAAGAGACTTCAGGAGAGCTTCAAAATTAAATTAAACCTTTTATTTGACAAAACAAGTCAAATATTATCTGGACGATTTCCAAGAACATCTGTCGGAGGGACTTGTGTGAGGGGTGTGTAGGTGCCCAATCTAGGGCACATGAATGGGGAGGAGTGGGCGTCCATTCTATGGCAGTCGCGGCTCGCATGACTCGCAGGTGGGGGGCGGGTGGGCGGTTCGCCACGGGGGGGGGATTTAAAAATAAATGTAAAAAAATTTACTTACCGGGTCCCGTGCCGCCTCCGCTCCTGGCCGGGTCCCGCTGCAGTGCTTGGACATGAAGAAGGCAGCCTCCCTCCCCTCCCCTGGGTCAATCACAACGCTGCATTGGCAGCGATGTGATTGGTGTGGACAGCGCCCAGCCGGGCGCCTTAGGGGAGGCCATTTTCTCTATGTAGGCTGCATGCAGCCTACATAGAGAAAATCCAGAGTGCGCATGACTGGTTTGGTCGGCCCCAGAGGGCCGACCAAACAGGGCACTCAGTGGCCAAGCCACACCTCCCTGACCCACCCCCAACCAGGCATACCCTCCCGCCCGCCCCCAACCAGGCATACCCTGCCTTCTGCTTTCTAGCAGCGCGAGAAGCAGAAACATAAAATGGTATTTAAAATACCATTTTATGTTTCTGCTTTCTTGCACTGTGAGGAAGCAGTGGGGCGACGCTCCTCCACCCTAATGGAGGAGCTGCCCCTGTTCTATGGCACATCTCTGGAGGAGGAGAGTGGGTGCTCAATCTACAGCATTTCTATGAGGTGGGAGGCAAAGAGGGTGCCTAATCTGTGGCACACCTGTGGGGTGGAAGGCAAAGTGGATGCCAAGACTGTGGCACGTCTGTGGGGTGGGTTGCGGAGTGGCTGCCCAGTCTCCTATTTATCTTGTGGTGAAAGGCAAAGTGTGTACCTAATCTGTGACACATCTGTGGGGATGAGAGTAGGGATGGATGACTAATCTATGGCCCATCTGTGGGGTTGGAGGAGGATATTTATGCAATCTGTGAGCTCTGTTTAGACTTTGCGGCATGCTTACATCAATCATCCCCTTATCGGCGATACTCTGAATAAAATGAACTTTTACTTTATTCGATTATTCAGAGAGAACCAAAAAAGCACATAAAAAATAATGGCATAAATAAAACAATAATGTAAAAAACGAGCATACACTTAAAATTCAGTGGTCAACAGCTGCTGTTTACTTGATTCAGCACTAACATTCAAAAAGATGTTAAATAAATGGGCAAGCATTTATTTATAGGTTAACTTAAGTTAAAGAAAATCAGTACCTAAGGTGTCCTGCACCACTTAACTTTAGGAACGCCTTTTATAAATACATCTTGCGTAAACGTGTAAAAATATGATGGTCTCTTCAAAATTCAAAAAGTGTTTCATTAACATGCAGAAGCGCTTCACCTTAGTTCATCAGATTATATCAGTGCATTGAGAAGTATTTTTTTCAGTGATAGTTTACTGGGTCTTGGCTGCACCAGAGCAAAATGGCTGCCTGATGAGGCAGCTCCGCTTGAAAGGGTGATTCCTCAGCAATTTATGGTGCTGGATTTCATCACTGCCCGCTCCAAGTGAGTGCCCTGTGTTTCCCTTTTTGAGCGGCACATGAGGGGACAGGCCACTCTCCACGGAACACTGTTACTCCTCTGATTTCGTCGAAGCCCATCTCTGCAAGGTTAGGCAATCCAATGTGGCGGCAGCTGTGAGTAACTCCCCTTACACTGATTTTTTAATATCAGACCCGCTATTTTAAAACAGTCAGCTACTATAAGGCTATCAATAACACCAGATTGATAAATCGCTCGACTGGGGAGACGAAGAGGTTTTGGAGAGTTTGTATTCCCAGAAAGGTCAGGCAACTCTGATAAAGACAAGATGGCCGATCAGGCAGACGTAATACAATGGGCAAGATGGGTGGGTATTGCTCTGCTTTGTGTAGCACACCAGGGTAGGCGCCCCTTAGAACAGGCGAAGGTGTGGGATGTAATTCTGGCAGAGGATGAGACTGAGAATATGGAGGAGACCACTGACTGAATGACCCTTTGACTGCACCCTTCCTGCTAGGCTATCCATAGCCTGGTATTAGAGCCCCCAGCTGTGCTTGGGACTCCCCTATATTATTACTGTATCTCAATATTGGGCTCCGCTCCTATTATAAGATGCTTTTTCAGAATTTACTATTTCTACAACTGTTACCTGAATCCTTGGATTTTGTCTGTGGTGGCGGGGGGAGAGAGAGAAAGGGAGACATGCCGCAGGAAGGGGGAGTTGGGTCAGGGTGTTCACTTTTTATTAGTTTACCTTTGTGCTTATTTTGTTGGTCATGGTGTACACCAATTTATATTCATATAAATACGACACATATGCACTTGCGTTGCTGTAATGATATCATATATATTTTGCATTGTTGGCGTATGACATTCTTGACAGTTCATGACCCCTTTAATTGGACTGAATATTAAATGAGCATTGGTGTATATTATACAACTGGAAGTGCTGCCCTATTGCGTTTCTCTATTTCAATAAAATTGTGTTTTAAAAAAAAAAAAAAGACAAGATGGCCGATGCTCATAGACTCATGCCTAAATCAGCACTGGGAGCTCAAGTCTGATCTGATTTAGAAATCTCCTAGCCTCATTTTTCCTCTATTTGTCTGTATATTGGAGGATTATTGTTTTTTGTTTTTTTGCACTGAGTATATGCTGGACGTATCTCAGACTCATTTTCTCTAGTATTGAAAGAAAGCAAAGACTCCTTAGAGATGAAGAATTATCAGCTACTAATTTCCCTCATAAACATCAATTGTAAACTTTTGCAAACATTTTTGCCTCAAGATTGGAAAACGTCCTTGGCCAACTTAAACCCCCGCAAAATCAGGATTTCTTAAAAGTAGGCTAGCAAGTGACAACATTAGAACCTTCTGTCATGTCTTGGAGAAAGCCAAACCTCTTAACTCACCAGGTGTGGCCATTGTACTTGATGCTGAAAAAGCGTTCCATAGAGTTTTGTGGATTTTCTTGAGAGCTGTACTTTACAAATGTTATTTGGGAGCCAAAAGCATCTGTTAGGTTTAATGCCTCCTTATTTAAGCCCCTCCACTTAAAACAAGGCACTAGACCGGGTTGCCCAAGGTTAGACCTGTCAGCCCTAGGGTGGTCTTACCCCGTTTTTTTCTCTTTGCGCCTCATTTTTGCCACTACATTTTTGTTGGACCTAGGTCTCTGGGCGCCTTGCCACTGCCAAGCAGTGCTGAGGTGCAGGTGCTCTCTCCTATTAATATGGCTGCCACAGGCCCCTGCTACTGCGGAGTGGCCTTTGCATACACATACTAGTAGTCAGGATCAGGCTGGGACATAATGATACAGTATCCATGCCGTCCCCACCTCTGGGCCTCATGGCCAGACATGAGGGAAGCTTCTAGAACCTTCCAGCTTGGGGAGGAGTTATGTTTTGCCGCTTTTAGGAGGGTCACCTGACCTAGGGGTATAAGAGGTTTGGAGGGAAACCTTTTAGTCAGTTGGGGCACCACTGGACCTGGGGGAACCTCCGGACCTGGGGGAACCTCCGTCGGAGTATAGGCTGTCGGGCCTAGGGGGGAGGCCTACACTACTGGTACTGACTGGGCTGAGGCACTGCTGTGCTAAGATAGCTGAGGAACACCTTCCACCCACTGACCTTGCCCAGCGTGAGGGGACCCAGGGAACCACCTCCAGTGTGCCTGCAGGGAACCGTCCTGCCCTTATGCCCACCAACTCAACCCCCTTTTCCCCTCAAGTAACTGCATCCAAGTAACTGCATCCAAGTAACTGCAACTAAGCAACTACGAGCACCCTGATACAGCAACCCAGTACCTGAAACCAAGAGACTGTCATCAAATCACTGCAATCTGTACATGCAGCTGGGGATCACCAGGTAAAGCGCTGGATGCTGTGCCCTAAAGAAGCGCTGTGTGTCAACCTGCCTGTCTCCCCCTGCAAGCGCTTTGCCATTGGAGCGCTGTGACACCTGATCGCTGTAATTTCCCAGTCCCAGCGCTGTGTGCCAGGAAGCGCTCACTGTACCCTGTGTGCGTTGCTAAAGAAGCGCTTGATGCCGAGAGGTGCTGTGGCCGCCAGGCGTCCAGCCCCCCCCCCCCAGTCCTGTGCGCTACCCTAGCGCTGAATCACCAGCACCTGCTGCCCACGAGGTGCTGGCCGGAGACGGTGACTGCTCCCTTGAGCGCTGTGCAGCGCGCTCCCCGGTGTGCCTGCTGGGCCGGAGAACTCACCGCTGCGGCCCCGGGACCGTGGAAGAAGAGGCGGAGGCCTGCCAAAGTGCCGCTGCGGCCCCCGCGCTGTCCTGAAGGGGCGTTGCGCCCAGGATCATCGCCGCTGCAGCCCCCGGAGGGGAAGAAGGGCCGCCGCGGCTGAGGGAAGGCCGCGCTGGGCCTGAAGGAGGCGGGAGGCGTTGCTAGGTGACGCGAGCACCGGCCGCGTCAGAGGCCGCGCCCCCAAAGAAGCCGCAACGCCATTGGTCCCCGGGTCCGGAGGCCGACGGAGGCCCGGAGCCCAGGGGAGAACCACGCCGGAGGGGCTCCACTGCCAGCGGGAGCCCCCGGGATCCCCACAAGACCGCAAGGAGCACGGAGAGTCCGGGAGCACGGAGAGTCCGGGAGCACGGGCCACCTCCCCCGGTCTGGGCCCCATGTGCAGATAAGGAGCGGGCTGACCGGAGGAGAGGTGCCCTGCCCCATCCAGGCCAACAGCAATACCGGGACAGTTAGGTGAGCCCGGGAGGCCCTGCGGGGGGAATCCCTGCTATCGGGAAGGCCCCCGACCAGAGACGCTTCCCCCGTGCACTGTCCTGAGTAGATTGAGAAGGGCAGGAGCCCTCATGTGACTGCGCTGACTGCTCCCCCCTTATCTGGGACCGGCCCTATACACCAGTTCAGCCCTTACCACCTGGGCCTCACGGACAGGGCCTGAGCGGGGATCCTGTAATTCTACCCCCTGCGAGGAACTAGTTTTGATGATGTAAACGTGTTTTCTATGTTCATCACATGCCTGCATTAAGTCTCCTAATGAGGGAAGTGTTTACCCTGTTGAGTGGTTAATCTACAGTAAGGCCCGTAATGAAATGAATGTACCTACATGAATTGGGCCTGGGTGTTCACCTGCCAAGAGTTAAAGTGTTCTTATGTTGTAGGCCTACCTGCTTTGCGATGCCCACTGTACTGAATGTGGTTGCGCCTAGGTTGATACAGGTTCCCCCTCATCTACAGTGTAATGTGCATCTAAGTCCTTGCTAATGGGATGTCGCTAAATGCATTGAAGTCTGTTTTTGACCTACAGTCTATGACTTACAGTGTTACCAGCTTTTCTAGGAGGTTATTACTACTGCCTTTTTAATGGCGTAACGTTCTACTGTTCTAATGTGCTTGAATGAAATTTACGCACTAGTTTTATGAAGCTAAAATGAATTGAAATGTTGCCTAAGATTATCTGCCTCATCAACTGCTAATTTAAATGATAAAGGATCTTGTTTTTTCATCAAAGCCTGGTGTGGTGTCCCCCTTTATTGTTGCGCATTATTGAGTCAGTGTGAGTGTGTGCTGCACAAGTGCTTAACACATTGCCTTCGGGTGCCTTCCTACCTCGCGCCAAGCTACCGTGTCGGAATCGGTGAACCCGGTTCTAACATTGGTGTTCAGCGGTGGGATAAGGACTTGTGCTTGTGCAGCACCCTACAGGGACTCAGTGTGCGCCGCAATTGGACACCTATTTAAATGCAAGTGCTAAGAATTCTTTTGTGATTGCCTGATTGTGTATACTCCTGCGTTAGACCTGCTACCTATAGTCTAGAACCCTTTTTCTAAATTGTCTGGGGCCCCACCTAGCAGGATGGAGTTTGAGTTGGCCAACCTAGAAAGGTATACGGTGGCGCAGCTCAAGGAGTTCTGTCTAGAGAAGGGGGTGTCCGTCAAGCGAGGCGCCAGGAAAGAGGAGCTTCAGAAAGCTTTGAGGGCATGGGTAATGGCCCACCCGGGGGGAAGAGTGGACGAGGGGCAGGGGGAGACAGACGACCCAGGAGAACTGGACCTACTGCGCATTGACGTTAGCGAGAATGTGTTGCCAGGAAGACGTTCCAGGGCAGGCAGTAGTGTGTCAGGGGGGAGTTTGTCTGCAGAGGAATTTGAGGACAGGAGGGAGGAGAGGCAATTGAAGCTACAGCTTGCTAGGATGGAGAAGGAGCGAGAACAGGCGAGGCTAGCCATGGAAGAGAGGAAGCTTGCGCATGAGCTTAGCCTGAAAGAATTAGAGCTCCGAGCCTTGCAGATGGAGAAGCAGGGCAACTTGAATGGTGGCAGCGTACCCGCTGAGGTTCCACGAGAGCCTAAGTTTTACCTACCTAAGGAGGTGATGGCCAGTTTCAGTGTAGGGGATGACATTGATAAGTGGTTGGCGGCGTATGAGGTGTCTTTGGTAGCCCATGGGGTGCCTGAGAAGTACTGGGGGGGAGGCCTGTGTAGGTACATACCTCCGTTGGCAAGGGACACACTCTTGACGTTAGACAAAGGTGATCAGACAAATTACCCTGTCATGAAGGAGGCCCTACTTAGGAAGTTTGGCCTCACCCCAGAAAAGTATCGCCAAAAGTTCCGCAACAGCCACAAGCTTCCCACACAGAACTGGGTGGATTTTTTTGATTATGCCCGTAAGGCATTGGAGGGTTGGGTGCGTGGCAGCAAAGTGAGTGACTATGAAGGGCTGTACAATCTATTTTTAAGGGAGCACCTTCTAGATAAAAGTTTTCCAGAGCTGCGCCAACACCTGGTGGACCGCAAGCTGACCGATCCTCTGGAACTTGCGGAGGAGGCGGATACCTGGGTTAGCACTCGGGTGTCCCACAAGGGATCCGGGGGAGACCCCCCGAAAGGTGGACGGGGTTTTCCCCAGAAGAGAGAAGGGGGAGATAAAAAGTAGTTCTTTAAAGGCCCCCAAAATAGACCGCATGGGAGAGGGGTAGGTTCCCCATCCCAATCTGGATTCCAGAAACCCACTTACCCTGACAGGAGTCAGCAGCCCAGAACTGTCCGGTGCTACGAGTGCGGGGAGGTTGGACACTACAAGGGGGATCCCCAGTGTCGCAAGAGGACCCCAGCCCCCACGGGAGGTAAGAGCCCCGGGGTGGCCAGTGTAGCGCTTGGGGAGGAGTTGTCCCTAGGTAGGGGAGGTGAGTGGACAGGCTTGACCTTAGTTTCCCTGGGGGATAGAGAGATGATCCCACGGGTTCAGGTACCCTCGAACACTGCCAAGTACCGGCAGAGGGTCCTGGTGAACGGGGAGGAGGTGGAGGCTCTGAGGGACACGGGTGCCAGCATGACGATGGTAAGACGTCAGCTGGTGTCCCCAGAGCAGGTGATTCCTGAAGTATTCCACCCGGTTGTTATGGCTGATAATAGCCTGGGTCATTACCCCGTGGCCCAAGTTCCCTTTGAGTGGGGAGGAGTCTCAGGCCTGTTGAGAGTTGCAGTGAGCCCTGCCATGCCAGTTGATTGTCTGCTTGGAAACGACTTGGAACATAACGCCTGGAAGGAGGTGGAGTTCAACGCCCACGCTGAGATGCTGGGATTACCAGGGTGGACTTGCGTAGTCACGCGGTCCATGGCTGCCCGGCAAGGAACTCAACCCGGGTTGGAGCCTGAAACAAGGGCCCAGCCCACAGCCGGACAAGAAGACATCCTTGAGGATGCACCCTGCGAGATGGATGGGGAGCCCGCGGAGGTGACCCCGGAGTCCGCTGAGGTGGATTTTGTTCCCGTGGGGGACTTGCCGACCCCTGCAGAGTGGCAGGTGGAAGGAGGGCCTACCCGGGAAGAATTCTGTCGGGCGCAAGGAGAGTGCCCAACGCTTGAAGGCATGCGGCAGCAGGCCAAAGCCCAAGCAACTGGTAAAGAGACCAGTAATTACCATGTCTACTGGGAGGATGGTCTCCTCTACAGTGAGCCTAAGGCTCCGGTGCATGGGTCATCTAGGGCCTTAGTGGTCCCTCAATGCTACCGAGCCTTCCTGCTGGAATTGGCACATGAGATACCCCTGGCAGGACACCTGGGCCAGGACAAGACGTTTGCCCGATTGGTCCCACATTTTTATTGGCCCAGGATGAGAGTTAACTCTGACACCTTCTGTAAGACCTGTGTGACTTGTCGGGCGAGTGGCAAGACTGGGACTAAGTTGAAGGTCCCTCTGGAACCGCTCCCGGTTGTCGGTACCCCTTTTGAGCGGGTAGGAATTGACATTGTCGGGCCAATGGACCCGCCGACTTCTTCGGGACATAGGTTCATCTTGGTGTTGGTGGACCACGCCACCCGGTACCCGGAGGCAATCCCTCTGAGGACCATCACCGCACCTGTGGTGGCGCGGGCCTTGATGGGGATTTTTACCCGAGTGGGATTCCCCAAGGTCGTGGTGTCAGATAGGGGCACGAATTTCATGTCAGCCTACATGCAGGCCATGTGGAAGGAGTGTGGAGTGACCTACAGGTTCTCCACTCCTTACCACCCCCAGACTAACGGGCTCGTGGAGCGTTTCAATAAGACCCTGAAGGGGATGATCCGAAGCCTACCCGAGGACTTGAGACGGAAGTGGGACGTCCTCTTACCCTGTCTGCTCTTCTCCTACCGAGAGGTGCCGCAGAAGGGGGTCGGTTTCAGCCCCTTTGAGCTGCTCTATGGCCACCCCGTTAGGGGGCCCCTCAGTCTCGTGAAGGAGGGGTGGGAGAAGTCTTCTAAGAAGCTCCCCCGTGATGTGGTCAGCTACATGCTGGCGTTCCGCAGCCAGATGGCCAAGCTGTGGAAGGAAGCCTCAGACAATCTTGAGGCAGTCAAGCCGTCATGAAGGAATGGTACGACCGGAATGCTCGGACGGTGGAGTTGGATGCTGGACAGAAGGTGCGGGTCATGGAGCCCGGAGAGCTTAGTGCCCTCCAGGAACGGTGGACTGGACCGTACGAAATTTTGGAGAGAAGAGGCCAGACCACTTATGTAGTAGACCTCAAGACCCCCCGACAACCCCACAGGGTGTTCCACATCAACCGCCTTAAGCCACACCAGGAGCGGTCAGAGCTTACTCTCCTGATGGTGACGGATGGGAGTGAAGAGGAAGAGAGCGAGCCTCTTCCGGACCTTCTGGCGGCCAAAGAGAACGATGGATCGGTGGAGGGAGTGGTCCTCTCCCCATCCTTGACCTTGGAGCAACAGAGGAACTGCTGCCAGGTATTGGAGCAGTACGCCTCGTTGTTCTCCCTCACGCCTGGAATCACGCACCTGTGTACCCATGATGTGGACACAGGGGACAGCCCGCCAGTGAAAACCAAGTCTTACCGGCTGTCCGACAAAGTAAGAACCAGCATCCAGAGTGAGGTGACCAAGATGTTGGAGCTGGGGGTGATTGAGCCTTCCAGCAGCCCTTGGGCTAGTCCGGTGGTGTTGGTGCCGAAAGCGGCCCCCACCGGGCACCACACCAGAACTTCGGTTCTGTGTGGATTACCGTGGTCTGAACTCAGTGACCAAGACCGATGCTCACCCGATCCCTCAGGCGGATGAGCTCATTGACCGACTGCGAGCAGCTCAGTATCTGAGTACCATTGACCTGACGTCAAGATATTGGCAGATTGCCATGGCGGACGGAGCAAAGGAGAAGACTGCATTCTCCACCCCCGAGGGCCACTTTCAATTTCGGGTGATGCCCTTCGGGCTGAAAAATGCTCCGGCCACTTTCCAGCGGTTGGTTAACCAGGTACTGTCTGGCCTAGAGGCCTTCTCTGCTGCCTACCTGGATGACATAGCTGTCTTCAGCAGCAGCTGGGAGGACCATCTGGAGCATCTCCAGGAGGTGCTACAGGCTCTACAGCGGGCTGGCCTAACCATCAAGGCTAGCAAGTGCCAGATTGGACAGGGATCTGTCGTCTACCTGGGACACCTGGTGGGCGGGGGTAAGGTGCAACCCCTCCAGGCCAAAATAGAGACCATCTTGGCCTGGAAGCCCCCCAAAACCCAAACGGAGGTCCGGGCTTTCCTTGGCCTCACGGGTTACTACCGCCGGTTTGTCAAGGGCTATGGGACCATCGTAGCCCCCCTGACTGAATTGACGTCCAAGAAGCAGCCACGCAAAGTCATCTGGACGGCTGCCTGTCAAGAAGCGTTTGACACTCTGAAGCACGCACTGTGCACCGCTCCGGTGCTCAGGACTCCGGACTTTGGAAAAGAATTCATTGTGCAGACAGACGCCTCTGAGCATGGCATTGGAGCTGTGCTCTCTCAACTAAATGATAACGGCCAAGACCAGCCAGTGGCCTTTATTTCTCGAAGGCTACTCCCCGGGAACAGCGGTGGAGTACGATAGAGCGAGAAGCCTTCGCTGTGGTTTGGGCTTTGAAGAAGCTGAGGCCATACCTCTTTGGCTCTCACTTCCTTATTCAGACCGACCACCGACCCCTTCGCTGGCTCATGCAGATGAGAGGCGAAAACCCCAAATTGTTGAGGTGGTCCATTTCCCTCCAGGGGATGGACTTTCGGGTGGAACATCGACCCGGAGTAGACCACGCCAACGCTGACGGTCTCTCCCGGTTTTCCGCCTTAGCGATGAGAACTCCCTAGAGGTTGGGAAGCTCTCCCCACTTTCGGCTGGGGGGGACGCGTGTTAGACCTGTCAGCCCTAGGGTGGTCTTACCCCGTTTTTTTCTCTTTGCGCCTCATTTTTGCCACTACATTTTTGTTGGACCTAGGTCTCTGGGCGCCTTGCCACTGCCAAGCAGTGCTGAGGTGCAGGTGCTCTCTCCTATTAAGATGGCTGCCATAGGCCCCTGCTACTGCGGAGTGGCCTTTGCATACACATACTAGTAGTCAGGATCAGGCTGGGACATAATGATACAGTAGCCATGCCGACCCCGCCTCTGGGCCTCATGGCCAGACATGAGGGAAGCTTCTAGAACCTTCCAGCTTGGGGAGTAGTTATGTTTTGCCGCCTTTAGGAGGGTCACCTGACCTAGGGGTATAAGAGGTTTGGAGGG
The DNA here is from genome assembly GCA_963921515.1 of Calotriton arnoldi. Classification (NCBI taxonomy): domain Eukaryota; kingdom Metazoa; phylum Chordata; class Amphibia; order Caudata; family Salamandridae; genus Calotriton; species Calotriton arnoldi. Next base: position 1,502,937 of record CAWUFW010000444.1, read on the forward strand.
AAACCTTTTAGTCAGTTGGGGCACCACTGGACCTGGGGGAACCTCCGTTGGAGTATAGGCTGTCGGGCCTAGGGAGGAGGCCTACACTACTGGTACTGACTGGGCTGAGGCACTGCTGTGCTAAGATAGCTGAGGAACACCTTCCACCCACTGACCTTGCCCAGCGTGAGGGGACCCAGGGAACCACCTCCAGTGTGCCTGCAGGGAACCGTCCTGCCCTTATGCCCACCAACTCAACCCCCTTTTCCCCTCAAGTAACTGAATCCAAGTAACTGCATCCAAGTAACTGCAACTACGAGCACCCTGATACAGCAACCCAGTACCTGAAACCAAGAGACTGTCATCAAATCACTGCAATCTGTACATGCAGCTGGGGATCACCAGGTAAAGCGCTGGATGCTGTGCCCTAAAGAAGCGCTGTGTGTCAACCTGCCTGTCTCCCCCTGCCAGCGCTTTGCCATTGGAGCGCTGTGACACCTGATCGCTGTAATTTCCCAGTCCCAGCGCAGTGTGCCAGGAAGCGCTCACTGTACCCTGTGTGCGTTGCTAAAGAAGCGCTATATGCCGAGAGGCGCTGTGGCCGCCAGGCGTCCAGCCCCCCCCCCCAGTCCTGTGCGCTACCCTAGCGCTGAATCACCAGCACCTGCTGCCCACGAGGTGCTGGCCGGAGACGGTGACTGCTCCCTTGAGCGCTGTGCAGCGCGCTCCCCGGTGTGCCTGCTGGGCCGGAGAACTCACCGCTGCGGCCCCGGGACCGTGGAAGAAGAGGCGGAGTCCTGCCAAAGTGCCGCCGCGGCCCCCGCGCTGTCCTGAAGGGGCGTTGCGCCCAGGATCATCGCCGCTGCAGCCCCCGGAGGGGAAGAAGGGCCGCCGCGGCTGAGGGAAGGCCGCGCTGGGCATGAAGGAGGCGGGAGGCGTTGCTAGGTGACGCGAGCACCGGCCGCGTCAGAGGCCGCGCCCCCAAAGAAGCCGCGACGCCATTGGTCCCCGGGTCCGGAGGCCGACGGAGGCCCGGAGCCCAGGGGAGAACCACGCCGGAGGGGCTCCACTGCCAGCGGGAGCCCCCGGGATCCCCACAAGACCGCAAGGAGCACGGAGAGTCCGGGAGCACGGGCCGCCTCCCCCGGTCTGGGCCCCATGTACAGATGAGGAGCGGGCTGACCGGAGGAGAGGTGCCCTGCCCCATCCAGGCCAACAGCAATACCGGGACAGTTAGGTGAGCCCGGGAGGCCCTGGGGGGGGGAATCCCTGCTATCGGGAAGGCCCCCGACCAGAGACGCTTCCCCCGTGCACTGTCCTGAGTAGATTGAGAAGGGCAGGAGCCCTCATGTGACTGCGCTGACTGCTCCCCCCTTATCTGGGACCGGCCCTATACACCAGTTCAGTCCTTACCACCTGGGCCTCACGGACAGGGCCTGAGCGGGGATCCTGTAATTCTACCCCCTGCGAGGAACTAGTTTTGATGATGTAAACGTGTTTTCTATGTTCATCACATGCCTGCATTAAGTATCCTAATGAGGGAAGTGTTTACCCTGTTGAGTGGTTAATCTACAGTAAGGCCCGTAATGAAATGAATGTACCTACATGAATTGGGCCTGGGTGTTCACCTGCCAAGAGTTAAAGTGTTCTTATGTTGTAGGCCTACCTGCTTTGCGATGCCCACTGTACTGAATGTGGTTGCGCCTAGGTTGATACAGGTTCCCCCTCATCTACAGTGTAATGTGCATCTAAGTCCTTGCTAATGGGATGTCGCTAAATGCATTGAAGTCTGTTTTTGACCTACAGTCTATGACCTACAGTGTTACCTGCTTTTCTAGGAGGTTATTACTACTGCCTTTTTAATGGCGTAACGTTCTACTGTTCTAATGTGCTTGAATGAAATTTACGCACTAGTTTTATGAAGCTAAAATGAATTGAAATGTTGCCTAAGATTATCTGCCTCATCAACTGCTAATTTAAATGAGATAAAGGATCTTGTTTTTACATCAAAGCCTGGTGTGGTGTCCCCCTTTATTGTTGCACATTATTGAGTCAGTGTGAGTGTGTGCTGCACAAGTGCTTAACACATTGCCTTCGGGTGCCTTCCTACCTCGCGCCAAGCTACCGTGTCGAAATCGGTGAACCCGGTTCTAACACCCACTATCTCCGCTTTTATTTCTTTTGGTGATTGAACCCCTTAGAGAGATAAGATCTAAAGAGATTAAAGGGATCCCATTCAAAAGTGGCATGCATAAAGTTGCTGCTTATGCAGATGATGCGCTGATCTTCACGGAAGAAGCTGATAGTGCAATCCCATGCCTGCTGGAGGTAATAGAAACATATGCGAAGGTTTCAGGATACTCGCTCAATAAAGCAAAACTGAGGTATTACAGTTAAATGTTCAATGCCTTCCATCCCTTATAGAAGATTCCGGTATGAAATGGCAAAACAAGACTCTAAAATATCTTGGTATATGGTTTGGGAGAGATATTAGGGAAACAATATCACTTAATGAAAACAAAAGTATCTCCAAAATTAAAGAATTACTGACGCAGTTGTCACCAAAATTTATAACATGGTGAAGAGGGCTAGTAACCATTAAGATGATGGTGACACCCATTGATAATTTCCCAACCAGGATATTACCTCTTAAATTCTCTAACACTTTCTTCAAGAATATTGACTCATTATTGATGGAAATGCAAGAAGGCCAGGATCTCTATCGGGAAACTTACGCTAGGGAAGGAAGAGGGAGGAGTTAATTTGCCGGATTATCATCAATACCAATTGGCCTTTTTAGCTGGACAGGGTGCTTTGTGGTTCTCCTCACATGTGTTGGGAATACCTTCCTAGCTTCATATGAAAAGAGCTTTACTTCCACATATACAACTAAGTCACTACTTACTATACACAACCTCGCTAGACTCAATGTAGATCATTCACTACTATACTGACAGATATATGTGATGCAGTTAATAAGATTTGCATGGAGAATGCCCAAATCGCAACTTGCATCCTTATGGCATAACACACATGTAAAAATTGAATAATTCATCTAATGCTGGGAGGGATGGACTGCAAAGGGCATTAACCTAATCAAACACTTAGGGTCTGAATCCGATCCCCTCTTGTTCGTTGAACTTCAACTTAAACATAACCTACCTAATTTCTATGATTTTTTTGAAGTTGAAAGTCACAATTCGGAAGCTTGGAAGAATACATGTTCCAGACCTACCATCATTACTGAAGAAGTTCTCTAGACTGGCTCATGCTGCCTTCAGAATATACAAATTTAATTTATCTCCCAAACCAAAACTTCCACAAAAATGCATAGACTTTTGGAGCTACAGTCGTAGATTACACTCGAGAACAGATATCCCTGCTGCTGCCTGGCCAAATATCTGGCTTTACTTGTTTGCACAAAAGGTGACACCGGCGTTGTCACAAATGAGCTTCCGGTTACTACGCAATGCCTATTGGACCTCATCAAAACTAGGGCTTCGGGATTTGAACCTATGTTGGAATGGTTGTCTCAAATCTGGAGATATAATTCATATGCTATTCGATTGCAAACATGTTCGACCTCTGCTGCACCAAATCCAAAAGGAGATATAGAAAATATTTGGAATATCTTTGGATATTGGGGCCACAACAGCTATTTTGGATGTTCATGCCTTGACTGAGACCCCATTATGGCACGCCACAGATATACAATTGATTCATCTCATGTGGCACCAAATCAATCCTGGCTTGGATATGTTTTATTAGAGGTGTTGACAATAACTGTTTAAAAAAAAAAAAAAACTATCTCTCATCATCCAGAAAGCTGTGGGACCAGAAAAGCAAACCTGACGATTTTACTACCATATGAAGAGATCCTATCTCCCCTTTGTACACCTGGTCTGATAGGACAGCGCCCCACCCAGGACTCAGAACTATATGTATCTACCTTATAAGATATTTCCTTTTCTTTCGTTTTTCCCCCATTTTTATTAGCCCTTATTTATGTTGTTTCTCATTATTGAAAAATCTTCCTATGAAAACTGTAAGGTACAGGTTTAGTTGGAGTATATAACTTCTAAGATCTGTTGAGTTTAAACTTTGCTCCCTTCATGGGAGTAAGTTAGCTTGGTAGCATCAATTCTTTGATGTTATTAATATGCATGGTTCTCCTACGCTAGGATGTTACGACAGTTTCTACCTTTATTGTTTTACGCAGCCTTTAGAGGCTTCCTGCTAAAACTCGTAATACAACACTGTACTGTGTGTCATTCTATTTTCGAATAAAACTTGTTGGAACTTAAAAAGTGATAGTTTGCAAACATTAATTTAGAAATAATCATGTTTCAACCCAACTTGGCAACAATGCAAATAGTGAACTAAGAGGCATGTCAGTTGTTACATGCACCATTTGGGTTGCCGGGGTTGCTGTTTACATGAGCAATATTATAGTCCGGCCACTGGAAATATGCAGGAGGTGAGGGCCAAATTATGCGGCAGGGTTGACAAAATTATATGGCAAGAAAAGACTAAGGATGCAGCATTTTTTCTGGCCCATTTTGTGATAGTATTGCTTCATTATTTGTCATTTTTAGGTCTCGGCCTGCACCAGCGCTTGCGCTGGTCTGGCCGAGAGTTTTAGTAAGCGGGTTTTGGAAGTGCAAACACTGGCTTTCGGCTGGCGACCAGCTTGAGTTCACGATGGCGTGCACGCGCAGCTGCCATCTGTTGTTTCCTATCTCTTCCTCATTTCCTCGTCATGGCTCATTAACTCTCTGGACTCTGATGTTCCAATCGCAGCAGCAGCTCACATTACCAACTGAGGGCCCTGGACTACAGTCACATGAAAAACAACAGCGATTAGCATTGAAATGCAAGCTTTTTTTTGTCTAGTTAGAAATATTGCTTCGGTGGGTTGATTTCACCTTATATCGCTATTTGTTTTATATTGGGAGTCACAGCCTAATTACCAGTATTTTTGTCTCTCACTGTTTTTTTAAAAATATTTATTCGCGCAAAGCACAAAGCTATATTTAAGGTTACTTTTTCCGCGTCACTTCTTCACTCTATTTAAACTCCACACCCCCACTCTTATTGTCTCTCTCCTTCTCTCTCTCTCTCCCCTCTCTAATTCTCTCTCTACTTAATTAACTCTCCCCCTCTATCTTTTTTAGCCTTTCATTCTCTCTCACCCCTTTATCTGTTTCTCTTTCAAACTCCTTCATTCACTCTCTCTCCCCTTCTTTCTCTCTCTCTCTATCCCGCTCCACTCTTTATTCTATGTACACCCTTTCTCTCTCACCACCCTCTCTAATTGGGCATTATATCTTCACTCTATCTCTCACTCGGCAACACCACAGCATCACTCGGCAACACCACAGCATCAATCAGAGCCAGCACAGCATCACTCAGCACCAGCACAGCATCACTCAGCACAAACACAACATCACTCAGCACAAACACAACATCTCTCAACGCCATCACAGTATCACTCAACGCCATCACCGCATCACTCAACGCCATCACAGCATCACTCAGTGCAACCACAGCATCACTCAGTGCAACCACAGCATCACTCAGTGCAACCACAGCATCACTCAGTGCAACCACAGCATCACTCAGTGCAACCACAGCATCACTCAGTGCAACCACAGCATCACTCAGTGCAACCACAGCATCACTCAGTGCAACAACAGCATTACTCAGCACAACCACAGCATTACTCAGCACAACCACAGCATTACTCAGCACAACCACAGCATTACTCAGCACAACCACAGCATTACTCAGCACAACCACAGCATTACTCAGCACAACCACAGCATCACTTAGCGCCACAACAGCATCACTCAGCGCCACCACAACATCACTCCGCGCCACCACAGCATCACTCAGCGCCACCACAACATCACTCTGCGCCACCACAGCATCACTCCGCGCCACCACAGCATCACTCCGCGCCACCACAGCATCACTCAGCACCACCATAGCTTTACTCAGCGACACCACATCATCACTCAGGGCCAACACTGCATCACTCAGCACCACCACAGGATGACTCAGCACCACCACAGCATCGCTCAGCACCACAACAGCATCGCTCAGCGCCGCCACAGCATCGCTCAGCGCCGCCACAGCATCGCTCAGCGCCGCCACAGCATCGCTCAGCGCCGCCACAGCATCGCTCAGCGCCGCCACAGCATCGCTCAGCGTCGCCACAGCATCGCTCAGCGCCGCCACAGCATCGCTCAGCGCCGCCACAGCATCGCTCAGCGCCGCCACAGCATCACTCAGCGCCGCCACAGCATCACTCAGCAACACCTGAGTATCATTCAGCATCACCTCAGCATCGTCTCCGCAACAGTCACCACCACCTCAGCCTGCTCTTGGAATCTGGCATCTGTTGATTCTCCCCTAGCGTCTGGCCGCTGCTAGTGTTATAATACAGGTACTAGTTCCCAACCTTCACCCTCCGATTGTTTATGCCCCCTCAAAAAAAAAGCTTTAACAAACAACCATTGCCAGCATTGCAAGAACAAAAGAAAACTGAGGATTTTTTTTTATTGTAAATACTTTTTTTAATATGGTCGTTCAGTTTTACATAATGCCTTCTTGGTCATATATAAAGTAACAAAAATGCTTCTGACACTTTTTTATTATAACTTTTCAGCATGCCGCACAGCAGCCACACTTCTCTACAGCACAGCTTGAAGACATTGGCAAAGTCAATTGCTCTGGCTAAACACTTATAAGGCCCCAAAGGCGAGAGCTATTGGCTATGCCAATGCTTGTTACACTTGTTAACACTCTGAGCACAGGCTACATGCACCTCATTAGAACCAGTTTAACACCCAAATATAGCAATAAGCAACAAAAAGGTGACCAGTCAACCATCGCAATGGGCCTTCCACTGCACGGCAAAATATTTTGCTGCGTTATTAGTAACTTTTGAAACGTTTGAGCTAGAAACAATTTTTTTTAATTAAAATCTGCAGATTATGCAGCAGATGATGGGTTTTGTGGCAAATCCATAATTATCCCAAAAACTTTCCGGCCGTACAATGGGATAAATTCAGTAGCCTTGATTATAGTTTATTAAATTAAATGCAAGAGAAGGTTTTGTAGAGTGTATGTCCTGAAGCCATGTATTTCAAGTTTCTCTTATGTGTGCTAATGAAGAAAAAGGAGGCAAAGTAAAATAAAACAATTGTCTCGGATCACACAATTTGGTCAAGTGGGGAAGCCGGGATTGATCCCAGGTTTTGTGGTTTCACAATGTGCCATTCAGTCTTTAGAAGCAATTGCTTTGCTTCCACTATGCCTTCCACTATACCTTACACAACAACACCTCCCTAAAACCACACCCCCCTCCCCCCAAAGCCACACTGCTGGCATCAGTGCGACCCACAGTCACTCCACAGACCAATCATTTTGGCCCTTTGGAAAAACGTTTGCGCGTACCAATGTCATAAATATGTCTGCTTTTTTATATTCCTTAAATTGCAAACAGCAATAATTGCCTCTTCCCTTTCCATGTGCCGGTTATCACATTATGACCTGCATGGTACGATAGCCTATTCTGTATGACGACCTTGTGAGTGATCCTTTAACTTTTAGCCACTTTGCAAATGTATCCTCTACAGCAGCACTTAACATCCGAGAGTTATACTCTTAGACTGGTGCCCTTGTAAAAGTAGCTTTTATGTCTTTGTCTTTATTTATACTTTAGACTGGTCTGTTATTCACGTCTAAATAAAACCATTGCTGCTGCACACAGGTCTAATTACTTCCATAAACTTAGTACCATTGTGGTTGTAGTCTGGCACGACTAGACCTTTGGAGGGGGCTGACGCTTGCAGCAAGTGAAGGGGGACAAGCATTTCAAGCAATGGGGTAGAGCCATCTTTATAGCTGATATGAGGGGAAAAAGTGACAAAATGTGCACTTTAAATATACTGGACAAACTTGATCTGATTATGACTGATAGATTGGAGTCCATTATTACCCCTATATGCCTCACTTGGGCTGAGTTGTTTGGTGAAGGGTCTAGTTGCTGAGGCCATATTATTTATGGGTAGTGTTTGACCAGTTTGCCACATGTGAATATTTCAATTTGTGACGTTTTCATTTTGCTGTCATTAGAGATGATCCATTTTTTGATTGCTTGACTTATTGTCCAATTGAGTATGAGTTAACGTCAGGTAGATTTTCATACTTAGAAATGATGTGTATCATCTACGGTGGAGATTGAAGGAGGAGAATAATCCGGTTAAAAGATAAAGTAAATATTAAAGAGGAGGTAGAGTTGTTGGGTCCATCTGCTGCGAATTGAATTGGGCTGACCTGAAAGTGGGATCTGTTTTTCTTTTTTTTTTAACATATCTTTATTGGCATTTTAAAACAGTACCGTATGCTCATATTACATCCACATTTCAATAACTGTGTCTGTATATCGTGAGTGCATATATTCAACACGCAGGGACCATATGTATTCTGTGGCGTGTGTGCCAGCCTACCCTTCCCTCACCTAAATGGCAGCTACATGGCCAAAGCAGGTCGGCCTCCTACTGAAGTATACACATTTCTTTGGTCCCTAACGATTGGGGTCTGCAGGGCACAGAGCTTGTTATCTAGGATATGAGTGTATGGTCTAAAGGTAGGGGACTCTGATTTGTCGCCAAATACAGGAGGGAATCGGGGAAATAATAGGTAATCATTAATAAACAAGTGTAAACTAACAGTAACAACCAGAAAGTCTCTGTGGGCTGTATCCCAGGTGTTTCAGCACAGAATGTCAGTGGAGGGAAACATCTAGACATACCAGGCTGTAAAAGAAAATCGTTCCAAGCAGCCCTGGCGTTCCCATGTCAAATTGTGCAGGGTAGTGATGGCACAGTCTGCATTGCACTTTCACAGCTGGAGCCCAGTGGCATCTGACAGTTTGTCATATATAGTAGGTGTAATCCTCTCTGTCTGTGCTTAGTCCTGGACCCGTGCAGGGCTATCACATCCTTACCTGACTCCCTGTCTGTCCCATCGCCCTCCCCATCCCTGCCCTCTAAGTCGTTTCGCAGGATGATCTGTTTCATGGCATAGATGCAATCTGCTTAGTTCCGCTCCCTGAGCTCTAATATTGTGCGGTCTCTGTAGAACCCTGGGATGATTAACAGTATCAAAGGCAAGGAAGAGTTCAAGTATGCTGGTACTCCAATTTTAATCCACTGTAGTCTTAAAATCACCCCATGTGGAAATCTTTGCTGTTGCTGTGACACAGCCATACCAGACTCTGTTTTGGTAACCCGAAATCAGGTTATTTTCTTCAGTGAATGGAGGTATTTGTCTTGAGGTAGATCTTTCAATCTTTTCGCTTAAAACAGTTTTATTGCCAGAAGTTAGAAAGAGCTCTTGTTTCAAGGCCTGTTTTTAGGGAGGGTTTTATATAAGCCATATAGTGTGCCTTTTAGGCTATACTTGTATTTAATGAGTTGACAGTTCTGGCTGGATTAGCTGCAGAAATGACCATAAGGACATGGGTCTATGATGATTCTGCCGCCACTTCAGGTGTTTTGGCTGGTTGACAATTTTTCCTCTGGACTGTTCTCGGAGGGCTGTTGTTTGTGACCTTGACGTCTGCAGGGACCATTGACAACTCTCCCTATTCAAATCTCCTCTCTGTTAAGGGCTCTCAGCCACTGTCCGCTCTTCAGAACATATGAAAGATCTCCTTGAAGCAAAGCAGACATCCGGTCTCGTGCAAGTGAGCTTTCCTCTCTACCTCCTTGCAGGTCATTCTTCTGAAGAAAAGAAAATGGATCAAAGCTCCTCACCCTGTACTATGTGAGGAACAGTCATTCCTGCATGTGTGTGCTATGAGTACATGAGCAGTGATGTAAATAATGTATATGTTTAGACCAATGCTTATACATTGAGACACAAAAATGCACTTGTTTAGGATTCACAAAATATCAGATTTACAGGAGTCACCTAAACATGTACTGAGTAAAATGACCATATGAGAAGCCCTACTAATTTAGGAATAACATTGTACCCGAACATGCTGTTGGGACGGGAATGTCCACTGCAAGATTTAAAGTCACGTTGCTCTGTCCTGCATTCCCGACTGCGAGTATCTCGTATACAGGTTTTAACTTTGGCCCTGTGCTCATGCTAATCTAGTGTGTGCTCAGAGGCCTACACCTGTCCCTTGACACGAGTTAGCTCTCCTGAATCTGTCCTGTGACCTGAACTTGCCCTCATTTTGCTGACAATAGATTACTATCCATGTCATGGGTTTAGAATGTAGAGCGGTGATGGCAGCATACAAGGTTTTGTGAATCCATAGTCATAACCAAGCTGTATGATTGGAGTGGAGGCCTATCGGCTTCCCTTGTCAAGTTTCACTTTTATGCGCTAACACAGATCCATGCACTAACATCCTAAATGCTTGGTAGGCATGTGCATGTTTGTAGCCTGTGTGGTGCATACAGTGTGTGTAAGAGTGAGCCAGAGTAATAGAGGCCTGCAGGTTCCATTTTGGAAGTCTCTAGGTTGCTCCTGTGCACAAGATGGAGGTAAGGTTGTTTTCTCAGAAAGTGGAAATGTACAGTTGATTTTCCTGAAGCTGGAGGGAAGACACCTAGACACTGTAGTGGTGGACAGAGGAGACAAGGCTTCTTTAAAAATTCAGTTAGGCCCTTTTTAGGTCTCGCCTAGGCAGCGCGCATGCGCTGCTCTAGGAGAGGGCCTTTAGCGATCGGTCTTGACTTTTCAAGCACTCGCACTCGTGCTTGTATCCACCTTGCGGGAGCGAGCAGCGGCGCGCGTGCTAATTGGAAACAGATTGCCTGCGCGCCGCTGCTCGCTCTCGTGGATGCCAGCACAAGCATGAGTGCTCGCCCCGACTCCTCGCGGTATAGCGCTCTCATCTATCACCTCCTGGGAGGTGCATGCCATGCCTGGAGGGCCTTTCTCCTTTCTTCTGTGCCCATCCGGTTAAACCTCTTGTTTCACCCAGGCACCGGCACCGGTATTGAATCTCTTTTCGCGCGTACAGACGCCTGCACTATTGCCTGAGTGTTAAGCAATGAATTTAGTATTTTTTTTAAAAAGCACAAACTTCATGATCCTCCTCGGCCTGTGGCGAGAGAGGGGAGGGCGCCGCTTCTTCCTCCTCCAAACGGCTTGCCTTTCCCTCTAAAAGGTATTGCTATTTTTCTTTCCCCGCCTACATATTTTCTATAAGTTGTCCTTAAATAACCCCGCGGAGTCTGCCTTTCTCCTATGGCTTTTCAAAGTTAATTGTCAGCAGAGTTTCGACCGTTTTAATGGAAAATTGTTAACTTCCAAGACCAACAGAAATAGGGCGATGGTGTTTCAAGCAATGGAAAAAAAGGTACACTTTTGACAAGGTCGCCTGGCTTTTAAAAAAAAAAAAAAAAAAACGCATATAAAGAAAATAAACTCATATTTTGGTCACTCGGATACTATTCCATCACACAGCTGCTTCTTGCTGTTAGTTTGTTTACCAGACAACTAACAATTAGTGCGTAAACCTAAAACGTTTATCCTGTCTTTCCAAAACAAATTAATTATTTAGACATTTTATTTAAACACTTATTTTTGTTGCAAAATAATTGATACACCGTAGGACTCTATAGTACACTTTTTGTTGTCAACTTAAATAATATTCCACATTTTAGAATAATTGATTAAAAACATTTTTGTTAGTGAATTGTAAGTCTTGTCTACAATGTTTTGTTTTTGGGCATGAGCACCATTGAGAGATGGCAATTCTGTGTATGATGGGTCGTCTTTCTTGTAGAGGAGTGGGGGGAATTTTACTGTGTCTATCGAAGTTCTCGCTCTAGTGTGTGTGGGAGTACAGCAGCATGGAGTTTGAGGAGCTGGACATCAGGGAGGAATGCGGAGTGTTCAGATGCATCGCTGCGGGAGAGTGGCTAACACAGCTAGATGTTCCCCATGTCATCACTCTGGGGTTGGTGGGACTGCAGCACAGGTAAAGTTATTGCGAGCACGCTGCCACAGTCAGTGGCTTTTTGGCAGACACATGAGGACAGTTTGTCAATTCTGCATGGAAACAAAACTTGACATACAACTGGGTGTGTTTTGGAGAGCCATTTATTAGCAGAAAGAGCAATATTTTTACTTTCCTGCTGAGCTGTGTTAAAATAATAGTTTTTTCTTTTTTGCAATTTAAAACACAACTTGAGCAATATAAGTGCTGCTACAAATCTCCCTCCAAAATTTGGGAAGGGGTTCATATCATTTTGTATTTTGGAAATGGTTGCAAGGTCATAAGTAGATGCAATGATGCAATTAATAGTTAAAATGTACACAGGTGCTATGGATTGCCCTCGGCAGCTTGTGCGACATAAAAAAAGCGACACAAACCATGCCAGTACCAAGAAAAGATTTTTGTGTGGTAGTGTTTTCCTAGAGTCATGGGTGAAGTAACATGAGTGCACTTTTGTAAACTCACTGGTAATAAGAAAAGGCAGTTTCTGGCACCCCCTTTTTCCTTATAGAAGCGAATGCCCTCTTTCGAGGCCACACATTATCCCCATTTCTGCAGTTTTATAGTTTTCATCTTTGTCCGTACAAAGTAACTCGAATTCTTGGCATTTCGGTGGAGGCGTGCAAACCTGTTTGTAAAGCGGCTCTTTCTTTGGTTTTGTTAAGTTGAGCCTGTGTGATAAATTCCTTTGCAAGCTCTCACAAAGACACAGGCACACATGGCTTTTGGCGGCCAATAGCGACCACCGCTCCTGCTATGCCTGGTTTTTCACACTGCCTTCAATGTCTCCAGCCTTACATTTGCTTCATTCACTCTTAATGCTACCCTGGTTTTTGTGTAGAGTATTTGGAAGTTGTTTCACAAGTTTATTTCAATATCAGCGTGAATAAATAGGTCTGCTATTACACTTGTACACCCTTTATTCAGCCGTCTCTTGTGGGAGGTGGTATTGTGGAAAGTTTTGAGCTAATGTTCTGGTGCGGTGTGTTTACAGTGGTGGGTTCACCACCAAGGATGGGGTTGTTGATGTTGCATGGGTACTGTCGAAGCGAATTGTTGCGCAACTGGGGGTATCTGTATCCTGTTGGTGTTTGGGCAAGAGCTTTAAGCTGGTATGGCGCGTCTGGAGAGATGTTGAAGGTGCTACTGGATTTTCCTGCCCTTTGCTACTGTTAGGGTTTGAGTGCCTGATCATTTGAGACCCAGGCTGGTTCTCACTTCTTTTCTTGCCCCTAATTATCCAATTTCCGGTTGCTCTAGGGTGCTGTGCCTGTTGGTGTCAAAGCTTCTATGTTAAATAAATACACTTTTTCGTTAAATAGCACAGAAGGAAGCCCATCCTTGAGTGTGTGTGTGATTGTTCATCAGTGGCACGTGAAGTAACAGTAGGTGTTGCAGCACCCAGGCTAATTTGCTGAATGGCTAAATACTTATAAGGTCCCAAAGGCGAGACCTATTGGCTATGCCAATGCTTGTTCTGAGAGGAACTGCTGACTAGTCCCCCTGAGCATTGCTATTTGTTAGATGGTTTGGGTGAAGGGTGGGGCTGTAATCTCTGTTGTTCAGGGTGAAAGTGATCCTTTAGATGAGACTAGCCTTTTGTCTCCACCATGGTCCCTATTCGGTGTTTCTATTGATAAGCCAGGTGCAGGAAGCTCACACCTCCTTGTGCCTCTGCTGGACTACTCCAGGCTGGAGACTACCCTGCTGTGAGGAGCATCACTCTACATAAAGGCTGTGTCTGGAGAACGGCCTAGAAAGGACACTTAAAAGAACAATCACCCAAAACGCATTCTGAAAGGGAAGATAGAAAATCCACATCCCATGTTTGCTTTTTATGACTGCTGACACACATTGTTTCAGGTCCAAGTGTTCTTTGACCAATGAAAGGTGTGTTCTGTAGAGGACTCCGAGGACTGCTGTGCAACCAGAACTGGTGTGTGGCTGACAGCTAGCTTCCTAGTGGTGCGGGGACATCAGTAGGAGTCTGACTTGGAAGGCAGAACTTTACCCCTGATTGGAAGAGCATGGAAACCAGCATGCCTGCTGAAAGTGGGAAAGAGCCTTCTAACCCTGCATGGTATGACAGTCTAGGGAGTGCCAGAAACAGCCAGACCCTGGTGATGAGGGTCTACTAGGTGAGGGAAGACTGCGCACAGCGATCTGTTAGCCCAAAGAATGTGGGCGCAGTCTGTCCAGAAGTGTCGTTCCAAGTGGGATTTGCGGATAAGTGGCCAACCTCTTCGCTGTGCAATAATAAGAATCAGGGCTGACCCCACTGCTTAAATACAACAGCTGTGCCCATAGGGGATGTCACCGCAAAATTCCAGAGCTGGGCCCATGGCAGCCGTGAGAACTGTAAGAACATAGGTGAGAACTGTGCCTGTGGTGGTCCACGCCACCAAAGTCCAAGATCTCTCCCCATGGCAGTTGCCACTGCTGCTTTAAAACATGTGCACACCCCAGCTGCCAGCATGCTGCTGTGACCCACTGTTTAGAGGGTGCCCCATCTACTGCTCAACGACAATGACCCAAAAATGGATTCAATGCCTGTCGTGAGCTCCCACTGATGCTCAGTACTTGCCTTCGCTCAAGGACTCCAAGCTGCAGGTCTGGCTGCCCCATCCTGCGGCAGCAAACCCAGCTCGATGGCCGCTCCTTCAACCACTGCGTCTTTCCCCAAAAGCAGAACACATTGGAGATGTGTTGCCAAAAGGACATGGTAACCTGTTTTGTGCTAAAATTGTATCACGGGGACAGCACTGAACTGAGCGCAACCTTTATCAAACTGGGGTATGTGCACCTAAGCCTTGATTCATGTTGCACAAAATTATCTAAGCTAACAAGAAACTGCCTAGACTCACAAGAAAAGAGACTCCTAGGAAAGAGGAGGGAAGAGTAAGGTGCAGTAACTCAAGCTCCAGTGCATATTATTCTACCTGCTACCTGTGTGGCATTCCATTTTAAGTGTGTGTACTGACTAAGTACTTTTCTTATCCAAGTACAGCAATGGGTTGGACAAACCGATATTGAGCTGCTGGATGGTTGTTAGGTTCAGAGTTTGCACACCCCCACACTACCTAATTGAGAAACCTTCGAATGCTTTCCATCGCCGTCACTGACAGCCAAGTACTGCAGCTGTTACACTTGGCCCAGTTTACAGAGCCATAGTAGGGCGGACCCCAAGACATCAGAGGTAAATTACGCTAGCCCTGACAGCTGAGGCCCAGTAGTCCCTGATTGCCCCATGACCACCCCTCCCCAAACAGGGTCGTACACATGCTCTCTACCAGAATGGATATGCATTCAGACTGATCATCTATGCACAGTCTGCCACCTAACTGTAGTCACAGTCATTCACATAATACGTTTTCAATGGGAGCAGATTGGAAAGATACAAGATTCTTGGTGATTTTGAATAAAACTAACTTTCTTATTGTGTTGTGAGCTGCGAATTTCCAAACAATTTCTAAAATTGCCATCAAGTACACAAATAATACTAATTCTTCTTGACCTCGGTCCAGTGGACATCGGGTCAGTTGCTAGGTTCAGACCAGTACTATATTGGACAAGACTGGAGCGCCCCAGAGCCTAAGATCTTCAGGGAGGCTTTGCATGATGTGTTGTTCCTGGACAGCTGTGGATCTTTGGGCTGGTTTAGGCACATCCAGATGGAGCTGCTGTCCGTGCCGGGGACTTGCTGAACTATGGCATTCCCCCAATTCTATCACTGCTGGTGCCATCAACGTGATCAAATGTAGTTACAAAAATTACTTTTAGGAATCCCTATGCATAAAAATAGCAAACTGCTCTTTAATTAGTAATTTCACTTTAAGGGAATTATGCGACCAATGCTTAGATGCATTTGTACCAATAGATTTCTTTATCTTAAACTTAGAACCATTGGATTTATCAGCATGCCCTAGCCCGACAATGCCCCCTTTTTGGACTACTGTTATTGAGGACGAAATGAAGTTCTGTTTTTGTGCCCACATTATGCCAGCCCTAGGACAACATGGCTCAAACCCTTAATAAAGTAAATAGGTGTGCGGACAGTGAGGTCAGCTCTAGCATTACCAAAATGTGATACCTCACAGCCGGTAGTGTTTGCATTAACTCGATTTTTGTATGTTACCTGGAAACTTAAGTCTCATTTGGCCTTTGAAGGTAATGATTTAAGACTGAGCCGTCTTGTATTAAACGTTTTTATGCTCCTTAGCTTTTTTATAACCATAAGACAACATGTTGACCTTTGAATTTAAACCATCGAATATCACAAAATGTTATGGCTATAATTTTGAAGTTTTTATATTTGTTTATGATCATTATGTGCTATCCTGTTTATTCGTTTTTAGGGGCTTTGTGCCAAAATACACTGCCTTGATATGAATAAAACTAATAGTGTTATAAAAATGACTTCTGTTTTGGATAATCACCATTACTCCACAACACATGAAATAAATAACTCCTAGCATTATTCTTGAATAGTTAATGTACTTGTATAGTACTATGATGTATTTTTAAGCACCTTAACAGATATATTTTAGTACTTCTGAGACTTACTTTTTATGTATGGCTTGACAGCACAGCAGCCACCAAACTTTGTGTCATCAAGAGAAAAGAGCTTTAAGAAGCACAATTGTGAGAGGGGACTTTGGCTGAGTTTGCCAGCAGCAGTATGACTGAAGTATTGGTAAATAGAGCTTCCCGATAAGGGTTTTCCCCTCACCCAAAATAGCTGCTTCTATGTCCAGCGTGATGATGCAGTGACGTCTGAGCCTGTTTATGTCTTTACGTCCATATTTGTGTTTGTGATGTGCAGAAAAGGTTATTCATTCGGCTCATCCTTCCTGGCACTCCGACAGATGTGCTGGTCGCTTCAGTCTTCGCCTGCCGTCCTGTGTCCCAACAGGCTCAGGCCTGTCCCCCTTCACAAACCAACCCACAGGCTCATTTCACACTCCCCAACTGCAACGTCTTCATCACGGTTGTCTCCCCTGTACCACTGCATCCTCAACAGTCTCAGCCCACTCTCCTTTCCAGTACAATCCCCTGCAGAGTGCTACCATTATGAAGGGCAACAGGGCTCAGGTGCTGGTCTACAACCTGGCTTCATAAGCAGCAAAAACAATAGATCTGGCCAATGGTGATCCCAGCTCCAATTCATAACAGCTGCTATGAAGGCCAACGGGGCTCAAGTACAGGGTCAACAAATACTTCTGTAGGCTGTGCTCACGCCGCCCATCTGCACTGCACCCTTAGAATGCCTCTGCCTACTTGGTGAGAGTTCCTAGAATTAGAAGAGCTAAATCAGGAGGTAGGGCGTTCAGCACAGCCGCCGCAAAGCTTTGGAATAAACTTCCACTTGAAATCAGACAGTCCCATGACCTTTTGCAGTTTAGGAAAAAGGTCAAAACATGGCTGTTCCCTAGAACTTGATCTCTCTTAATGTCTGAGGACGTTCACTGTCAAACCACACCCTCTACCATCTGTGAGTGTTGACGTCATGTACTATAGCGCCAAGATACCCGTTGGGTGATAGCTGCGCTTTATAAATATTGCATACAATACAATACAATACAATGCAGTCCGCACTCGATTTTCACACCAGCTAACATCCTCAGTCGCAGTGCTTCACCATTAATATTTTGTGTCTGCTCCCCCTCCTGCAACCTTTGCCTGCTTTCCTCTCCTGTACCACTTCACCATTCCCTCACGACTTAGACTCGAAGCCTAAGACCTATTGCACCTTCTACACCAACCCCCACTGTCTCAGCCTAATCTTCATTCCCATATCATTTCACTGCCTCAGTACACTCTCCCTTTTGCACCAGTAGTTGTAGATGGAATTCTACGGGAAGAGTAGATATTCTGTGAATGCATTTGTAGATTCTATCACTGCTGGTGCCATCAACGTGATCAAATGTAGTTACAAAAATTACTTTTAGGAATCCCTATGCATAAAAATAGCAAACTGCTCTTTAATTAGTAATTTCACTTTAAGGGAATTATGCGACCAATGCTTAGATGCATTTGTACCAATAGATTTCTTTATCTTAAACTTAGAACCATTGGATTTATTGGATTTAGCATGCCCTAGCCGTTGCCCGACAATGCCCCCTTTTTGGACTACTGTTATTGAGGACGAAATGAAGTTCTGTTTTTGTGCCCACATTATGCCAGCCCTAGGACAACATGGCTCAAACCCTTAATAAAGTAAATAGGTGTGCGGACAGTGAGGTCAGCTCTAGCATTACCAAAATGTGATACCTCACAGCCGGTAGTGTTTGCATTAACTCGATTTTTGTATGTTGCCTGGAAACTTAAGTCTCATTTGGCCTTTGAAGGTAATGATTTAAGACTGAGCCGTCTTGTATTAAACGTTTTTATGCTACTTAGCTTTTTTATAACCATAAGACAACATGTTGACCTTTGAATTTAAACCATCGAATATCACAAAATGTTATGGCTATAATTTTTTATTGGCAGTGTGAGAGTTGTGCCTATAAAAGTGCTGGGTGACGGTGAGAGACATGAGGGCTCTGTGAATGGTGTGCAGCTTGGAAGGTGTGCCTGTGTACGTGCAAGTAGAAGGGTGTGCCCCTGTAAGTGCAGGACAAACTGTGTGAGTGCAGGGCGAAAGGTGTGCCCCAGTATGTGCAGGGTTTGAGTGAAGAGTGAGTGGTGTGCCCATATGAGAGCTGGGTGGCCAGTCTGCTTGTGTGTATCAAGTGAAAGCGAAGGTTGAGCTGTGTGAGTAATGGGTAAGCAAAGTGTCTGTGCGAGTGCAGGGTGAGTTGTGAACCTGTGTAAGTGTAGGGTGAGCTATTTGAATGTAGGATGGTGTATCCCTAGACACTCTTAAGTAACTCACCCTGTCATTGATGGTTGGCGAGTGGGGAATCAGCTGTAATTTTAACTGATTATCATGATGTCAATCAGGAGTTTAGGGCAGAGCAAATACGTTATCTCATCCTGCAACAAAAAGTCAGTCTTTTGGACATGACTAAAATTACTTTTCTAAAGGTGGGTGAGCCACTGAAGACCAGAGGCTGATCTCTGGCTCAGGGAGAGTTCTTCTTGGAACCTTGAGCCACGTCTTCATGTGGATTATGCCTCCCACACATTTCTGTCTGTCCCAAAGTCCAAATCCCCTCCATCTAGTAGCTAAATTGTGCAGCCTGAGACCAGGAAACCTGGAATCAAACATGTTTTACCTGCTTGAAACAATTGTGTGACCCTACACAATTGCCTTATTTTACTGTGCCTCCGTCTCTTTTATCATCATATTTGAGAGTACCTTAAACAACCTCAGCTTACCATGCATGTTCTAGAAAATCTCTTGTGTTTTTGCTAACTTTAATGTTGTTCCATGTGTTATAAAAAACGAAGCAGGGCACACATGACAACTTACATACATGTTGCCCCACGTCATCTGGGGGCATGAATTTTTCAAAGGTTACATTTAGAAACTATGACTACTGATGTGTGTCCTTCAGTGCAGCATTTCATTCTCCTACCTGTCAGCTCATCCACATTTGGCGGGAGTTTCCCACTTTTTACTTTTATTCACCCACCTGACAAAATGCCTTCAGAGTCTTCAATGGAGTTACCCATTTTTCAAATCTATACCACCCCCCAAACAAGCACTTGCAAAACCAATAGACCTCGCCTTTGGCACCTATTTGCTTTGCCAGTGGTTTTTAAGTTTTGCCTTCACAGCGCTTGCGAAATCTCTTCCAAACAAAAAGCTTAAAACTGGCTTAGAACCTGCCTATTGCTTACCAATGGTTTACTTTGATGTCACTCTCATTTCCTTGCTCTCATTGGGCAGCTCTCGTGCTTCCACTTTCTCTTCAGTTCTTCCGGACTTACATGGAACTTGGATCAAGTTCAGTATCCTGTCTGCGGCCAGTGTCCTTCCACTGGCCGTCCACGTGCAGAGGTAATTTTTTGTTACTTTTAAGCTAGCACTCCATAAGAATGCATGTGTTTTCACACCCTCTCTCTCCCTCCCTATCCCTCCCACCCCATCCTGTCCTAGTTGCTTACCCCATCCCTCCCACACACCCCTGCTTCGTTTTTACTTGCCCTCTCCCTCCGACTTTTTAGTTGCTTGCCCCTATCCCCTCCCGTGAACTTGTTGCTTGCCCCACCCCCCTTCATCCTTGGTTGCCATCATCCATTCCTACCCCTTTCGCATCCTCCTTTCTTCCTCCTACATAGAAAAAAAACCCGCTATGATGCGGCCATCGCTGGTTGCGTCACATCGCTTTTTTTCATTTCTTGCCCCCGTCCCTCACACACCTCATGTATCTTTCCCACCCCCTCCCGCTTATTGCGCTATTATTTTCTTTACTTTCAGCTGTGTTCCAAAGCAGCCTGTGCTGCTGTGTAACAAGCATAAAACGTTTTTCAAAACCAATAGATCTCGCATAGGCAAAACCTATTGCCTGTGCCAATGCTGTTAGATATGCTGTACAGCATCCCCCAGTGCTGTGCAATATGACTAACGAAAACAAAGTTTTAAAAAAAGGGGGGTTGCTACTATGCAGCATTTGTAATTTTGTAGGCACGCTCACCACGCATGCACGTGCCTACATAATGACATGTGGGCATAAGCAAAACTAGGGGAATGGGGAGGAGAAGCAATGGGTGAGAGAGAACGAATGCGTGAGTGGGGTTAGGCACCATGGACGGCAGGGGTTGGAAAGAGAAGCAACAGACAAGAGAGCTGTCAGGGGAGTTAAGTTCACAGGAGAAAAAGCAATAGGGGGAGAAAGTACACAAAAGACGAGCACAACAATGACAGGAGGTAGGGAGAAGCACTTGTGTGAAAAAGAGAGCAACAATAGTGCAGGAGAGAGAACTACATGAGGTAGACATCTGGAAAACACATGCACTCTCATGGAGTGCTTAACCCAAAAGAAAAAAAGTAGTGCTTGAAAAGCAAGCAGTGGAAGCAAAGAAGCTAGGCAATCAAAAGTGATAATAAAGCGGCTGTGCTTCATGGGAGAGGCAAACAACACGCTTGACAAGGTGGGACACAAATAAGAAGTAGTTAAATGAGTGACAAGAAACCAACCAGTGGTGAGCAGTTGGTGGACTCCAAGCCCCTGTATGTTCTTGGCAAGTCTACACTGTCTTGCAGCAGACCGAATGCGCTGTCTAGTAGGCAAGACCTAAAAAGTGTTCATTCCTCATTGACCTTAAAGCGATCACCCTCATAAACACCTGAATGTATTCACATTTTGAGGTGAGAAGGTGACCAGTATGGATTCTAGTGTCCTGGAGAGAAAAGCTTCCACGTTAAAGACATACACCTTGTGAATTTTGAAGAGTCCAGCAATTTACATACCATGCAGAGGGCTTGGTTCATGTTATGGAACTTTAAGGTAAGACGGACCAGTGGCTGGGCTCAGGCTCGGCACTCCCTTTTTTTCTGAAAAACATGCTCCCGTTGTGGCAACAACAGTCATTTACAAGAGCTATGGTGCTGTGCAAAGGATTGCTCTGTCATGCATTTTGGGATTTACTCAGAGATTACTCTACACTGCCTTAAGTCCTCTTTTTTAGGTCAAGCCTGGGCAGCGCTTTGATGCTCTGCGAGGCATTCTGTATTCGGGTAGGGACTTGAATCTCCGCCCATTTCCCGCCCATCCTTTCAATTGGCGCCTGTTACTGTCTTACTAAATTGTTGCATTTGATTTATGAAAAGGCTTAGTAGTCCCTCCTTGGCTGCTTTGTCTAGTCTGTGAGCACTATTTTCTTTAATGATTTTCCCCTAATCCACCCACGACGTGCTTTCCTACAAGCCAGCACGCCGCCCGCTTTCATATTTTAAGTACTACTGGCGGTCCACTTTAACTAAAGCGGCCGCTCTTCTTTATTTATTTAATTTAGCAGCGCAATCCGCTTTAAGTATAGCAGCCGCGCTTCTTTTTTTAATTTGCCAGCGTGTCCGCTGTTACAGCCGCGCTCCTTTATTTATTGTATTTGTCAGCACGGTCCTCTTTCACTTTAGCTACGAAACCTTTTTTCTTTTCTTTCAGTGAAAGCGCCCCATAACATGCTTTCACTTTAATAGTGTTACAGCAAACAAATGATGGACGGAATGCTGACAATGCAAACATTCTCCCCCAGTCAAAAGATCTGGGTTAAATCCATCGTTCTTTTGCCCACTACGCCACCCCAGTTTGGACCCAGCCATATGCAAATCAGTCTTGACCCTGTGCCCCATGGGAACAGTCCAGACCGAACTGCCAGGCCAGGTCCTCCCTGGACCGGAAACAAGCATCCTGGGCGCAGGGTCAAGACTGATTTGCATATGGCTGGGTCCAAACTGGAATGGCATGGTGAGCAAAAAAACGATCGATTTAGGCCCAGATCTCTGTACTGGGGTGAATGTATGACATTGTTCTGCATTCTGTCCATCAATTGTTCTTTTTGCATTTGTCACCCTGAGTGGGACGGGTATGCCCAGATGTGGGTCCCGTGCTCTCCATGCCACTGGAGTCAAGCTATCCTGGCTGATGAGGGCTGAAAGCCCGAAACCGGTCCTAGGATGCTTGATTCCAGTCCAGGGAGGACCTGGGCTGGCAGTTAAGGCTGGACTGTTCCCATTGGGCGCAGGGTCAAGACTGATTTGCATATGGCTGGGTCCAAACTGGAATGGCATGGTGAGCAAAAAAACGATGGATTTAGGCCCAGATCTCTGTACTGGGGTGAATGTATGACATTGTTCTGCATTCTGTCCATCAACTGTTCTTTTTGCATTCACTTTAATAGTGGCCACACCCCTTTCTTTAGATGCTGCTCGCCGTATTCAGGTTACAGCGAGCCGTTTCTAAACAAAGGGGCGCTGCCGCCATTAAACTGAAAACACGGCAAGGGGTGCTTTTACAAAAAAAAAACATTTGTTTGTGAACTTCACAAACAAATGGTTTTTTTTTTTGTGTAAAAGCACCGCATGCCGTGCTTTCACTTTAATGATGGCCGCGCCCCTTTCTTTAGATGCGGCTCGCTGTAACCTGAATATGGTGAGTAGCGTCTAAAGAAAGGAGCGCAGCCACCATTAAAGTGGTCTCGCATTTGCAAGACTTTGAGCTATTGGCATTAGAAATAACAATGCCTTTTATATGTGTGTTGGTTTGCAAAACACATAAATAAAAGGCATTGTCATTTACAATGCCAATAGCTTAAACTCTCGCAAATGCGAGACCCATTGCATTGCAAATGCTTGTTTTTAAAAAAAAACTATGTTGAGATTAAGATTTTTCAAGGCCAATCGCACTAATTTTACCTTCACTCCCACCTCATCTTACTGTGTTTTGCCAATATGAGCTTAACTTTTTGATATATTGCAGTATGTAAATAATCAATTTTAGAGTTCCAAGGTATAAAAATAGTTTTAACAATATCCACACAGTTCGTTCTATATATTATTTATATATTTTATTCTGACTGAATTGAGTTTCTTTAATATTTGTCCCTTTTTGATATTCTTGTCACATTTTGGAGATATTTTACGGACCCTTGAACGTGCATGTTGACCCACTGTGGACTGGTGAGATTTTTTGTTTTCACTTGTGAATTAATAAATGTTTAATCTAACCATATGCGATATGTTTAGTGTGTTATGCTTATATTATTTTCTAACCCTGATTAAGTCATGGTGTTGTGGACCCAAATCACGAAACACGTGTTGGTTGAAATGTTCTTTTATGACTGAAGAGCCTTCTCTGATTATGCAACTGATACTGAATGACAATCCTTTTATATACGATTAGTGTGGAAACATGTTTGTTAATTTTTAGAACACTAAATGATCCATTCTGGAGACCTATAAGGGTTGCTGGTTTCCCTCTTTGTTTGAAACACAGAGGACGAATTGTTCTCAAACTACCTAGTTACATGTGAATTTGTTTTCAAGGGGGGGCCAGTGTGTGCTAGTAGACCCTTTTGGTACTTGGATCTGTTAAATGCACGCGCTAGATCAGTGTCTTGGCTGCGATGTGACTGGAAACCAGTTTGAAAGTCATCTGACTGTCAATACTAGGCCATATTAATTGCAAAATGTGCACTATACAAATTCTAATAACAAAGCATAAAACAGTCAGAATAAAGTCCTGCCAGTGTTAGAAAGCAGTGCATGGTATGAAGGTGCCAGGTGCAAGCCACTGGGTTTTAATGTTGTCAGGACATGCTGTTATTTCAGGGCAACCTACAATCCAAATGCAAATGTTTCAAATCATAGATGTTTATAGAAAAAGATAACCTAATCTAAATGTAAGAGCTGATAAAAATAGAGCCATTCCGTCTAAAATCACAGGCCTTGAGCATATCCAAATGTGCACAAATAAAATTACACGTCGGGAAACACGGATGCCCTGGAAGGATGTATTTCCGGGTATTTAAAGGTTAAAAATACATTAATAACATTTATTAAAATACAGTGATACACAATTTCAAGATTTAAATGTAAAGACCGAGGAATCTGAATTTTTTTATTCTTTTTGGAAGTAAAATCCACTTTCCTGCTGCTGGGTTTGTGATTTAAGGGAATTGAACCTCGGCTGGATCCGCTCCGACTGCCGTTTAATAACTTCTCAGTGGCGCATCCTGTTGCAGTTATTCACCCTGATTTATTCCCGCCATCTGCAAGGGATGTCGTATGAAGGACATCGGGCTATCTCTTACTTAAAGATATTTAACGCTCAGCATTACCATAGTGGAGAAATTTCCTGATGATCATGATATCCGTCTACCAGCCTCTCGACTAGTGCAGATGTATTAGTGCTGCTACCTTCTTTCACTAATTTACTTCAAAAGTGCATGAGGGCATTGACGTTTATAGCATGTTAAATTGGGAGTTTTATTTTGAATCGGCTTTTAACCTTCGAATAAGAAAAGTCGTGACACACTGCTTTGTTCTATGACCTTTTGAAAGGTACAAGGATAGCCCTCGTCAAGGGTACCCATTAATGGTCCCTGATGGCTCAGACATTCTGAATTCTGCAAACCCTTTTTCCGGGATATATTTAACTGCATTGGCGATCTATGGGTTGTTATTTGTTTTTTATATATTGATTTAACAAAATATGCGACTTGTCAGTGGGTGAACATATAGCCTATGTGACCTTATACATTAAATAACTTTACTCTTTTCAGAATCTGCCCAGATTATCATATTCATCATAACTTTGTTTCTACCAGTTTGTGGTATCCAATGCAAACCACATGCTGTAACTCGGATTATTGTCCTGGGTTGTACATTGAGTCCCACCTGATGGATCAGCTGATATCCTGATATTTGCACCTATTCATTAGTGTGCATTCTTTATTAATGTGCATTGTTTACATTACCCCAAAACCGGGTGTTTTAGAATATCATTTTGCGAAAAACACTTTTACATTGCTACTGTCCGTTTTCTTTGCTAGACACTACTAGTATTTTGAATCTGAGCATGAAAAAAAGCACGAGCTTGTTTCGCAGTGCATGTGTTTACTTTATGTTGTATAACTTGACTGTATTGTTTTTTTATCCAGAGGCACACAGGACAGCCTGCCGGTTATTTGCAGGAGAGAGCTGCATGTGACTGTTTTCCCTTTGCTCCACCTCACAGAGGTCTACAGAGAACGAAATGAGTGGTGAACACCTTCCCGGTAGGTCCAGTTGAAGATAATGAAGGGAATGTCTTCCGAGAATCTTCATATGGACTGGCAGAGATGGGATTTGAGAGGGGGACAGATATATTTTCATTGTATCCTCGAGTGAAGCCTAGGATCAGAGGTTACCTAGTCAGTTTATGCGAGACCAACCTCTGTATTCAGTTGGAGGAACCCAGTGTAAATGGGCTAAAATAAGTCAGCACAGTTTTTGAATGTTATTAGTGTAAACTTCCATGGAGTTTGACCCGACCACTGAGATACACAGGTCTTAGCTGTAAAGGCAAAATCGTCGGATGTTGTAGTTTTGAGGAATTACAATAGGACGTTCCTTATCCACCTCGGCTAGGTGCTATACCTGTTGATGTTTCAGTGAGAAGCGTTGGATTGGAGACATGAGTGCTACTCCTGCCTGACATTTGACTGAGAGCCTTGGAAGCACACACACATCTCTCTGAAGTCATGGAAAGGGAAGGTTGTGGGTGGCTGGATAGCTACTGAGACCAGACTGGAACACAGCTGGAAGTCTCAGGAGACCGACAGACAAACAAACCCATGAAGGTTTGCCTTGTGCAGGACTTGGGAGCAGATTGAGTCTGCTTGTACTCGGGGTGGGAGTGTGACCCACCAAAACATGTGCGTTATATTCTACAAAAGATTCAGTGTCAAGACTGATCCCCAGTTGACTCAACTGGCCGATCATCAGAGAGCACCCAGGACTCTTCATTTGATTAAGACCCGTGTAACTGATCTTGGACTATACCTGATGGAGATTTGTTTTTGGAACTGGAAAGTGAGTGATAAAGCCACCTGATACTCCCGGGAACTGGTATCCAGAAAGAGGATACGCCAGAGGACTTTGAAGTCAACACCAAGGACTGGGCTGGGAGCTGAGAATGAGAGAAAAGGGGGTACTGTTGGCTAGGTTAGGCATACTCAGGAAGATTACATAGACTGTCTGCTGTGGAGACGCAAGTCAGAGACACCAATATAAGAACTCTGAATTTTTGAAGCTTCAAACTGTGCCTGCCTGCACAAGATGACTGACTTTCATCTCCGGCCTGACTAAAGGCTAGAGGCCGCCTGGTGCTGGGAGTCATGCAGTGTGGCTGGAGGGAAGATGAAGCCCACCTCAAGGCTACTTTTGAGTACTGTGCATGAACTTTCATTGACTTTCCATGCAGAATGGAAGAGCCATGTAGAATGAAACTGTCGGTTTAAGAAGCTATAACTTTCCAGTGACTGATCCAATTTTTTTTCTTTTTTTAGTCATAAAATACATTTTGGTTGTACTAAAATGGTCTGGGAGCTTTACTGAGTAGTTTCTTGATGCAAGTGTTGAGATGGAACTGTTAATTCTTAACACACCTTCTCTGAAGTTTCTGTCCATTTCGGCCCTGCACTAGGGTAGACGAGGCTGTCTAAGACAAACATTATTTGCCTAACTAGGAGCTAATTTTGCACATTGGTGATGGGATTTGTCCCACTGGGCAACCCGGCTTTCTACAGTATGCTTCAAGGCTATGTAAATAGGCAATGATTAGTTGAATACAATCCCATTTTCCTGTGAAGAAAGGTACAAAACATCCAGCACTTTGTGGCAGGTGAGAAGGCACCTTGTAGATATCTGATGGAACAACAGGACTCAAGTGGTGGTGAACATCTCTTGATCAAGTTCTGTCGTCAGGATCTGCAGTATTGGAAGATGATCTATAAGGAACACAGGGCAAAGACTGTTTCCTAAGATTCTAAAATTTAGATATGGTTTAGCTATAAATGTTAGGGTGATTGTTATAGGTAATCAGTGGCAGGTGCAGTTCACCCTATGTGGTGCGGTTGCTGCCTGGAGGAAGGCAGTGTTGGCACGTGTTGCACTGATCGTAGCTTGGTGATCCGTTTACGTGATAGGCCTCAGTTAGAAGATGTTTCCATGATGTGGCCTTGATCAGAGTTTGTGTGAATAGTTTTACACCAAGGCCGGACTGGGAACACAAACCAGCCTTGGCAATTCAGTGGGTGGGTGGGGTGGGGGATGCTAGTGAGAAGCACTGCTGGTGTTTTTGTTACTGGGGGCGCGCTTTTGCAGCTCTGCTGCAAAACTGGCCCCCACTACTCAAAACCGGCCGTCACCCTCCCGGCCCACCGGGAAAATGCCAGGTGCCCGCTACGACCAGTTCGGCACTGTTTTACATTATAAGTCTAGGGCAAAGTCTGAGCTGAAGCAGACATGAAGGGGTTATAGGAGTTGGTAGAAAACGTTTCTTATCTATTTTAATTGCTCTTCTATATTACCGTCAAAGCAGGTTCTGAGGGTGAATATTTTGTTGATTAGAGCTCGCTGGTCACTTCCAGACATTTAGGTTTACATCCCATATTTCAGAGCTTCTTTCTTTTTCCTAGATTAGAGCCTTTGTGCTAGTAGTCCTGTAGAACAAGTAAAGACTTTAAGGCAAAGTTTCTTTTTATTAAGCAAAATGTTTTATAAAGTTTTAAAGTTCACATTAAAGATAGATCTTCGCTTAAAACTGTGTGGGTTTTGTAATTGTGTGGCTGTTGTGCCAACATTAGAGGTGGGCAAGCCACTGAAAGCTCATGCCAGGCTCGAGCCTTAAGCCTGGCTCTGGCTCAGCTCAAGGTCCTCTTGGAACCTGTAGCCCATAACGAGTCGAGCTTTTAATGTGGCTTCCACGTTCCCTCTATTCAGGATTTGGCTTTACAGCCAGAACTGATGTCTTTGGAACTAGGGAATCAGGTCGCTCAGCATCTTGTGATCTTGGTCAAATTATTGAATCTCCCTTTGCCTATAAAATGTAATTGGTGCGCTGTTAAAGGGCACCATTAGCTAAGGTTCGAGTTCGTGCTGTACAAAAAATGCAGAAACAGATAAAAAACAAAGCTTTAACATAAAACTTAAAGACAGCTCTCTAATAATCTGGCCACGTACGAGATTTACAGCGTTAGTGTCTTGCCTTTTAGTTTACTAACGGTTCATGTTTAAAAACTATCACTTTTTTTCAAGTATTTCTGAGTGCAGTGCAATAATGTGCCGTATCAATGTCAAAGCTTCCACATGTATAAGATATACACTTTTTTTTAAATTTTGAAGAGACATTGTTATTTTACTTGTTTGTAGTATGATTTACAAGCAAACATTTTCAGGCTCGTGCACGGGGTCGAGGAGTCAAGTTAGACCCTTGGCTCCACTCTCCCTTTTAATTTGTGGGGTCGCCCACCTCTAGTCAAAAGACTATGCAGTACTTTTAGTACATATAAATGTGTGTCATTGCCGTGTTTTTGTCATTGTTTCTCTGTGCTGCTTCGGTGGATTAACAAGTGCCATCAAAGCCAATAGTTCTGGTCGTGGTGAGCAGGTGTGATGATTATTTTTTGTTTTATATATATTTTTTATATTGCAAGCATATGTATCAAAAAGAAAAGAAAATGTGTTGCAGCCTAAATGTGCCAGCTACATACTTGCAAAAAAACAATTAATTTTAAAACAAATAAACTCGCTCATATAATTCGAATAGAAAGTATGGATATTTCCTAAAAGGGAGGTATTCGTGAAACAGATATAAAACACAAGAAAATATATTTCCTATTGGTGCTATTAAAAGGCAGTAATGATTAGAACTACTGCAACCTGAAGACCTAGTTAAAAAACACTCAAAGATGACAAAAAGAACAAAAATAGAAAGAAAAAAGCAGTGACAAGGTAAATATTGAACCATCAGCCTTGACACTGAAGCACAGTGATAGTGCAAGCGAGACATTTGCTGACGTAGCCTGACCGGTTTGCCCCATGCAAACATAAGCAAAATGTGATTGACATTTGATCTGAACAGTGGATGATGAGGGACTACGCAAAGCCCCTCCATGTATTTCGTTATGAATTTGTTTGATTACATGAGTCTGGTGAGGCATTAATGTGGACTCTAGACCAGACCTAAAAGTAGTCACGCAGCCATTTGATGTGCACGTGAAGAACCAAGTAGGAGTTATGTGGCCATTTCTCATACACAAGAGACCTTACTTGGTGGTCTGATGGAGGCATGCTTTGAAACCAGGGTGTTTCACAAGACAAAATGGAAGCATTTGATATGAAACAAGTAGTAACTAAAAGGGAAGAAACAGTAGAACTGAAAAGTAAAAGGTGCTGTATCTGGGAAGTAAGAAATGTGTTTTCCTTAA
The DNA here is from genome assembly GCA_963921515.1 of Calotriton arnoldi. Taxonomy (NCBI): domain Eukaryota; kingdom Metazoa; phylum Chordata; class Amphibia; order Caudata; family Salamandridae; genus Calotriton; species Calotriton arnoldi. Next base: position 1,532,809 of record CAWUFW010000444.1, read on the forward strand.
AAATGGCTTTAGTAAAAGTAAGATCACTTTGGGTGTGGCTAAAAGAAAGAAACTGCATCTGGCAATAGTGCGAAGCAACTGAAAAGGACTCTGCGCAAAGTATTATGGGAGGAAGTGGAACCTGCTGCACGCCTGATTTACATACCTGGAGTACAATAATGCACATGCATACTCTCCTCATTTGAATACATTCTCGGTGGTCAGGGCCTGCCTACCCTCCTCATATAAGTAAATTCAGCATAGTCATGGGCGGACTTCGCCTAATTATTTCAATAAATTCGGCATAATGAAGATTTGGGGGGCAGCCGACCGCAGGGAGGTCTGCCCCTCGGTTTAATTTGGGGAAGTGGAGCAGTCTGGCGACTGCTCCGGGGTTTGGTGTAGCCCAACGGGTGTTTAGCCAGGCATTTTGTCGTGCCAGCCACCATTTTGTGGGTAGCACGGTGGCTGGTACTTAGGTGGCGTAGTTTTTGCCCCACCCTCCTGCCCCTCTTTTTTTATTGGTTGGGGTAAGGTCACTGTTGTGGGGTGGGAGGGGTCCCGGTCTGGCTTCTTTAGAACAGGTGCGCAGGGGGTTATTGGTTGTCATGTAGGGTTGTCGCTTTGGAGCGTGTGCATACTGCTGTTGGTGGCGAACTTGCCATTGTTTAGCAAAGTTTATTCTTGTTGACCGCAAATTTCAGGCTAAAAGGGAACGGGTAGATTAGTTCACGCCTGGATGTCACAGGGAGTTCAAGGTTATGTAGGAAGTCTACTTGAGTAGGGGTTAATAGTTGTAGTAAAGGGTTGGGGAGTTTAAAGATCACAGTTACAGTTAAACAGATGTGGAACGGGTACAATATTACTGTATTACGTTGTTGTGGTGGGAGGGAGATTTTAGGGAAGGGGGTTTGCTTAATATAGGTGAGAATTTGTTTAGTGAGGTTTTAGTTTTGTGAGGCAAAGGCCTAGGTTATCTTGTGATGTGCACCTGTTTCAATAAAGCGGCCTTTTTTCACAGTCCTGGTGCCAGTGGTCCATGCTGCTCCCCCTCTTCCCCAATGATAGACGTGCCCGTCGCCTCAGCACAATAACTGGCTTGTCCCGCCTCGGAATTTTAAATAAATTTAGTACAGTGATGGGCGTGGCCCTTCCTCATTTACATACACCTGCCATAAAGGTGAATCTGCCCTTCCTCATTTTAATAAATTCGCTGCGGTGATGTCCGGGCCTGCTGCTTCACTTAACACGGCTGATGCTGCAGGTTCTCACCACATGTGCGCCTGAACTTTGTGTGCAACTAACAGGAATTGACAGGCCCCGAGTCCTCAGACTTTGGCGGATGTCAACCTAGGGGAAAATTGAGCTCCGTGCACTCGGAAAGCAATCTCTGTAAGGCAGTGTTTGATTGACATTATTAGTATTTCAAAGATCAAGTGCCTCGCTGCCTACTAATATGCAATGTAGCAGTCGCATGGAGCTGCCAGCCTCCCACCGACTGTTCTGACTGCATATATGAAACCGCAAAGTGGGTCTGCATGCACCCTTAAGGTTCATTTTTGCTAGAATCCGTTGAACTCTTGACTAGACACATTTTGGAAAAAATAACACCTTTAAAAGAAAATGAACGGCTCAGTCTTCTAGTTCCCTGCGCCAGTTCCGGTGTAACCCGACCTCTTGTTAAAGTCTATATAGGTAGCACCTCCATTTCAGACTCACATTTAGGACTCACATAGCACCGACAAGCTTTTACTTATGATGAAATATTATGTTCTGTATTTCAAAACCTGCGGTAATCTGATTATTTCTAACATTTTTTTGTGTGATATGATTCTCTTTCCCCCCACACAGTGGAATTCGCCTTTCGGACGGTATTCGTGCAATTGCCAATGTAAGATAATTTTCGCACTATACCTAACACACATACAATTTGGACACAGATGTGGCTTGTCTCAGCTCGAGAGTAGGTATAGATCGTGGGTTTTCTTTCCTAAGAATCTGTGGCAATTTATAGGTCTTGTTGGTAAAACCTATACTTTTTCCGTTAGATAGAAGAAACATTTTTGCAAGTGCATTTCACTAACCGATTTTCACTTTCACAAAATATTTGCATGTGTATTTTCTCATGGAATTCAGAAAAAAATCTAAAGTCTGCTTGGGAACTTGTGACTTTCCCAAGCTTCCAGGCATTAACTACCTGGAATACTGTAGTCAATTCCCAAAAGTGAGATATTGGCGAGATCTGAAACTTGAGGTGCATGTTTCCTCATTTTGTGTGAAACAGGCCTGAAATGAGCTCTGCAACAAACTAGTGTGTTGTATTTCTTGAGACAGCAGTGATCATAAGGGATGCTATTATCACATTCAAAGCACTACCCCTCTCAACCACTTCTCAGTCATGACAAGTGCATTGCTCCTCTTCACCCAGTGCCACACCCATCGCACTTGTACTACCCATCCTCACTGAACAAATACCACACTTGCAGCTGGTGCACTGCCATCTCACGAAGTAAACATCACACCGATAGTAAGTGCACTATGCCTTTACACTCAGGGGATGTCACACTGATAATATCTGCAATACGGTTGCAGGAAAATGGAAGGCTGAGATGTTTTGACTGTCGGGCCTTTTGAGAACATAAGATTTGTGATTGGGTCTGGGCTTAAGCGCTGTGTGGTCCAACACTTGATGATAGGCAGGGTTGGGCTGGCCTATAGGGCTATCAGGCAATGCCTGATAGGCCTACCTTACATGGCTGTGTGCGAGTCATTTAAAAAAAAAAATCTTTGGGCCTGTTTTGTGGTCTGGTAGGCCGGTTTCTTCTGTTATTTACTTATTTTACCTTTATTACCACGAACATTGCATGCAGCAAGCAGAAGTGCATGCAGTCTCCCATACCCTGCAAAACACCTATACAGCGTATTTACACACTTTGAAATCTGCCCCTATGTACAACTGTGGGACACTTTTTTGCTATCTTTTTAGCTTATGGGGGCCGCTTTCATTTTGGCGTCCTGGCCTATTTTTGTGTCCCAGTCCGATCACTGATCATAGGTAGAATCTGATAATTTGGTATGTTCAGGGGGTTCTTTGGTAAGGCTGCTGCTGACAGGATTCTGCCACAGAGTGCTACTCTCTGAAATGTATTGGGACACAGTGAGAGCCTGCTCACAACCTCCATTCCACTCTTTTGAATACACATAGCGTGTAGAAATCGGGCTGTTTTTAGCTCACTAATGAGTAACTGTGAGATGGCCACCAGTCAGTCATAAGCTGGCTAGACAGATCGACGAATACTCACGCGAGCGAGCACCCGTTTGGTCGGTTTGTGGAGGAGAAGCGGCAGCCATGTGTTCTTTGGGAGAGGCTGACACGGAGGCCTTGACCGAGCCGCGGTAATGAGCCCTCCTGTGTGAAATGCCTTCATTTCCGTCGTCCTCAGCCGGGCTGCAGAACCGTGGCGCAGCTTCCATTACCAGGAGCGCGCGCTCCTTCTTCCCGCGCTCTTCATGATGTGGAGTTGCTGCGCCTCCGTCTCTCACTTGTGTTTCTCCCTTTGTTCTTCCTTTGTCTATTTATCACAGTGTGAAGGTTGAAAGAGATGTTATTAATCTGCGGGAATGAAGGCAGGATTAGTGGTATGAATCGGACTTTGAGAGGTGTAATGATAGAAAGACTCGCTCGGCTGGCGGGCCGCGCGGATGTGATGAATGGGGAGCACTCCACACTGACTCTGGGCTCCTCCGCGCCGCGCGCTCCTGCCCGCTGGGGCGTGCCCGCGCGCCCAGATCTGCCAGCCGTCCCACACCGCACCCACCTGAACCGGAACAAGGCAAGCCAAGGGTAAATATCCCCCACTGCATGCAAAAACATCATTTCTTTATTTCATCCGGCCTCCTTTCAAGCAGACATCTTCAGCAACTTCTTGGGCGGCCATGTCTGTCAAGGGCAGAGCGACCACCACGGAGGGCGGTGGCCATCGAGAGACACATCACCTTTTGGAAAGCCTGCCTTTGCACACTCAAACATAGGATGCAGTTTGTTTTTTATTTTCCATCAAGGATATCTTGATATATATGTTTTCATAAACTTCTGGCTTTTCACCTTTTGTCCACTTAAGAGTAGTATAAAGTTCTTGGGAAAGGGACCTCGCACGGGCCTTCGTTGTGCATAAAGACTTTGACAGAGGGAGCACAGTTCCGATAAGGTGCCTTTTTTAGGTACGGTGTGGGGGCCATCCGTACAGTCTTTTCACCAGTGTAACACTAGATGCTCGTTGATGTGTGATGACATCACAGGAATTTTGACCAAGAAGGGGGATGTTCTGTGCTTTTTTTTTTTTTTTTAATCTTTTCGAAAACTCGATAGTATTAATGAACAGTGATTGATAATGGGCACAAGCATCAGTCTACTGAACGTGCAAAAAGGCAAGAAAGATGACAGGTGATAGAGGTAGAGTGAACTATGGTACAGATATATATATATATATATATATATATATAGATATATAGATATATATATAGATATATATATATATATATATATATATACACATATATATATATACACATATACACTCACCTTACCAGAAGCACAAAACCCCCTAGCTTAGCCTCCTCTTGTCAGCTACTCTTCCATGAGCAAATGCAAGAGCGTAAACTGCAGTGCAAATCCATCCTTGGTATTTATTTTATTTTGAGAGTTTTATATAGCGCTGGCTAGACCCGGAGGTATCAGAGCGCTTTACATAAGATTCCACAGAAATTACAAAATTACATCAGTTACACGTTACATCAGTTACTAGAAAAACATTTCAAGAGAGTAGAAGACGAAATAAATGGAGCTTAGAAGGGTAAGGGGGTATAGATAAATATATGCGACACATTAAGGAGCAAGAAGGGGAGACAAATAGAGCGGATAGGGGGAGAGGGGGAGTGAGAAGGGAGAGGAAGAGGGGTAGACGGTATGAGAGACGAAGTGAAAGCCTGCCCAATGACCGACTGGGAAGGTGACGGCTGAGGAGGGAATCCACAGCCAGTCTCCCTTTAGCTCTCAAGGTAGCTCCATCGGGCATCGGTCAGATAGCTAGGTCTCTAGGTTACATCAGTTACAGGTTACATTGGTAGCTCGAAACATTTAAATAGCATATAAGACAAGATTAATGGCGCGAGGAAGGGTAAGGGGGTAAGGGTAAAAGGGAAACGAGGAGGGAGATGCGGCGGGGAGACGAAGGAAAAATGTCTGCCCAATGTCCGGCTGGGTAGGTGACGGCTGAGGGGGAAGTCCACAGCTCATCTCCTCTGTAGCTATCAAGGTAGCTCCACCGGGCATCGGTCAGAGTGCTAGGTCTCCGCTGTCGGTGGCAAGTTCACAGATTCAATGTCCAGAAGGGTGAGCTGGATAGGGGTGGGGGAAATGCGTGAGGTCTGGTTGATGACCACTCCATGTGCTGTCGTATTTATACCCTCTGTGAGGCTTGGCCATTGACCATCACTACTCATCTCTCCTGCAAACCTGAAGCTGATGTCTCCCCCTTGGAGAACGGGCTCGTCGATTTGCTGGGCTTGAATTAATTCAGCATTAGGCGCCATCCTAGGGTCAGGCAGGCTTGGGCACTCCCTACGGCCTAAACAGCAGTGAGAGACCGGCTTCCAAAGGCTTGGCTCAAGTTCTGAGGTTCCTTTACACAGCTGTGATTTTAATACGGGTAAAACATCTGTACCCCCTCTCACAAAATGAGAAGATGCTACCCCACCATCCCCGTGAAAGAATGGCATTACAAGACCGAGCACAGAGTTACTCCTTGTTTATAGTGATCAAATCCCAGGGGCTGACAAGTTGACACAGTGACCGTGTTTGCAGGCAACAGGGGCGGCCGGCACGGATCGGGGGTGGTGAGGGGCAGTGGGCGTGGGGGAGAGGAAGGCGAACAACAACCAGGAAGCACACCCAGCCTCCCCTGACCAATGCAGCGTTGTGATTGGTCTGAGCGCCGTGGTTCAGCGCTCAGACGGATACTGAGAGCCTGGGCATGTTCTCCACTCAGGCTGTAATGAAGCCTGCTGGAGAACATGCAAAGTGTGCATGACTGTTTTGCCGGCCCCAGAGGCCCAGCCAAGCATTCATGCGCACTTGGAGTGGGCAAACCACTCCTCCCCTGCCGTGAGAGCAGAGCAGCCCCGCCCGCCCTCAAAGCAGCTGGAAACAATAAAATGATAATAACAACAAGTTATCATTAAATTTTTCCTTTCGTCACACTGCTTAAAAGCAGTGGGGCGACGCTGCTCCGCCTTAGAGGAGGAGCCACCACTGGCAGGCAGTACTTCTTATGCTTGTATTTCTGACTGACTTCCATTTGGCGATACTCTATCCAGAGGCAGCTTCTACTTCAGCAGTGCTACAGGATTTGCATACTTTCTGCTGCATGCAGGTGCTTTTATCATATGTTCCCCAAGTGGTAAGGCCTCTGTTCCTTAAATCATGTTTGAAAGTCAATGTAAGTGTCTTTTGTGCACTTTTGACTCTTCAAGTCATTGTTGTTACCAGCGGACCATAAAGTGTAACAAATGACCAGCCCCATATGGTCTACCCATTTCCAATCTCCTCTAGCAATTCAAAACCTCAGTAGTCCACTTGCACACCTTGTGCTGTTGCCTCCTTGTATCAGTCCCTTATTAGGTCAAGCCTAGAGCCAGCGTGCATGCGCTGCAAGACTTATTGTAGAGGAGTAGGTGAATAGAAGCTCCTCCCACTCTCCGCCCATATATGCCATTGGCTTGTCATTGTATGTCCTAAATGCTGGCTTCTGATTCGACGATAGGCTTGTTAGTCTCTCCTTAGTACCGCCTCCTCTTCATTTGTCACCTCCCATGGCGACTGGCCCCTTTACTTCGGCTGTTACACGGTACGTGTTATTTAGACTGTGAGCACTATTTTCTTTAATGAGGTTTTCCTACTGAAGGTGATTTGGTGCCGCCTTTTCCACCCCCACCCTCCCTCCCGTTGTCCGTGCTCTTGAGGTTGTAACAGTAGGCACCGCTGTGCACGCAAGTACAACACATCTTTCTGCGGAACATGTTATAAAAGACGCAAATTTTGAGTTAATGTGGTCCGCTGGAAAAGTGCATATGCTTTGTGCCCGGTGGTGTGCTTATTTACAAAAGGCATGAGAGAGACTGATTTTTATAAGCTCTTAGTGTTTAACATTCGCATTCTGATCTCAGAATTTATCGTTTGTGAGACAATTTCATTGCTACTTGCTTGTGATTTCTTATTATAAATGAGTAGTGACATCACACTAACCCCCCTCCTAGAGAACAGCACAGGGCTGGCGCCCAAGTACATTCTCGGTGCACGGAAAGCCAGGGAGAACAAGCATTGGCAAAGTCAATCGGTTTTGCTAATGAGAACTATTGGCAATGTTTTGTAGCGATGCTGTATGTTATGTTATGTTAGCCAGATTTATAAAGCGCGCAGCTGCCCCAGCGAAGAGGCGTCCCGGCGCTGCAGCAGCACGCTGTACAGCAGCACGGATGCTTTGCAGTGTGGCTAAAAAAAAAATCAAAATTTGCTATGAAGGAGCCAAAGGTAATGTGTTTTCTTTTTAAAGTGCATTGATAATGGATACATCATAGTCCTATTTAATAATTTTATAGTCATGCTGCACAGCAGTGGTGCAGTTATACAGCGGGCTACAAATCATTGGCAAAGTCAGGAATTACCTTGGTGTACAGCATGAGCATAAGGCAGTGGCAAAGCCAATAGTCTCAAAGGCAAGACCTATTGGCTTTGCCAATGCTGGTTTTTTCTAAAAGTCATTTTGTGTTTTGATCTCCCCACCACTTTCTTGTTTAGGTTATTCCATACAGTCACTCAATTTTACTAGGAAAATGTTCTAAAGTTGCTTTGAGCATTCTCCTCCTTTCCTTAAATTGGAATCTCGTGCAGTTCAGAAGAAAGCTCAAAACCCACCCCTGCTTGTAACATTTCCAGGTTGTTGGTTTTGACAGTGTTTACCCCATACCTTGTCCAGTAACTTGACTTACTGAGAGCCCAGAGAGTCCCCCTCATGAAGGAAAACTTAGTCTCTCACCATAACTTTATTCACAGTCTCTGAATCCTTTCTTTCTCTTTGCCCTCTTACACCCAGCCCACTCTGCTTGTACAGTATGGTGTTGCGCTCTTAGCTGTGTTTCCACTATGTAAAACCCAGTATAAGGTGTGCTACTTGCCATACGATCCTGTATCTGGTCTATGAGGCTGTTCTTCGATATGTGAGTGTATATTGGGGATGTAATAGCTTTTCATTGGCATCTGATAACTGTAGCCCACATTATAATAGCCATGACCAGTATATAATTGACAATGTATGTTGATTGTAGACACTTGAACACATAACTTTACAACTGGACAGATGGTCACTTAGGCAGTGAACGACCACCACGTTAAGTTAGCCAGGCTGTTTTCATGCCTACTGAGCACCATAGATTTTCCCTAATGTCCAGCTTTGCCGTTGAGCTCGCATACTGTTGCTGTCTTTGAGAACTACTGCTGTAATAAATGTCCATTGACATCTGTCTACAGGACGTGCTCATATTCCTTTGGCGACATACATCACCTTAATCAATGCTGTTCTTTACACAGAAATACCCTGCACGCTCATTGTTGCATGGAAACAAAGCTGTAAGGTGGAATGCTCACAAAAACCTTAGCTACTAGCAATAGCTCGGGCTGCATTTAAGTCTGTTTTTTTGCACATGATGCAGCTCCTGGAAGGGATCAGCCTTAAACAAGTCACACTTGGTCCTGTTGTGATAGGAATAGGCCACCCCAAGCCCTTTCTAGATGGATGACATAAGTTCTGTGGGCGCACAGATGAAGAAAGGTCTTTGTGCCATACTAATGGTAGAAGGTGCGATACAAATGCTAATAACATAGCATAGCACACACACTACATACTCATGTTTCACTTGCGACCCACATAATTATTATTAATGCTCAACTAATTTTATTAACCTCAGAAGCATGAAAGTATGAGTCGGACCCTACAGAATTTGATCCTTTGAGCAGAAGATTAAGTACAAATCTCAGCAGTAGACATTTAACCCACTAAGCTATCTCTGATAATCCACCTGACACTTTTTGTGTGCTGTCACCTAGCACTTCTGCTGTACATTGAAACTCGTGAAAATGGTGTCACTTAAGGTAAAGAGGAAAGAGAACTCAAGCAGCTGTATTAAAGTGAAAAAATGAAACCAGCCCTCCTTGCCTTAGTTTTGGTTCCATTTCGTCCTTACCACCTCAGGAACACGATGCTTCAAATTACCTTTGCTTTTAAAGCAATTTTCTCCTGAGATGAAGCATTTTAATAGATTATAATTACATTTTTAAACTTGTCCAACAGTTGTGGGGTTAAGAATGTTTAGTTTCTAGGGTTCTACTTGGGCATTGACTTAGCCAAGATTTGCACCTCGAAACATGAACATGTCACTTGCATCAAATATGTAAGCGTTTTATCTGTGTGTTCAATTTATCTAATCTTGTGGATGAACCATCTAGGTACCAAAAACATTATGAAGCCATGAACAGGCATGGGAGTACCCCAAGAGTTGCGGCTCTGTTGACTAATGAATCCACTGCACGGATTTGACTCCATGTTCACAGATTCCAGTCTTGGCAGTTCACTCAGCCTTTCTTCCTTATGAGGTTGATAAAACAAGTCCCATTCAGTTGGGTAGGAAGAAACGTAGCACTAGGAATAGCGAATGTGAGAATGTGCGCTTTATAAATGTGTGTTATGCTGTTCATATCATTGTGTGAGCGAACAAATTTCGTTTATAAATCAGACAAGCTAAAGACAGTATTAACAAACTGTAATGAGATGGGGGCGGTGCTTTCTTGTGAAAATATGAACTGTCTCATACAAAACAGCAACAGAGGAACATAATGGGGAAAACACTTATTAACTGTGTTAAGAAACTCACTGAAGAAGATCAATACAAAAATGTGACTGCAGTCTCTGGTTTTGTGTCTTTACATACTGTAACTATCACAAAAGGAGTGGTGGTTGAGTGTTATTTTGCGCAACCACACGCAGTAGTATGTAGTTTGTTAGTTATTTGATGTGTGGAAAAAAAGTGGAGGGTGCTCTGACCTTAGAATACAATTATAATACAATTAAATAACCTGTTATGTTATTACTACCCTTGGTTTACAATGTTGTTCCGCAATCTGGTGCTTGCGCGGGCCTGGGTTGCGCACATATGAAACCTCAATGAATACATCGTACAAATTCTTTCTGTGGGCTGGATCCTGAGTTCATGTGTAGACTCTCAGAATGCGGGGTGTGTAATATGTTACTAGAGCATTCATTAAAGCACGGTCATACTTACCTGCCCACTTCACTAACATAGATGGGGAAGCGCTCAAGCAACATGTTACACTCCAATGTACACCAACTACACTGCGCAGGCGTAGTTTCCATTGATGCAGCAGGTGCAGTTGCACTGGGGCCCACTGACCCCTGGTTATTGCTGTTTGTTATAACTCATACAGCAGCCAGGGGGTCAATTTCTTTCTTAGCACAGTAGCATAGTCACCCTAGTGCTAATATGTATTTGTAAAGCGCACGATTACCCGTAGGTGTCCTGGCGCTGAATAACAGATGTTTATTGTTACCCAACTCAATGGTACTCATTTTATCGACCTCAGATGAATGAAAGGCTGAGTGGACCCGCCGGGATTTGAACCTGTGACCATGAGGTCGAACACAGGCCCCTGCAGTGGCTGCTTCAGTCCACTGAGCCACCAGACTCGGCTCAGTAATAAAGGTTCTAACACTGCTGTGAGTCTTATAAATATTGTAATTGTAATTATATAGCGCTTCATTCTTCTAACAGTTGTAGGTATATGTAGGAAACATAGCCAGTTGGTTCTAGTAACGATAATTAAATAATGCTATGGGAGAGATAGACTTGTGCTTAAAGCATGGAAATGACTGGTGTATGAGAATTCCTTGTGATCGGAGGTGTTTTGTAGTATTGGCATGTTAGCGGACATGTGTGCCTGTGTGCTTCTGCGGGGGAGAGGGGTTTTAGTAGGAGTGATCCTTTGAGTTGGTTGTGTTGTGTGAGGGAGCGGGTTGGCCCACACGTCACTGCCTTCAGGAATGGTTGGGTGTAACAAAGGCCCAGATGAGCAGGGCGACAGGGAGGCTCACATAAATCATTGCTCACTCATTGGATTTTATTTGGCATCATCTCGCCTGTAATTTGCCAATTTGACAGAAAAAAGGGGCGCGGGAGGCCCCTACTCTGCGCCCTGTTTTACATGCATCCCGTCGCTAATTGCGGAGATGTAACAATGCGATTAGAGCGCTGGCACGGGCAGAAGTGGTTGATATGATTACCATGGATTTAATATCACATGATATATCATTATATCGTTACACGGTGACAGGTGTAATTGAAATACACTTATTGGAGCCGGGGGTCTTGTTTCATTCAATCGGAAGCACCTCGGGGGAGAGCCGCCGAAAGGAAATCACCAGCAGGAGAGGAGATTGGAAGGAAAATAAAGAAGCACTGGAACCTACCTGCATCTGACCCACAACTTTTCTTCTTTCGCCATCTTCCTTATACTCTCTTTTGATAGTTTTTATGTCCTCCTTTCACGTTCTCTTTTACTCCTATTTGCTTCCTTTTATTTTCCCTTCCTTGCTCGCTCATGCCGCCTTTCTTAAGGTCGTCTCTTTTTCCAAAGCTTTGTTTTCATCTTCATATTCTTTGTCTCAGGCTTGACTTTCTTGTGATCTTGCTTTTTGTTGTCTCTTCTTTCAGTCTTCCTTCAGCCTCCAGCACTGGTCCTCTGTTTTTCGTAAACAGAAGGAACATATCCTGCGTGTAAACTGCCACTTGAAAAAGCTGTAGCCCAAAATATTTGGGCCTGGCCTTTCCTTCTCTACCTATGCTCTTCGATAATACCTGTACAAATCTTTCAAAGTAGTTAAGTAGATTCTCTAAAACTACGCCTTTTTTTTTCTGCATTTCACACAGTATTCTCCTCGATTCATGTTGTCTTTTTGCCTCATTGCTGACGCGTGCGCTGACAAGGTCGTGGGCATTTCATTTCTCTAGGGTAGTCACTTATTCACATGTCCTCTCGTTTCCACAACTGCTGCTATTACTGAACGCAATGTGCCCCCACTCTCCACCAAGATCTTTCACTGTTAAGCCTTTGGCCTTCAGTTTTAGGTTTCGCAGATAACTTTTAGTTGTCAGTTATTAAAAGACCTCTTGTGGACCATACCAAAACTTAAAGTGGGCTTAGGGTCAGCTCATTGTTTGGCTTTCTATTCAATGGCTTTCCTTCTTCTTTTTTTGTTCTTCCTATCGAGCATAGCTTCTTTATCATCCTATTGGTTGGATGACTTGCATTGTTCCACTATTGTTCCACTGCTTCTGCTCAGGGAACTACTTTTTCCCTTCTTTTTCAGCACTCCATGAAAGTGCATGAGTTTACCTGTTCTTGCTGCTATGTGCTGCTTCTCCCCCTCAGATGCCTGCCTCCACACTCTGTAACCCTTCCCCCACCCTTCAGCTTGTCCATTGCTTCTCCCACCCACCCCTTGCTTTTTTAATTGATTTATTTAATTCCTCCCTGTTTAAAGCACCACCGTTTTTCCCTGTCCACTCACAATTGCTTCACCCCTGCCTAATCTCCGATACTTTCCCCAAAGTTGACTTCTCCCCTACGTTAAGCCTTTGGGCCCGGTGCATATGGTGTCCCTGGAACCAAGCTATACCTGGCTGATGAGTCCTGACTAGGGCAAAACCGGTCTTAGGTTGCTTGTGTTCTGGTTCAGGGAGGATCTGGCCTGGCAGTTCTGGCTGGACTGTTTCCATTCGAGCAGGGTCAAGACTGATTTGCAAATGGCTGGGTCCAAACTGAGGTGGCATGGTGTGCAAAATAGCGATGGACTGGTATGTGTCCCAGAGTGATTACCCGTCTGCGCCCGTCCGCGCTCGGCCCGTGCTTAGGGCCGGGGATGCTGCCGATTTTAAGCCCCATCCTGCTTTTATATTCACCTATACTGGGGAACAACTACGAGCCTTTAACACAAAGGGTAGGTGTGATGTAAAAACTGGTACTAATATCGATCCATGTATGACTCATTTTAAATGTAATGTCTGTGGGTTTTCCTGCCATTTATCTGATCTACCCCAGTCATCTCTTAGTCGGAAGCATCTATCCGCTGTAAAGAATGTGACAAAGTCAGTGTCAGGCTGTCTTATCAATGCACGGTCGTTGTGTAAACACTCGTCTGAGTTCGCTCTGCTTATTGAAACACATGGTGTTGATGTGGCCTTTATTACTGAAGCCTGGGGAGATAGCTCTGCAGATCCCGATCTGGCAATGGCGACTCCCTCAGGGTACACACTATTTAGGCAAGACCGAGCAGGTAAAAGAGGAGGAGGACTGGCTGTCCTGTTTCCAAGTACATGGAAAGGGGTTTTTACCTCTCAGTACAATGGGCCTACCTTAGAATCCTTACTTTTTAAATTAACGATAGGTAACCATTACGCCTTTAATGGTTTGTTATGCTACCGACCCCCAGGTCCCCGGGCTAAGTTTCTGATGAATATCGGCACTTCCCTGGATGTTATATCCCAGTCATCGGATTTCACGCTCCTGGGTGACTTCAACGTTCACCTGGAGGATCCACTGGATAGTGATGCTGTACATTTTATTGATATTGCAAACAGTATGGGCCTCACTGGCAGTACACATTTGGGGGGTCATTTACTGGATGGAATATTTACCAGTAATGACCATCTACAATGCCTTCCTCCTTTGCCAATTATATGGTCGGACCACAAAGCTATTATGTTTTCGTTTCCGGTACAAAACCCCCAGACAAAGAAATTGATAAACAGGCAGCGGAAAATGATCCGGCCCTGGAATAAGCTGGCAGTGGGTATGTTTGAATCTGCATTAGCCCATAACTCTCCACCTCCCTTAGAAGACTCAAATGAAGCTGTTGCTGCTTTTGAGGACTGGCTGAGAAAGTCAATAGACCAAGTACTACCAGTTAAATGCATCTCTAGTCATAGGCCCAGACCCACCGAACCTTGGTACTCAGAACAGCTTAGGATACAAAAATGTCGTCGTCTGGAAAGGAAGTGGAGATCCTCAGACGAATTGGAGGATAAAGCTAACTGTAAATCAGCCTTGCTTGAGTATAAAAAACTTATCGATAAGGAGAAAACTAGCTATTTTACCACAGCTATACTTTCAGCAAAAAACTGATCAAAGGAACTTTTTTCGACGGGTAAACGATTAGCCAATTGCTCTGTGGCGGCTGATTCACCTAAAACTCAGGCATTCTGCGACAGGGTGGCTACGTTTTTCCAGGATAAAGTCAAGGCGGTCTATAATGGACTTATCAAGTCCACGGATCAAGGAATGGTTCCTTCCTTAGAGGCTGCTGCTAGACCTGGGATTACCGGTATTATCCCCAGTAGCCACGCTGAAGACAGGGACCATCCTGAACTATCTGCCTTCCCAATACTGACAATGGAAGCAACAATTAACTTGTTGAGATCCACTAAATCAGGCTCTCCACTGGACCTATGCCCTCCAAAGATCCAGAGATCTTCGCCTCTCATCTGACGCCTATATTTAATCAAATGTTCTCCTCTGGTTTATTCCCCACTAGCTGGAAGTTGGCATCCGTGCTTCCCCTTCTGAAGAAGCCAAACCTTGATGAGACTGACCCCAATAATTACCGCCCAATCTCCAGACTTCCGCTGCCAGCAAAGATGGTGGAGAAGGCCATGAATAATACTCTATCAGATTATATTGAAAGGCATGGCCTTCTCGATGACACTCAGTTCGGGTTTCGAAAACATCATAGTACCGAACTGGCGTTGATCACATCATCTGAACTGATTAGGCAGACAGTCGACTCGGGGGGGCAGTGCAGCACTTGTGCTGCTTGACCTCTCCGCCGCATTTGACACGGTGAACCATCAGAAACTTTTGGAAGTTCTGAGGGGAATTGGGGTCAAAGGGAATGCACTTTCCCTTCTTGAATCATTCCTGTCTGGCAGGGAACAATTTGTGGCCTTAGAAAATTTTAAATCACCCAATTTTATACTTCCATGTGGTGTGCCACAGGGATCGTCCTTGAGCCCGACTCTTTTTAATATTTATGTTGCACCACTGGCGAAGTTAATCAGGTCCCTAGGCTTTTCGGCTGTATCCTATGCCGACGATACGCAGATCATCGTCTCAGTGTCAGGATCCCCCACTAACACTATGAAACAGTTCCATACCTGCCTTCGTCAGGTTGGGGACTGGATGGCGGCCAATTGTCTAAAACTTAACTCGGGTAAGACGGAGGTTTTACTTTTTGGTGCTCACACTGATTTCTGGTCACCTGATCTCTGGCCCTTGGAGCTTGGGCCATTTCCCATGCCAGTGATCAAGGTTAAGAATTTGGGAGTCATTTTTGATTCCAAACTCTCATTTGAAAACCATGTCAACCAGGTTACCTCTCTTTCTTTCTATACGTTAAAGCTTTTGAGAAAGATCCTCCCATTTATTCCAGCTGAGCTACGTAAACTGGTGGTCTCTGCACTCGCTCTGTCAAGAGCCGACTACTGTAACGGGCTTTTATCAATCTTCGGAAAAGTGCCTGTCTAAGCTGCAGGTTGTGCAGAATGCAGCGGCTCGGCTCCTGCTGAACATTCCAAGATACAAATCTGTGTCAAAGGTGCTCAAGGATCTACATTGGCTGCCAATAAAAAGACGTATAGAGTTTAAGGCTCTATGCATTGTTTTTAAGGCCACACAGGACATAGGACCAGGTTTTTTAAAGAGGAACTTGTTACCCTATATTCCAGTTTGTTTTCTCCGCTCATCCTCTGCCCATGATTTGATTGTTCCCAGGGTAAAAAATGCTCCTGGGGGAAGAAGCTTTCTGGTTGGCGCAACTAGGTTATGGAATTCTCTCCCAATAAGATTGAAACAAGAAACACATCTGTTAGCTTTTAGGAAAGCACTAAAGACATGGTTGTTCAATCTTTAAAATGTCTGCGAACCTCCTAGCTTAAATCCTGTCTCTGATGAGCAAGCGCCTTGACACCCTTGGGTGATTGTTTCGCGCTCTACAAATCTCCATTTCATTTCATTACCAGTGGCTGAGAATAATTCAAGCATTCCATCCATCACTTTATTGTATACTTTAGTATGTTGCAAAAATAATTTCTTATTGATGATGCTAAAGAGTATGGCCAAAAACCATTGACTTTAATGTGTCACCCTAAGTGGGATGAGTATGTCCAGACGTGGGTCCGTGCACACTGTCACTGGAATCAAGCGATACCTGTCTGAGCCCTAACTAGGGCGAAACCGGTCCTAGATTGCTTGTTAGGGCTGGACTGTTACTATTGGAGCAGGGTCAGGACTGATTTGCATATGTCTGTGTCCAAACTGAGGTGGCATGGTGTGCAAAATAACAATGGACTGGGATACGGCCCAAGTAAATACCAGTGGCTGAGATTATTTCAAGCATTCCATCCATCACTTTATTATATACTTTAGTGGCCAATAGATTAAAAAAAAAGAGGCCTATTGGCTTTGTCAGTGCTTGTTATTTCTACATCCTCATTCTTTATTTTCATTTCATAAGTCACTCCATCTTTTTCCTTCAGTCACTCCCTGTCTTCTCTTGATTCTGTCTCCTATTTCATGGTATCTTTTTCTTGTCCTCATCCTTGTATTCACCCGCATTTTGTTTTTTCACTCCCCATGGTAAGCTTGCCCTGTTTTAGATGTTGGGCCAGACACAAACTTTTCCCCCTTCTGCTTCTCTTGCATCCATCATAGACTTCACTGTAGTACCGGGCAGTCATCTGGACACTGCTCCCTTCCAAACCCTTCCTTTGGGCGTTATGGCAAAGTTGTGTCCATCTCTAACTATTTCACGTGCTGCTTCTACAAAGCACTTTATACAAACACACGATTTTGCACTAGAAGCATAGGGACCTGATAACATTTTCAGGTTCAACAACAGCAGCTGAGAGCCGAAGACCAAATACATATTTGAACATACTGTAGGACATTATTTTGCAAAATTAATTGTAAGATTTACAAAGATGAAACTAAGACTAACCCTTCATAGAAATTAGACTCTTATTTGTTGGCTGTATGAACTATTAAAGTCTGTTTCAAACTCATAACACAGGGCTGCAGTGAACTGGGCTCTAGGATCCCTTCTCAGAAGAGTACCACTAGCTGTCAATTTCTTGAAGGAAACTACAAGTTTACCTCAGGCGTGGATCTTCCCGAGTCCTGCTGCTGCTCCTGGTCTCCTACAGGAGATGGTTGTTGGTAGTGGGAGTAGTACAGTCTGTCCTCACTGTGTCAGCTGGGCTGCCACACACGTCCGGATTTTTCCCATGGACCTCTTCTACTAGAGGGTTGCTTGTTTCCCAGGTTAAACCACAGCAATAAGTATATAAAGCGCGTTATGGAAGCTCCGTTGTTTCTGAGGGTGCAACAGAGGGTGTCTGTTCCTCTCTGACGGTCAAGAGGGGACTGGAGGTGTCAATGGTTTATTTGCCGTGAGGTGTAATGGGAGACCGGAGGAGCTGAAATGTCAGTCTCTTATCTCACGGCTCCAAAGGAAAATCTGAGGATCAGCGTCCTCCTTCCCATCTTTACCTCACACTCGTAATTGAACATTGCGAACGTGTAGTGCACATTACTTCTTTAGATCGAATACAAAGGATGTTTTGGTGCTGGGAAGTGCCCATCCCTTCTTAATCTCAGACACAGGTGATGGTCAGGGGTGCAATGCCCATCCCGTCTTAATCTCAGACACAGGTGATGGTCAGGGGTGCAGTGCCCATCCTGTTTTAATCTCAGACACAGGTGATGGTCAGGGGTGCAGTGCCCATCCTGTTTTAATCTCAGACACAGGTGATGGTCAGGGGTGCAGTGCCCATCCTGTTTTAATCTCAGACACAGATGATGGTCAGGGGGTGTGTGCCTATCCCGTCTTAATCTCAAACACAGGTGATGGTCAGGGGGTGAGTGCCCATCTCATCTTAATCTCAGACACAGGTGATGGTCAGGGGGTGAGAACCCATCCCGTCTTAATCTCATACACAGGTGATGGTCAGGGGTGCAGTGTCCATCCCGTCTTAATCTCAGACACAGGTGATGGTCAGGGGGTGAGAACCCATCCCGTCTTAATCTCATACACAGGTGATGGTCAGGGGTGCAGTGCCCATCCCGTCTTAATCTCAGACACAGGTGATGGTCAGGGGTGCAGTGCCCATCCTGTTTTAATCTCAGACACAGGTGATGGTCAAGGGGTGCAGTGCCCATCCCGCCTTAATCTCATACACATGTGATGGTCAGGGGTGCAGTGCCCATCCCGTCTTAATCTCAGACACAGGTGATGGTCAGGGGGTGTGTGCCCACCCCGTCTTAATCTCAGACACAGGTGATGGTCAGGGGTGAGTGACCATCCCATCTTAATCTCAGACACAGGTGATGGTCAAGGGTGAGTGACCATCCCATCTTAATCTCAGACACAGGTGATGGTCAGGGGGTGCAGTGCCCATCCCATCTTAATCTCAGACACAGATGATGGTCAGGGGGTGCTTTGCCCATCTCTTCTTAATCTCAGGTCTCAGACACAAGTGATGGTCAGGGGGTGCAGTGCCCATCTCCTCTTAATCCCAGACACAAGTGATGTTCAGGGGGTGCAGTGCCCATTCCGTCTTAATCTCAGACACAAGTGATGGTCAGGAGGTGCAGTGCCCATCTCCTCTTAATCCCAGACACAAGTGATGTTCAGGGGGTGCAGTGCCCATCTCTTCTTAATTTCAGACACAAGTGATAGTCAAGGGGTGCAGCGCCCATCTCTTCTTAATCTCAGACACAGGTGATGGTCAAGGGGTGCAGCGCCCATCTCTTCTTAATCTCCGACACAGGTGATGGTCAAGGGGTGCAGCGCCCATCTCTTCTTAATCTCAGACACAGGTGATGGTCAAGGGGTGCAGTGCCCATCTCTTCTTAATCTCAGACGCAGGTGATGGTCAAGGGGTGCATGCCCATCTCTTCTTAATCTCAGACACAGGTGATGGTCAGGGGGTGCAGTGCTCATTTTTTCGTAATCTCAGACACAAGTGATGGTCTGGACAGGGGGCCCAGTGCCAATCCCTTTAAATTCTGGCACAACTGATGGTCAGGAGATGCAGTGTTTACATCTCCAAGACACGTGAAGATCTGGTTCGGGGTGCAGTGCCTATCTCTTAATCTCATACATAAATTATGGTCATGGGGTTCTGTGCCTATCTCTTATTAATCTCTGACACAAGTGATAGGGGGTGCAGTGCCCTTCTCTTTTTAATCTCCGACTCAAGTGATGCTCAGGGGGTGCAGTGCCCATCTCCTCTTAATCCCAGACACAGTTGATGGTCAGAGGGTGCAGTGCCCATCTCTTCTTAATCTCAGACACAGGTGATGGTCAGGGGGTGCAGTACCCATCTCTTCTTAATCTCAAGAATCAGACACAAGTGATGGTCTAGGGGGGTGCAGTGCCCATCTCTTCTTAATCTCAGACACAGGTGATAGTCAAGGGGTGCAGCGCCCATCTCTTCTTAATCTCAGACACAGGTGATGATCAAGGGGTGCAGTGCCCAACTCTTCTTAATCTCAGACACAGGTGATAGTCAAGGGGTGCAGTGCCCATCTCTTCTTAATCTCAGACACAGGTGATGGTCAAGGGGTGCAGCGCCCATCTCTTCTTAATCTGACACAGGTGATGGTCAAGGGGTGCAGCGCCCATCTCTTCTTAATCTCAGACACAGGTGATGGTCAAGGGGGGCAGTGCCCATCTCTTCTTAATCTCAGACACAGGTGATGGTCAAGGGGCGCAGTGCCCATCTCTTCTTAATCTCAGACACAGGTGATGGTCAAGGGGTGCAGTGCCCATCTCTTCTTAATCTCAGACACAGGTGATGGTCAGGGGGTGCAGTGCTCATCTCTTCTTAATCTCAGACACAGGTGATTGTCAGGGGGTGCAGTGCTCATCTGTTCTAAATCTCAGACACAGGTGATGGTCTGGACAGGGGGCCCAGTGCCAATCCCTTTAAATTCTGGCACAACTGATGGTCAGGAGATGCAGTGCTTACATCTTCTTAATCTCCAAGACACGTGAAGGTCTGGTTTGGGGTGCAGTGCCTTACTCTTAATCTCATATATAAATTATGGTCATGGGTTTCTGTGCCTATCTCTTATTAATCTCTGACACAAGTGATGGTCAGGGGGTGCAGTGCCCATTCCGTCTTAATCTCCGACTCAAGTGATGGTCAAGGGGTGAAGTGCCTATCTCTTCTTAATCTCAGACACGGTGATGGTCAGGGGGTGCAGTGCTCATCTCTTCTTAATCTCAGACACAGGTGATGGTCTGGACAGGGGGCCCAGTGCCCATCCCCTCAATTTCTGGCACAACTGATGGCCAGGAGATGCAGTACTTACCTCTTCTTAATCTCCGAGACACACAAAGTCTGGTTCGGTGTGCAGTGCCTATCTCTTAATCTCAGACATAAATTATGGTCTGGAGGTGCAGTTCCCAGACATAACAAAAACTCATGGGGTGGCAGTGCCAATGTCTTCTTAATCTCAGATACAAGCGATGGTCAGGGAATGACCCATACATTTTTGCTTCATCTCAGATGCAAGTGAAGGTTTGGTCAGAGGTGCAGTGTCTATCCCCTCTTAATCTCAGACACAAGCGATGGTCATGGGGTTCTGTGCCTATCTCTTATTAATCTCTGACACAAATGAGGGTCAGGGGGATTCA
The DNA here is from genome assembly GCA_963921515.1 of Calotriton arnoldi. Lineage (NCBI taxonomy): Eukaryota > Metazoa > Chordata > Amphibia > Caudata > Salamandridae > Calotriton > Calotriton arnoldi. The sequence goes on from CAWUFW010000444.1 coordinate 1,553,670, forward strand.
GTGCCTGTCTCTTCTTGATTTCAAACACAACTAAACATCATGGAAATGCAGTGCCCATCCCTTCTTAATCTCAGATACAAGAAATACTCAGGAAGTGCAGCTCCCATTTCTTGTTAATCTCAGATACAAGTGAAGATCTGGTTGAGGGTGATGTGGCGCAGCGGCCAGAGCGGCTGACTCTGGAGCACAGGGCTCAAGGTTCAATCCCCGCACGGCGACAGCTCAGCACCATGTGACTCTGGGCAATAGCTTACTTAATCTCCCCCACGGCTCCCTGCGCCTTGAGACCTTTAGGGGTGAGTAGTTCACGCTTTACAAATATCGGATTTAGATTTAGTGCCTACCCCCTATTAATCTCTGACATGATTAATGGTCATGGGGATGCAGTGGCCTTCTCTTTTTAATTGCAGATACATGTTATGGTCAGGGGTGGACTGCACATCTCTCCTTAATCGTAGCTACAAGTGATATTCAGGGGTACAATGTCCATTTTTTCTTAACCTCAAACACAAGGGATGTTTGCACTACATGGATCGCCCTTTGTGTGTTTCTTCTGTAGCTAAGAATAGAGAGAATGAGCAAAGGAGATGACTGTTGTAAGAAATTGGGTTGTTGATTGACTGGAGTGTGAACCCTGGTCAAGCAGCAATCACAATCCTTTTCAGGGTGAGGTACAGGCCAACCCTAAATTAACCTGTGCTCAACCCTTTGGTAGTTTGGCACAGAGCAGTCAGGCTTGACTTTGAGGCGATATGTAAAATATTTGTGCAGCACTTCAAACAGTAATAAAGTGAAAACACAAAAGAAAAAAGATCCCATTCCAAGTTAGAAAAAAAGAACTTTTTTTACTAAATAAAACGAGTAAAAACCACAAAAATCCAATCAGTGAACCGGAGATATGCAATTTAAAAGGTTTTAGTGAAAATAGCGCCAAAAAGCACAGAGAGCAAACTGTGGTTATCTGGTCGTTCCGAACCGGGATAAAGTCACAAGTTTAAGCCGACTGCAGTGGAGCGTGGCCAGCTACGGGGATCAATTTAGGCCTGCTGAGCAGAGTACCTTAAATCCTGGTTTGCGGAGCGCTGTGAGGATCTGTGTTGAAGATGCGTTGTGCAGCTAAAGCGATGCATCGGTTCCGAGATGTGACGAGGCTGTGATGCGAGGGTCTTTGTCAAGGATCCTGCCGACGGGGCTTGCGATGCAAAGTCCGATATCGGGGATGTGACGCGCAGTTGGGCGATGCTTCGGTTCCGAATAGCTGTGAGGCTGCAATGCGGAGTCCGTTGTCGAGGCTGCCGTTGATGAAGGATGCGAGGGCCTGCGCGGAGGATGCACTGTGCAGTGGCAGTTCTGATGGGGTTGCGAATGCGATGCGGGTCTTAGCGACGGGTCCAATCAACGCAGCAGTGTTCTGCTCGGGTTTGCGTTACGCAGATGAGGAGATGCGTCAGTTCTGCTGGATCCACAGAGGTTGACAGAGCACCTTTAGCCCACTTTCAAGGGTCCAGGACAGGGGTGGCTCAACTTGGCAGGGTAGAGTCCAGGTGCAGGTGCAAGGTTGTTGGAAGCCTGTTGTGTCCCTGAGGCTTCAGATTAGGAGGCCAGCCAAGTAGCACTTGGAGTTACTCTGGGTTCAGGGTTCAAGATATCCAGGTTCAGTCCTCACACAGGCAAGAGGGCAGCAGGCCAGCACGGCTGGACAGCTGTCCTTTCGAGCAGCAGTCCAGTAGAGTGGCAGTCCTTTCAGCAGCATAGCAATCCTTTGTCCTGGCAGAATATCTACAGATCCAGAAATGTACAGAAGTGGTGGTGTCTGAGGACCAGTATTAATGCCCGGTTGTGCCTGTGAAGTGGAGAGAAGCTTTTAGAGGCATGCCTTTGAAATACACAGGTGGCCTTCCTTCCTGGGTCCAGACAAACTACAGGGACATGCAGCCCTTTGTGTGGAGGCAGGACACACCTTTTCAAGTGGGGCTCGGTCCAGCTCCTCCCTTCCAACCTGCCAGTGATAGCCCCTCCATTCACACCTGAGCTCCACATTGTGTGTGACTATCTAGGAGAAATACACAAAACCCAACTGTCAGCTACACCCAGTCAAGTGACCCAGAGACAAGCTGCATGCACCAAATGGCTAAGGCAGCAAAAATGCCAACTTTCTAAAAGTAAAAGACACACAATTGATGGACGGAATGCAGAACAAATCAAAACATTCACCCCCAGTCAAGAGATCTGGGTTAAATCCATCATTCTTTTGCTCACCATGCCACCCCAGTTTAGACCTGGCCATATGCAAATCAGTCTTGACCCTGTGCCTCATGGGAACAGAACAGCCCGAACTGCCAAGCCAGGTCCTCCCTGGACTGGAAACAAGCATCCTAGGACCGGTTTCGGGGTTTCACCCCTCTTCAGCCAGGATAGCTTGATTCCAGTGGCACAGTGAGCCCAGGACCCACGTCTGGGCATACCTGGCGCACTTAGGGCGAGAGAGCAAAAGACACACAATTGATGGACGGAATGCAGAACAAATCAAAACAGTCACCCCCAGTCAAGAGATCTGGGTTAAATCCATCATTCTTTTGCTCACCATGCCACCCCAGTTTAGACCTGGCCATATGCAAATCAGTCTTGACCCTGTGCCTCATAGGAACAGTCCAGCCCGAACTGGGTTCAAACTGGAATGGCATGGTGAGCAAAAAACCGATGGATTTAGGCCCAGATCTCTGTACTGGGGTGAATGTATGGCATTGTTCTGCATTCTGTCCATCAACTGTTGTTTTTGCATTTGTCACCCCGAGTGGGACGGGTATGCCCAGACGTGGGTCCCGTGCTCTCCATGCCACTGGAATCAAGCTATCCTGGCTGAAGAAACCGGTCCTAGGATGCTTGTTTCCAGTCCAGGGAGGACCTGGCTTGGCAGTTCGGGCTGGACTGTTCCCATGAGGCACAGGGTCAAGACTGATTTGCATATGGCTGGGTTCAAACTGGAATGGCATGGTGAGCAAAAAAACGATGGATTTAGGCCCAGATCTCTGTACTGAGGTGAATGTATGGCATTGTTCTGCATTCTGTCCATCAACTGTTGTTTTTGCAACTTTCTAAAAGTGGCATTTTCAAAATTGTAATTTAAAATCCGACTTAACCATAAGTTAAGATTTTTCATTACAATTCCAAAGACACCAAACATGAACTGGTTACCTGTTCCCATTTGGAAATTGCACTTATAAAATGTAATAAGGTAACTCCAATGTTCTCCTATGGGAGAGCTAGGCATTGCAGTAGTGAAAAACGAATTTAGGAGTTTTTCGATACCAGGGCATGTAAAACTTAAAAGTACATGTCCTACTTTTTAAGTACATTGCACCCTGCCCTCTGGGCTGTCCAGGACCTACCCTAGGGGTAACTAATTTGTATTAAAAAGGAAGGTTTGGGCCTGGCAATAGGTTTAGTTTGCCCGGTTGACATGGCAGTTCACACAGGCTGCAATGGCAGGCCTAAGACATGTTTAATGTGCTTCTTAAGTGGGTGGCACAATCAGTGCTGCAGGCCCACTAATAGCATTTAATTTGCGAGCCCTGGACACAGGTAGTGCAACTTTACTAGGGACTTGCAAGTAAATTAAATATGCCAATTGGGTATAAGCCAATTCCACCATGTTTTAAGGAGAGAGTGAAGGCACTGTAGCACTGGTTAACAATGGTAAAGTGCACAGAGCCCTAACGCCAGCAAAAATGAAGTCCACAAAAAAGGAGTTCTGAAGGCAAAAAGTTAGGGGTTAAACCATGCCAAGTATGCCAGGTCTAGCAGTGCACCATATTTTACTCCAGTGTAGTAGTAATTTACAAGGATTCTTCTTTTAACCCAGATATGATATGGAACAGCGATGTCCTTTTCTTCAATGCACACAGATGCATATAGAGATGGTAGCTTGGCCTGTCTCCCATTGCCAGTTCTGCAGCTCCAACGTCGGATGGGTGGACACATAAAGTGCTTGCCTCTGTGATTGTGGGGAAGGATTGGAGAATACACATTGAATCCCTCTCCCAAAGCCCTCCCCTAAGAATGGATTCTTGGCATTGTTTTGTGCAGCAGAGTAATGACTGCCATTGTAGGCACATGCTCTTGCAGCTTCATGAGCGTAAATGTAGGATTCTGTGGATGAATCCTTTATTGTTGAACGGCATTTGTTCGTGCTAATACACTCACATCGGCAGCTTTAACACCACAGTATGTCACATGCTGCACAGTACAAAGATGACCTGGTCTTCTGCTGAACTTCTCGACAGTCCCATGATTGTGTATATTTTTATTTCTCAAACTATGACTGAATGTCTATTATACACGGGCATCCTTGGCATGATGGGCCGCCCCTGGGCGAAATCTGACTTCGGCATAATGGTGGTGCTTTGATCATATTGTGATCATGTGTGTCATGATTTTTTAAATGAAAATATTTTTTTTTATTGGTTTTCAAATGGTAGCACATAAACAGCCATAAGTAACATTCTGAGCAGCCACAGTAGAGCAATCTGGTACCCTCCCCCTTCATGCCCACTTGTACACAGCGGTAGTTTACTTCGGTGCAGCAGTTCTACAAGTTCTCGTTTCATTTGCCAGTGTCTCAGACTAGGGCCCGCTGACGAGTTGAGAACATCAGGACTTTTTGGGTGGGCCACTGTACTCACTGTTGTCCGTTTTGCTTAGATCTCTGTGGACCATCTCCCCCATATTTTATTGTATTTATGGGGGCATCCCCTCCCTCAGTACACCATCATCTCTCTTACTCTGCATGTTTCCATGTCCGCCATCCAATCTCTCAGACGCGGGCTGAGGTCGCTTCCCAATTTTTTTTTTTAGCACTTTCCCTCTCCGCCACTGTGTACCCCTGGTTGATGTGTGTGGCATGGTTGAGTCGAAATTATAGTGTTTACTGTGGCATAAGGGTGGGAAATCTAGGCACCCATGGTATGAAATACTGATACATGGGCATGCAAGGCAGAATCTACCCATTTGTGACAGTAGCTCACGTGTAACTAGATGAAAGGATAGTGATCTTTTGGCACCAAGCAAACATTTACGGAAACTAAATAGCAGGTATGTCAGGACAAAATAGATTTTTCCCCTTAACATTTTTGAGGAGAGGAACTGAATTCCCTAGCTTGTATGAATAATGCCTTCAAGTCTCCTTTACTTGAGTGATAGTTCTGATCTGTAGCTGTGCTATTTACGTCCTGAGATTATGAATTTGTATGATATTGTATTTTGTCATCTTGCTCCTATGCAACAGATTGTTTGTGGTAATGCAAAACTGAAATCTGCTTGGAATAGACAGAATGGAAAATTAAAGTAAAGAAAATGTAGAATGAAGAAAGAAGTCATGTAACATATTAGGTCATTTGAATTTGTATTGTCCGAACTGTCTGTATCACCTGTGGATTTTATTACCATTTGTACCCAAATTGTGCTTACAGTTTGATACATATTTTTTCAAACGTTTCTTGGGAAGGGCTTCCCATGACACTCTTTGGCAGGGTCAGACATGCTGGTCAGACCATGGAGATGTACTGCAACTTTATGCACACTATTGCTTTAAAAGAGCGTATTGGCAAGTATGGGGCCAATATATGGAGCTGAGAGAGCAGGAACTTTAGCGGACGGGTGGTTGGGTAGCCGGGCGGTGGCACACATGGTCAGAGGGGTGGTATGCACCGTGACGGCCATTGAAGAGTTGGGGCCGACACGGAGATTGATGCCTGCTGTTCATGGAACTCTTTTATATATTTGGTTAAACATTGTCAAGCAGTTTGAGAATGCCATCCCCTGCTCTGCAGTGTAGAGATAGGCATCAGCAGTCCTTTGTTTATTTCAGGCCAAGTGAGGACATTCATTCTTATGGATCCTAGACTGTAGTTTCTTGCTTCTGCATGGCCACTCTCCCCACGGCAAGCCATGAAAGTTGCTGTGGTCATTTGGACTGTCCATTTTCCAGGACATGTGGTGGTTATATCCTTGACAAGATGCAGATAGTAGCTGTAGTCCCTCTGGAACTGTGGGATCTTACTGGACGTGTCAGGATTTGAGTTTTTTCTCATGCAGGGCTCTGTTGGGCAGGGAAACAAAGCAATATATTCCTTAAAGTTTTTGGTGGGTTTTGGTGGTGGGGCAGTGAGGTAAGGTACTGCCCATTTAGACGGTGACATTTCCAATTGGTAATAAGATAAATGTTTTGAACAGGCAGGCCACGAGGGTCTTTTGGATATTGACATTACTGAGGATATTAGCGTGAGACTGGCTGAATCAGAAGATACCGTTATGGCACAGACTACCATGGCTCTGGAGAACAACCTACTTTATCTCGTTTGTCTTGTTCAAAATTCCATGGGCTGTCTGCAGACTGAGAGAGGCTTGCATTTCTGTAACCAGTTTTCTGCTAGAGCACAGGAGAGTGATAGTGCTGCATGTGGTCATGAAGTCATAGCCTCACTGATTCAGAGGCGTTTTAGGGGGGGAATGGAGAGAGCTCATATACAGCAAGGTACTTGGAGGGTGGCCTATAGTAAAAACTAGTTTTTTTTTTGTCAAGGACGTAGATTCCTGAGGAATTTATGGAAAATTGGCAGCTATTGCATTCTTTGAGAAGTGTTTTAGGGATTTGAGCCATCCTTGTAGATTGTGGATGTAGATACCGGAGGGATTGTCTGGTAAACTGGGCAAGAGGGGATGGGAAAGATTGTGTTCACATCCATATTTAAACAATTACTGGTTCACGTGCGAGTTTTACTCCTTTTCCAGTGGGATGTCTCTTTGTTACAGTTTGTGTTCTTCTGGATGTACTTTGAGGCTTTCGGAAGATCTGGGTTTGCCTAGTAATGTAATGGTGCACACATGGTGGTGGGCTAGTGCAAGGAGGACCCGATTGGAAATGGGCCCAGGATGTACTCCTCAGCTCAGGTGACTTGTATATGTGCCCACAAAGGTTGAGGTGGAAATACACAAATTGGAGAGGGGACCAAAGTGGGGAGTTCTCTCGACATTAGAAAGTCAGCGATTCGAAAGAGAACGAAGTGCTAGGAGCACTAAAGTGACGATGCCGACCGGTAGCTGACTGGCCTGCAAAACATTATGAAAACAATTAGCTCTGGATTTGAGATGCCATCAGTCAGCATGGAATTGGTGGAATGTGGTGGTTGAGCAGATTGACCGTTACATAGGATTAGCGTTGGGTGCCAGTTGTTGATGCCTAAGTCCTTGCATTATTCTCGAGGGCATTCTTAATCCTTACAGGTTAACTAGACCTCTGTAGATCACGTTCATTCTATTATAAAGTGGTCTAAGGGCTACATGAGCCTGAAAGCCTGGATATTCATTCGAGGAGACATAGATATAGTGTGCAGGCAAATGGGGCAAACGTGGGCCCAGTTGTTGCCCACACCGATTGAGCTACACAGAAAACGCCCAGAGTCAGACCTCTTCATGCTGCATCTGGGTGAGAATAACTCGGTAAAAAAACAAGACTGAAAATGATAGTATATAATACAGAGGGCCCTATGGAGGAGCACAAAAACCTGCTACCGTAATGGTTTTTGAAAGGAAATGAACAAAGATTACTGGCTTCTGCAAACAGAATGACATTGGTCGTGCAAAACGTGAGTACATGACTGGTTGTTCAGCAGCTTACTTGATGGAGTTGAAGGCAATGGTGTTAGGTTTTTACATGGGAAGCGTGATTTGGTGGTTCGATGGGAGAAGAAATACTACCATAAGGGAAGCAGTTTTGTAATTGTTTAAAATCACCAGAAAATAGAAAAGTTAATATTTTTATTGTGGGTTTGGAGGTTACATTGTTTGAGTTAGTACAAGACAGGCGAAGGACATCTGTCCGTCCCGGCCCTAGTTGTGTTCAGGACACTGAGGCGAAGATCGGCTGAGGTTGAGGAAGAATTGATAGGTCAGTGGGACAAAAAAGGCTCCTAGAACAGTTAAAGAACCGGGAGACCAACATAATCAGAGAATGTTTGTCTTAATTGTGTAAAGGGGAGAAGGGGGATATTAGTGCCTGATGGGCGACGTTTGACCTGTTCAGCTGCAGGGGAGCTATAAATTAATAATGTACTCTTTGAACCTAGCCCTTGCTCAACTTCGTTGGTTTCATTGAGACCTAGTGTAGGGACTGGAAACGGCTTTAAAAGTTTGAAAAGAGAGCTTTTGCTCGTCCTGTTTTTTCGGTCAAACGTTATTAATTTGATTTAAAAAAAAAAAAATGTTATTGAAGTTTTATCTTAGAACACAGCTTTTAAAACGATACATCACCCAGCCAAACACCCCCTCTCCCCCGCCTTAGGGTGCTACGGCACATATTTACCAGCAATCCTCAATGTGGCATTGTTCAATCAGAACAGCCTGTGAGCAACAAAAAAGGAACATTCCGTCCACAGGGTCTACAACATACCCTTCCAGTTCGCTGGCAGCCCCTGGGCACGCCTCCCTCTCCTCCGAACCATCCCTGGTTAGGCTATCTTTCCCATGTCTTGACAAACTTCCGGGAGCAACACCACACCCAGTAGATCGGTTCCTCCGCCTGCCTGCACCTCTCCATGTGGGCCTCCCAGGCCTGCATCGTCGGCAGCATCGCACCACTTCAGCACCACATCCCTCCGGGCCACCCCCAGCGCCACGTTAAAAAACAGAAGCGCATATCTGTCAAGCGTCGCCTCGCCCCAGATGCCCAGGCAGATCAACTGGAGAGTGAGTACAAGGGCACCTTCTATCACCCTTGAAAGTCTGTCCTGAATCCCATCCCAGAACGGCCACATCTGCATGCACCCTCATAGCCTGTGAACCAAAGTACCTTGCTGTCTGCACCTCCGCAGGCAGCGATCTGAGTCACACCGCCCCATCGCCTGGAGCCTTGGGCGCGCAAAGTACACCCTGTGCAGCAGCTTCAGCCGAATAAGACGGAATCCCGCCCCGATGGCCACCTCTCCCAGATACCTGCATGCCACTCCCCACTCATCATCCTCTATGCGCCCGAAATCACCCTCCCAGTGCTTGCGCTGCCGCTGCAGCGGGGCCCATGTATTACTAAGCAATGTAGAGTAAAAGTGTGAGACCGCGTGCTGGCGAAGCAGTGCTGCCAACATCCGGTATTCCAGTGGGCTCTCTTCCGCCAGGTCTCGCAGGCAAGGGATCAACCGTTGAAAGATCGCCCTAATCTGCAGGTAGCACAGAAACTGCCCCCTGGCGTCTCATATTGGTCCTGCAGATCTTCAAAGGTCAGCCAATCCTCCCCACCCCAGAGGTCGCACACTTTGGATATGCCAATCAAATCCCAGCCTCTGTACCCAGACACCCTGCGGAGCCTCGCCAGCACCCCCGAGTCCACAGTGCTGTTTCCAAAGTCGGCCGCCCCGCCCAACCCATTGGACGCGTTGCTCTCCGCCAAGCATGCACAACCGTGGCAGGAAGGGTCAGCATTCTTTCCACCCTGTAGAGCCGTATGGCAAAGCGAGAGGGCTCCAATGCCCACCGGTCAGCCTTCAGGGCCGACTCTTCCCGATCCACAAATGACCAATCATTAACCAGCAACAGGCGGGCCGCCCAATATTACAACCTCATGTCCGGGAGGGCAATGCCTCCATCCTCCCGGCGGCTCGACACCATCCTGAGCACCATCCTCTCGGTACCCCCATCCCAAGGAAGACCTGTACCTCTGCCTTTACTGCTCAAAAGAAACGGTCTGGAATCTCAAACAGTGAGTTCTGTACCATATATAGGAACTTGGGAAGATAAATAATTTTGTATAGGGCCTCCTTACCCAATAAGGACAAGGGAAGCTGCAGCCAATTCTCCATGCCCCTTCAGAAATTCTGCAAGATCTGTCCGGCGTTCCTCTCATAAAAAGGGATGCGGTCACAACAAACGTTATGGACTGGAACCTGCTTCTTCGTGTACGTTCATTTTGCATCGTGGCTTTCCAGCCAATCCCTTTTTGGGTGTGTGCGTGGTGTTTTGCCTCTTTATTTCTTCCTCTTATTTCTTTAACAATGACAGATTATGCAGGAGTGCTCTAGCTTAAAGCCATCTACGCTGTCTCTTAAAGAGCAGATGACCTGCATAACCCCAGCATCACTTGTTTGGGAAACAGTCATTGAGTGCTCACCTATGCTGTGTGCGCCAGCATCAGTATGAGGTCCCCTAGAACTAACTAGTTTGCATGCGAAGTAAGAGTACACCCACCTGATATAGGCGTTGGATTACATCATTAGAAGAGCCTGAAGGTGTGTGCCGAGTCTTAGCCTGCTGGTGTGGTTGTGATCACCCTTCCTGCAAATGCGATAGATAGCAAGGAATCCTACCATTGTTTCTTCCATGGAGGTCACTCTCATAAGTCCTACAAAAGAGGTGCAAGCTAACTCTGGCAAGATAAATCATCTGATTACAAGACCATCCTTTCTCTAACAGAAAAAATACCATACAGCGCAGGGTCCTCCCGGTGCAAAAAATATTTCTCCTCCAATGACTCGAAGGCACCATCAGGGAAAGCCAAGCTCTTCATTTGGGCCCCCTCCTTTAGAACCATAGTCTTGAGCCACTCCTTCCTTTTGGGGGCGAGTCGAGGATCCAAGCCTCCTCTTGCATTGTTGCATCTGAGGGCCTACTCTAGAGCAGTGGTTCTTAACCTGTGGTCTGGGGGTCCGCGACGACTCCTCAGGGGTTTAGAAAATTAAGTAATAACAGTTAAAGTGTTTATAAATAAAGAAGTACAATCTAACATATTAATACATTCTGTGAATGTGAAGAAATTTCAAATTGGAGGCTAAAAATTAAGTTGGTATCCTCAGATTGATTTGTGGGAGCAGTTAGTACAAGTACATCGAGCAGAATATGATATAGACGACGGATGGCCTTAGGGTGGTCACAGTTAAATTTAGAAAAGCTACAACTTTCCCATAACGTCATTTTTGATTTTGTTTTATATTTGTTTGCAAATTAAATGAAACATTCGTCATGTGGGTATTTGTTTTATGAACGCTTGCGTCTCTATTTTTGTATATTGCTTTGCGGTTCAAATTATCAAAATTTCTTCGGCTGGATCCCTGGATTGCAGTAATGACTCACTGGGGGTCCCGGAATTTCAATAATGATTCAGTGAGGGTCCCGGATTCAAGTAATGATTAAGTGGGGTCCACCGAAGTCAGAAGGTTAAGAACCACTGCTCTGGAGAGTAGAGAGCCCCTCCTGTGGGTGGCCTCTGCCTCATCCCCAACCTGATCACAGTTCTTTCTCCTGATGCCTTCTCTTCCTTTGCCTTTGAGTCCAGTCCCTGTGCTGTGCATGTGATAGGAGGCAAGGGACTGCCTTGTCCGTGTGAAGACCTTCTCTGCAAGACAATACAGGGGTTCCAAACCTATGGTTTCCTTTCCAGCTCAGATCTTGAATGTGCAGAACATGACCCCATTGTCCCTGGCACAACCCAAGGGTACTTGAGGCTGTTGGTACTGCGGATTCATCTTGTCAGGGCTCATTTTCTTCTAGATTCTCTACAGGCAATCCTTCCTCCCATAGGTACGATGGGCTTGTCAAATGCATCTGACAAGCCCATCGGGCATCTGATGAGTTAGCAGTTACCTAAGCCCTCCAGGCTCCGTTGGACTCCAGAGCAGGCTTTGTGTTTTCACCCATTATCATCCTCAACAATTCCTTTGATGATCTCAATGTGAAGATGAAAGCGAGGCATATCATTCCTGTCCTCTCTCCTTTGTTTAAGGTGCTGCTAACTTTCCCGTGCTGCCAACTTCCCTGGAGTTCTCTGAGAGGTTCAGACTCCTAAGACAGTCCTGTCGTCGCCAAGAACGGGCTTCTCGTAAAACCTATTATCCTTAGGAAAGGGCCACATAAAAGTCGATTATGGGTAAATACAAGAACACCATTAAGGAAGAAAAATCCTTGTACTGCACCAATAAGCTTGTATCAGCCAAATCTTCTAGAGATCTCTTCAAGTTGGTCAACCTCCTTTCTGCACCCTCAGGCTTCTCCATCACAGAAGTATCTCTGGAGTTCTGTAATCAAATGGTGAGTTGTTTACATACTAAACTACTGAATATCTACAAAGAACTTGTTCTCCTTAATGCAGACTCTCCTACCTCTCTGGCAGGGGACACCTATGAAGAGCTAAGTCAGTCAAAAGCTATGGTAACCAGGGATAGTCCAATAGCATCCCTGTCTTGCTTTGCCCAGTTGACACCTGAGCAGACTGAGTCATCTATTTAGGATGAAGTCAGGCTCACCATTTGCACCCTGCCCTCCCAAGATTTGGCAGCTGGCAGCCAAAACCTCTCATCTGACAGCAACCCTGAATAAAGCAATCATCTCAGGATGATATCAACAGCTATGGAAAAAGCTGTTATGAAGTTTTAAAAAAACAATCTAGACCCCTCTGATACCTTTCTATCTCCCTGTTGCCCATACCTTCCAAAATTCTGGATTAACACAAACTTCCAGCTGATGGCATATCTGGAACAAAATGAACTTCTGGATGACTTACAGTTTGGGTTCAGGAACAACCATGGGACCGAAACTCCATTGGTTTCGACAGGCAACAATATTCGAACCTTGGTTGATGAAGGACAAGCTGCGACATTGATCCTTTTGGATCTCTCCGCAGCCTTCGATACCATCTTGCCTACTCTGCTCTCAGGACGGCTGAAGGAATTGGGTCTCGCAGACTCTGCACTCAAGCTTTAAATTTCCTTTCTCAGTGACAGGTCAGAGACAGTAATCTTAGTTCAATTCTCTTCTGAACCTATCATCTTGCCATGTGGTGTTCCTCAGGGCTCCTCCTTGAGCCCGACTTTATTCAGTCTAAATGTCTCCTCACTGCTTAAGCTCATAAGGTCTTTCAGGTTTCAGGGTCCCTCGTATGCCAATGACAACCAAATCATCGTGACAAACACTAAAGACACAGAGGCCATCTTCACCAACTTCAGAAATTAGATGCAAGCAGTATCCATCTGGATGGGCAAAAACTATCTCAAGCTCAGTAGAATCAAGACGGAGGTCTTGATCTTTGGGAGCCAACCATCCATTTGGAATGCCTCATGATGGCCAGAAAAGCTGGCCACGTTACCCACACCCTCTGATTCCGCATAAAAATCTTGGAGTGTTGGTCGAAATCAATCTGTTGTTTGACCTACAGGTCAATCGGACGGTCTCAACCTGCTCTTGGATTATCAGAACTCTCAGGAAGGTATTTCCCTATATCCCTCTCTCGGCACGCAAGCAAGTGGCTCTTGCGTTGATCTCATCGATGTTGGACCATTTCTATGCTCTTCTTGTATGTTAACAAGACTGCTGTGGTCAAGTTACAACTGGTACAAAATGCGACAGCAGGACTGATTCTTGATATTCCTAACATCAAATCAGCCTCTGCAGGGATCTCTAAGCTTCACTGGCTACCCATGAACAAACATTTTTTCTTTAAAGTGCTCTGCATTGCTCACAGGGCATTGCACAATTTTGGGCCTGGAGGTCTGAAAACCATGTTTAAATGGTTCTAGACCATTCCGGTCATCAAGCCACAATTGGGTGACTGTCCCCAAATTTCAAAAGGCAGGATGGGGAGGCAGAGCTTTTTTGGTGGCAGCGGCCAGGCACTGGAATTCCCTTCCTTGTTTCATCACTAGCCTCCAGGCCCACACCCCTTTCCGGAAGGCTTTAAAAACTTGGCTCTTCACCCTTTAAGGAGGATTCAAGGTCACTGAACACAAACCCTTTTTTCGGCTGTGCTCCCTCCTCCAGGACTAACCGCTATTAGCGCCTTGATGCCTTCGGGCTTTTGTTTGTGCTCTATAAATCCCAGATGCATCTTTTACCAAACCTGCGGCAGCTCACAATGCATGAAGACCAGTGCCAGGGACCCCACCCCCCCCCCCCAAACACACACTTCTCTTTTTCAACTACGGGTCCTGATCCAGCTACCAGTCCCACACTTGCATCTGATACTCTAGCATGGCCCTCGGATTAGCTGATAATCCTGTAGATCCATCCCATAAGCATTCGTACTGCAAGATGATGTGCTCAGTGGATCTAGACACTGACCACGACCCATTTACGTAGACCATGAAGATATGCACCACCGTTGAGTTATGACCATGGATTCGGATACACTGTCAGTCACAGCCCTAATGAGAGATTTTTAGATACTGGCACTCGAATGGCAGCTAAGGCTCCCCCTTCAAAGCCCATCCCTGACATTAAGTCCAAGGTACTCAAGTACACTCAGAAGTTTGAAATACACCATACTCTGAGCTAGCAATATCAGTCTTGGTGTGATAAGTAGAGCACTCTGAAACAAAGCCGCGTTTTTGCCTCTTAGACCCTGTTCACTCATGTATGAGCAGGGCCTGGATCTCTGGAATACGGCCTGACGTTGGATTAGGTGGGGGCGTTCCTGTGTGACTTAATCAATCAATCAGGGGGTTTATAAAGCACGCTACTCACCCGTGAGGGTTTCAAGGCGCTGGGGGGGAGGGGGTGCAGCTCCGGATCAGTCGAAGAGCCAGGTCTTGAGGCTCTTCCTGAAGGTGTGCAGAGTGGGGGACCGCCTTATGTTGACTGGGAGCTCATTCCAGGTCTTTGCTGCGACGTAGGAGAAGGCTCTTCCGCCTGCTCTGGTGCTGCGGATGCGTGGGTTCTCTGCCAGGGCGAGGTCGGCGGAGCGGAGGTTCCTTTTGGTTACGTGGAAGGAGACTTTCGTTGAGGTATTTGGATCCGATGTTGTGGAGGGATTTGTAGGCGTGGGTGAGTAGCTTGAAGGTTACTCTCTTGTCGATGGGGAGCCAGTGGAGGTCTCGTAGGTGCTGGGTCATGTGCTCGTGTTGTGGGGTTCCGAGGACGAGTCTGGCTGCGGTGTTCTTGATGGTTTGGAGCTTGTGTAGCAGTGTTTTAGTGATTCCGGCGTAGAGGGCGTTACCGTAGTCCAGTCTGCTGGTTATGAGTGCGTGGGTGAGGGTCTTTCTGCTTTCGGGGTGGATCCACTTGAAGGTCATGCGGAGGAAGTTGAAGCAGGTGGAGGCGCCGGCGTTGATCTGGCGGGTCAAGGTGAGGGAGGCGTCTAGAATGATGCAGAGGTTCCGGGCGTGGTCGGTGTGGGTGGGTGGGTTTCCGAGGGCAGGGAGCCACCAGGAGCTGTCCCGCGCGGTGGGGGAGGGTCCGAGGACCTCTGTCTTCTCTGAGTTCAGTTTTAGGCAGCTGTCGCTCATCCAGGCTGTGACGTCGTTCATTCCTTCTTGGAAGCTGAGTCTGGTGTCTTTGGGGTTCTTCGTGAGAGAGATGATGAGCTGGGTGTCTTCGGCATAAGATACTATTCTGAACCCATGCTGTCTGACGATGGCGGCTAGGAGGGCCATGTAGATGTTGAAGAGCGTGGTGCTGAGCGAGGATCCTTGGGGTACTCCACAGTTGATCTCTGTAGGTTCGGAGAGGAAGGGAGGGAGTCTGATCCTTTGGGTTCTGCCGGAGAGAAAGGAGCGGATCCAGTCGAGGGCGGTTCCTCGTATACCGGCGTCGTGGAGTCTGGCTGCGAGAGTGCGGTGTGAGACGGTGTCGAAGGCTGCGGAGAGGTCTAGTAGGATGAGGGCCGCAGTGTGGCCCTGGTCGAGTAGCAGTCGGATGTCATCGGTGGCGGCGAGGAGGGTGGTCTCGGTGCAGTGGTTGCTGCGAAATCCAGACTGAGAGGAGTCGATTAAGGCGTTCTCTTCGATGAAGGTGGTCAGCTGGGTGTTGATGAATCTCTCGGTGACTTTGGCTGCGAAGGGAAGGAGAGAGATGGGCCGGTAGTTTTTCAGGTCCGTCTGGTCGGCCGAGGGTTTCTTGAGGAGGGGCTTGATCTCTGCCCGCTTCCAGTCATCGGGGAAGATGCCGGATTCGAGGGAGGCATTGATGGTCCGGCCTAGTTCGGGTGCTATGGCGGCGGCGGCTCTGTGGTAGATGTGCGGTGTGCAGGGGTCCATGGGGGCTCCTGAGTGGGTGTTCTTCATGGTCGTGGTGGTGTCTTCAGTGGTGGCAGGTTTCCAGGTGGTGATGGTTGGCTGGTTGTCGGTGGTGGAGAGGTGGGTGGTGTCCGGAGTCTGTTCGCTGAAGTTGTCGTAGAGGGCCTTGATTTTCAGGTGGAAGTAGGAGCTGAGCTTGTTGCAGAGGTCCTGAGATGGTGTGACGTCCGTGGCTTCGCTGGTGGGTTTGGTGAACTGCTGTATGACGTTGAAGAGTTCTTTTGCGTTACTTGCGTTGGTGTGGATTTTGTTCTTGATAAAGGTCCACTTGGTGGCTCTTATGCGCTGGTGGTATTCATTCATGGCTTTCCTGTAGTTGTTTTGGTCTTCAGTGGTTTTTCTGTTCCGCCAGAGTTTCTCGAGGCGTCTGCAGGAGCGCCTGGCTTCTTGGAGGTCGGTGGTGAACCAGGCGGCCTTCAGGGGGCGTTGTTTGACGGGGTGGCGGAGGGGTGCGAGCTTGTCAGCGCAGCCGGAGATCCAGCGGTGTAGTTCTTTGGCTGCGGAGTTGGTGTTGGTCGTGACGGAAGGGGGGTCATGGAGGAGGGTGGTTTTGAGGTGTTCCTCTGTGATCTTGCTCCAGTTCCTTCGTGGCGGGCGCAGGCGGGTTTGTGTGCGGAGGTGGTGTTGAAGGTGAAGTGTACGCAGTGGTGATCTATCCAGAGGGTTTGCGAGGTGTGGCTGAAGTGGATGTTTGTCCCTCCTGCGAAGATGGGGTCGAGGGTGTGTCCGGCTCTGTGGGTGGGGGTGGTGACGAGCTGCTTCAGTCCGAGGTTGTCAAGGAGGGTGGTGGAGTCGGGGTCGCTGCGGTTGTCGAGGTGGGAGTTCAGGTCTCCGATGAGGATGTAGTCCGTGAAGGCGATGGCATGGGGTGCGACGAGGTCTGCAATGGTGGTGGCGGAAGAGGCACGAGGCCCGGGGGGTCTGTAGACGAGGGTCCTGCGCAGCGTGGTTCTGGGGCTGGTTTGGATCTGGAAGTGGAGGTGTTCTGTGTTGGAGAGGGGGTCGCTCGTGCTGGAGGTGGAGAGTCGGAGTGAGCTCTTGTGTGCGATGGCGAGTCCTCCTCCTGGGCGGTGGGGGCGGTCCTTTCTTTGGATCTTGTATCCGTCGGGGATGGTGGTGGCGATGACGGGGGCGGAGGTGACGTTGGTCCATGTTTCCGTGAAGAAGGCGATGTCTGGCGAGAGGGTGTCTAGCAGGTCCCAGATCTCCGTGGCGTGTCTGTGGAGGGAGCGCACGTTGACGAGTATGCAAGTCCGGGCTTCGGTGGTGCGGGCGTCTGTCGTGGGTTCAGCGGTCGTGGGGGGGCTGTTGATGGTGAAGGATTGTCGGCAGTGTCGGCAGGAGAACTGGCTGTGGGTGGTGTTTGGCGTCGATCTCTGGCAGTTGTGGTCTCTTCCGGGGTTGAGTGCGAGGAGGGCAGCTGAGTCGTAGCGGTGGATGGCCGGAGAACCAGGGTCCCTGGCGCTGGCCGCTGTCGGGCGCAGACGGGCTTGCATTTGGTGCGCCTTCGGTGCGCCAGCGGCACGGCCGCGCTGCGGCCGCAATTAAGTAGGGGAGGGAAGCGCAGCTGGGAGGCGGGAAGCGGGAACCGGCAGGGGGGGGAGGGGCCGTGGGGCAGCAGCGGCGGGAAGGACAGAGAGGAGGCAGAAAACAGGCACTAGGGGGACAGAATAAACAGAAAAAGGCACAGAGACAGACACAGACACAGGCACAAAAACCAGAAAAAGGCACAGAGATAGACACGGGCACAAAAATCAGAAAATGGCACGGAGACAGACACGGGCACAAAAAACAGAAATAGGCACAGAGACAGACACGGGCACAAAGAGACAGAAACAACAAAGTGGCACAGAGACGACACTGGCACAAAAGAGACAGAAACAACAAAGTGGCACAAGGGCAGAACCAGACAACAGCGGCCAGCAGAAGAGCAAGGCTCTCCCACTGGACCACCAGGGATGAGGCGCAGGCAGGAGCCTGTGGGTGGAGGAGGGCCTCGACACCTACCTGAGCGGTGGCACTTAGGAGCGGAGCTGCGGGGGGAGAGCAGGTCCCTGACCAGGAGGTCAGAGGTCTTGCTCACACTCCCTCGCAGTGGCCGCCATTAAGTAGGGGAGGTGGGGAGGGAAGCCCAGCTGGGAGGCAGGAAGCGGGAACCAGCAGGGGGGGAGGGGCCGCGGGGGCAGCAGCGGCGGGAAGGACAGAGAGGAGGCAGAAAACAGGCACTAGGGGGACAGAATAAACAGAAAAAGGCACAGAGACAGACATGGGCACAAAAAACAGAAAAAGGCACAGAGACCGACACGGGCACAAAAAACAGAAAAAGGCACAGAGACCGACACGGGCACAAAAAACAGAAAAAGGCACAGAGACAGACACGGGCACAAAAAACAGAAAAAGGCACAGAGACAGACACAGGCACAAAAAACAGAAAAAGGCAGAGACAGACACGGGCACAAAGAGACAGAAACAACAACATGTGTTTGTGAGGGTCTTGCAAAAGATCAGATGCCTCTTTAAGATTGTTTCTGGAATCTGTTTCAGAGCAAACACGTCTGCCTAGCAGAAGAGATTCCTCCTGTCACTGGAAGAAGAGTGTTGCACCCAATCCTACCATCGTTCTGTTTGATGCTTGATTCTTGGGAAGTTATCCTTTGTGCACATAAACATCTCTGCGAAGAACATGGATGTCCGCCAGAAAGGCTTCCACAGGTTTCCATACAGCAGTGGTTGGTAATTCGCTCATTTGCTTCATAAAAGATGTTACAGACCGATTCCTCGTTATTTGGCTGGATCTGGGTTAAAAAGGAAACCTATCTAGCAGCCATAGAAGTGTCAGAACAGGCTTTGAGAGACCTTCTCCACAGCAGTTATAGTCACCAAAAACCTCCTGAGCCTGGCCCACCTGCTTTCTCTGTCCAGACACCTTTATTGTCTTGGGATCTCCACCTGGTACTTGCCAGACTAACTGAGAAACATTTCAAGGTATTAGCCCGATGTCATTTGCTACTTTGTTCTTGACTGGCTTCCTCTATAGTAATTTTACTAACCAGGCGCATAAGTTGCTCCAAGCCATTTGTGCTTGAGAGCCATTCACTGTACTGCCCTGGCACAAGCTTGTGTTGAGAATTCACTCACCTGTATCCCAGAGGTTCCATCAAAGCTCCATTGGAATGACTGGAGTGCCACCGCACGTTCTTTCCATGTCTGCATGCTTTCTCAAAGGAGAAAGCTCTGCACCAAGCTCACCTTGCACTTCTCCTTGGGTAGAAATTGGGGTCTGCGTTCTACCTATCATCAGTGCCTTTTGGAGACTCTAACATAGGCTGATCGGCTGCAAAGGCGACCATTTCCACATGGACTGTGCCCTGTACCACCCATTGCTAAAGTCTACCAAGGTGGTGTCCAACCACATTCCGCCAGCTAAGGCGGCTTCATTGGTGTTCTCCAGCCAACTACCTGTTAGAGACATGGCTGGATAGCCAAGTGGGCAGACCCATATTCATTCTGCAAACATTATGCTCCTGCACCTATGGCAAGTTTGGCTGTAAGATGTGCACAATCTTTTTGCGTAGGCCTTCGCTGCATAATACACTGAAAACAGAAAGGTATTAGAAGATGCTTTATTCCCGCTACCCTTGGATACCTGCCCTCTTTCCATTCAAACTCCTTCGGCACATACATCGATGCGCATAATGATCTACATGAATTCATGGAAGCACCACCAATCCATCAAAAGGCCCCTACCACTCTCAGAGCCGTAATTGACGCCCAGATGCCGACAGCGCTTCAGGACCATAGACCTGATGGAAATGTGCTGCACAAATGCACGTAACATAATGCAACACCTGTACTAACGTTGCAGGCTTCAGAACGGAACTCGCTACTTTTAGTAAATCATTCCTAGGGAGCTGGGGGGCACTCAGGCACTATACACAGATCCCTGTCAGACAGAAAGTGAAACAGTAAATATATTCCATTCAGGGAGAGTTATCTAGAAGCAGATTTCTGAAGTCAGTAGTGGATTTAAGCGCTGGTGAGCTACGCTTAACACTTTCTAGCGCGAGTTGTTTACCTCTCCAAACCATACCTCCGTAGGGAGTACCACCTCTGGCGACACTGGCTTCTTCCTGTTTTGTGAGCTCCTCTGTCTGAGAAGTTTATCGGATGCTAGTGAGGGCTACAGGGGTTTAAGCTGCTAATGATCACCAAGTATTCTTTTCCGTGCCCGCTTACAACCACAGAGAAGAAATCACTCCACAGGAGCTGCAAGACTCTCTCACCCAGCTGTCAATGGCGAGCAGGTAAATTTACGAGGAAACACCATCGAGTTCTGAAAAAGTTGATTAAATACAGAAGCAGTGTTCGGTGTACGATAACACACCCTTCGCACCTTCATCATACACGCTGCAAATAACCTTCAATGATGCACTAATTGGCTAAAGTTACCTTGATGGTGATTGTTACTTTTCGGCCTTAGGTGTTTCTAAGTTCTTTACCAGGAACAACTATTTAGGTAACATGCCCTCTAGTGGCTGGACCGAAAAGCTGTTAAAATAGAGCTCTAGGCAACAGTAACATGCATGCATGCCTGCTTCACAAGTGAATGGCACCCCCTTCCTGTGCATGCGAGTGCCCTCGCTCACTCCCTTCCTGAACACGGGTGCATCTCAGCGTTTGCATGACCAATGCCTGAAGAGGTAGGCTGGGGGAGGTGACTGAGAGCGTGAAAAGGCCTCTGGTCTAACAGTAATAATTCAGCTGAGCCCCTCGGACCTGCAAGCGCCTGTATACCCTCTCGGGTGATAAGAGGCACTCTATAAATCGACTGATTGATTGACCATGAAGGTTACTGTGCCCATTTCACAAGTTTGGTCTCATTCTCATTCTCAGTCTTGTAGTAACATGCAGTAGAAAGTCGGAATGTGAAAGGGGGAGATGGGTGACCAGGCATGGGGCACTTGGAGGACTTAATATTCAGCTGAAGCAGTTCCCTACAAAATGCCGTGACCATTCTTGAATTGAACACATGTGGGACCTTTCATGTTCAGCTGAAGAGGTGCCCTGCAAATGTGATGGTATTGACCATGCTTGAATTGGACACTTTAGGGGCTTTCATGTATAGCTGAAGCGGTTCCCTATAACGGTGAACTAGTGACCATGCTTGAGTTGGCCACTTGAGGTGGGGGTGCGAGGATTTCATGTCCTGCTGAAAAGGTACCCTACAAATGAGAAGCAATTAACCTGCTTGAGTTGGAGACTTGATTGGTGGAGGAGGGGGGGGTGGTCATGTTCAGCTGAAGCGTGACCCTGAAAATGTGTAAGCAATGACCACGCTTGAATTGGCCACTTTAGGAGCTTTCATGTTCAGCTGAAGCAGCATTTTACAACGGTGAAAACGGTAATCATGCTTGAGTTGGCTACTTGAGGTGGTGGGCCGTATTTCTGTTCTGCTGAAAAGGTACCCTACCAATGAGATGCAATTACCCTGCTTGAGTTGGACACTTGATTGGCAGAGGAGGGGGGGTTTCATGTTCAGCTGAAGAAGTACCCTGAAAATGTGTAAGCATTGCCCACGCTTGAGTAGGGCAGTTAGGGTGGGGGATTTCATGTTCAGCTGAAGAGGAACCTGCAAGTGCGAGTGCAATGACCATGCTTGAGTTGAACACTTTGTGGGAGGTGGATTTCATGTTCAGCTGAAAAGGTACCCTGCGAAAGAAAGGACCCTTCTTGAGTTTGACACTTTAAGTAGGAACTTCCTGTTCAGCTGAAGATGGATCATGCAATAGCGAGTGCAGTGATCATGGTTGCGTGGTTGTATGTTAGAATTTCGAGTACAAAATATCGTGGGGCCAAACTATCATGGAATAATATTGAAAACCAAAACATTGTTAAGGTAAGAGCATATAGGTGAGCGTAGATTTACTATTATAAACTCTACATATGAGTCCCTTGAACATGTATATATGTATGTATGTATATATGTATATATGTATGTATATATGTATATATGTATATATATATATATATATATATATAGTCATGGTACATATTTGTGAAGTTAAGTCTAGTAAAACAATACTGACCTACATGTAGATACCTTCATGATATTTTGGGCCTCTATATTTTGAACTTCATATTCTGGGGGAATACTGCTTAAGTTGGACACTGGGGGAACTTGATACTAAGCTGAAGAAGTACCCCGGCAGCGCAAGTGTTATGAGCGTGCTTGAGTAGGACACTCGATGGGAATTTTTGGTCCTTTCGTGGTAAAGCTATTTTCAAGCCATGAGCTGAACATGTTCCAGTAGCAGGCTGCCAGTCCGCCACACACAGCACTCTTCCTTCCTCCTCTTCGCAGACGCACCGCATTTCATCCTGTAATCTCAGTCACCCTGTCTACGCCCGTGACTTGCAGCTGTACATCTCTCTTGATTCGCTTAGTGGTGCGACACTTATTACCCTCTCCACCTGCCTTGAACAAATCATACCGTAGCTTCAGCTCATTTCCTGCAGTCATATGTCTCCAAGACTGAAGTCTTGCTGTTGGGCAATAAGTCCCCCTTAAACTCCATCTCTCTGTCTTCCGCCTTCACACTTGCCGCCCCTGCCTGTACCCTTGGCGGTGCCCTTCACTGTGGACTCTTTTGTGTCGTTCTTCTCAGATGTCTGAAGATTTGCCTGCCATCAATCAAGCACCATACTTACCTTGTCCATTTTTCCTTGCTTGCTCTGCCAAGACAATTATTTTGACCTTTATTTCTTTGTGTCTTGATTGTGGCAAGTTACTTGTCCATACTTTCTTAAGCGCTCAATCGGATGCCATCTCACTTTGTGTGTATCTGCCTTGGTAGTGATGGCAAACTTTATTTATAGACTTTGTATGTTGTCTTGTCAGTCAAATGTCCCTTCAGCCACAGTCCCTTCCTTCCCTTTTGAATCTGCAGCATTTTTTGCAGAAGACAATATTTGTTTGATTTGTTTGCCATGTTTACTTGTTCCTAAAGTTATATCTACCCTGTCATCTGCTCTCCTGCCCCCCGCTCACTTACACCTTTATGTTCTCTACACTTGTATAGCGCCTTATGCCATATGTGTGGCATCTTACATCTTTAGTAAACTGGGGCCTTCATCGTATGATTCTGGCATGTACATTGTTTGGTGGTTTGATTCTCTGTGGTCATGAGTGGTTAGCAGAGATTTGGTTGTTAAAAAGATTACTAATAGTTTTGTGGTTATTTTGAAATTAAGAGGAGTTTGATCAAAATAAAGAGTTTGTGTTGTGAATGGGTCTGTTTAAGGACTTAGTGGTTTATCAAGGAGTTTGGGTGGTCAGTAGTTCAGTGACTGACCTCCCAAGGTCTTCTTGACAGGCATCAGTACAGGTATTATGTGACATCGTGTACGTGAAGGATGGTATATTTAAGATAACCTTATTTGATTGGTAAGGTGTTTGTAGGTATGTGAAGGATAAGTAACATTGAGATAACAGCACATTTCCCCTCTCTGGGTCTTTTCACATCTCGCTGGGTTGCACTTCACACTGTCTATCCCTCACCGTCCATGGCATTCCAGATTTTCCTGGTCTGCTGATTAGCAGAGCTAGGTGAAGCCAGGCTGATGCAGGCACATTTGGGCGCTTCAGCCCAAACCTGATACCCTCCCCCTAGCCTCTGCCCTGCTACCTTTCCTTTCTCCTGAAATAACAGTCGCAGTGCCTCTGAACTTCCTCTTTTTTCCTGTCCCTATCCTAATTGTCTCACTGCATACCAGGCTCCAGTGACAGGCTGCAATAGGTGGGCATGCTGGGCGGCATGTCGCCCACAGGGCCGGCCAGGTTACAGACACTTTCTCCCTCCCCAGGTTATTTACTCACCGACTCCCTGCTCCGAAGGCACAGTTGCTGGCCCTGGGGATGACTATTGCCCCCTATCACTATCCCTACCCTTCCAATGGTCTCTCAGGAACCCAGGTCTTGCCAGTGTGGGGTAGGCTAGCAGAGCGGTAAATGACTCCTTGAGGTCTTCACCGCTTGCAGCTACATTCCAGGTCCTTAGTCTCTCGTCCTTTTCTCCAGGTCAGTGTTTCCCTGTTTTGCTCCTACTCCTGTAGCACAGTGCTCGACCTTTGACTAGGGCTACATTTTCCCATACCCGCTCCCTACCCTCCCAAAGATGTCTCATGAACTCCAGGTCTATTGGAGAGCTGCAATAGGTTTGTGGACGGTTGTATGCCTCCTTGAGGACTTCTCCACAAGCAAACAGATTCCAGGCCTTTCCACTGCTCTCTCTGGTTTGCTTCACAATTGCTCCATCCTCCCATGGCTTCGGACCCTGCCTGCCTCTTCCCATCCCTGCCCTAGCCACAGCCTTTCAGTACTCTCTGCTCTACAGCAAAGGACAGAAAATATTTTTTCCTATGATGAGCTGCAGGAATAGTCTTGGACTCGAGCAGAATGTGGATTTCATCTTCAAGCCAGACTTGAGTAAAACAGCTCTTTTTAGGGGGTTCATTTTTGGGCACTTTTGTTGTCGTAAACCTGCCCGTTCAGGGGAAGAGAGCTGACTGACCAGGATGTCATGTAAGTCCATGAACCAGACGCGAAAGAAAAGCAACAAAGGCATGACGCTGCTGACTGGTCCTCATTCAGTCCACATTGATCCTTCTAGACGCACAGCCCTTTCCAAGAAGTACATATATTCACAATACAAAGGACTGCATGAGGTTTCTAAGAGGGGGTAAGGGAAGGGGGGGTCAGTAGTCCTTGCCTCGGCTGGGAATTGGGGGGGGATGGGGTGCAAATAGGACAGTTAGCCTAGATATGAAAATGTTGACACAGTCAGGTAGTCACCTCATGAGGGTCCAGTCAGCAAAGATACTTTCATTGTCCCCTATCTTCTAACATGAGCTTGATTCTCTGCTGGAATAGTTCTGGGGGTGGTACCCGGATGATACCTTGGACTAGGAGCCAGTGTATACCCCAAAAACAGGGGTGCTACAGGGTGAAATGTAAATAAAATGCAGGTGGTTCCACAAATTATCACCCAGTGTACACCCCAAAAAATAGGAGAGTCTCAAAATTCTCCCCATTGTCAACCCTACACCTTGATACAATCGGGACAGTTTAACCCCCTGAGGAGAGAATCAATTGAACATGGGTATGTAGAGACATGAAGGCCCTAAGACCAGTACTTTCTGGGTTAGGGAATCACAGAGGGGTAGGCAGAGAGACGCGTAAAGTCTGCGGCTTAACTAATGGCAGACAAAGTTCGTGAGACGCAAATGTTGTGCTTAAGAAACACAGTCTTAAACTCACCAGGATTATTTCGAAGGTTGTAAGAACGAAGATCCCCTCTCCTCTATAGATCTGTACATGCACTGATAATCCACGCAGCCAGACGTCAGTGACCACTATCACATGGGTTAGATGGGGGCTCGGAAGAGCCAAGCCTCCATCCTCTCCAGGTGTACCCCAGAACCAGTGGGCAACACTGATAAGTCGCACAGGAGTTAGATGATGTGAAAGGATACTAGGACCACCGCAAGAAAATCCCACACATATAGATGACACCAGCCAGGTGGAAGGTTGTAAGATCCACTATCTCCCTCTGCCACCTATGGATCACACACCATTAGAAAAAAACCTGCAGCCAATACTATGCACTCTGACGGCCCCAGGTAGAGGGAACTCATGGACGAGCCACACTGATGACTCTAACTCTGCCACATTTTACCACTCTTGAGGTGAGAAAGCTTAAAAATGTTGTTGGTAAGGGAGGGGCGCATGACCTCTGACTGGCCTCTGGACACTGGAGCAATAACAGACTGAACTGGAGTTAATGCACACACAAAGCCAAAACCTGTTATCTTAAGACAGCAGACTGCTGGAGCATGGAAGACCAGGAGTCTTGGAGATACCCAGCCGCGCCCAGGGGGCAGGAGGACAACAGGATACAAAGAGGACCTCAGATGCTTAGCAGGAATGTCCATCTGAAGAGACTTTAATTATAAGATTTAATAATAGCTGTTTTAATTATGTACTAATAGGGTGAAAAATACTGGCTTTGAATGATTTTCCCAATTTTATTACATTAAAAATTCTGGTCATGCTGGTAAAAAGAAAATAGCCTGGTGGCAACCCTAGCTCATATCTGAGGCAAGCTGCAGTGAGGAGATTTGCATTGGGGAAGAGAGAACATGGGTTTACCTGCCAATGATACAGCAGGTGCAATGGCACCAGGGCCCAAGGCAATGAATGGCCTTCTGCACTTCAATTATGGCTGTTTCTGTGTGGGGGTTCTAAGAGTGTTATGTAGTTTAGTCTGCACAGGATTTTCACAGTAATACACTGTAGGATGGGGCACGCATTATACTATTCAGATAGTGGCAGTTAATGCCTCATTGGATGAGCAGCCATAATGTGGAATTACAATGCCTACTAGAATATGTCTGTCTGCCTGTTCTCTGCCAGGTGCTGTGGTGAAGTAAATAACTATTTTATCTCAAGTAAAACATTGTGCTGGGCTGGATTTATTCTCTCCAGTGTGGCAGGGTTACCAATGGGTGCATATCATATTCTGATATCTTGTCACAGCACATTCACTGGTTATAGTCGGGCCACTGGAATTATGCAATTTTATGGCTATTGTGTTTTCCGCATAATTATGGATTTGCCGCATTTGCCACATCATCCGTTTTCTGATGCATCATCTGCAGGTTTAAAAAAAATGTTTTACAAAAATGTTTCTATCTCAATCAAAAAATGCTAAAAATACTGCAACACGTGTTGCCACTCAGTGGAAGGCCCTTTGCAAAGGCTGACTGGTCACTTTTCTGTTGCTTATTGCTATCCTTGGGTGATAAACTTGTACTACTGAGGCGCAATCTGTACCCATATAGAGATAACAAGTGTAAAAAATAAATAACAAAGTAATACTATCATAAAATGTGCCTCATTATGACGCATTATTTGTCTTTCCTTGCTGAATAATTTAGTCAACACTGCTGCATAATTTGGTCCTACCCTGCCGCATAATTTCAGTGGTCCTGTTTATAGTGATCTTACTCTACACATGTACTAGCAATGGTACTGATCAAATTTCCGTTCAATAAACAGCTACCAAGTGTTATGCAATGTGACATGATATACACATAGTGGCATTAAGGCTAATTATCCAAACATACCTCAGAACTAAATAATTCATACCACAGGTATATTTTAAAATTGATATCGCTAAACGTTTGCCACAAACAAAGTCTGATTTTCAGATAAATGGATTGTCTCTGTATACATCACAGCATATACTTTATACAGCTATGTTAAAACCAAATATGTACACTTTTTAAGACAAAATTTAATATATTCGGACACATTTTCTAAATAGTTTTTGGTTACTTTTTACATTTCACTGCATAGCACTAGGTTTGATCAGGTTTGCTGTTACAGTGAGAGGTTGCACAGCTGATGATTTATTCACAGAAGCTGCAGAGCATGTGGTCCTTCGACCATCAGGACCCAAAGCTGCATCATATACACACTGAAAAAATACAAGCTGTCTGCTTGCCTCATATAAGTTGTCATTTTATCACTATCATTTTGCACGCCCATCCAGTGTTTAATGAATGCAAAACACCACACGTAAACACCCACCACATGCATAAACACCATGTGTATACCCATACACACAACACATAAGCACACTCACACCAGGCTTAAATTAACGTTTCACACAAACACCTATGCCAGAATGGCCATGCCACACACATGCGCAAAAACACCACCGGCACGGACACATACATACAATATTCACTCAACCTGCACATGTACATACCTAGATCCCATATACTAGCACAAACTTTAACTATTCACAAACAAGGCATTAAAAACTGCAAGCCCCGCAAGTTCTCTGTGCTTCTCTCCCCTTATCTGAATCTGCCTAGAATATATATTTGTCTCAACGACCAATGAATGATGAATAAAGTCCAACTGAGAAGAATGAAGTTGTCATCTTTGGGGTGATCTCTTCTCTGTGCGACTACACCGGCGGCCAACAGAGCTAGGTCCTACTCCCACCCAGTGGCAGCTGGCACGGATCGGGGTTGGGGAGGGGGGTTTAAAAATAAAGGGAAAAAAGTACCTGATTGTCGGATCTCTTCTCTGTTGGCCCTCCATTGTCTCTCCAGGCCGGAACAGGGAAGCAGGAAGCACCCAGCTCCCAGAGCCAATCACAACGCTGCAATGCAGCATTGTGATTGGTCTGAAGGTCGTGGTTCAGCACTCAGCTAGGGAATGGGAGCCTGGACATGTTCTCCATGCAGGCTGTAATGCAGCCTGCATGGAGAACATGCAAAGTGCCATGACTGTTTGGCCGTCTCGAGAGGGCCGGCCAAACAGTCATGCGCACCTAGGGAGTGCAAACCACTCCTCTGCTGCCCTGCTCTGTAAACAGAGCAGCCCTGCCCGCCTGCAAAGCTGCCGCAGCAGGGAACCATAATATGATGATAACGAGTTATCATTTTGTTTCCTTTATTTCACTGCTGCAAAGCAGTGTGGCGATGCTCCTCTGCCTTAGCGGAGGAGCCGCCACTGCTCCCACCACCCCCATTACCCATGCCAAGAACTATGGGATCGTCACTGACTGCACCCTTTTAACAGGTGCGCGGGCGCAAACAGGGACAGTGCACCCTGTTAGAATTAATGTGCTGCCCTCAGGACAGCCGGAAACCTGTGCCTGCTCTGGAGGCAGGGCTTTCAGTGAAATACGGAACAGCTGTTTTATTAGTATATGAATCATGTGTTTCACAATGCAGACGGCATGCTGCCTGCAGTTTAAAGAAGGGAGCAAGATAACCTTGCAGGCAGGTGCAGTTGGCGACTGCACCTACCTGCAGGGCGATATCTGGGGAATCCATGGTAGCCCATGGCACCGTCCAGAAGGCTGGCTTAAGGAGGCACACAGACTGTACACCACCTTTATGAGACATAATGTCAGTGTGGAACCTGAGGATTTTTTGCCCCTGCATCCATGATATGCCGTGGGTGCAGAAGCAAAGTAATTTCCTAATTAGCATGGGGCCATGCTCCCATGCAAATGAGGGAATGCGCTCAGAAGATAGCGCTGGTTCTACATGTGCATCAGAGGTATCAGTATTACAAAAGGGGCTGCACAAGCGGCCCCCTTCTGTAATACCATTGTGCCCTGGGGCGCACAAAGTAGGCCATCGTGCCCCTGGGGCTTCTCTGTGATACGCCCCAGAAGGTTACCTTTTTGATTGCAATTACCAGTTTTACAATTGCCAGGCATGAAAACAGCTCTCCGGTATCAAGAATACTGCTTTCTTTTGTTCAAAATGTGTAAAACGTTTTTATCAATAAAAGCAAAAGATTGATATAAAAATAAACAGTTACTAAGATCGCAATGTGCAAAGAAATAAGTGTTGGGCAAATTGCAAGGAGTGAATAGCCAGTCTTCCTAGTACAAAGATGCAAAGTCTTGGGTGTGGTTACAGGGACCTCCTTAAACTTGAACTACTATTGATCCAGATGCTTTTATTGAAGCCCGGGATGCTGGAAATTACAAGGGTACGGCTCGACGAGTATAGACATCAGCTTTTATTCTCAAATAACTCTCCACATGCACTGTATGACTGTTCTGAAGAAAATATAATATAAATCTAGCGCTTGTAGGCTACCTCCAGCATTGTCTAAAATTGGACACACATTGGCCCACCCGAACGCACCCTTGGCCCATCCATCTATAAATTCCTGGAACCAGGAAAAACCTTTTAATGTCGCTTATTCACAATGCACCGACACATTGCGCTCAGACATCTCACTCTCAGACAGGGCACGAGTCGGGGGTACACGCGGGTACACGGCGTCCACCCACTATTTTCAAAGGGTGGACGCCGTCCCCCTGACAAGAAGTTGGGCCCCACAGAAATATGTTGAACTTGTCCCTGTGTCATTTTCAGACACCGGGACACGTTCAGCAGCTCCTGCACGTTGTCTGCTTTTCATTCTCAGCAGCAACGTGCAGGCAGTTAGGGGGCTTTTTTTTATATCTCTAGCTGTGTCAAAGATAAAGGCAGAAGTTAAGGGGCCATCAGGCCTCCTTTTGATCGCGTATCGGATGGGAGGCGGCCTGGAACCGCTCAATTAAATGCAAATGCACAGGAGAGGAAACAAAAGCGCACAGCTTGTTATCTCTTCACAGATACTTAAGAGATGCATGCTTTTTACTTTTTTCAGTCCCTGTATATAAGTGCACGCACTGTAACAATGTCAGATGGGATGGTCTGTCCCAGTATTTACACAAATAACAAAATAAATAGCACTATTCTATTTATTTTATAGCGCTACTCATCCTAATGCAGAGTCTTCCAGTGAGATCACTTCCTGTGATGCCATGTAACGCGTTGTGACGTCATGTGCTGTGTTGGCACGCGTCATGATGTCACTTGCATACTGCCTAACTTGGTCAGTCCCCCCACTTCTTTTTATAGGACTTGTGCCCTGCTCTCTAGGATGATTCCAGATCTCCTTCTGTCTGGCGCCTGGCTTGTTTCCCTCCAGAATATCCCCATACTCTCCCTAGACTTCATAGCGCTATTATCAGCATATTACATAATCATACATTGTACATCCGAGGAGCCCTTCTCTGCCATCTTCCCCAGGTAGTAGTACCTCTCCCTGCTATTTTTTGTGTCTCACATTGAAGTACACTTTCGGTTTTCCTACATCGACGACGTGCTATCACGCTATCAGTACTTCAGATCTCACCCTAAATTATTAAATATGTTCCCGGTGATATGTTATTTCTGTCAGAGTTGTGTCTTGTTCGCCCAATCGCAGTGTATCTCATTGAAGAATGGCATTGTGCTCAGTTTGTATAATCGTTTAATATCCTCTTTGTAGCGCGCTCTGTCACCCTTCTTGGTTCTAATTCGCGCTACATAAGAGTTGCAAAATAGAACAAGAAAGGGATTTCTACATTAATTTACATACGCAACAGTTTGACGCCAGCCCCGTTAAGAGACGCCGCTACCTCGTGGCTTTGCCGCCTCCTTTCTTGTTCTAATGTTGTTCCACGTGCAGAGACCCAGCCCTTTCGAGGAATCCCGCGCAGTATCCAGCGAGGTGCAGTGGAGGCGCCGGGGGCTTTGTTTGTGTTTACAGACACGTTTTAAGTATTGGCGCCGTCCTCCGTCGAGAGCGGGCTCCACTTGTAGCAGCTGCTGGGCCGCGCGCGCTGAGGCCGCTTCGCGCGCGCTTCTGATGGGACTGACAGTGCATGCAGCTAGCTGATTACACACAATGCACTGTGGCCGCGCCGGCGAGGTAATTTCAATGTAATGGCAGCCTGTGCTGGCTGTCGGAATATTAACAGCGCTAATGGAAAAGCTCCCTGGTACACGGGAGAGGACAGCATTACTGGAGACGTCGCAGATGGCTGGCCACTAAACTAATGGGGCAGGCTCCAAGTGCGGGTCCAACTCCCAGGGGCGCGGGCACCTGCGCCTCCCCAGCACGGAAATTAAACCGAGGAGCCAAGGCCTCTTCGGAGAGGGTTGAGGCCGCGTCCATGGCTGGAGGGGGCCAGGACCAGGAAGAAGGTGGCACGTTCGAACCGTTCCCCTGCACCGCCCCCCAGCTCCCTTAGATCGGATTTAGGAAGATTGGTTGGGGATGAGGTATCCGAGGTTGAGAGCAGCTTTCTGATGATTGAAAGTAGAGCAGAGCGCCCTGTCGGCGGTGGTGGCGGGGGCGCTTGGGGGATTCAGGCAGAATCAACAGCTGCTCTGCGGCGCTGGTTAGCGTTGCGAATCTCCAGTCTCCTCATTTACTATTAATGACCAGCTAAGTTATGGGATGAGGCGAATTGACTTTATGCAGCCTGGTGTGTGCCTTTTTTCCCCTGGTTCGATTTTCCTTCGCGATCTTAACCCTCCTATCTCCAGAACCGCGGAGGCTCAGAGCAATACAACACTAATGTTGTGGGATGTGTTTAAGGCCTGCTCTTTAGTAATTAAATTCTACAAATGGGAACTCGTACCGGACTGGGGTTAAAGCGCAGATTCCCATCTTAATTCCTCTCCGGGGGCTTGAGACCGCGAGGAAAGCTGGCCAGTGCGCACAGCTGGAGCCATTGGCTATGCACGGGCTACCTTTAATTTTTGCTCTTCACACCAAAGACTTTGGCACAACTCACCAGAGAGCTCTAGGTGACCAGTTACATTTTGTCAGAGGTCTGGTATCGTAAACCCAAGTAGCCTCTCGACCAAAAGGAAATGTAGATGCTTTAAAAAAGCAGGAGAGGGGGTGGGGGGGGGGGATGTAATGGTGCTGCCTCCCAACCTTCGCATCAGGAGCTGGACTCAAACTCACCCATCGAGTTCATGCTTGTGCTCCAACTGTGACCCGTTCTGGTGCCATCAGTGACTTCATTACTAAAGTCTTCTCGGGGAATAACTCCTAGCACAGCCTGGAGCTTCAACCCAAATCCACGCCTGGATAATCTGTCATGGGCATTAAAGAATCCTGTCCGGGAAGAGCAATTTGTCTGTGCAATGTCTGAGCACAGATTTCCACAGAGGCATTTGCAGGTTATTTTGGTCTACGGTTACGGAGATGCCCCTTTTTCTTTATTCATTTAATTTTCTTTTCTTTGGATGTGGATTTATTTCTGGTCTTTTGTATTAACTTTTCTGTGCTATATTGTGTCTTTATGGCTCTTAACCATAAATGAATTTCCTTTGTTAGTGGTCACTTTTACAAGATGAGTCAGTGAGACTCAGGCCTCCCTGTTCGTGCTGTAAATGTTGTTTTTATCAAGGCTGTATACTATTTGTTTGACTGATTGATATAAATTGGTTGTCATGTCTCATTTGCCAATCTTTTCCTTTAGTTTTGTCTCATTCTTCTGCAGGAATCGTGCTATTTGCGTTTGACAGGAGTATGCTGTGCATTTGTGGAGAAAATGATTAGAGAATTGCTTCTGAGTTGAATTGAAGCTTGAATTGCCTCTATACGATTCTCTCATCTTGGCATTTTAGAGAGGCTGTCTTGCTAGTGTCAATGCGTTTGTCCCTCTCACCCCATAAGAAACGTGTTACCAGTAAGTCCCTATGCTCAGCATGCATAAGGACTAGAATTGTTGCCTCATATAAACTGGGCCTCTTCCTCCACCAGAGACTCCACCAACCAAAACGTTTTCAATATCCTCTCGCCTCATAAACACAGTCTAAAACTACAGCTTCGTCTTTTACTCCTACAAAGTCGGTATCTGCACCCTCTTAGGGGGCTGTGGAGGACAAGATAGTCACAGTGGCGGCTGCCACTAACACAGGGTGGTGCGGCGGGTGGGGGGAGAGCGAGCGTGGGGGGGACACGGGACTGGTTAATAGTTTTAAAAAACGTACCTGACGCCGCCTCCTGCGTCGTGTCGCTCCTGCTGGCCTCTTCCTGGGTCCCCCTAGCAGCCCCTGGGACAGACTCCCAGCCAATCCCTGTGCTGCAGAGCAGCGCAGGGCTTGGTCTGAGCGGGTTGAAAAGACGCCCTGCTCAGACCAGGGAGTCTGGGAGTTTCTCAAGCCCGACTGGAGAAACCTAAGTGCGCATGTGTGTTTTGGTCGGCCTGAGATGGCCGGCCAAACGCACGTAGGAAGTGCACAAGCACTCCTGCTCCACCTGCCCCTCCATGTACAAGCTGGCAAACTAAAAATAAAACGATGCTAGAGCATCGTTTTATTTTTCGTTTGCTGGCTCTGCGCCAGGCTGTGAGGCGATGCTCCTCCGCCATTGCGGAGGAGCCGCCACTGGACAGTCAGCACATTTACAAAGGTCTGTATGTCCTCAAGGAGAGTCGGAGAAGAATTGGCCTCAAAGTCAACATACTCACAGCTCAAACCATTCGCCATTAACTTCCTAGTCAGCTGCTGCTGGGGGTCTATCTGAACAGTGACCAGTGTACATCTACAAAAGTAACAGTGCTGACCAAGATGACCTTTATTCAACATGGCAACATCTAAGCAGCCTCTCCTGAGTAGCCCTGTAGTTACATTCCTTGTTAGTAGACATTGTAGTCGACCCCGACATTGACTACACCAACTCTCTGTACATTAACCTCATGTAGTACCATATAAAGAAGCTTCTGGATTTACAAAACAGTGTAGCAATTCTGTGACCTGCCAGAGACGAGGTGAGCTTCCCTTATAGGAGACTCATGGCTGAAGATTCTTTGGTACTTGTCCTTGCAGAATGCTGTTTGTACCGAGTTCTTGGGAGCAGTGCTGTTTTACAAGGGCAGCACAAACATGGTCTCTTTAAAGTAATGCACTCCATTGCAGTGCCTGTGCAGAAAAATGGCTTCAATGAGGGTACAGGCAATGAAGATAGTGGAGTTTTGGAAATGCACCTTCTCTTCTAATGGTTGGGGCAAGATTCATAATCTGCAAAAAAGAGAAGAGAAAATCTTCAAGAAGCAGCAATAGGGGCAGGTGTCAGGGTGGTGCTACGCTATCGCAACGTCGTCTATAAATATCAAACTGTGCTGCATGACATTTGTAGACAGGTTGAAAAAGGCTGCCGATTCATCTGCAGGCCTAGGCTTTGACAAGCTAGACTGCCCCTGCTGAAAAGCCGCTGTCTCCCAGCTCTGCCTCATCCTTTTCTTCCCCTTTCCCCCCGCCATATCCTGCCACCCCCCCCTCACTACCCCATCGCCCAATCCCTGCTTCCACTTCACCAACACTCTTCATCCTCTAAGCCTTCCATGGTGAAATTGAAAAGCTCGGGAACAATACTAATAAGAAAGGAAAAAAAATACTAATACCATTTTAAGTATCCCTCCTTCAAAAAAAAAAGACGGAAATTGATAAGAAGCCCAAGTGTATGAAGGCATGTTTAGATAACATTGAGAATATTAGAGTGAGTGAAGGGCCGGATAGAATGAAGAATCTCCTCCCAAGCTCTAAGCCAGGCACAGCGAAGGCGCGCCGCTAATACGAGTCTTTAATATTTGATGGGCTGGGATAAAGCTGGATCACCTTTGAATCGAAGTGTGTGTCGAGCTGAGAATCTATTACTGAAATTCGTCTGATTTGACAGCCCTGCAGACAATGTTTCTTTCTTCCCCCTTTTATCGCACTCTTCTCCCCATAGCATCACTTAAATATTTTTTCCTTTGCTTGAGTAAACAGGTATAGCTTTCTTTCCATTCCTTTAGAAGTGATTGTGTATTTCTTAAATCTTGGCACCTTGTATGCTGTGTTCAGGCTGAGAGCTCTGATTGCTGTTTCTCTTGATTCGTCTGCCCTGTGTTACCTGTACTTCCGGTCTCCATTGAGCTTTTCTCTGCTGCCGCCATCTTGTTTTGGCCTTCGAAGGGCACATGAAGAGAAGTTACTGTGTGTATCACCCTCTGTCCACGCGAGGTTCTTCTGGTTACAGGCAGTTCCATACCCTGGGGGCACAGCACTTATGCGCCCACATGGTATGGGTGAATATTGTCATTCGTCTGCTTTCCGTACATGGTTGTACACATACAGAAAAGTAGCCGGTCCTTTGGACACTGAGCAAAATATGGCAGGAAACAAGAAAAAGTGTGAGAAGCGACAGATCAGACCGCCCACCTCTAGTGTGTGTGATGGGTGGATTCAGCTAACACACAGGTTTTTTTTACTGTAAAATAAAACATTCTGCACCCTGATAGATGCTGCCTTTCCTTGCTTTTGCAGACATTTAAAAACCTGGTTCTTTTCACTTTCCTTATAAACCCCTGCTCATTTTTGGTTGGTATTAGGCTGGACGTAGGAATGTGGTAGCGCCAAGACGCCCGAGGGCAATCGCGCGCTTTACAAAATTGTAAATCAAACCTCTTAGCTGCGGCTTAGCGCTCTTTTTCTTGCACTCCTGCTTAAAGGCGCATACACTGAATACCCTCGGTCTGGATGAGGGCCTCAGGATACGTCTTATTTTACTGGGCCAGTTACATTCTTCCCAGTCTTGGGCTGTTTGCGTCAGGTGGCATCACTTGTTTCCTGGTTGTGGCTGACTGTGTGTGTTTTCGTTCAGGTCCATCAGGTTGTCAACCGTGCAGCGTGCCTGACTCACAGTGACAGCCTCCCTCCCTGGCCCCCTCTTCGTCCCCCCCACCCCCCACGCCCTGTCATATACCACCTCCCCTTACACGTGTGAACATCCCCGGCAGGAGCTGATCAATGCCCCTGGCACTTCCTTCCAAAACCCAGGAAAAAACAATTAAAAAACAATCGATCCTGCAGACAGTCTTGAATATGCATAAGTGCGCACTTGACCTTCCGCGGTCGGGCAATCCGCACACAGGCTCTTTACTTAGTTTGCTCAGTTTTACAGAGTAACTAAGGCTGACCTTGAGCAGGGAGCCAAGGTGAGTGCGCAGTCCGCAGGAGTGAAAAGTACTGAGGGGCAGTGTAAAGTTGGGAGGGCACCCCCATGTGCTTTGGTCATATGGCCAGGTACTACCTACACCCCCTCCTCCCATAACTGGACCCAGATCAAATGACATGAGAAGGGTTTGGATGTGGGGGTCGTAAAACCCCGGCCGTATTTATTAAACAAAATGAATAAGCATTATTAATATATACAAGATTTACACATTTACGCAGAAAATTATGCATTACACTGATTACAATTGATAAGTACAGATGTCAGTTGGCTAACCTTAACATGACTCTAATACAAAGGTTTTCCTATCCGAATCTAACATATCTTTAATAATCATCACAGCATTTTACTTTTCTGCGTATCCTATTTGGGCCTACGGCAAGGTCACTAACTGGTGTCAGATCCTTATCAAATTTTAACCACGCCCTCCAGCCGGAGTGCGCATGCGCAGAGGGCCCGTTTACCGTGAGGGTACTCTCCCCCCGGTTACCCCGTACGCTCTGTATATCATCTCCATAAAGGGGCCCTTGCAGTTCTGCGCCGTTTACTGGCGACATTGTGCACGTGCGGGGTGGCCAACCAGCCTAGGGAAAGCGTGACTCCCCCTCCCCCGCACCCATCCAGCCAACCGGCTGTAAACTGCCCCTGGAGTTCTAGGAGAGACAACCTGTCCCTCCCACTTGGGCGACCCCATTCAAGAATGGCGCCGCCCTCTAAGGACCTTAAATTTACTGCTCACCAATCATGACCTTACCGCCTGACCTAGGAATAGCATTAAATACGACGATTGAAGACCTATAAACAGAATCAGTTGGTGGGAAAAAACACAAGTTTGATAAACCTATAACCAGATACCTATACCAGCTTGTTGATTAGCATACATTGCTCACAAACCCCAATACTTTGCTTTAGGGGACGGTGGGTGGGCAAATCGAAATTAAAGCCTCCTAGCGAGGCTGGTGTGGCAGGCTGGGGAGCGGGGAGCGAAGAGACATACTCCTGCGCTCCCCAGCCTTTTAACTGTTTCCCTGCCAGGCCGGTTCTAACCGGACTGGCGCTATCCCAACGCGTGACCCGGAAGTGATTCCAATCACTTCCGGGGCACACCCGGGACCCATGATTTGTGAGGCGCGCCTGTCGCGTCACCAAAGTGCGCGGCAGGCTTGCCTCTGTGGTCGCAGGAGCGGGCCGGCACGACCGCCATACTTTTGGCGTGGCCGATGCCGGCCCCGCCGTTCTCTATGGCCAGGTACTACCTACACCCCCTCCTCCCATAACTGGACCCAGATCAAATGACATGAGAAGGGTTTGGATGTGGGGGTCGTAAAACCCCCGGCCGTATTTATTAAACAAAATGAATAAGCATTATTAATATATACAAGATTTACACGTTTACGCAGAAAATTATGCATTACACTGATTACAATTGAGAAGTACAGATGTCAGTTGGCTAACCTTAACATGACTCTAATACAAAGGTTTTCCTATCCGCTGCCTCGAAACCTGTAACTGGGGCAAAAAACACAGCCTCCGCTTGCCGCCGATTGCAGCCGATTGTTCAGGGCCCCCAAGCCTGTCCTTCACGAAAACCGTGGTACTCCGCTGCCTCGATACCTGCAAAAGGAAAAAAAATAAAAATCGAAATTAAAGCCTCCTAGCGAGGCTGGTGTGGCAGGCTGGGGAGCGGGGAGCGAAGAGACATACTCCTGCGCTCCCCAGCCTTTTAACTGTTTCCCTGCCAGGCCGGTTCTAACCGGACTGGCGCTATCCCAACGCGTGACCCGGAAGTGATTCCAATCACTTCCGGGGCACGCCCGGGACCCATGATTTGTGAGGCGCGCCTGTCGCGTCACCAAAGTGCGCGGCAGGCTTGCCTCTGTGGTCGCAGGAGGGGGCCGGCACGACCGCCATACTTTTGGCGTGGCCGATGCCGGCCCCGCCGTTCTCGGATTCCCGGTGTTATCCGTAGATGGTCCCAGGTAGAGACGTCTAGGCGAGCTGGTACACCTGTTATCACAGAACCTCGACAGGAAGAGGGGAGAAGTGCAAGGCGTTCTTTGCAGTATGGTCACCTGGAAAACCAAGAGATGATTTTTTCGTTCGATGTAGAGCCCAGAAAGTCTGAGAATGTGTTTTTTCGTCTGCCAAGCTTCAAAGAAGAGACCGGGTCACTGAAACATGCTGCATTCCGAAAGACGCATTTCACCCCAAAACTAAATAGATCACATCTCGTACCCTTCTACCCAGCAGACGTGTCAAAACACACCACCTGCTTCAATTCATGGATAGCACTATGCATATTCATAAGAATGGCACAATTCTTATCCCATTCCCACCCAGTGTGACCCTACTGGTATTCTCTAGTCTTCATCTCCAGCCATCCTACAAAAGTACACAAAACCGTTCTTTTGGGTTCAGAGGTTTCTTGGACCAAAATGCAGACAACATACCTTAATCAAGCCAGCCAAAGAAAACACTCCCTGCTTTACCCCATCCTTCGATCAAAGTGTGACTTCTTTATTTACCTTGATCCATCTCAACAACTCGCCTTATTCTGACATCGTAAGAAAGTGCCCTCTTTTTGCATGGTTGCACCCACTTTTTGCTAAACTGCTGATGTGCTTTGACTGAGAGTGTCCTGGGTTCCTGCCAAACAGGTACCCAGGGCCTATGTTTTTTCCCTAATCTGCATTGAAAACAAAACCCGATTGGCACTCTTTGGCCACAGGTCAGTCCCTTGTAAATGGTACCACAGGTACCAAGGGCACTGTGGCCATGGAAGGCCTCTAAGGGCTGTAGCACTTATTGTGCCACCCTTAGCGGTCCTGTACCTTTACACACACACACACACACTGCCTTTGCAGGCTGCGTGTTTTGGTGCAGAACAAAGTGAAGAGTCGACATGGCACACATCCCTGTGTGCCATGCCTACAACCCACTGCCCTGGCATAGATCAGTCACCCCTCTAGCTGGGTGCCCTATACCAGTGGTGAGGGTACAGGTGCATGAGCCCTGTACCCCTACAGTGTCTAAGCCAATTCTTAGACATTGTAAGTGCAGTAATGCCATTAAGAGTATATGGTACTGGGAGTTTGTCATTATGAACTCCACTGCACCATAATGGCTTTACTGAAAACTGGGAAGTTTGGTACCAAATTTCTCAGCACATTAAACCCACACTGCCAGAGTGGGATTTAATGAAAAATGCACACAGAGGGCATCTTAGAGGTGCCCCCTGAAAAACGACCTCACACTAGTGTCCAGGCTGAGTGGCTGCTCGCCAGCTGCCACCACCAGACATGTTTCTGGACCCCTGGGTCGAGAGCCTGCTGCTCTCGGGGGTCTGAAACCATGCACATCCTGGGACGAGGTGCCAAGCCTCCTCCCCCAGGATGAGCAGGGTCCACGAAGGGGAAGCTTCAAAGGCTTAACGCCTTTGTGAGCTTCCCCAGGCCTTTTGCTGCTGGCCCCCACCGGTTCTGACTCCCACTTTGGGTGGGAGAGTTGGCGGGAAAACCAAGTGAGGAAGGGAGGTGTGCCCACCTTTGCCACCCCACCCCTCAGGTGGGGGAGGCAAGGTGAAGCACAACTCTGTCCCCGCCATCTTGCAGATGGGGGAACCAGCCAACCAGAGTGAGACATATGCCCCCCTCCCACTGGAGGGTGGCATAATAGGGGGTGTACCCACCCCAAGGAAGGGACCCATTGGTCCCAACCTTTACCTACATGTAACGCCCCTATTTCTAGTATTTAGGGGCACCCCTGAAGCTTGCCTCCTCAGACAAGAACCGACTAAGAAGAAAAGGAGGACCGGAGAAGCCATGCTAAAGCTAAGAGGAGGACGCCCACTGACTTGGCCCCAGCCCTACCGACCTGTCCCCACCTCGAACCTGCAGGTGCGAAATCCCGGTGTGTCCTGCAGCCAGCAACCTCAAGAACCCGGAGGACCTGCCGTGCCTTCCACAGAAAAGACTCTGTCTCCCATGAGCACCGGATTTGCTCACCCACAGACTCTGGCTCCGGCCAAATCCGCGAGTCTGCACCCGACGACCCGAGTTCGAGTGGCCGAACACCACGAGGAGGTCTCCCCGGCGATCCTGACCTGAGATCTAGTGATCTCTGACCTGCCTCGAATCTCCCAGAGAAGCCTGCAGCCTCTTTCTGGAGGATCCCCCCCACAGCGATCGGAGCTGGTAAGAAAAACCCGACGCCTAAAGACACCCCTGCACCCGAAGTCCCATGGCCTTGGGTGGCCCAGCCAACGGTGTCCCAGCATCCCCAGGAATCCCAACTTACCTCTCCAAATGGTGGTCACCTCCAGAAGATCTCCGTTCCTGAGCCTGCAGTCTTTGTTGAAACTGGAGAATCCCCATTGAAATCAACAGGGCACCCGACACCAAACCAGCACCCTTCACCCAGCCGCCCCTGCGCCGCTGCGGGTGTACTTTGGGTGCTAAAACGGATCTCCCTTTGCCCTGAGCTAAACCGCTTTGCTCACACAACCTTGTGGCCTGCTTGTGAGCAGTCACCAACCGGAGGCCCCCTAGACCCCATTGGATAACATTGGGCCTCAGCACTCTGCCGCCCTAGTGCTGCTGAGGGTACTTTGAGAGTGCATCCTCGACCCTAGGGTAACCCTGGTTCTAACCCCAGAATACCAACTCCCACAAACTCGTACTTACCTGCAAACCGTTAAGTTCATTTTTCTCCATAGGAATACATTGACTGTTTTTCCTAAAATTGTGGAGTTTGTTTTGTATGAAACTTTGAAAAACTGCAAAGAACTAAAAACTGCTTACTTACATTTTCTCTAGGAAATGTCCCAGTGTGATATCTAGGTTTATCACACTTAGTAGAAAAAGTAATCCAGAAAGTAATCTGTAAAGCAATCCAAAGTAATCTAACAGTAATTTTCACTGTATTGAAAGCATTTACAAACCTGTAACAGTCATTTTCATTCAGCTTGCTTGTATATGATAATTTTCAAGGCAGGTTGAACAATACACTTACCTGTGCCAGGCTTGCTTGGTTCTAGGAAATAAATATAACTAAATAATATTTTTTATACAAGTGAAATTGATCTTAGCTCAGTCTTTGAGTGTGTGACATCATTTGCTGATTGAGTCTGTACAACAAATGCTTAACACTACCCTCTGATAAAGCCTTACTGCTCGCCCACACTACCACAAATAGAGAGTAAGGTGCTATCTACTTTTACCTCTGCCTACCTTGGTGGTTCCACTGGACTCTGTGCACACCATACCTCATGCTCACTTTGCCACTGGATTCAAGCTAGCCTGGCTGATGAGGGCTGTTAGCTCGAAACCGGTCCCAGTATGCTTGTTTCCGGTACACGGAAAGCCATGGCTTGGCAGTTCGGTCTGGACTGTTCCCATGAGGCACAGGGTCAAGACTGATTTGCATATAGCTGTGTCTGAACTGGGGTGGCGAAGTGAGCTAAAGAACGATGATGGATTCAACCCAGATCTGTGACTGGGTTTGAGTGTCTGAAAAGTTTCAGCACTCCGTCCATCATCTCCTTGTGTTTGCTTTGTTTGCCCTAAGATGGCAGGGTATGCCCAGACGTGGGTCCCTTGCTCACTTTGCCACTGGATTCAAGCTAGCCTGGCTGATGAGGGCTGTTAGCCCGAAAACGGTCCCAGGATGCTTGTTTCCGGTCCAGTGAAGACATGGCTTGGCAGTTTGGTCTAGAATGTTCCCATGAGGCACAGGGTCAAGACTGATTTGCATATAGCTGTGTCTGAACTGGGGTGGCGAAGTGAGCTAAAGAACGATGATGGATTCAACCCAGATCTGTGACTGGGGGTGAGTGTCTGAAAAGTTTCAGCGCTCCGTCCATCATCTCCTTGTGTTTGCATAGTA
Organism: Calotriton arnoldi; assembly: GCA_963921515.1. Classification (NCBI taxonomy): domain Eukaryota; kingdom Metazoa; phylum Chordata; class Amphibia; order Caudata; family Salamandridae; genus Calotriton; species Calotriton arnoldi. The sequence goes on from CAWUFW010000444.1 coordinate 1,596,024, forward strand.
TATAGAGAGCCGAATATGCCACGTTATTTCGCATGCCTTTAGTTCGCATGCCGTTACAACGCAAGTCGGAACAACGACTTGCGTTGTAAGGGGCGCTGGATGTTGGAATAGTATAATTTACTATTCCAACTCCAGTCTGTGCGGACACTAGGGAAGGTGTTGGATTTTAAATCCAACACCTTCCGCCCCCTAACGCAAGTCGTTGTTTCGATTTGCGTTGTAACGGTACGCGAAATAACGCGGTCATTGTAACGACCGCGTTATTGCATGCGAACTAAACGCTGTTTACCTAGAGAGCCAGCTACCTACAGACATTATGTAGTATCCTGCATTTGTTAATGTAATGTATTTTACACCTACTGCTCAGCCAGTGCTTATCCTCTGTGCTCAATAGAATGTTGGAGTCTTGATGTGCCTCGGAATGTTGGGACACAGAGAGGTGAAGTGACAGTTGAGCATGGGCTGAGCAGCAGACAGGCTGCTCCTGGTGGGGCTCCCCATGACAACTCAACTACCTGTTGTCTGGAACTATTCAACATGTTACCTGCTTGAATAAATCATCTTTAATTACATCCTACCTGCGTGGATTGCGTTACTACATTTACTTGGCGACAAGCTGGTGAAGAACTTACGTGTTACATCTGCTCTTCAGAGAACTGCCAAAGAAAAGAGGACCTGAAGACAACAGAACTACAGCCTACATATGATGAGCTACAAAAAGAACACGAGGAGGTTTCCACAGTGGAAAGAAAAAAGAGAACAAGAAACATGGGAGAAACAAGTCTCACAAAGAAAAGATAAGAAGACAGACACAAGAAAAGATGAAGCACTACGCCTCTCAGCCCCACCAGTGTCCTCTCCATCGGACAGCCCTCGTCCAGGCGTGATGTGCTCCTCCGCATTACGAATTTTGGACTTTGGTGAAACATCTACTGCCTGTGCTTTAAAGTACATCAACTTTACAGGTAGAAAATTCATATCGGTCATACTGGTGCATTCCCTGGCACATACTTTATGACCTTGTGGAAATACAAATACATTTTGGCCCATGGAGTAACATAAAGAAAAGGAACCACGACCAGCCTAGTCTTTAAATGCGGCCTGTAATGGAGTCATGTTGCCTACGTTGTGTGATCTTGGGCGCTTCTCCCCCACATCACCTCGGATTTGTCATGTTACTGTAAGGTGGTGCTTAAAGGAGGCAACATGTTTGTCTGGCATCCCCAGGACGAATTGGTTTTGTATGCGCATTACATCGTGCGTATTACCGTCTCAGGGTCATGTGCTGCATTCATTATGTATTCTATGGTCTCTTTGCTGCCAGCTGGATCGTGCCGTTTGTGGATGACAAACACAGTGGTGAGGTATTTTTGTTTAATTCCCATCATCACTGATTTTCTCTTCCGAGACCCCGCTTCTGCTGCCGTTTACCCGCTGCGTTGCAGTTTGGAATTGTGCCAGCATTGCGTCACTTGCACCAACTTTGCGCATCTCCAACGCCATGTGTAGGAAGTTTTTGGGCTGTGTAGGGACTCATGTCTGTGGTGAGTACCATATAATGTTTATTCTTTTGGTCCACCACATCTAATTGCCATTCTTGTGGCCGTTGCAACCGTTGTTTCGGTTGCCTGTCTTTTTAACTGCCGCTTACCTCACACATTGAAGCGCGCGGAACTTCGGCACTACCACAGCCTATTATGACGACACGTCTTCCAACGGCGTATCTTCTCGTTCAGTGACAAGGTTTGGGGCACGAGCGCGCTGGGAGCCACCCGGCGCTGCGCATTTTACGTGCCGCCATCTTTTTAAGGTGTTCAAGTATCACTGCCAATTTAATGGGAAGCAGGCAGCTCTTTCGGCAGAATGCCGACACTGGAGGTGTTTTATGCTTTCCATATCCGAGGATGCCCACTACTCGGTATGCCCGAAAAGAAGAGACAGTATCCTGCTTTAGTCCTCAGTCATCAATTTCATGAGGTGAGAGGAGCCGAAAACTTGCCAATCAGGCGCACGCACGAAAACTGTGTGGGTCGTACTCAACCTTACACCCACATTAGTTACCTCTTTCGTCTCTTTCCTTCATGTGCCTGCTACAGAATAATCAGCAAATAAATGCACAGTGTGTTGCTGTCATTTTTCGATTTCCTAGACATTCTATTGAAGAGAACCGTTTGACAAGGTGACATTCCTGTGTTATAATTAATCCACTGTCGTAGTCACATGCTGTTTAGTTTTACTTATATGCTCCGAGGACAGTGGAAGCCGCCGATATTTTCTACTCACTTTCACATCATAATCGACGAGAGCCAAGTTGTCTGCATACAAATGTCTGTGTGTGTCTCAAGGCTTCGGAGACATGCACACCCTAAACTCTCAGTCAGCAAATTTAATCCTAATGTGTTTCGTAATTTAAGCCTTTCATAAGCGTGTCTGTGATTTCACAATAGGCTTACTTGTTTTGGCTTGTGGTACATAACATAAGGATATGCCCATCTCTTCCCTTGTCCTACAGGGGATTGTATGGTGGGTTTTACGTACATTGACTCTAGGTACACACCTTCAAAGGGTTTCATTTGTACATTTCACATGTGTACACCCTTACACTTCTTTCTTCCTTACACAGGGATGGCAATGGGTTCTAGCCCCATTTGCTCAATATACACGTGTCTACACGGGTTTTTTTTTACGGTTTTCACCCTTACACAGGGCACCGTTGCATGGGTCACATTCCCATTTACATTTACACAGTTACCCTCACACAAGGCGTCTTATGGGTTACAGTCCCATCACTACATGGCACTACTGTTTACCTCTACATGGGGGTTGTCCTTACTTGGGCTGCTATGTCATGGGCCTTCGTCCCATTCACAGTGCTCCTCACCCTTTTTGCATTGGGGTAGAGGACGGTCATGGGTATCAGTCCCATTGGCTGTTATTTTCTTTCTTTGTATTTTCTATGATGTTACATTGCTGTTTTAATTACGCAAAGTTACACTCATTCCTTATTTGTATTATCCATTTGGAAATGGGGAGGAGTACAGTGATACTGTTTGTGTCTCTTTGCTTCCTCTCTGTTTTCTCCGGTTCAGCTTTCCTATTGATGTTCACTTCCTTTTCATCTTTGGAATCTGGACCATACACATTCTCTGTTACTATTCCTGGTTCTTCTGCCTTTCCTTGTCTGTTGTGTATTTCTCGTTCTCCATTGTTCAGGAGGAGTTCCTTCCTTCTCTTCTCCTTGTGCTTGGGTATGTCTTCTGTTCTGTTTGCGTCGTGCCTTGTCCTTCCTTCCTTGCTTGCCTGCCTGGCACGTGGGTATGTTTGGGGGTAGTCTTTGGTGCGTCTATGTCTTTCTGTTCACTTGTTGTTTACTTCGCATTAACTCTGCTTCATTCTCCATTCTAACTCTTTGTTGGAAGGTATGCGTCATTTCCTTTCGTGTATATTCATTCTTTGCTTCTTTCACCTATTTCTTCGCTCTCTTCTGTTCGGTCACTTCTTTGCTTCCTTATTGTATTCGTTGTTGGATAGTTTGGGTCTGTCCTATTTGTGTATACTTGCTCTTTGCTTCCTCCTCGTCTTCTTCCACCTGTGGGGCTCCCCTTGACAACTCAACTACCTGTTGTCTGGAACTATTCAACATGTTACCTGCTTGAATAAATCATCTTTAATTACAGCCTACCTGCGTGGATTGCGTTACTACACATTACTTTCTCTTGAGTATCCATCCCGCAAAGGCACGTGGCTTGCTCCCAATCACGCATCCTATAAAGACTATCAGTCACTTTTGTCCCATTCTGGAATGCACTGCTGTCTGATAATGTTACACATTTAACCGTTTCATAACTTCTTGGATTGCACAGTTTTGTACGATTATGGCTAATTCCATGTTTTGTCCAAAACGTTTGTTTGGTACCCAAAACCAGTGGACATCTTAATGCCTAGCACTATTTTTAGAAGAACTTTCCATTCAGAAAATCCTGGGAAACCAATATGTTCCTCGGTTGTTACTGCAGTCAGTAATTATGTCTCCATCCAATAGGAACAATAATGCGCCGTACCATGGTTATAATAGTGTCAAAAAGATCTAACTGACCACACACATTGAGGGAGGCTTTCTCCCATTCTGTTCAAAGAAATTTGAAATTATCTAATGCAGGGCACACTTGTTATTGAACGTTGTCACTATTTGCGCATGCTGAGCAACACCTCGCCACCCCCTCAAAATTCAATCCTTCTCCTGGCCGCCAATATAGTGACCATATTTCATGCTTTATGTATGTGTAAAAATCTGTCAGCAAATCATCCGGCCAAGTTTCACCTGAGGCGTCCTCTTATTGCATCTAGCAGCCAATACAGCATCCTGTGCACCATTGTGAACCTCCCCACATTGGGAATCCTTTAGTAGGGTATCCTCTAAATAGCCAAACGAGGTTCTGGAAAACCGTCCATGGCAAAATTGTATTTTTGTGAATTCATAAGTAAGGACAGACACTGACGAGTAGCATGACATGCCCCTCTTGTTACATCACCACCGCTGACGGTGTATCGTACCTGTGTAGTCTGTATGGTGCGTCCCGTGAACACCTCCTGAAAAATCCCAGACGCCTTCAACACGCCACTGCCAGGTGTGATATTCTGTGCATTTGAGCTCGTGTGAGGCATTCAGTTGGTGCCCCAGCCCCTCTTACATCTGTTTTAACACAAACCCCAGCTCTATGACACTGGCACCCGCTGCAGTAATTGAGGAAAACGGGGCCAATTCCTTCTATCCCTTGGTGTTTGTATGTATTTATAAAGGCAGCAGAGCGCTGTACAGTGTCCAAGTCAAAGACAACGTCAGCTTGTGATTGGTGACAGGAGAGAGTTTCTAAGTGCAAGAGTGAACTGTTACCGTTTCACGAAGAGGGTGTGTTTTTCCAAAACACAAAAAAATCTTATGATAGCATTCTATGAAGAGGGGAGGAAAGAGGGAAGTTGAGCCTTGTAAAAGCAGATGCAGCAGGGCTAGAAAGGGGAGACGCAAATCAGAATTAGAGGGGTGACAATCCAGGTTTGATGTAGGAAAGGGAAGAATAGACCAAAGATAGAGCGGACAGAGAGCCAAGCAAGGGGTTAGCGACTAGGAAGGGAGGTGACTTCTGTGGTTGAAGTAGACCGCACCAGAAAGGGGGCACAGTACCTACTTTGTTTATTTACCTTCAAATTAAGCACTGGGTGTACCCCTTGCATTTAAGGAAACTAGAGATGCGGCATGTCGATACTTTGCACACTGTGTGAGTACACACTATCTATTACCCTCTCCCGTCGTCATGTTCCACACATTTAAGGAATGCACTGTCTGTAATAGACCAACAGCACATGAGAATGGTGGAGCACAGACCGGATTTGGTATTACCTCTCCACAGGTGCTAACACAATGACTGACGAGCTTCAGGATGGTAAGACATTGTCTACTAAAAAAAAACAGGAGACCTCACAGCATTAGTCTGTTTAACGAATGTTTAACAAATTAAGAATGAGCACAACACAGGACGGATCAGCCAGACGTTGCCTACATATATTATTGCCAAGAGCAAAATGGCGCTGTCATGCAGCAGCTGACAACGTCCAGCAAGACAACAGAAGGTGTCTGGTAAGATAGTCACGAGCAGAAACAGACACTGAAACCTGTCTCAATCAGTTGTGCGAGGAAGAACCCGGGGCAGAGCTGAGCAGCTGCCGTCTTCTTCCACCTGTGGGGCTCCCCTTGACAACTCAACTACCTGTTGTCTGGAACTATTCAACATGTTACCTGCTTGAATAAATCATCTTTAATTACAGCCTACCTGCGTGGATTGCGTTACTACACATTACTTTCTCTTGAGTATCCATCCCGCAAAGGCACGTGGCTTGCTCCCAATCACGCATCCTATAAAGACTATCAGTCACTTTTGTCCCATTCTGGAATGCACTGCTGTCTGATAATGTTACACATTTAACAGTTTCATAACTTCTTGGATTGCACAGTTTTGTACGATTATGGCTAATTCCATGTTTTGTCCAAAACGTTTGTTTGGTACCCAAAACCAGTGGACATCTTAATGCCTAGCACTATTTTTAGAAGAACTTTCCATTCAGAAAATCCTGGGAAACCAATATGTTCCTCGGTTGTTACTGCAGTCAGTAATTATGTCTCCATCCAATAGGAACAATAATGCGCCGTACCATGGTTATAATAGTGTCAAAAAGATCTAACTGACCACACACATTGAGGGAGGCTTTCTCCCATTCTGTTCAAAGAAATTTGAAATTATCTAATGCAGGGCACACTTGTTATTGAACGTTGTCACTATTTGCGCATGCTGAGCAACACCTCGCCACCCCCTCAAAATTCAATCCTTCTCCTGGCCGCCAATATAGTGACCATATTTCATGCTTTATGTATGTGTAAAAATCTGTCAGCAAATCATCCGGCCAAGTTTCACCTGAGGCGTCCTCTTATTGCATCTAGCGGCCAATACAGCATCCTGTGCACCATTGTGAACCTCCCCACATTGGGAATCCTTTAGTAGGGTATCCTCTAAATAGCCAAACGAGGTTCTGGAAAACCGTCCATGGCAAAATTGTATTTTTGTGAATTCATAAGTAAGGACAGACACTGACGAGTAGCATGACATGCCCCTCTTGTTACATCACCACCGCTGACGGTGTATCGTACCTGTGTAGTCTGTATGGTGCGTCCCGTGAACACCTCCTGAAAAATCCCAGACGCCTTCAACACGCCACTGCCAGGTGTGATATTCTGTGCATTTGAGCTCGTGTGAGGCATTCAGTTGGTGCCCCAGCCCCTCTTACATCTGTTTTAACACAAACCCCAGCTCTATGACACTGGCACCCGCTGCAGTAATTGAGGAAAACGGGGCCAATTCCTTCTATCCCTTGGTGTTTGTATGTATTTATAAAGGCAGCAGAGCGCTGTACAGTGTCCAAGTCAAAGACAACGTCAGCTTGTGATTGGTGACAGGAGAGAGTTTCTAAGTGCAAGAGTGAACTGTTACCGTTTCACGAAGAGGGTGTGTTTTTCCAAAACACAAAAAAATCTTATGATAGCATTCTATGAAGAGGGGGAGGAAAGAGGGAAGTTGAGCCTTGTAAAAGCAGATGCAGCAGGGCTAGAAAGGGGAGACGCAAATCAGAATTAGAGGGGTGACAATCCAGGTTTGATGTAGGAAAGGGAAGAATAGACCAAAGATAGAGCGGACAGAGAGCCAAGCAAGGGGTTAGCGACTAGGAAGGGAGGTGACGTCTGTGGTTGAAGTAGACCGCACCAGAAAGGGGGCACAGTACCTACTTTGTTTATTTACCTTCAAATTAAGCACTGGGTGTACCCCTTGCATTTAAGGAAACTAGAGATGCGGCATGTCGATACTTTGCACACTGTGTGAGTACACACTATCTATTACCCTCTCCCGTCGTCATGTTCCACACATTTAAGGAATGCACTGTCTGTAATAGACCAACAGCACATGAGAATGGTGGAGCACAGACCGGATTTGGTATTACCTCTCCACAGGTGCTAACACAATGACTGACGAGCTTCAGGATGGTAAGACATTGTCTACTAAAAAAAAACAGGAGACCTCACAGCATTAGTCTGTTTAACGAATGTTTAACAAATTAAGAATGAGCACAACACAGGACGGATCAGCCAGACGTTGCCTACATATATTATTGCCAAGAGCAAAATGGCGCTGTCATGCAGCAGCTGACAACGTCCAGCAAGACAACAGAAGGTGTCTGGTAAGATAGTCACGAGCAGAAACAGACACTGAAACCTGTCTCAATCAGTTGTGCGAGGAAGAACCCGGGGCAGAGCTGAGCAGCTGCTTTGCATTGTCTGATCACTGTAGAGTTCCTATTTTACAGGATTCGGACCCAGCAAAGTACTGCACGTTTCAAATCAGGCAAATAAAGATTGCACCATATATGAAACCAAAAGGATCTTGAGAAGGAGGGGGACACCAGGTTACTGCACCATAAAACACCTCCTAAAACCTAATTTGGCTTACAGTACAAATATTTCTTCAAAACTCAGTCTATAGTTTCCTATAATACCAGCCTCCCAAGGTGCTTATATTCTGGTGTTTAAGACCCAAGGGAGGTTTAATGCAGCTCACTGTGATGTATTTAGGTCTGGGGTGGAAGCAAAGCTTTAGTTCTTTGCTAACTATCACTCAGTTTGCCATGCTCTGTGGTAATCAACTGTGCAGCAGGGTGTTTTACGTGCCAATAAACTTTAGAAACATCCACCTGTATGCTTCTCACTAGTGACACAGGTTAACAGAGTCCAAGTATGGGGCATCTAGTACAAGCACCCTGCATTTAATGGCCATTGCGAACTTTCCTTAGCATCTCTCTCAGAGGTTAAAGTAGAGTTAACACCCAAATAGGTTTGAGATGTCGTCAGTGATGTGATTTAACATCGAAATACACACTAAGGATCTTCAGGGAGAAGCCCCTATTGGAGAGTGTACCACTCCCTATCAATGTAGAAACTCACAAAAGATACGTTCTCTAAAGAAAAATGTGTTGTGAGAGTAATTGCTATATAGCAATTACCTATCAAAAGGTATCAATAGAATGGGGGTTGAAGAAAGACCTTATCTTTAAGGACGAGAACCCTCACTCACCCAAGGGTGACATGCTTCATTATAGGGCTCCCTCCTCACACCGGGTCTGCACGGTCCCAGTGTATAAAGAGGAGCTGAGGTTTTTTCAATAGGGGTGATTGATGAAGTTGGTGACTGTGGGGCAGAGTGCAAATGAAGTGAAGAAAATGTTAAAACTGTCTTTAGGGGACCCAATAACTTTATTCAGTGGTACCCTAGTACAGGATTAAAAATAGAGGACTGGGGGTTATCAACAAATATACCCCTACTAGACGTCAACATGTTTCTGCCCTAACTCTACTCCGACCGGAGTTCATGGGCATTCCTCAGGACCAGAAAGAAAACTAGTCACTCTGCATAAGTGTAAATAATAGAACAAAAATTGCTCAACACAGATGATTATACTGGCCGTCAAAGGTTTGTAGCCTGTATACATGGCGGGTGATGAATACACTGTCTCGTCTGTAAAAATAAACAAAAGTCATAAGTCATAAGCCAATTATTATCTGGCCACCATTTGTGCACAATACAGACTAAGCCCCCAACAGAGCACGACATACATATAACAAAGAAAATTATAATTAAATAGTGGTTACAATTAAATAGTGGTTACCTTGTAGGAGGGATTCTATTACCTCTCTTCAGCCATAAGGTACTCCACATCAAGCTCAGCTAATGGAAACAAAAATCAAAAGGATACATGGCAGTGATGTGGAACAAGCCCACCTTATCGGATTCAACTAGTGCACGGGTACTCATAGTACGGCCCGCGGGCCGCCAGCGGCCCGGCAATCCTTCCTTGGCGGCCCGCGGACCTTGCAGATATCCTACCTGTGTTTTTTCTTAAGTGTCAGCAAACACCGCCGGTTGCAGCAGCGCTCTATGGGGGCCGGGCGATTCTTTAAAATACCATTCACTTGTTAATGAGGCTTTGTTGTATTTCACCTCTTCTTAGCGCCCCTGCATCTCCACTCTGAGTGGAGATGCAGGGGCGCTAAGAAGAGGTGAAATACAGCAAAGCCTCATTAACAAGTGAATGGTCTTTTAAAGACCTGTGAAGTACTCGGGTGCGGCTGTGTGTGTGCCCGGGAAGCTGTCTCAGCCCGGGCTGACACACACGCGGGGTGAGGTGACAGAGGGTGACAGAGAGAGGGAGACAGACAGAGGGAGGGAGGGAGAGAGGGGGAGACATAGGGTGACGGAGAGAGGGAGACAGAGGGAGGGAGACAGAGGGAGGGAGACAGAGAGAGGGAGACAGAGAGAGAGAGGGAGACAGAGAGAGAGAGGGAAACGGAGGGAGGCAGAGGGAGGGAGTCAGGGGGAGACAGAGGGGGAGGGAGGGAGACAGAGGGCAACAGACAGAGGGCGACAGACAGAGGGCGACAGACGGAGGGCGACAGACGGAGGGCGACAGACGGAGGGCGACAGACGGAGGGCGACAGACGGAGGGCGACAGACGGAGGGCGACAGACGGAGGGCGACAGACGGAGGGCGACAGACGGAGGGCGACAGACGGAGGGCGACAGACGGGGAGAGGGAGACGGGGAGAGGGAGACGGGGAGAGGGAGACGGGGAGAGGGAGACGGGGAGAGGGAGACGGGGAGAGGGAGACGGGGAGAGGGAGACGGGGAGACAGAGGGAGACGGGGAGACAGAGGGAGACAGAGGGAGACAGAGGGAGACAGAGGGAGACAGAGGGAGAGGGAGACGGAGAGGGAGTCAGGGAGAGGGAGACGGAGAGGGAGTCAGGGGGAGGGAGACGGAGAGGGAGTCAGGGGGAGGGAGACGGAGAGGGAGTCAGGGGGAGGGAGACAGACGGAGGGAGACAGACGGAGGGAGACAGACGGAGGGAGACAGACGGAGGGAGACAGACGGAGGGAGACAGACGGAGGGAGACAGACGGAGGGAGACAGACGGAGGGAGACAGACGGAGGGAGACAGACGGAGGGAGACAGACCGAGGGAGACAGACCGAGGGAGACAGACCGAGGGAGACATAGGGTGACAGAGAGGGAGACAGAGGGAGGGAGACAGAGGGAGGGAGACAGAGAGAGGGAGACAGAGAGAGAGAGGGAAACAGAGGGAGGGAGGCAGAGGGAGGGAGTCAGGGGGAGACAGAGGGGGAGGGCGACAGACAGAGGGCGACAGACGGAGGGCGACAGACGGAGGGCGACAGACGGAGGGCGACAGACGGAGGGGCAGACGGGGAGGGAGACGGGGAGAGAGGGAGACGGGGAGAGGGAGACGGGGAGAGGGAGACGGGGAGAGGGAGACGGAGACAGAGGGAGACGGAGACAGAGGGAGACGGAGACAGAGGAGACGGGGAGACGGAGACAGAGGGAGACGGAGACAGAGGGAGAGGGAGGCAGAGGGAGGGAGTCAGGGGGAGACAGAGGGGGAGGGCGACAGACAGAGGGCGACAGACGGAGGGCGACAGACGGAGGGCGACAGACGGAGGGCGACAGACGGGGAGAGGGAGACGGGGAGAGGGAGAGGGAGACGGGGAGAGGGAGACGGGGAGAGGGAGACGGAGGCAGAGGGAGACGGAGACAGAGGGAGACGGAGACAGAGGGAGACGGAGACGAGAGGGAGACGGAGACAGAGGGAGACAGGAGAGGGAGACAGAGGGAGACAGGGGGAGGAGAGGAGGGAGACAGACGGAGGGAGACAGACGGAGGGAGACAGACGGAGGGAGACAGACGGAGGGAGACAGACGGAGGGAGACAGACGGAGGGAGACAGACGGAGGGAGACAGACGGAGGGAGACAGACGGAGGGAGACAGACGGAGGGAGACAGACGGAGGGAGACAGACGGAGGGAGACAGACGGAGGGAGACAGACGGAGGGAGACGGACGGAGGGAGACGGACGGAGGGAGACGGACAGAGGGAGAGGGAGAGGGAGGCAGGGAGAGGGAGGGAGGGAGACAGACAGAGGGAGACAGACAGAGGGAGACAGACAGAGGGAGACAGACAGGGAGACGGAGGGAGGGAGAGGGAGGGAGGGAGACAGACAGAGGGAGGAGGGCGACAGACAGAGGGAGACAGACAGAGGGAGGAGGGCGACAGACAGAGGGAGGAGGGCGACAGACAGAGGGAGGAGGGCGACAGACAGAGGGAGGAGGGCGACAGACAGAGGGAGGAGGGCGACAGACAGAGGGAGGAGGGCGACAGACAGACAGAGGGAGACAGATAGAGGGAGGAGGGCGACAGACAGAGGGAGACAGATAGAGGGAGGAGGGCGACAGACAGAGGGAGACAGATAGAGGGAGGAGGGCGACAGACAGAGGGAGACAGACAGGGAGACGGAGGGAGGGAGAGGGAGAGAGGGAGGGAGGGAGACAGACGGAGGGAGGAGGGCGACAGACAGAGGGAGGAGGGCGACAGACAGAGGGAGGAGGGCGACAGACAGAGGGAGGAGGGCGACAGACAGAGGGAGGAGGGCGACAGACAGAGGGAGACAGACAGAGGGAGGAGGGCGACAGACAGAGGGAGGAGGGCGACAGACAGAGGGCGACAGACCGAGGGAGGGAGACAGATAGAGGGAGGAGGGCGACAGACAGAGGGAGGAGGGCGACAGACAGAGGGAGACAGACAGAGGGAGGAGGGCGACAGACAGAGGGAGGAGGGCGACAGACAGAGGGAGGAGGGCGACAGACAGAGGGAGACAGACAGAGGGAGGAGGGCGACAGACAGAGGGAGGAGGGCGACAGACAGAGGGCGACAGACCGAGGGAGGGAGACAGATAGAGGGAGGAGGGCGACAGACCGAGGGAGGGAGACAGATAGAGGGAGGAGGGCGACAGACCGAGGGAGGGAGACAGATAGAGGGAGGAGGGCGACAGACCGAGGGAGGGAGACAGATAGAGGGAGGAGGGCGACAGACCGAGGGAGGGAGACAGACAGAGGGAGGAGGGCGATAGACAGATAGAGGGAGACAGAGGGAGGGAAACAGACAGAGGGAGGGAGACAGAGGGAGGGAGACAGAGGGAGACAGAGGGAGGGAGACAGAGGGAGGGAGACAGAGGGAGGGAGACAGAGGGAGGGAGACAGAGGGAGGGAGACAGAGGGAGGGAGACAGAGGGAGGGAGACAGAGAGGGAGGGAGACAGAGAGGGAGGGAGACGGAGAGGGAGACAGGGTGAGTGAGACAGGGTGAGTGAGACAGGGTGAGTGAGACAGGGAGAGAGGGAGAGAGACGGAGAGAGGGAGAGAGGGAGGGAGAGATAGAGGGAGAGAGAGAGGGAGGGAGGGAGACAGAGGGAGACGGGGAGACAGAGGGAGACAGAGGGAGACAGAGGGAGAGGGAGACAGAGGGAGAGGGAGACAGAGGGAGAGGGAGACAGAGGGAGACGGAGAGGGAGAGGGAGAGAGGGAGTCAGGGGGAGGGAGACAGACAGAGGGAGACAGAGGGAGACAGACGGAGGGAGACAGACGGAGGGAGACAGACGGAGGGAGACAGACGGAGGGAGACAGACGGAGGGAGACAGACGGAGGGAGACAGACGGAGGGAGACAGACGGAGGGAGACAGACGGAGGGAGACAGACGGAGGGAGACAGACGGAGGGAGACAGACGGAGGGAGACAGACGGAGGGAGACAGACGGAGGGAGACAGACGGAGGGAGACAGACGGAGGGAGACAGACGGAGGGAGACAGACGGAGGGAGACAGACGGAGGGAGACAGACGGAGGGAGACAGACGGAGGGAGACAGACGGAGGGAGACAGACCGAGGGAGACAGACGGAGGGAGACAGACGGAGGGAGACAGACGGAGGGAGACAGACGGAGGGAGACAGACGGAGGGAGACAGACCGAGGGAGACAGACCGAGGGAGACAGACCGAGGGAGGGAGAGACATAGGGTGACAGAGAGAGGGAGACAGAGGGAGGGAGACAGAGGGAGGGAGACAGAGAGAGGGAGACAGAGAGAGAGAGGGAAACAGAGGGAGGGAGGCAGAGGGAGGGAGTCAGGGGGAGACAGAGGGGGAGGGAGGGAGACAGAGGGCAACAGACAGAGGGCGACAGACAGAGGGCGACAGACGGGGAGAGGGAGACGGGGAGAGGGAGACGGGGAGAGGGAGACGGGGAGAGGGAGACGGGGAGAGGGAGACGGGGAGAGGGAGACGGGGAGAGGGAGACGGAGACAGAGGGAGACGGGGAGAGGGAGACGGGGAGAGGGAGACGGAGACAGAGGGAGAGGGAGACAGAGGGAGAGGGAGACAGAGGGAGACGGAGAGGGAGAGAGGGAGTCAGGGGGAGGGAGAGGGAGACAGACAGAGGGAGACGGAGGGAGACAGACAGAGGGACAGAGGGAGACGGAGGGAGACAGACGGAGGGAGACAGACGGAGGGAGACAGACGGAGGGAGACAGACGGAGGGAGACAGACGGAGGGAGACAGACGGAGGGAGACGGACGGAGGGAGACAGACGGAGGGAGACAGACGGAGGGAGACAGACGGAGGGAGACAGACGGAGGGAGACAGACGGAGGGAGACAGACGGAGGGAGACAGACGGAGGGAGACGGACGGAGGGAGACGGACGGAGGGAGACGGACGGAGGGAGACGGACGGAGGGAGACGGACGGAGGGAGACGGACAGAGGGAGAGGGAGAGGGAGGCAGGGAGAGGGAGGGAGGGAGACAGACAGAGGGAGACAGACAGGGAGAGGAGGGAGGGAGGGAGAGGGAGGGAGAGAGAGAGGGAGGGAGGAGGGAGACAGACAGAGGGAGGAGGGCGACAGACAGAGGGAGGAGGGCGACAGACAGAGGGAGGAGGGCGACAGACAGAGGGAGGAGGGCGACAGACAGAGGGAGGAGGGCGACAGACAGAGGGAGGAGGGCGACAGACAGAGGGAGGAGGGCGACAGACAGGGAGAGAGGGAGACAGACAGAGGGAGGAGGGCGACAGATAGAGGGAGGAGGGCGACAGACAGACAGAGGGAGACAGATAGAGGGAGGAGGGCGACAGACAGAGGGAGACAGATAGAGGGAGGAGGGCGACAGACAGAGGGAGACAGATAGAGGGAGGAGGGCGACAGACAGAGGGAGACAGACAGGGAGACGGAGGGAGGGAGAGGGAGAGAGGGAGGGAGGGAGACAGACGGAGGGAGGAGGGCGACAGACGGAGGGAGGAGGGCGACAGACAGAGGGAGGAGGGCGACAGACAGAGGGAGGAGGGCGACAGACAGAGGGAGGAGGGCGACAGACAGAGGGAGGAGGGCGACAGACAGAGGGAGGAGGGCGACAGACAGAGGGAGGAGGGCGACAGACAGAGGGAGGAGGGCGACAGACAGAGGGAGGAGGGCGACAGACAGAGGGAGGAGGGCGACAGACAGAGGGAGGAGGGCGACAGACAGAGGGAGGGAGGGCGACAGACAGAGGGAGGAGGGCGACAGACCGAGGGAGGGAGACAGATAGAGGGAGGAGGGCGACAGACCGAGGGAGGGAGACAGATAGAGGGAGGAGGGCGACAGACCGAGGGAGGGAGACAGACAGAGGGAGGAGGGCGATAGACAGATAGAGGGAGACAGAGGGAGGGAAACAGACAGAGGGAGGGAAACAGACAGAGGGAGGGAGACAGAGGGAGGGAGACAGAGGGAGGGAGACAGAGGGAGGGAGACAGAGGGAGACAGAGGGAGGGAGACAGAGGGAGGGAGACAGAGGGAGGGAGACAGAGGGAGGGAGACAGAGGGAGGGAGACAGAGGGAGGGAGACGGAGAGGGAGACAGGGAGAGGGAGACAGGGTGAGTGAGACAGGGTGAGTGAGACAGGGAGAGAGAGAGAGGGAGAGAGGGAGGGAGGGAGAGATAGAGGGAGAGAGAGAGGGAGGGAGGGAGACAGAGCGAGAGAGAGATAGATAGAGAGAGAGAGATGTGTATATGCCGGGTCTGGTGGCTCAGTGTTCAACCTCATGGTCATAGTTTTTTTTTTGCTCTAGCCCCGCCCCCCTCCCCCACTGACCCCGCCCCCACCAGTGCGGCCCTCGGCCACAAACTACACTGTAAATTTGGCCCCCGAGAGAAAGTACCCATGAACTAGTGGATATCTTATACAATCAAAAACATTAGGAGAGGTTTGTGGCAAAATGAACACAGCCCGTCTTCATATTTGGAGTTACCTTTCCGAGTGCCCCTCACCTGGGTACTTCTCCCAATCTAATAATTGTAATTCGATCTAAAATTCCACTATGCAGTGAGGGTTAATATGTACCCCTCGCATCAGCCTTGTGCAGAATTACCGACATTCTAGAGCCTTCAAAATCGGCTGAGAAAATGACTATAAACTTGATATACAAAGTAGTGGAGTTCGGACTCTCAATATACAAAAAATAGGGACAGTGGGCCAGCCCCTCCCCATAAAAACCAGTCCGGTCTCATTCTCTCGTGTTTTTATAGTACATTCGATAATAATCACTCACCCGTGGTGCGGTCCGAGTGATTCTCTCTATGGCGGGGTCCTGGCGAGAGGAAGGGACACCATGAACACCAGATCGAAGAATGGAATCAGGGGGAAGTGACGGGAATAGTCACGTCCATCATGTATGTGCCTCAAAGAATCATGGGAAATGTAGTTTCCATGATGAAGGCTTACTTAAATCCCCACGATCCCGGAAACAATGCCGACAAGTAAAATAAATGTAGCTCTTATATAAACCTGTCACCTGGGGATCGCATGGACTCTATATTATGGGCTCCATTCCTTGATGGAATGTCTAACAGAACCAAAACAAATGAAGATTTTTGAAGAAAATCTTCGAGAATTGTATAAAAAAACTGTGAGATATTATTAATCATAATTTGTTGTCCGGAACAACAAATTACCAGACTCAATATAGAGTCTACTCACAATCAGTATCTGGAGAGGCAATAAAGTAGTGGAGCTCACTAGCTTCCGGGGGCCAACATTGTATCAGATCAGAAATTGAAAAAATTTAACTTCATTTATGTATCTTCAGAACTCAAACCAAGCTGCTACAGGGCAGTAACCTAACTCAAGTCACCCTCCTAGAGTGGTCCAAGGAATGTCATCATTCAATCCTTGTGTGTCACTGCGAAGTCTGTAAATCCATCTCTGTTCTCTAAGGAACAGGACAGATTTACGGGTGCCCATCTCTGTGACATAGTTGGGTTTATCGATAATCGTCCAGTAAATATCATTTTCTGTGTGTCCTGCATTGAGGAAGTGTCGTGTAAGTTTAGTATTATCTTTTTTACACCGGATAGAACTCCGATGTTCACCTATCCTCAGTTTAACCTTGCGTGTGGTCATACCCACATTAAATTACAAGGGCAACGTAAGACCTATATCACCCCTTCTGTATTGCAGTTTGTCAAAGTATGAAGTACCCATGTGGTGGTAAGGCCTTGGTTTACAGACAATGATATTGACGTAAAGGGACAGACAGAGCAAGAGCCACAGGGATAGTGTCCTTTAGCTGGTGTACTGGACCATAGTGTCTTTTGTCCAACATGAGCCGATGGAGCCCGCAGTCGTGTATGTACTATCATGTCTTTAATATTCCTACTCCGTTTCAATGCAAACAAGAGTCTAGGTAGTTGGTTGGAACCGCTGTTCAAGATGTTCCAACTCACATTGATGGATTTCTTTACTACATCAGTCAGGTGGCTGTAAGTACTAACGCATACCAGACGATCCATCGGGCTTTTCACAAAGGTGTCAAGTAGGGCTTCCCGATTATTGTTCCTGGCCCTTTTACATGCTTTCTGTACCACCTTGGTCGGATATGCACGTTGTAACAGGTGAGTGCTGAGTGTGTGTTCCTTAAATCTTTGTATTTCTGTACAATTTCTGCGTCATATCAAGAATTGAGCCACCAGGAGGTTGTTTCTAAGTGAGTGAGGATGGAAACTTGTATAACTCAAAAGAAAATGACGGGTCATAGGTTTTGTATACAGTTCAGAGTAGATACCTCCATCTTTGGGATACAACTAAAGATCCAGAAATGGTATGGAAACTTTGTTATGCTCGCAAGTGAATTTGAGATGAGGATTTCTCAAATTCAACCAGAATGCAAACGTCTGCAGTGGTAGCACGGAGCCCTTCCAGACCACTATTAAATCATTGTTATACCTCTTCCAAACTTTCAGGTTCGATAAGTATGGGTTATCTGATGGGTAGAAGTGTTGGCTCTCAAGCATATGCATGTACAAATTCACCATACTCGGGGCAAATGTACTGCCCATCGATGTCCCAGTGGTCTGCAAATATAGATGTTCCCCAATCTGAACATTTTTTTCCTTCATGGCAAGGGTGGCACACTGGAGCACAAAGGAGGTAGGCGTCGGATCATCCCGTTCTCGTTGGTTCAGCAGGGACCTCACTGTTTCCAGGGACTCATCCTCCGGGATATTCGTGTAGAAAGATTCTACATCAAAAGATGCTAGGACATGAATTCCTGGATCAAAAGAAATCTCAGTGAGCGTATTGAGTACGTGTTTAGTGCCTTGTAAATATGAGGGCATCTCTGTAACAACGGATGTAAAAACCAATCCACAAACTGTGAGAGGTTAGAGTAGTGGCCCTATCCCGGACACAATTGGTCTCCCCGGAGGTGGTCTCGTGGGTTTGTGTACCATGGGCAATACGTAGAAATAAGGTATTTTTGGTTGTTTTTTAACCAAAAATTCTGCTTCACCCTTAGTAATTCAGTTGGAGTCTCCTGCTTGATCTACTATAGTTTTTATACTGGTCAAAAGTCTGGTGGTGGGGTCTAGACCCAGACGTCGATAATATTTCACATCACTGAGTTGGCGAAGACATTCAGTTTGGTAATCATCTTGGTCCATGATGACAGTAGCCCCAACCTTATCCGCAGGTTTGATTACAATCCCTGGATCAGAGCCTAGAGACTGGAGACACTGTAGTTCATTCTTGGATAGGTTAGAGAAAGGGATTTTGACGAAAGGCCTTAATTTGTCAAACTCTTTGATTACAGCCTTTTCAAAAGTAGCCACTTCCAGTGGAACCATATGAAGAGGTGGATTAAAAGTAAACTTCGGTCTGAGGCCCGTATTGGTCACTGGGCCGGGGACATCATTCTCCACATTCTCTTGAAAGAAAAATGCCAGACTTATCTTTCTAAAGAATTGAGATATTTCTATGTGTGTAACATAGTCATCCCCCAAATGAGTGGGTACAAACCCCAAGCCTCTATTCAAGACATCCTGTTCCAGAGAGGTTAAGGTCTTGGAACTAAGATTTATAATCAAGTTGTCAGGGTGCTCGTTGATGGAGAGGGGTCCCTCGTCATGCTCCGTGTGACTGGTTGTTCGATCGAGGGATCCCATTGTACTCTCTGCGTGTCTTGCTGGTTCCCTGACCTGGACCCTCTTCTGCGGCCTCTTCCAACCCGACCTTGTTCTAAAAAAGGGTAATTAGGTGCTCCAAAGGGCATTGGGTGGAACTGATGCATGGGATAGCCCCATGGTTGAGGTGGCCACCAGGGGCCTGTAGGGAAATGTGTGGAGGGTCTGTTATATCTCCCTCTTGGTTGGCGATTTCTTGGCTGATTTGGAGTGTTATGGTAACTTGAATCTGAATCCCCGGAGGTGCTCCACTCTTCCAAGTTGGAAGTTCACTCGTCTGTCCCGTGCCTCCAACCTCTAGTTCCTCTCCGGTTGTTATTCTTAGAGGAGACAGGTGCATAATCATCCTACTGATAGGTAATTGCTATTTAGCAATTACTTTCACGACACGTGATTTAACATGTCATGAGTGATGTAATATATGAGGTCATTAGCGGTGCATTGGGAGGGTACAAGTTATACTTGGGTCAGTTAGGTAGAACTGGTGAATTTCAGTGTTTTTTTTTGTTTTTAAACTTTAGTTTTTATATTAATACAAGACCTACATATAACTCCACTGTAACCTTTGTTTTTTTTCAGTGAATTTCTAGGTTTAAATAAAATTTTAAATATGATCTTATTACAATATGTAAGAACATTTCATCTGTGCATGGCAAGAAGGTTGGCAGCAAGGTTTGGCCTGTGGCCAGGCACTGTGTCCAACTCTCCGCGGGCAGCCACCATCCCGCTGCGTGTGGCCTTTGGGCATGCTTGGTAGGGAGATGACCGCAGGGCCTGGCCTGTGGCCAGTACCCTGCACCTAACCCTCCACACACTCACTCCACATTTTGTTTTCCACTCCTGTGGTAGTCCCCTTGGACCACATTGCGTCGGGGGTGGGCGCATGCTGGATCCCACGGGAGTGCCGACACTTTAAAAAAAAATAATGGTGACCCCAGAGGGACATCTGGGGTTCCCTCTGGGTCCCCACCACAAGGACCATGGAGGTCAGGGTACCCCTACCCTGACCCCTTGCACTTTAAAAAAAAAAAAAAAAAATCTATACTCCGGACAAGAGAACTGAGTCATTAAAATGGCAGCCTTAACATTGCTGTTACTGTTGATGTTGCGTCTTGTCAAATCGCTCAGCCGTGACCAGATTTAACCACATTTTTTACCTTAATTTCTTCAAGTTGGCTGAATGCATTTCCACCAAATCACATCAGAAAGCTCACAGAAAAGCACATATTCTGAGTAAACATTTAGCTTTATGCCAAATTTGGTAAAAATCTGTTCAGCCACTTTTTCTTTATCGCTGTCTAAAATTCCTATGGGAAATTGCATGGAGAAAACAAGTTTTGTGTTTTCTCGGCCCCCATGTGACAGATCACCCCAAAACTTTTGATGAATTTGCTGCAGTGGATGGCCTTTTTTTCCGTGAAGATTCATCAAACTGCGCCAAAGTTGTTAGCAAAACAAGGCTCCTCCTATGGAAAATTTGACCTACATTGAACTACACATTGGCGAACGTCACTACGTTATGTGTGTGTGTATGTATATATTCTCTCTCTCTCTCTCTCTCTCTCTCTCTCTCTCTCTCTCTCTCTCTCTCTCTCTCTCTCTCTCTCTCTCTCTCTCACATAAAAAAACAATTATAACTGAATTATGGTTCTGACTAAAACATGGAAAACCATTAAAATTAGCCCGTTATGGAATGCAAAGCACACCACAACTCATAACGCCAACCATGCATAAAACAGCCATTTGCAAATGACACTGGAAAAAAGGTAGTCAAGCAAGAGTTAAACATTGCCTTTGTCCCAATTAATTTGTGGTGTGAATGTGTATATGTAAAGATCTGACAAAACGGTAAAAAAAATATATATATATATATGTGTGTGTATGTATATAGCCTTAAAGGTACTCATCAAAAGTCAAACATGGCATGTGTCTGTGTCTTGAGTTATGGTGGTAGTATGCATGTGTAGTAGAAGTGATAAAATAATATACATATTTCAATATGTATATGTACATATATATGTGCATATGTGTGTATGTGTTCATAGTTAAACACACATGTAAAAACTCGTTTTATAAAAAAAGTGGGGCTTTGAGGAGATTTACCTCGTAAAGACAATAACAACACACAGTATAACGTGTGTATATATTTTGAGAGAAAAACGCAAAAATAAAAATAAAGTTAGGGTTTAGTTAAAAATTCAAAAATACTAACTATAAACACAATCAATAAGCTTAAACAATATTTCTAATGAAATTAAAAATCCAAAATAATGGTACAGATACATACTAAGCCAAAATTGTTATACTCGGAAATAAAAAAAAATCTGAATTGCTGGCATCCAATATTGTGGTAGGGGAAATGGTGACGTGCAACCCAAAATGTTGGAACATTACTTTGATTCTGAAGAGGGTGGGGGTGCACTTCATATTGCTGCCAACGTTTCAGATTGCTGTGTGACATTTTCATAATTTTTGTGTAATTATGAGCGACATTTCAGCGACTGAGTGACACTTTCTCGCAAGCAAAATAAAGATGAGGGAAGCATATAAATATAGGAAAATACACTCATTTCAGCAATGAGAAACTCTAAGATGTTAAAATTGCTGCACAGCACCAGAAATGGAAGGGCACTAAACTAGTACCCCTACAGACACTCATGTGGGGTGTGGCAAGTAGTAACTACTTTACTTACTAAATGTTCTTGGTGATCAGATCTTCAGTCTGGCAGCCGCAGCGCTGCGTGACTGGCCTCGGCGATTGACTCTGCAGCAGACTCAGGCTGCCTTGAGCCACCCCCTACGGCAGTCATTTTCAGTTTGCTGCCGGTGCCCTACTAGTTTAGGCAGCCAGTCCGAGTCCTCTCCTGGCGGCTGCTGCAACCGAACCGGACGGTCAGTGAGGTTGGTGGTCGGTCACAGGTCATGACTCCGATGCCCTGCACTGCACCCTCCCGACCTTACTCAGCAATATTGAATTGTCCATGGGTTAACCGGCCTGTGCTAGCACTACACTTGGCACTGCTCGAGACAGCACTGGACCGCTGCGAGCAGAGCCGGAGCACCATAATGATTGCAGCTAGCGGTACCACCCTCAAACCACTGAGCCGCTGGCCTTCACACTCCTGGTCACCCCGCGGCGCTACTTGTTTAGCAGGACTGGAGGGGAAGGGACGTCTCCCCGCGGCGCCACGGTTAATATATCAAACAACCGGACAGTCTCGGTAGCATTAGTAGCTATTGGGCATACTGCGGGCCGGCCATGATGTCTGGCTGTCTAACACATGACTAAGAGCTGCGCAGGCATCACAACGCCGCAGGAATGGAATTGAACAATATATTGTAGCACTGACTGTGAGCTTGCCAGCGGGGCCTTAGCTCTCAGCTGGCAGTCCTGCCAAGTACCATGCAGCGCCCCAAGCCTGCGTGAGCAGCGCGCGCAGCCACAGAAGGTGCGCTGTCAGCTGCCACACACAGGTTTGCAGCACTTCAGTGACAGCAAACGTATCATACAAATACACGTGACCATGCATTTCAGTGTGGTGATGCGTAGCACCACACCAAAATGCGTTAGTCTAACGCTTGATACGTGGTACTTGGCAGGACTGACTTCTATGCATACTCCAAAGCTATGCACAAACTGGCAAAACATTGTGATAACCAAACACATGGTGTACTTTTCACTTAATTCTCTTGGAAGCAAGATGTTTGGAGCAAATAAGTTGTTGCCTTTCAGGTGATGGTATCATTTGCAGACTTACTGGCAAGGACAGATGCATCAGGGGCTAACAGTGCTCTGATTCTCTCACCTAACCCCCCCCCCCCCCCCCCCCCAAGACACACACACACACACTCAATTCTGTTTTTAAGCATCCTGTTTCAGACTCCTCGATTATCTGGTCAATATTTCTTTGATTACTCCCATCTCCCCCTTTCTCCACCGTTGTGTCTGTCGCTCTGACCCTGTTGAGAAGTGCAGTTAATACACCTTAAAATACAATATAGTCCTTTGGACAACAAAGCAGGTATTTTAAGTTTGGGCACCTGGATCCAAGGATTCTAGAACCGCGGTTTGCATCTGACTGTTAAGGATGAATTGCTGGCAAAGAGTTCTGGGCACTTAGATTTGAAACACCGTGGTGCCGAAGGACGCGGGCACGGAGGTGCACTGAGGGCACTACACTCTTTAGTGCAATGTCCCTAGAGTACATCCCGGGGACCGCTTGCGGCCCTCTTGACCTTTACATGCGCGCTCTCCCCCCCCCCCCTCTCCGGTGAACAGCAGCACCAGCTGCTGAGCACTAATATTTAGAAAGAAATGTTAAATAAAGGCACAAGCATTTATTAACGAGCAAATAAATGCTTGCCCATTTATTTAACATGTTTTTAGACCTCCTTACACAATCCCTGCCCCACCCAGACCCCCTGCTGGCATCAGTGCGGTCCTCGGTCACACTACAGACCGGGCTTTGTGGCCCCTGGGAAAATGTTTGTGAATACCCATGTTCTAGAGTAACCTCCGGTTATCCCCTGTAGTAGGAGGCCAAAACTTGGGTTCATAGGGTGAGAACACCCACATTACCACAATAATGGATCTAACGGGATCGGTGTGAAATGGGTGATCAAACAAAAATCACAATGTGTATGTTATTAAATGCATATACCTGAAAGAGACACGTTAGTGATAGATTCCTTACCTTAGAATATCCCCAGGCGTCAGACTGGATCCGGAAAGTTTTTCGTCAGCAGTACCCCTGCGCGTCGGTAGGTGGCGTCGTGTGGCTGCGCGTTCGTCGCTGGCGTCGTAAACGCCGAGATGACGTCACGGAGACTACTTGGGCGCCACCCATGCGCGCTGACGTCAGTTCTTTTTCCGCGCCAGCAAGCGCAGATCCGGCTAGAGCACGTACCTTAGTCACTTTTTGACTAGTTGCTTTTGGGACTTTTGTCTCTACTTCTTTCAATCTTGACTCCTGGTGCCACGTAGGGATGCCTGGGTTTAAATCCTGCGGGGCCTGCCGCCGTACGATGTCGGTGGCCGACCCCCATGGTGTCTCTCTACTGTCTGGAGCGCGACCATGACTCCCGGTCATGTTCCGATTGTCTGGCCATGGCTCCGAAGGCTTTGCGGGAGCGGTCCCGAAAGCTGCTGGACGTCCGACAGTTGTCTCTGCGCCGTTCCAGGTCCAGGGGTCGCTCGTGGGACCGGCCGCAGAGTCGTCATCATCACTCCTCGGGGTCCAAGTCTTCACCCTCGGAATCGGGTAAGCGACGTCATAAAAAGAAGTCGAAGAAGCGCGTACGCTCTCCGACCTCCCCCCCCCCCGTCGACCTTCGGGCGCGGACGAGGGGGCCCGGGGTCTTTCCCCCGCGGCTCCGTTGGAGCCTGTCAGTCCCGCAGCCTACCCGCCATACCCGGGTCCGTCGGCGACTCCAGCCCAGGTGCAAGAGTTTCTTGCTGCCATGGACCGCCTTTTCAGGCCTAGGGCTCCCGCCGGTGCGCCTTCGGGCCCCGCGGTCCCTCTTGAAGGCCCTTGGTTGCCGCTGGCGGCTCCGGCGCCGCAAGGTCCTCCGCCGGCGGCTCCGGCCCCGGCGCCGCAGGGTCCGACGGCTCCGGCCCTGGCGCCCCCTGCGGCTCCCTTCCCGGCGCCGCCCTGGGTTCCGTTCGTCCCACCTCCGCCCTTGCCCGAGTTTCCGGGCAATTTTGCTCCAGCTTGGGACCCTGCTTGGGCCTTGGAGCCGGAGCGGCGTCGACGACCGGCGCCGTTCCCGGCGACGGTGGAGCATTTGTTTTTTCCTGTGCCTCCCCCGCCGCTGCAGCCTGTGCCTCGGGCTGTTGTGGAGGGGGAGGACTGGGAGGGGTCGGAGGACCTGTGGAGTAAATTAATAATAATCTACTGATGCAGGGGCCATCACTTAGTCCACGGGTTCTCTATCAATAATAAGGAGGACTCGACACTGGAGTGAAGACAAATGATAGGTCATTTATTCATGAACAAATGGGAGCTCTTCCTCTCTCAAGCATCCCAGAGACACTTCAGGGGAGAGCACACTGAACGATGGTTTACATGGGTTTTTATAGCAAATGTCCACAATGTTTATAAATGTTCACTAACTAAAGACAATCAGAGGTAAATAGGACTAAGTGAAGAATACACACAGGTGGCACGGTTAAAGAATTGACAGCCTTGGTGTCTTGCACAATTGGGGCATCCTGAGGCTGCATAGCGAGATATCTTTATTTAGGTAACTTTGTCTAAAGTTCAGTGATTGTCTCAAGAAATCCTTAAGCGAAGCCAGCTGTTCTTTTGCGCTGACTCAGCATGTATACACAGCTACAATGCCCTAATCTAGATTGTTTACTTATTTGTGCAGATGCTGTATCAAGGATTAGAACCAGAGCTGGCAAAGAGGTCATGGATAGAATGGATGACTGATTGGTCAACATAGCCAGAGGAAAGGGTCAGGGTTTATAGTTAACCAAGCAGAGCCCGGGGTGAAGGAAAATGGATGAGGCATGGCTTAATTAAAAGACGACAAAATCAGAATTT
Source organism: Calotriton arnoldi (assembly GCA_963921515.1). NCBI lineage: Eukaryota > Metazoa > Chordata > Amphibia > Caudata > Salamandridae > Calotriton > Calotriton arnoldi. The sequence goes on from CAWUFW010000444.1 coordinate 1,621,542, forward strand.
ACATTTCCACAGACCCTCTTGCACGGCAGTGTGAGTCCGCACAGGAGTGGGCAGAAGACTCAGAGGATGCAAGTGGCCTTGACCTCTCCTCTGAGCCTGGGTTTGTGTCTCCTCCCACTGTCATGGAGGAAGGCGCAACATACACTGTGGTGCTCCGTAGAGCAGCTGAGGCTCTTGGCCTTGAATTGCCTACTGTTACCCTCCAGACTAACCTCCTTACTGAAGTGCTTCAGCCGGCGACAAGTTCTATGGAACCTCTGCTTCCGTTCAATGAGGCCTTGACGGATGTTTTGATGGGTACCTGGTCTAGGCCAGCCACAGGGGTTCCTGTGGATATAAACGTGGTCAGGCGTCACCGCCCGGCACCGCATTCCCTACCGCTCCGCCGGATAAGGAATCAAAAAAGCTGGAGCAGCTTGGCAAAAGGTTGTTTTCCTCTGCCAGCCTGGGGCTGCGGTCAGTCAACACCGCATGCCTCTTGGGCCGCTATTCTCACGCTGTGTGGGACACGGTGGCGCAAACTCTGCCCCAGTGCCCGGAAGAGGTTCGGGCTGTGCTTTCCCAAGCTGTTGCAGAGGTGGAAGGATGCCGCGAAGTTCGCCATTCGGTATGGGTTAGACACCACGGACTCTTTGGGAAGGGCCATCTCCACAACGGTGGCCTTGCGGCGACATGCCTGGTTGCGGTCCACTGGGTTTTCGGGGGATGTCCAGAGTTCCCTCATGGACATGCCTTTTGATGGTACTCGCCTGTTTGGCGATAAGGCAGACAGTGCGCTGGAGCGTTTTAAGGACTCTCGGGCTACAGCCAAGTCCTTGGGCCTCTCCACCACACGCCCGGCCACGTCTACCTTTCGTTCCTTTCGTGCCCGCGGAAGGGGCGCCCCTACACGTCCGTTCAGCCAAAGGCCTGCGCAGAACCAGCCTCAGCGCGGCCGCGGGCGTGGTGGCCGCCATGGCGGCACAGGGGGCCAGCGTGCGGGTCAGCCCACCTCCGCTCCCGCAGCATCCGCCTCAAAGCCTTCCTAGTCCGCGCTTTGGGGTGCACCCCACGCCGGTGGGCGGCAGGATTCATCATCACCTCCCCCACTGGCGCTCTGTCACTTCGGACAGCTGGGTGCTGCAAATCGTCTGAAGGGGCTACTCCCTCCCCTTCGAGTCTGCCCCCCCCGTCCGTGCCACCTCAGTTCCACCGCATGACGGGCGATCACTTAGCGCTTCTCCGACAGGAAGTCACGGCCCTCTTGGCCAAGGGGGCCATCGAGCGCGTTCCTGGGCCAGAAGTAGGACATGGTTGTTATTCCCACTACTTTCCGGTCCCCAAAAAGGACAAAGGGGGCTTGCGCCCCATCTTGGACCTCCGGAACGTCAATCGCTTCCTCCGGAAGGAGAAGTTCAAGATGTTGACTCTGGCTCAGGTCTTGGCTGCCCTCGACCCTGGAGACTGGATGGTAGCGTTGGACTTGCAGGACGCATATTTTCACATTCCCGTCCTGCCGGCCCACCGGCGTTACCTGCGGTTCACGGTAGGCCAGGAGCATTTTCAGTTTACCGTGCTCCCTTTCGGCCTTACAAGCGCCCCTCGGATTTTCACAAAAGTGATGGCGGTGGTCGCAGCTCATCTGCGCAGGTCAGGGGTGTCAGTCTTCCCCTACCTCGACGACTTCGGCACGTTGATGGAGAACCCCAGCAATTGCAGGAGGTCGGCCGTCGTCACCCACCTTCAGACTACGGCCGACCTCCTGCAATTGCTGGGGTTCTCCATCAACGTGCCGAAGTCACACCTGAGTCCCTCTCAGAAGCTCCCCTTCATCGGAGCGGTTCTGGATTCGACGCGGTTTCGGGTTTATCCTCCCGAGCAGTGAGTCCGGGATATTCAGGCTATGATTCCGATCTTTCAGCCTCTATCCTGGGTTTCAGTCAGGATGACCCTCCGGCTCCTGGGCCTGATGGCCTCCTGCATTCTGCTAGTGCAACATGCCAGGTGGCATATGCGGGCTCTGCAGTGGGACCTGAAGTTCCAGTGGGCACAGCATCAGGGCAACCTGTCCGATCATGTCCAGATCTCGGAGGGCACTGCACGACAATTGCGGTGGTGGCTCACGAATCTCGATTGGGTCAATGGCAGATCCCTCTCCCTCCCCCAACCGAAGCACACAGTGGTGATGGATGCGTCCCTCCTGGGATGGGGTGGCCACTTGGGAGAGGCGGTGATCAGAGGCCTCTGGTCTCCGGCGGAGTCCCGGCTCCATATCAATCTTTTGGAGCTTCGGGCGATCCGACTTGCACTGAAGGCATTCCTTCCCTCTGTCCGGGGCAGTGTAGTGCAGGTGTTCACGGACAACACCACCGCCATGTGGTATTGCAACAAACAGGGCGGGGTGGGGTCGTGGACCCTATGTCAGGAGGCTCTGCGCCTCTGGACATGGCTGGACATGGCTGGAACATCAAGGCATTACCTTGGTGGTTCAACACCTGGCAGGTTCTCTGAACGCTAGGGCGGACGAACTCAGCCGCCGGTGCTTGATGGATCATGAATGGCGTCTGAACTCGGACGTGGCGCAAGGTCTCTTTCTGCAGTGGGGAGAGCCTTGGTTAGATCTATTCGCCACCGAAGAGAATGCGCAATGTCATCAGTTCTGCGCGTTGGAATTTCCAAGGCGGCACTCGCCTGGCGACGCTTTTCGTCGAGAGTGGAGCTGCGGTCTGTTGTACGCCTTTCCGCCTATACCACAGAGTGCTGAAGAAGATTCGGCGCGACCAGGCCCAAGTCATCCTTGTGGCTCCAGATTGGGCACGAAGATACTGGTATCCCGAGCTACTCAACATGGCGATCGATCCCCCGATCCGACTGCCTCTTCGGGAGGATCTTCTGTCGCAGCAGCAGGGGACGGTCCTCCACCCGAACCTGTCCAGCCTCCACCTCCATGCGTGGAGATTGAGCTGCGACAGTTGACAGCTTTCGATCTTCCTCCCGAAGTCTGTGATGTCATTCTGGCAGCCAGGCGTCCCTCCACTAAGACGGTATACGCCTGCAGGTGGAACAAGTTTGTGGCATGGTGCACAGCTAAGTCTGTGGATCCCCTTTCTGAGGTCCTTCTGTTCCTGCTCTCCTTGGCCCAGCAGGGCTCTGCTCTGGGCACTATCAAAGGTTATCTTTCGGCCATCTCCGCCTTTCTCAGGCTTCCAGATCAGCCTTCTCTCTTTAAGTCCCCGGTTGTTAACCGTTTCCTGAAAGGCATTGCACACACGTTTCCTCCCTGCCTTTCATAATGCCTCAATGGGACTTAAATCTTGTCTTGACCTATCTGATGTGTGCTCCCTTTGAGCCCCTTCATAACTGTCCTTTACGTCTTCTTACTCTCAAGACTGCTTTCCTGGTAGCTATCACCTCTGCCAGAAGAGTGAGTGAGCTCCAGGCTCTTTCTTCTAATCCTCCTTTCCTTTCTGTTCATCCGGACAAGGTGGTTTTAAGGACCCGTCCTTCTTTCTTGCCAAAGGTTCTCACGCCCTTCCACATCGGGCCGATCATCGCTTTGCCCCCCTTCTTTCCGCCTCCGCATCCTTCAAAAGAGGAAGAGAGGCTCCACCGTCTGGACCCAAAACGTGCGCTCTCGTTCTATCTCAAGCGCACACAACAGTTCCGGGTGGATGACCAGCTCTTTGTTGGCTACGTGGGCGCCAAAAAAGGTCGAGCCGTGCACAAACGAACCATCTCTCGGTGGGTCGTTTTGTGCATCAAAGCGTGTTACTCGTTGGCTAAGAAGGAGCCTCCTCTGGGGCTGCGTGCCCATTCTACCAGGGCGACGGCAGCCACTACTGCCTTGGGACGCGGCGTTCCCTTGCAGGATATTTGTCGGGCAGCTACGTGGGCCTTGCTGCACACATTTACCAAGCATTACTGCCTTGACAGTCAAGTCCGGAGAGACGGCTTCTTTGGCCGTTCTGTTCTCCGTGACTTTCTGGTGTAATTTATTCACAGACCCACCACCGGGGTTGGTATTGCTGGGGTATCTATTCTAAGGTAAGGAATCTATCACTAACGTGTCTCTTTCAGATGCACAAGTTACTACTTGTGTAACGATATATCTGTAAGAGACATTAGTTAGTGATAGATTCCTCACCGCCCCACCCATCCTCCCCGTTCTGCGAACTGATTCTAGGGTTAAGTTCATCCCTTTCAGGGCCCTAGTTTCTTGGCACTAGTGGTCAGTTTCTTGCATGGCTCTGCGTTCCTGGCGCGGAAAGTCGTGTACAGAACTGACGTCAGTGCGCATGGGTGGCGCCTAAGTAGTCTCCGTGACGTCATCTCGGCGCTTACGACGCCAGCGACTAACGCGGAGCCGCACGACGCCACCTACCGACGCGCAGGGGTACTGCTGACGAAAAACTTTCCGGATCCAGTCTGACGCCTGTGGATATTCTAAGGTAAGGAATCTATCACTAACTAATGTCTCTTACAGCTATATCGTTACACAACTAGTAACTTGTGCATTATGTGTTTTTTCCTTGCACAGATAATTCCTCACCAAGACCAGTGGCAAGTATTAGGCTTGTTCCAGTTTTTAATCACTTAAGAGTGCCTGAAACTAATTGTTGACACGCACGCACGTCTTTGGGGGAAGTAACTTCTTTACATCCCACCCTGACGAAAGCCCAGGACCTGTTTAGGCCAGATAGTTAGGGCTGAAACATGTTGGTGCTAGATTAAGGGTCATAGGACCATCACATCCTTAGACACCCTATTGTAAATATTTTAACCTTCCCTCCCACTCCATTATTAAAGATTCCTTTAGGAGTGGGCGGGGAATTTTATCTTTAACAGTACGCCCCCATACACTATCTTTAAGTGCTCCCTGAAAAACGGTCGAGCCCACCCCGACTTTTAGCAGTCCGGGTGAGCCCTATGATGAAGCATGTCACTATTAGAGTGAGTGAGGGCTATTTAAAGAAAAGGGTCTTTTTCCCCTTCCCACCCGTAGCAACGGGTTGGACTTAATTCTGTTTCTCCTGTGAACTTCGTTCAGGAGAGGATCACCATCACACATTTAGGTACCCCCCACCCTATTTGGATCACTCTCTCGTTGCTTGTCTTACGTAGAGAGAAAGCAACCATTCGACTATAGAAGGGACATTCTTGTGTTGATAACTGTAGGAGGCCAATCCACTACTTCTGCAGAAGGTGCAGTCCCCCAAGACCCCCACCCCCGATCCACCGTCGTGGGTTTGCTGGAGTCACCCCTTCTTTTTGTGTTCAGACCTAGCAGGCTTATAAAAAGGCAAGCACATCCAACAGTTGACTGACTCTGCCCAGCACTACTGGGTTTTTAAGAGGTAAGGCCTTGATATATGACTGAGAATTCATTAGCCCTAACTACCAATTAGATGCACTCCACTGTGTGAGACTCTTCCTGTTCCCCATTGGGCCCTTCAAAAAGGACACAAGACAGCCCCTTCTATCTCCTCCCACCAGCAGCACCACATGGGCTGGGGAAGTTGTGGGTCACATTCTTCTTGGGTCTCTAGCCCTCCCTGCCCCCTCTCACCACACCCCACACTCAATTTGAATCATGGAGGGACACTCTCTTGGGACCCTTGCTCTCCATCTTTAGGTGTAGGTAGGTTTGGGGTCCTCTGCTTTGGAGGGAGGCCAGGCTCTGGTCTTCTTAAGCTTCTACTGTTTCGCTACTGCCCCCAAGGCTCTGGACACCCCATGGGTTGCAGAGATCCCACATTCTCAGCAAAGATGGCTTTATATTGAAGACGGCTTCCACTGTTTGTATGCAAGGGAATGTCCGCTACCCTGGGAGATGTCATGTGTGCGCTAGTACAGGCCCTCTAGCCTGAGGTACTCCATGCATGTGCTGGGATAGGCCTGCCTGTGCAGGACCAGGCCCTCTTTCCTGGAACAGGTGATATGTGCTCCTTGCACAAGCCATGCCTGTCTTAGTGAGGCCCCATGCTGGACTGTCCCTGCGTGTGTTGGGACTAGCCCCTGGCTGCTGGTATTTGCAGCCCTCCTCTTTCACACTGCAGACTCCTCTTAAGCTAGTGCAGAGCTTATGTGTGTTGGTGTAGACTCTTCAGTGCCGGCTTTAGCGCCGGTGGCGCCCGATGCATTTGTCTTTTTTGGCACCCCACCACCCAATGACCTCTTCCACAAATTACCTCCCAGTGCCCTGATCTCTCCATTGCTCCTCTCTCACACGCATTTCATTTTTGACAGCACTACTCATAGTTCACTCACACTCAGTTCTGTGATCTGCATGGTGCACGTTCTTTGCAGCAGGCACATCTGCGCTACTTTATGATGAGTCAAATCTTCAAAACTGCCACTAGATAAAACTCAGATCTGTCTCCAGCAGGAACATTAATCACCAAGTTACATTGACATTTTTATTGTTGCCTGAAAACTGCTGGACACACAAGGAACTCTGCAGCACCTGCTTAAAACCCATGTTATTTTAAATGCAGTGCCCCTGAGGTCAACTCCAGGTCCGGCTGCACCAGTCGCTCTGCCCTAAAGCTGGCACTGAGAGACTCTATCCCACTGCAGACTCCTGTCTTAGTGCAGGATCTGTGCCGTGCTGGTGCAGAGTCTCTCCCCCACTACAGGCTGTGTTCGCTGGTGCACGATCTCTGTCCCAGTAAATGCTTTCTCCCAGACTGCATTCGCGCCCTTGTTCTTTTTCATCTGATGTCTACTGCTGCCATTCCTTCAGAGGTTTCTAACATCCTGGTCCAGCTCCTATACAAGGCATAACGCATGCTGTCCCCTCCAGCCTCGCTGCTTTTTCTTTGACATTTCGTTATTAAAGTTTAGCTGTTTAGCCAAACATAAAAATAAGAAAACGAACAAAGCATCGCCATCTCTATTGGAGTCACACGTTCATGGCAGACCTCCCCACTGGGCATAGGCTGATTATCCCCAACCATCTATGTCCAGCCAGAGAGCAGATCAAAACAATGTATTAAAACATGCAGTAGATTCATGCAGTAGATTCATATACTAACCTACACTTTGGGTGACACGGAGTCTCATGTACTGTGGTTAATAAAGTTTCTAGTGTTCACAAGTGTTGGGGATATAACTGTTTGATATACAACAATCATGACTGGCATTATCCCTTCTCAAGGTGGTCTCTTGGCCTCCAATGGCGTGATATATATGTCCCAGATAATGCCATTTGGACCCTTTCCACTCAGGAGTTGGTCCTTGGTACTAGCTTCCAACTCCACCTTAGCCCATTTCAAAAGTTCCCATAGCCAGCACTTCGTGTCAGGCGTCACACTGGCCTTCCAGGACGTTGCTATCTGCCTCCTAAAAAGTGCCAAGGCCAGGTCAATGAACCTGTGGGTATATCTGTCCCCCTTGGTTTTGGGCCTCAGACCCAGAAGGCGGAATTCGGGGGGTAAGCGGTATTATGCGGTCTGCTGGTTCTGATAGGATTCCTGCCACATCCCTCCACATGTGTTGAAGCCCCTGGCAGTCCCACACCATATGATAGAAACCGGCCTCTTGATGACAACATCTATTACATTCCATTGGGGCTCCTGGAAACATGTGTTGAATGAGCCTTGGTGTCTGGTGTAAATAATTAAATGACGGTAACGGAACTGTATATTTCTGGAGATCTCTTTCACTTGTAGTTTAGTTACTTCCCATTGTTTGTTGGTCAGTACGATTCCGAGATCAGCTGACCACTTATCTCTAACCAGCAATTGAGTTGTGTATTGTTGTTGTGCGTGCAAGGCATTGTATAATACAGTAACTGCATTCTTTGAGTTGCTGTGCGTTAGTATAGTTTGCAGGTCTAGTGATGAGGTCGGCTCAGTGCGTGCCCGCCCCCAGCGGGTGATAACGTTGTATAGCATTATACTCTAGGAACCGACCCACCGGTATCTCATTCGTGTACTCATGTCTTGGAATGACACTAGTTCTGCTTCATTGTAAAGGTCCTCTGTGAGTAGCACCCCCGCCTAGTTCCAGGGGTGCGTGCCTCTTAATTGTAGGTAATGACCAAATTGGTAGTTGGGGAGTATAAGGATGGTGGTCCCCCTCACCACGTATGAATTTATGTCAACATCTTTTGTGCAACTTCTATTTGTCTTTTTTCTGGTGTACATTGTTGGGTATTGCACAACAGCCTTGTTAGGATGGTTTTGCTACGAAAGGTTCGTTTAACTTCTTCGCTGTCTGCATTTTGGGCAGTCCCTAGCCAGCGCTTTGGCAACTGCAGTTGTGCTGCTGCACAGCTCATAATTTGGTGCACCCAGTCCACCATCTGGTAAGTGGCCTTGTGCAACCTGTAATGCAACCCTTTTCCTACCTGCCCCCCAAATAAAGTCCGATAACCATTCTTGAAGGCAGTTGAAGAAGCGCATAGGAAGCATGTTAGAAATGGGGGTCTCTACTTGACAATGGTTTGCACCTTGTCCAAGTAGGGACCCTTCCTTCTAGTCAGGATAAGGGAGTTACACTCCTAAAATAACCCCTGCTCACCCCCTTGGTAGCTTGGCACGAGCAGTCAAGCTTATCTTAGAGGCAGTGTGTAAAGCATTTGCACATAACCAACAGTAATACAGTGTAAGCACTACAAACGGACACCACACCAGTTTAGAAAAATATCCAATATTTTTATATACTTAAGACAAGACCAAAAACGATAAAAATCCACAATACAGTATTTAGAAATCTTCAGTTCTCAGAATAACCTTGAAAAACAGTTCCTTGAAGTCGATAGCTCCCTCTGGGGCTATCAAGGAGTCGTGAACAACAAATTCAAACAGTTCTGGCTGACCGTGGCGTCACGGGCCAGCTACGGTGTCAGGAAGACCCGCAAGACAGTACCTTTAGAAATGCAGGGCGTCGGCGACCTCTCGTTGAGCTTCCAAAAGCATGGCGTCCGCAGGTGTCGGTTCCGGAGGTCGGTGCAGGAGTCGTCGGGCCCTTGAAGTCACACGCGTTGCTGATCAAACTCCTCTCTGTTGAAGTCGGGAGCGCTGGCGTTGGGTGCTGCGGTGCGAAGTGCAGCGGTGCGGTGTGCGATGCCCTCCGGTCCCGGTGCGAGCAGCGGCTCGGTGGTGGCGTCAGACGGCAGCGTCGGTGAGACCAGGGTCACGGTGCTGGCAGGTCACGGTGCAAGCAGCGTCGTCGTCGTTGCTGAAGCGCTGTCGTCGGCTGACGAACTGGAGTCGATGGTGCCGGCGTCGGTAGGCCAAGGCTGCGGTGCGGGATGAGGGCGGTGCGTCGTGTAGCTTTACGAGCGGTGCCCCCGAACCACGGTGCAGGCAGCGGCGTCTATTTTGGCGTGGAGCATCGTCGTCGGGGATACCAAGGTGGCGTCATGAAGCGAGGCGGTGCGGAGTGCGGTGCCCACAGGTCGCTGTGCAAGCAGCGGCTCAGTGGCGGCGTCAGTAGGCGACGTCGGTGAGACCAGGGTTGCGGTGCCTTCAGGACACGGAGTCGGCGTCGTAGACGGCGTCTGATTACTTTTTCTTCTGTTGCAGCACAAAACACACAGTCCCCAGTGCTGAGGGCAGAAGAACTTGAAGTCTTTGCTGTTCCTGCGACTTCTTGAACAGGGGGCAAGCTCTACCTCAAGCACTTGGAGAAACTCACAAAAATAGATTGCAGAAAGTTCAGTCCAGTCCTTTCACTGCCCAAGACCGAAGCAGCCACTGCAGGCCAACACAGCAAAGCACTCAGCAAAGTGGTAGTTTCGCCTCGCACCTTCTCCAGCTCTTCTTCTTGGCAGTCTTCTTGGTCCAAAAGAGTTCCTGAGCCCCACTTTTTATAGCCCAAAATCCTTTGTCCTCTCAGGCAGAGAGTGTCTGTGCCCAGTCAGAACCAGTTCTGCCCTCTCTGGTGTGGCTTCCTGGCAAGAGGTGGAGACTGCATTGTCAGAGGCAGACCAGGCCCATTCAGGTGAAAGGAAATCTCCTCCCCCTACTCTAAATGCAGCCCAGGTCTATTCAGCCCTTTCCTGACCCACCTAGACTATCTGGAGCCACGGCTCCTCTCCAGCCCCTGTCATCCAAAACCCAGTCAATCCACAAACCCAGCAGAGGCCTATTGGATGGCTGAGCTAGAAAATACCTACTTTCTAAAAGTGGTATTTTCGAACACAGAATGTAAAAATCACCTTTTCTAAAAGATGCATCTTTAGATTTTGAGTTCAGGCATACTAAACTTTATTTTTCTACCTAGTTCCCAGGGCCAGTTATGTTTATAAGATGTTATAAACAAACTCCCCATTCTGTCCTATGGGGAACAGTTAGCCTTGCAATATTGAAAAACGAAATTGGCAGTAATTCACTATCAGGACATGCCACACACACCAGGGCATGTCCTACCTTTCACATACACTGCACCCTGCCCACAGGGGTATCTTGGGCCTACCTTAGTGGTGACTGACATGTAAGAAAAGGGAAGGTTAGGGCCTGGCAAGTGGGTGCACTTGCCAAGTCGACATGGCAGTACCAGACTGCACACAGGCTCTGCAATGGCAGGCCAGAGTTACATTTACGGGCTGTTTGTGTGGGTGGCACAATCCAGTGCTGCAGCCCACTAACAGCATTTAATTTACAGCCCCTGGCACACTCAGTGCACTTTACTAGGGACTGACACATAAATCAAATAGGCCAATCATGGAAGCACCAATCCATAACACATTTTACCACAGGAGCACTTGCACTTTACCACTGATCAGCAGTGAGAAAAGTGCGCAAAAACACTAAGCCAGCAAAAACGGAGTCAAAACCGGGAGGTCAGAAAGCAAAATCTCAGGGGAAACACGCCAAAAGATGCCAAGTCTAACAAAGCATAAGTGGCAAGGCTGTAAAAAAATGCAGTAGACAGGGAAGTACCAACATTTTGGCTATGGCCACCCGACCGATGGGGAATAGTGGAAACAAGAGCCAGAAGAGGAGGGAACGACACGCCGAGGATACCGCTCTGTACAGTTTCCCTTCTATCAAATCAATGCCTGAGTCATAAACCTTCACCCCCAAATATTTGAGTGTGTCAAATTGCCATATGAGTTTGGTGTGCATCACAGACTCCCTCCGATGCTCTGGAATCCGCTGGATTTTGAGGCCCAACATCTCTCCAAACTTGGTGAGAATCTCAATCAGTGGCAGGAGGGATGTATGGGCATTGTGCAAGTAAATTAAGGCATCATCTGCATATAATGATACTATATGCCAATCGTCAAACATCCATATGCCCCACTGCTGCACCTTGGTGCGTAGCCAGCTTGCTAGAGGCTCCATTGCAAGCACGAAAATGAGTGGGGACAGCAGGCAACCCAGCCTGGTGCCTCTGTGTATTTCAAATCTGATATTGTCCGGCCAGTCCATACCCTTGCAATAGGCCTACGATACAGTGTCTTCACCTTCTGCAGAAAGGCCAGTCCCACTCCCAATCTCCCCAGCAAGTCCAGTCTAGATTGTCAAACGTTTTTTCTATATCAAGTGACACCACCAGACAGGTCTCGGGACCCCAGGGTTTGTCTACATCAAGCTCAGCAGTCAATGGATATTCAGAAATGTGTTGCGCTCTGGTATAAAACCATTCTACTTGTTATGGACCAAGCCTATTACTGGCAGTAATTTATTTGCCTAGAGCTTCCCCAGTATTTTATAATCCAGGTTTAGTAGTGAGACTGGCTGATATGACCTTGTATCTAGTGGAACTCGCCCTGGCTTCTGAAACACAACAATCCGGCTTCTCTGATGGTTTTCGGGAGCATGTCATGTCCTTTGCCCCTTCGTACAGTTTTAACAGGTGTGGGGTGAGGAGTGTGCTATCTGTTGCCTAATATTCTATAGGGAAACAGTTCCTTGTCTGTTTTTTGTTCTGTGCTGTCTGTGCTATAGTCTTGCATGTCTCTTCCACCTGTATGGGTTCATCCAGTATCTCCCATACGAAGTCCCTTATTTGGTCTATGGTTGCGTCATTCTGCTCTGCATAGAAGGTACAATAATATTCTGCAAACGTGGAATTAATATCTGTTTGGGGATTATATATGTCCCCATCAGCAGTACGAATAGCCCTTATTGGGGTGTGGGGAATTTTCCACCGCAGCAGCCATGCAAGCATTTTACAAGCACGCTCCCCCGCCCTGTGTTGGCGTGCTATGTGTTCTTTATATTCGAATATCAATAGTCTTGTAGCCAGTTCACTGTGAGTGCATCTAAGCTCTTGAAGGCGCCTTACTCAATCGGCCCGCGTTGGGGTGTCACTCAATACAGCGTAACGACCTCTTAATATCCAACAGTTCACTATGCAGGGTTTACCCCCCATGTTGTGTTAATGCAGTGGCCACGCATGGCCACTTTATAGGCCTCCCACTCTGTCTCTCTGGTTGAGGTGGAGCTTGCGTTAATTTCAAGTATTATGTAATATGTGATGCTATCGTGGCACAGTATGGTGCGTCTTGTAATGCCTCTGTTCACAACCAGCCAGGTTGGTATTTTTGCTCTATCCCTACCCCCTTGTAAGGCCATTAGCAACGGACAGTGGTTGGAGATGGTGTGTGTAAGGTATTCTGTCTTTAATGTGCTGTGGTATACCACTACACTACAGAAGAATAGGTCCAGTCGGATGTGTATGTTGTATACTGGGGAGTAGAACAAATACTCCCTGGTATTTGGGTGCATCAATCTCCGCACATCGTGTATTCCCATATTTTCTGTCCACTTTTGAAAGCGTTGTCATCGGGGGGCAAGGGTGGACCTGTCCATGTCTATATCTGGTATGTAATAATAGTCATCCGCCCAGGGGCTCGGGGCCTGTGGGCTACGCAGAATAGCAGGAGTCAGTTGGTCCAGGAAGTCGGAGTGATTTGCGTTGGATGCATAAATCGCTACTAGGGAGAGTGAGTCCCCATCCAATAGTCTGTCTAGGGCCACATACCTGCTATCCTGATCAATTCTGTGTAATATCTACACATATGGGACCCCTGGTGAATTCCAAATCAGTACCCCTCAGGCAAAGGCCAAAAAGGGTGTACCATATACTTTCCCCCTCCACCTTGACTGCACTTTCTGCTGTAGTTCCGTTGTCACCAAGTGTGTTTCCTATAGTATTGCTACATAAATGTGGTGGCCGGTAAAATGTGTACGCTGCCTGTCGCTTCGTGGGTTTTGCATTGCCCCGTGCATTCCACGTAAAGAGATTGTATGTTGTGGCCATTACTTGAGTGCTATCCCCATCTATTCTGTTATGTGTGGATCCGTGTTTCCCTCTGTGTCCCTCTTGTGCGGCCATCCAGGAGCCCTTGGTATGCATTACAGAACCCATGTGGCGATCTGCCTCTTGCGCGGACTCCAACAAACCAACAGTATATTGAAACATTTTCCCAACTCTCTCCCCAAGGGTGGCCAATTACTGGGTGTCCAGCCATCGAAATTGAACAAGGACCTATTTAGATCGCGTTTACAGAATGTTCATGTCCAATTCGGAAACAGTGGGAACGTGGTAGGGCTTGTGTTGTGCCCCAGTCGAAAAAGCCCCATGTTAACTAGTAGGTCCCCAGTTCCCTTGGTGCCCAACTTCCTAGAGTTCCTCATTTTGGACAGTGAAAAGCATACCTGCAGCTGCCCGTATTGAGTTGTCCCAGGGCCCGTCTGCCTCAGGCTATGTCATCGGCAAGGCCGCTAGCGAGCGAGGTCCGGTCCCCGGTTCTATCTATCCTCTGATGTGCCGGATCTAATCATGCCAGTCTAAGTGCCCGAGCCATGATCCGATAACGCTGTGAAGAGGTTTCTGCTATGCAGCAGCTTATCTGCGACCATTTGCACCTTCTCCTTGGCTGCTTGTCCATTTGTTGGTCGACTCTGGTGTCTGATTGAATCTTTTCCTCATTTTCTGATTCTCCCAGCTGCCTTTAGGTAGTGCGCCATTTATGTGGGTCGTCACTCCTTTCGTATGTATCCAGGATTACACTTCCTCAGGTGTCTGTAAATGTGTTGCTTCCCCCCTCCACCACTCGCAATTTGGTGGGGACGAGAAGGGTGCATTTAAGCCCATCTGGCATAATTGCTGTTTAACTTACATGTCTGCTACCGGTGCACCGCCGCTGTGTAGTCAGGGTAGGCTGTTACCACGGCCCCTTCGTAGTGCCATGGTTCTTTGGCCCTAAATGCATGCAGGATTAAGTCTCCGTCCCAGTAATTAAGTAGACACACAATAACAGGTTGTGGGGGGCCTGCAGGTGGTGGGGGCCATCCCAGAGTTTTGTGTGCCCTTTCAATTGAAAAGTTAGGGGATCTTCCCGGCTAGGACCGTAGTCATTAGCCATTGTTTGAGGAACAGTTCCTTGTATGGTCCCTTAGTCCGTTCCGGGAGGCCCATAAATCCAACATTATTTTGTCGCAAGAGTCCCCCTGCGTCTTCCACCCTTGGCTGCAGGCGTAAGTTGAATTTGGGACTGCATTTACTTGAGGGTAGGGCGCATTGTAGTAATGGCTGATTCCATCTCCTCAACCCTCTCAGATAATATCTGGTGCACCAAAGACTTATGCCTCCCCAAGGAATGCGTTAAACTGAGCATCTTTAAAAAGTCACCACATTTTTCCAACTTGGCATTTGTGCTGCACTGTAGAGCACAAGTGGGAAAAGTATTAAAGCATATTTTTGGTACTGGAAGGGTCCCACAGGCACCCTGGTGAGAATGCATCTTTCTTATTTAGTTCTTTGCCTCTCCTCTTAATTCACATACAGATGACCCTATCATTCCCTTCCAGGACATCAAGGTCAGCATTAATGGTAAAAAGCCTGGGAACTTCGTTCCCAACAGAAGACCCACTTTGACCTCTACTTGCTCCCTCCATTCCTCCAACCCATATCAGTGTCTTGTTCAATCTTTCCTTCACCTCTCCAATTTGCAACTTATACCTTCCCTGTTCTCCTTTTTCTTATCCTTGTTCACCTTTTCACAACGTATCCATGTGTCTTTCTCCCCACTTTTCTCCTTCATTTTTAATTTCTTTGTCTCTGCCACCTTTCTCTCCTTCCTCTGATCCCTGGCGCTTCTTTTACGGTGATACCCATCTTTTTTTTATTTTTTTATCCCTTTCCCACTGTCCTCCCGCTTACACATTTCAAATGTTTTGCTAACAAACGTTTTTAGGTTGAGCCAAGGCAGTGCTTGTGCTGTCTCTTCGAGACATGCTGTGGGTTTACAGCCCGCCAATAGGCTTCCCATGTGCTGGCTCCATTGTCGCACTCCTATTCTTTCTTACCATTTGTTCATGACCTGCATTTGTCATGCTCTTCCAGTGTTTATCCCTCCCCAAGAGCAGGGACCAAGTACAATATCAATCCCCTTTTTGCAAATCTTACATCTGTTTTGTAATTACTTTTTTTGTTTGTTTTGAGCTCCTAAAATGAGCGCTGGTGATCGTCGCTTGGAGCTCCGATGGCCCTGTAAATCTTGTTTTGAGCTCTTAACACGAGCGCTCAGGTTTCTGTCGCTCTGAACTCCGGCGGCTCTGTAAATTTTGTGCATGCCCGCTTTCATGTTTTCATGTGAAATACCATCATGGCCACATCATGAGGCCGCCGGCCTCAGTCCTGTTTGCGGGTCTGTTTCATATCTAATACACTGGCAACTTGGATTTCTGAGACCCCTTTTGAGTTCCACAGTATTAGAAACTTTATACCCTGCTGTTTCCCAAGCTGAGAGAGCAGAGAAATGGCTGAAGTGAACAGACACGTGGTGCACAACTAGGAGGAAAGAGCGCACACAATAGGGAGAAAATAGTGCACCACAGCCATTTTGCATTCTGTATATAAGAAATATTGGACAAGGCCCAAATGCGTTTTAAATTCTGCAGCTGAAACAGCTTGAAAAAGTTGTTCCAGTTTGTATTTTTAAGGACTTTGGGTGGGTGCAGTAATGAACCAACTTCCCAATCAGGTTAAAAATGTATTTACTGGGAAAGTAGCAGGCTGGTCACAAGCTAGATGGCTTCTGTGTCCAATATGGCTAGGGAGTTGCCGATGTCCATGGATCCTCTCCCTCCCACAAACCACCAATGTCAAATGAAGAAAGCCTGAGACCAGCCCTTTTTGGGTTAGGGGCCGTAAGATCCCTGGCCGTATTTATTTCATACATACAAAACATTTTGAGACAATACCATTTTTGCACATTAACCACATTATTTACATCTTGTTTACAAGTTAAACCTAGCCTTAACATAGACTCTAGTACATGTGAGTTACCTAACCATAACTAGGTTTTGTTTCTGTGCAACCAATGAAACATAAATGCTCCGAGTGAGATCATGACTGGTTCTGTGTCCTTTCCTCTTAAACCCTCCGTCCAGAGGGATGGGTCCCTCCTTATGGGAGGACCACACCACCCCTCGCCCGTACCAGGAGTTTTACCGCCCTGGAAGCTCTTGTGCAGGGGGGCCTGGCTACCCTTAGGATGCCTACCTCTGGCACCTGCTACACCCAAAATTCCTTGCCCCCCAATGGCCTGTGCTAGCTCATGCCCAACTGCTCCTGCACAGGTGGTTGACGGGTAAGGATCGCGTGTCAACAACTGCCCCAACACACATGCCAAGGCAACCTCTTTTTCACCTTGCTGCCAGCACCCCTTGAAGGGTCCAGTGACGCTGTTATTTTGTTATAAAAGTATGCCGTAAAGGGCCCCGGAGTGTCCCCACCAATCATGACCTCACCCGCCAATCTACTTAAATATGACAAATATAATCACGACATATATTGGATGCTTGAAAGAAACAGTGTTAATCCTGACATTAAACAGCCACATGAATTATGACCATTCTGATTCGATCCTGGAAAGGGAAAAAAGGCATACATACGCCCGTTCCACACAATCACCCCTGCACGCCCACCCCATGTGCCCCTTGCTCTGGGGATGGTGGGTGGGGAAAACAGGTCTCTGCCCGTGCGGCTCCCGAAGGGCTGGGCATGGTTTTAGCCGATGGTAGGGCCATAGCTTCGGTGTCGTGGGTGGGTACATGGTCGAACTGTGGTGTGGGAGGTAGAGCGCAACCAGTAGCACAGCGGCCATGGCAGCGAGCAGGAACAGAGAAACCTGCTTGCCTCAGCTCCTTTTATGGGGCGTGACCTGACCCCACTCCCGAAAGCACTTTAGTGCTTCCGGGGCAGCGTCCCAGTGGCCTATCCTCACCCCCGGCCAACCCCAGGCCCGGGGCGAGCGCCTGAACCTCAAGATGGCCTGGCTTCCTGCCATATCATCGGCTCTCCCGAGTTGGATGAGCCTTGGTAATATGGCTAGGGAGTCACTGATGTCCATGGATGAAATGAGTTATGATGGCACTATAACCGTGAGCTGGTTACCCTGAAAAAAACAGGCATCCTTTTTTGCCACAAAAAAACGACTGAGTTTTAATGATATTTGAGCAAAGTATTCAATTGTAATCTATTCTGTCTACTTATCTCTACCTAAACATGTCGGCTTACACACAATCTTTTTTTTATCGCCTTATTAAATGAATACAATATCTACTGTAAACCCACGTGCTACTGATTGGAGTTTATTTGTAAGGGAAACGGCGGCAAATACAAACCAGCATGGGTGCCAAGAAAGCTTTCTGTGCTTGAGATTGGAGCTTACACATCCCTGAAAGCAGTTCTGCTACAAGGAATGCCAGACTGCCTGGTAAGGTTGGCCTTGCTTCTCCCTCTATTACGACATGCCCCTTTTTAGGTAAAGTGCCTTAAGCTATCCCTGATGTCATCTGTCAAATTACACTTGGTGTATATGTTTGCTGGATTTTTAGGTTGAGCCTAGCGGCAGCGCGCATGCACTGCTCGCTCTGCGAGACTGCTGTAATAGAGTATGGGAGAGAAGCCGCGCCCACTCTCCTCCCATATTTTTTATTGGCTTGTCATTGTCTTTCGTAAATGCTGCCTTCGGATGCGTTAATAGGCTTGTTAGTCCCTCCTTAGTACGGCCTTGTCTTCATTTGTACACTCCCATAGCGACTGGCCCTTTTTTTGCGGTTGTTTCACGGGATCTGTTATTTAGTCTGTAAGCACTATTTACTTTATTGAGTTTCCCTTACTGCAGGCCGGACATGCGCTGCTTCAGCTGAAACCGCTTGTGTTTTTTTAAGCAGCACGACCGCCCCCGTAACACGGGCGCCTGCTTTCAATCACTTTAACCCAGCATTATCTCATGTCTGTTTCAAGCACCCCCCCAAGTAAAATGGATTTAGAAATGATTAGCGAATTAAGCCATGTGAATTCCAGGTAGCACATAATCCTGTGCTAATGGGCTGAAGCTGACAACAGCATATCTGTGTAACATGTCATCTGTACTAAAGCCGCTTGAGGGGTTGTTTTCAAAAGCATGTTTAATTAACACCACCACCACCACCAATACCACCACCACCATCAATACTACCACCACCACCATCACCACCAATACCACCACCACCAATACCACCACCAATTCCACCACAACCACTAATACCACCATTACCACCACTAATACCACCACCGCCACCAATATCACCACCACCAATAATGCCACCACCAATACCACCACCACCATCAATACCTCCACCACCGCCAATACCTCCACCGCCAATACCTCCACCGCCAATACCTCCACCACCAATACCACCACCACCAATACCAACACCACCAAATACCATCACCACTAATACCACCAGTACCACCACCACCAATACCAGTACCACCACCACCAATACCACCACCTCAGCGCTTCTCGCTCACTAGTAATATCAGGGGCACTGTACGAGGCCGGAGCTGCAGCCGAGACCATCCCTCCCTCCATGCCTGCCATAAAGCACAGCCCGCCCTGCACCAGGAGGTGAAGCCAGGGCCCTACTACAGCTGGAGGATTGTCTTTTGTTAGGCCAAAGATAGCAATGACATTACGCAATGCCACACTGCACACTCAAATCATGGAGAGGGCAGGAAATGCCCCCCTCTCCCGCTCTTCCTCCTGAGCCGCGACAGTGTAATCACAGAGTGAAAGGTGTTGGAGCGCTTTGTTAGTGTTTATAGCTCGGATCATATGTAACTCTCACTTCACACTTTGTGTCTGTGTAATTTACAACACTTACACATCTTTTTCACTGCACTATTTATCACTACTTTGAAGACGTCGCAGGCCGGTCTCTTCCTCAGATATTTACAATCTAACAAGCGGTCAAAAAGGCCCTTTATTGCAATGCAATAGGTCTCGCATTTGCGAGATTTTAAGCTATTAGTATTGTAAATGACAATGCCATTTATTTATGTTTTAAAACCCAAAACATAAATAAAAGACATTGTCATTTACAATGCCAATAGCTCAAACTTGCGTGAATGCGAGACCTATTGCATTGCAAATGCTTGTTTACTCTTGAAATAAGTCCAGCTACATGTGAATGCTTGCTTGCTACTGCTATGCATTATACATACCAAAAAAACATAAACTTATTTCGGTGTGTACGTGTTACACTGTTTATTTACCTACTTTTATAGTATTGCATGACCGCCTCATATGTCTTTAAATTGGACTCTTAGTCCTGAATGTCCTGACTTTTGACATGCTGTCCTGAATCATTATAGTCATGCCCAGAATTTGCCACCGGGCTCCAGCTCAGTGTGCTTGTTGAAATGCCACTGTAGTGCCACAGCAATGCTTGGGTTTCGTGGATTGGCAGCATTTTTGTCTACCACCACCCGTGGCACAGTGGGCACATGTGCCGACTTTTACCATGGGCTTTGTGTTCACTCGAGGTTACCCGGTGATCTCCTGGCGTCTTTAGGGCACTCCCCTTCAGCAGATCAGCAGCCGGTACTGTGCTGGCTGGCACCGCGGTGTAGCTTACCTGGTCATGAAATGGGTGCCCCAGAAGAGGCGATTAGAGGCGCGCTGGTGGCACCAAGCGCCGCTGCGCGCTTCCTGGCCCGCCGCCATGCTCCACGGTGCACAGTCGTGATGTAGCTGGAACGAGCGCGGTGCTCCGGGGGAAGGCCGCGAACAATGAAGACATCAACACAGATTTGTACAAGACAAAACCAAACAAACTCCCTATTGTGTACATAAACTGCAGTTTCAGTGAATTATGCATAGACTTAATTAGCAGGTTTAATTGCTAATCATCTCCCAATAGGATTGGCGCGGCTATCTATTAATTATCTGTGGTGCTGTGCGCCTGCCGCAGACAGCAGAGAGGGAGCTATCGGAGTGGTTACAGACACCAGCAGTAAATCAAGCACCCCCAGACAGGGCTGGCGCTCTGGAACATGGCACGAGGCTGATTAGGGCATGCTTAGTGAAGGGGCTGGCGCGGGAGGGCTCCGGCGTGTAAGAACTCCCAGGGACATTGGCCCGAGCCACGGAAAATGAATCCACTCTCATTAATAACGCAGAGACCGCAGGACTGCTGCAGGAACCCCGGATTGAAGCGCCACAATTGAGGCTGCGGCCGGTGTGACTGGCAGGGCAGTGCCCGGAGGCAGCGCGGTGGCATCTTTATCGCTGTCACGAGCACCACCCTCTACATCTCTCTTCCCCGCGCTCTCTATTCATCTCACCGTGCTTTGTTTTCTCTCCCTCTGCGTCGACCCTTTCTAGGATCCTCTTTACATATCTCTGTTTCTCTTCCCGTGTCTCCGCATGGCAGGCAGCAGATTGAATTCTTTCAGTCATATCATCAAGTTCTTTCCATGAATCCGTAGCTCCCTTCTCTGTCTCTACCTGTGTGTTTCCGGATCCAGTACTATATGTGCTTTCTTCCCTGTGACTCTGCTGTACCGCAGCGGTACAAAATACCAGCGTTTACAGGTATGCCTTTGTGTCCAGTCCACTGCTGCCTTCACGGCAAGGAGGTGATTTACCTGGGTACTGTCTACTTATAGATTTCACAGTCGAGAGCAGAAAGGAGGTTCAATAAACATCAGAACTCTGTAATGTGCTCTCGCTCATCTGAATCTCATGGCACCTTCCAACAGCGACAAGGGGCAGAACGAAGATGCCACCGCTGCTTGTGTTGCCTCAACCAACCAGAAGGCTGTAAGAATGGGCATTGTGGTGAGAAAGGCCTACCCAGTTGACAGTCTTCACTTCAAGATGTTCAGTACACATGTCATGATGGCTTATTACAGCCATCATCTGTGGCTGCTGGTAGAGTACGCCTTTGTTAAGGAACGACCATTGCAGGTCACTCAAGAGAAGATGGAAACTGCCACATCCCACACGAGATATTGCATCCTTTGACCTGATGATACAATAAGTATTGGACCAATAATTAATTAGCTGTTTATTGGTAAGTCACAGCAGAGTCATTCATGTGTTCACATGGACATCACACACAGGACTGTGGGCATCTCCTTTGAGGGAGTCACCTTGCTTCTTCTGAGCAAGCCCCAAAGAGAGATTCTAGTAAGTTTACAACATGAATTCACACTTAAGGGCAAAACGACTAGAATAAATATTTATGCAACCTTTATCCCAGAAGCAATCTGTTCTATACAAAGTGTGGAAACTCGTGAGCTCGCTCCTGAAACCATGTAAACCTGTGATGAAAGGATCTGGAGTGATTAGAGCCCAATCTTTCATCAGATATATGATGTAGAGGCCCATATAAAGTTACCTTCTCCCCTCTCACTGGTGGAAGAAAGTCAAATTGGTTTTCTGAAGCATTTGGTCAATATATTACCAAACCATTGGAGCATCACTGTATGGTGTGCCCTTCAATATATGCACCCCGAGGTTGTCATGTCTCAAAATCCTTATCGGAAGATCCAATTTAATGGTCTCTGCAATACTAGGGGTTATTAGATATGTGTTTGGAAAAACAAAAACAAGTGTCTCCAAGACGGTAAATAGGGTGGTTCTTTCATCCTTTCCTCATTCTGAAGCAAAATGGAAAGGCTTTGGTGTGTTCTCAATCTAGGTGATCGAAGACAATTCCTGAAAAGCGAGAGATTACCATTGGTCACATTGGCCCTAAGAGAGGGAAACTGAGTTTGGGTAGCAGATCTGAAAGAAAGAGAGGATGATTGAGGTTGTGGAGTATAGCTGAAAGATGATTACTTTCACTTCTCCCATCTAACAGAAGGTGGTTTAAGGTAAATGTACGCAAAATGTACTCCCTGTTCCAATCACACGTTTGGTCTGCAAGAAGGTTAATTAAAGGTGGAGCACTGGCTTCAGCCCTCCACAGGGGAATAAAGGAATTGGGTGTTCCTGGACCTAGATAATTGATCATTACATGTTTTGTGAAGAAAAGAGAGATCTATGTAAGTTTAAAGTGACTCTGCGTCTGTGCTTGCTCTCCCAGTCCAAATGTATAACTTTTAATTGAATCATTGACAACATGAAAACCAGTCTCTCTCGACTGATTCCTATTCATACACTGAATCCATTTGCAATACTAATATTGAGCCAGATGTATCAAGCATTTTTTGTCTTCACAAACAGCCGACTCGCAGAATCGGCCGTTTGCGAACGCAAAAAAATGCTTCTCAGATGTAGCAAACCCTTTTTTGCGATTCGGTAACTTGTTACCGAATCGCAAAATGGGTTTGCGATTCGGTATTAGGAAGGGGTGTGTTTAGGGCGTCTCTTCCTAATACCGAATCGCATCGGTGTGTATGAATGTTTTGTGACTGCAATTGCGGTCTCAAAACATTTGCATTTTACCACCTACTTCACGTAGGTGGTAACCCATTCGCAAATGGGAAGGGTCCCCAGGGGACCCCTTCCCCTTTGTGAATGTTTGTAAAACTATTTTTAAGAGCAGACAGTGGTCCCACGGACCACTGCCTGCTCTTAAAAAATAAAAATGAAACTTTTCATTTTTCGTTTTGTAAAGTATCTCGTTTTCCTTTAAGGAAAACGGGCTGCTTTACAAATAAAAAGGTTGCTTTATTGAAAAGCAATCACGGACATGGTGGACTGCTGATCTCAGCAGGCCACCATCCCTGTGATTTTTGTGATTCCTGGGGGGTCGCAAATTGCGACCTACCTCATTAATATTCATGAGGTAGGTCATTTGCGACCCCCAGGAATCACAAAAGGTGTACTATACACCTTCATACATTGCATTTTGCAATTTCTTAATTGCGAATCCTTGTGATTCGCAATTAGGGAATCGCAAAATGCTAGCTACATACATCTGGCCCATTGTTCTTTGCTCTATTTCATCTCTTTAAGGGAAGTCATAAAAAAGAGATTGTCCAAAGACCTGAATCTCCTTAGCCAAGCATCCTGCCTAGAGTGATGGTAAAGCAATTTCAGTTTTTTCATGCAGTTGGTCCTTTTGCCTACATGTAACTGTGAGAACAGACTCCTCCTCCGGCCTTATTTGGTTAATTTTTCTTCAACATCTTACGACCCTCATGAAGATGAAAAGTGCCGCCTAATTCCTCCCGAACCAGGCGCTAGATTTTTAGTTTTGTCACTTCAGGTTGTTAAAGAACTACCTGATGATGGGCCACAAGACAAAGATATATTATGCCAGTAAAAAACATAAGGCCAAGTCATGTCTGCTCTGCTTGATGGTACTGAAAAGATCTTGATCGGAAGCAATAGCCTCAGGAGCTCAACTTCTGTTACCCTTCTTTCTGGCTGGGACCTAAAGTATTTATCACGTAGAGCGAGATCAAGGTCCAGTAGCCATGCTCCTTAGTAAGGGAATATATATAACCAGAATGGGGTACCTGTTCCTATGTGATGAAGAGAGGTTGGAATGATAGCTCTGAAGGGGATCTTCCTTATTAGGAAGTGATGCCCTCACATACCCATGCGGGTGTCATGCTTCATCATATGGCTTTTTGCTCCTTGTGGGGTCGGTGTTGCAGTGCCCCATGGGCCCTGCGAGAGGGCTCTTTAGCAGAGATCTTTTTATTTATATCAGCCGGGATGATGAGCGCGGGTGTGTGGAGCTAGTGAGTGGTTGTGCAAGTGGTCTAAAACTACCTAAAGGGTATCCAATGAAAAATGTATTAAGGAGTCCCTTTGGTAGGGTTAAAAACAGTAAAGACATGGACAGTCAGCGCAAAGATATGGAGCGCGACTATCTGGTATGTGTTGAGCAAAAACTGTTAAGGTTTTATAGGTCAGGTCGACATGTTTCATGCCCTGCTGGTCCAGGAGGGATCCACGGCGTTTCTTCAGGGCCAGGAGAAAATAAATACCCTACCCCTAATCAAGGTGGGTGTCAGAGTACAGTTCTATGTAACATTCCGTAGTAGTGAAGCATGAGGTCAAAAAAGTACCTGGATTTTGCTCACCCTATCGTGTTAACATAATCCAACCTAAAGGGTGAGGGGAGAGAAGATGGAGAAAAAAGAAGAAAGAAAAAAGAAACACATAACAATTTATTTTGTTGAAGCAGATTTTATGCGCTCAGCGGGGGCAGGAGAACCTGGTTGCAACATGTTGTCGCATCGTGCAGTGTCATGCTGTGTTTTTGGAGCATCACGTACTGTTCTGCTATCAGTGAGTGCCACCTGTACCAATGTATCTTTGTGACATCACCGTGTTTATAGAAAAAATAGGAACGTTGTAGAACATATAAAAAAAAGACAAAACACATGCGTTATTTCTCGCAGCTTCAGGCATTCATGCTCACATCGGTATAGCTTAGATAAGGGTATTATGAGTATATTGATAGGCAAACTGCATTGTGGGCTAAGGACGAGGTTCTCGTACTGACAGACTCACAGCCCAATTCATTAGCTTTAGTGTGACTATCCAACGTAGGCTAACCACCAGTCATCTTTTGGGAAATTGTGAAAGTAGCATTTATGTTTAATTTGATAGTTCTGAGCTCTCATTTGATTTCCCCTCCCACCACCACCCAACACAATGAGCAAAGGTGAAGATCTTCAGCTCCCACCACCACCCAACACAATGGGCAAAGGTGAAGATCTTCAGCTCCCACCACCACCCAACACAATGGGCAAAGGTGAAGATCTTCAGCTCCCACCACCACCCAACACAATGGGCAAAGGTGAAGATCTTCAGCTCCCACCACCACCCAACACAATGGGCAAAGGTGAAGATCTTCAGCTCCCCTTATTACAGAAAATCTTCCCACTGCTTCGGATTGACAATTGGATGGAGCTGTGAAAAGCTTATTAATGAGACACTTGGACGAAAGCTATCAAGATGCTCAACAGGAAGCAGAGGCCACAAAACCAGGTGGCCAAAATGTGCTTGAACCTGTGGACACACAGCTACATAAAGGCAGCCGTTAAATGATTCCAGCGACCCCTTGTGGGTGGAAGCATGAGGTGCAAGGTTCCCAGGTTTCACACAGGATTCCTACGGAAAGCAGGTCCGCCCTGCACCACTTGGGAACATGCCCTCCACAATCGCACAGCACAATTCATTAGCCAATAATCTTTTAAGTAACTGATGTGGGAAATCCATGGGAGCCCAGGGCCGTAGGCTGTGGACTGGCCTTAGCTCTTGGGTAGAACCAAACTATGCGCCCTAGGAAATGCCTTTAAACTAACCTGTTGAACTTGAAACAGGACAGGAGGCTCTACGACCAAAGAGCATCCGTCGGACGATTCCCATTTAACTAGATTGACTCTAAGTTCCTTGGCCCCGCTTTATCCATGAACATAAGAACTATAGCACCTTGAGGTGCACGCAAGGTGGCGTGTATGGGTTCACAAAACGTATAAATGAATTAACCCTGTGTGAACTGATGCCAGGAACCAAATAAAGGAGCTGATAGCGCCTTGCACCGGGATTTGATTTTACGTTATTTCTGTACTTGTAGTAATAAATACAAATAGGTTTTTACACTGAAAGCACAAACAAATCTCTACTTCTGATGGGCAATGTCAATGGAATTAAACCATTTTTTGGCTGTTGCATTTTCCACATAATTAAAGATTGGCTGCATTTGACAAATAATTCATGATCTACGGCATAATCTGCAGATTTCAGCCCAAAAAAAATTCTAGCGCAAAATGATCAAAAGTTACTAAAAACGTGGCTATACATGTTGTCGCGCAGTGGAAGACCCTTCGCAGAGGTTGACTGGTCACCTTTCTGTATTTGGGTGTCAAAGTGGTGAAACCTTTTCCCAGAAAGTGTTAACGTGTAAAAATGCCAAAATAATGAGGTAATACTAACACAAAATGTGCAGTATTATGCCACATACTTAGTCTTTTCTGGCTGTATAATTTAGTCAAATCTGCCGCATAATTTACTCCTCACCTGCCTTATAATTTCAGTAGACCTGCTGATAGGGTGAGTACTGTACAGGGCCAAGAGATGTGGCCGGTAACTGCACATTATTTGCAGAAAGAGTTATGACAGTAATGCTGACTGATAGTAGGACTAAATTATTGGATACTGAGCCTATGGGCTCCAAGGGCCACATGTAGGTTTCTTTTTGCGATTACCTAATACAGAATTTTTGAGTTTCGCTATTAGGTAATCCCAAACACCTAGGTACTAGTATGTCTTTGACACATTTAGCGATTCTTAATGGGCTTGCATTTGATCTACCTCATTAGTATTCATGAGGTAGATCGCAATTTGCGACCCATTGGGAATCGCTAAATACACAGGGATGGTGGCCCGATGGAGACAGCTGACCATCATGTCGGTCTTTCCTTTTAAATAAAGCAACAGTTTTTTAGGTCGAGCATTCGAGACCTCTCGTATATACTTTAGTATATACTTATATGTGTATGTACTTTGTAGGCTCTGGAGATCAGCCCTAGGACTTGTCTGCTTCCGCTTAGGGACTTTTTTTTCTGTTCAACTGCCTCTATTTAACTTTCTTGATAGAAAACGACCAGCAGAGGTCAGTAAAATTCCAGAATCACTTTGTCATTCTCTAGATTCCAGTCCATAGAGATTGTCTTCCATGAGCAACCGTAGACAATAATATTTTTTTCAAATCTTGTATTTTCAGTGATATGACCACCGAAGGCCCTGATTTTATATTAAAAACAGAGCTTTGGACTATACCACCAGTTGAAAGGCAATATTTCTCTTCATGTGTTCCCATACCTGGCGTGTCACGCAATTTGGTGCTTACTTTCTCTCCATGTTAAAGAACAGTAGATGTTTCAGCACCCAGGCTAATGTGCTGCATAGCTAAATACATATAAGGTCCCAAAGGCGAGACTGATTGCATTCCAAATGCTTGTTTTTTAATGCAGCCTGTTTTCCTTAAAGGGAAAAAGGATGCATTTCAAAAAGAAAAATGAAACGTTTGTTATATTTTTTAAGAGTAGGCACTGGTCCGTGGCACCACTGCCACAGAATACAGCCTGCTCTTAAACGTTTTTGCATGCATTACCATTTATGAATGGGTTACAAAAATGCGAATGTTTTGCAACCGCATTTTGATCACAAAACATTCATATATACCACTGCAAGTCGCTAATAGGAAGGGATGCCCTTAACACGCCCCTTCCTAATACCAAATCGCTAACCCTTTTTGCGATTCGGTAATAGGTTACCGAATTGCAAAATGGGTTTGATACATAGAAAAATACATTTTTCCGGTTGTAATTAGGCCGTTTACGACCTGAAAAAACCTACGCACATGTGGCCCCAAATATCTTAAAGCTCAACGGCAAGAAAAAATTATTGAGGGGTGGACTGCTTCAAATTCTGGACTAACCCTAGTGATGAGTAAATTTGTGTTTAATGGCATGCTTAACTGCCTCTCTTTAACCTACCTCTGAAGGATTAGCAGGGCTGGAGAGGAGTTAGTCACATATCTGCTTAGAGGCCCAAAGTTAAGTGCTAATCCTGCAGCCAGTTTTGAGTTGTTAGCTAGCAAACAACATTTCACATGCTGAGACTTGGGCAGCTACATTTAAATGTGGACAAGCAAACTACAAGTCCCAGAAGGCACTAGTTTGCTGGCAAAAATCCTCGACTCGCTAAAAGTGTTACACATGACATGTGGCAACTTGATAGTACTGCATTCACCTCACAAGATTATCTCAGAAAGGTGAGCAGGGTCTATTGCATGTCAGCATTATCATTCGGCAGACCGTTCGCACTGAGGAATAGCTGGTTTGCTGAAGGATTGGGGAGGAGCTAGTTTCACCCCTTGCACCCTCAAATATCTGACTCCACCTCAGCACTACTGCATCACCTGATGAAAATTAAATAAAGAAAAACACATGAAAGCTGTATTTGTAGGACACATGGTCACATCGAGGGGCCTCAAAGTGCCTCAGCAGGTTCAGACCAATGGACATAGTTACTGGCACACCACCTATGGCTTAATGCAATAATGCTGATTATATATTTAAAAAAAAAAACTATAACATTGACGGCTGCACCATACTCTGATGGTGCTGAACATTTCATTGCCGGCTGCAACATACTATCTGATAGTTCTGAACATTTCATTGTCTGCTGCACCGTACTATCTGACAGTGCTGAACATTTTATTGCTGGCTGCAGCGTACTGTCTGAAGGTGCTGAACATTTTATTGACGGCTGCAGCGTACTGTCTGGGACTGAACATTTCATTGCCGGCTACAATGTACTGTCTGAAGGGGCTGAACATTTCATTGCCGGCTACAATGTACTGTCTGAAGGTGCTGAACAATTCATTGCCGGCTGCAGTGCACTGTCTGGTGCTGAACATTTCATTGCCGGCTGCACGGTACTGTGATGGTGCTGAACATTTCATTGCTGGCTGCACGATACTCTGATGGTGCTGAACATTTCATTGTCAGCTGCACTGTACCCTGATGGTGCTGAACATTTCATTGCCGGCTGCACCGTACTCTGATGGTGCTGAACATTTCATTGCCGGCTGCACCATACTCAGATGGTGCTGAACATTTCATTGCCGGCTGCAGCGTACTGTCTGATGGTGTTGAACATTTAATTGCCGGCTGCACCGTACTCTGATGGTGCTGAACATTTCATTGCCGGCTGCACCGTACTGTCGGATAGTGCTGAACATTTCATTGCCAGCTGTAGCGTACTGTCTGATAGTGCTCAATATTTAATTACCAGCTGCACCATACTGTCTGATGGTTCTGAACATTCCATTGACGGCTGCACCGTGTTATCTGATAGTTCTGAACATTTCATTGCCGGCTGCAGCATACTGTCTGACAGTGATGAACATTTCATTGCCGGCTGCACTGCACTGTCTGATGGTGCTGAACATTTCATTGCCAGCTGCAGTGTACTGTCTGATGGTGCTGAATATATCATTGCTGGCTGCAGCATACTGTTTGATGGTGCTGAACATTTCATTGCCGGCTGCACAGTACCCTGACGATGCTGAATATTTAATTGTCAGCTGCACCGTATTCTGATAGTGCTGAACATTTCATTGTCAGCTGCACTGTACCCTGATGGTGCTGTACATTTCTTTGCCGGCCGCACCGTACTCTGATGGTGCTGAACATTTCATTGCCGACTGCAGGGTACTGTCTGATAGTGCTGAACATTTCATTGCTGGCTGCACCGTACTGTCTGATAGTGCTGAACATTTCATTGCCGGCTGCACCGTACTCTGATGGTGCTGAATATTTTTTTGCCGGCCGCACCGTACTCTGATGGTGCTGAACATTTCATTGCCGACTGCAGGGTACTGTCTGATAGTGCTGAACATTTCATTGCTGGCTGCACCGTACTGTCTGATAGTGCTGAACATTTCATTGCCGGCTGCACCGTACTCTGATGGTGCTGAATATTTTTTTGCCGGCTGCACCGTACTCTGATGGTGCTGAACATTTCATTGCCGGCTGCACCGTACTGTCTGATGGTGCTGAAAATGTCATTGTCGACGGCTCCGTACTGTCAATAGTGCTGAACATTTCATTGCCGGCTGCAGCTTACTGTCTGATGGTGCTGAACATTTAATTGCTGCTGCACCGTACTCTGATGGTGCTGAACATTTCATTGCCGGCTGCAGCGTACTGTCTGATAGTGCTGAACATTTCATTGCTGGCTGCACCGTACTCTGATGGTGCTGTACATTTCTTTGCCGGCCGCACCGTACTCTGATGGTGCTGAACATTTCATTGCTGGCTGCACCGTACTCTGATGGTGCTGAGCATTTCTTTGCTGGCTGCTCCGTACTCTGATGGTGCTGAACATTTCTTTGCTGGCTGCACCGTACTCTGATGGTGCTGAACATTTCTTTGCCGGCTGCAGCGTACTCTGATGGTGCTGAACATTTCTTTGCTGGCTGCACCGTACTCTGATGGTGCTGAACATTTCTTTGCTGGCTGCACCGTACTCTGATGGTGCTGAACATTTCTTTGCTGGCTGCACCGTACTCTGATGGTGCTGAACATTTCTTTGCCGGCTGCAGCGTACTCTGATGGTGCTGAACATTTCTTTGCTGGCTGCACCGTACTCTGATGGTGCTGAACATTTCTTTGCCGGCTGCAGCGTACTCTGATGGTGCTGAACATTTCTTTGCTGGCTTCACCGTACTCTGATGGTGCTGAACATTTCATTGCTGCTGCATCGTACTCTGATGGTGCTGAACATTTCATTGCCGGCTGCAACGTACTGACTGGTGCTGAACTTTTCATTGCCATCCGCACATTACTGTCTGATGGGACTGAACATTGCATCGGCCACTGCAGAATACCACCTGATGGTGCTGAACATTGTATTGCTGTAAGAGTGAAGCACAATGGTCAAGTGAGTCCTTAACCACAAGAAGCCTGTCACAATAGAGTTGCCAGTTCAACATTACACAACAAATGCACACAAGGGCCACTGTTTGTAAATTACTTGATGTTGTATTTTTATATCATCACAGTTCTGCAGTTATTAGACGTTAGGGAAGACGGCACAGTGCATGAAGGCGACAAGCTTCTGATTTATATGGGTAAATAGAGAAATCGCAACAGGAACGTTACGTCAATTTTCAACAAAGCCCAACTCATATGTTGGCATCTTTGTACAGAAGGGTTTTGAAGGACAACGCTGAGGTTATGTTGACGTTTCGACCCTATGCTGTGAATCTGTAGGTCTCATCAGGACATGGCCTATGTCTAATAGCCTCTGTTGTATCTTAAAATCTATCCATACAGTGGGATAAAGTCCTCTGTCATCTCAATCCATACTCTATTAAATACCGTTAACTGTAACTCTGCCCAATCCTGCACCAATTCCAGAGCCGCCAGCCACTGTCTCAGGTAGGCACCCAATGCAAACAACAATGCAGGAAATATTTTATTCCCGGCTGACTGATGGGATTCCTGCACAGTCCTCCGTATCCTGCTAATGCAGTGAGTTCTGTACACTAATGGTTGATAAACTAGATTTTCAAACAGTGGTGGGTAGGGGGACTGAGTATTGCAAAATGCTGGGAGTTCAGGGGACTGCTTCCCGAAATTACGTGATGTGGTGACCTAGTGACAGGGTTGTAATTCTGGGGGATAGTACGGAGTACCGGAGTGATGCAAGGTTACTACACATTTGCAGATTCCAACACTTTCATGAATGCTGGGGCAGGGGCGGTGCGTCCATTGGGGCGTTGCCCCCCCCCCCGCCCTGCCCGCAGCTCCCTCGGCGTCTCTGAACTTAGCTTACTTAAGTTCAGAGACGCCGTCACTGAGGAGAACTGAGTCTGACAATCATGTCAGTCAGCATGACGTCGGACCTCCCACCCCCTTCAGAGTCTGAAGGGGTGGGCGGTCCGCGTCATGTTGACTGACGTGCATTGTCAGACCAGCCAGGGACGGGCAGCAGCACAAGTGCGCATGAGTGGGGAAGGTGAGCGAATTTTTCGCCCGTGCCCAATCATGCGCACTTGTGTTTCCACTGGCTTGCGCATGCCCATTAGGAGCCCTCGGTCTCCTAATGGGCAGGCGGCGGCGAAGAGTAACCGTGCCCTCAGCCAATCCTGGCGCTGCAGCAGCGCCAGGATTGGCTGAGGGTTGCCACTCCACTCCTGTTCCTGTTTGAAGAGCGCCATTGCCAACGCGGACCAGGAGCAGAGGCGGTCAGGTAAGTTTTCTAAATTTTTTATTCTCCCTCGGCCCCCCACGACCCCCCCACCCGAGTACTGCGAGCCGCGGCTGCTGTCACCATTTACCACTCACCCCTGCTCTCTGCTCTTTACCATCAGGCCTCATTAATTTCGTTTTTTCCCCTGCTTGTTTGCACACAGCAAAACAACACTGTGCTGAGAAAATAAGGTATTGTCCCCAGGAGAATGCTGATGTCTCCTTTCCAAGGGTGAACTATTTGTTTTAATTGTTTGTTGGTTTTCTCTTGGAATTTGTATTTTTTATGCTTGTTTGTTTTTCAATTGCAAAAGACATCTGCTTCCTGTATAGCTGCGGCACTGGTTACTGTACACTGTGGTATGACAGTCTCTTGGTGGCCGCACCAGGGCTGCAGGCTCATGGCGCTGAGTGTTGTAGCACGCCACAGAGAGCTGTAGTGTGAGCTCACCCACCAAAGAGGCGAGGTCTGAGCTTGCAGTAGAACAATACATTTGAACTCTTTCTGTGGCTGGAATAAGACGCTTGCTGCTGCCGTTGCCCCGATATGGGGTGGACAACAAAACTCATCTCTCAGTTCCCCAACTCAGACTTCTGGAAGGGGCAATAATTTCAATCCTAAATTTGGGCAAGAAAGACAGTCTCTTAACTAAAGTTTTCAAGCCTGCCGGCTTTTTGGACGTGTGTTTGAGAGAGGAACTGTAGTCTTTGTTATCCATCCGGCCTCTTCCAGTGCATGAGGTTTATACTTCAGCTCCATGATTTTTGGGATGTGGCATAAGCAGAGTATTCCGGACAAATGCAGCCTCTTTCTGTGGTACGTGGCTGTGCTACTCCCTTTGATTTGTGGGTATTTTGGTACATCAGATCCACTCCAAGAATGGGGCAGTTGGGGAATAATGTTCGAGTGTGAGCTTGGTGCTAGCTGTGTACCGGGATCCATGTTACCTCTGCGGCAACCATTCCGTTGTCACTGGCCCTTCGCTCTGATGCCATCTCCTTCGCCATGTGGTCAGAAAGACTTCCGATCACACGTGACGGGGATGCCACTGCTGACAATCATAAAGTTGTACTTTGCTTGGCAGGTTTTGGGTACAGAAGGCTGGAAGTATGTTTTGTTGTTGACAGTGCAATCCTAATGTAATGTGGACGCCATCACAGCGTCTTATTAGGTTATTAAAAAGTTTTCTCTAGGTTTGTAAGAAATCTAGTATAGAACTTGAGCACATCAGTCATCGCTCTCAACACGTTCTTGGAAAGTGCTGCTCTTGGTGTCAGTCGGAAATGTGCACTATCAGACTGTAATGTCAAGTAGTGCATGTACTCTCCTACGGCTGTCATGGACCATTCTGATAGGATTATTTCCGGTTAGGAATGGTAAAGAGCTGGCTTGCTGTGGCGCTCGGTATTTCCTTCACCGGGTCTTCTCCTCGTCCTACTCCTTCCTTCAAACCACATATACCACATATTGTTTGAAACACGTTCAGTCTGTTTAAACCAGCTGTAACAATATTGAGGCAGCAGCACCGTTTGCACAGCAGCACCCCTGGCACTGTGTGTGTGTGTGTGTGGAGGGGGTCAGTACCCTCTTGTTGTTTATTTGTCATGTGAATGGGAAGCATAAACCACAAGAAAACGATGTGGTTGCTAGCACCCACAGCTAAGATATTTCACTGCACAACATACAGCGCCTAGATCTGCCTTTTCGCCACCTACTCCTGTCGATGCGTTCATGTTTACAGATAGGACCAAAAGTGTGACGTACAATGATACCCCCTCCCGTTTTCAGAATGTGAAGGTGGGCCCTATAGCTTTCCGTAGCGCACACATCATCATTGGTCTTGTGCTAAATGGGACCGCTCTTAAGTTGGCACAGACTGCGGAAAGTGGTTTGAGATGATGAATCTATCTCATTGATTCACTGGAGAATTTTCGAACAAAAATGGACCTTGTCAGAGCGAATCGCAAAGTTTTGTAAAAGTTCCATAACCAACTATTTTGGTCGAATAAAATTGTCACAGAGTTCTAATTAAAGTAGCGAATGAATGCTCATTACTGCACGTTTACGGATCAATATTCGAGAGTGAGCAGTCTTCATGCTGATGATGTATAAATCAGACTGTGGCAAATAACCGAATGTGTTCTCATTATTACAATTTGCTAATGGTGGTGATAATAATGAAAAGAGCTTCAATTTTCAGTGGCCTCCTGTATTATTGAGATTATGTGGGGTTCCCTTTGTGGTTAGTGGAGGTGGGGGAGCAGAAACCAGTGCTTGACTGTTTGAATTGCCTGGATGCATGTGTGCCTTGCCAGTGTCGAGGTGTGTGTTTAAATCACTGCAGTGATGTTGACAATTACATAAGCACCTCTCCAGATGATACATGCCCCCTTGCATGTTTGCTTTTGAGAGTATGCACCCATCCCCCATGTATTTCTGCAGTAGAGATCACAGGGGTGACCTTAGTAGGACCTGCGGGGTGTGGAGGGGCCGGGCCGGGGGACTGGACGGGGTCATCAGACCTCTGAGTGGTTGACACCTTCCTGCTTTCTCAAATTTGCTTGAAAATGCACCATTTGCCCACTCTTTTTTCAAAATTTCCGAACCCCCCCGTAGGTGGTTCAGGCTCGCTCGCTCGCCGCAGTGAAGTGCGACAATTGTTTTACGCCTCACCAGTTTCAAATGTCACCAGCCGCCACTGTGCTGGGGTTATGGCTACACAATGCCTACTGAAGAGGCAATTGCAGTACTCTACTGGCTAATTGGGTTCTGGCTTCACAGTGCCAACTAATGGGGTGATTGCGGAACTGTACTAGCTAATGTGCCTTGTGGCTTCACAGTGCCAACTGATGGGGTGATTGTGGCACTGTTCTGGCTAATGGGGTTATGGCTTCACAGTGCGAGGTGACGGGGTGATTGCGGCATGGTACTGGCTTGTGGGGTTATGGCTTCACAGTGCCAGCTGATGGGGTGATTGCGGAATCATCCTAGCTAATGTGCGTTGTGGCTTCACAGTGCCAACTGATGGGGTGATTGCGGCACCTTACTGGCTAACGGGGGTTATGGCTTCACAGTGTCAGCTGACTGGGTTGATTGCAGCACTGTTCTGGCTAATGGGTTTATGGCTTCACATTGCCAACTGATGGGGTGATTGTAGTACTCTACTGGCTAATGGGGTTATGGCTTCACAGTGCCAGCTGATGGTGTGATTGTGGCACCATACTGGCTGATGTGGGTTATGGCTTCACAGTGGCAACTGATGGGGTGATTGGCACCGTATTGGCTAACAGGGGCTAAAAGGGGTTATGTTTCACTGTGCCAGCTGATTGGGTGATTACAGCACCGTACTGGCTAATGGGGGTTATGGCTTCAAAGTTCCAGCTGACGGGGTGATTGCGGCACAGTACTGGCTAATGGGGTTATGGCTTCACAGTGCCAACTGATGCATAGCTGCCAAGGTTTCAGATTGCTTATGTGTGACATTTTCATAATTTCACTGTAAATATGAGTGACATTCAACGAGTGACACTTTCTCAGGAGCAAAATCAAGCAGTGACGACGAGGGAAACATAAATATCAGAAATTACACCCATTTGAGCAACATGAAACTCTAAGAAGATCTTAAAACTGCTGCAAACCACTAGAAATGGAAGGGCACGAACCTAGCAAAAAGCAGTAACTCACAGCTAATCCTCATAAAATAGAGTTTTGCGAATATGCGTCGTTCATATTCTTTTGTGAAAACTGTCACTCGACAAAAGCTGATCTTGCCCCAGCACTCCATCATTCACCAGAGCTAACTTGACATTTGTATTGTTGCATGAAAACTCCTGGGCACACAATTCAGCTCTACAACCAGTTGGTTTTAACGTCATGTTATTTAAACGAAGCACCCTCCACCCCTCAGGTGAGCTCCAGGTGCAGTGTGCAGCAGACGTTTCACAAAAGCAAAACGGATCTCATGATAGATGTGCTTTCTGAGTCACTGTAGCCAGACTGAGCGTAGCTGTGCTGGACTCACTTGTGACTGTGCCATATAAGTGCTTCCCGGTGACTGCAGCCAGGCTGAGACAGAAAGTGTTTTTGGCCGGGCTGGTTAGGGGGCCACAGGGCTGCAGTTACAGTGTGGTGATGGGGTTCTGAAGCACCGGCCTGGGCAGGCCTGCTGGTGATTTTCTTGGCCTTGTACCTCCTGCAGCAGGTCGGTTCAATGAGGGTGCTCAGAGAGGCTTTTCATTTCTGCACTGGTTGCCGCCCGCCCGCAGATACACCTTTACTCCCTTGCGTGTCCCGACTTGTCGTCAGTTGGACTCCATTAATGAGTCGAGAATAATGCTACTTATACGGTAAAAGTGCAGCCCAGCCCGCGGCCTGTAGCACCGTCCAGCACAGTCGGTAAGCAGGCTGAGCTGTCCCGACGCTCTGAATTAAAAATATTATCCTAGAAGAATGAAAAAGACCTGTCAATGAGTGACAGTCACTCAGTGCGAGCCACGGTATCTGTGGGCCAGCCGCCACAACTTCTCTGGCAGCGGACCCATCCAGGGACTCACGCAGGTGGCATGAGAGCCAGCTGCAGCACAGGCACGCAGTCCGTCCGGTCAGCCTGGTTAGGTCCGGACTCGTGCGGCATGCAGCATCACTATGAGGCGGCAACGAATCAGCGCAGTTCAACACTAACGGTGTGAGCACTGCAGCTCTGTAGCTGCCAAACGTTAAGAAAACGTAACTGCCGCCCCCTCGCACGTGACGCGGGCGGCCCGCCTATAAGTCTGGTCTCTCGGCATGTCATTGGGCAGAAAGCACTCCTTGTTGCAGCCTCTCCATGACACCATGTCACATGGGGGTGAACTCATACCGCAGTGTAAGTGAATGGAGCCTGCGAGGAGTGCTGTTGGGCCAGCCCCCAGGCAGCAGCGTGGACCGTGCGACAGCTGCTTTTGCCCATTGCTAATTATTCACCGCTCTGGCCAGACAGCTGAGGAGGCCTGTAATGCGTGACTTCGCATTTCAGTGCGGTGATGCGGACCAGCACACTGAAATGCGTAAGTCTAACGCCTGATGAGTGGTACTTGGCAGGGCTGCTGATGGGGTGATTGCGGCACAGTACTGGCTAATGGGGTTAAGGCTTCAGTCACAGTGCCAGCTGATGGGGTGATTGTGGCACAGTACTGGCTACACGATCATTGGGGCTACAAGCTTCCTCCTTAATATGCCCTTTTCAACTCTTCCCCACAAGGTGACACTGACTTTGACGACATCCCATTCAGGCCTGAAATAATTCTACACCTTGCGTAGACGCACATAACGTTGCATGCGATGTAAAACGTGGATGGAAGGTACTTGGGTTTACTCTCTTACCTGTGGTAGCCGTTGCCACCGTTTATTCCGTCTGTCTATGTAAAGGGGGATATATTAAAAATGCAACGCTTTAAACACGTTACTTCAAACAATAGGTGACTGAGAGCTACCAGCGCACCACACGTCATCAGATGACTGCCTCCCCTCCTCCTGTGCGCACTGACGCTGGGCCACGTGATGACGTCTCATTTATCCCACCAGAGTGTAAAGGGGCTTTGAGGTCTTATCTGCATGAGGCGCTGCACTGCAAGGCTGCTGTTAACGCTGACAGCGGACCCCGCTTTTCCTCTGTAAAACTGCTGTTTCGAAAGCTCATATGTTTTCCATGCTGACTCTTTTATGAAAACTTTTTTTTTATTCAAACAATTACTTGTTGAGGCTTATTGATAGGATGACCTGGCAGTGGGGAGAGAGATGATTTTTCTTCTGTAGCCCTCACCCCCTTTGAAGAGCCAACGCTTTGGCTGATCATTCCCATGGTGAAGCCCCATCATTTCACGTCTTGTAGCGAGGAAGGTACACATATCCCAGGAAGCCTTAAGGTTGAGTCAAGAGCAGACCACCCTAGGAACCCAACACACCCTTCCGCTGCCTTTTTCTTCCTAAATGTGTGCGTCTTGACTCTATTTCCATATTGACGGTGTAAGTCTCTCCCCTCTCCCAGTAGCTGTGTAGTTACAGGAGCATCTACAGATGAGATTGCATGGCATGTATTCTCTGCTTGCACGGATCCTGCTTGCATGGATCCTGTGTGCATGTTCAGAAATGGAAAGCCGGCCTACTTCTGGGTAACTTGAATGAACATTCGTGGCCTAGTACAGTGGGCATGTTGTGAAGGATGAGGCAAGATGCAGTGTAACAAAGCTGTTGCAAATTCAAGGAAGAGGGAATGTCCAGTAGCAACTTAAATATGCTTGGAGAGTTTTACTGGACGGAATGCAGTGCTATAACAACCCACCTTTCTAAAGGATCTGTGAAGTATGGAAAATATTTCAAGGTATTTCCTTTGATATATGGAGTTTGTCGTAATCATCACACTTCCCAAACTACTCTGCAGAACTTGACTGTTATTAGAGCCAATGGGATTATGTGTCAATGGAGAACCAAATTATGCGGCACAGGAAGAGCAAATGATGTTGCAGTATGCAGCACATTATCTGGCAGTATTTTTTTTTTTTTATCCATTTGAGCAAGAAATTACATTTTTTGTTGAATTCTGGAAATTGTGGAACAGGCAGTCGCATCCTAATTCCATTGGCCCTAACCATTGCCATTGTTTTCAATAATCTATTCATGAAAGGTAAAACATAAACATTCTAATCCCCACCAGTGTCACTTGTTAGATGCACATTGAGGAGAATAGCTTCTACAATCTCTCCTTTCTACAGACAGAATGTCTTTTTTAACAGCCAATGTTTATTTTTGTCTAAACATTTTGCATTCTTAACTACATAATGAACTATTGTTATTTTCTTTTTACAAAGACACAAACAGTATAGTTCAGTAAATACTTAATTGTGAGAAGCTGGCTTAGTATATGGTGCATACTTATGTAAGTGGGCACCCTGCACCAATCCAGACTACCCTTATGTTAGGTTATTCACATTTCTTAAGCGCAACTGTTACCCGAGGGTGTCCTGGCGCTGCACGCTATCTTCCGGTTACCAGAGAGTGAAATGCCTATAAGGTAAAAAGCCAGGTTTTGAGTCCTTTCCTAAAGGCCAATAGATCTGTGGCATTCCTAAGATGGAATGGCAGCTCATTCCCGGCCCTAGCGGCACAGGTGCTGAAGCCTTTGCCCCCCCATTTTGCTTTCCTAAAGGAGGGTACTATCACTAGTCTTGCTCCTGCCGATCTCAGTGCTCTCCTGGGGACATACCATTTAAAGCATTGTTTTAGATGTTCTGGGCCTCTTCCATGGAGGGCCTTGAAAGCTGTTTAACAGGGAGCCAATGCAGCTGTTTCAGCTCTTTTTTTACTGAGACAAATTTCGATGTTCCGGTCAGGAGTCTTGCTGCTGCATTCTGCACAAGTTGGAGTCTATTAAGATGTTTCTTTTGGATGTTTAAATATAAGCTGTTGCAGTAGTCCACCCGTGATAGTATTAAGGATGTTATTATTACCTTATGGCTATCTGCTGGCAGGAACGGCATGATTTTCCGTATCATCCTAAGAAGATGGAAGCAGGTCGATATAACCGCACTCACTTGATCTTCGAATGTCAGTTTGTTGTCAATTAGGACTCCTAGATTTTTAGCCTTTCTGGTTGGCTCCGGGAGCGGCCCAAGTTCTTCTGGCCACCAGCCTGATGTCCAAAAATTGGCATTGCTGCCAAATATAAGAACTTCAGTCTTGCTAGAGTTTAGTTTTAAGCAATTCATTGACATCCACAGCCCGACTGCTTTCATGCAGTCGTGAATTTTTTTCCCTTTCTCTGCTTCTTGCCCAGGACTTAATGACATCACTATTTGTGTGTCATCTGCATAGGATGTCAGGTGAAATCCAAAGGATCTGATTAACGCGGCTAGAGGTGTAACATAAACATTAAAGAGCGTGGGACTCAGGGAAGACCCCTGAGGTACTCCACATGGTAAGGAAAATGGCGATGAACGGGCTTATGGTGATTTTAGTGGTCCTAAACAACCGTAGAAAGCTCTCTAAGTGGTAGCTGTGGAGAGCAGCCTTCAGGCTTAGTCCAGAAGGAGTGTAAAGCAGCTTGTTTTAGCAGAGCATAATCTTATTGATATAGATTAAGTGAAAAAGAACCACACAGTGTATTTATAAAAAAAATACGTATTTATTATAAGACACTCACTCACACATACAGATATCTTCTAGCCGGAGATATACACAATACACACAATACTTTGCAATAGAATCAGGTAAGTAGCACAGATATACAGTGGTCGCCAGGGGGAGACCAAACATATACTAAAATAGTGGCATGCAAACCCCGACTCAAGTCAAGACTATACACAGAAGACGTAGAAGTGCCGGGGACTCAGAGAACCACCCAAGGTGGGTAACCAGGAACCCCACGGAGGCAGTGTGCTGAGTGGAAACACGACCGCGGGCTCAATACAAGTCAATGGGTAAGTCGCGGTTGCAATTTTAAAGAAGCAGGACCCTTCCCAGTGGACCCTGAAGAAACCCCATGGAAGACAGAAGTTTGAGAGCCACCCCACCCGTGGATACCCTAGGAACCAGGATACCTACACCAGGGAAGCTGGGTGCATAGGTGTGAAGTGGCATCGGAAACCGCTGTTGAACTCAGTGGAGGACTTCAGGAAGATGCCGCTGCTGGAGAAGGTGAAAGTATCCGGTGGAACCCTAAGGTGGATTAAAGATGAGAAGTACCTGCAAGCAGAGGGGACAGAGTCTATGCCACTCAGGAGTGACCAGGAGGCACGGAAGAAGAATGCCCACCAATGTCGAGTGCTGCAGGAGAGTTGACGTGACCTCGGAGCTGCAGCTGTGCGGACCAGGCGACGCTGTGGAAGACCAGGAGCCGTTCACGAGCTGTCGCCCGTCGGATTTCGAGAGTTGAGGGGTTGGTGTCCAGGAGCTCCTGATGCTCGGAGCAAAGTCCAGAGTGCTCAGACGGTCAAAGAAGTGGTGTCTTGAAATTAATCTTGTTCCACGGCAAATCTAGAGACCCACCCTCAGGTAAGACCTTAAGTACCCTAAGGAAAGGGTTGGGACGATTCAGGGTTCCCTCCCAGGGGAGGGTTCGGACAGTGGGGAGGATACTCCCATGTCCTTTGTCCAGTTTCGCGCCAGAGCGGGAGCCAATGGCTCCCTGAGCTGGTTTGAACTGGACTATGCAAGGAGGGCACCAAATGTGCCCCTCAAGCAGACTGAGTGGCGCTGGCAAGCGCTCCCACCCTGTCTGGGAGGTGGTCTCACCTCCCTGTGACGGGATGCCTATTGTTCTGCCTTCCCCTGCTCGAGCTTGGCTCAGCAGCAGGAGAGCAGAATCGTGTCACTGGTCGGCAGCAGCCATGTTGTGCTCTCCGGGTCTAGAAGACTGGTACTAGGAGCACTGAGAGCCTCCCAGAGGAGCTTTACAGTGCACGGAATCATACTGATTCCAACATGTTTGATATCAAACATGACCGGGTTCGTTACAGCCAGTTCAGAGATGGTCATCGCGTAATGACGAATGGCCACTCTATGATTCGTAATGACTGATGCACTTACAACCCAGGAGAATAGACTCCAAAAGGTTGTAGGGGTGTCCTGCTCATGCAGGAGCACCCTCACACTTGGAACCAAGCACCCTGTCTTCAGGATTGAAAGGCCTGCTTTAGGGGTGACTTATAGGTTTTAAGTGCAGTGACCTTAGATATAGGGAACCTATAACTTTTGTAGGTGGTGCTAGCACCAGCTTACACAGGCTGCAATGGCAGGCCTGTAGTTACAGTTTGAATGGTCTCCCATGGGTGGCATAATACATGCTTCAGCCCATGGGGGACGCCTGGGGTACCTATGCCCTGGTTAACTCGGTACCATATACTAGGGACTTATAAGGGTACACCAATATCCAATCTGGGAGGTACCTAAGTACTTAACATAACCAATTTAGGGGAGAAAGCACAGAGACTGGGGTCCTGGTTAGCAGGATCCCAGTCAGACTAGTCAGAAACAGCATAGCACCAGGCAAAAAGTGGGGGTAACCATAAAAACAGATCCTACTTTCCTACATTAATATTTAATATATAATTTTCACTTAATATTTTGAATAAACAATTTTCTTTTTTAAGCCTGCCGCTCCTTTCGCCTCACGGTTTATGGTGTCACCAGACTCTTTCATTTGACTATATTGGACTATATTGCACAGTTACATAATATGTTATGTAGAATTGTAGAGTGCTTTATCACCCGTGAGGATATCCTGGCACTTAGCAGGCGTGAGTCTAGCCAAACCCAGTGCTTAGTGGTACTGCTGAAAAAGCCAGGTCTTAAGCTTCTTGCCAAATTCAAGAAGTGAGGAGGAGGCTCTTAGCTGCAAGTCATGCCACACTTTAAGAGCAATGTATGGGAAGGCTTGACCACAGGATCTTTTTCCCCCATATACATAGGATGTGTGCATGTACGAGTCCGGATGAGAGGAGGGGTTTAGAAGGTTTGTGAAAGCAGATACGGTTTTGAGGTATGCTGGCTACTGTTATGTAGTGCCTTGAAACTGTGGTTGAGGAGTTGAATTCTGCTTGTTTGTGTATAGGGAGCCAGTGGAGTTCCTTCAGGTGTGGTGTGGTGTGATAGTGCGGCGTGCAAGGTTGAGAGTGATTCTGGCTGCTGTGTTCTGAATCGTCTGCAGCCTTCTGGTGAGTTTTTTGTTGATCCTGGCAGAGAGAGTGTTCCCGTAGTTCAGTTTGCTTGTAATGAGGGTGTGGGTAAATGTTTTCTGGGTGTTGATGTGGATGCATTTGAAAATCTTTCTCAGCATCTTAAGAATATAGAAGCATGAAGATGTAACAGCGTTGACATGGGCGGTCATGTGGAGTTTGCATTCAGTGATGATCCTGAGGTTCTTGGCGAGGGTGGTCGGGTTGGGTGTCGGTCTGAGCTCTGTTGGCCACCAGTTGGAGTCCCATGATGAACTGCTCTTCCTGAAGATCACGATTTCAGTCTTGTCGGTGTTCAGCTTCAGACAGTTGGTGTTCAACAAATGGGTGATTTCAGTCATGCAGATGTTGAATTTGGTCCGGGTACTGGACGTCTTCTCCGTGAGTGGGAGAATGAGTTGTGTCATTGGTGTATGAGAGGACGTTGATGTGGTGAGAGC
This sequence comes from Calotriton arnoldi, assembly GCA_963921515.1. Classification (NCBI taxonomy): domain Eukaryota; kingdom Metazoa; phylum Chordata; class Amphibia; order Caudata; family Salamandridae; genus Calotriton; species Calotriton arnoldi. The sequence goes on from CAWUFW010000444.1 coordinate 1,664,645, forward strand.
GGATGATGCAGGCTAGAGGGATCATGTATGCATTGTAGAGGGTCAGACTCTGGGAGGAACCTTGCAGAACTCCACGGATGAGGTCGCGGGCATCTGAGATGAACTGTGCCAGGTTGACTGACTGGGTCCTTCCAGTCAGGAAGGACAGATACATTGGAGTGCATGTCTTTGAAATCCGATGTCATGTAGGTGTCGGATGAGAATGGGGTGGGAGACCTTATCATATGCTGCGGAGAGGTCCAGGAGGATGAGGGACGCTGTGTCTCCTCTGTCCAGAGTCATGCAGATATCATTTGTGGCAGCTATAAGGGCAGAATTTGTGCTGTTTGTGGGGTCGGAAACCAGAATGATTGACATTGAGGACTTGGTGGTCAGTGAGTTATTCAGTGTGGCATCTGTTGATGATTTTCTCTAAGACCTTGGCCGAAAATAAGAGCAGGTAGATCTGTCTGTAGTTAGCGAGCATTGGAGGGTCCGCGGAGGGCTTTTTCAGCAATGGGAGGACAGTTGCGTGTTTCCAAGTGTCTGAGAAGTTTGTGGAAGAGGTGGAGGTGGAGGTGTTCAGAATGGGTGTGAGCATGGCACTGATGTGTTGCAGTTCTCTGGTGTAGGCGTGGTGGGGTCAGAAATCTGATGGGGCCCCTGACTGGATGAACTTCATGTTGGTGGTGGTCTCTTCTGGGGTGATGTTGGGCCATGTTGTTAGCAATGGTTCTTTGGATAAGATCAGGAGGTGTTTGGGAAGGTTTTGGTGTTTGAGGTTTGTCGGATCCGGTTGTGGCTTGAAGTTGCACTTAATGGCTGTAATTTTGTTGCTGAACAATTCACAGCAATTGTTGCAGAGATCCTACGAGTGGGCAATTGAGTTGAAGGTAGCCACTAGTGAGATGAAATCCTTTCCAATGGAAAAGATTTATTTGCTTCTGTTGCTGCTGGCATTTGTGTCGTCCACTAGAGCGGCACATTTGGTGGTAACATCTCAGGCCTAATTTGAACGTGCTCCTGTCTGTATTGTCCTGGCTCATTCTCCATTTTTGCTCCAGTTGTCTGCAGTGGCATTTCATCAGTCTTGAGTTCCTCCATGTGCCAAGTGGCCTGGAGTCGAGATCTTGTATTGCTGTGTTAGAGGGGGCCATGGAGTTGGTACAGGAGGTGATCCATTTGTTGAAACTCTTGAGGACTTTGGGGAGGTTGTTGCTGTGTTTGGGTCCGTGGGAGTTGAGAGTGGTGTTACATTCTTTGTTGGTGATACTGTTCAGCAGGCTGGTCTGGCGGTGGTACGTGTACTTTGGATTGGGACAGAGAGGCTGAACTTGACGAGGGCATGGTCTGTCCAGGAGACTGGTGTGCATTCGTCGACTCAGATGTTTCAAAGGTGGTAAAAATAGTGTCCAGGAGATGTCTGGTGACGTGGGTAGGTCTCTATGCTCGTTGGGTGGGGCGCAGGCTTCCAAGGTCTAAGATGAGTGCTTCTGAGTTCGGATCCATATCGTGTTTCAGGTGAAAGTTCAGGAGTAGGATATAATTGCTGGCGTCGGGGGCGAGTGATGCAACAAAGTTCGTAGCTCTGAGTGGTCTGTAGATAATAGTACTGCTTAGGGTGAAGTTAGCTGTGACATGGAGCTTGAACGACAGGCATTCCATTTTGGAGGATGACCGTCCGTGGAGGTGGTTCATATGATGGCGTTCTTGTGAATGATGGCCATTCCCACCTCTAGGCTTATTAAGTCTGCCTTGCCTGTTGTTCTTGTAGCAAAGGGGGTTGACTGTGGTGCTATCATGTGCCAATGTGGGGTTCAGCCAGGTTTCCATAAGGAGAAGTAGGCCTTGGGCGATGTCAAGCAGCAAGTCCCCGCTCTTTGTGGCGTCTTTGGTGAGTGAGCAGGTGTTGAGAAGTATGAGTGTGTAGAATGTTGTGTTGGTGGCTGCAGGACTGTGTGAGTGTGAGAGAGTGGGGTGTTGAATGCCGTTAGTGAGGGTGCAGTTAGTGTTGAGTGTGGGTAAGGGCATGAAAACTTGCAGGAGAACACTTCCTTTGCTGTTGTGTGGTGCAGCGAGTCAGCAGCGTGTGTGCCGGCGGCCGGTGTTGCGGGTGTGGAGGGTCACAGTGGTTTAATGCCAGGACTGGAGAGGGCCAGGGTTCCTGATGCTAGGCATGGTCCAGGCACAGACGGACTTGCCTTTGGAGTGCCAGCCTCATGCCCGCTGCACGTGTCCACGCTGTGGCCACAATTAAGTAGTTCCTGGAAGGAGGAAGAAGTGATGTCACTTCCTGTGTAGGTGGATGATGGGAAATCCAGTGGTCACTTCCTGCGCAGATGGATGATGGAAATGAGTCCTCTTGCTTGGCTTCTCAATTCTCAATACTGTAACCTCACAAAGTAACTCATCAAGACCGAATACAAAGAACTAAACACTGTCCAACCCAAGCTGCTGCTTCTGATCACTAAAATGGATGCGATCATTGTGCTGTTCATAGCACTTTCAAGGCACTACATAACACTGGCCCAGCATACCTCACCAATTGCATCTGCTTTCACAAATCCTCCAGACACCTACGATTGGTTGGACTCCTACTTGCACAAATTCCACGCATACAGAAAACCAGATCTGGCGGCCGAGCCTTCTCCTACATCACTCCTAAAGCATGGAACAACCTACCGCTACACACAAGAGCCTCCTTCTCACTTCTTGAATTCGGCAAGAAGCTGAAGACCTGGCTTTTCGATAGTCCCACTATGTGTGGCTAGACTCACACCGTCTCAACGCCAGGAAACCCTCCTGGGTGATAGTGAGCTCTACAAATCTGCATAACTTAACAGCTAGAAATGCAAACCACTTGTCAACAAAGTCCATTTATGATCATCAGATGGTTGCGACCCCTATGAAAATTATGAGCAAAGCACAATGTAATTAATATATGTGTAAAAATTAATCAAGACCTGCATGTAAATGTCAACGATCTTATGCTCAATTTCTAAGATATTCATTTGGGAAATCTGTTATGTCTCCTGTTTTAAGGATGTTGTTTTCACAGTAGTTTACTCTGTGGATTATGGTGATAGGTGCGTGCTCAAAGACCATCTGAACTGGGACAGTAGTTGCAGGCAAAGGACAAGGTAGGAGTTTTCACAAAGACGAACCAAATACATTTAGGCACTGGAGAGAGTTCTCACAAACCAGATTTCCTTTTCAACTCACCTGCACCTGTAGGTTGACCGTGGGCAGTCCTCCTTGGGGCTATGGTGAGAGGCAGGATGGTTTCTTGGGGCTCAGGGGGAGTTTCAGTGGACTCTAAATGGCTGTGAAGCTTTGAGAAGGCAAAGCCAATAGAAGCAGGCCAGAGCAGCCGAGCTTAAACAAGGCATCAGGCTTAGTTGGAACCTTGAAGAAATGAGTTGTACTCAGATCAGCTTTCAAGAAGCACCATAGCAGCGTTAACTTATGTCTGTGTTGATGTAACTCTTCATCTCAAAACTGCAGCCGGGACCTCAGGCAAACATGGGGGGTGTTACCACCAAAGCTGCCGTCTCTTGACGCTCCTCCCCAGCCCGGGGACTTATGGGCTGAGAATGCTTCTTTTGGATCTGGGGAATAGATTTGGGATTTGTTTTTGGATTGGCTGCTTTACTCTAGATCTTCAGGGACAAAGGGAAAGTGGCAGAGATCGGACAGCTGGTGAATCAGGGTGGGGCATTCACTGTTGGAGCTGCCCTTCCGGTCCTGCAAAAATGGAGCAAAAGATAACAGCTGGGTGATGAATGCCATCTTCAGGTGAGCAAAGGAAGCGAGATCCGTGTCGTCTAGAGCTCTTCCCTTTCATAGGGAAGCATGAGGGCATTACAGAGGTACGAGAGAGCAATGTTGTTTGCCACGACTGGACTATTTCGAAGGAATACATGAAATGATCTCTGCCTGTGTCTCAAAAGATTCAATGTGCCTTTTTCCAAAGTGTGTCCCTTTCTTTCAGGCCAGAGAAGGTACGTGGGCACCGTGTGCAGACGGGCAGTCCCCACTGTCCGAGTTAAAACGGGAGCTCTGATGCGCTGTGTGTTTGCCATGCAGACTCTGCAGTGACTGCAGCATTTGGCGGCTGAGGTCTGACTTTGTGGTAAATTGATCCCGTTTTGCGGCTTCGGCTTCGTGGTGGTGCTATCTGATATACAGCTCTTCGAGAGCTTGCTGTATTTACAGATCAGGCTCGGCCACGAGGGATCTGGGGGCGAGAAGATGCTGTCTGCAAACGCCAGCCTTCCTGGCCGGGTGAGACCTTCTGCCTGCCTGCTTTGTTGCTCTCTTAATCCTTCTTGGCTGCTTCTTTTTTACATTCACACATTGTCACCCATCCTGCTGGACTGGATTGGGTCATTTCCTACTCTCGCGGTGTCCTGCCAGTTAACTTTGAGGGGGTCAGAGGTAACATTGATTAATGCCCGTACTCCTTCCCTCTACTCCGTGTCCTAATTTACAAGCTCGGGTTCGCTCGTGATTAGCTTGACCTCTGTGCTTGTGAATTCCTTTCCTGGTTCATCGGCACAGGTTGGGATTGGGCAGTGCATCTCAGCGCCCGGTTTCCGCAGTCTGTGCCGTGAGCTGGTGGCCAGCAGAAGTGTAACTTGAGGGAGGGCCTTTAGGATTACATTTGGACTGAATAGATGGGGAAAACCTCCTTGAAATGTAAATTATCGAAAATAACATTGGGGTTTAACTGGTGCAGATTCACACCGTGCAGTCATGGACCTGCAGTAAACATGGGGCGAAGTTTCACTGGGCGGAAATATGACATCACATCCACTTCCCTTCTGGGAATCTTGAAAATGTAACTGTTCACCAAAGCACTTTTTTTCCAGGTCCACAACTGCCTGGATTCCTTCCTCGTCAGACCCCTTCAGGCCTCTGCGACTCGTACATATCCAAAATACGATCGGGAAATAACTCACGTTTCAAATAGTTTCCTATAAAACTCTGCACACCTGTACGAATCACTAGCGTCAGCTGGGTCTGGGTGTAGAGCACATGGCTGGATACTAGAAGAGCAAAAACCCCTTAGGAATCCCGTCAAAATACAGATGCAGAGATAATGTATTTAAAATCCAAGCTCCCATTACTCACAACCTACTGAGCGCTTCCTCCAGAAATGAGCTTAGTTTAGGCTTGAATTTAAGGTGTCTACGTTCGTCCAGCAATGGATCTTCCAGTTCATCAGCACCGAGGCAGTTTTTTCTGGGGGCTGCCAAGAACTCTGAAGTTCTTAAAGTTTTCAAACTACTACCGAATAATAACGCGTGACAAAATGATTCCTTTCTCGCACCACACAAACCACCTCCTTACACTTGTCCTCGCTCTGTTCCAGGGATCTGTGGGCAAGGAGGCTCACCCAAAGGAAATAACAATAAAGTAGGGGTATCGTCCAATCCATGTCTCATACCGAGTCTGTCGTGATACAGAGACTTCTCAGGGAACCCAAGTGAAGCGAGGCGCTGGCCCTCCCTCAGGCGGTAGTGTACTGTTTATGATTTTCTTCAGTTCATACTTGGTTCACGACAGGCTCATGACTTTCCAAGAAGAGGCAGGCTCAGTCATAGACCAGCATCTCATACATGTGCATCAGTCACATGGAGATCCGGAGTCCCGATGAAGGTAAATCGTAGGTTTACTTTGTCTTGACATGTGTCTCAGTCTTGGGTTGTAAGTATAAACGTGTTGCTTATATTTTTGTTTTTGGACAACTTTTTAAGAGATAACAATGAACAACTTGAGGTTGGATCTATGTTGTGTATTTATTCAATAAGTCACATCTACACAAAGAAAAACGTTTTTTTCATTTCTTTAGTTACTCTTTCATAACTGGTTTTGATCCATAATACATTTCACCCAAGTGCGTATGGTATGTTAGCATTGGTATATAGCAGGTCACAAGTGCTAAAAAAAGAAGTGGGGGGACTAACCTAGTTAATCAGTATGCAAGTGGCATCGCAGCGCGTGGCATCGCGGCACATCGCGGCGCGTGGCATCACAGCGCGTGACATCACAGTGCGTGACGTCACAGGAACTGGCGTCACAAGAAGTGACATCAGATCTTAAGGACTCACATATATGTTTAGCAGGTGTATCATGAGTACATTTGAGCACATTTCGAGCATACTTGCAAACCCTCCTGATTTAGGCAGAAGATTCACACTTTTGTACGCTACACATAAAACAATGTTACCTTTTATCAGCGTTAAGTTTTCTCTAGCCATAGTGCTGTAAAAGAAATAGTGATATATAAATTATTACAACGCCTCCTCAGGGGTATAAGCGCTATATAAATGCTATTTATTTTGTGCAAATGCACATCAACACATCTGAAGTTTCTACAGTGCATGCATATCTCCTAAACAGAGCCTGAACAAAGTTAAAAGCTGCCTCTCTTCAGTATGTGTGAAGTGCTAACAAGGTGTGAGCCTTTGTTTCCCTTCTGCTGCATTTGCATCAGGTGTGAGGCTCCTGACTGCTGCCAGCCAGGAGACTCCAACAAAAGGAGGCCTGATGACCCCTCTGATTCGCCCTTTGTTATGGGCCCAGCAGGAGCCAGAACTAAGAGAGCCCCGTCCCAGCCTGCACGTTGTTGCAGATAGAAAGCAGATAACGTGGAGGCGCTGCAGGATGTGTCCCGGTGTTTGTAAATTACACCGGGACGAATTCAGCATATTTTACAGTGGGGCCACACTTCTTGGCAGGGTGGACGGCGTCCACCCTGTGAAAAAAGTGGGGGGACGCCGTCGACCCGCGTGTACCCCCGACTCGTGCCCTGGTATATAGAATCCCTAGAGTCCCTGGTAATTGGCAAGTCAACGCCAGGAATACAGTATAACACAGAGTAGCTGAATGGAGATGAGTCCAGTATTGGTGTCTGCCAAACAATAAGGGTGCATCCTTGGCTGAACTGGGACGATTGGGATCCTTCCCAGACTGTATGTGTGTTTGGAGGAGACTTCACGGCATATTGTATGAAGTGACGTTCCTCAAATATAATAACACCTCTGTGCTCCTAGCTGTATGAATGTACTGCATTCTTGAAAGAGCTCCCACTTTCCAGGCCATGAGCGTCCATGATGTTGGTTGCTGTATCTATTTGCTTCCTCCCTGAGTATGATTGTCACAGTCGGTGCTTCCTCAGTAACCTTCTGGTTCCTTTACGGAGAGTGCGGTTATTGTACAGTTTACGCCTGTGTTAATTTCACTGTTTCTTCATTTCCAGGCGTACAGCTTTGCCATAGGGACGTGGCCCAAGAACGGACTCCTAGACATGAACAAAGGCATGAGCCTGCAGCACATAGGAAGACCCCACAGTGGGATAGGTGAGTGTTTCCTCTCTAATCATATCCCTACAAATGCTGCTTTTGCTTGTGGATCTTTGAATGGAGCTTTGAGGCCTGCTGGGACAAGGCCTGATGCAAGATGGCGGCAAGTGGCCGTGCAGAACTTAGTTCTAATGATACTGGATCAAGCACCAACCTCTGCCATCCAAATCTCAGTGCTTACCTCTCACTGAATATCTTCCTTGCTTTTTCATTTGCCTGACAGTTTCCATGTTTCTGCCTGTATTCTTGGTTATCAACCTATCTCCTTACTTTAGCTACTGATCTGTTTCTTTGATTTTCCACCTCTTTCTTTGCTTCCCAGCCTGTTTCAGTTGCCGACTTCTTTCCTGATGTTGTAGCCTGATCCCACCATCACCTGCGAGCCTTCCCCATTACCCAATTCTCTTCACCTTTTGTTTTCAAGCCTCCACCTTTGGTTGCCTTGCTTCATGTGTCATTCTCTTTCCTTGTGTTTTGTCATTTCTCTGCTAGTTTTAGCTTCTTCTCTTTGCCTGTACCTTATTTTTGGTTTGGCCTCACCTATCCCTTTTTGTCCTCATCAGCTGGTATTCAATCTTCTCTCCTGGCTTGCCGTCCTGTCTTTCGGTTTGTCTTCCTCTCTCCTGGTTTGTCTCGGTTGCTCCTGGTTTGTCCCACACACTCCTACTTTGCGTTCCTGTCTATACTTGTTTCTTTTCACCAGTCACTTGGTTTCCTTGTCACTCTGCCAGCCTGCTTGGTTTCTCTTGTACTGTCTGCCTCTTTCCTGATTATCTTTCCTATTTTAATGCCTCTCATCTGGTTTGCCTGCCTCTCTCCTTATTTACGCATCACTCTTCTGCTTGGCCCACTATGTATTCTACATTACTTATCTTTCTTTTGATTTACTCTCCACTCTCCTGGTTTGCTTGCTACTCTCCCAGTTTGCTTGAATTTTTCCAATCAGCCCACATCCTTCCCTTCCCGCCTCTCTCCTCAGTTTCCCACCTCTCTCCTCAGTTTGTAGCCTCTCTCCATATTTTCTTGCCTCTCTCTCACCAGTTTTCTGCTTCTCTCATCACTTCCCCTCCTCTCGACTCAGTGCCATGCCTCCCTTCTCAGTTTCTCTCTTCTCTCCTTGGTTGCCTGCTACTCTCCAGGTTGCTACCCGTCTACCTTGTTGCCTGCCTTTCCTCAGTTTCCCACTTCTCGTCTTGGTTTGCCTCACCAGTTTCTCACATCTCTTCCCAATTTCCCACCTCCCTTCCCACCTCTCTTCCCAGTTTCCTGCTTCCCGTCTCAGTTTCTCTCTCCAGGGACATCTTAGAATTTTGGAGGCCCCTGTTCGGAGCAGATTTGAATTTATGATCCAATTACAGCTCTTTCATGCCCTCTTTGGCTAGGTCACTGACAGTTTACATGCACATTGGTCCAAATTCCAAATGTGTTTACATCTAATATTTAGGGATAGTGATGTTTGTTTTCAATATTGTAACACAGCAGCAGCTGACTAATATTGCTGCAAATAATCGCCGTGACCCGTTCCCGTTTCTCCTATGTGAAATCTTATTTAGATCTAAAATAAACTTTTTTATGGACGTTGCATGAAACATCAACTCAACATTTTAACTCTGTTTCGCTCCTGTCTCTTTCCTCAGTTCCCTGCCTCTCTTCTGAGGTGCCTACGTGTCTCGTAAGCAATCCCCCTTTTCCATCTGTTTCCCGACTCTCTCGGCTGCCACCCTCTAATAGAGAGTCTTTCTCCTCAACCCTCTTCATGGCTGGCCATACAGAACAAAAACTTCAAGCACATGCAGTTTTTAGTCCAAATGAAAGTACTCCAGTAGTCTTCAGATCCGTCAAATCATCTTTTTAATCGCAAATTTCACACCAGCCAACACGTGTTTCACCTTCGGGTTTAGTCACCCTACGACTTCCTCAGGGCTGTAGTATACTTCTTTATTCTTCAAGAGGTGTGTCACTGTCTACACTGTATCCAATCCTTATCAGTTGTGGCCAACATATCATATATAGTACAATATCTGAGCGCCTAGCTGTCCAGTGGTAGAATAGCGCCTCTCGAGTGTGGGCCGGCGTTTCGGATATCTCAGCACAGCGTATCAGTTACTTGTGGGCTACTCGTAACTGACACCGATACGCTGTGCTGAGATATCCGAAACGCCGGCTCACACTCAGGAGGCGGTATTCTACCATTGGACAGCTAGACGCTAAGATATTGTACTATATATATATGATATGTTGGTCACAACCGATGAGGATTGGATACAGTGTAGACAGTGACATACCTCTTGAAGAATAAAGAAGTATACTACAGCCCTGAGGAAGTCGTAGGGTGACTAAACCTGAAGATGAAACACGTGTTGGCTGGTGTGAAATTTGTGATTAAAAAGATGATTTGACGGATCTGAAGACTACTGGAGTACTTTCATTTGGACTAAAAACTGCATGTGCTCGGAGTTTTTGTTCTGTTTTGCTCACTGTGGGATGGGAGTTGATATCCCTACTCTTGTAGCACTGCTGACTGTTGGTCTTGCAATTACTATGGTTACACTGTTCCTGTGCGCCTAATAACCCTTATTCACCCCTATCATCTCTTCATGGCCATGCCAGCTAAAGATCCTCAGCCCTGTGCCTCTTTGCACGGCAGAGTTCGATGCCTCGGGAAACTGTTTAATATTGTTCCCTGGCTCCAGCCGCTAAACTATCAAATCAATACAAGTTAAGCAGATGAATTATTTAAACCTCACCAGCTTTTAATTAGTGGGCTATTTCCGAGCTATGGATCTGGCACATTATTGACAGAGGCTGCATTAAAGTTTCTTTTTTTTTTTTTTTTTTTTTGCTTGTGAGGACATTTCTTTTACAGGTGTGTGGGAGAGGCCTGCTCCCAGGGTGCATCAGGGAGCGAGCAGGCACTGTTTTCTTTCTAAAGCATTTAAAAAGGCGATGTCTTTTATTTGTAACCTGGCAGTAGACCGAGACCTCCTGTGCTGCATCGAAGGGCTTCATTATTGCTTCGAAGGAGGCGGTGCTTTATGGACAGGCTGGCTACACATGCATTTTTCACTTACGTCGTCACGCTATCGCTCACTGGTCTCAGCAGAAGATGGAGGGACGGCTGCCTGTTCTTTACATGAAAATGCTTCGTACATTGGCCTAACTAAAGTGGATTGGATATGTCCAGACACGAACCGTGGTGCCAGTTGTGTGGGTGACTCAAGCTATTCCTCAACAATGAGGCGAACACACTTCTAGAGTAAATTGGCCTGTGCGGAGACGCTATGGCCAAGCAGTATGGGACTAGGCCGCTTCTTCTGGGAAGTGGCCACTGGTTTACACGTGGTTTGGTATCTTTATTTAATGCCTGAAAATAGGTGCGAATGCGGCCTGAGGTATCACCAGCCATCACGTTGAAGCTTTAGGCTTCAGCACTTCCGCCATATTTCTTTCCTCTGGCCAGTGTCTGCACACCAGCCCTTTAGGTGCTGGGATATCGGGGTTCAGTTACAGCTCTGGATACAGAACTCAAGGAGCTTGGCCACCAACCTCAGGGCACTGGTTTCAGCAGTACTGAGCTCGTGGTACGGAGCCTGGAAGTACTATGAAACCAGCTTTAGTATCCTGACCTCAAGAACGTACATGGGCCTAACTAGCATTCTGTGCTGAGCATGGTAGGACAGACCTGTGCTTACCTCCTTGTACAGACCTGTGCTTACCTCCTTGTACAGACCTGTGCTTACCTCCTTGTACAGACCTGCGCTAACCTCCTTGTACAGACCTGCGCTAACCTCCTTGTACAGACCTGCGCTAACCTCCTTGTACAGACCTGCGCTAACCTCCTTGTACAGACCTGCGCTAACCTCCTTGTACAGACCTGCGCTAACCTCCTTGTACAGACCTGCGCTAACCTCCTTGTACAGACCTGCGCTTACCTCCTTGTACAGACCTGCGCTTACCTCCTTGTACAGACCTGCGCTTACCTCCTTGTACAGACCTGCGCTTACCTCCTTGTACAGACCTGCGCTTACCTCCTTGTACAGACCTGCGCTTACCTCCTTGTACAGACCTGTGCTTGTCGTGGCTACCAAGAATCCTCAATCACAACAGGCTGACAGTTCTCTTGATAAGTCCTCGATACTCCACTACCTTTCTGATACTTGGTAAGTGGTTTTAATAACTTATTTATTTAAAGGTCTCTACTAAGTACCAGAAAGCCGTCCTGCGAGGAAGTACGTTTTGTTGTGAGCCAGTAAACATAAGCAAGAGAAAAATGTATATAAACTAGAAAAGTGCGCGAGGAATGCGAAGGTATACACACGGCTGTATTACTTTCAAATGTAGAGAGTAGAAAATATAGGCATCAGCCCTTAGTTTCTATACTAATTATGCCGGGTAGATTTAGAATGAGCCAGGGTTGTGTTAATGTTTCGTATGGTGTAATATATGGAACTGCTGGCTGCCCGGCCAATAAGATAGTTTAGTGGATTTCTGCTGCTGCTCAGAAATCTACGCTTAGCCTGAGAGTCGCAGCCTTGTGCCCCAGTAAGTGAACTAACTCTTATCCTTCTAAGACAGATACAGTAAGTGAACTCGCTCTTATCCTTCTAAGACTGATACAGTAAGTGAACTCGCTCTTATCCTTCTAAGACTGATACAGTAAGTGAACTAACTCTTATTCTTCTAAGACTGATACAGTAAGTGAACTCGCTCTTATCCTTCTAAGACTGATACAGTAAGTGAACTCGCTCTTATCCTTCTAAGAAAGATACAGTAAGTGAACTCGCTCTTATCCTTCTAAGACTGATACAGTAAGTGAACTCGCTCTTATCCTTCTAAGACTGATACAGTAAGTGAACTCGCTCTTATCCTTCAAAGACTGATACAGTAAGTGAACTCGCTCTTATCCTTCTAAGACTGATACTGTAAGTGAACTAACTCTTATCCTTCCAAGACTGATACAGTAAGTGAACTCGCTCTTATCCTTCTAAGACTGATACAGTAAGTGAACTCGCTCTTATCCTTCTAAGACTGACACAGTAAGTGAACTCGCTCTTATCCTTCTAAGACTGATACAGTAAGTGAACTCGCTCTTATCCTTCTAAGACTGATACAGTAAGTTAACTCTTATCCTTCTAAGACTGATACAGTAAGTGAACTCGCTCTTATCCTTCTAAGACTGATACAGTAAGTGAACTCGCTCTTATCCTTCTAAGACTGATACAGTAAGTTAACTCTTATCCTTCTAAGGCTGATACAGTAAGTGAACTCGCTCTTATCCTTCTAAGACTGATACAGTAAGTTAACTCTTATCCTTCTAAGGCTGATACAGTAAGTGAACTCGCTCTTATTCTTCTAAGAAAGATACAGTAAGTGAACTCGCTCTTATCCTTCTAAGACTGATACAGTAAGTGAACTCGCTCTTATCCTTCTAAGACTGATACAGTAAGTGAACTCGCTCTTATCCTTCTAAGACTGATACAGTAAGTTAACTCTTATCCTTCTAAGGCTGATACAGTAAGTGAACTCGCTCTTATTCTTCTAAGAAAGATACAGTAAGTGAACTAACTCTTATCCTTCTAAGACTGATACAGTAAGTGAACTCGCTCTTGTCCTTCTAAGACTGATACAGTAAGTTAACTCTTATCCTTCTAAGACTGATACAGTAAGTGAACTCTTATCCTTCTAAGGCTGATACAGTAAGTGAACTCGCTCTTATTCTTCTAAGAAAGATACAGTAAGTGAACTCGCTCTTATCCTTCTAAGAAAGATACAGTAAGTGAACTAACTCTTATCCTTCTAAGACTGATACAGTAAGTGAACTCGCTCTTATTCTTCTAAGACTGATACAGTAAGTGAACTCGCTCTTATTCTTCTAAGAGAGATACAGTAAGTGAACTCGCTCTTATCCTTCTAAGACTGATACAGTAAGTTAACTCTTATCCTTCTAAGACTGATACAGTAAGTGAGCTCGCTCTTATCCTTCTAAGACTGATACAGTAAGTTAACTCTTATCCTTCTAAGACTGATACAGTAAGTGAACTCGCTCTTATCCTTCTAAGACTGATACAGTAAGTTAACTCTTATCCTTCTAAGGCTGATACAGTAAGTGAACTCGCTCTTATTCTTCTAAGACTGATACAGTAAGTTAACTCTTATCCTTCTAAGACTGATACAGTAAGTGAACTCGCTCTTATCCTTCTAAGACTGATACAGTAAGTTAACTCTTATCCTTCTAAGGCTGATACAGTAAGTGAACTCGCTCTTATTCTTCTAAGAAAGATACAGTAAGTGAACTAACTCTTATCCTTCTAAGACTGATACAGTAAGTGAACTCGCTCTTATCCTTCTAAGACTGATACAGTAAGTGAACTCGCTCTTATCCTTCTAAGACTGATACAATTTCGTTTTTGCTGTGTTTGTTGCTTGGGCGCAGGGAATACAAGCATTGTCTACAGGAGTTACTGGAGCAGGCAGTATAGTGGCACCAGTCTTGGTTTCTAGGTGGCCTGCTCACAGACAGTAATCTTGGCGAATAGGAGACAGTAGTAACACACAAGGTCCTCCCTTTTGACACGTCCCGCTCGGTTGACCACCTCAAAAAGGCTGCTTGTTATGGCAGAGCGTGGAGTATTTGACTCTCTCGTGCAGAGAAATGGAGATAACCTAAACAAAATGTGGCAAACTAGTGGCTTCACGGTACTGCACCATCACCCCGCGAACTCCTGTTTCACCACTTCCACGCTTGGCTCTCTTTGTGAAATATGCCAGAATAGGAGTACATTCATTGGTGCTTGCTGTTAGTAAATGATCAGAACGGCTCTACTTGTGTCTCACGGTTGTGTACTGTTAACTACATTCATTCCCATTTTATCATTCAGGACTGGAGTCTTGGTTTTCTGATCAGCAGTGCCTGGTCAGCAGGAGGAGTGGGTTCTGATCTTTGTCCCGACTTGCTGGAACACTCGATGGCTACCCAGGGCTCTTGCAAACAACGAGCCTTCGAGGAGACGCTGGCCCAAAGACAGAAGCCAGAGCAGCTGTGTAGGCCTGACCTGGCGCCGAAAACAAGACTTGTACAAATGTGGCTCCTCCCGGCCACGGGCGTCGATTCGCCAAAATATCAGATCAGCCGACCTGATACCACGCCCCCTTCAAATGCTGATGAGAGCATGGGGTTGACTCCTTGTCTGACGAGGGGGGCTAATACTTCCAGCAATGTGTCCTTGTATAATGTAACTGGTGCTCGTGCAAGGTGCCTCAATACCTTCGGGTGGTGTTTGAGCTGTATAAAACTGCAAAAAAACAGGAAGTCTAAGGTTACTTTTCAGAAAATGCATTCTCACACTGTGGCAGCAAAAGTAATTTGCAACTTTAAGGAATAGGCAGAGTGGAGATGCAGGGGCTCTAGGAGCGGGTGAAAAAACAGCAAAGCCTCATTATCAAGTAAATTGTCTTTTAAAGCCCTGTGAAATACTCTGGTGCGGCTGCGATAAGACACCAGACCAGCCAGCCCACAGCACCTCAAGAAATGTCGGTGTGTTTGTGGGGAAGCTGTCTCAGGCCGGGCTGACGCACACGATGGGGGAGGGGGGACTGAAGCCCTTGAGCCCTATGGGCGTTGCACGCCTGCTGGTGCCTCCCTTAGCCCATTTAATGGGCTCCTGGTGGGCCACCCGAAGGGCATGGAGTCAACGTTGCGGAAAGCAGTAACCAAGGCTTTTAGTGGCAAGCATGCTTTATTTTCCTGTGGCTGCCTCTTGAGCTCTAAGACCAGAGGCATCGAGGCTTGTGGCTGCCTCGGGGGTGTCGAAGGACGACCCTTAACTACTCACATTGACAGCTATGCTTCTAGCTGCAGATAAATGCCGCTTTCCTTTGTGCATGTGCTCTGTCCATGGTCCTGAAAGAGCGAGGGGGAGAGAGCTGTCTGCATGTGAACCTGGAGAGCGCAAGCCTAGTTGTGCAGTGGTAGGGGACAGTTTTGGAGTTACTGCTTGCTCTGCAAACTGAAGGGCACATGAAGCATTGCTGCGCACTGTCCTCTGTCCATGGTGCTGAAGCTGGGCTCCAGTGTTACTGCTCAGACAGCTAGAAAGACCTCTGTCGGTTTGTTTACATACTGTATCCAGGCATCTGAGATGACAGTGCTTGGACAGACTGAAAGAATGTCAGACCCAGCCCAGCAGTCACCCAAGTGAGCATCCTCCAGCTGTAGAGTACACTGTCATCTAAAGTATTGTTGGGGCCCCGGTCAAGACTTATTTGGGGCACATTCTAAGAGCAGCTTTGAATTTATTTTCCATCTTCCCCTATTTCAAGCCCTTGAGAAGACGAACAATATTCACATGTTAAACTTTCAGGAAGAGGGCATGCAAAACAGGTGAAAGTTTGAGTTAGCTAGTGTTCGCTATCCAAATAAGACCAAAAGAAAGCTCCAACAAGCATTGATAAAACCATTTATTTTTCTCTTGGATGTAGATTTTTTTTGTCTTTCAACTACGTTTTATGTGGAACTCTGTGTCTAAACAGTCTATTACTGTCATTGTAGGAAAGAATCGGTAAGGGTAACTGAATGAATGCACATAATATTAAAACAAGACCTAGGCGGATAGCACAATGGAACTGTAGCTTTAATTGCCAGATATTTGAAATCATAAATAAATCGCTTAAGCAGATGGCAATCTTGCTGGATTTTCACCATCCTGTCAGGTGAAGTCTGATCATGCTCTCCGTCATTCTTTTCTTCTGCTGTGTCCTTTTTCTGTCCACACTTCTCTGGCTACACAGTGACCTCGGACTGTGATGAAAGCTGGAGGAGACTGAGAATGCCACAGAGGTAATAAGAACGGCATAGGGAAAGAGGTGACAAAGATGGAAAAACTAGTGATGAGGTAGAAAGAGACATTAGGCAAAGCCACAGAGGTGAGATAGTCAGGAAAAAGATACACAGAGGTGTAAAAAGATGAAGAGGTAGCTAGACAAATAAGGGTACAGCGATAGGTTAGATTTTAGATTGAGGTAGAGATGCAGCAAAAGATTGCAAAGAGATTGAAATAGAAATTAGAAGATTTAGTGGGAGGGAGAACGGTGGGGAACATTGATGGGTGAGGTAGCGAGAATGGTAAGGTAAAAAGTGAGTTCAGTTAGCGAGTTGGAGGCAGAGAGAGGTAGACGGGTAAAGAGGTGAGGTATTGAGAGAAATATTGAGGGATGCAAGGTGCAGAGAACAGTGACGAAGAGTGAGAGACAAAATTAGAAAAAGGATAAAAAGGCAGTTCAGGCAAACAGAATAGTGAGAGCTGAGAGACAGATAGAAAGAGGTGTTTTAACAAGATACTAAGAGTGAGATAAAGAGATAAGGTAAAGAGAAATAAAGTCGAGCGAGAGGAGAGATGAAGGGAGGTCCGATGGAAACCGAGCAGTGAAGCTCACAGAGAGGAGTGAGGTAGAGACAGAGCTGGAGTACCGATATGGGGTAAAGGTAGCTACAAAGAGTGGTAAAGAGAGAGGTAAGGCTGTGAGAGAGAGGTGGTGAGAGACATAGCTGTACAGAGACATAGCTGAGGTAGAGATAGATGAGATATTGAGATGGAGAAATAGGGGTAGGTGCATAGAGATGGTGTAAAGAGGGGTGAGGTACAAGAGGTGTGGGCATGTGAATAGCAAGCCATGGGACAGAGACTTTTTTTATTTGTAATTGCCGCCAACTGCCTGAAATTGCCAGGGCCCTCCAAGGTTCTCTGAAGCAGTTACACCAGGCTATCGGTGTAAAAATAATCTGTTTTTTCATGCCCTCTGTTACTACAGTTAGACCTCTGGCTCTTCAAATCTCTTTACCAGGGGGGCTCTAGAGGTGGGGGGTCCTGGGCCCTTGCCCAGGCCTTGAATCGTTTTTGACAGAAGGCTGTTGAGTGCATCCCACCGGGTGCTCGAGTCTCGTAGTGCGAAGCACCCCTCAGCACTGGGGAAGCTCATACCCAAAAAGGACAAACAATGGCGGAATCCAGGGGTAGGCGCCTTCTCCCCTTTCCAGAATCCATGACCAAATACCCGCATGGCAATGGCCAACCACATATTTGATACCATGGTAATCAGCTATCCCTTGCATTGAGCGCAGTTTGACATTAATGCTTGGGAATGGATTTTAAGAGGCGATAACAAATGTAAGGCTGTGAACTAACAGGTGGCGCTCTCTGTTCGCTCAGCTGCCCAGACCAGCAACGTGACCTGCAATGGCAGATGTATGCCCCCTATGGACCAGTGTAGGGCTCTTGTGGTATTTATGGCCTCTGTGCTGCTAGTGAGTGATGGTCTGCTGTGCCCTGCATGCCTGTGAGTTGTTGTACACACCGTGCTCCCCTCAATCTGGCCCGGTAAAAGATGGGAACACAAGAGGAATAGCATTGATCTCCCTGTTTAATTACCTTACAGCATTTATCAGGGTTTCATTAGCTCGTTTGTGCGACTCTAATATTTCAAAATGGAAACATGCATCCCCCGGGCTGTCTGCTCGCCCTGTCAATCTCTTCTAGGACTGGCCCGCTGGAGCTGGGTCTCTCAGCTTCCTTCTCTGGCCTTTGGAAGAAGTTGTGTGGCTTTGGTTTCTCTGGCCTCTGGAAGAAGTTGTGTGCCTTCGGTACACACACTCGTCTTTTTCGTAGCTTGCAGTACTTACAAATATGTCTGCAAAGCACCCGTTATTTGGCCCTGTGCCCAACACTTCATGGACGGCCAACCTCCTCTGCACTTAGCTTCTGACTGTTGCACAGCAGGGTTTGCCAAAGGGCCTGGCCTTCAGCTGCGGGAGATTGTCTAGATAAGAGTTTGTTACCCTGTGGTCCACAGACCGCGGTGTCTGACACCTACTCCAGGAGCCTACAACTGTTTAAAAATTAAATAACGTTTGTAGATTATTAAAGTATACGTGTGTGTGTGTGTATGTTGGAAAGTGGATTCTTGGTAGGGGCAAATGTAGGTCTGCCACTGGCAATAAGGCCACTAACACATGATAGGACTCAGCATAGGTCTTAGAAAATTATTCCCATGCTCAACCCTTGGTAGCTTGGCTGCGAGCAGGCAGGCTTAACTTCAAAGACAGGTATGTAAAGCATTTAAAAACACCAATTCAGTAAATAATTAAGACACAACACATAATAAAAATCCAACACCAATTTATAAAAATAGGAAATATTTTTATCTTTAAAATGACACCAAAACGACAAAAATCCAATGTAGGGAACCGGAGATATGAATTTTTAAAGATTTATCACTTTATAGCACTTAGAAACATATAGCACAATGTTGGGATATCTGGTCGCGATGGACCGGCTCAAAGTCAAAGTTTCAGGCCGACCGCGATGGAGCCGTGAGCGGCTACCCCTCGCGGTAGGTCCCGGTCACAGTTTTTACCTTCGGACTTAGAAACCTTTATGGAGCTTTTTCTCGCGGGGTCCCTCGATGCTCTTCACCAGGCCGGATTCGGTGAGGGTTTGCCGGCCTCGGATTTCTTCTACTCCCGGTCAAACTCTGGAAGTCGGACCTACGGAGCTTTTAGCGGGACAAACCTGGATGGCTTGGCCGGCTCGCGGTTGAAGGCAGGCGGCTTGGCTGGCCAGGTTGAGTCGGTCCCCCTATGGAGCTGTTTTCCAAAGTTGCTCCAAAGTTCTCCAAACTCCTGGAACTTCTTCCTGAAGTTCCCCAAAGGGTCCTAAAGTGTCTCAAACTCACTCCAAGGGTCTGGAAGCTCCAAGATGGTCCTTGAAAGTTGAGGACTTCAGTTCCCACAATCCACTTGGACAAAACCCTTACAAATCCACTGGTAATTCTCCAGGTTGAGGATCCTTGGTGGTGATGTTCCAGGTGAGCTCTGTTAACATGTAGCTTGCAGGGAGTCCACTCCTTAGTTCTTTTACAGCAAGGTAATCCACAGGGCTGTAGTTTCAGCTGGTGCAGTCTTCAGAAGGCAGGCCTTAGAATTTGCACCACAACTTCTCAGCATGGCAACGTCTTGCTTTCTTAAGTTTCAAGCAGCAGATCTGAGAGACACTGCCCCTCTCAGATACTTATTCCAAGTTCTCTGGGTCAAGCAGGAGGTCACTGCTGACCAATGGGAGCAGGGCAACTCCCCAAGGATATGACCACATCCTGTAGAGTGTGGCATTATTTTGTCCCAGAGTGCACCAAATCCTCCAAATTCATAATGGCTGATTTTTCAGCAGGGAGGTAAGAGCTGGCTAAACACACCCCTAGGATGGCTACTTTCCATAGACTCTCCCCCTTGCATCTGTGCATTCCTTCCATAAGCCTAGCTCTGGCTGAGGTGAAAAGTTTAGAGTTGTAAATGACACTGGTTTCTTCCCTCCTCTTTGAAGACCATGGTTTACGACTCCCTCCCCCCACCCCCCCACCCCTGCCCTGGCATTCCTGTGGAACAGCACTTTGCCCTCCCAGAAGAGCTGGTTAACCCCAGGGGCTCTTTATCACCTCTTCAAAGCAGCCTGGCTAATCCACTTAACTCTGACCAATCAGGACAGACCACTGGAAGGCTGAATCTGGACTTACAAACAAGAAAGTCTTATAACTTCTTGTCTGTACATTTTAGGAGAAATTCAACAATGATATTGTTGGATTTATCACTACCATTCTGGGAAGTCTTTGAATGGAAGTTCTATCATTCCCCTATCAGGAGTTATTAGTTAATAACCTCTTGCCATGTTAACCTATGTGGCATGGGATTTGCAATGGGAAAAATGACTTGGGCCATTTTTCCAGCACCAGGCCTTATAAAAACATATTTTATAAGTACTCCGCCTATATCTACAGAACCCCCACCCCATGGAACACCTAGGGGACATTTTAGGGGTTCTGAATCTGTAGAAATATTGCAGATCCTCCCTCCACAGTGCTCCTAGCATCAAAGTCGAATTTGGGCAGCACTTTATCACAATTTGGGGAGTGAAATGTGAAATTTAACTTAACCCAGGGCATATAAAACTCCTTTTATAAGGGTCCACCTTATAAATACCTGACCCCCCACCCCTGGGACACCTAGGGGAGACCCTGGGGGTTCCTAATATGCCAAAACATTGTAGGTTATCCATTTTTAAGTGCCCCAAACACCAAAGTCGAGTTTGGGCACAATTTACTTTTAAAAGCAGTCCTGGAACCCAGGGCTGCTTTTAAACTGACCTCAGGCTTCAGCAGTGCACACATGCAAGTGCAGAAAAGGCTGCTGGCCTCTAAACTGCCATGCCCTACTATATACTAGGGACTGATAGGTAGTTTCACTCCCCCTGCCCTATTATGTACTAGGGGCTTATAGGGTAGGTCATGCCAATCACAGGGGTACCCCAACCCATAGTGTACCCTAGTGTATGTAGGTGTTTTCACTGTATTCTAAGTGTTTTCAGCATAGCACTGGCCCTGGGCCTGGTTAGGCAAAGCCCAGGGTCAGTCAGAGTCAGTTACCACCAGTAGCAGTCAGCAAAAAGTTGGGGGGTGCCCAGGGCACAGGATGACTTTGCAACAGTGTAAAATTGAAGTTTAAAAAAAAAAATGCTCTACTACGTGTTAGGAATTTGAAAATGGCTGCAAAAACGTGAAGTTTTGTTACTCCAGTATTGGAACTTTCATAGACTTATATGCTTGAATCATTCCCCGTCGTCATGATGGGAGTCCCCAATACTTAAAATAGTAGTAGTAGTAGTAGTAGACTTAAATAGACATCATACACTAATGGGTATAGACTAAAGACCACCTAGGCCTCTTAGTTTGATAACCTATACTAGTCCTTATAAAGAAAAGGACCACATTTTTGCCTCAACCAATTAGCACTAATCACCCTCTAGAACACTCCTGAAGGAAGCTCAGAACCTCAGATTTTCTACCGCTTTCTCATCAAAAATAAAGAATTTTGGACTTTTTCTACAGGAAAGTACAATTTTATTATATCTTCTTAACATTATCGTCCTACTTTTGTGCGTCTTCAGTATATCTGGACTATGTCTGACAAGGCTAAGAAGGTTCTCTTCAGAGAATTTGCCACTTGCCTGAAGAAAAGACTTTATGTGGATGATCCCCACAAAAATAGCATTTACTGCCTATATCCATCTCATAAGGCGTCAGAATGCAAGATTTGTCGTACTTTTTCTAATAAGACCCTCAGAGACAGGGAAGGACGTCTTCTCATCTAGCTTCAGAAATTGAAAACTAGATCAGACCCTGTGTCAGACTCTGAGAGTGACCAGTCTACATCTACAAAAGCCTCATCAAAAAGGGGCAAGAGAGTCATCACAGTCTGATAAAGAGCCTGCTAAAAAGTGCGTCAAGAAGTCCTCTCATGAGTCTTCCTCTGAGCGCAAAGGTTCTCATAAAAAAGAACAGCCATCTAAGACTGTTGCTGAACCAAAAACACCTCCTGCTGAACTTAAACTGACTTTAAAAAAACCTACTTCTGACATTCTGTCAGGAAGTTCAGTCAGTGAAGAAAAGTACTTCAGCGGCGTCGACGACAAGAGGATGCATTTCTGGCACGTCGACGACATGTTCTATGGCCATCTCATCGTCGATGACAACCCTGACATCGTCGACGCGAGGTCCAGTTTCATCGACCATCTCCTTAATATCTCACAAGGGGATTGACACACCGTCGACGAAGCACTCGTCGTCGACGCTGTAGCCGACTACATTGTTGAAGAAAATACTGTTGACGAGGTCGTCGTCGACGTCGCCACTGTAGACGGAAAAAAGGTCGACGCAGCAACGGTCGGCAAGGTCATCACCGTCGACGAGTGCACCACCGTCGACGGACACATTGCCGTCAACAAAATCATCATCGTCGTCGTCGACGACATCACCTACGGCAAGTACAGTTAAGGCTGTGGAAGTGAAGACTCCGTCATGGACGCAATCGTCAATGCATCCGTCGATGCACTCGTCGACGAAAGTTATATCTATGAAACTGACTATGCCAAAGAAGATTCTGGTATCAGAAATCACGCCTGAACACACCTCACCCAGCAAAATTACTCCTCTCTTACCCACTCACCTTTTAGCTGAGGGAGATTCTGAAGAAGGGGATGAAGATGAAGGTCCCTTTGGGGTTGCATATAGCCCTTCAGAATTGCACATCAAGTGCCAACCAGACGATGATGAGGATGATGATGACCAACAATACTATGGTCAAGCCTATTTTACCCAGCCTCAACAACATCATCAGTACCATGAGGAAATGGTCACAATGCTGTCTGCATTACTGACTGATTTGCAGTTTATGCTGCAGGACTACAGACAGCGCTTCCCACCTTCGAACCCACCTAATATACCTCCTCCTCCGGTGACCTCGCCAGTGAGAGTTAAGGCTCCTACGGTCCTTTCAGTGCCGAATACTCCACAATCTGTTCCTCTCCAGGAACCAGTATCGTTTGATGAGGAAGGGGAACTTCATGATACAGCTTCTGAATGGGATGACTACAGGATGTTTTCACCAGCCTCGCCTACTCCTCCTCCGGTAGATTCCCCACCTGCGGATATTGGGGGATTTCACAATCTGTTGGAGCGTGCTGTGAAAAGGTTTGCCATACCAATGCCTTCCAAACAGGCGGACTGCTTCTTATATGACTTTAAGGAACCATTTCGTAAGTCAGTTAGGGCTATTCCCATAATTGATTATATTTGGGAGGAAGGTGTTAGAATTATGAAGAACCCAGCATCTGTGCCAGCAGTGCTTCCACGTCTAGATAAAAAGTATAAAACGACTGAGGACGCCCCAGCGTGCCTCACAGGACACCCAAAACTGGACTCTGTAGTGATGAAGGCCGCTCAACGCCGCTCGAAGAATCCTACGGTATCCCTTTCTGCGCCTCCAAACAAAGAGGGCAGACGTTTAGATTCTATTGGGAAAAGATTCTCATCAATGTCCGCTCTCACAGTAAATGCAGCAAACTCCTTGGCGATTTTAGGGCGCTATGATCGCCAAATGTGGTCGGACATTGCTTCTTATATTGATCAATTGCCGGAAGATGTTAAAGAGGAGGCAAAAAAGCTATTACATGAAGGAGAAAGAACATCAAACGAAAGCCACCTCCTTTCGTCCTGAGGTTCAAAACAAAATATTGGACCTTACATACGACGGAGAGGCTCTTTTTGACATCCATGTAGAGGAAGCCCTTAAAACCATCAAGGCAGACACAGACACTGCCAAGTCTTTGGGGACGCTGCAGTTTCGAAAAACTCCCTTTCGGGGATCAAAGGGTAGAGGTCAACCTTCTTATAGAGGAGGATACCAGCAATACCGTTACCCGGCGTATTCTTCCACGTCAGTCATACAGACCTCAGTTCCAACAAAGACAACCGCCTCAGACATCCTATGTCAGAGCAAATAGAGGAAAGACGTCAAGGGCTGGCAAGGATACTAGCCACCGCCAATGATGCATCTCCGGCTCCAACTCTCAGTTCACCAAGCCAATTGTTTCAATCTCATCCTACCCGCCTGGTAGTCAACATTTCATACTTCCTCCATCAATGGCAAGCCATTGCTACGGACCAGTGGGTCCTACGCCTAGTTCAATTTGGACACACTCTAGAATTTACCCAAAAAACGCCTACAAACCCCCCACAAGCCTCCCACCATAAACATCTCGGGGCTCTTCAACAAGAGGTAAAAAACATGCTAAAAAAAGGGGCAATAGAGAAAGTACCATTCTCAAACAGGGGCACAGGTTTTTATTCCAGTTTCTTGATCAAAAAGAAGTTAAGGCAGTGGAGACCAATTTCGGACCTTCGAAATCTCAATCTGTATCTGAAGAAACAATCTTTCAGAATGAAAACATTGCAAGACGTACTGAAGCTCCTGAACAAACACGATTTCATGACAACATTAGACCTCCAAGACGCCTATTTCCATGTGCCAATTCACCCAAAACACAGAAAATACCTGAGATTTGTGGTAGCCGGATGCCACTACCAGTTCAGAGTGCTCCCATTTGGCCTCAAGTCTGCGCCCAGAATTTTTACGAAGTGTCTCGCCCCAATTGCAGCATTTCTCAGACAGCGGAAAATCAAGTCTTCCCGTATCTGGACGACTGGCTTATCAAAGCCCCGTCCAAGCGAGAGCGTCCACGAAGGCTTGCACAGATCTTTTCAAAAGCTTGGGTCTGACTATAAATCAGCAAAAATCCAATCAGAATCCGTCACAAAAGATTGTCTTCCTAGGAGCTCTACTGGACACGGTCTGCTTAAAAGCATACCCAGCAGAGGAACGTCAGCGGCGATTTCTTGTTCTGGCAAATTCCATCAAAAGAAAAAAGTCACTTTCGGTCCGACTTTTCAAATCCCTTTTAGGGATGATGTCGTCATGAATACCACTGATTCCGTTTTGTCGTCTCAGGATGCGCCCATTTCAGGAGGAGCTGGACAGACGGCAGTGGGTACAGTCAGTAGGCTCATTCGAACACATCGTCAGAGTAACTCCACGTATGGTGAAGGCCCTAGAGTGGTGGTTAGACACAGACCACTTGTCAGTAGGGATGTCCTTGCATCAAGAAGCCGCACCACTAGTGATCACAACAGATGCGTCCTTAGAGGGATGGGGAGCTTACCTACAAGAGCTCCAAGTTAGCGGAAAATGGCATCAAGCTCGAACTCAATCTCACATAAATTTGTTAGAGTTGAAAGCTGTGCATCTAGCCCTCCAGGCGTTTCTGCCCAGGATACAGAATTCATCAGTGCTAGTCCGAACGGACAATACCACAAGGAT
The DNA here is from genome assembly GCA_963921515.1 of Calotriton arnoldi. Lineage (NCBI taxonomy): Eukaryota > Metazoa > Chordata > Amphibia > Caudata > Salamandridae > Calotriton > Calotriton arnoldi. Next base: position 1,689,746 of record CAWUFW010000444.1, read on the forward strand.
GCACTATGTAAACAAGCAAGGGGGCACAAAATCTCGCCTTCTCTCTGAGGAAGCCCAAAACTTGTGGGAATTGGCTATAGACCACGGATTCTGCCTCCGAGCAGAACATGTTCCAAGACGGCAGAACACGATTGCGGACACGTTAGACAGACTGACATCATCGTGTCTCAAATGGGAGCTGCACCACCAGACCCTGAGGAGCGTATTCCTACGCTGGGGCACACCGAACTTGGACTTGTTTGCAACTCCCCAGAACAGCAAATTGCGGTACTATGCAAGTTGCCATCTCCAACAGGGGTCATGGGGGAATGCCTTTTCAATTGCATGGTCCGGCATCTTTGCTTACGCTTTTCCTCCCATTCCTCTTCTTCCAAGCGTCCTGAGAAAGATGAAAATCGAGCCATGCAAACTGATCCTCATCGCTCCGGCATGGCCATGTCAACACTGGTACACGGAAATGCTTCTCCTATCGCAAGTCCCACACTTCAAACTTCCAGTGATTCCAGATCTCCTGACCATGAACCAGGGGCAGATACTACACCCAGACCTCAAGAGCCTGCATTTGTCAGCTTGGCTCCTGAATACAATGAATTCAGACATCTAAACATTTCTAGTGAATGCCGCAATATCCTAGCCAAAGCGAGGGCGGACAGTACCAACAAGACATACCGCCTCAAGTGGAAGCGTTTCTGCATCTTGTGTCATCGGGAGAGTTTACATCCACTGTCTTCCTCTCCAGAACAGATCCTACCTTACCTTCTGCTTCTCGCAAAATCAGGTTTGGCACATAGTTCTATTAAAGTTCACTTAGCTGCCATTTCCCGGTACAGAAGATCATCGTCTTCTTCTCCTCTATGGTCTTCTAGAGTAATTAAAGAGTTTCTCAAAGGGCTCTTTCGAGTGTTTCCGCCAGTTAGACCTCCACCGCCAGCCTGGCAACTGAACACGGTTCTTTCACAGTTAATGAAAACCCCCTTTGAACCAATTCACACTGCAGAAATCAAATTCCAATCTTGGAAGTTGGCTTTGATGCTTGATTTGACCTCAGCCAGACGGGTCCGTGAAATACAAGCTTTTGTAATAAAGGAACCTTTGTTGCAATTCAGTTCAGATGGAGTTCTGCTCCGAACAAATTCAAAGTTCATTCTCAAGGTGCCATCTGATTTCCACCTTAACGAACCAGTGGTTCTAAAAACGTTCTTCCCGAACCCTACGACATCGGCGGAGAGAGCTTTGCATTCATTGGACGTCAAATGTTACCTAAAGTTTTATTTAGATAGTTGAGAGGTTTTACAGAAAGATTTTGTTCTATTTGTGGCATACAGTGCACCAAGGAAAGGTTTTCCACTCTCCAAACAGAGTATTTCCAGGTGGATTGCAGGTGCAATACAATTCTGTCATCAAAAGGCTGGTAGACCTCTGTCGGCTAGAGTTCGAGCCCATTCCACGAGGTCAGTGGCAACATCTACAGCTTTATTTGCGGGAGTATCACTTCCGGAAATTTGCCGGGCAGCAACGTGGAAGAATAGACACGTTTTCACCCGGCACTACTGTTTGGACTCAGCAGTTCTCAATGATACAGCAGTGGGTCAGGCAGTACTTAAGCATCTGTTCCATTAAGGTGAGCCACCCCTGTCTACCCTCCTACCTATATTCAACTGTATTACATTTCTGTATGGTAATTTGGTTGTTGTCTTGAATGCTTATGGAAGTTTTTTCCTTGACTGTTAACATTATGGTTATGTCTTTTACACTGTTTGGTGATTGCTTGCAGGTTACACTGTTTAGATTCCTGTTAAGCGTCAAAACTATGGTAAATGTGCTACCAAACTGCTTGCTACTCTGATTCAAGCATGTGAATCTATGAAAGTTCCAATACTGGAGTAAGAAATAAGTTACTTACCTGCAAGTGTAGTTCTCCAGTATTGGAAGCTTTCATAGATTCACATGCGACCCACCCTCCACCCCAGGGAGAAGCTCACCTTAGATGTCTCAACAGGTTGTATATAGCACTTGTGCACGAAAATCTGAGGTTCTGAGCTTCCTTCAGGAGTGTTCTAGAGGGTGATATATTACTTAGCCATTTTGCCCCTAATGCATGCTCTCTTTTTGTCAGTGCATACCAGTGCTTCTATTGAGGCCATCAGTCATCCATACAAACTTTGCTTACACAAGTCAAGCTAAGGAGAAGAAATAAGTTAATTACCTGTAACTGTAGTTCTCCAGTATTGGAAGCTTTCATAGATTCACATGCTTGAATCATTCCCCGTCGTCATGATGGGAGTCCCCGGTACTTAAAATAGTAGTAGTAGACTTAAATAGTCATAATACACTAATAGGTATAGACTTAAGGAGGCCTAGGCCTCTTAGTTTAATTACCTATCCTAGTCCTTATAAAGAAAAGGACCACATTTTTGTCTCAACCAATCAGTACTAGTTGGAGCCTAAAGAAATAAAACCACATTTTGAAAAGCTCTAACTTTTCCGTTAAAATGTTGATTTTTATGTATTATTTTTTATTTGTGAATTAAAAAACATATCTCATAATTTGTGCACTTGTTTGATGTATACTTGCTTCTATTTTTGTGCATTGTTTTGATATTAACATTGTTAAGGCCAGAGTCCCCAGTAGTGATTCATTGGGGGCCAACATAAGTGAAAAAAGTTAAAAGCTACTAGTCTAGACTCCTCGAATAACAATGCATCTAATCACACAGCATATATCTTCTTGGCCCCAATATGTAGGGTGTGTTCTCCAATAACGCCTTTGGTTAGGTTACATTGTTGTTACCTCTCTGTACCAAGCGATGGGTCGAAACCCCAACTGAATCTTTCAGATATGTGTTAAATGATATCTGAATTCGCATAAAACACCCTTAAAGAACATTTAATGTAAATTGTGTAAATGCTGTCTCTGGTTTCGCTGTTTGGGAGATAGCTTGGAAATGAATAAGCAGGCAGTTTTTAACTTACAATTAAGAGTGACGTGATGCTTTACGGCTGATAAAGTAGATTTTTGCAAATGTGTTTGGCAGTGAGCTCTCACTAAATTATTGTCGAAAATGTGTTTCTAGAATATTGGGGCATCAGATGTTCCTTCATTTTTGCCCCATTCATTGTGACAAAGCCTTTGGGTGCCTAGAGTTGCATTCGCCTTCGATCCTGCCTATGATTCTGTTCATCTGTGAACACACAATAAGCACTTGAACAGCTCCAGCAAAGGATATTTTTAAACACGGGGGCTGCACCTCTTTGCACCAAAAACAATTCTTCAGTGACATTAAATCTGAGATGGAAGGAATGGATAAAAATCGAGATGAAGGTCGGTTCTAGGAGCTTCTGTAGGGTGGCCAGGTGTCGAGCCTCAAAGCTGCCCTGGAGGAGGCGAAGGCTTCTAATTCTCATATGGTGTTCTGTCCATCACATTTCTAGTTTGATGACACAGCGCTCTCTGAAGCACATGGTTCCCCATATAGTTCTAAGGGTTTCCGGTTGCCAGGAACAAGCTTTGGGGGGCACCGGGTAGCCCTTTTATCTTTAAAGGTTTTTGGAGCTGGTGTGCCTTCAAGGACGTGGAGGACGCATCTTTTGAGCGTAGCTGTGAAACGTGTTTCTGGGGAAAATATTCCAAATATACTGCCAGCTGTTGAGCATGTTCCTTTCACTGGTCTGCCGCTCTTCACGCAGGGTAGAAATGTGGCTTTAGAGATGAGCCTCAATATGGCCGAGGCGCTGCTTTTGTACAACCAGAGGTTTGTTGGCCATTTCAAGATATTCATGGTCGGACTGATCCCCAGACCTCTTGCAAGTGAACACAGCGTGTAAAGAAGAGGTGCCCACCTACCACAATGGATTAATCGGTTCTTTAGCTCTCCCACCGCTAGCATCGCGTATTAGAACCCTGTGTCTTAGTGAATGAAATATTGGTTGATGCCAACAAGAGATACTCTGCTGTTAGCCTAGAGGTGGATCACAGCGGCCAAAGGTGGTCCTAAAGATGGCTGAGTTCAGGATATTTACAGACTGGCCAGTGAGCTTCTGGACACCTTTAGTCCAATTCCCGCATCCTGACAGTGTCTAGTTGTTGCACTTTAATGAAGCCCCTGGGATGCTTTTCTTGGTCAGATTATCATGCAGCTTTTTATGTGAATAGGACTGAAAATAGTCAACATTGTCATAAATATCGTCATTTTATTTATGTGTTTTAAGATTAAAGCCCTTACTACCTTCATTTATTTTTTGGTTCCCAGTCGATCACATTGAACATCTGTTTCACATTGCACAAGACAATTGTTTAGGGAAGATGCAAGATTTGTGCAGTTAAAAACGTAACATTCAGCTTTCCACCAAAACCTCAAAGTCGGACAGTGGCATGGCAGTGTTCAAATGGCCTTTGTCTGCAAGGTAATCGCAGGTGGTATTATAATTGATAATAGGAGTGAGATCAGTAAGTAAACAAGTCCCTGAAATTGGGAGCTCAGGCTATGGCTGAGGGTGCTCAGGTGGGACCCAGCTGGTGACCCTGCATTCCCATTCGTATGCTGCATATGTACTGGTGCATTAGGTAGTTGTGCTGTGTGCGACTGCCCACGCCTTACCACCAAGTGCTACCACAACGCTGTTGGGTGTGCGTGCCATTAATTCGGCACCACCATGAGTTCAGAAGTACATGTTGCCTACTCATCTGGGCTTCCCAATAGCTGCCTATTACTCCTGCTGGATGGATGGCAAAAAGCCACCACTGTGGCATCTGTGGTTGTCCTTTATGTGCATCACTACCTCTTAAACCCAACTACTGCTTCAGTTCATAGGATAATCACTTTGTGCTTGCTCTTGCTGGCTACTAATGAGCAACCTTCTCCGTAAGTTGCACCTTCACTGCTTCAGGGTGAATGCCACATGGCGTACGTCCAAAGGTTGTGTCTTCGTCACTCCTGGGTGGGCACTGCGTGGCATAGAGCCAGCTGCATCACAGTGCATGCACGAGTTGTTCCTCTGTTACTCCAGGGTGGGCACTACATGGCATACAGTGACTGGGTTTGTTCGTTGTTGTAAGCCCCTGGGATGGCGAACATCAGTCGTTTGTAAATCTATCAATAATAACCAGGTTTTGTTGGGAGCATTGCCATACACCCTTTTACATCATGGTGTTTGTGGTCAGATTGCAACCTAAATGGTGTGTGTTTGAAAAACCAATGCAATTGTGTTGAATCAGTTGACCATTCGTCTCTCTGAATTCCGCTGGTGTCCGCGTCCTGTTAACGATCACAAACAAATGCATCAAGATGCCCTACACTACCACTGTATTTGCCGTTTTACCTTTTTATTGCATATTTGTGTTCTTTTTACTGTTTGAAATGTGTGACCCTCGTTTTTACTTTCTATGTAGTTATAACACCTCAAAGCCTTGGTTGGATAGTCACATGTATATTTCAACTGTGATAGCTTTGTACTATATGCAAATTCAGTCCTGAAATACCTAATTTGAGCGAGGCCTTATACTGCTCCTCCATGTCTACAAGTAGACTTGGGGGCAACTTTCCGTTGCAATTCGACTGCGAGTTTTTTCTGGCTAGTGGTAAACTTCGGGACAGTCACCTTTGATGGCACCTGGTTGGCTCTGTAATGGCAAGGGTTGAGGAAGAAAAGCATTACTGTAAAGTGGTGAGTGAATGTATGCTGCTATGTACCTTGCAGGACCTGTGATGGCAGTGAGAGAATTACTCAGAACAGCGCGTCATAGCATGGGGTGACTTGGAAGGAATCAGCATTGCCGTAGCATTGCACTCAGTGCTGCTGTGCCAGTGACCCCACATTAACACTGCACACCATGCAAAAATATCATCGAGCCTGGTGTGGCAATCCAGAACAGGCTGAAACTATCACCCTGGTTTGGAACTGCAGACCAGGCTGAAATATGTTACTGTTCCCTGTGTAGCACTGCAGACCAGGCTGGAATATCACTGACCCTGGTGTGGTACTGCAGATCAAACTGAATATCATTGACCCTGGTGCGGCACAGCAGATCAGGCTGAAATATCAATGACCCTGGTGTGATGCTGCAGACCAGGCTGAAATATGTTACTGTTCCCTGTGTAGCACTGCAGATCAGGCTGGAATATCACTGACCCTGGTGTGGTGCTGCAGATCAAACTGAATATCATTGACCCTGGTGTCGTACTGCAGATCACGTTGGAATATCACTTGCCTGGTGTGGTACTGCAGATCAGGCTGAAATATCGTTGACCCTGGTGTGATGCTGCAGATCAGGCTGAAATATCGTTCACCCTGGTGTGACACTGCAGATCAGGCTGAAATATCTCTTACCCTGGTGTTGTACTGCAGATCAGGTTGATATATCATTGATCCTGGTGTGGTGCTGCAGATCAGGCTGCAATATCACTTACCTGGTGTGGTACCACAGATCAGGCTGAAATATCAATGACACTGGTGTCGTACTGCAGATCACGTTGGAATATCACTTGCCTGGTGTGGTACTGCAGATCAGGCTGAAATATCGTTGACCCTGGTGTGATACTGCAGATCAGGCTGAAATATCGTTGACCCTGGTGGGGTACTTCAGATCAGGCTGAAATATCATTGACCCTGGTGTGATACTGCAGATCAGGCTGAATATCATTGACCATGGTGTGGCACTGCAGATTGGGCTGAAATATCTTTGACCCTGGTGTGGTAACGCAGATGAGGCTAAATTGTCGTTGACCCTGGTGTGGTAACGCAGATCAGGCTAAATTGTTGTTGACCCTGGTATGGTACTGCAGATCAGGCTGAAATATCACTGACCCTGGTGTGGTACTGCAGATCAGGCTGAAATATCAATGCCCCTGGTGTGGTACTTCAGATGAGGCTGAAATATCACTGCCCCTGGTGTGGCACTGCAAATCAGGTTGAAATATCATTGACCCTCGTGTGGTACTGCAGATAAGGCTGGAATATCACTTACCCAGTGTGGTACTACCGATCAGGGTGAAATATCACTTCCCTGGCGTGGTACTGCAGATCAGGGTGAAATATCACTTCCCTGGGGTGGTACTGCAGATCAGGGTTAAATATCACTTACCGTGGTTTGGTACTGCAGAACAGGTTGAAATATCATTGATCATGCTGTGGTACTGCAGATCAGGATGGACTATCACTGACCCTGGTGTGGTACTGCACATCAGGCTGAAATATCACTTACCAGGTGTGGTTCTACAGATCAGGCTGAAATATCATTGACCCTTGTGGGGTACTTCAGATCAGGCTGAAATATCACTACCTCTGGTGTGGTAATGCAGATCAGGCTGAAATATCACTACCCCTGGTGGGGTACTTCAGATCAGGCTGAAATATCGTTGACCCTGGTGTGATACTGCAGATCAGGCTGAAATATCGTTGACCCTGGTGTGATGCTGCAGATCAGGCTGAAATATCGTTCACCCTGGTGTGATACTGCAGATCAGACTGAAATATCGTTGACCCTGGTGTGATACTGCAGATCAGACTGAAATATCGTTGACCCTGTTGTGGTACTGCAGATCAGGTTGAAATATCATTGACCCTGGTCTGGTACTGCAGATAAGGCTGGAATATCATTGACCATGGTTTGGCACTGCAGATTGGGCTGAAATATCTTTGACCCTGGTGTGGTACTGCAGATCAAACTGAATATCATTGACCCTGGTGTGGTACTGTCGATCAGGCTGAAATATCACTGACCATGGTGTGGTACTGCAGATCAGGCTGAAATATCACTGACCCTGGTGTGGCACTGCAGATCAGGCTAAAATATCACTGACCCTGGTGTGGTTGTCAGATCAGGCTGAAATGTCACTGCCCCTGGTGTGGCACTGCAGATAAGGCTGGAATATCACTTACCCGGTGTGGTACTACAGATCAGGGTGAAATATCACTTCCCTGGTGTGGTACTGCAGATCAGGTTGAAATATCATTGATCCTGCTGTGGTACTGCAGATCAGGCTGCAATATCACTTACCTGGTGTGGTACCACAGATCAGGCTGAGATATCATTGATCCTGGTGTGGTACTGCAGATTTGGCTGGGATGTCACTTACCTTAGTGTGATACTGCATATCAGGCTGGAATATCACCCACCTGGTGTGGTACTGCAGATCAGGCTGGACTATACCCGACCCTTGTGTGGTACTGAAGATCAGGGTGAAATACCATTACCTCTGGTGTGGTACTGCAGATCAGGGTGAAATATCACTGACCCTGGTGTGGTACTGCAGATCAGGCTGAAATATCACTTACCTTGGTGTGGCGCTGCAGATCAGGCTGAAATATCTCTTACCCTGGTGTGGTACTGCAGATCAGGCTGAAATATCAATGACCCTGGTGTCGTACTGCAGATTACGTTGGAATATCACTTACCTGTTGTGGTACTGCAGATTGGGCTGAAATATCTTTGACCCTGGTGTGGTAGCGCAGATCAAGCTAAATTGTCGTTGACCCTGGTGTGGTAACGCAGATCAGGCTAAATTGTTGTTGACCCTGGGATGGTACTGCAGATTAGGCAGGGACTTACCCTGGTGTGGTACTGCAGATCAGACTGAAATATCATTGCCCCTGGTGTGAAACTGCAGATCAGGCTGAAATATCATTGCCCCTGGTGTGAAACTGCAGATCAGGCTGAAATATCACTTACCTGGTGTGGTACTGCAGATCAGGTTGAAATATCACTGCCCCTGGTGTGATGTGGTGTGGTACTGCAGATCAGGTTGAAATATCATTGATCCTGCTGTGGTACTGCAGATCAGGCTGGAATATCATTGCCCCTGGTGTGAAACTGCAGATCAGGCTGGAATATCACTGCCCCTGGTGTGGTACTGCAGATCAGGTTGAAATATCATTGATCCTGCTGGGGTGCTGCAGATCAGGCTGCAATATCACTTACCTTGTGTGGTACCACAGATCAGGCTGAAATATCACTGCCCCTGGTGTGAAACTGCAGATCAGGCTGGAATATCACTTACCCGGTGTGGTACTACAGATCAGGGTGAAATATCACTTACCGTGGTGTGGTACTGCAGAACAGGTTGAAATATCATTGATCCTGCTGTGGTACTGCAGATCAGGTTGATATATCATTGATCCTGCTGTGGTGCTGCAGATCAGGCTGCAATATCACTTACCTTGTGTGGTACCACAGATCAGGCTGAAATATCATTGATCCTGGTATGGTACTGCAGATCAGGCTGGGATATCACTTACCTTAGTGTGATACTGCATATCAGGCTGAAATATCACTCGCCTGGTGTGGTACGGCAGATCAGGCTGGACTATACCTGACCCTTGTGTGGTACTGAAGATCAGGGTGAAATACCATTGCCCCTGTTGTGTACCGCCGATCAGGCTGAAATATCATTGCCCCTGGTGTCACTGCAGATCAAACTGAATATCATTGCCCGTGGTTTTGTACTGCAGATCAGGCAGGGATATCACTTACTGTGGTACTGCGGATCAGGCTGAAATATCACTTGCCTGGTGTGGTACTGCAGATCAGGCTGAAATATAATTGACCCTGGTGTGATACTGCAGTTCAGGCTGAAATATCTTTGACCCTGTGGTGATAGTGCAGATTGGGCTTAAATATCTTTGACCTTGGTGTGATACTGCAGTTCAGGCTGAAATATCATTGACCCTGGTGTGATACTGCAGTTCAGGCTGAAATATCGTTGACCCTGGTGTGATACTGCAGTTCAGGCTGAAATATCGTTGACCCTGGTGTGATACTGCAGTTCAGGCTGAAATATCGTTGACCCTGTTGTGATAGTGCAGATCAGACTGAAATATCGTTGACCCTGTTGTGATAGTGCAGATTGGGCTTAAATATATTTGACCCTGGTGTGGTGCTGCAGATCAAACTGAATGTCATTGACCCTGGTGTGGTAACGCAGATCAGGCTAAGTTGTCGTTGACCCTGGTATGGTACTGCAGATCAGGCAGGTACTTACCCTAGTGTGGTACTGCAGATCAGGCTGAAATATCATTGACCCTGGTGTGGTACTGCAGATCAGGCCTTTCACTGCCTAGCCTTGCAAACCAGGAAATCCCTCACCCAGGCACTCATTGTGATTCGCCTGAACTATGGAAACTCTCTAATAGTTACAGCGGGCTTTACGGTCTGCAACAGCCCATCTGTTAAAGATCTCCAAGATAAAGAAAACTTGCGGGGGCGCAGGAATTTACGATATCTTGGCGGTAAACTCGAATTCTCTTCCTTTGGCCTTAAGATCTCAGCATAGTCTGCCATGTTTTAGGAAACAGCTCAAAACATGGCTCTTTGTATCACGCACAAAGTGAACCTAGTGTAGGGTGACCAGAATTTTAAAGCCAAAAACCGGGACATTTCCCAAAAATAGAAGAGGGACTACAATTCCACTTCCACACAGCGCACAGAATGACAGTGCCCCTTAGCAACGAATTACAGAAGAGGCAGTAAGAACGTACATATAATGCTATTTTTAAAGCCAGTAGCATGCCTGTTAATTAAATTGACTTCTTATAACAGCAGCGAACTATCCCTGCTTTAAAACTTAAAAAGATACCTCCCAGCGTTTTCAGCTGACCCTCTCTAAAAACCGGGACATGAGCTTAAATTTCTTGAAATTTGCCGGGACAGCTCGTGAAAAACGGGGACTGTCCGGGCAAATCCGGGACGTCTGGTCACCCTAACCTAGTGACCACTGAGCGGTTTTCATTGCGGTTTTCTTCTGTTAGCGCTAAGACACCTTGGTATTTGCACGCTTAACAACATTTTACTTACTTTACTTACTTAACAAAATGTTACTTACTAATGAATGCGAGTCTCTTCTCCAAGCTCTAGATGATACAGAACACAGAAGCGAGGCTGGTTTGCAACCTACTCTCTCGTTCTCTCTCTGAACCCACATTGAGATCTCTGCACTGGCTGCCTATAAGAAAGCGTGCTCTTTTTAAGATTTTATGTTTGGTCCATAAGTCCCTCCATAAAAGTGGTCCTCGCTACCTACAAAATAAGCTGCAACCCTACATTGCTACCCGCAACCTCAGATCCAGTGAGCAACTGCTACTATGCCCCCGGTGTATTCGTATAGTTTGGTACAGGGGGCGCTCTTTCTCTTTTTTTCCCCCACCATCATTGAAACCATCTACAACTATATCTATGCTCCTGTGTTGATTTAGCCTCATTTAAAAAAAACTTCTAAAAACTGGGCTTTTTAATCTTTACATTTCAACTAAACTTGACCTGTGTTGCCTGCTTCAGCGCCAAAAGACCCCTTGGGGGTGATTCGTATACTTTACAAATAAACAAATCCTTGCCCCTTGTGTGGTATTGCAGATCAGGCTGAAATATCACTGACCGTGTTTTGGTACTGCAGATCAGGCTGAAATATCATTGACCCTGGTGTTGTACTGCAGATCAGGCAGGGATATCACTTACCCTCGTGTGGTACTGCAGATCAGGCTGAAATATCATTGACACTGGTGTGGTATTGCACATCAGGCTGAAATATCATTGACCCTGAGGCCCAGCTTTGGGCCGGTGTTTTATCCCTCAGTGCCTTGTCTGGAAACTCACCTGCAGGAGCACCTCATACAAAGCAAAGCTGCCGCAGCTCAGAAAGGTGTGTATTTCACACAGCCAGCCACCCCATTCTCATGCACAGAATGACAATGGGCCTGCCTGAGCGAATATGCCATGTGAGCCCTTTGCCTCCTCCAGATTGATAATGGGCTTGAGTCTATGCGTCCATTATAGATGCCTAGAACTGCACTATGATAGGTTGGGGTAGGGGGGGCCAGGGGATGAGGTGGAATAAAGCAGTACTGTGGAACTGGGGCCCTAGGTGGCCTGCTCACCTTAACTGGACATTTAGCAGTGCCTTTGGGGATCAGCCAGTGGTGGCTCCTCCCCAATGGCAGAGGAGCGTCGACCCACTGCCTGGCGCAGAGCCAGCAAACGAAAAATAAAACGATGTTCTAGCATCATTTTATTTTTCGTTTGCAGGCTCTGAGCCAGCTTGTGCGTGGAGGAGGAGTGCTTGTGCACTCCCTAAGTGCTCCTGTGTGTTTGGCCGGCCCTCTCAGGCCGACTAAAACACACATGCGCACTTAGGTTTCTTCAGCCCGGCTGCATTCGGCTGGAGAAACCCCACAGACTCCATGACTTGAGCGGAGCATCTCTCCTGCCCGCTCAGGCCAATCAGCACGGGGATTGGATGGGAGTCTGTCCCAGGAAGAGGCCAGCAGGAGAGACGCAGGAGGCGGCCGGCGGCGTCAGGTACGTTTTTAAAATTATCATTATTACTTGTTTGACTTCATGTTGTATGGTAAATCCAATCCTGTTTGTTTCATTTTCCCAGATGTGTTGTAGTAATTTATTTTGTTATGCAGCTTCAATCTTGTACAGCGCATCACGCTAGTTGAGTTGCTGCTAAGAGTTCGGAGGAGTTCAGGGTGTGGAAAGGGTTCACGACGGGGCAAAATTGAGTGCTCCAAAGTTGAGTTTGAAAGCATTGCAGGTTTCTCCCACTGCCTCTCACTGTGTCATAGGTGTTCAGGCAACATGCTCATCCGATCTTTGTCCTCTCTGCCACAGGTCAAGGTTGAGGTACCTTATCAACCTGTATGGAGTTCATTGGCACAGCTGAGTTTGACTGCCTGCACTGGGATAGCAGGAAGTGCTGATGTAAGTTCAGTACTGAATTACAGGCTGAAATTAGTGAGATGCACTGGTAAAGTTTTTTGAAGGTCATAACACTAAAACAAGAGCCAGTGGAACCAGGCAGTGAAGGCATCTGGAATGTGGATACAGGGGTCAGGAACAAGACAAACTATTTGCTTATTTGCCCGTCTTATATATCACTCCTGCATCGGTTGATATTTATGTGCTTTGTAGCAAATCATACTTTCTCTAGGGAAGGTTACACAATTGAACCTCTGCAAAAAAGAATATGCAAAACTGAAATAAATAAAAAACTTGACGCCAAAAAGTCATTCAAAAGCATCACTTTGGCATACATTCATTTTGCACAGTGTGTGCAGCACGTGGACAGCTTACACTAAGTGGGGCAACAACTGCATTACAGAAATACTCGGACAAGAGGCATATCTTCTGCCTTGGGTTGCAGCATACAATTCCATCAAGGTCATGATGCAACCTCTTTGCCTAGAATGGATGCATAAAGTGCATGTGTGCAACTGGAGAAAGTGCATTAGGTCAAGGCTCGCCTTTAGAGTTCAGGAAATGCACATCAGCTCTGCGGAATGTTTCAGAAGAATGCTTCTCCCATTCTGGAGGATGAAGGAAGCAAACCCTTGTCAATAAGGACAATGCAAGAAGCCCAGTTATGCCGGCAGTGAAGGCTGAAGAATTAACAAGTGTTCTTGGTGCTAGTGGGTGTACAGGGAGCATTTGCCTTTTCTATGGACGGTAGAAAAGTCAAAAACCTGCTCTACAGAGGATTCGTAGATGTGAAGGAGTATGCTGTTCTTCTGTACAAATAGGCAGTCCTATCTGTTTGAATGCTTCCGTATTAATTTATTGTCATGTAAAACAATACCTAGAGGTGACAGGCCCCCACAAGCTTTAAAACACTTGATTTACCATAAATGTCTCCAAAACTTTGCCCTATTATACCAATCAGCAATGTTTCAAGACAGGTCATGATCCGCAAACATGTGCCACTTTTTTTGGAGTGGCCGGGCCTATTCTTGGTCCCAATCACACCCTGTTGGAATATCACTGACCCTGGTGGTGCAGTGCCGACTGGGCTGGAATATCACTTACCCTGGTGGGTACGTGCAGACACAGCTTGGAATATCACTGACCCTAGAGTGGCACTGCGGACCCAGCTGGAAAATCAATGACCCTGGTGGTGTCTTGCACACCGGGCTGGAATATCACCCTGTTGTGGTACTGCCAGCTAGAATGAAATATTACTGATCCTGGTGTAGCAGACCATGTTGAAATGTTACTGACTGTGTGGCACTGCAGGCCTGAATGAAATGTTACTGACCTTGATCTGGCACGGCAGACCATGCTGAAATGTCACTGACCTGGACCAGCACAATAGACTACAGGGGTGTGGAATTTACTAAAATATCTACTTGTCCATGGGGCAGGTTGCTTCATAAATCTACTTGTCCTGTAACAAAATCTACTTGTCCCTTTGGTGCCATGTAGTTCGGCGACAAATTATGGCAGCAATCTCTTGATATAAGAGCTCAGATAAAGCCGCTCTGATTATGCCAGGGCTCATACCATAGTAGTGTTTGAATACTTGCAATCCCCTTATGTTGCCACGTTTCTGCAGATCTACATACTGGGGCTGAAGGTAGTGGTAAGCAATAGTTACAGGTTTGAATGTCCCTTTGAGTCTGTGCAAACCTACTAACTTGCATGTTTTAAGGGTTTTCAACAACTCTTCTCTAATCTTTTCCCATGCTGAGAAATGTTGGAAATTTACTCCTGACAATGGCAGATGTAAATCTTCTTCCAGAGTTGGGGAAAAAAGTGGTTGAAGGGAAAGTGAACTTGCAAACACTCTGATTTTCGCATGAGCAAATCTACACATGCACATTTGCTCATGCTAAAATGCAGTTCACAAATATTTTCTAGGAGTACTATTACTTGTCCTACTTCTGTAAATTCTTGGGAATTCACAAAAGCCTTATATCTGCACTTAATGCAAGGACATAGACCATGGGTGCACTTTTGAGACTTTCTTTAATAATTGGGCCCCTAATTTGGTGTGGCGTTGACTGTGACCTTTTGTATTTATTAAAATTCCTTGCTCCCTCTCTGTATCGGCTGGCTTCACTGTGAGTGACCGCATTCTGCTCTTTCACAAGGAGCATATCGGCACACAAAGTAGTTTTGTTCAGTGCCCGTAACTACTGTGGTAGTGCGTGCTTTTTCAGACCAAAAACAAGTTTTGCTTTTACCAATGTTTCTTATAATGGTGAGGGCCCGGCAGCTCCCACACCATTAAGGTTTTACAAAAGCCATGCCAAAACAAGTCGCACATTGACAAAACTAAAAAGCTGACCACCAGTTTCGGACCTACTGGCTTTGCCAATGCTTGTTTATTTTTGTTTCCCATAATCTTATTGAAACTGGTTAGACTGATTTTCAATTATGAATATTTTTGGGAAATACTAGCATGCATCAACACGTTACTAAATGATGCTGAAAAGAAATGGCACCTGAAATTTCACAGTAGTTTAGCAAAAAAATGTTTTCCTGCTTTCATTTTTTTATGAACATTTTATTTTGAAAGCAAAGAATCATCGATCTTGCTTTCAAGCTTCTGCAAATATTTGCATCAAATCAGAGAGCATTCTGGGAGCATTATACATAGCCTAAACTTTGAAAACGTGTGTACACATTTTTATACTGGAACCACTGTCGGTAGTGCTGTCAGAGCTTGCAACATTTACTTAGAGCGCTCACCCTAATAATAAAGGCTTTCAATTAATGAACCATGAATACAAGTTTGAACAGCATTAACATATGGACAAAAATATTACCTTAACTGCAGACAGTGCCCTTCCCTGATCCATAATGTGGTACTGCAAACTGGCAGCCAAAGAGTTTGTGCTGCAGAGGGTTGGGCCTAATTGTCCCAAGGACAAAATACACATGAAACTTGTTGCCCTTGACCCCAAACAATATGTCCTGGGCGTCGGGCTATAGGAATGCCACATCCCTGCAGACTATTTATTTTGTAATATCATTTTACGATGTGTGGCATTGCAGATTAGACTGTAATACCCCTACTCTGTGTGGCCTTCTAGAAAGGTTGGAATATCAGTAAAGCCTGTGTGGCACTGCAGACTGTTCTGAAACATCAATCAATCAATCAATCTGGATTTGTAAAACGCTGCTTATCACCTGTGAGGTTATCCATGCGCTAGGGGTAGCTGCTGCTGGGCCTGGTCAATCGGACAGCCAGGTTTTTAGCTCTCTTCTGAACTCCTGCAGGGATGGGGAGGTCCAGAGGTGGATGGGGAGGCCGTTCCAGGTCTTGGCGGCCAGGTGGGAGAAGGAGTGGCCGCCGCTCCTGCTTCAGCATTAAGCGGGGAGTGTGGGAGAGGGATGCGGAGCGCAGATGTCTGACAGGTTAGTGGAGGTTCAGCCTGTGGCTAAGGTAGTCTGGTCCTTCGTTGTGCAGGCCCTTGTAGTCGTGGGTCAGCATTTTGAACTGGCACCTCTTGTGGACGGGGAGCCAGTGGAGTGTTCCGAGGCGAGAGGTCATGTTGGTTCACCTGGGGAGGTCGAGGACGGGCCTGGCTGCTGCATTCTGGATGGTCTGAAGCTGAGAGGTGACCCCAGTGTAGAGGGGGTTGCCGTAGTCCAGGTAGCTGGTAACGAGGGCCTGAGTGACATTGCATCTGGTGCTGACGGGGAGCCACTTGAAGATTTTCCGGAGCATGTAGCGAGTGAGGAAGCAGGCTGAGGACACTGCGTTTATCTATTTTTTCATAGTGAGCTTGCTTTCAAGTATGATGCCAAAGTTCCTAGCGTGTTCTGAGGATGTGGAAGGGGCCGAGCTCTGCTGGCCACCAGGAGTAGTCCCACGGGGGATGTGTTGCTTCCGAAGAGGAGTACCTCAGTTTTGTCGGTGTTGAGATGGAGGCAGTTGTTTTGCATCCAGCTAGTGATGCTGGTCATGCACCTGTGGAATTTGGCTTTGATGTTTGTGGGGATAGAGAGAGGATGAGCTGAGTGTCATCAGCGTATGAGATGATGATCATGCCGTGAGATCTGACCAGCCTGGCCAGATGTGCCATGTATGTGTTGAATAGGGTTGGGCTCAGTGAGGACCCTTGGGGAACACCGCAGATGATGTTCTTTGGGCCCAAGGGGTAGGGTGGGAGGTGGACGCTCTGGGTTCTTCCGGTGAGGAAAGATAGGATCCATTTGGGGCATCCCTTCGGATCCCCATCTGGTGGAGTCTTTTTAAGAGGGTGTAGTGGAACACAATGTCAAAGGCTGCTGAGAGGTCGAGGAAGATTAGGGCTGCGGTTTCTCCTTGGTCTAAGAGAGACCTGAAGTCTTTGGTGGCTGCGAGAGGGCGGTTTTTGTGCTGTGATTTGAGCGGAATCCTGATTTGGATGGGTCCAGTAGGTCGTTGTTCTCAAGGTAGGCTGTGAGTTGCTGGTTGACTCTCTTTTCCAGCAGGGAGATGGGCCGGTAGTTCTTGAGCTCTTCCGGGTCTGTGGAAGGTTTTTTGAGGAGTGGTTTGACTTCCACGTGTTTCCATTCCACTGGGAAGGAGGCAGAGGTGATGGATGCGTTGAGGATTGAGGTGAGTTCCTTGCTGATTGTGCTGTTCCCCATGTTGAACATGTGGTGGGGGCAGGGGTCCCTGGGTGCTCCTGAGTGGATTGAGCTCATGATGGTGGCGGTGGTCTGCGTGGTGAGATGGTGAGATGGTCCCACATTGTGATCCTTGGGTTTGAGTTGGAGTCGGTGAGATTGAGGAAGCTGTGGATGCTGGTAACGGGTGGTTGGGGGTTGAAGTGTTCATAGATGGTGGAGATTTTGCTGTGAAAGAAGTCTACAAGGGTGTTGTAGATCTCCTGAGAGAGGGTGATGGTGTTCTTGGATGCCAGGGGGGAGAACTCTTTGATGATGCTGAAGAGTTCCTTACTGTGGTTTCAGCTGTCTTCGAGATGCGTGGTAAGGAAGTCCTTTTTCGTTTTCTCCAGTGGTGGGTGGTATTTGTTGAGAGCCAGTTTGAAGTTGGCTTGGTCGTTAGGCGCCTTGCTGGTGCGCCAGATTCTTTCCAGTCGTTTGCAGATGCGTTTGGTGGATTTAAGTTCTGGGGTGAACCAGCTGGTGTGTTTGGTGGGTCTGCCTGGTCTGGTGGGGGCGACTATTTTGGCGCATTTGGTGATCCATGAGTTGGCGTTTTTGACTGCGACCTCGAGGGTGGAGGAAGTGTCGGGGGCAGAGGAAGTGAGGGTGCTGGTCCAAAGAATTTCGATTACCTTGTTCCAGCTCCTGTGGAAGGGGCTGGTCTAGTTGGAAGGGGCGTCGAGGGTGAATGTAATGGCGAAGTGGACGATCGGAGGCAAGTGAATGTGATATCGGAGACATGGCTGTACCTGACTTTGTCGCTGGTTGTGAAGAAGGGGGTCCAGTGTGTGCCCGGCGATGGCTATTCCACCCCCCTGTTTGTTTGTGCGGTCCCAGTGTATGATTTTCTATCCATTTGGTGTAATGGTGGCGATGTCCGGTGCTGATGCGAGGGTGAGCCAGGTCTTCGACATCGGGGTGAGGGAGGGGATGATGGTCTCCCAGATCTCTGTGGCGTGTTTGTGGAGCAAGCGGGAGTTGATCAGCAGGCATTAGATTTCTCCTGGTTTAGCATTAGCAGGAGAGGCCCATGGGAGAGTGCTCTGACGTTGCAGGAAAAGTGGCAATAGTGGCAGGAGAAGGGTCCTGCCATTGATCGTGGGGATGTGTGGCTGCAGAGGGCGTTGCGGGACCCACGGTTCAGGGCAGTTATCTCGCCACTGGTGTAGCTGTGGGTAGATGGAGATCCAGGGGTCCTGGCGCGGTCCAAGCGCAGAAGGGCGCAGTTGGGCTTGCCTTTGGTGCGCCTACAGCACGCCCGCTGCAGGCTGCGCTGCGGCCTGCATTAAGTAGTTCCTAGGAAGAGGCAGGGTGCTAGGTGGGGTCACCAGAAGGCAGGAAGTGGGGGACAGCACAAGCGGGGAGAGGATAGAAGAAAAGCGGTTTGGGGGAAAAGAGTCACAGTTAAGGCTGGAAAGAAGGAGGCAACAAATTACAGTTAGACTGGCATAAGGAAGCAAAGGTTAAGGTTAATTTTAGAAAAATGAGGCAATGGTTACAATGAGGTTGGAAAAAGGAGGCAAAAGTTACAAAAAAAACTGAGGCAAAATTACAGTTGCGTGTAAAGGGGCCTTAGGGGTCAAAAGATATCAGAGATTCAGTGGAGGTAAAACAAGGAAATTAGGACCGGCAGCGTGGTGCAGGTTCGAGCTGGGGGCCCGGCCTGCCGCAGCAGTGGGGAGCTGGCCCAGGGACCTAATCTTTGTGTGGCTCTGGAGACCAGCCTGAAATATCACTGACTTAGGCGTGGCACTCCACACCAGGCTGAATCCCACATCCAGTGGCACAGCGAGCAAGGGACCCACGTCTGGGCATACCCTTGGCCACTTAGGGCGAACATAGCAAACACAACAAGATGATGGACGGAGTGCTGAAACTTTTCAACCACTCACCTCCAGCCAAGAGATCTGGGTTGAATCCATTGTTCTTTTCCTCACTATGCCACCCCAGTTTGGATCCAGCCATATGCAACTCAGTCTTGACCCTGTTCCTCATGGGAACAGTCCAGTCCGAACTGCCAGGCCAGGTCCTCCCAGGACCTTAAACAAGCATCCTGGGACCAGTTTCGGCGTATTACCCCATATCAGCCAGGCTAGTTTGAATCCTGTGGCACAGCGAGCAAGGGAACCACGTCTGGGCCGACCCTGGAGCAGCACTGCAGACTGGGCTGAGATGTCTCAGACCCTGTTTGGGCACTGCACCATGCTGAAATACTGCACACCCTTCTGTAGCATAGTAGACAATGCAGTATTGCTGAATACCCTTCCCTAAATCAATAGATCCTTCTAGTGGTGCATCTTTACGCTTGGCTTCCTTTGCCTCACTTCCGTACCGCAGACCATTCTCTCCGACCCAGACGCAAAATACGTATGTATGTGTGGGTGCCCTAGTATACAAGGCAAAAACGTGACCCTAGTATTCTACTAACGCACATTTATGTGAGCTATCTTTCAGAACCAGATCGGCCTGTTCCCGGAGGTCTTATTGATGAGTGACGTGTCAAGAGGGTCTTTTGACTCTTAAACCTGTTTTTCAGAACATGCTTTCGACACGTCCGATCTCTCCCTCACGTGCGACTAGGGGCTTCGCCCCGTGGGGTCGGCCCAATAACTTTCTTTTCACGTCTAGTGCTTCCCTCCCTCCCCCTTAACGATCTTATCGTGTCATCTTCCACCATGCTCCCTCGCCCCTGGAAGAAGTTGAGCTTCATTTCCAAGAGTGGCCCGCGGGTGTCTGTCCTTCGCCTCTAGATGAAAGTAGATAAGAGCGCGCGCTCCGCTCCCTGTTATCAAGATGGCGGCCCCTGATGCCCGCGCGTCTGTGTAGTCTTAGTGCGCGTTCTATCGGCAGTTCCATCTCCGCCTGCTGTCGGGGGTGCTCTGATGCGGTGATTATTCTCTGCATGTCGGATTATATCGCTTTTTGTTGTTACACACCGTGTCAGTGATTTCCCTCACCGTTTTTAATGAGTTGTATAAAACGACAGGTTGTACAACTTTTCAAATTCGACGCATTGAGCCTCCGGGCTCCTGCTTCCTATGAGCTCCGTGAGCACTATCAGTAGTTGAGCTCTGTATCTCAGCCGCAGCTATATTTCTCAGCAAGGACAGGGGAAGCGGCACATGTCGTGGCTTTCTTATCCATTGAATCTAAATCCATCTCAAGAATACTCACATGGGCTCAGACTGACACCAGCCTCCAGCACCATACCAGGGTGTCCAAGCGCTACTCGCATCCGTGGCAAAAATCTCTGAGGGTGATGCTTTCTAAGAACCCTGATGATGGTTGCTTTGGAAGTGTCACTGGAGTGGGACTTTCACCGAGAGGCCTCTACTTTCATGCTATGGTTATCCCTGAAATGCCTTTCGTCGGTTTGTTTCTCTGAGGACAGTCACGGTGTAGCAGTTTAGA
Source organism: Calotriton arnoldi (assembly GCA_963921515.1). Lineage (NCBI taxonomy): Eukaryota > Metazoa > Chordata > Amphibia > Caudata > Salamandridae > Calotriton > Calotriton arnoldi. Next base: position 1,710,528 of record CAWUFW010000444.1, read on the forward strand.
TCAATAGCCTGGCACTTTCGTGGATCAAGCAGAACATTTTATTACACCTGTGACACACACTATCAGTGAAGGCAGAAGGAGATGCAGTGCCATCTCTTCGAGACAAGCATGCTAACCCCATGCCACCTTTAAAGACAGGTTTGAGAAGGCCTAGCTAGAGAGTGTCAGAAATTAGGTAATTAGTTTGGAACCTCTCCCAATTCAATAAACCTACTCTGGTTAGGCTAAAACATAGTGTTGGGAGAATCTCTGTTCAAATCCTGATAGCTAGGGCACAAGCAGCAGGCAATGCCCAGAGAAGTGCATGCTGCGTTCAAGCACTACCATCAATTTCAAAGCAAAGAACACAACGCAATAAAGTTCCTAAACCTATTTAGAAAAATAGAGAAAATTGATAAAAAAAGACACAAAGATCATCAAATAGGATATTTTTTTTGTTTGTTTTTTAAGTTTTAAGGCAAATAACGCACCTAGAAAAGTTGGCATTGGGGAAAACAACAGTTTGTGGTGGACCAGAACACGGGCACAATTTCAGGCCAACTGTAATGGAGCCTAGGCTGGATACACCATGCGGGTTGTCTTGGTCAGCGGTTCAGACTTGGGGGCTGATTTATATCTTGGTGTCTGGGATATTCCGTCACAAACGTGACGGATATCCCTTCGCCATATTACAAGTACGTTATAGCCTATGGGATTTGTAATACAGCAGAGGGGCTATCTGGTCTACCGTAATCTAAATCAGACCCTTAGTCTCCAGCTGCTCGGAAAACTTCTTCTGGCTACTTTTGCAGTCCCTAGCTTCTCTGGGCAGGCTTCCAGGCACCAGGTCGCTCTCTAGTCAGGTGTCCTACAGGGTCTAGTCCTCTTTAGTTAGCTGGGCCCTCCTGAGTCATGAGTTGTTGCTCTTCTGTTGGATTGGGTTCTTCTAACAAATCGTCGGCTTTAGTTGGGTCCTCCGCCATTTGCTCTGGCTGTGTAAGTTATTTAACCACGTTGTCGCTTGCCACATGCTCCTTCTAAAGGTAGATGGATGCACCCCTCCCCCGTGGTCCCATAATTCTAGGTAGGCTAACGTCCTCCCTCCCATTCACCAAGATCCGTCTGTGGTAGTGCCAGACTTATTTCTACTTTTGGCCCAATAATTAAGAAAAGTATCAGCACATGAAGAGAAGGCAGCTGAGGCGAGCCATGAAATATTAACCAAATTTTGCTGTCACCGTCTGTCCCTGAGCTGTATCTCAAAGTGTGGCATCCCTTCACTATGAAGTGCATCTATGTGGCTGTGTGGTGGAACTTCACTCCGCCGTCAGTGTTGCATGTTAATGGAGCACTGCCCTAACTTCTCTAGGGGACTGTATGGTGGATCATCGCTCTGTCTGTCATGTTCGTGCAAGAGTGCGGCCCTCACTTTGTGGAAATGTATTGTGGATTTTCACTCTTATCTGTTTTTCATGTTAAGAGTGCTGCCCTCACTTCTCTGTGGGGACTGTACAGTGGTACTTCACCCCACAGTCTGTTTGATCTTAATGCATGGTGCATTGCCCTCACTTCTGTATGGGCCTACACAGTGACGCTTCATGCAGTGTAGGGACACTCTTATTGACTTTTATCTCCTTTGCTCTCCTTACATGAACGGGCTAGTAGGCCTCCACTCCAGTGACACAGATTTTAGCAGTTCTATGGTTCCCTTGTCTCTGTCAAAGCTGTAATTGATGTGATGACGGAGTCAAAATCTCAAAGCTATTTCAAAAGATGAACCTATGAAATAGTATTCTCTAGGAGCACTGGTTCTGAAGATAAGTAACTTCCTCTTCTGGTATATTACCTTCAAACTGAATACTGACAGAATCACTTAAGGAAGGTTTGAAGTAAGTTGTCACATTGTGCCTCCCAGCGGCAGGAGGGGTAGTCCAGACAGGGCAGCTACATTTGAGAATACGTCTACTTTTCCAGAATGCCTTCTTGATAAATTTTCAGCCCTTTCACCAACAGAGAACAAATATTGGTGTCAGGCAGTTGTGTGTCAATTATTCTTTTTGGTGTAGGCATGATATTGACTCTCTACAGTTGTGTGACTTCAGATGACTCGGCCTGTAGCAATGGATGTTGTATCGTAATTTTGAAGGCTGTGATGCAATATCCGTGCACACAGCTGCTGGTAAAACGAAAGTGATTAAATTGATTTTATGGCCATAACATTTACCAACTTTGGGAAAATGTACTTGCAAAGATTCACAGTAGAAAGTAACTGAGCCAGCCTATTTCATCCATTTAACTGAGACTTTTTCAATCACTACTTGGCTCAGCCCAGCGGAGTAATCGTCGCTCACCTTATGGTGTTGGCTGTTAGATTGTATCATTCCATCTTCACTTGAGAGTTGGCATTGAATTGCACAAGGGTCTGCTTTACAACTGTAGATCTTTGTGGCCTCTCCTCCTGGCTTTAATGTGCTTACTCTTTCTTAGTTAACACCTTAAAACCTGGACCTATCAGCTTTGCCAATGCTTGTTGTATATGTTGCGTATTCTGAAAACTGCTCCTCTTACTGACAATGAAAGAGATGTGAGTGGGTGTGCCCCCGGTGGCACAATTTGGTCTGTGTTTGAGACATTTTGCACTATTGCAGGTCACCCACAGCTGTAGGGATGGCTGGAAGTGCAAGTTTTATCATTTTGTAATGTATTAAATTGCTAAACATGTATGGCGTGCTAAATAAAAAAATGGTGAGAATGTCACCATGTGGTGAACAAGTGCCAGTATTTATAAATAACTGCTGGTGCCGAGAACCTGCACCAATTAGGCACTAGCTGAGGTGCAGTTTTCACTCCTGTAATGATGAGGCTCGGTCTTCACTGCTTAGTCTGTGTTTAGTCTTACCACCAGTGGTGGATCAGTCCTCTTGATTATGCAGTTACCCATCTAGCTCTCTCTTTCATGCACTGCCGCCCTCTCTTCTGAGAAGTGCCACGCCAGCCAGAAGCTTTATTCATTACCCTGCTATGTTCCCTGTGCTCGCACTCCAGCAGTGAATCTGGCAGGTGCACATTCTGCAGTCTTGGGTTTTCCTGGTCCCCGTCAAACATCTGATGGATGTTGCAGCAGCCAAGAGTCTCTGCGACGGTCGTGGTGCTGCCTCTTCTGGATGTTCATGACGTAGATAAATGTAGCCCCGCCTGGACCTGCAGATGCGGCCGCACACAGGCCAGTTACTTCTGGGTAGATACAGTCACGGACATGTCAGTTACTTGTGGGCAGATGTGGCCCGCCCAGGACGGTTACTCTGAGCAGAAATGGCCATGCACCCAGACCAGGTACTCTGACATCCGATCATAGACCCAACTGAGTCTCAGTAGCTGTGATCTTCACTGCTCCTTCCAGGGACCAGCGCAGACATATTGCAAGCCCACCAGCACTGGGGTCCACAGGTCCTTGCCTGAGACCTCCTCTCTTGGGCCTCTCCACAGATGCATAGGTCATGCTGCACTTCACTCCTCCGGGACAGAAAATCATCTGAAAGGGATAACACTCTATCTCTAAGCTCCTAGAAGCATGCCTGCTATGATAAAGGCAGATACACAGCACGTACAGCAAGAGAGCAAGACATAGCTGCAGCTTTCGACTCTTTCAGAGACTGTCTTAAAGACATAGCGACCTGGATGAACGGAAACTTCTTAAAGCTTAACACCGAAAACTGAGGTTTCATTTTTTAACCAAGCCTTCCCCCCCTCCCGCAAGCCTATGGTGGCCTGGAGAACTCGGCACCCCTCTGGAGCCTGAGGACTCGGTTAAGAAACTAGGTGTGAGATGGGACAAAGATCTGACCCTGTCGGCCCAAGTCTGTCAAGTCTCGGCTGCCTGTTTCGGAAAGATCAGAACCATCAGAAATTTTCTAGACTTCCTGCCAGATGATAGTTGAAGAACCGCGGTTCATGCCCTTGTGACCTCTCACCTTGACTATGCCAATAGCCTCTACCTGGGCTTGCCCAGGTGTCTGATCAGAATGCTGCAGATAGTGCAGAACGCGGCTGCGAGGCTTGTCCGCAAGGTTCCGCTGCGTCATCACATCTCTCTCTGCATCTCAAACAACTCCATTGGCTACCAGTCGCCAGGAGAATTGAATTCAAGGCCCTAACAATTGCGTTTCGGGCCAACCAGGGCAGGGGCCCTAGCTACCTGAGGAAGAGACTCCACCCATACCATCAGGAGCTGTCCTTAAGATCCAACCACCGATGCTACCTCACTGCCCCCTGCTTCTCCAAAGCTAGGCATGGGGGTTGATCGTTTTCGGTGGGAACCACCAAACTGTGGAATGACTTGCCTCTCCACCATCGCATGTTGAACTCGGAGCGGGAGTTCAGATAGACACTGAAAACCTGGCTCTTTAAGCTCAAGGATTAGCGGCCCGGTCCCTCTTCTCTGATGTCTTCCGCGTCGGCGCCGGGACACCTCGTTCGAGGTAGCTGTGCGTTCTACAAATGTCCTTTATTATTATTATAGTTGGTGTCCTCCTACCTCTAGGAAGCTGCAGAGTTTAATTTGAGCCAGGGTTGTAGGTGTGTATCGAAACCCTTTACAGACTTTGATCCAGAGCAAGAGAGTGAAAAACACAAAAGGGGGAAAGAAGGAGGAAGAGAATGAAGGAAAACAGTGACAAAGAGAAAGCAGGGATGGAAAAGAACCTGTAAGAGTAAGATAGAGGGACAGAGTGTGTCTGGTGGTAGATTAAAAAGATGCAAGATGGAATCAAGACAATGCTGCCTCGAGGTTCAGCACCCGACCTTACATTGCACCTGCAGAGAGGGCTCTGAACAAAACTTTGGGTCCTGGCACTTATTACTTTACAAATTAAGCACTGGGAAGCTGGCAGTGAGGCATACACCAGCTCTGATTGCACAGCAGTCCTCCGAGTCCTTTGTGGAGCACTCTCTTTCTTGACCATAGAGGACTTGGACCAAGAACAACAAGTGGGGTGATGAGATCCCCCGTTCAACACCAAAATCTGACAGGAGATGTGTATCCAGTGACTTTCAGATTCAGAAACAGTTTTAAGGTGGGTTTGCTTTAAAGTGTTCTCTCTAGACTGTTCTCAAAGCACAGCAGGGTAGTCTCCAGTCTGGAGCACCCACAATGGAGACACAAAGAGGCGTGAAATTTCTGCATGTGGCTGTCATAAGCCAACTGAAGGAGTTAATCAGGGAAAGACCAAAGGGTGGGCCTCACCCAATGGTTTCCCTCACCTTGCATAACAGAGTCTGCAATCCCACCGCTCGTCCCTACCATCCACCAAATGGCAGTGTTCAGGGAGACTAATTAGCAGCTCCTTGCCAAACAAAAGGCCTAATCGAATGTCTAAAGGAGACATGTTTCTACTCCCTCCTTCTTTCAATGTTTAATTCTTCTCCCTTCAGCTTCAGGAATGGCAGCAGTACAATTTCACTGTCAGGGAAAACAGCCTCACCTACATCTTGTGCAAGCCCAACCTGGGCTATCAAAAAATGCATCCCATAGGGCCTCTTACTCTGGCTCATTCACATATACACCATGCATGTACCATGCCGCCTACACATACATACACACTCAACATACACACAGGGGATGTCCACGATAGAAACTGAGAAAACTTTACATGAACGGGCAGGTATACCTCCACTCCAGTGACACAGATAAAAAGGTCTGGTCAAAAACTATGGATTCACAAAACACAGTATGCTTACACCACTGATTTATGTACTAAACCCATGACCGGGACAGTAATCCACTATCAGCCAGTAAGGGCATGCTGGAGTGCCCCTCGAGGGCACAGGACAAGTCCAGGACCATACTGATGTCAAGGGACAGACGCAAGCATCTGCTAACAGCAAGATTAGTGTGACACTTGGTCCAAAAACAAAACCAAGATTCCAGATACATACAGTCGGGCACACAAGCACCAGTTACACAACTGTACAACATGCAGGATCCATTCCTGTCCCAATGGTTTTGAGGTAGGAAATATTTTTAATTTGTTTTAAAATGCTACTAAAGTCAGAGTTACAGTGATTTAAGAAAACTGGGGCCCTATTATACATAGGACGTACTTTCCCTGTTTGAGCACAGTGCACCTTAAATTAGGTGCGCTGGGCACAAACCGGGAAAGTGCGCCCTATTACATAGAATGCGCTGCTCCCAGGGCAGCCGCAAACTCGTGCTGTCCTGGGGGCAGCACATTTCAGTGAAATACAGAGCAGGTTTGAAGCAGCTGATCTGTGTTTCACTGTGCAGGCGGCACCCCGCCTGCTCTTTTAAGGGGAATTAGAGATCCCCTTGCAGGCGGGCGCAGTGAGTGACTGAAACCGCCTGCAAAGGGATGTCTGGGGGTCCATAGGACTCCCTTTACCCCTCCACAGGACTGGTATCATGGGTTGCTGTGGCAGTGCGCCTCAAGACAGCCTCTTTGCCTTTGCGCCCGCTTCTATAATACTGCGCGTGTGCAGAAGCAAAGGGATTCATTCCCTCAGTTGCATGGGGCCACACCCCCATGCAAATGAGGGATCACCCTCTAGTGTTAGCGCTGGCGCTATATGTGTGCCAGCGCTGTCTGTATTACAGAAAGGGCTGCACAAGCGTCTGCGGCCCTTTCTGTAATACCAACGTGCACTGGGGGTGCGCAAAGCGGATGCACATTACTTTTGCGCCCCCGGGACACTTTCCATAATGCCCCCCTGATGCTCTGCTGTGAAGCGGGTGATTTTGTCTCTACTTTGGTGAATCCAGTCCGATATTACAGCTAGTTTTGTTGCAGTTGAGGTGAAACCTTTTGAGAGTTTGGGGACAGATGTAGTTTTTTTTTTGTCAAAGCAATGTCTCCTCGGGACGAGCTCATTGTACTTCAAGGTTTAAGGGCCCTTTCTTCTGAAGTGTCAGCCAGTAACAGTGGTTCTCCTGAACAATGCTTTTCTCAGTGTGCCCCCATGTGGGAGACAGACCTTAGTGGTTTAGGATATCCAATTTATATTCATCTTGCTGCATCTTCTTCGGGTGACCCCAGATGTGGTACTCAAATAGTATTGGGCTGTAGTAAGCATGTTGGCACTACCCCGAAGTGAACCAAGATCCTTTGTGGTTTGGGTGTAGGTTAGTGCCCCGCTGGGTTAGATCTTACTGCCCAGACACAGACTTGCAAATAATAGAGCTTGAATGGAGTGTTGTCCACAACTTGAGATTTGGTTACTGTTTGGGTTGCTGTGATCCAGTCCATAGACCGTTGTATTAATCAAAACTGATTGTGTTCTCTGTGGTGGAAAAAAACAGCCTCCACGTGCTTTGCGCCTGCCGATAAGCTGACGAGATTCTTCAAGGTTCTAACACGGGGCGGAAAGGTCACTCACTCATAGAATTAAGTGCATAAAATTGTTCAGAATTGGACTGTAATGCCTTAGTCTGATTGGTGTCTTCGTCACTGTAAGTTGGTATGTTGGGTCTTTATTAAAGTCAGTGGCTAGAATGAGTGGGCTGCAAGACTTCATCCACTACTATTATTTGACCCACTGGTGTATGTATTTCATCAATCTGCGAGGGCATCGCCTTGTAGTGTAGCAGGCACGGTGCAGTCTGGTGTGTCATTTTAATCTTCTGTAATGAGCTCTGCGGAGTGGCATTCTCCAGTACGTCCTTTGGCGGAGGTAAAGGTATGCACAGTACAAATGTTCTGGAGGAGTCTGCGTAAAGAAGAGTAGGCCATGCCCACCAGAGCGGTGTTTGCATCTTTTGCACAGTACAAATGTTCTGGAGGAGTCTGCGTAAAGAAGAGTAGGCCATGCCCACCAGAGCGGTGTTTGCATCTTTTGCACAGTACAAATGTTCTGGAGGAGTCTGCGTAAAGAAGAGTAGGCCATGCCCACCAGAGCGGTGTTTGCATCTTTTGCACAGTACAAATGTTCTGGAGGAGTCTGCGTAAAGAAGAGTAGGCCATACCCACCAGAGAGGTGTTTGCATCTTTTGGTCAGATCTCGGTTGAGAGGTTAGTTCAGATTGGAGGCGCTAGAGGCGTTGTGTTTAAGATCCTTGATTTCATCCATGTTTCTCTTTATTGCCCGTTGAGGGTTGGCAGCAGGGTATTCCCTGGGTGTAAAGGTTACAGAACTAATCCCCCTCCTTGGGCCTCTGCGTTCTGCCAAGCGAGAGTCATTTCCCAGAAAAGAGGGAAAAAAGATATCTGTACATAAATAAAGGAAGATGGAGCGTCGCCCGACATTCCTGTTGATGGATTTGGGCGCTTCCACTCGGTGTAGGAGCTGCAGGGCTTTGGCAGCGGGAGCCGGGGTGATGTAATGCGATCCCTCATTGTGTGAGCGAGGAGTAATGTGTCGTGACATCATCATCACCTCCAGTGGAGATTAAACAAATGAACCTGGGCTGAGTGCTGGAATTATCTGTCACCGCTGAAAGGGAGTCAGATCGACCCCGCCCCGTCGCGAGACTCGGGAGTGAGCGATCCCTCTGTCTGCCGTGGGTCATCTAATGCGCCCGCCATTTTCTGCTTTGACGTAAGCCACTTGGTGGCTTGTGTATTTTTCTTACAGGATTGCCTTTCTTTACTAGCCCACATTACTCTTAGATGTTTATCGCCCAGGAGTGGGTATTCCTCTTTCATTGCTGCCTTGCGTGTCATTTTGATGTTCTGCACAGGACTGGATTAGGAAAAGCTACCCAATAATTGGGGGTCAATGATTGCCAACAAAAATGGTGGGGAGTCATGAGAGGCGGAGTTTTGAAAAGCAGTCTGACATTACATTTTTAGAAACCCTGCCACAAAAAAATTGGCAACAAGGAGAAACTTGTAGTAAATCTTACTGGCTTAATTAGTTGCAAAAGCTGCATTTGACAATCTCTCTTTGGGGTTAAAGCACCTGCTGCGGAGAGCTTTGTGCCGAGTAAATCACAAGGAATAATAACAACAGTAAGATAACTTTGCTGGTTAATACCCTTGCTGGAAAGATCTGTGTTTTGTGTAGTAACAGTTTTGACTCATGAAGTAGCGTAGATAGTTAATGTGTCTCTTGCAAAGAACACGTGTAACATGCAGATTACAGATTTGTATTTTAAGTAGATAGGTAAGTGAGTTGCTGCTTTTGATACAGAAATCATTTTATCACTTGGAGTTCATAAATTGCAATCCTTCTAATATAGCCAAGTGAGCTATCAGCCGGCCTTAAGGCCCTGCATGCAAACTGCAAGATATGGGTTTATCACCTTACTGTTTTTTTCTCAATTTGTTGTTGTTATAAGGCTACTAAAAGGGTTTCTTTTGCTAGTAATAAAGCCTTATTAGTACACGTGAGTGTGATGTAAAGTGCTCCGACAACCTACATTGGGATGAGCAGCACAATAAAAGAAGTAATAACAAAAAAATAGTAAGTACTGTTTAAATTGTTACTCATGTAAATACTCGTGTAGACCAATACAGTTGACATTTTTTCCAGTGCATGCATTTCTCTTAGATACAAGGATTTAACATAGTCAAAAGCATGCCTCCAAATCTTAGTTTCTCTAAAGTACTTGTGAAGTGATAACAGGCTGTGCATCTTTTTGCCCCTCCATTGCATTGGCCTCTAGATGTTTGGTTCCAAATAGCTCCCAGCCAGGATTATACTCGAACAAAAAGAGGGCTGATGGACTTTTAAATATAGCCTTTGTATTGAGCCCAGCTGGAAACTAAAATCAGAAAGCTGCCTGCATGTTGTTGTTCCAACAGAAAGCAGACAACATGCGAGCACTGCTGAATTGTGTCCCAGTTTTGGCACATTACACCGGGACCAATTCAGCATATTTCACTTGGGACAGATGGATCCCCGATCCAGCTCAATAATAACTGCCAGATCCGGGATCCTGCATTGGTTCCACAGCAATCTACCATCTGAGGAGCCCTGGCCACCTCATCTGAAGAGGAGGCCTCATCGGCTCACAGCTTTGTTACACACCACATGCTACTGAAGGGACCTCAGAGCACACAAGATAGAAACCAAAACACAGACAGAAGCCATACATGTGTCAAAGAGATCAGTGAACCTTTCATGGAATAAAGCCTCGTCTTTAAACCCTTTCTGAGCGTTAACTGTACTGCTCCAGGAGCGAGGGTGGGGGGGGGGGGTCTCCTTGTTTGCTCCTTTCACTTGCTGCTTTTGTATGAAAGTGAACAGACATCTTTTTTGGTCCAACCCCCTTCTGTGCTACTGATATGTAGACAGAACAACTGCATACAAACCAATAAAAAAAGTCAGGGCTTTGGTAGTAGTTAAAATGAAGTGCGTTCCAGTACGAGCATTTACAATATGTTAATTAGTTATTGAAGTGGAAAAATAAAAGTGTGGGCACTTACTGTGTAAGAGTACTGGTTTGCTCCTGAGAAGTGCTGGTGTCCTCCCATTAAAAGTACTACACCCTTGCTGAGAAGTGCAGGTACATGCCCTTTTTAAATGAAAGATCTACAGGTATTCAGTACCTGCCCATCTAAAATACTGAACGTTATCTTCTGAATATAATGTCCGGTAGTGTCTCTTTCTTGGCAAAGTGGCTTGTCTATGCTTGTATAAATTGTCATTGAGATCTGACTTTCCTTCTTTCTCTTTTCTGATGCTTACTTCTAACAGCAGATTCCCCACCTCTAGAATGTTACCAGTTGCCAGACTGGATCCAGAGATTGTTTTTTTAGCAATGCTTCTCACATGGTGGTAGGTGGCATCATGTGGCTCTGCTGTGACTTCATACTGCTCCAGAAGTTATGGAGCTGAGATGTATGTAAGCACCACCCCTGTATACTGACATCAGTTCCTTTATTTCTCTGCCCCTTGACATGGATCCGGAGCTGTGCTCCCAATTTTGGTGGCTTACAGACAACTCCAAACGCTAACAAAGACATTGTGCTAGGGAAGGTGGCTACCACGAAACAACAAGATTCAAGCTGTAGGAAACAGATGTCGGTCACAGACCCATACGACATCTTCCAATGGTTCTTAGTCTCCAGTTTCAACTCAGAGTTGTGTAATAAGTGTGTCCTCGCGCACCCAAAGGCAGTCGGAGCGGGAGATGAAGCTTTACATCGCAGAGCATAAGAAGAGGTTTCATTCGAAACAGAGGTCCAAGTCACAGGATTGCTTTCAGTCGTGTTTGTAAGGTTGGTCCTGAAGGAAGTCCCATTTTTGCTCAAAATAAAAAATGCGCCATAAGCACAAGAAAGCTAAGTGGGACTCAGCCCCATCCTGATACTCAGTTTGGTGAGAAGTTGCAAAAGTATCACTCGAAGGTTTCAGTGTCTTCTGATTCCAAGGTGGTCCCACATTTGGTCTTGGCACACCCTTAATTTCCTGGGTTGTCGTTGACCATGCAGCAAATAGCGGCCTTCAAGGAGACCATGCTACAATTTTTCGAGATACTGCTGCCTCCTGGAGCCACTGGAGCTTTTAGTTGGACTTCGGCCAATGGACCCTCCCACTTCGCATACTGCCTCCTTGGGCTCTGTTTCCTGGCCCGTTAGAAAACTGGTCCAGACTTTCAGTCCAGCCCCATGGTCTTCACCAGTTCCTTTTGTACCAGTGCCTACTGTGCATGCACTGGCACCAGATTCAATCGTGACGTCGATCTCTGACCCCAAGCTAACTTCGCCCCGCTCAAGGTCTATGCCGTTCTATGAAATAACGAACGTGCAACCAGTGGTTTTACTAGCAGAGCTTTGGCCTCTTCCTTGACACCAGTATTATCAGACGATAGAGGCCGTCTTCAACTGCGACTGTGATGCAATCCGGGGTATACACAATCTTCCCCAGGATACTGATGATGAGGTGAGGCAAACAATCTCATCCCTCCTCATTACACTGATAATAGGCTATAATTAGATGTGAAAAATGCCAGTGGGCTTGGATATCTCACCGTACAGTAGACAGAGCTGGACTCACTGCTTGATTCACCAAAAGAAGATAGTGCCTCATTTGCTGTGGTGCAGAAGTGCTGAACTTGCAATTGCCGAGTCTGGAAACCAAAGACAATTTAGTGACTGAAATTCTTTAACTGGGTCCAGCTTCATCTGAGCCTCTGTTACCATTTAACAAGACCCATGTAGAGATTTTCATGGTCACTTGGTCTGAGCCATGCTCAGCACCTTGGGTCAGCTTACCTGTGGCCAGATGGCACAGACCAGCCCCTGGCGACCCTGATATTTTTGACGAGACACCTAATGCCTAAAAGCACTTACATCTGAAGACAATCCGAATGCTTTTCCTTCAAAACCCCCCTCATAGGGAGTCAAAAAATATGAATGCCTTTGGCAAGAAAATGTTTTGCTTTACGAGCCTGGCTTTACACTTTTTGAATGTGGTGTGCTTTTTAAGCAGGTACACCCTTGCCTTATGGGTCATGGCCAGCAAGATTTTGCAAGTTATTCCGGAGGACCTCACTGGCTTAGACGATCCCCGATAGGACACATCAAAGTATGTGTTTTGTGCAGGTCTGGACACCACCACCTGTATAGGCGTCTGGACACCACCAACTGAATAGGTCAAACTATTGGCACCAGTGTAGAGCTTAAAGGGAATGTCTGGATGCAATCAACTGACTGAGGTTTTAAGGAGATGCCCAAGCCTTCCTCATGGACATGCCCTTTGATGGATCTAGACTGTTTGGAGAGAGCTGACTCAGTGCTTGAGTGAGTCAAGGATAGTCACGCCACAGCTATATCCTTGGGGCTGTTGTCCCCAGTCTGGCAATTCCTCCAGCAATATGGAACGTCTATGAGCTTTTCCAGTGGCCTAGCATACTGGCATTGTCAACCTTCCAAGATAGTGCAACCTCAAACTCTGCTGTGGCGGGCCACAGAGTATGGTGGCATTCAAGACCATTCACTCCAGCAGGGACAGTAATCTTACAACTCTTCCTTTCTAGTGGCGACGATTCCCAAGCCAGCAGGGATAAAGAGGGTCTCAGGTATACAAGGCTTCTTTGGTTTTACCAATCCATGAATCACTGTCACTTGTGTAAGAAAAAGGGCTACCTACTGGATGCAGGGGGTTCATTTTGGGGTTCGCTTTCACCCAGCAGCAGCCAAGGACTCTGCTGTGGTGCACTGGATTCAGTATCCAAATCATTACATGAATTACGGGCCAGAAGATACTCTAAATAAATGATCTTAGAAGACAGACATTTTAAAAATGCCATCTGGTACCACTGATGCAGACTCTGGGCTTACCTCTCTTCACAGGTCATCCCCATAAATGCCTTTTTGCGTGCAGTTGAGGGTGGTTTATGTAGCTCTGGGAGTAACTGCAGGTATACTTCATTGGTGTGGGCACTATGCTTGATTTGAGCGATTACTCTGGCTTGAGTGCTTTTGATTTTTAGGTCGAGCCTAGCGCAGCGCGCATGCGCTGCTCTGTGAGGCTTCTTGTAACTACTCAAAACTACTCTGTGTGGGTCTGACCCCCCCCCCCCCACGCATAGGATTGGCTTTTGTGTGTGTCTTTCAAGAATGAAAGCACGCAAATGGGTAAAGGCGGGTGCATGTCCCACCTTTTTGTAACGTTGACTCCCACTGCGTTTTGTTCTCGGGATTGAGCAGCGGCGCGCAGGGCGGCAGCTGCATTCCCTTGCCCGCCCCCACCACTCCTCTTGAGCTGCTTGTTTTCATTTGCAGCCTGCGCTCCATGTTTGCACCCCCTCCCACTCTTCCTTGTTTGTTATTATCTGTAGCGCGGTCCGCTTTCACTTTGGGGACCGCACTTGTTTATTTAATTAATTTTCCGCGCGATTTGCTTTCACTTATGCGGCCGTTCTTGTTCCTTCTGTGTTTTTTACAGCGCATTACAAGCGCCACAACTTTCTGGATTGAAAGTTAACTACATAACTTCTAGTTAATTAGATATCCCAGCAGCGCACACATATTCACAGTTCTTTATCATATTCATACTTTTTCAAAACTAATCAGTGAAACGGCATAGCTGGCATGTCACGGGCTACATAAAGCTTTCAAATTGATATAATTAGCAGACTTCCTAGATTAACACAAAACATTCATCTTTTGCTCGGCTTTACCTCGCCACTGCTTACCGCTACTTTGTGCGACCACTGTGCTTACTCACAAAAAATGCCTGTTTTTGAGAAACCCATGTTAATCATTGGGCAGTTTTGCGAAATTTCTCCCAGCACACGCTGGTATTCCGCCTTTCAGTTAATTAGATATCCCAGCAGCGCACACACATTCACAGTTCCTTATCATATTCATACTTTTTCAAAACTAATCAGTGAAACGGCATAGCTGGCATGTCACAGGTGCACGAAGCTTTCAAATTGATATAATTAGCAAACTTCCTAGATTAACACAAAAACATACATCTTTTGCTCGGCTTTACCTCGCCACTGCTTACCGCTGCTTTGTGCGACCACTGTGCTTACTCACAAAAAATGTCTGTTTTTGAGAAACCCATGTTAATCATTGGGCAATTTTGCGAAATTTCTCCCAGCACACACTGGTAGGCCACATATTAAAGTGTCCTTGTGTAACGTAACTAGAACTCATGTAAAGTGTTCCAAAACCTTCGGGTCGAGTTCGCGCTATATAAATCTGCCGGAAAAAAAGAGAAATGACCTGCCCCTGTTCCAATGCAGGGAGAGGCATACTGTAAACAGTGCTACAGGTGGGGCCTGCAGCTTCGTGGCGCTTTGAAGCACAGCCCTGTGACCGCAGCGCACCTAATGCTCCAAGCACAGCCCTGTGACCAATGCTCCGAATTCCGTGCAGCGCGTGCACCAGGTAAGGTTTGTAAAGGTGGGGGTGGGGGGCGCGGTGTTGTTTGAAAGTTAACTACATAACTTCCAGTTAATTAGATATCCCAGCAGCGCACACACATTCACAGTTCCTTATCATATTCATATTTTTTCAAAACTAATCAGTGAAACGGCATAGCTGGCATGTCACGGGCTGCACGAAGCTTTCAAATTTATATAATTAGCAGACTTCCTAGATTAACACAAAAACATACATCTTTTGGTCGGCTTTACCTCGCCACTGCTTACCGCTACTTTGTGCGACCACTGTGCTTACTCACAATAAATGCCTGTTTTTGAGAAACCCATGTTAATCATTGGGCAGTTTTGCGAAATTTCTCTCAGCACATGCTGGTAGGCCGCATATTAAAGTGTCATTGTGTAACGTAACTAGAGCTCATGTAAAGCGCTCCAAAACCTTCGGGTCAAGTTCGCGCTATATAAATTTGCAGAAAAAAAAAAGAAATGACCTGCCCCTGTTCCAATGCAGGGAGAGGCATACTGTAAACAACATTTACAGTATTGAACACAGCAGCTACATTGCTCTACAACATACCTTAAAAACATTGCCAATATCTCTGGCTAAACACTTATACGGTCCCAAAGGCGAGACCTATTGGCTATGCCAATGCTTGTTTAAGTTGGGTTATCAGAGTCTTTTGTAGTCATGACAACAGTAAATTGCCGTTGTTTAGTTCTGTGCTGACTTTTGCACATGGGGCTATCAGTAGATGATTTTTGGGCTGGAAAGTCAGAATGGAATTTAGTAGTTCTGTGTTATGACACAATATCATAACATTGTTTATGTCCGTGCCTTTTACTGATTTCTATTTGTTCACAAATACAATTTGGTTTCCCTGGACGGTGATGCACTTGTAGGTAAGGGGAAACATTTTAAAGTAGGTCTTAGTTATTTCTACTGATGCACTCTCCTGATTCATGATGCCTTCTGCCACTTAGGAGCGGATAGTCTGAGCTTTCCAAGATATGTTGGGCCCGATTCACCAAGACATTTTAAAATGTGTGCTCATATGTCTACACTTAGGCTTGGCTGTAGGTTGACACATTTCTGGAGATCACAAATGTTGCCAGAGCTGCTCCCTGGAAGTTGTAATAATTGATTGATAGTAATTGAATTTACATGTGTAAATGTCGTTGTGAATCGGGCTGTTGTTTGTTAATGGAGCATCCGATAATTGCCGCCTAATAGTAGCATATACATCTTTTGATGACTTGCATTATGTGCAGTGGTTTTATGTAGTTCGTACATAGAGTGCTGTGATTGTTGTGCCTTCAAGGACTCAAAAAAACTGCTGTAGCTTTGCTAGATGTATTCCTAGGCTTGCTACTGAAGTCTCAGTTGGACCCTCATCATGGTGGCGTTGAACGATTGATAACATCCTCAAGTCTGTAGATTTGAAAGCTGCATTTGTTGAATGCTTTGAGTGTTGAGTAAGTAAAGAAGGAACAGTACACTGCTCCACCATTGTCGATCAGATGTAAAGGATGGCTGCCTTCGTGGCTTTATCTGGGAAGGTCATAGGTGTGGGGTAGACTTATCACCCACCTTTGTTCTGGTCCTGACAAAGCGATGTGGATCCGTTAGGGACCAATAAGGCGCAAAACATGTTGACCTACATTACATTTTCTTGCACTCATAGCAACTAGGGAATATTACGCCCCACCAGTAGCTTGAACCAATTTTTTTTGTTATTTTAATCCTGTCAGGAGAACCTCCACATTAAAACAGTTTTTTGGTATCTCCTAGACAGCTTTATTCTTTCCAACTCTGACCACCCTACACACCCTCGCACACATACAAAAAAAGATCTCCACCAAAGTGACTCTTAGTGGGGCCTGTAGGGCATTGCAGTGCCGGCCCAACGAGGAGCAATGCCCAATGATGAAGCATGACATCCCAAGGGGTGTGTGAGGGCAACAAGAAATAATCTGCAGGATTCCCCCCATGCTCATTGAGCCATAATTTTTGGGTATCGTCCATCTATCTCCCTCTTTCTTTAACCTTTACTTTCTTTAGAAACAGTACCTTTGTGGTTGTGTGGTTTGTCACCCAGGTAACCGACTGGCTTCAAACCATGTGGGGCCTGTCACAGGCAAATGTTGGTCGCAGATCCCCACTTGGTTTGCTTGTGGTGCTTAGAGCAGGGCCACGACTCAAAGACCTGAAGAACTGCTGCGCCAAGCCTCCCAAGGCGCTGAGGGAGCAGTCCCTCGAGCTCCTCGCCATCCTATGTCGGTTGACTCTGCGACGTTAGAAGTCCCATTCATGTGGAAGGTCTCAGGACCGTTCGCGGAGTCCATCTCAACGTTCATTGTTGCTAGTGGGTAAGTCCCACTAGCTAGTGGGTAAGTCCCACTAGCATAAAAAGTCAAAGAAGTTGAAGAGGTCTTCGACTTCGCTGTGTCCGTCAAAGTCTTCTGACGAGACACGGGAGCGTTGGCACTCCAGGCCCCACGAGTCGCCAGAGCCTGAACCTGGGTCCACTCCACGCTTCCCTGATTTTCTCGGAGCGCCACCCACCCAGCTCAAAGAGTTTGATGAGGCACCTCATATTTTGGCGCCCTGGCCCTCTGAAGCTCGGGAGGCGCCCCTACTGGATCCACACCGGCAGGTTTATCTTCCGGGTCAGTCAGGCCTCCTGGATCTCTTGCTGGATCCAGAACGTAGCCGTCAGCCCTCCGATATGCCATCAACTCCCTCACTGGTGGTCAGTGACATCAGACCGCTGGGTTCTATAGATTGTCCAAAGGGGGGATACTCACTCCCTTTTGTGACTACCCCACTACCCATGCCACCCACTTATAATTGGTTGACGGAGGACCATCTCTCCTTGCTTTGTCAAGAAGTGCAGGCTATCTTGGCCAAGGGAACCATAGAGAAGGTGTCTGCATCAGAAGTGGGTTTTGGTTGTTATTTCCGCTACTTTCCGATGCCAAAGAAGGATGAAGGACTACGTCCTAACCTCGACCTGCGCCTTCTCAACCTATTCTTGAAGAAAGAGAAATTGAAAATGCTCACGCTCACAAAAGCTCTGTCTGCCCTCGACCTGGGAGACTGGATGATAGCGTTGGACTTGCAGGACGCACATTTCCACATCCCCATACTGCCTGCCCACAGACATTACCTGCAGTTCACTGTGGACCAAGAACACTTTGTTTGCTGTGCTCCCTTTCGGCTGTACCAGTGCCCCTCGGGTGTTCACGAAAATGATGACGGTGGTTGCAGACCATCTGCGGAAGTCGGGGTTCCAGTCTTTCCCTACCTCGACGATTGGAAGTTGAGCTCTCCCCAGGATATTCAGGCTATGATACTGATGTTTCAGCCTCTATCCTGCATTTTGGTGAGATTGACTCGGAGGCTGTTGGGCCTCATGGCCTCCTGCATCCTGCTGGTCATGCATACCCGATGGCATATGCAGGCTATGCAGTGGGACCTGAAGTCACAGTGGGCACAGCATCAGGGAAATCTCTCCGACCTGGTCCAGATCTCGGAGGGGCCCTCAAAAGATCTGCAGTGATGGCTAACGAACCATGATTGGGTCAGTGGCAGACTCTTCTCCCTTCCCCAACTGGAGCTGACTATAGTGACAGATGCATCACTCCTGGGCTGGGGGTTGCCCCCTGGGAGAGGTGGAGATCAGAGGCCTCTGGTGTCCGGCGGAGTCCAAGCTCCATATCAAACTGTTGGAGCTCCAGGCGATTCGCTTGGCACTTGAAGGCTTTCTTTCTTTTATCAAGAGAAGACTGGTGTAAGTCTTTATGGACAACACCACCGTCATGTGGCACTGCAACAAACCGGGCGGGATGGGGATGGGGATGTCAAGAGGCCCTTCTTCACTAGACATGGTTGGAACATCAGGACATTTCCCTGGTGGTTCAACACTTGGCATGCTCTCTGAACTCCAGCGCGGACAAGCTCAGCCACAGATGCCTAGCAGATCACGAATGGCGGCCCCATCCGGATATGGTGCAAGGTCTCTTTCAGCAGTGGGGAGAGCCTTGGTTAGATTTGTTCACCACCGCCGAGAACATGCAATGTCAGTAGTTTTGTGTGCTGGAGTTCCCAAGGCAACTCTTGCTTGGAGGCGCTTTTTGTCTCGAGTGGAGCTCCACCCTCCCATACACCTTTCCGCTAATACAACTCCTGCACAGAGTTCTAAAGAAGATTAGGAACGACCGGGCTCAAGTAATTTTAGTGGCTCCAGATTGGGCATGGAGAGTCTGGTATATCGAGCTGTTCAGCACGGCCATCGGTCCTCCAGTCAGGCTGCATCTTCGAGAGAATCTTCTGTCGCAGCAACAGAAGAGGGTTCTGCAACCAACTTGCGCACCCTCCACCTTCATGCATGGAGATTGAGCGGCGACAGTTGACAGCTTTCGACATTCCTCCCCAAGTCTGTAATGTTATTTTGGCAGCCAGGCATTCTTGCACTAAGCCAGTATACAACTGCCATTGGGACAAGTTTGTGGCATGGCGTGAGTCCCACAAAGTTGACATCCTTTCTGCATCTTTATCAAAAGTTCTCTTGTTCGCATTGTCCTTGGCCCAGCGGGGCTCTAGTCTGGGCACAGTCGAGGGTTACCTTTCTGCCATCTCGGCATTCTTGCAGTTGCCGGACCAACTTTCCCTCTTTGTCACCTATTGTGGCTAGGTTCCCAAAGGGCCAGCCACATCATCATGCCTCAGTGGGACCTCAAGTCGGTGCTCACGTTCCTCATGTGTGCACCATTCGAACCTCTGCTCAATTGTCCTCTGTGGCTCTTGACTATAAAAACTGCCTTCTTAGTGGCCATAACATCGGCCAGGAGGGTCCGCGAACTGCAAGCGCTCTCTGTGCACCCTCCTTATGCTACCTTTTATCTGGACTAGCTGGTTTTCTAGACATGTGTCTCCTTCCTTCCAAGGGTTGTGACCCCTTTCCATGTAGGCCAGAACATCGCCCTGCCTACCTTTGTCTCATCCATCCAAAGAGGAAGAGAAACTCCACTGTCTGGATCCAAAAAGAGCGTCTTTCTACGTTGACCGCTCTAAAGAATTCCGGGTGGACAATCAACTGTTCATGGGCTATGTGGGAGCAAAAAAAAGAAGCCTGTACAGAAAAGGACCATCTCGCAATGGATTGTCCTATGCAATAAGATCTGTTACGCATTGGCCAAGAAGCAACCCCCTGAGGGCTTGCGGGCTCACTCCACCAGAGCCAAGGCTGCGACCATTGCGTTAGCGCGGCACCCCAGTCCTGGACATCTGTCAGGCAGCGACATGGGCTTCACTGCTCACGTTCACCAAGCACTACTGCCTGGACAGTCAGGTCCGTTGTGACAGACACTTCACCCGTTCGGTCCTGCAGGACTTTTTGGTCTAATTGGTTTCGTAGTCGCACCTCCGGGGAGATATTGCTTGGGTACCTATTCTAAGGCAAGGAATCTGCGACTAGAAGTCTCGATCAGATGAACTAGTTACTTACCTTCAGTAATGGCTTATCTGGCAGAGAGACTATGTAGCCGCAGATTCCTTACTGACCCACCCATCCTCCCCGCTCTATGAACTGATTATGGTATCTTGAGCAACCTCTTAAGGGCCTTAGTTTGTCACACCAGTAGTCAGTGCTCATCTGTGCTCCTGGCATAGAAAGTTGCAAAAGTAACTAACGTTAGCGTGTTGAGGTGGCACTTAAATGGGTACCGCACACGTCCCTTCCAGTGCGGATGACGCCACCAAGAGCCGAACAATGACACCTATTGGCACGTAGGGGTGTTTGTCTTGTCAGGTCTTCTGTGCAGTAAGGGACATGAAATAAAACTGTTCATTGAGTACTTTGGCTGTTGGTGCATCACAGGTTTTGGGGAGAAGTTCAATTGGTTATAGAAGAGCTTTGCAATGATTGATTGAACTGCTACATGGGTTGTAAGACGTATGTTACACAAAAACATGTTTTCTGACAAAATTATTAGATTGGGGAAATTGACTTTGGAAATATCATAGTGCAGGAATGCAAACAATATTTCTATGTG
Organism: Calotriton arnoldi; assembly: GCA_963921515.1. Taxonomy (NCBI): domain Eukaryota; kingdom Metazoa; phylum Chordata; class Amphibia; order Caudata; family Salamandridae; genus Calotriton; species Calotriton arnoldi. The sequence goes on from CAWUFW010000444.1 coordinate 1,731,352, forward strand.
TGCCGCAAATATGAAAATGACTGACCTATACTGTGTGATGGGGAATTGTTGGGCAACTGGTAGAGTGCTGGATAGAGGTTGTGCTCTGTATCTGGTGCCGGGGTCTGTGCTGTGCTGCTGGCTGCTATGCAGTGGAGTTGTTCGACATCAGGGCGATTGCTGGATAGGGGTTGTGTGCCATGTTGGGTTTCGGGGTCTGGGCTGTGCTGTGCTGATGAATACTTTGCGGTGGAGTTGTTGTTGGGAACCCGGACTAGTGCTGGTTGGCTACATATCAGGTGCTGGTGTGAGTGATTATAAGGCTGACTTCTAATTCTGTGTAAAATGAGAGCTCTCATATAGTTGTGTTGTGCAGTGTGCCAGGTTGCTTATTACTCCTTTTAGAAGGGTGCAAGGACTCACAGCTGATTGTGTGCCGGCAATGGTACATGTAGACCGAATATGTTACGTTAAGGCAGTGGTGAGTGGGGCCCACGCGTATATTTGCTTTAGTGCCTATTGCCCATGAGTAGTTTTAAGCACAGGCTTGGGGGCTGTGCCCATTCTGTTGGTGTGTGGGTGCATGGGAGAAGGTGTGTGGTAGCCTGTCCTTCAGGGTGTCTGTAAGTGTCAGACTAATTGTGTGGGTGTTTTCATGCTCAGCCAATGTGATGTAACCGGATGAAGTGTAATGCTGACAACAGTGCTGCTATGGCACATAGTGGGAGGCAGTGCTTAATTTGTGAAAAAAAGAGTGCCGGTAGGTCTGCTCAGCTCTACTCCGAAGCTGATGACTGCTGCAATTAAACGTTGGCTCAACGAATACCAAGGCTGATATTCTTTAATCCACTACCAGACACCCACTGACCCTTTTTCTCACTCTTACAAGTTCCTGCTTTCTCCTTTTGTGATGGTTTTGACTTCTTTCTCTTCCTCCGTCTTTCCAATCTGTGTGTTTTTCCCTCTCTTGAACTCAGTAAACATCTCATTTGGGAAATAAGTGCCAGTGGCCCCCAACGGCTCAAATTAAGCACTGGTGGGAGGAGCTGAGAGGACATCCTGCTCCTGGTGGGGACATAATGTGGTTTGTGTTCACTTGTAACGGAAATCTTAATAAAGAGGAATGGCTTAATACGCAAGTGCCCACAGCTTGCCTGGTCCCTGGGACTGAGGGGGATCAACTGGCATTGTTGCAGTGACATTTGCAGTTTGCACTGTAGGCTCCTGAACACGTCCTCAAAGTCTTTGTTCATGGGCCAGCCCTTTCCTGGCGCTCTTAAGGCAGAACCATATAGCATGTCAATAAGCAGGTGGAAGGTTGGCACCCAGGTCTTCATTTGTCTGATAAGCCTTTGAACAGCTAGTCTGGTGGATACTGTGAAAGTGATCTGTGGCTCAAAAGGTGCTTAGGACTACTGCTAGATTTTGAACTCTAGTTTGGAGAACTCTTCTCATCCATGATTCCTAGGTGTGGGTATTGGTGGCATGCTGTTCCATGTAATTGTAGGGTGCAAAGGTTCACAAAGTATGTACTACTGCCATTTCTTAGGTCTGTGAAATTTTTCACATTAGACAACTAAAGAACCTGGAAATAATGATTTTTCCAAGACCACACAATGTAGCAGGTGGGGAACCCGGGATTTGAACTTGCAGCCACTCAGAGGCACATTTTTCAGGACACAGTGAGACTCCTTTTGTTTTCACCTTGTTGAATGAATTAAAGATCACCCGTCTTCTCACTCAGATCTCCCGGGAGTCCCAACAGAGTTGCGTATCATCCACTCATGCGTGGCCACTACTCCTTGCGGGCCTTGGAAGACAGCAGAGAGTGGATAGAGGTGAACTCTACGTTTCATGGAAACTGAAACAACAAGAGGGAACGTTACTTAATAGGAGTTGACCCAAATTATTGAAGACTTTGATGCCCACGGACTCTTACCTTGTTGGACACTCTAGCTGATTTGTTCTTCAAGTGTTTGTCTGTTCTTGAATCGGTGGTTCTTCCATCTCTTGTTGCTGTAAGTTGCTTTTCTGTCTACAGTACATTTGTGTTGAGTTCATCACCTTGGGCGGTAATTGGTGGTGGGGGCCTACTTGTGCGTCTTACAAGCAGGAGTCGTGCTGTGTGATGCACCTATTTCAATTAAGGACTGCCCAGGCTCGTGATGCCTTTTTTGATCATCGGAAAGAGGGTCTGACACAGCTCCATCCTCCTCCCCCTACGGTCAAGTGCCTCACAGGATTCCTTTCACTAAAGCAATTAAAATAGATCAGACACACATGCATGCAGTCAGTCCTTAACGAGACGCAGACGGCCCAGCGTCGGGGCTGCTGCCCGAAACCTGTGGAAGGTCGTGCAGAAGCCCACCTGCTTTAGGGGGTTAGCCACCGACACGGGGAGGGCTGGCGTTGACTGCGGGTTCCGCTCCCGCCCCCCCCCGCTCCCTTTCATGCGCTGATTGAAAATCTAGGAGGGTGCTGGCGCTGTATTGTTCCTGATACAGAGCATTAATTAGGCCTGGAGTCGGAGAAGGCGGCAGCGCCTGTTTTTAGCGGGGAGGTTAATGGCATGCTCGGAGAGGAGACGGTTTTAATGAGCTTCAACTCTGTGTGCGGGGAGTTTACTCCGTGCGTTAAAAGGGTCACACTGCAGTAGTTTGATGTGGATTGTCTCCTGGCCCCCCATGTCAGAGGTGAACGTCTGTCAGAGTCCAGTCGGAGCGCGTTTACTTAGTGACACAATTCTAATTAACTACCACCGGAGAACGGCGGCCCGGGGTGGGCGTCCGCGCCTGCCCGCGCGCCTCTCCCGGCCGGCGCTCTGCGGGCGCGTGACATTGAAGAAGAACCCGCAGGAAGGCGCGTTTACTAAGTGCAAGTGCAGGCGGCGGGGTGTTTGGCATAATGGATGCCCCCTTCGTTCCCCGTGCCGCTCTTTCACCTTGGAGCAGTGGGCGGTCGGCAGATGGGGCTTCGCGCGGACCTCCGCGGTGACAGAGGCGGTCCCCGTTTGTCGTGTCTGTCTGCTCTTCCCGCTCACTGGCTCCCTCCCCACCCCGTCACAATCTCCAGCCCACGCTGATGCCATATTGGCCAGGACGGTGATCTTTCCGTCTGCCTGGACCCTGCTTGAAACCATTCTCCGAACCCCGCTGCCTTCATTGACTTCTTGCGGCTTCCTGATCGGTGGACATAATCTGACGACCTTCTTTCATACCAGGCTGGGATTCGTGTTCGATTTACAACCTTCTATTATCTTTTTAGGCCTGGCTTAAGCTGTCTTGGCAGTCTCATGTTTAAAAACAAAAAAATACATTAATGGGTAACTCTGTGACATCATGGTTCTAGTGTCACCATAAACCGCGAGGCCAAAGGCATAGTAGTTTGTAAATGTCACCAGAATTCCACCATAGCAATATACAGCCTTATTATGCGTTACTTGTTATGTCTTTTTTTTAATTGCTTGTTTGTTTTGGGGTAATCCGCTTGAAAAGTACTTTTATTCTAAGTGCAGATAGAAATGGGCAATGATTGGAATTAGAATGTTTATTTTATTTACCTTTCATGAATAAATTGCTGATGAAACAATGGCAGGGCCAGTAGAGTTATGCAATTGCGTAGCTGCAGTGTTTACTCCATAGTTATGGATTTACCACATTTTCCACATAATTTCAAGATTTCCCCAAAAATGTTGTTTCTTCCTAAAAATGGATGGCATTAGCACTGCCAGAAAATGTGCTGCATAATTAGCATTTTTTGTCACTTGAAATAGATACCTTGGTGCATAATTTAGTCCTTCATGCTACATAATCCTAGCGGCCCTGGTAACAGTAAAACTCTGCAGAGCGGTTTAAGGGCTGTCATGATGACGAAATTCATATTTCGTGGAGAACCATGAGGGGCTGGAGGTGTCTTTGACCCTTCTTGTTTCCTAAGGTAGTACAGTGAGTGACCGGTTGGCGTGTCTGCAACTTCCTGGAACTTGCTCTGTACATCAGCCCTGTGAATCTGCAGTCACCTTGAATACAACTTTTCTGAAGAGAGTAGCCATGTGCAGTTGTTGGTTTATTGTCGCTTCTGCTGAAGGGCTTTACTGAAGGTCATTTTTGTCCCTTGTTCATCCTTGCCTTAAAAAGTGTTCAGTGGAGTTTCTCTGTGTCTTCTGCTTGTCCTATTCCAGGCTCGGACGCACCTACCCAAGAAGGTGAAGCTTCCTCCTGCAAGCGATGTACTGAACACAAAGATACTGAAACTACCTTGGTACAGCCCTTACCCTTCAAACCCACAACCATATATGCCTTACACTCTTTAAGAAAGGCCACATGTCTTACCCTTCTGACAGCATATCTCCATAAACCTATTCAGCTGCTGGTCTGAAGTGGTAACCTTGGAAACGTTTGGACTACCAAATCTAGTGTGATACCATAATATTGGCTGATGGTGTGATATATATATATATATATATATACATATATATATATATATATATATATAATGTGTGTGTGTGTGTCGGATAACGATCGACAGCAATAACTGGTGAGCACATGCATCCTGCCTAGTGGTAGTGGGCAGTGCTTTGACTACACTAAGCAATAGACGGACAAATATTTATTTTGGTCTCATCCATACCAGGTGAGGTCTGTGCTTACCTTCTTTCTCTTAGTAGTATGCAGTTGGTTGGGGAATAAAGCTGTTTTACATGATTCAAGGCAACTGTTACTTTTGATTCCACATGAAGGTGGGATGGGTATTATGAAGATGGTTTGGTGAGTTAACTGCACTCTGCTGACCGCTTCAGTGATCTGAACCTCATAATTTTGAATCCCAGCAAGGCAGACTTACCCTTGCATCTAACCATGGCCATTAAATCGGTGAAATTTAGCATAAATAGCTCTGTTTAAAAAAAATCAACTTATTACGTTGGTTTATAGGAGCCTATTTGCACTGTGCTCTTTCTTTAGTAGTGAGTCACCTTAAACGTTGCAGTTAAGTGGAAAGTTCTATGCATGAATTTCACTGGCTTGTACCACCTAGTGGTGGGGGATGATCTGAAATCCTCCCATAATAGCCTGTGTTCTGTATAGTGCTTCATTCCATACATCTGCTTTTTTTCACTGCTGCAAAGTAGCAAGTGTTACTATTACCCAGTTCAGTGATATTCAGTGTACCGACCTCAAAAGGACTGAAGGCGCGAGTCAGTGTTGCTGGAGTTCAAACACATGACCTGTGGATGCCAGCAAGGAGCCTTTAACTCACTGAGCCACCGTATTGACCAGGTCTTTGAGACTTGCCTTTACACTTCCCCTTCACACCATTTGTCTATTTGGCCTACACTCATTGTGATTTGATGTGACTCATCAGTGGTTCATGCTACATGAATACTTCAATAAGCTAGTGGCCTCCTATATGGGCTTGTCCCACTGAGTTGTATGTCAGAAAAAAGGTCATTAATATTCACCTGAATATGTATTCTCTCAACAGTATTGACTACCAAAATATCATCAACGTAAGCACATATAGTGAGGCGCACATTTACTATTCTTAACTCCGCATCTAGTTCACTTGACAGTATGTTGGTTATCAATATTGTGAAGTCTGTATACGTAAACATTGCCATTAAAACTAAGATATTGTGATAGTATTCCTGAGAGCTTAGGGGTCCTTCTTCTAGGAAATCCCAATTTTCTGTCTCATCACCCCAGATTTTTCACTTCACGCTGACCCTATATTTTTGCTGGTTTTAGAACTCTGTTGCACTTTTCCCCTGCTAACCAGTAGTAAATTGTCTGCGTTCCCCCTTTAAATATGGTTGAATTGGTGTACTACTAATTGGTACGCTTAACTTGCCTATAAGTCCCTAGTATATGGTACAAAATGTACCTGGAGGCCTGGAATTTAAATGCCACTAGTGAACTGCAACACCTGTTGTGCCATCCACTACAGTGGCAGTGCAGACATGGCTTGGGGGCTACCATTATAGCCTGCGTGTAGCAGTGTAAAAAATTGCAACTCGACCTGTCTAAATAAACTCTTTTGACAGGTGAACTCTTCCCTTTCAACTGTTAATATATCACCCCTATGTAGACCTTGTAGCTACAAGGCAGGGTGCATGGTATTTAAAAGCAGGACATGTAGAAATTTAATGTTAACATGTCTTTACAGAGACTAGCACCCAAACACTTAGCGAAAACCAGAGTACAGATTAAAATCCTAATACTGTATCTCGGGAATGGAACTAGCAAGAATAATCATTAAAAATCCAATTCAATGGTGAAGTCAGATTTTTAATAAATATTAAGGAAAAGTAACTTTTAGAAGGTTACCATTTCCCTACCTGAAGTTCATGGAGGCTAATTTGAATTTGCTCTCCAACTTCTCCAACAGGAATTAGCGTATGAATAGGTGTGAAATGCCTCCCAGGAGCAAATAATAGGCTGATCTGAATGGGCAGAGATGACTCATCTGAACCTCACAGAATATGCAAGTTAGGGGCTGTCCGCATCCTTTTTGACATTACAATGTGAAATCCTGCTTGACATACCCGCTGGGTTTACGCATAACACTGAGGGCACACTTCAAAGGAAGGGAAATGGCATGCCAAGACAGTACTTGTGTATTCACTGTCTGGTTGCTGGAAACCACTATTTTAGTTCTAGCAGACTTATGTCTGTGTTTATTGTGGGTGCAGTTGCTGCCCCAAACTGGATGTTGGTGTTCGATGTAGGAGGACACTAGGATTACCATAGTGCACTCCCCTCATACACCTTCTGCCTTCAGAGCTCAAGTTTAGTGTGGCCAAAGACTTCTCCGATCTTGAAAATGTCCTATGTGGGTAGGGTTGGCCTTGGGAACTTTTACTCCATTAGTTAGGGTGTGCCAATTTCCTCCAGTTAGCTTGTGTCAGGCATAAATGTGACATCTCCAGGCACCCACTTAAGAACACTCCTGGATCTGAGGAAGGACAGAAGAGGAGTAGACCTGCTGTCTGTGACCTAAGTGGAGTGGACCTGCTCCCTCTTGTACCCAGGAGAAAGAAGTGTACTCAAAGGGTCTTAAGGTTGACCTCCCATTGCAGGGATACAACAAGCTACAAGATGCCTTTCATGTAACTTCCCAGCTGACCAGTGGCAATTGGACCTGGACCACCCATGCTGTTGGTCTCTGCCTGACACATTGTGAGTCTCCAAGTGCCTCTCCTGAAGTCATAGGGTTGGCTTCAGAAGTGTACTCCTGTGATGGATTGGGGGTTAAAGGATCTTAGACCTTATTTAGAGTTTGGCTGATTGGTATTTACTCCGTCAGTAAATTACTCAGTCGCTGTGAGGGTTTTACCTGGCGGTAATGGACAGTGATAACTGTCTATTTGTCCACACATTCTAAATAGGGTGGGAGGACAAATGCTTACCTCTAACGGCACTTACTCTGTTGGGCCGTTGGAGTGGGATATGGAATAGTCTTGAAGGAAGTGACCCGATTAGGGCCACCCGGGCCACTCGCGACCTCCTCTTAGCCTTCCCAGAAATGAAGAGTCGGTGACGCAGTAGAGAATACAAACCAAGTTAGTTTATTGTAAAATACGCTGCAGTGGAGTCCAGTCTGACTAGCCTCCTTAGATGCTACAGAGGGACTGACCAACGAACATTTGGAAACACAGGATAAACCCTCCAACACCTCTCGAAACCCAGCCCCTGATGGAAAAATACTGCTTGGGCAGAAAGACAGACAAAGGAGGCACTAGGGATGAGCTACCACCTGCGGAATGGGTACACGTTATCAGACTCCCAAGGCCATCCTACTCGGTCTCAGCTCTCTCTGGTGTGGGAGCATAGTTATGTCCAATGATAGGAATGCAGAGCTGAATAAACCATTCTCGTCGTGCATCTGAGTCCCGACCTTGGATGAGATATGGGAACATTCTAAACTGCAGCTTCTGCTGAATCGACAAGAGAGAGCGGGGGCACAGAGGCTGAGGATTGCTCACAGCGTAACATGAAGACTCACAGAAGGAAGATGGCGTCCCAAATGCTAACTTAGGCCTACGCTACCATACAGAAGATGGGTACATACACATTTGCAACCACGATTATATGACTTAGCTACATGAATGCCAATATAACACAGCATACATCATGGAGGATGGGGGGTGGGACATTTTCAACTCTAACAGTCTCCACCGTCAAAGTACTAAAGGTCCACTTGATTCTAAATGAGGTGGCCGGATCTTTAGTTTGGAGGAGAGGGTACTCCGTCACCCTTGCAATGGAGTACCCTCTCTTCCAAACTATAAATCAGGCCCTAAGTCAGAAGGTAAAATCTTTGACCAGGACAAACCTGTTTGGTGAAACCGACCAGTGCTTCATCTCAGTCTGCGTCAAATTGGCCCTAGGTCCCCATCTGCCACGACCATTGACTATCATTAGCGTTTTGTGCTTCTTTGCGCTATTTCTACTTAAAACTTTATGAATTCATGTTTTAGGTTCTCCTTATTGGATTTTGATCATGTTGATATCATTTTGTTTAATCAATTTTACTCTATTTTTCTAATTAGGTTTGGGATTTTTATTGTTTTGAATTTCAACTTTATTACTGTTTTGATGCTGCATAAATACTTTACACACTGTCCTAAGTTAAGCCTGCCTGCTCTGTCTCATAACTACCAAGGGGCTGAGCTCCGGTTTGGTTACTGGCTGAGGGTTCACCCTGTCAAGGGTTGTGATTATTCCTTGAGGTCACCCACTCCAAATAAAAATCAATTTTCTTACACTCCTCCTTCAGTGAGGACCAGGATCTCTTCTCTTGGTCACATGTCTGAAGACAGACAACACTAAGAGGGACGAATGAGGGAGAAGAAAGCTAGTCCATCCCCGAAATATGGCGTACATAGTGGATGTTTGAATCTTACTAATTCTAATTTGTTCTTGAACTTAAGATTCATCTGGCCCTTGTGTTCACAGTGCGCCTTAAACTTGTGTTCGAAGTTACGCCCGGATGAAATGAGATTCCATCCACAGCTCTGCAGTTTGATGAACTTTTTCAGGTGTGTGAGAATAATTGAAGATTTATTCAGGTAGGTATTGTGTGCAGGGACATAGGTTGTAAATCCTGTCGAGATTGGGGACGGAGCGCAGTGTTGGGTCTGTGGCAGTGCTGCATAGAGTAATATTATGCAAAATAATGCTCCCCTGCAATATTTGAGGTGGGGTCCCTAAAGTTTCACTTAGGTGGGCTGCCTCACAGTTATAGAAAGGCACTGCAGTGGGAGGGCGCCTATTGGATTGGGGTAGATGCCTGCTCTAGAATGATCGCAGTGATCGACTTTACACCTGGCTACAAAGCCTAACACCTCGGAACAACAGCAGCTGCGTATCTGGTAAAATAGCCCGGTAGGTGAGGCACTTATTGCAGAGATGTGCGTAACTTGGTGCCCACTGGTTTTAATCTGGTCATGAGCATTTAATTTGGGGTAGCAGTTGCTGCCACTGACTTGCCTTTGGTATCCCGGGCACTGCCCTTGATATACCTGGCCCCAGAGGTCATGAAGGCAGCAGCAGGAATCGAAAGTAAGCAGGCTTCTTAGAACTTTTATTTTCTATGGTTTCCACTCATTTTCCTGCTCCTGAACCATCAGCAGCAAATAAGAGGTTTAGGCGGGACAAGTGTTAGCCTTTGATGTAATCTGGGGTCAAAGAGTGCACTGTCACTACCTCAACCTCTGCTATTTGGGTGAACTGAAGTCGTCAATCTAAATCAAGAAATCGAGTAAAATTCGTTAACTATTGCTGTATTTTAAAGGGGCAATTCAGTTTAGTTAGTGTTAATGTTAGGTCAGTAGCTAGGGGCTAGATTTAATTCAATGCACGCCCCTCAAGCCTGCATCTTCCTACACCACCATCACCTCCACACACCTACCCCTTGTCGCTGCTTGTGGGGCAGAGGCCAGGCGGCTCAGTGACCAGCTCTCCACATGAAGCTGGCAAGCCTACAGAGACACGGCCTGGTGTTTGATTCACAAGCCTTTGATTCGGGGTCTTGTTTTGACTGACACCCCAGGGAGCTTGGCGGTCCTTCAAAGCTGAGCACGACAAGGCAGGCTACTGCTGGGGTCACCTGGTGTCACCAGACTTCTTACAGTCTCCTGCTGCCTGGCGCTCTGTACTCAGACAAGGTTTTACATTCCCAGACATGACGAAAAGGGGCTTTTCTGTGCTTGTCCCTTGTTGTTTTAAGTTTTTTTCCACTGATTTAACTCCTCTTAACTTAGTCAGGTAGGGAGGGAGCAGACAACAGATCCTAGTAGCGACTACACTAAGGGGAATCAGGACAATTGAGCCTTCAATTCAATAAGTGAGACCTCTGGGAAACCACCAGAGATGCCATGCGCCGAGCTGTGTCACTGGCAATAAGTGAGACCTCTGGGAAACCACCAGAGATGCCATGCGCCGAGCTGTGTCACTGGCAATAAGTGAGACCTCTGGGAAACCACCAGAGATGCCATGCGCCGAGCTGTGTCACTGGCAATAACTGAGACCTCTGGGAAACCACCAGAGATGCCATGCGCCGAGCTGTGTCACTGGCAATAACTGAGACCTCTGGGAAACCACCAGAGATGCCATGCGCCGAGCTGCGTCACTGGCAATAACTGAGACCTCTGGGAAACCACCAGAGATGCCATGCGCCGAGCTGCGTAACTGGCAATAACTGAGACCTCTGGGAAACCACCAGAGATGCCATGCGCCGAGCTGTGTCACTGGCAATAACTGAGACCTCTGGGAAACCACCAGAGATGCCATGCGCCAAGCTGTGTCACTGGCAATAACTGAGACCTCTGGGAAACCACCAGAGATGCCATGCGCCATGCTGTGTCACTGGCAATAAGTGCCAGTAGATATCCGCTGCTTCAGAGAGCCTGCGGAGTCGCGTCCTGCACTGGCTGGAGTAGTAGACCCCTGCCAGGCCTAGACGTGCCAGAACGTAGAGTTAGTTTTAATCAAAAAAGCAGATGGGAGAGCACTGTGAGGAGAAGGCCATCGTCCTCCTCCCGCATCTGTGTTTTAATCCAAGATCAACACCGTTTTGTAAATTCTGAAGCCAGATGTATTCCCACAGTGCACTAACATCTCCTAAAAAATGCTTTGGTCTCTTTAGAGAAGATAGTACTGCGTGACACGAGGCAGAGACGCTAAAGTCGAGATGGGTCAGGATTCTCTTGCCAGTTAATCTCAATAGACTGCTTTGTTACCGGAAGGCCGGGTGAGGCAGGTTTACTGGCGTTGTTTCACAACAGTTGGTGAGTACTGGCCCCATGTAGAGATGGTGGAGTAGGGATACTGACTCAATAAAGGATCCAATCTATAGGCACTGGCTAGAGAAATGGTCCTATTTTGTTTTTTTATAGTATCCGAAGAGAGGTCCCCTTTGCAAATACTGAATTAAGGAAGGATCCTGATTACAGAGACTGACTTAAGTAAATGTCAATGTTACAGATAGTGAACTAAGGGGAGCCCTGTTTAAAGATACTGAATTAAGAAAAGATCCTCTCTATAGATACTATCTTGAGAATGGATCCTGTTTACAGATACTGATTTAAGAAAAGATCCTGTCTATAGATACTATCTTGAGAATGGATCCTGTTTACAGATACTGATTTAAGAAAGGACCCAGTTTACTTATTTTGATTTAAAAAGGGTGAAATTAGCAAATGGTGACTTAAGAGAAGGTCCCATAGGACCTGAAAAGGGGGGTCCGTTTATAGATACTAGCTTGTGAAATGGGCCTATTTACAAATGATATTGAAATATTGACCTGGCATAGGTTCCCCTTTATAATGTCCCCAGCGCTCTTTCTTTTACAGATCCTGAAGTAAGAAAGGATCTTGTTAACAGAGATTTTCAGATACTAAAGAAAGGGAATCATTTATAAATAATGTCCTGAAAGGGTTCTTGAGAAAATATCCTATTTACAAAAGATATTGTAAGTTTCCCATTTACAATTATTGATCGGGCACGTTTCCATTTATAACACGAGTGCTGCTTACAGATACTGATTTTAGAAAGTTTAATAGATTCAGAGGCTGGTGTTTGATCGCCTTAAGGTACAGCGGGATCCCTTTACAGAGAACGATGGAAGGAAGCGTGGTGAGTCGGGAGCTAGGTTCCCAACAGGCCTTCCCTTTTTAAAGACCAAAGCCGTGTCTATTAACCATGTTTTCGTGCATAGAAAGGGATCCAGCTGGCCTATGTTTGGACATCAAAGTGCGCCACCAGTTAAAACCCTTGCTTTGGTGTATTCCGGATTTGAACTCGACGTGCTTCAAAGAAGATCACTGTCGATAATAGATGGTCACACTGCATTTAGAAAGCATATACTGCAGAAAAATAGAATGTATATATCGAGCTACTAGTGACAAAGAACCTGAATATACAGCTCTTCAAAAAAAAAATCATGAAAGCTGCAGTTTTACCCGTGTCCAGATGGATCTGTGGGGGTTTGTATGTAGCACATTACTGCAGAGAATACACAGTTCCCCTCTGGGGCGTAGAACTAGGGGTCTGGAAGTATGACTTGGAAAGGAAGTTGTTCATCTGTCAGTTACAGTTCTTCATCAAACTGATCTGCATCAAACTTGGAAATATGGAGACTGACCTTGAGTTTGTTCTGCGATGCTGGATGCTTATTTGGATTTTTAAGGATGATATGTTTTCATATACATTTTTCTGCTCAACTCCTGCACTTACGAAGCCTCCATAGCTACGCTTGGTTCTACACAAGGCTGCTTCACCATAGCCTACTTGCGCAAGCAGGAGGTGCGCCGTGGATGTCGAAGGAGCATGCCACGGGTGAGCATTGCTAGCTGGAGGGGGCAGGGAGAGTGGAATGGGACAAGTCGCTGTCAGAGTCCGGTCAGAGCACATTAACTTGGTGACATGTTTCCAATTAAGTGCCTTGAGAGGTGTCACAGCTAGAGACAGCACTGGTAGGGTGGAGGAAAGAGAAGCTGCACCTGACAGCTCCCCTTGTTTGCGCTCTCCTCTTGGCGTGGTAGTGCATCTGAAACATAATTAGGATGTCTGCCTGCGAGGAGGTTGGGTATGAAAGACCTGATCCTCCACGGCTCCCTGCGTTCCCTCATTTAGCTCCAAGACATGTCTCTGTGGGGGCTCCGGGGCCCGCTGGATTACTCCACACCAAAGTGTCAGTGCAGCATTCTCATCATTAGCCATCTAAATATATAGATTTCTTTTGCGTATAACGACGCCTCCCCCCAAACAGAAGCGGCATGGGGCACGTTCTGATCTCTGTGGTGCCTCTGTATTAACACATGCTCCCTTGTACCTCCATTCAGTCTCGCAGCGGTGTGCGCCGGCAAACAAAACACCGCAGTAGATGAAGCATAGGGTTTGCGTCTGGGCGGCAGGCCTGACAGTCCATCTCTGGGAGTCTGCCTGGTTCCTGTTAATGACAAGGAAGATGTGCATGTCACCCCCCCTTTAGACGAAAGGAAATGTGTGGCCCTTCCATGGGCACTTGGCCAAGAGTTCAGAACTCATCCTCCCTGCTGACACTAAACCTGGGGAAAGCTACTGCCTACCATGTATCCTTAAAGGCAGGTGACTTATAAATGAAACCTGGGGCAACCCAACGTTGAGGAATGCACTAGCTTCCCATACTAGCAAGAATCGCATACAAGAGTCCGTGGGGTTCCAGGTTTGTGAGGCTTCTGGAACATTTTATGGGGAGCCACGGAGGAAATTACGTTATCCTTCTTGGAGAGTTCAACATCAAATTGTCTAGGGTTCCCTTTTTGGGCATCCCAAATTGTAGTAAGGAATTCCTTTTGCATGTGCCTCATAGGCAGGTGTGTTGTGAGGGACTTAACAGAATGCAGCAATCAGTACCAGAAGTTGCATGGGCTGTAGACCTGTGGCTGTTAAAGATGGATCTAAGAATAGTTGGAAAGCACCTTTGATAGCGTACTGAAGATATTTGAAGTGTGCTGTGTTTATAAAAAATAAATTCAGCAAAACAGCTGCCATGCGTGAAGAGCGGTCTTTACGCAAGATGGATATGCTAGTTTATCTAGTATGGAATCTCTTTAGATCCAGATGCCGAATCATGCTCTGAAGTTGTGATGGGTCTGGGAACTCTTTTATTGTTTTTTTTTTTTTTTTTTTTATTTATTTTGCAAGAAATGTTTTTATTGCAAGTTCAATGGCTTCCACGGAGGTATTCTTTAAGTCATGTGCTCCAGTGAGAGTGCTCCCAAAATGTCAATTTGTGTTCATTTACGCAACTGTTTGGCACCATAATAACTTTTCCTTCTGCCGCATTTTATTTGCTCTACATATGCATATGCCCTGAATAGTCTGTAAAGCAATAGCCAAAAACAGGAGGATCACTTTGTGTATCTAAACAAGTCTTAGGGGAACACTTATCCCCCTCGAGAGTCAGCATGCCTCTGAATCCAGGCAACAGTTCTCGCAAAGGTTACGGCCAGGCTTCCAGGTAGACATTGTGCCTGGAAGTCAAGCTGTAACTGCCTTATCTGCCTGGCCCATTTAAAAGCAGTTAGAAGTTGACGGTGGCTCCCATCTTCAATTCCTTGACATTCCTGCTTACCCGTGGAAATTAATGGAAAGCACACCAAATTTATTGTATAAACCTTCACATCTCTTCTTGAAAAGTGAGACTAACTCTGCTAAACAAAAGAGAAGGTAAGTGGAAAATCAGCAGAGAGCAGCAGTAGTGTTCTTTTAATTTCGGGAACTGAAACACTGCTAATGAAGTTGGGAATACATTTCACAGGGAAGTTTAAAAACATTGACAAAGTTCGTTCTTGTGCACAGACTTACTACTCCAGTCACTTGAAATGGCCATTGTAAAGTCAAACTTGCACAACCATGAGGTTCAGTAGACGTATTGGGTGTGCACTTAGAAGACACAGCTACACAAGTCTCAGTATTTGTTGCAGCAGATCTTACAATGTCCCTCTTCGATGTCCTACACTAGAGATATATCTGTAGAAAATCCACCTTTTTCGTCTTTTGCTGGACCCTATATTTTGACTAGCTTTAGAAATATGTGCACTTTACCCCTTCTGACCAGTAGTAAAGTGCCTGGGCTCCCACTTAACATGGTTGAATTGGCATATTCTTCATTTGTATATTTAACTTACCTTTAAAGTCCCTTAAACTTACCTTTAATATGGTGCAAGATGTACCTAGTTAAATGTCACTAGTGGCTGCAGCACCTAATGGGCCATCTACTACAGTGGGAGGGCAAACATGGCTTCAAGCCTACCAGTGTAACCTGATGGAGCAGCGTAAAAACTGCAATTTGACCTGTCAAAATAAAGACCTTTTGATGGTTCAAAACAAGTCATCCCTGGACTTGCTCCTTATTTTACCCAGGACCAAGAAGTGAACTCCAAGGGTCAAAAGGCTGACCTCTTGTTCAAGCTAAAAGTACACAGCAAGCTTCTCGGGGCCTTTCCTGCTACTACCCAGCTGAACAGTGGCAACTGGGCCTGGACTGGACTCTGTTGTTGGCCTCTGCTGGATACCCTTTGAGTCTCTAAATGCCTCTCCTGAGGTCCTGGGGGCTTTAGAAGTGTACTCCTGTGGTGTATTAGGTCTTAAACGACCAAGCCAGAGGTAAACATCTTTAACTAGGATGAACCTGGTTATTGTAGCCAACCGCGCTCCATCACGGTCAGCCTCAAATTGCGCCCCTGTCCCGGTCTACCATGACCATTCACCATTATTAGCACTTAGTGCTTTTTGGTGCTATTTCTACTTAAAACATTTAAAAAATCATATCTCTGGTTCCCCTTATTGGGTTTTTGATATCTGTGTCATTTTTTTAATCCCGTTATTCTATTTTTCTAATTAATTTTGAGATTTTTATTGTTTTGCATTTTGACTTTTATTGTTTTGGTACTGCATAAATACTTTACATATTGTCCTAAGTTAAGCATCTCAGTTATGTGCCATAGCTGCCAGTGGGTTGAGCTCAGGTTAATTAAGTGACTTTGAGGGTTCACCGTGATAAGGGATATGATTATTCCTTGCGGTGGGTGGTCACACACTCCAATATAATCCAATCTCCTACAATACCAAACTATTGTAAAATCAATGATGTCAGCCAAGGTAGACCATGAACTGTTGCGGTAACTCATACAGTTGAAACACCCACTGTGGTAAGCCAAGTGCAAGCCTTTACTTTATAGATTTGCACAGTAGCAGGCCCGACTCAGCACTTCACACTATCTATAATCACACGTAGAGCACTATTCAGTTTGGTAAAGTCTTGCAGGGCTTAGAGACAGTAATTGGGTTTAGGCGATGGTGGAGCCGTTTGTGGATTGCTTAAGTGGGTATCATTTGACAACGCTGTAGACTAAGAGCGCATAGTAGTATTGTATTGCTGCTTTTATATAGTGCTTATTATTCTGTAGGGGCCACTGAAGCACTTACCTACATAGGCAGCAAGCTACGCCATGCAGGGTGTCTGGTTGGAAGGTGGTTGTTGTCTTTGTTTCTTTGTTATGTGATTCTGTGTGGGAAGTGTTTTTATGTTGTGCACGATGACCACTGAGGTACAGTTATAATATTCTGACATACAGCGCTTAGCAGTGTGGTGGATGTTGCGGTGTGAGAGATAGACGTGTAGTATAGAGTTTTCAGTAAGCTGGCAGCTTTAAGCAGCTCTACAGGTCCCTTTATGGTATTTATGATCATAGTTAGGCTATCCTGTTTTAGGTTTAAACCTATAATAACTGATAAAGCCCCACCAAAAGGGAAACAGCCTTCATCACTGTAAACATATTTACACTGATAAACACCTGCACAGCCACAAACTAAAATGTAATTCAAAGAAAGGAAAGTGAGAGAGGAGTCATTTGTATTTCTTCCTGAAGAGATGAATACAATGTAACTTTGTTATACAAGAAAGACTAGTCTAAGGTTATTCTCCTTGAGTTGTGTTTAGGGATGTCCTTACAATACTGTCTCTTCTTCCTGTTGTTTTTTCCAGATGTGTGTGTTTGGATGAAAGGTACAGGGTTTAGAAGCATCTTTTATGCATGATCTAATTATATTATGCACTAGAGAATCTGGTAATTTTAAAATCATATTTGATCTTTTGGCAGTGTTTTATTTTTTCTCCGTTTGGTTAAATTGCTGCCTCATAAGATTCTTGGCCAATATGTACAATGAGTTACCCACCGACACAGAATGGGTAAAACTCTTTGATACATCAGCACCCTTTTCTAACAAGTCATTGTTGATATCAAGTGAACTGCCAATAATCCCAGGCATTAAACATTCAATGCAATCTGCAGTGGCGTGTACTTCTGAAAAGTGTGCACATGGGGTTGTGGTGAAAACATGACACAAGATTTTCCACATGCCAGCACAATTCATAGCTGCAAGGTGACCCATTATTATATGTGATAAATTCAGCTACTCTTGGCTTTTTATCCAACTGCTTTTTCATTCTAGGGATTTTTGAGCCCATATTTATAATGTTAACATCAATATTTCAAGTCCCAGAATACAATATGACGTCTATTAAAAGGAAAGGGCTAACTTAGTGAGACATTTGCCATAGGGATACTTAGCAACTATGAATGTAAACACAACAGAAGCAGCACCTTCATGTAGTCCGGCAAAGAGTGCAGAAAAACAGTGGCGAGCAAGCTCAAAGCATCAAGTTTCAGGTGCCTTAAATGCAGGGCTACACATTAATCTGTTTCAATTAAACATTTTATAGGGTTCTCTTGTTATGCTGTTGGCAAGATTGACCACTCCTACAACGTCATAACAAAGGAGTATGCAATTGACACCCAACTTTGTTCAGGAATTGTTTATTACATTTGAATAGCACACTCTTACTTTTTTATCTATGAATAGTCCTATAAACCAGGCAGAGTCCTGATAGAGCGAATGTGAGAGGGTAATAAGATGTGAGAGTACAATACAAAGACTTTCTATGCATATAACAGTCTAACATATACCCTGCATTTCTTCACTTTTCAATTAAATGTGTACTTTATAACATGTTCTGTCAACACTGGAAAAAACACTGTTTTTGTCCATTCTGATGGTTAGGCGGCTTAATAAACACTAATAAGCACGGATTTAAAAAGATTTAGAAAACATTGAGAAAACACTATTGAAATCCATAAAATATAAATACTAAAGTCAGGACAGCCTAGCATACTTAGCTGGTTACTGCACCGGACTGTCCAATCTGAAATTTTGTTTATAGCTGTGGTCCTAAGCTGGCATAGCTGGAGAGAGAAAAAAGTGGAGCTAGCTATCTGCTGGGATGGGCTCTGTTACTAACATCCAAGACCTGAGTGTCATTATGAGATGTAAAGAAGCAGTCATATTATATAGTTTTTTGGCACCTGCTATGATAGACTTTATTAAAGTCCTCCAATTGCAGTGTGTGACAGATCTCTTCAATAGTTCCACGTCTGTTCATTTGGTGATGGCTAGTTTATTGGTTGGAGAAGCCCTGTAGCAGATATGCCTTACTTGACTGTAAGAGGGGTAAATTACTATAGGCTGTCAGCCACTGAGCATTATGATATTGGTATTAGTGTATGCCAGAAATGGTATATATAAATTGACGTAACTATTTAATACCAGGCAAATCATAGGTCAACCCTGTGAGAAGTTGGCCTGGTATATGCTGTCCACTAATTAAAGTGGGCACCTTGCACCAGTCCAAGCGACCCTTATGGTGATTAGGTCAAAGATAACCTTTATTGAAAGCTATCCTAGTGGTAGCTATGGAGAGCAGCCTTCAGGCTAAGTCTTGAAGGAATGTAAAGCAGCTTGTTTTACCAGAACAGAACCTCCTGAGTGACCAAATGAAAGGAGAACCACACAAGTGTTATATAAAATTTTTTTTATTTATTACTAAACACTCTCTACTAATCTCTATGTGAGATTAGAACATAAAGCACACAATACTTATTCAATAGAGCAACAGTAAATAGCACAATACACAGCGGGCTCCAGGGGGAGACCGAACCATATACTAAAAAAATGGTATAACAACAACGACTTCAATAGACACAGGGCCTAGAGCACGTAGAATCGCTGGGACCCCAAGGAACCACCCAAAGGAGTGACACAGGGAGCCCACGGAGGACGGGTGCAGTGTGGGAACACAGACGCGAGCTCCGTACAACTCTATGGGAAAGTCGCAGTTGGAAAATTACAGTTTAAGGACACTTCGGAGAGGACTTCAAGCAAACCCTTTGGAACATAGAAGGTTCTAAGGCCAGCACCCTTGTGAGTACCGAGGTACCCGTGTTACCTATCCATGAGGAGCCGGGTGCATAGGGGTCAAGTGGTGTCGAAAACCCTCGTCGTTTTCAATGGCGTGATGCGAAGAAGTGCTGCTGCCGGGAAGATGAAAAGTGTCCGGTGGAATCCAAGCCTGGATCCGAGGTGAGAAGAACCTGAAAGCAGAGGGGACAGAGTCTGGGTCACTTCATGGTGACCAGGGGCTCGGTAGACGAATGCCCACCGATGTCGGGTGCTTCAGGTGTGAAGATAGGATGCTTGACTCTGCAGCCACTGGGACCAGGAGACGACGATGACCAAAGTCCGGAGGTGAGCTGTCCCACGAAGGATGTCGAGTGCTGAGGGGTCATTGTCCGGATTGAACACCAACAAGCCTTGGCAAAGCCAACCCACGCGGGCAGAGGAAACCGGTTACGGTGTGGATCAGCAAGGTCCAGGAGACTCCAAGCTATGGGGAGTCAGGGCACGTCTGGAGCAACCAGGGAAGCCCAAGGAAAATCAAAGTGACCCTCGCCAGGACCCACAGTCCAATGGACCAGGGATCGCGAGGGGACCTCGAGCGAATTCATAAAGCACCAGCCCACAGAGCACTCGTGCAGTGGAGGCCGGAGATCTTCGGTGGAAATTCTGCTCGTGGTCAGGACTACACGTACTCCAAAGCACAGCCTCAGGGATCGCCAAAAAGCATATGCTGCTGCAAAAGTACACGGTGCACAGGGGTTCGGGTTGCACGGTCCCCACGAGGGATACTAATCTCAGGATTGCTGAGAGAGTAGATCGACCTCAGGGACGCTCGGGAACCCACCTCCTGTGTTGCAGAAATCTTCGGAGTCCTCAGGAGCTCGGGAGATGCAAACCGGTCAGATGCGTTTAGGTGCCTGCTGCTGCAGGGGAGTAGCTCCTTTACTCCAAGGGAGATTCTTCTGTTGTCCAGCGAAGTGTAGACCGTCGAAGTACTTGCAGAGTTTAGTCCAGGTAAAATCTAAAGTCCTGTAATTAGGTTTCCCACTTTATACCCAGGGAAGGGGTTGGACTGACTGGGGACCCTCCTAGGGGAGGGGCAGGACAGAGGGGTGGTTACACCCATGTCCTTTGTCCAGTTTCGCGCCAGAGCAGGAGCAAATGGCTCCTGCAACTGGTTTGAGCCAGACTATGCATGGTGACACCAAATGTGCCCCCAGTGCAGACTTTCTGGCACTCTAAGAGTGCACCCACCCAGCACACTAAAGCCTGTCTGGGAGGTGGTCACACCTCCCTGTGACAGGAAACCTATTGTCAGGCCTTCCTCTGCTCGAGCTTGGCTCAGCAGCAGGAGGGCAGATTCGTGTCGGTGGCTGGCAGCATCCATTTTGTGCTGCCCAGGTCGAGAAAGCTGGTACCGGGTAGACAGGTGACCCATAGTAGTGGTTCTACAAGGGAGGAATCATACCTCCCACACCAGTTACTGGTGTGGAGGTATGATTCCAAGGTGTTTGACACCAAACACAACATGTTTCTAAGCAGCCGTTTTAAAGTTGGCATTTACCGCGAGGTTATAATGGACTTAAATATATATGGTTGACTGCATCACAGACAACCCCGGAGAATAGGTTCCGAAGGCTGCAGAGGGGCTCTGCTCATGCAGGGGCACCCTCTCACACAAAACCCAGCACCCTGCCTTCAGATTGATAAGGCCTGCCATAGGGGTGACTGATAGGTTTATATGTGCAGTGATTTAGAATAGATATAGGTAACCTATATCTAAGTAAGGGGTGCATGCACCTCCTTACACAGGCTGCAGTAGCAGACCTGTGGTGTCACTTTGAATGGCCTCTCAGGGGTGGCACAATACATGCTTCAGCCCCTGGGAGGCATCTGGGGTACCTATGCCCTGGGTACATGGTGTACCATATACTAGGGACCCATAAGGGTAGCCCAGAATCCAATCTGGAGTGTACCTAAAGTACATGCAATCAATTTACAGGAGAAAGCAGATAGACTGGGGTCCTGAATAGCAGGATCCCAGTCAGTCTAAGTCAAAAACGGTGATACATCAGCAAAAAGTGGGGGTAACCATAAGAGGCAGATCCTACTCTCCTACACAACCTCCCCCCCCCAAACGCAGGGACATTAAACTAACCTTGACCAGTTGAGTCTTCATGTTCTAAGTGGAAATATCTTGAGAGTCCATCTGCATTGGCATGGTTACTCCCAGGTCTATGTTCCACTGTATAGTCCATCCCCTGTAGGGAAATGGACCACCTCAAAAGTTTGGGGTTTTCACCCTTCAGCTGTTTTAGCTATAAGAGGGGCTTGTGGTCTGTCTGAACAATGAAGTGAGTGCCAAACAAGTATGGCATCAGCTTCTTCAAGGCCCAAACCACAGCAAAGGCTTCCCTCTCAATAGCTGACCAACGTTTTTCTCTGGGGGTCAGCCTTCTGCTAATAAAAGCTACTGGCTGATCCTGACCCTCTTCATTCAGTTGTGATAACACAGCCCCTACCCCCAACTCAGATGCATCAGTTTGAACAATGAATTGTCAGGACTTTGCAGAATGGGAGCAGTGCACATGGCCTGCTTCAGGTCATCAAATGCCTTTTGACAGCTAACTGTCCACTGCACTTTCTTATGAATTCTTTTGGAAGTTAGATCATTCAAAGGGGTCACTATAGATCCATATCCTTTGACAAACCTCCTGTAGTACCCAGTTAGGCCCAAGAAAGCTCTGACCTGAGTTTGGGTAGTTGGAGCAACCCAGTCCATGATGGTCTGGATTTTGCTCTGCAATGGTTGAACCTGACCTCCACCCACAAGGTGGCCTAGGTACACAACCTTACTCTGCCCTATCTGGCACTTGGTGGCCTTGATAGTGAGGCCTGCGTTTTGCAGAGCCCCTAAAACATTTCTCAGGTGGACCAGGTGATCCTCCCAGGTGGAGCTAAAGACAGCAATATCATCTAGATAAGCTGCACTGTAGGCTTCCAGACCTGTAAGGACTTTGTTCACCAACCTTTGAAAAGTGTCAGGTGCATTCTTCAAGCCAAACGGCATCACCACAAATTGGTAGTGCCCACTAGGGGTGTTTTTGGTTTTGCATCCTCAGCTAATCTGATTTGCCAGTAACCAGCTGTCAGGTCAAATGTACTCAGAACCTTGGCTTAGGCCAAAGTATCTATAAGTTCATCTGCCCTGGGTATTGGATGGGCATCAGTCCTAGTGACTGCATTGAGACCCCTGTAGTCAACACAGAACCTCATCTCTCTCTTACCACCCTGGGTGTGAGGTTTTGGTACCAAGACTACTGGACTAGCCCAAGGGCTATCTGAGGGCTCAATTACTCCCAGCTCCAACATTTTCTGGACTTCAGTCCTGATACAGTCCCTGACATGGTCAGGTTCCCTGTAAATCTTATTTTTAACAGGCAGACTGTCACCTGTGTCCACTTCATGAGTGCACCATGTAGTCTGACTTGGAGTCAGTGAAAACATATGTCTGAACTGATTCAGGACTTGCCTACAATCAGTTTGCTGCTGGTCAGTGATGCTGCCTGCCAAGGCTACACCATCAACTGAACCATCATCGGGGTTCTGTTAGAGCAGGTCAGGGAGTGGATCACTCTCTTCCTCCTGTCCCTCATCAGTAGCCATGAGCAAGCCCATGTCTGCCCTGTAAACATATGGTTTGAGCCTGTTGACATGGAGCACCCTATGGGGGCTCCTGGGAGTTCCAAGGTCCACCAGGTAGGTAACCTCTCCCTTTTGCTCAATGATAGTATGAGGTCCACTCCACTTGTCTTGGAGGGCTGCTGGGGCCACAGGCTCCAACACCCATACTTTCTGTCCTGGCTAATAAACAGTCACAACAGCCTTTTGGTCATGCCAGGCCTTTTACAATTCCTGGCTAGCCTCAAGGTTTTTAGATGCCTTCTTCATGTACTCAGCCATCCTGGAGCGGAGACCAAGTACATAGTCCACAATATCCTGTTTAGAGGGTTTGAGAGTTAACTCTCATCCCTCCTTCACTAGACATAAAGGACCCCTAACTGGATGTCCAAACAGAAGTTCAAAAGGGCTGTAACCAACCCCCTTCTGAGGAACCTCTCTGTAGGCAAAGAGAAGACAGGGCAAAAGGATGTCCCATCTACGCCTGAGCTTTTCAGGGAGACCTTTAATCATGCCCTTGAGGGTTTTGTTGAATCTCTCAACTAACCCATTGCATTGTGGGTGATAAGGGGTGGTAAATTTGTAATTTACTCCACACTCCTTCCACATAGCAGTCAAGTAACCAGACATAAAGTTTGTACCTCGGTCTGATACTACCTCCTTAGGAAAACCCACTCTGGAAAAGACTCCCAGGAGGGCTCTAGCCACAACAGGAGCTGTGGTAGTGCTAAGTGGAATTGCTTCTGGATACCTAGTGGCATGGTCCACCACCACTAGTAGGAATATGTGCCCAGATGCAGTCTGAGGATCCATGGGACCAACAATGTCAATCCCTACCCTCTCAAAGGGAACCCCACCACAGGTAGTTGTATCAGGGGGGCCTTTGTAGTACCACCTGCCTTACCACGGGCTTGGCAAGTGATACAAGAGCGACAAAACTCCTTTGTGTCCTCTGACATATGAGGCCAATGAAAGTGAGGAACAAGTCTGTCCCAGGTCTTGTTTTGGCCTAAGTGTCCTGCTAATGTGCCAGTGCCAATAGGAAGTCCCTAAACTTCAAAGGTATAACCAACCTCCTGGTGGCACCAGGTTTGGGGTCTCTACCCTCGGAGTATTAAAGTCCATCATCCCAGTAACTTTTATGGGACCCATTGGCACTTCCAGCAGCCTCAGCAGCAGCTTGCTGTCTGAGGGGTTCAAGAGAGGGGCAGCTCAGCTGCTCCTGGCTCAGATCTGCCCTGGAAGGGCCCCCTGTCCCCAAGAACTCAACCTGATCAGGTTCAAGTTCCTCTGAGACAGTTCCTTCTTCAGGACTAAGATCATCTCCCTCAAGAGACTGATCCTCACTCTGAGGCAGGGGGGAAGACACTGCCTTACCCCTACTGTTCCTTCTCTTGGAAGGCACCTGGTCCATTATTCCAGGATCCAGGGCCTGTTCAGTGGAAGACATTTTTGCCTGTGACCTAGTCATGGCAAACACATCTGCAGGGATGCACAGCATTTCTGCATGTGTCCTGAGTTCCACTTCAGCCCATGCTGAAGTCTCCAAATCATTGCCCAGTAAGCATTCTACAGGGAGGTCTGCACTTACCACAACCTTCTTAGGGCCAGTTACCCCTCCCCAGGTGAAATTCACAACTGCCAAGGAATGTTCTGTCCTGACATTGCTTGCATTGGTCACTTGGTACATCTCACCAAGTATGATCTGGTCAGGGCCCACAAGTTCTTTTGTCACCATGGTGACACTTGCACATGTGTCCCTATATGCCATGGCCTCCTTACCATTGATCAAAGGCTGTTGTCTGTACTTGCCCAGATTACTGGGACTGACAAATAAGGAGGCAATATCAGTCAGTCAGTCAATAAAACTTTATTCGGTTTTTTACAACCATAAAAGTATACACTAAACAGCATAACATTCGATAAAATAAGCAAGTCAGAATCATAGAATATATAATGCATTTTCTTAAGCCCATAATTCACATATCATAAAAATGCGAGATAAAAATCATCTTAAAATTTAATAAAACCAACTATTCCATTTTTGAGGCACACAGACCTTCTAGTATGTCTCACACAATGCTTCTATCCATTAATAACTCATTCTCCCTGTAGCTTAAAAGATCTAGATTTCATCAATACTCTTTACATTTAAGGAGCTCTTTCACTTTATTTATATATTTCCCAATAGCACAGGCTATATCCAAATTCATCATTCCCACTAAGATTTACAGCTTGCAACCTATTTTTAATTTCATATTTTTTAAAAATCGGACCTAAAATCTCTCTTCGTATATCTAAAATCTTCAAGCAATCTAATAATATATGTAGAGTATCACAGGTGGTGCCTAAAGTGCAAGTGCATTTTCCATTGCTATTTATCATTAAGTTTTTTACCCCATTATTCGCGTAACAGGGGTTTATCCCAATTCTCAATCTTAGCACTTCACGCCTTAACAGGCAGCTGGGTAACCTGTCGATATAGGGGTAATGTAAATCATTTTTCCATGCTGAGGTCATAAAAGTAACTGAGCTTTTCCGTAAGAGGTATTCTTGATCATGGGTTCGAGACGCTTCTTTTCCCAGTGTCCTAAGTTCTTTCTTATCTATCTTTAGGTCAAGGGACTGTGGGCACAACTTTAGCTTTAGAACACCATACGCATCAATAATTGAGGCTCTGGTCTCTTTTGCCCAGGTCAACTCACTATTGGCAATTTCATTTTTACACCACTGTGAGATTTTTTGGTCCTCACCTGATCCTAACCGCTGCCAGAAACGCAATAAAGCCATGCAGGCAGTTATACCCCATGAGGTGATTCCCAATTCTAATCTTGCAGCTTGTACCATGGACGATCCAGGCAGCGAGAACAAACATTTAAGGATATTTCCCTCCTCTTTGTCCCATCCCTTTTTG
This sequence comes from Calotriton arnoldi, assembly GCA_963921515.1. Classification (NCBI taxonomy): domain Eukaryota; kingdom Metazoa; phylum Chordata; class Amphibia; order Caudata; family Salamandridae; genus Calotriton; species Calotriton arnoldi. The sequence continues at coordinate 1,757,206 of CAWUFW010000444.1, forward strand.
CCACTTAAATAGAGTACCTCTGCACCATACAAGAATTGTGGAGGGACCATTGCTAAATAGGCCTTTAACACCGGTCTATCAGACATTTCTCCATATACACTATTAAATCTTTTTAATCCCTTCACAGAAGCCGATGCCCTCATTTTTAATGCATCAAGATGGGTATACCATTGCAGGCTACTCGCGAACCACATTCCCAAATATCTATATTCTGTTACTTTTTCCAGCATCTCCATGCCTCCATCACAGACTAACACAGCCTGAGTTGGAATTCTGACTAGGCCAGAATCCATCTCAGATCCCAGGGTCAACCCTACTACACCCTTATTCTGTGTACCACCACTTGGAACTGAGCTAGGGGGAACAGTTGCCTTGGGGGCAGTGGTGGCTGGAGTAGATTCCTTGGCCCTTGGACAAGTGGCATCTTTTGTCCAATGGGTCTTCTCTTTACAGATATGACACCAAGGTTTCTTTTTGCCTTTTCCCTTGTTTGATTGTGACTCTTCCCCCTCCCCCCCCCCACCCTCCCCCTGATGAAGACTTTTGGGGCCCTTCTGAAGACTTCTGGTCTTTACCCTTCTCACCACCCTTATCTGAGGTTTTAGAATCTTGCTTCTCAGAGTCACCACCTTGGTTCTGAGCTTTCTACTTCACCCTGGTTCTGACCCATTTGTCTGCCTTTCCCAATTCTTGGGGAGAGGTCAGATCAGAATCAACCAGGTACTGATGCAACAACTGATTTTGGCAATTATTAAGGATCTGCTCCCTCATAATTAAATTGTACAGTCCTTTAAAATCACACACCTTACTGCCAAGTAACCAGCCTTCCAGAGCCTTAGTAGCACAATCTACAAAGTCAACCCAGTCCTGAATCTATGCTTTCTGGGTGTCTCTGAACTTAATTCTGTATTGCTCAGTGGTTAAGCCAAACCCATCAATGAGAGCACTCTTCAAGACTGTGTAATTGTCAGCATCCTCTTGAACAGTGAGGAGCTTATCTCTACCTTTGTCAGCAAAGGAGAGCCACAAGATAGCTGCCCACTGCTCCTGAGGGACCCTCTGCACTTTACAGGCCCTCTCTAGTGCAGTTATCCATTTGTGGATGTCATCCCCACTCTGATAGGGAGGGACTATCTTGTTCAGGTTCCTATGATCATGAGAATACTCTCTAGTTCTAGGGACACTGTTGCTGCCACCATGGGACTCTAGTCCCAATATTCTGGTTGCTCTCTGGAGCTCTAGGGATTCCCTGTCTAGGGCCAATTGCTCTTTCTTGAGCCTGAGCTTGATTCTCTCTATCTCCAGTAATTGGCACTTCTTATCATAAGAGGATTCTCTCCTATTAGATACAGAGGTCCTTACAGAAGTACCTGAATGATTAGACTCCACAGAGGGAGTTCTGGATCTTCTAGGCAAACTGTGTACGCTTCCTGGTGGAGTAAAGAGAGGGCCACTGGGGCCTTCTCCCCCACCTGAAGGAAGAGTTGGATTTTCCAGGTTAGAATCATTTTGATCCTCCTGGCCAGGGTTTGAGTCCAGATCAAAGAAGTGTTCACTTCCTGCTCTTTCCTCATCTCCTGTCCCACCCACTCTTTCTACTTCATCAGACCTTGGGGTCTTTCTGAGGTCATCTAAGAGCAACATCTCTATGAGACGTTGGGTGCTTGCACTTCTCCCTGTCCTCAGCTTCCTAGATGTACACATATTTCTCAATTCTTGGAATGAGAGATGGTCATACCTAGTTGGCAGAGAGCCACTGGCTTCTCCTCTAGAAGACATACTAGTGTTATGTGGTGTAGGCACCTACCTAACCTAGTGGAGACTAAACTCTCTTGAGTTGGAGAAAGGGTGTGCTAGACCCTTGGCTTACCCAACTCTAAGTTCAGTAGAACTTACTTTATTCTAATCTTAACGTATTATATGTACCTAATACTTTTAGTGGTTTTCAGTTAATCACTCAATGAGATTTATCTGGTAAAACAATAGCAAGCTTGAATCCCACCGCTGCCACCAATGTGAGAAGTTGGCCTGGTATATGCTGTCCACTAATTAAAGTGGGCACCTTGCACCAGTCCAAACGACCCTTATGGTGATTAGGTCAAAGATAACCTTTATTGAAAGCTATCCTAGTGGTAGCTATGGAGAGCAGCCTTCAGGCTAAGTCTTGAAGGAATGTAAAGCAGCTTGTTTTACCAGAACAGAGCCTCCTGAGTGACCAAATGAAAGGAGAACCACACAAGTGTTATATAAAAAAAAATGTATTTATTACTAAACACTCTCTACTAATCTCTATGTGAGATTAGAACATAAAGCACACAATACTTAATCAATAGAACGACAGTAAATAGCACAATACACAGCGGGCTCCACAGGGAGACCGAACCATATACTAAACAAATGGTATAACAACAACGACTTCAATAGACACAGGGCCTAGAGCACGTAGAATCGCTGGGACCCAAAGGAGTGACACAGGGAGCCCACGGAGGACGGGCGCACCATGTGTGGGAACACAGACGCGAGCTCCGTACAACTCTATGGGAAAGTCGCGGTTGGAAAATTACAGTTTAAGGACACTTTGGAGAGGACTTCAAGCAAACCCTTTGGAACATAGAAGGTTCTAAGGCCAGCACCTTGTGAGTACAGAGGTACCCGTGTTACCTATCCCAGAGGAGCAGGGTGCATAGGGGTCAAGTGGTGTCGGAAACCCTCGTCGTTTTCAATGGCGTGATGCGAAGAAGTGCTGCTGCCGGGAAGATGAAGTGTCCGGTGGAATTCAAGCCTGGATCCGAGGTGAGAAGAACCTGAAAGCAGAGGGGACAGAGTCTGGGTCACTTCAGGGTGACCAGTGGCTCGATAGACGAATGCCCACTGATGTCAGGTGCTTCAGGTGTGAAGATAGGATGCTTGACTCTGCAGCCACGGGGACCAGGAGACGTCGACGACGACCAAAGTCCGGATGTGAGCTGTCCCACGAAGGATGTCGAGTGCTGAGGGGTCAGTGTCCGGATTGAACACCAACAAGCCTTGGCAAAGGCAACCCACGCGGGCAGAGGAAACAGGTTACGGTGTGGACCAGCAAGGTCCAGGAGACTCTCCAAGCTATGGGGAGTCGGGGCACGTCTGGAGCAATCAGGGAAGCCCAAGGAAAATAGGACCCACAGGCCAACAGACCAGGGATCGCGAGGGGACCTAGAGCGAATTCACAAAGCACCAGCCCACAGAGCACTCGTGGAGTGGAGGCCGGAGATCTTCGGTGGAAATGCTGCTCGGGGTCGGGACTACACGTAGTCCAAAGCACAGCCTCAGGGATTGCCAAAAAGCATATGCTGCTGCAAAAGTACACGGTGCACAGGGGTTCGGGTTGCACGGTCCCCACGAGGGATACGGGTCTCAGGATTGCTGAGAGAGTAGATCGACCTCAGGGGCGCTCGGGAACCCACCTCCTGTGTTGCAGAAATCTTCGGAGTCCTCAGGAGCTCGGGAGATGGAAACCGGTCAGATGCGTTTAGGTGCCTGCTGCTGCAGGGGAGTAACTCCTTTACTCCAAGGGAGATTCTTCTGTTGTCCAGCGAAGTGTAGACCGTCGAAGTACTTGCAGAGTTTAGTCCAGGTAAAATCCAAAGTCCTGTAATTAGGTTTCCCACTTTATACCCAGGGAAGGGGTTGGACTGACTCTGGGGACCCTCCTAGGGGAGTGGCAGGACAGAGGGGTGGTTACACCCATGTCCTTTGTCCAGTTTCGCGCCTGAGCAGGAGCAAATGACTCCTGCAACTGGTTTGAGCTGGACTATGCATGGGGACACCAAATGTGCCCCCAGTGCAGACTTTCTGGCACTCTAAGAGTGCACCCACCCAGCCCCAATACACTAAAGCCTGTCTGGGAGGTGGTCACACCTCCCTGTGACAGGAAACCTATTGTCAGGCCTTCCTCTGCTCGAGCTTGGCTCAGCAGCAGGAGGGCAGACTCGTGTCGGTGGCTGGCAGCATCCAGTTTGTGCTGCCCAGGTCGAGAAAGCTGGTACTGGGTAGTCCGGTGACCCATAGTAGTGGTTCTACAAGGGAGGAATCATACCTCCCACACCAGTTACTGGTGTGGAGGTATGATTCCAAGGTGTTTGACACCAAACACGACATGTTTCTAAGCAGCCGTTTTAAAGTTAGCATTTACCGCGAGGTTATAATGCACTTAAATATATATGGTTGACTGCATCACAGACAACCCCGGAGAATAGGTTCCGAAGGCTGCAGAGGGGCTCTGCTCATGCAGGGGCACCCTCTCACACAAAACCCAGCACCCTGCCTTCAGGATTGATAAGGCCTGCCATAGGGGTGACTGATAGGTTTATATGTGCAGTGATTTAGAATAGATATAGGTAACCTATATCTAAGTAAGGGGTGCATGCACCTCCTTACACAGGCTGCAGTAGCAGACCTGTGGTGTCACTTTGAATGGCCTCTCAGGGGTGGCACAATACATGCTTCAGTCCCTGGGAGGCCTCTGGGGTACCTATGCCCTGGGTACATGGTGTACCATATACTAGGGACTGATAAGGGTACCCCAGAATCCAATCTGGAGTGTACCTAAAGTACATGCAATCAATTAACAGGAAAAAGCAGATAGAATGGGGTCCTGAATAGCAGGATCCCAGTCAGTCTAAGTCAAAAACAGTGATACATCAGCAAAAAGTGGGGGTAACCATAAGAGGCAGATCCTACTCTCCTACAAACCCTTCTTAGCTTACCTGCATATAGAAAGTAGTTTGCTGGTTGTGTTCCCTAGTAATGGGTTGTTAGCTGAAGATTGAACTTGAAGGTATGATGGTTAATTGTCTTTCTGGTTCTATTCCAGGGAAATGGGATGATGTGGTTATTTTGGAAAATTTTCATCTGTCTGAAGTGTATATGCTCCTAGATGCTTCAGTTGCTGGCTGGTAGCAAGTTCCAGAGTTTGGTGGCTTGCACTGAGAAGGCAGTGTCTCCTATGGATTGCTAATGGCTAGGTGATATAAGTGCAAGCTTGGAGTGCAGAATCTTGTTTGTTTGTATTGCTTGAATTTAACTTGTAGCTTTAGTTGCCCTTTTCCTTGGGAGGCTCTGTGGACAATGCATTACAAGACTGGAGTCATATGTTCTCCTAGGTGAAGGCAGAGAAGTCCCTTGGATGAGTTGTAGTTTGTGTATGATGAATCTGGGTGCGTAGGTATAGGCTGTTGGCATAGTCCAGCTTGGAGATACCAAGTGTGGGTATGGCTTGTAGTTTCTGTTGGTATCCAAGATATGGGAAGATGAGACAGTGCTTTCATTGGGTAGAAGGCACTTTTGTGACATTGTTAAGATGGTGTCAAGGATGGGTCTGAATCCATGGTTACCCATATTTTCTGACTTCTTGTGGTGTTGCTGAAGGAGCCTTGAGTTCCTTCGGCATTATGGCAATAGGTTGGTATTTTTGCTGCTGTCCACAGGTCATGATCTCAGTCTTTCCAGTGTTGAGCTTTAGTTAATTGATTATTCATCATCCATGTGTTTATGGCACGAAAGTAGTCATCAAACTTTCCCTACAACACTGTTTAGATTGCTCTTTTCTGCTCAGAACTGTTATCTAAGAGATGTGATTTTCGTTTCACTAAATAACTGCTGAGGGAGCCTCAGGGTAGTGACTGATGGCAGCGAATCAAAGGTAGCTGGTGATTGAGCTTAAATAAACTAAGAAAAATACAAAACTAAGGGTGGTGTATCACTTGAAAGAGGTCTCCGGGGATCACGAATGATCTCTTGTCATTAAGGTCATGTGAAAACTGCTCAAAGGCGTTTGAGTAAAAAGAATGCAGAACACTCCCTCATACACATGGCATTCTTCATCATCGGACTTGCTCCTCTTCCGATGGAGTTAGCTTGGTGTCAGCTCCAGTGACCTGCGTAGCTCTTTGTCGATGGACCCAGTGCTTTAAATGGGCCGGTACTCACCGGTACTGAGTACCGGCACTTCCGAATTTTCTGGCCGTCAGTACCGTCACTTCTCTTTAGCCAGGGAGAGTACTGGTACGCTAATAGACGGCACTGCAGGCTCCGGTTAGGTAACTCTTCTAGCCCAGGGTAGATGCCGGTCTGCTTCTCAGGAGCTTGTAAGCGCAGTAGCCCTTTGCAGAGTCCCTGCTGGAGATTCCAGCAATGTCCATTTGAATGCCCTGAGACTGCAGGGGTCTGAGCGGACTTGCCTTGAGTCATGCTATGATTAACAGTGCAAGGTCTAGACAGACACTGCACCGTCGATCAGAGACGCAACGACCATTCAGCTGAAAGTGCTTTAGCCTCCTCCCACCCCCCCCCCCGCTCCATCAGGTGTGTAAATGATGTCCATCTGTTCACCATTACACTGTGTTTGACAGTGGAGGGCCCATTTAGGCCCTATGCTATTAATCACATTCACACTATTCTGTGCATTTGGGCAAACACAGGTATGGAGGCAGCACACTGACAGTGGCAATTTAGAAAGCCATAGGAGGCAAGGAGTTTAAATGGCTTTAATACCACCTGAGACTTTGTGTGAGTGTTTGCTTATGTCTGTGTGCTTGCCAACTTGTGTGTGCCTGTTTTTGTGTGTGAGAAAAGTGAGAGAAAGAGGAAAAGAATCAGGACACTCTCAGGAGATATTTTAAAGGGAATGGGTGGAATGCTTTTGTGTGTGTGTGTACACACTTGAGAGTATATAGTATTGTGCCTAAGTTCAACAACAAATAACAGTATGGCATTAAGAAGCAGCAAATATTACAAAACAAGGAACTGTTAACATACCATCCTGTTTGGCTTTCATTTTGTGTACATAAACGCATTTCTCGTGTATTTTGATGTGTGCTGCAACTTGTACAGAAGTCATTATGTATCATCATAACCTGCCCTTAGCCCCGCCCCTAGCCCCGCTCACATGCCACACCTCTAGCTCATATTAATGAGTACCTGCACTTATTTTTTCCCATTTAAAGCACTGGATGGAGCTATTGTTATGCTTTTAATGCCAGTCCCAGTTGTTAGGTTAGCTAACATACTTTATTTTGGTGCAGTGAACGTGCAGCCTATTGGAGATTAGTTTTATTGAGGCTTCCCTGTGCAAACCTAAAAAAATAACATGGCGAGTTACAACCCTTCATGTCTAGTTGTCAACATGTTTCATGCTTAGTGTAGCCATAACTGGGTGTTCGTGTATCTTCATCAGGGCTAGCGGACATGAGCTCAATCTAGGCAAAGTTAACCGGTTTACGCACCATTGCAAAATCTGAACAAGGAAAATGTGGCCAATGTAGCCTGCCATTAATTCAACAATGTTGGTGATACGGATTCTTTTATTCTCGTACTATTACTCCTCACTCACTCTTACCTTCCTTGGGCAGCGTCTCTTCCCTCCTTGCCTTGTGGTCCAGGTTTCCCTCCTTCTTCCCTCCCTTCTGGTCTCCCTTCTGTCACCTGTCTGTCTCACTCTAATTCCCTGCCCACTTGCCTTCCCCGTCTTCCCTTCCCATTGGCTTGACTTGTGTTCCATATCTGCCTCCATCTTCTTCTCTTCCCACCAGCCTCTCTTATGTTGCCTTTGTCTTCGTCCCTTCTTGTCGATCGGCCATGTTTTCCACACCAGCATCCCTCTACTTCCCTCCTCTCCGGCCAGCCTCACGTTCCATATTTGCCTCCATCTTCCCTCCCCCTCAGCCTCCCTCACGTTCCATGTCTGCCTCCCTCTTCCTTCGACGTCAGCCTCCCTTATGTTCCATGTCTGCCTCCCTCTTCCCTCCCTGTCTGCCTCCCTCTTCCCTCCCTGTCTGCCTCCCTTATGTTCCATGTCTGCCTCCTTCTTCCCTCCCTGTCGGCCTCCCTCATGTTCCATGTCTGCCTCCCTCTTCTCTCCCTGTCAGCCTCCCTCACGTTCCATGTCTGCCTCCCTCGTCCCTCCCTCTCGGCCTCCCTCACGTTCCATGTCTGCCTCCCTCTTCTCTCCCTCTCGGCCTCTCTTGTGTTCCATGTCTGCCTCCCTCTTCCCTCCCCTCCTCATGGCCTCTCTCTTGTGTTCCATGTCTGCCTCCCTCTTCCCTCCTCACGGCCTCTCTCTTGTGTTCCATGTCTGCCTCCCTCTTCCCTCCTCACGGCCTCTCTCTTGTGTTCCATGTCTGCCTCCCTCTTCCCTCCTCACGGCTTCTCTCGTGTTCCATATCTGTTTCCTCTTCCCTCCTCACGGCCTCTCTCTTGTGTTCCATGTCTGCTTCCCTCTTACCTCCTCAGGACCTCTTATGTTCCATGTCTGCCTCCCTCTTCCCTCCTCACGACCTCTTATGTTCACAGCCTCTCTCGTGTTCCATATCTGGTTCCTCTTCCCTCCTCACAGCCTCTCTCGTGTTCCATGTCTGCCTCCGTCCTCACAGCCTCTCTCTCGTGTTCCATATCTGGTTCCTCTTCCCTCCTCACAGCCTCTCTCTCGTGTTCCATATCTGGTTCCTCTTCCCTCCTCACAGCCTCTCTCTCGTGTTCCATATCTGGTTCCTCTTCCCTCCTCACGGCCTCTCTTGTGTTCCATGTCTGCCTCCGTCCTCACAGCCTCTCTCTTGTGTTCCATGTCTGCCCCCCTCTTCCCTCCTCACAGCCTCTCTCGTGTTCCATGTCTGCCTCCCTCTTCCCTCCTCACAGCCTCTCTCGTGTTCCATGTCTGCCTCCCTCTTCCCTCCTCACAGCCTCTCTCGTGTTCCATGTCTGCCTCCCTCTTCCCTCCTCACGACCTCTTATGTTCACAACCTCTCTCTCGTGTTCCATATCTGGTTCCTCTTCCCTCCTCACAGCCTCTCTCGTGTTCCATGTCTGCCTCCCTCTTCCCTCCTCACAGCCTCTCTCGTGTTCCATATCTGGTTCCTCTTCCCTCCTCACAGCCTCTCTCTCGTGTTCCATATCTGGTTCCTCTTCCCTCCTCACAGCCTCTCTCGTGTTCCATATCTGTTTCCTCTTCCCTCCTCACGGCCTCTCTCTTGTGTTCCATGTCTGCTTACCTCCTCAGGACCTCTTATGTTCCATGTCTGCCTCCCTCTTCCCTCCTCACGACCTCTTATGTTCACAGCCTCTCTCGTGTTCCATATCTGGTTCCTCTTCCCTCCTCACAGCCTCTCTCGTGTTCCATGTCTGCTTCCCTCTTACCTCCTCACGACCTCTTATGTTCACAGCCTCTCTCGTGTTCCATATCTGGTTCCTCTTCCCTCCTCACAGCCTCTCTCGTGTTCCATGTCTGCCTCCGTCCTCACAGCCTCTCTCTCGTGTTCCATATCTGGTTCCTCTTCCCTCCTCACAGCCTCTCTCTCGTGTTCCATATCTGGTTCCTCTTCCCTCCTCACAGCCTCTCTCTCGTGTTCCATATCTGTTTCCTCTTCCCTCCTCACGGCCTCTCTTGTGTTCCATATCTGCCTCCGTCCTCACAGCCTCTCTCTCGTGTTCCATATCTGGTTCCTCTTCCCTCCTCACAGCCTCTCTCTCGTGTTCCATATCTGGTTCCTCTTCCCTCCTCACAGCCTCTCTCTCGTGTTCCATATCTGTTTCCTCTTCCCTCCTCACGGCCTCTCTTGTGTTCCATGTCTGCCTCCGTCCTCACAGCCTCTCTCGTGTTCCATGTCTGCCTCCCTCTTCCCTCCTCACAGCCTCTCTCGTGTTCCATGTCTGCCTCCCTCTTCCCTCCTCACAGCCTCTCTCGTGTTCCATGTCTGCCTCCCTCTTCCCTCCTCACGACCTCTTATGTTCACAACCTCTCTCTCGTGTTCCATATCTGGTTCCTCTTCCCTCCTCACAGCCTCTCTCTCGTGTTCCATATCTGGTTCCTCTTCCCTCCTCACAGCCTCTCTCTCGTGTTCCATATCTGGTTCCTCTTCCCTCCTCACAGCCTCTCTCTCGTGTTCCATATCTGGTTCCTCTTCCCTCCTCACGGCCTCTCTTGTGTTCCATGTCTGCCTCCGTCCTCACAGCCTCTCTCGTGTTCCATGTCTGCCTCCCTCTTCCCTCCTCACAGCCTCTCTCGTGTTCCATGTCTGCCTCCCTCTTCCCTCCTCACAGCCTCTCTCGTGTTCCATGTCTGCCTCCCTCTTCCCTCCTCACGACCTCTTATGTTCACAACCTCTCTCTCGTGTTCCATATCTGGTTCCTCTTCCCTCCTCACAGCCTCTCTCGTGTTCCATGTCTGCCTCCCTCTTCCCTCCTCACAGCCTCTCTCGTGTTCCATATCTGGTTCCTCTTCCCTCCTCACAGCCTCTCTCTCGTGTTCCATATCTGGTTCCTCTTCCCTCCTCACAGCCTCTCTCGTGTTCCATGTCTGCCTCCGTCCTCACAGCCTCTCTCGTGTTCCATGTCTGCCTCCCTCTTCCCTCCTCACAGCCTCTCTCGTGTTCCATATCTGGTTCCTCTTCCCTCCTCACGGCCTCCCTTCTCTTCCCTCCTCGCCAGCCTTCCATGCCTTCTTCCGGATCCGGAGGTCAGGCCCCATGCAGATGGAAATGACAAAGAAATTGGATGCAGAGATCAATGTGGGGGCGAATTAGCACTTGGAGATGGACTTTGCGGGAGATGTCAGAGCCTGACCCCTGGTCATTTCGCAGCCTTCGGGGCGATGTTATGCAAATTGTGACCTTCTGGGAAGGGGCCTTTTTGTGTATGTACTGCCCCGCTGAATATGTTTGTGTGTGTGTGCATCCCCATTGCGTGTGATGGGAGAGGGTGGAATGTCCCCGAATGAAGAAGTGTGGCAGCGCCAGGTACCCCGCTGGCTTTATGGCGTGATTGACAGGGGCGATAAGGAGATTAATTTGTGCTTCTATGAGGATTAACAACAAGAGGGAAGATGCGAGATAAGGGAACTTGATTTCAGTGTCTGCATTTCTCCGCTGCCCTCTCCTCTCGCCCTCTCCCCTCAGACCGTCCCTCGCAGCACAGACTTCCATGTCATCAATATTCACAAGACGTCACTCCCCTCAAAGTCGGTCCAAGGTGAGGCAGGAAGGCCGGGGGAGGTGAACCCCCCACTATGGTGCCATTACGAGGGGAGAGTAGAAAACACATAAAGATGGCGAGTTCTTTGGTCCATGTTGTGAAATACACGTGTCCGGATTATTAGTCTTCAGGGGCATGCCTTAAAGTTGGGGAAGGGGCGACCATGGACCTTGAGGGACGTGTGCTTAAAGAGCTGGCAATGACCTGGAATTGTTCCCTCAAATGTGAGAAGTGTGCTGTGGCCACTGCGCCAGGTGCTATTGTGAGATTTGCAATGTAGCTAGCACGCTCTACCCTAGGCCTGGTGTTCCTGCAAGAGCTGTATCGTAGGCAGTGGGCTTCGTCTAGTGTTACTGCGAGCTCTGCACCTGGTTTTACTGCGAGCTCTGCACTGTAGGTAGCGCGCTGACCTCTATGCCTGGTGTTACTGCAAGCGCTGTATCGTAGGCAGTGTGCTCTAGTCCCTATGTCTGCTGTTACTGCGAGCTCTGCACTGTAGGTAGCGCGCTCTAGTCCCTTCGTCTAGTGTTACTGTGAGCTCTCTACTGCAGGTAGCACGCTCTACTCTATGCCTGGTGTTACGGCAAGCTGTGTACCGTAGGCATGTGCTCTAGTCCCTTCGTCTAGTGTTACTGCGAGCTCTGCACTGTAGGTAGCGCGCTAACCTCTATGCCTGGTGTTACTGCAAACACTGTATCGTAGGCAGTGTGCTCTAGTCCCTTTGTCTGGGGTTACTGCGAGCTCTGCACTGTAGGTAGTGCGTTCAAACCCCCTATGGCTGGTGTTACTGCGAGCTCTGCACTGTAGGTAGCGCGCTCTAGTCCCTTCGTCTAGTGTTACTGTGAGCTCTCTACTGCAGGTAGCTCTATGCCTGGTGTTACGGCAAGCTGTGTACCGTAGGCATGTGCTCTACTCCCTTAGTCTAGTGTTACTGTGAGCTCTGCACCTGATTTTACTGCGAGCTCTGCACTGTAGGTAGCGCGCTAACCTCTATGCCTGGTGTTACTGCAAGCGCTGTATCGTAGGCAGTGTGCTCTAATCCCTATGTCTGGGGTTACTGCGAGCTCTGCACTGTAGGTAGTGCGCTCAAACCCCCTATGGCTGGTGTTACTGCAAGCTCTGCACTGTAGGTAGCGCGCTCTACCCCAGGCCTGGCATTACTGCAAGCGCTGTATTGTAGGCAGTGTGCTCTAGTCCCTTCGTCTGGGGTTATTGCGAGCTCTGCACCTAGTTTTACTGCGAGCTGTGCACTGTAGGTAGCGCGCTAACCCCAATGACTGGTGTTACTGCAAGCTGTGTACCGTAGGCAGTGTGCTCTAGTCCCTTCGTCTAGTGTTACTGTGAGCTCTGCACCTGGTTTTACTGTGAGCTGTGCACTGTAGGTAGCGCACTAACCTCTATGCCTGGTGTTACTGCAAGCTCTGCACTGTAGGTAGCGCGCCCTTTGTCTAGTGTTACTGTGATCTCTGTACTGCAGGTAGCGTGCTCTACTCTATGCCTGGTATTACTGCAAGCACTGTATCGTAGACCGTGAGCTCTAGTCCCTTCGTCTATTGTTACTGTGATCTCTGTACTGCAGGTAGCATGCTCTACTCTGCCTGGTATTACTGCAAGCTGTGTACCGTAGGCAGTTTGCTCTAGTCCATTCGTCTAGTGTTACTGTGAGCTCTGCACCAGGTTTTACTGCGAGCTGTGCACTGTAGGTAGCGCACTAACCTCTATGCCTGGTGTTACTGCAAATGCTGTATCGTAGGCAGTGTGCCTCGTCTAGTGTTACTGCGAGCTCTGCACTGTAGGTAGCGCGCTCTAGTCCCTTCGTCTAGTGTTACTGTGAGCTCTGTACTGCAGGTAGCACGCTCTACTCTATGCCTGGTGTTAGGGCAAGCTGTGTACCGTAGGCAGTGTGCTCTAGTCCCTTCGTCTAGTGTTACTGTGAGCTCTGCACCTGGTTTTACTGCATGCTGTGCACTGTAGGTAGCGCACTAACCTCTCCCTGGTGTTACTGCAAGCGCTGTATCGTAGGCAGTTTGCTCTAGTCCCTTTGTCTGGGGTTACTGCGAGATCTGCACTGTAGGCAGTGCGCTCAAACCGCCTATGGCTGATGTTACAGCGAGCTCTGCACTGTAGGTAGCGTGCTATACCCCGGGCCTGGTATTACTGCAAGCGCTGTATTGTAGGCAGTGTGCTCTAGTCCCTTCGTCTAGTGTTACTGCGAGCTCTGCACCTGGTGTTACCTCAAGCTTTGTAATGTAGCTAGCACGCTCTATCCTACGCTAGGTATTACTGCAAGCACTATTGTAGGCAGTGTGCTCTAGCCCCTTCATCTAGTGTTACTGGGAGCTCTGCACCTGGTGTTACTGTGAGCTCTGTACTGCAGGTAGCTTGCTGTACTCTATGCCTGGTATTACTGCAAGCACTGTATCGTAGACCGTGTGCTCTAGTCCCTTCGTCCAGTGTTACTGCGAGCTCTGTACTGCAGGTAGTACGCTCCACTCTATGCCTGGTGTTACTGCAAGCTGAGCATCGTAGGCAGTTTTCTCTAGTTCCTTCGTCTAGTGTTACTGCGAGCTCTGCACCTGGTTTTACTGCGAGGTCTGCACTGTAGGTAGTGCACGCTTGCCTCCGATCCTGGTGTTACTTTGAGCTCTGTACTGCACATAGTATGCTTTAGCCCCTGTGCCTGATGTTACTGCAAGCTCTGTACTGTAGGTAATGTGCTCTAGTCCCCATGCTTGGTGTTACTGCGAGCTCTGTACTGCAGGTTGTGTGCTCTAGTCCCTGTATCTGTTTTTTACTGCAAGCTCTGTAGGTAGTGCTCTCATTTCCCTTGTGATACTGCGAGCTCTGTACTGCAGGTTGTGTGCTCTAGTCCCTGTATCTGTTACTGCAAGCTCTGTAGGTAGTGCTCTCATTTCCCTTGTGATACTGCGAGCTCTGTACTGCAGGTTGTGTGCTGTAGTCCCTGTATCTGTTACTGCAAGCTCTGTAGGTAGTGCTCTCATTTCCCTTGTGATACTGCGAGCTCTGTACTGTAGGTAGTGTGCTCTAGTCCCTGTATCTGTTGTTACTGCAAGCTCTGTAGGTAGTGCTCTCATTTCCCTTGTGATACTGCGAGCTCTGTACTGCAGGTTGTGTGCTGTAGTCCCTGTATCTGTTACTGCAAGCTCTGTAGGTAGTGCTCTCATTTCCCTTGTGATACTGCGAGCTCTGTACTGTAGGTAGTGTGCTCTAGCCTCTGTCTCTGATGTCGTTGTGAGATCTGTACTTGTAGCACGCTATGTCGATTTGTATGGGGCAGATTATCACCATTGGGGCTATCCATGTGTTGGAGCAGGAACGTAGGCCCGGCGGTGCTCCCAGTTGAACAGCCAGGTCTTCAGTTTCTTGCAGAAATTGAGAAGTGGGGTATCAGTCCTGCTCTGCTGAGGAAGTTATTTCCAGTTCTTGGCGTGGATGAAGGAGAAAGTGCACCCTCCTGACGCGCTTCTGCGGATGCAGGGAACACGTGCGAGGGCGAGAGTGGTGGAGCCTAGCTGTCTGAAGGTTGGTAAAATTGGAGTCTGTTGTTGATGTATGCCGGTCCTGTGTTGTGGAGGGCTTTGTAGGTGTTGATGGGTTTGGAATCTTTGTGTGAACTGGTTGGAGATGCCAACGCTGAGTGTGTTGCCGTAGTGGAGTCTGCTGGTTATGAGGGCATGGGTGACTGTATTGTGTGCGTATGGAGCTATTTGAAAATCTTGCAAATGGTTTTGAGGATGTGGCATTAGGATGTGATTACATCGTTGACCGGTTTGCTCTTCATGAGTTTGTTGTCAAGGATGATGCTGAGGTTTCTGGCGTGGTCTGTGGGGGTGGGGGTGGGATCTACGTCGGGTGGCCACCAGGAGGAGTCCCAAGGGGCTCTCTTGTTTCCGAAAATCAGGATCTCTGTTTTGTCCGTGTTGAATGTGAGGCAGTTTTGTTACATCCAGTTGGCCATGTTGGGCATGCAAGTGGTGAAATTGGTTCTGGTGGTGGTGTTCATGTCAGTGAGGGAGAGGATGAGTTGAGTGTCATTGGCATAGGAGACTGTTAATGCCGTGGGCTCAGGTATGATGCGGGCGAGGGATGCATTCTAATCTCTGCCACTGGTGTTACCGCTAGCTCTGTACTGTAGACAGTGTGTGCTACTGGTCTCTGATGTTACTGTGAGCTCTGTCAGAACGCGAACAGACCACCAGCCCTACCACTAATGCTTTGCAGCGCAAGCTACCAAATTACACATAGTTTCAGTATTCAACGTTAAATAGCATATTTTGTTAGAATCAATAATTCATCTCACAATTTAAATGAATAATTTAGTCATAATGAGTTTTCATGTGGATAAACAGCATCAAAAATATTATCTGCTTATTGACGACCCCCACCCCTTTACCATTAATCGTCATACCACTCTTACAACTACCAATCGCATACACCCTCCACGCTTGATCATACTATAAAATCAATCATAGGAAAAAGCCCTTATGCGGCCCCAAAATTCTAGGACAAGGGCATAAAACACATTTTTCTTAAAAAAACAATTCATTTATTTATTTAATTTAGAAGTTTATAGAGCGCACAGCTACCCCCAACGGGGGTGTCCCGGTGCTATATCAGACGGCAGAAGTAGGAACCAGGAGGGGTCTAGGTGCTGGAAAACAACCAGGTCTTTAGGGTACGTCGGAAAACGGCTTCAGACTCAGCAGTACGAAGGGAGAAGTGGCAGACTGTTCCAAAGTTTGGCAGTGATCACTGCATAGGCTCTGCCACCCATTCTAGACCGACAAAAGCGGGGGGTCGCCAGGAGGCGAAGGTAGTTAGACCTAAGGGTACGACTGGGTTGAGAGTGCTTGAGTCGAGCTCTAAGGTAGACAGGGCCACGTCTTTGGAAAGCCCTGAAAGCCAGAACGAGAGCCTTGAATTGTATACGTTTGAACACAGGAAGCCAGTGGAGTTTCCTCAAGTGGGGGGAGATCGAATGACGATATGGAATTTTACATATCCGTCTGGCCGCCGCGTTCTGAATGATCTGTAGGCGTCGGATCAAATAGGCTGGTGCCCCGAGATAGAGACTATTTGCGTACTCAAAATGTGAGGTAATCAAGGCATGGATGACAGTCCGGCGGGACTCCAAGGGGAAAAAATGGAGAATTTTACGGAGCATATGAAGTTTACCAAAGCAGGAAGAGGACACCTGACTGATTTGGGATTTACAAGACAGCTCATTGTCAAACCGGAACCCAAGGTTCCTGGCCGAGTCCACAGGGTTGGGAGGAGGATTAAGCACTGATGGCCCCCACAGCGACGGGGAAGGGGGGCTAATTTGGTTAGCCCCCCTTCATATAACTATAATGTTCTTCTGTTACTGTGAGCTCTGTACTGCAGGTAGTGCATGCTAGCTCCTGCCCTAGGTGTTACTGTGAGCTCTGTACTGCAGGTAGTGCATGCTAGCTCCTGCCCTAGGTGTTACTGTGAGCTCTGTACTGTAGGGAGTGCACACTCGCCCTTCTGCCTGGTATTAGTGCAAGCTTTGTACTGTAAGTAGTGTGTCTGTACTGGAGGCAGTGTCTCTAGCCCCTGCGCATGGTGTTACTGTGGGCTCTGTACTATAGGTAGTGCGGTCTATCCCCTGTGCCTGGTGTAACTGTGAGCTCTGTGCTATAGCTAGTGCAATTTAGTCCCCCCACCAACCTGGTTTTATTGCAAGCTCTGTGCTATAAGTAGTGCACTGTAACCCCATGCCTGGTGTTACTGTGAGCTCTGTACTGTAAGTAGTGCACGCTGGCACTGTGCCTGATATCAGTGCGAGCTCTGTACTTACTGTAGGTAATGTGCTCTAGCCTCTGCCCCTAGTACTACAGCGAGCTCTGTCCTGTAGGTAGTACGCTCTAGCCCAGTGCCTGATGTTACTGCAAGCTCTGTACTGTAGGTAATGTGCTCTAGTCTCTGTGCCTGGTGTTACTACAAACTCTGTACTGTAGGGAGTGTGCTGTATCCCCTGCGGCTGATGTTACTGCAAGTTCTATACTGTAGATAATGTGCTGTAGATTCTGTGCATAGTGTAGCTCCTGCACCTAGTGTTACTGTAAACTCTGTAATGTAGGTAGTGCATTCTAGCCATTGTGCGTGGTGTTGCTGCGAGTTTTGTACTCTAGGTTGTGTGCTCTGCACCTGGTGCTACTGTGAGCCCTGTACTGTAGGGAACTCTAGCCCCTTTCCCTGATGTTACAGCAAGCTCTTTGCTGGAGGTAGTTTGCTCTACCCCTGTGCCTGGTGATACTGCAACCTCTGTACTGTAGGTATTGTGCTGTATTCCCTGTGCCAACATGTTACTGGAAGCTTTACATAAACTATAGTGCATCTGTCCCGTCTCTGGTGTCGCCCTCACCTGCACTCCACCCCCTACTACGACAGATGTCAACACAGCGGCAAACAACCTCCACCAATGGATTGGCAACAGTGCCAACTCTCTCGCCCCCCTTCAGAACACCATGAGACGACACAACAAGAAAGCCAACTGGTTCACCACGGAACTCCGCAAATCCAAGCGCTCCTGCCGACGACTGAAGAAGACGTGAAGAAACAGTAGAACACCCGGAAGCACGCGCCGCCTACAAAACAGCCATCACAGCACACCACCAACTCATCAAATCAACAAAGAAAAACTTCATCCAAGACAGAATCCTCACCAATGCCCACAACTCTAAGAAACTCTTCGCGATGAATCAGGAATTCGCCAAACCCAACAGCGAAACAACTGATGTCTCTCCTTTCCAAGACCTCTGCAACAAACTCAGCTCCTTCTTCCACCTCAAGATCAAGACGGTCTACGACAACTTCGACGATCAAGACCATGACACCGCCTCAACTCCCACCCCCAACTACGCCACCCAACAGACCCTTCTCACCTGGACCCCTCTCACCACAGAAGACACCTTAAAGACAATCAAGAGCATCCACTCCGAAGCACCTTCTGACCCCTGCCCGCCGCACATCTTCCACAGGGCCGCCACTGCCATCGCACCCGAGCTACGCTGAACTATCAACTGCTCCCTTGACACAGCCACAATCCTCGACAACTTGAAGTGCGCCGAAGTCAACCCCCTCCTAAAGAGGCCCTCCGCAGACCCGACAGACCTCAAGAATTTCAGGCCCATCTCACTGCTTCCGTTTGCCGCCAAAGTCATCGAAAATGCCGTCGACACCCAGTTAGCACACTTCATAGAAACCCACAGCATCCTAGACACCTCTCAGTCCTGGTTCCGCAGCAACTACAGCACCGATACCGCCCTCCTCGCCACCACCGACGACATCCGCGCCCTCTTCTGCCAAGGCCACACGCCAGCCCTCATCCTCCTGGACTTATCAGCAGCCTTCGACACAGTCTCCCACCGCACACTAGCCACCAGACTCCACGACGCAGGCATCCAAAGAAAGGCTTTAGACTGGATACGCTCCTTCCTATCAGGCAGAACACAGAGAATAAGATTCCCGCCCTTCCTCTCGGAACCAACAGAGATCAGATGTGGAGTACCCCAAGGATCCTCCCTCAGCCCCACACTCTTCAACATCTACATGGCCCCCTAGCAACCATCGTCGGAAAACACGGTCTCAACATCGTCTCCTACGCCAATGGCACTCGGCTCATCCTCTCCCTCACCAAGGAGCTCAATATCACCAGGCACAACTTCCAAGAAGGGATGAAAGCCGTTGTGACCTGGATAAGCAACAGCTGCCTGAAGCTCAACTCGGAGAAAACAGAAGTCCTCATCCTCTGCTCCACCCCCTCTGCATGGGACAACATCTGGTGGCCCCCCGCCCTAGGAAACCCACCAACGCCAAGGGACCACGCACGCAACCTCTGCATCATACTTGACGCTTCACTCACCATGAACTGCCAGATCAACACCATATCCCCACATGCTTCAACACCCTCCGCATACTCCGCAAGATGTTCAGGAAAACCGTCACCCACGCACTCATTGCCAGCAGACTGGACTATGGCAACACCCTCTACGCTGGAATCAACAAAAACCTCCTCCGCAAACTCCTGACCGTCCAGAACGCCGCAGCCAGACTTATCCTCAATATCCCATGACACAACCACATCACCCAATGCTTCTGCGACCTCCACTGGCTCACCGTCGAAAAAAGAATAACTTTCAAGCTGCTCATACATGCCTACAAAGCCCTCAGCAACACCGGACCCCAATACCTCAACAACAATCTCCTTCCACGCCCCTAAGAGAAACCTCTGCTCAGCCGACCTCGCCCTAGCCACCATCCTCCGCTTCTACAGGAGCAGAGCTGGTGGAAGATCCTTCTCCTACCTCTAGCCAAGACCTGGAACGAACTCCCCCTTCTCCTCCAACGGAGCCCGACACTACACCAATTCAGAATGGAGCTCAAGACCTGGCTCTTTGATTGACCCTAACGGAGTTGCCCCCTCCCCCCCCCCATTCCCCAGCGCCTTGAGACCCTCCCGGGTGAGTAGTGCGCGCTACAAAACCCCTGATTGATTGCTGTGAGCTCTGTACTGTAGGTGGTGTGCTGCAGCTTCTACCGCTAGTGTTACTGCTACCTCTGTACTGAAGGTAGTGTCTGTCCTGTCGCTGTGAGCTCTGTACTGTAGGTAGTGTGTCTACCCTGTCTCTGGTGTCGCTGCGAGCTCTGTACTGTAGTTAGTGCATCTGTCCTGTGTCTGTTGTCACCGTGAGCTCTGTATTGTAGGTAATGTATCCGTCCTGTCTCTGGTGTTATTGCTAGCTCTTTAGTGTAGGTGGTGTATCTGTTCTGTCTCTGGTGTTACCGTGAGCTCTGTGTACTGTAGGTAGTGTGTCTGTCCTGTCTCTGGTGTTGCCACGAGCTCTGTACTGTAGGCAGTGCGCTCTAGCCCCTACCGTTGGTGTCACCCCGAGCTCTGTGCTGTAGGTAGTGTTTGTCCTGTCTCTAGTGTCGCCGCAAGCTCTGTACTGTAGGTGGTTGGACCTAGTTCTACCGCTGGTGTTGCCGCGAGCTCTGTACTGTAGGTAGTGTCTGTCCTGTCTCTGATGTCACCGCAAGCTCTGTACTGTAGGTGGTTGGCCCTAGTTCTACCGCTGGTGTTGCTGCGAGCTCTGTACTGTTGGTAGTTGGCCATAGTTCTACCGCTGGTGTCGCCGCAAGCTCTGTACTGTAGGTGGTTGGCCCTAGTTCTACCGCTAGTGTCGCCGTGAGCTCTTTACTGTAGGTAGTGTCTGTCCTGTCTCTGGTGTCGCAGCGAGCTCTGTACTGTAGGTGGTTGGCCCTAGTTCTATCGCTGGTGTCGCCGTGAGCTCTGTACTGTAGGTGGTTGGCTCTATTTCTACCGCTGGTGTCGCCGTGAGCTCTGTACTGTAGGTACTATGCCTTAGACCCTGCACCAGGTAAATTGCCTATGTGCCTGGTGTTACGCTAAATAATGTAATAGTGTCCTGTGGGCTTTAGTCTCTGGTGCTGCTAGTGCTGTCTAGGTATTAGTGCTGTCTAGGTATTACGCCTCTGACTGGCTACTGTAATCCCTGTACTGCAGGTGGTGTACTAGCTGTGCTTCTGTGACTTGCGACGGTATGGTTCAGTGCTGGCCTAGTTAGGCCGAGCTGGTTTCCGGTTCTAAAAGCACCTACGTTCCTGCTTGGGCAGACAGTTCTGTCCTTATTTTAGTGCAGTGTATCAGCAAGACAGGGACACACAGAGGCAGGTGTCCCAGCTATTGCTCAAGTCCAAATGCCTCTTGTTCGGGACAATCAGTAATCACTTCTGCTATTGTAGTCGGGCTTGGGTCAGATGTTGAAAGTCAATGGGCACCTCTGCACTTCTCCTCCAGAGTCAGAAGCCCATCGAGTAATAAGGATCTACTCTGAATAAGCGCCACTGGCAGGGAGGGCATCTCATGGGAGAGCCGAGACCGGCCACCTTATCTGCCATTTCCAGGACACTCGTCAATAACATGCCTGACGGGCTCCACAGACTGGAGCAGATTTAGGACAATTAGAAGTCCTCGTTTTCAAAGCTGCCCTGATGCATGTCAGGGAGGTGGCTATAAAGGCTGTCTTCGCCTTATACAGCTGAAATGTCTACACAGGGTCTACTACTAGAGAAGGCCAGGAATATTGGCAGCTAAGTCTGAATTAGTTGCAACAAGGCCTGAAGTGTGACATACCACTACAACCCTAGGCCGCTACCTTGGGGATACCCAATGAGGTGGACCTTCCCAAATCCAAACTTCTATTTTCCAGAGTCACCAAGAAGGACACAGCAAGGAAGTGGGGCGCACCGGCGATGCCAATTATAAACGAGTGGCGGCGGGCTGGTCAAGGTCTATATATCGAGGTGGAACAAGTAACCTATGAAAGCAGGGGATGCCCCAAGAAATGTAAGAAGGTACGGCAGTGGTGGAGACATTTCCATGGACTGGACGAATGGCGTGACAATGGCCAGCAGGGTGGCACTGCACGCAATACTGTGTAACTGGGTCAATTGGACTGTGAACAACACCTACTCAGCTACTTACTTGGGAGGAGGTGGCGTATGGTACACCTGTAAAATACCAAGAGAATTTGGCTAAGCACTAGCCCTGAAAGGCTACCCAGTGGAAACTTATTTTGTGGTTGTTTTTAATTTGCCTGTGATGAAAATTGAAATAAATACATTTAAAAAAAATTACACTCTGCAGGTCACTTTACAAATTGGACAAGAGATGAGCTGAGGTATGAAAGTATCATACTTTGTGTGTTTGTAATAACACTGAGCACAACGTACCGTCTGAATCCTAAAAGGTGCTAAATATCTCGAACAATTGAATTGCATGCCTTCCAGGTGTCATGCAAAAGTTTGCAATGGGTGCATAACCCCAGACCTATTTTTACTAGGACTGGAATGTGTGACCTATAGGTGTCTGAGTTCTCTGCCACAATTACATTGCCGGATTGAGCTATGTTACTAGGATACAGACCTCTGACCTGTACATTATGTGCATTGCTCTGCAGCAGGCACAATACCCACAAGGTAATTCTATCGCAATTCTAACCTGTGACCAATAGATTACACCCAGAGCTCTGTAGCAAGTGCGTTACACCACTTGAAGCTATTTACCGGTATTATACCTTGAAGCTTGCTATATGCACTACTATCTCTGCAGCTGGTGCATTCACCCCATAAGGAATCTTAAAATGACAAGTGTGGTTAGAAAGCAAGCCAAACAGCCTTATTATCGTATTTCCAGCTCCTAGAAAACTGACTGTTGGAATTTCCCACATGTACTACTGATTTTTTATTTTAGAATTGCAAAAAAGGAGTAAACCTACTCCAAAGACCGGCATAACGGTGCATAGACATACAAATCAAGACATCTGTGTATAAATGACTTGTGTTAAAGTCGAATTGACCAGTAAGTAGTATAAAGGAATGATTACAGAGGGAACCTCTGGGCAAGAATCTTCAACTTTGTAATTAGCTTTGGATGTGGCATCAAAGTGAGCAGCTTGCTGGAAGATGGGTGTATCTAAACTGTGTACTCTTTGAAAGGGGAGCGCCAAGC
Source organism: Calotriton arnoldi (assembly GCA_963921515.1). Lineage (NCBI taxonomy): Eukaryota > Metazoa > Chordata > Amphibia > Caudata > Salamandridae > Calotriton > Calotriton arnoldi. The sequence continues at coordinate 1,779,785 of CAWUFW010000444.1, forward strand.
TCCATTTTCCTGTCTCATCTCTCTAAGTATTCATCTCCATCTCTCAAAGCCTTCATTTCTATTTTTCCCAGCTTTATTCTCCAGTTCTCCCAACTTTTATCTCCAGTTCTCCCGTCTTCCATCTCCAGCTCTCCCGGCCTCCAGCTCCATCTTTTGCAGCTTCCATCTCTTTCAGCCTCCATCTCTCTCGTTCTCTGTCTCCATCTCTCTCGTTCTCTGTCTCCATCTCTCTCGTTCTCTGTCTCCATCTCTCTCGTTCTCTGTCTCCATCTCTCTCGTTCTCTGTCTCCATCTCTCTCGTTCTCTGTCTCCATCTCTCTCGTTCTCTGTCTCCATCTCTCTCGTTCTCTGTCTCCATCTCTCTCGTTCTCTGTCTCCATCTCTCTCGTTCTCTGTCTCCATCTCTCTCGTTCTCTGTCTCCATCTCTCTTGTTCTCCATCTCTCCCGTTCTCTGTCTCCATCTCTCCCGTTCTCTGTCTCCATCTCTCCCGTTCTCTGTCTCCATCGTCTCCATCTCTCCCGGCCCCTGTCTCCATCTCTCCCGGCCCCTGTCTCCATCTCTCCCGGCCCCTGTCTCCATCTCTCCCGGCCCCTGTCTCCATCTCTCCCGGCCCCTGTCTCCATCTCTCCCGACCCCTGTCTCCATCTCTCCCGGCCCCTGTCTCCATCTCTCCCGGCCCCTGTCTCCATCTCTCCCGGCCCCTGTCTCCATCTCTCCCGGCCCCTGTCTCCATCTCTCCCGGCCCCTGTCTCCATCTCTCCCGGCCCCTGTCTCCATCTCTCCCGGCCCCTGTCTCCATCTCTCCCGGCCCCTGTCTCCATCCCTGTCTCCATCTCTCTCGTTCTCTGTCTCCATCTCTCTCGTTCTCTGTCTCCATCTCTCTCGTTCTCTGTCTCCATCTCTCTCGTTCTCTGTCTCCATCTCTCTCGTTCTCTGTCTCCATCTCTCTCGTTCTCTGTCTCCATCTTTCTTGGTCTCCATCTTTCTTTCTCGGTCTCCATCTTTCTTTCTAGGTCTCCATCTTTCTTTCTAGGTCTCCATCTTTCTTTCTCGGTCTCCATCTTTCTTTCTCGGTCTCCATCTTTCTTTCTCGGTCTCCATCTTTCTTTCTCGGTCTCCATCTTTCTTTCTCGGTCTCCATCTCTCTCTTTCTCGGTCTCCATCTCTCTCTTTCTCGGTCTCCATCTCTCTCTTTCTATGTCTCCAACTCTCTCTTTCTATGTCTCCATCTCTCCCGGCCTCTGTCTCCATCTCTCCCGGCCTCTGTCTCCATCTCTCCCGGCCTCTGTCTCCATCTCTCCCGGCCTCTGTCTCCATCTCTCCCGGCCTCTGTCTCCATCTCTCCCGGCCTCTGTCTCCATCTCTCCCGGCCTCTGTCTCCATCTCTCCCGGCCTCTGTCTCCATCTCTCCCGGCCTCTGTCTCCATCTGTCTCAGCCTCTGTCTCCATCTGTCTCAGCCTCTGTCTCCATCTCTCTCAGCCTCTGTCTCCATCTCTCTCAGCCTCTGTCTCCATCTCTCCCAGAGACTTAGAACTCATGGTGCACATCAGTGATCAATACAAACACAAGGAGATGATGGACGGAGCACTGAAACTTTTCAGACACTCACCCCCAGTCACAGATCTGGGAGCAGGGTCAAGACTGATTTGCATATGGCTGGGTTTAAACTGGTATGGAATGGGGAGCAAAAAAACAATGGATTTAGGCCCAGATCTCTGTACTGGGGTGAATGCTTGACATTGTTAAACATTTTGTCTGTCAATTGTTCTTTTTGCATTTGTGATCAATAATCAATACCCAGCTTCTTTTATCAAAAGAGGTGTTTAATTCTACACACGATAACACTGCTGTACATAGAAATGTGCTTCAGGACATGGGTACATCGGGTTACTCACTGGGTTCCACGATAGTTTGAGGTAACCTGAATTATGAGTCTCTGCGAGTGATCTCTCTGGGGACAAATACTTGCCAGCTCCTTTTTGTGGCCTCAGCAGAGTCACTTGTTCGGGGTGTTCAGGGATGTCTGACTGCATGGCCTGCCCTCTTACAAATGTGTGTTTGACAGCTGGCCACTCTTCGAGCTGGGCCCGTTGCACAATAGATGCAGAGTGTGAGAGCGAGAGCCCGGCACAGGGAGCAGTACATGGGGGTGGGGGAGAAAGCCTCTCACTTTGGAGCTTCCTGTAGCCCCCCGCCCAAAATGAGACTGAAGTCTACCCAATTAACAGTGATGATCCTTGAGAGGAAGGGAAGAGGTGCAAGGGCACAGTGGGACATGGTGGCAGGAGCCTGATGCTGCTGTGTGCCCTTACCCCGCGAAGAAGAGGGGTGCTGGGGAAAATTGGGGGATACTAACTACATGGCTACCACTCACAGTTTAATGAGGTCATGCCTGGGAAAGAGCAAACATATAAGTGTTCTTCTATAAGATTGCTTGACTGCTGCAGCTTTAGAAATGCCTGTCAGTGGGTCTGATGGGTCTTCGTCCTGGCTACCCCTCTCATACACCATCAGGCCAGAAGAAAAAGCTGATCATGATCAAGACCCTAGTGGGAGTACCCAGAGGCACATGGGTAGAGTCGGGACAAAGGGTGCTCACTGAGGTACTTGGCAGGCTGGACTTTCCCAGGGGCACCACATAGTGCTGGTTAATGTTGACTTGATGTCTTGTTGACTTCTAGTCCCTCCTACCCGGCTCCACTTCCCAAATGGTAACTACAGAAAATTGTTTGCAACACACCTCTGGATAAGAAGAGTGGAGCAGAAATGGGCCAGGATTTGACCCTACACCACAAAAAGGCATTTGACCCCCACCCTTTTGGAACTACTTGAAAGGACTAGAAATGTACCCTGGTTCGCAACCAAGTCTGAGCCCTGTCTAACAGCGTCATGGTGAACATCTATTTTGTCAGGCATATACATATAGGTGTGCCAAGGTGGATTCCTGGTTGCACAAAGCACCACATTTATGATCCAAACCCACTCTGTCTCAGCCATGCAGAACAAATGTACCTGTGCCATACATATCCCGTATGGATGGAACGAAGTATCAGGTTGAATGAAACTGGTATCACTTTTAAAGTAGAAAAAATCAACGGGTAACTCTCCCGCTGAAGGCAACAGATATAAAGGCTAGTTTCTTCCACTACAGTCAGTTGCTGCCACCACTGCCAGTTCCTTTCAGCCAGGTGAGATGGTCGTAGCCAATCTTAAAAGATGGGCGCACTTGGTGTGTTCCTCCAGAGCACAGAGCCTTGCTCCGGGACACGTGCCGTTTGACAGAAAGCGCTTAGTGCACACCTATGATTGTCCATTGTGTCGAGGTGATAAAATCAAACTGCAGAAATATACTGTGAGGAAAATTCAGGGGCATGCAGAGGGATATTTGTGGCCAAATCTAGACTCAGTCTCCACCTCTCCCAGCCTTATCTCCCATTCTACATTCCTCCGAGCTTCAGTCTCCATCTCTTCAAGCCTCATTCACCTGAGCTCAGTTTCCATCACTCTCAGCAGCAGTTTCCCATCTCTCCCAGCAGCAGTTTCCCATCTCTCCCAGCCTCAGTATCCATCTCTCCCAGCCTCAGTATCCATCTCTCCCAGCCTCATTCTGTCAGTCTGCATTTCTCCCAACATCAGTCTCCTGGTTGGTCTCCATCTCGCCCAGCACCAATCTCCAATTCTTCAAGCCTCATTCTCCTGAGCTCAGTTTCCAACACTTCCAGTAGCAGTGTCCCATCTCTCCCAGCCTCATTCTCTGTCTGCATTTCTCCCATCTTCCGTCTCCTGGTCCTTCCCCATCTCCAACTCCAGCTCTCCGAGCTTCATTGTGCCGAGCTCAGTTTGCATCACTCCCAATCACAGTATCTCATATTTTTGCCAACCTCAGTCTCCAACTCGCCAAATCTCATTCTCTTAGCCTGCAGTTCTCCCAGCTTTAGTATCCCATCTCTCCCATTCTCCATCTTTCCCATCCTCATTCTGCGAGACAGTTTTTCCCAGCTTCAATCTTATGGTCTGTCTCCATCCCATCAAGCATCAGTCTCCAGCTCCCCTAACCACATTTTTCCTAACTCAGCGTCCAGTCTCAGTATCCCATCTCCCACAACCCTCAGGCTCCACCTCTATTAGCCTGATTCTCCGAGTCTCCGGTTTTCGCAGCTTCAGTCTCCTGGTCTGGCTCCCTCTTGCACAGCACGAGTCTCCCAGTCTCCAACTCTCCGAGTCTTTCTGGCAAGCTCAGTCTCCATCGCTCCCAGTGTCCCATCCCTCCCAGCCTCAGTCTCCATTTTTTCAAATGTAAGTCTTCTGGTCTGTCTCCATATCTTCCAGCCTCGTCTCCATCTCTTCCAGCTTCGTTCCCCTATCCCCACTCTCTCAGCCTTATTCTCTCAGGCTCATTGTCCATCTCTCCCAGCCTCATTCCCCTACCCTTGCTCTCTATCTCTCTCAGCCTCATTGTCCATTTCTCCCAGGCTCAATGTCCATCTCTCCCAGGCTCAGTCTCCTATTGTCACTCTATATCTCTCTCAGCCTCATTCTCTCAGGCTCCTTGCCCATCTCTCCCAGGCTTATTGTCCATCTCTCCCAGCCTCTGCCTCTTTTAGCCGCAAGCCTCCTCTCTCCCAGTCACTGCCTCACCCTCTCCCAATCTCCCCATCTCTTAGCCTCCCCTCTTTCCTAGCTTCAGAAATCATCTCTCCTAGCTTCAGACATCATCTCTCCAGCCTCTCCCACTTCGACCTTCAGACCCAGCCTCTGCCTCTGCCCTCATCTCTCCTAGTCTCTGCCTCGCCCAGTCTCTCCCACTCCTACCTTCAGACCCAGCCTCTCTGTACCTTAGGCCTCTTCTCCCCCAGTCTCTGCCTGGTCCTCTCTCAGCCTCCTCCTCTCCTACCTTCAGACCCAGCCTCTCCCAGCCCCTCAGCTGCAGGGGCGGCTCCTCCGTTTGAGCGGAGGAGCGTCGCCCCACAGACCAAAAGGCCCATAAAAACCCCCGAGATGAAAAATAAAATGGTAATAATCTTAATTTATTGCCATTTTATTTCTCATCCACCTGTCCGGAACCGAGTGTCAGGACAGGGTGGGGCCTGCTACGTGACAGCAGCAGGGAGGAGGGTGGGCTGCCTGTGCAGTTCAGAGTGCGCATGACCCTTTTGCCGGCCGTTTTTCGACGGCCAGCCAGACATGCACACTTTGAAACTGATAACCCAGCTCTCATAAGACAGCTGGGTTAGACCAAGCCCAGGCCTCCAGTGTCCTCGGGAGCACCGAGAGAGGTTGCTCCCTCCAAACCTGGCGCTGCTCTCATGCTGGTTAACAGCATGAGAGCAGTGCCAGGATTGGTTTGGGGAGTTGTTGAGGGTCCCGCACTGGAGGCAGAGACGATCAGAAGAAAACCGTACCGGAGCTAAGAGGACCTTCGTAGAGGTAAGTCCCTTTTTATTTATTTTCTTTATTAACTGTGTATAGGCAGTCACCCACCCATTTGCCTGCCCACCACCCTCTTGTGTTGCCAGCCGAAACTGGCCTCAGTCCTCATCTCTTCCAATCTCTGCCTCCGCATATCCCAGCCTCCCCCTCTCCTAACTTCATACCCAGACTCCTCCTCTCCTTGCTTCATACCCAGACTCCTCCTCTCCTTGCTTCAGACGTTATCTATCCCAGCTTCTGCCTCTCTCAGCCTCGGGACCCATCTGGAGTCCCAGTCTCGGTGTCCGCCTCAGAGAGGTGGGAAGGTCTGTTCACCGGTCGCCTTCTATGGATGCTGCCTCAGCAGGCTGCGTGCGGCTACTGGCTTGGCAGTTACCCTGCTCGTTTACTCGAGCAGTCCCCCCGGCTTGCCTTCAGCGCCTCTGTGACAAAGAAGGTGAGGTGCAGCGACGCGATGGCAGCTTAGGGCCCTGTTATTACATGGAGCCCTTCCGGTGTCACTCCGGTACCACTGAAGCCCACAAGGGAAATTCCGGGGGCACAAACAGTTCAGCTCCAGGCACCATGCTTCCCTTTACCATGTGTGATGAATCGAACAAAATACGCTGTACACTGACTCGCTGGTAGGCCTGTACATTTTTAGTCCGTTGTTTATGCACCATGTGATCACCACCAAGGCGAGTGAGATCACACAATGAGTCTGTGGGGTAGCGGCTTCACTATGTCATTCCAAAGCCACCTGTACTAATCTCGTGCACTGCAGGTGTGTTATAACTCGGAGGGAAGAGCACGTGGTAAATCTCGCAGGTCTTTGTGGCGTGTGCCTCTGTGCTTCTAGGTCTGTGATGAGATCGGTCTAGAGCATGTGACGTCTTGATGTCAGTTCCATAGTGGTGAACGTAGCCAAGAACTGGCATGGGCTAAAACTTGACCATAGATGTGAACCTTTGGATAGACTAAGTGCATAGCTGCCTAGGTTTCAGATTGCTAAGTGACATTTTCATAATTTCAGTGTAATTATGAGTGACATTTCAACGACTATGAGGACACTTGCGAGCAAAATTGAGCAAGGAAGACAAGGGAAACATATAAAAATTACACCCATTTGACCAACAAGAAACTCTAAGAAGATCTTAAAACTGCTGCAAAGCAAGCACCAGAAATCTAAATGCACTAACTTAGTGCCCTTGTAACCTGATCGTACTGTTCAGTGTTTTAAATGGGCAAGTACTGTCTGGTACGGAGTACTTGCAATTCTCTCATTTAAAAGGGAGAGTACCTGCACTTCTTAGCACTGCTGCAACATATTTAATGGTAGAGTGCCTGCATTTCTCACGGGCAAGCAGGTACTCTAAACAGTGAGTACCTGCACTTTTATATTTCCATTTAAAGCACTGGTCCTGTTAAACAAATGTGTAACCAATACAGCCCCGCAGCCAGCGGCTGTCACAGAGCTACGACACACCACTTGCACTGACCAGGCGGCTCTGCTGACTTAACGCCGCTGAAAATAAGTGGACCTGCACCAGTGTGGCGGCGCACTAGTGCTATTAATAATTTAAAGCACATTTTAAAGCAGTGAAAGAGAAATAACTCACTGAGGCATTACTAACTTTGCGAGGCGACTCTCGAGGAGCGGCAATTCGTACAGGCCACCTCCCCGTAAAGACATTTGCGGCAAACGCCTGCCAGGGCATGATTCTGTGGTTCAGCAGCAGATGCACATGGAGGGGCTGGTGTGCTGGGCTGCTGAGGAACGATGCCATCGGCTGCCACGGTCCGGGGGGAGGGGGTGCTCAGCTGAGCCACCGGTCTGGTCCCCTCGCGTGATCTTAATTTTTTAGATAAAATAACCGTGGCACAACGCCATTGCCGGCAGCCTGCCAATACTTTATTCGAACTGCAGCCGCAGCGCCTGCTTGTCACTCGTGTTGCCGCAGGCCGCAGCCGGACGTCCGCGACTGTCTATTAAAGAGTGTGTGTCATAAGACTCCATCCTGACCTCACCTAGGCTGTTGTCTCAGTAGCAGCCATTGGGCACTGACTCTCAGTCAGTCATGAATGTATAATCATTAACCATGCCGCGGCGTCAGGTGAATGATCCTGTTACATTGTAGCAGCTTAGAGTTGGGGACTCTGACCAGCCACCAAGAAGCGCGCATGCCGCGCCGCCACACCATACCAGCTTTAGTTTCAATCAGTCAGTATTGGTGCATAATTACTAGCGCTCCGCTTGACAGCTGAGGAGGTGCTTTTATGCATGACCTTGCATTTCAGTGCAGTGATGCAGACCACCACACTGAAATGCGTTAGTCTAACGCCTGATGCGTGGTACTTGGCAGGGCTGAGGGTGCCGCATATAGTGCACAAAGGTCAGGCCCCTCCTCTTCTTGAGCGATAACATAACTTGTAATTTGTACAGCACGCATTCACACTTTGTAGCATTTTGGTGCGGATTAACAGATGCTTGTTGTTCTCCAACTTAATGCTATTCTTTTTATCGGCCTAGGGAAGATGAAAAGTAAAATGAAACCAACTGGATTCAAACCCGTTGCAAGAGATAGAATAATACAGATTCTTGCATTGGATGCAGGAGACATGCCGAAGTCCACTGAGCCACCGGATCTAGAAAGAGCAATGCTAGATTTGCTAAAGAGTGCTGGCCTTTCTCCCTCCAGGTCAAACAGACATCATTAGCAGAGGCAATACTCTAGTGGGAGTGGAGGGAATGAGGGGTGGATTTAAGAAAACTGAAATGGCATGTGGTGGCCACTAAAATTTAATGCAGCCAATTGTAAGTCATGTATTTGGGGCAGAGAGCTGCCCCAAGATATTCTCTGCCCCAAGAGATTTGGTAGAAGGAAAGGGGTTTGTGATACACTTATACAATGCCTTAAAAGTTTCCAACTTCCTAGATGAAGCAGTGTTGGGTGCAGAGGTAGAAGCATTCTCATCAGAGAAACAAAGTAGTTGCCCGGCGGCCATTTGTTGTATGTATTGCTAAGCGTGCTGCCTTACAGCTACCAAGATGCAGGCTAGTGGCTGCGATTGACATGGATGGGCTAGCCCTTTTGCTGCCAATATGATATGAGCAGTTTCTGATAGAGATTTCTAACCACAGATTCCTCACCTTAGAATATTCCACAGGTGTCAGACAGGATCTGGAAAATCTTGAGTAGTACCTCTGCACGCTGGTAAGTGATGTCGTTCAGCTCAGCATAGTCTGTGTACGAAGTGACGTCGAAGTACCTGTCTAGGCGGTACCCCGTCATGCTGACGTCAGTTCCTTTAGTTCAGCACCAACAGCTGCGATCCAGAGGACTGACTCAGTGACTTTTTGACCAACTTTTTTCGACTTTTGTCAAACATTTTTTAGCTTTGCTCCCAGTAAACTATGTCCCCTGTAAACCCCTCAGGGTTCAAGCCTTGTGGGGATTGTCACAGGCAAATGTCTGTGTCCGACCCCCACTTGATTTGTCTTCGGTGCCTGAAGTTGAGTCACGACCCCAAGGCCTGCGTCACGTACAGGTCGATGCACTCAAAGGTGGTTCGCGAACGGATGATGACGCTCCTGGTGGCAGTGGAGAAGAAGGCTCTGCGCTGCTCCCTCTTGTTCCCATGGAAGATCTCAAGGCCGCTCACGGAGCCGTTCCTGCAGACGGCCGTCTTCCTACTCCAAGACCTCAGGATGGGGGCAGGAATGCTTCCTGGTTCATGTTTAAAAATTCTCTTTTAATAAATACTTTAAAAATAATCAGATGCACTTGGGGGTCACGCTTTTGTGTGTTAAAATGCACTTTCTTGAATCTTGATGGCCCCTTATCAAACTTTACCATAATGTTTGTTGCAAGATTGACATGCCAAATATGTTCAGGGCTCGGCTCATGGTCTGGCTCTTAGAGCCGGAGCCTGCTACTGGCTCGACTCGTACTGTTAATTTGTTGGCTCGCCCACCTCTACATTTCGCTGTGGCAGCTTAGGCCTCCTGAAAAGAGTGGGGGCCAGGGGCAGAAATCCATGGTTGCTCCCCGCAAATGACCGCCCAGTTTGTGTGTTATGATCATTTTCGGGACCAATCGGCGTGGCCCGTGGATGCTTCTAGACTTTACCCTGCATGTATGCCGGGTGCTTCACAGCTATGTCTGAGCTGTTTTAGTTAGCCTTCACTCTGGCCTTGTTGTCGATTAGCTCTGTTGACCTTTGTAAATTCTTCATTTGGACTGAGGCCGAGATGCCAATTGGACCCCTGCCATAGGTATTTTCGCCGATTTCGGTATCTCTGCTCGAACAGGACAAAGGCTGAAATCCCCGTCCCTTATGCATCGTCGCCCACTGCCCCCCCCCACGCACCGTCTCTTCCTGTCTCCATCTTCTGCTGTTCGGGCTCCCCCGGCCTCGGCTGCACCGGGCCCAGCTCCTAATGAGACGAACATGGCAGCTAGTTAGCAGGGGGGTGTGTCTCCTGGGTTAAAACGAGATAGTTACACTGCACTGATTGAAGGTGGGGGTCAGAGGTCAGCGCAATTACAGGCCTGTGGAATCATCGCTCGCCTCTTTGATATCCCAGTTCTAAGCTCTCCTTTCTTGCCAACAGCTTATCTGCGAGTTTTTGAAAACTTTCTTCGGGGTCGAATAGAGCGAGCGAGCTCGAGTCAGACTTGTTATAATTGTAGGTTTTGCCTCAGTGCTGTGTACATTAACTCACTTGTTGTAGCAGATGTTTCCTCATTGGACCCCACGAGGCTGGTGGAGCGGGCTCTTTGCCTTTGGTGATGGTCTGGGCACAACCCTGCAGGCCCCACCCTGTGCCCAGCCTCGTCCTTCTCATTAACTCGCGACCTCCAAGTTCACCTTGTGTAAATAGGATACAATCCCACTGCAGTCGTGGAGTGAGCTGATGTGGGAACATTGAGGTGCACTGGGGGTGAATCGATTATTTTACAAGAACCTGCTGCATTTTTTTAGGTTTCTATTTGACTCAGTTTATTTGTGTGTGTCCATCAGTGACTAGTCTGAGCGCTCCCCCTAAAGGTCAGATGTTTGTTACTCAGCTGTCCATGCCAGTGCTGTATTAAGCATTCACCTCTACAGCTGGTCATTCATTTGTATATTTAATCGTCTGCCTGTCTGTCCAGCTGACAGTCTGTGTGCTTGACCGCCCTATCTCATCCCCCATTATTGGAAATCTGTAATTTTACCCCAAGAGCCTGACTATCTTTCACCTTTGATATAGGATTGTGATAATCCCGGATTAAGGAAGCGAACATTTCACCCAGATGGTGTTAATGTTAATATCCCTATTGGGGAAGTTGTTTTGTGTGCAGCAAGAACTGAGGTCCCTGCATGTTTACCTTTTAAACAGGTTGGAAGGAAGGGTGCATTCTTTGTCACGTATTTTTTCACAGTTGATGCCGATTCACATTTACATTTCAGTGGTAGGAATCGGGCAGTTATTGTAAGAAGTGATTTACAGTTTAGAAGAGTCACAAACATTTTGCACCTTTTATAGGGTCTGATGCCTGCCAGTGCGGCACTTGAATAACATAAGGAATATACTACACTGTTGTTTGGGACGGTTTGGTGTTGGAAAGCCCACTGTATGAGTACTGAGCAAACCTAGAACTGAGCTTTAAGCGACTGTTTTTAAAATATAGCAAAATTGAGCAGAATGAAAGAGCTGTTTACATGTAGGTTTGTGTTCTTCTCACTACAAAATTGCATATATTTACTCAAACTATAGTATTTTACTCTGTGAGGTGGCAATTGCAGTATTGATTAAATAGTGTTTTTGTGCTTCCTTGTGAAAACGAGCATTGGCAAAGCCATCAAGCGTGGCCATGTTTTTTTAATTATCTTTGTTCAAACATACACAATATGCAGAAAACTGGCAAAGATATAACACAATATAAGAACAAAGGAGTAGCCCAACGGCACAGCAGACCCGCTCTGACATTCAAGTGCGCTCCTTTTCAAGCAGCTGCACACGTGATTAAGCAAAATGCAGTCACTCAAAGTGCAAGCCAGCTAATGGATGAAGTGGGCTGAACCACTGCCATGTTATATGCTGTAGTTGGCATAAATACCAAAATTAAGGGCTGAAGCAAAATGTAAATAGCACATGATTAGACAAGTGGATGAAGAAGGTTGACCGAAAGCTCCTGTATGTATCTGTATATGTATTATTATTTTTCTTTTTTTTTAAATGAGTTAGGCAATACAGCTAAAGCTGTTTCTAAGCCAGACCTAAAAATAATCATTGAATAACATTTTGGTATCCATTTTGCATTAGCTTTTATTTTGATGATTTAGGCACTTTGTATCACTGCAGCCCATTTTTCTGTGGTTTGTTGAGGGTTTTCATGGTGGTTAGTCCCAACACCATTAGAGGGCTGAGTAGGCAGCCTTGGTTGAAAAAGATCGTAAGGGCCTTTTTGACTGAAGGAAGACTGGCAGAGACTAGTCCAGACATTTTAGAGGATAGCAGAGTGGGATCCCAAATTAGGGGGGCATCATTGTCCTGCACCTACCTGATCTCAAGTGCTGTCTTTAGGTGTAATGGCCAGGAGCGGTTTCCTGAACCCCTGGAAGCTAAGCATAACATTTTAGTCCTTTAGTCCATTGGGAGCCAAAGAAGCTCTTCCACCACCCCAGAGATAAATTAATTTTAACAAATTAAGGTGGAGCTATGGAGCCTAGTCCTGTTTCCTTATTAGTTTTGGGGGTACTTGTTTGTGGTGCTGTACCACAGACTTAATTTTAGTAATCTTCCCATGCAAGCACCCTGGTGATCTCTTGTTCATACCTTGCGCAGTAATGGTAGCATTCTTGGTACCATGTGCTGGAAGTTTGTGCTTTGTATGACTTCTGAGATCTGGTAAGGTAGACTTTTTGGCTGAGTGGTTTCCTGACTGCTTCAATCTCATGTGGCCATTTGAAAGAAATTATGCCTTCAAGTGTGTTCCCTATCGCCATGATCTCGGTCTTCGATCTGTTGCACCACCGGAAGCCCCCCCCCCCCATCCAGAAGATGCACCTGAGAAAATCATGAAATCTGATCTGTGGTGTTTGCTAGTCTGTTTGGTCATCCATTTGCGCTCTCGGAATTATACTTGCTGTTGAGCAGAGAACTGTGACACTGGTCTTATATATACGTTGAAAGGTAGAGGATACAATGAAGAGCCTGCTGGGATTCTGTATTAGACCCCCTTTAATGAGGATTGCCATATTGAGCCCTGCTGGCTATGGTTGGAGACAAATAATTGAATATACAAGCGCTGTAAGCCTTTACCCATGCCCATCCTTCAGGAAGAGATTTTGGTGTATTGTAATATTACTGTACAGACAGGTCAAGCAAGATGAGAACTTCAGCCTGGGCTCTGTTGAGAGATGTGAGGCGATATTCTAGAACGTCTGCCAATATAGGCTTACTCCCTTTGGATGGCCTAGTTGCTGATCAGTGAAGATAGATGAAGGGATCTTCCACAAAAGATAAATGCTGATGGGGGTTTCTTACATGGTTTTGTTAAGGAGAGGTAGCTTGGTAATGGATTGGTTTTGGTCATGGACTTGCAAAAAAGGGCTTATTTTATGACCCATAGAACTCTGCCCTAGTGCTGTGAGATGTTCAGCAACTCAAGTATGTTGGGGTTAGAGTGTGCACCTGACTTTCAGAGTACGAGGGTCTCGTTCAATAAGTTGGATGCCTTTATCTTCGATCTGGCCTGGATGAGTTGCTCTGGTATTATGGACTTGAAGGTGACTCTGGCATGGGAGCAGCAATGGTACGAAAGCAGAGTTTATGGGTTTTGCAGACATTATATCTGATGACTGTTGGCTCATTAATCTCAAGATAAATCTTGAAAATACTGCAGTGCAGGATGTGCTTTCTTGGCCCGTTGAATCCCTTACTTGTATCCCTTGATTTGGTTTGTAAGGAGTTTTTCGGCTTACCCTTTAGATTTCTTTGGCATGCATTCTAGGCGTGTTCATCCCTCTTTATAATTCCCAGTTCCAGTGTTAACTATTTCTTGTCTGCCTTGTCTTATGGTTTAGGCTCCTGCAAGCATACAGGAGCTCTAAAGTGTATATTTGCCTTCAAAAGGTCAAGGCTAGATTTGGTGAGGGAGCGGTTCAGTGTGTGGTTAAGTAATACGGGACTATGCTATTCACTACTGAAGGTACAATCGCTGTTACACCTCATGTTTTTCTGTAACTTTTTTAGATTCGATCATAGGCTTCTGCTCAAACCTCTGTTAAAATCATTGGGCCACTGCAAATGTAGAGAGGCTGTGTTCCATCTGCAACTATTGAACACACCCTCCATTTGCTATAGGGTGTGCTCCTTTTTAAAAGCTGCAGTTGGAACTAAAAAAACTATGTAGGGTCCACCTAATGAAATAATATTTATCTGCTCGTCGGTTTTCAAATTTTGTACTTTGTCTTGATCATTTGTTTTAACACTTTCGGCGCGGCCGGAATTTCCCCGCGGTGCGGGAAAATTCCACGCGTGCACAGATCGGACGGCTCCCGGCCGTCCGACGCACAGGCCCACCGTGACGTCGGACGGCCGGCGGATGCAAGGGGTTAAAATTTGTTATCAATTTTATCTGGCAACTTGCACTTTACACACATGCTTATTAATGTTTGATTGCTTTGCATCTTTTATGGCCATAATATAGCTGAATAAAGATTAATTGAATTGAGTACTACTGAAGGTAGGCATGATTGCCATTTAAGGTGATTAGGGAGTGGTCCGAACAAGAGCTTAAGGTTCAAGTTGCGGACTATTGTGTGTGTGGACCCTACAACCTTCTAAGTGACTCTCACCAAGTCCAGATTTCCAGCCATTACTGTGGCTTTTGTATTATCAGGTCTGTGACTTTTATATTATTATAAGGTAGCTGTCAGTGACCTTATTTGGCTGCAACTGGGTGAAAACAGCCAAGTTTGTGATCCCATTGAGGAATGCTGCATTTTACCCTCATGTCCTATGTATCAGGGTCACGATGAAGAATACTTTCCCATAAGCTTAGCTCCAGCACCCACCAGTTGGCATACTATCTTAAGTATCAAAGCCCGTCTTCATTGCACTCGCTTGTACTCCAGTGCCTGCCTGTAAGTGTACACATCTAGGACTCCAGAGCCCACCTGTAAAGACATGTCTGGATTCCAGAGTCCAGCTATAAATACACTTACAGAGGACTTCATAATTCAACTGTGATAACAGTACTTGCCTATAAATCTGCATCTGATGTGTGATAACTATGCTGTTGAAGAATTCATCTGTAGTAAATGTACTCTCTTAGGGCTCCATAATTTTCCTGTGATACCTGTATTTACCCAGGATTCTGGACTCATTCTATGATACTTGTACCTACCCTGAACTCCAGAGTGCACTGTTTGGACTTATCCTAAGGCTGAAGAGCCCGTCTGTGCTTACTCTTGTTGGCTGTGGCTCCATGGCCCATTGTCGCTTATGACAACTACCTGTCGGAGGCTTCATAGCTCACCCCTGTCCTCCCAACTGTGGCTTTGTCTTAAGAGTGGATGCAGCCTAAGAGGCCAACTCTGGCGCAACTAGACTTTTGCCCTAATTCCAGCTTCCCAGAGACTCTAGGCAGATCCCTTCATGTTCCTATACCTACCTCACTGCCAGGATTGGTAGCGTTTAAAAACTGACAAGTCCGGGAACTAAACAGTCTAAAACTGTACATTTAGGTATCAGAGATCCTTATGAGGGGACTGTCAGCCAAGCCAGCCTATGTCTGCTGCGCCTTCTTTTGACTCCAGAGCCCACTTACACAGATCTCTGTGCCCTCGTCTCATTTTATCTTTTCAAATTTTTCCCTGTTGTGCCACTGTTATTGTGCCCATCTGTGTCTTGCTCTAATTCCACCACTGTTTTTATTTTCTCGTGCCTGGCTGTCCCTTTCGCCTTTCACCGCTGCTACCCCTGAGGCCCCTCCCCCCCCACCCCCCCTCCGGAATTCCCCCGCTCCCGCCTCCCAGCCTCTCCTCCCTCCCACCTCCCCTTCTTAATGGTGGCCGCTGCGCGGTCGCGCCAAAGGCAAGCCTGACCGCGGCCAGCGCCAGGAACCCTGGACCTCCCACTACCCATCGCTACGACACCACCACCCTCCTCGCACTCAACCCTGGAAGACTTAGAGAATGCCAACAGGCCTCGCTGAACACGACCCACGGCCAGTTCTCCTGCCTCCACTGCCTCCAGACCCTCACCGCCACCCCGGCCTCCAACACTGCCGACGCCAGCACCGGCGACACCCTAAAATGCATCCTCCTCAACGTACGCTCCGATCACAAACACGCCATGGAAATCTGGAACCTACTCGACTCTCTCCCGCCCGACATCGCCTTCTTCACAGAGACCTGGACCAACGCATCCTCGGCCCCCGACATTAGCACCGCCATCCCAGACGGATACAAGATCCAGAGGAAAGACCGCCCCAACCACCCAGGAGGGGGCCTCGCCATTACCCACAAGAGCACCCTCCGCCTCACCACCTCCAGCGAAACCTTCCCCTCCGCTGAACACCTGCACTTCCAGATCCAGACCACCCGCAAAGCCACACTCCGAGGAACCCTCATCTACAGACCCCCCGAACACCCTTCGCCACCACCATCACCGACTTCATCGCACCCCACGCCATCGCCGCAACAAACTACATACTCATTGGAGACCTGAACTTCCACCTCGACAACCCCAGCGACCCCAACTCCACTATCCTTCGTGACAACCTCACCAGCATCGGACTTAAACAACTCGTCAACACACCGACCCACAGAGCAGGACACACCCTCGACCCCATCTTCGCGGCAGGAAACAGCGTCCAATTCAGCCACACAACGCAGCCGCCATGGACCGACCACCACTGCGTACACTTCGCCATCAACAAACCCAAGGCACCCAAACCAGCCCCACGCCCACCTCAAAGGAACTGGAGCAAGGTTACCGACGAGCAACTTAACTCCACCCTCACCCGAGACAACCACACCTGGGCACCCGATGCAAACGACGCAGCCAGAGAACTCCACACCTGGATCACCAACTGCGCAGACTAGCTCGCCCCGCTACGCAACCCTGACAGACAACGTCCCAGGAAAGCCGCCTGGTTCACCACCGCTCTCCAAGAAGCCAGACGCACCTGCAGACGCCTGGAGAAGAACTGGAGAAACACCAAGACGACCGAAAACCACACCACCTACAAGGACGCCATGACGGACTACCACAGCCAGATCAGAGCCACCAAGAGGAACTTCATCCACAACAAAATCCTGGCCAATTCCACCAACTCCAAGGAACTTTTCAGTGTCATTCAAGAATTCACCAACCCACGCAAAGAAGCCACAGACATCACCCCATCCCAAGACCTCTGCGACAAGCTTGGAACCTATTTCCACCTCAAGTTCAAAAACCTCTACGACAACTTCATCGACCATCCACCAGGCGCCACAGATGGCCCCCCGCCCCCCAGAAACACCAGCCAACCCACCATCTCCAACTGGATACCGATCACGGCCGAAGACACCGCCTCAACCATGAAAAGCATCCACTCGGGGGGGCCCCCACCGACCTCTGCCACCCTCACATCTACCACAGAGCTGCGGCCGCCATCGCACCCGAACTACAACGCACCATCAACACCACCTTCAAAACAGGCACCTTCCCAGACTGGAAGCGCGCAGAAGTCAGACCCCTGCTCAAGAAGCCCACAGCTGACCCCACCGACCTCAAGAACTATCGGCCCATCTCGCTCCTCCCCTTTGCAGCCAAAGTTGCAGAGAAAACAGTCAACAGGATACTGACACGATTCATTGAAGAGAACGCCGTCCTCGACCCGTCCCAATCCGGATTCCGAAGCAACCACAGCACAGAGACCGCCCTACTCACCGCCACAGACGACATCCGCACCCTCCTGGACCAAGGCCACTCCGCATCCCTCATCCTACTCGACCTATCAGCGGCCTTTGACACCATCTCCCACCGCACACTAGTCGCCAGACTACACGACACAGGCATACAAGGAACAGCCCTGGACTGAATCCGATCATTCCTCACCAGAAGAAGCGAAAGGATCAGACTCCCACCCTTCCTCTCCGACCCCACGAAAATCACCTGCGGAGTCCCACAGGGTTCATCACTGAGCCCCACTTTCTTCAACATCTACATGGCCCCCCTTGCAGCCATCGTCCGACAACACGGCCTCAACATCGTATCCTACGCCGACGACACCCAGCTCATCCTCTCCCTCACCAAAGACCCCACCACTGCCAAACTCAACTTCCAGAAAGGAATGCAAGACGTCGCAGTCTGGATGACCAACAGCTGCCTGAAGCTCAACGCCGAGAAGACAGAAGTCCTCGTCCTCGGTACCACCCCTTCTGCATGGGAAGGCACCTGGTGGCCGACCGCCTTCGGAAGCCCACCTACCCCCTCAGACCACGCCAAGAACCTTGGCATCGTACTCGACTCATCACTCACCATGAACCGACAGGTCAACGCTGTCCCCTCCAGCTGCTTCAACACCCTCCGCATCCTCCGCAAGACCTTCAAGTGGATCCCCCCTGAGTCAAGGAAGACAGTCACCCACGCACTCATCACCAGCAGACTGGACTATGGAAATGCACTCTACGCCGGCATCAACAAGTCCCTACTCCGCAAACTACAGACAATACAGAACACCGCCGCCAGACTTGTCCTCGGCATCCCCCGACACGAACACATCAGTCACCACCTACGAAGTCTCCACTGACTCCCCGTGGAGAAAAGAGTCACTTTCAAAATCCTCACTCACGCCTACAAATGCCTACACAACAACGGACCCAAATACCTCAACGACAGAATCAACTTCCTCGTACCCAAAAGAAACCTCCGATCTTCCAACCTCGCACTGGCCGAAACCCCGCGCATCCACAGAGCCAGAGCAGGCGGAAGATCCTTCTCTCACATTGCAGCCAAGACCTGGAACGAGCTACCGGCAGACATCAGACGCGCCCCCTCCCTGAACACCTTCAGGAAGACCCTCAAGACCTGGCTCTTCGGCTAAACAGATCTGCTGACCCCCTCACCCCTCCCACCCCCCCCCCCCTCCTCAGCGCCTTGAGACCCTCACGGGTGAGTAGCACGCTTACAATAACCCTGATTGATTGAAAGATGAATCTTGATTTACCATGTCTGCATTCTTTACTTCGTGTACTCGGCCTTTTTAAGTCGGGCTTTAACGAAGACCTTTGATTTTGATGAAATGTAATACATTTAACACATTCATGTTATAGGGAAGTTTGGTTGGTCTGTTGTCATTCAGATTTTCCTTCTGCCCGCTACTGCACACGGCATGGGTCAATGGATCAGTCCACTTCAGCCATTGGACAACATTACTGTGAGCAACGACGTTCTGCTCTTTCACAAGGAGCACATCTGCAAAAAAAGTAGCACCCTTCAGTGCCAGGGACTACTATGGCAATGTGTACTTTAAAAAATAAATAAAAGCAATGGCAGTAGCTAATGTTTTTTATATTGGTGATGGCCTGGCGGCTCCTTCGACACTGCTGCTGGGCTGATTGTATGTCGTCAGATACACTCAACAAACGATTTAAAAAAAAAAAAAAAAAAAAAGAAAGATCTAAGATGGCTGCCTCTGTGTGTATGCGTCTGCATGCATGGACGTCCATCCTTTAATGTTCCTTACTCAATTAAACCGATTTAAAGATGGTCCCTGTCAGGTGTGCATGACACGCATAGGCAGCCATCTTTGAATGGTTTTTGTATAACTTTATTACAAAAGCCATTTTCAGATAGTCGTCCATGGCCTTGCGGTTATTTTTGGTAATGAATGGTAGTTTTACAAAAAAAAATTGCAAAATGAAAAAAAGCATTAACAAAGGCAGAAGGTTGACAGCCAGTGCCGGCCACATTGGCTTTGTCAGTGCGTTTTTTTTTTTATTCTTTCAATATGCTTTTTTGATGTGCAAATATATTTATAAATACCTCCGTAGAACAGTTAACGATAAAAAAAAAAAAAATGCAGAGCATCCTCCATCACCCCGCCCTTCTATTGGTACCCCTCCTCAAGCTTCTAACACCCACGCCCCCTCGGATACCAGGGAAGGCACCGCAACCTGTATTTTTTTCGTTTTCTAAACGAAGAGCGTCGCGGTGCTAATATGATTTGCATCTGAAGTCCACATCTCCCATTGTCTTTTGAACCGAGTGACACCATCTTCAATCTAACGGAAGTGATCTAATCTTTCTAAATGTTAATTTCTCCCTGAAGAAAATGTCTCTTCAGGACGAGTTTGGCAGGGACAGATTCACCGTGCCCAACGCCGGTGGGGCAGCAAGACATTTGTTCCTATCAATCATCCGTTGCCGCCTTCACTCGGATGCCCTGGCACACTCTAGCTCACCTCTCCTTCACACTCGAAGTCTCTTGTCGCTCTGCATCCTCGCCACCCCCTCTCCTGACTCTCACCTATCCCCACTCATCAGCGAGTTCCTCTTCCCCTTGTTGCCTTTTCCTTTGAAACATCATTAAATCTCTTTTCGGAACAATTCCTTAATGTAACGGCAGTTCCAAGTGGGTTCACGCCCACACTTCTCTTCCAGACTCTTCAGATCACCAAGATATTACCCCCCCCCTCCCCCAGGGGCGAGCCACTGCAGGATGTGATGAGGAAACTGAAGATGTTTTAGGGTAGTGTTAAAGGTGGGTGTGACGATTACGAGATCTTAGGGTAGTGTCTCAGATGGAGAGGAATAGCAGGCAGATATTTCAGGGTAGTACCGCACGTGGGGCGGAATGATGGGCAGATATGTCAGAAGTGAGTAGCAATGGTAGTGAGATATATCAGGTAGGCGTGAAAGGGAGGTCTCTCACAAAATTAAAAGCTGAGGAGGAAGGCAACCTGAAAGCTCATTGCAGAGTCAGAAGTGGGTAGGAATGATAGGCAGATGACCAGGGTAGTGTTAGAAGTGAATGGTAGGCAGATGACCTGGGTAGTGTTAGAAGTGAATAGTAGGCAGATGACCTGGGTAGTGTTAGAAGTGAATAGTAGGCAGATGACATGGGTAGTGTTAGAAGTGAATGGTAGGCAGATGACCTGGGTAGTGTTAGAAGTGAATAGTAGGCAGATGACATGGGTAGTGTTAGAAGTGAATGGTAGGCAGATTACCTGGGTAGTGTTAGAAGTGAATGGTAGGCAGATGACTCGGGTAGTTGTAGAAGTGAATGGTGGGCAGATGACCTGGGTAGTTGTAGAAGTGAATGGTAGGCAGATGACCTGGGTAGTGTTAGAAGTGAATGGTAGGCAGATGACCTGGGTAGTTGTAGAAGTGGATGGTAGGCAGATGACTTGGGTAGTGTTAGAAGTGAATGGTAGGCAGATGACCTGGGTAGTTGTAGAAGTGGATGGTAGGCAGATGCTTAGAATCGTATCTTGAGGCAGTGGGAATGGTAGACCGACATTTCACAGTAATGTCAGAAGTGGGTCGTAACTGAAGGAGTGGTAGGGCTATATCTCATGGTAATGTCAGAAATGAGAAGGAGTGGTAGGGGGCTATCTCATGGTAATGTCAGAAATGAGAAGGAGCGGTAGGGGGCTATCTCATGGTAATGTCAGAAATGAGAAGGAGTGGTAGGGAGATATCTCATGGTAATGTCAGTAATGAGAAGGAGTGGTAGGGAGATATCTCATGGTAATGTCAGAAATGAGAAGGAGTGGTAGGGAGATATCTCATGGTAATGTCAGAAATGAGAAGGAGTGGTAGGGAGATATCTCATGGTAATGTCAGGAATGAGAAGGAGTGGTAGGGAGATATCTCATGGTAATGTCAGGAATGAGAAGGAGTGGTAGGGAGATATCTCATGGTAATGTCAGAAATGAGAAGGAGTGGTAGGGAGATATCTCATGGTAAATTTCAGGAGTGGCAATGAGTGGTAGGGAGTAATTTCAGGAGTGGTAGGGAGATATCTCATGGTAGTGTCAGAAATGGGCAGGAGTGGTAGGGAGATATCTCATGGTAATTACAGAAGTGGGAAGGAGTGGTAGAGAGATATCTCATGGTAGTGTCAGAAATGGGAAGGAGTGGTAGGGAGATATGTCATGGTAGTGTTAGAAATGGGAAGGACTGGTAGAGAAATATCTCATGGTAATTTCAGAAGTGGAAAGGAATGGTAGGGAGATATCTCATAATTTCAGAAGTGGAAAGGAATGGTAGGGAGATATCTCATAGTACTATTAGAAATAGGAAGGAGTTTTCGAAGAATAATGTCAGAAGTGGTTATAAATAGTAGAGGGATATCTAGGGGTAATGTCAGAATTGGTAGGAAGATATATAAGGGTAATGTCAGAAAGTGATAGGAGAAGTACGGAGGAATATAGTTAACAACAAACTAGAACACCACACATCTCATTAACCACAAATGCACAACAGCGGCTACACTTACCACACATTCTCATTCACCTCAATAAATACCTTTACAACACAAACCACAACTACGCATTGCATTACAACACATTGTAAGACATGTGCATACATATAAAAATGCACCTACAGAGAGAGAGACACACACTCACACACTCACACTCTCTCACACTCTCTCACTCTCTCACACTCTCTCTCTCACTCTCTCACTCTCTCACTCTCACTCTCACTCTCAAAATATCCTTAATACCCTTCCCTAAATAGAAAAACCCATTACTACCCTTATGCACTGGGTGTCCATGAAACCTCAAACCCTAACCCCCTTACTACCCCAAAATGCCACTAACGACCACTCAACCTGACTTTTTAAATGTGTTGTAAATGTATTTCGTGGAAACTTGCTCACAGCCTATCTCATTTTAGTAGTAAATGTGTTGTTGTGGATGCATTGTAGCGGTATAATGCCGTAGGGAGATCTCAGTGTAATGTCAGAAATGGTAGGAGTGGTGGGGAAATATCTCACGGTACTGTCAGAAGTGGATAGGAGGGGTAGGGCGATCCCTGCGTGATATCAGAAGACTGCTAGGGAAATCGTCTCAGCTGAGACCACTGTTTCCTTTGCAAGGCTCTTGTACGATGTATTCAGTTGTTTGCATTATATGTGTTTTCTCAAATTGTAGCGTGCCTCAAGCACCACTGGCCAAAAATGTGCACAACGGAAAGCAAGCTGTACTCCTCCCTGGACAAGGGGGTCAAATGGCCTAGGACCGCACTTACTGCCCCTCCACTGTGATATATCTTTAAATTATAGGTGTGCGAAATTTGCATAACTTCCTTTTGTTTAATTACGTGAAATTTCAGAAAGACTATGCAAAATTACACAAAAAGGTAACAACTGGGCATTTAGTATTTGTCAGTGGAGTTTGAGCTAAATCTTCCGCACTGTTTTGCTAAAAGATTTGTGCAAAAACCCAAGTGCCACCAACAAAGCTACTCGTGATTTGTTTGTTTGTGTTGTTCCTGTGCTCCCACAATAGATTTTTACTTGAACAAACTTGAAATTATATGACGTGGCATAGTGTAATTTTGGACATTTTGGGTAACAAGTGTAATGGGAAATGCCAAAAATTACCCGCGATTACCCCGGTGCAATGAACATTAAATTGGACTTCGAAAGTTAGTTGTTTGTTGTATATTGCTTTTCTTTGTTAGTTTATTCTCAGTTTGTACTCCCCAATATTAAATTGAAATCATCGGTTAAACCTATTATATCATATTTTATGAGTTCTACCACAATGCATTTCGAGCTGAAAGCTCTTCTTCAAGAAGCTTAAATCCGAAAAGGTTTATGTGGCATCAAACATCCAGTGTCACGCTTTTCACACCCAGTCTGTATAGTATTTTTTTCTAGCTCACAAGCATGATGCAGACAGTTCATAAATGAAATTTCGTCCGCGTTTAAAAATGTGTATAAAAAGAGGACAACAATTTAGAAAGGCAAATATAGAATATATGTTTATATATCAGAATGGCTCAATGGACACCCTTCTCAACAAATAGTCCTGCGAGCGAGCAGGAGAGTTAGATCATCATAAAACACTGTGCAAGCAAGCGCATGCCATAGTACCTGACCTTCTGGTTACGTATAAGGATATTTGCAATAACAAATGCACGAGGCCCTGGTGACGGTTTCAGTCCTTACTGACCATCCGGTCCTGGTGGCGATTCAGTCCTGGCCCTGATGGCAGTTTGTGAAGTCCTTGCTCATCTTCTGGTCCTGATGGCGGGTTCAGTCCTTACTGACAACCTGTTGGCTCTTGTAGTGGTTCAGGCCTTGCTGATCTACTGGCCCTGGTAGAGGTTTCAATCTGTGCTGATCTGTTCGCCCTTGTAACAGTTTCAGTCCTTACTGGTGTACTTTTCCTGCCCCTGCTGATATACTGGTCCTGGTAACAGTTTCAGTCTTTGCTCTATTGGTCTTGGTAATGCTTTCAGTTCTGACTAAGTATTGGACTGACATGCGGTTTCAGTCCTTGCTGAGCTGTTGACCATGGTGGCGTTGTCGGTCCTTGATGATCTGTTGGCAGTTTCAGTCCTTGCTTATCTACTGGCCCTGGTGGCGGTTTCTGTCCGTGTTGATCTTTTGGTCGTGGTTGTGGTTAGAGTCGTTGCTGATCTTTTGACTCTGCTGGCAGTTTTGGTCCTTCGTTTTATTTTTTTAATTTCTTTATTGAATTTTCATATAATAACAAAACACATCTACAGTAATACACTGCTTCCAAGCACATCTCCAAGATAACTGTGCTAAAGCCCAGAAACATAATCAATAAAAGATGCAAAAAATATAAGAAAAGTGGAAAAGACGTGGGTCAGCCATGCCAATTAGTCGCATTATGAAGGAACAGGAATGTAGAAGACAAGGGAAAAACCGTGCTGAGAGGAAAGGGGGAGAGGACGCTAAGGTGTGGGCCAGGGTCCAGCGTGCAGAGATAGTCACACAGTGGCCCCCAAATGTCCTTGGCACTGGAAGAGGGGGGTGGCAGAAGGGCGTAGTCTTCAATGACAGTTTCACAATATGACATGCTTTTATGCCAGGCAGGGGAAGAGGGGGCTCCAGTGCCACCCCAATGGAACACTATCTCACGCTAAGCTAAGAGGAAGCACATAGAAACAAAACGGCGTAAAGAGCTCAGTACATCTTTGGTGTATCCCAATAGAGCAAGAAGAGGACTGGGGGAGAGCTCTATATCGGTCATGAAAGTGACATGTACGAAAACAGATCCAGTATGCGTATATCACTGGACAGGTCCAAGTTAGGTGTGCAAAATCAGCGCCTGGGGCATGGCATTTAACACACAGATCGGGTCTAGTGGGATAAAATTTGACGATGTCTGAAGGTGAGAGATGAATACGATGAATTAATTTAAAATGTTGTAGTTTGTGTCTGTAATTGCGCGAAATGTTTTTGATTTGTGAACAACAGTATGACCATCATCATCAAAATAACTTTATTTCGCCTACCAAAATGGTGGCATAAAAAGTATACTAAAAACAGTTACATTATAGCACAGTCAAATATTTACAATTTTACATAACAAACCCAGTAATATAAAACCAATTGATCTCATAATCTTATACATAAGTCCATCCTTGAGTAAATATATCAAATAACAGATTAAAAAGTCAATCTTCTCTTCTTCAATGCTAACAGGAAAAAGGACGCCAGTGAAAAACATGTAAAAGGGTCAGACAATAGCTGTAAGTAAAAAAGGGCCACACGACACTGTCTAAAATTCATCTTGCGTATAAGAGGGATAATAAACCTTTTTCTTTGTTCCTGATAAAATTTACAAAAAAATAAAAAGTGAAGATTATTCTGAATAGATAAATCATCACATGTGCAAAGAGGCAATTCAGAAAGTGCATACATTTTTGATGGAAATCCTAACATCAAAGGGATATAATTTAACCGAAATCTCACTAATATGAATCTATGTTGCTGGTTAGTGACAAAAGACAGATAAGTTGTATTAGAATCCAGTGACGTAATACTTGGAACAGCAGAAAATGTTCTAACAGTTGTCAGGCTAAAATTAGCGTTCTGCCTCCTTACTTGTAATCTAGACAGTAATTGGTATTTTAACTCTTTCTTTGAAACAGAGCAACATGACACAGGGTTAGTATACAATTCATGTAACCCAACTGCCTTAAGTGTGGATTCTACATAACATATCCATCTAATCCTACTAGCCCCATCTAACTTCTGGACATCATTTATTATATCTCTAGTCAGCGCAAGAGTGTCCTTACGCCAAATCGAATGCCACAATAAAACAGGTGAAATAGAGATTTTGTCACAGATATAAGGGACATCTAATTCAGTGTGACAAATAAAATTAGAACAGGATTTGGGTAAGGAAACTAATTTCTTCAAAAAGGTATCCTCAATCATTTGTAGTTTCGAGCAATCTACAACACCCCACACTGCTGCTCCATATGTTGCAACAGATACACTTTTAGCCTGATAGACTTTCTTTATAGTTTCAATCGGTTTCGATCCAATCTTTTTTACAAATTTACTAAGGGCCCCAATAGTCTTCTCCATCTGCAGACACCTATTTTCAATCATAGACTTCCAATTACATTGTCCATTAAACACAATCCCCAAATAATTAAAAGAATCTACCACTTCCATTTTACCCCCTTCAATATGGATATTGGGCTGTTTCCTCTGTTTAGCACCTGCCACTAACACAAAAGATTTGGAAAAATTAATTCTCATATCCAGATCGTTCATAAATTTAATATACTCCCTTACTATCCGGCGCAGTGCATTACCAGTGCGAGCTAAGATCACTGCGTCATCCGCATAGAGGAGTAGAGGTACCTGCATAGACTTAATGTAAGGGACATCTGGAGTAATACCAATTAGGGCAGATTCAACAGCATTGGTATACAATGAAAATAAAAAGGGGGCAAGGACGCACCCCTGGCGTACACCTCTTGCAATTTTAAAATGTCTCGTACACTCACCATTTTTCCCAAAACGAACAGAGGCTGAGGCCCCACTATACAAATCCTGGATAATACGTATGATCTGGATCTCAACTCCCATTGCCTCCATGATCTGCCACAGCCTATGCTGTGCCACGCAGTCAAAGGCTGCGGACAGATCCATGAAGGCAAGATACAAGTGGCCATTTTTTGCAGCCGTATATTTTGCTATTATCAGGTTCAAGTTCAGGCACTGATCCACCGTTCCTTTCCCTTTCCTAAAACCATATTGAGTAGGGATAATAATATTCTTCTCCATTGCCCAGACCTCGAGTCTATTTAAAAGGAGCCGTCCCATTAATTTTGCTGTGGAATCTATCAAAGATATCGGCCTGTAATTGATTGGCAATGTCCTATCTCCCTTTTTATAGATTGGGACAATTACAGTCGTTTTCCACGACTGGGGTGCTCCAGTTTGAGAAATATTGTTAAAAACATTAGTTAGAAGCGGAGCCCAAAGGTCTTGATTGTCTAAAAAAAGGTCGATCGGAACACCGTCCGGCCCTGGTGCCTTCCCTCGTTTACATTGGCTGAGAGCGTATTTAGTTTCGTCTACTGTAAACCAAACATCTATTCCTACGTTATCAGAGCCAGGAGGCGGAGGCTGAATAGATACCTCCTCCAAGGCCCCAAACAAAGCTTCAAAATGTGTGACCCAATCCTCCTCAAGAACATGACTATCTAAAGATATAGTTAATTCGTCTTTTAAAAAGGGTGCATTTATTACAGACCAAAATGCCTGTGAACTTTTTATTAGGACAGCTTCATATAGGCTGTCCCACCATTCTTCTTTTAGAGCGTTTTGCCTTACCCTTCTGGCTTCCTTATAGACCTGCCGTAGAGATGTAATCAGATGCTGGTTACGTGGTATTACTTTAAGGGCCACATGTAGATTTCCAAGTGCAGTTCGGCAATCTTCATCAAACCAAGTACAAGTCTTAGGGGATCTATTACGTATGGAGCACATAAGGTTAAACTTAACTTCCCTCAGTATCAGTTCAAAAGCATTGACCATTCCATCAGTGATTGAGGGATCTAGGCATAGCCTTATCTCTAAGGCACACTTCCTACCTATTGTAACCAAAAATTTCTCTGGGTCAACTTTCTCCCATTTCAGGACGATCCCATTTACCCTTCCAATCACTGGTACTATGGGGAGGTTTAAACGACATTCCCCTTTTTTTAAAGAAGAGATCAAAAAAGTGATCGCCGCATGGTCACTAAAAACATAGAATTTAATCTGTAGTGGGGAAAAATATTTCCTTATAGAATTAGAGACCAGAATATAGTCAAGTGTAGAAGAGGAGGTACGACTAAAAAAGGTACAGTCTAAGTGCCCAGTTGAGGTATCAATAGTATTTAAAAACACAAGGTTCCTAGTGATGAGTAGTCTATTTAGCCCAGAACCATAATCAGTATGGTCAAAATGTAAGACACAGTCCCCATCATCATCTAGTATCCCACATGCCGGAGTATCTACTTTATCACATGGATGAGCATTATAGTCGCCAAGCCAGATTATATCACAGGGTTTGCTAAGTGTTTTCTCTAAATTAGCAATATCCCTTTCTAGTGGTGCCAATATCGCAACTTGGTTATTACCAAAATTATTATTGTAGAAATTTACAAGTAGCCAATATTTATCAGCACCCTGCTCCAAGACTATAATGTGATAGAATGATGATGTATTTAAAAATCGTTTTACTTTTAATGGGAAGCTATTAGAAAGTAAGGTTAACAAACCTCCCTTAGCGCGGCCCGATACCGACGGTTTTGCTGGCGTATGATATGAACAGTACCCATTAAGATGTATTGAATTAATTTCCCAGGTTTCCTGTAGACACACTATATCCTTAGATGTTATAAGGGAAAGCCACTCATTATTTGCTTTCTTTTGGTTAAACCCAGCAATGTTCCACGACATCACTGCTACGGAAGACGTAGAACAATCTATATGAGGCGTAGTCTGGGGCACAGTCAAACCAGATACCTTCGTTTTTGGATGTGTATGGGCGTCCACAGTTAAAACAGAAACTACAGGTGATATAAATTCCAAGACTAAATCAGCTGACTCTATATGTGATGAGGTCTGCCCTGTCAGTCAATCACAGTCTTGCATACCGTCCAATGTAGAAAAACGGTTACTAAGAGAGAGGGTAAAACTGTTGAGGTAGCACATACGTTAGGAACAGGATACCCAAGTCTATTACTCACATTCCTTCTATTTGACGAAGCCTCTAGAAAGTTGTGCGGTTTATAAAAAAAACCAAGTGGAAGTGCACAGATTTCTGAATGGGGTGAAGGAAAACTTGGCAGAACAGATAGTAACTGCCCCACCACATTTTGGTTGTCAAAATTAATAATAATGCAATCCCCTTTAAAAGTTTTGGGGGCCTTACCTATCCAGTTAACTCTCCTGGCCATAATCACATGTCCATATATGTTATAGTTGTCACCCGCACAATTAGTAAGCCAATACTGGGCTTTATGGATCAGCTGTTCAGTAGATTCTATTTGCTTTAATTTTAATGCCGGTACATTAGCCAAAACAATCACATATGGGCAAGCTGCTGGCGGAAGATCTATCCTGTCTCTAGCATTCAGGCCCTCAGCAGAATGATGAACAGCCCCCTCCCACAGGTAATTGTGGTTCCCTTTTCTGAATTCACTGTATTTAGCAAGGGGGTAGGCAGGAAAGTATCCACTAATGGCCGGGATGCGTTACGTGTACTTCTAAAATGAGATAGGGGATTGTATATATTTGCATGACTATTTTGCAAAGAATAAAACCGGTCATTCGAATCACTCAAATTCGCTTGGGAATCGCCATGTATCAAGGTGACACTCTCTTTGGGTGCCACCAATTGGGCTTGCGCACCTACCAAAATCTGTGGGGCATCACTACCCAAATTATCCACCAGCACATGAGGAACCGCACCTGAGGTCAATCTTACTTCCTCATTTAGCTGATTACCCCTTACGGGATTTTGTTTTGATAAAAACATTGCCTCCAAAGAGTTTAGCTTTTCCTCAATTAAAGATAGTTTACACGTTAGAGGAGTTAAAAGTGTAGAAACCATTAATTCAATTTTATTTAAAAAGGCAAAATCATGGGCAGAATCATTTACCACTGGGATTTGCTGATTAAGTTGCATATTAAGAGCCTTAGCCATGACCTTAGACCTTGTAATTCGCATCGTTTTGGGGGGAGATAAACAAGAACCCCCACATGTTTCTCCAGACGAGTCCTTTTCATTGTTCGTTGCTTTAATGGCCCTCCTCCTCTTTTCTTTACAATGGAGGGTACAAAATTACTATTCTGTGGGAATATTGGTATGGTCTGCCCCTGAGACACAGACTGACAACCTGTCGTATCATCAGATAACGTGGGCTGACCCATAGATATAGGAATGCCCAACCCGCCATCAGACTGCACCAGTTCTGTCACTGATACTAGGGCGTCCAAAGAGTCTTGGGAATCTGCGATAGTTGTTCTTCCTAGCGAACAGCGTTTATGTGCAATATGTGAGTCCAAAGAGAGCCTCCTCTCAGTTAGTTCAATTTCGTGGACAAGGACTGATTCAGCCCTCGTTAGAAAGGCGTCCAGAGTCCCAATTGGTCCACCCATATGTTTTTCTTTACTTCCCTTCCTTTTACTCATAATTCGCTTCTAGTAACTGAATATCACACCCAGTCAGTGAAATTAAGAAAAAACCAAATTCCCAATATAAAGTTTGTTAAACTGTAAACAAGTGTACAATAACAACAATACCTTTCAGTCTCAAACGATCAAACGGTCCAGAGCACAAATATCAGAGAGTTTGCCCAGCCCAGCCTCCTCCGGGCTCCGACGGGCGTGGACGGGCCCGCCCTTGGCCCGGGCTTCGCCCGCGCGCGTCCCGCGCTGCGGGACAGCGCGCTCCTTTTCAGCGCGTCCGCGCGCTGAGGATGCTGGTCAGTGGAGTCCCCTCCTGGGGAGAAGAGCGGAAGATGCCTGGAGTCGCTCGCAGTCCCCCTGTCAAGGCGCTACGGTCTGCAGTGCGCCGCGGGACAGCGCGCTCCTTTTCAGCGCGTCCGCGCGCTGAGGATGCTGGTCAGTGGAGTCCCCTCCTGGGGAGAAGAGCGGAAGATGCCTGGAGTCGCTCGCAGTCCCCCTGTCAAGGCGCTACGGTCTGCAGTGCGCCGCGGGACAGCGCGCTCCTTTTCAGCGCGTCCGCGCGCTGAGGATGCTGGTCAGTGGAGTCCCCTCCTGGGGAGAAGAGCGGAAGATGCCTGGAGTCGCTCGCAGTCCCCCTGTCCAGGCGCTACGGTCTGCAGTGCGCCGCGGGACAGCGCGCTCCTTTTCAGCGCGTCCGCGCGCTGAGGATGCTGGTCAGTGGAGTCCCCTCCTGGGGAGAAGAGCGGAAGATGCCTGGAGTCGCTCGCAGTCCCCCTGTCAAGGCGCTACGGTCTGCAGTGCGCCGCGGGACAGCGCGCTCCTTTCAGCGCGTCCGCGCGCTGAGGATGCTGGTCAGTGGAGTCCCCTCCTGGGGAGAAGAGCGGAAGATGCCTGGAGTCGCTCGCAGTCCCCCCTGTCAAGGCGCTACGGTCTGCAGTGCGCCGCGGGACAGCGCGCTCCTTTTCAGCGCGTCCGCGCGCTGAGGATGCTGGTCAGTGGAGTCCCCTCCTGGGGAGAAGAGCGGAAGATGCCTGGAGTCGCTCGCAGTCCCCCCCCTGTCAAGGCGCTACGGTCTGCCAGTATGACCATATTTGGTCAGTGAGGGGGATTCTTGGTCCTTGATGATCTGTTGGCAGTTTCAGTCCTTGCTTATCTACTGCCCTGGTCATGGTTTCAGTCCTTGCTTATCTACTGGCCCTGGTCATGGTTTCAGTCCTTGCTTATCTACTGGCCCTGGTCATGGTTTCAGTCCTTGCTTATCTACTGGCCCTGGTCATGGTTTCAGTCCTTGCTTATCTACTGGCCCTGGTCATGGTTTGGGTCCTTGCTTATCTACTGGCCCTGGTTTGAGTCCTTGCTTATCTACTGGCCCTGGTCATGGTTTGGGTCCTTGCTTATCTACTAGCCCTGGTCATGGTTTGAGTTCTTGCTTATCTACTGGCCCTGGTCATGGTTTGGGTCCTTGCTTATCTACTGGCCCTGGTCATGGTTTCAGTCCTTGCTTATCTACTGGCACTGGTAATAGCTTAAGTCCTTGCATTTCTACTGGCCCTGGTCATGGTTTGAGGCCTTGCTTATCTACTGGCCCTGGTCATGGTTTGAGGCCTTGCTTATCTACTGGCCCTGGTCATGGTTTGAGGCTTGCTTATCTACTGGCCCTGGTCATGGTTTGGGTCCTTGATTATCTACTGGTCATGGTCATGGTTTGGGTCCTTGCTTATCTATTGGCCCTGGTCATGGTTTGGGTCCTTGCTTATCTACTGGCCCTGGTCATGGTTTGAGTCCTTGTGTATCTACTGGCCCTGGTCATGGTTTCAGTCCTTGCTTATCTACTGGCCCTGGTCATGGTTTCAGTCCTTGCGTATCTACTGGCCCTGGTCATGGTTTGAGTCCTGGCTTATCTACTGGCCCTGGTCATGGTTTCAGTCCTTGCTTATCTACTGGCCCTGGTCATGGTTTAAGTCCTTGCTTATCTACTGGTCATGGTTTGTCCTTGCGTATCTACTGGCCCCGGTCATGGTTTGAGTCCTTGCTTTTCTACTGGCCCCGGTCATGGTTTGAGTCCTTGCTTATCTACTGGCCCCGGTCATGGTTTGAGTCCTTGCGTATCTAGTGGCCCTGGTCATGGTTTGAGTCCTTGCTTATCTACTGGCCCTGGTCATGGTTTGAGTCCTTGCTTATCTACTGGCCCTGGTCATGGTTTCAGTCCTTGCGTATCTACTGGCCCCGGTCATGGTTTCAGTCCTTGCTTATCTACTGGCCCTGGTCATGGTTTGGGTCCTTGCTTATCTACTGGCCCTGGTCATGGTTTGAGCACTGGCCCTGGTTTGAGTCCTTGCTTATCTACTGACCTTGGTGGCCGTTTCAGTCATTGCTGATCCACTGACCCTGCTGAGTGTTTAAGTCCTTGCTGATCTATTGGCCCTAGTACCTCTTTCGGTCCTTATGATCTATTGTCCTTGGTAGTGGTTTATGCTGCTGCTGATGCACCTCTGCATTCCTTACTTTGAAGACCACATTGTCCAGGTGCAGACTGGCCCTGCACACCCTCTGTACTAAGTACCAAGCATCTGCTCAGATATGAAACTGGACTCACAGGAACCATCTTGGGAAACTGAGTTTTCGTATAGTCGTAGTTAACTTGTTATAAACCCAGCTCAGAGCCTGACACTGTGTAATGCTTGCTGTTCATGCTCGTAGCTGGATAGCGTCAGGCATGCGGGTCACACGCAGTTTACACCACTTCTCTTTTTTACCATGGTTACATAGATGGTATCATTTATGCCAAACCAGAGTGCTTTTCTTATGATGGCATCTGACGTCACTGTGACAGTAGGGTTGTATTGTTCTCTAGCATACCAATGAACAGAAATGTTTCTGTGGGAAGTGCCCAGTCTTCCTTACATGTAAGGATATGAATCTATAGTAGATATCACAGGTAAAGAACTAATACTCCAGGTAAGAGCCGTATCTTGACTGCTTCCCTCTGGGATGCCACCGATTCTGTAGGAGAAGCTGTAATTTTCAAGTGCCCTCTCTGGAACTCAGTTAGATCAGCACATCAATTTATTACTGCTCTACCTCCTCACAAGGGGTTTAGTTTATCATTCTGCTGCTCTCCAAGGGCGCTGGAAGTAGGGATGCGACTGGTGCTGCACCGACCACCCACCGACCCCCACCAACCCCCCCCCCCCCCCACCGCCCACCCCCTTATACACACACATACAATGAATTTTAGGTGGACAATGAGCATACATAAGGCCTTTGGGGGTGTATTTTTTCGCACCGTTTGGAAGTCAAAAGTTGAATGTAATTAAGACGGTGTGTTAAGCTTTTCACAATCTATCCCTTATAATCACAAATATACCAGATCTGTCTGCTTGCATACTAACGGCTTTTTGGTTTAATTCAAACATACTTGCTTATATTTTTATATTCAAATGTACAGTGGATGATGGTTTACTGACTTAAACTTCAGACACACATACATATGATAGTTTCTAGGAGAGGGACCTAGAAGGAGACAGGGCCAATTAATAATGAAACAGAATGTAAAAACTATTTGCTAGCTTTCTCTGTACAATATACTAATCTTGTGAACTATTTTATCCCTGATGAGGGTATGAATGAGGTTATAGCCTCTTCCTGCTGGCTGGTTGTGGAATTTGTTTTTTAATTTGTGTCTAAAGCAAAGGCACATTAGATATACTTTTTATGATGCACTCATGGCTAAAGGCACTGTTCTATATTTTCATTTAAAAAGACAAATGAACGAGGTAATTTATTTTGTAGCACCATAAGGAATTATTCGTGTAGGAAGCTAACTAGCTAGATATTTACTTTTCAATCTTGGCATTTCCACTTCTGCTTACATGTTTTGGCATATCTACCATTTCATTCAAATGGATAAAAAGTGATAGGCCCATGAACATACAGCGTTTATTAAAGTGCCAAAACCTGGATTCTGATGGAAGATTCCTAGCCTTAGGATACTCTTTAGGCGCCAGACTGGATCCGGAAAAACGTTTTCATAGCAGTACTCTCATGTGCCACTAGAGGGCTTTCTGCAGCTCTGTGCTGACTCCACACTACCCAGGAAGTGCCAGAGCAGAGCCACATATAAGGGGTTGCCCCTACACACTGATATGTTTCTTTCTTTCCATGTATTCCAGTGTGGAACCAGAGCTCCTCTCCCAACTTTGTTGGTTTTCCGATGATATGTTATGTTATCCTGTTGTATAAAGCGCACAGCTGCCCCAGCAAAGAGGCGTCCCAGCTCTGAAAGCAGAAACATATAAGGCTGCAGTCAGAAGAGAAAACTAAAGTGGGGGAAAGAGGTATGTTTTGATGGCCTTACGGGAACGCCAGGTAGTCGTTCAAACTGCGGATGGAAATGGGTAAAGCGTTCCAAAGTTTGGCAGCCAGTTGACGGAAAGAGCGCCCGCCAGCCCGGACCTTTCTCACCTGGGGGACAGCAGCCAGATGTTGTCCCATCGAGCAAAGTTGCCTTGCATGTCCGTAGGCGCCGGGAAACCTCCGGGTAGCTGTGCGCCATATAAATCTAATAATAATAATAGGGAGACAGCAAATCAGCCAAAATGCCAGGAGAGGAAAGGTTCAAGATTTTAAACGAGATACAGAGGGCCTTGAATTCCATGCGGTTGGCCACAGGCAACCAATGTAGCCGACAAATGGCGCTGGAGGTGGGGCAGGATCTAGGGAGGCCAAGAAGGGTTCTGGCAGCAGCGTTTTGGACTCTCTGCAGTCTCAGTACTTCAGTCATATTGGCCCCCAAATAGAGCACATTGGCATAGTCTAGTCTAGTCTAGACATGATGGAGGCCTGGACAATCATCTGCCTGATGGGTGGATCGAAAAACCCCAGTAGTGGTTTGAGCCCGCGTAGGATGCCAAAGCAAGTCACTGCCACTTTCTTAGTTTGATACCGGAAGCTAAGGGCCGAATCGACCCAGACGCCTAAATTTTTCACCACCTGCTTGGGGGCGGGTGCACAGCCCAATATGGCCGGCCACCAGCGTTCGCACCACAGCTCCGAGTCTCTCCCTACCAGCAGAACCTCCGACTTGCTGGAGTTGAGTTGAAGACAGTTGGCAGTCATCCACCCAGCGATGGCCGCAAGATCGTCACAAAACTTGGCGGCTGCCCGCACGGCCTCGTCCGAGAGTGCGACTAACAACTGTGTGTCATCTGCGTATGAGACGATCGTAAGCCCTCTACTCTTGGCTAAGGCTGCTAACGGTTGGACATAGAGGTTAAAGAGCGTAGGGCTCAAGGCTGAGCCCTGAGGCACCCCTTGGTTGTTAGAATGAATCGTGGAGGCGAATGGAGGGGCCACTACCTGGAAGGTCCTATTAGAAAGAAAGGAGGCGAACCACCCCAGCGCATGGCCCACAATACCCGCCTCCTCCAACCTATGCAGCAGGATCTGATGGGAGACCGTATCGAAAGCCGCACTGAGGTCTAGAAGAATCAGAGCAGACGTACGACCCTCATCTAGAGCTAGCCTAAGATGCTCTGTGACAGCTAGGAGGGCCGACTCGGTACTGTGGCCTGGGTGGAAGCCATTCTAAGTGATGTCCAGAAGATTATTATCCTCTAGGAATCCTCGGAGAATAGAATTGATGTAGGTCTCAGTGATCTTAGAGACCCATGGCAGGAGTGAGATAGGGCGAAAGTTTTCCAGTTTAGCTGTGTCGAGGGAAGGTTTTTTAAGCAGGGGTACTATCCTTGCTTGCTTCCAAGTACTGGGAACAACTGCCCTGGACAGGGATAGATTGATATTCAAAATAATTTCACCAGTATATTACAGAATAATGTCCCCATCTAAAACCAATCAATCAATCAGGGGCTTTTAAAGCACGCTACTCACCCGTAAGGGTCTCAAGGTGCTGGAGGGGGGAGGTGGAGGGGCAGCTCTGGGTCAGCCGAAAAGCCAGGTCTTGAGGCTCTTCCTGAAGGTGTGCAGGGTAGAGGAGCGTCTGATGTTGACTGGGAGCTCGTTCCAGGCTTTGGCTGCGACGTAGGAGAAGGCTCTTCCACCTGCTCTGGCTCTGCGGATGTGCGGGGTCACTGTTAGGGCAAGGTCAGCGGAGCGGAGGTTTCTTTTGGGTGCGTGGAAACAGATTCTTTCGTTGAGGTATTTGGGTCCGATGTGGAGGGATTTGTAGGTGTGTGTGAGTAGCTTGAAAGTTACTCTCTTCTCGACGGGGAGCCAGTGGAGGTCTCACAGGTGTTGGGTCATGTGCTCATGTCGTGCGGTGCCGAGGACTAGTCTGGCTGCGGTGTTCTGGATGGTCTGGAGTTTGTGTAGCAGGGATTTGTTGATTCCAGCGTAGAGGATTATGGTCATACCTCTACTGCAGGAAGCAGATATTGGTCACCAACCGCACAAAATGTGTCTTTGGTGTCTGGGCTTGGTATACAACTTTAAGTTGTGCAATAAGTATGCCCTCATGCACCCAAGGGCACTCTGAGACCGGGAGGTACTGGTGGCCCTCACGGGGCAGCACCTGGAACACATGCTGCACCTCTTCAGGGCATGGCACACAGTTCTGTTGCAGGCTCACTATCTGCATTGTAATATCCCTGATAGAACCCGACATGCGTCACCCCAACCTCTAGGTCGAAGATGCGGTTGTGAAGAGTGTTACCTGCACATTGTTTTTCCTTTTCAGGTTGAGCCTTGGCAGCGCATGCGCTGCTCTGCGAGGCATGCTGTATTAGAGTATGGACTTGAAGCTCCGCCTACTCTCTGCCCATATTTTTCATTGGCTTGTATCATTGTCCTTTGTAAATGCTGGCTTCTGATTCGTTAATAGACTTGTTAGTCCCTCCTTCGTACCGCCCTGTCTTAATTTGTAACCTCCCATGAGGACTGGCCCTTTTACTTCTGTTGTTACACAATATGTCTTATTTAGTCTGTAAGCACTATTTTCTTTAATGCGTTCCTCCTACTGCAGGCACGACATGGTTTCCTGCAACATTCAGCGCACCATGCGCGCTTTCACTTTCTAAGCAGCCCGGGACAATGGCGGCCACTTCTTTGAAGTGAAATAGGTCTCGCATTTACAAGAGTTTGAGCTATTGGCATTGTAAATGACAATGCCTTTTATTTATGTGGTAATTATCAAAACAGATAAATAAAAGGCATTGTCATTTACAATGCCAATAGCTTAAACTCTTGCAAATGCGAGACCTATTGCATTGCAAATGCTTGTTCAGTGTGTCTTCAGACACTTAAGCTGCTGCTTGCTCGCTGGTTTTCCAAAGAGTTTTAATGTAACCCATTACAAGTGCAAGGCTATCATTGGCTCTGACTCAACCAGATGTTTAACTCTTGGTTGTGTGCAAAAAATGGCAAAAATGTCAAGAACTAAATTCTATTTTGTATTTCACAAGTCTGCCAAGTGGCAGAATGATGTATGATATCATTCATTCCTCGCATTTCAGTAAAACGTGTTTTGCATTGTGAAGCTTGTAGTTATGTTTTAACACTTCCATTATGGGTTCGAAGCCTCAGCTTTTCAAGTGCTGTTGGTTAATATGCCAGTAACGGCCAAAGGTGTTGTACATGACATGGAGCACTGTCAGCAGCTATTATCTTGAATTTTCCAAAGTTGTCTAGTTTATTAAAAAAAACTACATAACTTCGTAAAGCCAAAAGTAAATTGTGCTCCCATTTTTTTGGAAGAATTTATGCGTTTATTCACATCAGTCATCATGCATTAAAACTGGTATTGGCAATGCACATTCTTTCTCGTTTGTGTAGTGGAAAGTTTTATACCAAGCTTCACAACACAAAAGAGCAGTAGTACATCCTTCCCTAGCACAAAAAATAAGTAAAGGGCATGTAGCAGAAGGAACATCACAGGCTTCTCTCAGACATACGGAACTGGTACTGTGCAGGGAGCCAACATACTAAAGTGCAGTGAGAAGAGTTGAATTACTTCTGTCCTCTCTGTAAATAGATATAGACTTACAAGAAGTACAACACTCATGGAAGAAACCGCCAAATCACTTATAGGGTTACCAGTCGCGGCCAGTCCTCTGCCAAAGTGGCGGGGCAGGCTGGAGGAGGGAGCTGGGGGGAGGGGGGAAGGATTGGGGGTCGGGGACAAAATAAAAAAAATAATAATGAAAATAAACTTACCCAATCGCCGCCGTCCGCTCCATTGGGCTCTCCCTGCTTCAGGGAGAGGCTCCCAGACTGCACTGTGGCCAATCATTATGCTGCAGGAAAGCAGAGTCCGGATTGGCCCGAGCGCTACGACTTAGCGCTCCCAGGCAGACTGGGAAGCGTGTGCCTGTTTTCTCCAGCCCCAGCAGCGCAGCTGGGGCTGGAGAAAGCTTCACTGCGCATGAGATGTTTGGCCGTCCTGAAACGGCCGGCCACACACCTCATGCGCAGTGAGGGGACAAGGGTGCACTAGCACTCCCCACCACAGTGTGATCCCCTGGACCCACCTCCATGACTCGTCAGAGTCCTGGGGCGGATCCAGGGGGATTCAAATAAAACGATAATAAAACAGGTTAGAAACCAGTTTTATTTGCGGGTGGTGGAAGGGGGGCAGCGCTCTTCCACCCTAATGGAGGGGCCGCTGCTGGGAGTTACCTCACATACATGTACTCGCATAGCACAACAAATCCTCACCCACCTAGTGTGCTACGAAGTCAATAAGAGGCTTCCACAGTGTATTGTGAGTTCCACATCTATCACTTAGAAGCAGCAGAGAGTACTACTGTTTGCTAGTAGTACAGCCTCCTAGTTTGAGTTGCCTTTGGTTGGGTTAGGTTGTGTCCCTTATATTGATTATTATGGTTGTTAAAGTGTCATCTTTTTTATGTGGGTGAGCTAAAAATAATTTTTACTAGTGTGTTTCTTCCACAAGATTAAAAATAGGACGGTCGAGCAATGGACCCGGTTTCTCTTTTTCATTGACTTCTTTCAGTGCTTAATTTTGCCCTTAATGGGACAGGCTCCTTCCTCAGACTATAGGTCTCAGTATTTCACATAAAATATTGGAAATACAGTCCCTGGTTTCATAAGATGGTACAACAGCAGTATAAACACCCCCTTCTTCATAGAATAGTTAAATCTTTGAGCTAGGGCAATAGCAGCACAAGCTTTTCCCATAAAAGGACACATACACATTTGACAGCAGCAGGGCAACCTTTGCTTCTTCGTAGAACAGGTAAAGCATGGCAGTAGCAAAGCAAGATTCCCTTTCTCACAGAAGGCAGCAAGAGCAATCTTTCATTCGTCATTGAACAGATGCAGCAGGCTGACTAGTACAACCTTTTGTTGCTCACAGAATATGTACAGTTAAGGCATTAGTTACATGTAGGTCACAGACAGATGTATGGAGTGGGTGCTTAACTCAATGATATGAATGTATAAGTGGATGATTTAGTGAATATGCAAGATCTGACACCATTCTTGCTTAGGTGATATTCCACGTCAGCACCCTGATAGTCCTGCTGCTGTCACTTTGAGGCCTGCTGTTTCTGTTGATTCTTAGGTTTTCCACATACTTAGAATTATTCTTTACCCAGTACATCATTGCTATTTGGTGCATGCCAAGTATCTATGCTGCAGACAGGCACACAAGTGCCAGCGTGTTTGAAAAGGTTGTGAATGTGCATGCCCCAGGTGCTGTGGAATCCCAGTCTCCTAACTGCACCTTTTGTAGATGTTGATGGCTGTCACTGCTTGGGAACAAACTGGATGTTGCCTAACAGAAGTAGTAGTCACAGCCTTCTTGTAAGTGTCATTCAAGCTCCAAGTCTCTGCCATGGACTTGGTCCGAGTCCCAAACCATTCCCATGACAGCACAACATCACGCTCAAAGTCCTTTGGTAAGTCAAGGTCCAAGTCTGAGCGCAAGTATAAGAAAGCAAAAAAGGACTTGACCCCATCCCGCCACTCTGCCTCCAAAGAGAAGGCATCAAAATGTGAGTTGCACCCTTTTGAAGTCTCCTTCCACAAAACGGATTTCTCATCTGGTCCCAAAGTGCCCCAAATTTCCCAGGCCATCAAGGAGACTATCCTGCAAATTTTTAGTGTGCTTCCGGCTTCCTCTGGCACACCTTTGGGTCTCATTGAACCAAAGGACCCCCAGTCATGTTTTCCTGTTGGCAGTTCCTTCCCTGGCGCTGTCTGCTCCTCTACTGGGGGCCCATGCCAACCCCAATACAGACTTCTACACTAACCCCAAGATCCACTTTGGTCTCTGCAAGCGCGACTCTAGTGCCAATGCCACTGGCACTGGAGGATGACCCAGTGCTGAAGCCAGTGTTTGACCCAGAACTGACTTCGGCTCGGGCCTATCGATGATGGCCTCCGAAATAAGGAAAGCGCAACCGGTCGTGATGCAACCCGACTCTAACCCAGTGCCACTAACCACATTGCACCCACCTATACACTTACTATCAATGGTGTAGCCCTGTATTCCTCAGAACCTGGGTACTGTACGTTAAATGCAACTATGGTCCTGAAAGATTCAAAATTAATTTAGGTCAAAACATTCATATCACTATAGCACAAAACAATTTATGGCATCACACAACCGGTATGAGATCCATTTTTTGGACATCACCATTAGAGTGGATGATGTTGATAAATTATACGCCACCTTGTTTCGCAAACCCACTGAAAGGAACACATTATTGAGATATTACCAGTCATCACAGAGGAGTTTGTGGGATAATCTTCCTTTCGGACAGTTCCTCGGATTAGAAGTAGCTGTCCACGTAAGGCCGATTATTTCAGCTGATCGGATATTCTAACTCAGAAATTAAGAGAGAGAGGCTAGCCCAAATGGCTCCTTAGACGATCATCCAAAAGAGCCTCGTATTGCCCTAGAGAGACCCGCTTAGAACCCAAGAGCAGAACATAGAGTATCAGCAAGAGATTGGTATGCGTTACCATCTCAAGAACGGCTGGCGGAGGATCATCTGATCTTACTCCGAGAGGAAGTTACAGCTCTCCTGGCCAAGGGGGCTATAGAAAGCATTCCGATATCAGAAGTAGGCAGTGGTTGGTATTCCTGCTGCTTTCGATACCCAAAAACAACAAGGGTCTTGGTCCTATTCTAGATCTCCGAGTCGTCAATCTCTTCCTCAAAAAGGAGAAATTCGAGATGCTTACTTGGGCTCAGATCTTGTCTGCACTAAACTAAGGAGACTGGCTGGTAGCGTTGGACTTGCAGGATGCATATTTTCACATCCCCATCCTGCCTGCCCACAGGTGTTACCAGCGGCCCAAGGTAGGCCACAAGCACTTTCAGGTCACTGTTCTGCCCTTTGGCCTTACCAGCGCCCCTCTAGTGTTTACCAAGGTGATGGCGGTGGTCGCACCTCATCTGCGCAGGTTAGGGGATTCAGTCTTCCCCTACCTCGACGACTGGTTGTTTAAGGTTGCCTCGCCACAGACTGACGTCTCCCACCTCCAAAATACGGCGGACCTTCTGCATTCGCTGGGGTTCACTATACACATGCCTAAGTCACACCTGACTCCTTCCCAGATGCTGCCTTTCTTCTGGGCTGTTCTGGACACAGTGCACTTTCTGGCTTATCCTCCCGAGCAGTGAGTCCAGGATATTCAGGTGATACCAATGTTTCAGCCTCTATCCTGGATTTTGGTTAGAATGACTCTGAGGCTGCTGGACCTCATGGCATCCTGTATCCTGCTTGTAAATCATGTCAGATGGCATATGCGGGCTCTGCAGTGGGACCTGAAGTTCCAGTGGGCGCAGCACCAGGGGAAACTTTCCGACATTGTCCAGATTTCGGAGGGAACTGCAAAAGACCTGCAGTGGTGGCTTACGAACCACGACTCGGTCAAAGGCAGACTCTTCTCCCTTCCCCAACCAGATCTGACAGTAGTGACAGATGTGTTGCTTCTAGTATGGGGCGGCCATCTGGGACAGGTAGAGATCAGAGGACTCTGGACTCCGGCAGAATCCAGACTCCACATCAACCTGCTAGAGCTTCGGGCGATCCGACTATCACTGAAAACATTTCTTCCCTCTGTCAAGGGCAAGTCAGTGCAGGTGTTCACGGACAACACCACCGCCATGTGGTACTGCAACAAGCAGGGCGAGGTGGGGTCGTGGACCCTTTGTCAAGAGCCCCTGCGTCTCGGACATGGCT
Source organism: Calotriton arnoldi (assembly GCA_963921515.1). Classification (NCBI taxonomy): domain Eukaryota; kingdom Metazoa; phylum Chordata; class Amphibia; order Caudata; family Salamandridae; genus Calotriton; species Calotriton arnoldi. Next base: position 1,822,041 of record CAWUFW010000444.1, read on the forward strand.
GGAACAGCTGGACATAACCCTGGTGGTTCAACACCTGGCAGGTTCTCTAAATGTCAAGGCAGATAAACTCAACTGTGGATGCCTAGCGTATCACGAGTGGTGTCACCATTTGAAGTTGGCACCAGATCTCATTTAGCAGTGGGGAGAGCCTTGGTTAGATCTGTTCGCCTCCGAAGAATGAATGAAGGATTTATAAAGCGCCTGACTCTCCCCCTAAGGGGTATCTCCGCGCTATAGGAGCTGGGACACAGGACCAGTAGAATCAGGTGCAAAATAATTCTGTTTTGAGAATTTTCCTAAACAGTAGGAGGTCTGCACACTTTCGAAGGTGCAAAGGCAGGAGATCCTAATGGAGGGGAGCGAGGTAGATAAAGGCTTTGCCCTCCGTGTGAGACTTCCTAAAACGGGGTGTGATAAGGAGGGATTTCTCCCCAAGCGTAAGGATCTGCTCGGTTATTGGGGGATGAGTTTTTCAGTTAAATAGCTAGGACCTTTGCCATGTAGTGCTTTGTATACAATACACCAGATCTTAAACTTGATTCTCTTGCATATGGGGAGCCAGTGTAGTCTTCGCAGAAGTAGGAGAGAGGCTGTTCTGGGTGGCGTATTAAGGACCAGTTGGGCCGCAGTATTTTGGAACACTTGAAGTTTATTCAGTAACGATTTGTGTGCAGCAGCTAAGAGTGCATTACAGTAGTCCAGACGACTGATCACCAGTGCTTGAATCAGAGTTTTTCGCGCACATAAAGGGAGGAGATGGAACGCTCTACTCAAGAGACTCAGCCTATAAAAGCAGGGGCCAGTGGTAGCCACTACCTGATCTTCCATAGAGAGAATGTGCAATGTCAGCAGTATTGTGCGTTGGAGTTTCCACGGCTGCTGTACCTCGGAGACGCTTTTTGTCTCGAGTGTAGCTCAGGCCTCCTGTACGCACTTCCACCCATACTGCTTCTGCCGAGAGTTCTCAAGAAGATCAAGAACGACCTGGCCCAGGTCATTCTTGTGGTTCTGGACTCGGTACGGAGAGTTTAGTATCCGAAGCTTCCTCAAATGAGGCTCCTTCCATGGAGATTGAGTGGCGACAGTTGATAGCTCTTGACCTTCCTTCCAAAGTCTGTATAGAGTTAACTTGGCAGCCAGGTGGCCCTCCACCAAAACGGTATATGCCTGCAATTGGCAAAAATGTGTAAAATATTGTACAGAAAATTCTATTGACCCTCTTTCTGCCTCTCTTTCTGATATTGTTCTCTTCATTTGTACCCTTGCCCAGCAGGGCTCTGCCCTGGGCACTTCCAAGGGTTATCTCTGTGCTCTGTCCTCTAAGTCCCGTTTTGTACATAGGTTTCTAAAAGGGCTTGTACATATGTTTCCCCCTTTGCCCTTCATCTTGCCTCAGTGGGATCTAACCTGGTTCTCATTTACGTCATGTGTGCTCCCTTTGAGCTGCTACACAATTGTCCCATCCGGCAGCTACCATCAAGACAGTTTTTCCAGTAGCAATAACATCTCCCCGGAGGTTGAGTGAGCTGCAGGCTTTATCATCCAAACCTCCCTATCTTATGGTTTTCCCGGACAAGGTGGTGCTTTGCACCCCGGCCTCTTTCCTACCTAACGTGGTGACCCCATTCCATTTGGGACAATCTGTCACCCTGCCCACTTTTTATGCTTCTCCGCATCCCTGTAAGGAAAACGAGTGGCTTAACTGCCCGGACCCAAAATAGAAAATTGTCGTTGTACCTTGACCGCACAAAAGAGTTCGGGTGGGCGACCAACTCTTTGTGGGGTATATGGGAGCTAAAAAAGGTCAGGCTGTTCAGAAACAGACTATTTCGTGCTGGGTCATTTTGTGTATCAAGATCTGCTACATCCTGGCTAAAAAGCAGCCTACTGGGGGCTTACGGGCCCATTCTACCGGAGGAAAAGTTGCAACCATGGTGTTAGCTTGTGGAGTTCCAGTCCTGGACATCTGCCAGGCAGCGACGTGGGCGTCCCTGCACACGTTTGCCAAGCACTACTGCCCGGACAGTCAGGGTTGTCTCCCTTTCAGTGTCCTAGTTTGGACACACACTAGTCAGTTCACTTCATGGCTCTCCGCTCCTGGCGTGGAAAGTCATGAAAAGTAACTGACGTCCACGCACCTGGATGGCGCCTACATAGGTGACCCTGACATCACTTTTGACACTGCGCGGAACCGCATGAAGCCACCCGAAGGCACGCAGGTGTACTGTTCACGCAAAAGTTTCTGGATCAAGTCTGACGCCTGGGAAATTCAAAGGTAAGGAATCTGCAGCTAGATATTGTCTCTGCCAGATAATACGTTACTAAAGGTAAGTAACTTGTTCTTTAAAGGGATTATTACGTGGGTGGCACAATAGGTGCTGCAGACCCACTAGCAGCATTTAATTTACAGGTCCGTTATACATGTAGTACCGCTTTACTAGGGATTTATAAGTAAATTAAATGTGCCAATCTGATAGAGACTTCTAGCTGCAGAACTTACCTTTGAATTTGCCAGGCGTCAGGTTGGATCCGGAAACTTCTGCTGAGCAATACCCTTTGCGCGCGTCATTGGGTGGCTCCATTCGGCTCCGCGTGACGTTGTCGGTAGCGTCCGTTATGACGTTGCGGTACCTCTATAGGCGGCACGCGGACGTCCGTTCTTTTGTTTCCACGCCAGTTAAGCGCTGATCCAGGAAGAGCTACCCCTCTGTCGCTTTTAGACAGGCCTTTTCTCAACTTTTTGTCGAATTCTGAATTTTTCCAACTTCGTGTGCGAGGAGGTCTTCGAGGAAGACAGGGTTCAAGCTGTGCGGTGCCTGCCACCGCATGATGTTGGTTACCGACCCCCACCTCGTCTGTCTCTTGTGCCATCATGCTTCGAAGTCGTGCTCACACTGTCGGGCTATGACTCCGAAGACCCTGCCGGAGCGGACTATGATGCTCCTTGCTGCCGGGCAGTCGACACAGTCCAGCAAGACTCCGCAGAGGTCCTGGTCCCAATCGAAGAAGAGGAGGTCGCGGAACCGCTCCCGGAGCCCAAAGCCCTCTTCCTCCCACTCAAGGTTTCGGGACACACTGGGAAGAGGCACAAAAAGAAGTCCAAGCAGACTTCATCTTCGCCTCAACTGTTGTCCGTCAACGAAAGAGGTAAGGAGCACCAACGTTCTAGGCACAGTTCTGCAGAGCCGGAGCCAGTGTCTATTTCGCGCCTCCCTCCCTTTCCAGAAGCCGGAGTGACCCCCCGCTCAAATGAAAGAATTTTACAAGGCCATGCGCCGCCTATTTGAGCTGGCTGACCCCTCTGGTGAGCCCTCGGGCTCAGAAGGGGCCCCATCTGATTCGACGCCGTCGGCTCCGGCCATGCCGCCGGTGGGGCCTCAGGGATCCGATCCCAGATCCGGATCGCCACCGGTCGTGTGCCATCATGTCCGCCGGCGTCTGACCCGAAGGCGGTGCCAGCCCCATCCTTATCCCAGATGACACGGAGTCGGAGCGACATCACTCGACACCGATTCCGGCGTTGATTGAACCCAGGGGTTCTATGTTGTCGCTTGAACAGTTTAAGGATGTGTTAGGCTCAGGAGAGGAATGGGAGCGGTCTATGGACCCTTTGGAACATCAGGATGACTCTGCAGAGCAGTTGGACTGGTATGGGTAACCTGGGGAAGCCGTTGGACTGGACACTTCTCCAGATATGGCATGCTATCTCAGCCAACTGTGGCTACGGAGGAGGGGGCATCTTATGCCATGGTGGCTAAAAGGGCAGCTGAGGTCGTCAGACTAGAGCTGCCTTCTGTGCAGGTCCGGACTAATCTGACTGAAGTGCTTCAACCTGGCGCTGCCACCTCCGAACCCCTTTTGCCCTTTAATGAAGCACTAACTGATGTCCTTCTAGGCATGTGGTCCAAGCCTAGCACAGGTGCTCCTGCGAATAGGACAATTGCACGCTGCCATCGCCCAGCTCGGGCGACCCAAAGTTCCTCAGCCAATACCCCACCCCCGAAAGTCTGGTGGTGCAGGCCTTTACAACCCAGGGCCCGCCTTCCACCCCTCCGGATAGGGATTCCAAGAGGCTGGATTCGTTTGGTAAGAAGATGTTTTCTTCCTCCAGCCTGGCATTGCGGTCAGTGAATACTGCATGCTTATTGGCCGTTTCTCCCACTCCCTTTGGGAGATGGTTGCACAAGTGCTGCCACAAGTCCCGGAGGAGCCCCGGGCTGTGCTCTTTCAGGCAGTTAAGGACGGATTCGCTAGGCAGATCGATTTCCACAACAGCGGCCTTGAGGCGCCATGACTGGCTTAGGACAACTGGCTTCTCGGGCGATTACTAGGCAAATTTGATGGACATGCCTTTTGATGAAACGCGTCTTTTTGGGGAAAATACAGATTCGGCTCTAGTGAGGTTCAAGGACTCTCGAGCTATGGACAGATCCTTGGGCCTCTCTTCTACTTCTCGTGGCCAGTCTACCTTTCGCGGCAACGGAAGGAGTTTCCAGCCGCGCCAACCGTATCCTAGCCACCGTCCTGCGCAGGCTTCCCAAGCCGTACGGAGACGCGGTTCATTATGACCTAGGAATGGAAGCCAGAAGTCGTCGGCCACCCTGTCCTTGGCAGCTGCAGCCTCCAAGCACTCCTAGTCTGACTCTGGAAGACCACACCACTCCAGTTGGCGGGAAAATCGGTCATCATCTCCCCCACTGGAGGTCCATAACATCGGACAAGTGGATCTTGCAGATCATTCAGGAGGGCTAATTCTCTGCCTTTCCTTTCTTTTCCTTCTCCCATTCTGCGAAATCAGCAACGGCTGACGAAGGATCATTTGAAATTGCTCCAGGAGGAAGTTAAAGCTCTCTTGGCCAAGGGAGATATAGAGAAGGGTCCCAGTTTCAGAAGTAGGCAGTGACTGTTATTCCAGCTACTTTCTGATTCCGAAAAAGAACAAAGGGTTGCGGCCCATTTTAGATCTTCGGACCATCAATCTCTTCCTCAAGAAGGAGAAGTTCAAGATGCTTACTCTGGCTCAGGTCTTGTCTGCCCTAGACCAAGAAGACTGGATGGTAGAGTTGGACCTGCAGGATGCATATTTTTACATCCCCTCCTGCCGGGCCACAGGCATTACCTGCGGTTCAAGGTAAGCTTTTAGTTTACTGTGCTCCCCTTCGGCCTTACCAGTGCCCCTTGGGTGTTCACCAAGGTGATGGCGGTGATTGCAGTTCATCTGCGCAGGTTAGGGGTGTTAGTCTTCCCCTACCTCAATGACTGGCTGTTGAAGGCATCCTCGCCCCAGGCTGTCGTCTCCCACCTTCAGACTACGGCAGACCTCCTACATTCACTGGGGTTCTCTATAAACGTGCCGAAGTCACACCTGACTCCTTCTCAGACGCTCCCTTTCATCGGAGCTGTTCTTGACACAGTGCAGTTTCCAGCTAATCCTTCCAAGCAGCGAGTCCAGGATATTCAGGTTATGATTCCGATGTTTCAGCCTCAATCCTGGATTTCAGTGAGACTGACTCTGATGCAGTTGGGCCTCATGGCCTCCTGCAACCTGTTGGTAAAACATGCCAGGTGGTGTACGCAGGGTCTGCAGTGGGACTTGAAGTTCCAGTGGGCACAGCATCGGGGAAATCTCACCGACGTAGTCCAGATCTTGGCAGGAACTGCGAAAGATCTGCAGTGGTGGTTGACGAACCCCGATTGGGTCAACGACAGACCCCTCTCCCTTCCCCAACCAGATCTCACAGTCGTGACAGATGCCTCACTTCTGGGATGCGGCGGCCATCTGGGAGAGGTGGAGATCAGGGGACACTGGTCTCTGGCGGAGTTGGGGCTTCACATAAATTTGTTGGGGCTTCGAGCGATTCGATTGGCATTGAAAGCATTTCTTCCCTTTGTCAAGGGGAAGTTAGTGCAGGTGTTCTCAGACCATGTGGTACTGCAACAAATAGGGCTGGGTGGGGTCGTGGACCCTTTGTCGAGAGGCCCTGCGTCTCTGGACATGGCTGGAACAGCAGGGCATAACCCTGGTGGTTCAACACCTGGCAGGTTCTCTGAACGCCAGGGCGGACAAACTCATTCATCGATGCCTAGCGAATCACAAATGGCGTCTCCAGTCGGAGGTGGCGCACGTTTCTTTCAGCAGTGGAAAGAACCTTGGTTAGATGTTTTCACCTCTGAAGAAAACGCGCAGTGCCAGCAATACTGCGCGCTGGAGTTTCCAAGGCAGCTATCGCTCAGCTACGCCTTTCGTCGCGAGTGGAGCTTAAGCCTGCTGTACGCTTTTCCGCCCATACCTCTCCTGCCCAGGCTTCTGCAGAAGATCAGGAACGACCGGGCCCTTGTCATTCTTGTGGCCCCGGACTAGGCGAGGAGAGTCTGGTATCCAGAGCTTCTGAAAATGACTATCGATCCTCCGATTAGGCTGCTCCTTCGGGAGGATCTTCTGTTGCAGCAGGGGAGGGTCCTCCACACGAACCGGTCAACTCTGCGTCTCCATGTGTGTAGATTGAGCGGCGACAGTTGATGGCTTTTGACCTTCCTCCTGTAGTGTGTAACGTTATTTTGGCGGCCAGGTGGACCTCCACTAAGACGGTATATGCCTGCCGTTGGCAGAAATTTGTATTATACTGTACAGAAAGATCTATTGATCCTCTTTGTGCTTCTCTTTCCACTTCTTCTATTCATTCTAACCCTTGCCCAGCAGGGCTCTGCTCTATCTGCTTTTTTGTGCTGCCAGACCAACCCTCTCTCTTTAGGTCTCCATTGTAGATAGCGTTCTAAAGGGGCTGACTCACTTGTTTCCGCCCATGCCCTTTGTTATGCCGCAGTGAGACCTTTATTTGGTCCTCACCTATCTTATGTGTGCTCCCTTCGAGTCTTTACACAACTGTCCCCTCCGGCTGTTTACCATCAAGACAGCCTTTTTAGTGGGGATTACATATGCCCGGAGGGTGAGCGAGTTGCAGGCGCTGTCTGTACGCCTCCCTACATGATGTCTTTTCCAGACAAAGTGGTGCTTCGCACCCGGGCTTCATTTTTGCCAAAGGTTGTGACCCCATCCTATCTGGGTCAATCCATCACGCTGCCCACCTTCTTTGCTCCTCTGCATCCCTCTTAGGAAGTCCTCCACCGACTGGACCCAAAAAGAGCGTTGTCGTTCTACCTTGACAGCACAAAAGAGTTCCAGGTGGATGACCAACTCTTTGTGGGGTACGTGGGAGCTAAGAAGCGGCGAACAGTGCAGAAAATGACCATCTCTTGCTGGGTCGTTCTCTGCATTAGGATCTGCTATGCCATGGCTAAGAAGCAGCCCCCTGAGGGATTAAGGGCGATTCCACAAGGGGAAAGGCTGCGACTACAGCCTTGGCTCGGGGTGTCCCAGTCGTGGACATCTATCAGGCGGAAACGTGGGCCTCCTTTCACACGTTTACCAAGCACTACTGCCTGGACAGTCCGGTCCGCAGGGGCGGGCATTTTGCCTGTTCGGTCCTGCAGGACTTCCGGGTGTAAGGTATTGGTCCTCACCCTACCACCAGGATGGTATGGCTTGGATATCTAATTCAAAGGTAAGGAATCTGCAGTTAGAAGTCTCTATCAGATGAACAAGTTACTTACCTTCTGTAACTCATTACCTGGAAGAGACTCGATCTAGCTGCCGATTCCTTACAGCCCCACCCTTGCCTTCCTGCTTTACGGACTAATTTTGTAGTGCTAGGGTTACTCCACTTTTCAGGGCCCTAGCTTTGCACACAACTACGTCCGTTACTTCGTGGCTTTGCGCTTCTTGTGTGGAAAAAACGAAAAGTACTGACGTTCGCGTGCCTGGGTGGTGCCTATATAGGTACAGCAACGTCATAACATACGCTACCGATGCTGACGACGTCACGCAGAGCCGAATGGAGCCACCCAGTGGCACACGCAAGGGGTATTGCTCAGCAAAAGTTTCCAGATCCAGCCTTACGCCTGGGAAATTCAAAGGTAAGGAATCTGCAGCTAGATAGAGTAGGTAAGTAACTTGTTCATTGGGTGTAAGCCAAAATTAGTATATTCAAAAGAAGAGAACACAAGCACTTTAGCATTGATTAGCAGTGGTAAAGTGCACAGAGTCCTAATGCCAACAAAAATGAATTTCAGCAACCAGGTGGGGAGAAGGCAAAAGGTTTGGGGGGCGGAAACCCGTCCAGGCTGTCGGGTCTTACAAAGAAGTTGAGTATGTCTGTGAGATCTGGGAGAGAGAGGGCATTGAAAGCTAACCAATTCAGGATTCAGCGAGAAGGGGTAGATCCATGAGATGAAGCAGGCCTAGTGTCATCAGTGTTTTGTCAGATGTTCTGTACTTTAATAATCTCTGGGAGAGCCTCTGAATGAAGTGTGTATTATGAAGAGGAGCCTGTGAGTGTGTCTGGCTATTATCTGCATAAAAGCTCTCGGTGCTTGAGTATTTAAGATAGTTCTTAGTGACTATAGATACAATCTCTAAGGCACTTAGAGTGTTTAGACCAGAGTGCTGAGTTTATCTAAGTATTAAAACAATTATTCAACATTTCACAAAAAGAATAACAACATATGCTCTCTGTACTGAGACTGCACATAAGTGGAACAAACAGGGAGAATCTTCTCATAATATTCCAGCATTCAGTATTACTGTGAATGTTTTCAGGGAGCAAGGATTGCCATTTAAGTTCTATATTGCAAGCACTTTCATACCATTGTCTTTATTTATTTAAGCAGATTTCCAGGTATGTTGTCTTCCTGTGAAGGACAAAAGCAGCTATAAATAAATGTAAACTTCAACTATTTAAGCAGGTAGCAGTGACGAGGAATGCATTTTACCATACATAATTCAAAGGCAAGGTTCTTTAGCTCTGTAATCCGTGAGCATGGTATAGGCCCAATAATGTGTGGAGCGTTGTTTCGTCACAAGGTGTATGCCAACACTCCACTCTTAAATCTGTGATCGCTCCACTACTACTCCCTCGTCCTGCTTTGCATATAAAAGGGAACCTTGTGAAGGTAAGTCAAAGTGAGATTCTAAAGCTGCATTACACCCGTAAGATGACCAGGTTTACATGATGGTGTAAGTCATCAAATAACACTTCGCCCAATCTTGTAGTAGCGTGCACATTAACAGCATTGTTGTGCTAACGTGATGTTCTTGTGATTAAATGCTACATGCCTTCACTCCTAAAATTGTACCACTAGTCTGAGGCAAATGAGTGAGTGATGAAAAAAGATCCGTATTTTTTTTTTATATAACTTGTTTTTATATAGCGCTTCATATCACGCTTCTGTCATTTTAAAGAGCTTGAAATACCAGGTGTTACTCTAACCCAGGGTAATGGTACTCAGTCTACTGACTTTTTAGAAGAATGGAGGCTGAGTGAGCGTTTCTGGGATTTGAACTATTGACCTACTCATCACCGTAAATGTTCGCATATATGAACAGTGTCTTCCAGCTTCATCAAAGGGGATGGCGACATTGTGAGTGTGAGCTAGCGCCTGACCTGTGTATGTGCATTACTATGTTCTTGGATGCACTCTTATTTATATATGAAGTAGAATACAACCTGCTGTGAGCCATTTATCCCATTACTTACTAGAAGCCAGGGTGTCTGATCACCAGGCCTCCCCCTATCTGTACTGTAGGCCTTCCTTCCCTGGAGCCAGGGCGTCTGATCACCAGGCCTCCCCCTATCTGTACTGTAGGCCTTCCTTCCCTGGAGCCAGGGCGTCTGATCACCAGGCCTCCACCTATCTGTACTGCAAGCCTTCCTTCCCTGGAGCCAGGGCGTCTGATCACCAGGCCTCCACCTATCTGTACTGCAAGCCTTCCTTCCCTGGAGCCAGGGTGTCTGATCACCAGGCCTCCCCCTATCTGTACTGTAGGCCTTCCTTCCCTGGAGCCAGGATGTCTGATCACCAGGCCTCCCCCTATCTGTACTGTAGGCCTTCCTTCCCTGGAGCCACGGCGTCTGATCACCAGGCCTCCCCCTATCTGTACTGTAGGCCTTCCTTCCCTGGAGCCAGGGTGTCTGATCACCAGGCCTCCCCCTATCTGTACTGTAGGCCTTCCTTCCCTGGAGCCAGGGCATCATAGCTGCCAAGGTTTCAGATTGCCATGTGTGACATTTTCATAATTTCAGTGAAATTATGAGTGACATTTCAGCCACTATGAGTGACACTTTCTCGCGAGCAAAAATCATGCAATGTGTAGTCAGTCCTACATACCTGCACGTGTTTGATAATACTTTCTCAAAGGCTGTGCGTTTGTGATAGATATCACTGTACTTTTTACACTGTCTGATGCGCACAAAGCCTGCATTTAACAACACACAGTTCTCATTTCCGAAAGTGCTCGGGGGTCCAGTTCTGGTGTCACTGTCAGGGATTTTGAATTTGGTATTTTTGTTTTGCTCAGTGTATCAGTATTCAGACTTCACTGCACGACTGCCGACCTGCCAATCACTCTCTCATTATCTTATATCATGACCCGTGGCGCGACAAAAGGTGGTTTTACCTAACCCGGCCGCGGCCCACCGACGACATACAGTCTCACACACGACTCACAGTCTCACACACGACTCAGTCTCACACACGACTCAGTCTCACACACGACTCACAGTCTCACACACACTGCCTGGCAGCTGAGCGACGACGTGATGACCACCACACCAGATTGTGAGCAGGCTGACTGTCACTGTGCCTCTCAGTCTGGAAATTAAAGTCAAGACACACAGTCTCCAGTCGACGAGCGTAGAACTAGTACTTAAGTACTTACTCAGAGTTGTTTGTTCTGCGTGCGCCTCGGCCTCCTGCCTCTCGTCGGCCGCCGGCGCCCGCCACCGCACGACATGATGCCTGTGCTGCAGCACTGGTGTGCAGCGCCACTACTGTCCCCGCACGACACGCTGCCGCGCAGCTGCGCACCCGATGAATTATTATGCAGCCAGCACAGGAGTCTCGAATGCGGCGCTGCTATCATGGTGATCTGGATGAGTGACACACTGCGAGGAGTCGCGAGTCAAGAGAGAGTCGAGACTCGTCCACCGCACCAGGCAGCCCGCTCCGCTTCTCAATCCGGCCGCGGCGGGAGCCTCACTTCCTGCTTCCTTGTTCCAGCCTGAGCCAGCCAGGGCCTGAGGTAATCATGGGGGCGCCAGAGGCGAGCCAGTAATAACGCACGACTTCACTAGGGCAGCGCCCCCCCCCACACACAGATCAGAGCCGCACCACCACAGCCGCAACGCGCGCTAGCAGCTCTGCACCCTGGTTTATTAGCCAACTTTCAGCGCGTCAGGCAGAGTGCGCAAATGCGTGACAAATGCATTTCAGTGCGGTGATGCGGAACACCACACTGAAATGCGTTAGCGTCACGCCTGGTGCGTGACACTTGGCAGGACTGGGGCATCTGATCACCAGGCCTCCCCCTATCTGTACTGTAGGCCTTCCTTCCCTGGAGCCAGGGTGTCTGATCACCAGGCCTCCCCCTATCTGTACTGCAAGCCTTCCTACCCTGGAGCCAGGGCGTCTGATCACCAGGCCTCCCCCTATCTGTACTGTAGGCCTTCCTTCCCTGGAGCCAGGGCGTCTGATCACCAGGCCTCCACCTATCTGTACTGCAAGCCTTCCTTCCCTGGAGCCAGGGCGTCTGATCACCAGGCCTCCACCTATCTGTACTGCAAGCCTTCCTTCCCTGGAGCCAGGGTGTCTGATCACCAGGCCTCCCCCTATCTGTACTGTAGGCCTTCCTTCCCTGGAGCCAGGGCGTCTGATCATCAGGCCTCCCCCTATCTGTACTGTAGGCCTTCCTACCCTGGAGCCAGGATGTCTGATCACCAGGCCTCCCCCTATCTGTACTGTAGGCCTTCCTGCCCTGGAGCCAGAGTGTCTGATCACCTGGCCTCCCCCTATCTGTACTGTGCGCCTTCCTACCCTGGAGCCAGGGCGTCTGATCATCAGGCCTCCCCCTATCTGTACTGTAGGCCTTCCTACCCTGGCGCCAGGGCGTCTGATCACCAGGCCTCCACCTATCTGTACTGTAGGCCATCCTGCCCTGGAGCCAGGGCAGGGCATCTGATCACCAGGCCTCCCCTCCCTGTTTGTACTGTAGGCCTTCCTACCCTGGAGCCAGGGCGTCTGATCACCAGGCCTCCCCCTATCTGTACTGTAGGCCTTCCTACCCTGGAGCCAGGGCGTCTGATCACCAGGCCTCCACCTATCTGTACTGTAGGCCTTCCTGCCCTGGAGCCAGGGCGTCTGATCACCAGGCCTCCCCTATCAGTACTGTGCGCCTTCCTACCCTGGAGCCAGGATGTCTGATCACCAGGCCTCCCCTATCTGTACTGTGCGCCTTCCTACCCTGGAGCCAGGATGTCTGATCACCAGGCCTCCCCTATCAGTACTGTGCGCGCCTTCCTACCCTGGAGCCAGGGTGTCTGATCACCAGGCCTCCCCTCCCTGTTTGCACTGTAGACCTTCCTTCTCAGGAGCCAGGGCCTCTGACCACGAGGCCTCCCCTTCCTGTTTGCACTGTAGGCCTTCGTTCCTAGAGGCCACTACCTCTTACCGCTAGGCCTTCCTGCCGACTTGTCAGTAGTGTCGAACTCCCTTCCCAGGGGCCATGTCTGCTCCGCCGCTGCCTCTATTTAACAAATAGCGCCTAATCCTGGTCACTGAGCGGGAGGGGAGCGTGCGAGATAAATGTTAGCTCGTTTCCTAAGTAATTAGTTACCTCCTCATCCCCACGTTGTAATTGTGAACAAGCTGTAATGTTTAATTAGTCTGTAAATGAAACCCCAATTTCCTAATGGCTGCCTTGACAGCGTTAAGTGAGACGGGCTCAGAGGGGGCCGCGATTGTTTCGGCGGGGGATGGAGCTGTCGGCCCGGGCAAGCCGAGCGTCGCGGCGAGAAAATGGAAATGATAAGCGAAGTGAGGCTAATTAGCGGAATCACACCGGCCCCGCTGATGGCTCTCCTGAAGGGAGAGCTAATGGCGCGGGCCCTTGGAGCGCCGGCGCGGGATTAATTGTGGCGGTCTCCGTGCCCATCAGGAGGGGCCACGGCAGGTTGACGGCTCCCTCGCCTCCCAGACCTCCCCCAGGCCGGAGCGGGGCTGCATGTTTACCAAGTAACCGAAAGGGGCAAACACCCGTCCCAAACCGGAATGAGGCCGGCTTGTGAAATGGAGCTAATGCGCAGAAACCAAGGTATTTCTGGTGTTTTGTTTGGGGTTGGAATATGTAACTGTGAACTAGCAATAATACGGACACTACGCCGCAAAGGAAAGGCACCGGGCATCGTGACCTGTTTCTCTTGCCCACAGTACCACACGCTCCAGCTCGCAGACCAACACAGTCCAACAAAACACGCTTCTGCCCCAATTCAAAATCTCAACCACGTTGCACTGTTCTTCATCCCCCGAACATTCCCTCTTCCTCTCGCACTCACCCCCACCAATGCATGCTCCTCTCACGGACACACGTGCGGCAGACAGATGACCCCATCACATGCAACAGCCTAGACACTCTTTCTTCTAAGCAAAGGCATGGCTCGCCCCATCACATCCCCGGACATTGATGATCCCATCCCCAGCAATTACACACTCGCTCATCTTTAACATACGCAACAATTATCTGTCTTAGCTCTAGGGCGCAAATGTACCCTGCCGTTCATTCATGATGAAGCACCAAGCCATGACTCCCCTGGAGTTCATGGCTGTAGGCTAGGGATGCCCACCCTGCACCCAAGGGCCAGTATACAAGCAGGCAGAGCCCACTTAGGCTGTCTGAAAAGAGATCATATTTATTTCTTACATCCAGGGTTATTGCAAAAACATCTCAACTATTTACCATAGCATAGTCGTACCACAGTTATTAACAAAACAAAAAAAAATGAATGTAACTGGTGCTATGTAAAGCGCTCTGATACCCGATTCGGGTCAAGTTCGCGCTATATAAAAACTCTGTAAAAATAAATAAAATTAAGAATCATTCCAGGCATCAAGGATTAATCTGTGCACTTACACTGCATCCCCTTGAGCACAGGTGATACCACCTGTGGCCGCCCCATTTTGGGAGAACGGTCCGGTGCAACCTCCTGATTTACACAAAACCCACTCCTGCTCCTCTCCACTCTCAGGTATTGCAGGGTCCCCTGCACAAAATAGTCAGGAGCTAAAGCCCCATGAACCACTCACAATGTGATCTTGACAACCCCATTCCGGAAAGAGAACACAGAGTGAAAATGTCAAGATAAACTCATTGTGGCACCAAGGACAGGAGAATTTTTGGCAATTGTTGAGTCAAGAGTTCATAACCCGTTACAAGGGCGACCTGGAAATCAGGTCCATCAGGTCTGTCGCCTGCCCCTCAAGGAGGATATAGGCTGCAAATGTACTCAAGAATTCAACAAATACATGTGTGCCCCATCTGAAAGATGAACACCATGTTGAAGGAATAGATCATCACCCCTGTTTACCTTGTGTAGGATGTTCCTTAACCTTCCTGTGTCATAGCAAAACTTGGCTAGTTCAGCATTCAAACACCTGATTGATAACATTCATTGCCTTAGAACGAATCCTGGTACCCCACTTAAGCCTGGGGAACATCTGAGACCCTGCAGTTATTGCCTGGGAAGAAACCTTACCTAACCAAATGTCTATAAGGATGTAGTTCCTGTGTTTCCTTGCTCATTGCTTCTAAGATGAAGAATGACAGGGTGCAGAAGCTGGACACACCATTTTTCTGGCTTTGTTTTACCCTTGCTTATAGCTGGACCAACTGTAGGCCACTGACCCTCAACCATTTGTACCTCAAACCAGCTGCCACTGAATCTTTCGGAACCGTGTCATACTGGATCATTACAGCTGCGCTTTGCTCAGAAGAGTGGTCTACAATCCAGATGCACTTGGTTACCATGATCCTTTAAAACTAAACATGTAGGACGGATAAGTAAGTGAAGGCACACATATTTTATAACATAAAAGGTCAAACATAACACTTTTAACAATCGGAAGATCATCAACTCAACTTTTTGAGCTGCCCGGGATTTAATGTGGGAGAACACACACTTGAAAAATGGTATTGTGAAGCAGATGATGCATTTTCATGAATCAAAAGCCCAGTTGCCAGTATAGATGGGTGTATAGAGTGGTATAGTGCCAATAACTCTTTCACGGCACTCACCAGACGACAAAGTATCCTGTGGCCTGCCACAAGGGAAATGGCTTCCCCTTTTCCCAACTGACTGGGGTTGGAGCACAGTAAATTGATAATTATGTGCTTCTCCTCAACAGCTCTATGCACAATCTGGATATCTCCCAGTGAATTAGATTTATACTTTCCAACCAAATCTCCTATACAGACGGTGCCATAGAAGGTAAATCAGTATGCTGCCCTAAAGAGGCACATGCCATATGACTCCGGTAGTTGCCTGCACTTGAGGTCTAGCATCGCTATGTCTAGGGGCCTCCTGAAATCATGGCTCATACCAAATAAGCATTCCCATCTGGGTAACGCCTTTCTGATCTAGAAGTGGTACGACTAGTCTACATCCCCTATTCAGTTTTGAAAGGAACCCTAGTGCTGCTATTTGTGCCCTAGAACAACCTGCTGATTTGCCTTTTGGGTAGAAGTATTGCATGAAGGCCACAAACGAGTGTACAGCAAAGATATTGGTAATCCCTTTGACTTTAAGGAAGGATCTATATGCCTCAAATGCCATCTCATACTTACTGCGTGTCTTAGGTGCTAAAGATACTGTGATCAATTTTTGCAGGATGGGGAACTTCATCATGACTTCAGCTGCCCATGGATGATGCCTCTGGAATTCCTGCATCTTACATCTTACAATGAGTATGTGTTAATCAGCATACCCAGAGCATGCCAAGTCCAGAACACCATATTGCCTTTGAGGCACATCAAGAGCAAATGTTTAAGGATTCTTAGCACTTGCTTGCAAGATGCCCTTTTTCAATGGCTTAAACTACTCCCATGTTGTCAGGCAACAACACTGCAAACCTGTATTTAAAATGCACCGTCCATAAGGACAGGGTCACAATAATGGGAAATAATTTTAGGAATTCAATATTGGAGACCACACCAGCACGAAATCACTCCTCTGGTCACTCTCCCATTCATTAGTCTTGTTGCAGCGCTTGATGTCTTGGAGGCTGAGGAAGCACATCTGATCCTGCATATTTCTACTGGCCCATCCTCTCGCCCCCTCATAAAGTGAGGTAGTGCTCTCCCATAACATCATTCCAGAATTTTCAGGATGCATATCCAGAGTAACTGTTATCGCCACCAATAAAACCGATCTTGCAGACTCTGGCCATCTCTCTATAGCTCACATCATGCATCCTTCTGAGACATACTCTGCAAGATATTTGCATCCTAAGGTAATTAATCTGAGGAAAGGACATGCCATCTCATTACCTTCGACCCACTCACTCCCCATAGGCTTGCGTGACCAACATGCCATCCACTTAAGCATTACTCCTTAAAATCACCAACATACCTAGCTCACAATATGCTCATTTAAGAAATTATCCATTCACACACTTCAACAAGCACTCATCTCTCCCAGACCTACCACATCTGATTCCAGTGTATTCTTTGTTCAATTAGTCACGTTCATAAATACTTAGTGGACATCCCTGCTCTTTGCAATTGCAAAAAAATGCAGAAATTCAAACCCTCACTGCCTGTGCACCTTAAAAAACTCAACGGAAACAAATGACCCAACCACCAACTTGATAGTTAGGCATGAATTCCAGCAACAACACAACCTTGCAGAACTCAATACAACCCTCAACGACTGTAAACATAACAGCACAGTAGTTAAGACAGACTTCTATCTAAAGCCCATCATCAAAGAGAACAACAAAACTAAAGCCCACTTCAAGACTGTTAAACACTACATTAACTTTCTGAAATCAGTTTAAAAATCCACTAACATAAACCACTACACATGAACACAAACATAAAATCAACACTACAAACGTTACCAGGGCAAGCCACGCATATCCCTGTGCCACATCCTTTCATGGCAGTTCTTCTTACTCTTGACTAACCCATTCCTAAGCAGCAACATCAGGTCTCTAAAAGCACCTGTCATCTTCCGTCATCAAAACCATTTTTTCAGAAGCCCTAACATCCACCCTAGGCATAATTAACTCCTTCCTTTCCAGTAGTATTTTCTCATCTTCTCTGAACACCAGTTATACCCAGTCTGTCTTCAAGAAACCTCATCTATATCTTAACACGCTTTCTTGCCACTGGCTCATCGCCCGCCTCCATTTTTTCGAGAGCATCCCTCAGAAGGCTGCCACTATTCAGCTCTTAGGTGCAGAGCAGTCTCCACTAGCTAAGTAACCAGTCTGGGAATTTTAGCTTAACTGCAATATCGACCATCCAGGTACTTGATAGCATGCTAAGGATTATCAACAATAGAAATTCTTGCATGTGGACTAGTATTTGAGACTGTTGACCATCAGACTCTGTAAAAATCTTCTCGGCAGCTCAATGCATGTATTTAAGTAATTTCTTCCATTATATGGCACAGCGTACTCAAAAGACCTTACTGTTGTGTTCCCTTTTCATTCTACTAATCTTAGCTGGACCAAACGTTTCATCTGTATGTGAAGGC
Source organism: Calotriton arnoldi (assembly GCA_963921515.1). Lineage (NCBI taxonomy): Eukaryota > Metazoa > Chordata > Amphibia > Caudata > Salamandridae > Calotriton > Calotriton arnoldi. Next base: position 1,839,686 of record CAWUFW010000444.1, read on the forward strand.
TTTCTCGAAGGGTTATTGCTCGTTAAACTCTACCTGCAATTCACTATTCCTGCATGGGTATTACTTACATCATCCTAGGCTTGCTCACATCTTTCCTTGTCATTTTCCTTCCATGATCTATACAGATTGCAAATGTACTTCAAGTACAGTCAGCTTAAGGCATCTAGGTCATCTGGGGTCATGTTCTCAGACTATTCAAACTTGGACGTTGCATATCTGGATTTATCAGATTCCTCCATGGTCCTGCTGTTGGAATTTTCTTTCATAGTTGTTTCTCTTCCTATGGATTGGATTTATTACAGTCTTCTTTCTACTATTAAATGGACACTGTCTCCCAGATCGTACTTCACCAGAACTAGTAGCTGAGGTGCGTACGCCCTATTCTTCATCATATAAGGTCCGAAGAGACTTGTTCCTAGTGGACATTACTGCATTCCCTGTCCATGATGGTATTGTTTGGGATAAAGTTCCCTATGACATTTTTGGTCCCACAGTGACATTACAAATTCCATATGTTTTTAAAGCTGCTATAGACTACGTAATAACCTCAGGTTCCTTTTCCGATAAATGGGATGTCATTACTGTTTCCAATATGCTGTCTGAATTAGAATTATACACTGTATTTGAGGATTTGTATTTGAATTCTGCAAATTATGGTAAAATGTTTTGTTACCATCATTATGCACATCACTATTTACACAGAGTTGGTAATCCACGAGCTGTTTTACAGTATACACAGTGGGAACACTGCCTGACACCACCTGTGGGTAGTTTTAAAACATTTTTAAAGAAGGTCCCTTATTTTTCTGGTCATGTCTCTACAGATCCGGTTTCTTATTTTTATAAACTCGCACCTTCACCACTGAATTAAAATATGCTCACGCAAACTAACTTGATTTATTCCAATTCATTTAATTCACAACTAGCCTGAAAGGGTAATGGATATTGGAAAGACAATATTGAGCTTAGATCTGTTAGGGGTACACAACACTGGCAGGTTCAGGGCACTGATGCTTTGTTTAGGGCTTGTTTGATCCCTTGCCAAATAATATTTCTAAACAAAACAGTGCAACACATGTCTTGGGTAATACTAAAAATGTAAATACGCCAAGCATTCCCTCTGTTGCGAGATTTGATAATTGGCAACAATTCCATAGTGCATGACTCCTTGTTTCAAGATTCATAACTTTCTCATTACACCATAATGTAGTGAGTGGACTTTAAAACTGGGTGTTCTATCCCCCATGGGTAAAATCAAATGGTTATTGGTTACAGTCTTGTTTTCTTATCACATATTTAGTACCAGTGTCTGGTTTGCTATATGTTTTTCCTATCTCTGTTAAGTGGTGTGCTAGTATCAGCATTGTTGAGTTGTTTCCTTTTTAGTTTGAATGAGCTCAGGAGCACACACCTGGCATTTTTCAACCTGCAATGTTGTGTATTTTATCTTGACACCTTTCTATACCAGAGGACTGACACTGTTCTTTTAATATAGTCAACATTGTTCATAAGGTGAGTGACTGTATTGATTATTACAATACAGGTCTATGTTTTTGGAGCCAGGTACTTTGAAAATGTAGTGATAATGTTGTTTAGAAGGATTTTCAGGAGGGATGTTTTCCCATGCGTTGATATGAGGTGCATTCAGTTTGATGGGAAAAGGGGATCAGGAGATGGCGAGAGCAGTTAATCATGATTTGGAAGTAGCTTCTTAGGTTACATTTGGTGGAGAATACTACTTTTGCAATGCCTATGAGGAACAGAGGCCAGTCACTGCCCTAAGTTGAATACCCACAGTTACTGCAGTTCTGTTCTCTGCCTTCAGGGCTCATGTCATCAGTTGTAAATGGGCTGTCCCATAATCACATTGGACTTACTTTTATTCCTTATGCTAATATGACTTTAACCCTAGTTTCATCTTCAGGCTCCTACTAACACGAGGAGCCTGAGTCTTCTAGCTTCATTTTGCTGAGGGAACGGCGGCTCTCGCCTGGGAATTTGGCAGTGTTCACCTCTCACCTTAACCCTGTAAACTCTGTATTTGTGTGGCTCCCAAATCATTGTTGGCACCTTTAACAAAAATGCCTTCGAGACTGATTTCAGAAGTTCTACTCATTGCGCTGTTTTTTTGGGTGACCATTACAAACTAATGGGGTAACCCACGATACGCCAAAGGACCTGGGTATAACGTGATCTAGATAGAGTGGTCCTAATGGCCCTTCTTAAATTGACAGCAAAAGCTGCGGACCCGAAATATATTGGGTCCGTTACTACACAATTTGAACAAATAGCTGGGGGTCACGTAACTGTTGGCATGGAGGAGTCTCGTCGTTATGGGAATTAACCAGACGAATCTCTCCACCAACTAAAAACGGCCATGAACCACCACCCAATATATTTCGGGTCCACAGAGTTTGCTGTCAATTTAAGAAGGTCCATTGTTTTTTTGGAGTGAGGCAGATGCCTAAGTGTTAGGCATATTTTTCTGCACCCACCAGTTCACCTGGCTCAAAGGTTGGTGATCTCAGGGGGTTACAAAACATCAAGGAATCAAACAATCCTCAAGCCAGAGACACACTTGTTTCCTGGTTTCGTAAATGGAAATGTGTTTATAATCTTTTCGTGAAGCAGCAACCACAATTTAGAATTGTACCTGCCTGTAAGCCTACAATTGTTCCCTATTACCCAATCGGCGAATCTTGCACTGCAGCAACTGATAAGTGGATTTCCCATTTACTAATTTTTATTATTAAAGTTTCTGATTCTCACTATTTACTTTAAACATTTATGCATAATCCCCTCATTTGATGTATACATTTTTCAACATAAAAATCCATGCCTTTTTTACGGTGAAAAATGTACTGATTGACTCCTAGGGTTTGATGTGTTTCCAGTAATTAAGAAATTTAAAAGGAGCACCTACATAAAAAGAAATATAGTATTCAAGACATTTGAGTTGAGAAATAGGAGTTGGTTTGAAAATATATGTGAACAGTTAATTGTTACCATATTATCTGCTTCTAAGCAAACATCTTAACATTTACGTGAGCTATTTGCTTGGTTAATATGTTGGAAATCATATTTGGTAGTTTAGCCCTGGTATTATTTAGTATATTATGTTTTATAATGTTAGCTGATGTTTTGTACTAGGCAGATTCAAAGTCTAGTATTCTGCTGACTCAAATGGTTTCTGGAAAGGAAGTCCACAGTGCACAATATAGTAACACTTATGCTTTCTTGGCAGTGAGTGTTGAAGTGCAGTTCAGTCATGCGGCATTGTGCATTTGTGGGTTGTAGTTACAAATTGATCCTGAAATATAATGGTAGAAGTCATTGGATGCAGGGCACCATATGGTCTTATTGTACATTTTAGTGAAATGTATTGTGAGACATGGTTGCAATAAGTAATTGGCCCAAGGATAAAGTCAACTGTTAGTGGAGTGTGGCAGGGCTGTGTCCTTGCTCCTCTCCTTCCTAAACTGTGTCTGGCCGGCTGATATCTAAAATCTAAGGAAGCTAATTTGTACCTTTCGAAAATTAGTAACCGGTCTTGTACATCTTTTTATTACGTAAAAGACATATTGTATGATTATTAGGATGGTGAAAGGTCTTGGTTCTCCTGCATGGCTCTGGAGAGCATGTGCCCTGCCTCAAGTTCTTCATAGCAAGCTGTAGATCCCGGACACCTGCCTCAGCGCACACACACACACAACAATCTAGTGTACGGGATGTAATTTTATGACATTGATTGAGACCCAGACTCTGTGGTCTGGAGGAGCCTACAAAGTGCACTCTCCTTACTGAGCATGACTACTGTCAGCTCGCTGGGCTGGAAGTGATGGTAGAGATACAGTTTTTAGTAACAAGGCAGGCCTTTATATCTTTCCATGCATTTGAGTTATCTATTGGCTGCACACACCGTTTAAAAAAATAATTCTGTCAGTCCTCTCCAACTAGGGATTGAACCCATCTTTTTGGGGTAATGGTTTTGTGTGTGTATACTTATTTGCATGGATAGAGGATGTGTATGGAACACATGCGAGTCGTGGCCATAGTCACACTGCAATCCGATTTTTAGGTCTCGTCTACACAGGGCACGCGCTATACTGTGAGATGTATTGTTTACAATTTCATGGACTTGCAACCCACCAACAGGATACCATTAGTTGTTTTCGTTGTCACTCTCATTTGCAGTCTTTCCATTGCGTAGCTCCCAAAGGCTTCCCTTCCTTTCTTGTGTTAGCTCCTCCCTGGAGCATGGACCAAGTACATGTTTTCTTACTAGTCTTTTTTTTTTTTTTTTCGTTTTGCAACACATTTTTTAAAAATGTTCTTTTATAAGCATTTCAGTATTAATCCTGGACGTGCAATGTGCTTTCCTAGTTTTAACACAGGCATATAGCTTCTTATTTATGTTGCCTTCATCCTATTGGCCGTTTCTATTGACGTTTTAGTTACACCCATAACTGTACTACTCTTGGCTACTCCATTTTACGCCACTGCACACAATGCCACTCTAAGCCACTCCATTCTACCCTGTGCGCTCTATTCTTCTCAACTCATCAATGCTATTCCACACTACTTTATACCACTCCTCTCTATTCTATTCCGCTCCACTCCATGCCGCTCCACTCCATGCCGCTCCACTCCATGCCGCTCCACTCCATGCCGCTCCACTCCATGCCGCTCCACTCCATGCCGCTCCACTCCATGCCGCTCCACTCCATGCCGCTCCACTCCATGCCGCTCCACTCCATGCCGCTCCACTCCATGCCGCTCCACTCCATGCCGCTCCACTCCATGCCGCTCCACTCCATGCCGCTCCACTCCATGCCGCTCCACTCCATGCCACTCCACTCCATGCCACTCCACTCCATGCCACTCAAATCCATGCCACTCAAATCCATGCCACTCAAATCCACTCTACTCTACGGAATGCCACTGTAGGGCACTCCACTCAACGGGTTAGCTATCGCCCCATCTCTCTCCTTCCTGGGTGGCGAAAGTTTGCGATAAAGTAGTAAATAAACAGCTCACCAGCTACGTCGAAGGCTCTGGCCTGCTCCATCCGGCACAATCAGGGTTCAGAGCCTCATACAGCACCGAGTCGGCTCTCGTTGAAATCTCTGAAGCCATTCGGGAATGTTTGGATTCAGGCAGTAGGGCGGCTCTGATTTTGTTGGACCTCTCTGCGGCATTTGATACTGTGCCACATTCCCTGCTGTTGGCTCGTCTCTCGGATTTTGGAATCTCAGGGTTGGCCTGGAATTGGCTGAAGTCGTTCCTAGAGGGCAAAACGCAACAAGTTTGGCTCCCTCCTTCCTCTTCCTCCCCTCAGATCGTGACCACAGCAGTGCCTCAAGGGTCTTCCTTGAGTCCCCTCCTATTTAACATATATGTCACCCCCCCCTGATTCAGTTGGCTGAGGAGCTTGGAGCTAAAATCATTGCGTACGCGGATGATACCCAGCTTTCTCTTTACCTGGACAAAAACTGAGTCCTCCACTACTCTTGCCAAAGCCTGTTTGACAGCCGTCTTCCAATGGCTCTCCTCAGCGCAGTTAAAGTGCAACAAGGATGAATCAGAAATCCTCCTTTTTGGGAGTTTCCCCCCTCAGTTCAGGGAATCACTCTGGCCGGCAGAATACCCCATGCCTACCTCTGTAGGTCAACTCACCAAAAACCTAGGGATATGGTTTGATGAGAATCTTCATTTCACTACTCAGATCAGGAAGCTTGCCGGGCAGTGCTTCGGTATACTTAAATCCCTTAGAAAATTTCTCTCCCTCCTCCCTAGGGCTGCCAAGGAAACGGTTACCCATGCCTTGATACTCTCACGCATTGATTATGCCAGCGCCTTGTACGTTGGTCTGCCGGGATATCTTTTTAATAGACTGCAGGTAGTCCAGAACTGTGCGGCGAGGATTCTTCTTAACATCCCCATAAGAACCAGCGTAAGGCAACATCTGCGCAATCTCCACTGGCTGCCTGTGGCAGAAAGAGTTAAGTTCAAAACTCTTGTCCTGGCCCACTCAACTCTGTATGGACTTGGTCCAGTCTATCTAAGGAAACGCTTCAGGTTCTATGTTCCTGCTAGACAACTGCGTTCAGCTTCACAGCTTCTTGTTCACATACCACGTTTTCACCTCAAGAGAATGTGTGGAAGTTCTCTTGCTTTTAAGGCTGCTTCTGCCTGGAATTTGCTTCCCTTGGCTCTTCGTAGTACCCAAGACCCCAAGCTCTTCTGAAAAAGACTGAAAGGTTTTTTTTTTTCTAAGCGGTCCTTTCTTTTCACCCTTTCATGGCTCACGCCGGGACACTCTTCTGAGTAGCTGTGCGCGTTATAAGCTACAATAACATAACATAACGGCACTCTCCTCTGCCATTCCACTCCCCTCTACACCACCTCACGCCCCTCCACTCTTCTCCACACCACTCCACTCTGCACCACTCTACGCCAGTCCACTCTGCGCCATTCTACTCTACGACATTCTACTACACTACACTCTGTGTCATTCTAGTCAATGGCACTCTATGCCACCCCACACTCCACTCTAAGCCACTCTATGCCACTTTACACCACTCCACTCTGCGCCACTCCACTCTGCGCCACTCTACTCTCCTGGATAAGAAAAGATACCAAACACAGAGGTTGGAGAGTGCCCCAGACAGAAACGTTAATAACAGGGTTTTGAAGTATTTTTTGTTGTTGTTTGTCGTGGACCAGACTATAGGGTGTAGAAGGTAGAAGACTGGTTTCCTTCGTAAGTGTACAGAAAGCCACTTGCCCGTTACTGCTCCATTACTCGCAGTAGTGTTAGACCCCCAACAGGCTGAGTTCAGTAGAGAAGTCTTTCTCTCTTGTGTGCCTTTGTTTTGGTTCTCCCCGCACTGGAGACTCTCAAGTCTGCTTATTCTCCTGCAAAACGATGTTACTCGGTGATGGATATGGCTGTGCCACTAGTACTTGTATAACAAGCATGGACATTGTTACTTTGCTTTATGGGATATCAACTGTACATGGACTTCAAGGATCCTTGAAAAAGGTATTGGCAGATTTTGCCTGAGCAAAAAATAGATTAGCTGGAACAGTTGAACATTGTTCATCCCTTCAAAATAAATAGAAACTTCATAATTCTTGTATTTGGATTCAGTTTTCTCATTTTATCACACATGAATTCCACCTCAACAGTACTCTAAAATCCAACCCAGCTTCCTGCTGACACTGTAAAACAGACTAGGGCTGGATCGGTTTAAGAGGAATGCACAAAAGCCACAAATTGCCTGAAACCGGTGCCAGTGTTTAACTTGTGTAATACACAATCTCGGTTTGGAAACTTTACATAACCGTGAGGCATAAACTGACAGCTTGGGTACCAAATGTTTTCCACCAGAATTTGGAGCCTCACATCAAAAGAAACTTAAGAACTTAAGAAACTTTTCTATGCTACAGGGTTGAGGTCACTGACTGCCAACTCCCCTTCACCAAGTTTGGGAATAGGAATCTTGAAGTTCTACATCCTGCCAGGAGGAGCTGCCTTGGGCCTGCCTTGAGGGAATGAGCTCACTGGTTGCTGAGAAGGAGTGCTGCAAATGGCCTTGCACAATGCATTCACTTCATTGAAAAGAAGGACTACGAAGAGCTGAGGCTAGAAGAGCAGAACACAGCCACTGCAACCAAAGCATCTTCGTTGTCAGGCTGTGAGGTGAGGCCTTGAGAACCTAAGGCCTGTGCAGCATTTCCAGAAGTGAGTCTCCAGTGAAGGCTTGTCACTACTGAAGTTCGAAACCACATCCCGCAGGCTATCTGTAAACACGCAAAGTACTTGTGACTGTGTGGCGCTTGGAAAGTCTTGGCTATATGTTGGCTTTTTTTCTTCTGTTAACTGAAGACAAAGCGCCAAGAGAAGATTGGCCCTACATCGCCATAGTATACCGCAGTCAGTGGTTTCACCATCCTCCACTGGATCACCACTGTGCCCCAGGTAGGGCTCTTCTCTTTGGATGGTACGTTTGTTTGTGGGCATGTAAGAACCATCTGCAAATATCCATATGACCCTGAGCACCATCGGCATAGTGCAGACTTCTTACTGTACGTACGCCACCAATCTCCTCTGCTAGCACATGAGGCTGGGGACATAAACAGAATCCGCAGGGCCCGTGTCGTGTCAGCACGACTATTCCTGGTGGTTTGTGCAGGACTGATACCATTCTAATGCTGTCGCCCCGGCTCCTCTACCGCCCCCCCAATCCTAGAGTCAAAAGGCAGCATGACCTGTTATATATTGAGTAATCAAGGTACAGTGCAGCACTGTGGGGAAGATAGTGAACTTTGTGATCATTTTATGTGTTAACAAAAGCTTCACTCTAATTAACTTTGGGGTGAGGAGCGGATTGGAACCCAGAGAGACAGTAAGAGAACTATTACCACCCAATGACGTCAAAATGCAAAGTCTCCTAAATTTCACTGACTATATATTGATATAGTAACTTCCCATTGGGAAGCAGCCTAAGCTAACAGCAGCTGACTTCACGCGCACAGTGATTGCTAGCTTGACTAGTGTGCACCATATTTCCGCATGTGTAAAAGCACTGGCTGGACGTTGATGTAGGGACTACTTTTATATATTTCAGTGTGTTCTGAGGTTTACCCCCACCACCTCCCTGAGTAAGTCTTTGACTCATTGACCTCACTACACTGATCATTCAGTTTTGAAGGGTTGAACTAGGTGCTCAATTTTGGGTCCAAGAGTGAGGTAAAGTCCCAGGACATGAGTGGTAAAATGCTCTTATTGCTATAGTTGGAGCTTAGTAACCTTTGACTGCCCTGGGAGTCTTGGAAAAGTTACCACAGTTTAATTAGGATTTAGTATAATCGTCACTTTAATTTAAACTTGTATACCACAGACTCATCCCTAAAACCCCTTCTCAGCAGGCATTTCTTCAGATTCCTTAAACTTTATCCTCCCCATGGAGGACCCGAGCAACATTTGTGGGTTTATTTTAGTTCTGTGGTGGTTTATTTTGTCAACATATTGACTTTTCTTTAATCTGGTGAGACTGCTTCTGTTACTATATGTTTTCTTTGTCAACCGGTTTTCCCTTTTTTGTTTTAATCTAACTATTCAAATTATTTAGCGGTATTTTTGTGTCCTTGTACTTTTCGGGTGACAGCAAACCCTGAACCCGTGAGAAACTACGAAGTTGTTTCAGGTGAGCGACTGAAGCAAGCAGTCATATGACTGTTTTCAGCTCGTTGATGTTTCAAAGCGCATTTTTGTGTGCTTTTCCCGGTCTCATGGCTCTTTTTCTTACAGTGAGTCAGCCTTGTCTGGCAGAATGATGGAACTATGGAGACAGCCTTTGCTCCTCCTCCTTTGAAGAAAGATCTACTGTGAACCCTTTGCTCTCTGTAGACAGTTGTTTTTCCCTGGAACACTCCGTGCTGTTTTCCGCTCTATAGTACGCCTCACCGATGGAGAATGCTGTACTTGATTCAAGCGGAAAATGCAGTTAGATTTGATAACGCCTTTGCGTTTTGTTTTAATTGATGCATGTTATTAAGAAAGTTTTGAAAACTTTTTTCTAATGCCATTGCTGATTTTGCCTCGTTGTCCATGTGTTTTGCAGCCTTTGAGTTTTGTTCACGAGGCTGTTCTCCTAGGCTTAATCACCATCGAGTAAATCTCATAAAAGACTTGTAGAGAACCCTTCAGAGTCTCCTGGGCCGCACAAACAGCATTTAACTCCTGGTCCTAGCGCTCCCCCAGGCTGATCCTGAAGGGCAATACCACATGGCTTTCAATTAATAGACAGAAGTACAACACCCTTGGACTTTCCCGTTGCACCAGTTGTGTCCTACTTAAAGTTCTGCGAAGCTGCCGGCAGATACGTGCATCACTTTACCAAAAAACAAAGTCTTCCGTGTTGGTCTTTTTACTTATTCCTCCTTGAAGCCAAGCAAGCCAAAGAACAGTTGACCTCCCTTGATCGTCTTTTCTTAAAGTACCTTGAAGCCTAAATGCTATCAGTTCAAGTGGTCTTCTTTCTTGGGGCCCCTTAAAGCCTCAGTGTATTGACCCTGTTCTTCTTTTTCCTTAGTGTTTCTTAAAACTTTAATTATATGATATGTTGTCTTTGTGTGGAATGTCCGTTTTTCCTCTCTGGCATCTCAAGTGGAAGTGTTACAAGTTCTTAGTAGAGTAGAATTCATTGACATGTTGAATATGAAGGTTCTCACCTTGACCATTGTGAAGGAGTGGTGTTTCTCCTCTCTCCGTGGATTGGAACAAAGGCATGTTTATTCCTACAATAGCCTCCAAGCCCCTTTCCAGTATGTACATCCTGTTCTATATTTCTAGTTCTGTGAAGCCAGAACCCCTAAATCCGCATATATACATTTTTTTAATAGTACCTTGAAGCCTTTGTGTTGTCAACCACAATGGTCTTTTACCCTTCAAAACCTGCAGCACACAACCCCATTGATCTTGCTTACTTACTGCATTTTAGAACCTCAGCCCGGTTAGTGATGTTGAAGATGCAAGGCCTCCAAGTTGCTCTTCCACATTACATCTGGAAGCCAAAATGGCAATGGTCTGATGGCAATTTTTTCTGTCTCTGATCACATCATGGCCCTTCTCGGCAATGTTGAGTTGTAGTAAAATTCAATGTGTGAGGTCTGATTGAAAAGTCCATTCATAGAATTGAGAGAGGTAGGTTCAAAAGACTGATTTATAGCTCTTAAAGCCAGGGATGTAAATGCTTATATTCTCACAGGCGTTTTCCAGATTCTAAATTTGGGACCACCTAGCAATAACAGAGTTGACTGCTGGTATTCCTATGTACCATGATGGGTACTTAGTCTGAGAGAGAAAGCTGGGCCTACAAATCCAAATTTATCTTGGTTGCTTAGTCAAGAGTAGCTCAAGGGAGTTGGTGCAAAGTTGGAGTCTGGTTATTACACAATTATTATACACTCCATAAATGAGAATGCATAGTAAGGGATATTATTTAAAAATAAATATTACTTTAATAAAATTATATCCTAGTATTAATGGAGCAACATGATATTTACAAGTCTCTAGCCATAACAAGTCAAAATATAACTTTGATCGTAGCACCCTAATTCGCTGACCTATCCAAGTTTCTGCTCAACTTTTGGTTCTGCTTTGCGGCTTTGACTACTGTCAATCATGCTTTTCTTATGCAGAGACTCTGGAAGTCCCTCATGTCCAAAAGATTTAGTGGTTCTTGCTGATGTTTCCATAACAAATGTTTTTATGGGACAAGGTTTTTAGCCTTTTGCCCCACCCCCAACCTGAATGACCAGTGGTTTGTGCTTCGTCTGGTCGCTACACTTTGACCTATCCAGCTTCAGCAGGAGGCTATGCTCCTCCTGGCATAGCTCTGCAGATCACTGAGTCATGTAAGCCTTGGTGACCACTTCAAGGTGGACTTCCTTTGAGGAAACAGACTGTGGAAGCAGAAATGAAAACCCTGAACCACAGCTGGGGCACTGTACAGAAATTTGCCCAAAACGGATAGAAATGGAGGTCCTCTATTCCTGCCCTACATGCCAGTCGGGATAACAGGGCAGTAAATAGGTAGCTTTTGTCTCACCTGAACACTTCTCATTTGATAACAATGGGCTGGTGGTACCCTGTGTGAGTGCATCACTCTGAAAAGATTAAGAGCTGTCTAAAGTGTTGAAAGGCTCTAACATTGATGTCTATGAATGTGCGCCATGGGCATGGAGGACCAATAATTAAGTCAAAGGGTACATGTGGGGAACTCATTACTGAGCCCCACCAAACCGTCTTGACTCCTGCTCTGATTACTTTAAGCAAGCGTCTAAATTAAGTCAAGCAAAGTTATTCAAAGGTCACAGTCAGAGGTATTAGCATCTTTTGGTCTCTGCTATTTGGAGTCAGGTGGCGCTGAGGGCTACTTGGATAGATATTTCAGAAATGGCCTGTGGTGGTTGAAACTTTTCAGTTCCCCGGGTGTACTGGGTACCTGGATTAGGTTATTGGTGGAGATAAGTCATTCCACAACCTAAACCATTGTAAGTGCATCTTTGAACATGCTGGTGACTATCAAAAATGCGCATTGCTGCTCACTGGCTTGGATGTCTCTGTAAGGAACAAGCTAGAATTTGTGATCATGTACCTCTGGCACTAAAGGTGCTAGCAGCATGGGTTCAACCAAAAGAGTTTTAGGGGAGAGACTGTCTTACCGATGGAAGGTGTGAGAACTTGATCCTGGTGCAAACAGGAAATGTATAATCCAAGCCCGATTGGGCCAAAACCTCACACAGTGGACCTTGAGGTCACAGTGCACAACTATGTCTTGGAGCCAAGGTGCCTGTTGTTTAATAGACTTCTCCACAGCCCAGCAGGGTCTGCTGAAGCAGAAGAGTCTCTGAGTAACACTCTTCCAGCCTTTGGGCCTAAGGCTGTTCGACAAACCATACTGCACTTCACCATACAGACACTTGACGCGCTTCCCACGGTAACAAAAGGGTTGTTGAGTGTGTGTTTCTAGGCAGAATTACTGCTGCTGGGGAGTATGCAGTGACTTTCCGCAGTCACTGGTGAGTGATCTCTGCATGGCTTCTGACAGGTCTGAGCAGCTGCTCTGGCCTCTTTGCAGTCACGGAGGGTCTCCTATAGCACTTCCAATCAGCCGGTGGGCAGACAGCAGCAGGGCAACGGGCAGACATTCAGGTTTGGTCACAGCATCAAGGGGACAGATAGCCTGGATCTCCTGCCCAGGAATTTCCAAAGTCCACGGAGGGCTAGATCATGTGTAGTGCTTCAGAATGGTTGTTTGTGACAAATGGACAAGATCCCGCTGCCAATCAAGACGGTATGAGCGTGCAAAAGATAGGGTGGTAGCCAGTCTGTCTGTTTGGGTCTTTGCTGGCTTTTTACCATCGTGGGAAGAACAGGTGTGCGTTTCAGAGCTGCAACCAAGATTAACTGAGTGGGAGAGTTGTATTGCTGGGCTGGAGTGTTTGTACGCTACTCTCAGCCCTCTGGGTGAGCTGCCTCTAGTGCTCTTGCGAGGCATATGCTTGGGGCTCCCTTTTAGGGAGTCAATATGGGTGGGAAGGTTTGTTAGAGGGTCTTGAAATTTGCTATGCTGACAGGCACACATAAACCACTTTCTCATACTGGCAGCCCTGCTGTAAAGGGCACTCCTAAGAACACATTAAGAACCCTCTCACATCCCACATACATTCTCATCAAACTTTATCTCTGTAGTCTTTAGTACCACAGAGCCAGAGAGTGGCAGAAAGACTTGACTTGTCTTTGCCAGCAAAAGACTCAGCCTTGTCAGTCCTGAGTGCAGCTCAACTCATCACATATCTTGATCATCAGCTACCAATAACTATTAAGACCTTTACTTGCTGCCCACGTGCATAAGGGACTGTATTAAGAGGCAGAATTGGCACATTTTCCTTGCTAGCCTCAGAGCCATGCTCAGAGCAGAGCCACCCTATCCCTTCTCCTCTGAGAGTCTTGTGTTCTTAGTAGGATCAACATGTTACTTTATCTAGGTTCACTCGTACGTCCTTCCAGCGCCCAGTGCTAATTTCTTTTACGTGAAACAGGTGGTTAAAGTATTGAGCCCAAGTAAGCCTTCGAGCACATTGCCTTCACATCCACCTTGGCTCAAAGGACTCGCGTTTAAGAGTTTAGTCCATCAGGATTTGTCTAGGAGGTGTCCCACTCCTCTTTTTCTCTCCCTTTCCCTCTCTCTCATTTGTTTTCACTCTCCCTCTGTTGTCTCCACAATGATTCAATGTTCTGTCAGTTACCCATCTCAAAGTTTTTCCCTAAGATTGGACTGTCGTGGCGCAGACCTTCACAGAGGGCACAATTGAGGTATAGTCAAACTAACTCTTGTTGCCATCCCGTATAAAAGCATCCTAAGCCCCAAGGGCAACATTCAGCACCTTTCTAACCTCTTCCATTGAAATAAACATAGACGCCCGTCTAGGTTATTCTTGATTGATCTCCTTTTTTTTCCCTTTTACTCCAATGAATGAATTCCTTTTTCCTAAATACTGTAATTCTATTCTAGATTTCAAAGAGGTTGTTCACCCCATTGCCAAAGTGAATTACTTCCCCCTCAAGGATCACATTCGGACCCAGCAGCACAGAAGTTTGTATGCCCCAGTGCACCTGGAAGCAAACTGGTATAGTGTATGGAACATTCCTTGCTCCTTCCCTATTGTGCCTCTTCAGGGCAAATGTCCAGCGGTCCTAATGCAGCTGTACCATCCTACAACTTTTTCCTTTGAGATCCTAATTTTTGTAACTTTTTTCACTTACTGTTCTCCAAACTCTAGGTGCCAGTTCTAAGTTTAACACAAGCAGATTTGGAATCTTCCTGGTCATTTAGCACACAAACTGTTCCTTCATTTATATTCCATAAAACTTCTTCAGTGAGCGATGGAACCTTCTGGTAGGTGCCAATACTTATTGGAATCAGTTGGAGAGATATCTGATGAACCCACCTTTGAGTAAATCCAGACCTGTCATTGCTGTATTCCAACTTTATCTCCTCTAATGTGTCGAAACGAGATGGAATGTGTGCATGTCGGGGCTCCTTGACTCCATCATTGTATGCATGAGAAACTGGACCCCCACTTTGCAGGGCCATCCAGACTTGTCAATTTTGTGTGGGGCAGGGGTGAAAAACCTCTCTTTTACATATGAAGGGTTTCTTCTGAATCTTAGCCTGCATACAACTTGAAAGTTTTGACGGGGCCTTCTCTACTTGACTCATCCCCTACTAGATGTGTGACTGAACTACCAAAGGTGAACTCCTGGCTTTTATTATACAGTACGCATTTGCTGTTTAAAGAAAGATGTTGACTATTCATCTCCTGCTCCATAATTCCAAATTCATAGAAAAAAGTGGTTATAATAAATAACTTTCCTAGTATACTAGGCCATACTCTGCATGAGGACGAAGAAATGCTCCATAACTTAGTTGTGAAACAGTCTCTAAAATACTATATAGATTGCAATGGCTAGTTATACACTATCTCCAGAGAGGACTTGTGCTAGGCAGGCAAACTTTCCTATTACATCTGCATCTTATTTACTTGAAGTGGTTCACCTAGGGCCAGGGATATATCGCTGTCCAAGATATCTTAAGGACAGCCACTTGGGCTGTGTGACATGGATCCTTGAAACATTGTTTTGATGGATACTTCAAACTGCAGATTGCTCACCTTGTGAATACCACTAGGTGCCAGACTAGATCTGGAAACTCAAAAGATCAGTGTTCCTGTGTGCCGTTAGGTGGCACCGTGTGGCTCAGTGGCAACATCGTTCTACTCCAGAAGTGACAAACGGAGATTTGCGTGCTGACATCAGTTCCTTTCTTTCTCCCCTTCAGACTCAGGTCCAGAACTCCGCTACTCTTCACCCTGTCAAGAGATATTTTTCCATCAAAAAATGTTTCAATGTGCAAGGGAGGATGTCTCCCCCTAAGACTATAGGATTTAAGCCTTGTAGGGACTGTCACTTAAAGATGTATGTGATGTAGTGTAGTTCCTATAGTACCCCTGCGCTTTTGGATAACATACTGTGGGCCTGGTGTCAGACTGATTCTGAGCACCCCCACCGCGTATGTTAGCCTGTTTTGCATTAGCTAGATCACAGTGCCACTAGAATCTCCTTTTTATCAGAGATTAGTTTTTGGCAACCTCAGAACACGACAACCCTGATTCCTCAGTCTCGTGGAAACAATGTACTACTTTTCGCTCAGTCACTCGTGCTTGCTCATTTGGTCTCAGAGAGTTACACAGAAGAAACAGTCGAGTGTGTTTACAATAAGAATTTATTGCACAGTTGTTCTTCTAGTATAAAATATATGTGCTGCGACAACTGTTAAACAGTAGCAGAGATATATGATCAGCAGTACAGTGAATAAAAAGGGATAGTACAGTTCTACCATTTTGCAATAGTCATGAACATATACATGAATATAAAATGCATTTATAAAATAAAGCGCATACTCCTTCGATGCCTGTCTATATGTACCTAAGTGTACCTAGCATGTGAGTAGGTGCGAAAGAAGCCAAGAATCCCGCTAGGATTTAGTCAAACCCCATTACCTGAATAATGAGAGTGTGGGACCTCGTCCTGGCCTCGAGTTGGACACCCCGCAAGGGATGATTAGACCACTGTCAGCTGGAGCGACTGCATGCAGAAGCCTCAGCGTGTCTGGTCAGTGTGTCGGCCTGGAAGTCTCGGTTCCCTCTAACTACTGATAGCAAGAGGTGCTGTATTTATACAGAAAAGTATAGAGTCCCTTTGTCCCTTGTGTCTTGTGTGGCCATTGTTGGGTATGAAGATGACGTATGGGATGAACCGTTACGTAGATGTTTATGCAGGTGGATTCTAGCCCCTGCCTGGTTTCCTAGAACTCTTATGAATATTTAATCATACTGGATGAGCACATCGAAGATGGTATAGGAGGCCATTGTTCGGGAAGAAACCCTCCTTCTGTACCCAAACCACAGTCCAGATAAGGTTCAGCCCTCAGCGCCCGTTATTGTGGAGAATAGGGAACTAATGTAGGTGAAAGATTATGCCTATATTAGGGCATCTCAAACCATGCCTATATTAGGGCATCTATATGAAACATAACACCCACTCCTCTTAATATTCAACAATAATAAACAATGACAGCAAACTACTAACTCATACTAGGTGGTAGCGCATATAATTGTCAGTGAGCCACATAAAAACATCTTTAAAATTGTAAAAGCATATAAAAACATTTCTAAGAGGGGAAAAATGTGTAGAGTCAGTATTTGAATTCGTACTCCAGCTAAAGCTGTAGCTGAGTTCATTTATAGAATTTAAAACTCTTACAAGCGTTTTAGAAGGCCATGCTTTCTCTAGCGATAGTGACAATTTAGTAGGAAAAGTTCCAAATTTAATCAGAGTCGAAATGAAAAAGGAAACTCCGAATTCTTTCCCAGCACACGATGAGCCAATTGAAGATTTAGTGTCCTGGCTGGGAGACGCAACATCAGTCACTTGCTGTAGGGGACGGGAATTGTAATATTTCACACAGTACGTCGATGGAGCACAGATGATATTCAGTTCTGCCCATAGTTGGCATATCGGCAGCCGGTGCTGTAGTAGATACCTCAATGCCCGAAGTGCTAGTTGTAGCGCTTGTGCTGGTGTCAGCGCTAGTGGTGGCTGAGCTGATGCTCACCTCAGCTGCAGCAAAAGGCACCTGCGGGTTTTCAAGGAATGCATTAGTCAGGATAGGAATACGCTGAGGACACAGCCGAGCGTGGGACCTCAGCGGTTCCAGCCTCGTGTTCAAGTCCGCAGGCGTCTCCGATTTGAGTGTCAGACAGATGTCCAACACGCATTCTTCACCGCAAAACAGGCATCGAAGAACAGGTAAGATGCAGTCCAACCAGACTGGTCTAAACGATAAGAACCAAGAAGCACTCCGTTCTCGTAGGCGAGGCGCGCCCAGATGTTGTACCATGCGCTCAAGGTATCTACGTTCCAGAAGGGCTTTCGCCATTTCGTTCGTGATTGGGCCGTCCATTGCGTATCAGGAAAATGACAATCAGGATTCCAGCTATTAAAAGCAGTATCAGAGGTAAACCTCCAAAGATGCTTCCAAATACGGAGTGTATAAAATTTGGGATAACTCCAAGGACTGTTTGGAAGGTGCTTAGAAAACCTGACCCTATGGTCTTAAATAGGTGTACAATACCACTCGTATCAGACTTGTTAAAGGTACGACCCACCATTTCTACTAAATGAAAGGGGCAGTTTGTACGAATAAGTGCCTGTATCTCAGTCGAGGTCCTTGCAACTTGAAGATCAAAGGTCTCTCGAGCGGAGGTCAAGGGTACAGTTTGCTGTAAAAGCATGGCTTTCATTCTGCTCAAAGTGTCAAATTTTATAAAACAATATCTCTAACGAAGGCAACAAAGGCGCCTCCCTGACTG
This sequence comes from Calotriton arnoldi, assembly GCA_963921515.1. Lineage (NCBI taxonomy): Eukaryota > Metazoa > Chordata > Amphibia > Caudata > Salamandridae > Calotriton > Calotriton arnoldi. The sequence goes on from CAWUFW010000444.1 coordinate 1,857,692, forward strand.
TAATTGTTGGGGGAAACAATACTTGCATACAGCAAGTAACCCTGGCGTTCACGGTGACCAGATAGGCGATGCCCGAAGCATGCCACAGCAACCTTGATCATTCAGCATCAAGTAACTCCCATTCGAGAGTAACTCGAAAACTGGTGTGACCACGGCAGCTGGAGTTCCTTTCATGTGGCAAGACAGATTCGCCACCGAACCATTACAAGCTCCATGTAAAATAATGTCCTGACACATGAGAGAGCCGCTTAAAGCGTTCTTGCAGTTTGTACCACTCAGGAACACTTCACGATCCCCATTCCGGCATCGAAATCTATATGGTAATTCCCAGGATTCCTTAATGTATTCTTTACCCAATTTTTCACATCTGCCTGCCTGCCTTTGCTCAAGGCAATACTGAAACTGAAAGGTCGTGACCGGGAGAGTGATATGGCCGTGAATTAGCCATTCTGTTGATGGTGATTCCGCCACTGTAAATGGTAGCCTGTCCAGTGTTTCAATATGCAGCATTGTATATTTAGCTCCCCTTTGTGCCATTTCCATCTGTGTATCTGTTAGATTATATTCAGAAAACAGAGACGTACTGTTTATAAAACGCCAAGGCACAAAGCCTGCACGCAAAGATTGCAGCGTCCATCTTAATAACATAATAGAACGTAACGGAGAATGGCCATGTTGTATTATGTCGATAGCAGAAGATACAATGTTGCCCAATGAATATATCCTGGAGGTCAAAGTTGTTAGCCCATTATCTACCACAGCTAAAGCTTTTTCTAAGTTTACACGGTCTATTTCCCGTATTCTCTCTGCGGCCTCTTGTTGGGAAATCTTCCAGTTTTCATTATAGGCAGCATAAATGCCTGCATATATGAAACGTTTATGACGTGTTTTCCTGGGTCCTAGTAAAAAGTCCCTAAGATCCATGTCAAGTGAGAGTAAAGATAAGTGTTGTTGCACTTCTGCAAGTGTTGAGGTTACTAGCCAACCGAGGCACAACTTCCCAACACTATAGGATGTCACTACCCCTGGATGTTCTCTCTGTACATAACGTGGGTCTGGCCTATGGATACTGAGTCCCTCGGTGATGTTCAGGAATCGCTTATGACAACTATTCGTGTCTAAGGGCCAAACCACCCACTGTTTCCAATTTGGGTCTGCTCTATTGTACTTTAAGATGTCATCCACTGTTGCCCCTTCTTTTGTAGTTGAATTCTGCCACCCCCCATATGTCGGTGTTGGAAACCTAGGGGTGTTCAGGTCCTTGCTCTTGGCTAGTCCAAGACAGGATGGATGTCTGTTGCACAGTATCATTTAAAAGATCATCTGCTGTGGAATGAGGTATGCTCTAAATAGTGCCTCTGTACCCTGGACTTGCCAGTCCCTTGAACCCCAAACTGATTTTAAGTCAATTTCGTCTTTCCATAGGTAGAAAGTAACCCTGTTCAGACAATTGGGCCAAAAAGGAAGCAGAGTAAATCTGTTTAGTGTTTGTCAACATAATTTTCAGTGCTGATGTTGGTGCTACCTTGTAGTAATATGAGGCTGGATCTGTGGTGTTAAACCCTGAAAAGTATGAAAATTTCTGTGCAAACGTTTGTGAACTACTTTTTGGTGGTGTTGGGCAATGTTCCCACTGATGGTACTCAAAAACATTCCTGGGTGAAATGGATTTGTGCAGGAAATGATGACCATAATGTTTGGAACAGTACAATGTGTCATAATCTGAAGAACCCTCTAACATTTCATTATTAGAAAATGCAGCAGTTTTCTCTAAATCAGACAAGTTATTAATTGTTTCAGAGTCCCAATCATCAGTCAAAGTACTTGAGGTAATGATATCACTTAATGAAATTTTAAATACATGATTAATTTTTAAAAGCTCGGTCGGACCGAATGTTAAAATCAACCTTGTCCCATACTATACCATCCGGTATAGGAACTGCGTTAATGTTCACTGATGACAAGTCTCTTTGCTCACGATGTGATGATGGATGTGGCTTCAGTAGTATGTTGACCTTTTGGGCTGTGGAACTTTGTTGAAGATAGCGTCCATTAATAAGTATACTAAAAGTTAGTACTAAGCCAAGCCAGAAAAGAAAAAACAATATCCCAGAAATTATCCAGAGTTCAATCCAAGGCGATACCAGGTATGTCATTTTTAGAAAGTGAAGAAAGTTCTTTATTTGCTGCTTGAATGGTGTTTTGGCTGGCGTCGTTTCCGGCTCGCTTGGATCCAGAGAAAACGTATCAAAGTTCATGAAATAGCCAGAAGCAGTTTGATCAATTGTAGGAATTGCATCGGGATTAGTTGAAATGTTATTATGCTCTCGACGAGGCATGTTGACGTAAACCTCTGTATTAGGTCTAATTGCAACTTGTGAATTAATTTGATGTTCATTTTGAATTTGAATGTCTGGTTCAAGTGGAACAAGTTCCATAGCATTGTTGCTTAGTCCTTCATTCCTTACAGGTGGCTCTTCAAACGTGATGAGTCTTTCTGTTTGAACTTCTTGGATTGTAGCGAGAGGAGGGCGTCTGCTACTGTGGAGACCACGAGGCCTACTGCTTATTATCGGCCACATATTGTGGTTTGATTAAGTCGATTGAGACAAATCTTTTCTCCTTTTTCCCGGCAAGAGGCGGCAAAAGTACAGTTCTTGTTCCTTGTACTGCAAGGACTGGTACAGGTGTTCTGTATGAAGGTCCAAATTCCTTTTTATCCGCAATTTTCTCTCTGACCAGATCCCCGACTTTTGGGATCCAGACAGGTCTTGCCGTGTCTGCCTTGACTTCCCCAGTGGTGGTCTGCTTTAGTCGGACATTGCTTTGTTTTGTCCTGGATTCATTTAGATCCTGTAAAACAGCCAAACGATCAAGGATATCAAATGGTTTTTCATCCGCCACTTCGCCTTCACAATCAAGATCAGGTACCCACATTCGTGTCCCAAAGAGGACTTCATATGGAGTGACACCCCCCTAGAGAGTTTCTTGGCTGGTTGTTTAACGCCCGCTGTACCCCATAAAGGTGTTTGACCAAACTACTGCCCTTGCCTAATACCCTAGCTGTAAAAGATTGCTTTAAGTCCCGGTTTTTCCTCTCCACAACCGAATTTCCCTCGGGATGGTACGGAGAGGAGTACCATTCCTTCCATGGCCTCTTTGTAAGCCCGAGAGCTAAACACAGGGCAGCGGTCAGAATGTAACGTGCTAACTGCGTATGTGCCGATAAAGACTCGCAAATCTTTGATAACAGTTCGAGTGTCAGCCGAGCGCTGAGGCCATACCCATAGGAATCTCGACCAGGAATCCACTGCAACCATGATATATTTGTAAGCCCCGTCCGTTTGTAAGGGGCCGCAGTGGTCCAAGTACACACATGCGAGAGGTTTGTCTGATTTTAATAATGGCGTCTGCGCAGGTTTTGCTACCGTGGAGCCTTTCATCTGCTGGCAGATGTCGCAATTCAAGACCTAGTCTTTAGTTCGCTTAGTTAACCTTGGCCACCAATAGCGCTGTTTCAGTAAAGAAATAGTCGCTGTAACGCCTGTATGCGCAGAGCCCAAACCCTCGTGTGCTGCTAGTATTAAACCTTGCCTACGATCCATATTTGGTATTACCCTATCCCCCACTACAGGAATCGGAGCATATGGATTGTTACTTGCTTCTAACTTGTAGGAGTATTTGAGTGGAAATTTTTTAGGTACTGCTGTGCTGCCTTTGCGTGAAGCAATGACAGCTACCATAATCTCACCGTCTATTCTCGTTTTGGAACGAGTGAGTGCAGCTAAGGAAGCCGTGCGAACAGCCCCCTTTGCGGCTTCATCAGCCAATGAATTCCCCTCAACGTGAACGCCATCAGGTTGATGACTCGGTGTATGGATCGCGTGAGTCCTTGGTAGCTCGTTTTTTAACTCTGCTACCTGTTCCCATAGCATTTTATGCTTAATTGTGCCACCTTTCGCATCTTTAAACCCGTTTTGCTCCCAATGGTATAGGTATTCATTATATGACTGAAGACAGTAAAACGAATCACACACGATTAGTGTGGGGAATTCGTGATCCGTATTTACAAGTGCCAGTATCAGTGCTTTTAACTCTGCCAACTGTGCCGTGCAGTCTCCTAGCGATTGCGTTTTTGTGCAACTCGGATAGAATTTTCCATCCTGCATGCTACCTTTAACGACTGCACAGGCTGCTCTATATTGCTGCTTACTTCCTATGGCCGGTTGAGCAGATCCGTCAGTATAAATAATATATTCATACAGATCGAGAGGCAGGATTTCATTTGGTAGAGGATATTCGTGTTCATATTGCAGGAATGCCTGTGTTTTTAAACTTGGATCAAATCTGTATTCAACGTCCGTTGCAGTAAGAGAATTAGCCCATTGTATCCATCTTGGATGTAAGGCCTTCGCGTTTGGAATGCTAGCCTTTGTAACAGCTTCTAAAGCCGGTACCGGGGTTACGACAATAATGCTTTTCCCCTGTGCCAGTGCTCTTTCTCTTGCTACAGCGGTCTGAACAGCTGTCAGTATTCTTTCTGTTGAAGTGAAACGCATTTCTGCATTTGTGTACAGGTGTGATTTGTATGCGATTGGTACGGTTTCTCCTTCATTGAAGGTTAAGTAAGTGTACCCGCATTGACCCTCAATTATACGGATCACCAAGTGGCGTACGTTTACGCGTGTTTGCAAGTGTTTGGAAGCTATCATGTCTTCCTGGAGTGAACAAAGAATATTAGTTTGTTCTTGTGTCCAATTTCTGGCTGAAAATTCAGGTTTTATTAGGTCGTAGAAAGGTTTTACCCTTTGTGCGTAATCTAAAATGTATGTTCTGCCGAAATGTAGGAATCCCAGTATTGATTGTAAATTTTTTAATGATTTTGGAGGCTGGAGAGCGCACATTTTTCTAAAAAGTTTGCTGCTAGACTTTTCCCTTCACTTGACAGCTCATATCCCAAAAATAGGACATTGAGGTGGACTATTTTTGATTTTTTAAAGTTAAATTTGTAGCCCTCAATGGCAAATCCCATAATAATGGTACTTACCCTGGTCAAGTGCCTCTCGAAGTCATCGTCCGTTAGATAAATATCATCCACACAGGACAACGCTTCTTCATCAAATTTTGAAGTAACTCTGTTACCCTTTCTGAAAATACCCCGGGGCTATTCTTATACCCTTGGGGGAGTCGACAAAATTGTCGCCGGAGCCCTAACGCTGAGAATGCGGTCAGATACCTGCTTTCAGGCGCTATATTTTGGCAGAAAAATCCATTTGAGATATCAAGTGTTGTTAGGTATTTTTTCCGCACAATGTTATTCATTAATGCGGCACTATGTGCTTTTTGGACAGCAAATGTCTTTGTGCATGAGTTTAAATGTCTGTAATCTAAAACTAGACGAAATGTATTGTCGGGTTTAGAGACGGGAAACAAAGGATTGTTCATTGGAGAGGTACATTTTTCAATGACCCCCTGGTATTCAAGTTGATCTAAGATCTCCATGACCTGTTTTTTAGCTTCTTGCTTTATTGGGTATTGCCTCTGAGCATTAGGTGAAACTTTTAACGGGATCATGTGGTAGGTTGAATCCTCATCCCACCCAGCGTGATTTTTGTACAGTGCTGGAGCTTGGGCTACTGCCCACTCCCGTGCATATGTATGTTTAAGGTGAACGGGAACATGGTCGGAAAATGCAGGAAAAATTATACTTTCTCCCCTGGGGCACTCCATTTTCGAATGCTGGCGGCCAATCTTGTTCGGCTAACAGGATGTCATATCCAGATGATAAGTTCTTCCAAAAGAGACCTTTTACTTTCCTGGGCTTGTCCCCCTCCATCCGGAGTGTTATTTCATGTAACTTATGTGGGGTGCTCACCCTTTTGTCTGGTGTTTTCACCGTGATATAATCATTCAAGTCCGCTGTCACCAGAAATTCCTTCAGGTTCTGACGAGCTATTGTTACTTCTGCCACACTGTCTAGCATCGTCAGAGCCCATTCCCCGTTCAGAGGTTGTGTCCTCAGAATTCTGGGCATGTCTGATTTTCAGATCAGCAACTTTCTTTTTCTTAAATTGAGATTTTGATTTTGGCTTATCTTCTTTTTTGGAAGTAAAGTCTGGAGCGCGCTGCTTGTCTCTGCACTGTGTGCGCTCCTCTCTCTGTTCTGACCGTCCTTCTCTCTCTGAGTTTTTCTTTGAGTCCTGAAAGGAACGAGAGGAACGTGTATCAGTATTAACCCTGGGCATAATACTTTGCTACGCTCACGGAGCATGCAAAGTTTGTGTTACTACGCACTACGCAAATTGCACGTAGCAGAGTAAAAAACCATGCTAATTGACGTAGCGTAGCAGCAGTATATTAAACACATACAAATGCTTTGTTAAAGCAATTTTCTATGCTAAAAAGCATATAACAAATTCACAAAAGTGAACTTTGACAATGAAAATATCAAGCAATGAGAGAGGTGATGATTTTGGGTTTCCCCCTAACCTAGGGGGAGGACCAAGCAGATGCCTTGAACACAAAAAGCATATCATGTGAACGATTCAGTGGTGGTCCCTTCCTCCTAGGACCACCCCAAGCACAGTTATGGGCAAAAATACAATCCCAACCAAAGGCCCTGCAAAGCATTATGGGACGAGATTAGCAGTGGGCAGTGAATATTATAGTGTCCAATATCAAAATAATTCTACAAAGAGCTGCAGTTCAACTAGTCGTTACTAGATGTCCCTCATGAGTCAAATGCAAAAGCATTGAAATTATTAATACATTAAGCTGCAGTTCCACTAGTCGTTACTAGATGTCCCTCACGAGTCAAATGCAAAAGTATTGAAACCCTTTTATGAAGCTTTTGCATTTGACTCGTGAGGGACATCTAGTAACGACTAGTGGAACTGCAGCTCTTTGTAGAATTATTTTGATATTTGATACTATAATATTCACTGCCCACTGCTAATCTCGTCCCATAATGCTTTGCAGGGCCTTTGGTTGGGATTGTATTTTTGCCAATAACTGTGCTTGGGGTGGTCCTAAGAGGATGGGACCACCACTGAATCGTTCAAAAGATGTGCTTTTTGTTTTCAAGGCATCTGCTTGGTTCTCTCCCTAGGCTAGGGAGGATACCAAAATCATCACCTCTCACTGCTTGTTAATTTATTGATTTCACTTTTGTGAAATGCTATATGCATTTTAGCATATAAAGACAGAGATACTTATTTTATCTTAACTTGCACTGTGCAAGGTGCTTTTGGCAATTATTGTACAATGCAGTCAAGCACACAGCTACGCCCTACGCAATTTGCATAGCTACGTGTAGTTCAAAATGTACTTCATGTAGCTACGTGAAGTGCTACTACGCAGACTACGCCCAGGGTTAATCAGTATCCTGATACCTGTCAGGTTTCCTAATATTATCCCTATTCCTAAGGTTTTACCTCTTTTCAGAGGGCTCCTGTTGAGGAGACCTACCTCGGGACTGAGATCTGTTGTCTTTAAACTTTTGTTGTTTTTTATTATCCCACTTCTTTTTAGAAGAAGTCGGTGTCTGCTTAGAAGTGTCCTTTTCGGGACCGCCCGTTAGTTGAGGTTTTACAGCTTTTCCCCCCAAACTATCCCTGCCTAACTCTGCATACGCTGTTTCAATTATTTTGGGTAGTTCATTCTCCTGTTCTAATGGAGAGAACTTCCGTAGGCGTTGGCGGATTGCCACTGATGCTGCTTCCCCTTTAATGTTAGCTAGTATTATGGCTGATACCTGGTTGTAGTTATTTAATAACTTCATCCCTAAGTTCAGAGCAGGCTCTGCTCCGTACTCATTTTGTATTTGTCTTAATACATCTGGTATCACTGCTAATGAAGGAATACCATGAGTTCTGGTATATATGGCAGCAAAGACTGTCCCCCAAGAGGTACAATCCTCTAACTGTGGTGTAATCCCCATGGGCAAGCAGATTGTTAACATTCTGTGTTTTTCAAATGGTGTGGTATTTGGGAATACTGCTTCTAACTGGGTTATTTTCTGAGCTACCCAGAAAGGAATTTGTTCACGTTTTGTGGGCATTTTACCCATTACCGCGTGTAATGTTTGTGGAGTAATTTTAGTAGCTGTGCTCTGTGTAAGAGCTGTATTTGGTGTAATTACTGTTGGTTGGACCGCAAGTGTCCTCATGACGAATTGTCATGTTTCTGTAAAGTTTTATCAACTCTTTGTGTTGAAAAAGCAATTCATCATTTGACATTGTGTCAATGTCAGGATGTGGTGCATAGGTCGCTAATATCGGCCATGTTGCTCCTGGTCTTCCTAATGGACCGAGTCTTGCTCTTCTTCTTGAGTGGGGTAGGGCGCCATTAAACCAGAAATTATGTTCCTGGTAGGTAAGCGGAATTTCGCCGGTTTGGCATTGCAGCGCGCGTAATGTAATTCGTTTTATTTATTACTTTAGTTACTGAACTCCGTTCGGCTTTAATCCGGAGTTTACTACCCCCCACCCTGCCCCGCCCAACTCCCTCCAGGAGCCGCTACTGCTCCTCTGGCTGGTACACCATTTTTGAGGAGTTTAACTGTGAGTGTGTGTCTTACATTGGGTGCAATCTGTATTGCATTGGCATCTTCCTCATCTGACTGACCTATTTGTGCCAGCGGGTCTAATTCTCTGTTTTCGGTAGTCATTGTGTTAAGAACACGGAATAACTGTCCAAGGAAATTAAGATAAGGTGTTTTGCACAATTTTGGGAACTAAATGTCCCTCAAGCTTGATTAACCAACAGCCAATAAATAGGATATCTCGCCTACTCAGCTGTGGCGGAGTTTGTGCCCACCCACTCCAGACGTCTCTGGTTTTTGTGAGTAGGGGTCTCGGAGAATAAACACGACTGAACTACTCAGATTCTACTGTTAAATAAGTACCAAACCAACGTTGGTGGGGCCGTGTAGTGTAGTTTCTATAGTACCCCTGCAGGACCTGCGCTTTTGGATAACATACACTGTGGGCCTGGTGTCAGACTGATTCTGAGCACCCCACCGCGTATGTTAGCCTGTTTTGCATTAGCTATCTCACAGTGCCACTAGAATCTCCTTTTTATCAGAGATTAGTTTTTGGCAACCTCAGAACACGACAACCCTGATTCCTCAGTCTCGTGGAAACAATGTACTACTTTTCGCTCAGTCACTCGTGCTTGCTCATTTGGTCTCAGAGAGTTACACAGAAGAAACAGTCGAGTGTGTTTACAATAAGAATTTATTGCACAGTTCTTCTAGTATAAAATATATGTGCTGCGACAACTGTTAAACAGTAGCAGAGATATATGATCAGCAGTACAGTGAATAAAAAGGGATAGTACAGTTCTACCATTTTGCAATAGTCATGAACATATACATGAATATAAAATGCATTTATAAAATAAAGCGCATACTCCTTCGATGCCGGTCTATATGTACCTAAGTGTACCTAGCATGTGAGTAGGTGCGAAAGAAGCCAAGAATCCCGCTAGGATTTAGTCAAACCCCATTACCTGAATAATGAGAGTGTGGGACCTCGTCCTGGCCTCGAGTTGGACACCCCGCAAGGGATGATTAGACCACTGTCAGCTGGAGCGACTGCATGCAGAAGCCTCAGCGTGTGTGGTCAGTGTGTCGGCCTGGAAGTCTCGGTTCCCTCTAACTACTGATAGCAAGAGGTGCTGTATTTATACAGAAAAGTATAGAGTCCCTTTGTCCCTTGTGTCTTGTGTTGGCCATTGTTGGGTATGAAGATGACGTATGGGATGAACCGTTACGTAGATGTTTATGCAGGTGGATTCTAGCCCCTGCCTGGTTTCCTAGAATTCTTATGAATATTTAATCATACTGGATGAGCACATCGAAGATGGTATAGGAGGCCATTGTTCGGGAAGAAACCCTCCTTCTGTACCCAAACCACAGTCTAGATAAGGTTCAGCCCTCCGCGCCCGTTATTGTGGAGAATAGGGAACTAATGTAGGTGAAAGATTATGCCTATATTAGGGCATCTCAAACCATGCCTATATTAGGGCATCTATATGAAACCTAACAGTGACAGATCCCTACGAGTTGCCTTTGGTGTTTGGGTTGGGCGCAAGGCCTGCGACAATCATGCTTAGAGAAATCCAAACAACATTTGTGAACGCAAAGTGAAGCTTTACATGGCGAAAATTTTTTACTCTGCTCAGGTCCTGGTGTAGGTCGAGATCAGAGTGCAGTCTTGCTCCTGCTCCCTAGGTTGTTCCTGCAGCAAATTATCTTTGCACTCGAAGTCTTTGGGTAAGTCCAAGAAGAAACTTAGGAAGTCCAATTGGGACTCACCCCCTTCCCGCCACTCTCGTCTCCGGAGAAGGTGCCTGGGTGTCACCGTGCATCCAGGTCTCAGTCCTGTTCCACTGAAGAGCTGATTCCATCTTTGGTCCATAGGCATGCCGAATTTCAGGGTCCGACAGTGACATCACAGTAGGCTAAAGCCTTTCGGCCATGCTGTGCATCTTTGGCACGCTTCCAGCTCCGTCTGGCGCATCTACAGCCCAAGGATCCGCAGGGAACTCAATGCGGGTTACTGCTGGTGGGTCCTCAGTCTGTGCGGTCTGTGCCCCTTTAGTCCACTTCGGGTTCCTTGGAACCAAACTCTGCACCAGCCCTGCAGACTTTGATGCTAGCACCAATGCTGCCAGAAGAGGAACTGCTTCCCATTGTGATCTGAGTCAAATTCATCTCAACCAAGGCCAGGCACAGATTACGATATGGCGCAGCCAATACTCAGTCCCTCAGACTCCGACTATTCCTCTTCCTTGTACACAGACCATACACTAGCTGTTTGACTCGTACTCTGACCAAAGCAAGCGATATGGAGATGACCCCCCCCTTATGACGATGACAATTGGTACATGAATCGACAGGATGCCAGTGCGTCACCTGAAACAGGATTTGTGTCCCTCCCTGGACCAGCTACGGAAGAAAGTACATATTTTGCCACTGTGATTTAGAGGGCTGCTAAAGTCCTTGACCTCCATCTTCCCCGCTATGGAGGTAAAAGCAAATGTACTAACTGAGATTCTTTAACCTGACCAGGCACCAACCAAATCTCTTCTGCCCTTCAAGGAGGCCTTCATGGAAACACTATTGTGCAAAACTGTGTCCTGGCCCTCCATCACCTGTCGTCCTAGACCAGCTCCAAGTGACTCTAATGTCTTTTAACTCCTCATCCAACCCCTGAAACTTTAGTAGTGCAGGTGTCCACCAACCGAGTTAGCCCATATGCCTTTTCAATGACTCCTCCTAAAAGGGAATGCGTGAAAGTGTTTGGCAAGAGAATGTTCTTCTTGGACATCATTGGTTTGAGGGCAGTCATCGCCCACTTCCTTGGATGTTGTGCCTATGCACTTCGGGACATGGTTGGTGAGATCTTGTCAACAATCCCGTAAGGCCTACAGGCTTCATTGGTCAGGCCCTTTAATAGTACCCACCTGTTTGGTAAGAAGGTGGACTCTAAAGGAGAACTGAGACACAGCATACTCTTTGGGCCTTTCGGGACCAGTCCGGTAATCCCCCCAGCAGTTTCGTCCTTTTTAGGAACATGCCAGGGAATTAGCATATCAACAGCGTCAAGCCCTGCCACCCACACCACAGGCATCCCAGTCCTTTCAAGGTCTTGGCTGTGGGCCCAACAAAGAGTGACCAGGCCATCTAGGGAAACGTAGGTTCCAAACCTCCGCCCCTCTGGCAAGAACCTCAAAACCTTTTTAGTGTGCCCTTAGTGGCACAAAGTCAGCAGGGAGGTGGCAGGGCCAGTCATGTCTCTTTTTGGGTGGTAGAGCATTACATCCAACAGATGGATGCTCCAAATTGTCCATCAGGGCTACGCCCTACCATTCCTTTTTGATCCACAGCACCTGCCACCTACATCAGAGGAACCCTCAGAGGAACCCTCGGAGGAACATCTATCTTTTTTGTGTCAGGATCTGCAGGCTCTTTTGGCCAAAGGAGCTATAGAGAGGGTGCCGGCCTCGAAAGTAGGGACTGAATGTTATTCCAGCTACTTCCTAGTACCCGAAGAAGGATTGAGGCCTTTGTCCTATTTTAGATCTTTTCCCTTTCAACACCCTGCACAAGGACAAATTCAAGATGCTCCTGTTTGCTTAGGTTATTTCTCCCCTGGATCCCGGAGACTGGATGGTGGCGTTGGACCTGCAGTACACCTATTTCCACATTCTGGGACTGCAGGTCCACAGGTGCTACCTGCAGTTCAAGGTGTGCCACGGGGACTTTCAGTTTGACGTCCTGCCTTTCGTGCTCACCAGTGCCCCTCAGGTGTTCACAAATGTGATTGTGGTGGTCAATGACCATCTTCAGAGGTCGGGGCACCAGTATTAACTTACTTCGACTGGCTGTTGAAGTTGGGCTTGTAAGAGTCAGTTCGCGGACCACCTGCAGACGATGGCTAACCTCTTGACATTGTTGAGGTTCTCCATCAACTTGCCAAAGTCACACCTGACTCCTTTGCAAAGGCTCCATTTCTATAGAGACTTCCTGAATACGGTGCACTTTAGGACCTTTCCTGCGGGCCAATGGGTTTCAGGGCATTCAGTCTGTGATCCCAGTGTTTTAGCCTCTGTCCTGGACCTCAGTCAGGGTGGCTCTGAGGCTTCCTGTCCTGCTTAACTCCTGCATCCTCCTTGCTGACTATGCCTGACGGCATATGTGGACTCTGCAGTGAGATTTGTAGTCTGAGTGGTCCCAGCACTGGGGGAACCTGTTGAGATCCATCCCGGTGTCGGAGGAGCCTGTGAAATATCTGCAGTGGTGACTGCTCAACCGCAATTGGACCACCGACAGCAGACTCTTGCTTCTACTCCACCCAGATTTGACTGTGGTGATGGATGCATCACTGCTGCGTGGGGTTTTGGGTCATGTGCCAGGAGGCTCTGCTCCTCTGGGACTGGCTGAGCTGCCAGGGCTTTTCCGTGGTAGCACACCACCTGGCAGGATCTTTAAATCCCAGGGCAGACCGGTTCAGCCGCTGACACCTAATGGATCACAAATTGCAGTTACAACCGGAGGTGGTGCATGGCATCTTCCATCAATGGAAGACCTGACCTGACAATTCGCCACCGCCAAGATCGTGCAATGTCAAAACTTTTGTGTGCTGGAGTCACCAGGAAGGCTCTCCTTCGGAGACTTATTCTGCATGCAGTAGAGCACGGGACTAGTTTGTTTTTCTGCAGCTACCTCTACTGCCCAGTGTTCGGAAGAAGAGCAGGAACGTCCGGGCCCAAGTCATCATAGTGACACTAGATTGGGCTAGGAGAATGTAGTATCTGGAACTTCTGGGCCTGATCATCTGTCCTCCGAACAGGCTGTGGCTTCGGGGGGGATCTTCTGTCACAGCAGCAGGGCAGAGCCTTGCACCTGGGTCTGTGCAACCTGCACCTCCATGTGTGGAGATAGAGCGGCAGCAGTTTATCTCCTTCTACCAAAGTTGTTGATGTAATCCTGGCAGCCAGGTGCACGTCCACCAAAATCAGTGTATGCTGGGCACTGGGATAAGTTGTGGCTTTATGCAGCACCTGCCAGAAGGACCCATTGCAGGCCAAACTTAGGATATATTGCTGTTTGTTCTTCCTTTGGCCAAGCAAGTTCTTGCTATGGACACTGTTAAAGGTTACTTGTCATCCCTTTTTATGCTTACCAGCCTTTCCATCTCTTACAAGCCATCACTCTTTCAACATTCTTTGCTCCACCTCATCCCTCGATATAGGAAGAGAGACTCCATGAGATTACTGAGCTTTTTCATTGAATGTGCCAAGGAGTATCAGGTGGACGATCAGTTCTTGGTGAGGTTCCCTGGTGCAAAGAACGGCAAGGCGGTGCAGAAACGGACAGTCTCCTGATGGATAGTTCCCTATATTAAGATCTACTATACATTGGTTAAGAAGCAGCCTCCAGAAGGCCTGAGGGCTCTCGTTCCTCCAGAGCCAAGTCTGTTACTACTGCGTTTCCATGCGGAGTGTCTGTTCAGGATATCTGTCAGGCTACTACATGGGCATCAGCACACACATTCACCAAAAACTGCTGCTTTGACAGCCAGGCCTGACAGGATGGCATTTTGCCTGTTCTGTCCTACAGGACTTTTTCCTCAGATACACTACTTTGAGAGGTACTGCTTTCATATCTATTCACAAGGTGAGGAGTCTTCAGTTAGAATATCCATCAGAAAAAGTGATACCGAAGGTAACTTGTTCATCTGATGAATACTTCTATCTAAATGCCCTCCACCTCCCTGGTCTGTGGAATGGTCTCCTTTTCCATCTAAAATAGTCCCAATTTAGGAATCTGTGCACTGGTTGTTCCAGTCTGCCATTGGGATCTGCGTCTGACAAGCAGACAAGTGTGCGAAAGAAACTAACATCAGCACACATGGGTGGTGCAGATATGCGGCTCTGTTAGTCACTTCTGGGGCAGAATGATGTTGGAACAGAGCCACATGGTGCCACCTACAGATGTGCAGGAGCACTGCTTTTTGAGTTTCCAGATTGGTGTCTGGTCCTAGGGATATTCTCAAGGTGAGGACTCTGCGGTTTGATAAAGTATGCACCAGAAAGAGCGTTACTGAAGGTAAGTAACTTGTTCGTCTAGATCAGGGGTCCCCAACAGGTTGATTGTGAGCTACCAGTAGCTCTCAAGCTACTTCTGAGTAGATCGCACACGATAATCACCTGTCAGCTGGTTTAACATTATGCAGCTGCCCAATTGCAAGGGCAACACTTTAAAACACGCTGGACAGCTTTCTGTTGGGCTTGGGAAGCTGAAAATGGAGGCCCACATAGCCCACACTCTTCTAAAAATGTATTTGTTTCTTTTCTTTCATTTTCTTTCGCCAGTTTGTTTTCCTTCTTTTGATGCTTTCTTTTTCTTTTCTTATGTGCATCTCGCAGTTTCATTCCTTTTTTTCTTGTGCTTTTTCACTCTCCTTTCTCCATTCTTGTTTCTCCCCAATTTCTCCTTTCTCTTTCTTTTATCCTCATCTTCTTTCTTAACTTCATTCTTTCATTTTTCTTCTGCCTGTTTTTCAATTTCTTGTCCTTTCTTTCACTTTTTTCTTTCCTTTTCTCCCTTTTTTACATTGCTATTTTCGTCCTTTCGTGCGTTACTTTTTTCTTCCCAGCTTTCATTTCCCCTTCTTTATTTCCTTACACTCTGTTCCTGTTTTTCTCTTGCACGGTTTTCTTATCTTTCCTTCTCGACTTGTACTCTTCTTTGCTCTCCTTTTCTTTCCTTTGCTTTCTTTTTTATTTCTGAGTTGCTCTTTCTTGTTTCAGTCTTATCTTTTTCTATCTTTCTTTTTCCTATTCTTACTGTCCTCTTCTTCCAATATCTTTCTTTTCCTCCTTTTCCCTTTTAATTCTTCTTTCTCATTAGTTGAGCTTCGGTTTTTCTTCTTATTCAATTCTTTCTTTTTAATCCTTGTTTTTTCTTTTTGTTCTGCATCTTTTCCTGTCTTTTTCCTCTCATTCGCTCCTTTTTGTGTTTCTCTTGTCCTCTTCTTTCTTCTTTTTTCTTTCATTCTTCTTTCGCCTTCCCTCTCATGCTCTGTCCACCATTCTCTCTCTCCCTTCCTTTCTTTCTCTCATTCACTTCCCTTTCTTACTGCTTCTCTCTTTTTGTATACTTTTCTTTCACTGGCTTTTTCTTCCTTCCTTCATTTACTTCCTTTTTTTCTCTTATTGTATCTTGCTATAGTTTTCTTCCTCATATTTCCTTTTTCTTTATCCCTCTACTTTCTTTTTATTTCTTCCTCTCCTGCCTTCCTTTCTCTTCTCTTTTTCCCCTCCTTTCTTTCTCTTCCCCGCTCTTTTCTCTTCCATTCTTCATTGCTTTATTCCCGTCTTTCTTCTTCTCTTTCTTCTTTTATTTAAAGAGTGCCTAGCTTCTTAAAGCAATCTCTTCATACAGTAATTTGTATGTCATTATTGTCTGACTGCTGTACAGTGTGCCAGTCACTGCCCTAATAGGTTTACTTGCAGGCACCTATGAAGTCTGCATGGGCCATGCAAAATGTATTATTTCTTATGGTCTTTCGTGCTGTAACTAACTCCCCACATTAGAGCAGTGTCATCTTATATATTAAATGACAGTGAGAACAGAAGTCTAAATTATTTTCTCACCTCTCAGTGTGATTTATAAACCAGGAACAGAACTGACCCTTGAGGACCCCACAAGTTAGCATTTGCCATCGAGCTCTTGTGGCAATAATTCTCCATCTAGTTTGACCCACCTATGTTGTCTATTCTTGGGAAACCTCACCGTTTCCTATTCCGTGTACTGCACTGGGAATCTGATATGGTAACAGCTAGTATGTGTTTTAATGCAAAATAACCTTACATTTATCATCGTTCCTGGTAATAGTCTACAAATCTTAAACCTCTTATGAAGTCATCAAGTGGCAGCCCCTCCTTCTCATTGGACAGAAACGTATGTAGTCCAAAATAAATTCTTACATTTGTTTTCAAAGTTTTCCATGTAAAGTGCAGTATTTTTGCAAAACCTGCAAGAGATGGACAGGACACTAGACTCCTGCAAACGCTCAAGTGTTGTTAACATTTTCTCATGAAATAAAAAGCCTAGCGGCTACAATGTAGTGCAGTTCCCCTAGGTCTGCGTGAGCTGTGTGCTGAGCAGTGGTCCTGGGTGCATCTGGATGGATTCGCCATGGGTCCTCGCGCGTCCCTCGAGGGCTTACAAATCTGCCTGACCGCGTGCCATCTTGCAAGTCAAACCAGGCCCCAAGATAAACAAGCTGTTGAAGAGGACTCGCCTGCTCTCCCCCCGCTCCGTATCACCGGGGCTGAAATATGATCCCATCCTCTGCGGGTTTTGGGGGGCCATTATTTATTCAGTTGTTTACAGGAGCCATTGATGGGGCGTGCTTGCTCACTGCCAGCCCGGGGTGTATTATTCATTGCAATAATCTGTGCAGATTGTTATAAAGTGTGCAGGGCGCGCGCATCCCTGCGCCGCGGCGCTGCCGCCTCCGCGGCCACCGCAGCGCTCTGAAATATTGGCAGCTGCGATCGTAAATCTCAATTTACAAGGGTGACTATCGCAAGGGGACTTACAGTTCCACTAATGATCACTTCTCTGTCTTATTTTTCATGTTACAACGAAGTCATAAATTTTTAAGAACAGCACAGGCAGTGTCAGCACGCCGGGGCCCACTCTGCGCGCTGCAGTACACGGAGAAGCAGTTGCACATATGTATGTATGCATGTATCACTGGAAGAGAAATGGGGTCCACAATCTAGGTCATGTATTCTTGCATATGTTCTGTGTATATAGATTAGGTAAGTAATTGAGTGTAGGCTTGTCCTGCACTACTTCACTTGTATTTATTGACACTCCTGTCCCTCTCGCCACTCCTGAGAACCACTGAATGAAGGCCCTCTGGAACCCCATGCTTTCTTGCTGGCGCCACCCTATAATCCCCGCTCCGTCCTCCATGATGGGTTTCTGACCCACAGGGAAGATTATTAGAATTCATCTCTATCTGGCCACAAACGTCCAAGATGCAGTTGGAGTTGTGGTCTACTGGTTGTAAACTCTCCTCTTTCACCCTATAATCCCCGCTCCTACCTCCATGATGGGTTTCTGACCCACAGGGAGGATTAGAATTCATCTCTATCTGGCCACAAACGTCCAAGATGCAGTTGGAGTTGTGGGCTACTGGTTGTAAGCTCTCCTCTTTCAGGCGAAGGTGCAAATGATTTTCTCCTGCTTACAGATTTAGAATCCTTCAAAAACGGGGTTGCACTGGGGTCAGTGTGCCCTTTAATAGGGCTGCAGAGTAGCGCGGGAGCGGTTGTTGGTGTGGAGACCTTCTACACAAGAAGGCTGAAGTGTGTTTTTTCTTCTAGGAGTACTAACACCTCAGTCAAGCATGGTGTTTTCTCTATGACAGCAAAACTGCAGATTACCTTGAGTCTTCGGTAGAGTGAGCGGGCAGGAAAGCCATGACATTTCTAGATGTCCTGAACTTTAAATGTGGCACATACTGTGGACATGTAGCCTGTTTTCAAGTGCGCCCAAACATGGCAGATCAGGCCCGGTGTGAACAACGTGGCTGGTACCACCAATAGAGCCCTCTTCCCATTGTTCCATTCTCAGCCAGGTCTGTTCGCTTGCAGCCGAGTTTGTGCCTTTGCCAGAATGTCTTCTTTACCTTCAGTGCAGAGGGATAAAGTGAGTTGATCACTCCTGTGATGCACAACATAGACGGATGCAGTGAGCAGGAGAGTCAAGTCAAGTGTACTTCTCCTGACCACCATATAGTGAAGCACAGGTGCAGGGGTGTTATGAAGCAGCAGGTGCTCCCGCAATAACTGCCAGGCAGTGTCATGTAGATGGGAGGATACATCAGCATCAGACGGCCACGGAGAAGCCAGGCGTTCCATTTTACAATCACCAGAGTTGTGAATATCTCATGGAAAACCTACTTTTGTTGGGATTTTTACCTGTTGTTTTTGTAGTCAGTAAATTGAACTTCACTCAACCTACTAATACCACCTAACAACAGAAACAAAGTTATATTCATGACTCTATGTACTTTTCGTACCTCATTGTCCTTTTCTAAGTACTCCTGATACCTATGAGACGTTATTTTTATTACCACTTGTCCTTCTAATTCCTGCTTGCTTTTTGTTTGTTATACCTGTTTTTCCTCCATATTCCATGTGTCCTACTCCCCAACTCATTGCCTTTCCTCTGACTCAATTGTGTCCTCCGCTTGATTCTTTGTTCTCCTCGTGACTCGCATATGTCCCCATCTGTACTCCATATTACTGCTTTCTTTCTCTGGATTTGTGGTGCCCTTACTCTGGCTTTCCGGTGTCTTGCACCTGACTCCTACATGTCCTACTCATCCGGACTTCCACATGTTATTGTCCCATTGGCTCTTACGTGTCCATCTGCTTCTGAGTCCTGTTTGCCTGTACTCTCCAAAGTCCTATGCGTCTGCCTCTCCTATAGTCTACATGCCATTCTCTAGTTGATTCTTATCTGTCCTTCGCGAGGACCCTAGAATCTGTCTCTTCCTGACTCCTGAATGACTGCGTCCTGGGTCCACCTGTCTCCTGTACTGCTTAAATTTGAGAATCTCTTCTGGACACCTTCTCCTCTTGTCCTAGACTTTCCTGTTGTTGAACAGCTATTGGGTCTTCCAACTGTCTTCCGTATAGCACATTCTGCTTCGATTTCTGTACTGCTTCCTGCCATTTCCTTTATGGTTAATCCACAGCAGAAGAGCAGAGCTTGCGATATGAATCGATTTGGTTTATCCTTTTTCCCTCAATTCCCCCTTCTATACATAAAATATAATTGGTGAGTCATAGCACCTAGGTAGCCATTTGTTCCACCGGTGATGCAAGTGGTGTGAGATATAGTCTGCAGATTGCTGCCTTGATGCAAAGTAAGGCAAGAGACATCTAGTTTTTTCTGAGGAGCCAACTCGCATTTCTTCAAAGAATTACAGCCCATGTACTTTGGACTACTAGCCAGGCCTTAGACATAAAACCTCTTGTGCTGAAATGGATAAATATGATTAATTCTGGTTTTGCGACACATTGTCCCGATGATGGCCCTGGTCAAGTTTATCTTTGGACTGAAACGTTGACCTGTGCTTATGTAATATGGATTGTCAATTGATTTGGTATATTTGTATACTATAATTCCATTCTAGCGTCCGAATCAATGAATTGTGTTCTTTTGTTGAAATTAATGGCAGGCTTTTTCTCTGTACATTCCTTATCAGCATTATCTGCGTTGCTTCCATGCTGTGTTTTTTGTTAATATTCTTCTGTGACCAATCTTTAATGTTCGTAAGTATAATTTCTAGTAATAATGTCTTAATAGTCATATGTTTTGGCTAAGGGAGTAACTGTGTTTTTTCTGGCTTAATTTTGTTTGATGCTCACAGACGTATGTTGTTTTGGGTTACCTGTGTGTTAGGCTTACTTACCTTTTTAATCAAGATGTGTTTTCATTCATGTTTATAGCCCCAGTCCTCTGTTGGCTGAGCTTATCCCGAATTAACCACAGTTAGTTGACGATATATGGATGCAGAGACAGGCAAGAGACATCTAGTTTTTTTCCGAAGAAGCCGTCTCACATTTCTTTAAAGATGTGCATCCCTTGTGCTGTGAACTACTGGCCAGACCTGGACATAAAACCTCTCGAGCTGAAACAGATCAATAATCCTTCTGTAGGGAGTTTTACTCGCTTGTGTAGTTTCATAGATGAGTTAATTGGTGATCAGGATGCAGATGGATACATTGGTCACCTTCCTATTTGTGTAACCAGGGATGCACTAAACAAATAAAATTCATCTTCCGTGTAGTGGGTCTACATCTGGTAAGCCAGTGGGTCCCCAGATTGAGCCTCCAGCCAAATATCCCTTTCCAGTTGCAGAAGCGGTTAGTCTTTTACATTGATGTGTGATGAAAAGCCCACTAACGCCTTGTAGTGTCTCACTGCAGTTTAAACCTGCCAACCCTTTTCTGAATGCTGAGGATACAGCTAATTTTAGAACTTTTCCTATTTTGCCTTTCCTTGATGTAGCTCTTACTTGTGTACTCATCGTGTGATCACCATGCTATTTTGCTTTTTATTTTTCTCCTGAAAAAAACTTCACTAAAACGTTCCGAAATAAATACAAAAAATGGAAAAGGCAGTATCTGTTCAGCTGTAACTGAACTCCTTACTTTACTCCAGCAGGCGTGGTTTCCACCTGGCCTAGGTAACGAGGTTTCAGCAATCTCATTGGTAGACCAACTGCATAGGATTGTGGATGGGAGGCAGTGTCTGTGTGTTGACATTTTGCTTGTCAGCAGCACTCGACAACCAGCGACCACCATTTCCTTGTACTGCGACACACTAATGTTTGCAGAAGCAATAACATGCTTCCCTAGGGTCCCTCTTTATTTTGCTGGAAGGTCTCCAGCTGTTTAGCAGCGTGTGTTTACCTTCTCTTTAAAGTCCATACCTTGAGGAGTGCAAAGCGCTAGGGCCTATCCCCACCGCTGTTCAACATGTACTTGCCTCAGATAGCCTCTTTGCAGCATGACCTGGATCTTATCTTGTTCAGACATGCCAGTGATATCCAGGTAATGTGGAGCATCTTTTTTTTGGGGGGGTGGGGTAACGGGCTACTTGACACTTCACTTCGCTTTGGAGCTCATCCAGTAGTAGATGAAAGTCCTACACTCCGCACTGAAGTTCACTCGGTGGTAGGGTTTGAATATCCTTCACTCTGCCATGAAGTGTACCCAGTGGTGGATAATTGTCCATCAATCTACCCTGGAACTCACCCAGTGGTGGCTGAATGTCCTTCACTCTGCACTGGAGGTAACCTAGTGATTGCTAAATGTCCTTTACTCAACACGGCATCTTACCCAGTGATGGATGAATGTCCTTCACTGGTACCTTGGAGCTCACCCAGTGATAGATACAGTTCAACTACCTTAAGTTAAATCAATCTAAATCTGACATCTTTGCCAACACTAGGGTGAACTCTTGGGACACGGCCTTTAGACCACAGTTTCTGAGTGCGGCCCCTGCTCTGACTAGTACTGTTAATAATCTATGTGTACAGTTCAGTGTAGTCTTGGTCAGCTTGCAGATTTTAGCCATGAAAAGGGCTCACTTTTTTAGGTCTTGCCTACAGACCCTGTTGTTGAAAGACATTTCGTGGACCATACCAAAAACGTACAATGGGCTTAGAGCCAGCTGATTGCTTACCATTGGTTGGCTTCCTTTTCACTCATTTGGTTGCTTATTACTCAATAGCTTTTCATACGCTTTTTGTGTTTGTCCGTAGCGTAGCTTCTTTGCCATCCTTTTGATTGGTTGGCTTGTTTCCTTCACCTACTCACATTCAGGGAACAATTTTTTTCTTTTACTTTCAACACTCCATGAGAGTGCACGTGTTTTCTTTCTTTCTGTCTTAGACACTGCTTCCTCCTTCCGACACCAGCCCCCCAACACACTTTGTGTTGCTCTTTCCTCCCACAACCCCTATCTCTCCATTCCTTCTCCCAGCCCTCCATGGCTTTTAAAAAAAAATTCCTCCCATATGCCTTTGTTGCTCCTCTGCCTACTCCCCATTGATTCCCCTTCCCTACTGTGTTGACTTTATCTCAAAGTGCTTCTCCATTGCTCCCCGGCCCTGCCATTGCATATATTATTTTGGCATGCTTCTAGTCGAGTGCACCAATAGACCTTGCTGGAAGGGTGAGCAAAAGCTCCATTGGTTGGCCATCCTTCTAGGTCTTAAGTCTTCCCCTGTTTCTTAGATGCCCCCCACACAGGCCTCAGAAACTCTACTGGCCCACTGGCTATGGCAGTTCGGATTTTATCAAGCTGAGCTGTTTTTAGCACCTACTCCTCTTCTGGTGAGTGTACTTAAGCTGGAAGGAACAGGTGTTCTGTTCATTGGGAAAGTGAATGAGCAATAAAGATTCCTTTAAATCTCGTTTTTATCTTGACACATTTGCTGTCTGTTCAAAGATAGAGGTCAAATGTAATTTTGTCTTTTTACTAATTTTTGCTGATCTTAACCTGGTAAATGGTGTTTACTTTTCTTTCTCATTACAGTTAGAGGTTTTGGTCAAGTGAGCTGTCTGACAGTCATTAAGGAAGAAAAAGCTGTAAGATGTCATTTTTTAACACAGAACATATAAACAGCTTGTAAATGAATAGCACAAGTATTTCAAAATATCAAAATATATTCGGAATTATGAAAGAATTTTTTTTTAATTCAGAAGTGTAATGGAAACACAGATTTAAATAGGAGCAAAACAGATCAGAACACTTTACTTGGTGATATGCAAATGACAAATATTTGCAGAAACTCAAATTCCAAACATTGTACACTAAATAGTTTTATCAGTAAAACCACATGTCAGTGGGAAATGTTGTGGCCATTTCAATGGAAAATCTGGTAATTGCAAATAAGTGTGCTACCACTTAATGCTTCATGTATGTATTTATTAAAAGTGATTGTTTTTAAACTTGATTTGAGAAACATTCTTGCCCCCGCCAGATGACAATTTAGTTGATGAACTAAGAATCAAGACTGTGGTCATGTGTATCCTATATGTGGCTAGATTTGTATTATCTATGAAGCAAAAGTTTGGTCTATTAAATCAAACAAAAGTGTATTTTGCACGGCAGACATGATGAACTCGAGTATTTGAAGGTGCTCTCATATGTGATAAAGAAGACAATGGTGGCTCAGTGAGTTAAAATATTTACCTAGCATCACATAATTTGAAACCAGTTTATGGGTCAAGAGCATTATAATTAGGTCGAGTAGATTATTTAAGTCAGTAAGCCTGCAGGTCTAGTGACATTTTTATGATTTTTTGAGCCCTGCCCGAACCACTCCGTTGAGCTAAATGAATTCCAATACTATCAGAATCTATAGTGTGCAGTTCATCAACATCCCCTAATACATCAGTCACTCTTCACCCAGATGCAGAATTCAAGACCTTATCTGTGACCCACTGTGCACCCCTTGAGTATTGAACATAAAACCCCTAAAAGCATGTCCTACTCTACTCCTTCTTGAAGTTTTCTTTCAGCTGCTGTGGTTTGCTGAGTGCAGTAACTGGTCAGAGATATCTATGAGCCAGTGAGGGACTTGACATTCAAATGTTCAACCACCGTACCAGGAGCAGAACTCGGACTTGTTTATGTTCTAAAGTAATTCCTTTTAATTACTCGAGCCCCCTTATGGTGGTGCACTTGCTGTGAGGATGTAAAGGCTGTTCATGAAGCTGCTGTGGTTGGTTGGCACACTCTTTTCCAAGAGAATAAACGCAGGGTTGGGTTTGAAGTCCAGTCGCCCTCATCCGCCCTGTCTTTATCTCCATCTTCGACCGGAGGTGGCCACTTCCCTTGCTCATTGCGACAAGTGTGACCTAAGGGAACAGTTCTCTTATTCGGACATTGTGCAAAGAAACAGTTACTCCATTTGCAGGATGTAGGCCTAGAAACCGAAGCACCAGGAAGGGACTTTGGCTGACGCAGCCTCCTTTTGATCTCACCAGCCTCTTCACTGCTGTTTGTAAATGGTGCCTTGCCGCCTTACTCCGTGCAGCTCTCATCCCTCCAAGAACCTTGGCCCCCTGTTTTTTTGGGATATGCTACATTCTGTGACTGGCATGCTCTTTTGGTTTGTGAATATTTCCCTTTAACATCCCTCACCCTCCTTTACCGCCATGAACTTTGTGCTGGTACCATGGGCGTGATCTTGTAAAGTGCTTTCTGTGGAGTGCATCACCCCTCCAATGCCGGTTTCCTTTCTAAAGGTGCTGATTGAGCACTATGCACGTGTAAGTCTGTCGTCCAGGGAGTCTGGGCAGCAGTGACTGTCAAAGAGTCTCCTTGCAGTGTCTGTCGACATATACCGACTGCTGCAGTCTACTTCCGACTTCCAACCCACTGACTCTGATGTCTTCAGCCCTATCCATCCTCTTGCTCTCACAGTTGCTTCTAGCTAACATGAGCCCTGTTGGTATTACCTAGGAAGGTGGCTAGGCTGTTCTGTAGACAGAGACTCAGGTAGGGATACTACGTGCCCCCAACCTGCTCTAAAAGTCACTTCAAACTCCACATCAGCAGCCTTTGCCACGAGAGAGACGCTCCATGCCATCATGGCCCCACCCTGCTCTACAGGTCGTGTCACACTTTATAATAACCCTTCACCACTTCCGGGCCGGTGGCTCATGAACTAATGCATCTACAACGCAGAATCTATGTTTGACCTCATGGTCACAAGTTAGAATTCCAGCGGTTCCACTCAGATTTTCATCCTTCAGGAGTTGATAAAATGAACACTGTTGAGTTGGGTAACTAATCATCTGTT
Organism: Calotriton arnoldi; assembly: GCA_963921515.1. Classification (NCBI taxonomy): domain Eukaryota; kingdom Metazoa; phylum Chordata; class Amphibia; order Caudata; family Salamandridae; genus Calotriton; species Calotriton arnoldi. The sequence continues at coordinate 1,882,612 of CAWUFW010000444.1, forward strand.
AGTCAGCGCCACACTGCCCGAGCAATAAACATGCCTATCTATATAAAGTCTTTTCATTCGGAAGGTTGCATCAGACTCAAAGGAGGAGGCAGAGAGAGGCAACCCCCTCCCCCCCCCACCACTGCCGCAGGGGTGTGTGTGTGTGAATCGTGCTCACGATCATTTCAAGGAAGGTCTGCAGGAATTGTTCCTGTTCCGCCAAGGAAAGTTTCCTTTCTTCCTCCTTTTCTTGATTCTTTCCATTTTCCTTTTGTTCTTTCCAACCTTCCTACTATCCTGCTTACTTTTTCCTTTCATCTTGCTTTCCTTGTTTGCATTCGCTCCTCCCTTCGTTTGTGTTCTCACTCCATATGCCTCTCTTACATTTTGTTTCTCACTATAATCATGTTTAGTTCCTGTACCACCCTTAGCCCTCACCAGACAACTAGGCCATCATGTCTTCCTTCTTGCATTGCGATTTATTGCCTTCTGCTTCTGTCTTGTGACCTGGAAGCCACGGTTTGAAATGATAATAAAAAGAAGAGCTATATAAACCGATGTAACCTCTCCAGTGGGACCCCCCTGCTCAAGCTGGTATAGTGGGCGCTTCGTTACAACCTTGTTCAGACTAGCCGTTCGCCCTGCCAACTGGACACAGCTCTGAAGGAGTCTTCAGACTCTGTCCATTTAATTCCCTAAAATTAGATTCAAGCTTGCTCCTTTGGGCCTGTAGTCTTTTGGAAGTGTAGATAGACACCTTGTTCTACGCAGGCTCTGTAAGGCTGCCATGATGATAGGGCTCTCATCACATCTTACTGCTCAGGTGTGACCCAGCAACTGAGCAGTGAAGGCTTTAAAACTCGGTCGCGCGCAACAATTGAGGACATAAGCAAATCCTGTCAGGAAGTGGGTTATTGATTTAGGAGTGGGTGACCCTGCCAGCTTAACAAAATACCATCTTGTTAGGGCTCAATAGTTCAATATGAATCTCTGCTTAAACCACCCGCAGCGGCAGCAGAAGCAACAGGCAATTACCCAGAGAAATGTGTGAAGTCCAAACAGTATCAAACAACATTAAAGTTAAAAATGCAACACAATATTATTCAACAGCCAACTTAGAAAAATGCAATAAACAGAATGACACAAAAATAATGGTTAAAACAGATCTAGGGAACGTTTCAAGGCAAAAGCATCAACGATTGCACCTAGTAACAATAGAGTAGAAGTCACCAGTAATCGTGGCATGTTACCCAAAAACTGCCACAAGAAGCTGCTCCTGCCAATACAAGCATTGGCAAAGCCAATAGGTCTCGCCTTTGGTACCTACTGGCTTTGTCGATGGGTTTTAGCGTTTCTGTCCACCAACCCCGATGTTGTGCAACATAGCTAAAAAAAAAAAAAAGCAAAAGTTATGCTGTTGGCCTAATTGCAGTTGAGAGTGGGTTTATGTGTGAGTGAAAGTGAGGGTCAAAGGACATGTGATGTCACTTCCACTACACCAGGCATTTTAGTGAATTGATGTCCATGGTCACCAGGCAGAAAGTAGTCCAGTACAGTGCTTCCTTTTTTATCAACAATTACTGTGTTTTAAACAACTGAAATCTTTTCAAGTTAATCAGGACTACAGACCCCAGAACGCATTGGTTTGTTAATAGGTAACAACTGCGATATGTATTCTTGTGGACATGCAGCAAGCCCCAAAACTTACTGGGGCAGAGCAGGTGAATGACGTCTATGGCCGGGATATCTTTAACGCATAAATAATAAGTTACATGTGGGCGTCCCTGCCTGTAGTCTTCATGTACACCTCTGTTTGCCAAGAGCCAGTACTGGGAAATTGAGGAATCAACAGGTACCTCCTGCGTAAAATAAGTGCACTTTAATTAAAAACAAACTCCTTGCACACTCGGGTCGGTTGGCTGAGCTGTTTCACTGGCACCTCGCGGCCATATAACATTTATTTAAGAGTAGCGCATGAAGACTGTAATCCCAGTTAAAAAACCTAGCAGCATGAAAAGGGGCGGGGTTGGTAAAGAAAAACAAATAAGTGGGTGGGGGGGGATAAAGAATTATGAACAACGCGTGGGTGGGAGTGATAAACGCAAACAGCGGGTCGGTGGTGGGGGAGCAAGAAACCTTAAAACAATTTAGAAACATCAGACAACAATAAAAGAACACGAACAACTGGCGGATTGGGGGGTGGGGGGAGAGGGACCTCAGAAACAGAACCTGAATCACAGTGTGATCCCTGGAGGTACACTAATAAACTGAATAAATCTGGTCTTGGCCGATGCTCAACAGAAGAAACAGGAAGTGATGCCAAGGCACACGCTAGCCAATTAGGTGGCAGCAAAGAAGAGTGATAATTAAGCCAACGAGTGGTAAGCAGTGGGCAGACTGGGAGCCCCTTATTGTACACAATAGTGTCGTACAAGCGAGAGCGTATTCGCTAGCGCATGCTGCTTACGCAGGCTCGACCCTAGAAAAGAATGCCAAAAAATGTTAAAGCCTCCTTTCTTGCAGTGTTCTACCTGTGATGTTGTGTATAGTTTATGCAGATTGTGTGGAGGGGAGAACCACGGCATCACTTTACTTTTTATGGAGATTGCAGTAAATGCAGACATCGCATATTTATTAAAGCGCTATATGCCACCTAACTGAGCCTTCACAGTGCTTTAGAACTTTGCGGGAGAATTTACACAGCTTACAACACAACTACCACACAGTACCAGTAGCAGCACGTCCCCTGCCAAAGTGGCGAGGTGGGAAAGAGGTGGGCAGAGGGAGGGGGTTCGGGGATAAAAAAAATTGAAATAAAAAAAAAACTTATCTGAACGCCGCCGCATCGCGCTCTTCCAGACTGATTTGCATATGGCCATATCTGAACTGGGGTGGTGGAGTGAGCTAAAGAATGATGATGGATTAAACCCAGATCAGTTGACTGGGGGTGAGTGTTTGATTGGCTCAAACGTTCCGTCCATCATCCCCTTTTGTATCGCTTCCTGCTTCTGGGCACAGGCTCCCATACTGCCCTGCGGCCACTCCTGATGCTGCATGAAAGCAGCGTCGGTATTGGCCTGAGCACTGGCAACTTGCGCTCCCGGGCAGACTGGGAGCTTGGGGCTGGAGAGAGCTTCGCTGCACATGAGGGGTTGGCCTGCCTGAATGGGCCGGCCAAACCCTCATGCGCAGGGAAGGGAGTGCACGAGCACCCCCCCAGCAGCAGTGTCATCCCCTGGACCCGCCCCCAAGACTCGGAGGGGGCGGGTCCTGGGGATTCAAATAAAACGATAATAAAGCAAGTTTAAAACCTGTTTTATTTGAGCGTGGTGGGGGCTGGGGGGGGGGCGGCAGCGCTCCTCCGCTCTAATGGAGGGGCCGCCGCTGCACAGCAGTATCAATGCAACAAAGTAAAATAGGGATTACATTGCGAAGCATGAATAAACACAAACAGGTAGACACACGTCAGTACTAAATACAATTCAATACTCAAACCGCTGAGCTCGAACAGTTCTCTATTACTTCGGCTTCTACCAAAGTTTTGAAATAGTACTGAGGGCTTCACGTGTTTCGGCTCGTCAGACACGTTATATCACAATACTGCGTCTCAGTCTTTAAGCATAAAAAAGTTCAACAATTTTTAAAAATAAAATAGCACGGTTGTTTCCCATTTTGAAGCATTGACTATTCTGACTGGCATGGAAGCAGGACCACTGGAATGTGGTGCCACCATGTGATCAACTTTCATACACCTGTGATGCCAAGATCACATCCCCAACAGCCGATGCCCCACTCGGAGCAGAAAACAGATTTGGCTCAATATGAAAAGGACCGAGTGCTGGAGGCAGCTTTTGCTATTTTTACCCCAGCCTTTGAGTCAGTCTAAAAGCTGCTGAATATAATGTGTTTCGATGAGGCGGGCTGTGCTGTAAATAACCATCAGTGAGTGCGTTTCATTCACCCAGAAGCCATTGTAGAGCTTACAGCCGCCTGCATTACAGGGCCGACTGCTTTCCTGTCAGGAACTCAACAAGTTAATGTAAAGCACCACTATCCCGACACCCTTTCTTTAGAGGTGCATGGTGGAATTGTGAAATCAGGCTCCATCAGCAGTAAATAACAACAATAACAAGCGCTTAAGAAACGTTGCGTGTTAGTCTCCTGGCTAAAATGACATATGGGAAATCAATAAACGATCAATCACAAATCAGTAACCAAAAGGAAAGATAGATGGACAATATTAATCAAAATCAGAAAAGTTAAATACTTAGAGTTTGTGGGTGCTGGTCTACTGACGACGAGCGTGGCCTGCAGTTCTTTATTCCAAGGTTGGTGCCCAGTGCCTTCCGCCAGGTTCTATGGAAGCGCTGTCTATCACATATAGCAGACATGTCAACAGCTGCCCAGGCGTGTTGTGTGACTTTAAGCCTGTCCTGATTTTGCAGTCTTCAGCTCCAAGCATACTGGGAGGGACTTGTAGTTTCACTTTACCCACTGTACGTGTGGCCTGCAAGTCCAAGGGTGCCAATGTTGCTGGTTCAAAAGCCTGGACAGATAGAACATTATAAGTTTATTTCCTTCAATACCTCTGTGACATTTTGCGTGTGTGAAAGTGTCTGTTAGCCCGACCCATGACTATGCCACTGAACACAATCTGCACACAGCACAAACAGAATGCCCGCGCAATCTCAGTGTATGGTAATGAAATGCATGACAGCAGGAAAGGCGACGTGGCACCGCCCACACCCACCTTGTTCTCACAATGAGCCATGTGGCAGTACTGGCCCCTGGAGTTCCTGTTCACCTACACAGAGGAAGCATGGTAATCAAGCATATCACATTTCGATTGCCTTTTATTTAAAATAAAGTAACCTCAAAGCTTTGTTTAGGTGCTGCCCCCCCCCCCCCTCTATGTGGCTAATGGCTAGTGCTGCTGACTTTGGAACTGGGGAACCAGGTTCGAGTCTCGGGGTCGGCTCAACATCCTGTGTTTCTGGGCTAATCACTTAATCTCCCGTGCCTAATAAACAAAACAAAAAAGTGTGCTCCTGTGTAATGTAAACTGGTCTTCATGTAAAGCGTCCAATACCTCGGTGTCCAGCTCGCTCTAAATAAACTGCAAAAAAAAAAACAACATAAAGAAGCAGGACTAACTGAAAGAAGCACAAATAACTGGCAGGTGAGGAGGGGGATAAAGAAAAAATAACACACAATACATAAATCACAGGGGGTATTCGTGGAGGGACACTAATAAAGATAAATAAATCGGTGCTTGGGCCATGCTCAGCAGACGAAACAGGAAGTGACGCCAAGGCACATGCTGGCCTAGTAGGAGACAGTAAAGAAGAGTGACAAAAGGGCCAACGAATGGAAAGCAATGGGCGGAGTGCAAGCCCCCTACTGTACACAATAGCGTTGCACACGCAAGAGCGCATGCTGCTCAGGCAGGCTCGACCCTAGAAACGAAGACAAGAAACAGTTACCAGCAAAACTGTTGTGCCTCCCAGAGACTGGGAGGTCAGAGGCAGTTTTCTTTCATATTCAGTGGGTGGTAGCAAGCTGCTGATGTGTTCCATTTCTCCCATGTGTATTGTGGTATAAGGAGTTCACACTGTAGTGTTTGTAATCCCAATTAAAGGTGTTCGGCATCCAAACCCAGTACAGTAAGTGCTGGACCTCTTTGGAAAGTGTTTCATGGTATCCACCATTCTACAGCAGATAGCAATTCCTTGTGTGTGGGGTGCTTAGCACGCTGCTTTCAGTTTCTCAAGTTAAGTACCACTCCAAGCTTGTGTGCATCCCAAATGACTCACCAGGCACTATCATGCCCCCTGGGTGGAGCTAAAAAAATTCAGCGGGTGGAGGGAGGACACTGCTGGCTAATTAGCATTATGGTGTATGCTTGGGCCTACCGAATAGTGGGAGTGTGTGCAAAAAAACGTGGGAGAATAAAGCACGTCATGTGTCATGTTTTGTTCCATTGCATTTCTCTTTTACACCTTCAAGCATGTTAATGAGAATGTAATTCAGTTGAGATATTTCGCTTACCCACACTTATGAATTCTAATGAGAAACAAGTAATTGCGTCGCTACTCACTTTTTCAATTAACCTAATGGAATTGATACTGTGTGGATATACGCAGTGGTCATGCGTCCCATCAATTCTTCCATGGATATGATCTTGACGGGTCAATGGTGGCAGTCGCCATACTGCTTATGAATTCCTGCATGATTACAATCATGGTGCATGACTAGAGACTAGTGGTTGTACGTAGATTCCTGCTTCAGTACGACCATGGTGTGTGGTTAGAGGCAGTAGAGGTTGTACTGCCCGTAGAGTTCTGCTTGAGAACGATCCTGGCATGTCAGTGGCCAGTGGTTGTACCGCCCATGGAGTCCTGCACGAGTATGACCATAGTGCCCAGAGGCTGGAATTGTAAAAACACTCATTGATTCTTGCATGAGTGATTATGTTGAGTGGTTCAGAGGCTGCAGTGGACCTACCGCCCGTGAATTCCTACATGAGCACATTCTTGGTGGGCCAGAAGCTCCAGAGATCATACAGCCCATAAATTCCTTCAGGAGTCTGAACATGGTGGGTGAGTCAGAGTCTCCAGTGGTCACGACGCATGGTTTCCTGCATGAGTGTAATGATGGTGGGTGGACAGAGGCTACGGTTGTTCTGCTGCCCATGGAGTTCTGCATGAGTATGGGCATTTTGGTTCAGAGGCTGCAGTGGTCACACTGCTCATGGACTTCTGCATGAGTACCATCATGCCGGGTCAGAGGCTGCAGTACTCCTTCTGCCTATGGATCCCTGCAGGAGTAAGATCATGGTGGATGGGCAGAAGCTTCAACGGCTGTACCGCTCATGGATTCCTGCGTGAGTACCATCATGTCGGGTAGGCACAGGCTGCGGTGCTTGTGCCACACTTGGATCCCTACATGACTCCAAACATCAGAGATCGCCGATGTCACACCCCCTATGGATTCCTGCAAGAGTACCATCATGTCGGGTGGGCAGAGGCTTTCCTGGTTGTACACAAGTTCCTGCTTGAATGCTCATAGTGGGTGGGCAGAGATCGCTGATGTCACACCGCCCATGGATTACTGCATGAGTACTATCATGTCGGGTAGGCACAGGCTGCGGTGCTTGTGCCACCCTTGGATCCCTACATGACTCAGATCATCAGAGATTGTGGATGTGTCACTGCCCATGGATTCCTGTGTGAGTACCATCATGTCCGATAGGCACAGGCTGCGGTGCTTGCGCCACCCTTGGATCCCTACATAACTCCGATCATCGGAGATCGCGGATGTCACACTGCCCATGGATTCCTGCGTGAGTTCCATCATGTCAGGTAGGCAGAGGCTTTCGTGGTTGTGCACAAGTTCCTGCTTGAATGCTCCTAGTGGGTGGGCAAAGATCGCTGATGTCACACTGCCCATGGATTCCTGCGTGAGTACCATCATGTCCGGTAGGCACAGGCTGCGGAGCTTGTGCCACCCTTGGATCCCCTACATGACTCCGATCATCAGAGATCGCGGATGTCACACTGCCCATGGATTTCTGCGTGAGTACCATCATGTCCGGTAGGCACAGGCTGCGGTGCTTGTGCCACCCTTGGATCCCTACTTGACTCCGATCATCAGAGATCGCGGATGTCACACTGCCCATGGATTCCTGCGTGAGTACCATCATGTCTGGTAGATAGAGGCTTTCGTGGTTGTACACACATTCCTGCTTGAATGCTCATAGTGGGTGGGCATAGGCTGCAGTGGTCCTACCACCCGTGTATTCTTGTGTGAGACCATCATGATGGGTGGGCAGAGGCTTCCTTGGTTGTACACAAGTTCCTGCTTGAATACTCATAGTGGGTGGGCATAGGCTGCGGTTATCATACCACCCATGCATTCTTGTGCGAGTACCATCATGTTGGGTGCGCAGAGGCTTCTGTGGTTGTACATAAGTTCCTGCTTGAATGCTCATAGCGGGTTGGTATAGGCTGCGGTGGTCCAACAACCCGTAGATTCATGTGTGAGTATAATCATGTTGGGTGGGCAGAGGCTTCCATGGTTGCACATATGTTCCTGCTCGAATACTCCCAGTAGGTCGGCGTAGGCTGTGGTGGTCCTACTGCCCGTGGATTCCTGTGTGAGTACCATCATGTCGGGTGTGCAGAGGCTTGTGGTTGTTCACAAGTTCCTGCTTGAATACTCATAGTGGGTGGGCATAGGCTGCGGTGGTCCTACCACCCGTGGATTCTTGTGTGAGTATCATCATGTTGGGTGGGCAGAGACTTCCACGGTTGCACATATGTTCCTGCTTGAATACTCCCAGTGGGTGGGCATAGGCTGCGGTTGTCATACCACCCATGGATTCCTGTGTGAGTACCATCATGTTGGGTGGGCAGAGGCTTCCGTGGGTGGGCAGAAGTTCCTGCTTGAATACTCATAGTGGGTGGGCATAGGCTGCTGCGGTGGTCCTGCCACCGTGGATTCTTGTGAGAGTACCATTATGTCGGGTGGGCAGAGGCTGCGGTGGTCCTACGACCCGTGGATTCTTGTGTGAGTACCATTAAGTCGGGTGAGCAGAGTCTGTGGTGGTCCTACCACCCTTGGATTCCTGTGCGAGTACCATCACGTCGGGTGGCAGAGGCTTCCGTGCTTGTACATAGGTTCCTGCTTGTATACTCATAGTGGGCTTCTGTGGTTGTACACAAGTTCCTGCTTGAATACTCATAGCTGGTGGGCAGAGGCTGCGGTGGTCCTACCACTCGTGTATTCTTGTGTGAGTACCATCACTTCGGGTGGCAGAGGCTTCCGTGCTTGTACATAGGTTCCTGCTTGTATACTCATAGTGTGTGGGCATAGGCTGCGGTGGTCCTACCACCCATGGATTCTTGTGTGAGTACCATCTTGTCAGGTGGGCATAGGCTGCGGTGGTCCTACCACCCGTGGATTCCTGTGTGAGTACCATCACGTCGGGTGGGCAGAGGCTCCTGTGGTTGTACACAAGTTCCTGCTTGAATACTCATAGCGGGTGGGCAGAGGCTGCGGTGGTCCTACCACTCGTGGATTCTTGTGTGAGTACCATCACTTCGGGTGGCAGAGGCTTCCGTGCTTGTACATAGGTTCCTGCTTGTATACTCATAGTGTGTGGGCATAGGCTGCGGTGGTCCTACCACCCATGGATTCTTGTGTGAGTACCATCATGTCAGGTGGGCATAGGCTGCGGTGGTCCTACCACCCGTGGATTCTTGTGTGAGTACCATCATGTCGGGTGGAGGCTTCCGTGGTTGTACACAAGTTCCTGCTTGAATACTCCCAGTGGGTGGGCATAGGCTGCGGTGGTCATCCCACCCATGGGCACCGCCTGTAGAGGCCGGTTTTTTGCACCATGCTGCAGCAGCTCCGATCAACTGATGCTGAACATTTTAACAACGCGTCTGCTTGACTTTAGGGAAGGCTGGCTTGGCCCCAGGGCGCCCCACGCGTCTTTCCAATAGATAGACTTGGCATTGGAGCGGCTCTGAGCACGGGGCGGTCTGAGACCCCATCTCAGCCTGGGCCCGGTCTCTGCTCCGTCGTACACGAGTGCATCCTTCACCTCCCTGAAGCCAGAAAAACTCTGGGTTTGCGGCAGGAGCGGCGGCGGCGGCGAATTAACTCGCTGTCCAAGGATCGACGCGCCCAGATCAGGGACAAATTGTTGTTTTTAAACAAACAGCGGTGACAGATCGCGTTGCTGGCGAGATTCACTCATTAAATCAGGCTTGTGCGTATCTGACCTGGGAGCCTCTGAGTGAGTGATAGATGTAACTAATTTCCAGGCTGATGCTGCCACGAGGATGCCCCTCTGACTGAGAACTCTCCATCAGAACCGGATAAATAATTTAGGGCCGTGAATAAAGTAACAAACACAACCGCACAGGTTATTTGACATCCCCCGTTGTTTATGAGATGACAGGGAGAGAGTGAGACATGTGTAATTAAGATGTGAGATTACCAGCGCCTTCTCTTTATTCCTCCAATGTTCTTTTTTGCCTCCGAGTCAGTTTCCATTTTCCAGTTTCCCCTTAATTTGTCTCTCCTACTTGTCTTCATTTCTTTCCACCGTTCTCCTGTGCGTTTTTTTTTATGTTCCCCCGTTAGTCTCCCCTTTTTATCTTTCTGAAGTACACAACTCTTCGTTAAATATTTCTTAATTTAAGCTTTATATACAAAACCAAATAAACTCAGGTTCTAGTTGCCCAGCAGCTCATAGGATAGAGATGAGTATACACCTTCTGCTTCTTGTGTACGTTTGTGATTTTGTCCACTCTTGTGGAATTTCAGCATTATTAGGAGTCATATACGTTTGTTTATCGAACATCTGTCATATCTTAGGTTGCATGTTTTGTATGTAGACTTTGTCGGAGCCTCACTGAGTGCCTAGGGGGAAAACACCCGAAGATCCCATCTTCCCCATCCTTGTATATGCGCGGTGATGTCCGCAGGGCACTCTGTGACTGTGCGACAGCGAAGGGTGGGCCCTCCTCCTCCCAGTAATGTGCCTTTTAGAGGACCCTCAGTGCCTGGGCAAAGCCAGTCTTCATCCTCCTTGTGTATATGCTGTGATGTCCACAGAGTGAAACTGAACCGTGAATCCTCATTCATGTCCCCGGGCCACTCCCAGTCCCAGATTGAAACTGATGAGCAGACCATCTTCCTGGTATTTGTGTCAGGATGTCCTCAGGAGAGGATTGCTGCACGGGCACAATCGAAGGAATTTGAGATCTCGACCTCTGCCTCCTGGTTTGAAGAATGATGAGCATTGAGGCCACAGTGTGTCCTGTTTGGTTGCAATCAAGGATCTTCGAAGGCACACTGATATTGTTGAAGCTAAGTGCACACATTTTGCTTTGGAATGATGAGATACGAGGGCATCTTCTGAACCTTCAAGGTACCGAAGCTAAGTCCTCTCCACTTTGTTTGCAATCCTTGAGCTTTGAAAGCACATTGGATGCCTTGATAATGCTAACATTTGTGCTACTGATCTGGTTTAGGAGTGACCGCTTCAAAGGCACAGTGTGTGCTCTTACGACTCTGAAGCTCGAGGCACGCCCCTCCTGGTTTGGAAAGCAAATCTTCAAGGGTACATTGTGTGCCTTGATGTTGATGAAGCTCGGCTTGAAATGAGGAGGTATGAGGGCACCCTGTGTGGCTTCATAATACTGAAGCTTGTTTCACTCCGCACTTTGGCTGCAATCGATGAGCTTTGAAGGCACATTGTGTGCGCCTTGACATTGTTGAAGCGCAGTCCATACCTCTTGATTCGGAATGATGAGGTACAAGGGAACCCTGTGTGCCTTCATGATACTGAAGCTTGTTACACGCCTCTTGGTTTGGTATAATGGTACCTTCATGATACGGACATTCGGTTTGATCTCCACTTTGGTTTCAATCAATGATCTTCGAAGGTAAATTGTGCAGCTACGCAACACTTGATCTCACGGCATCCTCCTGTGGTTTAGGAATGCAAGATTTGTAGCCTTGAGGAACCATGCCTATGCTGTCCAGAGGTAAGCGTGTTAGTGAGTATATTTCTTCATTTTAAAATTTCAAGAACACACTCACTTATGTCTCGTAATCAATTACTGGTAAAAACTTGAACAAAGTCATTTACGTTGATTTTTATTAATCCTAAATTGTGTTTTTGGGTTTCTCATGATGCATAAGTCGGATTAGCATTTGCTTAATTTGTTCTTTTATTTACTTGGATATGTAGTTTCTTTTTTCGTTGTTTGTGCTGTAAATACATACAGTGATTAATAAAACTTTAAACTAGAGCTGGAAGAAAATTAAATTTCTTGACATAATTCTTTAGTGATTTACCTACATGGTTGTGTACTAAAACAGCGGTATGCATTTGTTAAGACACAGTGACATATGTCTGGTTCAGTGAATATTTTTATCTTGACAGACGAGCGCTTGAGTAGATTTGTTGCTTGCCATATAACCTATTGACTCATTTGCCATTCAGTAGGTGCAAACATATAGGACCTCTCGTTGGCGGAACCAAAGGCAATACAAAAACTAATGTAACTGTGCCCATCTTTCTTTGTTGTCGAGTATGTAGTTTAATAGAACATCCTAGCTGTGTGGACACTGTCATCTATGCGTTTCAGTCCATTGAACCTAAGAGGAGCCTTCATTCGGGCTACAGCAGATCAGTTTTTAGTTGTTATTAGTGATATCTAACTCAGGGTAGATAGAATTTGTGCATCACTTACTTGAGCTTTGCTTCTGAAACATGGCTATGGGGCTGCTTTTCTGTAAAAAGGTAGACAGTTGTACTACTTAGAAAAGGGGTTATTTCCTCGATTAAGGTGGGAATTATGTGCTTGTTGGGTTGTCTGCTGTGTTGCTAAACAGACAATCTCTTGTACCAGTTGCATGTGTTGTTTTGCATTGGGAAGGAGAGTTTTTAGAAAGTATGCCTTGATGCTGCTGAAACTCACAGCACCTTCTTCAGGTGCTTCCCAAAGATGACCTTTGAAGATACCATGTGGTCCTTGATGATGCCAGAGCTCATTTCAGAGGCCTATAGGTTTCACAATGAAGAACTTCAAGGGCACAGTGAGTCCCTGACTCTGTTGAATCACGCACACACCTCGTGGTTAGGGAACAAGGAACTTCAAGGGCATAGTTATAGCCTTAACAATACAGAATCTAGCCCACATGCCTCTTGGTTTGAGAAGGACAAGATTCAGGGGTACAGTATGTGCCTTGACAATATTGAAACTTGGTTCATATGCCTCTTGATTTGAAAATGAGGAGCTCTTTGGGCGCAGTGTGTGCCTTGATGCTGAGGCTCTACCACATGCCTCATGGTTTGCGTGGGAGGAGATTCTTGGGCACAGTGTGTGCCTTGATGATGCTGAGGCTTGCCCGCATGCCTCTTGGTTTGTGGAGGAGGAGCTTCTTGGGCACAGTGAGTGCCTTGATGATAAGCCTCGCCCACATGCCTCTTGTTTGTGTAGGAGGCAGTGCTAGAAAGTAGGGGAAACCCCCTGTTGTAAATGGCCCTTTCTAGGGTGCTTTCCCTCGACTTTTTGCTTTTGTCCCTCCTTGTTTTCTGCTGATCTATGTGCTGGCCTTATGACTTTGAGCACTTTTGACACTGCCATTCTGTGCTTGTCATTTAAATACTGGTGATTGGTGTATACATGATTGGCTGATTGTAGTTAGCTGTAAGTCCCTTGTCCAGGGGTAAGACATATACCTAGAGCATGTAACTCAAATTCTCCTCCATGACCCTGCAGCACAGGTTGCGCCACCCATGGAGGTAGCTCTTCAAACATGCCTCAGATTTGCCCTGGTGGGGCCTTTGTGTGCACGTTACTGTTCCTCCGCTTGGCATTTAAAAAGCTACTTGCCAAGGTTCTGCATGTCTCTCTCTGCATTGGAGTACTCCTTGGGGTAGGGTGCAGAGTCGGAGGCTGGGCATGTGCGCTACTTGCAGTGGTAGTGAATGGCACCGCATGGTGTGGTCGGTACGGTGAGGCCTGTTTCTTGCATTGGTTAACATGGAGAGCCAGTGGAAAAGGCTATTGAGCAGTATTTCCTACGTGCAGAAGAGTTGCAGTATTCGTGTTTGATGTTGATGAGTTAGTGTAGGAGAGTAGGATCTGCCTCTTATGTTGCCCCCACTTTTTTTCTGATGTTTACACTGGTTTCTGGCTATAGTCTGGCTGGGTCCCTGCTAATCAGGGCCCCAGCCTCTCTGTTCTCTCTAAACGACTTGGAGTGCACTCTAGGTGCACTAGTGATTGGATGCTGTGGTTCCTTATGAGTCCCTAGTAAATGGTACCTTAGGTGCTAAGGGCATAGGTACTTCACAGGCCTACCAGGGGCTGAAGCATGTATTATGCCACCCATGGGAAGCAGACTAAATCTGACACCACAGGCCTGCTACTGCAGCCTGGGTGAGGAAGTGCTAGCACCCCTCACCGAGATATAGGTCCCCTATATCTCCCCTACACACACACATAAACCTATCAGTCACCCCTAAGGCAGGCCCTATCAATCCTGAGGGCAGGGTGCTTGGCTTCTATGTGAGGGGGTGCCTCTGCCTGAGCAGGGCCCCTCTGCAGCTCTCAGAGTCCATTCTCTGGTGCTGTTTGTGGATGCGGTTAAACCATATACTTTTAAGTGCATTATATCCTCGCGGTAAAATGCTAACTTTGGAATGGCTGCATCGAAACATGTCGTATTTGGTGTCAAACATATTGGAATACTACCCCCCGCCAGTCCTGGCGGCGGGGGTAGCATTCCACCCTTCTAGAGGGATAGACATGTACCTACTGTGGAAACGCGGTAGAATCCTGCAGAGCCCTGGCATCACAAAATGGATGCCATCAGTCACAGACACTGGGCTGCCCTCCTGCTGATGACCAACACTCGCAGTGGAGGAAGCCCAACAATAGATATCCTGTCCCAAGGGGTGTGACCACCTTCCAGACAGGGTTTAGTGTATTGGGGCTGGGTGGGTGCACTCTTAGAGTGCTTTGAAGTCCTGCACTGGGGGAGCAGAAGGCTCCTCTGTGCATATGCCAGTTCAAACCGGCTCAGGGGCTACCTGTCCCTGCTCTGGCGCGAAACTGGACAAAGGGAAGTGGGTGTAGCCACCCACTCCCTGACCCTCCCATAGGTAGGGTCATAGAGCTAGTCCCTCCCTTTCTTTTAGTATAAGAGGGGGAACCTGTGCATTGCACCCTAGATTTTCCCTGGACGGCGCTCTGAAGACGAATCCCGGACCTTCGACGTTCCACTACCTTTGGAAGACTGAAGAATCTCCCTTGGAGTCAAGGAGTGACTCCCCTGCTTGGCAGGCACCAAAAACTACAAATGACGGTCGCAAACTACGCCGCTCCCGCCGGAGTCCGAAGTCCCTGCAGCCCAAGAAGTGGATTTCCTGACTTCTCAAAGGCCATCGTGAGTCCCCAGCGAAGCTGAGGCCAGTGGACCCCAAGAGTGACGAGGAACCGCGACCCCTGGGTACCGTGCACTATTGTCGAGTGCAACCCCTTCACAACGTTCCACGAACTTGTGCTTTGGACCACGTGTGGTCCTAGCCTCCAGCAGGAATCCCTCCGAAGATCAGAGGCCTACCACGTCCCGAGTGACCGTGGGCCCCTGTGAGTGAATCCTCCCGAGGCGTCTTCGCGATCCCTTGCCAGCCGACTTGTGGGTCCCCAGAAGACTTTCTAAAGACACCAAAGGGCTCCCCTGGTCGCTCCAGGCCTGCCCTGACTTACCCTCGCTGGGTGAGTCCCACAGACCTTGCTGGTCTGCGCCATTGCCTCTTCACACTTCCCCCAAGAGTTGCTGTTACCAAGGCTTGTTGGCTCCAATCGAGTCGCCGACACCGCAGTAAGCTGCAGACATCGTGGGACACGCCGAATCCAGCTCCTGGTCGTCGTCGACGCCTCCTGAACCTCGTGGCTGAAGAGTCAAGGCAACCGCGAACGACCTGAATCTTGCGACGACGGTGGGCATCCATCTTCCTTGCCCCGAGGCACTGCCAAGTGACTTTGAACACTGTCCCCTCTGCTTTCAGGTCTTCCATCTTCCGAATCCAGGCTTGGATTCCTCCGGACACTTCTCCTGTCGCCGCAAGCAGCAAGTCTTCACTGGCTCCCATTGAAAACGACACCGCGACCCGACACCAAAGAACACCTATGCACCTGGCTCCCCTGGGTGAGGTAACTTCAGCACTACGGTGCTCCTGTGGGTGTGGGCCCTAGAACTACTTACCCTGTAAGTGACTTGCTTGTAGCTTCCCTCGCAGTGTCCTAAAACTCTAATTTTCTAAGTGCGACAATTGCGCCGACTCGTACAGGGTTCGCGTCTGTGTTAGACACACCGCGTCCATCTCCTTTGTAACACTATCTAAAACTGTATCCTTCGACTCGTACTGAGTCCGATCGGTGTTCGCCTCGAACACACAAAGGGCCTGTAACACTGAGATCTCCATTGCACTGACTCGCACAAGGTTCGCGTCTGTGTTAGACACAGCGCGCCCATCTCCCTTGCAACTCAATCTGTAACCGCGTCCTTCGACTCGTACAAGGACCGATCGGTGTGTTCGCCTCGAACACGCAAGGGACCTTTAACATTGAAATCTCAATCGCGTCTGAGCGCATAGACTCGTACAGGACTCGCACCGGTGCCAGGACACCGCGTCCGTCCCCTGTGGGTCTCCTACAACTACCTGGGGTGGTTCTTGGGGGTCCCTCGATTCTAGATGCCCTAGACCTAGGTCTAGCAAACTAAGATTGTGATATTCGATTGTGCTAAACTTATTTTGATAATATTTGACTTGTACATATGTTCCTGACCTCTAATCTCATAAAGAGATTAGTAGAGAGTGTTTATTAATAAATACATATATATTTGATATATATACCTGTGTGGTGTCTTTTCATTTGGTGATTCAAGAGATTGTGTGGTAAAACAAGCTGCTTTACATTCCTTCAAGACTTAGCCTGAAGGCTGCTCTCCACAGCTACCACTAGGATAGCTTTCTATAAAGGTTGTCTTAAACCTATCTACCATAAGAGTCGAATTGGTCTGGTGCAAGGTGTCCACTTTAATTAGTGAACAGCATATGCCAGGCCAACTTCTCACAGTTAGCAATGGCAAATCCTCTACGGTCGTGCGAGTGGATTTGACATTACTAATGTGGAAATGCCATTTTGGGAAAGTGGGCATTTTTGTGCTCCTGGCTCTGTGTGCTTGTCAGCCGGTCTACAATCCACTGGGTGCTGGGGGACATCTACATCTGTGCATTCCTGATGGGCCATAAATGAGGGGCTCAAGAGAAATTGCAGACCTCTGACTCTGAGGGGCCTTCCTGGGATGGATACTAGGGGGTGGGATTGGCACCTGCATTCCAAGGGGCAGGATATTGGCCCCACTAAAGATATTGATGAAGCCTCCAAGGATTGGATGGCAGACTGAACAAAATTTAGAGAGGGCCTGTGCATTTCGAAGGTGGCCTTTTGAACTGATCTCCTCTTAAAATACCATTATTGGTATAACTACTGGGGCTCTGCCTTCAGGAGGTAGAGATGCTTTTGGGATTTTGAACTATACTGTGCTGTTTCGATGCTGCGACATCGACAAGAGGAACCTTTGGGGCAGGAGGGATTTCAGCTGGATTATCCGCAGACTTCTGGTGGCCTGGGGCTTGTCATGCTTCAGGAAGGGAACAATCAATTGGTGGATTTTGCCTGGATGTTGCTGGCCTAAAGCTAATGGCCAACTGTTGTGGCCCAGGTCCCTAAACACACTCAAAGGGCCGGTTGGCTGGCCTCCTGTTCACGAGATCCCAGGGATAGAAAGGATCTCCCCATTTCCATGGGATCTTAAGGACTGCGCAGGGTGTGGCAGTAACGTGTGGAAGTGATCGTTGGTTGGGACAAGGACCGTCCTAACGTATGCCGTAATCACACGGTGACGAAGAGTGTGATCGTGAAGATCAGCGGCCCACTTGGGGTGCCGGAACGTGAGGAGTTTGAGGAGTGCGGGGAAAGTTTGCCGAATCAAAGGGACCTGTGCTTGCAACCAGGGGCGTCTCCTCCACTAAGGCGGAGGAGCGCCCCCCCACTGCTTTGCAGCAGTGTAAATAAAGGAAAAATAAAATCGCTCTATCATTTTATTTTTTCCTGCTGCAGCAGCTGGGTGGGGCGGGACTGCTCTGCTCATGGATCACAGGAGGATTGGTGGGCACTTTGTAAAGCGCTCAGACCAATCACAACGCTACTTTGCAGCATTGTGATTGGCTAAGGCGAGCCTGGGTGCTTCCTGTTCCGGCTGCCACGGAGGAGATACGCCCCCCCCGCCACACCCGATCTGTGCCGGCCGCCCCTACTTGCAACCAGAAACCTGTACTAGCTTGCACTCCTTAGCATGTGCTGTCCGAGGGTTGTTGGGGGAAGTTTGCGAGTCCGCGGGACCCAAGCTGTAAGCCTAGACTGTCTCCAACCTCCAGATTGGAGGGAAGACAGTACATGACCTCACGGCCTCCGTCTGAGGTCGCCGGCCCCCTCTCCCCAGACCCACGCCGCAAGGTACTCTGTTGTTGAGAATATCGTGACTGCATCGAAGGGGTCTCGTTGCACCTTGGGTGCACCCATGGCTAGCTGCCTGAAGCAACTGCAGCTCCCACCCCCGCCTGAGGAGAGACATTTCTCCAATTTGGAAGCGTGCCAGCTTCCGGTATCAGTGTTTTGGTGGGGGCGGGGGTTAGTGATCCCGCCCTCGTAGAAGTGCTGCTGGATGTCTGAAAACCTAATCTGGAGGGATGAAACCAATTAACTGTTTCCGCTTTAGGTGGCCCCGACAATTAAATCAAAGTGTCGCCAGCAGGTGTAGCGTGTATCGTTGGCCGGTGTAGTTTAAGTGGCTGAGGGGCTGGGTCTCGTGTCGTAGTCAAAACCTGTGATTGCTTGACCATTACAACTGTTCAGGGTATGCGATATTGGTAATGTCGTGTTTTATGCTAATATATGTTTCTGTCGCTTTTGATGTAGGAGGTATTGCTTGGATCGTGAACACCTCGGGGAAGTATGCACATGTTTTTATGTGCCTACGAAGCTGAGGGGGTAACGGGGCAAGTGAATACCTATGACTAGTACATATATGTTCCTGCCGTTCTGCTGCTAATGGGAGAATTCATCAATTGCATATAACTGTAAAGCATATATCCACTATGTATGTCTTTTTGATTTCAGTCTGTGTGTGTAATACAGAGACCAGTGTTTTACACATGCGGTGTGGAGTCTTAAGTCGTGTACTCAGTATGTTGCGAGGGTGGTGCTGTGCCAATACTTTACACTGTGACCCTGAGGAAAAAGCCTGACTGCTCTGTGCCAAGCTACCCAAGGGTGAGCACAGGATTTCGGACAAGTGTATCGTACTCATCCTATCGAGGAGGGTGGAATCTGTCTGGCTTCGATGCATCCCAGCCAGCCAGAAACCGCTGGGTTTAACACCTGCCAGATCTCGGTCCCAGCAGCTATTTCCCCAGAGAAACATGCTGAATTTGTCCTGGTGTCATATTCCGACACAATAACATAATACAGCAGCATCCACAAGTTGTCTGCATTCAGTTCAGTGCAGCAACGTGCAGGCAGCGAGAGGGCTTTCTTATTTTAACATCGGGCTAGGAGCAAAATAAAGGCCTAATTTAAAGGACCATTGACCCTCCTGTAGTTCAAATGTCATTTTTGCTAAGAGCCATCTGAAGCCTAACACCTAAACACCAATGCAGTGAAAGGAAACGTAGGCACACAGCTTGTTACCACTTCTGTTGTACCAGTGTAGGGTGTTAGAGCGCTTTACATCACACACACGGGCACAATAAATCATACAAGTGTTTAAATCTTTGTACAGGAAATATTACATAAGACAATGAGGGTTATAAGATGTAGGACTGACATATTGTCCCTCCTCGTAGACGTATGTTAAGAGTGAATGGAGAAAAACAAAGAAAGGATATAAAACATGACTTAGTGATAGTGGTTCTCTGTACTAACAAGATTGTATTACTTCTCAAAGCAACCCAGTCTCAGGATAACAACAATTTGAGAAAAAACACATTAAGGATCTAAACCCATGACTTCGAATTTGTATGCAGCGTGTTGATTCCGGTAAATAGATCCCTGATCTATATTAGAAGGTTTGCAACTTAGGAACTTGATGTAACAAAATGATCTTAGTGTCAAAAGCAGTAGTCCGCTTACCTATATAAATAAAATACAAATCTGTGATCTGCGTGTTACACGATGTGCTTTGCAACAGGCACATTAACTGTCTATTCCTCATCTGAAAGAGACTATTAGTTATAGATTCCTTACCGTAGAATTACCCCCAGGGGTCAGACTGGATCCAGAGAAATCTTTTCATAGCAGTACCCCTGCGCGTTGATAGCATTCGGTGTCATGGTCGCCAGGATGACATCGCGGTATCTACTTAGACGTCGCCCTCGCGTGCTGACGTCAGTTCTTTCTTTTTCCGCGCCAGCCAGCGCAGATCCGGAGAGAGTGGTACCTCTAGTCACTTTTTGACTACTATTTTTTGACTTTTGTCGACCTCTTTTCGAGTTGTTCGACTACTGGTGCACGTAGGGATGTCCCGTCCTCGGACCGGCTTGAAGGCTTGTGACTCCTGTCACAAATTGATGTCAGTTATGTACCCGTACCTCGTGTGCCTTTGGTGTTTGGAGCGCGACCACGACCCGAAGTCGTGCTCCGACTGCCGGGCCATGGACCTAAAGTCTTTACGGGAGCGGTACCAAAAGCTTCTTGAGGCCCGGCAGTCCGCTCCGCGCCGTTGGAGGTCCCGGTCGAGAGGGAAGTTGCGGGACCGGTCACGGAGCCATCACCACCACTCATCATCGAAGTCTTCGGGTAAGTCAAAGCACAAAAAGAAGGCGAAGAAGCATCGTCGCTCTCCCCGTCCGTCGGCCGACACGGGATGCGGATGGTGGTCATCCTGCGGCCCTGCCTGCGGAGCCTGCTGGGTCGGCTCTGAGCTTCCCTCCTTTTCCGGGAGCCGGTGCGACAATTGCCCAACTTCGTAGTTTTTACGATGCCCTTCACTCGATCTTTGGGCAGCCCGACTCCGCCGGCGCGCCTTCGGGCCCCTTCTAAACCAGCGGCTTTGGCCCCGGCGCCATAGCGCCTCCAGGGATCTAGGCCTGGATCCGGATCGGCGCCGGTCGACCTTATGACACCTCCTCCGGCATCTACTCCACTGACGGCACCTCAGACGCCGGTTGTCCCCCCAGCCGGCGTAGAGTCCGGCCTCCACCCTGTCCTGGAGCCGGGCCGACGTCGACCGATGCCGGAACCGGCGCGGAGCGGTACTTTTGTACCATTGTTCTATTCTGGCGTTCCTTTTCGCCCTGAGTGGCAGCCAGAAGAGGACGAGGAGGACTGGGAGGGGTCTGGTGACCCTTTAGCTGACCAGTTGAGTGAACCGGACTGTAGAGAGGAGTTGGGTGACGCCAGTGGTCTGGACACCTCACCAGACCCTGGTATGCTTTCTCCCCCTACCGTGGCTACGGAGGAGGGAGCCTCATACGCAGTGGGGTTGCGTAGGGTGGCTGAGGCCTTGAACCTTGAGCTTCCTACGGTGGCGGTCAGGACCAACCTCCTGACCGAGGTGCTTTAACCAGCAGCGGCCTCTTCGGAGCCCCTACTGCCGTTCAATGAGGCCCTTACTGACATCCTTCTGGGCACCTGGTCCAAGCCCAGCACAGGGGCTCCTGAGGATATGATGATTGCCCGACGCCACCGCCCGGCCCTGGGCGACCCACTTTTCTTCTCCCAACACCCTACCCCTGAGAGCTTGGTGGTCCAAGCCTCTACTTCTAAGGGCGCATTCCCTACTGCTCCCCCAGATAGGGAATCCAAGAAGCTGGATCATCTTGGGAAGAAGATGTTTTCTTCCGCCATCTTGGGACTGTTAATCCCACTCTGTGTGGGATACGGTTGCGCAGGTGCTGCCACAGTGTCCGGAGGAGGCCCGAGCCACTCTCTCCCGTGCAGTCGCTGAGGGCAGAGATGCAGCGAAGTTCGCCATTAGGTGTGGGCTGGACACCGCCGACTCGCCAGGCAGAACTATTTCAACGTCGGTAGCCCTGCGACGCTTCGCCTGGCTGAGGTTCACTGGCTTTTCGGGCGATGTCCAATCGACTCTTTTGGACATGCCCTTTGATGGCTTGTTTGGGGACAAAGCGGACAACGCGCTCGAGCGCTTTAAGGATTCTAGGGCTACGGCCAGGTCCTTGGGCCTCGCCACCACTTCTCGCCCCGCGCAGTCTGCTTTTCGCCCCCTTCGTGGCTACGGAAGGGGTGCCCCACCACGTTCCGCCCAGAGCCACAGGCCTGCGCAAACTGTTAAGCCTCTGCGCGGCCGGGGATGTGGGACCCAGGGTCGGGGGCCAGCAGGCGGGCCAGTCCACCAGCGTCCCCTCTGCAGCAGCCTCCAAATCCTCCTAGTCTGACCTTTCAGGGCCACCAGTTGTCAGTGGGCGGCAGGATCCGCCATCACCTTCCCCACTGGCAAACAATCACGTCGGACAGGTGGGTTTTGCAGATAGTCCGAAGGGGCTACTCCCTCCCCTTCAAGACTACCCCTCCATCCATGCCACCACAATTCCATCGTATGTCGGAGGATCACTTGGCCCTTCTCCATCAGGAAGTTACGGCTCTCTTGGCCAAGGGGGCTATCGAGCGAGTTTCTGCCCCAGAAGTAGGTCGTGGCTGTTATTCCCACTACTTTCTGGTGCCCAAGAAAGACAAAGGCCTGCATCCTATCTTGGATCTCAGGAACGTCAACCGCTTTCTCCGGAAGGAGAAGTTCAAAATGTTGACATTGGCTCCGGTCCTGTCTGCCCTCAACCCTGGAGACTGGATGGTAGCGTTGGACTTGCACGATGCTTATTTCCACATCCCCGTCCTGCCGACCCACAGGCGTTACCTACGGTTCCTGTTAGGCCACGAGCACTTTCAGTTTACCGTGCTCCCCTTTGGCCTTACCAGCGCCCCTCGGGTGTTCACGAAAGTAATGGCGGTGGTCGCAGCTCATCTGCGCAGATCAGGGGTTCCAGTCTTCCCCTATCTCAACGACTGGCTGTTGAAGGCAAGTTCGCCCCAGGCTGTCGTTTCCCAACTCCAGACTACGGCAGACTTCCTGCATTCGCTGGGGTTCACTATCAATGTGCCGAAGTCACACCTGATTCCCTCTCAGAAGCTCCTTTTCATCGGAGGGGTTCTGGACACAGCGCAGTTTCAGGCTTATCGTCCTGAGCAGCGAGTCCGGGATATTCGGGCTATGATACAGATGTTTCAGCCTCTATCCCGGGTCTCGGTCAGAATGACCATGAGGCTGCTGGGTCTCATGGCCTCCTGCATCCTGCTGGTGGATCATGCCAGGTGGCATATGCAGGCTTTGCAGTGGGTCCTGAAGTTCCAGGGGGCACAGCATATGGGGAACCTTTCCGATTGCGTCCAGATCTCAGAGGGCACTGCACACCAATTGCAGTGGTGGCTAACGAACCAGGATTGGGTCACTGGCAGATCCCTCTCCATTCCCCGCCGAAGTTCACTATGGTGACAGATGCATCACTTCTGGGGTGGGGCGGCCACATGGGAGAGGTGGAGATCACAGGCCTCTGGTCTCCGGCGGAGTCCGGGCTCCACATCACTCTTCTGGAGCTCTGGGCAATTCGTCTTGCACTGAAGGCATTCCTCCCCTCTGTCCGGGGAAGAGTAGTGCAGGTGTTCAGACAACACCACCGCCATATAATACTGCAACAAACAGGGCGGGTGGGGTCGTGGACCCTAAGGCAAGAGGCTCTCCGCCTTTGGGCATGGCTGGAACATCAGGGCATATCTCTGGTGGTTCAACATCTGGCAGGCTTACTGAACGCCAGGGCGGACGAACTCAGTTGCAGGTGCATGATGGATCACGAATGGCGTCTTCACTCGGAGGTGATGCAAGGTCTCTTTCAGCATGGGGAGAGCCTTGGTTAGATCTATTCGCCACCGAAGAGAACGCGCAGTGTCAGCAGTTCTGCGCATTGGAATTTCCAAGGCGGCACTCGCTCTGCGACGCTTTTTGCTGCGAGTGGAGTTGCGATCTTCTATACGCCTTTCTGCCTATACCACTTCTGCCCAGAGTGCTGAAGAAGATCAAGCGCGACCGGGCCCAAGTCATTCTTGTGGCTCCGGATTGGGCACGAAGAGTCTGGTATCCCGAGCTCTTACACATGGCCATCGATCCTCCAATCAGACTGCCTCTTCGGGAGGATCTTCTGTCGCAGCAGCAGGGTATGGTCCTCCACCCAAACCTGTCCAGCCTCCGCCTCCTTGCATGGAGATTGAGCGGCTACAGTTGACAGCTTTCGACCTTCCTCCCGAAGTCTGTAATGTTATCTTGGCAGCCAGGCGTCCCTCCACTAAAACGGTATACGCCTGTAGATGGAACAAATTTGTGGCATGGTGCACAGCAAAGGCTGTGGATCCCCTTTCTGCCCCTCTTTCAGAGGTTCTCCTCTTTCTTCTTTCTTTGGCCCAGCAGGGCTCTGCTCTGGGCACCCTTAATGGCTATCTTTCGACCATTTCGGCCTTTCTTCTTCTTCCTGATCAGCCTTCTCTTTTCAAGTCCCCTATTGTAAATGGATTTCTTAAGGGCATTACTCACCTCTTTCCTCCTATTCTTTTCTTAATGCCCCAGTGGGACTTGAACTTGGTCTTGACGTACCTTATGTGCGCTCGTTTCGAGCCGCTACATAATTGTCCTCTCAGACTCTTGACTTTAAAAACTGCTTTTCTGGTTGCCATCACCTCTGCTCGCAGGGTGAGTGAGCTTCAGGCTCTGTCTTCTAAGCCTCCTTTCCTTGCTATTCATCCGGACAAGGTTGTCCTTCGAACTAGGCCTTCTTTTCTCCCCAAAGTGGTTACCTCTTTCCACATTGGACAGACCATCACTTTACCCACCTTCTTCCCGCCCCCGCATTCTTCAAAGGAGGAGGAAAAACTCCACCGTCTGGGTCCAAAACGTGCGCTATCTTTCTATTTGGATCGCACAAAACAATTTCTGGTGAATGACCAGCTCTTTGTTGGCTATGTGGGCGCCAAGAAAGGTCGGGCCAAAACGGACCATCTCTCGTGGGTCTTTCTTTGATCAAAATTTTGATCTTTCTTGGCAAAGAAGGAACCTCTGGTAGGACTGCGCGCCCATTCCTCCAGGGCGACGGCAGCCACTACTGTTCTGGGACGTGGAGTCCCCCTTGGTGACATCTGCCAGGCAGCCACGTGGGCATCCCTGCACACGTTCACGAAACACTACTGCCTGGACAGTCGAGTCCGGGGGGACGGCTACTTTGACCGTTCAGTTCTCCAGGATTTTCTGGTGTGAACTTAGTTTGCAGACCCACCTCCGGGGTTGATATTGCTGGGGTATCTATTCTAAGGTAAGGAATCTATAACTAATAGTCTCTTTCAGATGAACAAGTTACTTACCTTTGCTAACGATATATCTGTAAGAGAGATATATTAGTTATAGATTCCTTACCGCCCCACCCATCCTCCCCGTTCTGCGAACTGACTTTTAGGGTAAGGGACTCCCTTTCAGGGCCTAGTTTTGTGCACCAGTGGTCAGTGTCTTGCATGGCTCTGTGCTTCTGGCGTGGAATATCGTGTAAAGAACTGACAGCATCCGAGGGCGGCGTCTAAGTAGATCCCGGCGACCACGACGACGAACGCGGAGTCGACCGACGCCACCTATCGACGCGCAGGGGTGCTGCTACGAAAAAAGTTCTCCGGATCCAGTCTGATGCCTGGGGTAATTCTAAGGTAAGGAATCTATAAATAATATATGTATCTTACAGATATATTGTTACCGAAGGTAAGTAACTTGTTCTTTGAGTCAAAACTGTGATTGGACGATGTATCTGACATTATAATGACAGGCTCTTTGACATATGATAACGTGTAATGCCATAAGTGTGAATGTCCTGTTCGCCTATCTGTGCTGCCATAGATTCCAACTGTCCGCCTCGGTTGAAACTGTACACCTATTATGTCTTTATTACAAAAGATAAATAAAGGTTATAAAAAAAATAAACTGTGACTGGACAAACCACAGAACTCTCCCAGAACTGTGTTAACCACTAGAGTTATCTTACCGCTATTTTAATTCCCTCAGAAAGGCTGTGCACACAATGATCTCTGCAGCAGGTGTGTTAACCCTCCAAGATATTTCAGAATGCAGCCTCTTTGTCACCAATTAAGTAATCTAGAACAGACTTACTGTCACATATGTCCTCCATTGCCACTTTCTTTGAAGCAGATGAATGTACGAGTTTACTGTCAGGCTCTGCTTTTCTAGTTTCTCCCCGCGTGACCCCACCCCTTGACAGCCAGTTTGTGGGGTCCTGGAGTCCATTTTTTCCAATTCCAGCACTGGTAAGAGACTCGAGGGTGCCGTGGGGGTCTAACGGATATTGCGAGAGGCTCCCTTCTGATTTGACAGTGGTACGTACCAAGGGACAGTGTGTGTGTGTGTGTCCCAGTAGCTGGAGGGAGGCCTGCCTTTGGTTGACCCGCTCAGGGCGCACACTGCGTCGGTAATACTGTAGCTCGCCCCCCCTTCCCCCGGGGCCTGCAGCGCTGCTCCTAATCACAGCCCTGCTCAGTCACCTGCTTTGTTCCCTCTTGGAGTAGAAGGACGGCCGTCTGCTCGCAACATGCAGCTTATCGGATAAGGCGGAGAGCCCTCCAGGTTGAGAGGGACTCGTTCTTACACGCGCTCATGTCACTGAATATGGAATCATCTCTCGCGCGTCCAGAGCAGGTGCTGGGGAGGCGGCCGCGCTACAGCGATTTTGCCTTTCGGTATCGGGACCCAGTATCTGTCGTGCGCTAAGCCTCTGAAGTTGAAGTATCGCCGTGTCGGGCCTCTGCGATCTCTCCCCAGGCCCTGGTACCCAATGCCTTGCTCTCGCTGCTGCTTGTTGATTGGTGGGCTTGGCCAGAGACCACGCTCAGCTGCTCCACCTCGCATTAGGAAAACCAGTTCCCTTCACTCGTTCAGAGCCAGGCTTCTCTCTCTGGCAGATTTATCTTCAAGTGGATTGGGAGGGACAGAAGAAGGGGTCCAGGATGAGAGCACCACATGCCCGTCTGCACTTCTGCCGCGCTTGGGCTGCTGCCTGCCCCTGTCATCCAGCTCCCAAATGACCCTCTTACTGAGCTGTCAGAGCACTGACCTTGCCTGGGGCCCCACTCTTGTTCGTTTCTCTGCCTGCCACTGTCATCCAGCTCCCATATTCCCCGGCTTTGAGCTGCTTCGCGCTGAGCTTGCCTGGGGCCCCACTTTGGCCCTACTGTTGTTCCTCTGCCTGCCCCTGTCAGCCAGCTCCCAAATTCCCGGTTGTTGAGTTGCTTAGCGCCAAGCTTATTGGAGGCCCCACTTTGGCCCCACTCTTGTTTGCTCCTCTGCCTGCCCCTGTCATCCAGTTGCTCAAATGACCCTGTTGTTGAGCTGCCTGAGCACTGAACTTGCCTGGGGCCCCACTTTTGCCGCACTTTGGCCCCACTCTAGTCTGTTCCTCTGTCTGCCCCTGTCATCCAGCTCCCAAATCCCCTTTGATTGATCTGCTGGAGCACTGAACTTGTCTGTTGCGACACTGTCATTAAAGTTCCCAGACTCTTGGAATCCTGATATCTAGAGCCTCTGTCCTTCCCTGAGGTTCTCTTAAATCTGACCGGCCTGCTGTTAAGCTGCTGGGCGTTCTCTGTTGGTAAGCTGTTGAGGGTTATCTGTGGGTAAGCTGCTTGGGGCACTTTGTTGGTAAGCTTCTGGGGTCCTCTGTTGGTAAGCTGCTGCGGGTCCTCTGTTGGTAAGCTGCTGCAGGTCCTCTGTTGGTAAGCTGCTGCGGGTCCTCTGTTGGTAAGCTGCTGGGGGTCCTCTGTTGGTAAGCTGCTGCGGGGTCCTCTGTTGGTAAGCTGCTGCGGGTCCTCTGTTGGTAAGCTGCTGCGGGGTCCTCTGTTGGTAAGCTGCTGCGGGGTCCTCTGTTGGTAAGCTGCTGCGGGGTCCTCTGTTGGTAAGCTGCTGCGGGGTCCTCTGTTGGTAAGCTGCTGCGGGGTCCTCTGTTGGTAAGCTGCTGCGGGGTCCTCTGTTGGTAAGCTGCTGGAGCCACCTGCCGTTGAGCTACCCGGGGCCATGGCCTTGAGTCTCACAATTTTGAGGCAGCCTGGAGTCAGTTTTCGTATGCTTTGACGAGTGGGGTTTGGTTGTTACTGAGTGGCATCCAACTCTGTTGTTGTGTAGTGCTTGGGACCTCTGTGTCCTTACTTGGACCACTGTGACTTTGACTTATTTAGGCCCCCTCCGAGTTTGGTTTACTTGCAGCCTCCTGTCATTTCACTACCTTTGATGTCCCTACCATTGCCTGGCACCAACTTTTGTTGCGTTTCTTTAGGCAACTTCCTTGCAGGTTGCCTGGGGACTCCATTGCATTGTATTGACTGGGGCATACTCGTGCTAGGTTGTGGAGGACTCCCTGCCGTTGAGCTACTTGGAACCCCTGTTATTGTCTAGACCCAAATCATTGAGCTTCTAAAGGACCACCTTCCGTTCTCCACCCTGTGTTATTAAACTGACTGTGACCCCTGTCGTTGAGCTGCCAGGCGCCACCTGTCAATGATTTAACTGGGATCTCCTGTCATGGTGCTGCCTGGGGGGTCTCCTATCAATGAGCTGCTTGCTTCGCCTACCGATGAGCTGTCCACTTCAGCCTTTCCTGTAACCACATTGTTACCCTTCTCCCTGTTAAGTAGCCTGGAGTCACCGGCGAGCTGCTTGGGACTTACTGTTGTGTTCCCTAAAGCCCCCTTTCTCTTATGTTGCCTGGGTTCCCTTGCGGTTGAGATGCCTGGGTTCCCTTGCGGTTGAGATGCCTGGGTTCCCTTGCGGTTGAGATGCCTGGGTTCCCTTGCGGTTGAGATGCCTGGGTTCCCTTGCGGTTGAGATGCCTGGGTTCCCTTGCCGTTGAGATGCCTGGGTTCCCTTGCCGTTGAGATGCCTGGGTTCCCTTGCCGTTGAGATGCCTGGGTTCCCTTGCCGTTGAGATGCCTGGGTTCCCTTGCCGTTGAGTTGCCTGGGTTCCCTTGCCGTTGAGTTGCCTGGGTTCCCTTGCCGTTGAGTTGCCTGGGTTCCCTTGCCGTTGAGTTGCCTGGGTTCCCTTGCCGTTGAGTTGCCTGGGTTCCCTTGCCGTTGAGTTGCCTGGGTTCCCTTGCCGTTGATTTGCATGGGTTCCCTTGCCGTTAAGTTGCCTGGGGTTCCTTACATTTGAATTGCCTGAAACTCTCAGGCCTTTAAGCTGGCTGCGGTCTTCTTTTGTTAACCTGCCTAAGGACTTCTGCTGTTGATTTACCTGGGATCATTTGCTGTGATTTCTGTGGGGTCTTCTACCATTATGTTGCTTAGGGACCTTGCCATTGACCTGCCTGGATCCATCTGCTATTTAGTTACCTGAGCCATCCTACCCTGAGCCATCCTATCATTTAGCTGCATGAGGTCCTCTTCCCTCCCAGTGCTTTTTGTTCGATGCACTTGAATTGCCTGAGGGTACCATGCTGTTGATTGGCTTGGAGTCAGTCGTCCTTGAGCTGCCTAGGACTCCTCTTTAGATGAGCTGCCTAAGTCCTCCCCCTGTTAAGCTCAGTAGGCCCCTAGCTGTTGAGCTCCCTATTGCCTCCTAACTTTGATTTCTCTAAGGCCCTCTTCCTTTGGTCTCTCTAGGGCCCTCTTTTTTTTAGCTTTCTAGGGCATTATTCTATTAAGGTATGTATGACCTCCTCCTGTTGAGCTCCCCAGGGTACTTTTCCTTTGAGTTCCCTAGTGCCTCCTTACCTTGAGCTTGTAGGAACCTCCTTACATTGACCTCCCTACGGCCTCCTTACATTGAGCTTCCCAAGGCCTCCTTACAATGCCCTCCTTTGGCCTTTTTCTGGTTGAGCTCCCTGTGACCTCCCTCTGTTGAGCTCTCGGGGGCCCTCTTCCATTAAGGTACCTAAGGCTGCATCCTGGTGTGTTCCCTGGGGCCCTTCTCTGTTGAGCTCCCTATGGCCCTCTTCTGTTGACCTATCTAGGGCTCTGTTCTATTGCGCTCCCTGTGGTTTGTCTCTGGTACTACGCTATTTCTATTTGAGGAGCAGTAGCTTGGATGATGTGGTTAGAGATGTGATCAGTGATTTCATTAATGATGTTGTCAGTGATGTCATCAATGATGTAATTTAACATGTCATGAGTGATGTATTATTAGAGGGCATAATCAGTGCGTGGCGGGAGCGCAATTATAGTTAGCTCAGTAAACTATAACTGGTGAATTTTTTTAACAGTTTTTATATTATTACAACATCTAACTATAACTTCAGTCATGAGCACAATCTTCATCATCGTCTGTTTGTGGGTGGCTGCACCAGTTATATCTGTGGCCCCTTGTGTTCCTCCCTAAAAATCATGTCTTCGAGATGCCACTGGCCATAGCCCCCCCTGCATGGATGCTCTGCATAGGAGTTCTCGGTGAGGGTGGGTTTCTTCATGGTGGAAGGGAGGGAACTGAGGTGGCGATGCGTTGCTGACCGGTCGGGAGGACACTGCCATTGACTCGTGGCCTCTCTCTAAAGCAAGCGCAGAACAACAGCTGAACTCGGCTACTAGCTCTCAGGTCTGCCTTTGTGACTTGGGAGCAGTTCGAAGCTTCTCTACAGTGCGGCGTTATAATTAAAAGCAAATAATGCGCATCTATAGAGACCTCTTCACTGGGATGAGAGTCATTAATCCACTACTGAAGCTGGAGTGTGAAGTGTTTGAGTGCAGCAGGTGGTGTTCCCTCAGCCTCCGCTGGGGTGGAGGGCAGCAGAGGCCTGCGGGGGAAGTGGTACAGACCAGAGGGCAGCCTGTTGGATAGCCTTGACCCTTATTAAAAATGGTAAAGCGCTCCCCAGAGGGTTCATGTGGTGCAGATCCGAGCGTTTCCTGAGCTGTTGCTGCTAACAAGACCTCTCCTAACGAGCAGTGCTGCCCATCTAGTGCCAGTCCCAGCACCGGTGCCTGACCCACCTGTAAACAAGGTCATCACTTTCCTTTCCACGAGGATGCAGCATTACAATCTGTTCCCGATAAATGGAGGGGGATTGCTTTGTACAGAAGGATTTGCCGTTCACAGTGTTTTCTAATAATAATGTGTTTTTTACATAGCACCTAACACACCACACTTCTACTATTTCTAAGTGCTGTTGGTATAGAGTTTGATTGGGGCAATCTCAGCAGCTATTTTTCAATCAAACCAATCAATCAGGGGTTTGTATAGCGTGGCTACTCACCAGTGAGGGTCTCAAGGTGCTGGGGGGAGGGAGGGGTTGCTGGTACTTCTGGGTGTAGGATAATTCGAAGAGGCAGATCTTGAGGTCCTTCTTGAATTGGGTCAGTGACGCGGATTGCCTGAGGTGGAGAGGTAGGGTGTTCCAGGTCTTGGCGGCGAGATAGGAGAAGGATCTTCCTCCGGTTCTGGTCTTGTGGATCCTGGGGACGGAGGTTAGGGTGAGTTGGGCAGAACGGAGTTGTCTGGCGGGTATGTGAAATGCGAGGCAGTGGTTCAGGTATGCTGATCCTTTGTTGTGGAGAGCTTTGTAGGCATGTGTTCGGAGCTTGAAAGTGATTCAATTGTTGACTGGGAGCCAGTGGAGTTGTCGGAGGTATTGCATGATGTGCCTGCGGCGGGGGATGTTGAGTACCAGTCTGGCTGCGTCTTTTTGGACATTCTGTAGCTTCTTGAGCTGTTTCTGGGTGATGCTGGCGTTGAGTCTCCGGAGACTTCGCCTGCTTGAAGTATGACAAACAACCTTCTTGCAGCGCCCGCAATGTTCAGCAAAGAGCATCACCAAAACCACACTCCCTAGCATTAAATAGAATTAATTAGTGTGCCCAATGCTATGAACTCTCAAAAAGGGACCTATCTAGTGAAAAATTGGTCCTAACTGTATTTCTTTTGTGTAACTGTTGTTGCTATAGTTGTATTCTGTAGAAAGATGCATGCCGTCCCACATAAATTGGTGATGGTTCACCTTGACAGTCTTGTTCAGTTCTCTCTATGATCTTTTTAAAGTGTGTATACTCAAAAAGTAATGACAGTATATGACATACACACCCTCTTGCAAAAAGATGTGTGCTGACATATTTTCTAGCGGTTTTTCAACAATTTTTCTTTGCAAGTGTTGTAATGCCAATCTGGATGACCCATGGAATTAACCAGCAATTGTCATTTAGGTCCACAGAGTATCTGACAGTGATATACATTGTGCTTTGAAACTTTAGCAGCAAGCTAAGGCTGTGCACAAAAGAAAAAGCACAGGATTAATAGCGGTGGCGGGGGCAGTTCTTGCGTGATATGTAATTTAACTGCCACCCCCACCACCAATGGGATATTGCATCCCTTGCCCCTTATAGTTCTCCCTTACAAGAGTCACCCATCAGCTCTGCTTCTAGCAATCCAGGCAGGTGGGTTATCTGTATCCAGGACGGCGTACTCCTGCACTCTTTTCTGGGCCCAGCAGTACTTCTTGGCATAAAGGGCATCAAAGGTAAAATACTAGTACTAGCAAAGTAGAAGTAATTCATGGTATATTGGGCACCGCTGGAAAAATACTGGCATACTTGAGGAAATTCTTGGCTTGTGGACACAATTGGCAAAATGCTGGTGCTAGCATACTCGAGGTCATCCTTATTATAAAGTAGGAGAACCTGGCACATGGAGGGTGGCAACTGTGACAATGCTAGCCCTGATGTACAGAGGTGATTTTGTTATGAGATTCAGCCAGTATATGGACAGCTTACATTGCAAAATCCTGGCACTGGTATATTTTGTGATTTTGCTCCCTCGCCACCATCACACGGGACCGTTTGGGGGAGTACTGCAAGGATGTCGGGATGGCTGACGAGGACCAGGGAATTGGTCATGATAGCTGGGCTTGTGTCCCCATATACTAGCGTGGTTCCTGCCAAGTAAGTTGTTCTACCGCCCTCTGTATTTCAAAGTGAGGGCCACTGGTGTGTAGTTTGCAGCCAATAAAGGACGACCAGCTGGTGTACGTATGCAAGCATCCGTCCGCGGTGTGTGCTTATTGTGCATGTAGGCCCTCGGGGTGTACAGCAGCAGTAGAGGTGCTGCTGACTTCTTGAAGCCGGCCGGCTTGTGGTTAGTCACTGCACCCTGTTCTTTTCCTTCAAGTGCCGCATTGCCTTAACTTTATCAAGGGAGTGAGAAGGGGTAAGGACCAGGGACTCTTGTATGCATGATTGTCTGTGGTTGTTGTGTAAGTATGCCCTGTGGGTGTAGTGCTGCCTACCTCTTGAAGCCGCTCGGCTTGTTTCTTTCCTCCCTGTTCTTTTCCTTCAAGTGCCGCATTGCCTTTACTTTATTAAGGGAACGAGAAGGGGTAAGGAACAGGGACTCTTGTAATGCATGATTGTCTGCGGTGTGTGGTTGTTGTGTAAGTATCCCCTGCGGGGTGTAGTGCTGCTGACTTCTTGAAGCCGTCCGGCTTGTGGTTAGTCACTGCACCCTGTTCTTTTCCTTCAAGTGCCGCATTGCCTTTACTTTATTAAGGGAACGAGAAGGGGTAAGGACCAGGGACTCTTGTATGCATGATTGTCTGTGGTTGTTGTGTAAGTATGCCCTGTGGGTGTAGTGCTGCCTACCTCTTGAAGCCGCTCGGCTTGTTTCTTTCCTCCCTGTTCTTTTCCTTCACGTGCCGCATTGCCTTAACTTTAACAAGGGGGGTGAAAAGGGCGGGCTCTCTTGTAATGCATACTACATCACAAGCAGCCAATATCAGGCCTCATTACTAATTAAAGAAGGCAGGAGTAATTGGCAGAACACTGCACCAAGGAGGCAGCTTGATGAAGTGCCCTTGTCCAAGCTTTGGGGACCCACGCTGGGCACTAACCTGATAGCTACAAATAAACAAACCTGATAAATAATAGATAGTTTGATCAGATGGACCCGGCATTATTTAAATTAATAGGGATTAGAATGAGGAGCCCTGGAGTGCCTTTTTTGCTTATGATGAAGTATCGGAGAGGCTAAGAAGTTTGCATTGAGTGCCAACGATTTGTAGACCCTGCCGGAGTAAACAAGGCAAACTGTGGCCATTTCTCATGTTTCGGTGATTGAGCGTTGGGGGCAGCCTCCATGGCCGCTCCTACCGCCCGCTGGTAAAGGGCTGAGATCTCTGGGTTTGTGTTCTTGTGTTTTCTGCTCTGGTTGATGGAGTTTCTGAAGGCATAAGTTTGACATCACATTGTAAAAGGGACTCTAGAAACAAGCTTGTGTAGTACAACAGTGAGCACCGCTTCGTAGTATGTGTTGCAGCCCCAACCCTCTCGCGTGAAGCATGTATTGCAAAAGTACTATTGGGTATGTAAGTGGGAAGTCAAATGGGCAAACTACTTATGTAGCCATTACCTCTGCTCCCTGTGTTTAGGAATCAAGTGCCACATTGCGTCAGGTGCAAGTACAGTGCGATAGCAGTTTAGAACAAGCATTGGCAAAGCTAATAGGTCTGGTATTGGCCACCAGCCTTTTGACAATTCCTGTTTTGTCTTGTCATAGCTTTTGCAACAAATTATTGTTCGGAAAGCTGCCGGGCCCTCATCAATCGAAAAAAAACACACAAAAATGTTGTATTAGTCTCAAAACAGCACACATTGCCATTGTAGTTCCTGGCAATGAAGAGAATTAGTTTGTGTGGTGATGTGCTTCTTTTAAAAGGAGTGCAAGCTGTAATTCATAGTGAAGTCAGCCAATGGCTGAAGTGGCCTGACCTTTTGCCCCTTAATGCATGCTGGAGTGGGTGAAAGAAAAATGTGAATAACAAAACCACAAACTAATGGATGAAGTCTGGCTAAAAAACCCTTTAAGTAACTATTATACAATCAATCAATCAGGGGTTTGTTAAAGCGCGACTACTCACCCGTAAGGGTCTCAAGGCGCTGGGGGGTGCAGGTTCCATCCATCAAGGAGGGGTCTCTCGAAGAGCCAGGTTTTGAGGTTTCTTGCGAAGATGGGGAGCGATGTTGTCTGTCTGAGGTGGAGCGGAAGGGCGTTCCATGCTTTGGCCGCGAGGAAGGAGAAGGAGCGGCCTCCCGATCTGGTCTTTCTGGTGCGGGGGACCACGGCGTAGGAGAGCTGGGCTGATCGTAGGGTCCTTTGGGGTGCGTGGAATTTGAGTCGGCTGTTCAGGTATGCTGGTCCGGTGCCGTGGAAGGCCTTGTGTGTTTGGGTGAGCATCTTGAAGGTGATTCTCGCCTCGACAGGGAGCCAGTGGAGTGTGCGTAGGTGCTGGGAGATGTGGCAGTGTTTTGGCAGGTTGAGGACCAGTCTTGCGGCGGCGTTCTGGATGTTCTGTAGCTTGCGGGTGAGGTTTTTGTTTATTCCGGCGTAGAGTGCGTTGCCGTAGTCGAGTCTGCTGGTGACCAGGGCGTGAGTGACGGTCTTTCGGTGTTCGAGGGGATCCATTTGAAGGTCTTACGAAGGAGGCGGAGGGTGTGGAAGCAGGAAGACGAGACAGAGTTGATCTGGCGGTCCATTTTGAGCTCGGAGTCCAGGATGATTCCCAGGTTGCGTGCGTGGTCCGTGGGGGTTGGCGGGTTTCCGAGGGTGGGGGCCACCAGGTGTCGCTCCAGGCATCGGGGTTTGGGCCCATGATGAGTACTTCTGTTTTGTTGGTGTTTAGTTGTAGGCAGCTGTTTTTCATCCATTTGGCAACGGCTTCCATGCCTTCTCGAAAGTTGCGTCTGGCGGTGTTGGGCTCGTTGGATAGGGAGAGGATGAGCTGGGTGTCGTCTGCGTATGACACGATGTTGAGTCCGTAGGTTCTGACGATGGGGGCGAGTGGAGCCATGTAGACGTTGAAGAGCGTCGGGCTGAGGGAGGAGCCCTGGGGGACTCCGCAGGTGGTAGGTGTGGGGTCCGAGAGGAAAGGGGGAGTCTGACCCGCTGCGTCCTGCCGGAGAGGAAGGAGCGGATCCAGTCGAGGGCCTTGTCCTGGATTCCTGCGTCGTAGAGTCTGCGTATTAGGGTGCGGTGGGAGACTGTGTCGAACGCCGCTGATAGGTCGAGGAGGATGAGGGCTACTGTTTCTCCTTTGTCCAGTAGGGTGCGGATGTAGTCTGTTGCGGCGAGGAGGGCGGTTTCCGTACTGTGGTTTTTTCTGAAGCCGGATTGGGAGGAGTCGAGGATGTTGTGTTCAATGAATGTGGCGAGTTGGATGTTGATGGCTTTCTTGATGACTTTCGCTGGGAACGGGAGCAGGGAGATGGGTCTGTAGTTTTTGAGGTCGGTGGGGTGTGCTGAGGGTTTCTTTAGGAGGGGGTTGACCTCGGCGTGTTTCCAGTCGTCGGGGAACAAGGCGGTCGCCAGGGAGCGGTTGATGGTGTGGCGGAGCATGGGTGCGATGGTGTCGGCGGCTCTGTTGAAGATGTGGTGGGGGCAGGGGTCCGTGGGGGCCCCTGAGTGGATTGACTTCATTGTCTTCAGTGTGTCTTCGGTGGTGAGGGCTGTCCAGTCGTCAATCGCTGGTTTCCAGGTGTCAGGGGTGGTTGGTGAGGGTTCAGTGTGTTGGTTGTCTTCGTCGAAGTTGTCGTAGATGCTCTTGATTTTGTGGTGGAAAAAGGTGCTGAGTTTGTCGCAGAGGTCTTGTGAGGGAGGGATGTCGGTAGACTCGCTAGTGGGTTGGGCGAACTCCTTGATGATGCTGAAGAGTTCCTTGCTGTTGTGCGCGTGGGTGCAGATTCTGTCTTCAATCGCTTTTTTTGTACACATCATTTTTGTAAATCAAAAGGTCTTGGCTAACACAAACTTAAAAAAGCCAATCGGTCTAGCATTGCCTGCCAGGTTTTTACCTTTGAGAAGAAAGGTGAGAATTTTTTTTTTTTTTTTAAATAAAGAGGAAAACGAGAAAAAAAGAGGAAGGTAAGAAAGAGGAAGGCAAGAAAGAAAGAGTGAAAGCAGAAAAGAAAAAAGCAAAGCAAGAGGAAAGAAAAAGGTAAAAAAAACAGCATGGGCTATAGCATATTTTATTTGTTTTTCAATTCTTTATAGTCTTACAAAGTGCGAACCAGAGCACTTTATATATAGAAGAGTGTGTGAACTATGTCCGAAGAGTAAGATGTAGAAATTAAAGGTAGAACACCAATCAAACGTTTAAGACTGTGACGATGAAATAAAATATGATAAACATAGTTTCTTGTGGACTTTTCAACAAAGGAAGGTCTCTCGAAATCAGTTTTCCATGGGCAAAAATGCTATAAAGTGCCCTTTGACTTCTTGGTTAAAAAGCTCAAATGAGGCATTAGTCCTAATGGTTGTAGCAATGGAGTTGCAGATTTTTGGGGCACTTGCAAAGAACAATTGAATCCGTGTTTTTGAACGTCTGAAGAGAGGCCTCAAGTAGGAGTAAGTCAAAACATCTTAGGCAGTGGAAACCTCTGGGTATTGAAAATTTGGGTTTTTCTCCATGTAGAGTTTATGTGCGATCCAAGTGGTTTTGAATGTGTGCCTGGCCTCTGAAAATAGCAAATTCAGAGCTCGAGGAGATGTAGTCAGATCGTCTGGAATCTGATACAAAACTAGCAGTAGCACGTAAGACAGCTTAAAGGAAAGAAGTATATTTTAGGAATGCTGACTAGTATGGAGTTGCCATAGTCAAGCCTCGAGAGGGCTTGATATTGAACTACTGTCTTAAAGTTATTTAAGGGTAAGAGAGGCATGATTCCTCTGAGTAGTCTCATTTGATAATGCAACCATTTGGCTAGGACATGTGTAAAGTTCTTGACCAAAAAAAGCCCAAATATTTGGCATTCTTCAACAGCGGTGGCTTAGATGCCATTAAGCTATGCTGGACTGCAAGTTACATTTGGGACGGGAGAGCAGGAAGAATTCTGTTTTTTGTCCTTTCAGTTTTAGATGATTCAGACACATCCATGATGTGATTGTTCAGAGTTTTGACTATATGAGCTATGTCCTCCGGGAATGAGACTCCTGATAACATAGCATAGACCAGCGTGTAGCGCAGAAGTTGCCTGTTGAAGGCCATGGGTACTGGGTACACATGCTTTCAGTAATTAGCTAAATTTAAGATTATATAATGGCTAGCTGATTGGCTGCTTACACTCTTAATAGCTCTAAACCCAGCCTTTTACAAGTGTGATCTTGGATTACAGAGTTTCAAGTCAGCACTGAGTCTTATGTGCAGTTTTGTCTGAATTTGCAAGATGTTGTTTAAGGAAGTGATGGTTGCCTTGAAAAAAAAAATCTTTTGCACAAGACACATTAATTTTAGATGAATTATTATCCAATAAGACAGCCAATGCGGAGATTTATGGGCAACTGACACATGGTCAAATTTTCAGTAGGTAAGTAGCAGCCATGGTGTGGCGTTTTGAATTAGTAAATTTCTGCACATGACTTTAATAGGTGATCCTAGAAATGATCTATTGCCAGACTCCACTTTTTAGTATATAGGGGCGCTGGGTGCTGGTACTTGATTGGTGGGTGACATAGATGACGCATTGTTTTTCTCAAATTTTAACTGATAGGAGCAGTCTGTTAAAGCTGATTCTATCTGGGTGTTTTTCATGATGGGTGTTGCTGCATTGGCCAGCTATGAGCATGTTCATGTAGTCTCAGGCCAAAGAATTTGTGGTCATCAAGGTGTAAAAGCCATTTTCCTCAAAAAGCTAGAGTTCTCTCACCATGCAAAAATAGTACTAGCTCTACTGCTGGATACTCGGTGCTCTAGTAAATCTGCTGTGGGGATGGATGTTGCTCTTATAAGATTGACTCAGAACCTCACACCATCAAAGACTTAGAGCCGCACACACTCGCTTGGCTCCTCTTCCTGTGTGTGTAGCTTAAGACTGTGGGTGCTGCTGTCATTGTTCATCTGCTTGTGTGGCTGAAAACTGTGAGTGCTAATACATGCCCCCCCCCTTTTGTTTAAGGCTCAAGGCTATATATACTTGAACCATTCACTCTCCTGTTTCTTTAGTTCATATTTGTGTGCACATTGAATGCCCTTTTCTTCCTGTTTCTTTGAGCTGAAAGGGTGAGCGCAGGTTCTGCTGTAGCCCTTTGGGGCTTCTCCTTAACCCTCAGTCCTTCTTTCCTTTCTTTCTGTAGCTATGTTATGCTTTGTTACAGGTATTGGTATATCACATATCAGATACTAATATGGCCACTGGGTGCTTGTAGCTGTACAGCTTAAAACGCACTGCAGGAAGCCGACTGCTCGTTGGGGCAAATTCTCCAACCACAGTGCAAAACTAGCTGCTAGTCCGGTAAACACTATCTACTTTATCTACCCCTTAAAAAAAGTTAAAATAAGGTGTCTACACGTCGAGATTTGTGCACGGTTCACGGTGTAGTGAAGTCGCACCAGCATAAAAAACCCACAAATTTTGCAATCATTATTAGGTTTTTGCGCATGCGATTCTGTTTGACATTTTAATATTCGGTCGGACTAACCAACGTTACGGCCATTGCAGGTGAATGATAACCTGCTGTAACTATACTTTCTCTTTGCTATATAGCCTGATTGTATTGTCATTGAGAAACATAATATAAAACCTCAATAAACAGGTTCAAACAAAAAATATAACGTTACGGCCATATGAGGAGAGGTCTTGGATTAAAGAGCACATTTTACGTTTACTTATTTGTGAGCACGCTATCACGAGCACGTTATTAACGAGTTATTTTGGCTATCACATATTTACGGTGCACATTTCTGTATTTTTACCGCTTGGTTCTCTATTGAGTTTTCATTTTCTGTGAAAAGGATGGCTACAGTGCATGTGGTTCTCCACATTTTGTCAGCACACACCTTTGGTGAATAATTTAGGGTTCCCACTGTTCGATTCTAATATCAAATGTGCAAATTTGTTTACGGTTACCCCTGACTGAAGGTTCTGTACCTGAAATGCATTGGGTATTAATGAAGCAAGATGCCTTTTGAAGATAATTTTGTTCAACATATGAATGTTCAATGGAACTCACGCTTGACCGCAGAGATTGTATATAACGCAGATTGATGCATTTAATAAATAATTTAAAAGTATAATTGGAGAACTTAAGCACAACTTTTGGTTTCAAGAAGAATTGTTTTTTGATTAATGGTGAACAAAGCTCACTGGATTAATTTGTTAGTGCGCCTTAGGACCCGACAGCCCGCCGGCTGCCAGTGGTCCTTGTGTTAGAGGTATTGGTATATCACATATCAGTTACTAATATGGCCACTGGGTGCTTGTAGCTGTACAGCTTCAAAAACCCACTGTAGGAAGCCGACTGCTCGTTGAGTCAAATTCTCCAAGCCCCGTGCAAAACTAACTTCTAGTCCGGTAACACTTTCTATCTTGTCTACCCCTTAGTAGCGCAGGACTGAGACTTCAGGCTTATCTGGAGAAATTGTCAGAAATCAGCAGTACCCACACAATAAAGCACTCAGTAAGGCCCCCAAACCAATTTAGTGATCTGGAAAAGTATTTTATGATTAAAATAAAACCATAGTGACAACAGCTGGATCAGTCACTACAAATATTTAGATTTCCAAAGTAATAGTTCGATTCCACACTTATTCTCTGTTTTGTATATAGTTATTGAAAGTTCATCTGTGTTACTCACAAGTGGTCCCTCCTGCTCCATGAGCACAGCATAACTCCCAGCTTCAGGCTGCCTCTTGCCTTCAGTAAGAGTGGACGAGCCGGATGAGTCAGTAACCTTGTGTAGGCAGCCACAGTTCACAACTTGCAAACTCCAGGGTGTTCCTTTGGAGGTTTCCCTGGCTTCTTTTCCATGGCAGACAGAGTTCTGGTCCTTCCGAATGTGCCTAAGCCAGCAGACTGTGCTCCGCTGTCCCAGGTGCACATTCAGTCTTTGGTGCTGACATCAGTCTTTGCCTTCCACTGGAAAGTTCTCCTTACGGATACCAGCTCACTCTGAGTTGAAGTTTCCTTTTGTCGCTCATTTCAAGTTCCATCGAGATTCTTCCCAAAATCCAGTGCCATACTAGTTACAACTGGACCAATGGTCTACTTCACAAGAAGAGTCTTATCTGAAAGAGGCTTCTAACTGCAGGTTCCTTACCTTTGAATTTCACAGGCATCAGGCTGGATCCGGAAACTTTTGCTCGAGCAATACCCCTTGCGCGCACAATTGGGTGGCTCCATTCGGCTCCGCTTGACGTCTTCGGCATCGGTTATGACGTCACGGTCACCTATATAGGCGCCACCCAGGTGCGCTGACGTCGGTTCTTTTCTTTCCGTGCCAGTTAAGTGCTGATCCGGGAAGAGCTACCCCTCTGTCGCTTTTTGACAGGCCTTTTTTCGGCTTTTTGTCAACTTTGGTATTTTTTCCAACATCGTGTGCGAGGATGTCTTCGAGGAAGACAGGGTTTAAACCGTGCGGTGCCCGTCACTGCATGATGTCGGTTACCGACCCCCCACCTTGTTTGTCTCTGGTGTCTCGAGCGCGACCACGATTCAAAGTCGTGCTCTGACTGTCGGGCTATGGCACTGAAGGCCTTGCGGAAGCGATCTATAAAGCTCCTTGTGGCCCAGCCGTCGACACCATCCAGCGAGACTCCGCGGAGGTCCCGGTCCCGATTGAAGAAGAGGAGGTTGCGGGACTGCTCCAGGAGCCCAAAGTCCTCTTCATCCTACTCTAGGTCTTTGGGACACTCGGGGAAGATGCACAAGAAGAAGTCGTCCAAATAGACTTCATCTACGTCTCGACTGTTGTCCGTCAACGAACAAGGTAAGGAGCACCGACGCT
Source organism: Calotriton arnoldi (assembly GCA_963921515.1). Taxonomy (NCBI): domain Eukaryota; kingdom Metazoa; phylum Chordata; class Amphibia; order Caudata; family Salamandridae; genus Calotriton; species Calotriton arnoldi. Next base: position 1,924,049 of record CAWUFW010000444.1, read on the forward strand.
CTAGGCACGGTTCTGCGGAGCCGGAGCCAGGGTCGACTACGCACCTCCCTCCCTTTCCGGGTGCCGGAGTGACCCCAGCTCAAATTCAAGAATTGTACGAGGCCATGCACTGCGTTTTTGAGGTGGCTGACCCCTCTGGTGAGCCCTTGGGCCCTGCGGTGTCGCATGGGCCCAATTGGATTTGACGCTGTCGGCTCCGGCCACGGCGCCGGAGGGGCCTCAGGGATCCGATCCGGGACGACGCGGTTTGTGCCATTGCGACCTCTCCCGGCGTCAGACCCGAAGTTGGTGCCGCCGGTGCCAGCCCCATCCTTATCCCCGACAACACGGAGTCGTAACGGCATCTCTCGACGCCGATTCCAACATCGATTGAACCCAGAGGTTCTATGTTGTCGCCTGAACACTTTGAAGATGTTTGAGGCTCGGGAGAGGAATGGAAGGGGTCTATGGACCCTTTGTAACACCAGGATGTCTCTGCAGAGCAGATGGATTGGTATCGGGAACTAGGGGAAGCCAGTGGACTGGACACTCCCCCCAGATACTGGCATGCTCTCTCCGCCAACTGTGGCTACGTAGTAGGGGCATCTTATGCCATAGTGGTTAAGAGGGCAGCCGAGGTCCTTGGACTAAAGTTACCCTCCGTGCAGGTCAGGACTAATCTGACCAAAGTGCTTCAGCCTGGGGATTCCGCCTCTAAACCCCTTTTGCCCTTCAATGAGGCACTAACTGATGTCCTTCTAGGCACGTGGTCCAAGCCTAGCACAGGGGCTCCTGTGAATAGGACAGTTGCACGCCACCAGCACCCAGCTCGGGGCGACACAAAGTTCTTCAGCCAACACCCCACCCCTGAAAGCTTGGTGGTGCAGGCTTCTACATCCCAGGGTGCCCCTCCGGACAGGGAATCCAAGAGGCTGGATTCACTTGGTAAGCCGTTTTTTTCCTCCAGCCTGGCATTGCGGTCGGTGAATACTGCATGCCTATTGGGCCGTTTCTCCCACTTCCTTTAGGAGATGGTTGTGCAAGTGCTGCCACAAGTTCCGGAGGAGGCCCTGGCAGAGCTCTCTCAAGACGGGAGGGATGCAGCAAAATTTGCCATAAGGTGTGGCCTTGACACAAATGATTCGCTGGGCAGAGTGATTTCATTGACAGTGGCCTTGAGGCACCACGCCTGGCTTAGGACAACTGGCTTCGCAGGCGATATCCATGCAAATTTGATGGACATGCTGTTTGATGGAACCCGTCTTTTTGGGGAGAAGGCTGACTCGGCCCTAGTGAGGTTCAAGGATCCTTGAGCTACGGCCAGATCCTTGGGCCTCTCTTCTACACCTCGTGGCCAATGTAGATTTCGCTCCTTTTGTGGCAACAGAAGGGATTTCCAGCCATGTCAGCCCTATCCCAGCCACTGTCCTGCGCAGACTTCCCAAGTTGGATGAGGACATAGATAGAGGACATAGAGCCAACCTACACGACGGGATGAGAGACGTCGCCGACTGGATGAGGAACAGCCGCCTTAAACTGAACTCAGATAAGACGGAAGTCCTCATCCTGGGCTCATCACCCTCCGCCTGGGACGACTCCTGGTGGCCCCCAGCCCTGGGCACCGCGCCCAAGCCAACGGACCACGCACGCAACCTGGGCTTCATCCTGGACTCCTCCCTGTCGATGACCAGACAAGTCAACGCCGTCTCATCTTCATGCTTCAACACCCTGCGCATGCTCCGCAAGATCTTCAGATGGATCCCCACTGAAACCAGGAAGACCGTCACCCAGGCACTCGTCACCAGCCGACTGGACTATGGGAACACCCTCTACGCCGGAACCACAGCCAAACTTCAAAAGAGACTCCAGCGCATCCAGAACGCCTCCGCACGACTCATCCTGGACATCCCCCGACACAGCCACATCACCGTGCACCTGAAAGACCTGCACTGGCTCCCCGTCAGCAAGAGAATCACGTTCAGACTCCTCACCCACGCACACAAGGCCCTCCACGACCTGGGCCCAAAGTACCTCAACGACCGCATGACCTTCTACACGCCCACACGCCAGCTACGATCAACCAGCCACGCCCTCGCCACCGTACCACGCATCCGCAGAACCACCGCCGGAGGAAGATCCTTCTCCTACCTGGCAGCCAAGACCTGGAACTCCCTCCCCACTCACCTTCGGCGAACCCAGGACCATCTCTCCTTCAGGAAGCAGCTCAAGACCTGGCTGTTCGAGCAGTAACTTACCCCCTCCCCCAGCGCCTTGAGACCCTCCCGGGTGAGTAGCGCGCTCTATAAATGCCGTGATTGATTGATTGATTGATTGATTGGTTCATTCCGACCAAGGAATGGAAGCCAGAAGTCGTCGGCCACCCTGCCCTCGGCAGCCACAGTCTCCAAGCACTCCTGTTCTGACTCTGCAAGACCACACCACTCCAGTTGGCGGGTGAATCCATAATCATCTCCCCCACAGGAGGTCCATACCATCGGACAAGTGGGTCTTGCAGATCATTCAAGAGGGCTGTTCTCTGCCTTTCCTTTCTTTTCCTCCTCGCATTCTGCCAAATCAAGAATGGCTGGCGGAGGATCATTTAAAATTGCTCCAGTACAAAGTTACAGCTCTCTTGGCCAAGGGAGCTATAGAGCATCCCGGATTCAGAAGTAGGCAGTGGCTGTTATTTCCGCTACTTTCTGTTTCCCAAAAAGGACAAAGGGCTGCGGCCCATTTTATATCTTCGGATCGTCAAAGTATTCCTCAGGAAGAAGAAATTCAAGAGGCTCACTCTAGCTCAGGTCTTGTCTGCCCTAGATCAAGAAGACTGGATGGTAGCATTGGACCTGCTGGATGCGTATTTTGCAATCTCCATACTGCCGGGCCACAAGCGCTACCTGCGGTTCAGGGTAGGCTGCGAACACTTTCAGTTTACTGTGCTCCCCTTTGGCCTTACCAGTGCCCCCCGGGTGTTCACCAAGGTGATGCCAGTGGTCGCAGATCATCTGCGCAGGTTAGGGGTGTCTGTCTTCCCCCACCTCGACAACTGGCTGTTGGAGGCATCCTCGCCCCAGGCTGTCGTCTCCCACCTTCAGACTACGGCGGACCTCCTGCATTTGCTGGGGTTCTCTATAAACGTGCCGAATGTCACACCTGACTCCTTCTCAGACGCTCCCTTTCATCGGAGCTGTTCTTGACACAGTGCAGTTTCCGGCTAATCCTTCCAAGCAGTGAGTCAAGGATATTCAGGTTATGATTCCGATGTTTTAGCCTCTATCCTGGATTTTGGTGACACTGACTCTGAGACAGTTGGGCCTCATGGCCTTTGGCATCCTGTTGGTAAAGCATGCCAGATGGCGTATGCGGGCTCTGCAGTGGGACCTGAAGTTCCAGTGGGCACATCAGCGACGAAATCTCACCAACGTGATCCAGATCTCGGAAGGAACTGCGAGAGATCTGCAGTGGTGGTTGATGAACTGCGATTGGGTCAACGGCAGACCCCTCTCCCTTCCCCAACCAGAGCTCACAAGTCGTGACAGATGCGTCACTTCTGGGATAGGGGGCGGTCTGGGAGATGTGGAGATAAGGGGACACTGGTCTCTAGTGGAGTCGGGGCTCCAGATCAATTTCCTGGAACTTCGAGCTATTCGGTTGGCATTGAAGGCATTTCTTCCCTCTGTCAAGGGGAAGTTAGTGCAGGTGTTCACAGACAACGCCACCGACATGTGGTACTGCAACAAATAGGGATGGCTGGGGTCGTGGACCCTTTGTCGACAGGCCCTGCGTCTCTGGACATGGCTGGAACAGTAGGGCATAACCCTGGTGGTTCAACACCTGGCAGGTTCTCTGAACACCAGGGTGGACAAACTCAGCCGTCGATGCCTAGCGGATTACGAATGGCATCTCCAGTCGGAGGTGGTGCAAGGTATCTTTCAGCAGTGGGGAGATCCTTGGTTAGATCTGTTCACCTCCGAAGAGAACATGCAGCGTCAGCAACACTGCACGCTGGAGTTTCCAAGGCGGCTATCGTTCGGCGAGCGAGTGGAGCTGAGGCCTGCTGTAAGTCTTTCCGCCCATACCACTCCTGCCCAAGGTTCTGAAGAAGATCAGGAGCGACCGGGTCCAAGTCATTCTTGTGGCTCCGGACTGGGCGAGGAGAGTCTGGTATCCAGAGCGTCTGAAAATGAGCATTGATCCTCCAATCAGGCTGCCCCTTCGGGAGGATGTTCTGTCTCAGCAGCAGGAGAGAGTCCTCCTCCCGAACCTGTCAACTCTGCGCCTCCATGCGTGGAGATTGAGCGGCGGCAGTTGATGGCTTATGACCTTCCTCCCGAAGTATGTAACGTTAGCCAGGCGGCCCTCCACTAAGATGGTATTCGCCTGCCTTTGGCAGAAATTTCTATTATACTGTACAGAAAGGTCTATTGACCCTCTTTCTGCTTCTCTTTCCTCTGTTCTTCTATCCATTCTAACCCTTACCCAACAGGGCTCTGCTTTGGGAACTCTCAAGGGTTATCTTTCTGCTCTATCCACTTTTTTGCGACTGCCAGACCAACCCTCTCTCTTTAGGTCTCCGATTGTAAACAGGTTTTTAAAGGGGCTAGCTCACTTGTTTCCGCTCAACCCTTTGCTATGCCGCAGTGGGACCTTAATTTGGTCCTTACTTATCTTATGTGTGCTCCCTTCGAGCCTACAACTGTTACCTCCGGCTGCTTACCATCAAGACAGCCTTTCTAGTGGCGATAACATCTGCCCAGAGGGTGAGTGAGTTGCAGGCACTATCTTGTACGCCTCCCTACATGATGTCTTTTCCAGACAAAGTGGTGCTTCGCACCCGTGCACCATTCTTGTCGAAGGTGGTGACCCCATTCCATCTGGGTCAGTCTATCACGCTGCCCACCTTCTTTGCTCCTCAGCATCCCTCTAAGGAAGAGGAGCGTCTCCACTGCCTGAACCCAAAAAGAGCATTGTGGTTCTACCTTGACCACACGAGTTCCTGGTGGACAACCAACTCCTTTGTGGGGTACGTGGGAGCTAAGAAGGGGAGGGCAGTGCAGAAAAGGACCATCTCTCCCTGGATCGTCCTCTGCATTAAGATCTGCTGTGCCCTGGCTTAGAAGCAGCCCCCTGAGGGATTATGGGACCATTCCACCAGAGGAAAGGCTGCAACTACGACCTTAGCTCCGGGTGTCCCAGTTCTGGACATCTGTCAGGCAGGAACGTGGGCATCTTGCACACGTTTGCTAAGCACTACTGCCTGGACAGTCGGGGCCGCATGGATGGGCATTTTGCTTGTTTGGTCCTGCAGACTATCTAGTGTAAGGTATTGGTCCGCAACCCACCGCCGGGATGGTATGGCTTGGGTATCTAATTCAAAGGTAAGGAATCTGCAGCTACAAGTCTATATCAGATGAACATGTTACTTACCTTCGGTAAAGCATTATCTGGTAGCGACTCTATCTAGCGTCAGATTCCTTACAGGCCCACCCATCCCTCCCCAATTTGCGGACTGATTTTGTTAGGACTAGGGTTACTCCCCTTTTTAGGGCCCAAGTTTTGCACACGTTTTCGTCAGTTACTTCGTGGCTCTGTGCTTCTGGCGTGGAAAAGACAAAAAGTACGGCCGTCCGCCCGCATGGGTAGCACCTATATAGGTGACCGCAACGTCATAACCAATGATACCGACGTCACGCGGAGCCGAATGGAGCCCCCCAGCGGCATGTGCAAGGGGTATTGCTCGAGCAAAAGTTTCAGGATCCAGCCTGACGCTTGGGAAATTCAAAGGTAAGAAATCTGCAGCTAGAGAGTCTACTAGATAATGCGTTACCGAAGGTAAGTCATTTGTTCTTGAGTCCCCAGTGGGGACCACCAAGAGATCGCCTCGCTGTGGTGCTCAGTTTGAAACATGCGTTTTCTGGCATAAGCTGTTATAACCCCTCCCATTGTTTCAGCAGTCTCTCCTCTGCGTCCAAGTTATACACCACCCACGTTTGTCTTGCTATCTTCCAGACGTGTTCAGGCTTCCATCTGTACTCTGTCTCTTAGGAAACTCACTAGATTTAGCTCCTGTGGCTAACAGGCCACACACGACCTCTAACCACTTCATTGGTTTTGGTGGTCTGTGTCCAAGTGGCAGGCAGCAGACCTCTTCACCACATCAAATATACCTGTGAAAATAAGAAGCTTTAATCTCTAACACTATCAGATCTAGGCAAAAGCAGTAGAGGTTGGATTGGGAAGGGGGTGTTCATACCCTAATCCTCCACCCCCAGCCTAGAGTTCTGGCATTCACTATACATTTTTCACGTCTGCCTGAAAGTCTATAAAGTGAGTAGTTAGTTAAAAGCTTTCAAAATGTAATCGCAGTAAACGATGCTGCTCGTAGACAAGGGGTTACATTCAAAGCCCCCATGGAAAGTTGCTCTCACCCGAAGTGGTTTGATAACTCATGGCCAGGTCTCCACGCACCTAAGAAAAAAATGTCCCAAATCATCCATTCTAGCATCCGAGCGGCTCTTGCCCTTTGAAGCTTCACTGCAGCGGTGGGCCTAGCCCCCTGCACATGTCTTTGCTATCTCATCATGGTGTCCTGCCTTCCAGGGATGTGGTGTCGATCCCCACCCCTCAGCCTTTGGCTCCCGTGGCTTTCTTTAAAGGATTCCTCTGCTGCTACTTGATGCAAGGACAGATGTGTTGCACTGCTGCAGCTCCGGTGTTACGTGCAGTTACAATGAGATTTACTGGTTTTCATAGAAACACATGCACTGAGAAGCCATTTAGTGAACCCTAATGCGCAGAGTAAGAATAACAACCGCCCAAAATAAGGAAGCAGAGGACACACCATGAGGGGCGCCATTTCTCACACCCATATTTTTGCATTTTCTTGGATGTACATTTCTCTCTGGATCTAGGAGATTGGGTGTTAGTTGCTTAGCGCATGTGTGTCTGGATGTCTTTGAAATGCAATAGCATGTGTGTCTGTGTGTAATCAAATCTGTATGTGTTCTCAAGAACGGCTAAAGCTGCAGAAAAGGACGCGCGTGTGTGCTGTTGAAAGCAGCGCAGTGCCAGTTTATTTGCATTTGGTGCATTTCAAGATTTAAAAAAAAAAATGTATTCCGAATTTCTATAGCACCTGCACATACGTTAGTCTTAAAGCAATAAGTCCCCCCCTCCCACCAATGACCGTTAGACATCGCCCGAGGGTCAAGTTGGAATGATGTGATTTACAATACACACTTCTCGTCGGGTTCGAGGCCGGGCCCCTGTACTCAAGCCATGTCCGAGCAGCAGTCCCGTCCCGCTCTTAGCTCCTTCTCAAGCTGCTTGGAGCAGCATTTTGAGAGCTGAAGTCTTGTAAAGTAGGAGCCGGGAGGAGGTCGTCTGTTTATTATTGAGTAACATAATACTAATGGACTTGAGCTAGGACCACGTCATCTAGGGTGAGGGTCTGCACTTGTCAGTAAGCGCCCAGGTGGTACATGTGATGTTGTGCATGTTCTAGCATCTCGATGACTGGTGTCTGGATCATATGCCTTGGAGGCGAATGGCCTGTACGTGTTTAGCACCACAGGAAAGCAATACTGACTGCATGGTAATGTGATGTTGGTGCATGCCACTGGTGTTGAGAGCGCTTCGTTTGTGGGGCCAAGCGCTTGTTGCGTTTAGCTCTGCTACCTACACTACAGTGTTATATACTGAAGGCGTTGATGCACACTGGTTGTGATATGTGTAGTGGAAGAGGACCAGATCGCCAATTGTACGGCTCTTGGTGCTGTGCTACTTGCGTGAGTGTAGTTGTGGTGCTTCTAGTGTGTTTTAATGACTCTCTCATTCTCTAGACAACACGTTATCTGTGTGGTTGATGCTGTGTTGGTGTTCTCTTGGACGTATGCTAGATTTTAGGTGTTGAGCAGTTCTGAATGTGTTTAATGCTGTTGAAAGGCGCTACGGTGCTGAATGTGTAATCTAGGTGCTATATCCAGTACACGAGTGTGGCGATAGTGTATATGGTGGACGCTGTTGTGGATGGCGCTAAATGCTAGTGGATGACACTTTTCCATGTGTATGTTCTTTGACACCTTATTGGTCGCATCAGAATGTGCATTGGTGTCTGGAGAGTTGTGTTGTGCGGGAAGGGTTGAATGGACCTGTGTTGGGTGGTAATGACGTGTTTCTCCTTCCATCTGTATTGCCTTAATGCCCTGTCAGTGTGGTGCTGCAGGTCAGCTGACGGGTCCAAAGTCCGTTTACTCGGTGCAGTCTTTCCATGCAGTCATAGCCCCAAGGCCAGCACTCTGGGGAGCTGCGAGGCACGGGTTTACGGAGAAGGTGATCGCTGGGGGTACCTATTGGGTGGGCAGGGGTGCCAGAGTTACTAGATACTGGTCGGCACAGGCCCGCACAGCTAGTGCTGTCCTGGGAGTAAGTCTCCTTCAGTGGTGGGGGTGCTGTGCGGGTGGGAGCGCCCCACCTGGAGAGCAGGGTCCTGGAAGGAAGTCTCCTTCAGTGGTGGGGGTGCTGTGCGGGTGGGAGCGCCCCACCTGGAGAGCAGGGTCCTGGAAGGAAGTCTCCTTCAGTGGTGCGGGTGCTGTGCGGGTCGCATCGGTACACCTAGAGTTCAGTAGTGGGGTGGGGGGTGTGCTGTGCGGGTGGCACGGCACACCTAGAGTTCAGTAGTGGGGTGGGGGTGTGCTGTGCGGGTGGCACGGTACACCTAGAGTTCAGTAGTGGGGTGGGGGGTGTGCTGTGCGGGTGGCACGGCACACCTAGAGTTCAGTAGTGGGGTGGGGGGTGTGCTGTGCGGGTGGCACGGCACACCTAGAGTTCAGTAGTGGGGTGGGGGTGTGCTGTGCGGGTAGCACGGTACACCTAGAGTTCAGTAGTGGGGTGGGGGTGCTGTGCGGGTGGCACCGGTACACCTAGGGTTCAGTAGTGGGGTGGGGGTGCTGTGCGGGTGGCACCTCGCCACCCAGAGAGCGGGAGTTCGGAAGGAAGCCCCCTTCAGTGGTGGGGGCGCTGTACGGGTGGCACCGGTATATCTACAAAGCGGGCGCCTGGCAAGAAGCCCCCTTCGTTGACGGACGTGTCGGGGTGCTGTCACGCGCGCTTGAGTCTTGAGTGCAGAATAAGGCAGCCGGCGGCTATCCATTGACCCTCTCCCCCTGACATTTGAGTACAACACGCTGCCTCTTCACAGCACGGATGCTCTCGGTGACGAGCGACCGAGGGGGGAGCGGCGGGGTGAGGTCCGGAGGCGAGGTGGCGAGCAGTGTCAGGGCCCCGCTTGCCATCACATCTACTCCATCTTATCGGAGCAGTAATTTGATGATAAAAAATAATCCGTGGCTGGAAAGGAAACATGTGTAGCGAGTAAAGATTGAATGTCGGTGGATCGTGCCCCCGGGGCGCCGATGGCTGACAATGGAGGCGGGGGAGGGGTGGGCGCAGGCAAATGTCCTTCTGTTTGACATACTGCGGCAAGCCCCGGCACTCCAATTTCGCTACACGGTGGCTCGGCGGTGCAGGTTAACTGTTAGCCCGCGGGCACCGAATCAGAATGTGAGCAAGGGCTGGCAGGGAGATTCGTCGATTCGGGCGCTTACTCTGTGCACTGATGGCCAGTCTGCGCGTCCTGGTGTCCAAGTGCACCGACGTGATTAGATGGGGAGGAGAAAGGCGCTTTCATCAGATCACTTCTCTCTGTGCCAGCTAGTGTCAGTATCTGCAGGCTCCAAACTTGGGCTCAAATATGATCGACTTTGGACAAAATAGACGGATTTCCATCACATCACGAGGCTCATCTTAACATGAACATGGACCCGTGCTCCGTGCGCGCGCAGCGGGTCTCTCACAAGATGCTGTGTTGCTTCTCCCCGTGACCTCTGCGACTGTTGCTGCAATATCACTCCTCGCTCCGCGAATCCCTACTGACTGGTCTTGGCTCATTCATGCTCAAGTGTTGCTCCAGTTCTATTGCTTTGGATGGGCAGGTGCTGCTACTGAGTACCTGCACTTCTATATTTCTTTTAACTATCTTTATTGAGATTTTTTTGTCACTGTGCACATTACAGTTGAAAATGCATTAAGAGGTGCTACAGAATTATACTGAACACACGTCGTTATGCAAACGTTATTGTGCGCTTATAATGGTGAGAATACCAGCATAACCGTGTCAAAGGTCGAGATGGCAAGTACATGCACTGAGAGTCCGGCCAGACTGTTCATAGCCAAAGGAGTAAAATGTCCATTGCTCCGCAAAAAGAAGAGAAGAAAGAAAACAAATGTATCAAAACTTTTTCAACAACCAGCTCGCTCCTGCAGCGTTTTGCAGGATCGTTCGGGTAGTACCTATGCTCTTAGTATAGGCAACGGGAGGTCCGGGGACACGCAATGCGTCTCCCAGAGTACTCCGAGGTCGTGGACCAGTCCAGGTGGAGGTAGGCCAGGGCCTATCGGCACCATGTATTGTAGGGGTGGTCGATATCGCCTTGCACAGTATGCAATTCCTCTAAAAGTGTGTCCCATGGGTACTTTAGTAACCCCTTCGCGTCCTTGCAGTGCACTGCCTGGCTTTCAGCTTGTACCCAACAGGGGCGGCTCCTCCTAAAGTGCAGAGGAGCATTGCCCCACCTGCTGCGAGCTCATCAGGCAAACACACATAAAGTGGTATAATAATGCCATTTTATTTTGCCACTAGCAGGTCTGAATCCTGCTATTGTAGGATTACTGCTACCCCTTCAGTGCGCATGTAGGGTTGGCCGGCTGTCTTCCTACGGCCAGCCCAACATGCACACTGTAGACCCAGCAATCCCTGGGCTGTAAAACAGCCAAAGGATTGCTGGCACAGGCCCACAGCTTCAAAATGAGTGCTGGGTTAGCCTGCTCCCACCAATCCTGGAGCTGCTCGGGATTTGCGTTCCACTGAGCAGGAAGGAAGTCCTTCCATTCCTGCTCTTGGACACAGTAGAAAAGTGCCATGCTGGGGAGAAGTGCCGGATTTATGGGGAGTTTGGTGCCATCACGTCCCACCATATTTTATAACCGCAAGCTGCTACTGGTGCGCAAGCCTTCATAGACAGAACTCAGGCCGAAAGGACAGGGGGTGGGGGAGCGTTCCATTTGCGTGTGAGGGGGCGTTTGGGGAGGGTAAAGGCTAGATCTAGGAACCCCGTTACTGCTTTATTGGCTTTAGTAACAGTTTTGTTACTGCTTGTTAAGCTTTCAGCGCGTCGCAGGTGCCGATTCTCCTGCCTTTTGCCCCTCCCTGCTGGCACCTCCCAGGACTACTTATGGAGGCCCCTGCATGGCCCCTGTGAGCAGCCCTTGACCTTCGTGGTCTAGTTAGCTGCTCCCACTCAGCTCCGCCTGACTACCTGATGAAGGTACTGCACCGCAGTTCCCCAAGGCCCTGAGTCCCTGGTTCGATTGCGCTGTAGGGATTCGAGGGTTTGGTTGTTCTTGCTTTGTTGTTGTCTTTACTCTATTCTGCCCAATTTACTTGGCCTTATTTCTTCCATTTATTTTCTCCCTTTATTCACGGTTTTGTTACTGTTACTGTTTTGTTACTGCTTGTTGAGCGCATGGCAGATGCCGATTCTCCCGCCTTTTGCCGCTCCCGCCCTCCTGCCGCTCCCGCCCTCCTCCCAGGATTACTTATGGAGGCCTCTGCACGGCCCCTGTGAGCAGCCTTTGTGGTCTAGTTCACCGCTCCTACGCAGCTCTTCATGACTCCGGGATGAAGATACTGCACCACAGTCCCCTGAGCCCCCGATTCGATCCCGCTGTAGGGATTCGAGGGTTTGGTTGTTCTTGCCTTGTCACTGTCTTTGCCTCTATTCTGCCCAATTTATTTGGCTTATTTCTTCAGTTTATTTTCTCCCTTTTATTCACTGTTTTGTTACTGTTGCTGTTTTGTTACTGCTTTTTAAGTGTTGAGCGCGTCGCAGATTCCAATTCTCCTACCTTTTGCCCCTCCCACCTCCCTGCCAGCCCCTCCCACCTCCCAGGAGTACTTATGAAGGCAGCTGCACGGCCACGCCAAAGGCAAGCCCGTCTGCACTCGTCCGCGTTCGTCCGCACCCAGCACCAGGACCCCTGGTCCTCCTGCCACCACACCGCCAAAGAGCTTCTGGCCCTAGACCGCGGACACCTTAACAACTCCTGCTGTACTGCCTACCGGCGATCGACCTAAGGACCCTTCGCCTGCCAACACTGCCATTTTTCCTGCAACACAGGACCACCAGCCCGCACTGGACACCATGCCTCTTCCGCACAGAAGAACACAAAGTACCCGCAATCGCTCCAATGCATCCTGCTCAACATCCATTCTCTCTGCAAACATGCCACAGAAACCTGGGAGGACACCACCTCCCTCTCCCCCGATGTTGCCTTCACCACCGAAATATGGCTCAATTCCTCATTGAACCCCGACATCGATGGTACACGAGACTGCACCAACAAGCACGGTGGGGGCATCGCCATCATCTTCAAGGAAACCACCAGATACATCATCACCAACAACAACCCCACGCCTCTCATGGAACACCTTAACTTCCAACTACAGATCGATGCCAAGACCACATTAAGAGGCACCCTCGTCTACAGACCCCCAGGACCCCGACCAACGTTCTGCGACACCATCTCCAACCTCACTCAACTTGTCCCTGAAGCAACACACGTAGCAAGATACACACTCCACTCCATCTTCACCTCCCGCGACAGAATCAAATTCAGGTGCGTCACAGAACTCCCCTGGACTGACCAAGCCATTCGACACTTCACAATCTCTTACACTCAACACACCATTGTTGAGCATCACAGCACCTCCTACCGCAGCTGGGGCAAGGTAACCGAGACACAGTGGACACAAATCCCATCGCCACCCAATCTGAAGCTTCATGAGACCTCCGACAGAGCCGTTCACAAAGTAGCCCTCAACAACTACAACTGGCGCATCAAAGAAGCCAAAGAAATCAGCCATCACAACCCGCATCGACACTGCTGCCAACCACATGAAGGAACTCTTCAAAATAGTCTAAGAATTCTCAAACCCGGGAGCCAAAGAGAACCCCATCCACCCCTTGCAAAGAACTCTGCTACTCCCTCTCAAACTACTTCCACAGCAAGATCGCCAGCGTCTACAACAAACTTCTCTCAACCTCAACCACCTAAAGCATATCAGCCGAATGATCACCACCTGGACTCCGCTCACCACTCAGACCACGTCGGCCATCATGTCTTCAATACACTCCAGGGTGCACACCCACCGCTGCCCCCACCATCTTTTTAACCTCCGAACCAACCCTATCATTAGGAACTCACCCGCATCATCAACACCTGCATCTCCACAGCAACCTTCCCAGTCCGACCCCTCCAACACTAAAAGCAACTTCTGCGATGCCATGACCAACGTAGCCAATTGGATGAGAGACAACTGCCTCAAACTCAACTCGGACAAGACAGAAGTATTGATCTTTGGAAAGAACACCTCTGTCTGGAACCAAAGCTGGTGGCCAGCAGAACTCGGACCAATACCCACACCGACAAACCACACACGCAACCTAGGCATCATCCTCGACAGCAAACTGACCATGAAATGGCAAGTCAACGCAGTTGCCTCCTCTTGCTTCTACACCCTCCGCATGCTCCGCAGACTCTTCAAATGGATCCCATCAACACCAGAAAGACCGTCACACAGGCCCTTGTCACCAGAAGCCTAGACTATGGCAATGCTCTCTACGCTGGCATCTCCACCCAGCTCCTCAGACGACTCTAGACCATACAGAACACCACAGCCAGACTCATCCTGGACACCCCCAAACGGACCTACATCACCCCCCACCTCGGAAACCTCCACTGGTTCCCCATCCAGTAAAGATGAAAGTTCAAGATCCTCATCCACGCCTACAAAGCTCTACACGTCAAGGACCAGCCTACATCAACCATCGACTGAGCTTCCATCTATCTATAAGACACCTGCGCTCCTCCTATTGTGCACGCATGCACACCCCCCACATCCGTCGCAGCTGCACTGGGGGCAGACCCTTCTCCTACATCACCGCCAAGACTGGAACGACTTGCCTCTCCACCTCCAAACAGCACCCTCCCTGGCAGACTTCAGGAATAAACTCAAGACCTGGCTCTTCAACAAAGACACAACACCCTTAGCACCCAGATACCCCTAGGGGTGATAGTGCTGCACTATATAAATGCAGATTGATTGATTGGTGCATTTCAACGAGCCCAGCAAGCACATTTCCCACTTGTGTAGTGCCTGGTGTCCCGTGCAATGCTGGATGGAGGATGTGACGCCTTGCCAGTATGGACAGGTCCAGAACATGTGGAAAAAATGTGCTTCAAGTGTGTGTCAGCGAGGGCACTCTGCATCAGTTCGGTTAAAGTATTGATTAGTTTTACAAGGTGTGAGGTAGGCTCTGTGCAATACATAATATTGGATGAGCCGAAAGATTGTGTTATGGGACTCCTTAGCAGGATAGGCCAGCCTACTGCTCCGCTCGCTGTCAGTGCAAGGTCTGTCGAGATCAACGTTAGTGTTATCGCAGCCTAGCGAGTGGAATGGCAGCAGGTGCACGCAGGGATTCAGCTAACCATTTTGTCAAGTGTTAACCCTCCCACATAGCGTGTAGGTATTGGACTGTGAGGTGCATGTCCAATTCTTGTAGCATGTCACCCTAGTGTGCCCCCAGGGATTGTATGGTGGAGTTATAAAATAGAAATTGGCACAGGGGAAGACCTGCCTCAGTTATAAGGTCCTTGACGGGAAGGAGTGCACCTAACCGGTACATATCTCCTAGGGTATGGAGTCCTGCATCATGCTTGGGACCTATTTTATGCCAAGCAATAGCCCCTGTGCCCCTAGGCATCCCTAGGAGATACAGCGCCAGGGCATAAGGTGTCAACCGCCTAGTAAGATAAAGGCTTCTGAGAAAGCAGTCACCGGCACTGATATCATGGGTGTGACGGGCAGAGGTCGGATGAAAGAAATTCAGTATGCGGGTGAGAGGCGACTGTGGAGACCCAGACGCTGTGTCCTCCAGCTGATGACCGGACAGCCAGCGGTACACCCATTGGAGCTGAGAGGCCAGATAATACTGCTCAAAAATTGGGAAGCCCAAGCTGCCTTGGTCTGTGGGGCGGCAAAGCTTAGCCAACGCCACCCTTATCCGCGCTCCGTGCCAAATAAAGTCGCCGATTGTGCAGTCAAGTGAATGAAAAAAAGATTTGGGAAGATCTAACAGGTTAGCGAAGAAGTATAGCATAAGGGTGATACGACCCGCCACAGACAGTGGAAGGATTTGCAAGAACATCATTTGCGAGCGCAGGGACGTGACACCTGCACTTCTGTCATTTGAAAGGGAGAGTACCTGCACTTCTCAGCACTACTCCGTCTCTAGTGCTTTTAATGGGAGGGTACCTGCACTTCTCAACAACAAAGAGGTACCCTGGGACAGTGAGTACCTACACTTCTCAGCACTGCTCCTCCTCCAGTGCTTTTTAAGGGGAGAGTACTGGCACTTCTCAGCAGCAAAGAGTTACATTGGGACAATGAGTACCTGCACGTCACATCACTGCTTCGCCTCCAATGCTTTTAATGGGAGAGTGCCAGCACATCTCCGCAGCAGAGAGGTACCCTGGGGCAATGAGTACCCGCACTTCTATATTTTTGTTTCGAGCACTGTTTCTGAGTCAAAATGTTACATTCTTCAAACTAATGGCATCTTAAGTAAATTCTGTAACAGAATTTCCATGAACCATACTATATAATATTGTGCACCAGCCAGGTGTCAGGCCCCCAACAACAGGCACTGCACACATCCCCTTTGAGTGGAGTCCCCCCTCCTGAAGTTGGATGTATCTTGGAGATACCACGGATCTGTTTCATAGATGGAGACTGATGTTCAGCGCATTCAACAGAGAGGAAGTGGGAGGGTGTCTTAAATGTACTTACTGTGTAGTGATGCAGGAGGCACATTCTTCAGGTAGACATGATGGTGGTGTATTCTATCGGTGTTGTGGTTAATGCCTTTGAGGTTCTGTGGCGGGTGCTCATTTTGTGCTGTGGCTGGTGCTAATGGGATGCTGTGGTTAGTGCTCTTTGTTCTGCTGTTGTGAATGCTGTACCATATGCTGTTAGTGTCACAGGAATTCCGCGGTAAGTCCTGCGGGGGGCTGTTAACACTGCTGCAGGTGTGCTGTGAGGTGCTGTGGCTATTCCTGCATGGATGCTCTTGTTAGTCCTGCTGAGATGCTGTGGTCAGTAGTGCAGGGATGCTGTGATTAATCCTGCAGCCATTATGGAACTATTGCTGTGAGTGTGCAGTAGAGATGCAGAGCTTAGTGATGGCTGAAGGTTTCTTTATCAAGTGCTGTTAGTACGCCGGTCTAAGTGTTGCTGGGTGCTGTATTTAGTGCTTCTGGATGCTGCAGGCATTTTGTAATTATTGCTGTAGGAATGCTATTAGTACTGCAGGAATGCTGTTAATGATTTTGCAGGGGTGCTGTTGATAATCTTGCATAGTCCTGCAGTGCTGAAGTGGCTTGTCCTGTAAGGGAGAGGTGTTGTGGATAGTACTGTGGGATATTGTGGCTACTGGTGTAGGAGTGCTGCTGTTAGTTCAGCTAAGCTTCAGTGGTTAGTGCTGGTGAAATCTGTGGTCAGTGCTCCATGTGTGCTATCGTTAGTGCTGCAGGGACAATGTAACTAGTGCTACAGAGATGCTGTTGTTGGTTCTGTGGATCTTGCTGTGGTTAGCCCTAAAGTCATGCTGTGGTTAATGTGGTAGTAGTGATGTTGTTAGTAATGCGGGAACAATGGAGGTAATGCCGTTGGGATGCTGTAGTCATTCTTAAAGGCTTACTGTTGTAAGTGTGATAGGCCCTCGGTTAGTACTGCAGGGATGCTTTGGTTAGGGATTCAGAGATGCTGTGGTTGGTTCTGCAGGAATGCTATGGTTGTTGCTGTAGGCATGCTGCTGTTAGTGCTGCAAGCCTGCTGTTTTGCCTGCTGTTTTCTCTGCTGCTGATAAACTCTGACCAGTGCTGCAGGTGCGCTATAGTCAGGCCACTGGAATTAGGCAATTTTGCGGCTATGGTGTTTTCCACATAATTATGGATTTGCCACATAATCCATCATCTGCTGCATAATCTGCAGATTTTAACAAAATAAATGTTTGTACCTCAAACAAATCAAGTTACTAAAAACGTTGACTAGTCATCTTTCAGTTGCTTATTGCTATATTTCGTTGTAAAACTGGTACTAACGAGGTCAAATCCCAGACAGTGTTACCATGAGTGAAAATGTCAAAATAATGAAGTAATACTATCACAAACTGTGCTGCATTATGTCACTTAATTTGCCTTTCTTGCTCTATAATTTAGACAACCCTGCTGGACAGTTTGGTCCTCCCCTGCTTCAAAAATCCAGTGGTCCTGGCTATAATTAATGCTTTAATGATGATGCTTTAGTTAGTGCTGTGGAGATGCTGCGGTTAGTGTGCTAGGGGTGCTATGCTACGGTTAATGCTGTAGAGTGAAAATATTTGTAGTTGGTGCCTTCGGATTGCTGCTGTTAGACCTGAAGGAATGACGATGCTTGTACTGTAGGCATGTTGTGGTTAGTCTTGTGTGCCGCTGTCCTCGCTGCAGGGATGCTGCGGTTAATGATGCATGGATGCTGTGGTTAATGCTGCATGGATGCTGTGGTTAATGCTGCATGGATGCTGTGGTTAATGCTGCATGGGTGCTGTGGTTAATGCTTCATGAATACTGTGGTTAATGCTGCAGGGATACTGCGGTTAATGCTGCAGGGATACTGCGGTTACTTCTGCATGGATTCTGTGGGTAATGTTGTAATGTTGCAGAGGTTGGTCCTGCTGGGATGCTTTGGGTAATGCTGTAGGAATGCTTTTATTAGTGCTGTAGACTGAAGTATTCTGAATTTAGTGCCTAGACGGGGCTATTTGTGGTTAATTTGGTTAGGAGTTAATTTGTACTTCTTGCTTATTCTCATGCATATTTTCTTTACCGTTGTAATTTTCACATTTATCGTATTCAAAGTTATTCCATGTTTTCATTTTAGAAGGCGTGGTAAGTGATGTTTGTGCAATATGTCCTTGTCCTATGTGCTTCATGTGATTTTACAATATTCACAGTCAATATTGTCATTACTTTTTAAGAGACCATCCCATTTGCTCCACATTATGGATACGCCATAAATCACATGCTTGGTGTGTATATACGCAATTGTCCTTCGTGATCAAATATCCAGATCAATTACTTTTCAGTTTTACATATTGATTTGACTGTAATTTTCACTATTAATCAGTGGCCAAGAGGGATTTTGCTTTGTCAAGGCTGATTAAAACATTTTAATTCACATTTTTACAGTTGACACTTACTACACCCTCAATATGGTTCAATGTGGCTTAGTGGTGGACGTAATTTGCTGTAGTGTAATTACTCAAAATTGCAGCAAAAGTATGCCAGATCATGCAGAATTACACAAGGAGTGTAACCCTGCGTCCACAATGAACCCGAGGGTGCATTTTGTGCTAAGAAAATAGTGCTAAATGCAACAGAACCGGAATAGCAGCAGCCACGAGTTCAGGTTCCGGTGCTCTTGGTAGGCAGCTTTGCCCCAGATTAATACAAATTATGCGCTTGGGGATAATCACGTAATTTTCTGTCATTTCTCATCACAAGAGTAACGCAAAGTTATTCCAATTACTGTGGCATATTTAACATTTTGTCCATGCTCAATCCTGCTGATTACATACTATATCTGCAACAGAAATCTTCCTTGGTTGATGCCGTTTCGGGCAAACCTAGTTTAATGTTAGCTGGTGGTGCATATCTTTGTTTGACGCTGTCATTGATGGGTTGCTGTGTAGAGTGCTGTGTTTGTAGGGACTCCTGCTGTTACCACCCAGAGGACTGTGATGCTATTAGTGCTGCATTGATGGGTTGCTGTAATGAGTGCTGTGTTTGTAGGGACTGGCTGTTGGGGCCACAGTGAGTGTTGCTATTAGTGCTTTCCTTGATGGGTTGCTGTGGCGAGTGCTGTGCTTATAGGGACTTCAGCTGTTGCTGCAGCGAGCACAGTGACATTATCATTGTTGGCATTGATGGGTTGCTGTGGTGAGCGCTGTGTTTCTAGGGACTCCGGCCGTTGCTGCAGGGTGTACAGTGATGGTATTA
Organism: Calotriton arnoldi; assembly: GCA_963921515.1. Lineage (NCBI taxonomy): Eukaryota > Metazoa > Chordata > Amphibia > Caudata > Salamandridae > Calotriton > Calotriton arnoldi. The sequence continues at coordinate 1,943,246 of CAWUFW010000444.1, forward strand.
GTGATGGCATTGATGGGTTGCTGTTGTAAGTAATGCGTTTGTAGGTACTCCAGCTGTCGCTGCAGTGGGCACAGTTATGTTAGTGTTGCATTGATGTGTTGCTGTGGCGAGTGCTGTGTTTGTAGGGACTCTTTACTGTTGCTGCAGGAAATAGTGTTATTAGTACCGTCATTGATGGTTTAGTGCGGCGAGTGCAGTGTTTGGAGGGACTACAGGTGTCGCTGAGGAAGCAGTGTTTCTCGTGCTGTCATTGATGGGTTGCTGTTGTGAGTGCTCTCTTTGTAGGGACACCGACTGTTGCTGCGGAGAGTACAGTGTTATTAGTACTGTAATTGATTGAGTTACTGTGGCAGGTGCTGTGATTGTAGGGACTCCAAGTGTTGCTGAAGAAGCACAGTGTTGTTGTTAGTACGTCATTGATGGTTCACTATGGCGAGTGCTGTTTGTAGGGACTTCGGGTGTTGCTGTAGGAAGCAGAATGTTTTAGCGCGGTCATTGATGGGTTGCTGTCGTGAGTGCTCTCTTTGTAGGGACTCTGACTGTTGCTGCAGGGAGCACAGCGACATTGTTAGTCCTATATTGCTAGTTATGTTTTAGTCGCTGTAGATGTGTACGGATGTTTGTGCTGCAGCCTCCAGGATTGGGGTGCTGAATGCTGTGGCTGATTTTAGGGATTCAGTGGTTAGTGGAGCGATACTTTTTTGGTTAATTGTTTTTGCCTTATGTTCAGTATTGACGAATAGTTAGTTGGGTAGATGCCCCGCTAGGCCAAGCAAATGATCTGACTGACCTGGTTTATTTGATGTCCAGTTGACTTTATTCTTCAGCTCACCAGGCGTGCTCTACATGTTAACACATGATTGTCTAAATGCAGAGTTTGTAGTGCAACCATGTGTCACTGTGGTACTGCGCAAACGCAAGTCCTAATCCTCACCGCTGACAACCAATGTTAGAAATAAGGTTTCTGGTTGGCTAGGGTATGCACCTAAGCCAGGCAGAACCCACCACTCTAGTCAGGGCAAGGGAGTTACACACTGAAGATAACCCCTGCTCACCCCATTGGTAGCTTGGCAGAGCAGTCAGGCTTATCCCAGAGGCAATGTGTAAAGCGTTTGCGCAACACTCACACGACAGTGACACACTAGGCACACCACAAAAGAGACTTCACAAAAAGGTTTTATAAAAATATCCTTTGTATTATCCATAAAAACGCATTAGATCACAATCACATATAGTACTGTGCCACTAGACTGGACTACGTAAATGCCTTATACCTAGGCCTTCCTGAATATTTACTTGGACGCCTACAGGTGATCCAGAATGTGGCGGCCAGAGCTATACTCTTGGCTGGGCCGAGAACACATGCGACCCCCCTTCTGTCCTCTCTACACTGGCTTCCGGTACGGAAGACGATTCATTTTAAGGCGTTAGTACTGGTCTTTAAAGCCTTCCACAAAATAGGGGCCCCATATCTGGGGGATAGATTCCAGCTCTATACCCCAGGCCGAACTCTGAGGTCTTCTGCCAAGTTATTGATCAAGTCCCCTAAGATACGGCTGTCCCAGATAGGAGGCAGATCTTTTCAGGCAGTGGCTTCACGACTTTGGAATGACCTGCCCCTTTACCTAAGGCAGGCCCAGGATCTCCTCACTTTCAGGAGAAAACTATAAAAACCTGGCTTTTTAGACTGTAGCTCTCGTGGTGATGTATTCTGCTTTGTGTTGGGGTTATGCTTAGCGCTGGGACACTCCTAGGAGTAGCTGTGCGCTTTATAAATACCGACTAGCATAACATAACATAACTAGGCACTAGTCATGACTTCACAGGGTTTTCATACATCACTTGGCCTATCGGGCCACGGTCATAAACATCACAGTTAGGATAACCAGTAACTACTGGTAGGATTGCACCTAGCATAAAGCACTATGCATAAACATCATCAGCAGTGCACTATAGTAAACACTTTTAGAGTGCACACATTAGACAAGCACCATCACTATAAATATCTCTGCAATAGGCAACATTACATCAGGGCAGAACTCCTATAAATTGCCAGATGTCCACAAACCACCAGCGCGCACCTGCAGCAGGTGGTGCATACCATTACCGAAGCGCCTAGGATGCAGCTTCCCCACACTCCTCTTGCCCGTTATCTGGTAATTTTTCCTATACAGCATAGAACACAGAAGCCCCCGGGCCTCTATCACGGGAGATGCGGTAATTACCGCTCCCGACCTCCAATATTACTCCTCTTTCCAGATGAGTAGCGGGGGCCTCCGTCAAGGTTTAACTTGAGCTACCAAAGACCCAACAATGCCCCCAGGTAGGTGTGTGTCAGAAGGGGGGAGGGTTGGACCACCTCCCTCGGTGGGGCGACCTCACAGGGTCCCCCGAATATGGCCCTTGTCGCCCTGTTTATACAGGCAGCTGCCCACTACCACACGGGGCAGCTGCTATACCTGCCAAGTAGAGTGACGCAGACTTGGCTCCTCACACGGCTACTCACCAGTCCGGCCATAGTACAAAGACTGACCCGCCCTCTGGGCGAGTCGGACTCCTCCTGGGTGTCCTGGACCCCCACAGGGTCGAACAGCACGGCCGCTGCAATCCTCGCGGTTTAGCTCCTCCGGCGGCCAAGACGTTTTCCGGGCCCAGAGCTCGCAATGGGCTCCCGCCGTCACCGCACTGCAGGCAGACTCTGACCCTGCCTACCACGGGCCGGAGTCCTTCAACTACCTCCTCCGGTGCAGGGCCTCCCTCGCTGGGGAGGCGGGGCTGGTTTCTCCTGCAGCTCCCCAGTTGCCACGGCAACTGGCTGGGGGGGGGGGCGCGTTTAGACTCAAAAGTACGGTGGCAACTTCCAAGATGGCCGAGAGGGGTGGTTTCCCTCGCTGGACTCCGACCACTGTAGGACGCAAGCAGGGTCCTTGGCTCTTCCTGAAGTTGGACCTTGCTCGCAGATACAGTGTCTCCCTCCTCACAAGTAGTGCTCCACACACACTTTGCAATAGCAGGGTGGGGAACACAGCGCTCCCTATCAGCAAAGAGCTTCCCACACGCTATCTGCTTACACAAGGCCACCAAAAGCGCTTCGCTACGCGCTAAGTTAATGCGATAGGGCACCACAGGTCCTGGGAGATCACTGGGACCCACACACAGCAGGAAGCAGGCTCAGGCCAGCACACAGGATCTTGGCAGACACAGAGCACTGGCGTAACGAATCTTGAGGGGGGCCTCCCTGCAAGGTACGTGGAGAGGCCCCCTCCAGACTCAATCAGGAGCTCTCAAGTAAGAGTATTGTGCTGAGGGGGCCCCTGGAGCTTGGGGGCCCCCCTGCAGCGTGGGGGCCTGTGTTACGCCACTGACACAGAGGCAGCCTTTTCAGCAGGCCAGCACAACAAGGCAAGGAGTCCTATGGCTGTTCCCTGCCAGCACAGCAATCCTCTGGTCCCAAGTCCCACACAGTGTCTTCTCCCTTTAATGGGGTCACAGCCCCTGTACTTATAGTGCCAATGTCTTTGTTCTGGAGGGCACTTCAATCACTATTTGCACAACACCCCCATTCACTTTTTCAGGCAAAGGCCCCAGACACACCACAGGGGGGCGGAGCCAGCATTGTGGAAGGCAGGCACAGCCCTATTCAGGTGCAACTCCTCCCACCACTCCAAATGCAGACCAGGCCTATTCAGGTGCAAGGGACAACTCCTTCCGCTACTCTAAATTCAGCCAAGGTCTATTCAGTGGGACTGGAAGCCTGTGCTTGCTGTCTCCAACCCGGCAACGCATCTCGGGTTGGAGACCGCTTCAGTGCGCCTGTCGGTTTGGTCATCTTGAGACGGCCGGCCAAGCCCACATGTACACTGACAACAGTGCCATGCCCACCACTCCCCCTCCATGACAGCCCCCAATTAGGCCCCACCCCCAAGACTCGGCAATTGAAAATAAAATAAAACTATAATAAGTACTTTTATTATTGTTTTATTTTTAAAGTTTTGAGGCTGGTGGATTGGGCGACATTCCTCTGCTGCCAATAACCCCACTAATCCACCTCTCACCAGCTGCTGCCCCTAACCCCACTAATCCCCCTCTCACCAGCTATGGGCAGAGTGGCAGCTGTTGGCAGCTGGTCTTTAAAAGCAGTGCACAGGCCTCCCTGCACCACTAGGTGTCAATCCTGCTGGCCCTCCAGTTATAATGCGGTGGCTCTGTGATAACTGGGACCCTGCTCTTTCTTCTGAATGAAAAGTGGTGCATGCAGTATTCTGTCAACATTTTCTGACTTTGACCCAAAATGGAGGCCCTACTGTGGCGAGTTAAAGCCGTCCTGACTTATCTCTCTAACGTGTCTTCCATCACGCTGCCCCTGGCAGCATCTCGGTGGTCACGTATCCATCCTTGAGGTGTTTTTCCTCTGTCTGGGATGCTGCTCCTCCTGTCGAACAACAAGCGGGACATCTTCAGCCAGGCGCAAGGCCTGCTAATACTAACGTGAAACACACACCAGCCCACCTTTGTAACAACACGAAGTATCCTGCACATAGGCGAAAAGAAGGATGCTACAGCTTGGATTTAGAATATCTTGCTTCCAATCCCATATTCACAAATTAGAGATGTGGAAATTGTTCCGCAATTGAGGTTGACCTGATTGCATTTGGCATCAAGAGCATCTTGTGTCAGGGAGTTGGTTTCTCAGCATGGCTCTGTCCTGTCAGCCATGCTGATACTTCAATACGTCTCACTCTCACAGGGATAAAGTGATTACCTCGGCTTTTAGGAAAGTCTTCTCTTGTTAATATTGGCCTCTTGTTCACTGGTTTATCTTGTGATCTTCTTTCCTCCTTTGTGCATTGTGGTTCGAACCTGTAGCACCGACTCCTGGGCAGAACATGCTGAATATGATCCATTTCTGCCCTGTTGTCAGGCCAGCCTCCCAGTGGTGGTGGTTGTCCTCTAGAACTGGCCAGCAGACATGGCTACAAGAATCCACTTGAGGTTTCATCAGTACTGTGTACATTGGTGATCTGTGTGCTGGATCAGACCTCCACACAGCCAGCGTAATGAGGTCAAGTTATGGGATGAGTGAGCCAGAAGCAGGAACCACCAAATAGCAATCAAGGGACATTTTAGAAATAAGGAGATTCGAATTTTTGAAACATGAGGTTAAGCACGAAAGCCAAACACTGACTTCAAAGTTTTCCGATACCATTGAGACCACCTCACTAAACAATCTGGACTTGCTGGTAGCAAGCATGAGCTTCCAATTGTCTCTTTAACAGTAAGTCAAGACACATTTTATTTTCAGCCACTCTTGTATTCTACTCTTTATTTACTTTTCTCATAATTGTAATAAGGCTTTTGTGCAAAAACATTAAGTTCAACAATTACTACTGAAAATTAAATACTGCCAAAGTTTGTCCCCTTCGTTCAGCAGCGGCCCTTTCTGAGTGAAACGCAGTTATCAAGCATAACCTTTCTTCCATGTTTGTTATTCTAGCAGTAAAGCCTTTTACTCTAGGCTGTTGGCCATCCCGCCAGCAGACGCTCGAGGTCTCTCTGACAGTATTCTGCCCAATGAGGGCAGAATGAGGTGCAAAAAAGTGCAGTGGCTATGTGGGTTGTAAATGGTGGCTCCTTTGACACTGCCTTGGCCAACTGGTGATCTCCAGTGGCCTGTGCATCATTTACTTAAGCTGGTACTTTACTACTGATGTATGTAGCACCCGCTCACCGAACATAGGGGACTTAGGGCTAATAGGGAACTCCTGTCCCCTATGGGCTGTGAGGAGACCCACGGACTCGAGCGAAGCCATGCATGTTCTCTGTTCTCCACAGGGTGGGCTTATGTTGCTGAAAGTTCACCACTGCCTATGTGGCCTGCTTCCCTCGCCATTAATACCATTAGATGGAAATACCGAGCAGAGCCATTTCAAATCATTCAGGGCCTCCTGTAAACAGCGGCAAACCCCTGATTCAGTTAATCTGTGAGTTTTCAACCGCTAAAACACTTTTTAAAATGTACTAAACCCATTGAACGATTCCAAATAGTTTTTCCAAATTGTTAAATGGATTTGGGGATATTTAGGGGATATTAAGGAATTCCTTTTTAGGAGAGGCGTTTTAAGGGTGTTCCTTTCAGATACTGATTCCTTAATAATGAATGTTTTGCGATCAAAATCAGGTTGCAAAATGTTAATATTTTACCACCAGTTGAAAGGAGGTGGTAACTCATTTGCAAACGGGAAGGGGTCCACAAGAGATACCTTTCCCCTTTGTAAATGGTGAGGAAAAAAAATGTAAGAGTAGGCAGTAGTCCCAGTTACCACTGCCTAATATTAAGAAAGTTTGTAAATGTCCATTTTTGAAAACAATTGTAGTAAATGCATATGGGTTTTCCTTTTAGGAAAATGGGCTACATTTAAAAAAAAAAAAAAAAATGCTTTTTAAAAAGCGATCATAGACATGGTTTTAAACTGACCCCAGCTTGCCACCGTACCTGAGATTGTAGACAGTCTTAGTGGGTCGCAATTTGTGTCCTACCTCATTCATATTTATGAGTTGGGTAGAATCGGGACCCACAGGCATTCCGTATTTTGAAAACCGACCTACTTATGCATAGGACAGTTCGGTAAAAGTCGGTGCGCAAATTGCGCCCTCTTTTACCGACTGCATTCTTCGTTCATGAGGCCCTTGGTCTCCAGGCATGCTAATATTCACACCCTTAGAAGCACCTACTTTGCTGTTGAGCTTTCTGCCATCTTGTCACCTCAAGGCGGTTGTTCAGGAGAAATCAGAAAGGCACGGGGACATTTTAGCGTCCTAACGCATTCATGTTTTCTGGATCTTCCTAGTTAAAAGGTAATACGGCCCCTTTGTAGCGCCCAACAAAAAAATACCTGATCCTGTTCTCATACCTTGGGTTTCAAACTGACGTACATGCCATTTACATGCCTTTCGCTGATGGACAAAAACTCCAATCACTATCGCCCACTGCCTACCGACCTTGGCATTGCTACGCGCAGCCTTCTTCCGGTCGTTAATGCCCTTTGCCCCGGGTCGCGAGGCTATTGCCGATACTAATTGTACTTGTATAGCGCGTACTACCCCTGGCGAGGCTTCGAAGCGCTTTTCGGCGAGTAGCACCGGAACCGAGAAAGGTTTAATGCAGCACTCTGATTCAATTGCACCAGGAGCGCGCTTGATGCATCATTTAAAATAATCCTTAATAGTTACTTCTCTTTTTTTCGTTCTGCTTCACAACTCATTTTATCAGCTGTCAGTCGCCAAATGTCTTTTTTAAGGAGTTGGTTATAGCCACTAATGTACTGCATGTTATTGCACTGGCTGCAGTAAGTGTTCAGAGGTAAATTACTATAATTAATGTCCCACTAGAACTGTTTGTAGCAGGCGGCTGCGGCTGTTCCGAGCCCTGTGCCCGAGCTTTCACAGGGACTCTATTATCAGCCGTCCCTGGAGAATCAGAGCGCGAGCGGGAGATGGAGGGCACGCGCCGTCCGCCTTCAGAGAAGGGGTGGAGGTCACCTCTTGGCCATCACGCTCTGATTGCTTCCGAGGCCTTGGCACTGGCTTGTGGGTAAACAGGGGGCATTGGTCTGGCACCTCCACTCTTTACAAAGTGGGTGTGTGCGCATAAGGCTGGAGCGCCTCCTGTCTACTAAGAACAATCATTGTCAAAGCTAATAGAACTGGCCCTGGCAAGCCCGCATTTTTTAATTAATTACTTTATTTATCTAGCATACATATGCAATATTCACTAAAAGTGTGAAAATAATAAGTAAAAATAGCTAAAGAAAGAACCATTACAAAAAATAATGAAGTGAACGTAAACATTAGCCTACCAGTCCTGGCTTTGAAGTTGACTACTTTTTAGGGAGAGGAGTGTATGTGCAGGAGCAACATTGCATTTCTCACAGTGAAGAGAGGCCAGTAGCTACAAAGTGGGTTGATCCGCTGCTCTTTGCTGCACCCTAGTGGGCAGAAGCAAAATGCGAATGGCTGTTGAATCGCCCAATGGATTCAAAGGACAGGCTGTAAGACCCTTAATGTACACCTGCATAATGCATACATATAGCTAAGTGTTTTTAATGCTAGAGCTATGTCAAGGTCAAAACTAAGAAGGCATGTTTTAGGCCTTTCCTTGTGAATTAGGGCCTCCAAGTGGTGGTGTGCCAAGGCTTTTTCAATATGTGTTTTAAGAGAGTGCTTGGGATACATCCATTGATACCATGTCTGTGATACCATAGGACCGAATGTTGGCTTGAGGGCACCTCCTTGAACACCAGAGCCAGGCCGATCTATCGGGAAATCTGGAGGTTTCAAAACAGAGAAGTTCCTCTAAAATGTAGAAAATTTGGGACAGGGTCGGTGGCACATTAGGCAACGCAGTGGATTACTTAGAATCGTCCTGTTTTTTGCTTAAATACCTGCAAAAAAAGGTCCCTAATCTTTTCCTACCTTTAGCCTTCATCAAGTGCTGTAGGTGTGGGCTGTGTTAGCATAGCTGCCATCTGGGCCACCTTCAGCCAGTCTAGGCATGTGAGCAGACCGCACTTGGAGTCCGCGACTGGTACCTTTGCTTTTACCATTAAATGTATCAAAGCCACAAATTCCAGCATGCCGTGTGCTCTGCACTGAAAAGCACGACTGGCTGATGTACCATACAGGGCATAAAGTTGTGTTGTGATGATCATGCGATAAGAGTGGAGGTGTTTTCATATTGTTTTGTTTGGTTTCATTTCTGCTTTAGCAGCATTCTTGCCAAATCTGTTGGAAATGTAACAAGAAGGAAGTTTGGTCTAGTATGTGGTCTTGCAGCTCTGCTCATTGGTACAAAGGGCAGTAAGTTGTTGCTCCATGAATGTGGAATGTAACGTCATCGGAGGGTCATTTTAAAGAAGTTCCTGGATTTGCAGGGACCGTGATGGCAAAGGCATTTGTGACTGTTACTTATATGCCTTCCATAGCGTACCTGGCTGAAAGTTGATCAGTGTATCGCTTTCAAATTCCACAGTACAGTATTATCTTCAATAATGCAGATTGTTTTTTCCAATGGTTGTTCGCTATCTCATTTTAAGTAACATGTATTTTTGAACTTTAGTTAATGCTATGAAAGTGAAAAAGCAATGCACAGATACTTGTTACTACTTTTGAAATACATACTGTTGCTAAAAGAAGATATAAAAAACAAAATGCATGACTTGAAAGCATCAAAACAAAAACAAGTATAATTATCAAAATCACATTTTGAATCCATTTATCAATGTATGCACTTACCTTATTCCACCTCGTCACCAACCTCATCAGTGTCCACCCACACACATTGATCCATTAGCCCACCCAGTTGGAGATGCAGCAGCGCATTCCTCCGTGTGTATCTGTGCAACTGTATATGGGGATGTGTCTATATGTTGTACGCTTGTATGTCCATTTATTTGAAGTAAGGGGTGCCTGTATTAGTTGCCTTTTGTGTTTGTTGGTCTGTGTGCCTTGATCCCTACGTTATGGCTCTGTATGTGCACACGTTTATCTCTGCATGCACTATGCTGAAGTCAAACCTATTGGACTTTTCAGTTCGTGCTGTACCTTCCTTAGCATTAAACGGTTTACTGTTTTCTTCACGGTTGCGTTTCCCTGGTGGAGTGGGGGGAGGTTTTGCGGCAGTGGTGGTCGGGTTTGCAGCAGTGCTGCAATATCGGCCCCCTGTAACAAAATAAAAGCGACAGGCGGTGCTCGCAACTAGAGCTTCTCAGTGCCACAACCCAAATCCCCCTCCCCCGCCCCCCATGGGCCGGTCAAATGGAATTGCCAGGGCTGGTTTCTCTTCCCAGTTCGGCCATGCGGTTGCCTCTACCTCGCACTGTCGCTTTCAAACATGTTTGAGTAGTGTTGGCTTTTTTCTGCATGTATGTTTTCCACTCTAAAGCAGCCATGGGTGGCACGTTGTGGTGTTAAAAATAATATAACATTTGTTGAGACGGAAAAGTCCCTTGTATGGTGATGAACGTGTACCCATGTCCCGAGTGCCCCAGATGCAATGATGTCTGGGTCGCTGATGCTGATTTTTGTTGTCATGGGGAACATGGATCATGTGTGTGTGCCATGACATAGGCCTATGTCACGGATTGAGGCCTTGTTGGCCCGAAAGGAGCTCCCAAAAACGCTACCCTCATAGTTGTGAAAGGCTACTGCCTCAGTCAGGAGCTAAGCAGCATGAGTGTGATGCTGGCAGAATACTGTGTAGTGATCAGTAGAAGTGGACAGGCCTTTTTACCTGTGTCATTAGAACGAGGTCTACAGGCTCACTCAAGTAAAGTTCCATTGCTATGTGCTTGGGTCACCCTTAGCCTACAGCAAGTTAGTATGTAGTGCTCTGGAGTGCAAGTGTATTGTATCCATGTTCTGGTTGTATGTGTGCCTGTGAATGGTACAATATATGGAAAACTCTGGGTTCCGTTTTGGTAGACCCAGGGCTCACCGAAGGAGCATGAGGAGGTAGAGGAATCCCCCACAGACAGATCTGTGAATTGCTACAGTCCTGTGAGTTTGGTGGGAGACACACTGGAGAAAAAAAAGCCAAAGCCATGCTGTTACGTACAGTTCAAAGAGTGCTCTTTGATTCAGAGGGGGGAAGGGGTGTGTCGCTGGAAAGAGACCTGAGCACATCTCAGGAAGGCGATGGGGCTGATAAGAGAACCATAAAGAGTAGGGCTGAAGGCCCTTGGCTAACCTTTTGATGCACATATCACTGTGGCTGACATCCAGGTGTCAACCTTTAATCACTCCCATGACCTGTGTTGTGGCGCTATCAGATTTGCAGTTGCTCCTGCTGTGACAGACTGCTTTTTGGAGGAAGGGTGGAGGGGAGGGCACTTCAAAAGTAAGCAGACCCTGAACACAAACTTAAAAGCCTTAGACCCCAAATCGCATTTGGTGTCTGGCAATGGACTATAAGAAGAGGAGCTTGAGGTGCCCCAAATTGCCAACTCCCAAGCAGCCAGTAGGGATGGGCAAAAAGGAGAAGCTCTGCAAGACTTACGCCTGTGACCAGGACAGGGGGTTAAGGACTGCCAGTCTCCCAGATGGGTGAGAGAACATCACCAAGGAAAAATCCAAGACGACCTGCCCCTGGAGCACCAGTGCCTACCTGCTTGCCGAGACCAGTGGACCCTGTGAGGAAGAGATCGTGGAGAGAGCAAGGTCCACTGCGGGGGGTCCTGAAGAGTGGATCCCTGTAGCGAGGTGTGAGGAGGAGATTACTGTGCTAATCAGGCCGTTGGCCATATGCGGTGGGAAAGTCAACAACCCCATTTGCCAGAGGGAGCAGCCGTGAAGTTACCCATGCTGATCGGGTGTTGCCCTTGTGCATTGGGAAAGTCGGTGACCTAGCATGTCAGAGGGCGCAGCTGTTATCGGTGCCGATCGGGCCATTGCCCGTGTGCGGTGGGAAAGTCTGTGACCCCGTATGCAGAGGGGGCAGGTATTAAGTTTACCATGCCGATCTGGCCGTTGCCCTGTGCGGCGCAATATCGCCTATATTGAATGGAGAATAACCACTACCACTAGTGAGAGGGAAGTGGGACATGGGCTTGCCTATTGAACACTAAAGCCCTGATCTCAGGGATCTGTGTGTATTGTTTGTGTATCCCCTATTCACTTTGTGTTTGTATATCGATTCGATTTAGAGCTTTTATTCGGTTGAATAAATCAGCCATATAAGCAATACAGACATAAAAAAGCTCAATCTACAAAAAAATCCAAAAAGGTATAAAACAGTGGGATAAAAAAGCGAATACATCAAAGTGCGTAAACATGTTAGTGCAAATACAAAGTGCAAGTGCATAATTCACATGAGGGTCCAAACATTTACTGGATCATATGATATCCTAATTCAAAAGTGCAAATGCATATAATTGCATATAATTACATATAAATACATGATCCCCTTAAAACACATAATCAGATGTCAATAATCATAGATTTCCTAATACTAATAGATTTCAGAAGAAATGTAGCTAAATAAAAGCATAATCGTGGGTCATCCAATCTGAAGAGCAAATTCAAGGCATCTGTAGTAGATCTTATATTGTAGTGTAGAAAAAAGGGTTTTAAATGGAATCTCCTAAGATGGGAATAAAATATACAGAATAATAACATATGGCAGCAGCTTTGTCTTGAGACTCCATCGCATGGGCATACATGGACAGAGCACTGGTTCATAATTGGAAAATTAACAAGATGATGTACAATACCCAATCTTAGACGTGTCAGCACAAATCGATGTGAGACTCTAGTCACGGCTGACAAATAAGTTTGGAAACCCTGTTTAAGGTCCAATTGCGAATAAAAGAGGAAAGTTGATTGATTCTTGATAACACGTGAACGAGCCTCTATTTTATTTGCTAGCATAGTTAATTTTATCTCAGCTCTAGCAACAGAGAGAGTACACCCGGGATCCAATCTGATGTCACAATTGAATAAAGATTTAAACCAATAAATAATATAATTAAGCCAGGGTATTCTTAAACAATTCTCCAATTTGAGGCAGTCCCGTATAATAGATTGAGTAAATAATGTTTCCTCTTTTGACCATATAGATTTCCATAATAAAAGGGGTCGTATTGAAGCCAGATCTGAAATATATTTGATGCCCACCTCACGGTGGATCAATTCCGTAGAGGCAGATGAAGGGACACAAAGTAAACGTTTTAAAAACGAATTTTCAGTTTGTTGTAATATATTACCTTGAAGATGACCCCAAACACCTGCCCCATAAAGAGCTGCGGTGACGCATCGTATCTCATAAATTGTCAACATATCTTTAATGCGTCGGTTGCCCAATTTAGTCGCAAATCTAAAAATGCCATTTATATTTCTGAGCATCTTAGAACAGGCATTGTCCTGTTCCTGGGCCCATGACCTGTTCCCTGCAAATGTAATACACAAGTAACAAAATGTCTTGACTATCTGGACCTTGGAACCTTCAATAAAATAGGAGCTGGATGTTATAGGGTTCCTACCACAAGCCATAACAAAAGTTTTTGATTTATTGATTAAAAGTTTTCTTTTAGTAATAAAAACAGTAAAATTATCAATAAGACGCTGTAGCCCAATAGGGGTGCGAGAGAGTAAAACCGCATCGTCGGCATATAAAAGGATTGGGACAGACTTCCCATCCACCCTAGGGGCATCCGACTCAAACAGTTTCAGTGCTGCGTCAACTTCGTTGATAAACAATGAAAAAGTAATGGAGCTAGGACGCAGCCCTGTCGGATGCCTCTTTTGACTTTAAAAGGCGGAGTATATTCGCCTAAATGACCGTACCGCACCCTACTAGATAGCTCCCCATATAATCTAGCCAAGAAAAATATTATCTCTTTGGGGGCACCCATGTCTAACAATAATGGCCATAAAATGGAGTGGTCTACCAAATCAAAAGCGCTGCTAAGGTCAGCAAAACACAAATATAAATTTCCCTCCTTAGCTAATGTGTACTTGCCGATCAAAAGATCCAAGTTGACACACTGCTCCAGTGTGCCAACACCCTTTCTAAACCCATATTGCACTTTAGTAAGAACTCACTTTTCTTGGACCCAGGTTTCAAGTCTTGATAACATAACCCTACTCATGATCTTTATAGACTAGTCCAATAAGGAGATCGGGCGGTAATTACAAGCGTCGGTTTTAACACCCTTCTTATAAATTGGTATTATAATTGACTGGCCCCAAGATAAAGGAAAATGAGTCTCAGCAGCGACATTAAAAACTCTGGTTAAGAACGGCGACCATAAAACCATTTCATTTTTATAAAGGTCTATCGGGACCCCGTCGGGGCTCGGTGCCTTACCCCCCTTACTACTAATTATGCCCTCAAATACTTCCTCTATACTAATTGACAGGGGCAGTTTTGGCCATTCAACAACATTTTCATTGGGCAAAGTGAATGGAACATCTTTATCAAAAGGATTAAAAATAGTGGAAAAATGGGCTACCCAAGAATTACAGTTAATATAAGAATTAAATTCTGGAATATGGTCATCCTTCAGAAAGGTGCTATTGACGGTGTCCCAGAAAAGTTTATTATTTTTAGTATCCGCTGCCAGACTTAAGTCTTACCAGGCTCTTTTTGGAGTTCCGATTTCCTATTTTTAGGGCTAAAGCGTATTCTGCACGTAAGGCCTTAATTATATCCGGGTTTCTTGGCTTACACCCCAGAGCTTGTTTAAGACGGCCCAAAGCCCCTATACAGTTATCATCAAACCAGCCCGCCTTGGGTTTTTTATTTCTGCACACTGGTTTCAGCAGAAGTTTCTCCACAGCATTATTGATCCTTGTAAAATTATCAAGCAACAATGCTGGGTCAACCTCATCCCCTAAGCAAACTTGGATTTCGTTCTGACACTGTGTAATAACATCATGCTGAATTTTAGATGGGTCCAGACCAGCCCATTTTATCCGGACACCATTCTGTCTGGTAGGGGCAATACATGGGCTGTGTGGAACACTAGTAATATTTTTAAAGCCCCAACATAATAAATACAAGGAAATACTATTATGGTCACTAGTTGGTTGGTCCGTTATCCAAGGGGTTGAAAATAAATGTACACCATTACTAGAAATGATAATGTGATCAATATTAGACGATGCATTCCTACCTGTGAATGTGGGACATATCATGTTATTTTTATCAGTAACACAATACAATAATTCTATATCCAGTTTAGCGATAACACCATTTAAAGCCCCACCATATTCACAGTGGGGGAAATGCATATAACGATCGTCTTCAAACTCCCCCCTCCTAGGCCCACAGACTTTGGTCAGGGACAGTGGGCATATTTGAACATTAAAATCACCAACCCAAAGAATAATAATCGGTTTCCTAATGGTACTAATCAACTTCTCAAGTTCCCTTTCCAGGGTATAAACAATAGAACTACGTAGAGAATTAAACAAATTGTTATAAAAATTGATCAAAATAACATCATTACCCACAGTGGAATCCATCCACATAATCTGAGCATAAGTTCCCACATTAATACAACCTTTAATTTTACATTTATCCAAATTAGTGGAAATCAGAATCAAGAGGCCGCCCTTAGCTCTACCCGAAAGGGAGGCCTGGGCTGGTAACCAATAAGAGGTAAAACCCTCTACATATATTGGATCGGTACACCACGTCTCCTGTAAACATACAATATCATGTTGGGCCAAGATGAAATCAGACCATGATGGTGTACCTATTTTGCTTTTAAGCCCAGCAATGTTCCATGTAGTAACTTGGTACCCTTTGCCCATATTCGTTCCATAGGATTCCTGAGGGGGTACTTCATGTCCCACCTCTTTACTAATAATAATTGATTCTACTGGAATACTTTCTAAATTACATGGGGTACTAACTGTCCATAATACGTTAGTAGATAACGACTCACGCTGCTCTATCATGCATAGACCGACTTTACTAGCTATATTCTTAGCATTTAAATTTTCCATAGTGGGGCTTTTAGGTAAATAACTCTCCAATGCAACCTCACTGGCCTGTATCAGTCCCTCACGTCAATCATTAGTATCCAAGTTACTCAGAGCCTGATACCTATTGGTTACTGGAATAGAAAAATAAGGCAGAGTGGAAACCTGAGAAGAAGCTAACAAAGATCCATTTGGAGGCCAGCTTACATTTCCATGCATCGCCCTCAGGTGTCTATAAAAGTACCCCAGAGGGAGAAAAATGGTATTAAATTCCCCCCGTATAGGAGGTGGTGCATTTTTAAGGGTATTAGATGCCCATCTTGGTGATCTAAAATTGATAATAATACAGTCCCCATCAAAACATTTTTTTAAAGGCCCGATCCAGCCCACTCTACGGGTTGTTAAAATCTGGTTTATTCCTTCCATAGGATAACCACAATTATTGGTCAGCCAAAACACTACTTTGTTCATAAGTGAGTCATGTTCTTCTGCCTGCCCATTTTGAAGTTTGGGGACATTGGCCAGAATTGCAACATAGGGACTACATTCGGGAGGCAAATTTGCAACCGGGGCCATTATCCTATCCCCATTGGCTAGGGGTCTTAAACCATCAGGCTTTGTAGGATCAGATGATTTAAATTTGTCTGGTTTATTCATTACTTGCTCCTTCTGAGGTGGTGCAAATCCACTATTAGTAATTGGGTTTCCTATTACTATATTTCTATCTTTTCCCTATTTTCGGTTTGTATAATGGGGCCTGCTCCTTAGGATATTTGATACAATCGCTACGATCGTTACCTACGATAGTAGTCGGGTCAATAGCACCTATAATAACATCCTTTTGATAGTCCCTAGTTGACTCTTTTCGGAATTTACAATTAACTGTATCCAGTACTCCACTAATTTTATGAATTTCTCTGGCTAGAATGTCCAATTTATCATAAAGCGGCCTTAGAAGCTCTATTATTTTATCAGAGATGGTCGCTAATGTAGGTAGTTGAGATATAGGGTCTGTACAAGACAAAGGATCAGCAGGTCTCCCATTTCGAATACTCTTGACATTTTTAGCTTAGGCCTTAGAATTAGAATTAAAATTCCCCTGTTCTAGGGTATTCTTTCTACGTCCCCTGGTCTTTATCGGTAGCGGCGGGCTTTCAAGGGCAGTCAAATTAGGGGTCATAGATATTCGAGTAAGATCCCCACTGATCCCTCCCGAAACAATAACGACCGGCTCAAGCTCCTCGACCCCCAAAGAGTTATTGGTCGATTTACTGGACCCGCTCACGCTAGGGGCCGAAAGGGCCCCGGCCCCATTTCCCCCTCTACCCCGATAATGCTTGAGCCCATAGAGAGACGCCTCTCAGTACGGTCAATTTCCTCGGTGAGAACGTTGACCGCTTTAACCAAAAATGAATCAATCGTAGGACATGATTTAGCGGTAGAAGGCTTGACTAGCTTCCTCCTTGCCATGGGGATGCTACAAGGAGGGCTATACGAGCAAAGAATAAATATGTATCCTTATTAAAATGCCTGCAAGGGCATAGGGGTTGCTTCCCCGGATATGATACAATGGCTAAAATAAGACAAGGAGGGCCAATACAAGGCAGTAAATATTAACCTGCTATAATCTAACTGCCTTAAATCTATACAAAACAAAACGTTTGCCCCCTTGATGGATCTCTTACTATAAGGTTTCACCTTTAAAAATAAATAAAGTGCAAAGTAGGTTGGCTATATAATGGCACGTACTACACAATATAGATTAGTCTTCCATAGGCAAACTCACTATACATAACCTTTGGGGTTTAAGCAGCCCACTAGTAATATATAGGCTCGATAAACCTTAAATAAAATGGCATGCACTAAAAGAAAATGGTACAACAGTAAAACTATTGGGCTCCAAATCAGAAACCCACAAAAACAATACAAAACATAGAACTATCTACCACACAAATATACTCACTATACTGGGACTTGATGTTTAATAATAAAGTGCAAAGGGAGTAATCCTTAAAGTGACATGTGCTAAGCAAAATTGGTATATCGCATGATTATATATAAAATCCCACGGTGTCACACATACAATACAATGCTAAAAATGGTAAATTAAAACCAGGAAAATGTTAAAAGAATAAAACCACAAACGATGGCAACAAAGAAAGACAGGGGGTCAATTTACAATAACGAGCATCAAAGTTAAAAGAAGTCTAAGACAGTATTCTGCGTCTCCAGTTGCTCACGCTTCAATATAAGAGAACGACTATTAGGCAAAATTAGGCACAGTACCTATCCATTAAATTCTATATTTCCAGTTAAAGTCCCGGCTATTAGGGGGGGAACCCAACCTGGCTATAACGGGCTCACCCGTAGCGCTGCGATGGATGGACAAATTGGTAGCTCCTCTGAGCGCAAACTAAAGCGTCACAGGTGCGCCTGGGTCCCCGGGAACTGCTGAAATTTAAGGGCGCTCAACGCTGGCCGTTTCCCTCACGGCTCCCAAATCTGGTACTGCGGGATAGATACTGTCTTAAGACGTCCCGAATCACCTTTTCTCTCTCAGTCAGTTTACATTCAGAGTGTTTGGGAAATACTAGGTCGGCTTACTGGGACAGCAATAACATTGCAACTACCTCGGTTAATAATGTGGCCCAGCCCGGCCTCCTTCGGCCTCTGACGGCCACGGACGGGCCCGCCCTTGGCCCGGGCTTCGCGCGCGTCCCGCGCTGCGGGAGGGCTTCCCCGCTCTTATCACGCCTCCAGGCGCCTCGATGACGTTCCCAACAAGCGTCAGGCTGTGCCTGCTGGGAATTGTAGTTTGGCCGTTTCCCTCACGGCAAGCGCCAGATGGAGAGCCCCCGAGCCGTTCCCCTCACGGCTGGACTATCGGCGGCACAAGTGGAAAAAGAATACTGGAGCCGTTCCCCTCACGGCACTGATGATCACAGGTAAGCACGTCCCGCGCTGCGGGAGGGCTTCCCCGCTCTTATCACGCCTCCAGGCGCCTCGATGACATTCCCAACAAGCGTCAGGCTGTGCCTGCTGGGAATTGTAGTTTGGCCGTTTCCCTCACGGCAAGCGCCAGATGGAGAGCCCCCGAGCCGTTCCCCTCACGGCTGGACTATCGGCGGCACAAGTGGAAAAAGGATGCAGGAGCCGTTCCCCTCACGGCACTGATGATCACAGGTAAGCGCGTGTTTGTATATAAATATTCCTTTTGTCATAAAACAAAGTATTGCACATATTTTGAGTTGTGAGCCTATGTTCAACCCCGTGTATCTACAGCACCCCGCCCCCAGTCAACTGCTGAAGGGGTACTTGGCCCAGCTGCCCAGGTTCCATAGTAGGGCGGGTGCCCCTGGACTTCAGGAGTAAAAGGCCCAGTAGCTCCTGCTTGCCCATGGCCCTCTGAAAGGGGGTCTGACAAGATTGCATTTTCATTGAATGGTAAATGCTTAATGATGATCAAAAATAATAATTGTTTTCTATATAGAGCTCAAGCACCCTTTGTGGTAGTTTACTTATGTAAAGACAGATCTTTCTATCACCTCACTTGATAGCATTATTTTTTGTTAAAACCTTTTTTGTCTAGAGGAAAGGATAGGTGTTTGGAGACGTTTTATTTCTTCTGGGGTTGTACGTTATTTTCTAGTGGTAAATACGCTATTTCCCATTTAGGTTGTGTCCCCCTTATAGTCTCTTAATAGGAGAGCCATTCAAAATTATGCTATAATTTCGGCATGTACCATAGCCCCGTGCCTCTTATTCCAGGTCTGGTAACACCAGCCTTCTTTATTCCATAATAGGTAAGTCCCACTTTATTTCTTAAGTCTCGCTTCTGCCATCAGTCTAACCCTCTGGTGTGTCAAGGTCCCAATTAGAGAAGGGCACAAAACTGTAGTGCTACCAGCACTGGGCACATTCTGTTGTAGTCTTCAACACTTCTCAGCACCTGTAGTCTCTTCAGCAGCAGACCCACAAACCATACTTGTTTTGTATGAAATCTCTTCTGATGCACCGTAGGATAATCTTTTGCTTTTTAATGAAAGCTTTCAAGGGGGAACATGCTCTATCCATCTCTCAAGATTCCCCTGCTTGTCCTTAAGCCGATTAGTTCTGCCTTCCTCATCTACTACAGGGTTGTCACCCTGTTGCTAGGTTTGGCTATGTTGTGCTCCTGTTTCAGTATGGACTAGTCATCGCCAGTCACCTTTCATGTGATCAGTAGGACGCCATCGGCGGGCCTCTATCACTGGCTCCTACTCAGGAGTAGAGATCCCAAGTGCGGTGGGGCTTGCGGTACCATGATTATTCTTACAGACAAGCAGGGGTGGTTTTGATTTGAAAAAACAGCGGGTCTATTTTTTTTTGCTCTCCATGACCCTCTGGGTTTTGCTGTTTCACTCAGATTAGGGCACCCTCCGACGCTTGTCAACCTTGGGTGCATGAAAGGCTGCGTCACTTTCACCAGTTTGAAGCCTATGACAAGAAGGTTGCGTACTCTTTTCTGTAGCAAACATATTAATCCTTCAACTTAGCTTGCCAGAGGTGATTGGTGTTCATTCTTGTAAAATCTCAGAAGACCAGAATGAGAAAGTTGTTTTTTATTGCGACGTCTCTTATTCCAGTACTCCTATTATTATTATTTGCGACAGAAACTAGGATTCCAATCTCTGAATGCTTCATATGTGTGTTTCAGCTGAAATTAGAAGCATACATCAGCTTCTAAACCTACACTCTTTAGAGATGGGGATTGAAGGTGCTGGCTGAGAGACTCGGACTTGCTCAAGATCATGCAATGTAACAACGAGCAGAGTTTGAATTTCATTGTGTGTTCTCTTATGCCCGGGTGCTGGCATGGTCAAATGGTAATTTTTACAGTGGCGGCTCCTCCGCTAAGGCGGGGGAGCGTCGCCCCACTGCTCACGGAGCAGTGTAAAAGAAAAAATAAAATGATAATAACTGAAGATATTATTTTATTTTTAGTATCGTCAGGTTAGGGTGGGGCTTGGCTCCCCTGACATCTGGGATGAGGAGTGGTTGCTGCACTCTAAAGTGCGCATGACGTTTTGGCTGGCCGTATTGTCTCGGCCAAACCGTCATGTGCACTTTGCACGTTCTCCATGCAAGCTTCATTACAGCCTGGTTGTAGAACATGCCCAGGCTCCCTGTCCCCGTCTGAGTGCCGAACCACGGTGCTCAGATCACTCACAACGCTGCATTGTAGTGTTGTGATTGGCTCAGGGGAGTCTGGGTGCTTCCTGGAATAAGCGCAGAGGAGACACGACGTGGAGAGAGACAGAGGAGAGACACGGCGATCAGGTAAATCAACAAAAAAAATCCCAGCCCTCCCAACCCCCACTGCCTCGCCACCCCCGTACGGTACCGGCAGCCACTGAATTTGTATGGCTGATGATGTAAAACATTATCCACCCTCGGTTATCACCTGTTACAGTGTTTGTTTTTGGTCTTAATACTGTGTGATCCATGTACGGTGATGTGAGGTCCTGGATCAGTCGAAACAGCCCTGGTTTTTCACACGCTGTCTTGGCAATCCAACACTTTTTCTTAAAACAAATGTATGTTTTTAGTTTTCGAGAGAGGGTCGGGTAAGGGCACACATTATTACTCCATAAGCCCTCACATCACTTTACAAAAAAAGAAAGTTGTTAGTGAAAGGCCTATAGTCCTATATAGCATTGAGTTACTGTGTGTACTCATGGGGGTGCGCACAACTACACTTGCCCTGGAAGCAAGTGTGGTTGTGCATGTTAAAAGTTGTATGGTGCACATTTTACAAACCAATAAAGTTTGGAGTGCACGTAGTACTCAATTTTAAACAAAATAAAGGTGGAGCACACCTGATGTAGGTTGCAGAGGCATATTTCAAAGTAGGTTGGGGCTTGAAGCCAAAGCTTGAGCATAAAATCTGTAAATAAAAGCAACACTTCAGTTGACAATAGATTATCCACCAGTGGATGTCTGGGCACATGCCCATGTTAAATAGTTGTAATACACTGCTATAGACACATTCTGTGTAATGGGGACATTTATAAGATCTGAATGTATATTTGAAGAACTTTGTTGAAGATTTTGAGGCCTTGTGGATTATTGAATAATGTAGAATGTAGGAGTGGCCCTCTTAAAGGTGGTAAAACCCACACTGGGATTGTAATCTTGTCTCTAAGGTTGTATGCCATTGTGCTCGTCTCCGGATTGTGTGTAGTGTATTTTACCAATCTGTGGACGTTGCCCATGGTGCCTGGCACAACGTGTCTTATCAGTGGCAAATAGATGTCTACAAACATCTCCACTCAAATTGCTGTTCATGTGAAGTATTAAGAGGGTGATTCTGTTAAGGTGAGGTATTCAAGGTTTACTAGAGGGTAACCCCACTATGGAGGCATTTTGTTTGTTAGGTGGGTGAATACCAGTAAAAAGAAGGTACCATCCACCAAATGTGGGTGACTTGACAGATATGCTGTGTGTCCAGTATGTGCTATAAGTTTATGCCTATTATCACTTGATTGGTGATAGAACATTGGGCACAGGTATTGCGTTTTGAATTACTTCAAGTACACAAACCCTACAGGGTGCTGTCACAACTGCATAATATCATTTCAGATGTCCTCATTGGTGTCATAAGTATTGTCATTTACTTAACTTGTGAGGTTATAGGTGAGCAGTGCATAACAAATGGTGAATTTCAGGTTTGTTTTGTTGTTAAACATTAGTTTTTATCTAATTTTAAAACAACTATTATGGCACTTTAACCTTTGTTTTTTCAATGAATTTCTGTGTGTGTGTTTTTTTTTAGTTTGCAATCAAAATTGAGCAACCACCCAATTTTCTCGGGCTGCCTGCGGCCAACCCCTAATTGACTGGCCAACCCCTACTGTGCATATTCTTTGGCTGTGTGCAGCACGGGGGTTACCCGCAGAGCTGCACCTCAAGGCAAGGCCTGCACTCAATCCCCAGCGGGCACCCAATCACCTGTTGCACATGTCCTTCATCCATGCGCAGCGGGGCATTGGCTGCAAGGCCTCGCCTTTTGCCAGACCATGCTCTCAACCTTCCGCTGCGCATTTCCCTCTGGCAAGGCCCTGCACCCATCTCCCCACAGATACCCAACCCCCTATGGGGCCTATCCCTTGCTTTGTAAAGCCTTCAGCCACACGCCGCAGTGGGTTGACCTTGCACCCAGGTGGCCAACGCATACTGCGCACAGCCTATGGCATTCACAAGATTTTGATCTATAACCACACCCTTTTCATTTTTATTTTTTTTGTGGTTACTCGTGACCACAGAGCAGCCCTTGCTTGGTACCATGGTATTGAATACTGGTACCTCGGTACTGGCGACCATTATTTTTTCTTAAAACAGCAAACCTGCAGGGGTCTCAGTTGGTCCCCCTCATGACCCTGGGGTCAGGGTGTGCCCCCTCTGCCTCCTTATTGTTTTTTTTTCATTATTTTTTCAGGGCTCTCGACAAACTCCTGTAATGGCAGCCCAAACATTTTCTTCAGAGGTGAGGCCAGTCAATCAGATCATTTCAGTACCTCAAAACCGGTACCATAGTACCGATTGGCTGATTTACGGTACTCAACTGTCCAGATAAACCTACCTTTGTCTGAGGAATAACCCCTTCATGCCCAACCTGAGCTTTTCTTTAGAGTCTAATTTCTCAAAAATGGCTACACGGATTTACAGCAAATACAAAAGCACGCTGTCTGTGTAAAGTTCAAATTTTTTGCCAAACTTGTCATTCCGTTCAGCTGTTTTTCTGTATTGGTCAGTAAAGTTTCCTATCTGAACTAACATGGAAAAAAATTCCAGCCAAGGTGGATGAAAATGTTTTGGGAACATTTTGTGCGGATTCATCAAACAGGGTCAAAGTTATTAAGAAAACAAAAAACACTTTCCTTATGGACACCCCCGCCTAATTTCAACTACACAGTGCCAATGTGTAAATGTCTACATAGCATATGTATATCACAGAGTGGCGGTAGCCGCTATGTAATTATAGTTCGGGTCACCAGCGATAGGGATTTTTTTATCCCTTAATAACTTTGCAACCTTTAAAGAATGTCCACAAAACTTTGCAGACCTGTTGCACCTGCTTCATTGATGGAGGACTCAAAGTTTTGCAGCGTTTGGTCAAGGCATGCAAAGAAAAAAGGGGAGTCCCAAAACGGGCTTGAAATCCAGTGCATTTTACATAGACTTTTGTATTTTGCACAGCGTGAAAACAGCCAGTCAAATTTTACTGAAATTTGGCGGCATTAGATATCAGGGTGCACAGATGATTCTTTTGGATACTGTACATAAGTAAAGTAAGTATTTTTTAAGTTATAAGGTTTTTCAACTTAGTGATATCTTGTAGCACAACACTACTAAAAGTAGCAAGGAAGCCAAAAAGAAAAAAATAGACTGCATATGTAAAGTTTCAGGTTTACTACATGAGCAACTAAAAGACCTATTTATGATCACTTGCTAATGAAAATTTATAAACAAATAGAATACATCTTAATCTACATACTTTTACTTTGCATGCTCTCTGGCTCACAAAATAAAATAAAATTGGCCCAACAAGCCAAACGAAAAGCATCATTCTTAAGTACCCATGTACAACAGAATGAAAAATTGCCCTACCAATGAGCCGTACAAACTACTATTTGGAGGGCATGATGATTGGCCACTAGGAAAAAAAAAAAAGAATCAATTTTTATAACAGTAACAATTATTGCCTTTTATTCATTTTGGCCTTCATATGTAGCACAATCCTATCAAAAGTAGCAAGGATGCTAAAAGAATACACTAGACTGCATATGTAAAGTTTCAGATTTACTACATGAACAACTGAAAGACCCATTTATGGTCACATGATTATGTAAACCAATAAACAAAATACATATCTGAAAGAGACTATTAGTTATGGATTCCTTACATTAGAATTACCCCCAGGCGTCAGACTGGATCCGGAGAATTTTTCTTCAGCATTTCCCCTGCGCGTCGGTAGGTGGCGTCGGTGGACTCCGCGTTTGTCGTTAGCGTCTTGATCGCCATAATGACGTTGCGGTATCTACTTAGACGGCGCCCCTGCGCGCTGACGTCAGTTCTTTATTTTTTCACGCCAGCCAGCGCAGATCCGGAGAGAGCGGTACCCTTAGTCTTTTTTGACTAGTTTTTTCGACTTTTTGAGTCGTTCGACTCCTGGTGCAAGGGATGTCACATCGAAGGACCGGCTTCAAACCTTGTGACTCCGGTCACGGACCCACATCTCGTGTGCCTCTGGGGCTTGGAGCGTGACCACGACCCGAAGTCGTGCTCCGACTGCCAGGCCATGAACCCGAAGTCTTTGCGGAAGCAGTCCCGAAAGCTTCTCCAGGCCCGGGAGTCAGCTCCGCGCCGCTCGAGGTCCTGGTCGAGAGGGAGGTCGCGGGACCGGTCGCGGAGTCACCAACATCACTCCTCTTCGAAGTCTTCGGCTTCGGGTAAGTCGAAGCACAAGAAGAAGGCGAAGAAGCACCGTCGCTCTTCGCCTTCTCCTCGGTCGACGCGGGATGCGGAAGGTAGTCGTCCGGCTCCGCCCGCGGAACCTGTTGAGTCGGCTCCGAGCTTCCCTACCTTCCCGGGAGCCGGGGCGACCACTGCCCAACTTCGTAGCTTTTACGAAGCCCTCCACTCCATCTTTGGGCAGCCCAACTCCGCTGGCGCGCCTTCAGGCCCCGCAGACTCGGCTGGGGGTTCTAGGCCTTTCGATGCTGGCAGCTTCGGCTCCGGCGCCGCAGGGCCCCCAGGGATCCAGGCCTGGATCCGGATCGGCGCTGGTCGACCTTACGACACCTACTCCAGTGCCAAATCCATTAACGACCCCTCCGCCCCTTCCGACGCCAGTTGTGTTTCCAGCTGGCGTCGACCCCGGCCTCCCCCTCGACATGGACACATCGCCGGACCGGCATCGGCCGACGACGGTACCGGCGCCGACCGGTACTTTTGTACTTCTGTTCTATCCTGGCGTTCCTTATCGCCCTGAGTGGCATCCAGAGGAGGGTGAGGACTGGGAGGGGTCTATTGACCCTCTAGCAGACCAGCTGGAAGAGCCGTACTGGAGAGAGGAACTGGGTGAGGCCAGTGGTCTGGATACATCCCCAGACCTTGGTATGCTTTCTCCCCCCACCGTGGCCAAGGAGGAGGGAGCCTCCTACGCTGTGGTGTTGCGTAGGGCGGCTGAGGCCTTGTGCTTTGAGCAACCTACGGTGGCAGTCAGGACTAATCTCCTGACTGAGGTGCTTCAACCAGCAGCAGCCTCTTCGGAGCCCCTCCTGCCCTTCAATGAGGCCCTCACTGACATCCTTCTGGGCACCTGGTCCAAGCCCAGCACAGGGGCTCCTGTGGATAGGATGATTGCCCGACGCCACCACCCAGCTCGGGCAACCCCACTTTCCTCTCCCAACACGCTACCCCTGAGAGCTTGGTGGTCCAAGCCTCAACGTCCAAAGGTACGTTCCCTACTGCTCCCCCCAGATAGGGAATCCAAGAAGCTGGACCATTTTGGGAAGAAGATGTTTTCTTCCGCCAGCTTAGGACTGCGGTCGGTGAACAACGCATGTCTCTTGGGCCGTTACACCCACTCCGTGTGGGACACGGTCGCGCAGGTGCTGCCAAAGTGCCCGGAGGAGGCCCGGGCCATGCTCTCCCGTGCAGTTGCTGAGAGTAGAGATGCAGCGAAGTTTGCCATACGATGTGGGCTGGACACCGCTGACTCGCTAGGCAGGACGATTTCAACGTCGGTAGCCCTGAGACGCTACACCTGGCTGAGATCCACTGGCTTTTCGGGCGATATCCAATCGACTCTTTTGGACATGCCCCTTTGATGGCCGTCGCTTGTTTGGCGACAAAGCGGACAATGCGCTCGAGCGCTTTAAGGATTCTAAGGCTGCGGCCAGATCCTTGGGCCTCGCTACCACCTCTCGCCCCGCGTAGTCTGCTCTTCGCCCCTTTCGTGTCTACGGAAGGGGTGCCCCACCACGTTCCACCCAGAGTCACAGGCCTGCGCAAGCTGTCCAGCCTCTGTGCGGCCGGGGACGTGGGACCCAGCGTCGTGGGTCTGGGGGCCAGCGGGTGGGCAGTCCACCAGCGCCACCTCTGCAGCAGCCTCCAAACCTTCCTAGTCCGACCTTTTAGGGCCACCAGTTGCCAGTGGGCGGCAGGATTCGCCATCACCACCACCACTGGCAAAACATCACGTCGGACAGGTGGGTTTTGCAGATAGTCTGAAGTGGCTACTCCCTCCCCTTCGAGACTACCCCTCCCTCCATGCCACCTGCGTTCCATTGCATGTCGGAGGATCACTTGGCCCTTCTCCGTCAGGAAGTTGCGGCTCTCTTGGCCAAGGGAGCCATTGAGCGACTCCCTGTGCCAGAAGTAGGTTGTGGTTGTTATTCCCACTACTTCCTGATACCCAAGAAGGACAAAGACCTGCGTCCTATCTTGGATCTCAGGGACGTCAACCGCTTCCTCCGGAAGGAGAAGTTCAAAATGTTGATGTTGGCTCAGGTCCTGTCTGCCCTCGACCCTGGAGACTGGATGGTAGCGTTGGACTTGCAGGGCGCCTATTTTCACATCCCCGTCCTGCCTGCCCAAAGGTGTTACCTCCGGTTCACGGTAGGCCACGAGCATTTTTAGTTTACCGTGCTCCCCTTTGGCCTTACCAGCGCCCCTCGGGTGTTCACGAAGGTGATGGCGGTGGTCGCAGCTCATCTGCGCAGATCAGGGGTTCCAGTCTTCCCCTATCTCGACGACTGGCTGATGAAGGCGAGTTCGCCCCAGGCTGTCGTCTCCCACCTCCAGACTACGGCGGACCTCCTGCATTCGCTGGGGTTCACTATCAACGTGCCGAAGTCACACCTGATTCCCTCTCAGAAGCTCCTTTTCATCTGCGCGGTTCTGGACACAGCACAGTTTTGGGCTTATCCTCCCGAACAGCGAGTCCGGGATATTCGGGTTATGATTCCTATCTTTCCGCCTCTATCCCGGGTTTCGGTCAGAATGACCCTGAGGCTACTGGGTCTCATGGCCTCCTGCATCCTGCTGGTGGATCAAGCCAGGTGGCATAAGTGGGCTCTGCAGTGGGACCTGAAGGTGGGCACAGCATCAGGGGAATCTTTCCGATTGCGTCCAAATCTCGAAGGGCACTGCACACCAATTGCAGTGGTGGCTAACAAACCAGGATTGGGTCAACGGCAGATCCCTCTCCCTTCCCCAACCAGAGTTCACAGTGGTGACAGATGCATCACTTCTGGGGTGGGGCGGCCATATGGAGGAGGCGGAGATCAGAGGCCTCTGGTCTCCGGCAGAGTCCGGGCTCCACATCAACCTTCTGGAGCTCCGGGCGATTCGTCTTGCACTGAAGGCATTCCTCCATTCTGTCAAAGGAAGAGTAGTGCAGGTGTTCACGGACAACACCACCGCCATGTGGTATTGCAACACAGGGCGGAGTTGGGTCGTGGACCCTCTGTCAGGAGGCCCTTCGTCTCTGGAAGTGGCTGGAGCATCAGGGCATATCCCTGGTGGTTCAACACCTGGCAGGTTCCCTGAACGCCAGGGTGGACGAACTCAGCCGCCGGTGCTTGATGGATCACAAATGGCGTCTTCACTCGCAGGTGGTGCAAGGTCTTTTTCAGCAGTGGGGAGAACCGTGTTTAGATCTATTCGCCACCGAAGAGAACGCGCAATGTCGTCAGTTCTGCGGCACTCGCTAGGCGGCGCTTTTTGTCGCGAGTGGAGTTGCGGTCTTCTATACTCCTTTCCGCCTATACCACTTCTGCCCAGAGTGCTGAAGAAGATCAAGCGTGACCGGGCCCAAGTAATTCTTGTGGCTCCGGACTGGGCGCGAAGAGTCTGGTATCCCGAGCTCTTGAACATGGCCATCGATCCTCCGATCAGACTGCCTCTTCGGGAGGATATTCTGTCGCAGCAGCAGGGGACGGTCCTCCACCCAAACCTGTCCAGCCTCCACCTCCTTGCGTGGAGATTGAGCGGCGACAGTTGACAGCCTTCGACCTTCCTCCTGAAGTCTTTAATGTTATCTTGGCAGCCAGGCTTCCCTCTACTAAAACAGTATATGCCTGTAGATGGAACAAATTTGTGGCATGGTGCGAAGCAAAGGATGTGGATCCTCTTTCTGCCCCCCTTTCTGAGGTTCTCCTCTTCCTGCTTTCTTTGGCCCAGCAGGGCTCTGCTCTAGGCACCCTCAAGGGCTATCTTTCGGCCATTTCGGCCTTTCTTCGCCTTCCTGATCAGCCTTCTCTTTTCAAGTCCCCTATTGTAAATCGTTTCCTTAAGGGCATTACTCACTTGTTTACTCCTATCCTTTCGTATTGCCCCAGTGGGACTTGAACCTTGTTCTGACATACCTTATGTGCGCTCCCTTTGAGCCGCTTGTCCTCTCAGACTCTTGACCTTAAAGACTGCTTTTCTGGTTGCTATCACCTCTGCTCGTATGGTGAGTGAGCCTCAGGCTCTTTCTTCTAAGTCTCCTTTCCTTGCTGTTCATCCAGACAAGGTTGTCCTTCGAACTCAACCTTTTCTTCCCAAAGTGGTTACCTCTTTCCACATAGGACAGACAATCACTTTGCCCACCTTCTTCCTGCCCCCGCATCCTTCTAAAGAGGAGGACAGGCTCCAACATCTGGATCCAAAACCTGCGCTTTCATTTTATCTGGATCACACAAAACAATTCGGGTGGATGATCAGCTCTTTGTTGGCTATGTGGGCGCCAAGAAAGGTCGGGCCGTGCAAAAACGAACCGTCTCTCGGTGGGTCGTTCTTTGCATTAAAATTTGTTATTCCTTGGCGAAAAAGGAACCTCCAGTAGGGTTGCGCGCCCATTCCACCAGGGCGACGGCAGCCACTACTGCTTTGGGACGTGGAGTCCCCCTTCATGACATCTGCCAGGCAGCCACGTGCGCTTCATTGCACACTTTCACTAAACATTACTGCCTGGACAGCCATATCCGGAGAGACAGCTTCTTTCGCCGCTCCGTTCTTCAGGACTTCCTGGTGTGAACTTGGTTCGCATACCTACGTCCGGGGTTGGTATTACTGGGGTATCTATTCTAAGGTAAGGAATCCATAACTAATAGTCTCTTTCAGATTAACAAGTTACTTACCTTCGGTAAAGATATATCTGTAAGAGAAATATATTAGTTATGGATTCCTTACCGCCCCACCCATCCTCCTCGTTCTGCGAACTGACTTCTAGAGTAAGGACTCCCTTTCAGGGCCCTAGTTTTATGCATCAGTGGTCAGTGTCTTGCATGGCTCTGCGCTTCTGGCGTGGAATGTCGTGTAAAAAACTGACGTCAGCGCGCAGGGGCGGCTTCTAAGTACATACCGTGACGTCATTCGGCGATCACGACGCCAACAACGAACGCGGAGTCGACCGACGATACCTACCGATGCGCAGGGGTACTGCTGAAGAATAATTCTCCTGATCCAGTCTCACGCTTGGGGTAATTCTAAGGTAAGGAATCCATAACTAATATATGCCTCTTACAGATGTATAGTTATTTAAGGTAAGTAACTTGCTCAACAAATACAATAGATAAAAAGAAAAATCACATAAAATCTGATTTCCACTCTGTAGTTATAGTTAGTCTTCCACAAGATAGGAATTCCTCGGATATTAGCTCCCTGATAACTTTCCTCTCGTTTGACGAAGCACCACAAAACTTTCCAGAACTATCGCATTTTCTACATTTTGAGAAAATGTGAATTTTTGTGGTGAATTGTTGAGGAGATGCAAATAAAACAAGCATTGGCATAGCCAATAGGTCTCGCCTTTGGGTCCATATGTGTTTAGCCAGAGCTATTGGCTTTGCCAATGTCTTTAATCTATGTTGTAGAGCAGTGGGGCTGCTGTGCAGCACATTGAAAAGTTATAATAAAAAAGTGTTATAAGCATTTTGTTACCTTATATATAACGAAGACGTTATGTAAAACTGAACGAACCTATTAAAAAAGAATTAACATAATAAATGTCTTCTAGTTTTTGGTCCTTGCAATGCTGGCAACTTCTTCCTGCCTGTTCTAATGCTTCTTTGTTATAGCTTTTCATTTTTTATTATGGGGGACATAAACAACAGGAGGGTGGAGGTTGGGAAATAGGACCTGAATTACAACCCGAGCAGCGGACAGACATTAGGGGAGAATCAACAGATGCCAGATTCCGAGGGCAGACTGAGGTGGTGCTGAATGATGCTGAGGTGGTGGTGTGCTGGTGAGGAGGTGATGCTCAGTTGATGCTGAGCAGTACTGAGGTGGTGCTAAGGGATGCTGTGGTGCTGAGTTGTGCTGAGGTGGTGGTGCTGCACTGGTGCTCAGGTGGTGCTGAGTGATGCTGAGTTGGTGCTGTGGTGATGCTGCGCTGATGCTGAAGTGGTGCTGCATTGTTACTGAATTGCTGTTGAGATGGGGCTGCACTGGTGCTGAGGTGGGGCTCCACTGGTGGTGGTGCACTAATGCAGAGGTGGTGCTATGATGATGCTGAGATCGAGCTGTGCTGATGTTGAGGTGATACTGCGCTGGTGCTGAGCTTGTGCTGCACTGGTGCTACGCTGGTGCCTAGGTGGTGCTGCGCTGAGGTGGTGCTGCACTGATGCGGAGTTGGTGCTGCACTGGCGGTGGTGCACTGATGAGGAGATGGTGCTGTGCTGATGTTGAGATGGTGCTGTGCTGATGCTGTGGTGGTGCTGAGTGATACAGAGGTGGTGCAGAGTGATGCTGAAGTGGTGGTGAGTGATGTTGAGGTGGTGCGGAGTCATGCTGAGGTGGTGGTGATGTGCTGGTGCTCAGGCGGGGCTGAGCTGGTCCTCAGATGGTGCTAAGTGATGCTGAGTTGGTGCAGTTGTGAGGTGTTGCTGCATTGATGCTGAGGTGGTGCTGCACTGATGCTGAAGTGGTGCTGCGTTGGTGCTGAATTGCAGTTGAGGTAGAGCTGTGCTGATGTTGAGATGGTGCTGCACTGGTTCTGAGGGGGTACTGCCCTGGTGTTGAGGTGGTTCTGAGCTGATTCTCAGTTGGTGCTGCACTGGTGCACTGATGCAGAGGTGGCGCTGTACTGATGCTGAAATTGTGCTGTGGTGGTGCTCAGGTGGTTCGATGCTGATGTGGTGCTTCATTGATGCTGAGGTGATGCTATGCTGGTGCTGAGGTGTTGCTGCACTGGTGCTGAGTGATACTGAGGTGGTGCTGACATGGTGGTGTGCTTGTGCGGAGGTGGTGCTCAGGTGGTGCTGAGTGATATTGAGGTGGTGCTGAGGGATGCTTTGGTGGTGCTCAGGTGCGCTGTGCTGGTACTCAGGTGGTACTGAGTGATGCTGTGCTAGTGCTGAGGTGATGCTGCACTGATACTGAGATGGTGCTGAGCTAATGCTGAAGTGGTGCTACATTGGTGCTGAGTTACTGCTGAGGTGGTGCTGTGCTGGTGCTGAGGTGGTGCTGTGGTGATGTTGTGGTAGGGCTGCCCTGGTGCTGAGTTGGTGCAGAACTGGTGGTGGTGCATTGATGCAGAGGTGGTGCTGTGCTGATGCTGAGGTGGTGCTGTGGTGGTTTTGAGTGATGCTGAGGCGATGCTGAGTCATGCTGTGGTGGTGCTGAGGTGGTGGTGCTGCGTTATTGCTCAGGTGGTGCTGAGCGATGCTTAATTGGAGCTGTGCTGAGGTGGTGCTGTGCTGATGCTGAAGTGGTGCTTCTTTAGTGCTGAGGTGGGCAGCACTGGCTTTGAGGTGTGGCTGAGCTGGTGGTGGTGTTGAGCTGGTAATGGTGCTGAGTGATGCTGGACTGGTACTGTGCTGAGGTGATAATGTGCTGATTCTGAGGTGGCGCTGTGCTGATGTTGAAGTGGTGCAGCATTAGTGCTGAGTTGATGCTAAGGGGGGGGCTGCGCTGGTGCTGAAGTGGGGCTGCGCTGGTGGTGGTGCACTAATGCGGAGATGGGGGTGTGCTGATGCTGAGATGGTGCCGATGTTGAGGTGATGCTGCACTGACCGTATAGAGTGGCTTCATTTCCAGGTGCTATTTAATTTCTGAAGATGAAAGTGGACACAGATGACCCAATCGCTTATGTTGTGTTTTAAAGAACAGTGGTAATACACCGTGACAATTTTCGTTAAAAGAAAACGTTTACACCAAGCCCCCCTCCTCTTACACACACACACACACACACACACACACACACACACACACACACACACACACACACACACACACACACACACACACACACACACACACACACACACACACACACACACACACACACACACACACACACACACACACACACACACACTGTGTGTAGAGTCCAGAAATCCTTCATATCGCTGCTTTGCGCACCATGCTCTGCTCTCTGGTAAACAAATATGTTTTTGTTCAGAAATAAATGCATGTACAAACCTTGCAGGAAAATGGCACTCACGAAATACAAAGCAGATGAGAATCAGAGCTGTGCCAGTCATCAAAGAGAGCGGGGCAGGCATCTATTTTCTAGGGTCTTGTACAATGTGGATTGCTGATATAGAGGCAGCACCTGCAGTGCCACACTTCATTCACATGCCCTACAAAGACAGAACTCATTGTTTAATGTGCTGTTGCCCAATGTACTTATAAAAACACTTTCAACTTCGGATTTCAATCACTTCTGTATGTGAGCAAAGGGCATTGGTTCAGGTCTGTCTATAAAATAAAATGCCAACTGCTTTCATGTGATTAAAAGTTCTGCATAACACCAGGCTCTCCTTTGAGCACAGCAGAAATAAACACACAGCAGCAAGTTGTGACTGATGAGAAAAATAGTGACAGCTTGTGGCTGTGTAAAGAGCCATCTGGACTAGTCTGTTTGTCTGCTAGATGTATGGGTTGCTGGCTGTGTTTTACTTGTATGTATGTCTGTCTGTATGTGTGTGTGTGTGTGTGTGTGTGTGTACACATGTTACAGCACTGTTGTCCCTACTCCCATGTTTGGGGCACCACCAACCCTGGCACCCTCTGGAGGCCTCATGGGCACATTAAACAGCTGCTCAAAGACATATACTGAATATTCTCCTGTACAGAAGAAATGCAGACTTTTGGTGAAAGCAGGGACAATTTTGCTGCAATACAAGTAATTATCTTTTGGCAGAAAGGAAAGGTGAATACTTGTTTAAAATATCCCCAGAATACAGTCACATATCTCCTCCTTAATCTAAGGTTAGTTAGCATCCCTGGGGGAGTGGGGGAACAACGTAAGAGCTAAGCAAGCGAAGAACCACACCTGCACGCGTCCTCTAGAGCCTGGATAAGTGAAGCGTCTATGGTTGGGCACCTGTAGCACACGATCTTCCTCCCATTAGAAGCCTTGCGCCTCCAATAAGCTAGCCCCAGTCACCAACCGTCTACCAGCCCGTCAATGCTGTTGCTGTACGCAGGCATTAGTTGGGCTACCCGCTCCCTGTGTCAGCACATTGTGCAGTTGGTTTGGCTGTGACGCAGTAGACCCCCTCTGCCTTCCCGCTGATCTGGCACTGAGGACAGGGATTTCAACCGCTCGCGCCGGGGGTGAGTGTACAGCGGTTCCGCCCCCATCCCAGCAAGTGGCGGATTCTAGGGAGGGTGCGCGTCTTCTACCGTGCCAGCCGCCACATCATAAGAATCGCTTGAGTCCCGGCGCGTGGCCGCTCCTCCCCGCCTCAAGCCCCGCCCACGGAATCCCTGCTGCCGGGGCGTGTGAGCGCCTGCACCCGTGGGAGCGGCTATGGAGGAAGAAGACGAGTTGATGGAAGAGATGATGCTGGCCATGGCAGACATCCCTGTGAGTACCGCGGTACCTTGGGGAGGGAGGGTTGGGTGCGCCTGGCATGGGTAGGAACTCAAACGTTTTTCGTGCCAAATTAGCCCTCAGCCTTCTTACAACCATTTGTCCCTCCCCCATAACTGCCTGTGATCTGCGGCATTGTGGACTGTGCCCTCAGGGTCAGCCCTGCCTCCTCCCCAGTATTCCGCAGGATATGGTTTTCTTTCTGCCCTGGGGGATGATTTTGAGCAGCGATAAGTGGTGGGAGATAAGCCTATCAATTCCTTAGTTATCGGGTTGAAAACTGTACGCGATGTGCATATTGCGCTTTGGCAAAACCTGGTATCTTCGAAATCACGGAAAATAAACTCTTGGTCCCCTTGCTGCCGGAAGTTCTATCAGTCGTAATCTCTGTGCACGTGTCCGCCTACAGAAAAAAACAAGAAAATAATTAAACCCAGATGGCCCCTGCGCGCGCTGTAAGAATGCGGCCGCGAAAGTGAAAGCAACTACAGGGAAGAGAGGAGCGGGGGCGAGCGAGCGCGGCAGCCTGCTGAGCTGACCACACGCTCGTGCACCATGGCCTTTTGCTTGAGCGTAACCGCACGGAAAAGGCCATGACGCACGAGCGTGTGGTCAGCTTTTCACACCCCCTAACATAAAGTCTTGCCAGAGCAGCGCTTGCGCACTACTCAAGGCTCGACCTAAAAAGGGGCTCCAAAACGTGTTTTTCCACCAATGCATTTTCCATAGACTATTATATTTGACGTAGCGCGAAAACAGCTGAATGGATTTAATTGAAATTTGGCAGGATTATACATTATGGTGCAGAGATTATGATTTTAAGGTACTGCAGTAAAGTAGGGTAAATATTTTTTAAGTTATAAGGCATTTAAACGTAGTGATATCTGTCCCTGCGGTATGTTTTCGGAATTTCACAAAATTTTGTGAAACTGCTGCAGTACATGGCGATAAACATATTAAAAAAATATATATAAAAAAAAAATACATTTCCCTACCTGTTACCACTTTAATAAGGTAATAGGTAGAGACTTGCCTATATCTAAGGCCCTAACACTGAACACAGCCAAAGTGTAGTCAAAACAATATAGCTGGCTTTTCATTGTCTTAAAACAGCCATTGCACAATTATATACTGGCTTGTCATCGCCATGTACCACGATATACTGCAAAGCTATCATGTTATACCATGGCCCAAAATATGACCAATGCCTAGCTGTATTATTGGATTGCGATACCCTTGCATCATTCATGGTGTCACATGGGCAATGCAGTACTTAATTCAGATTTACAAAAGAATGTAAGGCCACGAAGCGTAGCCCTGCGTTGATTGGTAAATCTGGAGAAACTCAAGGCAGCACAATTCGCATTTTTGCGTTACTCTTCACACCATAATCTACAGTGCTGCTGATATTCACATACATTCGTATGCCACACCACAGTAGCCACTGCACTAAATGCTATTCCACTCTACACCACTCAATTCTGCGCCTCTACTGTCGAGACTCCACTCTACGTCTATTACACTGTACACAGCGCCACTCCAGTCTACGTCACTGCGCTATAAGCCACTTCTCTGGATGCTACTCAACTATACGCTATTCCAGTCTATGCCATTCTACTGTACGCCACTCTACTCTACTGTATGCCACTCCACTCTGCAACACTCCACTGTACGCTATTCCACTGTATCCCACTCCACTGAATCCTACTTAACTCCAGTGTATGACACTCCACTCTAAGCTACTTCATTCTACGCTATTCGATTGGACTTAACTTCAGTGTACGCCGCTCCACTGTATGCTGTCACATTCTACCCCACGCCACTCCAGTCTATACCACTCCATTATACAACACCCCACTGTATGCTACTCCACTATACACTATTACACTCTATGGTACTCCACTGCACAACACTCCGCTCTACGTTATTACACTGTACACAGCTCCACTCTACATTAGTACACTCTAAGCTATTCTACTTTATGCATCTCCACTCTACACCTCTTCAGTGTACTCCACTGTATGCCACTTTTCTATACACTACTCCAGTATATGCTATTCCACTCTTCGCCACTCCACACTATGCTATTCCACTGTATGCCACTCGACTGTACGCTGCTGCACTCTACACCACTCCAGTGTATGGCCCTCCACTCCACTCTAACCTATTCAGTTGGACCCCCAGTTCAATGTACGCCACTCCACTGCATGCTGTTACACTCTACCCCATGCCACTGTACGCCACTCCAGTCTACACCTCTCCATTTTACACCACTCCACCATATGATACTCCATTATATACTATTCCAGTCTGCGCCACTCTGCTGTACAACAATCCACTCTATGCTATTCCACTGAATGCCACTTCACTATATGCTACTCCACTCTACACCACTCCAGTGTACACCACTCCACGCCACTCCATTCTACGCTAGTTCACTGGATGCCACTCCACACTTTGCCACTCTACTATACGCTATTTCACTCTATCCCACCCAACTGTACACTACTCCAGTCTACACAACTCTACTCTACGCTATTGCACTGTACTCCACTCCATACTACGCTATTGCACTGTAAGCAACTTCAGTCTTTGCCCCTGTACTGAATGGTGTTCCACTCTACCCCACCCCACTGCACTGTTATTACACTCTAAGCCACCCCACAATACACCACTCCAGTCTAAACCACTTCACTGATACAACTCCACTGTACTCTACTACACTGTACGCTATGACACTTTATGCCACTCAGTTGTATGCTAGTACACTCTACGCCACTCCACTATACGTCACTCCAGTGTACGCTATTCCACTTTATGCCACTCTACTGTTTGCTACTCCAATCTCCACCACTCCAGTGTATTCTCCTCCACTCTATAGAACTCCACTAAACAAAACTCTGCTACAATCTATGCCACTCTAGTAGACGCTACTCCACTCTATCCCTGTACACTCCACTGTCCAAATTTGCACTCAACTCTGCCTGTACACTCTATTGTACTACACTTTGCTCCACTCTACGACAGTTTCCAATACTGTACAACACAGCACTCTACTGTGTGAGATACCACTCCAATTAATAAGTTTCCTCGGCTCTACGCTACGCCACATCAATGTTTGCAACTCCACTCTAAGCTAATCCACTGTACCCTACTCCACTCTCGGCCCCTCCACTGTACACCACTCCACTCTATGCCACTCCACTCTTCTACACTCCACTGTACAATAATCCACTGTATGCTACTGCACTTTACGGTAATCCACTCTACACCACTACAGTGTAGTCCACTCCATTGTATTACACTCTCCTCCACTCCGTAATAGTCTACCACACTTCATGACACTCTACAACATTCTACTCCACTCTGTCCCGGTACACTCCACTGTCCAACTCTATATTCCACTCTATGCCCATTTACTCCAATGTACAACACACTATTCTACTATACAGCACTTTTCTATAAGGCACAGCACTCTACTCTACTGTACGAGACCGCACTGCAATTTATAACAGTTTACTACCTACGCTACACCAGTACGCTACACTCTAGTCCACTCTACCCTACGACACACCAATACACTTTATTGTACTTTACTCCAATCTACGTTACACCGCTCCACCTGACTCTATTCCACTGTACCAGACTTTATCTCACTCTATGCTACTATGCAACAATCCACTCTATGCAACTCCTCTCTTTCACACACTACTGTACTCTATGCAACTCCACTCTACAACACTTTACTACACTGTATGCCACTCTCTGGCACTTTACTCCAGTCTATACCCCTTCACTCCCCTGTACTACACTGTATGCCACTGTAGAACACTCTACTCCACTCTGATACTCTAGTCCACTATACAACACTGTACTCAACTCTTTCTATGCCACTGCACCCCACTTTACTTCACTCCACGTTATTGTACTCAATAACATATGCCAATACATTGCACCACACTCTAGAACACTGTACTGTACACCACTTCACTCTACAAAAATCAACTAGACTCTGATACTCTACCCAACTGTAGTCTACATCACTTTCCAATACTGTACTTCACCCTGCTACACTCTACTGTACAACACGGTACTCCAATTTATGACACTTTACTTGGCTGCATGCAATGCCAATCCACTCGAATGCACTCCACGACCACTATAATCTACGACATGTCAATCTACCCAATGCTCTACTCCACTGTATGCAACTGCACTCTACAACATTGTCCTACACTCTGTGACACTCTGACACTCTACTCCACTTTGTCCATCCACTCTACGCCACTGTACTACACTGTATGGCCCTCAAAGACACGCCACTCAACTTCTCTCTATGATACGCCACTCCACTATATGACATGGCTCTCCACTGTACTCTACGACACTCTCAAACACTCCACTCTGATAGTCTACGACACCCCACTCCACTGTTTGGCACGCCGTTCCACTGTACCACTTGCTGCTCCAGTCTATGATATTTGACTCCAGCATATCAGACACCTTGCCACTACACTATAGAACACTTTACTACACTGTACGATATGCTGCTACACTCTACTCTATTCCAATCTATAATACTCCAGTCTGACAGTAGACTTTACAACACTCTCCTCCACTGTACTGTATGACACTCCACATATCAACTCCCCACTTGCGACTCTGGACTCTGCAATTTGAAACATTTGTATTAAAAATTTGGAAAAAACATTGAAATGCAATGAAAAAAAACAAAGGTTAAAGCTTAGTTATAGTTAGGAAAACTTCTACATATGCAAACCATGTTTAAACTACACAAACTTAAAAAATTCTAAAGTTATAGTTATAATTTTCATTTAAATTTTATCCACACCTTCAAATTTTTATAAGTAGCGGACCTTGTTACACACTCTTTTCAGCTCGCTAACCAGACAACACTAACTATAACTCGCCACTCTAACAAGCACTGTGTTCTCACAAATAATGATACTCTACTGTGCAACAAAACACTGTACGAGACTCTCCTCCACTCTACTGCACGACACTACACTTGACAAAACTGACTATGCAACACTCTACTTCACTGAACTCCACTCTGTGCCACCACACTCTGCAACACTCTATGCCACTTTACGACACTCTACTCGATGACACTCCACCACACTCCATTTCATGATACTCCAGTCGTTGACGCTCCACTGTATAACATTCAGCTCTACTGTTCAACGCCACCACACTGTACGACATGCCGCTCCACTCTACAATACTCCATGACACACCACACCATTCCACTGTATAACACTTTACTCTACTGTACGCTACGTCACTCCACTCCAATGTACAATACTCCACTCTTTGACACTACTCTACGACACTCTTCTTCACTGTACTGTACTACACTCCAATCAATGACACTCCACACTGCAATTTGAAACACATTTTTTTTTAAATGAAACATTAGCATACAATGAAAAAAACAAAGGTTAAGGATAATTTTTAATTGGAAATACCTTATGTATTTTTCTATACAACCCCAACTTAAGATACACAAACATTAAATATTTGTAATTTACAATTATAACTTCAATTTATAATTCATGCATCATCTTCAAATTATTATAAGTCGTGCACTTCCGAGCTAAGTCTTATCACCCCACTCGCAACACTATATTAACTATAACTCATGCCTTTTCCATGCACTGTTTATAACCTTGTATACTACATCACTCATAGCGTGTGAAATCATAGCATTCATAACACTTACAACTTCTCAAATGACATTATCTGTCACACCACAGTGCATGGTAGAGTGGCGAGTTATAGTAAGTGTTGTCTGGACTGCGAACTGAAAAGAGTGTGTAATGAGGTCCACTACTTATAATAATTTGA
Organism: Calotriton arnoldi; assembly: GCA_963921515.1. Classification (NCBI taxonomy): domain Eukaryota; kingdom Metazoa; phylum Chordata; class Amphibia; order Caudata; family Salamandridae; genus Calotriton; species Calotriton arnoldi. The sequence goes on from CAWUFW010000444.1 coordinate 1,983,453, forward strand.
GGGTGGTGGATAAATTGTAAATGAAAGATATAGCTATAACTTTAGAATTTTTAAAGTTTGTGTAGTTAAAACTTGGTTTGTATAGGGAAAATAGGTTTTCCCAACTATAACTAAGCTTTAACCTTTATTTTTTTCATTGAATATATATACACATTTTCAGTGTATATAGTAATATTTAAGCCCTCTTCTATGTTTGTGGCCTCTCCAGTTGTTTTTTGTATTCTGAAAATGTGGTCATCCCAGTAAAGTGTTGTTGCTGAACATGAACTAGCCTTTAGTGGTTCTTACAAATTTTGTATTTAATTCTTCAATACTTTAGCACCGAGTGCATGAGTTGCCTGACCAAAGCCTTGTTGGAACAGTCTTTTCCTCAGTCCTTTTGTCCCTTTACCGCAGCTGTGGGCAGGGCACAAGTCGGGTGGACATGAGTGCAGTGGTGGGAGGGGGGGAGGCGGAGGTATGAAAACAACAACAAAAAAATGTAAACACCTCTTCTGCCGTCTCTCCACCGCTTCTCTTCCTGACTCCGAGTACGGAAGCAGGAAGCACACAGGCTCCCCAAGCCAATCACGACGCTGCTGTCAACATTACCGCAGAGTGGTGATTGGTCTCAGCGCCGTGGTTCGGCACTCAGACGGGGACTATGAGCCTGGGCATGTTCCCCACCAGGCTGTGCATTTCAGCCTGGTGGGGGACATGCAAATGTGTGCCTGACTCCTCCCCCTGTCAACCCCAGCTTTGCCCCGCCCTAACCTAGCCCCATAGCTACGAAAAATAAAATGATAATAACGTTATTATTTAATTTTTCCAGTGCTCTGAGAGCAGTGGGGTGACCCTCATCCGCCTTAGCAGAGGAGCCGCCCCAGCGTGGGTGTACAGAGCCACCCACTATTTTTACAAAGGAGAATCTCTTCCCCTTAGCCCAAAGCTGAGAGGTGTTGCTTAACGAACAGCAAATGAGAAGCACTTTTATACTTTGGAGCCTGCTACAGAACACCATTAGGAATTAAGCACACATTAGAGCAAGTTTAATTTTTAAAAATATATCCAGCATATTTGTTTAATCACTGGAATTAGCTTAAAAAATATAATTTACAAGTAAAATATTGGTTCTTTTAGCAATTTCCTAGCTGAGCTGCACCTTTTATATGCAGAAGAAATGCATGTGATTTATAAAAAATAAAAACCAAATGTTCTATTTGTTTGTTCTTGGTGATTATGTTTCTGAAAATAGGCCCTTGACCCATACTTGCCAACAGACCTTACTCAGGAGGGAGACTCCCAATTTTTGAAGCGAAAATGGCTTTAATTTAGCCGTCTTCTGCCAAAAAATTGCCTCTGCTTCAATATATGTCACAGCGGAAAAACGCATTGGCCCATTTTTTTGTATTTTTTTATTATTTAATCTCTCCCTTTCCACTTTTAAAATGTTGGCACCTGTGTTGACCTTTTAAGTAAAGAGTATTTATTATAAGTGCATAGGATCACAGTTTGATGTCATTCCTTGGGTGAACGGCATATGATAATTAGTTCCCGCCCTTTTATTCTTCGGGCCTGCGCCCTGGCTGCGGGCGAGGCCGCGTTCAGCGAGTGCTGCCCGAGGTCCCGTCTCAATCTCACGCCCTCTCCTCTGGCCCCGCATCTCGCCGCTCACGTCCCTGACAGCCTCTTTAACCTTCTTCTCCTGCCGCCCCCCACCCCGACGGACCTGACAGACAGCGGAGAAACCTGCCCCGCTAATGCATTTGTTCAATACGTCCAGCAAACAGATTAGACAAAGCTTTATCAGAGGGGGAGAAACGTGATAATGGTTTTTAGCAAATCCTCGGGCTGTCACAGATTAAAACAGCTGCAGCAGGGCGCATTAGCGCGCCTTTTTTCTCCATCTCGCGCGCGCTTTTGCCCTTTGTCTTCGCTCGCCATCGGATTTCGCAGCCAATCTATCGCCGCGGCAGCCTGGTGAAGATACAAGCAGCCACTTTCAATCTGATCTGCGATTGGTTTTGCTAGAGCTGATCTGTGTTGCCTTATCGATCCAGGCCCTCTGATGGCTCGTCACCTTGCAAGTCTGGCAGGGAAGTGAGAGGTGGAGGGGGGAGACTTGTATGGGGGGTGATAGGGTGTCCGCGCGGAGAAAACAGCCCTGAAATCGCTTTAAACTTGATACATACCATTGATCTGGAGGCTCGCGCACAAAGAGGCCAGCGGTGGCCGACATGAAAGGAGCCGAGGCAGTCTGCCCTAATCAGCAGAGTTTAAATGACTCTGACCTTCTTATTAAAAGAAATAAATCAGTTCAGAGGTGTCATTTCTGTTGTATCGAACATAAAAGGGGGGACGCCACAAAGCTTGGTAAGGCTGAGAGGCTTAGAGGATGTCTGCCACTCTTCGCGGCATTAAGAGCCCGCTGTTCGCTTTGGAGGCGAGAAGGAAGCAAGCACTCCGTTGTTTGGGCCGGCAGGTTCTTTCATGCTACACAAGTCCCTAGTCACTCGATTCACCATGTGACGGCTTGAGGAGCAAGAAAAGGGCTCAATTAGGCAGGCCCCCCGCGCCCCATCTGTGAAAACCAATAGCCTCTTGACTTCTCAAGGCCCAGTCTTGTGTGTCATCGGGTTGTCCCTTGGACTCCGCTCCTTCCAAAACCCATGCAGACATCTTGTGGGAAAACTGAAGGCCATGAAGTCTTAGGGCCTGATCTAGAGTTCGGCAGATGGGTTACTCCGTAACAAACGTGACCGATATCCCTTCCACCGTATTACCAGGGGATTATATCCAATGGCACTTGTAATATGGTGGACGGGATATTCGTCACGTTTATGATAGAGTAGCCGGTCTGTCGAACTCGAAATCAGACCCTTTGTGTGTTCTGAGGATTCTTTAGTTCTTGTTTGTTTAAGAATGACCGTGAGGACCTTGGGACCTTCTGCGCAGCAACACGCAGTGGTACATATATTTAGAAACCCTTTCTTAGAGTGGCTCCTGTATTTTGTCTAGTTCCTTAGCCCATGCTAGAATTGAAACACCATGCTTCATTCTTTCCAGTTCATTCCATAGGGTTGATTTATAGAAACTTGTAATTGTATTGTAATTGCATTTATAAAGCGCTTACTACCCCTGACAAGGCGTCGAAGCGTCTTTTCAGCGAGTAACACGGTACTCCGGAACCCATAAAGGATTAGTGGTAAATTAGTATAGTGAAATATGAAAGTAATTTGAGCGGTGGATATGTTAGTCTGTTATTTGGATTGCGAAGTTTAGTGGAGGGATAGAAGTGGGAAAAGGTTTGCATTTATATAGTGCTTGCTCACCCTGATGAGGTGTTGAAGCGCTTTTTCAGCGAATAGCATGCTGCTCCAGAACCCATAAAGGATTAGTGGGAATTAGTATAGGGAAGTATGCAAATTAATTTAAGTGGTGGACATGTTAGTCGGTTATTTGGATTGAAAAGGAATAGTGGAGGGATAGAAGAGGGACGGGTCTAGAATAATGTTTTGGGGAGTTCGTAGGAGGGGGTTTGGGATGAGTAAAGGGGAGGTGGAGGGGGAAGAGTAAGGTAAGGGTTTAGAAAGGCTTGTTTGGGATATCTGAATAGTAAAAGAGGTGTGAGATGATGCAAGGAGGGCTAGAGGAGGGAAGAGTCTTGAAAGGGTTATTTTGGGGATCACAGTAGTGGTATGGGGTTTAGGATGAATGAGAGTTTGAAGGTAGCGGATATATTGATAGAGGTATAGGGTGAGAAATAGGGTAGTGCATTGGAAAGAGTAGTAGAATGAGGTTTGAGATGAGTCAGAGTTGAGGTAGAGGATATATTGAGAGCGGTATACAGTGAGAAAAAGGGAAGTGCATTGGATATGCTGAATTAGAAGAAAAGAAATAAATATATAGATACATAAGTACATGGAAGGTGTATATATGCATAAGGAAGGTAGAATATGTAGATTAAAGATGCATTTAATAAACACCAGCTTCAAGTGTTGTTGTACTTTAAATTAATTTATTTGTTTTTATTTTTGTAATTCAATAGTGAAGCAATTGTAGATAAATAATTATGATAAAAGATTTACTTATGCAGTCACATGCTAAAAACATAGATTAATGTAACTAAGTAATATGTACATTTGTTACGCTGAACTAACGAATATCTATATTTTAAAAACATAATTATTATACATGTTTATACAAAGCAATGTACATATCTATAGTCCAAATAAATGCTTTTATACAGAGGGATGTGCTGTATATTTCTGTTTGCGTATGGTGGTTATGTGGGGAAGAGCCAATTCTTGAGTAGTTTTCGGAAGATAAGGTGGTTATCCGTGGATCTTATGTTGGGGGAATAAAGAGTTGCATAGTTTGGCTGCTTGAACAGAGAAGGATGTGCCACCCATGGTTTTTTTCTTGTATGTTGGGATTTTGAGGCGATGTGCCACTCTAGAGCGGAGGTTCCTTTGTTGAATGTATTTGGTGATTTTATTCCTGATGAAAAGTGGTCCTGTGACGTGTATCGCTTTGCGGGTGATTCAAAGCAGCTTGAACGTGGATCTTCTGGCAACCGGTAACCAATGCAGGGCTTTCAAGGCAGGAGAGATGTGGGCTTGCGGCTTTGTATGTAAGAGCAGTCTGGCAGCAGAGTTCTGAATCTGTTGTAGTCTTTTCATAGTCGTTAACGGTGATCCATGGTAGAGGCTATTGGCGTAATAGAGTTTGGACAGAACAAGAGAGATGGTAGCCTGGACTTTGTGTGGAAATCCCAGATAAGAGAAGAGTAGTCTAACACAACATAATTGTACAGTGACAATTGTTATCAAAAATTTAAAGAACCGTGTACTTAGTGCTCCATAATTATTGGTTCTGACACGTATATAGACTGAGCGAAATTTTAAACCTTCGATTACAGTCTGTGGAAAGTCATCCTTAACGGAAGAGGAAACCTCTCACACTTTTTAGTGTCATGCTTCATCATAGGAATCCTTTCCCCACCCTGGTAGGACAATACCACCAAGGCTGACTCAACCTCCTTGAAGATTGACTAGATAGGAGGGAGTTCTTGCATAAATCTTACTAGACAACACTGTAAGACAGGGGATTCAGCGAAATATTTAAAAATACCTTAGTGTGCCTAGGAGAAATACCTTTATTCAACGAAACACTAGGCATGGTTAAAAAGTCAAAAATGGTTGGGTAGTGGAGTACAATGACTCACACCCAACTGCTACCTGCCAACATGTTTCTGCCCATCATTACAAGCCTGTAAGGTCTGGGGTATTAGTCAGGGGGTGTGGATCCCTATGGGTGAAATGTTTCTAAATAAACTTCTGTTTGGACTAATTAGGTTGATCCTGGAAGTCTCCAATTTTGGGTCCTACCACACTATCCTACCCGTTAGTAAGTCAGTTGAAACTTAAGACCCTAGATTTTAGGGAGTACCTGCTTCATGGTCACAGATGAGGTGGTGTCCTTTGTAGTCACACATTTGTCAAAAGGAACACCCATCCATATTGCCTACTCCGGTCCCCACTCTGAGCTGATGGGGACCGGAGTAGGTAATATGGATGGGCGTTCCTTTTGACGAATCTGTGACTACAAATGACACCACCTCCTCTGTGACCATGAAGCTGGTATGCCCTAAAATCTAGGATCCGGCGAGCGGATCATAATTTTTCCAATTGCCACATGTGAGTATTTCCGTTTTGGAAGCATTCAGTTTGAGATGGCTCCATGTCATCGATTGATACACAGCGCTGAGAGAACTGAAAATTGGTGAGTTTCCAATGTCTTTCGGGCATTCCAGTTGAAGGAGTATTTGCATGTCATCTGCATAGTTTTAGCTCGTGAGGTGAAATTGATTGATGAGTGCTGGTAATGACTACATGTAGATGTTGAAAAGCATGGGTGATATGATAGAGCCTTGAGGGACCCCTGCTTTTTTGAAGTACGGTTTGGACGAGAAAGGGGGGTGTGTGGATGACATTAGTTCAGTTGCGAAGTTAGGATGTGATCTAGTCTAGAGTAGTCCCCTATATGCCGGCTTCATAGAGTCTTTGTATCAGAGTGTCATGGTCAACTGTGTCAAAGGCAGCTGAGAGGTCCAAGAGAAGTAGCGCAGCAACCCTGTTGCGGTCGACTGTTTTCTTAAGGTCATCCCAGATGGGAACGAGGGCAGATTCTAGGCCTCCCCCTGGACTGAATCCCATTTGGGAGGTCTGAAAGTATGACATTATCCTCGATGAATTGTGAGATCTGGGCGAATGCTGCTCTTTCTATCAGTTTGCCCAGGAAAGGTCCATTTGTAATCGGTCTGTAGTTGTCGGGGTTCAGTGGGTCCAGGTTTGTTTTCTTAAGTAATGGGCATATGTATGATTTTTTTAAGTTCTTCTGTAAATATTCCTGTAGTTAAGGAATTGTTAATGATTCTTCTTACTGCTGTGGCAGCAGAGGTTGGTAGAAAAATTCTCTTGAAGGTTTGTGGTGGCCAGGGGTCAGAAGGGCTGCCGGCAGGCCTGCTTGCTTTGACCAGGTTCATAAATTTATCATGTGAAATTTGTTGGAAGTTGAAGTTGCAGTGGAGAGCATCATTCCCTCTACTGACAGTTTGTGAAGTTGGGGGGGGGGGTGGGTGGGGGTGATGCTGATCCCTTAGTGCCTGTTTCAGAACGATATGCCACTTTTCCTAAGCCATCTCTTCTCCAAACCCACTATATTTAACATAGTTGCTGTGTTCAAGCAGGTGACCTGAATGGGCACTGAGATGGATTCTTAATTTCGGGAACCAGTCATCTCCAGAATGTCCAGCGCAAAATCACTTGCTTTCTTGAAACGCACAGATGCTCAAGCCTGCCCCATGTAAGTTGTATTTTCAGAAAATGTAGGCCAGTGCTGTAGAGCTGTCCTATTTCCTCTGTCGTTCTTCCCATGTAGCCTGAAGGTGCTGGATAATTAGCTCTAAGTGTAAAGGTTTGTACATTTTTGCCTCTGAATGAGGGGGGTAGCCTGCTTCTAAATATTGCCAATTTACTGCTAGGAAGAGGCAAACTAATTGGAAGAATACATACTGGAGTTTGGATCTTCCACGCCACAGCCCTTTCAAAATGTTCAAGTTTATTTCATAGGTAACCTCATTTGCCCCTCAGAATATATTGATGACCGACATGACTGGGCAGGGCATCTTTCATCAATAATATGCTACTCTTGTTCCACCCCTTAGTGGAACAAGTCTGGAAGATGTCACTCATAATAACTTCTGCCTGCCGGTAGTCTGAGGAAATGATATTTGGTTGGAGTGTACGTCCAAACCAAAACATGACTGAAAGACACATACACTTGAAATGCCTTGCAGGGAACAAGATGCATCTGTAGAGACTGTGGCACACCCACATTGTAAAGCTAAGTCTACGTCTTGGAGTAGTAGGATTTGAAAAGAAAAACAGCTCACGCAATGCCTTGATGGTCAGGGTGTATACCATACCTGGGTAAAGCTCTATATTAAGTGCAAGCAGAGCCCAAACTCTCCAATGCACGTAGCCTATGTGATAACACCAAAAAGAAAATATTGACTGACAAAAGATGCATGGTACGCCACAGCACTGGTTTAAGGGGAAAGACCAGCCATTCCTGCCTAACCACTGGTAAATCACATACCGTAAAGGTTTCATGGGTGCAGAGAGAATGCTAATCAATGCAAGGGTCTTCACTCCCAATAACTTGGGTGTCTCCAAAAGGCTGCCGTGGCCCAAATCAGCCACAGCTGGGAGTGTAAACTGGAAGCTACCTATTCCCATGCGAGAACAATTAGACAGACAGTCCAGTAGTGCAAATTAATTACAGCATAAAATATGTAGATCGTTGGACAACCATCCTTTTTTTTTTTTTCCAATTCTGAAGTAGTGATGAACATCAGCTGCCAAATGATGGAGCATGGGACTGCTCATTTGAAGCAGATACGTCTCTAAAAAAGACCCTGGCATTGAAGGGCTGGTATCTCAACTCCCAAATAAGTCATATTAAACAAGATGATGGAGAGTGCGTGCAGGATGTGCTGAAACGACGAAGGACCAGCATACCTGAACCCCCGCCTCACATTCCACGTACCTACCAGACAACTCCGATCCTCCGAACTCACCCTTGCCTCCGTCCCCAGGATCCACAAGACCAGAACCGGAGGAAGGTCGTTCTCTTACCTCGCCGCCAAGACCTGGAACACTCTGCCCCTCCACCTCAGGCAATCCGTGTCGCTGGCTCCATTCACGAAGGACCTCATGACCCGGCTCTTCGAATCATCCTCCACCCCGTCTGACCAGCAGCGCCCCTCCCACAGCCCCTTGAGACCCTCATGGGTGAGTAGCCACACTATACAAAACCCTGATTGATTGAAATGGATCAAGCTGGTTCCACCACCACAAACCACAGAAGCGGATATCAACACATAATACTAATTCGGCAGAATCCTGCCTTTACCAGCTTTTTTGACTATCCTAGGGAAATGAAGGAGCCTGTAAAAATGCACACAAACTCTTGGCAAACAAGGGACGGCCCTACACCTAAAGACAACAGCTTGCCAGCAGTGAAAAATCAGAAAGGATAAAATGCTGTACTGAAGCAAATGGATCCAACCATGGCTAATTGTGCCTGTCCCATAGGGGATATGTAATCTTCTGCTGTTTGGCACAGAGCGTGTATCAAATCGGCCAAGAACCAACATTGTGTGACCCCGTGCAATTTCATTTTGCTATGCTTTTCCACAGGTTTGCTAAACCTCTACATGGTCTGATATGCTGGCATCATCTGCCTTTCCACATCTAGAGTTCTCGCTGGCGCTACATGCAAGTGATGACTAAGGCACCCCCACAGCTGTCCATCTAGGCGTTTTGGTGTGTGGGAGGTCCATGGCTGTCGGCCTGCCTGATTAACTAACCTCATCTTTCATCTCTGCCCGAGAATGTGTCCACAAAACCACAACCCAGTCCTCACCAGAAATGTTTAAAAATACATGGACTTTGGAACGTCGGATAAACCTAAGAAAAACTTGGACAAAAAATTAAAAAGAAGGCAGAAAACGTTTTTTAATGTAAAATTCAGCAGAACGTAGAATATAAATAGTGAGGAACAGCTCATTTATGCAAATAAAAGTACATCTCATTAAGTTTAAGCGATCGACATTGGTTCCCTAATGATGTACGGTACCAGAATATTGACCGCCATACATGCTGCTTTCTAAATATCGCTTACAAAGGTATCGCCCCATTAGAGATAATAGAAATAATACATTGATATAACAGAGCAAGGCAGCTGTGGTATACTATGCCACACTTACAAATTCGCAAGTCATTTTAGTTTTGTTGTTTGGCTAGCTAGGGGTTCAGCCACCAAAGTGCCTCCTTTTCTGCTTGGTATATTAACCCAACTGTTTGGAGGAAGTACTCCAAGGTACAGATCAAAACTGGTCATTATTTGCAAAGTTCCTAGATGTAGGAAGAGAGCGTTGCTTCAATCCAGTTCTTAGGGTTCAAGAATACAACAAAACAATCTTCTTTCTTAGAAAAATACTTTGATTGTTGCATCTTAAAACCGGGATCGGCTCAGCCAATGCATTCCGTTCCTAAATGGAACTTCATTTGGGTTTAATGTTTACCCCTACACTTCGTATTTGTATCCATGTATTATGGCCCATTGCCACATGAAGTTCTTATTTCAATAAGACCAATGTCGAATTTCATTTATCACGACACAGAAAATGTACACCTAGTGGGACAATCATTTCTCACAAATGATATTTAGGCTGTGATATTTGTGTCAGACAATATTTCTGCGTACGAAATTCTGTCATACCACCCATAACGAGTCCAGCGGTAACAGCCTGTTTTGCTGGCTTGATAAACTCTTTCATATAGTGTGCTTTGCTGATTGGGCATGCATTAGGACAGTCCCATGGCTTATTTGTTTTGCACTTTACCGTACCTCACCAAGCCTCCTTGAGATCTTTAAAAAAAAAATATATATATATTGTCTTTGAGAGAAGAAAAAGCAGCCAAGTTAGCAGCGATCTCTTCTATCTAGGCCCCCCTCATACCTCCTCCTCCCCGTGGTGTAAGGCAAAATAATGGAGCCCTCATGTAAATTGTGATGATGGTCCCTTGAGTCTCCCATATGTCACAGATATTCAATGGCTTTGGGCTGTATGGAGGCCGCCTGAAGGTATCAGTGCTCCCAGAAGGGTAAGGGCCCGCCTAGCACTGCACGGGCCTGCGTTACGGCCATGCTTTCTCATACAGGGTCCCGGGTTACCTCCGTCACAGATCCAGTCAGCCTACCACCCTTCATATTAAATGTATGTAAATAAAAGGAGGCTGTAGGTGGACTCGATGAAGTGTCATCAACTTCTGCTACCTCGAACATGCACGAGTGACGAATGGGAGCAATGGTGGATCAGGCATTCTCCAGCTGCTCCACGGGAAAGACTGTTTCAGAACGCTGCCAACTAAAAGTTGTTTCTTTTTCCACATGACCTTATTTTTTAATAAAGTTTCCATATGAGACTTTCTCATAATAGAAATGTTTTTATCACAAGAATGAGACTTCTAATGTGTCTGGAGTTTATGGAGAGCGAGAGAGAATGAGTAATATTGATGTCCGCCACGTGTGCAGTTCTGCATCACATCCTGCTCTGTTTGACTTAAAACTGTTCTCCTGGACATAGATGTGTAAAGTGAAGTTATGGACCAAAGCAGATACTGAGCAGTTAGAGTTGCTATGAGGGGTGAGCCCTTGAATTCTCCTAATGTAATTTTTTTTTCTCGGTCTTTTGTTCGCAAAGAGGGCTTCTTGGTGCTGAAGAACATACAAGATAATTTACCCACATCCGTACTTTGTCTTAAAGTTACATTTATTGGCGTTTTAAACAAAACATCAAACCAGCATTGCAACCATATCGTCTGGTAGTACATGTCACCTGCGGACACATATCCGCAACCTCATAGACCAACCTATAAAAGCCAGGGAGGGGAACAACCTATAAAAGCCAGGGAGGGCAATCTGTGGTTCCCACTAACACACAAGCTACAGGATACTGACTGCATTCATTATGGCCAGGTATTGCCGAGTCCCCCCCACCATCAGGCTGACATCCCCTTCCCATCAAGGGACCCCCGGGTATCTTACCCATCTCCCCCATTCCCCCGAGGCATAGATAATAAATCAACACACTTGTCTTGGAATAGGGGTCGGATCACCCCGGCCGTATTTTATTAAAATTTAAAATCATATATAAACTTCAATCATTTTCAATACGCAGAAAACCCACACATATTCATACATTTAACAATTTTTCATATACAACGTATTTACACTACTTTATGGCTAACCTTAACTCGTATCTAATACATAGCCATACCTAACCTAAAACTGAAATATGTACAATCTTGTTTTCTGCGTATCCCGGATGAGCCTACGTGCATGGTCATGACTGGTCCAAACTACGTGCTAGGTCCCTCCTTCTTACCGGAGTGCCCTTGCGCAGGAGGTCCAGTTGCCCATCAGATTACTTCCCTCGGGCACCCCCTACGCCCTCCAATCCTACCTCCAAGGGACTGACTGTTATGCCAACTTGGCGCCCATGCAACTGTGCGGAAATTGGCCCAAAGGCCTGCCGGAAGCGGAACTTCCTACCCCCGCACCCTTCAGCCTACCGGCCGTAAACGCCCCCTGGAGTGCGATGAGAGACCACTGTCACCCCCCAGGCGTCCCCCTTAATAATGGGATGCCTACTAAAAGATGTAAAAAATGACCGACCAATCATGACTTTACCGCCACAGGCCAGGATAGTTGACCGACTATCTGGCCCCCCCTTTCCGCCTCTTGATAAAAGGCCAAAGGTCATGCCCTATCCCTTGCCCCTAGCATCCAGGCTAGCAAATTCTCTATGAAAATCTCGTTGCCCAGTTTAGAGAGGTGGTGTCCATCCTGCAGAAAAATCTCCCCCGGATGCACCCATGCACAATCGTCTGAAGTTTTGGGGACCGAAACAACTTATCAATCCTGTTATTGATTCTTTTAACTGAATGATTCAAAGCCCATACCGACTCACCCCCCTGCCATTGATACCTAGGTATCATGTGTGACAATACCAATACGGCTTGCGGGCACATCTTAGCCAACCACCCTATCTCAGTGATCAGCGCCTTGACCAATCTCTTCCTGTCCAAGTGTACCAGGTCATTGCCTCCCAGATGCACTATTACCACAGCGGGTGGCATTGGAGTTCTAGCTAACACGCCACTCAAAAAATCCGCAACTGCCCCAGTCGCAAACCTCCTTGTCCATGCAGTGACACATTGGAACCAGCCCGGTGGGCCCTGTCCGCGTAGTTGCCTGTGAAAAAATACCGTTTCGGTCTGTTCACATATGAATGACCTACAATCCAAACTTCTGTTCGACCTGGCCCCCAGGCGGGTACCTGGATTGGGCGAGGCTCCAATGACGGGCGCACGAGGGCTAGCTTCCTTCCTGCGGCACAGGACGCGGAAACAGCGAGAACATTGAAACAAATTAACCGTCATTAGCCATCATATACCTCAAAGCATGTGTACACGCACATATCATTTGTAACAATCAGAAGACCAACGCCCGATCCTCCGTACCTCATGCCCCGGTAGGCCCCTAGCCGCGGCCTCAGTGGCCGCCCCTATCCTGAAAGAATGGGTACCGAATTTAGATGGATCCAACACTGCTGCGCGAAGCGCCAATGTCAATATCCTGCCAAGCTGAAATTTCGTAAGTGGGGTCCCATCCTGATGAATGAAGAGAGGACCTTGCGGCCTGTAGGCCAGAAAAGCCTCTAAATTGCCTACTGGACAGCATGGGTTGCCTTGGGCTTTGTGCAGAATAACATGGTTGCCCCTCCCGTTCTGGTCTGTTTTAGGTCTAGGAATTGATAGAGATAGAGAGCTTCCCTGTATTTGAACATGTCCAAACTGGAGCCCACCATGCCAGTCTTGTTTGTTACGCGCCACTAATTCTCCAACCCTGAAGGCCCCATAAAAAGCGAGGGGAAAAAGCAGCCCTGAAAAGGTGAACCTCCCCGGTGGACCTGCATACAAACCCCAATGCCTCTAGGACCGCCGACAATGTCTCAACGCTAATCGGCTGCCGGGCGTCCGGCTGGGAACCTTGCAGACGCTGCCACCCTTTCAGTGCCCTTTGCACTATGAAGGAGCCCGTGGGATCCCTATGCCCCCGCATTTTTGCGAAGAAGGCGATCGCCGCCATGTGGTGTCTGGCGCATGCCACAGAATGTCCCTCAATTCCCTCACGAACGATATGACAGCGGATGACTCATGCCATGGCCCCTCCCAGCCGTCCCCCAGAAAATTGCAGTAGGTGCTAAAAGCCCCCTCATAAGCCCGCCTGGTCTTGGGTGCTAGGCTAGCTGCCACGAGGTCCGATAGGTTGGGGCCATAGCTGCTCTGGAAAAAGCGTTGGACTTTCCGCTGCTCCTGGGTGGTATGACCTGAAAACCTGCATCTTAAAACGAGACAGAGCATCACCAGCATGATTCATCACTCCTGGGACATGTTTGGCCCTAAACAGTACATTTAATTTCATGCATTGGAGTACTATTTCTTTTAACAGGCGAAGCATCATTTTGCAATTAGCTGACTGCTGATCAATGCACTCCACTACTGACATGTTATCAGAACAAAAAACCACAGATTGATTGCAGAACTGCTGCGGCCAGATGGTTAAGGCGACCAAAATGGGAAACTTCTAAAAAACCAATGTTACCCGTCAGGCCAGCTTCCACCCACCAAACCGGCCAACGTTGTGCTGCCCATTCAGCGCCCAGAATGGCACCAAAGCCCTTGCTTCCAGCAGCGTCTGTAATTAGGCCAAGCTCTGGGCTGGACCTACCGGGATTGGGCCACTCCACGGCACCATTAAAATCACGCAGGAATGCCATCCAAATCCGCATGTCCTGCATAACCTCACTGGACAGCCGAGTGTGGTGATGTTTCTCTTGTAAACCAGACATCGCCTGTTGGACTTGGCCCTTTTTGCAGGGTCATCCCTGAACTTTTTGCCTTCCTCCTTATATTTTTTCTCACCTGGTGTTGGTGGTTTTAGGACTCTGGGCACTTTATCACTGCTGTCCAGTGTAAAGTGCATGTGCTCTCTATGGTAAAACATGTTAAGATTGGTCTACACCTGTTTGGCTAATTTAATTTACCTATCAGCCCCCAGTAATGTGGTATCTCATATACCCGGGGCCAGTAAATTAATTGCTACTGGTGGGCTTGCAGCGCTGATTGCGCCACCCACCAAGGTAGCCGTTCAAACCTGTCTCAGGCCTCTCCCATTGCAGGGCCTGTGCGCGCAGTTTACTGCCGCTGTGACGTGGCACATAAAATGGTTGCCACGTCTGTGACTCCCCTTTTACTACATATCATTCACCTCTAAGGTAGGCCCTAGCTAGCCCTATGGGCAGGGTGCAATGTAGGTAAAAGGTAGGACAATTGCCTTAACTGTATGGCATGTCCTGGTAGTGACAAACAGCCATTTTGGTTTCTCACTGCTGAGAGGCTGCCCTCTCATAGGAATGCATTGGGGATTCCCTGATAATTGTTTCAGTGGTAATTCCTGATATGAGAGGACCAGCGTGGTCAAGTTTGGTATGTTTGGAATAGTAATAATAAATGCTGCGTAATGGTGTGCACAGATTTATTATCACTATTTTAGAAATGCCACTTTTAGCAGTTGGCATTTCTGTGTGCTATGTGTCTTTGTGCCTGCCTGATGTGTATTGCATGTCTGGCTCTGGAGTGACAGGGGCTGGGGAGGTGCCGTGGCTCCAGAGGGACTGGGTGAGTCAGCGCTAGGCTGAATAGGCAGATCTGCATTTGGAGTAGTGGGAGGAGTAGCCCCTGACCCTGAATAGGTCTGTGCCTGCCTTGTACAATGCTGGCTCTGCCCCCCTGTGGTGTGTCTGGGGCCAGGACCTGCAATGTCCAAGGGGACTGTTGCGCACTGTAAACAAAATATTGAGTGCCCCCCAGAACTGGTTTTGGCTGGATCCCCAAGCCCTGTGCCAGGGCAGAACAAAGACATGGCTAGTATAAATATTGGGGCTGTGACCCCATGTAAGTGTACCTGCTTGCAGCTGTGTGACTGGAAGGACTGCTGGGCAAGGAGGAACCGCCGTGGGACCCAGCTGCTGCTTCCTGGGGGTCCCTACGTGCTGGCCTGCCTGTGCCCAGCTCTGCCCCTCTGCTTTTGGGACCTGGGGTGCTGTAGGAGTTCTGAGGTATTGAGCCCCTGGCGTGGGCTCGACCCGCAGCAGCGAGTGGTGAGTGCTGCGCTCGATGCACCACCCTGGAGCGCGAGGAGCACCTTGCCCTTATTGTGCCCCTAGCGCTGTGCCTGTATGCCAAGAGCGCGTGGTGGGCATTTCTGGGATCTATTTTCCAGAGCCCGAGAAGTTGCGGAGATGTTGCTCCGTGAAGCCAGGAAGTCACGCAAGTGCCCGCCTGACTGTGGGCGGGGCCGGAGGAAGCGTGACGCGGAGACAGGAAGGGAGCCCGGGTCGACGGAGGCTTTGCTCCGTGTGTGCTCCAGACGAGGCAGCCAGGTCGGGAGCTGTGCCTGGTGGTGGGCGGGAGCCTACCCCACGTTCGAGGGCGTCCAGGGCCCAAAGAAGAAGCCAGGCGATTGCGGCCGGAGGAAGTGCTGCTGGAGCGGACGACAGGCAGAGGTTGCCTGGTCCAAGGCGGGGATCCTGTAGTGCGGACGAGAGCACCGCGTGCAGCCAACAGACAGACGGAGCCTCGCGGGCTCCCAGCACGCACCCGCCCTATTTTCCTGAGTGGCCGGCGAAGAAAGAGAAGTCCCAGTGAGTGGGGCTGGAGAGGGAGCACTGTTGATACCGGCGGGTACTTGGGCCGATTTCTCCCCAAAGAGGAGCTCCAGGAAGGTGGGGGTCCCAAGACACTGTTGGTGCCGGTGACCATTCTCACAGCTGCACCGCCAGAGTGCGGGCAGCTGCAACGACGGGGGCATTCCTTTTTGGCCCATAATAGAAGCCCCGGTGAGTGGGGCCGAGGAGGCACTGTTGGTGCCGATTGTCCTGCGAGAGGAGCCCCAGTGAGGGGGGCTCCCCAGGCACTGTTGGTGCCGGTCGCAACTCACACAGCTGCACTGCCATTCCGCGGCAGCTGCAACGTTGGGGGCATTGTGTGTCTCAAGAGAGACAAGGGTGGATTACACCCTCACACCCCTATTTCTGGTACCGGCCTGTTGGGCCTGTACCCTGCTGCAGTGGCAGGCTAGAGCCCTGACTTTTGGTGGACATGGGGCATTGCAGGGAAGTCCCAGACGGGCCCCCGAGGAAGGCCAGTTGGCCTGTGAGCACCTGATGTGCTGGTAGGGCGCAAGGCCCTAAGGTGATGTATGCACCTGGTGAGTGTTACTATGATACACTTCTAAATGTGATTTATGCCTATTTGTGATGATGCATAATGTGATTTACGCAAAGTGTCTGCACCAGTAGCTACTGGTTGTTTACTACTTACCTGGTCTGATGGTTCGGACAGTGGCCCGATTGGCCCTGTCCTGTATATACGTCCCCTGTAAAATGATATCCTAGTGTCAGATGGCACAGTGTACATTTGTGATTATGTTCTAATGTGTTTATGGATAATACAAAGGCTATTTTTTATATAACCTTGTGTGGGGTTTCTTTTGTGGTGTGCCTAGTTTGTTGCTGCTGTGTGAGTGTGTTGCGCACACGCTTTACACAATACCTCTGGGATAAGCCTGACTGCTCGTGCCAAGCTACCAAGGGGGTGAGCAAGGGTTATCTTCGGTGTGTAACTCCCTTGCCCTGACCATAGTGGTGGTTTCTGCCTGGCTTAGGCACTTGCCCTAGCCAACCAGAAATCCCATTTCTAACATCGCCTGTGCAATGGAACAAGATATTACTGCCGCTAAACTTTTCACCAAATCTGGTTGCCCTGCTGAGGCCTCACATGGCAGTAAAACTGGCTGGCTCGGGGCCCCCTTGGTGGTGAAACCCCTGCCGGGGCTGCCCCATTCCCTTCTTCGGGCAGGGATCCCCCCGCCGGGGCCGAAGGCCCAGGGATCTCCTCAACCGGCAACCTTGGGGGTACAGGCCCCCCACCCCCGCCCTGCTTGGATTTAGACCTCCTGGGTACCAAAGGAAATGCAGCCAAAGGCGCTACCCCCGCACTCCTAGGCCTTTCGTCTGCTCCCTCTTGCCCATCCACTTTCTTCTGCAAATCTGTTAAAGACTGCCCCATAACTTCAATCTTACGCATCATCGCTTCCATCCATACCTCCACCCTTGAGGGCGCCTGACCCCTTTTTGCCTTAGGTGCCATGACATCCCCCCCCCCCCCCAAATGTAAAGCACACTTAAAGTACAGGCAACCGATGGCACACAGCATCTAAACCAGCGTAAAAACAGTACCAGGCACGAAATTAATGCTGCCCAGTACCTCACTGCCTGCAATGTATCTACAACCCACCAATGCAGACAAACAAAGCAGCTAAAAACCTTCAACAGTAGCGAAACAAGGCCTCTAATGCAATAACTGCTGTCCTACCCTGCATCAGCAAACAAAAGGGGGCACCAAACGCTAACTGCTGGCCTCTCAGGCCGATATATCTGCCCCTTACCTCACTCTAAGATGCCCAACTCCAAAAACTGCAGGCCGACAGCACCAAACAGCCGGAGCCACTCCCACACATCCACTCATGTGGGGCAGGTGAGTATACACTCTAACCTGTGTGGCTCCCGGCTGCTGTGGTAACCAAGGTAACAAAGCTCCCCACTCTGCCGACGATCCTTCGACGCTGAAGCGATGCTCAGAAATGCCTGCAAATGGAAAAAGAAAAAGCAGAGAAAATGAAAATACTCAGTCGCGTGGACGGAGTTGTGTGCGGGATGCGGAGCGGCGAGGAAGAGACCGTCCCGCCGCTCCACGCTCCTTTTTAAAGGGAGGTCTTCTCCCTAAACATGTTTGAACAGGTCCCGGCAGGATCCGGGACCTGCCCTGCCTCTCAAAACCCGGAAGCACTTGAGTGCTTCCGGGGCAACCTTAAAATTGACCAATCGTCGTCTCTAGGGGGCGGGTGCCAGCTGCGTCATCGGCCGTCACTAGCCCCGCCCCCCAGCAAATGCGTCCGGGGACCGGCACAAATCGCCATATTTGCGGCATGCCCGAGTTCCCGGTTGGCGCCTGGGGATTGTGCTTGCTGCAGGAAATGTTTGTGGGAACATCTTGGAAATCAACAGTAAAAACCGGCCCACCAGACCATAAAGCAGACCCACAAACAGCCAGAAAACCGGCCCACAGATTGACTTATCAGACCAGCCCTTCTGCCACTGCCAGATTGCCCTGTAGGCCAGTCTGGCCCAGGGCAGCACATTGTTGGGGGAGGGGAGTAGCAGCCATTCCAAAGTACCATTGCATGCTCCTCCAATGTCTTTCCTTCAATATGATTTTTAAAGCATCAACTGGCCCTTTAAGGGAAACAGGAGGCTGTAAAAATGTTCATTTTGATGGAAAAGTAAGGATGGAGATCTGCTGTTCTTTGCAGGGCTCTGTCCCCGCATTCCCAGGAGGGACACTAAATGCCTCTTGTGTCATTAATATTACTGAGGCATGAGGTTTTGGGAGCTCCTGCTAATTACCATTTTGCAGTGCTACTTATTAGTAAAAGATACAGGCCAGTTTGCAACCAGTCGAGTTGCAGTTTGCACATATTGATTTGCAAACTGTCCAAATATATATCAGTCCCATAATCTCATTTCATTCCTAGGTATTGTGTCTTGGCCATTTCTGTTGCTAGATTATTATATTCAACACATATGTCTTTTAGCCGGCAAATGTCAACTGAATCTGATGGATGTCACTTTTATCATCGCATTGTAGGAGAGTTTCCGGATTCTCCAAATGTCATCACTTTTAGCGCTTCTGTTAGACCAGTCTTCAGTCTGAGCGTGACCCCGAAGGACAGTTTTGTAAGCTTTTCAGAACACCCTTTCTGATTTCTCTGACACTGTGTTTTCCTGAAAATAGAGTGCCATGACTTCCTGTAAGTGGACACTTATTTCTTGTTTCCTCTGTGTTCAGCATCCATATGTCAGCTGGTTCTCTTCTCTCAACTGGATTTGTCGCAGTCTACGTCCATCACTACATCAGAGTTTTTGACAGTAACGGATCTAGCTAGTTAATGTTATCCTATTTTATCTTGACAAGGCATACACGAACACAACCAAGAAATTCTCAGGTCCCCATTTTTCACGCACCCTGAATTAGCAGCCATTATGGTCTGGTCAAACCATCTCCACCTCAAACAATTTCCTAGCAAAAGTCACCCCCAAGTGAAACCTCTGCTAAATCCGGAATGTGGCAGAACCTTATAGCTTACTCTCGCCAGTAACCTTCGCTCTCTGTGTGTCTCCTGCAGGAGTAATTAATCCAGTGAATGTTTCTGCAAGAGCTGGAGCAAAACCACCTCCTAACCTTGTCTCACAATCCATTGACTCCCTAGTTAGTAGTCACTTTCACAAAGGGCCTTACTCCGACTTCCAGAGAAATGTTGCAGCCTGGCAGTGCTACAACCGTCTAACCAGCCCCCACCTCTTCACATGTTCTGAAGTGCCACACTTAATTTCCACCAATATTTCGCACAGCAACCTGCATCAAGTTCTTCAGGCCTGCTTCTTGGGGACGCATTTTTGTGAATTCAAAACTCTTACCTGCTTCTATACAGCCTGGGAAAGGTATGCAAAGATTTGATGTTCTCAAACGAAACTGGGACCTTCTGTCCTGCCACCTGCAATACAGCATCTCTCTCTATAAAGCTGGGCTTGAAAACATTGATAGCCATGCCAGGGTCTCATGGCAATCGAGGGACCAGGGCACGGTGAACACACTCCACTGAAAAAAAATATCAACAACCCTTGATTTGGAGAGTTTCAGTAATCCATTTAACGAAGAAGTGTTTCACACTTGAAACCTCCATCCACCTGCTCTGAGACACCAATCAGTTGTATGTTGTTTCTTCTTGATATCCTCTCTGTCTTCTCATCTCTGCGGGTGCAAATCTATATATCATCTGTCAGTATAATCATGGATGCCTGGAGAGTCTGTTAAATCAGAAAGGGTTTGGATGTCTTTCTCCACCGTGCCTACTCTCTTTTTTCTTTTCTTTTTTTTTACTTTCTTTATCAGGTTTTTGTTAGTACAACTGACGCAGGAACCAGTCAGTATTTCAGAATGGAAATAAACATAGTTCACAACAATATCAGTAACAATACATCTCTATTACATTTGCCATAACTCGTTCCACATCATTACATCCTTTAACTTCCGTACCAGAGACTGTGGGTAAGCAGTTATTGTCGACACTGTGTCATGTTGAAAGGGGACGTGCTAGTACGCAGGCCATTGCCTCATATAGCATTGAAGTTAGTTTGGGGGAGAAAGCAAGGTGGGTGGATATGGAGACCTCCTCCCAACTTAGTAGGGAAGGGTAGATTCATTGTCCCAGCTTTGGATGCAGGGGCGAGTCGTTTGATACAAGGAACTGCTTAGACCGAGAGTGCAGGGTGAGGTGGCACCTCATCACTTTGTGGCTGATTAAGCAAATAGTTATGTAAGGGTTCCCATATATCTCTGGGGTGGGAGTGTTAGGAGCAGAAGTTCCGCATATATGTTCAATTGGTGTTCTCAGTGGGTCAGGTGAGTCAGCCATTCCTTGAATTTGGGTGCCCTGCCCCGACCCCATCTGCAGGCTATTCTGTGTTTAGCAATGTGCAGGCATAAAGCTATGTATTTTCTGAAGCTGACTTCAACCTCCCCGGTAAAGGCCAGCAGTGCCATGAGCAGTGTGCGTTGTATCGGTTGACCCGTCATGTCTGTACGGGCCACAGTGCCTATTCTTTATGATATTTACTTTAAGTCCACTCTGAACAAGTTTGCCTTCACATAGTATCAATTTTACTTTCAAGAGCCGCTTTGGACATCTGGACCACCACCAAGGTATTGTGGCGGGTGGGCCCACGTGTTCCTCATGCACCTGTCGTGGGTTTGTGCAGGTCCTAACAAACTGTACTGAACCAGGCTTGTCCTGCAGAAAGGCATATTTAGATATTCTGCTGCAGGCATCATGCAGTAGCCACTGACATGAGGCTGAATGTATATTCTACTGCTAGAATTGGTTTGCAGACAGGAGGAGAAAGGACCCTGGCTCAGCAACTCAACCATGGGTCTGGGCCAGGGGTTCTTAACATCCCAAGTCCATGTGGCAAACAGTCAAATGTCCTGCCACTTCAACCCAACCCTCCTCTCACTACCCTGTTTTCCTTCTTTCATCAGTTTAAAAGTGTTCATGGGTCAAGTTCAAGGAGAGGAGTATGAGCCAAGCTGGGCCACTGCCGGTCAGAGTATCTGTACCGTCCCTGGTGGCTGCACCAGGCCACTGCATAACACCTATCCTTTGAGGTCAACAAGTGCACTCCCTGCCAGTCCCAGACACATATTCCCAGGAGGCTTGTCAGCTCCTGTCAGCACCTGACCCCCAAACCTTAAGAGAGAGGATGTGCCCTAACGGCTACAGTGGTCGACCTCGAAGCTGGGGTTCGAGTCTCGACAGGGATGCTCAACACACTGTGATTCTGGGAAAATCTTTTTATCTCCTGGTGCCTAACAAAAAAATTAATGTGTCCATCTGTTAATGCAACTGGTACTCATGTAAAGCGCTGTAATACCTTCGGGTCTAGTTCACGCTATATAAAACTAACCCCCCCCCAAAAAAAAACAGAATCACAGTTATTGTTCCTGTCAGCCTTACTTGGTATGATCACCCAGCCCGCTTACCCCTCCGCCCCCGTCAAGAGGAGCAGTCCTGCAGCTATAGGAAGGCGGAGATGAGGTTGCCACTCTCTTACTCCCTTCTTCACCATTCCCCTGGTGCTCCCTTATTGGAGGCTCCCCCATTAATGATGGGCCATGCAGGGTGAGTGGACTTGCATCTGCTGCACAACTGTCTTTCAAGCAACCCCTGGGATCTGCAATGGTCGTTCTCTAGTCTCCAGGAGACTGCAGCAAGTTCCATCTTCATCTCCTCCCTCAGCTCTCTGAGGCATCCATCAGTGTCTCAGCTGTGGACCACAACTGCTGCAACTCAGGAGTCAAAAATAATTAGGGACATCTCTTCAGCAGCCTCTTTGGGGATCATCACTGATGCACCACACAGATTAGTACACATCCCAGAAGAGCATTGCTCCTCACAGCATGGGAGTCTAGGGCTCACGCACCTTCCACCACGTATGAGTAACTCACTTATCCGGCTACCTTGGGTCCCATCCTGGCCCAGCCTACTGAATGAAACGTGGAGCTTGACTATAAACTCACTTAATTACATAATATCTTACATTTAATATGACAGGTAACATGCAGTCAGTGCAAATTGCAGAGAAGAGACTGGATGGAGAAAAGTTCAACCCTGTGATGTGCTCATTGTTCAGGAGGAGTGTGATGTGACTTATGTTGGCCCTGGCATTTTGCTGGATTGCAGTGCATTGCCAGCACAGGATTAGCCAATCTTGGACCTGGTGTGCTGGATAAATGACATGTTCTGCAACCCCCGGTGTGTTTACAGCAGATGCTCCTATTGGAATCCCTGGTACACCCGCGACTCTGGTTAGAGTGGACGCACTTGTACACGTAGCACCGTTTGTCCAGTCATGAAAGAATAGACAGAGTTTTTAGCGCCTCTGGCTTCACAGCCCCCTTGATCATTGACGTTTTATGTATGTATCCCTCACTCTACACATCTTATCAATCGATATGATTGATTTTCTTTCATGGGTCAGCTCTGCGGGTATCATACGCTGGGAAAATTACTTGAGTCATGCCTTGAATGTCCCAGGGTCATGGCATGTAGTGACCGCTGACAGCTTCACAGTTTGACAGTCACTGTGCACCTCACCAGAGAACATGGACAGTGATTCACAGATGTGAAGCTACGCACACTAGTTGTGTTTCCTTCCCACGACAGGGCTCTCTGTCTTTCATTAGCCATTTGAGGCTCTGACCTAGAAACTCTCTGGATCTAATTACATATTCCTCCATATTCACTGCTCGGCCTCTTTCCTGTGCAGGCGAATTAATGTCCTTGTTTTGTTTTCCATCCTCTCAATCATCGAGCAGTAACAAGTAATGGGGCCTGCGTTTAGAACCAGTGTTAATAAAGTGTATTTCACCTTTAATTTTGACATATAATGTAATGATCTTTTTTAAGGTCCCATCATATTATCTGCTTGGCTGGATTATTGAGTCTTCATCATCTCCAGATAAATTTATCGCCGGGATGATGCTTGAAATTTATTATCAGTCAATAGAGCTCAATACTCTAACAAGGCGTGTAATAAGATATACATATTTAATGATCCGGAGTAAGACATCCCTGTTAATGGGATGCTGAGGATGGAGCTTTAATTTCCCTGCCCACCACATTTACGTTTTGAAGAGACTGATCTTCCTGTCGCCGTTTTCCTTGTCCATCAGAACTCCTGTGGAACTTTATCCTTTTTTGTGTCCCTTACTCACACTTCCCAATCACATATCTACCTCCTTGACCTTCACATAAGCAGTTTCAGCACAAAAACATTTCTACCACGATCCAGTTTCCTTGACGCCAACCATTTTTTATCCGAGCCAAACCTTGCACATGCACGAAAAATTAAGGATACCACTCTCACCCTCTACCAGTCTATCGCCGGGTCATGCCGAATGGCAGAAGTTCTAATGTGTTTGACTTTTCTGATATGTGATCACACTTTTTTCACTAAACATGCTCCTGTTTATACAGGAACTAAGTGAAATGCGGGCTGTGGATCCTTTGTAGAGACAGTCATTCTACCTCCTAGACGCAAAGCTGCTGACTGGTACAGGACCCAAGTTATGAAAGGCATACCACCTGGTGAATGGAGGTTGGGTACATACACATCCAAAACCCATACTATAGCAAGAGGTGCCCTCTGCAGGGTTCCCTCTTCCACAACATTTCTCGACAGCCAACTAGAACTATGGCCCGTGGCTGTCACCAGTTTTTTTTTTTTCTAGAAGAGGGTTTTGACATGTTTCTCTTTTTCATTGGTTAGGTGGGTTTTCTCCAGGCTGGTTTAGGAATATACAGCTCTTGCAGCCTTTTGCAAAGCCCCCAGGTCCAGCACCCCGTTGAAGCAGGCTAGTTTAAAGAATGAAAATGGAAACTACACTTTCTGGTGGCACTGTTGAGTTTGTTTTGGAACTACTACAGCTGGCTTGGCACCTGAGTGCTTTCTGTTTCTGCTATGGGGTTTGTGTATGATTTTAGCGAAAACTTATGAAGTGTTTCGTTTAATAGAGTTTGTGGCTTTCGTGTCATGTGCTTTCTACCGATGGACATTTCGCTGCCTGCACTGCTCCGCATAAACAATCTCCACCTCAGATACAGGTGGCGACGTGTCACTGCAGGGTGTCAAGAAGGACTACTGGTTCGGGGAGGGGTACTCCCGTAAAGAAACACAAAAGAGTGGTAAGAAAAACTGATACACTCATAAAGGGGTAAAAATGAAGAAACAGGCAAAATCACAGCTGGTTAAATACCCTTACTTAGAATGGGTTGGTGTTTTTCGCACGCAAGTCATTTAACAGTAGTTAGTATTGGTTAATGTGAAAGTTAAATGAGTTTGGTCCAGCTAAAAGATCTTAGTAGCTTACTTTATTTATGGATGTCGTCACCAGCGCAGCTTAATCAGGTAGGCCCTCCCACTGCCTTTATCCATGGTTCTGCCATGAATTCCAGATTCAACCATGACTAAGTTATATCAAGCTCTCTCTCAGAGAATCTTTATTGATAATCATAAGCACTGAATAGTCCCGCTCATGTGCGGGTACTCTGCAGTAGTTCTTTCAGTGGCACATTTTTATGGTATCTTCACCTTACTTCGGAAAGGCCAGGAAGTATATGTGACAAAAATGCAGAACTTCGAAGTCTTAACCCATTAAGTGCGTCTGTTGGCCATTGGCCAACACTGGAGAGGTTTAGAAAGGCCCCTCTGGTGCTTTGCACCAGAGGGTTTCCTTCCCCCCCCCCCCACCCAAGGCTTTTACAGATTTATAAAGTGCATGACTACACTAAGGCTTCCAAGCACTATAGAGACATAGGCAGAACACCAGGAAGAGAAGACTGCAGGTAAAGATTACTGAGGAAAGAGCCAGGCCTTGAGCATTTTTCTGACTCGAGGCTCATTGTCTAGGCACCTTAATTCTATTGGTAGTGCATTCCATACTTTAGGAGCGAGGTACGAGAATGACCTTCCACCCCACCTGGATTTGAAAATTCTGGGGACTTTTAGAAGCCGTACGGGGCGGACCTTAAGGTCCTAGAGGGGCCGGTAGGGTGTCAGAAGTGTCCTGATCATGGGGTGACATTTGAGGTTGATCCCTCTTTGTGCCAAACACAGCGTTTTACATTTTATCCTCTCTTCAATAGGAAGCCAATGTAGTGAGATCATGGCCTCCTTAACTGAGTAAAGTCCCTGCAGCAGCATTTTGGACAACCTGTAACCTCTTTGTGACATACTTTGGGGAACCTATATAGAGTGAGTTATCGTAGTCCAACCAAGACACAACCAAAGATCGGACTACAGATCTTCTAGATGCACCCAGTATGAGATTTAAGATGTTGCGTAACATTCTGAGTGTACCAAAACAGTTAGCCGCAAGCTTATTTGCCTGTTCATCCACGGAGAGATTTATCAACCACATTCAGAGACTTTTTATGGAGGAGAAGAATGCCTAAACATTCTGACCAATCTGCCGGTTGAGGGACCAGTGTATTCCCAAGAATAATTAGCCCTGTTTTCTTCCCATTCAATTTAAGGTAGCAATTAGTCATCCATTTAGACACTTTTCCCAGGCACGAAGACACCCCCAGGTTAGTGAAATCAAATAGTCCAAAGCTTACTCAGGGAGGTGGTTTGGGTCAGAGACTCAACACTCCACAGTTGTCAGATGCCAAGCAGTATCTAAATGTCCAGTCAATAGTTTGGTTTTCAAATAAAAAGAAAAGTACTTCAATGCCAGTACTCACAGTCAATATCGCAGAGTTTATGAAGGCCCTTCCACTGGCAGCATCTGTGGAGGCTGTTGTCCATGGAGCCGGAACCACTCCGGTGGTGTGCATCCTGCGTGGCCCGCCAAGGAGGGATGCTCCAGTTTAGCCGATAGAGATTATCCTTAGCTCTAAGGCACAGGTGCCCCCAACCTTCGGTAAGTCACAGCAGCATCGTTCGGTTCGAGGCACACTGGGGTTCTCCGAGCTCAAGGTCACACAAATCTTGCTACTTTGGTCTTCCTTAACCCCCTCCCAAACAATCAATGCCCACCCAGGGTGACACTCCTCTGATGACCTCGGTCTTCTCTTCTTTTGATACTTGAAGTTTCTTGTGAATTCTCCTGCGACCTTCAGTTTCAACTGTCCTATGGCTTCAGCAAATCTTGGCACAAGATAACAGAATGGAATTCACATCCTGTTGAATTCCAGGACACCCTCAGTCATAGTTGGCAATGCCACCTCTGCTGAGGAGATACGCCTGGGCCTCTGGACCTCACTCACACTGTCAGTGCAGGTTACCACATATGTTGTAGTTGATGAATGCTCTGACTGAGCTCCACACAGCCTCTTCTTCTTAGCTGTGTCTTCTTCATGAAAGATCACCTTCAATGAATTTCATGAGCAGTTAGATTGCTTTCTCCCTAGAAGTAGGATGTAGGCAGCCTCTCCTGGCAGGCGAGTTGAATGCTCCCAAAGTTACTCGCCCCAAACATGGCAAGGGGCGTTGGCTGTCAGTATCCCAACCCTTGAGCTGAAAGGAATCTCCCGGTCACCACTGCTGTGGGATTCCAGGCCAGGAATTCTTAGCACAGTGACTGGAAGTTTCCGCCCCTCTTTATACTTCAGTTGCAGGCAGTCTTGGTTTATGCCAGCGGTTTAGTTCTTATTCTGGTCTTAGGCCATTTCCACACAGACTGTTCCGGCTGTGGTCTTTGTTACAAGTGTGACTAGAGAGGCAAAGGAAGCTGGGACTTTCCTTCAGGAGCAACCCGAAACTAGAGCACACAGGCACCTGTGCCTGCCCAACTCAACCATCTAGTAACTTGTGGAGCGATAGCCTCTCCCATAGAAAAATGGGGCAAGGAAAACCTCTCTATCATTAAAGTGCCCTCTTTTTCATTCCTTAAAACAAACAACAGTCCTCTGTCAGACAAATTAAAAATGATCTCTAAATTGTTCTAGGAGGAATCTTGCAACACACATCTACTGTCCGGGCTCTTCCATCGAAGTCTACATCTTAGGTACCACCAAAGTATGTCTGGTACAAAATATATCGCACTGTGGCTACATTCACCTGCATCATTCACACTCGACATGAATCCTCCACACACAAGTAGCGCACGCTCACAACACCCTTGCATTCCATGGAGGGGTGAAGGATCCGCTTTGTGTGGAAGTAGCAGAACAATGAGAAAAACGTGGGAGAGGCCTGCTCTCCCAATTAGGTGACAGAGAGAAAGGCATGTCCTTCAATCACTCTTGTTAGTCCTCTGCAGTCTTGAGATGACAGTAGTCACCAGTGCTTAATTTGAGCCGGTGCTTTCCAGTGCTCAGCACCAGCACTTATTTCACAGGGCCGGGGCTACGATTTCTGACCCTGCAGGTGGTGGTCTCAATATTAATTATTCCACTTCAAAATATAAAGAATAACATACCTTGCATGGTGACTGGCTGGTATGTGTTCACAGGCAGGCATACGCCGGTCCAAGCAGGCATGATTGTGTATCACCACGTTAGTGATGTCATCTCGCCTGTCACGAATTCAAGAAGTCATTGTCAAAGAATGGCTTGCGTTCTATTCCCCGAGTCTGCTGCACCCTGCCACTGCCTGACCCTGAGCCTCCCGTTGGATAATTGTAGGTGGGAGCTAGCTCATGACGGAGTTGAGGCAAGGAAGCTGCGAGAGTTCATTTGGAACTTGGGAATGAGGGAGAATAAACGAAAGTAAGTGTGGATTTTCAAATTGCTTCGTAGCCAGAGTAGAATAGATGGCAGCCCTGCATTGCTGCTATCCTCAACGTGCTCGATGCGGCTATGGCCCAACACAACTTTTGTGCGCCATGGAGTCACCTGTAGTATTTGTGTGCTGCCCCCCAGCATGCTAATTGCTGATCGCGCGTGAGTCCAGTAGGCGCCACAGCCATACGCACTGGCATTGGCAGCATTACGGCTGGAGACAATGCTTGTGCTGTAGCAGGCAGGGTCACAGCAAGCTCAGCACTGGATGCCGATGCCGTCGTCAACCCTGGACCTACTAATTGCAGGCAGCAAGAGCAGTGACATGACCTGCTGTGCTCGAGCAGCCGCCTGTTCCGCAATGAACCCAGTCGGACTGCACTGATCAATATGTGCAAAAAAGCATTTTCATTTGGTGTGCATTTCTTTTTTTTGCACTCGTGTGTCGGTATAGGTAAAGAAGTAAAAGGCATGTCATCTTCCCCTTCTTTAGGAATGAAAAAATAGCAGGGACATGTACAGGCTGGAGACAGGGGTGAGAACAGTGGTAAAGATGAGAGAGAGCAAGAGCAAAGAGGAGAAAGAAACGAGGAGAAGAGAGGGATAAAACGCAGCAGAGGAGAAGAAAAGGAGGAGAGCAAATCAGATACAGAGAGAAAGAGAAGGCAGACATGGTGCAGAGAGCGATAGAAGAGAGAAGATAGAATGAAAGGATGTAGAGGACAGGACATGACAGAGAAAAAAAGAGCAGAGAAAGGATAAAACGGAGACACAGCTAATCACTGCTAGAAGAGTGATAGTAAAGAGCCAAGATCGAGGGGAGAGAAAGCAGAGCATGGGTAAAAGGGAAGAGGAAAACGGGCAGGGGTAGAATGCTTAAGGAATAGAGGGCAAATCAGAAATACAGGGAACTAGGTAACACATCAGGTGTGACAAAGACGATAGAAAACGATTAGAGAGGTGAGAGGATAGACTTAGAGCAAAGACTTATGGGACAAACAGCAGAGCAAGGTTAGAAGATAGACTGAGGCAGTGCTAGTGTTGAAAGTGGGGCACACCAGAGGTAGAAGTGGGCTGTGGCCTCCTTGGCAACATTTTCGGCACCAGCACTTTTTTTTTTTTTTTTTAACAAATTAAGCACTGGTAGTCACTCTTAAAAAGATAGATGCACATATTGTGCCCTCCTGATCACGTAGTCCTGCTCTGGGTCTCACTCCGAGACATGCAAAGGCCTGGCCTCACATGCGATATTGTCACGTGAGCTGAGGTAGGGGTTGAGACTGCTACAGCTTTCTATCGCGACCTCGAGGCAGATGTACACGCACTCACGAGCCATGCACGATACCACGCTCTCACGAGCCATGCACGATACCACGCTCTCACGAGCCATGCACGATACCACGCTCTCACGAGCCATGCACGATACCACGCTCTCACGAGCCATGCACGATACCACGCTCTCACGAGCCATGCACGATACCACGCTCTCACGAGCCATGCACGATACCACGCTCTCACGACCCATGGACGACACCACGATCTCACGAGCCATGCACCATACCACGCTCTCACGAGCCATGCACGATACCACCCTCTCACGAGCCATGCACGATACCACGCTCTCACGAGCCATGCACGATACCACGCTCTCACGAGCCATGCACGATACCACGCTCTCACGAGCCATGCACGATACCACGCTCTCACGAGCCATGCACGATACCACGCTCTCACGAGCCATGCACGATACCACGCTCTCACGAGCCATGCACGATACCACGCTCTCACGAGCCATGCACGATACCACGCTCTCACGAGCCATGCACGACACCACGCTCTCACGACCCATGCACGACACCACGCTCTCACGAGCCATGCACGACACCACGCTCTCACGAGCCATGCACGACACCACGCTCTCACGAGCCATGCACGACACCACGCTCTCACGAGCCATGCACGACACCACGCTCTCACGAGCCATGCACCATACCACCCTCTCACGAGGCATGCACCATACCACGCTCTGTCCCAACATAGGATGTGTGAAGTAGGAACGGCGCCATCTTGTTTCTGAAAGGCAAGGGTTTACGCTCCAGTCTCCCCACCCAGCCACCGGACATGAAGACTGCGAGGGGCCGTGTGTGCTGTCACAGAGCTCTCCTTTCTGTCACCAAGTTTCTGTGCAGTAATTTCATTTTAGCGAATGATCAGAAACATTTGTGTCTTTGTTTGGACGGAAGCCGCGGCCTCTTCCAAGGCCACTTAGCCCTGCCAGTAAGTACTTATCAGAGGCTGCTTTTAAAAGGCTTTTACTATCATTTGAGAGGGAAGAGAGAGAAGTTTGGTGCCAGCCTACCTGCAGAATCCAGGCTCACTGCTCACTCCTCCAATCCGGACAAGGAATTATAGCGACAAATAGCCTGAAATCTAATAGAAGCAGAAACCCTGTATTTGTTGTGAAGCTTAAAATCATTATAACAGAGTCACTTTTATAACATGCGATGGGAATTGTTTTTTATGAAATGAGTAAATCCAGGGGTTTTCGATTCAAGACGAATAACGAAGCTTTGAACGTGGAATCAGTGTTCACTGTAAGGACGGCCGGCCAGGGGCTGGACAGACTGGCCAGGGGCGCAGCAAGTGTCTCTGGCCCTATGCAAGCCACGAGAGCGGGCCCTTCTGCTCCCTGTTAAGTATGAAAAGACAGCCATACTTGGGGGGCAGTGTGCCCAGGTGCCACTGGACCTGCTGCACCAACGATAGATACGACTCTGAGAATAGTGGCATCAAGACTTTAATCAATGCCTCGCACCTCCTATGTCCAGTCTGGCCATGGACGTCTGTGGACTCAGCAGACCACTGGCACTGTATGATATTGGGTTAGGGTCGGTTTACCCCCCTGCCAGTGAATAGCATCACAGAGACCACTCTACTTAGCGACGGCTAAGTCTCAAACAACAACAGTCCTTGCCTCTTTTTGTGTCCGTACAGTGGGGGGGGGGGGGGGCGGGGTGGTGGTATGCCCCACTGCCAACCTCTGAGGATGGAGAGACATACAGCCTCCTACCGTTCTCTGGAAAGGCTGACGTATACCTGCTCCAGCAGTCCCTAGAAGTGGCGACATACACCTGGGTCGGGGTTAGTCACGAGATTGGGTGTCATATAGCTGTGCCATCCATCTGAATGCAAGGAGTGACATACAACTGCTCCATCAAAGTCAAGAGGTGGCGACGTCCACCCGTTCTGCCAGCCTCAGCTGATGGAATGAGCGCTCCATCATTCCTGGTTCCGCACACGCTAGGTTTGCTGTTGCACATGTTGTTCGTGTGGATCATCGCCCTGGTACCCCCGGGCTACCACGGAGGAATGCTCCTCCGGTGGAGCTTAGTCAGAGTCCAGGAAGGCATCCGACCAGGATTTTCCACCCCTGGTTTCGGGATCTCTTTGGACTGTAGGGACTTGCTTCTCTCTGAAGTGAGCTGTGGGCGGGTTCTCCATTGTGTGCTGTTCATGTGAAATCAATCATATTTTATAGACCAGCGGTTCCCTTTTCTCGCCTGCCAGGAAAATATTTCTTCATACTTCCACTTGTGTTTGTGGTCACAAAAAGATATGTTTGTACTTGCGCTTTGCCAGTGTCATATGGAAAAGTTGCTGGAAACACTAATAAATGTGATCAAATATATATTTTTGTGCCGCCTAGCGATTAACATGTGGTGTGCAGGACTGGACTGTGCTGGCGTATGGTGTAGTCTAACCGCAGAATCTTGTGGTCAGCAGCACCAGCACACCTAGCATTGCATGCTGCCCACTGCACGCCTCATCTTGCATGCTTCACAAGCATGCACAGTGCCCATGGGCCATGCTGCTGCTCTGGGACAGTTCTTTCCATTACACCGGATCCTCTTCTCTTTGCACACCAGTTGGACACACACGAAGGCTCTTGCACTGCAGAAGTGTTCCTCAGGTTCTGACCATACGAGATAATGTGTGGACAGGATCTAGAAAATTATAATTAAAAGATCAACTGGACTTTGCTGAAACCTCAGAGAGTAGGAGAGAGATCACCTGGAAATTCAGGTTGGTGGAAGACGAGAAAAGGGATCATAACGCTCTGGAGATCACCCGTTCCCTCGGAATGTGAACAATAACATAACTCGAGCCAGAAGTAAAATCATGGTCTATGCTCAGTTACATTTGTCTGCAGATTTCTCCTCTCAGTCGTCGATTCACGCCATTGGAATTCTTTCAGCAAGTAAAAACCAGGGGCTTCAGTTAGAAAAAATGTCACTTGTAGTCAAAATCTCATTTCTCTCTGACTGAGGAGAAAGAATAGGAATAAGAATGATTTTTAAATATTGTAGACAATGCCTTTGGGATTTGGTGAGTGGGGTACAGGCATGCGGAGCAAAAAGGTGTCTTATTATAGGCCTCTCAAATTTGGTCTGGATTACCAGGCGAGGAGCTGAACCAGCTCGACGGGAAGTGTTTCTTATGGTATTTGAAATCCTTATCCGCATGCCTCGTGCTTTACTGTGTCTGGAAATTGGGAGAGTGACGTTCAGATCATGGCGGCTCCTCTGCTAAGGTGGAGGAGCATCGCCCCACTGCTTTTCACAGTAAAACAAAAGGAAAAATAAAATTATAATTTGTGTTATTATCATTTGTTTCTGCTGCTGCGTCTCGGCGGGGCGGGCAGATCTGCTCTCAAAGCAGTGGGAGGAGTGGTGGGTACTATGTAAGTGTGCATGAATGTTTGACCAGCCCTCTCTGGCCGGCCAAACATTCATGCACACTTTGCATGTTCTCCATGCAGGCTGCATTACAGCCTGCGCGGAGAACATGCCCAGACTCCCATTTCCTGGCTGAGCACCGAACCATGGTGCTCGGACCAATCACAACGCTTATTGGCTATGCGGAGCCTGGGTGCTTCCTGTTTCCACAGAAGGAGCCAGGAAGAGGACTGAGGAGAGGCGGCGGACGTCCAGTCGGCAGATAAGTCATTGATTTTTTTTTTTTTTTTTACCGTCTTCCCCCTGCCCTGCTGCTGCTTCCAGAGAGCAGCCGCCACTCCATTCAGAGAAAGATTTTTTGCTGTATCTTCCTAACTTAAGGACCAAGTCTGATAGCATTCTTGGGATGCACCATAAATGTGGCTCAGGGCCGTTTTTCAAAAGTGAAGGTACTTTATGGGCACTTTGCTATGCTCCTGACATCTTATGGACCAAAGGAAATAATGGCGTAATAAAGACATTGGTAGATCAGGATTTAAACAAATAATTCAGGATCAAACTAAATCGAAGACAAAAAGGATGAATGAGTACGTATTGGCAAGAGACACTATCCAAGGGTGTCCAGCTCGGGAACATCACTCGCTTGCAGTCCTATGTGACTAACAATTTACATGCAGAATTGTGTTGCACAGGGATGTGGAATTTCTATATCCGGACACCCAGGACATATTGTTTGGGGTCAAGGGCAACAAGTTTTCATGTGTATTTTGTCCTTGGGGCAAGTAGGCCCAACCCCCTGCAGCACAAACTCTTTGGCTGCTAGTTTGCAGTACCACATTATGGATCAGTGAAGGGCACTGTCTGCAGTTAAGGTAATATTGTTGTCCATATGTTACTGCTGTTCAAGCTTGTATTTATGGTTCATTAATTGAAAGCCTTTATTAGGGTGAGCGCTCTAAGTAAATGTTGTAAGCTCTGACTGCACTACTGACAGTGGTTCCAGTATAAAAATGTGTACGCACGTTTTCAAAGCTTAGCAATATGAGGCTATGTAGAATGCTCCCATATTTGATGCAAATATTTGCAGAAGCTTGAAAGCAAGATTGATGATTCTTTGCTTTCAAAATAAAATGTTCATAAAAAAATTAAAGCAGGAAAAAAACATTTTGCTAAACTACTGTAAAATGTCAGGTACCATTTCTTTGCAGCATCATTTAATAACATGTGTTGATGCATGCTAGTAATTCCCAAAAATATTCATAATGGAAAATCAGTGTAGCCTGTTTCAATAAGATTATGGTAAACAAAAATAAACAAGCATTGGCAAAGCCAGGAGGTCTGAAATTGGTGGTCAGCTTTTTAGTTTTGTCAATGTGTGGCTTGTTTTGGCATGGTTTTTGTAAAACCTTATTGGTGTGGGAGCTGCCGGGCCCTCACCAATATAACAAACATTAGCAAAAGCAAAAATTGTTTTTGGTCTCAAAAAGCACACGCTGCCACAGTAGTGCCTGGCACTGAACAAAACTACTTTGTGTGCCGATATGCTCCTTGTGAAAGAGCAGAATGCTGTCACTCACAGTGAAGCCAGCCGATTCACAGAGAGAGAGAGAGAGAGAGAGACAGAATTTTAATAAACGCTAAAGGTCATGGTCAACGCCAGACCAAATTAGGGGCCGAATTATTAAAGAAAGTCTCAAAAGTGCACCCATGGTATATGTCCTTGCATTAAGTGCAGCTATTGTGAATTCCCAAGAATTTACAGAAGTAGGACAAGAAATAGTACTCCTAGAAAATATTTGTGAACTACATTTTAGCACGAGCAAATATGCGTGTAGATTTGCTCATGCGAAAATCTGAGTGTTTGCAAGTTCACTTTCCCTCCAACCACTTTTTCCCCAACTCCAGAAGAAGATTTTATTTCTGCCATTGTCAGGAGTAAATTTCCAACATTTCTCAGTATGAGAAAAGATTAGAGAAGAGTTGTTGAAAACCCTTAAAACATGCAAGTTAGTAGGTTTGCACAGACTCAAAAGGGCATTCTAACCCTGAAACTATTGCTTACCACTACCTTCAGCCCCAGTATGTAGATTTGCGGAAACGTGGCAACATAAGGGGAGTGCAAGTATTCAAACACTACTATGGTATGAGCCCTGGCATAATCAGAGAGGCTATATTAGAGCTCTTATGAGATCGCTGCCATAATTTGTCGCCGCACTGCATGGCACCAAATGGACAAGTGGATTGTGTTACAGGGCAAGTAGATTTATGAAGCAACCTGGCCCATGGACAAGTAGATATTTTATTAAATTCCACACTACTGAAGTTGCATATTGATGCGTTTGAGGTGGAAGTTAACAATAGTGAGTGAGCAGCACCAAGGTACTGGGACCATATCACTCACAGCAAAATATTGTGGATTATGTGATGATTGAGGAGACTGTGTGCTTCCAGATGAATTGTGTCTTTTGAAACACTTTCTGATAGTCACGTTCGAACAGTGTTGAGAGCCTTTCAGTTATGCCCATCTATAGAAAATCAAAAGTGGGTAACAAAAAATAGTCACCTTCTTGAATACTTTTTTGTTGGTGAACATAATCTAGCATGTATATTTTGTATTGTGCTTTCTTTAAAATAGTATATTCAATTACGTTTTTTTAAGTGAACTCACAAAACAGTGATCCAAAATATACTTGCCCCAGTTGACAAAGCTGGACCTCCTAAACGCCCTGTCTGCGGCCTGGTACTGAATAGTCTCATCCACTGCGCCAGTATTCCATTTCTGCAGCCTGAAAGACATGTTGTAGCCTTAAAAAAGCGGCAGGAGTGAGGGTCGATGGAAGAGATCCTAGCACTTGGCAGGAGCTTAGCAGCATGACCATTTCTGGATGCATTGAGTCCCAGGCTGCTCTTCCACATCCTGCCTTGGAGGAGAAACCCTTCTGTTGATCACTCGCTGCATCTGAGGAATAGTTTCATGTTTTAAGCAAAGGAGTAGAATGGACGCTGAAGACTTGATATTGGTAAGAGTTAGCACATTCACATTGAAGAGGATACGTTTGACGGTCCACAGGAGGTGGTTGATTTCGCTTGTTCAGTCCCCTTTCGAGGACAGGCCTGAACCATTGAAGAGTGTAATTGGAGTGTCCTAGGGACCTCTTTGTCCCTCTGAGTGTAGTATATTGTACAAGATTCAGGCTTTCCTTAAGGAATCCGGACTGTATGCTTAGATTGCCTTGAATGAGGCCTCAGGATGCCGGAAAATGGTAGTCCTTTTCTTGTACCTAATTCTTTACCAACCATGGTCATAACCTTCAGTTAGAGGAAGCAGGATTTACCAAGTGAGGTGCCAAAGTAAACCGCCCCAGGTAAATCTCTGTAGTATTAGTTCTGGGTTGTAGATTTTACTTCTGTCACAACAGCCAGAAACCCATTCTTTCAGAATCCGTCCGAGACATTCATACTCACATATTTCACAACCAGGACAAAAGGTTTACCCTTTTTAATTTTTTTTACAAGAGATATAAGATCTCCATGGGCCCTATAACTGGTTTATAGAATTCTTAATCTCCTCGTGCCTAACAAAATGAATGTGTCCGTATGACGGATGCAACTGGTGCTCATGTAAAGCGCTCCGATACCTTCGGGTCAAGTTTGCGCTATATAAAACTCGGGGGGGAGCGGGGGATAATCTAACGAGACCTTCTGGAAGTGTTGTTGATCATTTGCTGTTGCTAGATTGTGTAAAATAAAAATTGATGTTTTTTCTTTTCACTGGATCGCCCACATGATTGAAATTTTAAATATTCTCAAGTGTGTAATGGTTTAATTGTCCCTTATGCTCACTCGAAAGACCAGTCGATGTTATGCTACTTTTTGTTTGTAATGCAATCTGGACTTTCCAAACTTTATATTTCTTTGTAGATATGGAATTTTCTGCAGAGCAGAGTCTGTTTATGGGGCTACAGACTCCTTTCTACAGTGTTACTATTGCTCAGTTCCAGTATCCGTGTCTTCCTTTGTCGTCGACTCCGCATCACACTCTGTGTCTATATTGCAGAGTTCATGTTACATAATGTCTGTGAAAATGATTAAGTGGTCCATAGTCAAAGACCATTGATCAGACACCCATCTGAGCCTAATGCACCCAAAACTTTCGAGGTACATCACACTCAGTCTGAGGCTTCCAAACACCACCTTCATGAAGTACCAGACCAGACCAGACCAAAACATCGAACATTCATGGTGCGCGTCAAAACCCGTCTGGGTTTCAACATCCAAACCTCCGGGGGTATATCAACCTCCACTGAAGGCTACAACATCCAATCCGCATGAGATAAATGATACTGCCTGAGGCTATAACATCTTTTCTTCTTGACATACCTCAGACTCCATCTTCGGCAACAACACCCAGTCTTGATGAAGTACCACAAACCTAGCCTCAGACTACAACACCCAGCACATATGAGATGCATCAAACACTGTGCCATGCTACAAAGCCCAACCTTCATGAAGTACATCAAACTTTGTGTCGTCGTAGAAAACAGCAAACCTCATGCACTGCATCAAATTTAGTCTGAGGTTTCACACCCAAAACTTGTGCGGTATTTTAAACTCAGTCTGATGATACAACACCCAACACTCCTGAGGTGCATCAAACTCAGCCTGAAGTTTCAACCCCTATTATTCTTGATTCACTTAATCTGTGTGCGGGTGGAGCATTGCGAGCACTGTACATAGCATCAGCACCGGAGGTGGAGTAAGCAGTGCACCCACTACCTATAGGTGCAGCCCTGTGTGTGGGTGGAGCCTTGTGTGCGCTTTACATTGGCATTTAAGTTTACCACGAAACGCGTTGAGATATTGAAGCCACAATCTACAATGCACGAGGTAGTCGGCATATGTTAAAGGGAGACAGAAACCTAGTGATGTACTAAATAAATGTGTCTGTTTACAAAGGCTAATGATTTTGTCTACAAGTGTTCCCCCTGTAGGAACGATGTGCATTGAATTTTAATAGTTTTTAAAGTGTGATGTTTTTATGTGGAGTATTTTTTTTATTCATAAAGAGTACATTAAAGGCCATGTATTTTTTCTACAACTCGTGTGGTATATGAGTGTATCCTAGTAGAGGAACATCTTTCTTTGGGTGTTGGAGTGTAAGAGTTATGGTTTTGATGCGTATCAGGAGTGAGCATATTGGAATTAAATAACGGTCCCCAGGGGAATTTTTTTTTTTCTATGCGCTTTAGATGGGACCAACACTAGAGGACGATTTAGCAGTGCGCGTACTACACATGAGTGCAGCACTGTGTGTAGGTGGACCCTTATGTGTGCTATACATGGGACCAGCACTGGAGGTAGGTTGAGAAGTGCATATAATGCCCATAGATTCGGCAGTGTGCGGGTGGATCGTTTTGTGCACTGAACATAGGCTCAGCAGCAGAGGTAGGATGAGCAGCGTGTGTACTGCCCCTAGGTACAGCACTGTATGCTCGTACACGGGATCAGCATAAGAGTAGGTTGAACAGTGTGTGTACTACCCATACATGCAGCTGTACATCGGACCAGTATTAGTGGTAGGTTGAGCAGTGCGCTCAGTACCCATACATGCAGCACTGTGTGTGGGTGGACCCTTGCATGCACTGTACATAGGACCAGCATTAGGGGTAGGTTGAGCAGTGCACTCAGTACTAATACGTGGAGCACTGTTTGTGGGTGGACCCTTGCATGTGCTGCACATAGGACCAGCATTAGGGGTGGGTTGAGCAGTGCGCTCAGTACCCATAGGTACAGCACTGTTTGTGGGTGGACCCTTGCATGTGCTGTACATGGGACCAGCATTTAGGGGTAGGTTGAGCAGTGCGCTCGGTACCCATAGGTGCTGCACTGTGTATAAGTGGAGCGTTGCGTTCGCTGAGCATAGGACCAGCACAATGTTGGTTGAGCAGTGTGCTCAGTACCCATACATGCAGCACTGTGTGTGGGTGGGCCCTTGCATATGCTGTACATGGTTGTGTGATGGAACCACGCATGTGTTTACCACACATGCTGGTTCCACGCAGTCTGTACTACGCAAGTCTTCACCACGAATATGCCTTTACAACGCATGCCTTTACAACGATTTATGCGTTGTGATAGCATGCATATTAAACACATTTCTGTGGTTAAGACTTGACTCCCATCCCCTCCCCCGACTCCCGCCTTAAGTCCTAAAAATACCCCTCCCTCCTGTAAACCAACCCCACCCCCCCAGCCCTAAAAATGTCCCTGCCTCCAGTCCTAAATACTACCCCGCCCTCCCCTAAGCCCTATAAATTTACTCTGCCTCCCCCTGAGCCCTAAAAACGACCCGCCCTCCCCTAATCCATAAAAACTACTCCCATCCCCCTCCCTGAGCCCTAAAAACCACCCCTGAAAAATACTGCGAACCCCCGCTGAAAACTGACAAACCCCCCACCCCTGAAAACTACCACGAACCCCCTACCCCTGAAAACTACCCCGAATCCCCTCCACCCCTGAAAACTACCCCAAACCCCCCTCCACCCCTGAAAACTACCCCGATCCCCCACCACCCCTGAAAACTACCCCGAACCCCCACCACCCCTGAAAACTACCACAAATCCCCCACCTACCTGTCTGTGTCCGCTTCCCGACGTCCTTCTTTTCCTGCCCATTCCGAACACTAGAGCGCATTTGCCTTAACCACGCACGTGCATGGTTAAGGCAAATTCGTTTTTCTGGCAAGTGTGGTTACGCTTGCGGGCTTCCGGAACTCGTGGCTCTTGATGCGTAGTTCCGAATGTTTACCGCTGTACATAGGACCAACTTTAGGGGTAGGTTGAGCAATGCGCTCAGTACCCATAGGTACAGCCCTGTGTGTGGGTGGGCCCTTGCATGTGCTGTACATAGAATCAGCATTAGAGGTAGATTGGGCAATGCGCTCAGTACCCATAGGTACAGCACTGTGTGGGTGAAGCATTGCATGCTCATACATGGGATCTGCATGGGAGTAGGTTGAGCAATGTGTGTGCTACCCATACATGCAGCACTGTGTTTATTTATTTATTTGTGTTTTGTAGTGCGCCTGAATCACCCCCATAGGGGTATCTCTGCGCTGCGGACATACAACTGAAGACTGACGGAGGGAATGGGTTAGAACAGAACAGTTTTAAGGAGCCTTCTAAACTGGAGATGGTCAGGGCATTGTCTCAGATGGGTGGGGAGCTGGTTCCAATAGAGAGGGCCAAGGTGAGAGAAAGCTTTCCCACCCATCCTTGATTTCTTAAACCGGGGGACCAAGAGAAGGGATTTGGTTCCTGAGCGAAGGTTCCTGTGTGGGTCCTTGTGTGTGCTGTACATAGGACCAGCATTAGGGGTAGGTTGAGCAGTGGTCTCGGTACCCATAGGCGCTTCGTTTCATTCGATGAGCATAGGACCAGCACCTGAGGTAGGTTGAGTGGTGCGCTCAGTACTCATAGGTACAGCGCTGTGTGTGGGTGGACCCTTGCATGTGCTGTACATAGAACCAGCATTAGAGGTAGATTGGGCAATGCGCTCAGTACCCATAGGTACAGCACTGTGTGTGGCTGCAGCCTTGTGTGCCCTGTGCACAGGTCAGCCCCGGAGGGAGCTTGAGCACTGGAACAACCATGAGCTTTACGGTGCTGGAGACCGGTCCCCTACATAGACATGGGTGTAATGGACGCAGAGGCCGCCATGTCGACGAGCTGGATGGTAATGGATGGCACTGGGAGAAGACCTGTGTCTTGAAACCGCAGCCTTGGCGCCAGCTCCTGAAACCTTACTCGGTGCCTTTAAATTAGTGCCCGCTTTACTCTGCTAACAAGCGCCTTTTATGCCTTTCAAGCGCCCGTCTTTGTGGAGCAGCCTCCCAGCGCTCTGGCCATCTCGCTGGGAGAGAAACAATGGCGCGCGGGCCCAGGGTTTGATCTCGCCTCCGGAAGGTAAAAAGAGGGCGACAAAGCGCCAGCGAGTGATTCGGGGCTAATGTGTAAAAATAGGCCGCTCTCCCTCAAAGATAAAGAGACCTGCCCCTCCGCGGAGGTGAGCTTGTGCGCATGGCTCGACCTGCTGGAGGAACCTGCGCTCTATTCAAGGCTGCGAGTGCAGCGCTGGCGCATCGATTCCTCCTTCCTTGAAAAGGAGAAGTAGGCCAGCTCTGCGGGCTTTAAAGTACAGAACAACTTTGAATTAGGACTCGCTGCCGCCCCATACTCGCCGAACCTCGAAATTGCTGCTGCTTTCTCGTTTTTCATTATTCGCGTCCCTTTTGCTTGCCGGCTGCGCATTGAAAAATCCCCTATTTGATGCCCCCGTCTTTGAATTGACTAATGTTTAGAAGCGGCCCTAATCACCTCCTGGGCCACACGGACCGAGCCCAGAGTGACTTGGTTTGGGTAATCAGGCTCAGTTCTTCAGCACCTTTCATCGCGAGCGGAAGGCAACAGGCTTAACAAGTGTCGCTTTGAAACAGCTTGCTGCGCCTACACCTACCTCTGGCAGGGATTAGTAGTGTACCATCCCGGGCCCTACCCAGGTTTAATCACTGCTGCGTGGCACCAGTGGCCTGCACGTTTGGCTTACAGGGCCCAGACCAAAGGATTTGCAGGCTGTTCTTGCCTGTTCGCTTTGACTACTCTCTGCATAGACAGATCCAAGTATGCCTGCTAGGATGACACCAAAGCAGACCAGACCACCATGTCTAGAGGCAGCAGCTTGTACATAATCGGGCAACGCAACCAAGTGCACAAGATGCGACTTGCACCAAATTGTACGCTTGCATCCTCTTGGTTAGGTCAATAAAGTGCGACATCACACCCAATGACAAGCAGTGATGGTGTGTATTCAACCTGGAGTGCTCCATTGTACCCTCCTCAGACAGAAAGATGCAGCGCAAAGTCACAGTAACAAGTTAGAAGCACCTCTCGACCTCTAGCACACCACCGAGGCTTCCCACATAGGTCATACTACAACCTTACACTCTACCGACCAAACACAAGCTCAGGCTTGCACTGAAGTGGTCAAAACAAGCAAACACTTAAAGCTTCAGCTGGCACAAATCAGACAAGGCAGCTGTGCAAGACTGCTTTGAACCTGATTGGACAAGGGCTTCCTGTCAAGCAAGCCCAGCTTGCACCATACCAAATAAGGCAATCCCTTCATGTGAAATGCACCTCACACCTAATTCAGGCAAGTACATAGTACAAGGTGCTATAGAGTCATACCAGGGGCAGCAATACCTGGAACGAACATGTGTGTCGCCCCCAGCGACTATCAGGCAAACTGTAAGCCATCATGCCAGACATGTACTCTGACGTGCTATTGGTATTCCTTCTTAACCAGCTGTGGGATCTATCAGTGTTTTAGGTAGCAGCTACTTTCATCATATGAAGATGAACTAAGTTGGGTGTATTGTTAGTCCACGGTCGTTGGTTTGTTTGTAAGTGGGTGTACAGTCAGGACTGGTTTGTTTGTACATTAGCTTGTTGTGACCACTGGTCGGTGTGTACATGGGAGTATTGTGAAATGTGGGCTGTCTTTACAGTGTTTTGCTTGGCATTTGGTTTGATAATATGTATTGGCAACACTGGTTTGTTTTATGTGGATCTACGTGAGGACTCTTTCTAAGTTGGTTTCCTAGGCAGAACTTGTTAGTTTACAGGTGAATGTTCTGAAAAGGATGGTTTACTTGTAAGTCTGCGTTTCTGTGTTTCTAAGTGGATTTTCGTCTAGGATGTATGTTATGTCCCTGGATTTATTGTCTGACTGGTGGGTTTCTAATCAGATGTGCCATTGAGGCTTGCAGGTTTATTCGTGGGGATATTGTTAACTTGTAAGCGGGTGGCCCGCTGGTGTATTTAAGGACTTAAATGCTTATACACGCAGTAATGTTAGGATTGCAGTTTATAAGCAGGTGTATTGCCAAGACTGCTGGGTTTATAAGCGGATGTACTGTTGAGACTGCTGGGTTAATAAGCAGATGTGCTGCTAGAGCTACCCTGGCTTATTAATGCGTGCACAATCCGGTCGAGCATTATTGGGAGCAGCTATCCTGTTAGGAGCTGGTGGGACTGGGTGCATTTTAAGGGGCTTGTGGATTGAAGGTATCTGTCGTCATTGTAACGAGGGATGGGGGCGGAAGCGGCCAAGGGGTTCGCTTGCTCACCCTCTTCGCACTGGAAACGTCTGCTGCTACTAACGCAGGCTGCTTCAGCATGCTCCTATGTTCAACAGAGCTTGCCCTGGTTCCTGCGAATCCAAGCTAAAATGTCATAAATAACAAAATATTGGTTTAGAGATCTGGTCAGGGAATAATTCGGGTCAGCAGAATGGCCCTCTCTGGTATTATTGGATGGCTTTTACAGCGTAGACCATAAATATCTACATCATAAGCACTTAAAATGGCACCTTTACAGCGGAAGTGGTCGCAGTGCCTCCGCAAGGGAGGTTCTCTGGCTCTTCATCATGCGGCGAGTGTGAGAGTGAACAGCGTTATGGTGTATGCAGCAGTTGTCTGCTCATGGCTCTGTCGCTGTTACAATGTTTTCTTAGCTTGATTTTACTTTTGTCATGTTACACACTGATACAAGCATTTCTGTGTCTATTTAGTAGTAGTATATTCTAAATGACACGCAAGACGTATGTTCCGGCACATCTGCTTTGTGTTTTATATCTTCCACACATGTTAATATATCCTATGCTGCTGGTGTTTCGACTATTTTCCTCACAGCATGTATGCAGGGCATGTCACAAACTGTACATTCATCAAGTCTTTTTGGTACTGTGCATGTGCCAAGTGTTTTTGCCAGTACCCCATGATTTATTTCTCTTTTTCGTAAAACAAAAGTTTTGAGCATATTACATACATCATGCGTGGTAATTACTTTCCACAGGGGTTGGCCTGTGGGCACTAAGTATTCTGCGCCCCTTTGGTCTGCACTAGACTTTGAGGCATGATTTCATGTTTTTCTGGTCATGTAGATGGATTAAGGGAATTCACTACATGCAGAGTTCCACTGTGCCTCACTAGTAGACTCCAGCTAGA
Source organism: Calotriton arnoldi (assembly GCA_963921515.1). NCBI lineage: Eukaryota > Metazoa > Chordata > Amphibia > Caudata > Salamandridae > Calotriton > Calotriton arnoldi. The sequence goes on from CAWUFW010000444.1 coordinate 2,027,394, forward strand.
GCGAAGCTGCAGCGGGACTGCAGAGATGGTTTCCCGCTTGCAGCATATAGATGGATCTAATAATTCTAAAAGCTGTGCCTAGGTATGGTCTACTTTATCTTCAGGCCTGTTTGGTTCTTCAAGTAGCTGAGCACTACAACGTTATGCCTCCAAATGGGGGGGAGGAGGGGGAGGGTCTTTTCACTTAGCCCTATGATTACTGTTCGTTCCAGTCCCTTCTCCCCTCCCCCCCCCCCAGACATACGCTACGTTTCTGCTGCAGGCCAGGAGGGCAAAGCTTAAACATTTTATTTGGCGATGTGGTGCATGGGAAACGTGCAGGCTATGCCCCCTTACGTCCCTGGTATCTCCCCACCCAATCCTTTTGTCCTGGTAGGGATTGGTTTTGCAAAGCCAACGGTTCTCTTTGGTTAGTTGTTTTCTGTTTTCCTTTGGTCAGACTGATGGCTTCCATACTTAGCTCATCCCTGTTGCTCTTTTGACTAGATTAATGGAATGGTGATTTTACCTGTCCTCTGAAGCTGGCTCGCACTCTTTGTACTTGTATTTCCTGTGGCTGATTAACCCAAGGACCGTGAGTGCAGTATGCAGCTCTTTCCATTCAGTCATTGAAGAATAGGCTTTTTTGATGGCCCCAGAATCTTTGGATTTGTCACCCGTGAACTTTACAGCAAATCGTAGCACAAGGCTCAGTTATCTGGGACGATCATGTGGACCACGAGGTACCTATAGGGTTTGAGAATACAGCAAACAAAAGAATTCCCTAAATCAAAACATTCTGATGTGTGCCTTTATTGCGGTCCTGATCTGAAAGAGACACGTTAGTGACAGATTCCTCACCTTAGAATATCCCCAGGCGTCAGGCTGGATCCGGAAAGTTTTTGCGTAGCAGTACCCTTGCGCGTCGGTAGGCGGCGTCGTGCGGCTCCGCGCCCGTCGTCGGCGTCGTGATCGCCGGGATGACGTCGCGGGCAGTACTTAGACGCCGCCCCTGCGCGCTGACGTCAGTTCTTCTTTTTCCGCGCCAGTAAGCGCAGATCCGGGAAGAGCAGTGCCCTAGTCATTTTTTGATTATCTTTTTGGTGATTATTTCACTGTTTTTCTCTACGAGACTCCGAAGGTGTCGGTAGGGATGCCCGGCTTCAAGCCCTGCGACGTCTGTGGTCGTATGATGTCGATCACAGACCCGCATTTAGAGTGTCTCTACTGTCTCGGCCGTGACCACGACACGAAGTCGTGCCCCGACTGCCGGGCCTTGAACCCGAAGGCTTTGCGAGAGTGGTCTCGAAAGCTCCTCGAGGTCCGGCAGTCGGCTCCGCGCCACACCAGGCCCCGGTCACGTGAGAGGTCGAGGGGCCGGTCGCGGAGTACTCATCGGTCGTCGGGGTCCAGGTCTTCGCACTCTTCCGGTAAGTCGAAGCACAAAAAGTCTAAAAAGCGTCATCGCTCCACGACTTCGCCTCGCCGGTCTCGCGACTCGGCTAAGGCTCCTGTCGGCACCGTCCCCGCGGCTCCGGGAGTGCCTGTGGAGCCGCCCCCGCATTACCCATCCTTCCCGGGTTCGGGGGCGACTCCGGCCGAGATACAGGAATTCCTGTCGGCCATGGCCCGCCTCTTCGGGCCTCAAGGTCCTTCCGGTGCGCCTTCGGGCCCCGCGGGCCCTGATGGGGTTTTCCCGGCGCCGCCGACAACTCCGGTCCCGGCGCCACCTGTAACACCTGCCTCGGTCCCGGCCTCGATCCCGGCTCCGGGGCTGCCGCAACCCCCATCGACGCCGGTTGACCTGACTACACCTCCGCCGGCGCCGATGTCTCCGGTGCCGTTCCCGACGCCACCCGGGGCTCCGGGCGGCGTCGTTCCCCCGTTCTCTCCGGATCCGGACACGGCGCCGGACCAGCGTCGCTCGACGCCGGCTCCGACGCCGTTAAGACCTTGGGTCCCGCGTGTCCCTCCTTCTCCAATTTTTGAACCTGAGGAGGACGAAGAGGACTGGGAGGTGTCGGAGGACCCTCTCACACAGCAGTGTGAGTACGAACAGGACTGGGCTGAGGAACTTGGGGATGCCAGTGGGCTGGACACCTCCCCTGACCCTGGCATGCTGTCTCCTCCTTCCGTGGCAACGGAGGAGGGAGCAAATTTTGCAACGGTGTTGCGTAGAGCAGCTGGGGCCTTACACCTCCAATTGCCTACAGTGGCCGTCAGGACTAACCTCCTGACGGAAGTGCTTCAGCCGGCGGCTACCTCCTCGGAGCCACTGCTGCCGTTTAACGACGCACTTTCTGACGTTCTTTTGGGCACCTGGTCCAAGCCCGCCACAGGGGCTCCTGTGGATAGGAACGTGGCCGGACGCCATCGCCCTCTCCGGGCGACCCCCTGTTCCTCTCCCAACACCCCACTCCTCAGAGCTTGGTTGTCCAAGCCTCTGCTTCCCAAACCGCCTTCCCTACCGCTCCTCCGGATAGGGAATCCAAACGCCTGGATCAATTTGGGAAGAAGGTCTTTTCTTCCTCCAGTGCTGGCTTGCGGTCTGTCAACACCGCTTGCCTTTTGGGCCGATATTCCCACTCTTTGTGGGACTCGGTGGCGCAAGCTTTGCCCCAGTGTCCTGAGGAGGTCCAGACACTGCTTTCCCGCGCCATTGCGGAAGGAAGAGATGCGGCTAAATTCACCATTCGATGTGGCCTTGATACCGCCGACTCGCTGGGTAGGTCTATTGCAACGACAGTGGCGCTGCGCTGTCACGCCTGGCTGAGAACTACTGGTTTCTCGGGTGATGTCCAGAACACTCTTATGGACATGCCCTTTGATGGGGTCGGTCTTTTTGGAAACAAGGCAGACCATGCGCTGGAGCGTTTTAAGGACTCACGGGCTACGGCCAAGTCCCTGGGCCTTTCTGCTGTATGCCCTCCGCAGCCATCTGCTTTTCGCCCCTTTCGTGGCCACGGAAGGGGCGCCCAGTCACGTCCGCTGCCCAGCCACCGGCCCGCGCAGCAAGCGTCTTCGTGTGGCCGAGGACGTGGCTTCCGCCGTGGCGGATCGGGCAACGAGCGTGCGGGTCAGGCCACCAACCCCGCCCCGTCCGCGGCCTCCAAGCCCTCCTAGTCCTTCTTTTCAGGTGCACAGCACGCCAGTAGGGGGCAGGGTCCGCCATCACCTTCACCACTTGCGTGCCATCACCTCGGACAGGTGGGTCTTGGACACTGTCCGAAGGGGCTACTCCCTCCCCTTCGAGACCACCCCCCCAGCCATGCCACCTCAATTCCACCGCATGTCAGGGGATCACTTGGTGCTTCTTCAGAAGGAAGTTGCGGCCCTCTTGGCCAAGAGGGCCATCGAGCGCGTTCCGACCCCAGAAGTAGGACGTGGTTGCTACTCCCACTACTTTCTGGTGCCCAAAAAGGACAAGGTGGACATGCGTCCTATCTTGGACCTCCGGAACGTCAATCGCTTCCTCCGGAAGGAGAAGTTCAAGATGCTCACCTTAGCTCAGGTCTTGACTGCCCTTGACCCTGGAGACTGGATGGTAGCGTTGGACTTGCAGGACGCTTATTTCCACATCCCCATCCTGCCGGCCCACCGGCGTTACCTGCGGTTCATGGTGGGCTTCGAGCATTTTCAATTCACTGTGCTCCCCTTTGGCCTCACAAGTGCCCCTCGGGTGTTCACGAAAGTGATGGCGGTGGTCGCAGCTCATCTGCGCCGGGCAGGGGTTCCAGTCTTCCCCTACCTCGACGACTGGCTGCTGAAGGCGGGCTCGTCCCAGGCAGTCGTCTCCCACCTCCAGACTACGGCCGAACTCCTGCACTCGCTGGGGTTCTCCATCAATGTGCCGAAGTCGCACCTGATTCCTTCTCCACAGCTCCTTTTCATCGGAGCAGTTCTGGACACGACGCAGTTTCGGGCCTATCCTCCCGAACGGCGAGTCCGGGATATTCAGGCTATGATTCCGATCTTTCAGCCTCTATCCTGGGTTTCGGTACGGATGACCCTGAGGCTGCTGGGCCTCATGGCCTCCTGCATCCTGCTGGTCGATCATGCCAGATGGCATATGCGGGCTCTGCAGTGGGACCTGAAGTTCCAGTGGGCGCAGCACCAGGGCAACCTGTCCAATCACGTCCAGATCTCGGAGGGGACTGCAAAACAGTTGCAGTGGTGGCTCTCGAACCGGCAATGGGTCATGGGCAGATCCCTCTCCCTTCCCCAGCCAGAGCACACAGTCGTGAACGCATCCCTTCTGGGATGGGGCGGTCACATGGGAGAGGTGGAGATCAGAGGCCTCTGGTCTCCGGCGGAGTCCCGGCTCCATATCAACCTTCTGGAGCTCCGGGCGATCCGACTTGCACTCAAGGCATTCCTTCCCTCTGTCAAAGGGAAGGTAGTGCAGGTGTTCACAGACAACACCACCGCCATGTGGTACTGCAACAAACAAGGCGGGGTGGGGTCGTGGACCCTATGTCAGGAGGCTCTGAGCCTCTGGACATGGCTGGAACATCAGGGCATCTTCCTGATGGTTCAACACCTGGCAGGTTCCCTGAACGCCAGGGCGGACGAACTCAGCCGCAGGTGCATGATGGATCACGAATGGCGTCTTCACTCGGAAGTGGCGCAAGGACTCTTTCTACAGTGGGGAGAGCCTTGGTTAGATCTATTCGCCACCGAAGAGAATGCGCAATGTCATCAGTTCTGCGCGTTGGAATTTCCAAGGCGGCACTCGCTCGGCGACGCTTTTCGTCGCGAGTGGAGTTGCGGTCTGTTGTACGCTTTTCCGCCTATACCACTTCTACCCAGAGTGTTGAAGAAGATTCGGCGCGACCGGGCCCAAGTCATCCTTGTGGCTCCGGACTGGGCTCGAAGAGTTTGGTATCCCGAGCTACTCAGTATGAGCGTCGATCCCCCGATCCGTCTGCCTCTTCGGGAGGATCTTCTGTCGCAGCAGCAGGGGACGGTCCTCCACCCGAACCTGTCCAGTCTCCACCTGCTTGCGTGGAGATTGAGCGACGGCAGTTGATTCCTTTCGACTTGCCTCCCGAAGTTTGTGATGTGATTCTGGCAGCAAGGCGTCCCTCCACTAAGGTGGTATACGCCTGCAGGTGGAACAAGTTTGTGGCATGATGCACAGCAAAGGCTGTGAATCCCCTCTCTGCCCCTCTTTCTGAGGTTCTTCTGTTCCTTCTTTCTCTGGCCCAACAGGGTTCTGCCCTGGGTACCATCAAGGGCTATCTTTGTGCAATCTCGGCCTTCCTCAGACTCCCTGATCAGCCCTCTCTTTTTAAGTCCCCTGTTAACAGGTTTCTAAAAGGCATTACACACCTCTTCCCTCCTGTTCCGTTTGTCATGCCTCAGTGGGACTTGAATATGGTTCTTACCTTTTTAATGTGCACTCCCTTTGAGCCTCTACATAACTGTCCTCTTCGTCTTCTTACTTTGAAGACAGCCTTTCTGGTGGCTATCACCTCCGCTCGGCGAGTGAGTGAGCTCCAGGCTCTATCATGCAAACCTCCCTTTCTGTCTGTCCATCCAGACAAGGTTGTTCTCAGGACGCGTCCGTCCTTCTTGGTGGTTACTGCCTTCCACATTGGTCAGACCATCACTTTGCCCACCTTCTTTCCGCCTCCGCATCCTTCCAAAGAGGAAGAGAGGCTCCACCGTCTGGACCCAAAACGTGCGCTTTCCTTTTATATCAACCGCACAAAACACTTCCGGGTGGATGACCAGCTCTTTGTTGGCAACGTGGGCGCCAAAAAAGGTCGGGCGGTGCACAAGAGAACCATCTCCCGCTGGGTCACCTTGTGTATCAAAGCCTGCTATTCTTTGGCTAAGAAGGAGCCTCCTGTTGGGCTGCGTGCCCATTCCACCAGGGCAACGGCTGCTACCACAGCTTTAGGCCGCGGTGTTCCGCTGCAGGATATATGTCAGGCAGCTACGTGGGCCTCGCTGCACACGTTTACCAAGCATTACTGCCTTGACAGCCAGGTCCGGAGTGACGGCTTCTTTGGCCGTTCTGTCCTCTGGGACTTCCTTGTCTGATCTTTGTTCGCAGACCCACCACCGGGGTTGGTATTGCTGGGGTATCTATTCTAAGGTGAGGAATCTGTCACTAACGTGTCTCTTTCAGATGCACAAGTTACTAACTTGTGTAACGATATATCTGTCAGAGACAGTAGTTAGTGACAGATTCCTTACCGCCCCACCCATCCTCCCCGTTCTGCGAACTGATTTCTAGTGTTAAGGACATCCCTTTCAGGGCCCTAGTATTTTTCAGACACCTATGTCAGCTTCTTGCATGGCTCTGCGTTCCTGGCGCGGAAAGTCGTGTACAGAACTGACGTCAGCGCGCAGGGGCGGCGTCTAAGTACTGCCCGCGATGTCATCCCGGCGATCACAACGCCGACGACGGACGTGGAGCCGCACGACGCCGCCTACCGACGCGCAAGGGTACTGCTACGCAAAAACTTTCCGGATCCAGCTTGACGCCTGGGGATATTCTAAGGTGAGGAATCTGTCACTAACTACTGTCTCTTACAGATATATCGTTACACAAGTTAGTAACTTGTGCGCTAAGCCTAAAAGAGCAGGAGTGCTTTCTAGTCCAGCTCAGAACCTCGCCTCCAATGCCATAGATACAGCCCAAGGGACATACCGTCTGGTCCACACATTCATTACCTAATCTGAGTCACCCTGATACCTCCTGTAGAAGGTTTCACCCATGTGCTGCTTGGTAGCCTGAAACAAAGTGGCAGGTTAATATTCTGTCAAGGGGAAGTCAAATTACACGACTTGAAGGCAAATATTTTCTAACCCCTGCGCCCTCTTCAGGATCCCTCAACGAACTTGGCAACGACCATCTAGATTCCCAACCCAAGCTGAACCCCGATTACACATACCCATGATTGGAGTAACCACCTGCTGCTTTGTTTCTCAGTTTAGCCCTTCTTCCAGAAGATTGGCCTGGAAGGCGCAGAAGTCCTTAAGCTTCAAACACATGCACTTTAAACTGGCCGAGGCTCAGAAAGCACACTAGCACTTTAGAGGCCATGTCTTTTAGCTAGGAATCAGCCACCTTTTTAACACTCACTACAGCTAACATGCATGAGAATACGAAAAAACTGACTGGGAAATTAATTTTTAACTACTACCATTTTTGTTTAGCTTTCTTTCTTAAAATTGTGAATTGTGTATAGGATAGATCTGCAGGCCCTACAACCTGTCTTCCTTCTCATTTTTAGTATACTGTTTTTATTTGAAATACATATGATCGTATTATCTTGGAACGTTGCAATGATTTTAAGTAATTGCGCAATAAAATCTTTAATTCATTCATTCCCTTCTTCCACACTGAGTGGGTTACCTGATGTAGGGGCTGGCCAACTTTCTCATTTGTTGTACCTTCCCTGCTGCGTACTGCATCTTGCACTTATTACCCCACAAATATTAAGATCTATGCAGCTTATCTACAGAGACCAAAGGCCAGACAGAGTCACTCCGCAGACCCACGCGTTTTAAGATTTGTCAGCGCGGAGTTGCTGGTCACCTTCCTAGAATGATGGTGATAAACTGTCTTAAGTTCTAGTCCTCCAGATTCATCCTCTGACTCTAGTTCTTATCCCCGCTGAACCATTACTAGTTTCCGTTTGCTTTCAAGCCCCCCTCATTATTAAGGAGTGATGTGGAAAGAGTTAGTAGGCCTAAAAGACCACCTGCAAAGCCAAGTTATTTATTAGCATGTTGTACAAAATTCTGGGTTCATAGGCCCTGTTTATATTCTCTCATCCCATTTCCTGCTCTCATCTCCAGTGTCTCATGGATACCCTCTTAGAGGCATATTTGCTAAGAGTGGCTGTTGAAACTTGGCAGATGCTACACACTTCGGCTGTTGTTCATTCTCTTTGCTTTGCGTTTTTCTTTTTAACTGTATCTTTCACCTGCTCTTATGTCTGATTTAAACTTGCCGTCTTTGTGAAGATGGCTAACCCTGTGGATGCTTTATCAGGCATCCTGCCGGCATTCTTATTCTTCAGATGTATGCTTTGTGTTTACCGGCTTTCAAGACTCTCTTCAAAGGGATACATTGTTGGGCTTGATGCTTTCTTTCGTCAAAAAACTTTTGCTAAATCCCTCTACTAACTTCTGCCCTGTCCAAATTCCCCGGTCCCATTTAAACTTTTAGAACACATAGTTCACTTTCAGCTGTAAACTTTTCCTGATACGTTTTCCTTCTTTTCAGTCTAGGTCGCATTCACTCACTCCACAGAATCTGCCCCTCTTACTTTCAAAGGCTACTTTACTTGCCATTGTCATGCTTTGTTCCTCTTGATCACTTTTGATCTATCCGCTGGCCTCTGATACAGTCAACAATCCTGTTCTTCTGCCAGTTCCTCTCATCCTTTGGTGCATTAGGTACAGCCGTGAAGATTTCATGTCCACTCCTTCCACACCTCACGATCATCGAGCCCCCCCTCCCCCCCCCCGTTCGGACTTTGAAGCAAGGTTTATTTTCTGTTTGCTTTTCTTACTAATGGTTATTTGGGGCTCTCACAATTTTTTTTTTTTATAAAGATCTTTTTACTACGTATAAGTCAGGTAGTGTAACAACGACAATCAGTATTGCACTTTGCGTATTTGTAAATATCGGTAGGTTTCAGTGGGTGCTAGCTGATATTCACTTTGTACGTCAGTGAACGGGATCACACCTCCTTGCCTTCACATGTCCCCCACCCTGGATAACCAAATAAGGTCCCATTTATCAAAGCCTTTTTGTGTAGCCAGTGTGCCCAACTCGGCAGCATCCCACAGAGGAGTGGCCCTTGTGAGCCTTCCCTGCTAGGCCAGAGTCTTGTGCAAGAGGGTAAGTGTAACTGCAGTGGGCGTCAGAAAAGGCTTGTTATGCATCCCTTCATAGATAGCCCTGAGGTAACCTCCCTGCTGCATGACCAATCTATCCATTCAATAGGCGGGTTCCTCCACTGGGAGTTGCACCCCCATTGATTGATGGTGATGAGCTGTGCCGCCCATTAATATTTCTGTATATCGAGCAGGGCAAATTCCGCCGTTGTACCAGCCTCTCGTCAGTTTTTTTAAACTTTCTTGCTAGGCCCCCATCCCAGAGTAGGGTGCGAGTTTCATCTTCAGTCTCCTGAAAATAGAAAATCGCAACTGAGTAGGGTGTGATCTGGAGTACGTAAAGAAAACAGGGTAGCGCCATCATGTTAAATAGGGAGGCTTTCCCTAGGAGTGACAGTGGAAGGGTGCTCCAATGCTGAACATCTTTCTGAAGGCGGGAAAGTGGCGGCTCCAAATTGTGAGCGTAAAAGGCGCCAGAGTCTCTAGTAATATAGATCCTTAGGTAGCGGAACAAGTCGGTGGCAATGCGAGCTGCACAGTCTTTGGGCAATTTCGGTATGGAGCTGTTGAGGAGATAAATTAGGGATTTACTCCAGTTGATGGTGTAATCTGAATAACGATTGAACAGAGTGAATATATGTATTATTCTGTCTAGTGTATAGACCGGGTCAGAGACCTACAGTAAGATGTCCTCTGAGTATAGTGAGATCCTGTCTTCTCAGTCCATCTTGGTCCTATTACCAGGGGGCCCCGCCTAATCCTGGTCGCCAAGGGATCCCAGGAACAGGGCAAAGATCAGGGGGGAGAGTGGGCATCCCTGTCCTGTGCCTCGTTGGAGATGGAACTCTGAGGATGTGCCACTGATCACCATTACTTGGGCCAGGGGATCAGTGTAAAGGAGTCTTACCAATGTCACGAAGCACAGCCCAAAGCCCAGTTTAGAGAGTACTGCAAACATGAAGGGACATTAAATTGCGTTAAAAGCCATAAGTGCATCTAGTGATAGCACAAAGGCACTCCCTCACGGATTTCATCTACTTGACCCAGAACGCTGTGCAGGTGCCACAGATTAATACTATTGTTTTATGTGTTTTCCACTTTTTTGAATTGTACTGTCATTGTTACTGCACAATATATTGATGCCATCTTAAAGTGTGGTTTTGCTTTCACATTAAAAGCACAAATAAATAAATAGAACACAATGGACTGCATGCGAGTGCGTTCAAAGGACCGAGGTCAACTAGACAAACTTTTGTGGTTTATGATTCTGCTACCATAGGAAACAACTCTATCTCTATGTAAGCAGGAAAATCTTATTTTTAATTGTCTTGCATAACATCCTCCAAGAGTGAATACTGTTACTGCACCTCTCTTTAAGATTATTCCATTGCCAAACATTTGCAAAGCAATTATATGGAGATCATTTCACACCATCTGTAAATGTTACAGGTTGTCCATTGATTCAGGACTGAAACTCAACTCAAGTCAAGTCAGAGGATCTTATTAAGCGCACATATCACCATGGGGTCTCATGGCGCTAGCGAAGACTCCGTGAGGACTAACGATCGAGTATGCAGGCATTATAGATGGTCAAATAACCAGGTTTTTAGTTCCTTACGGAAAAGCTTATGGTCAGTGGTGGAAAGGAGATGTGGCGGAAGCTTGTTCCAGAAAGCAGGTGCGAGAAAGGAGAAGGATCGACCGCCGTTCCTGGCGGTGCGGATTCTTCGAGGGGTGAGGAGACGTTTAGTACTTGACCTGAGCGTCCTACTAGGCTGATACCAGCTAAGTTTCTTAGCAAAATACCTTGGCCCGGTTCCATACATGCTCTTATGAGCGAGACAGAGGATTTTGAAGCGGCATCGCTTCTTAATAGGGAGCCAGTGAAGAGTCTTCAAGCTCGGCACTGATGGGGCTCTTGATGGAAGGTTTAACACTAGTCTAGCAGCGGTGTTTTGCAAAACTTGGAGCTTGGAGTAGAGCTCCTAGTTTATGGAGGCCAACAGGGCATTACCATAGTCAATACAACTTATGATAAGTCCCTGGACTAGTGGTTTCCTGGATTCGATGGGAATCCATTGAAAAATTTGGCGTAGTTTACGCAAAATGCCATAACAGATGCCAATTACATGATTTATATGGCTTTTCATTGACAACTGATTGTCAATCATCACTCCGAGGTTCCGCACCACAGGTTTGGGAGATGGACATGTGCCCAGATTATGAGGCCACCAGTCACTAGACTAGTATTCATCCGCCTTACCAAAAAGAATGACCCCTGTCTTACTTCCATTGAGTTGTAGGTGATTGGTACGCATCCAATTGTCAATATGGGCCATGCAGCTTTTAAAACGGATCTTTGTGTCGGTGGGGTCAGGGCCAAGGGTAATTAATAGCTGAGTGTCATCAGCATATGACACTACCTCAAAGCCGTAGGACCTGATCAGCACTTAATGGCCTTTTCGGATAAGCCTTTAGTCCTTGGTACACTCCTTCCTATAAAACTTCACTGGTTAGTGTTCAGTTCAATTAGAGAGAGGGAAGAAATGGGTGCATTTCTATTGTGATGGCTTATAGTGTGTTTCAAGTATCTTCACGTAGCTTCAAATTCATTACAAAGGAATACAAGATTCAATCAGGCCATAATCAGATTAAAACTATCTAAAGCAGGTGACCAACAACAAATCAGAAAACCTAGATCCTATGCCTAGACATTTAATAGCTATAACAACAATATTTTATTGTCTCATTGTATACACTGAATCAGCGGTAGATGACCTTATTCATTCCTTAATAGCTAATATTTTTAAATGGTTTTATTTTGAAAATACAGAAGACACTTATATGACAATTGTAAGCAATTTGATTATTTGAAGGTGGGTGACTACCCACATCAAGGAATAATGACAACCCTTGTCAGGGTGAATACTCGGTCAATAATTAACCTAAGCTCACACCCCTGGGAGGTTTGGCATGGAGCATACAGGCTTAACTTAGGATAATGTGTAAAGTATTTATTCAGTACCGAAACAGTAATAAAGTCGAAATGCAAAACAATAGATATTCTAAACCAAATTAGAAAAACAGTAAAATGTAATAATCATCATAATACCAAAATGACAAAAATTCATTCAGGGTAACGAACACGCGATATGATTTTTTAAAACTTTATGTAGAAATAGCGCCAAGAAGCATAAAATGCCAATGATAATGAATAGTCACTGAACACAATAGAGCGAGGGTTGGATGCACCAACCAGGTTCATCCTGGTCGAAGAATTTACCTTCTGGCTGTAGTTCTTTTAAGTCCCAATCTGCCACATGAATACACTTCTGAAGACCCCTGGGTCTTAGGTGAGGCACTTAGAGACTCACAGCATGTTAGGCAGAGGCCATACAGTAGGGTCCAGTCAGGTGTATCTAGTCAGTTGGCTCGCCGCAGGAAGAGGAACAAAATGCAGAGGGCCCCTGAGAGCAGATACACCAGCAGGACCAGGGGAAAGGGACACTAATGAACAAAAGCAATTCCTGACTGGTGAATATATACTATTATAATGAAAAATCTTACATTAAAGAGCTCAAAGTGTTGCATGATAGACCTCCACACCACAATAGGGATCAATCCCTTAGAGTAATTCTTGTAGCACAAAAGCATTTTTTCCCCAGTTTATTCTTTTCTATTTCTTATTTTTTATATAAATACTATGCCATGACTTTGAAATCAGTAATACAGCACCACAGACAATACAAAACATAGATAAACAGAAAAATAGAAAAATACTTTGAAATACACACCCCGGATGCCAGCATTCACAATAAGTCAGGAAGCATCCCCCAAGAAAAATATCTTGCGCAAACTAGCATATACTCAAATCAAGCATACCCAAACAAACCTAGACTTCAGTCATTCAACCAAAGATAACATACTTAGATAAAATCAGCAACAAAATCATTGTCAATAGACCAGAGAAGAAAAAATAGGTAAATCGTATAGCTTCATAATCTATAGATGTCTCGCTATCATTTGTAGTTTAGAACTGTAGTGTGGCCCACACTTTCAACATCCAATAGGGCTCAATTGCAATTGTGGTCCTGGTCTGACTGATCTTTACAGAAGCGCCGACGAGCATTTCGGTATAAACCTCCGTCTGCGGTCAACCTTCTTCAGGGCGACAAACGAAATGAATAAAACAAAATCCAATAGAGGGAGAGGCAACCCAGGCACAGGTCAGCAGGAAAACCGGGGAATGATAAGTCCCTATAAATATGCCTGCCTTAAGCACTGGAAGTGGTTTCTCAAATATAGGGGAAAAAACCAGTGGGAGAATTTAAATTGAAAACTATCTCAACAAAATGGATCTAGAAGGGTCTCCATGTCTCTCAACATATACAGGCTGACCAAGATGATAGTTCCGAGGAAATCCTATTTCTCAGATACGCTGGCATCAATCGATCTGCTGGCCGGTGCGCAAGGCAGGAAAAGGCCTCTTGTAGCTTGTTGTGTCCCTGTACCTTTAACAGCAGGCCAGTCTTATCACCCTTGGAGTCCACTTCTCTGTCCTGGGGACAAGAGCAGATACAGTCCTATGGAGCTCTTCTCGGGTCGCAGACAGCGGTTCACTCATCTGTTGATCTTCCTCAGGCCCAAGGGTGTTCTGAAGTGGGTGTCTGGAGATGCCACATTTTTACCTGGTATGAATTAATGGGTGGGAATGACTCCTGTGCCCGCCATAACCAAAATGATAGAAGATGGTGAAATTCTTTGGTCACACTAAACTTGGGCTCTGAGGGCTTGGTGTGTGTGCAGAGTGTACTATGGTAATCCTAGTGCTCTCACGCATGTATTATTAAACTCCTGTTTTGGGCAGCCATTGAGCGCACAATAAACCCAGAGGTAGAAGTCTGGTAGAACAAAAGTAGAGTTTTCCAGCAACCAGACAGTGAATACACAAGAATTGTTTGGTGTCCTGTTTTTCTTCCTTTCAAGTGCACCCTCAGTGTTATTTATAAACCAAGCTGACCTGTCAAGCAGGATTTAACACTGTAATGCCAAAAAAGGATGCTCACAGCCCCCCACCTTGAAATATTCAGGAAGGTTCAGGGAATCTTGTCTGCCCATTCAGGTCAGCCTATTGTTTGCTCATGGAAAGCATTTCACACCTTTTTCACAACTATTCAGATGCTAATCACTTGCTCAGAGAAGTGGGAGAGCAAATGCAAAGCTAGCCTCCAGAAACTTTAGACAGGGAAAAGGTAACTTTCTGTAAGAGTCTTTTCCTTATTTATAAAAAACACAACTTCACCATTGAATTAGATTTTTAAAAACTATTAATAATTAATTATTTTTCTAGCCTGTCCCCTTTCAGAGATACAGTATTAGGATTGTAATCTGCACTGTGGTTTTCTACATAGGCAGGACCGGCCTTTAGCATGTTCAAGCCTGGCCCACGTCCAGGACACAGACCTTTAGAAGAGCGCAGGTCTATGAAGCAGTCTTATCCCGAAATGGCTCTAACAAAAGTGCATTTAAACACGATCTCTGGAGGCTGCTAATGCCAGTGTCTGCTTTTCTAGCTCTTTTCCTCTCAGGGCTCTCTTTTCTCTTGCCCCCTCACCTCGCCCCCACCACTCCCATATTTTCAACACACAATGATGGCTAAAGACGAAATAGAGGGGGTGCCAAACTTGGTTTCGCCCAGGGCGCGCACTGAACAAATGTCAGCAATGTACATAAAACAGATAGGCCTGCCACAGTGCAAAATAGTTTTTAGGTGCTTGTCACTCTAAGGACATGGTAATATTATTTATTTACATGTGGTACTTTTAAATACAATGCACCCTGTCTTGTGGGCTACAAGACCTACACAGAGGTGATGTATTAATATTTAAAAGGGAGGTTTTTACTCGGCAAAAGGGTTTATGTTGAAAGATCAACTTGCGTTTTTTACACTGCTACAGTCAGGCTACAATGGTAGGCCTTAAGCCATGTTTTACTCTGTCACTACAGTGGATGGCCCAATAGGTGCTGCACTCCACTAGTGTCATTTAACTTCAAGGCCCTGACTCATAGATCCTCAATTGACTTTGGTACCATATAGTCGAGACTTATACGTAAGTTAGACATACCAATTAGGAATATGCCAATTTGACCATGTTTAAAGGAGGAGCACAGACACTTACTGCTGGTTAGCAGTGGTAAAGTGCACAAAGTTCCAAAAAACAGCAAAAATATAGGGTCCAGCAACAGTTGAGAAATCTTGGGTGACCACACAGAAAAGGTAGATTTCCTACAACAATGATAATTGGGGAGAACATTCTGAAGCAGCACACTTACCACTTTCTGTTGTTTAACACCTTAACCTCTTACATGACTAATGAAAGATCTTCAGTGCGGGGTGAGTGCTAGACCACACTCTGAATTCAAGGCTTATGAACAGCCACTTTAACTCTTTGTTGAATGGAAGAGGGTGGCCGTGTTTTTGTAAACAAGAAAGTCTTGCATGATTTTGCGATACTTAATGTTTATTCAAGTGTTTTTTTTTTTTTAGAATTTTAAAATAGATAGACCTGTGGTTTTGGAGCTGTGAGAGAATCCCTTCCTGAACTAACAACATCCTTTGAATGGTTACAAGTGAATTAGCTTAGATAGTAAATTAAGATGGAAACGTGCCCCTATACTTGTTATGTAGGTACAAGGTTCAAAGGATAGATGCTCTCAAAGAGAGAGTAGGTGGTCAGTTATTTGAAGGGGAGGGTGTCTTGAGAGATTCTACCAAGTAACAAGACCTGGTTTACAGTTTAAGTTTTATCAAATCTAGATGTCCTGCGTCTGTCGTTGCACCACTTCCAGACATCAGACTGGTCTTGCTGCATACTGAAAACCCCATTAAGATCCTGGTGTGTCCTGGAGGTTGTCACTTAAGAGCACATGATTCAGTCCTCTTAACCATTTACATCCATATGGCTCCACCGGACAGAGTTTCGGTGTTGAGATGTAGAAATGCAGAAAAACCTGTTGTTCTCTGCCGTGAATTGAGAGCAGATCCAGTCAGACACACGTCCCCTAGTTCCCACACCCTGTCCGAGGCGATCTAGTGATGTCAAAAGTGGTCCACTAGTTTAATTAAACCAATTTGACCCGCCTCCTCTATCTCTCTGGTAAAGCTGCTTCTCCTGTGCTCATTGCCTCAGTTTTAGTTATACCATAGAGAGGAAACCCAGAATGAAAATCTGACGGGGGTTTGCTTTCTACTAATCTTCTGTCTGAACATTAGCTTCAAATTACAAATTTTCCTAAATGTGTAGAAGGGAAAATTGTGGTCTATGAAGGCTTGGGCGGTCCAAATATTGTTTTTTTGTTTGTTTTTAACAAAACAATTGGATTTTTTTTTTGTTGCAAATTAATCGTTTTTTTAACACAGTTGGTGCCGAATACACTGTATCTCTTGGATTTGACTGAGTGTGTCATGGAAAATGACGCAGACGTTTTTGTTTATGGACATTTCATTGACTAATATTGGCCCTGGATTCCTTACATGGAGAGGCACCTGTGGGCAAAAGAAAATGATGGGAGAGGGAGAAAATATGCTGTCTTATTTCTTAACGAAATGTTAGGACCATTTTAGTTTAGCATGCCTACCGAAGACAGTCTTGTCGTTTCAAAGAGGAAATATTTTCTTTTTATGTGCCTATGTATAAAATGCAACTCTGTTCACCTAGGTTAAGTTTTAAGGGTTTCTTTTAACTTTCTAAACAAACGAAGGTATGTTCTCTTTGGTGTTTACCCCGGCAGCCAGGTCACGGGGCATTAGTCGCCGTGGCACTTACTGTGGCACACACGCAGAGTTTTCTGCTTCGCTTTCCCCTAGTCAGGCACTTTTGTTGTCCTTTGCCCACTCCCTCCATCCACAGTAGACCAACCTGTGGGACACCCCATCCATACTGGATGACTAGTTAGTCACCTGCTCCAGCAGCGCATGCGCAGAGGCCCCGCTGTGCCCATGACCACCGCGCTGGTCACAGTCACAGGGTTGCTGTGGCAAGCTGTAGGCCGTACGTCATGTTCCGCCACAGGTTGCGTGCGTGCGTGCGTCCGTCCGTCAGGGAATGGTGTGAGGAACCCCTCTTCGGAAGCACCGGCGAGGCCCGGCGGTATCTGTCACCGCGCGTGATTATGAGGAGCGGACAGCACGCGCCGCTGTATGAATAGAGCTGCCCGCGTGATTGTGATATATCTCTTTTCATTACCGCCTCCCTGGCCCGGCCTCCTCCACGTGTGGAAATTCTATTTACTCCCTAATTTACGAAAGTGGGGGCAAAACATACTCTCCTTATCCGAGCCCAATCAGGGAGGGGTAATTGGCTCTACAGTGCTGGCGGCTGGGGCCTTGATGAAGAGATATGTGTGTCTGCTCTAGCTGTCCAGCCACACGGCCCTGCTGCACCAGCGACAGGGCCCCAATTAATAATGATTTGCAAATGGCAGACAAGCAATAACGCAGAGAGATGCCCTGCACCCCCCCAGCGGCCCTCCTAGCCGCCCCTTTCATTTCCTTTTCTCTAATATAGATTGCACAGGGACGGATCCCCAGCCCCATAAATTCAGAAATTAGCTATTCACCGTAATAAATGGGTGCCTCGTGGGCTGGTTCTGTCCCCATCTCTCCTCGCTCCATCATGGCGGCAGCGCACCTTACCTCCCAAGTCTCCCTCATGCCTCCTGCATTCTAATATGCAAATGTCGTCATTTAGCCGAACGGTAAAGTTGATTTTCTTGTTAACGTGATTATTTTGATTTATGGTGGACATCCACTTCTGAATTGCCAACCTTGCTGCCTCTGCCCCATTAATTTGATTTCTTTGGGCCCCTATGTCTCCTCTTCCACTCCCGATGCCCACTTTTCCACTTTTGATTGTTTTTTCTTCCTAACTAGTCTTTCAGAAGTTTTGTGCTTTATTAGCCAGCCTTAAGAGGGCAGTCAGTCCGTGGCGGCGGCGAAGAATCAGGAGGAATACCCTCGGCCGGCCCGCTTTAATCACATGGCGGTAATGCAGCCCTAATTGACTCATTTGACTGCTTGTGCTTCCCGAGTGCCTGGCATTAAATGTTTGATTGCCTTAATTTTCAAACACATCATTATACCCTCCTCACCCGCTCTTAATAAACACTTTATGAGGATCTTGCAGGGCAGGGAAAAAAAATAATCCTGCGGTCTCCGCACTTCGGCCGAGCGATAAACTCTAATTAAGTATAATATTTAAAAATATGGTAATGGTGACTTGTTTGAATAAGTGTCTGGCATTTCCATAATTTCATTATTACGTAAAGCACGCTAATTATTTGAAGTGTGCTTATTACTAAGGAGAAATCTCACACTAATAAAGATGAAATTGTCTTTCTCTGGGCTTATTGCAGAGCACAGGGCCATCCTTCACCCCGAGAGTGGTGCTGATGTCCAGCAGGCGGGGGCTGGGTAGATGAGGGGAGCAGGAGTCTGATTTGTGGTAGTGCTTCTTTCTGCTCACTCTTTGTTGGCACTCTTCGGTTGTATTTAGCTGATCCTGTTGATGGGCACCGTCGGTCGGGTAGAAATTGCTATGAGTCGGAGGGCTTTCTGTGGTGTGGGTCAGATAATGGAAGAAGTTCACTTTCAGAAGCTATTGTCTATCGTTGTGCCATCTCAGGAAGCGATGCGCGCCTCTACCCATTGTTGTCCTGGTGCCTTTGCCCATTCCTTCTCAGGAAATGATGAGCGCCTCTGCTCATTGTTGTCTTGGTGCCCTTGCTTATGTCATCCTAGGAAATCGGAAGTGCCTCTATGTATTGTTGTCCTGGTACCTCTGCATATGCCATCTCAGGAAGCGATGCGTGCCTCTACCCATTGTTGTCCTGGTGCCTTTGCCCATTCCTTCTCAGGAAATGATGCGTGCCTCTACCCATTGTTGTCCTGGTGCCTATGCCATCCCGGGAAAGATGAGCGCCTCCACTTATTGTTGTCCTGGTGCCTATGCCGTCCTAGGAAACAATGAGCGCCTCAACCCATCTTGGGCCCGGGGCCTTTGCCCACCCCATCCTAGGAAATAATGAGCGCCTCTACCCATTGTCCCCGGTCCCTTTGCCTATGCCATCCCAGGAAATGATGAGCGCCTCTACTTATTGTTGTCCTGGTGTTTTGACCATGCCATTTAAGGATTTATTTTGGACTTCTACCCACTGCTATCCTAGTGTGTATGCAAGTGAGATCTTGAAAGCGCCTGCACATAGATCCTGGATAGATTTGAGTTGAGTACGTGTTCAGCCTGATTGCAGTAACAGAGTGACTATTAAACTGAAGTATGACTTGCAGAGGGTAGTTTTTTCATCATAGTAGTTTGTAACTGGCCAATATGCCAGGTGGTTGTCAGAAGCAAGGGAAGCCAGACTTGAGCTGTGACTGCTTTTTGATGAAAATGAAACCTTGTTTGCGGGGAAGGCCCTCATTCACCAAAGTGGCATACTTAATCGCTGGGCCCATCCTCACCATAGTTACCTGCAAGTTACACACAGTGGGCTACCCCTGGAGTTCTTTAGCAGAAGAATAAGTGCACCTTCGGAATGGTAAGATACATAGGAACCCAGGGAAAGGATTAACAAAAATGCATCGTGGAAGGGAATTTATTGATCGGATTTATTGGTTCCTCCCAATTGCATAGCTAAAATAGTGTACTTGAGGAACTCTTCATTGCAGAACCTCAATAAATGTCAACATGTTTCTGTCCCTCAGTTTCTAGCCCAATTAGGGCATCCATCAGGGCAGCCGCCCCCTTCTCTGAGCCCCTTCCTTAAGGTAGTAATGTGTTGCTCGTCCAGTTGAGTGCTAAAGGGAGAAATGAATGATGTAAGCGACACCTTGTCTGATTAGCATAGCCATTCTGGTCCTCTTACCTAAAATAAGGGAAGAATCATCATAAGCCACAGCATCTAGTTTTATGTGTGCAAGTTTATGGAGAAAACCGTTGTATAATCACTGATGCACAATAGCTTTGCTTTCAGGTGTGAAAACTCAGTCACTGCACAAAGTAGACTAAAAAAGTGCACAAAAAAACAAATTCCACTACCAACTGGTGCAAACGTCCACACTGTCTAGCTGAATAGAGTCACCAGTAAAGCCAAAAAGTACGCCACCTGGCTCAAACTGGTGTTAATATAGCAGCTACTGTGATACAAGATGAGGTTCATTATTAAGCCCAATCAGTAGTAGTGATTAGTAGTCTCGGAATCACTTACCTGAGTCAGGTGTGCGTTTCAGCAGTCCAACACTGGTCCGCTGCACTGTGAGTGGCTTGTGTTACAAGGGGACCTCCATCTGTCGCGGCACGATTGGCCCGAACTCCTCGTCACATGCTTGTGCATGTAACATTGCATATGTCATTGCAGGGTCAGACGCTCCAAACAGGAAGCAGTGTGCGCCATCTTAGAGGGTTATGTGCCTAGGACGGATTCCATTCTGTTTCGACCTTGATAGAACTATCATTTGAAACAGTGGGCACCATCTTAGTATAGGGTGTGCACTCAGTGTAGCTGCAATTACAGTTGTAAATAGAGTTGTTCTTTATCTCTTTTCTGAGTCTGGACATCCTTATTATTATCCCGTGCCCTTTTCCTGCTCTTCTGGATTATTCCCTTAGGATAGGGCTGGCTCATAGTTTGGTAGAAAATTCGTTTGATTTTCTTAGGTCTTTATTTTCGAACCGTTTCTATAGATATGCAAGAACTGAACAAAGGGAAAGGTTTCTTTCAACGATTGTGGGTGATGACTGTCAAACAGTAATAGCACATTTTTATCAGTGGTTTTGCTATCCTCTTCGCTGATAAGCTTGCCATCTTCCGCCTTGATTAGGAGGTGAAGAAAAGGAATTTATTGGTTATCTATTTGTTGTGTACATTTTAGATGCGAGTCTCTTTCGTTAAGCTAGTTCACAAAACGTTTTGCTTCCTCTGTCACCTTTTCAATTGATAAAGACATTGTCTTTATACGGTTTACAACACCAACACTCACTATGCACAGCAGTAGTACAGTCTTCCTTCCCCTACCCATAGTACGGACCGCTGCAGTACAATCTTCCCTTGCCTACACTCGGTATGAAGTACAGTCTTTCTTCCCCTACCCATAGTACGGACCGCTGTAGTACAATCTTCCCTTGCCTACACTCGGTATGAAGTACAGTCTTTCTTCCCCTACCCATAGTACGGACCGCTGTAGTACAATCTTCCCTTGCCTACACTCGGTATGAAGTACAGTCTTCCTTTCCCTACCCATAGTACGGACCGCTGCAGTACAATCTTCCCTTGCCTACACTCGGTATGTACAGCAGCAGCACAATCATCCTTCCACTACACTTATTGTGGACAGCTGTAGGACAGTGTTCCATCACCTACATTAGGTATGGACAGCAGCAGCACATACACTCAGTATGGACAGCTATAGAACAGTCTTCCCTCGCCTACATTCGGTATGGACAGCTATAGAACAGACTTCGCTCACCTACATTCGGTATGGACAGCAATAGAACAGTCTTCCCTCGCCTACATTCGGTATGGACAGGTATAGAACAGACTTCGCTCACCTACATTTGGCATGGCAGCCGCAGTTCTGTTATTTTAACTTATTATCGCGCACGAATCACTCCAACGGGGTATCTCAGTGACACGGATTGTTCCATCACCTACACTCAGAATGGGCAGCAGCACAATCTTCACTCGCATACACTCAGTATGGATAGCAGAAGAACAGACTTCCCTCACCTACATTCAGGATGGGCAGCAGCAGTAATGTCATCCAGCTCTTACACTCAGTATGGGCAGCAGCAGTACAATCTTACCTCACCTACACTAAGTATGGGAAGCTGTAGGACAATGTTCCCTCACCTGCACTCAGTATGGGAAGCTGTAGGACAGTGTTCCCTCACCTGCACTCAGTATGGGAATCTGTAGGACAATGTTCCCTCGCCTGCACTCAGTATGGGAAGCTGTAGGACAATGTTCCCTCGCCTACACTCAGTATGGGAATCTGTAGGACAATGTTCCCTCAACTGCACTCAGTATGGGAAGCTGTAGGACAATGTTCCCTCAACTGCACTCAGTATGGGAAGCTGTAGGACAATGTTCCCTTGCCTGCACTCAGTATGGGAAGCTGTAGGACAATGTTCCCTCACATGCACTCAGTATAGGCAGCAGCGTACACATTTCCCTCAGTTATCCTTCGCATGGACAGCACTAGTGCGATATTTCATTGCCCACATTTATCATGAGATCTTTGGTGCAACCTTCCCTAGCTCACCTGTAGCCTAAGCAGCGTGAGTATAAGCCTTCCTCACCCACACGTAGCATAGAGAGCTGAAGTGCATCCCTTCGCCCAGGCTAAGCATGAGGAGAACTAGTGAAAATCTCCTGCTCCCAGCACCTGTTGCACCAGTGATGATGTTGGTTTTAGTGATGCTGGGTTCTCTACACTTCATGCAAGCCACCAGCCTCTGTATCAAGATTTTAAAATACTGTGTCCATAAGATGTTCTAGTTCACTGTCACGTTGTCCCAAAAGAGCACTGGAGTATGTGTGTATGAGAGTTACTGCGATGCATGCAGCAACATAGGATGGCTTGCAACACAATGATGGAACAACAAAATCATTAGGATGTTCCCTCCTTTTGTTAGCAGCTTCACGCTCCTACTCACTCTGGAAAGATAGCCTAAGCCTACTGTAGTGTCTCACTGCTCGAGCCTGCTGCCTGTCCCTAGCTTTAGACCGAAAGAAGTCAAGAAGGCCAGTAAGGTGCAAGTGACCGGTCAGTGGAAGCAACAAGACGTGTAGGTCACAGGATGGAGGAGATCGATCAGACTTCCTGCCAATGGTTGGACTCTGCACCTCTCATCCAACAGAGAGCGAAGTTCCAGTAAAAAGAATGTGGGCACAGGTGAGATCCACACCTCAATGTTTGAGGCGGTCAGTCTCCTGGTGATGGACTGCTCAGATCGATCTGGTAGAGATGACATGAGGAACATGTAGGAATCCTTCTGATATAAGTGGATTTTGGGGCATATCTTTAAACGTAGGAAGGCGGCATGTTGACACTTTATAAATCATTCACTAACCATAATACCAGCTGCAGTGTCCATAGGAGCAGTAAGCATGTAAGTGGAAGATCGCATCTGAGTCCTCCCCCTTATGAAAGGACATAGCGGTAGTAAGTAGGAAGTTAAGCTGCGCTTTCAGACCTGGCATAAATCTAAACAGTCAAGGTCAGGGGTCATACTTGATCCTGATGTAAGTGTCTGTGTTTTTCCAACACAAAACTGGCTTCTTCAAATTGGCAAGGAAATCGTCTTTGACATACGATTGCCAAGACCAGCTGCACCACAGTACTGGAAATTGGGTTAGTGAACCAGGCCCCCTCATTCCCTTAAGCCTCATGGTTTGTCTTCCTCCATGAAGTATCACTCCCTGCTATATCTGGAAACGAAAGACTGTCGAGAAAAGGAAGGGGCCTGTGGAAGAGCGAGCAGGCTCTTGCAAAGTGCTGCCAGCGCCTTTCCCTAACTAGGTTCTACACTTTCTGGGAGCGTGCACCAGAAGTCTGGCAGTGCATACATTCAGAGCTTGGAGGTACTTGGAAAGGGTGCCTGGTCAGGCATTTGCAAAGTGCAGGTCATCGAGCCACACTCAAAGGTTTACAGCAGGCCTGCCAAGCATAGTCCTTGGCAGCACCCGCCCCATAGGGATTGCCAGAGAGATGGTAAAATGCATGCAAAGTGTGCTAGGGTCCAGGTCCATTCCAAGTGTGCCAGCAGGTGAAGTCTAGGTTGCAGCCGTAAAATATTGTGCTGTATCTGCCATTGGGGGTGGTTATGAGCACAGAATTTGATACAGTTTACAACAGTTAGCACACCAGGGCTATCTTCGAGACATATTAGGACCTTTAGGAGTTCCTGCAGGCAAGGGAATGGTCAGATGGTGTAAGTGATCACAGGTGAATACTCTCCTATGAATCTTGATAAATCACGATAGGCACTGACTAATCTAGGAAGCATGCACCTGGACGTCTGCCTCCTTAAACCCTTTCCAGTTTGATGCTCTTTCGGGTTACTGCTACTATATGTAGTTTGCAAATGTTGCCATTGGCTTTTGTAGTGCTGTGTGTTTTATACAGTGCCTCAAGGCACTTTGAAGAGCACTGTAAAGGGCCTAATGGTTTTCTACCAGCAAATGTACTTAGTGCTAAAACAGGCAAGTTCATCTGGTGCTTCTGCAATGGTTAGCCAGACGAAGGTAAACAGAAGCCCTTGCGGGACCGCAAACTGGCCGGATCCAGGGAAGGTAGAATTTAATTCTTTCTTTACCCATATTATCAGAATCAAGTATTTCCTTAAATTTATCAAGCAGAACATTCGTCTCCACCAATGGCAGGCGCATCAGGGGATTGAAAGCCTTTACTGTGGAAGCCAAGACACTGACTCTAGGGAGCCAGCACTCTGGCCAAACTGTTCTAGCAAACAGAAATGAGTATTTCTTCCTTTCGCTGGTATCTTATATGTGTTTACTCTTCATGGCTGTAAAGTTATTACTTATACCCAGAGACTGTTTCCATTATGAAACAACTCTCGAGGAAAGGGAGCTGGATGGTCTCTGAAAGCGCATATTCACAAATATGTGCGCATTTGCTGTATCATCTCTGCTAGATCTTTTGTTGCTTTGTCCCTTTTTTCCTTTAAAAAACGAGGTGTACTGTTCATCCGGCTAACACCATATTCTCCACGTCACCATGAGGATACTGTACCGAGAGCTCTCCAATTAATGTGGCTTGGTGTGTAAATGATGTCCATGTTTTCTCAGTTCTGTTTGTTATTGAACATATATGTAGTCCTATCCTGTTTTCAGAGCCGTCCTTTTTTTTTTTCCCTCCAGCTCCAAACCGTAGTAAGGTAGCTGGACACTACTCCCTCATCTGTACAGGGTTACTCAGAGGGATGACTGATTTATCATTGAAGTTCCACATGCTCTCCGGATTCCTCACAGCCGCTGGGACTGTGATTTGTCCAGTGTAGGAAGTGAACTGTAAAGCAGGACTGTCAGGTGTGTCTAGTCATGAAAACCTTCTTGAACAGTCACGTCTCCAGAGCACTGTAAGCCAGGAGTGATCTTTCTGTGAGTGTAGGTAAGTGGCAGAGTACCTGCAACCTTCACCGTGAATAAAGAGGATCTAGGCCTGCTTGTGGCCTTGCATTCAGTGGACGTAGCGACCAGGCCTGGCTGGTGCAAGTGTTTTTTGCTGCCCTGTCACGGTTATATTTTGCACCCCCATTTGAAACTTTGTAACTCGATTGACAAGCCCTTCTAGCCGTCTTAGTTCGTTATCATCTGCAGTCTGTCATAGATTTTTGTCTACTTGATTTAAATTAATTTAATCAATTTTGGTACATAATTTGCCTTAGTTCAGTCTTGAGGTACTGAGCCAGACGTGAGTAAGCATAGACGGTTCAAAGTAACAATCACGTGTAACCTGACTGCACTTCCTTGGGAGACGCGAGATCCATTTTATACAACACTACTAGATGGTGTTGTTGCGTCTTCATATCCAACCATGGGATTCATACAAAAGCACTTTAGGCGAGGAAGCCTTTTAGTCATGTGCCAAATAAATTAGCTACCTTGTTCCTAGTTGTTGTAGTTATCTATTGTGCAGATGCAGAGTTCCCCATCCTGCCAATAAACTTCCTACAGAAACGTTGGTCTAATGCTATGAGGTCAGTGTTTTCCCATTTGCTTTTGCCTGAGCAAAAAGTCTTGAGTGTTGGGATTTGCAATAGGAAGTGCTGGCGTGTGTCCCATGGAAACATGAAAGCCGGTGATGAGCTTGGTCTTTTATATACTCTCTCTTTGGAAGCCTTCCACAGGAAGAGTGAAGGTCACAGGGAAAGCAAGCCTGAGCTTCCGAGTGTTCATTGAAAGGAAGCTCCCTTCCGCCTGATAGCTTGAGGAAGCAAGAGCGAAGGAGCCAGGACAGAGGAAGCAGGTGCTCTCTGGCTGGTGGCTCAGACACACTAAGAGTCCCCTGGTATGTGCCCCAGGATCCTTTCATGCAGCAGCTGTGTCCTGCAGTCTATGCCAAGAGCATTGTTCATTGTCAAACACACACTTGGCTGGAGCAGCAAGGTGATGGGTTAATGGATAAGCCACAATCAATCAATCAATCAAAGAATTTGTAGAGCGCACTACTTACCCGCGAGGGTCTCAAGGCGCTGGGGAGAGGGAAGGGGGGGGGATGCTGCTACTGGTCGAACAGCCAGGTCTTGAGTAGCCTCCTGAAGGTCAGCAGGTCTTGGGTCTTTCGTAGGCTTAGTGGAAGGGTGTTCCAGGTCTTGGCGGCGAGGTGTGAGAAGGATCTGCCGCCGGTGGTGGTTCTTCGAATGCGGGGACGGTGGCGAGGGAGAGGTCGGCGGAGCGGAGCTGGCGGTTGGGGACGTAGAAGAAGAGCCGTCTGTTGAGGTAGGCTGGGCCAGTTTTGTGGAGTGCCTTGTGTGCGTGGGTGAGGAGTTTGAAGGTGATCCTCCTGTCGGCGGGGAGCCAGTGCAGGTTCCTCAAGTGGGGGGTGATGTGGCTGTGGCGTGGTACGTCGAGGATCAGACGTGCAGAGGCGTTTTGTATGCGTTGCAGTCGCTTGATGAGCTTGGCCGGGGCTCCCACGTAGAGGGCGTTCCCATAGTCCAGTCTGCTACTGACGAGGGCCTGGGTGACTGTTCTTCTTGTGTCTGTCGGGATCCCCCTGTAGATCTTGCGAAGCATACGGAGGGTGTTGAAGCAGGAGGAGGAGACTGCGTTGACTTGCTTGGTCATGGAGAGCGTTGAGTCGAGGATGACTCCCAGGTTGCGTGCGTGGTCGGTGGGTGTCGGGGCTGCTCCCAGTGTCGTTGGCCACCAGGAGTCGTCCCAGGCTGAGGTGTTGGAGCCGAGGATGAGGACCTCCGTTTTGTCCGTGTTCAGCTTTAGTCAGCTGAAGCATTTGGGAGTCATGCTTCAGAAGGAATATTTCCTCAGGAGGAGCAGGCAGATGTGGCGCAAAGATGGCATATCAACTCACACAATTGAAGCCCTTTTCTTAATGTATGTGCTTGTACCCTAGGGAGGAATAGAGTTTTCAGGTCTTATTTTTTGTCAACATATCCAGAATTTGAGGAACCTTTCATGATCCTTCCTGTCTTTTGGCTTCTTGTCCACCTTTGAAGTAAACCACTCTCGCAGCTAATGACAAGGTAGCATAACTTTCAAAATTCTAAACCATCAAAATGTACCGCGCCTCCCTCCATTCTCTGTTCCCTCTCTTTACTCCATTCCAACTTTGCAGCCATCTTCTTCACCTATTCCAAAAGCTCATAATTTGTCCTAATAGCACATTCGTCATGCATACCTGTCAAATACCTACACATGTTTTTTTTTTTTTACTTTACTCAACCCCAGCCGATTTTTCTAGTAAGCATCTCTCCACCCTGTTGAACACAGCCATGATCATCTCCTTGCTTAACACAACCCTTCGCTGGCAGGTCTGTCCTTAGCATCGACTCCCATTTCTCCCCATCTTCTCAAGAGACAGTGTTGGACAAGCTTACCCACCTTTCACCACAAAGAATACTCCTTGACCTCTACTGCCTTTACTATGGGTGATTGCAGTAACCAGCTAACAACTATGCTAAATCTAGTCCTTTCTGTTTCCCTCACAACATCATTCTGCGTCCTCTCCTCCAGATTAACCGTGGTCCTCGGGTACATCATTCCTCCTTTAGCTTCTGCTGCTTCCTATAAGATGATTATTCTCTACCTCACTGCACATTCCAGAAGCAAATGGCCAACTTCTTCCCCACCATTTGACACTAGATGTCACTTCATTGCCTTATCCTAACCTCTATCAAAAACGAATCACACTCAATTTAATAAACCACTCATGACTATCGTACCCTTTCTCATATCGAGCTCCTCAAACTTAATCTTTAGTCCTCCTCAACTGGAACCATTGAGTTCTTCATTTACGAGCACGTACGTCTTTCTGCCTTCACCACCACAACAGCCACAGTTGTCCAGCTTCCTCCCCTTTACGCTCCTCAAATGCTACTAGAATACTCTCCTACTTGAATGCTACTGGAATGCTCCACTAGAATGTTTTCCTTTCATGTGAGGGCATCTACCCCTGCCCACTTTCAAAGCATTCTTTTAGAGCCACCTCTTCTGTGAAGACTACAACATCTAATCAGCCCACCATCTATTGAAACGCCAACACTGACGGCACCCTACCACAACTCAATATGTATAGACTGTCAAAGGCTTCTAGGTGTAGTCTGCGTTCTCTCTCTTGCTTCTCCTTAATACCTGCATTTCCACAGTCATGGTTTATTTGTCACGTCTATTTAAGTACTTCTTGACAGATATCCATGTATATACTATGTACTTCTGGTGGCAACGCTCAAGAATCCAATGAAAACAAAATACATCACGTCATCATTCAGTCACTTCACTTGACTTAGGTAGGTAACCTGCTCTTGAGTGGTATTCCTACTGTCATGCTAGTTGGAAAGGTAAGGCTTCTGGGAGCTGTACTCATGTTGTTTTTGCCTCCAGTCTATCAGGAGGTGTTGTCGAGGCCCAGACTAGATTGCTGTGTGCAATTCCTTTAGCAGCGAGTGTTAGATTGGAGAGATCTTGTGCACAATCACCGTCTAGATCAGAGGTCTTCAAACTTTTTGATGCAGAGAGCCCCTTGCGAACATTTTTTAGGCATAAGGACCCCCACGCCCTCCTGACAAAAATTTCAAGAACTTGGTACTCCTCATCATCGACAACCATAAACGCCCCCAATTCCCCCAGCAAATCATTTCTACAGTGGGCAAAAATTATTAAACAGTGTTTAGCAAACCAGAGGTCAGTGAGTGTGGGGGTGTGGTTAAGGTGTAGCTAAAAACAAAGGGCAACATTTATGAGGCATTGGTGTTGGCCAGCGCTGCAAATATTCTGTACATTTTTTAGGTCTTTCACCATTAGGTACCTACATATAAAATAATGGGCAGCGTAACAAAAAATAAATGTAAAAAGTTGTTACTCAGTGGGAAATGCACTGTAGTACATTATGAAACCCCTATTATTTAATGCACTGCAGAGGTCTGTGTGTAACCAGAAGAGAGCCACAGAAGTAAATCTTGGTTGGTGCAGGGGAGATTAGTGACTTGTGTATCTTTAATGCTACGACGTCACAGCCTGTGTCAGAAAGCACTGTGAATATGTAAGACATTATTTTATACTTGCATTAAACACAGTGCAAGATAGACTGATACAAAAAAAAGTGTAAATAGTTTTATGATCAAATGGTGCTTCCAAAATATAGATTTTAGTAATACCAGAGCGTATGTAATGCAATTTTATTTGACATAACTGTCCCTTGAACACCTCCTTAAGGCCACTAAGGGCTGTGTAAATACAGTTATGATTAAAAGCACCACATCACAGCCCAGTTGTTAACTCTTTGCTCTACCACTCAAAAAACCCAAATCTTTGTCATCACAAAGGAGCTTGGAGTGATTCTATCAATTAAAGCCAGAATCGCTCCCAAGCATCCTTTACACTTAATTAATAGCGCACATTTGCATTTCATTCAGGCAAGCAGGCACCCTGGCATGAAGGCTTTTCACAGCACAGGAGACTCAATTAGGGAAACTTCAGCTGAAGCACTTTAACAATCGAAATTAGCCGTCCCAGGACGGCTGCCTTATTCCAAAACAAAAGCAAACGTTTTGGATTCCAGGCACAAGTGAGGCTGGGGAATGCGCGACCCCCTTCCCAGGACTCAACGGCCCCCCTGGGGGTCGTGCCCCACAGATTGAAGACCTCTGGTCTAGATCTTGCCATAGGTGTTTTGGGACATTGGCCCACTATACACAAAGTAGAATACCTAGGACTTTGATTCTATTTCTCTGGACACTATTAGCCACGTAAGTACTTTCGAAGGTGGGTACACTTGTTTACAGTGCATTGTTTTAGTCACTCGCTTGGCTGTGTGATTCTGTAGTACTGTTTTTTACTGAGGTCGGGTGGTGCTACAATCCTGAGATCTCATTTGATATGGATAGAAATACTGTGTCCTTTTTCTATCTAAGGTGGCACTGGATGTGTTTAACAATTTTAATTATCTAAGGAAATAGCAAAATAACAATGAGCCTTTGGCTTCTGGCACTGAAGTATTTATATCTGGTAGAGACTTCTAGCCGCAGATTCCTTACCTTAGAAAAATCCCTAGGCATCAGACTGGATCCGGAAGTTTTTCGTGAGCAGTACCCCTGCAAATCAGTAGGTGGCAGCTTTTCAGTCCGTGTTGCGTCGTCTGCATCGTCCACGCCGGAAGTGATGTGCACAGTACCTATATAGGCACCACCACAGCGCTCTGACGTCCGTTCATTTGTTCCTGCGCCAGTCAGCGCAGTTTCAGGAAGAGCTACTTCCAGTCTTTTGACAGGCCTTTTTTCGACTTTTTTTCTATTTGAGGATGTCAACTAGAAAAGCTGGCTTCAAGCTGTGTGACGCCTGTCACTGACAGATGTCAGTGACAGACCTGCATTTGATATGCCTCTGGTGCACGATCATGACGCCAGACATGCGTCGCTTGCTGCGCCATGCACCCCAGGTCCTTGATAAACTGTCCCTCAAGCTCCTTGTAGCGCAACCCCGCACCGCTCATGATCTCATCGAAAGTAAGGTCACTGGATCGGTCTCAGACCCACTCCTAGCGCTCGTTGTGGAGGTAGTTGGGGAAGTCCCGCAGGCGCAAGAAGTCAAAGAGATCTTCGACTTTGCCACGTCTGAAAAAGTCATCTAATGACATGAGTGAGTTTCAGCACTCGTGGCTTAGCTCTGTGGTGTAGCCTGCGCCTCCCAGAATTTCCGGGAGCCGGAGCGACCTCTGTCCAGTTATGTGAATTTTATGAGGCCATGCACCTCCTATTTGGGTGGCCGACCCCGCTGGAGCACCTTCGGGCCCCTACTGGTCTTCTGCTGTCAGGTTCGCCCCCAGTGCCATTCTGGCCCCTTAGATCCGTAGGTGGATCCGGAGCGGCGCTGGTTGAGCCACCATGACCTTCCCCGGCTCTAGTGCCAACACTCCCCATCGTCATCCTCGACTCACAGAGGCGGACGGTTGTCATCTGATGCCGGCTCCGGCGCCAACGGGGGCAAACTTTCCATGACTGAGCCAGGGCTTATTCCTACAATAGGCCTGGATTGGGAGACAAATGAGAGGCCTTTGTGGACCCTTATGGTTTCCAGTTAGAAGAGCCTGAGGACAACTAGTATGAGGAACTGGTGGATGCCAGTGGTCTGGACACCTTCCCAGACACTGGCCTGGTCCCACACCCTGTCTAGCGATAATATGGGGAGTTCCCGTCAGGGTCACTACAAAATAGGTACCTCGCTGAGCTAACAAAAAAACAGATTTCCCCCAAAAAAATAAAGATTACTTTTATATATATTCACTGAAAAAAACATAGGTTTCAGGGGCGCTATAGTTAGTTGGACATTTCACTCGTACAAAACCATAGAAATTCCCCCGTTATAGTTAGTTCAGCTAACTATAACTTGCGCATCCGCAATGCACTGCTGATGACGTCACATATTACATCACTCATGACATGGTCAGTGACATCACTCATGACATCACTGATGACATCTCAAATGACATCACTGATGACGTCACTGATGACATCATCCTTGTGATAGAGTGGCAGACCTCCTCTCACCCTAATATAACCTTTGATACACACACTCAAAAATACAAACTAACATTTTCAAAACAATGGACATACCAATACCAGTTACAACACACCTATTCATTAATTCCAATATCTACACACACATCCACTCATTCACCAACAGTCCCTATACAGTCACTCATACATGTACTCACTCATATGTACTCCTACACCTATACATCCTGTTACACACCGCCACTCATCCATAGTTACTCACACACATAGTCACACATGCAAACAAAGTATCAAACATCCATTTACTTGCATATACAGTTATACACACACTACCACACTTACTTCTACAGAAACTTACACATACTTACTCTCTTAAACAATCACTTATAGAAACACCTACTTATTTGTACAGGAACTCTTCCAATCTCTTACTCTCACATATACTCACTTATATAAACCAATACTCACATATACTAGTTTAAAACATATGTAGTTACTCATAAAGACACTATTGAGACAGTCATTCACTCACTAACACACCCATACACATACTCATCCACCTATACAGTCCTGCACACATGCTGTCTTCAACACATACAAACAGTGAGTCACTCATTCATGCATCCATGCACTAAGTAATACCCCCCACCGAACCATACAGACACTCACTCATACTGATACTCAAAAAAACAACTAATAACCCATATAGACACTCATGTAGCTACTCACCAACCCATGCAGCCACTTATACACAAAGTGAGACTGATACAGATATTTTCATATTTAAACATTACTCACT
Source organism: Calotriton arnoldi (assembly GCA_963921515.1). Classification (NCBI taxonomy): domain Eukaryota; kingdom Metazoa; phylum Chordata; class Amphibia; order Caudata; family Salamandridae; genus Calotriton; species Calotriton arnoldi. Next base: position 2,059,803 of record CAWUFW010000444.1, read on the forward strand.
AACCCATGTATTCACTAAGATACACTTAGTCAGTTATACAATCAATTTTACAAAAAAAATCATCCATTTAGACACTTATATACCCGTTTATTCTTCCATCGACCTTGAGATATACATATATAAAACATATTTAATTTTCAGAAAAACACACATTCACTGGATGATGTCATCAGTGATGTCATGAGTGATGTCACTGACCATGTCATGAGTGATGTAATATGTGACGTCATCAGCAGTGCATTGCGGGCGCGCGAGTTATAGTTAGCTGAACTAACTATAACGGGGGAATTTCTATGGTTTTGTACGAGTGAAATGTCCAACTAACTATAACGCCCCTGAAACCTATGTTTTTTTCAGTGAATTTCTAAGGTTTTTTAAATGCTAATTTCTAACTATAACGTGCCTGAAACCTATGGTTTTTTCAGTGAATATATATATATATATTTATTATACTATGTATACATGTGAAAATGTCTCGGTCCCCTGTTTGCCTCAGTGGCACGGAAAAAATGGGTGGAACTGATGTCAGCACGCCGACGAGGTCCTCTTATGGCTCCGATGACGTCATACGGTGTCGCGAGCGGAGCCGTGCTCGTTGACGTGGGAGAGCTAGGAAAGAATTTCCGTGGAATGCTGGTGCAGGGGATATTCACCTAAGTGTTCAGGCTAGTCCTTTGGGAGCAACTGTTTATGTTGCCACTCCAGAAACCGAAACCAGTGATCCGAGGGCAGAGGCCCTGCAGATGGCACACGAGGTGGGGTGCCCAGTCGTGTGCACCGGCGGGGCAGCGAAGTGACAAGCACCACAACCCACAAAAAAGGTAATGAGGGCACTGAATACCACAGGATCTTCTCTTTGTATCTGGCAGGAACAATGAAGTTAAAATGCCCTAGTACCAAAATGTAGAATTAGTGCTACAACGGTCTTCAAGAGGACCTGCGATGCCGCTTCTGCCTCCCGTACCCTGGAGGCGGCACATGGGTCACGCGGTACGGTCATACTGCGGTGGGACGCACACTCGTTGACCTCTCATGGCACTTCTCCACACTTCAGGGAGGACGCTTTCCATTAGCTATGTTTTCTGATGACATGTCGCGCCGGCCTCGTCCAACAGAACTCCTTTAGATCCAAACAGACTCTTCCACTCTCTCACCGGAAGTGAAACCAGGCCACGCGGACACTTTCACAATACAACAGCCGGGAATGCACTTTTCGGTAAAAAAAACACATTCCTTCCTCCTAATTAATCAAATAAAGGTCTCACTGAAGAACAGGGGCCAGCTTCAATCGGTAAACAGCCGTTACAACGACTTTTTTACTTTGCGATACCATTACAACGCATGCATTACCATGCATGCGTTGTACATCACAAAGTCATTACTACGCATTTTTTAGAACGCATGGTCATTTACCACCATGCCTTTACAACGAATTTTGTTGTAAAGGTATGTATGGTAAATGACCATGCGTTCTAAAAAACATGTAGACGATCCATGTCGTTGTAAGGAAACAGAGGCTGTTCTGTTTCCTCACAACGACGTGTACCACCCCTCAGAGATGACGTGAAGCAGGAACCACAAGGAGAGAGGAACCATGAGGAGTGAGAGGTAAGGGGGATTGTGCATGGGGTGGGGTTTCTTTTCTAGGGTTTAGGGTAGTGCAGTGGTGTTTGGGTGGTGTAGGGGGTCGTGCTGGGGGTAGTGTTTTAGGGTTTAGGGTAGTGCAGTGGTGTTTGGGTAGTGTAGGGGTCGTGCTGGGGGTAGTGTTTTAGTGTTTTAGGGTTTAGGGTAGTGCAGTAGTGTAGGGGGTCATGCTGGTGGTAGTGTTTTAGGGTTTAGGGTAGTGCAGTGGTGTATGGGTAGTGTAGGGGGTCGTGCTGGGGTAGTGTTTTAGGGTTTAGGGTAGTGCAGTGGTGTTTGAGTAGTGTAGGGGGTCATGCTGGTGGTAGTGTTTTAGGGTTTAGGGTAGTGCAGTGGTGTTTGTGTAGTGTAGGGGGTCATGCCAGGGGTAGTGTTTTATTTTTAGGGTAGTGCAGTGGTGTTTGGGTAGTGTAGGGGTGTGCTGGGGGTAGATTTAGGGTTTAGGGTAGTGCAGTGGTGTTTGGGTAGTGTAGGGAGTCGTGCTGGGGGTAGTGTTTTAGGGTAGTGCAGTGGTGTTTGTGTAGTGTAGGGGGTTGTGCTGGGGGTAGTGTTTTAGGGTTTATGTTAGTGCAGTGGTGTTTGGGTAGTGAAGGGGGTCATGCTGTGGGTAGTGTTTTAGGGTTTAGGGTAGTGCAGTCGTGTTTGTGTAGTGTAGGGGGTCGTGTTTTAGGGTATAGGGTAGTGCAGTGGTGTTTGTGTAGTGTGGGTGGTCATGCTGGGTGTATATTTAGGGTGTAGTGCAGTGGTGTTTGGGTAGTGTGGGGAGTCGTGCTGGTGGTAGTGTTTTAGCACTAATTTTTCTTTCTACAGCACTAACCATAATTTCTATGGCAAAATGAACCCCCTCATTTTGTTCCTTTTTAAATTAAATGTTTTAAGTGTTACCATTTTATTCCAATCAAGATGGCTTCAGGTGTGCCTTAATTTTGTCATAAGTAAGACTGTTAGCGCTCTAGTTGTTCTTTAGAACACTCTGTGAAGCTGCAGTAGAACACAAAGGCATCAACTGACAGGCTGCTCCTGTTGAAATATAACAGGAAGATATTTGAGATCTCACTTAAAACATGTCCTAATTTTTCTTTCTACAGCACTAACCATAATTTCTATGACAAAATGAACCCCATCATTTTGTTCCTTTTTAAATTAAATGTTTTAAGTGTTACCAGTTTATTCCAATCAAGATGGCTTCAGGTGTGCCATACTTTTGTCATAAGTAAGGCTGTTAGCACTCTAGTTGTTCTTTAGAACACTCTGGGAAGCTGCAGTAGAACACAAAGGAATCAACTGACAGTCTCTGCCCTTGTTGGATGTACATGTTTTACTGAGAATGTCAGACTTCATTCTCACATGACTGAGAAAGATAATGTGAATTTACAGAAAATATGCTCTCATTTTAGCTTCTGGAGCACCTTCCAAAACTGTATGGGACAAGCATGTGAAAATAGTTTTCTCTCAAACATGATTCATGATATCCCAGCAGAAGGTTTTTCACAGGGTAAAATCACCTTAGAACACACCACAATTCCTGAAATTAGTATGGTACCATCAACAAATGAATTCTAATGTAACTAAAGTCTGTTATCACCCTTTATAGTTCTCCTTTTGGTAACCCTCAAAATCTTCGATTCACTACAATGCATTTCAATGGGGTACTATCATTTATATTGGTCCCAAGATGGCTGCCAGCAATTCCAGGATGAAGTGCTGACAGCCAATCAGATCTCACGATGACATGTGTGGTTAGGCTCCGCTCAGATATATATGTGTTTTTACTTTTGATTTTCTCAGCAACTACTGAACGGATTTACACCATTTAACAAAAAGGGTTCTTTCTGAACCAAGAACTACCTCTTTGCCAAGTTTGGTGTAATTCCGTTCAGCAGTTCAAGCTGTAGCCTTGCATAAAGTTTCCTATGGGAAATTGATTTTTTGACTCTTATTTTTAATTTCTCCGCAACTACTGAACGGATTTACACCATTTAACAAAAGGGTTCTTTCTGAACCAAGAACTACCTCTTTGCCAAATTTTGTGTAATTCCGTTCAGCAGTTCGGGCTGTAGCCGTGGCTAAATTTTCCTATGGGAAAATGAATGGGGAAAACACGTTTGGGACCCCCTTTTTCTCGGCCCCCGCTTGACGAATCACCCCGAAACTTTCAGGGTAGGAGCGGACCGGAGCGGGCCATAAAGTTTGAAAATTTCGCGAAGATTTGTCAACCGACGCAAGAGTTATTTCAAATAGAATGTCGCGGATTTCCTATGGAAAATAGGTCCTAACTATAACTATCTACTGGCGACCGCCAGTAGATAATATATGACAAAATAGATATATTTTTTATTTTGTTATTTTTGATATTTACAACATTTTGTCAAAGTTTGCAGAACAATAACATAAGACATAATTTTATTAGTGCAAACAAAACCGATAGTCCCACACTCATACTCAAAAAAACACTCACATCCGCAAATACACACATACTCATATACTCTAACCACTCAAGAGCAATTCATCATAGGAAATGTCGTCCAAAGTCCAAGGCAATTAAGGGTTCTATACAAGGGATTAATATTAACAAAAACAACTATCGTGCGTCCTCTCAGTGGAAGGTTGTAGAACTATCTGGAGGCACGAGGTTATCCAGCGCCAACGCGCGTTTCGGTGTATAACCCAATGTGGGTCACACCTTCATCAGGGCGACCAGATCAAAAGTGGGGCACAAGGAAAGAACCACCTTAATGCGGGGCATCCAGGTACATCGACTTGGATAGGGAAGGTTAGGTTGAGACCAGCTCAACCCAAAGGATCCATATAAAAATAAAGATAAGATGGACGAATAGGCTCCTTGGGTTCCAATATTTAGCAGATTAAAAGATATACTGCAATTACAGTCCAGTTTCCGTGGGTCGGGGCACTCACAGGCGCAAATTAAATCAGTCCATTACAGTCCAAGTTTAGTCTTTGGGAGCTCACTGCCCCGCCGGTCGCTGGAGGACGTTCATCACCGCGCTCGCCATTCTAAGACGAGATGAGAATGGACTGATTTAATTTGTGCCTGTGAGCGCCCCGACCCACGGAAACTGGACTGTAATTGCAGTATATCTTTTAATCTGCTAAATATTGGAACCTAAGGAGCCTATTCGTCCATCTTATCTTTATTTTTATATGGATCCTTTGGGTTGAGCTGGTCTCAACCTAACCTTCCCTATCCAAGTCGATGTACATGGATGCCCCGCATTAAGGTGGTTCTTTCCTTGTGTCCCACTTTTGATCTGGTCGCCCTGATGAAGGTGTGACCCACATTGGGTTAGACACCGAAACGCGCGTTGGCGCTGGATAACCTCGTGCCTCCAGATATTTCTACAACCTTCCACTGAGAGGACGCACAATAGTTGTTTTTGTTAATATTAATCCCTTGTAAAGAACCCTTAATTGCCTTGGACTTTGGACGACATTTCCTATGATGAATTGCTCTTGAGTGGTTAGAGTGTATGAGTATGTGTGTATTTGCGGATGTGAGTGTTTTTTTTTAGTATATGAGTGTGGGACTCTATCTGTTTTGTTTGCACTAATAAAATTGTCTTATGTTATTGTTCTGCAAACTTTGACAAAATGTTCTAAATATCAAAAATAACAAAATAAAAAATATATCTATTTTGTCATATATATAAAAGAAATCTTTATTTTTTGGGGGGAAATCTGTTTTTGTTAGCTCAGCAAGGTACCTATTTTGTAGTGACCCTGACAGGCACTCCCCATATTATCGCTAGACAGGTTGGGTTCTCTGATTGTTATTGGTCCTTGTTCCCCTGTCCGACCTGTCTATTATTCGCCTCCAGGGGCCCCTTTGTCTCAGTGGTTACTGGTCCCGCACCCTACCATGGCGCAGTCCCTACCACTCCGCTGGACAGGGGATCCAAAAGGCTGGATACCTTCGGGAAGAGGATATTTTCTGCCGCCAGCCTAGCACTGCGGTCGGTTAACACTGTATGCCTCTTGGGTCGATACTTCCATAACATCTGGGACTCAGTTGCTCATGTGCTGCCCATGGTCTCGGAGGAGGCCCGAGACATGATCTTGACATTGCTGGTGGGAGGGGCGTAGTCAAGTTCACCATCCGTTGTGTACTGGATTTGACTGCTTCACTGGACAGAGCGATTTCATTGTCAGTGGTCCTTAGGCACCATGCCTGGCTAGGAACCACCGGGTTTTCAGGGGATGTCCAAGCCTCGCTCATGGACATGCCCTCTGATGGCTCTCGGTTGTTCGGCGAGAAGGCGGACTCTGCACTCTAGCACTTATAGTACAGCTACGGCTAGGTCCTTGGGGCTTTCCATGGCCTCATGCCAACCCCACTCTGCCTTCCGCCCCTTTTGTGGCCACAGGAGAAGCTTCCAACCGTGTCTTTACAATCCCAGCCACCTCAGCCAGCAACCCTCACAATCTTTTTGTGGCTGAGGACGCGGTTCCCTCAGACCACGTGGGACAGGCAGCCTGAGGTTGAGCCAGTCCAACACCACCCCGGCTGCAGCAGACTCAAAGCCCCTTTAGTATGCCCTACAACAATCATGGGCATCCACTGAAGGGCAGTATACACCGTCACCTGCACCACTGGAGGTCAGTTACATCTGACCTTTGGGTTTTGCAGCTCCTCCAAAGGAGCTGCCCCATCCATGCCAACTACTTATGACAGTATTGAACATTAAGTGAAGGCTTTAAACACGAGACTCCAACCAGCGGGTGGATGTCTAGTGTGCTCGCACATAAAGTAGCTTCCATTCTTTGGCCGTCTTAGTAGGATTATGTCTTTTATTAAACCGCATGACACCAATACAGTCCTCATTTATAATTTTGGACTCCAACCGGCTGGTGGAGATCTTCAGAGTCCATTTAGGAAGGTACGTTTCTTTTCAACTTAGTTTCACATTAATTTGCTTTTTAAACAATTTTCCATGGGAGACTGATGCGCTTTCCCTGAATGTATCTCTTGGATTTCTCCTGATTGTTGTATCACAACGGAATCCCACCACTTGAACATATAACGGAGCCCATTATTGGATCCGAGTCACGTCTTAACCTTTTTGGTAAGGGTCTATACCAGATGCGTCACTTGAGCAATTTGGTCATTTTTAGATTTCATTGACTGAAGTTTCTGCCTTGTGGTAAGCTACACTCCTGCTACTACACGACTGCAGTAATTCATAATTGTTAGAACACACCTGACCACTTCCTCTTAAATTAATTTTATAGGCTGTCCACCCCTCCTTCCATAGTCCTGAGGAAGACCCGCTCTGACGCACACCAGTCTGCGCTGTTTCCAGGGTCGAAACGTCGACATTTTCATTTCATATGTCCACACAGTTTTCTTGACCACAAATTGATTCATTATTGGGTCTTGCATTACATGTGAAAAACTAGGAAACAGGACAAGAATTCAAAATATTCCTTTTATTTTGTCACTTGCGTATGTCATGTATATAGTGTACCGTCTATTTCACCAATCACTATGTCACTTTCTCACCATAGTCACTTGTTGTCTTGCTGCAATTTATTTGTATTTGTGACAGCCATTATTATTCAATACTTTTTTTAAATATAAGAGTAAATCAACTTTACTTGTGAATTCTCTTTTTGGTGTGTTCTTCAAATTGTTTTTACATTTGTTAAAAATAAGGAATTGAGAGATACCTTTTCCTTTGTAGTAAATACAGTGTTCACAGTAATTGTATTACCCAACAGAACTAATTGTTCTATATATTACCTACTTATGACAAGCTGACGGAGGACCACCTCTCCTTGGTTCGTCAGCAGGTGTTCGCTCTCTTGGCCAAGGTAAAAATAGAGAAGGTGTCAGCATCAGAAGTAGGTCGTGGTTGCTATTCCCAGTACTTTCTGGTGCCCAAGAAGGATGGAGGACTTTGTCTTATTTTAGACCTGTGCCTTCTCAATTTCTTCCTGAAAAAGGAGAAAGTCAAAATGCTCACGCTGGCACAAGTCTTGTCTGCCCTGGACGCAGGAGACTGGATAGTATTGCTGGACTTGCACAATGCTTATTTTCACATCCCTGCCTTGCCTGCTCACAGGTGTTACCTGCAGTTCACAGTGGGCCAAGAGCACTTTGTTTGCTGTGCTCCCCTCTGGCCTTACCAGTGCCCCTTCGCTGTTCACAAAAGTGATGACAGTGGTTGCAACTCATCTGCAGAGGTCAGGGATTCCAGTCTTTCCCTACCTTAACAATTGGCTGTTGAAAGCAGGCTCGCCCCAGGCATTCGTCTCCCACCTCCAGACTATGGTGAACCTTCCGCACTTGCTGGGGTTCACTAGCAATGTTCCGAAGTCAGACCTGACTCCCTCTCAGACGTGCCCTCTCATCAGAGCTGTTAGACCTGTCAGCTCTTGGCATGGTTTCCTCTGTCTTCCTGCGTCTGACCTCCTGTTTTTGATCCTGTGCTGAATTTAATTTTTGCTGGTGTTAGGATTCTGGGCACTTTACCACTGCTGATCAATGCTAAAGTGCAAGTGCTCTCTGTTTAAAACATGATGGTAATTGGATTCTCCATGATTGGCATATTTGATTTACCTGTAAGTCCCTAGTACAGGGCCTGTAAAGCAAATGCTACTAGTGAATGTATTAAAGGATGGTCAAAATTGGCAATTTAGTTGTTGTTCTACTAGTGGGCCTGCAGCACTGATTGTGCCACCCACTCAGTAGCCCTGCAAACATGTCTCAGACATGGCCACTGCAGTGTCTGTGTGTGCAGTTTTAAACTGCCATGTCGACCTGGCAAGTGCACCCACTTGTCAGGCCCAACCCTTCTCTTTTATTACATGTAAGGCTGCTCAAAGGTCAGCCCAAGGTTAGGCCCAAGAGCAGGCTGCAGTGTATTTAAAAGGTAGGACATGTACTGCTCTGTTTTGCATGTCCTAATAGTGAAATACTGCTAATTTCATTATTTACTATTGCAATGCCCATCTAGGGTAACATGGGGATTGCCCTGAAATACCTTTTAATGTAATTTCCCATTGGGAGTAGATTGAAATTTGGAGTTTGGGGTCTCAGGACTCACAATTTAAAAATACATATTTTGGTGAAGTTGGTTTTTACATTATAACTCTAAAAATGCCACTTTTAAAAAGTGGGCATTTTCTTGCTTACCCATTCTGTGCTTCTGCTTGTCTATGAAATACATGTCTGGGTTGGCAGACAGTTGGGCTCTTGTGTATTCACTCTAGACAGTCACACAAAGGGAGCTGAGGTGTGCCTTGCATATTCTCATTGGCCATCACCCGGCTGTTGGGCCTTACTGAGCTAGGGTGGTGGGAGGAGTTGTCACTGACATCTGAATAGGGCTGTGCCTGTCCTAACACAAAAGTCTCCACCCCCTGTAATGTGTCTGGTGCCAGGCCAAGGAAGGGCAGGAGATTGTGCACTACAAAGACTTTCCTTTGAAGTTTGCCTACTTCAAAGGCTGAAATGGGTATAAGTACTGGACCTCTGACACCATATATTCAGAACACTTTTGTATTGAGAACATTCTGCCAGGAAGAAGAGCTGGGTGCTGTCAGGAGGAACTGTCACTCTGCTGTTTGCTTTGCTGTGCTGGCCTGCTGCTCGCTGCTTCTATCCTGCTGCTCGCTGCTTCTATCCTGCTGCTTGCTGCTTCTATCCTGGGAGTAAAAGGATTGGACTTTGCTTTCTGCATCCTGCTTTCTGAGGTTCTCCAAGGACTTGAGTTGAGCTTGCCTCCTGTTAAGAAGTCTCAGGGCCATCAAAGACTTCACCTAACGGCACTGTGGCTCTCTTGCGGAGAGTCCTGTCTTGCCAAGTGGTGTCAAATCCAGTTCCTGGGCCCTTGGAAGTGAGTTGTGGTGCAACAAGAAGAAGAAATCAACGCATCGGCTCACAGCGTCATTCAGAATCGACACATCCTTGCAAAACTTGATGCATCGCCGCAGCCTGCACCAAAGCGTGGTTCCCACTTGACGCAACGACCACGACTTACAACACAGGCCCCAGGTTTCTGCTGCAGTGTCTCCGAGGGATCGCCACTGCATGAGTTTCAAGCATCGCATTATCGAAGTCCGTCACGCACTGCACCGACTCTGACGCAGCGCCTGCTTTGACCCTGTGAAACAGACACATCTTGACCTGACTTTTGACCCATCATCGACGCACCGTTCCTGAGCGCTGCTTTTGCTATCGACACCCTCCCACAGTAAGGAACAGACGCATCATGCTGCAAATGACGCATCACCTCCCCTGTGGCATTAAGGAACTGATTCCTCCCCTGCCTTACAGTAAGGAACTGATGCATCACCTCCCCAGCGCCAGTAAGAAACCAATGCATCGCCGGCTTTTCCGACACCTCACCTCCCATGCCCCTCGCATCGTCTTTGCCTTTTAACGCATCCGAGGTACTTTGGCCTAATCAAGCACATCCATTGATTTCAAGGTACTACAATTGCATTTAATCTTTAAAAATTGATATCTTGATTTGTGTATGTTGGATTTTTGTTGTTTTGGTCTTGTTTTATTTAGATAAATATTGGCTATTTTTCTAAATGGGTGTGGAGTCTTTTTGTGGTGTTTTCACTGTTACAGTGTATGTGTGTGTGTGTGTGTGTGTACAAATACTTTCTAAATTGCCTCTGGGATAAGCCTGACTGCTCTGTGCCAAGGTACCAAGGGGGTAAGCAGGGGTTATCATAGCTGTCTAACTCACTTACCCTGACTAGAGTGAGGGTCCCTACGTGGACAGCATGCAAATCACTGCCAACTTGAGACCCCATTTCTAACAGGAGCTGTTCTGGACACTGTGCAGTTTTAGGCCTATCCCCTCCGAGTGACAAGTTCAGGAAATTCAGGCTATGAAACTGATGTTTCAGTCTCTATCCTGGCTTTCGGTGAGACTGACTCTGAGGCTGTTGGGCCTCATGGTCTCCTGCATCCTTCTTGTGACACATGCACTCTGGCATTTGAGTTATCTGTAGTAGGACCTGAAATCCAGTGGGCACTGTGTCAGGGAATCTCTCCGACATGGGCTAGATCTCAGAGGACAAAAGAACTGCAGTGGTGGCTAACAAACTGCGATTCGGTCGGTGGCAGACCCCTCTCCCTTGCCCACCCAGAGCTGACTGACGGACAACACCACTGCCATGAGGTATTGCAATAAACAGGGCGGGGTGGGGTCATGGATACTTTGTCAAGATGCTCTGCACCTCTGGACATGGCTGGAACCTCAGGGCATATCCCTGGCGGTTCAACACCTAGTGGGCTCTCTGAATGCCTGAGCAGACGAACTCAGCCGCTGTTGCCTACCGAATCACGAATTGGGTCTCCATCCGGAGGTGGCGCATGATCTCTTGTTGTCGTTCTACCTTGACCACACACAAGAGTTCCGGGCGGACGATCAACTCTTTGTGGCGTATGTCAGAGCCAAAAAAGGAAAGGCGGCACAGAAACAGACCGTCTCACGATCGATAGTGCTCTGCATCAAAATTCTGCTACACTGTGGCCAAAAAGTAACCTCTTGAAGGTTTGTGAGCTCATTTTACCAGAGCCAAGGCTGCGACCAGCGCATTAGCGCGCAGAGTAACCGCCCTGGATATCTGTCAGGCAGCAGCGTGGACCTCCCTGCACTAGTGCCTTGACAGGACCATCGAGACTGGCATTCTGCTTGTTCGATCTTACAGGACATTCTGGTATAATACGTATCACAGCCCCACCTCCGGGGAGGTATTGATTGTGTATCTATTCTAAGGTAAGGAATCTGTGGCTAGAAGTCTCTGTCAGATTAACAAGTTGCTTACCCTCAGTAACGCCGTATCTGGTAGAGACACTATATCTAGCTGCATATTCCTTACCGACACACTCATCCTCCCTGCTCTGCGATCGGATTCAGAGCCGAAGGACTGTTCCCCTTTCAAGGGCCCTAGTTCGGCGCACAAGTAGTAAGTGTTCTTCGTGGCTCCGTGCTTCTGGTGAGGAAAGTTGCGAAAAGAAACTGCCGTCAGTGTGCTGCGGTGGTGCTTATATAGGCACTGCCGCTGCCCTACCAGCTCAGATGACGCCATGCGGAGCTGAACGATGATGCCTATCGGCACGGAGGGGTACTGCTCATGAAAAATCTCCGGATCTAGTCTGATGTCTGGGGATTATTCTAAGGTGAGGAATCTACGGCTAGATGGAGTCTCTACCAGAAAAGGTTTTACCAAAGGTAAGTAACTTGTTCTTTTAGAGTCAAAACCAGCATATGGTGTAGCATAACTAGTGAAGCTGTTCTGTGGCGTGCAGTGCTGTCTAGTTTTATCAAAGAAATAGTCTTTGCACATGTTGGCTAATGTTAGTAATTTTGTTGCAAAAATTGAATAGGCTGTTCCAGAATATTTGGGATCCCTGTCATCAGGTGCATGCACTTGAATTTCAAAAATTCAGAACCAACTGTAAAAAGTGGTCTTGTTTGGTTAAGAAAGCTGATGACTGCTGTGGTGACAACATATTTTGGGCCAAGAGAATAAATACCCCGACAATAGATCTTTAGAACACAAATCATATACTTTGTTATAGTGAGCCATGAATTCCCTCTTCTATTCCAATGCTGCTTTTTTTTTACCCTGCTATTCTAGAGAGAGGAGATTTCATTACACCATCATGGTTGTGTAGACCTATAATTGTCTTGCTGAGGGGGTTTTGGTGATAAGCTACCTGAAAGATGGAAAGATGCACAAATACTTTTGATTAAACCTTGGGTATATGCCTGGATCAAATGTTGGTGTTTGATCTTGGGTGGGGTGAGCTTCTGCATTTCAGGGTACAACAAAAGATAAGATCTCACCCTGGATGTGGCGTCATACTGAGCAGACACTGGTTGAGCTTGTTCTGGAAAATCAGATCATGGGTATGTCTGTACAGAGTTAGACACCTAGACCAGGCAAAAAACCAAGGATTGCTCACCGACTCCTTGGCGTTCCTGTTGGTGGATGAGTCCTCCCAAATTTTTTAATCGGGCTTTGGAAATAAAGGGTGATTAGTTATGAGAGTGACTATCCTTTGTACAAGGTTGGGGTTAGCCCAGCTCCACGCTAGTAAGAAAGGACAGCGTCCAAATCCATCCCTGGTCATTCCAAAGTCCATCACTGGTTGAGTGTTTCTCAGAAAGCTGGCCTGAACTGCCAATGGTGATGCCTGTAAGAGAACCTATATTAATGGACTATCTAGTGGGCAGCAGGAGGCTTTGGTGACATCTGCAGTGAATAAGACCTTTGTATTTGTCCATAACTGGTGGTGAAACTAGTGATAAAGTCCTTAGTGCCAGTGGATACAAAGTGTCGCAAAAGCATGTGTATGTTTTTCTTTGTTTTTGATGTATGTGCCAGGGCCATCAATAACGAGTCCAAGATTATTCCTGTAAATGCTGAAAAATATGAGCTTCGAAGTCAAAACTCCGAACTCCGTACCTTAGGGCTATAAATTCCACTCTGAGCTTGCCAGGTGATCTGAGCAAGGGGTTCTCATCTCTGCTCCAAGGACATGTGGGGATTTAGAGGCAAGTATACATTAGTGGGAAGCAGGAGGAGGCAAATTGCGAGGTCGTTTGTGAAAGGCATGCAAGGGGAACAGGATGAAAACTTCTTTTGAAGCATATGAATTTCTCTGCATCCCTCTACCACACAGATTCCCATGTGGTGAAATCTGCCTGTTTCTCTGGGAACATGCAAGGATTTACGGTCAATACTTCAGCAGTTACGGTGTATATTCTAGCAGTGACAGTCTATATTCTAGCAGTGATGGTCCCTATTCTAGCAGCGACGGTCAATATTAAAGCAGAGATGGACCATATTCTAGCAGCGACGGTCTATATTCTAGCAGCGATGGTCCATATTCTAGCAGCGATGGTCCATATTCTAGCAGCGATGGTCCATATTCTAGCAGCGATGGTCCATATTCTAGCAGCGATGGTCCATATTCTAGCAGCGATGGTCCATATTCTAGCAGCGATGGTCCATATTCTAGCAGCGATGGTCCATATTCTAGCAGCGATGGTCCATATTCTAGCAGCGATGGTCCATATTCTAGCAGCGATGGTCCATATTCTAGCAGCGATGGTCCATATTCTAGCAGCGATGGTCCATATTCTAGCAGCGATGGTCCATATTCTAGCAGCGACGGTTCATATTCTAGCAGCGATGGTTCATATTCTAGCAGCGACAGTCATATTCTAGCAGCGACAGTCATATTCTAGCAGCGACGGTCCAGATTCTAGCAGCGACGGTCCAGATTCTAGCAGTGACAGTCATATTCTAGCAGTGACGGTCCAGATTCTAGCAGTGACGGTCCAGATTCTAGCAGTGACGCTTAGTATTCCAGAAGCAACGGGTTATATTCTAGCCGCGACGGTCCATATTCTAGCCGCGACGGTCCATATTCTAGCCACGACGGTCGATATTCTAGCCACGACGGTCGATATTCTAGCCACGACGGTCGATATTCTAGCCGCGACGGTTCATATTCTAGCCGCGACGGTTCATATTCTAGCCGCGACGGTTCATATTCTAGCCGCGACGGTTCATATTCTAGCCGCGACGGTTCATATTCTTATTCTAGCCGCGGCGGTCCATATTCTAGCAGCGACGGTCCATACTCTAGCAGTAACGGTCCATATTCTAGCAGCGGCGGTCCATATTCTAGCAGCGTCGGTCCATATTCTAGCAGCGGCGGTCCATATTCTAGCAGCGGCGGTCTATATTCTAGCAGTAACTGGCATATACTAGTAGCAACGGTCCATATTTTAGCAGTAATGACAATTTAAGAACAAATGGCAGTGGTAATAAAGCACAGGTCAGCACCTCCGCACTATCTTCCAATGAGTATTTGAGAATATAAGTACAAGCGTGCTCAATGTAAAACACTGTGCCACTCAACCAGTGTTATCCTGTATAGACAAACGGGGGAGTTTTCTCTATACATTTAAAGACTAAACATAAATTACATAGCACAGCAACAAATTAGTTTGACAACCGACCTTGTTGTCAGTTAGTTTTAATGAACACAGCACCATGCAATATGTACAATAGATTATACAACCATCCAAGTACAGAAAGCAAAAACACGGACAATCCTGGTTATGTTGACGCGAAGTATGTAGCGTAGATGCAGACAGCCGACTCGTGTTTCGTCATATAAATGACTTTTTCAAGGCTGTTGACAGAAATATTGAATCCAACACTAAATATTACATAATAGATGTCGATTGCGTAACGTTACATCTCAACATTGTTTGAAAAAGCGAAAATAGTGTTTTTCAAGGCCAGCTACAAAAAAGATAAACATTATCAAAAAGGGCCAAGCTATGTCACAAAGTGCAAGTAGAAATAACACCAGCTCCAAATAAACAACAAATTCTAAAAGACACCCATGACTGAATTGGGAAAAAAAAGGAGGGGGGGGAAGGAAACCCGTAAGGATCGTCATTTGAAGGAAAGAAAGGAAAAGACAAAAGACCGTGCTCCAAAATTTAAAAATGTGCAAAGCATAATAATTGAGTAAACGGATACCTTAACAGGTAAGGATGCTGGGTAAGTTCATAGAATCCCTTAGTTGTTCGGGAAGAGCAACAGCAATGGCGGTAGTCCAAACTTCTAATTTTTGTTTACAAACAAAACTGTCAGTATAAAAGTAAACTGAGTTAGTATTAAAGACAACATCTTACTTACAAGATCAAGTGCCACTAAGACCTCAAGTAATTCACATGCAAAATGTAAACTAAAAAGTTTACTCAGCTGCTACTCCATATGCGAGTGGCACAATAATCAAAATCTAATTTATTAAAAACGAGATAAAATCCATTCCTTATGGTACAAATAACACCCATATATACAGGGTATTATATACATATGACCTTGTAATACGCCTAGCTCATACCTTCGGAACACTTTCAGTGCTATATAGGCGGCGCGTTGTGAATAATGTACGGTTCGGTGTATCCAATTTTCAAAGAGCACAAGTAAAAATAATCTAAAATGGAAAATATACCCGTAGGACCAGCGGCTCAAGCGCCCACCCCTGCAGCTGTGGAAAGGGGTGCTCCTTTCTGGGGCACCTCTTCCTGGTTGAAGTCTGTGTGTTGCACTGCATGCGTGTACCCTCGTGGTGGGGCAGCTGAAGATGGTGCTCGGTCGTATAAATGGGTGGAGCAGTTAGATACTTCCACACACACAGCGGAATTAACGCCCAGTTTGTAGACCTGCCCCGGAGTTAATTATAAGACCAGGATAGACACCGCAAGTTGTCAACTGACCGGCTCCATGGCTACTCTCTAAGTGCATTTGGCGACGGGCCTGCCTTCAACCCATCTGTTCCAGAGGAAGACCGATTCTTGTAATCAGCACCACTGGCCCCTTGTAGCAGCCCAGGGCCTGTTTCGGGAAGGGGGGGGGAGCACGACAGAGAGGTACAAGAAAGCTGCAACCTGTTAGAAGAAATGAGTATTAATTGTACAATTAAAAACCTACCCTCATGGAGCGGTTTATCCAGAGGTGATCAGGCGACCGCTGAGATGAAGTCAATAGAAAACTAATTTTCTTTTCTTCGCAAAGAAATGAGGTGTGTGGCGGTAATGTAATTGGTGATAATGAGGTAACTTATTCTTAATATTCTGTCAGTTCCACTGTGGTTGCCCCACCTAATGTACCTGCAGGCCTGGACTTTCAGGGCTGTAGGTGGTAAAGCCCCACTCGACTCAACACCCACAAAATTCACATTCTGAATTTTACAGACTAGACCCTCGATCTCCTTTTGAGCAATGCATAGTTTTCAAGGATGGTATTCACTTGCCTCTTTTATCTTCGCCACGGTTTTGTTCGTTGTCCATATTTAAATTTGAGCTGACCTGTCATCTTGCAATTCATTGGACTGTCTTCCTTGGCCTGTTTAGAATCGGGGTCATACATACGATATGTTTGGACAGTCGTGCACAACATGCACGGACAACATCCTGACCCTTGTTCTTGGAGGGCTCCTCTGGGATGTTGTGAGCTTCGCCGACCTCTGGACACATTTAAAACCTGCACCTCTAGAAGAAATGTGGCAGACAAGCGGAAGTTGTGCCACTTTCCACGTTATATTTCATGCACAAACTCTGAGGCAACAGAGCGGGTAAAGCTGCACCACACACTCTACCAGCCATTTGCAAAAGCGTGAGGTACAGAGGCAGAAGGTGCACCACCACACACACTACCAGCCATGTGAAAAAGCGTGAGGTACAGAGAGGCGGAAGGTGCACCACTACACACACTACCAGCCATGTGAAAAAGCTCGAAGTACAGAGAGGCTGAAGGTCCACCACCACACAATCTACCAGCCATGTGAAAAAGCTCAGGGTACAGAGGCGGAAGGTGCACCACCACACACTCTACTATCCATGTGAAAAGGCGTGAGGTACAGAGAGGCGGAAGGTGCACCACCACACACTCTACAAGCCAAGTGCAAAAGCTCGGGGTACAGAGAGGCTGAAGGTGCACCACCACACACTACCAACCATGTGCAAGAGCTCGGGGTACAGAGAGGCTAAAGGTGCACCACCACACACTCTACAAGCCAAGTGCAAAAGCTCGGGGTACAGAGGCGGAAGGTGCACCACCACACACTCTACCAGCCATGTGCAAAAGCTCGGGGTACAGAGAGGCTGAAGGTGCACCACCACACACTACCAACCATGTGCAAGAGCTCGGGGTACAGAGAGGCTGAAGGTGCACCACCACACACTCTACTATCCTTGTGAAAAAGCGTGAGGTACAGAGAGGCGGAAGGTGCACCACTACACACTCTACCAGCCATGTGAAAAAGCTCAAAGAACAGAGAGGCTGAAGGTGCAGCACCGCACACTACCAGCCATGTGAAAAAGCTCGGGGTACAGAGAGGCTGAAGGAAAAGCCCCACACACACTACCAGCCATGTGAAAAAGCTCGAAGTACAGAGAGGCTGAAGATGCACCACCACACAATCTACCAGCCATGTGCAAAAGCTCAGGGTACAGAGGCAGAAGGTGCACCACCACACACACTACTATCCATGTGAAAAGGTGTGAGGTACAGAGAGGCGGAAGGTGCACCACCACACACACTACCAGTCATGTGAAAAAGCTCGAAGTACAGAGAGGCTGAAGGTGCACCACCACACAATCTACCAGCCATGTGCAAAAGCTCGGGGTACAGAGCCAGAAGGTGCACCACCACACACACTACTATCCATGTGAAAAGGTGTGAGGTACAGAGAGGCGGAAGGTGCACCACCACACACTCTACAAGCCATGTGCAAAAGCTCGGGGTACAGAGAGGCTGAAGGTGCACCACCACCACACACTACCAACCATGTGCAAAAGCTCGTGGTACAGAGGCTGAATGTGCACCACCACACACTCTACCAGTCATGTGAAACAGCTCGAAGTATAGAGAGGCTGAAGTTGCACCACCACACACTCTACCAACCATGTGCAAAAGCTCGGGGTACAGAGGCTGAATGTGCACCACCACACTACCAGCAATGTGAAAAAGCTCGAAGTACAGAGAGGCTGAAGGTGCACAACCACACACACTACCAGCCATGTGCAAAAGCTTGAAGTACTGAAAGGCTGAAGCTGCACCACCACAGGCTCTACCACTAATGTGCAAAAGCTTAGGGTACAAAGGCTGAAGCTACTCCACTGAACACTTTACCACTCATCTTCAATAGCCAATAGTATACAGAGGCTGAATATGCACCACCTCTCACCCTACAACCAATGCTCCGAAGCTTTGGGTACAAGGAGAGGCTGAAACTGCCCCAACACTCATTCTACAACCAATGCCCCGAAGCTTTGGGCACAAAGAGAGGCTGAAGCTGCCCCACCACTCATTCTACAACCAATGCCCCGAAGCTTTGGACACAAAGAGAGGCTGAAGCTGCCCCACCACTCATTCTACAACCAATGCTCCGACGCTTTGGGTACAAAGAGAGGCTGAAGCTGCCCCACCTCTCACCCTACAACCAATGCTCCGACGCTTTGGGTACAAAGAGAGGCTGAAGCTGCCCCACCACTCACCCTACAACCAATGCTCCGAAGCTTTGGGTACAAGGAGAGGCTGAAACTGTCCTACCACTCACCCTACAACCAATTCTCCGAAGCTTTGTGTACAAGGAGAGGCTGAAACTGCGTCAACACTCACCCTACAACCAATCTCCGAAGCTCTGGGTACAATGAGAGGCTGAAGCTGCCCTACCACTCACCCTACAACCAATGCTCTGAAGCTTTGGGTACAAAGAGTGGCTGAAACTGCCTCAACGCTCACCCTACAACCAATCTCCGAAGCTCTGGGTACAAGGAGAGGCTGAAGCTGCCCTACCACTCACCCTACAACCAATCTCCGAAGCTCTGGGTACAAGGAGAGGCTGAAGCTGCCCCATCACACACCCTACCACCAATGCTTAAAAGCCTGGGTTGCAGAGAGAGGTTAAAACAGCACCACTGCACCTTACCACCCATGTTTAACAGCTTGGGGTACAGAGAGGCTTATGCTGCACCCCCACACACTATACCACACATGTTCAAATGCTGGGTGTACAGAGACAGGCTGAAGCTGCACCGTCACACGGTCTACCACCCATGTTCAACAGCTTCAGGCAGCAGAGAGGCTGAGGCTGCACCACCACACTAGACCATTCATGTATAGAAGCTTGGGGTGCAGCGAGAGGGTGAACCTGTGCCACTGGACTTTCTACTACCCGTGTTCCACAGCTTTAGACAGTAGAGAGAGTGACCCTCCCCCACCCCACCCCACCACTCACCATACTACCCGTGTTCAGAAGCTTAAGCTGATTCTGCACCACCACGCGCTTTACCACCCTTGTTCAAATGATTGGGGCAACAGAGAGGCTGTAACTCCACTACCGCACAGTGTACTGTCCATGTGCAAAATCTTGGGGTAGTGAGAGAAGCAGAAGCTGCACCACCATACACTCTACCACCATGTTTAAAAGCTTAAGAGATGCAGATGCTGTAGCTACACCACCACATACTCTACCACACATGTTCTAAGGGGATACAGAGTGAGGCTCCCACACACTTTACCACCCGAGTTCAAAAGACTGAGGTACGGAGAGCAGCTGAAGCTCCACCACCACACACTCCCTATCTTGTTCAAAGGCTTGGGGTACAGACGGGCTGAAGTTGCTCCACCACACACTTTACTACCCATGTTGAAAGGCTTGTTGAAAAGAGAGAGGCTGAAGCTGCACCACCACTCACAATACCATCCATGTTCTAAAGCTTGGGGTACAGGGACGCTGAAGCGGTACCACCCATTTTCAAAGATCTTTTACTTCCGTACCTTGTGAATTGCAACATAGGTCTGTCCATCTCACATAGTGATGACCAATGAGAACCCTTCTTCCATCCGGTTACTTTCTGCCCCTGGACATTCTTCTCAGTTGTATTTTGTTTGCTAGGTTCCTCCCAGAGGACGGCCCTCCATTTTGACACCACATTTGATGCCCTTGAACTAGTGTACCAAGGGGTGACCCAAGAAGGTTGGCATTAGGTGCACTGGACCCCGGTGTACTTAAGCACCCTGGAGAAGGCTCATCTTCCCATAATCCAGTTCTCGGTCCGCTTCTGTTTTCCACTGCGCGACGCATGGAGCAAGCATTGTGGCCCCTGCTGTCTTATCGTCCGCCACACCGTGCACTACTGACCGATCTGAAGGTATCACCTCTTTGAAGGGATCCGTAGAGATTTCCTTGTTCTAAGTTATTGAGCGCCACTGATGGATGGGAAGGAGTGTCTGTGTGTGGATTAGACGGGGCAGCATATTAGCACATTATGCTTGTGTGACCCTCAGAAGTGGCTGCTCAGCCACTGGGGATCCGAGGCTGGTTAGTGGGATTATTTCATTGGTCAGTAACAGTACACACTTGGGTTGGGCCAATGAAGGGCTCTGTTAGTCAGACAGGTCCCCGGACTCTGTGGCTCTTGATAGTGAGATGAGGGTCGGGTGGCTTTCTGCGTTACCCAGAAGGTCTGGGAGCTGGTTGCATAGTTCAGATGCCAGAACAGAGAATAATTTGCCATAATGTCCCTTGCTGTGGACACATTCTGCATTTGCAGCAGTAGTGAAAGTCACGTCTCAACGACTCGAAAGTCTTTCCTTTGCACTCTTGTATGTCATGTACATGGGAAGCAGGGGAGTACACCGGCCTTTCATACAAGCCAAACTGACACTGAGAGAGTTCCACCTTTCGAGTCACTATTGGCCTGAATCTGACACAACCACCTGGAAAGAAGCTTTCATAGCCACTGTGTAGCCTTTAGCCTTGTAATACTCAGATCTGTCGAGGAGCATGGTCACAGACCAACCACGTGTCGCAAGCCAGTTTCAGTCTACGGCATGAGTAGGCGTGGCAGAGAGCGTCACATTCTGCAGCTAAGGGGAACTTATTTGTAATTAGTAATCTGGAATGCATGATTACATTGCACAAGCAGGACAACAGTTTTGCAATGTATTAACGTGATAGGGAGCTCACCTGGGACTGACAAAGTGGACGACTGGGAACCCACCTGGGGACTGGCAGAGTGGAGGACTGGGAGCTCACCTGGGACTGGCATAGTGGAGGACTGGGAGCCCACATGGGGACTGGCAGAGTGGAGGACTGGGAGACCACCTGGGCACTGGCAGAGTGGAGGTCTGGGAGCTCACTGGCAGAGTGGAGGACAGGGAGCTGTACTGCTTCGCAATCCCAGATTATAGAGAATACCACCCTCCCACAAGGAGGCTCAAACACGACGAAGCAATAAAAACAACACACCACCACCTGGAAAGAGATTTCACTTTTATAAAAGGAGACACATCAAAGACTGTATTCAGAATAAGGCTTGGGGTTTTATTTGTGCAACACTCTCTAACAAAAAGGCTTTTCCCAGATGTCAAATGAACAACATTCAAAAGTATATGGCTGTGTGTATATATATATATATACACACACACACACACACACACACACACACAATGCTTGGAATATACATGAAATAAAATGCAAGCAGATAACAATAGTAAAATGAAATGCAAGCAGATAATAATATGGAATGAAACACAAGCAGATTATGCTGGACGTCCTGCAAGAAATCAGAAAGATATATACACTAAATACATCAGATGTTACAATCACTGAAAACTTGGATGTGCATACTCAAATACAAATCACCTCACCGGCTGCAAACACTGCATCTTAGCCCACTCCAGACTGGGGGATTCACAGCCGGGGTTAAGAGCCTCAGAAAACCGGGGTTCTGCCGAAGTAGACACGTCCGTTCCCATTCGGACTCCAAACAAATCCCAGTTTCTAAGTCAACAAACCCCAGCTTTTTAGTCTCAAAACACACTAGAAGGTTCCGAGAGGCTCTCCTCTGCGCCAAGGAAACTTACTGGAATTGATCACTTTCCAAGCAAGCATTCCAAAGGCAAAAGAGTTCCCACGTTCCCTCTGCACTCACATGTTCCAGCCTTTATCTTAACGAAGCTTTCGAAAGTCTCTGGCAGTACAGTCAACAAAACAACCTTGAACGTGAATAACCTAAACAACTTGAGTAATCTGGGGGCCTGCCTGTGCATGCAAAAAGCTCAAGCTAGACAGTCAGAATTCAAGATGAAATGAGGGCATGCCAAAGCCAATAGTAAGAACTTCATAATACTTCCCAATGTACAACACAATGCACATTTGTGCACCACTGCCTATAGCATCACACACTTCATCTCCCCATATACAACACAATGCACGTTTGTGCACCACTGCTTATAACACTGCACTCGGAGACCAAGAAATACATTCCACATCTCTCTCTCTCATGCTTTCAAATGCACATCCCACACGTTCTTTTCCTGGCAAGGCTGTTCTACTCTGTGAAAGCTCTCCCACTTTAAAACTACAAGATTACACTAAAGACATCTTCAAGGAAACGTGCACATGCAGGGAAAAATGATGTACATTCATGCTAGGGTAAACACCAAAAGTCAATTAAAACAATGGTGGTCAAAGGTCATCACTCGGTTTTAAAACATAGGAGTGCCTCTAGCACTACAGGAGCTCCCCTGGGGACTAGGAGCACACGTGGGCATTGGCAGAGTGGAGGGACTGGGAGCTCACTGGGGACTGGCAAAGTGGAGGAATGGGAGCTCACCTGGGACTGGTATAGTGGAGGACTGGGAGTTCACTGGGGACTGGCAGAGTGGAGGACTGGGAGCTCACCTGGAACTGGCAGAGTGGAGGATGGGGAGCTCACCTGAGCACTGGCAGAGAGTAGGGCTGGGAGCTCACCTGCGGAGAGTAGGGCTGGGAGCTCACCTGCGGAGAGTAGGGCTGGGAGCTCACCTGAGCACTGGTAGAGAGTAGGGCTGGGAGCCCACATTGGTGCTGGCAGAAAGGAGGGCTCGGAGCCTACTTGGGGACTAGAAGAGAGGAGGACTGGAAGCCCACCTGGAGACTACTAAAGGCAGTAGCACAGGGAGCCCACCTGGGTACTGGCCGAGAGGAGGACTCGGGTTTCCCCTTTCAGGGCTCAGCTGCTCTGAGTACGCTTGTTTCAGCCTTATTTTCTAAACGTGTTTAGATTTAGCAATGAATCTCCGGCAGAGAAATTGACTAGTTATGCAACGTTTCATGGTGTATACTTATCTGTTTTGGACTTAGGTTGTGGACATCTGGAAGGTTATAATCATAGCTTCTAGGTCTTACTGACATGAACATTGCTTCAGTCTGAGTACACAGACCGGTGATGGACCTACAACAGGTGACAGTGGAGTCCACTGTTTGTGTCCTGAAGAAGCACATCCGCAGACCTGGCTTGAGCCTTGAACACCTGAATTGCTGCCATAGTCGCCAGAGGTGGAAAGCAAGACAGTTTCTGGCTAATCCAGTTATTGACTTTTCCTATTGACCTTGCAGACTGTGCTGTTGGAGCATCCATATGACCTATGTTTATGTTTTGTAAAGCGCATGGCTGCCCGAGGGCTTCCCCGCATGGTGAGGGCTGTTGTAAGAGCTATGATCATGAGTACACTAGCGGGGAAACATCCAAGTCTTTAGGTTTTTTCTAAAAGAGGTTTCATTCGGTAATGACCTGAGGTCAAGTGGAAGGGTGTTCCACAGCCTTGGTACCAGATGGGCAAATTACCTACCTCCCCATCTTGCCCTTTTAGCTTTGGTTGTCCTGAGGAGCTGCAGCTGGGAGGATCTTAGGTGTCTGGTCGGGGTGTACCTGGATATCAGTTGTCTAATCTTTAGGGGGCCTTTTTTGTTAAAAGTGGGCCTTTTTTGTTAATGGCCCTATTTGCCATGTAGAGGGATTTAAACTTGATTCTGGCTTTGATTGGCAACTAGTGAAGCTGTTTAAACGATTTTTTAAGTGATACGTGGTTTGGGATTTTTAATAAAAGCCTGGCCACCGCATTTTGCACCACTTGGAGTCTCTTTGTTACATATTTCGGCGAGCCCACATGAAGCGAGTTGCCGTTGTCCAGACGTGAGACTATAAGGGACTGGATGACAGTTTTTTTCAAATGAACTGGGATCAGTTCAATAATTTTCCTAATCATTTTGAGTAGCGAGAAGGAAATTCCTGATAGTTTATTAGTTTGACAGTCCATTGCGAGTGTGTCCTCCAGCCAAATTCTCAGATTTTTTATGACAGGTTTGGGGACTGGTGGGTCGCCCATATCATTAGGCCATTGAATCAGGGGTGTGTAAATGGCAAGGTTTCCCAAAATCATAAGCTCCATCTTTTCACCTTTTAGCTTCAAGCAACTGTTTGACATCCATTTTGCCACCTTCTCAAGACTGTCAATAAGCTGATGGTTTCTTGAATTCGGGCCATTTGTCAGAGACACTATCAGCTGGGGGTCATCTGCATAAGACACCGCCGATATGTCAGACTCCTGCACTATGTTGGCAAGCTGTCGCACGTAAATGTTAAATAGTGTAGGGCTCAGAGACGAGCCCTGTGGAACACCACAGGTGATTGGTAAACGATCTGAGAAACAGTCCCTTTCCATTACTTAAAAAGATCTGTTCTCTAAAAAAGAGGTGAGCCAGTCCATGGCTTTACCCTGAATTCCTACTTCTCTTAGTCTGTCTTTTAAGATGGCGTGATCCAAGGTGTCAAAAGCTGTGCTAAGATCGAATAGGAGAATAGCGGCCGACCCGCCGTCATCTAATAGCGCCATCAGCTCCTCTGTGACCACCAATAATGCTGCCTCTGTGCTGTGGGATGCGCAAAAGCCCATCTGAGTGGGGTGGAGGTTGTCATTAGTCTCCAAAAAATTGTCTAATGTGTGATTTACATGTTTCTCCAAGAGTTTGCCAAGAAACGGCAGGAGGGAGATAGGGCGCAAATTACTGAATACTGTTGGGTTGAGGTTAGCTTTTTTTTGTAATCGTCTGATGACCGCATGCTTCCAAGGTTTGGAGACCAGAGCTGTGTCTAGTGACAGGTTAAGCAGTTCCGTTAAAGATGGCAGAACAATATCCAATGCATTAGCTAGGATATGTGGGGGGATGGGTCAAGAGCAGAGCCAGATTTGGTCGCTTTAATTAGGTTGAGAACATTCTCTTCCTCCAGCCTAGGGAATTGAGCTAGCCACTTCTTGTCAGCCTTCTGTGAGTGTTGTGAACAGTTGTGAAGCTGATTTGAAGAGGCTAACTATTGCATTCTGCAGCTTGAAGCATGGCTCTGAAGGATCCCGCCACTGCCTCAGGTTGGAAAGTAAATGAACTTGGTTCTTTGCGTCCCTCGTGGTGGTATCCAGAATGCCCATCCAGCACGACCCCCAGTTTTCATAAATGCTTACTTACCATAGCAGAGCCGGGTTACATTACGCTCTGTTAGCACATCATAACCAGTGGCCACTGCATGGCATCTCTTCCCCAGTCACCAATTCCATCCATCTACGGTGCACGGTGCAGTGGCAAGCCAGTGTCTGGTGCCCTCACACCAGTGTTTGGTTCCACTCCAGCAAGTGTGTTCATGTACTGGGCTGGAATGGGACGCTCTCTCTTCCGTTCTGTGTTGATGATATCTGGGGTTCCTCTTTCTTTAGGTTGCAGTCCGTGTCGTGCCTTGAGTATTTCTGCATCTCCGGAGCGCACTTTATCACTCTAAAGATTTCTTTGCCTTGAGCAATCATTACAGAGCTCGCTAATTATGAAAGGGCTCTCCTTCCTACCAGGCAGCCAGAATAGATCTTAAAATGACGACTTGGCTCTTTCTTCTATTTTTAAGTATATGGTATCACTTTTCTGTTTGCATGTTTATATATATACAAACAGCCCTCCAAAAACAGCACACCTGAGGCCAAGAATGGAGCACGCAGGGTGTTTGTGAAAGCCTGGAACTGATGTGCTGTGCAAAGTCGCCTCTGAAGAAAGTGCGTGAATGCACTGAAACGCGTCAGGCGGATGGACATATTAAGCGGAGTTGTAACCTTGTTCTTTGGAATAATAAAAGTTGTTACTTACCAGCTGGAGGAGTGCGTCTTCATGCAGGGGCATCTTTGGTAGAAATATATATATATCCAACTCTGCTTGTTCGCGCAGCAACCCGAGCCACTTTCAATGGCGGGCCGTGACGGGGTCGCGAGACCCAAACATTCCAACAATAGAATCCAAGAAACCATATGCCACGGCCACAAAGTATCCTTTCAGCGTGATTTTATTTCTTTCGCCAAGTCACTCTATGCGTTTCGGAGTCCTTATCTTTGCTCACGAGTAAGAGTGCAATGCAAATCATAGTGTTTTAAACAAAACATGTGACACACCTCTAAACAATTAACAGTGAAAACAGACTTGACGGTGTTTTTAACATTCACGGAAGAAATGGCAACACATTACTCAAACATTTACTGCAAAATTAATCTAGTGCAGTCAATTTCAGTAGAGATACATTGTCAATTAAACAAACTCAAAAGTAAAATTCGCAAGTGCGTGTTTGCCAATGTTTCTTGGAACCGCTAAATATACAGAAACGGTACTCGAGAGATTGGTTTTAAACAAAATAAAATGACACTAACAAGTGCGCTACTAGGGCAACTTAAAAATACATGTCCGTTTTTTTAAGAGGTAACACATGGCGCCGATTCAAGACGGGACCATGGACATACTATAGCCCTTGTGGGCTTAAGTAAGTTCAACAAAGGAGCATTGCATCCCATTTCAAGATATACACAAAGCCCCCATGTCACATTATTTAAACCAGTACGGGCAGCGAAATTACTCAATCTCAAATGCCTAAAGTTTCACGTATCGCCCCAGTGGGCCCACTCCAACCCATTGTATCTAACCCTAGTGGGTAATTTTAACCAACTAAACTGACAAATCTCTATTAACAACACTCGTATCTCATATTCACATAGAACGATATTATCACTCGTTTTGCCTTCCTCTTGCTGTTTGTAACACACCAGAGACCTGTGAAAAATAATAAAAATAACAATAGGTGAGAAACCATATCAAGTGTAAATATACTTTTACATTCACTAAAATTACTATGTATAAGATAAGTGAGGAATAAAAACATTCTTAAAAACAATTGTTTTAACAGCACAGCAGTTCAAAATAGTAAAACTAAAGAGAAACAAAGCAATAAGATCATCCTAAATGCACTGACAGCACCTCATCACTATTGTGTCCCTCTGGGTGCATTGTGTGGTATTTAATAATCCTTTTCGATTCAAGTCGTCTAAGCTCTTGCACTCGATCACCCCCTCTTTCTCTAACAGGGATATTGTCTAAGACACAGAAGGACAATAATGAACTGTTTTGATTGTGGTGGGTTGCAAAATGTCGTGCTACCGGGTATTGCTTGTCGTTGTGTTTAATTGCCCTCAGATGCTCTAATATGCGTTTCTTAGCCTTGTGAATCGTACTTCCAATATAGTACTTATCGCAAGGGCATCTGAGGGCATAAACAACTTACTCAGTGTTGCACGAATAGTGTCTCAGAATTTTAAACGGTTTGCATTGAGGACAGTCGTACCTCCTTGCAGTTGCTACTATACTTACAAGCCTTACACCTGCCACATGTAAAAAAAAAACCCTGTATAGTACTCTGTCTTTTATCTGATGTGATAAGTGCTTTGCAGATGGTGTCTTTTAAAGACTTGGCCTTTCGATAAGTTATTTGTGGATAGTCTTCCACACATTTAGCCAGATCATTGTCGGTCTTTAAAACATTCCAGTATTTTTGTAAGGCCCCTCTGACTTTTCTTGCTTGTTTATTAAAAGTAGTAATGAACCTGACCTTGGTCACTGGTTCAACTGCCGTATTCTTCAACAGGTCATTTTTCTCTCTCAATAGGTCATTTCTGTCGATTCTTTCTACTTCTAAACACGCATTTTTAATACACTTATAAGTATAGCCTCTAGCTTGAAAACGTTCGCACATGGTTCGACTCTCTTTATCATAATCCTCCTTTGTACTACAATTACGCTTAGCTCTAAGGAGTTCACCCAGGGGAATTCTCCTGATGAGACTCTCCAGGTGACAGCTCTGGGCATGAAGCAAGCTATTTCCAGCTGTCTCCTTTCTAAAGAGAGCTGTATTTAGCTTATTATCTTTGACTGTTACTTTGAGGTCTAAAAATTCGATTGTTTCAGTGTTCAAATGGCTTGTAAATCTTAAATTCAAAGTGTTTTCATTGAGTAGTTTGACAAACTCCGTTGCTTCTTCAATACTACCTTCCCAGACACAGAATATGTCATCTATATACCGAGCCCATGCTCGGACATGCATTTTGTACTGGGCAAGGTTACTGACCACCTGCTCCTCCCACCAGCCCAGGTAAAGACCTGCGAAACTGGGTGCGAAGCAGGTGCCCATCGCCGTCCCAAGTGTCTGCCGGTATATTTGGCCAACAAACATGAAGAAATTTTGTGTCAGACAAGTATAAATCATATCCACAAGCATTTCAGTGTGAAACAAAAACGAAAGAGACCTTTTGTGCAAAAAATGCCTGCAAGCATTTATACCCAAATCATGAGGAATGCTGGTATAGAGGCTATTAACATCCAAACACATGAGTAGAAAACCCGGATTCCATTTCACCTCCTCTATCAGTTTCAAAAAGTCTCCTGAGTCCTTCAAATATGATGGGAGGGTTTGTACCAATGGCTGAAGATAGAAATCTACATATCTGGAGGTATTATCAAGACAACTCCCCCTAGAAGACACAATCGGTCTCCCTGGGGGGTTCGTCTTGTTTTTGTGTAACTTAGGAAGGAGATACAGGGCAGGTAATTTGGATACCTACACCTTAAAAAAATCATATTCCTCTGGTTCTAATAAACCTCTGTCCTTCCATTCCTCCAACTGTTCTTGGTAGTTTTTGTTACTATATATATATTTATATATATTTTACATACTTTGTGGCTGAAAATAAGAATTTAATTCCCCAAAGGCCTGCATTGTCTCATTTCTTCAGCAGCCTTACGGAAGAGGGTCGAGAGCTCTGATATTGTTTGTTGTTGTTTTTAAATAAATGGAAAAAACAGCAGGATTCCACAAATCTAGACTGCTATAGCACACAAAGTAAGCATCATGCATGCCAGCAGCATCCGTATGCACTCCGCCTTTGCACGTGTGTGTAGTGTCGGTGGAAAGATCCCGCTTACCCACCTGTTGCAGCCCCTGAAGATCCCTCTCAGAATCTACTCTTTCTTGGCTGCGCCTCAGCCCTTCCTTGAGGCCTCTGCGTACCTTGCGTTCACCCACTGGCCCTTTGCCAATGAGAAGCCAGCTTCCCCAGGAGGGAACCTCCACTCTCCCACAGCTGGTGTTGAGTCCTCCAGGGTGGAGGGTTTTCACAGCACCGCTAAGTGGACGAGAAAGGAAGCCATCTCCCCATTTAGGAATAAAAGATGTCTGTTGCCAAACGACAACATGCTAAGAAACAACAAATTATAGACGCTATTAGAAAAAGCAGCTTCTGTGGGGACATTATAAGGCAAAAGCTGAATTATTCATGGAAATATGTTAAAGACAGACTCAAAACCGTTGAAATTACGTTACGAATACTTATGAGTGTTATTATGTGTACAAGACCTCGGTGTACCGTGCTGGAGAGAATATTGGCCCATGTGCCCCTCAGACCCCTCTACAGGTTCAACCCTTCATGGTTCTCTGTGCCTCTCCTATACAATGCCCCACTATGTGCCAGTGCATCACGAATGACGCAGAGTCTTGGTGGGTACAGCAGCGTGGTTGATGCAAGGGTCAGCAAAGCTCAATGTCTCGCCAAGGCAACGGTTGGCAACCCTTGCACTTATAACACATGGTCAGGATTTCAACCACAGCCCGATGTTTTCTGCCTGCCTTTGAGGCCAGGTGCAGTTATGTATTCGAAATTTTAACTGAGAACTGTTACATGTTCACACCTTAACACGAGCAGAATTAAAATCTATGTCAGAAAAGTTCTCTCTAGACTCCTCAATGTCCAAGATTCAGCGGGTCGTTTCTAGGTTTCCCTGCAGATGACACTCCCTACTGCATTTGGCAGTGGCGTCTCTGTACCGGGTACGATGTGCTTTGGTGGGACGCGTTTCACTCCGGATCTGGCTGAACAGGGACGGTGTGGGCTCTGGGTCTAGCATCTCCAGGTCTCGTTAAATGCCCCCTGCTCCTGGGGATGGGGTTCGGATAACGGACGTTTCCAGACTTGTGTCTGCGTCTCCAGTACCAGTAAGAGCAGCCGCCGGAGGCTACTGCAGTCTGTTTGGCAAGGACACATGATGAGGTGCCCATGTGTCCGTCACATTGAAAAAGAACTACAAGGCCCCCAACGCAGCGGGATACAGAACAAGGGGAGTGGATATTGATCCTTGGTATGGAAGACCCCAGAGCATGGAGGGGGCGCTGAGGCTGCGGCAGGATACACCAGGCCGCGGAAGGAAGGGGCTCGCGCCTCCATTTCCTCCTGCTCAGGCAGTGTTCATTCACTGTAATCTGCCATTTTAACATTGACGGATGGCCCCCGGCCGGCCGAGCGTCGCCTCTTGTACAGACCATAAAGCATGGGGACAGCTTAAATATGGACCTGCTCAGTCGGGGCCTGCGGTCATCTGTCTTTCTGCCGGTAACACAGGTGCAGCACGGCTTGCGCCAAATGAACACATTTAGGGGTGGCCGCGCGCTTTGATAACTCGGATCCTTTTCTTCCAGGGCACGCGCCGTCCAGTGTGCTGATTTAGGCGTTCGGTGTTCACTGGGGCCGCCGACTCTCTTCCATCAGTTCAATCCCGAGTACAAAGTGTATCAGCAAACGTAATGCGCCATATTTATATCTGTTATTCGTCAAAGAGCCCTCACAGCTTCTTATTCGTCGGTTGATGGAGCTGACATCACTCCAGCAAGCCAGACAGAAAACGATGTCAGCTGTGTCGACCGTGCTTCTGGTGTAAACGAGAGCTGATCCGGGCAGTAGAAGGCAGAAAAGCAGCTATTCTCACTCTGCGGCTATTGGTTCTCTGGAATCCCTACTTGGCCTTCCTATTGGTCCACATTCATGTTCGCCCTGTCCTATCACTGCCTATTGGTCCACCTCTTAGGTCGAGCCTGGTCTATCCATGCTTATTGCTCCACTTTGAAGACCCGCCTTGGTCTGTCCCTGCCTTTTGTTCTGCCTTGAAGGTCGGCCTAGTCTACTCCTGCATGTTGGTCCACCTTGGCCTATCCCTGTCTATTACTAGCCTTGGCCTAGCCTATCTCTGCCTGTTGATCCTCCTTGGTCATCACCTCTATCTATACCGAATTTTTCACTTGAAAGTTTGCCTTTTCACAGCCTGTATTCTCACTTAAGGTTTAACAAGAGGAGCAGAAAGGCCAACCTCTGCAATTACTGTAACAAAGTGAGTAGAGAGGTCCAATCTATTTGGCCAGTGTAACAGGGCAAGCAGGGCGATCAGCCTCGGTAGCCAGTAGTGACAAGGGGTAGGAGAGTGAGTATACACCTCGGTCAGAGTAACAATGGAGCAGAGCGGTCAGCCTCTCAGCCAGTATAACAAGGGCAGGAGAGATAGTATACTCCTTGGTCAGAGTAACAAGGATGGAGAGCAGTCAGCCTTCTCCTCAGTCAGGGTAACAAGGGGAGCAGAGCCTCTGCAGCCAGCATAACAAGGGTAGGAGAGCTAGTATACTCCAAGGGGGGCTGCAGGTCAGCCTCCTCCAAGGTCAGAGTAATTATACTATACAATATGATTTGTAGAGCGCATGGTGACCTGAAGGCATCCATCCCAGTGCTGTTTCGGAGAGGTGCACCTTACAGAACAGTATGGCAATAAGGGAAGATGACTATTTGAAGAACCTAGTTTTGAGGGCTTTTTGAAAGTGTGGTTCATTGTCTGTTGCTCGAATAGCTAGGGGAAGAGAGAGCTAGAGCTTGGCTGCATTTAAGCTGAAAGATCTTCCTCCACTTCTGGCTCGTTTAACCCTGGGAACTGTAGCCAGATAGAGAGATGAGGATCTAAGAGATCTATTGGGGATGTAGGGGCAAGCAAACTGGTGTAGAATAGGTGGGCTTTGTCCTTGCAGAGCACGATGGATAATGCAAAGTGCTTAGATTCTATTCTTTGCGAAATGGGGAGCCAGTGAAGGTCTCTCAAACCCTGTCTGATTGCAATTTTGGTATCCCAAATAACATGCATGCGGCCACATTTTGCATGACTTGAAGTTTGCGTGTCACTCCTTTACGAGATCCTAGGTACAATGAGTTGCCATGGTCTAAATGCGAGAGAACAAGGACCTATACCACTACCTGTCTAGAGTTCTGTGGGAGCAGGATCTTGTGCAGCATCCTTAACAATCCAAAGCAACTAGCCGAAATTTTGATGGCCTGGGCTTCCATCGTTGGTGTTTTCACACCACATCCCTAGACTTTTTATAACCATCTTAGGGACTGGAGGGGGGGGCAAGGCTAGTATGCCAGCCTAGGACTTGTTGAATGGCGGAGTTGTTTCCTAGGATCATAAGTTCTGTTTAGTTCTATTGAGCTTAAGGCAGGACTTGTTCATCGAGCTCCAGACAAGGTCCAAGTGTGGATAGAGAGGTATCCGAGTCTGGAGCAAGAGAGAAGACCAGCTGGGTGTCGTCTGCATTGAAAAGTATTGATATCCCATAGGGAGCTATAATGTCCGCCAGTGGTTGCAGATATATATTTGAGTATTCGACTTGGTGGGGACCCTTACGGGACCCACAAGTAACCGGCATGGCTTCTGATAAAAAGTCCTTATCAAAGATTTGGAATGTTCATTCCCTCAGAAAGGAACTCACCCACTTGTGGAGAGGTGTGGTGCAGCGGCCAGGGCAGCTGACTTCGGAGCACAGGGTTCACGGTTCGATCCCCGGCTCCGGAGGCAGCTCAGCTCAGCACCATGTGACTCTGGGCAATAGCTCACTTAATTTCCACTCCGGCCCCCAGCGCCTTGAGACCCGTAAGGGTGAGTAGCTGCGCTATATAAAAACGGACTTACTTCAGGGATTTTCCTGTGATACTGACCTTACCGACCTGATCTAGGAGCGTGGAGTGGTTCGCGGTATCAAAGCCCGCACTAAGGTTTCAGGAGTATATCGATCCAGTCTCCTTTTAGCCTCCTCAACCACAGCCAGAAGAGCAGTTTCTCTGCTGTGTTTGGGCCGGAAGCCCTTTTGCATGTGGTGGAGAATGGAGTTGGCTTCCAAGAAATCTGACAGACATTTGTTGACATATTTTTCTACCATTTTGCTAAGACCTGGGAGTGGGGAAATTGGACGATAGTTTGGGAGTGTGTTGTGTTTCAGCCGAAGGAGGGTTTTTTTACATTCAAGAAGATTTTGTGCCCTCAGGAGCTTGAAAATGACGTGAATTCTGCTCACCTGGGGCAGACAACTTTCAGTATCCATTTGAAGAAATTTCCATGTGCAGTGTGTCCTATAGTGGCAACCGGAAGCTAGGGTCCTGATTTAGGGCTGGCTGAAATGCCAGATCCTTTGATTTCCTTAGTGACTTTTGCCTTGTGACTTATGAATCATGAGAGTAATCCACCGGTGGTAATTCCTTCCCCGTTGGGATACTGTTGTGAAAGAACTTCCACAAGTGGATCCTGCTTTGGACTTAGGAGTTTCTCCAGATATCAAAGAGTTTTCCACATCCACTGACTCCACCCCAGGCCGTGGCAGTATTAATCTTTCTGCAGGCTAGCAGTCCTTAGCTGACTGACTGAATTTTTATAAAGCGGACTATTGCCGAGGCGTCTTGGCGCTGAGATGTGTGCAATCCAGGAAAAAGCTGATAGATTTAAAGCTTGGTGAAGAGCCATGTTTTTATCATTCTTCTGAAAAGAGTCCTGCTAGACTGTAGTCGTATCTGTATGGGGAGAGAGTTCCACAGTTTAGCCGCTTGGAATGAGAAACCCTTTCCTCCCCACCTGACTCTTCTTATCTTGGGGAGATGTACCAGTCCAGTATTAGTGGACCTTAGGCAGCGTAATGGCACATAACTGGGAAATAATGGTTGTAAAGCCACCGCACCTCCTCCATATAAGGCTTTATGCACTAGACAGAGGGCCTTAAAATCCACTCGCCGTCGAATTGAAAGCCAGTGGAGCAGCTTTATACTGGCGGACGTAGGATGGTGTTTGGGTAGATCAAGCAATACCCGCGCTGCCGCATTTTGGAGTGACTGGAGTTTGGAAAACTGCCTTGCGCCTGCTCCCAGGTATAGAGCGTTGCAATAGTCTACTCTCGACAGAACTAGAGCTCCGACTACCGTTTTCCTTAATGAAAAAGGAATGATAGGAAGAATCTTACGCAAGACTTTCAGCGTAAAGAAGCAAGCCGAAGACACTTTATTTATTTGTGGGGCGAGCGTTAGGTCTTTATCGATCAGGAAGCCTAGATTCCTTGCCTTAGACACAGGAGCAGGGCATGTTCCGGCTTCAGGGGGCCACCATAGATGGCTCCAAACCGAAGGTTTCTGACCAAACTCTACAACCTCGGTTTTTTCCGTATTAAGTTTCAGAAAGTTAGTGTTCATCCATGCCATCAGTGCTGTAAGGCAATTGTGGAACCGTTCTGCCGTCATATCCACGCTTTGCGTAACTGACACCACTAACTGGGTGTCATCCGCGTACGACACAAGCATAAGACCGTGGTTTTTTATTAGTCTGGCTAATGGGGCGACGTATATATTAAACATAGTCGGGGACATGGCCGAACCCTGGGGAACTCCACCTGAGAGAATTAACTTTCCTGACTGAAGTCCATCCCAGTGAATTAGTTGTTCCCTGGATGCCAGGAATGATGTTAGTAAGGCTAGAGCCTTGTCCCTGATGCCAGCAGCCTTCAGCCTTCGCACTAATACTGCATGGTTTACAGTGTCGAAAGCTGCGGTTAGGTCAAGCAGTATGAGGGCGGCCCTACCACCTCCATCCATCACCTTGCGGATCTCTTCCGTCGCCATAATCAAGCATGACTCAGTAGAGTGCCGAGATCTGAAGCCATGCTGGGTGGAGTCCAGGATGTTATTCTGATCCAAATATTCAGTTAATTCAGAGTTCATTGCTTTCTCCAGGATCTTGGAGGGTAGAGGGAGGCAGGATATTGGGCGATAGTTTTTGGTCTCCAAGGGTTCAAGCGTGGTTTTTTTAGTATAGGTCTGATACAGGCCTTTTTCCAACGCAATGGAAAGACCCCTGAACTCGTAATCTCATTTAGTAGAGGGGTCAGAGATGAACTGATCTCCTCCGGCGCAAGATGTAAAAT
Source organism: Calotriton arnoldi (assembly GCA_963921515.1). NCBI lineage: Eukaryota > Metazoa > Chordata > Amphibia > Caudata > Salamandridae > Calotriton > Calotriton arnoldi. Next base: position 2,095,250 of record CAWUFW010000444.1, read on the forward strand.
GTACGGGGGGCAGGGGTCAAGGGGGGGACCCGGACTTGGTTTGCAACAAGTCTACAACTTGTTCTTCCCCTAACGCTGAGAACCGTGATAAACTACACTGAGGTGCAGTATCTCCCCTCCATGCAGTTCACCCCAGGCGCTTCTGCTGTGTTCAGGAGTTCATTATAAACTGTCTGGACTTTGTTTTGAAAGAAAACAGCCATTTTGTCCACAAAGTTTTGGTCAGATGAAAACATAGAATCCCGCGGGCACTTTGACAAAGCAGTTACAGTTTTAAATAATTCCTTAGAGGAATTGGTAGCCTCCTGAATTTTAGAGGTAAAATATACCGTTTTAGCTTGTTTAATAGCAATCTTATATTCCTCTAAGGCTATGCTGTAGTCTTTCCTATGTTCCATGCTTTAGTCGGATCTCCAAATACGTTCCTTACGTCTACATTTGACTTTGATTTGTCTGAGCTCAGCCGAGTACCAGAGTGACGAAGCTTGCCTTCTCCTAGGATGCTTAATCACTTCCGGTGCCAGCCTGTTTGCTGCATGACTTAGCCAATTTTCAAAGTTAGTGGCTGCCACATTGGAGTCCGCTATAGCTGGGGGGGTTCCTCGCCAACGCTGTGATCAATTCATTTTTTGGGATTAATTTCCAAGGGCGTAATTTGACCAAGGAAGGTCTATTCCTGCGACACTGCTGGTTGTTAAGATCTCGACATTGAAATAGACTGCGGAGTGATCTGACCAAGGTACTGGTCGCACACTTTTCACTTCAATTAGTTGATTGTTGGTAAAAATACCATCCAGCGTATGGCCCGCTTGGTGCGTCCCCTGACCTTGACTGGTAGGTCGCTCCCTCACCACACAGCTCCGTCTGTGTGCCCTGCTGCTGCCCCTGATTGTGCTAGTTTTTCCTTTCTGTGACCCCTTGCTGCCCCTGATTGTGCTAGTTTTTTTTCCTTTCTGTGCCCCCTTGCTGCCCCTGATTGTGTTCGTTTTTTTTCCTTTCTGTGCCCCCTTGATGCCCTGATTGTGCTCGTTTTCCCTTCTGTGCCTGTTTCCCGCCGCTGCGCCTGCGGCCCGCCCCTCACTGCCCATTCGCTGCCCCATTCCCTGCTCCTCCCTCCCACCTCCCCATTTATGGCGGCCGCTAGTGCGGCCGCGCAGCGGATCGTGCGCAGCAGGCGCGCCGAAGGCGCCCCTAAGGCAAGCCCGTCCGCGCCGTGACCGCGCCCAGCGCCAGACCCCTGGTCCGGGCATCCCCGCGCCCGCCACATCAACAGACGCCGATACGACGCCAGCACCCTCCACGCACTCAACCCCGGAAAAGATCACGCCTGCTACCAGGCCACCCCGAAGCGCACCCAAGGGCCCTTCACCTGCCGGAACTGCAGCTTCGCCAGCACCCGCCCCGCCAAACCACCGCCCAGGAAAGAACCCAACTACCTCAGATGCATCCTCCTCAACACCCGCTCCGCCCGCAAACACGCCCTCGAACTCTGGGACCTTCTCGACTCAACCTCCCCAGACGTCGCATTCCTGACGGAGACCTGTCTGAATCCCGCTTCAGCCCCCGACATCGCCATTGCCATCCCGGACGGATACAAGATCACCCGCAGGGACCGCACCAACGGAGTCGGAGGAGGCATCGCCATCGTCCACAGGAACACCCTCAGAGTCTCAACCAACACCGACTACCTCCTCAGCACCGCCGAACACATGCACTTCCAGATCCACACCGATCCCAACACCACCCTCAGAGGAACCCTCATCTACAGACCCCCGGACTCCCGACCACAGTTCAGCGATTCCATCGCTGACTTCGTCAGCACACACGCCATCGCCTCCACGGACTACATCCTCCTCGGGGACCTGAACTTCCACCTCGAGAACAAGGACACCAACTCCACCACCCTGATCGACAACCTCGCCACCCTCGGACTCAGACAGCTCGTGACTACACCCACCCACGCCGCCGGCCACACGCTCGACTCCATCTTTTCCGCAAGCCCACACGTCTCCTTCAACCACACCTCCGAACCCCACTGGACTGACCACCACTGCATCCACTTCACCTACAGGAAGCCCACCACGCACCACCGCACCGAACAAATGCCTCGCCGCTGCTGGAGCAGAGTCACGGAAGACCAGCTAACCACAACCCTCGCCCTGAGCCCACCCGCCGAACCCTCCGACACCGCCGCCCGCAACCTCAGACAGTGGATCGACGACTGCGCCAACACCTCGCCCCGCTCAAGAATCCGCCCAACAGCCACACCAGCAAGAAAGCCACCTGGTTCACCGAAGACCTCCAGGCCTCCAAACGAACATGCCGAAAACTGGAGAAGATCTGGCTCCACGAACGGACAGCGGACAGCTACGCCGCCCACAAGAGCGCCACCCGCAGTCACCATCACCTCATCAGATCCGCCAAAAGGGCCTCACTCAAAGACCGCCTAGACAACAACGCACACAACAGCAAAGAGCTCTTCAACATCGTGAAGGAACTCTCCAACCCCAGCTCCAACACCAACGACATCCAGCCGTCGTCGAGACCTGTGCGACTCACTGGCCACCTTCTTCCACCGCAAAATCGCCGACATCCACGACAGCTTCAACACCACGACCGCCCCGGCAACCACCGAGACCACTGCCCCCACAACCACCAACCGCCTGCTCTCCTGGACCAACATCAACGACGAGGACACCAGCGAGATCATGAACACCATCCACTCCGGTTCACCGCTAGACCCGTGCCCTCACCACATCTTCAACAAAGCCAGTACAGCCATCGCGCCCCATCTCCGGAAAATAATCAACATCTCCTTCGAGACAGCAACCTTCCCGGAAAGCTGGAAGCACGCCGAGATCACCGCCTTACTCAAGAAACCCAAGACAGACCCCAAGGACCAAAAGAACTTCAAACAACTGACCCGCTACCTCGAGGAGAACAACATCCTGGACCCTTCCCAGTCCGGCTTCCGCAGCAACCACAGCACCGAAACCGCCCTCATCGCCGCCACCGATGACATCAGGACCCTGCTAGACAACGGAGAAACAGCAGCCCTCATCCTCCTGGACCGATCAGCCGCCTTTGACACGGTCTGCCACCACACACTACGAACACGCCTTCACGACGGCGGGATCCAAGAGAAGGCCCTGGACTGGACCACATCCTTCCTTTCCGGCAGAACACAAAGCGTCCGCCTCGCCCCCTTCCGATCCAAGGCCACCAAGATCATCTGCGGCGTACCCCAAGGCTCCTCCCTCAGCCCAACGCTGTTCAACATCTACATGGCACCCCTCGCCCACGTCGCCCGACAGCACAACCTCAACATCATCTCCTACGCCGACGACACCCAGCTGATCCTCTCCCTCACCAAAGACCCTCACACACCGCCAAAGCCCACCTCCACGAAGGAATGAAGGCCGTCGCCGAATGGATGAGGACCAGCCGCCTGAAGCTGAACTCGGACAAGACGGAGGTCCTCATCCTTGGTTCCAACCCTTCAGCCTGGGACGACTCCTGGTGGCCAACATCACTGGGAACAGCCCCGCCACCCACCGACCACGTACGCAACCTAGGGGTCATCCTCGACCCCACCCTCTCCATGACTAAGCAGGTCAACGCCGTTTCCTCATCCTGCTTCAACATCCTCCGAATGCTCCGCAGGATCTTCAAGTGGATCCCCACCGAAACAAGAAAAACAGTCACCCAGGCCCTCGTCACCAGCAGGCTGGACTACGGAAACGCCCTCTACGCAGGAACGACGGCTAAGCTCCTGAGACGGCTGCACGCATCCAGAACGCCTCTGCACGTCTTATCCTCGACATCCCCCGACGCAGCCACATCACACCCCACCTGAGAGACCTGCACTGGCTCCCTGTCAACAAGAGGATAACCTTCAAGCTCCTCACCCACGCACACAAAGCACTCCACAACTCCGGACCAGCCTACCTCAACAGGCGACTCAGCTTCTACACCCCCACCCGCCAGCTCCGCTCGACCAGCCTCGCCCTCGCCACAGGCCCCCGCATCCGGGAAACGACCGCCGGCGGCAGATCCTTCTCCCACCTCGCCGCCAAGACCTGGAACACCCTCCCCACCAACCTCCGACAGACCCAAGACCTACTGGCCTTCAGAAGACTCCTCAAGACCTGGCTCTTCGATCAGTAGCAGCACCACCCCCCTCTTCCCCCAGCACCTTGAGACCCTCGCGGGTATGTAGTGCGCTTTATAAGTGACATGATTGATTGATTGATTGATTGGCTCTGATATAATCTGACTCAGCCCATAGCCAGCTAAGTTATCTGTCAGGCAGGATGTGTCTGAGTCATTATTAGCTTCTAAGTGAAAGTTAAAATCACCCAACACCGAGAAGGTTTCAGTGTCTAAGCATGATTGCAGCAGGATTGATTGACTACAGTGGGAATTGTCTACAGGGTCCAGTTCTCTGGGAGTCATAAGTGATGATAATTTTTCTGCATACAATGCACTAAGCCACATCACACTCTGGCTTGGTTTGCAATATGTATGTAAACCAACACACTCGCCACCAAGAAACCACACGCACTAACAGTACTTGTTAGACACAGCATTCCATGTGCATCCAACATGCTGCCAATGCCATCTGCTTTTGTGTCCACTGCGCGGTGCCACACAAACGTCTACACAGCCGGGACCAACAGACCAAGGATATATCTCCTCACCGGTTAAAGGGCACAGCATCTTCCAAGGGCTGCACAAGCAACTGGTAAAAGTCCTCCATTGAACCTATCCAACATCAGAATCCTCATCCCACCGCTCTTTGAGTGACACCTCGAGATGGACCACAAGACGGTACACACAGCACATCACAGGATGGCTCAGAGTGGAACCCCAGAACTGCAGGCTGTACACTATAGCAGTATCAGAACGTGACATGGCATACCTGCCAACAATTCATCAAAGGCCTTCACTTTAAGGCTTTATCAGATAGGAAAGAGGCAGTAAGGCAACGAAGCAGACTGATGCAGTAATCTGCATATTACCTTAAGGTCTCAGGTTCAAACTCTGACGGGGCCACTGACATCTTAGTTTTTTCAGGGCCGATAATATGCAGGCCATTGAGTTGGGTACTAGTTTGTATTCCAGCACTTTGAAATATATATGGCAAAGCGCTATATTGTCATTTTTAGGTCTTGCTTGACAGCGCAGCAGTCTACTAGAACGGTGGATTCCTGTATACACAGCCCCCTTCTGCTTGGACTGATCTTGACAATGTAGTTAGTGCCTTACTACGGCCACACCACCATTACCACAACCACCATTACTACCTCATTACCACCACCACCATAACCATCACTGCCACCTTCACCGTGGAGGTGGTGTTATGTTCATGGTGGTCAACTGCACCCATCATTCACGCCCCCACAGTCATCACCATGGCTACCACCAGCACCTTTGCCACCACCAGGGGCGCAACGAGACCCGAACTTTGGGGAGGGGTGGCTAACACTCCCAGCCAGTGCTGGCCCTAGCACTCGTCTCACACGGTGCAACAGTCTTTTTGGCCTGCTCCCCCATTTCCTCCTTCTCCATGTATTCCCTCACTACCACTCAACAACAATGCACCTCATCTCTCTATAGCACGTTTCTGACGAACATTTCATTTTTTTTATAGCGCTACTCATAGTTTACTCACACTCAGTTTTGTGATCTGCATGGTACACGTTCTTTGTAGCAGGCACATTAACCCTCTGCGCTGTGTGGGTGGCAGGAGTGCCCATGTGAGTGCACGGTGAGCGATGCGACAGTGTGAGAGTAGGGTAAGAAGAGTGACTGCAGGGTGAGTGAGGTGACCATATGAATTTGGGTGCGGATGTATATGCAGAGTGGGACGAATGAATGCATGGTTAGTGATGGGTTTGTTAGAGTGAGATTGCAGATTGAGCAGTGAGGGGAACAGGTGAGTAAAGTGTCATATGAGTGCAGGGTGAGTAGTGTGCTCGTGTGACTGCAGGGTGAACAGCACAAGTGCATTGTGAGTGCAGAGTGATCACTCGGAGTGCAGGATGAGTGGGTGAATTGTGTGAATGTATGGTGATCAGTGTGAGTGCATGGTGATCAGTGCGAGTGCTTTGTGTTCGCTGTGAGTACAGGGCGAGAACGAGGAGTGAGTTGTCTGAATGCAGGGTGCATTCCCAGTCACTTGAAGTAACTCAGCATGTTATTGACAGCGGCGTAGGGTTTCAGATACAAGTTAAACTATTGCTATTAGGACATTAATCGGGGATCAAGGGTGGAGGAAATAAATAATGTGCTGATCCTGCAGCAAACTTCCAGTCTTATGATTAGGGTCGCCAGCTCATTATTTTGATGTCCCAGACGGTACAAAACATAAACAGTCACCTAAAGCTGTATTTTCAGCACTTATCCGTGCATACTTCGAACAGCAAATATAAATAGAAAGCACTTTTAATTGTGTTCTAGGGCTGCCTGAATGATCCATGACTGATAATTAAAGGGAACAAAGACCGAAAAGTCACATTACAAATGAATACATATTTTTTTATTTATAACCCTATTTAGTGTCAAGACAAGATCTTTGCAGGCTCTTAAAACAAAACATGGCTGGCATTTTTCTTTTGGCAACCCTACTTTATATTCCTTTTCATGAAATGCATTCTCACACTATGGCAAGGGAATAGGCAGAGTTGGGGCCCAGGGGGTACTGGAACCAGAAAAAAAACTAAGCCTCGGTAACCAGTTTACAAAGGTATGTAAATATGCAAATTGTCTTAAAAGACCTGTCAAAAACTTGGGCATGCCGGAGATAAGACTCCAGACACTGCCCAGCCGAGCCCACAGCAGCTCAATCTGAGACACATGACGGGGGGTGAGGGAGGTGGGGGTGGAGGACCCAGCCCTTTTAGCCCTAAGGGTGTTGCGCACCTAGCCACCACTATTACTAACATTACTATTCCATCGCCAGTACTACCACCACCGTGAGACGTTCCCTTGTATTTGCAAGGGCTTTGCTTGTTTGGCAGCGTTCTCTGTGTGTTTAAGAGATGGTGATGTAGCATTGTGTGTGAGTCATTCTGTGTGCGCTATTAGTATAAAAACTACCATTGGCAAAGTCAATATGTCTAGATCTAATGTGGTAAACTCATGAAGATACCATTCCCTTGTTCCCTTGTTTGCAGGTGTTACCACAATATAGAGCTATGGACTTTTTCAAATGCTTGTTATGGTGATACCAGTAATATGTTAGGAGGCACTGACGGACGTATTGCATACATCTCATATTGTGCAATGACGTTAGACTATAGGTCATAGGGAAGAGAGTAGGCCGGGGTTAATACAATGGAGAGCAGCAATAGGGGTCTGCATCGCACCCTTGCTCAGCACCATGGGCAGCAGTGATGGGGGTTCGGGTGAGATCGGCCTGAGTAGTTCAGCACCTTAGGCAGCTGCCCGGGGACGCTGTGTATAATCCACTGCATGTGCGGGCTCCCATGTAAGCCCCAGTGGCTGCAGCAGGGACACTGGGGGCAGTAATCCGGAATCAGCACCCCGGACAGCTGCAGGGGCACGTGGGTCTGTAATGAGATCTGCTGACTGGCCGCTGCAGTTCAGCACCATGGAGAGCAATGGGGGGGAGACGGGGTTATAGTCTTGACTATTGACTGCGGATGGAATCAAACCAGCTCAGCACCGTGGAGAGCAACAGTCATGTAATACGAATGATAGTACATGGGAAGGGACCCATCGAGGCCTTATGCACACAACACATTCTGCACACCAAAGAACATTTCCTTCCCCCAAGGACAGCCTGAGAACAAGCAGTTTCGGGTATTGGATTAGAGATATCACAATCTCAGCCCGAATTTTATTTCACAAACAACTCATTCAAACAGGATATTTGTGATCACATCAAAAAGTATTCACCCGATTTTTAAATAGACCTCCAGAATTTAACATAGTCAGCTAGACACCGAGTCACCCATCCCCATCTACCTCCCCGTGTAGAATATAATGGGGGCTCCTGGTTTACCACCCGCCCCCCCCCCGGCACCTCAATTTCCACTCCAAATCCGTATTCCCTCTCCGACGCAGAGATCCCTCGTTCCAATCTGTTACCAATTACACGAAGTCCTGATTCTAGAATCAAGCAAAGGCCGACCCAGCCCAGAAAAACCCTACCTGGTTAGTCCCCAAATCATTTGGGCGCAAGTCTGGGCAACCGGACCATGCCTTAATCGCATGGGGCAGACCGCATCCTCCCACCCACAATGGGCCCATGTTGAAAAGGTGCTAATACGCATGCGTAAAGGAGGGTAAGGTCTACAGAGAGACTGTCCAAACCCTCCTAAATAGCAGCTTCTATAATGAATGCCGCCAACACCCCCTTTGAGATCCCAGTGGCACTGCTCTCGTATGAATATTATTTGTGTGACTTACCAAGGGTGGCCTGAAGTGTCCCCACCAACCATGAACTCACCCGCCCCAATACCTTGTATTGGGGTGGGTGATGTCATGGTTGGCCCAGCCTGTGCAGGTAAGAGCGGTGAGGCCGGGTTGGGGGGGGATTCAACTGATGACCACGAGGGAAAATTAAGTAAATAATTAATTTTCCCTCGTCGTCGTCTGTCGGAATCCCCCCCACTCCCCCCCACCGCTCTTACCTGAAGGGGCAGCTGCTGGAAAGGGCATTTGATAAACGTGACTATTCCGGCAAACAGAAAAGAAAGTTGACATTGCAGCCAAGGTGAAGCAAAGCACACTACCAAAACAGAGCAACAACTAACTCCTACAAAATATACACAGCACTTTCCAATGAGGGCTGAGAGGGTGGGGGGAAAGGCAACGATCCCTGCCCACAACAGCTGCTTCTGGCGCTGCATGTTCTTGTCGGTGGTGCAAGAGTGGTGACGGCGTCCAGCGAGGAACGCGGTAGGAAAAAGACGTGTCCCAGCCTTGCTAGCACTTTAAACTCAGCTGTGGCCACACCCCTCGACACCCCCGCACCGCCGCGAGATTACCCCGCAACCTGGAGGTGAAATAGTGGCCTCCTCACTGCAACAGGTGGCCCACCATCTTGAAGGTGGCCGGTCCCGTTGTGGCCCTCGCATAGTTGTTGGCTCGCACCAAATAGGGGCGAGCCTCAGGATACTTGCTGCCTGAGCTTAGTACTTGTATACACCATTCTGCCCTTCAAACCACCAGTGTTACACTATGTATAGCACCAGGGGCACGGTGTTTTCTGTGTCTAGCATCGGCCCCCCCCGATTCAGCACAGCAGGCGGCATCAGTGCCTTTGTAATGTACTGCAGCCCCTTCGTTCGAGACCAAGGATGGCAGAGGAAGAGACTGTAAACATATCTGAGCTGGCCAGTGAGGGCGGGTGGGGGCAGTATTGTGTCTGCACAGCGAGGGTGTGGGAGCAGGGTCGGATTGGTAAAGCGGGCGATGGGCCGGTTTCGGAGTTTCAGCTGTGGGCCGCATTTTTGGCCAGCGTGGTGGCCGATATGGGCTGTATCTGTGCTGTTCAGATGCCTCCAGCGGCCCAGTGGGGGGCCTGAGCGACCTTTCAGGAGGCAGGTGGGCCTCCATTACCTCCATTTTAGCAAGGGGGCTGAGATGTCATTCCCAGTCTCTCTCTGGGCTGGCCCATTAATGTATGCAGATTGAGCAGGGAGCCTTAGAAGAAGTGGCCTCACTTATATTCAGGTGTGGTTCACCACTGTGAACTAACCAGTGCACAAAGAGCCTTGGCAACATTTGCATTTATCTCAGTGAATTTAAGAAAGCATGCCTCTTTTAGATAACCTCCCTTCTTTTTTATAATATTTAAAACACCGAAGCAGTGTTTTGTGAAAAGGCGCAATCCGCAAATGTGGGCCACTTTATTGTTAAGGGTGCCCGGGCCTGTTTCTGATCCCAATCCAACCCTGTGTGGAAATAACATAGATATGCAGCCTCTGCAGCGCCCGCCGCTCTCTGGGTCCAATAAATCCGCTTTTAATTCTCAGCACTGTAAAGTCATCACACTAAAGAAACATTTCATACACGCTGCCGCCTCCGATTCCGAAAGACTACACATCACCCTGCGTAAAAGGCATCAAAGATGGGGAAGTGCAGGGCAAGGCAATTAATGAAAGAGAGGGGTTTACATGGAGAGAGCGAATTATACCGGCCCGGGCAGGGACATGATAGCTCTGCATAAATATTTAAAAGCATGTAATCAACAAGGAGGGAAAGAATTATTTAAGGTAATAAATAGGCATACAGGAGGCAACGCCAAGGAAATACATTCAGGTTAAACGTTGGGAAATGGCCTCCAGGCACTTACTGCCTCACAGAATGTGCATGTGGGTGAGTCCAAGAGTCTCTAGGACATGGGCGGAGGCAAGTATCCCCTGGGGTGGGCCCGAATTCAGCAAGGAGGGGGAGGGGTCTACGAGTCGAACAGTGGCAGGAGTTCCTCATTGCCTCCTCTATCCTTCTCAATCCAAATAACTAACATATCCACCACTCAAATTACTTTCATATTTTCACTATACTAATTCACCACTGATCCTTTATGGGTTCGATAGTAGCATGCTACTCGCCATAAAAGCACTTCAACACCTCATCAGGGGTAGCAAGCACTATATAAATGCAAACCATTTTCCTCTTCTAGCCCTCTACTTCTTCTTCATCCAAAAAACCAACATATCCACTGCTCAAATTACTTTCATATTTCACTATACTAATTCACCACTAATCCTTTGTGGGTTCCGGAGTAGCGTGCTACTCCCCGAAAAAGCGCTTTGATGCCTCGTCAAGGGTAGTAACCGCTATATAAATGCAATTGTGGTGCTGTGACTGACAGTGGGCAAATGAAGGACGACTAAACACCTGCTGGAAGGCCTCCGCCATTTATAGGCAAGGCGTGAAGGATGGCACGGCTGTCCTGAAGCCCACTTTGTACACACAGCAGGAAGTGGACACAGTCTCCGGACAGCTGTGGAGAGGGATTTCTTAAGCAGAAGGACTCTTGATGTAAAGTGGTCTAGTGCCACCCAGGCTGGTGATTAAAGGTAAAGTCACCTGTTGGTGAGAGGCAGCAGGCATTGGCTGCACTGTAGCTTTCTATGTGTTTTGAGGGCTAAGGATGCTTCAGTTCTACTGAAAAAGGTCCGGTCCTGTCCCGGCCTTTGAAAGTGAAGTGGTCTCTGTGTGTTAAGCAGCATGGGCCTGTTGCTTAGTCTTGTGGTAGGCATCCCCCTGGCTTGTAGTCTGCACTGCTCGCACTGTAGCATTCCGTGTGTTTGAGGTCTAGAGATGCTACACTTTTGCCTAGCAGGCCACCCAGGCCTGTGATTGAAGATGAAGTGGACTGTGTGTTTTAGACATATCTCTGTTGGAGGAGGGAGATATCCTTCCCACTGGCTTGTCTTAGGCAGTGGCCTGCCTCTATCTTTCTTGTCGTTTAGAGCTGCTGGATTGTTACCGAGGCCCACTTGGCCATGTTCAGGTCTCTGATTTATGATTAAGTGGTCTGTGTGTGTGTTTTACATGTAGCATGGACTTGTCGATTGATCTTGAGGCAGACAGCCATCTGGCTTGTGGCAAGAATTGATCTCACTGTGGCATTTTGTGTTCTTCAGGTCTGAGGTTTCTGTATTTGCACTGAATCCAGTATGGTCCCACCCAGGCCTGTAGTTAAGGTGCAGGCGGTTGCGTGTGTTAGACATCAAGCAAGGAGCTGGTGTCTGGTGTTTCTCTGGCTCTTTATAGGCATCTGTGCCACTCTAGTATACTGTTGCTTGAAGTTTATAGATGCTGTATTGGACCAAGGCCCACCTGCTCCTTCCCCGGTCTGTCTTTTAAGGTATAGTAATCTGCATGTGGTAGGCATGTAGTGTAGCACTATTGTAGTAGATTGTGATAGCCTTTTCTTTGGCATGTGCTAAGTATCAATCGCACTCTGGTGGTTTGTGCTTAATGTTTAGAGATGCTATATTTCAGGAGCTCCATGTTCTGGCCTCTTTGTTTATTGAGGACCTCATTTTGTTATTCTAATTTTTCATGTTTTAGTAGCCATGTCTGGAGCTAAAACATGTGACAGTAGCAGATAAAGGTGAAGTATGGCACAGGGTTAGTCCAGTAGCACAGAATAGAAATGAAGTCGTTGGACAGAGCTGGAAGGAGTTAAATGGACAATTTTCTTTTCAAATGGCTCGCCAATGCAAAAGGAGCAATCAATCACAGAATTTGTAGAGCGCACTACTTACCCGCGAGGGTCTCAAGGCGCTGGGGAGAAAAATGGGGGGGGGGGGTGCTGCTTCTGGTCGAACAACCAGGTCTTGAGTAGCCTCCTGAAGGTCAGCAGGTCTTGGGTCTGTCGTAGGCTTAGTGGAAGGGTGTTCCAGGTCTTGGCGGCGAGGTGGGAGAAGGATCTGCCGCCGGTGGTAGTTCTTCGAATGCGAGGGATGGTGGCGAGGGAGAGGTCGGCGGAGCGGAGCTGGCGGTTGGGGACGTAGAAGAAGAGCCGTCTGTTGAGGTAGGCTGGGCCAGTCTTGTGGAGTGCCTTGTGTGCGTGGATGATGAGTTTGAGCACACATCTTATCAGGACAAAATCCAATTTATTGATCCAAGTGATTTTGATCGGCCAAGGTGCAAAACAATGGAAGTGGAGCCAACATATGTTTTGCCCCCTGTGGCTTTTTCAAGGTGTATGTTCTCTGTATAGGTCCTATTTCCTCTTTAGAAGAGCAACTGGGCGTAGGTCAAGGGTAACACCGCCCTCATGTAAAGGGACAGGAGTTTGCGGTACATAACTGCTGCTGAGTCTGCGGTGTTGCGCAAGTCGGCGTTGTCCCATGGTCTGATATTACTGTAGTCCCGACACACACACATTGGTTTGCACCTGTCAGCAGCCTCCTTTCAAAGGACTCTTCACAAGGGTTTACCGCTCGAGAGGTGAGTGTGGTGCAGCCTGTTGGGGAGCGGGTGCGGGGCTTACAAACCACTCAAGAGGTGAGGGTGCCTGCTGGCAGGGAACGAGGATGGCGGGGCAGGCGGACGGGGGGGACAAACAATGTAAAAAAAATAAAAACCCACTTACATTCTCACGGCCGCCGTATCTCCTCGGCTTCGGTCCCAGAATCAGGAAGCACACAGGATCCCCTTAGCCAATCACAATGCTGCAATGCAGCATTGTGATTGGTCTCTCAGACGGGGACTGGGAACCTGTGCATGTTCCCCACCAGGCTGTGTGTAATACAGCCTGGTGGGGAACATGCAAAGTGCACATGACTGTTTGGCCGGCCAAAGACAGCCGGCCAAACCGTCATGCGCACTTTGAGTGTGCCCACCACTCCTCCTGCTGTGGACCCGACCTGCCCTAACCTAACCCCGTAGTGAAGAAAAATAAAATAAGAACGATGTTATCATTTTTTTCCCCCTTTTTCCTGCTTGAAAGCAGCGGGATGAAGCTACCCTGCCTTAGGGTGGAGCCGCCCCTGGGTGCCTGTCGGGGAGCGGTGTAACAGCAAACAAATGATGGACGGAATGCTGACAATGCAAACATTCTCCCCCAGTCAAAAGATTTGGGTTAAATCCATCGTTCTTTTGCCCACTATGCCATCCCAGTTTGGACCCAGCCATATGCAAATCAGTCTTGACCCTGTGCCCCATGGGAACAGTCCAGACCGAACTGCCAGGCCAGGTCCTCCCTGGACCGGAAACAAGCAGCCTGGGACCGGTTTCAGGGTATGTCACCCTTCTTCAGCCAGGCTAGCTTGAATCCAGTGGCCTGTTAGGTCGCAGTGAGCAAGGGACCCACGTCTGGGCATACCCATAGCACTTAGGGCGAAAAGTGGGTCCTGTGCTCTCCATGCCACTGGAATCAAGCTATCCTGGCTGAAGAGGGGTGAAACCCCGAAACCGGTCCTAGGATGCTTGTTTCCAGTCTAGGGAGGACCTGGCTTGGCAGTTAGGGCTGGACTGTTCCCATGAGGCACAGGGTCAAGACTGATTTGCATATGGCTGGGTTCAAACTGGAATGGCATGGTGAGCAAAAAAACGATGGATTTAGGCCCAGATCTCTGTACTGGGGTGAATGTATGACATTGTTCTGCATTCTGTCCATCAACTGTTGTTTTTGCATTTGTCGGGGAGCGGGGCTTACAAACGGCTTGAGAGGTGAGAGGGTGCGGTGCAGCCTGTCGGGGCATGCGAGGCGAGGGCAGGCCTCTGGAACCCTTGTGCGGTTCTGCACCTTTCACGCAGAACATCGTTGACGATATTAGACCAGTCTCCAAGATGGACGTTCCATTTACATTCCAGCGCATGATGTCATCACTGAGCTGCTTGACGCAGCACGTATGCGCCGCACCTTCTTATACACCTGCCTCATAATCCCGGAACCGCTTAACTTTCTCTTGCCTTACATTCTTAAAGAACTCGTCTCTGTTGCTGGTGGCCGGGTCCTGCCCTCGAGTGGCATGGTGTGTGTGCGCCATCCCTTATCATAACCCGCTCTTACCCCGTCACTCTATCCGATGCCAGCCCGCCTGTCCCCCGCTCCTTCGCACTCGCCCCACCCCGGTGTATTCTGATTTTATGTGCACGTTTTTCTTGTCAAGCTGACAGGCCTGCTAAGTGGATTTCAGCCTGTCACGCGGGCGGCCCATCGCATTACCTTAAAGGCCTACATAAACATATTACTTTACATTCAATAGCCTTAATGAATATAAACGGCCGCTTGATGTTACGCCACCGGGCGGCGGGGGCGGACACAGGCCAGCCTATAGATTTTTAATGAGGGGACCATCAACTTCCCCCAAAGCCCATCTTTAAAATAGACTTGGTTGGCAGTCACAGACTCGAAAATCGATAGTGTTATTGTAGGAATATTGTCTATTGATATTGTAATAATAAGTAAGGGTGGAAGGGGGCGTGAAGGGACGGGGTCAGCCTGGGGTTACGGAGAGGCCCATCTGCAATCCGCGGCTGTGGTTCGATCACATTACCTTGTGCCACTAGGGGAACTTTTTAGTGGGGCCAGAGGAAGGCCGAGGGAGTGCGAGTATGGGAACGTTTGAAGGTATTAACAGATGTATATGCAGACTTGAACCCATCACCCCAAGAGGTGTCCACTGCGGCTAAGCAGTGGCGCTGGAACTACCTTCAGAGTGGGGGTACTGCCGTCATCAATGACGTCATAGGGACTGTGAAAACCCCGTGTCACACAAAGAACAAGTGTAGCCAATGAGCGACCCCATTCATCAGGAGAGTGGTAAGGGTGTGGTCTGCAGCCGGTGGTGCCTTTTGGAGCACACTGCCCCAAATATATCGCTATACCATGGTGTGACAGCGCACTGTCATTTACCGACAGCACATTTCCATTCTAATGACCACTACGTGCTCAAAGACGTAGTTATACCAATAAACCTGCTCACAATGTGTGGAAATCTTGTTTCAGTGCCTATCATTTGAACTTCGCTCAGTAAAGTGTCTTGATTTGATCCTATAAAAACAGGGTCATAGCTATCATTGCTGTAGCAGCACACGAGCCCTGAGGGCCCATAGAACTCTGATACTATCCACAGCAAAGGACCTTTCCCTTGCTTGCACCACGGCCCATGACGTTCTTGCTATGCTCTTCATTACAAATCTTTGTTGCCATCACACTTCAAAATTACAATAATTTGCTTAATTTGTGCTGATATATTTGTACAGTACGTTTACAGGTATTTACATTTTGTTGTGTTAGAAAACAATGATTTCCTACAGCGTTTCCTTTCACGCTTTCTGCACTCCAGCAAGCTTGCTTCATAGTTCACCTTACATAATCCTCTCTGTATAGTCCAAGAACGAAAAGTCAACACAAATCTCCGTGTTAAACTTTGTCTGGAGAGCAGCTTAACATTTGACCTCTGTTTTAAACTCGCATCAAATGTGATAAGATAAAAACAAAATGTAAAGGGATCTCATTCACCTCCCGAACTCAAGCATGGCATATTCCTGGGGGTGCGTGCGGAACCCCCCGAACCCCTACTCCAGCGCATATGTGGCTAAGACATCCAAAAGATGTTCGGTGTGTTTGAACCTTTCTAGTTTGTTATACTGTTTTAAAGCAAAGGTTTAATCTAGTATAGTGTGTGTTAGCCACTCAACCCAAGAGCCTAAAGGTGAAATCCCAGCAGTCATACTTCACCACATTGTGTGACCCTGGATAAATCGCTGTGTCCCTGTGCCTCAGTTTATTTATCAACCGAAGCAGGCTAGCCCCAGGATTAAAAGCTATGTAAAGTTGAACAGTCACATGTTCATTAGTCGAGGCGTGGAGAGATGCATGAGATTTCCTTGTGTGGATGCATCCGTCAAGAAATGATGGAGGCCATCTGTATGTGGGAAGATAATGGAAACGTTTGAAAGGATAAAAGTCGAGAGCTCTCTGGGGCAGCAGAACCCTCCCACCACCACCACCAAATCCACCCTTCTTTGTAGTGCTTTTCGCCTGATAGCCTGCCGCACAAAGACGTTACATACAGATTTTATACTCTTTGTTTTAGAGATATAACTCAAAATTCCGTTAGGTCACATCGCATTACATTACAATCATGTAAAAATAAGGAAAATGTCAAATCAAATCACTGGTAGATCAATTTATTGGATTATTATCAAGGCAACAACCCCTATAGAACAGTGTCAATGATTCTATGATGTCATCAATAATATCATTATTATTACAACACTTTACTATAACTGCAATTTAATCTTTGTTTTTGGGAGTGAATTTCTAGGGGTTTTCTTAACCTGAAGTAAGATCTTGTTACCTTCCCTAACTATCACATCACTTTAACCTTTGGTTTTCTCAGTACATTTTTGGGTATTTTTGATCCACCTGACTGAGCATAGATTTTTTCTGTGCGTGGCTGGGGATTGGCTGCCTGGCCTTGCCTGTAGCCAGGCCCTCTGCCCAACCTGCTGCAGGCAGCTAATCCCAAGCCTTCGCCTGTGTTGCCTGGAGTTGGCTGAAGGGCCTGACCTGTGGCCAGGCCCTGTACCCAACCCCCCTTTCCACCGAACTCTTACCCCACATTTGCATTGTTTATTTTTTGCGGTACAGCAACTGAAGCACCACTCGTGTTACCACACGAGTTTCACTTGTTAGAGCTTGCATGGTCGCGTACTACATAGGCCCCTCAGGAGTCTCATGGAACTACAAGAGGGGATGTCTTTGGTCCCACTGGACCAAACGGGGGCTGCGCTGGGTCGCCCAAAAATATCGCAAGGCTTACGGCATAAACATAATTTCTGGGACCACCCCACAAGAGCAAATGTACCGCTACCCTGCCCTGTATCTTCTTTTTGTATCGGTAACAGCCCATTCGCTCTTCCGGTCAGATTTTTGATCCTAGTTTTTCTAATTGTCAAGTGGATGTGACGGTCCTTAAAATCATTGACTGGTTCCACCACCTCTTATACATTTTTTTGGGGTGCTGCGTAATGTTTTTTTGGGAGATGGCCCAAGCCTTCCGTCTCATACAGAAACTAGTCTAAAGGTGCTAGCACTGATATTGAGTCTGTTCTTGGAACCTCCATGCTGAGGTTTAGCGGGGAGATCGAGCCTGGCGCCATGACTTAATTCCTGTCTATTGAACATGGTGAACACCCTAGCCCCAGCAAAAGTGCAGAAGTCAGTTAACTCTTCCAGTAGACTCTCATCCGCACCTTGGTTTAACAGCAAACTAAGAGATTTGCGTAAGCACTGCAAAAAATTAGAAAGGGTCTGGAGAAGGTGCTACCACCCCAAAGACAAGAAATATTATTTAAAAAAATCCCTGAATACCTATCCCTGTACGATCAAGAAAGTGCAAGCAGCTTTTTTTTGCCAACTACATTAGAGGTTCCAACAACAAACATAGAAGTATTTTTAAGATAGTAAAACATTTCTCTCACCCAGATGCCCTCTCACAGTCCTTGTATGCATCTACCATGTTATGTTAGAAGCTGTCTGACTTCTTTGAGAGCATGCTCACTGGCATTGTTGAAGAACTTAAGAATACAGCCGCTGAGGGTAAGCCAAAGAATAGCTACATTGAGGGATTACTAAAACCTCCAGCTAACATCTGGGCGGGCTCTCTTCGGGAGTTTTGCTAATATTTCTCTGGATGAATCCAAACAGATCATTAGAGAGTGTAAATCTGACTCGCCAGATGATCCATGTTCCTCTCGAATTTTGACCGCTAGCCTGAAGGTCATCAACCCATTTGTAAACCATCTTTTAACTGCTCAATTCAATCAACTATTGTACCCAACTGTTGGAAACAGGCCAGACTGGTGCCCTTAGTAAAAAAGCCCTCGGCAGATAGATCCATACTGAGCAATTTCAGGCCCATCTCTCTGCTACCTGCCTTATCAAAGATTTTGGAGAAGCTTATTAATGGACAACTACCTAAATATTTAGAACATGGCCAGTTGTTGCACCAGTCCTAGTTAGGCGTCCATCTTCACTTCAGTACTGAGTCAACTTTAGTGGAGGTCACTGATTCCATCAAGCTGGCTATGGATCAAGAGAAACAGACCACTGTGATATTACTCAACTTAACCGTGGCCTTTGACGCAATGTCTCATTCCATCCTTCTCCAACGCTTGGAAAATATAGGTGTCAGCGGCTCAGTGTTAGCCTGGATTAGTTCTTTTCTTGCCGATAGAGGCCAATCGAACTGGATGCCACCATTTGCATTTGACCATAAGCTGATAAAGTTTGGAGTCCCACAGGGCTCTGCTCTGAGCCCTACTCTTTTTGATATGTATATGACCTCCCTGGTCTCATTGGTGGTGTCCTTTGGGGTCCAAATAGTCATATGCTGATGACATGCAGCTCCTTACTATGGACAGTAACTCACTGGGTGCTTTTAGCAGGTTCAAGAACTGTCTGGCACATGTCTTTCAGTGGATGTGGACCAGCTATTTACAATGCAATGCTAGTATAATGGAGATTTTGTTATTTGGCTCTCCCCCCCTCCCCTATTTGGTATGGGGATTGCTGGCCTAGATATATTCCTCCTATCCCACCTCCCACTCCCCCCACCCCTGCTACAGTAGTTTGTAACTTAGGGGTTAAGATCAATGGGCAGCTATTCTTTGGCCCACAGGTGGCAGCCTTTGTTGGTTCCTGTTTTGGACTACTTAAGTTGATAAATACATTTTTGTATCTACTCTCTACGCAGGCTTAAAAAGCAATCATACATGACCTTATCACTTCTCGTCTTGATTATGCCAATGCGCGCTATATGGGACTCCCTGCCTACCGACTGAGGAGGCTGCAGCTTGTTCAAAAACGCGGCTGTTTCACTACTACTTAAAGTTCCTAGGCATTCGCATATTTGCCCTTATCTAAAGGAACTTCACTGGCTGCCCATCAAGGAGAGAATTCTGTTTAAAGGTCTCAATGTAGCCCATCGAACCTTCTACCAGACGGGTGCTAGGTGCTTGTCTGCTAGGTTCATCCATTATCACCCTGTAAGAACCCTCTGCTCCTCTGGAGCCGCCGTATCAAGAACCAGGAGAAAGAGATGGGGTGGTACTTCTATCTTGAAGCCCGGGCTTGGAATGCCCTTCCTTTGGTCTTGTGGTCACTGAGGGACGAAAAGGTCTTTAGGCACAACCTTAATAACTGGCTTTTCCAATCTGTTGTTCAGTAATTTAGCTGTGCATAAGTTGTCTAACCTGTCCTAGCACCGGGACCCTCTTTAAGTAGCCGTACGCTTTATAAATCCTGATTGATTGATTGAAAGAGAAGATTACAAATGCAGTATTATCTAGTTGTTTAAAAATTATATGCTTTTAAGTGTTGGTACTTATTGGTAAAAAGAATTAAGAGGTCATAAGCATTGCATTTGGTGCAAGTTATGGTTTGCATGGCTTTTGTGCAAGTTATGGATCACTGAGCTAACCATTACTTGTGAATTGCAATAGTTTTCCTTTTTTAATTTCTAACCATGACTTGACTGTACTTTAACTTGAGTTTTTATGTGACTGTCTTAGATGTTTTTTAAACATATGTTAAGGTAGGTTAAATAAAGCCAACAATAACTTAATTTTAACATTGGGCTTTTTTTAGTAAATTTCTGGTGTTTTTTTATATCCTATATTACACCAAACGTCTATGAAAACATAGCATATCATACTATGAGCAGCTTTTGGGCATGCACAACGGGGTTGTTTTCAGGGCCTTGCCTTCAGTCAGACCATGCGTCTCCAGCTGTGTGCAGCGAGGTTGGCTACAAGCACAGTGCCGCTTGTAGGTTCGCAGATGCTAGTTTGGGTTTGCAATATACACAAAGGTTCATGGAACCATGTTGCACTTTCACAAGGTCTGCAGACATATTACTGGGTCTGCAAACCCTGATGGAAGTCCAACATGGGCCCACAAACTTGCCAGAGGTTTCCAGATACCAAAGCTTGGTTCGCAGACTTTTGGAGCAGTTCCAGGGGTTCATAAAACAGTCCTCTGGGTCTATAACCCCAGTGACAAAACAACCTTTTTTTCACCCTTTAAAAAAACGAGGCCCTTATGGTGGGACAGTGTGCCAGGGGTTCTCCATTGTTTTATTTTAAGGGGAGGGTGCGTGCAGCCCCTCTCCCGAGCCTTCGTAAAGGCCCTGAGGACGATTAAATAACTATGGGGGAGGTGGTGTGGAAGGGCATGTGGCCCCCCTTAAAGCCTTTTCAGGCCCCGGGGACCCAATCCCCGGAGCCAATATTTAAATTCAGGGGAGGGGGCATGCAGCCATCCTCCACAAGGCTCACATAGGCCCCGGGGACCCGATTCCCCCCGGGGTCAGTTTTTTTGGGGGAGGGGGGCTTCAGGCCCTATCCAAGCAACGTTCCAGGACCCCATCCTCCCAGGCACCGATGTTTGCTTCCCCGACGGCCCCCAACTATTGATCCCTAAGGGTGAGCCCGGGGCATCCACAGTAAACAATCTCTGGCAAAGGCCACAGGAGCATTAGTGCCCCAACCCCTGGCCCCCCAACATTAAAAAAAAAGTGGGTTCCCTGGGTGGGCAGCAGGGCCCTCTAGAGAAAAAATACCAAAATAAAAGTAATACTAAATAAGTGGCAGAAGCTACTCATTTATTATTCACTACTTCAGACCAGGAGCTCCCCACAGTACCCTGCAAGGGCTTTTTGTTTATATCTTTGGACCCTGGTCGAGCCTCTAGAAGAGGCAGGGACACCACTAAGCATTTATTGTAGTGTTATGGTGGCTGCAGGGAGAACAACAGGCAGGCCCCCAGCAACATTAATAAAAGACCTGTAAGTCTACTGGGTCATTTAATATGTGACCCTAGGAGAACTTACCATATTTTTTTTAAAGCATTCCAAGCTGGAGCTGTATGTTCTTAAGCTGGAGTGCAGGGGACCCCTGGTGGTGGGTTGTAGGGTTACATTTTGTGGCCTGAAAAATAATTTAAAAAAAATAAAGACTCAAAAAACATGTTGAGGTTTTTTTTTTAATAAGGCTTTTTTGAAAAAAATGAGGACAATCAATTTTATTAAACATTGCAATGTGTGAATGTCTAAAATATACAGTTAATTATAATATTTGAGGACTTTTTGACAAAGACAATAGGTATTTTTTATATATATTGATGTGCTGATCCCTTGATAACGCCACTAGGCCAGCTTTTTATATTTCGGTTTTCTGGCCCTTTGACAAAGTCAGTAGGTCTGCCTTACTTAAAATGACACCGTTTATATTGTTACTTCACATAGTCAGGCCTGCATGGTGGAGTGGGGGTGATGGGCGCAGGGTCTGGCCGAAGGCTGTGCGCAGCAGGTGTTTGGGTACCAGTGGCGGTTTGGCGCAGGTCCTGTCCACAGGCCAGGCCCTGTGCCCAGTCCTACTACTCCCATGACCAAAGGCCATGAACTGCATGGTTAGGGTGCCTGCGGGAGGTTGGGCAAAGGGCCTGGCTGTAGGCCAGCCCTGCTCCGAACCCCATGCTGCACCCAGTAATTAACATCTTACTTTCCGTTTAAAAACATAGAAATTCACGGAAAAAAAGCAAAGGTTAAAGTGACTTTATAGTTGGGTAAGAGTGTCAGTTTAAGCATACTATTTAAACTAACAAAACCACTGAAATTTAATAGCTATAGTTGATCTTAAGTAACTATAACTCATGCCTTAAAGTAACTATAACTTGAGCGCTCACCACACACTGCTAATGGCTTCACATATTACATTACCCATAACATGCTGTAGGACACCATTGATATCATCGCAATATTTAAAATGACATAACCAATGAGAGAACTGTGCATGGCTGGGGTGCGAGTTATAGTTACATTAGGGCACAAGTTATAGTTACTTGAGATAACTCAAACAAATTACAGAGCAGCAGGGCAAAAACCATAGAGCACATCCCAATCCGTTTCCAATTCCATGTAGGTGCAACCCAGAAAAGTACCAACTGCTCACTATACCGCTTCCAAAGCAGAAAATTATCAAAGAAACCCAAACAGGCAGCACTCAATTCAAAATGTAGCAATCATCACGTCCATTGTGTCTAATAAACTAGAATGAAGAGTTTTGATGATGTGAATCTATCGTCTTTATTTTAATTCCACTCAAAGCTCATACAGGCATTGCGTTTCGTTCAAGTGAACTTCTTCAGGGCAATACTTTGCCAAACCTGACTCCTGCAATACAGACTCCTTTTGGCTATTTTTGCAAAGTTGGTAACATTTGTCAGTCATAGAATGGCATTGTTCATAAGCGGTTTGCTGTACGGTTCCGGGTATTCGCTACATGACCAAGAACCATATGCGCATATGATGGTGTGTGCTTGATGCATGGTAGTGACTGTTAGTGTTTTTTGGTGACTGCATAGCCATATGATGGTCGGTCTGTAGAAGTCTGGTGCTGGGTCTGTGATTATGGGTGTATGGGCATAAGGTGTTATCTGTAGGCTTGTATCTTGTGGTGGGAATTTGACGATGGCTGTCTGACCATATGATGGTGTGTGTGCTTGTAGGATTATGTAATCTGAGATGTCATCAGCGATGTCAATGATAGCGTGTGGTCATCTCAGGCCAGCATTCATACAAATATTTACACATTATTTGGTCATGTTTATTGGTTTTTAGTTGTCTCCATCGACTGCTAACTCTTTCTATAGCATTCTAACCGCCAGATTTCCATGATACTTTTTTTCCTTTCTATAGGACGTACTTGCTCTGAATTGGACATTGCCCTTTCTATTCCCTTTACTTTCTACTCATGTTACAATGGTGCTACTCCTACACAGATAGGCCCAGTCAGCGGCTTGCGCTTAAAATTTCTAGTGTCCCAAGATTTCACTGCTTGTGATACTCACCTGTGGGTATACTCTACCCCGGTGAGTAAATCCTGTGCTGCACAAATTCCTTTGTTGCCCTAATTTTGGTAGACTTAGCCCATAAGCTAAGGTTTGTGCTACCCAGTCTGTTTAGGGGGCATTAAAATTTCTTTGCCACCAATGCTGCCCTGCGCCTGCATCCCTAATACTAGGTGATTTTCATTAAATTTCTTTTGATTATTTGCAGACCCACTGAACCCAATTAGCTTAGTAGGTATCACACCGCATGTGGCAGTTTTTCTCACTAATGGGGCGTGATTTCATGCTGATGTTAGTGCCATTATATGCCAATTTTACAATTATTGTTGGCTTTTGTCCCTTCTCCTACAGGAATAGAGGAAGCACCTACTCTTACCATCAGTAATTACTCGTAGGTGAGCGGGTACGAGGGCTTACATGTGTGATGGTGGAGTTTTATGGTGTTGACGTGGAAATGTTTGTGTGCGGACGTGTGAAGGGAGGTGTGTGGTTGTGTATGACACAGGGCATGCTCTCTTGTCAGATTTGGATAGAACGGATCATCCCCACAACAGGTTTAAGCTGGCATCTGCTGCTTTCCAGATTTCTAGTAGATTCATCACACATCAACAAAGTTACTAACAAATTTCAGTTTTTGTCCCTCTTGAACTTTGCCCCGCCAACGGCTCTACAAAACTTTGTGTAATTCATCAAATGCCACTTAAGTGACTAGGAAACGATGGACTATTTAAATTGTACCTCCGAAGGATCTGTAATAAATTCAACAAACCAAGAGCACGCTAAACATGCTAACCGCCAAAATGTTACACCAATCCATCAACATTATTTTAAAAGAAATCAAAGTTTTCATCCCTCCCTGTAACTTAGGCCCTCTGCTTGATCCTACTGAAACCTGATATTCCTTCACTGTTGTATTTGCTGTTTAGCAGATTCCATGAAGATATATAAAACGGCACCAAAATTATTAGTGTTAAACTTTTATTACCCTATTCAAGTTTGCACCTCACAGAGCTTTTCAAAACTGGACATACCAACAGAAAGCAAAAACTGCGAAATGTCTGACAAATGTTATGCAGATTCTCCGAACAATTCCAGTGAGCACATGATACATGTGTAAGCCTCCTCTTTAATGCGCCTCCATTTGATGGATCTGAATGGAATTGAACATACCCAAGAGTGTGCAAAATATGCTCAGTCTCTGCCTATTTTCGTGCAGATCCTTCAGACGACACCAAATTATTAGTAAAGAAGCCCTGGGGTTTGCCCGAATCCCCCTCCACCATCTAGGCAAGAAAATATCACACTATAAAAAAATGATGTGGCGGAATAGATACATTCATAGTAATCATAGGATACAATCAATAAACCACATACCGACGTTTATTCCTGGTTGGAACAATTATTATTTTCTTTTTAATTGCTCTCAAATTAGTCCAAATCAAAAAACAATACATGAAAGTACATAAACCGTCACAAATAAACACATAATCAACAATTGTTTCCTACCCCCCAATTTACAGTATCGTGTTTGCTTTCTAATTAACAGCAATCCACTGCGAGGTAATCCTGTGCACACTTGAGGTACCAACTACACCTCTGAAACCTTTTTAGTAGTGTGAACATCCAACTTTAACACAATGCTTTTAATTCGGTGAATTCCTCCATTCTTCAACAGTCAAATAAAAAAGTTTCACTTACCCCTTTAATTCCGCTCACCCCTTATCGGACCTCCATGAAACCTGACATAGCTGCACTGTGTGCAATTTCATAGCTGCTTGCCACATTTCATATAGTTCATATGGGTTCATCTAACAAAGCCAAAGTTATTAGCAAATAAATGTGTTATTGCTGCCTCCCCTCTCCTTCACAGATTGGCATCAAAGTTAACATACCAATATAAAACTAATCTTTGTAAACTTCCACCGAAGTTTGGGCAGAGGTGCCAGGCAGTGCAACAGTTATTAATAAATTAGCACATTTTTCTCTCACCTTTTTGACTGTCCACCCACCCCCTTGAGAGATCAACATCCATAATCTTAACAATCTAAGTGTCTGCCATATTTGTCAAATGGTGCCAAAGCTGTAAATGAATCAACAAATGCCTCTTCATTGGTCAAGATACACAAAAAGGTTAACCCCTTCAGGCCCACTCAACAACTTTTTCAAATGCTGATATCTTAACTTCTGAATGGATTTACATCAAAACTACAAAAAGCACACTTTATAAATAAAGTTCTACATTCATGTCAGTTTAGTGGAAATCAATAGAGCCATCTTTGCGGAAGCTATAAGCAAAATCACTTGTGGAAACTAAAATGAGAACACATTATTTTTTGACCATTTAGCTATTTTACCTCCGCACAAAACTGCATGAAAAGTTGCAGGAGAGACCTTGGCTTCACACACTGAGCGAGTGCCAAATTTAGTGCAGGTCTATACAAGTGGACCAAAAACATCAACAAATGTAAGAAATGCCTTTTCAAAGGAAAATGTGCCTGATCCATATCTACACAGTAGTCACTATATATATATATATATATATATATATATATATATATATATATATATATATATATATATATATATATATATATACATGCATACATGCAAAAAGAAGCAGAGAACTCTAGGTAGTTCTCAAGTTTAGGTGGAAAGCAGCTCCTGTATAGAGCAACCTCAACACCAGCGACACTCTAAATTTGCTCACCTTAAATGTCTGCTTTTCTATCAAAGTCTTTAGGCGTAGGATTAGCACAGTGCCATCCATGCAGAGATAGAAAGGGACAAAGTCTTTTGCCATTTCTACAGCAAAGTTTTTAAGCATTGGACTAGCACAGTGCTATCCATGCTGAGTTGTAAAATGGCAAAAGCTTTTTACCACTCCAGGCACATTGTTACAGCTTTGAATTGGTAAAAAAACAACCAAGCCAACCTGAAATTAATAAAAGCAACCCCTGACACGTGTTTCGCTCTCATTAGAGCTCTTCAGAGAGGTATAGCTTTGTCCAGACACAAGGGAACACCCAGTATAAGTCAAAACAATACCCTTTCAGGCTTAGAGTGACGCATAAATTATGTAAAAAAGAAGCAGAGAACTCTGGTTAGTTCTCAAGTTTAGGTGGAAAGCAGCTCCTGTATAGAGCACCCTCAACACCAGTGAGACTCTAAATTTGCTCACTTCAAATGTCTATATATGTGTGTGTGTGTGTGTGTGTGTATATATATATATATATATATATATATATATATAAATTGGGTCCCGATATAGGGGTTAACTTCTGAGTCACTGGATCCATTTTTTTCCTGCTTCCTGCCCATCATTCAGTTTATGACCACAGTCTGTGGAGGAGATGGCATGTGTTCTTGCACTCTTCTGTCCATCTTAGTGCTTGTATGCTTTGGCCACTCCTGGCAACAGCAATTCCTTCAATCAGAACTCCCTGTCCCAGCATGGAGCCAGCCTGATGGAGAAAGGGCACATGCCTGTCCCTGTCCCCGGAGCGCCATCCTAGTAGGTGAAGATCAGTCACATTCTATTGCACTGGTCCAAATTGGTCTGTCAGGGATGAGGGCCTGTGGCTATGGACTTTAAGACACAATTAGGAAGGATGACGGGGATGTTTCTGTGTACAGGAGTGTATGCAGGATCTGGGAAAGGTGAGAGATGTGCATCAGACAGCTATTCATCATGCTATGAGCGATCCCAGGTTTTCAGCAGTCAGTCTTTTTCCCTCTTTTTTTTCACAGCAAAATTTTATTGTCGACAGACACAACAGCCATGGAGAATCCAGGGTTACCGATAGTGCAATAGACAAAGTAGTAATGGTGATGTCAACATTTACAGTAACCAAATATAGCAATTTGGAATGTAAGGATATCTGAGTTAAAACCAGAACAGTAAACACCAGTGCCATAGTCCCAATATGTAGTCGACACCGAAAGTTTCCAGCCACCCCAGTTGAGTACAAGCATAGTTATAATCTAATTTATCGCTTATCATCTGATCATCATGTCAATTCCTCATTATTGAATGCAGGGGGAATGGGCTCTAAGTGAAGGCCCCGATAGTCTGGCCACCTCTTCCATATCTTAGGGTGCTTCTGGGGGCACCCTCTCGCAATGAAGATTGGTATTTCCAGCCCCATGGAAAAATCAAGACCCCGCTTCTAAGCCCCCACAGACAGTGGGGAGGCATTTTCCATGCCCTGGCAATATCTCTCTTCGCCAACGTAAGTCCAAGAAATAATAAATGACGTTTATACCTATTTCCCTCTATCCCCTCTGTGATATGTAGCATAGCCAAGCGTGGTGATTGTGGAATATCCCATCCCAAAACTTCAGAGAGACAGGTTATCACACCACTCCAAAACCTTGATAGCACCATGCATTGCCAGACAGTGTGTAAGAGAGTGCCCTCCGCGGCCCTGCAGCGCAGGCAATGAGGGGAGGCGATCAGTCCTGCCCGCCACAGCCTATGTCGGATGAAGTAGACCCAGTGGAGCTATTTGAATTGTATAAGGCGGAGGCGTGCTGCAATGGCTGGGCTGTGCTGGGACTCTAGCACCTCAACACAATCATCATCGTCTATAGGACCAAGATCTTCTTGCCAGGCGTCCCATGTTTTGTTGAGTGTAGTTGGGCTATTGGTCACAAGTGTGCGGTATATTGCTGTCATTTTGTGGTCACCCATTTCCCCCATAAAGACTTTGGCCTCAATGGGGTTAAAGTTGGGTATAGCGTCTTGGTGTGTTATATAGGGGGAGAATGTATGACGAAATTGAAGGTATCTGTAGAATTGCGAGCAGGGCTTGTCAAATTCAGTTTGGAGCTCCTGGAAGGATTTCCGGGTCTAACCATGGAGGACCTCCCCAATCGTTGAGATACCAATGCCCTCCCAGCCTGCAAATCTGTGTAGCTTGGACAGTTGTGGTAATAGGCAGTTATGCCAAAGAGGGGTCTCCTTAGTCAATTTACCCCACCATCCCATCTTACGCAGCACTTGCCGCCATGTCACGAAGACTGTCCTAGTTGCGGGCGGTAGCGTTTTAATCTTCGGACTAGAGTATAGGATCGTATGTACTGACTTAATGTCCATTAACCAGCACTCGACCGCATAAGCTGGATCTCGTCTGTCGCCATACCACCAATCGTTTAGAATAAGAAGATGTGAAGCGGCATGATATGCTTGAACATCTGGAGTCGCAATACCTCCCCAATATGTGAATTGGAAACAGGTTCTTAGAGCCACACATGCCGAACCCCGCCCCAGAGGAAGTGACCAAGGATTGCATTTAATTGTCTAAACCAGGTGGGTAGTATTGGGTAGGGGTGATTTTGAAGTTGATAGAGGAGGCGAGGTAGGGAAACCATCTTAAAAATGGCAGATCTGCCAAACAGGGATAGCGGCAAGTGTGACCAAGAACGCACCTGCTCCTTGACCTGTGTCCACAGTGGGGCTGGATTCCTGTCCCATGAAATGGACTGAGAGGCCAACAGGAACACCCCGAGATATTTAAACCCGTCTGGGACCACTGTCGCCTCACGCGTCCATTCGCCCAATTGGTCTCTTTCCCTCCCCCTCCCCCCCCCCCCTCGTGGCCACAAGAAGGATTTACGGGCATTCATGTAAAGACCGGAGGTCTCACCGAAGATTTGCATTATCCTGAGTAGCCGCGGGCCCGATCTATTAGGCTGTGTAAGGAAGAATAGTACATCATCCACATATAACGCTATGCGGTCTGAGACCTTTTTCCCTCTTTTTGGTCGCATTGATGTTCCTCTTGTATCAACAAGGTCATAATTTACAGGGACCAAAATTGCTTAGATTTCCCCAACCCTAAGTTTTACTGGATCATCTCAGAAGGCTGCTTAGACTCTTCCTTTTCCTGTCTTTTGCTCTTGCGTTTATGGAAATCTCACTTTACTATCCCTGGAGCTGGCCCCTAATTCCGATATTAAATCAATCTTGGCGGATTACAATGTAAAATCAATGCCGGCCTGTAATTGCATATTAGAAATGTGTTCCCACCAGGTTGATTTCTTGGTGTTTGTGTTGTTTTTTACAGTGGTAATCATAATTTGTTTGCTTCTTGTTGATTATGCTGTACTTCTTAAGTGATTTATGACTGGTTCTTTTATTTTATTGCTTCAAGTATTACGCCTCCTCCAATCAGAAGTTGGCTAAGATGGCAGTTATGCAGATGTAGGTGAACAACTGGAGTATCTTTCAGCTGCGATTATTTTCTATAAATGGGAACTTTCTCCCCTCTATGCCCTCTCATGACCTTTGCCTCATTTTTTTCTGTCCGGGTTGTCTTAAAGTGGTATATAACACTCTATTTGTTTTTTAGCCTCATAATTTCTTTTGTTACTAAGCATAGAAGCTGTGACTTCAGTCTGCACTTGTAATAGTGTATCTGATAGAGACTTCTAGCCACAGATTCCTTACCTTAGAATATTCCTCAGGCATCACATTGAATCTGAATTTTTTTTAGCAATCCCCTTGCGCGCCGTTAGGTAGTATCGTTCGACTACGTGTAGTGTTTGCTGTGCCAGTCGTCACTTGTGCAGTGCCTAAATAGGCGTCACCCCAGCACATGACCTTTGGTCCTTCTTTTCTGCACCATCAGCACAGATCTGGACGAGCTCCCGATCCGTCCATTTTTGACTGATCTTTTCTGTCGAACTTGGCCAGTTTGCCTGTTTCCAGATTGCCTTTTTCTTTTTTTTGTTTTGGTACTATGCCCCTGAAGAAATCAACCGATTGCAAACTTTGTGATGCCTATCACAGGCAAATGTCTGTGTCAGACCCCACTTTGTATGTCTGTGGTGCCTTGAAAGGGACCATGCCTCCAAAGGCCTGCGCCGATTGCAGGACCATGAATCAAAAGGACATAAGCGAGCAGGCCATGAAGCGTCTGGCCGCTTTCCATGCGACTACGCACCGCTCTAGGTCCCATTTGCGAGATACGTCATGGGGCTGTTAGCGAAGATGCTGGTGATGGCTATCGTCTTGATCCCATACTTTTTCAAATAAGTCCCACAAGAAGAAGTCCAAGGCGCTCTTCGACTTCTCTGTCTCAGTCCCATCATCAGACGACGCGAGGGAACAATGCCACAAATCCAGGGCCCGCTCCGAGGTCGTTCCTGTGTAGATTGTGCCTGACACTGGGTCCGCTTCGCGCTTCCCTGAGCCTCCCGGAGCGACCCTTGTCCAACTTTTAGAGTTTTATGAGGCCATGGCCTCATTTTTGGGCAGTCAGAACTCTTTGGAGTGCCTTCGGGCTCCATGGGTTCGGAAGGGACTCCGACTGGGGCTCCACCACTGGGTCTGCCCACTGAGCCAGTTGGGCCCTTAGGATCCATTGGTGGATTCGGATTGGCCCAGGCTGCTACTTCGTGACCTCCTCTGGGGACCATTCCAGTGGCGGTGTTCCCGACGCTGCCAAAGCCCAACGGCAGTGTCAAACCCATTGTGATTCGGTGCCGGACCGGCATCGCTAACGTCAGTTCTGCCACAAACCCACACCCAAATGGTCTAAATTGGAGATGAAGTCCTATTTCCCTGAAGACTCCTTGAGGAAAACGAATGGAGGGAATTTGAGGATCCCTATGGCTATTCTGACCCCAAAGCAGAGTCTATGGCCAACGGCACCTGGTATGAGGGCCTGGCTGATGCCAGTGGTCTGGACGGCTCACCAGACACTAGCCTCCTCTCTCCTGTCACAGTGGCTACAGAGGAAGGGGCTTCCTTTGGTGGTCCAGAGGGCAGGTGGGGTCCTGGCCCTTCAGCTGCCCATTGTTGAGTTTAAGACCATTGTCATGACACAGGTGCTTAAGATCAAGGTATCCCCCCCTCAGAACCCTTACTCCTCTTCAGTGAAGCACTCACCGATGACCTACTCTGGGCCTGGACAAGCCCTGCACAGGCACTCCTGTGCACATGACTATCTCCTGCCACCATCGCCCCATGCCCAGGGAACCCAGCCTTCCTCACCCAGCATCCCAGCCCTGAGAGCCTGGTGGTCTAGGCTCTGCCACCAAAATAAATCCGTGTGCGTTCCCTTCCACACCACCGGATAGGGAAACCAAGAGGCTGGATACCTTTGGAAAGAGGATTTTCTCTCGGAGGAGACCTGATCAATACTCTCCCATGCTATTGCTGACTAAAGTGATGCAGCAAAGTTTACAATCCGAGGCAGATTGGTAATGACTGACTCACTGGGCAGAGCCATTGTATCCCACAGTGGCTGTTTGACGTCAAGCTTGGCTGAGGACAACTGGCTTTTCGGGGGATGTACAGGTATCCCTTATAGACATGCCGTTTGATGGGATACTGCCTTGTGGTGACAAGGCGGACTCTGCACATGAGTGCTTTAAAGACAGTAGGGCTACCACTAGGTCTCATCATGACCCGCAACAGCTGCATTCAAGCCCCTTCCGTCGCTACGGTAGAGGCTATCAGCTGCTTCCTTTTCTCACTGGCCACCAGGCACAGTCTTTTCGTAGCCAAGGATGCGGCTCCCACAAGTCTCGTGGGAACCAGAGCCAGAGGTTGATCCAAAACCCCCTTCGGCAGCAGCAACCTCAAAGCCACTTTAGTTTGTAATGGTTTATACCGTATTGGGCACCAATTTGGTAGCAGGTTTCTGCACCACCTGCCCGAAGGCAGGAAATCTATTTGGACAAATGGGTGCTTCAGATTGTTTAGCCGGGCTATGCCCTTCCTTTTTAAGAACCCCCGCCACCCTTGCCATTGTCCTCAGATTGCTTGGCGGAGGACCACCTTCTGCTCTTGCGACAAAGTGCAGACTCTTTTTCCCAAAGGAGCCAGCATCAAAAGTAGGTCATTGTTGAAATTCCTGCTGCTTTCTGGTGCCAGAATAGGATGGAGGCCTCCATGCTATCCTTGACCTACACCCTCTCAACAACGTCTTGAAAAATGAAAAATTCAAGATGCACACTTTGGCTCAGATACTGCCTTTTAACCCTGGAGACTGGATGGTAGCAGCGAACTTACAGGACACCTACTTTCATATCCACATCCTGCCTGCCAACAGGCGTTATTTGTGGTTCACAGTAGGCCAAAAGCATTATCAGTTCATTTTGCTTCCCTTTGGCCATGCCAGCGCCTCTCAGGTGTTCACCAAGGTGATGGCAGTGAATGTAGCACACCTGCAGGTCAGGTGTTCCAGTCTTTCACTACCTCGACGACTGGCTGTTGAAAGCGGAATCACCTTAGTCTCCCACCTCCAGATAACGCGGGACCTCCTGCATTCGCTGGGGTTCACTATCAACGTGTAAGTCACACCTGACTCCTTCTCAAATGCTCCCTTTCATCTGAAAGGGAGCTGCGGGGTGAAGGAAGAATCCCACTGGCCTTGTCAGCTTGTTGCTCCCCCATGCACAGCTCCACCTGGTAGCTGTTGCCCCTTGCGCTTCTTGGTCTCATGTGTTCGAGGATTCACCTCTCCAACCCACTCAGCAGGACGCACGCTCGACCCCCATCTTCTCCGCAAGCAACAGCATCTCCGTCAGCCACACCTCTGAGCTACATTGGACCGACCACCACTGCGTCTACTTCTCCTTCACCAAACCCACCGTACACCACTTTGCAGCAGTGAAATAAAGGAAAAATAAAATGATAACTCGAGGTTAATATCATTTTATTTTTTCCCTGCTGCAACAGCTTTGTGGGTGGGGCAGGGCTGCTCTGCTGACAGAGCAGGGGGAGGAGTGGTTTGCACTCCCTAAGTGTGCATGAATGTTTAGCCGGCCAAACAGTCCTGCACACTTTGCATGTTCTCCACCCAGGCTGCATTACAGCCTGGGTAGAGAAAACGCCCAGGCTCCCATTACCTAGCTGAACGCCAAACCACGGCCCTCAGACCAATCACACCACTTCATTTCAGCATTGATTGGCTCAGAGGAGCCTCAGCCTGGGTGCTTCCTGTTCCTGGAACACTGGCCGGGAGAGACGACGGCGGAACGACGGAGGAGAGGCGTGGCGAGGAGGGTACTTTTTTTTTTTTTTTACACCCCCCGCCCGCCACCCCCTATCCATGCTGGCCGCTCCTGCACTACGCTCACCACTATCCACGCAGATGCTGGAATAAGTACACCGAAGACCAGCTCACCACCTTCCTCAGTTAAACCCCACCACTGACATCCATGGACGCCAATGCCTCAGCACCCAACCTCCACCTTTGATTTTCCAATTACGCCAGCACACTGGATCCCCTCAGGAAACCCCCAGGCAAGCAGCCCTCCAAGAAAGTCAGCTGGTTCTCTCCTGCCCTACAAGAGTCCAGGCGCACCTGCAGACTGCTTGAGAGAAGATGGAGGAGCTGCAAGATCTTCGCAGACCAATCAGCCTTCAAAACTGCTGTCACCGCATACCACCACCTCATCAGAACAACAAAGAAAACAGCCATACAGGAACGCAACAACGCCAAAGCACACAACAGCAAAGAACTCTTCACAGTGGTCAAAGAATTCACCAAACCCAGCATGGAGACAGCAGACATTCCCCCCTCTCAAGACCTTTGCGACAACCTCACCACCATCTTCGCAAGACCAAGGAAATCTGACAGCTTCGCAACCCAAGAACCACCCACCCCACTCGCAACCACCGCACCTAATCGCTCCAGACCTCAGCAGAGGCTGCCCAACTTGACCACCCTCACCTCTGACGACACCCTCAGGATCATGAAGAGCATCCACTCCAGAGCCCCCTCTGATCCCTACCCTCACCACTTCAACAGAGCCGGCACCTCCATTGTCCCCGAACTCTGCCGCACCATCCACTGCTCCATAGAGCCCGTCACCTTCCCTGAAGACTGGAAACACGCAGAGAAACACTGCTGAAGTAACCGTCGGCCGACCTGACAGACCTCAAGAACTACAGACCCATCTCTCTGCTCCCTTTCCAAGCCAAAGCCATCAAGAAGGCCATCAACGCCCAACTCTTCGAGTTCATCGAAACAAACCTCATCCTGGACCTATCCCAATCTGGCTTCAGAGGCAACCACAGCCAGCACCAAGCCTGCTCTTTTCGCCACTACAGATGACATCTGCACCCTCCTCGACCGGGGAGAAACTGCAGCCCTCTTCCTCCTGGACCTCCCGGCCGCTTTCAACACCATCTCCCATCACACTCTCTGCAGAAGACTCCATGAAGCCGGCATCCGCGACAAAGCCCTTCCTCACTGGCCAAACACAGAGAGTCAGACTTCCACCGTTCTACTCGGAACCCACAGAGATCAGCTGTGGAGTGCCTCAGGGATCTTCCCTGAGGCCCACCCTCTTCAACATTAAAATGGCTGTGCTTGCAGCCTTCGTCAGAAGCCGCTAACTCAACATCGTCTCATACGCCGATGAAACCCAGCTGATTCTCTCCCTCACAGACGACCCCACAGCCGCCAAGAGCAACTTCCACATCAGGATGAAGGCAGTCACCACCTGGATGAAGGACAGCTACCTCAGGCTGAACTCAGACAAGACCGAAGTCCTCATCCTGGGCTCCACCCCCTCCATCTGGTATGACTCGTGGAGGCCCACAGCGCTCAGAACCCCCCACCCATGGTCCGCGCACAAAACCTCAGCATCATCCTGTACTCCTCGCTCTCAATTAACCACCAAATCAACGCCGTCTCATCCTCATGCTCCACGCGCCCTGCCTGCTTCGTAAGAGACCAGGAAAATGGTTACCCATGTGCTTGTCAGAAGAAGACTGGACTACGGCTACACACTCTTTCCCAGCACCACCCAAAAGCTCCTTAAGAAACTGCAGAACACCTCTGCTAGACTCATCCTGAACATCGCCCGCCGCAGCCACATCACCAGTCAGCTGAGAGACCTCCACTGGCTCCAGATCAACAAAGAATTACCTTCAAGCTCCTCAAGCACGCCTACAAAGCCCTCCACAATGCCAGACCTGCATACCTCAACACTGCCTCTCCTTCTACACACCGACAAAGCAACTCTGCTCTGCCCAACTTGCCCTAGCCACCATCCCACGGATCCGCAAGACCACTGCTGGAGGAAGATCCTTCCCCTACCTCACTGCGAAGACCTGGAACTCCCTGCTTCTACATCTTAGGAAATCACTGCTGCTGCCTCAATTCAGGAATGACCTCAAGACCTGACTCTTCGACTGAACCAAAGATTCCCCCTCCCCCATGCCCCCCCCCCATCCTTAGCACCGTGAGACCCTAACGGGTGAGTAGCCGCGCCTTACAAGCAACCTGATTGATTGATTGAGCTAATCTGGATACAGTGTGCTTTCTGACTTATCCTTCGGAATGCGTTTGTAAAAATCTGTTATGCAATGGCCCAGAAACAAGCCCCTTAGGGCTTGAGAGGTCATTCCACCAGAGCTAAAGCTGTGGCCACTGAGCTAACTTGAGGATTCCAAGTTCTGGATATCTGTTCAAGCAGCCACATGGGCATCACTGCACACATTTCCCAAACATTACTGCTTAGACAGTCCGGTCCGGCAAAATAGCCATTTTGCCCGTTCGGTCCTCCAGGGCTTTATAGTGTAACAGTCAACAGACCCACCTCCGGGGAAAGATAACTTTGGTATCCTATTCTAAAGTAAGGAATCTGCAGCTAGAAGTCTCTATCAGATGAAAAAATTAATTTACTTAGGTAATGCCTTCCCTGGTTCAGACTCTAGCTACCCTCCCATCCTCCCTGTTCTGCGAACTGCATTTCTCACTCCACAGAGATCCTTCAGGACCTCATCTTGGAACACTGGTCATTCTACCTCAGTTTGGCTCTGTGCTTTTGATGCGGAAAAAGTCATAAACTGAGACTAGCGCGCTGGGGTGGCACCGCTCACGTCACTTAGGGTCGTGACAATGCCACACGGATCTGAACGAAGCCACTTACCGGCATGCAAGGGGATTGCTCCGTAATTTCCGAATCCAGTCTGATGCCAGGGAAATATTCTAAGGTAAGGAATCTGCTGCTAGATAGTCTCTACCACATAAGGCTTTCCCTAAGGCAAGTAACTTGTTCTTCTACTGATTTCCACGCATAAATCAAATGCTGGTTTAAAAACAGCCTCAAGCTCACCTCTTGGGAACACTCCTGTGCCTCTTATATGGTGTTAGTGGGAGTAGGAGCCACTCAGCTGTCTGTAGTCTTTGTGAGGTTAGAGCCAAGGCTAATATTCTCTGCGCACTTTAAAAAGCATAACTTTGGAATCTAAAGATAAAATGTCTACTCTCTGGCCAGTAGATTGTAATATAGTGGCATGCGAGAATTGCAGGTCATATTGCAGATTACAACATTCAGGATGTGGTGTTTAATCTAATAGCGCTTCCACACTTTCAAATAAGAGACCCTGCTTAAATGATACAAATAGCCAAGTAGTTTCGTTCACAAGTATGTAAAAAGTAAGTAAAAATTATTTTGATCCACCAAGAGGCAGCTTTACGCATACCCCCAATCGTATCGCATACCCACGCCTTCAGATTCACATAGGACCATCTCCCAATTATCCTCTCAAGTGCTTCTCTCCGTTTGTGGAGAGTTGGAGCCCACACCACGAGTTTACACAAGTGTTGTGAGGAGAGACTCTATGATGAAGCAGCGTTAGAGTTTTCATCCTTGGCAAATGAATATGTTCATTGTTGCAGTGACAGAGAGACCCCTCAGGGTCCCTTTGGTACGACAGGCCACCATTTTCACAGACCACAAGGATCTTTGTGCTTGTTTAGGAGACAATCTCGTTAGTCTTTAAATCTCCACTAACTCTCTGTGCGGTTTGTGCCTATGTGAGATTATACTTGGGGCATTCAGTTCTTTTTTATTTTTTTTATTTCTAAGATTTTGTATTGGAGAAGTCAGGTAAAGAGCACTACAAAA
This sequence comes from Calotriton arnoldi, assembly GCA_963921515.1. Lineage (NCBI taxonomy): Eukaryota > Metazoa > Chordata > Amphibia > Caudata > Salamandridae > Calotriton > Calotriton arnoldi. The sequence goes on from CAWUFW010000444.1 coordinate 2,132,484, forward strand.
GTAACATTGCGGACTATACATGTTCATGCATTCCAATGTACGATAGTACGACATGGGTAATTGCCACATAATGTGTAATTGAGACATTAGTACATACACAAGATGAAACAATGTATAGGAAAGGAAGAAAACTGAAACAATAATTTAAGGAGAAAAAGACAGACGCAGGAAAGTGAAAGGAAAGGGGGAATAGGAATATTCACTCTAAGAAAGTGCAGGCAGCATGTGTTGTGTAGGAATTAATGTTTATGGTAGCTTGATATTTTGTTTTCTAGGTATAGATCTAATTTTGACCGTAAAAAAAAGCGGGAAGACTTTGTTATAGCTGCTATGTAAGTTGTTGTCTGCGCTTCTTGTAAAGCCCATTACGTGTGGTGTGAAATGTTATTGTATTTTTCCCAGTTTGCTAGAATAGTGTTAACTCAATAGTACGTAGCACATCTATGATGAAGCGATCCCAGACGTCTAAATGTTGGATAAGTGAGCACACGAAGAGTCCTAAGGAGACAATTATGTGGTTCAGAGTGAGGTTAGTGTTGAAAAACCTATTAAGGACCTGTTAGAAATGGGGGTCTATAGTTGGCAGAGGTAGGTACCTTTGTCTAAATAAGGACCCTTGCTTCTAGTCAGGGTAAGGGGGATATACACTTTAGAAAATCCCTGCTCACCCCCTGGGTAGCTTGGCACGAGCAGACAGACTTATCCCAAAGGCAATGTGTAAAGTATTTGTACTCAAAACAGAGAGTAATACAGTGATAACACCACAAATGAACACCACACCAGTTTAGAAAAACAAAGTATCTTTATCTAAACTCAACAAGACCAAAACGACAAAAATCCAACATACATGTAATAAGAATATGACTTTAAAAAGGGTTCAAACAACTTGGCCCATAAAAAAAGTATGGATGTGTGATTTGTCTCAATGTACCTGTAGTTGCGACAAAATTCACAAGGCCAAACAGCCGCAGAGAGGGGAAGCGTTGAAAAACAAAGAGTTGCGCCAGTTCCTGAGACCATGGTGAGGCGATACAACAGTTCTGCTGCACGCAGGAGAAGTGATGCGTCAAATCCGGTCTGTAGGGGGAAGTGATGCATCGATTCCGAGACGGTTCTGGTCGGCGGGTGATGCGTCGGGAAAACTTGCCGCACAGGGACAATGAGTGGAAATCCGGGATTCATCGGTGCGGCGGCGTCGAGCAGCGCTGCATCGGTTTCTTCAGCCACGATCCCTCGATGCGTCAGTTCTTGCAGCGGCGAGAGGCGCTGCGTCGGTTTCAGCAGCGGCGCGGCGATGTGTGGTGATTCTTCTCGCACAGCAGTGCTGCATCCGAAAAACAGCCTCAAGAAGAGCGATGCATTGATTTTCTTGTGGTTGCGTTGCTTTTCAGCTCCTAACAGCAGAAACAACCTCCAGAGGCCCAACACAGCCACAGGCACCATTTGGCAGGTCAGAACTCCCAGCAAGGAAGTTCAGAGGAGCTGGGAGTAAAGTCTTTGTTTTCCTGAGACTTCAGAACAGGAGGCAAGCTCTACTCAAGCAGGGGGACACAGCAAAGTATTTGTCCTTTCTTTGACAGAAACAGCTACTGCAGGCACACCCCAGACAGCACACAGCAAAGGGGCAGTACTCCTCCTCCAGTTTCTTCAGCTCTTCTCCTTGGCAAAGGTTCCTCTTGATTCCAGAAGTAATCTAAAGTTCTGGGGTTTTAGGTCTAATACTTATACCCCAAAATGTCTTTGTTCTCTTTGTGCTAGGGTCTCTGAGCCCAGTCCAAACCAGTTCTGTCCTCACTGATTGATGAGTATGATCACAGGGGGTGGAGACAGCATTGTGCAAGGGAGAGAGGCCCTATTCAGGTGCAAGGAAATCTCCTCCCACTACTTTAAATGCAGCCAAGCCCCATTCAGCACAGCTCTGAGTCATCCAGGAAGGGCCAGGCAAACCTCAATCCCCCCCAGTGGTGGTCTACAGTGAATGCACATCCCCAGCCCCTGTCACTCCAAAACCAGACGGTCAATACACAAACAGGCAGAGGCACACAGAATGGTTAAACAAGAAAATGCTCACTTTCTAAAAGTGTCATTTTCAAACACACAATTTAAAAACCATCTTTGGTGTTTTATTAAATTCTGAGTTCAGAGAGCCTAAACGTTATTTCTCTATCTTGTCCAAATGGGAAGTTATACTTGTAAGATGTTGCCAACATTTCCTATTCTATCCTATGGGGCAAGATTGCCTTTTCAATAGTGAAAAACGAAACTGGCAGTATTTCACTATCAGGACATGTCACACACACCAGTACATGTCCTACCTTTCACGTACACTGCACCCTGCCCAGGGGGGTACCTTGGGCCTACCATAGTGGTGCCTTACATGTAAGAAAAGGGAAGGTTAGGGCCTGGCAAGTGGGTGCACTTGCCAAGTCGACATGGCAGTTTACAAACTGCGCAAAGACACTGCAGTGGCAGGTCTGAGATACCTTTTCAGGGCTACTTATGTGGGTGGCACAATCAGTGCTGCAGGCCCACTAGTAGTATTTGATTCACTGGCCCTGGCACACTTAATGCACTTTACTAGGGGCTTACCAGTAAATCAGATATGCCAATCAGGGAGAACCAATTGTAAACACAATTTACACAGGGAGCACTTGCACTTTGACACTGATCAGCAGTGGCAGGGTGCCCAAAGCATCTAAGCCAGCAAAAAACGAAATCCATCACATCATCAAAAATACAGGAAGTAGAGGCAAGAAGTCAGGGGAAACCACGCTAAAGATGCCAAGTCTAACGGGACCCCTTCTCTCTCTGTCCAGAAAGGTCTAATATGTTTACAGTAAAAGAGTAAGTGGTCTAAATCTCTCTTTAATTGTGACACTTTTCTGTGTAATTTCTTTCACAATTATCCTCTTTTGGTCTCACCTACTGCGACTTGCAAGGAGAAGGGGCTGTTTTCATATAAGGTTTTGCATCCTACACCCCTTTTAATAACTATAAATTAAATATAAATGATATGATCACTGTGTTGGCTTAGTTTTATAAAGAGATTCTATGATCTAGACCAATGACAGTTGTCTAAAATGAGTTTATGATGTGGAGCAGTTGCCTAAAGATACTAAAGACCTGGAGTGCTGGCTAGATCTAAAGTGAGCTAGGATCTGGAGCGATGGCACTGTTGTCTAAAGTAAATCTGGAGTGATGGCTAGTTAGCGTAAGGTGAGTCTGTGGTCTGGTGCGATGGTGGGTGTCTGAAGTGAGTCTGTGGTCTGGAGCGATGCTGGGTGTCTGAAGTGAGTCAGACCTGGAGTGAGGGCTGGGTGTCTGAAGTGAGCCTGTGATCTGGAGTGAGGGCTGGGTGTCTGAAGTGAGCCTGTGATCTGGAGCGATGCTGGGTGTCTGAAGTGAGTCTGTGGTCTGGAGCGATGCTGGGTGTCTGAAGTGAGTCAGACCTGGAGTGAGGGCTGGGTGTCTGAAGTGAGCCTGTGATCTGGAGCGATGCTGGGTGTCTAAAGTGAGTCTGTGATCTGCAGCAATGGCTGGGTGTCTTAAGTGAGTCAGACCTGGAGTGAGGGTTGGGTGTCTAAAGTGAGTCTGTGATCTGGAGCGATAGCTAGATGTCTAAAGTGAGACTGTGATCTGGGGTGATGGCTGGATGTTTAAAGTGAGTGTGATCTGCAGCGCTGGCTGTCTAAATTGAGTCTGATCTTGAGCGGAAGCTGGCTGTCTAAAGTGAGTATGTGATCTGGACTGATGCTGGGTCTCTACAGGAGTCTGATCTGGAGCGTTGGCTCTCTGTCTAAACTAAAGTGAGTCTGTGGTGTGCAGTGATGCTGGGTGTCTAAAGTGAGTGTGGGCTGGATTGGGGATGGCTGGGTTTCTAAAGTAAGTATGTGATCTGGAGCGCAGGCTGGCTGTCTAAAGTGAGTCTGTGTTCTGGCGTGATGGCTGGGTTTCTACAGTGAGTCTGTGGTCTGGAGCGTTGCTGGGTTCTAAAGTAAGTCTGATCTGGAGCGATGGCTGGGTGTCTAAAGTGAGTCTGATCTGGAGCGATGGCTGGGTGTCTAAAGTGAGTCTGATCTGGAGCGATACTGGGTGTCTGAAGTGAGTCTGTAGTCTGGAGCGATGGCTGGGAGTCTGAAGTGAGTCTGTAGTCTGGAGCGATGGCTGGGAGTCTGAAGTGAGTCTGTGGTCTGGAGCGATGCTGGGTGTCTTAAGTGAGTCAGACCTGGAGTGAGGGCTGGGTGTCTGAAGTGAGCCTGTGATCTGGAGGGATGCTAAGTGTCTAAAGTGAGTCTGTGGTCTGCAGCGATGATGGGGGTCTAAAGTGAGTGTGATCTGGAGCGATGGCTGGGTGTCTAAAGTGAGAGTAGGGTGTGGATTGAACACTTTGCTATCTAAAGAGTCTTTTCTGGCATGGTTGCCCTCTTGTGAGTGAGTTTATTTTCTAGAGCGAAAGCTCTGTCGTCTAAAGTAAGTTTATTTCCTGGAACGAGACCCTGCCTGTATGAACTGGAGTGATGGCTGTATCATCTAACGCAAGAGTTTGTATGATCTGGAGCGATAGCTCTGATTTCTTAACAGCTGAGATTTTGGCGCCCGGCATGGCTCGTAAGTGGGGGGCGAGCGCGGGGGTCGCATGGGGTGTCGCATTTGCGGGAGGGAGTGAGACATTTTTTTAAAAATCACTTGCCTTGCTGCCGCCGGGTCCCGCGTCTCTGCTCTCCAGCCTTCGACTTCAGGAACAGGAAGCAGGCAGCCAGGCTCCCTCCCCTAAGCCAATCACAATGCTGCAATGCAGCTTTGTGATTGGTCTGAGCGCTCGGCCAGGGGCTGGAGGGGAGGGCATGTTCTCAATGCAGGCCGAGAGGGCTGACCAAACAGTCATTGCGCACTTAGGAGTGGGCAAACTACTCCTCCCCAGCCCTGCTCAGAGAGCAGAGCAGCCCCACCCACCCACCCGCAAAGCAGCACAAACATAAAATGATAACTTTCAGTTATTTTTGCTTCTCGCACTGCTTGAAAGCAGTGGAGCGACGCTCCTACGCCATAGTGGAGAAGCCGCCACTGTCTAATACCAAAAAAGCTTTTCACTGTACCACTGCTGCCTATACAGTCTAAGGGGATGGCTGCCTGGAAAATTGGGAGGGCTAGCTCTGCTGTCTCGCACCTGAGTCGTGCCACGTCAAATCCTAGTGAAGCGCGAGGAACTCCTAATGAAATGAAAACATGTGAAGTGTGTTTATTTAATAATGTATTACTTTTTCACGGTGGAACCTGCGTTCGCAGCAGGCGCCAAGTGCGTCTGTTCTCTAGACTGCGTGTTATGAAGAGAGGGCACGGGGAGGAAATGGCGGGCTCCTTCCGCCGCTTCGCAGGCAGTGCCTCGCTAGAGAAGGAGCAGCAGCCCTGTTATTAGCAGGAGTTAATGCCTCTCTTGACCCCCTCTTTAACAAGGCCCTGCAGCTAGGCGCTGCTGCTGCCGAGGACCAACCTTGGGAGTGCGAGGCCCATTCACTCTTAAAGTTATTGGGGACGTAACCCTGTCCATTAGCTAAAAAAGACTGAAATTACCTCTTCGCGCGCCTGCGAGGCTTCGGGGCTACAGTTAGATTTGAAATTTTAACTAGGCCTAGATTCCGATGCTGCCGGGCAATCTGAAAGCTTTAACTTTAATTAAAAGGTTTTTTTCTTGTAGGTGACCTTAATTTGAAAAAAACATTTGTCTGACCCTCAGTTCCTGCCGGTGTTCCCTTTCACTGCAGCTCGTGCGGACAAATATTCATATGTGAGGGGCACAGACACATGCACGGTAGCAGACAGTAGACGCTGCCAATGAAATATGGATCCGATCATGCATCCCAACTGCGCATGCGTACACCGGCTGTGCTGTAGAAGCTTATAGATGTACAATACACAGTGTACACAAGCTTCATAGACTCAGACAATATAGGAATTCAAAAGAAAACAGACATTGAGTGACCCACAGCTGTTGACAAGCACAGATCAATATTACACAGAAAATAAGGGGCACGCAGAGGCTTGACTAAAAAAATATATAAAAATACCCAAATAAATTACCTATTACGTAGGGCAACGTCTGAATTTCTAACTATCTGTCCATGCTTGCACATATGGAACTTTATGCAATGCAATTTTATATCTCCTTATTATTTTCCTTATACAAGTTTACCCTTTTTAGGTAGTTATGTATCTATATACTTGTTACATTGCTCCTACTGTAGAAAGTAAGGGGGGGGGGAAAAAAGCTTTCAACTCCCTCCAATGCACTACTGTCTCACCCTATACCTCCCTCAATATATCCTCTACCTCCGACTCATCCCAAACCTCATTCTACTACTATGATTGCCCTAAGATCTTTTCTTGACTCCTCCCTCCTCGACCCACCACAGAACTCATTTTACTAATATGATCTCCCATTTAACCCTTTCTAGACTCTTCCCTCCGCTATTCCTCCTTAACTCATCACAAATCTCATTTACTGCTATGATCTCCCGAATAACCCATTCTACACTCTTTCCTCCTCCTCTATCTCTCCCTTGACTCACCCTTCATCTGACTAATAGGAACTCCCGAATAACATTATCTAGATTCTTCCCTCCTCTATTCTATCCTATTCTATCCAACTAACAGACTCCCATGTCCACCACTCAAATGAACAACTTATATTTCCCTACACTAATCCACCACTAATACTTTGGGTTCCGGAGTAGCGTGCTTCTCTCCAAATAGCGCTTCGTCAGGGGTAGTAAGCGCTATATAAATAAAATTACAATTGATCACACCGGAACACACAAAGCACACACAGGGTATGTATTTAAACAACACAAACCGCCACCAAATTCTCCTTTGAACCAAGATGACAGCAGAGCACCCGGTCCGGCCAGTGAGGAAATCCCACAATCCTCAAAGGAGGACGGTCACATCTTCAGAAGTGCCACAGGTCCAGGCAAGTGTCAGAAGCGCCTTAAACAAATGCTGGTAACACAACGTGCAGTGATCGTAATGCAAACACATTTGCACCTACAGGTTACAGAAGCAACAAACACCTGCTAGTTGTGCATTACACACGTGGCACATGCACAGTTGCAAAACATGCAGTGCACATGTGCAACCAGCAGTGATTCGCAAAGTGCCACTTCACATAGTGCATGCACACACAGAACTGTGCAGAGACACATGCACGGACGTGCACACAGATGCCAACACCTAACATGCGTTTGAATGAATACAAACAGATGCACACATTTAGGCACACACCAAAACCCATTTATACTGATGCAGACAGATAACAGACCTGTTTGACAAACCTAGGATGGTATGAACACAACAATTAAGGAGTGGGAACACGTATGAATATAAAACATGTAACATAGGTATGAACGCAGCCACACATACATGTCATGATTAGCATTATCAACTTTTGTGCCTGGATACTGTGAATATTTGAAAGCAGATGGTGTCAGCTTCCCGAGCTCTGTTAGAGGCTGTCCATTTTATCCACTCCCACCTGACTCTAAAGTCCTGGGCGTTCATTACACGCAGCTGCAGCACCTGTCTGCGGATTGATGTGACATAAAGATGGATGTCCTTGTGGTGGGGTTTGTGTGTGTTTTATAGTGCTGCTTGTGGTCATATTTTAAAGCAGAGGCTCGGTGGCTCGCTCCATCACTCTGTGCTGGCCGGTGTGCACCATGTGTCTTTCATGGACCATCAAGATGTCTATTACACCTTTCCAAGGCCGTTGCTTCACAGGCACCTTCCGTAGAGGTCGCCGGCTTCTGCGGCGCTGCGGACGAGGATCGGGGAGGCTACACCTGCCCTGTCTGTGCACCATCGGCTTGTATTGAGGGAGCATCCTCTGTAACCCTTGACCCATATCACCTCAGCATTAACTGTACAGCACCGAGGTCATTCATGTGGCACCACACATACAAGAACAAAGCTTGTCTGGGAGGTAGCATACCTCGTCATTAGTTGCTTCATCTTAAATGGGTCTGTGGAACTCTAACGTGAGGACTTTTGATGGACTGAAGAAGTTCTTTAGACAACTGATAGCAAAGTTGGAAGTGACTGGGAAGCAGTCAAGCTTCACAACAACATTGAAATGGAAAAGAGTCACACAGATGTTTTCGCTTCAACACCAGATGCAGATGCTAAATGGTGAGGACACAATTTGCTAAACGAGAAATAAAAGGAAAGTGGAAGCAAAATTTTAGGGCTTTGCAAAGTTCGTCTGGATGGTTTTTTTTCTTTGATTTCTTTCTGCCATGGACTTTCGGATTGTTTTGCATTCATAGTAATAATGTTCTGGAAAGGCATTCCTAAATGGGCGAAGGATTCTCCTTTCATGACAAAATATGTTGGTATTGAATAAGAACAAGCAATCAGGCATGCAGGGATCCATTCACCAGACCAATGATATGGAGCGGGTTTGTACGTGGTCTTATTCCATAGTTTCTGACAGCCAGGGCTAACTTTTTAGACCAATTTAAATCCGATTTATCCTACCTGCTTCCAACAGTGAGTAGCCATATTTGGACCTTTCTAAAACCGTTGAGCCCTCTATGCGCACTGCTCAGCGACCGCATCCTCAAGACAATTGAATCCTATAATCTAAACCGATACAAACAGACATGTCTAACGTCTACAAGCAGTCGCAGACATTCATAGTTAACTGAGTGCTGTAAAGTGACAAGCATGTAACATACTTCTCTAATAGAAGCGATAGACATCAGTAAGGCTAAGATGGCCTTCAAAGTCAGAGAATATCGATGGGCGGTTTTAACACACTACACAGAAATGTGACCGAGAGCCCTTCAAACATTCAATTCGCGAGTCACAGAGATGCGACAAACATATAAAAGGTGAGTGGGTCCTCCTATATCATCGAGAAGATGGTCAATCTCTGGCCAATCAGGCTTTTAATATAACAAAGAAGCATGGAACATCTTTAATATCATTGAGGTATCGAACATCAAAGTGAAGCGGCAGATATCACAAGTAGCAAGGAGTCCTACAATAAGATAGACAAACAGTCATCTCTACCGTCATGGACCCTATAAAACGCAGACAAATGGCAAACATGCATAGTCATTGATCCATCTGTATCACAGAGATGTGAAGAACACTTCTAACATTATTGAAGCATCTAACCTCGTAGAGAATGGATGACCTTCTCGGTTACAGCTCAGCTACCTCTAATCACAAAGACAACTCTAATATGGAGTTCTTTAAAGTCACAGAGAAGTGACAAACATATCAGTGGTCATTGAGTCAGGTGATCACCGTAATGAGGCACCAGACTGGAGGCCTCTTGAGGCGATCATCACACTTTTCTGGCAACACAGACCTCTATTGTAGAATGTTCTGCTTCAACCAAAAAGTGTGTACACTGATTGTGCTGTATTGTCAGTCTCTTCATGCCAAACATTCAAAAGCTGCGCAGCAGTGGTTGACTGCTGCCAGGGGGTTGTACACAAGGTCTGGCTAAAGGCCGTGTGCAGCGGGATTGGTTGATGGCAGGAGTTTGGGCAGAGGGCCTTGCTACATGCCAGTCCCTGGGCCAGGAAACGGTAGGGGAAACTCCCCAAGCTCCCGGGGTGGGCGGTCTAGTAGCCATCTCTCCCTGGCAGGGACAGCTAGAAGACCTGCCTTGGCACTATAATCTTTATTGTTGACGCGCTTGTTGGTCCTCTGCAACCTGTTAAGCTGACACTGGTTATGCTCCTGAAGGAGGGTGAACTGTTTGATCTGATTTATGCTGAATTTGAATCTGAAACTGTTTTTAAACATTAGCTTTTAATATTAATTTGCGTCTTTGCACAAACGGGTAGTCGGGTTGCCTACCTTCATTGTTTTTCGCTCTCCTGGGCGAGGCACAGGTTACGGGGACCGCTCTCACTGCTGCACTTCCGGCCTTTCAGGAAGGTGCAGGGGCGGGACCTAGATCGGAAGGTAACTGTGGTGGGGGTTAAAAGCATGGGCGCTCAGCGGCCGCGCAGCCTGCACACACCTGCCTATTGAGCCGGAGGTTACGTTGGTTCAACGAGCCTGTGTTACATCAGGAACGTTTTGCTTGATTAAGCTGCTTATTGTTTTAAATACCGCACTTTCATTGCTGCTAAAATTTGGAACTGTTTGATCTTATTTATGCTGAATTTGAATCTGAAACTGTTTTTAAACATTAGCTTTTAATATTAATTTGCGTCTTTGCACAAACGGGTAGTCGGGTAGCCTACCTTCATTGTTTTTTGCTCTCCTGGGCGAGGCACAGGTTACGGGGACCGCTCTCACTGCTGCACTTCCGGCCTTTCAGGAAGGTGCAGGGGCGGGACCTAGATCGGAAGGTAACTGTGGTGGGGGTTAAAAGCATGGGCGCTCAGCGGCCGTGCAGCGGGCGCGCCACCGGCGCGCCGAAGGCAAGCCCGTCTGCGCCCGTCCGCGCACGACCGGCGCCAGAGGCCAAGAATTCTGCTGGTTTTGAAAGAGACTCACTCTTACACCTCCGAACAGCTTAAAAGATGGAAGGGCGTACCCCATAGTAAGTGCCTACATCATATGTTACCCGATAGTAATATTAGTCACTGTCCTCACTGTTTATTCAAACTCTGCCCGAGGATCAGGCCTTCCACAGTCATTGGTCACAATACGGGGCTTAAAATGTTTTTACTTAACTGTCGATCAATGCAGAAGCATGCCTTAGAAATCCATCTATTACTTGAGGATGAATGCCCGGAGGTGCTATTTCTAACAGAAACCTGGCTTACCGACGAGGCTAACTTTGCTATTGTCCAAGCACTCCTGTCTGGCTACGCTATGCAGAGGCTTGATAGGGGCACAGGAAGGGGGGGTGGTTAAGCGATTATTCATAAAACTGAATTTGATTGTCGCACCACTGCAAGCCCGCTAATCGCTTGTGAAAGCCTTGCCTTTGCAATTCGTATTTCCCACATCTGCACATTTTCGGGGATTCTGATCTATCGACCCCCAGGACCCTTCAATTTATTTAATATAGCGCTCCTTGAGACAGCAGCCAACTTGGCTAGTTCTAGTGCAAACTTCACGCTGTTAGGAGACCTAAATCTCCACTTTGAGGATACCCTACAAACGGAGGTGCATGATTTGACTGATGGTCTAGGTGCATTCCAACTTATGCAAAAAGTGGGTAGCCCCACCCACACCAAAGGCCACTTATTGGACCCCATTTTCTCCAATCTGGAGAATCTCTTAGCCGGAGACCCCATTAGGCTGCCATGGTCTGATCATTCCCTAATTCTTTTTACCTGGGTCCCGCAAGCTACCTCTACAGCGACCTTGGGAAGTAGGAAATATTCACGTACATGGTCCAAATTACCTTTTGCGTCATGGGTAACGACCCTGGAAAACTCCAGACCCATTTTTGACCCTGATCCTGTGATAGCGTACAACAAATTTAGCAGTTGGGTGGAATCATCACTGAATATTATCCTCCCAAATAAAAGGACATACAACAAGGCAGGAACCAAGCGAAACCCTTGGTGCTCCCCGAAACTCCGTGAACTTAAGAAGAATTGTAAGAAAGCCGAAAGGAAATGGAGGAAGGATTTTTCTGCCAGTCATAAACAAATTTATAGAGAGGCCATAAAAACCTATAAAGCTGAAATACAATTGGCCCAAACTCTATATTACGAAGAGAGAATTTTGGCAGCTGCAAACTCCCCCAACAAACTTTTTCGCATTGCTAAAGGACTGCTCACCATCCCCTCTCCCCCCATTGTTTCTGATGATACTTCAGCGCGTTGTAATGCTATGGCAGAATTCTTCTCCAGCAAAATCCAAACTATATATTCCTCTTTCCCTCAAATAACTCAACAAAATGTTGAAGAGCAGGAAAATTTGGACATAGTGAGAGTTGGCCTAATTGAGAAAATTCCTCCACTTAACCCGACCACTTTGCTAGATATTATGAGCAAATTGAAATCTGGCTCCCCCACTGACCCTGCCCCTCCCAATATCCTAAACTTGGCCTTTGAAACCCTATCTCCAGCAATTCTCGACCAAATTAATGCCTCTTTTTCCGCAGGGATGGTGCCCCCCCTGTGGAAACGGGCTATGGTTAAAGCCTTACTGAAAATACCCACTCTACACCCGGAAGTGTGGAGCACTTACCGCCCCATCTCCCTGCTGCCAGGCATCAGCAAGATTGCTGAGAAACATGTGAACTCTGTACGGTCAGCCTTCTTGGAAAAAAATTACTGTCTCCACCCGTCCCAGATGGGTTTCAGACCTCAACAGGGTACTGAGACGGCTCTCCTGGTGGTAGTGGAAGAGTCCAGAAAAATTCTAGACGCTGGAGGCTGCGCTGCTATTATTCTCTTAGACTTGCGCGCGGCCTTCGATACGGTCAATCATCAGTTGTTGATAAAAAGGCTAAATGAGGTGGGAGTGGCTGGGGCCATGCTCAACTGGCTGCAGTCGTTCTTAGAAGATAGATTCTTTCAAGTTTTTGAAGACGGAATCTCCTCAAAGCCGATACCTCTTAACTGTGGGGTGCCCCAGGGGTCTTCTCTAAGCCCCACACTTTTTAATGTTTATCTGAGGCCTTTGGCAGAGGTGGTGCTACCATTTGGGATCCAGATCGTCACATATGCTGACGACACCCAGTTAGTTGTTTCTCTCAACCAACGGGAGTCCACTAGTTCTGGTCTCGCTCTCTGCCTGGACAAAGTATCAAGGTGGATGGAAGATTCGTTTTTGCAACTTAATGGGTCAAAAACTGAGCTAATACTCCTAGGGAATAAAGAAATGGCTCATATTGGACTATTTTGGCCCAGTTCTCTTGGGCCTGCCCCATTCCCTAAAGACCAAATCAAAAGTCTTGGTGTTTGGCTCGACCAGAACCTTGATTTTAAAGAGCAAGGGCAAAAAGTAGCAGCAAGCTGCTACGGGATCTTACGAATGATCCGTAAAGTGCTTCCACTACTCCCTTTTTCCGCAAGAAGAGTCTTAGTTCAGGCTCTCATCCTGTCCCGTCTTGACTATGCTAATGTCCTATATCTTGGAGCTCCCTGCTCTTCGATAGGGAAGCTACAAATTGTTCAAAATTGCGCAGCACGCATGCTCATGAACATCACAAAGCGCTCTTCGGCTAAACCAGCTTTGGCATCTCTACACTGGCTTCCTATTCGTGAGCGTATGCAGTTCAAAGCATTATGCATAGCTCATAGGGCACTTTCAGGCAAGGGATCTCTGGCCATCCAGTCCCTTATTCAACTGTACCGTCCAAACAGGACTCTGAGGTCGGAGACCAAACACCTACTGTCAACACCGAGAATAAAAAGAGCACGAAGCGGTGGACGCCTCTTTTCTTATACCGTGGCTAAAATCTGGAACGATCTTCCCCTGCAGATCCGTGCCCAACCTAACTACCTTATTTTCCGGAAACAGATCAAAACAATACTCTTTCCGTAAATAACGTCTCATAGGTCAATGTGTAAGCAGGCAACAGCGCGGGGATGCCCATGTGTAACCAGGCGCTTTAGAAATACTGTTTCATTCATTCATTCATTCATTCCTCCTCCAGGCCACAGCTCCTGAAGGGTTCACTGTTACACACATACTTCTGGCGCACATGCATGATTGGGGATTCAGCAAGCTACAGCTTCCTATGATAAACTCGAGGGAGGGGTGCACACTTTCCATAGCAATGGTTATAAGCAGTATTTACACCAGTCGCTGAAATCTGCTTCAACTTTTGAAACTGAGGTGTAGACTGTGCCTTTAAGCTTGTAAATAATCAAATCTATGTAGTTAAGTATCTACAGGAGTGGTTCTTCTGCAACAAGCATCAGAAATAACAGACATCAGTAAAGACACATTCATTGTGTTTCATTGCAGAGATAGTCCATGAGGCTCAGTTACTCTCTCAGTTCCTGGTTATCACGCCTGTTCTTTTCAGCCTGTGTGATTCAAAGGCAGAAAGGTAAACCATGTGACAAGTATTGCCCTTGTCCTAGGAAACACAGCAGCCAGATACCAATGTGAGCTCACTGAAGGGCTTAGACCCTCCTCTGTAGGCTTTGACTTTCAGAGCATTGCAAAGTCAAAAAGTCAAGGCCTGCTTTGCTTTCAGGGGGTGCAGTCTGTTAATTCTTACGTTCTCTACTCGTAGGCTGTCTAACGCCGATCCTCCTTTGTGTACAGCAGCAGCAAACACTTTTCTTTAGTTATGGGGGCAGAGACCTTACCATTAGTAAGGTTTCACACCTTTCTGTACAAAGGTGTGCGGTGCTTCTTGTATGGAAAGGTGAACTTTGGATTAGTCACGTTAGCCAGCTTTTATCCCAACTCTCCACTCAGATCCAAAGTTAACCCCAAAGATTTGGGTGGAACCAATCATGACAAAGACCATTTCCTTTTCGGTGTGCCACGGCTCCTTGGCATCCAGCTTCAGGTGAACTGTCACACAGGTGTTCACTTTCTCCCAAAGTACCTCTCGCCAGTCAGCTACTGTTGTTCGGGGTCTTCTCTCTCTCACGAAATAGGGAACTGCTGTGGAGGATCGTGGGCCACAGCCCGTCACTTTGTTTAAGTTGTGCATTCCTTGGCTGTGTGTTTGGCCACATTCACTGTTCTGGCAGTGCTGTTGTCAGACATAGGCTCACCTGCAGGAACTGGTTTGGTCCAAGCCCAGTGAACACAAAAGGTCCTTCCAGCTCCAATCACGCGGATGTGAAGTCAAAGCCAGATCAATGCGCTTGCTTTACAATGATTTATACGGGAGAGGGTAATGGGGGAGCAGTGCTGGAGGAGATGCAGGGAGGAGTCAGCAGCACTAACTCCCATCAAATCCTAAGAAGCAACCTACAACTTCTGTGGGAGACCCCCCAGCGCACCCAACCTCTCTTGTACCCAGGCACTATTAGCCACACAGATGCAATCTGAGAAATTCTTTGGGGAACGCAATATGTAGCAGATAAAAATGTATATACCCGATTATGACCCCTATTGCTGGATTGACACAGTCGACCACCTCACCCTCAAACATACCCTGAAGCTTCAAATGGGGATCACCTGCAATATCCTTCACTGGTTCCCCTCCTACCATTACAAGTGACACCAGTATCTTCATATGGACACCTCCAGGCCCCAAAAGATCCATGTCACCGGCAGACACCCCCACGGTTCCGTACAGTCTGTCTCCTGTGATCGTCAACCTCTACACGGGCTGCTTCAGGTTCTAGCCACTTATGCCAGCATCAAGACTCACCAATATGTCGATGATAAGCAACACTACTTGAAAGCCAACTCTGATTCAGACATCCAACGCTTCAAACACTGCCTGCATATCATCTGAGCCAACGATGTCCAGCGCCTTCCTAAAGCTCTATCACACCAATACAAAATTCCTGTTATTTGCCAAGAACAACAAACAAGAAATAGTGCGAACTTGACTCGATGACATGAAGTTGACAGCTTTGATACCCAACTTTCACTGAATGCCAAGTCACTTGGATTCACCCCGGACACCAACCTCGCTCTCAAGGAACACATTGCCAAAAAAGAAAGATGGCCTGGTAATAACTCTCTCTTCTAAAGAATATGAAATCATTTATTGCAGAAAGTGCCCTGGGGGCAGCTGGGCTTTAAACCATGAACATGGCCTAGTGGAAGTCTTAGGCCGGTCATGGTCCTCCTGGACATTTTGCCGGCACTGAAAGAGTTAACCTGAAACTTGTCTCCGGAAGAGGCCACGAGTGGTGCGCAGGGGTATTTGGAGGTCAGGGTTCAGGGTCGTCCCTCGCTCGCATCCTTCGCAGCACCTCTCTTCCCGAGAGGCCCCACCCCCCACAGCTCACTCCCGCGCGCAGCACTCTGTCACCAGACAGCGCGCGTGCCTCCCAGACAGTGAGATATGAGCACAATTAGGCCGGATACAGTTCAATTATGATAAACAGCGCTCGCACCCTTTAAGCCGTGATTAAAAGGCATCCGCCCTTTGATAGAGAGGCCTAATTCCACATTATTACCGCCCGGGCTTGATTATAAAGCACTCTCTGGGTTTACAGTCGGAGATGGATGCGCAGCATCTCTATCGTTTACACATCACTGCTGACGTCGTCCCATCCCTTCTCATCACCTCCTTTTATCTGCGCTCCCTCCCGTCCTCATCACCCCCTGCGCTCTCACCTCTCCACCGCCCCCCAAGAGCCCCCATTCCTCTCGGTGTGGCAAGGCCTGCCTGCCACACGCAAGTGGGCAAAGTCACCCTTACGGTAACAGCTTGATGAATGGCCGCGGCGTAATGAAATGGAGACATCAAGGCGCGCTGCGAGGAAGAAAAAGTGGTAATCCGACAGAACGGAGCTGTCCCGAAACGGGGGGGAGCGGAAGAAGGATCGCCTCCCCGCCGTGCTCTGTCAAGGGAGAAATTACACATTTACTCTGGCTTTTTCTTAAGGAGACGGCCCCCATAGATCAAAACACGGATTTACAAGCCAATTTCCAACATGAAATATAGACACCAGGAATCAATTTAACCAGGGTTCTATTTTAGCTAACACCGACTGCGATTAGTCGCAGGTAACTAACGCTCCCTGGCTCCCACCCAGCACCTGGCCCTTCCTTCCGCCATCTTCCCCTGCCGGCGCGGGTGGGAAGAGCTGGGGGAGCTGGGGATTGAAAGCAGGTCAGCTCCCTACACCCCGGACGGTAGGGAGGTGCTGGGAGCAGCATCTGTACCAACGCACCACTAAGTTGTAACCTATGGTATGTCATTTCCCAAAATCGCTTCCGCGCCTCGTCAGGGTTAGTAAGCGCTTTATAAATACAATTTCAATACAGTTCAAGTAAACAAGCTTTGACCAGGCCAGGCTTTGTCAAGGCTTGTGTATTTGAACTGTATTGAAATTGTATTTTAATGGCCGTGTTCAGCTTGCAACCAAAGACAGAAACTGAAAAAAGTGAAAATGCCTGGAGGGAGAACCAGTGGCCCCTCATCCATAACAACGGCAAAGCCTAAAATTTGAACAAAGAAGAAACTAAAGGAGAGATTAGCCCAGCAAACCATAGTACTAAAGAGCTCTAATTTTTAGGCATGTATGCATGCACATGTGATCAAGCCATGTCATCACTCACAGTGCAAGACAGCCAATGGCTGATGTGGGCTGACTTGTTGCCCTATGCCATCTGTTGGTGTGGACAGAAGCAAAAGTAAATAACAGATTACAGACAAATAGATGAAGAGGGCTGTCCTAATAAATCTATGCATGCCTATACCTACCTATCTTGTTTAAGTACAAGAAGATGAACTGAAAGCTAAAGCGGTCTCTAGGCCATACTTAAAAGGCCCCTCCCACCAAGACACTACAACTTAACCTGGTTTAGTTCCTGTATGTATTTTTCTTCAAAGCTTACCGTCTTAACTTACATTTCAGGAACATTCTTGGCTACGACTTGCACGATTCCTAGCATCGCAAATAATACTTCTAATACAACTGTATCTTTGTACAAGCATTTCTGCTGGCACATGTAACTGAACGATGTTTCGTAGTGGGTATATGTACATTTATCAAAAAATGTATTAACCGTAAATTCCAACACGAAACCAAAATTACAACCTATACTAAGATTGCTTATCGTTCGGCTGTGCCCTTATGCACCAGCATCTGAAAGCATTCTGTGAGCGAGCGGTATATGCTTGGTTAAGTTTTAACACTGCAGTTACCATACTCACGAGTCATGACATCCCCAGAAGTGTAATCACTGTACTCTAAACCTGATAGTGATGTCACAGGAGGTGTATGGCATGACAACGGATGCATCTTAGAAGAAATGACAACGTGGCTTTACACCCAGATGGCATCACGAGAAATAGATGATGAATGAGTGACATCCGAGGACCGTGCCTGGCCTTCACTCAGTTAATAGTCCCTTCACTAGCATGAATACCAGCCCTGTCCATTGCTGCCAGTCATTCCCTCTAGTAGCTCCTGCGATGATGCGTTTCAGTCAGCTATTCAGCTACCAGGAGGTTGCTGATCACTCTCTTCCTGCTAGGGAGCTGCCTTTGACCCCTTGACCGGTACAATCCGCAGTCTCCCCAGAAGCAGTAGGGCGGATCCAGCCACTCTGTGGTATGTAGCTTGGCTGACACATCAGTAAGCTGCCTCTTAAATCAGTAGAGTGGCACGTGTCCAAACGCAGAAATAGTGGCGTAGAATCTCCCGCGGCAGTATTTACGTGCAGTAGTTTGCTTGCCCCGCCATTAGTGGACGCACAGCATTGAAGGACGCATGCTCGCTTCCTTCCACGCTTACCAAGATATGCATGCTCGCTTCCTTCCAAGCTCACCAAGGGATGTATGCTCGCCTCCTTCCAGGTTCACCTAGGGATGCATGTTCACTTCCTGCCAAGCTCACCAAGGGATGCATGCTCACTTCCTTCCAGGCTCACCAAGGGATGTATGCTCGCTTCCTTCCAGGCTCACCAAGGGATGTATGCTTGCTTCCTTCCAGGCTCACCAAGATATGCATGCTCACTTCATTACAGACTCACCAAGGGATGCATGCTCACTTCCTGCCGGGCTCTCCAGGGTGTGCATGCTCACTTCCTTTCAGGCTCACCAAGGGATGCATGCTCACTTGCTGCCGGGCTCTCCAGGGCGTGCATGCTCACTTCCTTTCAGGCTCACCAAGGGATGCCTGCTCACTTCCTTTCAGGCTCACCAAGGGATGCCTGCTCACTTCCTTCCAGGCTCACCAAGGGATGTATGCTCGCTTCCTGCCAGGCTCATCTGCGGATTTATGCTTAATTTCTTCCCCTTCAAGCCTTTGTGTTGGCTGTGAGTTTGTCTTTATGCTTCACAGGAATCCATATGTAGAGGTTCCTACTATCAGGATCTGTAAGCCATTGGGTTTGATGGTTATAGCAGACTGATCCACTACTGAGCAAGAGGGCCCTAGATTCTGCTTTGTTCTCTGAAAGGTTATCCATGCCCATGTGGCACATGGTGGCCAACCTACGAATGTGCTGCATGATTATGCTTCTCTCAGAATGTCAGATGAAATGGCAATGTTGCCCCAGTATGTGGTCACGGTGGAGATCTGCGGTTTCTGAGAACTTTTGCAAGCTTCCTAACTACCAGAACAGTGTAGATTTACCGAGTGCCTCTTCTACTGCTGTTGTCTATCCCTGTTGTCTCTAATTAGCAATGCTGTTGTGCACTGATGCTTAACCCTTTGCCTGTCTCACTCTTCTCCCCCACAGATGACTGCAGGAACATTGCTAATATCATGAAGACTCTCGCCCACAGGGGTTTCATCTTTAAACAAACCTCCAGACGCATCTGATTCCCCAGGAGTAGCGGGACAAAAGGCTGCATGCAGCGCTTTTCTGACCGTGTGTTCACGCGTGAGGACAGACAGGAAGTAGAATTCAAGGCAAGTGGACAGAGCAGCTCGACCATCACCGCCTGCAAAGACCGGACAACATGGACAAGGAAACTTATCTTTGTGCAGACCCAAAATATGAATGCCCTCCATAACAGGCCCCGGCTCCAGTCCGGGGGGTGGGGGAAGAGATCAGGCTGAGTGGAGGGGGTGGCCACCACCACCTTTTCCCCTCTCCTCCTACCAGCCCCACATGTGATTTTTGGGGAATAGGAGTGAGACGGGAAAAGGCTGAAACCGTGTTGAAAGATGGGGACAGGTGCAGTATACCGTAGACAACCGCTCCTCAATTTTCCCACAAAGTGGAAATTCTTCAGCGAACAGAATCGTGTGTGTGGGAGTGGGAAGAAAAGCGCTGAAGAGCGGCAACCCTTACATTAACCCTGGCTCTCTACCCCTGGAGCTAGCTGCATGCGATGAAAACATAAAAAAAAAGAATTTAAAAAAAAGTATCAAACTAAAAAAAAAAAAAAAAAGACTGGGCCAGGGTCTGGGGTGAGTTCCGGACAGGATGGCCTCCTCTTGCATCAGGCGTGACTTTGTAGCAGGGACGTCATAGCACCTGTTTGGAATTGTAGCTTTTCTTGTTCTTTGGATTTCACACCATATTTTATTATTTAGGAAGGCCTTACTCCAGCTGCGCCCCAGGTATTGACGACTTTGGGATTATTCTAGCACTAAAAGGTGACTGCTACCTCTGATCCTAATGCAATGACCTCTCTCCATAGTCCTTCTCACCCGTTCCTTCGCTCATTTTAAGGAATGCCTTATTCTTCCCACTGTCTTACTCTCCCTTTCACTGCAAGGTCTCTTCCAAATCTACGTTCTCACTGAGAGTGGTACAGGCCAGTCACTCCGCTGCTTTCCCTGTGGTTTGAGACGTGACTTGTGGGTACTTCCCTCACCCTCTTCAGTGGGGACTCATACCTTCCTTGTAATCGTTAACATCACCTTCTTTGCAGATCCCTGTCCTTGACACCTTCCTTTCCTTTTATGTGACATTTCTTTTAGGTCCTTCCCATCTACTTTACACCCTCCCCATTCAGCTGTCACCCCCGTTCCTTCTCAAATGAGCGTTCTCCCCTTACTACCTTCCACCCTGCTTCCCCCATGACTCCTTATTCTGTTTCTCCTTTTAGCCTGTGCGACATCAGCCCGTCCCATCCTTTTATCCTTCCCATCCTTTTATCCTTCCCATCCTTTTATCCATTCCATCTTTTTCTTTCCCCACGCTCCTTCCAATTATTCTCATCCCGATGTCGGTGCTTTACTTTTGGCCCTCCTCTAGCCTGTCTTCTGATCCTCCTCCCCTAAGATGGACTCTCTTTTCAGCACTACCCATCTGTTTATTGCTTTCGATCTTGATTGGTCCCCATCTCCTGCCGAAGTTTCTTCTTTTGACTGGCCACATGGGCAGTGCTTTTTACATCCTTTTCTGTTCCTCAAAAAACTTTACCTAACCTCCTCGTCTTCCTATTCCAAATTCCAAAACTCCGCTAGGCCACTAAACTTTAGAACTCACCTGCTTTTTAAACTTTGGTGAGTCCAAATGCAGCTTTTTCGTGTATTAAGTAATCTCCAAAGCCCTGGGACACATGGTTGCACTTCTCTTTTAATGAAAATGCTTCTAACATGCCTTTGGTTTTCACAGGTGATGGACTGTGGACAACAGAAACCGAGGAGTTAAATCAATGCTTTTGTCTGTATTGTTAATGCTGCAAACTCTTTTGTTATTATAAATTTATAAATAGGAAGGGTCTGTTTTAATTTCCTCCATTTAATGAGATTTGGCTGTATTCTCTGTCCCCTGACTCAAGTTTCTAGTTTAATTTATTAAGTTTGATTATATGCCGACATGGGAAAACGAACTTTAAAAAAAATATAAATAATCCCCTTATACAATTTACATACATTCGATCATTTTAAAAGAAATAACAGTTCTTCACTTACTATTCTCTCCAAACCTCTCAGCACTTAAGCTACAAACAATCCACATAAAATATCCAAAATTTATGGCTACATTTAAACCAGTTTTTGTACAATGATGCCTAAATCACATCGATCCCACTGAGAGATGCATAAACTGTCACCTGGCTCATTCCTCTTAAATCTCGACCAACTGTGGACTCTTAACATGTTCTGCCGCTGATGGATTCAAGTGCCATCTCCAAAGGACTCTGCTGCAGACAAGAAGTTTGTGATTGATGAAATATTGAGGTTTTAAAAAGGCTCTCAGCCCTTTATCAATTTTTCTTAATGCCTCTTTCTTATAGCTTGAACCTACGCTGGTCCAGATGAGATATTGTTTTTTTTCTCCTCCACTAGTTTCCTACTAATTGGTTTGTAGAAGCCAGGTTCCTAGATGTGCTCTCCCCTTCTTTGGCCACCTCTGCCTTGGAAGAAGCTAATTCAATTGTTACCAGTTTGACTGAGAGCCAGTTGAGTGTTCCCGGCTGACTTGACGTTACCCTCTAAGACTGCAGTTAAGTGTGACTGTAGTGCTGATATCTTGCTGCTCCACTGACGTTCTGTAGCCTTCTACAGGTAGCCTCCTCCTGGCACCACCAGCTCTGATAGATCAATATTTGTAGCCTTGATGAGCAACCAGGTGGTGTTAACCACAATCTTCTGTGAGCTCAAGCTTCACATAGCTGTTCTGGTTCTGTCCATGCTCTGTGACTATCACATGAAGGGAGAGCCAAAGACGTTCCAAGCTTTTCTTGCATATGTTATGTCTGCCTCGTACGCTCCCATGAACTGTTGTGCAGCACAAATTGCTTGGATACAGACTTGTTTTGTTAACACATGAGATTTTTGAGTTGCCAGTGCTCATACTCGAGCGACAGGGAGCTACTGTGGCAAATTAAGCCTGCATCCTCTTCTACAGTTTCAGATTTACAGCTTGGAATAAGAGATCTTCAGAGACCCATCAAGAATGGGAGCTTTACACCTGTGTTGTATGAGAGCTCTCCAGAGACTTGTCAAGAACAAGAGCTTGAGACATATGTGGAATGGAAGCTGCTCAGATACTTGTGGAATGAGAGCTGCTTGGAGAACTATTGTATCTCAAAAGCAAAAAGTAAACTCTCCATAGCCCTCTGATGAATGAGAGATCTTCAGAGACCTTTGCGGAATGAGAGGTCATCAGAGACATTTGTGGAAGGATAGCTTTCCAGAGACCTATCAAGAATAAAAGCTCAAGAACTTTGTTGATGATAGCTCTCTGGAGACCTACTAGGAAATACAGCTTGAAACCTGTGTGTTGAATGAGAAATTGTCAGACTAATAAAGAATGAGAGCTTGAGACCTGTGTAGAATAAGAGCTCGACAAAAAACAGTCAAGAATGAAAGTTTGAGACTTGTGTGGAATGAAAGATGTTTAGAGACCTTCTGGGAACGAGATCTTGAGACCTGTGTAGCGTCAAAGCTCTTCAGGCGCCTGTGTGCAATGAGAGCCCTATAGACATCTGTCTGGAATGAGACCTCCACACAGCGGTATGGATTGGGAACTGCTTAGGTAATCCTTATGCTTAGTGAGCACTGTTCAGAGACCTATCAAAAATGAGGCTTGAGAATGGTGTGGAATGAGAGCTCATCAAAAACCTACTAGGAATGAGAGCTTAAGAACTTTATTGAAGGAGAGCTCTCCGGAGACCGATCAAGAATGGGACCTAGAGAACTTTGAGAATGATAACTCTTCAGAGACCTACCATGACTGGGCGCTTCAGAACCGTGTGGAATGATAGCTTTCCAGAGACCTATTAGGAAAAACAGTTTGAGACCTGTATGCTGAATTAGAGATTTCCAGAGACGTATCAAAGAATAAGAGCTTGAGACCTGAATAGAATGAGAGCTCGACAGAAAACAGTTAAGTATGAGAGCTTGAGACTTGTGTGGAATGAAAGATCTTCAGAAACGTGCCAGGAATGAGAGCTTGCGACCTGTGTGGTGTCAGAGTTCTTCCGACACCTGTGTGGACTAAACCCCCTTTAAACTCCTGTGTGAAATGAGAGTTCCACACAACACTATGGATTGCGAGCTACTTAGGTAATGCTTAGGTTTAATGAGCACTCTTCAGAGACCTATCAAAATTGAGGCTTGGGACTGGTGTGGAATGAGAGCTCATCAAAGACCTACTGGGAATGAGAGCTTAAGAACTTTGTGGAAAGACAGCTTGATAATGGAGTGGAATGTGAGATCTTTAGAACCAATGAAGAATGAGAGCTTGAGACCAGTATTAAATCACAGCACGTCGGAGAAGTGGCAGGATGAGAGCTTAATATCTCTGTGGAATGACAGATCTCCAGAGACTGATCAAGAATGAGAGGTTGAGACTGATATGGAATGAGAGCTCTTCACACATCTTTGTGGAATTATAGCTCTTTATAGACTTTTATAGAATGAGAGCTTAACAGAACACTATGGAATGAAACCTGTGTAGGTAATTATTATGTTTAATATGAACTCTTCAGAGACCCACATGAAATAAAAATTTGTAATAGAAATGTAGATTGAGCCTTCCGGTGCATGGAATGAGAGCTCTTTATGGACCTCTCTGGAATGAAATATAGAGATGTGTGATAAGAACCCAACCGAGTTATGTGAAATGAGAACTTTTCAGAGATCTGTAAAGGGTGAAAGACATGATAAATCTGTGCAGAATGAGAGGTCTTCGTGTTAGATTGGAATCTCTTCAAATTCCTGTGTGGATTGAGAGATGCCTAGTGATCTATTATTTATTTAATGGGAGCTTGTTCAAAGATGCGTGTGGGAGATTAAGAGCTCTTTAGAGACCTGCATTGTAGAATGAGATCTCCTCCGGGACCTGTGTGGTCGAATGAGACCAAAGGCTTGAGTCACCAGGTGATGTCCAATGACACCGGAAGGGCCTCCTCAGGATAATAGCCATGCACCACCAGTATACAATTGAGAAGTGAGAACTCGGAGATTATTGGATGGTGTAAGGAGACCTGGGAAGAACCAGAGCTCTGTCATATCATGTGTCCCAGGAGTTGTGTGTGAAGCGTGGGCTTTTTAGTACACTGTGGAATGGGATCTTTTTTCAAGCAATTTGCCCTCAGGAAACCTCTGTGGCATGAGTGTGGTTTAGCACCCAATGCCACATGTGACTTGTATGGAGTAAGAACTGATTGAAAGCCTGTGTGCCTGTGACACACAATCTATTAGAGTAGACCTGCTCCATTTCAACTGCTTTAAGGAGACTAACCATGCCAAATCAGATGGACTCTCTCCTTTGACACGTACCCGGTTCCAACAGGCCTTAGATTACCTTGGAGCAAGGAGTGGAGGTTCCATGGGAAGAGCTGGAGGTCAGCGAGCGAGAAACCTAAGGGTTTTGCAGCAGATGGAGAATACAGCCATCTCATCCAGCAATTCACTTCTAGTGCTCAGTAGGTGCCATTTCAGTCAAAAAGAAAACAAAACATCAAAAGAGTGAAATTTCCATCCATGGTCATTGCCGAGTTATTCAATTCTTGCTGTAAATGTGTCACGTCAATAACATTTGGAAACATCAATAAAGCAAGTTTCATATCTTTGAACCATACCCACTGTGTGTTGTGTTATTTCTACACTGGCATTCACAAACAACCAAAGAAAGCAGACTTACTTTTGAACAGTGTTGTTCACTTTCATGTGAACTGTGGTTTAATGAATGAATGCATTAGGAGAAATAATTTTACATGATCATTCTGATGGACACTTCTAAACACAAATTCCTCACCTTTAGAATCTCCTCAGGTGCCAGTCTGGAATTGGAAGATTTAAACTAGTAGGTGGAGTCATGTGCCGTTCTGCTGACTTTGTTCTTACCCGGAAGTGACGAACAGAGACGCTTACAAGCACCACCCCTGCGCGCTGACATGAGATCCTTTCTTTCAGTGCCTTCATACATGGATCTATCTGGAGCTCGCTCCCAACTTTTTGCTCGTGAGTTAATGGGTTTTTTCCCTTTAAAACTCTTTATCCTACTGTTTAAGGGAACTACGTCCCCTCCTGAAACTGTAGGGTTTAAGCCTTAGGGAACTGTCGCAAACAGATGCCTGAGAGATTCCGTCTGGTGTTTGGGTTCCGCACTCTACTCCAAGTCCACCGATGAGTGCACCCTTATAAACCAGAAGATGATGAAGCTCTATGTCACTGAATACCGAAAGAAGCCTTGGAAAACCTGCTCTGATTCAAAGTAGAGGGTGCAGACCCATTCCTGCTCTCAAGGATGATCCCACCACAGGTCCTCATCGAGGTCCAAGTCTTCTGGTAAGTCGAAATCAAAGCAGAAGCACAAGAAGACCAAGCGAGATTTGTCCCAGTCCTGCCACTCTCAAACTGAGAATTCATGAGGGCGCCAGGGTGCCTCGTGGTCCAGTGGCGGCTCCTCCGCTAAGGCAATGGAGCGTCACCCCACTGCCTCGGAGCAGCGAAAGAAAGGAAAAAATAAAATGATAATAACTAATGTTATCATTTTATTTTGATCTCCTGCTGCGGCAGCTTGCGTGAGAGGGTGGGGTGGGGTGGGGTTGCAGAGCATGGGAGAAGTGGTAGAACACGCCTAAATGCGCAATGATTGTTTGGCCGGCCCCCTCGGGCCGCCCAAACCGGTCATGCGCACTTTCCCCCTTCTCCATGCAGGCTGCATTACAGCCTGCATGGAGACCATGCCTACCCCTACAGCCCCTGGCTGAGCGCCGTGTCACAGTGCTCACACCAATCACAACGCTGCATTGCAGCATTGTGATTGGCTGCGAGGAGCGTGGAAGCCCTGGTGCTTCCTGCTTTCTGTTTCTTACAAGAAGCCAGGAAAAGGACGCAGGAGAGGCATCTGGCGGCTGGCCGGGAGGTAAGTGATTTTTTTTTTTTTAATAGTGATCCCCCATCTCCGATCCCTTACCCCCCCACCCGCCCCACTGCTGCTTCCAGACAGCAGCTGCGTCTGTCGTGGTCTTGCTCTTGGTCCCACGTTGAAGAGCCAATTGCGCAACTGATTCTGATGTATCCCGAGTCTCCGGGCCCATTGGCTATGTCGCTGCAGATTGAGGCCTTCAAAGAGGCCATATTGTGAATTTTTAGCACCCTTCCCGCTCTGTCTGACTTGCATTTGGGCCCCATGGATCCGCCGAGACCTTCAGTCTGTCCCTCCATAACATGCCTCTGGTTCCACTCTGATGCCAGAGCCTACTTGCTTTCCGGTACCAAAATCCATGCCGGTGCCTGCGACTCGGTTCGAATAGTCCTCTCCAAATCTAAGCAGAATCCATCTCAGTCCCAGTTGAGGTTTAGTCTTAGTGGCGTACCAACGCCGTGCTAGTATATCACCAATGCAGAAAATCACACAGAACGCCATTGATTATGCCACAAGAAACGCCATAGAGGGGCCGTACACGGACCTGGCGTCTATTGACTACGAACTGAATACTTTACTTACTGGGGACTTAATACTGAAATTAAATACACCGGATTCTTACCAGAATTACTGCTAATGATTTTCTGCATTGGTGATATACTAGCATGACGAAGAAATCTATTGTGGTGGCATACTGGCCTCCCTCATTTAAGCACGGCTGTGCTTACTATTGATCCTTAAAGACAACTACAGCCCTGAAAAAAGTCGTTAAATCCGACGAAACACGTGTTGGCTACTTGAACACTGAAAATGATCTACAATAAAAGATCTCTGGAGTCCAAGATTTGGATGACTATAGCTCTCGTGTGGAAATTGGAATTACTTAAGAATACAAGCTTTATGAACACTAAACTTTGAAAACCTTTGATATATAATTTGTATGTGGTGTGTGCCTAAGGTTTGTTTGACTTTGTACAGGACTCCTTTTTCAGGATGTCTGATTAGGAGTGTAGGGGAAACACTCCTCCCTTGTGCGCACCACTCTCTAAATTCTTGACTTAAGATATTGTGTCGCACTGACAGGTGAGCGTCACTTTGAGATCCCGCATTTACCCACGCTATTGCTGTAATCCATTCAGCACTACACCGAGTTTCCCAGCAACGGAGCGATGCCCCCCAACTTAAAGAATTTTATGACGCCATGCACGCCATCTTTGAGCCAGCAACTCCCTATGGAGGGCCTTAGGGCCCCATGGAGCCAAGAGATACCCCGCTTGGTTACAGTCAACAGGTTCACCCTCGATGCTAGCCGGGCCCTCTGGATCTTCCCCAGATCTGGACTGATGCTGCCACTCACCTCGGTTGTATCCCTCCCAGCGTCGCTCGACAATGAGCTGATCATCATTTTAGACGTCGATCCCGTGCCACCCTGGCGCCGATCAGCATCAACCATCCAGGCCTACCCATCCTCTGAACTTTCCCACAGAACTCTACATTCCTGAAGGAGGTGATTAGGAGAAGGTGTGTGGTCCTCTGGAGGACCCAGATGATAACTAGTATGAGGAGCTGGGCAATGCCAGTGGACTTAATACCGCCCCAGACAGGCATGGTTTCCCCTCCGGGCTTGGTTTCGGAGGAAGATACAGCCTTTGCAACTGTGACTCACTGGATTGTGGAAGTCCTCGATCTCCAGCTGCCAGTAGTCGAGATCAAGACCGATGTCTTGACAGAGGTGCATTAACTTGGAGCGGGCTCTTCTGAACCCATGCTCCCCTTTAATGAAGCCCTCACCGACGGGAGCCTGGCGTGAAACCTTGCACAGGGGCTTCTTTGCACTGTATGATTGCTTGTCGGTACTGTCCCACCCTGGGAGACCCAGCCTTCCTTTCCCATCACCTCCCCCCTCCGTTAGAACCTGATGGCGCAGACCTCAAAAGCGAAGGTCCACCCAAGTGCTTTCCCTACCACAACACCGGATAGGGAATCCAAGAGCCTGAGATTTTGTTGTTTATTCTTTCTTTAGCCTGGCAAGACCTTGCTCTGGGCACCGTTAAAGGATATTTATCAGCCGTCTCTGCTTTCTTGTGGCTGCCAGACCAACCCTCCCTATTTAGTCACCCATTGTGACTCACTTTTTGAAAGGTTTGCAACATTTGTTCCGGCCTATTCCCTTTGTGGTGCCCCAATGGGACCTCAATTTGGTCCTTACTTTCCGTATGTGTTCTCCCTTTGAGCCGCTGCATTCTGTGGCTCTTGACTCTGAAGACAGTTTTCCTGGTGGCCATTACATCAGCCAGGAGGGTCAGTAAACCTCAGGCTCTGTCGGACCAGCCTCCATAAACCAACCTGACAAACTGATTACTTCAACGCATGCCTCTTTAATTGTGAAGATGGCCACCCCTTTTCACATTGGGCAGAGCATTACTCTGCCTGCTTTCTATGCTTCTCCTCATCCGTCAAAGGAGGAGGTGATATTCCATTGTTTGAACCCAAAAAGGGCTCTGTCATTCTATACCGAGCACACCAAGGATCACCAGGTGGATGATTAGCTCTTTATTGGGTTCACTGGAGCCAAGAAGGGCAAGGCTGTACAGAATGAACCATCTCCAGATGGATAGTACTCTGCATAAAAATATGCTACACATTGGCAAAGAAGCTACCTCCCCTGAGGGTGCACTACACCAGGGCCAAGGCCGCCACTATTGCATTAGCTTGTGGGGTACCTGGCCTGGACATCTGTCAAGCTGCCATGTGGACATCACTTCACAAGTTCACAAAGCACTACAGCTTGGACATTCAAGTCCTTCGTGATGGGCATTTCACCCTTTAGGTCCTTCAGGACTTTTGGTCTAAACCAGTTCGAAGACCCACCTTCAGGGAGGTATTGCTTGGGTATCTATTCTAAGGTGAGGAATCTCTCGGTTTGAAGTGTATCAGAAAAACAAGTTACTAAAATTTGGTAATGCCTTTTCTGGTAGAGACTCTATCTAGTCGCAGATTCCTTGCCAACCCTCCCATCCTCCTCATTCTGCCAACTGGCCTCTTTTCCCCAAAAAAGATCCCTTGGACACTGCACACTTGTCAAAACAAGTGCATTGTTCTTTACATGACTCCGCGTTTTTGGTGCAGAATTAGTCACAAAAGAAACTGAGTCAGCGCTCTGGGGTGGTGCCTATATAGGCAACACGATGCCCCTTCCGATGCAAAAGACACTGACGCGGAGATGAACTACGTCACCTGCCAGCGTGCAGAGGTCCTGCTCAAGATTTTCGGGATCCAGTCTGATACCTGGAGAATATCCTAAGGCGAGGAATCTGCAGTTAGAGCCTCTACCAGAAAAGGCGTTACCGAAGGTAAGTAACTTGCTCATCTGGATTTGTAGGATGCCCATGGGTTTGACCCCTCCTCGGATACTGGGTTATGTTCTTCCCCTGGATCACCAACAGAAGACAGTGTCTCCTTTACCGTGGTAGTGAGACAAGCAGCGGTGGTTATGTATTTAAATCTGCCAACTATGGAAGTTAAAACCATTGTACTAACAGAGGGTTTGCATCTAGAAACAACTTTATCAGAATCTTTTGTTTTATTTAATGAAGCCCTGACTGAGACCCTTTTGGGCATCTGGTCTAAGTAAGACCTGTTCCTGTCCTCCAGTGAACAGGAAGGTTGCAACCTGGATTTTTGATGCAGCAACCTATACCAGAGAGTTTGGTAGTTCAAACTTCCGCCTGTCTGGTCAACCCCAAATCCTTTCCCACGACTCCTGATAAACAGTGGAAACATCTTGAGACTTTCGGATAGCGATGTTTTCCTCAGCCAGCCTAGCCCTCCCGTCAGTCAGTGCCAGCTGCTTGCTGGGGAGATATACCCGAGCTTTACGGCTCATGATTGGCGAGATCTTGCTGGCTGTCCCTGAGAAATTGTGGGCCAATTTGACTCCGACCATCTAGGATGGTAAGGACGCAGCTAAGAATATTGTGATTGTATTTATGTAGTGCTTACTACTCCCTGATGAGGTGTTGAAGCGCTTTATGGTGAGTAGCACGCTACTCCGGAACCCAAGGTTAATATAGTGGTTATTGTTGGTTATTGCAATTAGTCATGTGCTCTTAAGAAAAAACTGCATGCATTTGCTCAAGTTACTTTGTGATGTATTATATTAATACGTTATGTGTAATCATTAAGGGACTGAGCAGTTTCAGGTGAATGGCTTGTGAGATAGATAGGATGGTGGAGATTAGATAATTTTAGTTTACAGGGATAGGGTTTTAAAGAGGAGACGTTTAGATCTATAACATGAGGCATCAGCCAATCTCAGAATTGCAATAAGAAAGAGGAAGGCAGGCATGAAACTGAGAGGCGGTTATACTCAGAAATGGAAGCCATGCAGAGGATGAGCGATAAGAAGAGGGTCATTGAAGAAAGAGGAATCTAGCGGAAGTACATCAAGGTACATTTTTCATGCAGGGTTTTAGGAGTATAGTGGGGTAGTCTTTCTGAGATAGCAAGCAATGTGAGGAAGTAAACTATAGAAAGAAACAATATTATACATAGTGCTCCATATCCGAGACATACAGCTTAAACATACAATTCTAAGTATACACAATTAAAAAAAAATATATATATATATATATTATTTTGTTTTGTACAGACGAACAACAGAAGGACGAGCAAACACGCAGTCACAGCTATGAAAAAACCACAAGGAGAAAGCATTAGCACAGCATCAGCAGTGACAGACTTCTCAGTTGGCATCAATCCATACAGTATAAGGAATACAGAATGACACTTCAGCATACACACTAGAACTAGGTACTCGAGGTCGCACTTTTGTCATCTACCGATCCAGGTCATAGTGTTTCATCCAGGTTCCCCTAGACCTTAAAGAACTTGCGTGGGCACCCTCTTCTGTAAGTGACCTTCTCTGCAGCCATATAAAGGTCCATCCCCGCCCTCCGCTCCTGCAGGGCTGGAATCTCACGGGCACCCAAACGCCTGGCCTCATCCCTCTTAGCCCCCACTAGACCCAGGTTGCAGAAAAGAAGCTTGGCCCGCGGGACATCCACAGCCATTGGCATACCTAGGAAAACATATATAGGCTCCACTGGGAAGTCCACCTCAAAACACTGCCGAGCTCCTGCACCACTGACTCCCAGTATGGTCATATAACGGGGCAACCCCAGAGTGCATGCATGAATGTGCCTTTGTCTCCACGATACCGCAAACAGGAGACTCCACTCTTCCCATTCTGTGTAGACGGTCACGGTCATATGCAGGATTTTAAGCTGTATAAGCCAAAGTCTAAATTTGATAGCCGCCTCCCTGGGATACATCAGAGCTTCCCCTCAGTCCATGTGATCCATCTCACCCACCTCCCATACCTATCATTCTCTCAGCTTTATCAGTGTGTCTGACATGTTGTTATTGAGCGTTTTGTATGTGAGGGAGAACGCCTTTTCCACTAACTCCCCATGAGTAACCTACCCTCCATGGGGGGGGTGGGGCATATTCAGGCAGTTCTAGGACCGCCAAGCCCTCTGCTTGCCATGCATGATGAAGTTGTGCATATTTGGAATATTGGGTGCATGCAACTGGAAGTCCCTTTGAAGGGCATAAGATCCCCATCCTCTAGGAGGTCACCAATCTTGCATATGCCAATCATATCTCGGGCTCCAAAGCCCCTAAGTTTCCCAGTCTCTCTGAAGATCGTCCCAACCCAGAGTGGTGTCTCCCTAGTGACTTTGTTAGCCCACCCCATGCACCTGGTGGCTTTAGTCCAAGCCTCCAGCGCCATCCGGGTCGCTGGCAGTAGTCGCCCCATACCTTTGCCCCTGTAGAGGTAGAGCAGATAGGTCCTCGTCAGTAAAGGTCCTCGTCAGTAACTGAGATCTCTCTAGATTATAAGTAGGTTGGTCATGAGACGCGAGCACCCAGTCATTAATAGCAATTAAATGGGCGGCCCAGTAGTAAGCACAGTTATCTGTGAGGGCTATACCACCATTGTATGGATTACGCTGCAGTGTCTTTAATGCAATCCAAGGGTGGCCATTATCCCATATCATCTTTCTAATCTCCCCATCACTTCTAGTGAAGAGCTCATCAGAATTTCTTTAGTAAGTGTTTTGGAGGATATACAGGAATTTGCCTAGAATCGTCAAGGGTAATGCACGCCAGGGCTCCGCTTCAGTGCGAAAGTCCGCCACCGCCCTCCCTAAGTTTCAATCAAGGCACTGCTCCTGGCTGGGTGCCATATACATCCCATGGTACCGAAACCCCTCCGTTACTGTCTGTAGCCTCCCAGGGATAGCGGAGAGTGTACACATCATTTAAACATAAAGAGCTCTTGCCTGCTGTGTGCCAAGCCTAGGGCAGCCCTTTAAAACAAAGTCTGGAATAGCCCAACCTTGGTATAGGGTCTGTACGCTGCACAAGGGAAGTTGCTATATAAACAAGCATTGGCAAAGCCAATAGGTCTCGCTTATGCCAGAGCTATTGTCTTTGTCAATGTGTTTAAGCCACGTTGTACAGCTCTAGAGCTGCTGTACAGCATGGCTGAAACTTAAGAAAATAAAAAAGCACTATGACGTGGCTGCTTCGTAGCGCTTTTTTCCCTTTACTTCCAGCCATGTTGTACAGCAGTCGCACTGCAGTACAACATGGCTAAGCAAAACACTGACAACCCTGTAGTTTTCACATAGGCAAGATTTATTGATTTTGCCAATGCTTGTTAGCAAAGGCCTTTCCCTCTCATCGAATATCTTCTCTCTCGAGCTGCCTCACTGCTTGGTTTTCCCAACACACCATGCAGTACATTCCTTTCCCCTCACACCACCCCTCCCCCTTCCGTAATGATCATTTGAGCACGCACACCCCAAACACCGCCTTTGTAGTACAAACTAGAGCCTCCGGCGGGGTCTTCCTGCCTTGCTCCTTCACACCACAGCCCCCCCCCCCGCCCCACCTTTAATAGTGAAAGATCCAGACGCTGGAGAGGAGGTAGCGCGCAAGGCTGGTGCAGACCCCCTAGGCAGGGGTTATGAAAGAAATGCAACGATGGCCGGTCTTGGGGACTCCGGGTTCACATACTAAACCTCTCTAAGAAGAATTTGGAGCATTCGACCTCGGAGGATGACGGTCTGAGCAAGCCGTTTTCAGCAATAAAGTGGTTGTAGCCAGGGCTTTAAGTGGGATGAAAAAACTGGGGGGTCTCTCGAAGGGGCGTGGCCAGTGTAAGGGCGTGGCTTAAAACACTTAATCTAAAAATCTGTGCTGAGTATAGTGTGCCGCCGGACTTGTATTTTGCTGTTTCTGTCATTGCATCTAGATATGATACAACAAGTAACATCATACCTACAGCAAGTCAGGACTATTGGCTTTGTCAATGGTTGTTAGTTGCATAAGATAAATAAGCAGCAACTATGGCTTGTATATATTATTGAAAAAGCTTCCACTTAATGCCCTGGTGACACCACGACAATGTTGCTGCCCCTGAGTTTCAAAGAGAAGGGAAATCCAGAGAGAAAATGACTCTCTTTAAAGTATTTCCCTTCCCCCTACAACGTTCACCTGGCATGCCTTTTTAACGTCTCCACTAGTGAGAAGTGAGCAGTGTGAGCAGCGCACATCAATGTGGCTGCTGTCACTGCAGTCTGGAAAAAAACGGACCGCTTGTGCCAGGGAAAAAAACAGAGCCCGATAGAGACCCGTTTCGAGGCCTCCTTTAAAAAACTGCCGGTGCTCAGACCCGGTGAGACCCAGCCCACTTAAAGCCCTGGTTGTAGCGGTTTGCTGTGGGGCCTTAAGGTGGTGCTTGCTTTCACTTTAGGAGCCTCAATTGTTCCATCTTTGTAGCAAACACAAAAGCTCATTCTAATGTGAATAATCATAACCTCTCTTTTATGTTGAGCAGCCTCGGATTCCCTAGCAATACTTCGGTAAAAAAAAATCTGTGCAAAAAAAACGAGTTGAGGGTCGTTTCAGACACAATTTATGGGTTTTTTTAATTACAAAGTTTTAACTGGAAAACCTGCGGGTCGGGGCAGAGGGATAAAGTTGTGTGGCCGGCATGGGGAAGCACACATTCGAGTTATGAATTCTAGGGGCACAAACAATCGCACAGGATAGTGGTCAGTACGAGTGGGAGGGTTCAGGGGGAGCAAAAACAGACGGCGAACGGTAAATTGGAGCCCTAGTGCAGAGAAGCACACGTGCTTCAGAGTGACACCTATAGCGTGGTGGAGAAGCATACAAGGGAAGCAACTGCAATACATGCAACATCCTCTAGGCAAACCATGTATCTCCCCGTGCCTAAAATAAAATGTAAACTCCGCGTCTGTCACATAAAAGCGATACCTCTTTAACAAGCCATCACCCAAATAAAAAAAGTAGTGTGCATAAATCCACGTAAGTTAAAGAATGTGGAAAACCACAACATGTAGCAGGGGCATTATAGGCGGGAAGAATTAGACATGCTGAGGAAACAGCAGGGCACAAGTCCTAAACAAGCGCGGCCGCGAAAGTGAAAGCGACAGCGCTGTGTTTAATTAGTAACATGATCCACGACGATGGAGGAATGCAGCAGCCACCCTGCGCGCCGCTGCTCGCTCCCGAGAGCAAAACGCCGTTGGAGTGAACCTTTAGAGAAGAGGTGGGACATGCACCCGCCTTTGGCCATTTGCGTGCTTTCATTATTGAAAGCCACACGCAAAGGCCAATCGAATGTGTGGAAGTTGCCAGACCCACACGGAGAAGTTTCGGGGAAGTTTGGAGTGCTCACAAGAAGCCTCCCATAGGGTTCGACCTAAAAAGAAAAGGTCTCATTTAAAGATTTTTCCTCCGTAGTCTGTAATTAAAGGTTTTTTCACTCACTAAACATAAGTTATTCGGCACTGGCTGAGAGTGACTAGCCAATGTGCAGTCAGATTTTAACCCTATTTTGTCACCTAATCTAAAGTATGTGGCTACTGTAGCACATGCATTGTAATTAAAAGTGAAGCAGGGTGATGGAGGTCTGTGGGTTCCATTTTGGAAGTCCTGTTCCTTTGTACAAAATGGGGGTAATGTTGTTTTCCCAGACATTGGAAGTGTATCATAAGTAACCCTGGGCATAATACTTTGCTACGCTCACGAAGCATGCAAAGTTTGTGCTACTACGCACTACGCAAATTGCACGTAGCAGAGTGAATAACTGTACTAATAAACGTAGCGTAGCAGGAGTATAATAAACTCCTTCAAATGCTTTGATAAAGCAATTTTTTATGCTAAAAAGCATATAACCAATTCACAAAAATGAATGTTGACAATAAAATATCAAGCAATGAGAGAGGTGATGATTTTGGAGTCCCCCTAACCTAGGGGGAGGACCAAGCAGATGCCTTGAACACAAAAAGCATATCATGTGAACGATTCAATGGTGGTCCCTTCCTCCTAGGACCACCCCAAGCACAGTTATGGGCAAAAATACAATCCCAACCAAAGGCCCTGCAAAGCATTATGGGACGAGATTAGCAGTGGGCAGTGAATATTATAGTGTCCAATATCAAAATAATTCTACAAAGAGCTGCAGTTCAACTAGTCGTCACTGGGTGTCGTCCCTCAAGAGTGAAATGCAAAAGTATTGAAAACCTTTCATGAAGCTTTTGCATTTGACTCGTGAGGGACGACACCAGTGACGACTAGTTGAGCTGCAGCTCTTTGTAGAATTATTTTGATATTGAACACTATAATATTCACTGCACACTGCTAATCTCGTCCCATAATGCTGCAGGCCTTGGTTGGATTGTATTTTGCCCATAACTAGCATGGAGTGGTCCTAAGAGATGGGACCACCACCTAATCATTCAATAAGATGTGCTTTTTGTTTTCAAGACATCTGCTTGGTTCTCTCCCTAAGTTAGCGAGGATACCAAAATCATCACCTCTCTCACTGCTTTTGTTTTCACTTTAGTGAAATGACTATATGCAATTTTAGCATATAAAGACAGAGATATTTATTTTATCTTAACTTGCACTGTACAAGTTTGCTTTTGGTAATTATTGTACAGTGCAGTGAGTCAAGCACACAGCTAGCACTACGCCCAGGCTTAATAATAATAACAAACTCCTTCAAATGCTTTGATAAAGCAATTTTTTATGCTAAAAAGCATATAACCAATTCACAAAAATGAATTTTGACATATCAAGCAATGAGAGAGGTGATGATTTTGGAGTCCCCTAACCTAGGGGAGGACCAAGCAGATGCCTTGAACACAAAAAGCATATCATGTGAACGATTCAATGGTGGTCCCTTCCTCCTAGGACCACCCCAAGCACAGTTATGGGCAAAAATACAATCCCAACCAAAGGCCCTGCAAAGCATTATGGGACGAGATTAGCAGTGGGCAGTGAATATTATAGTGTCCAATATCAAAATAATTCTACAAAGAGTTGCAGTTCAACTAGTCGTCACTGGAGTGTCGTCCCTCACGAGTCAAATGCAAAAGCTTCATGAAAGGTTTTCAATACTTTTGCATTTCACTCTTGAGGGACGACACCAGTGACGACTAGTTGAACTGCAGCTCT
Source organism: Calotriton arnoldi (assembly GCA_963921515.1). Taxonomy (NCBI): domain Eukaryota; kingdom Metazoa; phylum Chordata; class Amphibia; order Caudata; family Salamandridae; genus Calotriton; species Calotriton arnoldi. Next base: position 2,169,351 of record CAWUFW010000444.1, read on the forward strand.
TTGTAGAATTATTTTGATATTGAACACTATAATATTCACTGCCCATGCTAATCTCGTCCCATAATGCTGCAGGCCTTGGTGGATTGTATTTTTGCCCATAACTGTGCTGGAGTGGTCCTAGGAGGAATCGTTCAATAAGATGTGCTTTTTGTTTTCAAGACATCTGCTTGGTTGTTGGTTCTCTCCCTAAGTTAGTGAGGATACCAAAATCATCACCTCTCTCACTGCTTGTTAACTTTTTGTTTTCACTTTAGTGAAATGACTATATGCATTTTTAGCATATAAAAACAGAGATATTTATTTTATCTTAACTTGCACTGTACAAGTTTGCTTTTGGTAATTATTGTACAGTGCAGTCAAGCACACAGCTACGCACTACGCAATTTGCATAGCTACGTGTAGTTGAAGCTGTACTTCACGTAGCTACGTGAAGTGCTACTACGCAAACTACGCCCGGGCTTAATCATAAGAGGTGCTGAGCGGGAGGTGATCTAGACATTGAAGTGAGGACAAAGGAGACGAGGCTCCTATAGAAATATGAGTAGGTCCTTCCTGTAGCACTGCCTCTTGGTAGAAGGAGGGGATAAACAGGGCTGCAGTCTGTTGTTCAGAATGAGAGGTTCTTTTAGGTAAAACCACCCTTTTGTCTTTTTCTTGGTCATTGTCTTTGTGGCTGTTCATAGCCAGGTGCAGATAGTTCACACCTCTTTCCACCTCTGTTGTGGGTGCACCTGGCTGGAGACTACCCGGCTCTGAGGAGCTTCACCCCATACAAAGGCTTTGTCTGCAGAATTGCTTAGAAGTACTTGAAAAAGGAAGCAACCCCAAACCAGTTCTCTTGCCTGCAGAATTCTGAAAGTGCTGATTTTCTGTGGAGTGAACAGCCACCGTCTGGCCTCTGGCTTGAGACCAGTAACTCACCTCACACTCGCTCACAACTAACTGAATTGACTGAGCAAATACGGACAAATTGAGAGCGGGCTATATTGAAATACTGCATATTCCTGTGTCTTGGCTTGGGGTGTTCAATGTGAGGGTGAAGAAAGATTGCAGCATTGTGGTGGAAACACCTTTTCAGTTTGTGCTCTATGGAAAATGGAACTTGTAGTTGGAGCGATGGGCCAGAGTAAGAAGTCCGAACTCACTACTCTGGCAGGAAGGCAGCGCAATGCTTGCCTGGCAGGCTGCATGTGTTCTGAAGGTTCAAGACTGGAGATCAACCGTGTTACTGTATTCAGCACTTGGGTGGAGGGGGGGGGGCAGGAGTGCCCAGAGTAAGGGAACTATAACCAAAGCCCTGAAGAGTAAGCATACAGGAGCGGGTCTTGTGGGTACCTCTGTCACTGAGGTCTGCATTAGTTGGACGCATTAAGACATTCTGCCAAGCTGTCATTGGATGTTTGTATGACTGCAGCATGGACTCTTAGAATGCACACGGATACACACATCCCCAGCCATTTTTGAGTTGCAGGTCGACTCCCCAACTATTAAAAAATGAACATACCAATCGAGCCAAGCTTCAGGCACTTTTTGGGCTCAAACTACAGGAGGTACGTCAACACAAGATATCCCTGGTGGAACGGGGGCACTCCATTGCCCACTATCCCTTGCTGACTCTGTGTTGAGGAGAAGGTGAGGCAGTCAGCAAAAGCACTTTAGTGTTAGGAGAGGCACCGCTGCACGAGACACACTGGAGGAGACTGGGGCACTCAATTGCCCACAATTAGGGTGACCAACTGTCCGTAAATTTCACAGACCGTCCGTAATTTGGACCTCACGTCCGGTGTCCGTGATGATCCCTTTTACGGACGCCTTTTGTCCATAATTTTGTGCATTGGGGAACATCACTGTTCCCTGCATGAAGCCTCAGCACTCTAATGGGGCCGCCTCACACTCCTCTGAGGACAAGAGCAGCCCCCACCCGCCCATTGTCATTCTGTCTGCCGGCTGATTGTCACATACAGAATGACAATGGGCCAGTCTGGGCTGTTAAAGCATGTGGTGGCCTCCTCCTGCCTAGGTCTAGGGCAGGGCATTCTGTTTTAACTGTACATAAAGAAAAATGCTGCACTTCACCAGATGGAAGGAATGTACAGAATCCAGTTCATGGAAAGAAGCCAGCGAAAGAAGTTAAAAAGAAGGGGCTATAGTTCTTTGACAGTCTCATCATTTTAGAACTGAAGCATTTTCAATAATATATACAACGAAGCCATAGTTGCTTCTATTTTATGCAACTAACAACCATTGACAAAGCCGATAGTTCTGGCTTGTTGTAGGTGTAATGTATTATATATCTGGATGCAATAACAGAAGTAGCAGAATACCAGTCGGGCTGCACCTTATGCTAAGCACAGATTTTTAGCTTATTTTTTTTAAGCCACCCCCTTAATTACATCGGACACACCCTTCGGAGAGACCCCCAAGTTTTTTCAACCCACTTAAAGCCCTGGAAACAACACCATGTCACAGTCACCTCACATCCTGGCACTGTGCATCATGCATGACTCATGACTTCCAAGTTTTCAGATTGCCTATGTACAGGGGCATAGTGAACCCGCCCCACCACTTGCTTTAGGAACTACAGCAAGGTTGAAGTTCTTGATGGGCCTCTTCTGTCTGTAATTCTGCAAACAAAGGCTCAGCTAAAAATGTATGTGAAAAGGTTGATGAGTAAATAATTGAAGGAATGGGTGAATGGCTGGATCGATTATTGAAAGGATGAGAAAAAAGGTGAATGGATGGATAATGAGAGAAAGGATGGAAGCATGAGTGGAAGGATGGATGAGAGAAAGGGTAAATAAATAGATGTATGGATGGAATGGGGGATGTATGGGTAAAAGGGTGTATGGATGGGTAAAAGGGTGGACATGAGTGAAAGGATGGATGGACGAGTGAAAGGGTGAGTGATGGGCGAGTGAATGGGTGGATGGATGAATGAAATGAAGGATGGATTGATTAATTGATAAGTGAAAGAGTGGATGGATGAGTGAAAGGGTGGATGTAAGGATGGATGAGTGAGTGAAAGGGAAGGTAGATGGGCAAAAGGCTGGATGGATGAGTGAAAGGATGGATGAGTGATAGGGTCAACGGATGGATTCATGAGTGGGTGGATGGATGGATGGGTGAAGGGATGGCTAAGTGAAAGGGGGATGGAGAGAGAAAGGGAGGATGGATGGATGAGTGAAAGCATGGATGGATGATTGACAGGATGGTTGGGCGAATGGGTGCATCGATGAGTGAAAAGAAGGATGTAAGGATGGATGCATGAAAGAATGCATAGATGAGTGAAAGGGAGAGTGAAGAGCTGGAAGGATGGATGGATGAACGAATGGACAGATGAGTGACTGGGTGAATGGATGGATGAGTAAGTGAAAGGATGGGTGAAAGGGTAAATGGTTGGATGGATGGATGGAGGAGTGGAAGGGTGGATGGAGGAATGGATGAGTGAAATGAGGGATGGAAGGATAGATGATGGATAGGTTTGGAAATGGTTGAATAGGTTTGGATATGGATGGGCACACAGATGGAAGGACAGAATGAATGGTGAAAGACTGAAAGATGGATGAGAGAATGAATGCCACACCCCCGGGTGACTCAAACCGACACATGACGTCAGGCAGCAAGCGCGGAACTCGGGCTTGAAATGCTCTTTCTGCCTGCCATAAAGCAGAAACTAATTTCTTGTCCAGCGCCGTGGTACCACAAGAGACGTTCCGCTGTTGTGCCGCTGCTCCCATGCCACAAGGAAGCAGTGCAAGCAGCCCCCAACCTGCTCCGAGGCCATGAGAGATGCGTGAGGGCATGGCTCCATGCAGCTCTTCTGCGGGGAAAGGCGGGCAAGACAACCTGCACTTGTAGACAACAGCACCAACATGACTTGAGTACCTTCCACCAAAGGTGTGCCAGCGCTAGCAGTAGACTAATGAGAGGATCAACCAAGAGGCTATGCCTGAATAAAAAGCCAGGTTTTTAAAGCCCTCCTGAACTCTAGTTCTGTTTCAGTCAGGTGCAGGTGGACCGGCAGAGAGTTCCAGAGGTATGCTATTTTTGCCGAAAAGGACCTGCCACCTTGCCGGGGTTTAGAAAAACGTGGAACCCAAAAGAGCCGCAGGTGGTTAGATCTCAGGGGCCGTTCCTGGTGATATAAATACAACCTCTGCCTGAGATACCTAGGGTCCATGTCCCTAGTGGCTCTAATGGCCAGGGTCAATGACTTTAACTCTATTCTCCTGGTTACCGGGAGCCAGTGCAATTGCCTCAAAAGAGGGGAGATATGATGCCAGAGGGGTACTCGCCGAATCAGCCTTGCAGCGGAATTCTGAATAATTTGTAACCTGCGAGTCAGATAGGCAGGTAGCCCCAGATAGAGGCTGTTGGCAAAGTCCAGCTGTGAAGTCACCAGAGCATGGACTGTAATCTTACGGCATTCCTCCGGCAGAAAACGTATGAATTTCCTAATGGATCTCAGCTTCCAGAGAGCTTCCAGTAGAGGAGATGTGACGCACCTGTGTCGTAAATGATCGGTCCTTATCCAGCCTGATTCCCAAGTTTCCAGCTGCCAGAATTGGGGGCATAGTCAGCTCCATGGGCCACCAGCGATTTGATGGAGGGGGTGATGCCTGACTGAAGAACAAAACCTCAGTCTTTTCTGCATTCAGTTTCAGGCAGTTCCCATTCATCCAGACTAAAATATTTTTCAGGCATTCCTTGAAATTATGAAAGGCCACCACAGAATGTTCTTTAAAAGAGAACACCAACTGCGTTTCTTCCACCTAGGAAAGTACCTTCACACCCCAGGATTCAATAAGGGTGGCCAATGGGGCGAGGTAAAGATTGAAAAGCAGCGGGCTCAGAGCCGAACCCTCAGGCACCCCGCACACCAGAGGTTTCTGTGGAGATAAAAAAGGGTGAAGAAACACCTGTTGGGAGCGATTCTCCAGGAACGACCGCAGCCAGGACAATGCCGTCCCATGCACACGCAGTTGGCTCAGTCTCCTAAGCAGGATCGGCTGTGCAACTGTGTCAAATGCTGCTGACCGGTCTAACAGTACCAGCATGGCAGATGAGCCTGGTCCACAGTCTCTCTCACTGATTTGGAGACTTCTTACAGAGCGGTCTCCGTGCAGTACCCAGCTCGGAAAACCGATTAAGAATCGTGTAGAAGGCAGTTAGCTTCTATAAAACCCTCCAATTGCTTCTGAACCGCCTTCTCTAGAATTTGAGCAGAAGCTGGCAGCAGAGAAATAGGTCTAAAATTGCTGGACACCCCAGGGTCAGCATCAAGTTTATTTTAGTAATGGCAGCAGGAACACCTGTTTCCATGCAGTAGGGTAGATGCCTGACTTCAGGGAGGAGTTCCAAATCTGGTTTAATATGGGATTTAGCCAAAGGGCCAGCAGAATATAATACCGGGCAGGACATGGATCTCCAGGGGAGCTGGACTTGCACTTCGATAGCTCCATGAATGACTCCTCGGCTGAAATGGGGAGAAATTCTGAAAAGGAAGTGAGGGAATCCGAGGTCCTGGCTTGCAGAAAAGCAGAAGGTTCCACATCCAAGGAAAAAGAGGAATAGATTTTATGGATCTTTTCCTCAAAAAAATCCGACAGGCTTGAGCAAAGAGCAAGAGAGGGGAGAAACGTGCGGTCTAAGGCTGTCAGATTAGTAAAAGTTTTTATTATCTTAAAGATTTCTTAAGGCGAAGTTATCTGAAATCTTATTGCGACTTGCAAAGTATTCCCTCATCTTACTCCGCTTTAGCCTGTGAAATTTTTTCAGAGCCTCTTTATAGAGGCCTTTTGCTACAGGATTGTAGGACTTTCTCCAGCACTGTTCAAGCTTCGTACAGAGGCTCTTCTCCATTTTTAGTTCAGTAGAGAACCATGGGGCTGAAGGTTTAAGTCTATTGGATATAGCTGGCATTAGCGGGGCAACTGTGTCTAAGGCAGTCGTAACCCATAGATTAAAACAGGATGAGTCGGTATCTGGATTACCTGTCAGCTGTGGCACAGATTCTTGAAGTGCAAGCCCAAGGGCCTCTTTGGTAGTTTTCCTCCAGTTTCTCCTAGTTGCTGTATTTATCCTGTGTATTGGTGGCCTAGACTCTGAACTAAGAGTGGATGGTACCAGGAAGTGGTCTGTCCAAGTCAGACACAAAGAAACCTCCACTTTAAGATTTTGGTTATTTGAAAAGATCAAATCCAACATGTGGCCTGCTCTATGGGTAGATGCGGTTGAATGTTTAGTGGCAGTTTTGAATCATCTAAGGTAGCACAGAGGGTTAATATGCCTGCTGCAAAGAATGTGTACCATGCATATTAAAGAACAGTATTTTATGTGCAGAGCTCAGTGGGTTACCTCTTTTGTCACTGAGTTTCTTTTGTTACTGTGCCGTTCATAATTTACATACTTAATCTAGCACAGTGAGCTATGAACTGCCATCAAAGAGCTGCATGCAAGCTGCATGGTACAGGTTACAAAGTTATGTTTTCTTCCCAGTTTTTCATTATCCTGATGTTGCTAAAAAGGTTTGTTTGGGTAGTAATACATTCTTATCATTAAAGTCAACGCTAACCACTGTTATGTTCTGAATCCTGAATCTGTGCTTCTCCAGACCAAGCACTCTTATAAAATGCCTACTAGTATGTGTGACGTGCATCCTACACCTTGTAGTCCCCGTTGCCATAAGTAACACTTTCTATATACTGTTTTACACACGTATGATTCATTGTCTCTGTATGTGTGTGTGTGATGTAAAGTGCTCTGGCACCCTTCACTGGTATGAGAGGCGATATAAAACAAATGAAATGCATGTGAGAGATAAGCACTGTTGGTGATAGTGAGGAAATCATTGAGAGCCCCATGAAAGATTGTCGAATCCCGGTGCACAGCAAAGTCAACATGTACTATGCTTTAGAAGCGAATACAATTGATATATAATGACAAATGTGTTGTAGAATGCACCATGTTTTCCCAAATTTTCTTGGTGGTGCGAAAACAAAGGCTGTAAACTGTCAGTGTATAACAGTGTATACAGGTTCTAGTCTGTAGCACACTTCTATGCATCAGTGAGAATCTGCAGTTTACAGCTCACAGAAATGAAACAGACCAAGCAGTATACTATTTTCAATATACAGGTAAAAAAAGGAGGGCTAATATATGGCTAGCCACTAGCCAGGTCATTATATAGTAATGTCAACTCCTATCTACCCATTCTGGCCCACAGTAATACCATAACACTCAGCAGTGTGCAGCCAATTATAGCTCATGCAGGCTGGTTAATAACTCCCTTTTCCTGCTTTATGCTCTTACCCTCACACAAGACGTGTAAGCTATGGGTCTTATCCATCACTCAGTACTGTACCAGCTCCTAAACCAATCATCACCAGCTGAACAGAAATGGAATACTTGAAGCGATCTGACACAACGGTGGCCACTCGGAAGATTGCACTCTAGTCCTGCACTGCAGGTCCCAATTAGCTACATCCTATGTGTGCCGCTTTACATCTCACAATGGCACTGATGTGTCTGTAAAACTTACCTTTTGTCCTGAATTTTGACCTTCTGTCCTGAATTTTTGTCCTGAATTTTGACCCTTTGTCCTGAATTTTTACTCTCACCATCCTGAATTTGCACCCATGCCAGTTGGTCACCCTACCCACAATCCCTTGCTGGCCCTGTGCTGAGGAGAAGGCAGGGCATTCGGCAAAACATTTTTAGTGCGAGGAGATAAAGCACTGCTCGGGACGTGCTGGAGGAGACTAGGGCACTCCATTGCCCACAATACCTTGCTGGCCCTGTGCTGAGGAGAACGCGGGGCAGTTGAGAAAAGCACTTTTAGCACGAGGAGAGACACCGGCTTGACGTGGTGAAGGAGACTGGGGCACTCCATTTCTTGGGGAATGAACGGGTCTGTTTGGGTGGGGCCGGGGGAGGAGACCAGCAGAGCAGTGGGACATGCATCTACCCAAGAATCCAACTCCATCTCAATTAATCTCCCCCCCCCCCCCACCTACACCCACCGGATTGTCCTTATGTGGTTGTACTATCAAATGTGCCGTGCTTTCCACCCAACACTACTGAGTATTTTACTCCGCTCAAAAACAAGGTCCTCCACTGGTTACATACTAGCACCCACTTCCCATACTCACATGCGCCAGATAACTTGATGGTTCGAAGGGTGGGATGGGTTGGATACTTGGCAAAAAATTCCTTGGGCGATTATGGGATTGTTAATTTCATGTCTCCTGCCATTGCGCAGATGTTACTAGCCAATCACCACTCCCTTAATAAACCTTGTTCTGACATCTCTCTTCTTCCCTTGTTTTTTTTACTGCCATCTGTGGCCAAGGTCTGTGCCGCTGACCCACCTATGTAGATCATTGATCCCAAGCAGCGATAGTTAACCATCACCTGGCCCCTTCGACTCTTACTGAGATTGATTGACTGCATGTAGAATATTGTTTTATAGCAACTTCTTCCCTTTCTTTCCATGGAGCTTGCATTTTAGTACCAGAGCCTCCAAAGTCAGCTCCTCCTAACCCTCTTATCTTTTTAGACCTTGACCATTGACCACTCCGGATTATGTTCCCAAATCCATAACTGACAGTGCGCGACTACCAGCTGTTGTGGCTCAGCCGTCTGTTGAGGACAAGGCCCAACCTTTGATTACTATCCAGCAGCCTCTGGTTTTACCCAGTTAGTTGGAACATTGCTGGGATTAAGCCAAAGTTCAATGACCCTGCCTGGGGCCAATTTATTGCCAACCATGCAATCTGTCTCTTCCAGGAAACCTGAGTGACTGAGCATGTACACAGATGCGGTTTCAAGAGTTTTTGTGTCCCTGGAGAAGATGTTACAGCAAACAAATGATGGACGGAATGCTGACAATGCAAACATTCTCCCCCAGTCAAAAGATCTGGGTTAAATCCATCGTTCTTTTGCCCACTACGCCACCCCAGTTTGGACCCAGCCATTTGCAAACTTGACCCTGTGCCCCATGGGAACAGTCCAGACCGAACTGCCAGGCCAGGTCCTCCCTGGACCGGAAACAAGCATCCTGGGACCGGTTTCAGGGTATGTCACCCTTCTTCAGCCAGGCTAGCTTGAATCCAGTGGCGCAGTGAGCAAGGGACCCACGTCTGGGCATACCCATCCCACTTAGGGCGAAAAGTGTTACAGCAAACAAATGATGGACGGAATGCTGACAATGCAAACATTCTCCCCAGTCAAAAGATCTGGGTTAAATCCATCGTTCTTTTGCCCACTACGCCACCCCAGTTTGGACCCAGCCATTTGCAAATCAGTCTTGACCCTGTGCCCCATGGGAACAGTCCAGACCGAACTGCCAGGCCAGGTCCTCCCTGGACCGGAAACAAGCATCCTGGGACCGGTTTCAGGGTATGTCACCCTTCTTCAGCCAGGCTAGCTTGAATCCAGTGGCGCAGTGAGCAAGGGACCCACGTCTGGGCATACCCATCCCACTTAGGGCGAAAAGTGTTACAGCAAACAAATGATGGACGGAATGCTGACAATGCAAACATTCTCCCCAGTCAAAAGATCTGGGTTAAATCCATCGTTCTTTTGCCCACTACGCCACCCCAGTTTGGACCCAGCCATTTGCAAATCAGTCTTGACCCTGTGCCCCATGGGAACAGTCCAGACCGAACTGCCAGGCCAGGTCCTCCCTGGACCGGAAACAAGCATCCTGGGACCGGTTTCAGGGTATGTCACCCTTCTTCAGCCAGGCTAGCTTGAATCCAGTGGCGCAGTGAGCAAGGGACCCACGTCTGGGCATACCCATCCCACTTAGGGCGAAAAGTGTTACAGCAAACAAATGATGGACGGAATGCTGACAATGCAAACATTCTCCCCCAGTCAAAAGATCTGGGTTAAATCCATCGTTCTTTGCCCACTACGCCACCCCAGTTTGGACCCAGCCATTTGCAAATCAGTCTTGACCCTGTGCCCCATGGGAACAGTCCAGACCGAACTGCCAGGCCAGGTCCTCCCTGGACCGGAAACAAGCATCCTGGGACCGGTTTCAGGGTATGTCACCCTTCTTCAGCCAGGCTAGCTTGAATCCAGTGGCGCAGTGAGCAAGGGATCCACGTCTGGGCATACCCATCCCACTTAGGGCGAAAAGTGTTACAGCAAACAAATGATGGACGGAATGCTGACAATGCAAACATTCTCCCCCAGTCAAAAGATCTGGGTTAAATCCATCGTTCTTTGCCCACTACGCCACCCCAGTTTGGACCCAGCCATTTGCAAATCAGTCTTGACCCTGTGCCCCATGGGAACAGTCCAGACCGAACTGCCAGGCCAGGTCCTCCCTGGACCGGAAACAAGCATCCTGGGACCGGTTTCAGGGTATGTCACCCTTCTTCAGCCAGGCTAGCTTGAATCCAGTGGCGCAGTGAGCAAGGGACCCACGTCTGGGCATACCCATCCCACTTAGGGCGAAAAGTGTTACAGCAAACAAATGATGGACGGAATGCTGACAATGCAAACATTCTCCCCCAGTCAAAAGATCTGGGTTAAATCCATCGTTCTTTTGCCCACTACGCCACCCCAGTTTGGACCCAGCCATTTGCAAATCAGTCTTGACCCTGTGCCCCATGGGAACAGTCCAGACCGAACTGCCAGGCCAGGTCCTCCCTGGACCGGAAACAAGCATCCTGGGACCGGTTTCAGGGTATGTCACCCTTCTTCAGCCAGGCTAGCTTGAATCCAGTGGCGCAGTGAGCAAGGGACCCACGTCTGGGCATACCCATCCCACTTAGGGCGAAAAGTGTTACAGCAAACAAATGATGGACGGAATGCTGACAATGCAAACATTCTCCCCCCAGTCAAAAGATCTGGGTTAAATCCATCGCAGGGAGGACCTGGCCTGGCAGTTCGGGCTGGACTGTTCCCATGGAGCACAGGGTCAAGACTGATTTGCATATGGCTGGGTTCAAACTGGAATGGCATGGTGAGCAAAAAAACGATGGATTTAGGCCCAGATCTCTGTACTGGGGTGAATGTATGACATTGTTCTGCATTCTGTCCATCAATTGTTGTTTTTGCATTTGTCACCCCGAGTGGGACGGGTACGCCCAGACGTGGGTCCTGTGCTCTCCATGCCACTGGAATCAAGCTTATCCTGGCTGAAGAGGGTGAAACCCCGAAACCGGTCCTAGGATGCTTGTTTCCAGTCCAGGAGGACCTGGCCTGGCAGTTCGAGCTGGACTGTTCCCATGGGGCACAGGGGTCAAGACTGATTTGCATTGGCTGGGTTCAAACTGGAATGGCATGGTGAGCAAAAAACGATGGATTTAGGCCCAGATCTCTGTACTGGGGTGAATGTATGACATTGTTCTGCATTCTGTCCATCAATTGTTGTTTTTGCATTTGTCACCCCGAGTGGGACTGGTATGCCCAGACGTGGGTCCCGTGCTCTCCATGCCACTGGAATCAAGCTATCCTGGCTGAAGAGGGGTGAAACCCCGAAACCGGTCCTAGGATGCTTGTTTCCAGTCGAGGGAGGACCTGGCCTGGCAGTTCGGGCTGGACTGTTCCCATGGAGCACAGGGTCAAGACTGATTTGCATATGGCTGGGTTCAAACTGGAATGGCATGGTGAGCAAAAAGCGATGGATTTAGGCCCAGATCTCTGCACTGGGGTGAATGTATGACATTGTTCTGCATTCTGTCCATCAATTGTTGTTTTTGCACCTGGAGAGGATGTGGCATAACGGCTAGAGCAGCAGGGAGTCTCGGCAGGGGGCTCAGCATCCTGTGATTCTAGGCAAGTCACTTAATCTCTCTGTACCTAAAAATGAATGTGTTCGTCTGTAATGCAACTGGTGCTCATGTAAAGGACTCCGATACCTTTGGGACGAGTTGGCACTATAAAAAACTGCAAAATAAAAGCGGGGCACCCATAGGGTGGGTTGCTTGTCTGGGTGAAAACCAAACTTTCCTGTTCTGTAGTAGAACTTCAAACGGGGTCACCAGATATCCTAGGGCTAATTTTCTCCTTCTCTAAGGCCACTTCTCTCTTGTTAATTAACATATATAGTCGTAGTTTTGCTAATCAGCAAGAATCACTTTTGCTCCACCTGTTGGATGAGATTTTGGTCCACCACTCAGAGTCCTGTTATGTTATTGTGGCAGGTGACTTAAATCTCACATATGAACCCAATGGTATAAGGACTTGTGCCAAGAGGAAGACTTTGTGTGGGGAATCCCTGAACTAACTTCTTAAGTGAAGAGAACCTTACAAGGGCTGCTATCTAAGTGGCAGACCTACTCTAACCCATGGATTTCAAGCATGCAATAGTCGCCCACCTTCTGATACTATCCCTGTACCCACGTTTAGAAGAGGGTTATGTGTAGCTTAATTGATAATATCATTTTAGATGTTAAACTGTGGAGGCTTTTGGATAATAAAAGTGCTTGAGAGGGATGAGAGCGACCATAATCTGATAGTATTTTCAGCCGCATAATCAACAATTGGAGATCACGAATAATCGCAGCAACGTAAAGTGGGAGGCGGTGTGTTCTTCGGATATGTACTCAGTTGTTGTTTCGCACATCGAGTTTGTCTGACAACTGGGCAAACAATGAAACTATTGTAGCCGAGCACTACAAATTATTTGGTGTGCTTAAATATTTTTTCCTCAAAGAGTTCACGAAGGCTCCTGTAAAGGGTTCCACAAATGGGTGGTCTACACAGCGTTTCAGAAAGGCTAAAAGAAATCTCCATAGAGCAATCAAGAAAGGAGCTAGTCGGGAGATGAGCATGTAGAGCACAAGTAAGGTAAGCCGAAGTGGCAAGTGAGTGTAATAAATAGTCTGATCTTTTAGACACCACTTCTAATAACGACCTAAAGAAATTTTGGCGATTAGTAAGTCTAAGCGCTGGGTATTTAGGGAAGCCAGCTGAGACCTCCATTTTGCCCTGTAAGCGGATCACTTATTTTGAGAATCTTTACTCTTGTCCACATGAAACTGACTTGGCCTCTCTGAGTACAGAGGGAGCTACTGTATTTACATCGCCTCGTACTCCCTTAATTTTTACCTTAGCGGACATTGTTCATGTGGTAGCATAGCTGAAGCAAGGGAAGGCTCCTGGACTAGATAAGATCCCAGCTGACCTTTTAAAATCTGACCCTAATATATGGTTCCCCTACATTAATACTGTTACAAACGCAATTGCAGCAGGGGCAGCAATGCCCACTACTTGAAAAAGGACAGAGATTGTCCCTGTCTTCACGAAGGGAAACGCAAGCACCCCAACTAACTACCGCCCAATTACCCTTTTGGATAACCTGCAAAATCCTTTCTGCAAACTACTCCTGGAGAGACTTTTATATTCGATCAACGAAAACCATATCCTGTCTAATCTACAGGTAGGATTTAAATCTAAGACCAGTTCGATTGAGCAGGTCTTCCTCTTCCTTTTTGGTTAAGTGGAAGACTAGATATTGGAGAGGGAATACTTCTTGTAGCATTTATTGAAATTCATGCTGCTTTCGACTTGGTACCTTGGAAGAAATTATGGGAGATATTTTCTGGCATGGGGATTCCCTATAATTTGCTTATCATTATTATGTGCCTCCACGAGGAGAATTTTCTAGGGTTCGATGTGGCACAAAAAGTGAACTAACCCATCCAATTTCTGTTGACAAAGGTGTGTGTCAGGGCTGTGTTTTGGCTCCTACTCTCTTCCTCCTTTATATCAATAATTATGTCATGTTTGACTAATTATGTTAATGATTCCCCCACTCTTGCAAGACAGAAAGTTCTGGCTCTTTTCTTTGCCGATGATAACCTTTTATTGGCTAAAACTAGGTTGGGTCTCCAAAATCTCATGGACACATTTAATCTGTTTTGTTCTAAGCATGGTCTTGAAATTAATGCTTCCAAAACTAAGCAGCTAACTTATTCAAGGAAGAAAAGGAAGAAGGGCCCTGTTCACTCAGAGTTTCTATCGGAGCTGGCCACCACCGTTAGAAGCACAACCAATACATCCACAGGCTACAGTAACCCTGCTGTAATTCATAAAAATATGGAAGATAAAGAAACTGCCAGGATGAGTAACACAACACCAACAAGGGCAGGGGAAGGCCCTCAAGAAGAATGGTGGGAACTCGGCCTAAAGCCCCCTTCAAACCAACATTCTACTAACCTCGACAGTAGCGCACACACTCGCTTGCTCAGTAAGATGAAGGTGACGTCAACGAGACAGAATCCCCTCCAATCCAGCCCATCCTGTCACTCTCCAGGAGAGCGAAGAAAAAAACTCAAGAAAACAGCTTAAGAAAACCACAACAGCTAAAAAAAAAAGTGTCCCTAGTGCTAAAGGTTCGCAAATCTCCAAAACCTTCAGCTGAGTGCGAAGCTGTCCCTCTGTACCCAATATCTGGCCCCAGAGAGGGTCCAGTGAATAAGAGACTCTCCGCCCCATCAAGGCCAATTAATGAGACAAATACTCCCTCTTCACCATATAAGGGAAGAGTTGACGCAAGCACCCAAGCTGAACCAAACAGGGTCATACACAGAAATATTAGGGTCCCAAGGAATTGTTACCAGAAATATGCTTTCATACTCTTGGGCGAACCAGCTGGTGAAGAACTCCACAAAGTACTATAAAGAATAAAATGGAAAGACAACTCCAGTGCAAAGCTAGATAATTGGATCATGTCAAAACAGGCAGACGTCGTTGCACTTAACTCCCTATCTTTACTACAATGCTGGGACAATATCCTGGCAGATCTTAGTTATCATCCTTGGCGAAGGATCTGGGGTGGACCCCAGAACAAGTCAATTCTCTCGACCTACTCCTCTCCAAAAAAAAACTCAAAGGAATTATCCATCAGCAAGCGTAATGTCCGAAGAGCCCTAGTGGGCCACAAACAAGAGAAAAAACAAAGCTCTGCTCAAGCGGTCATCACATTCACAGTGCTACACAGGTAGAACATTTGGCACCTGAAACGTAAGAAGGCAGAGGAGGACTGGCTCAAGATCTTCACACTCCTGCAAAAGAGTAGCCAATCCCGCTTCTGGGAGCATCTTAACAGACTCAACAATTTCTCTCAGACCCAGGAAAACACAGTGGTTGAACGGGAATGGATAATGCAGCTAAAGAAACTGTACACTAACGACGATGCAAACGATAAAAATCTTAACCTAACCTTAATAGTCCCTGATTTTCTGATCAGCAAACTGCCCTCATTACAGAAGCCACCATTTTAACAGCAATAGGGAAAATGAGGAATGACGGTGCTCCCAGGCTCAACGGCCTCACTGCAGTAATATTTAAATCTGTGCAAGACTTCTGGGCAAGGCTACTGACCCGGCTCTTTAATCTTTCATTTACCACTGCCTCAACCCCCTGATTCATGGTGGGGCTCTATTTTCTTCCCAATATACAAAAAGGGAGACCTCTCCAACCCTGCCAATTATCGGCTTGTGCACGAATTCTATTGGAAGAACTTAAGACCTGGTCGAAAGAGAACAGCCTTCCTTTTTTACAATCAAAGTTCAGGGCAGTGGCCGAAACTACTGGCATGGGGTACCCCGTCCCTACTCCTAAAAGCAATAATGTCCCTATACCAGGGGACCTGGGTTTGCATAAACACTTGCCCCTCCACAGCGGCTGCCAAAGTGCTAACTAATAGCGGTCTTAAACAGGGGTGCGTGCTGGTCCCCCTCACCTTCAAGTCTTTACTCTGCCGATCTGGGCAAAGCTCTTGAAGGTGCCAACTTAATTGCTCCCAGGCTGGGATAATCAAGACTACCCGTCCTGCAGTATGCAGAGGACATTGTGATCATGGATCACACAAAGTCAGGCCCGCAGAGAGCACTAAATGTGCTTCACAGGTATAATGAGAACCGTAAACCAAGGCAAAACGAAAGTCAGTATTTTCGGCAACTACCCACAAAAAAAACATGCTCACTGGCAGCTCGGGAAGCTACAAATAACTACAGTAACAAAATATAATTATTTAGGCGTCTGGTTCTCAGGAGGGGTAAAACCATTGGCACACCTGAAGCATTTAAAATCCAAGGATGCAGGTGTTGTCCACAGCCTAAACCGCCTTAACAGCTGTCTGCTGAGTCCATCTGCGGAACCCATGTTAAGAGTATTGAAGGCCAGATTGATTCCATCTTTAAACTACGGTCATCAAGCTTTACCTGGTGCGCTATCAACACTACTGGACTACTTCCTAAGCACAATGTTAGACCTGTCAGCCTTAGGGTGGTCTTCCCCCAATCTTTTTGCTGTTTGCCTTCACGTTTTGCTCAATCTTTTTGTTGGCCTTCGTACTCTGAGCACTTCACAACTGCTAATCAGTGCTAAAGTACATGTGCTTCTTCCCTACAAATGTGTGTAATTGGTGTATACCTGATTGACATGTTTAATTTACTTGTAAGTCTCTTGTAAGGTGGTATTCCCTATACCCAGGGCCTGTAAGTTAACTGCTACAAGTGGGCTGCTGCACTGATCGTGCCACACAGAAGTAGCCTTTCAAACCTGTCTCAGGCCTGTCACTGTGACTCTGCATTTAAAACTACTTGCCAAGCCTTAAACTCCACTTTTATTGCATATAAGTCACCCCTAAGGTAGGCCTAGGTAGCCCTAAGGGCATGGTGCTATGTAAGTAAAAGGTAGGACATGTAGTTTTATGTTTTGCATGTCCTGGTAGTGACAAACAGCCTATTTAGTTTTTTAACTACTGTAGGCCTATTCCTCTCATAGGTTTGCATTGGGAATTCCTTAATACACTTTTAATTCCTGATCTGAGAGGAGTAGCCTTTTCATGTTTCATATGTTTGGAATGGTATTGATAAATCCTCCTTACTGGTGAAGTTGGATTTAACATTACTATTTTAGAAATGCCACTTTTAGAAAGTGGGCATTTCTCTGCACTTGCTGCTCTCTGTGCCTGACAGCCTGTCTCCAATACACGTCTGGGGTGGGTGACAGCTACACTTTGTGCATTCCCTCTAGACAGCCACAACACAGGAAGGATAGGTGTGTCTGAGCACCCATCTGCTTTCTGATGACCTTGCCTGGGAAGGATGGAAGGGAGGGGCTCACTTCATTAGGTAGTGGCCTGTGCTCACACAAAGGGCTGATTCACCCCTTCCAGGTAGCCTGGCAGACAGGACTGGGATGAAAGGAGAACCTGTGTACTTCAGAGAGCTGCTTTGAAGTCACCCCCCACATCAAAGGCACTTTTGGGTAGAAGTACTGGGTCTCTGACACCCTAAAATCAGACACTTCTGGATCTTGAACTAAACCTCTGTCAGAAGGGCTGCTGTGCTGCTTAAAGGACTCATCTTTGGACTGCAGACTTGGAAGGCCTGCTTTTCTCTTGTGTTGCCCCGCTGCTCTCTAACTCTGCTGAAGGAGGGCTGGACTCTGCCTCCACTCCAAGTGATCTCTAAGGGGTTGGTTGTTGGCTTGCCTCCTGTTGTTTGAGATTCAGGGAAATCAAAGTCTCTGCCCCTGCTCCTGTCCCTGGCTCACTGGAAGTGGCCCACATACTTGCAACACGAATTTCCACGCATCTCCTGTCTGCGTGTAGCAGAACCAGTGCATCGACCCCGTTGTGGGAGTATAATCGGCACATCGTATTGGAACCAGCACTTTGCCTCTCGAGATCGACGGATCGGACATTGTATCATCGCTGTTGCAGCTTGGTGAGATCGACGCATCCCCTCGACTGTGTGGCAGAATTTGGTGCATCGCTCAACGCCTCTTGACTCCGGCACCTGCCTTCAGAACTGACGCATCGCCATCACTGCGTGAAGAAGATGAACGCATCTCTTTGCTTGTGACCAGGAAAAGTACTTTGTTCACCAGGGCCTATGTGGGTCCAGTAGCCGGCCTGCGCTTCCATGAGGTCGGCTCAAACTTTGACTGTTCCTCGGTCCAAGGGCAATCGAAAGTAAGCTTTTTAGCGCTACTTGCTTCTAAGCTCTTTATTGCATTTATTCTTTTAAAATTCAATATTTCAACTTCTATACATTGGAATTTTATCATTTTGGTTTTGTTTTGTTTATAATATAATCTCTTTTTATAAACCTGTGTGGTCTTTTTGAGGTGTATTTATTGTGTTACTGTGTGTGTGTTGTACAAATACTTTACACATTGCCTCTTTATATAGGCCTGACTGCTCTGTGCCAAGCTACCAGAGGGTGAGCACAGGTTATCTTTTAGTTTGTATCTAGCTTACCTTGTTTAGGATTGTGTCTTCTACTTGGACAGGGTGCGTACCTTTGCCAACCAGAAACCCAATTTCCAACACACCGCATATAAATAAATCTTCCACATAGCTCTGCACGTACAAAGTGCAAGGCTCAGACTAGACGTAGGCCTCATGAGAAAAGATCTGGATTGCCAAGGTGCACTATTGAAATATTACATCAGGATCTTGCAGGCTCCATAGAACACCATCAAGGCGCGACTCAAAGCAGTTGTTGAAACAGCCAGCAACCCATTGCATAACTACCTAGCACAAGCCATTAAAAACCTAAAAATTGATGCTTGCAATATTCATCGCTCTGACACCACATTTTCAGTATGGAAAAAGATAGAGAACGCTTCGGTAATACATATCTTGCTAGAACAAGACTTAAGCAGCCTCCGTTGTTCCTTGAACATGGAGGCACTTGAGGCTTCTTACATGGTTAGGAAAGCGCAGCCCTATTTGTACCAAGCGTTACCATGCCCATTCCTTCCATGTGCCCCCTTGCCCTCCCAGTCATGGACTTCAACCCCTCTTGGGCAAGGGAAGGCGAAGGAAGATTCTGCAGGCTGTGCAACGAATATTGGCCTCACCTGCTGTGCTGCTGTCCCAAACTTGACCGTGACCGCCGTTCCCTGCTAGTGCCTCTACTATTGGCTCAAGAGACACAGGCCTGTGCTTTTCTGAATCCACCACCGCAAGGTTTGGGAAATTTACCGACGCCATCCGCTCGGCACTTCATCTTTCGCGGGCTGGCTCCAACGCTCAAGTTTCCACCCGACGCCTCTTCTGCACCCCCTGTAGGCCATTGATACGCACTTTAGTTAAATCTGGAAAGATGCTCTTCAAAGTAACTACCTGCACTTTCTACCGGTGGATCTCTAATCCTGAGCACTTTCTATCTTTCGAAAGCCATCTTGGATACCCGAAGTTTGTCCAGGCGTTCTATATCGCACTCGGCACTTATTGACATGTTATATTAATTACTTTCAACTTTACGTATCAGCACTTTAAACAGAGTCACTTATTTTACAAAATATACAAGCACTGTTGAAATCATTTTGATTTTCTCGTCTATGCAGTCCTGCATGCGCTCATTCATTTTTTAAGAAGCATTGATTGTTCTCTCTTCTTTTGATTTTAGCAATACCTTCTTATCATGTAATGGTTTTAAGTAATTGAACATAAATAAAAAATTATTCGAACTCGTAAAAGTCTGGGCACATGTCCGTGAATGGCTGCATTATTTTGATCAACCATTTTTTTTTCTTAAGGAAAACAGCTTCCTTTAAAATCGTTTGTGTCTATTGTCCAGACCAGGTTCAACACTCTCTTCTGATGAATGCACTGTATAACTAGAGATCAAAGCTCTGAGAGGAGATAAAGTGCTAATGTGGGAATAGTTGGCTCGTTAGAGTCGAACAGGCAAGGCCAGGCATTTGTAAGAAAATGAATTCTTGCATGCAAATGATGTGAACATTTTAGGATAAAAGAAGTGCAGTTGGAGAAGGTGAGTTTCCTCATCCCTCTCGCTTTCACGAGCCCAGACCTTTGAAGTGCAAAGTTCACAAACGCGTGCAGAATGCTGTCGAGAGCAGTGGGCTGCACACTTTTGAGCAGTGGCCTAATAGGGAAAGGAGTCACACGGAGAACAAATACGTTTTATCTTTCTTTTCGCCTTTTTAATGTCCTTTCTGTGTTAGTTTTCAGTGCGTTGGTTCATTATGCGGTTTTGCTTTTACGTTTTAGCTCACTCGCTTCAGGGGGCCCTCTTTACTGCGAATGTACACTTTGTAAGAGTTTGAGATTCGGGAGCTTGACATGTTTTATGGACACAGTGCATAGCACAGACCTAGTTTACAGAGATATGGCACTCTCCTCCCCTCTCACTAGCACCAGCGCACCACCAGGTAGCCATGCGCTATGCACATCCCTTTCCACCATAGTGCAAGGGTGTCTGTGTGAGTCTAGCAAAGGTTTTGTACTGGAAGGATGTCCTTCTAGTACAAAATACAAGGATTAGACTAACTTTCGAACTTTTCCCACTTTGTATGTGTGCTGTACAGTGCAGCACAATTGCAAAGACCGAAAACAAAGGAGAAATAAAAGTATTTCTCCTTGATAGTGCCTGTTTGAAATAGGATAGTGCCTGTTTGAAATAGGCGTTATTTTTTGACACAAAACTCTGTCTACTTTTTTTTTAATTAAATAGGGTTTTGCCTCAAAAACCGTGTGTGGAAGCCCATGCACCACCCATGGAACGCCTGCTTGGTGCCAAGTAATGCAAAGCAGCTCTATGCGCTGCTTTGTATTACTTTCAAGTGAATTTCCAGCGCAAAAGAAGTTTTGTGCTGGAAAGTAAATTGTGAAAAAAAGATTTTGCGTCGATAATGGAACAAAATCTTAGTAAATATACCCCATAATATTAAAATACATTATACAGCAAGCTGGGGGCATTAGAGAGACTTAAGGGGCAGTGGAAAGGGAGACTAATGCAGATTGGTAGGGGGTACTAAGTGAGAAAACACATTTTGTGAAATAGCCAATATTTTTTTCATTCTCTGTCCAAACACTGAGAAGGAGTGTGTATGTGTGTGTTTTTAGCCTGTGTGTAAAAATTCCTGGTGCAATCTGACATACACCTCACGATATCCGACTGAAAGTCCCTGTAACCAACTATTTATTACAAAATTCATTTATTAGGGGGGTGCAACACCCCAAACACACCCCTGAAGCTATGTCCTTGCCACTTGGGACTCACCTGCTGCACTTGGCCCTTTGCAGAACCTTTTCGTAGCCCTCCCGACGCAGCTCGGTCAGGCTCTCGTAGTTCTCCTTCCTCTGAACAGCACCCTGGAGAGGGTTTCCAATCCTTGGGTGTCCAGGGCATGCCCTGGGTAGAGCTGCAGCTGGTGGCAGAGGCCTGGTGTAGGCGACTCGGGAACCCCGGCGAGTATGGTCCACACCCAAGTCCACTCAGGTCACTCTAATAGTATTAGAGGGTCTTCCCTTGTTTTTAGAATATGAAGATTTTCCAAGTGTAAATAATATAGAATTTGTGCTCGGGTAGAACCGAATTAGGCACCTCGTTTGCTTTATCAAGAGCGTGTGCATGCAGCACATTAAGCTAGTCCCGTTTTTAGCAACAGCACATTGCATTCTGGAACCTTTAGTCTCACTACGAGGCAAGGTGGATGCTTGAAGTTGACCTTGGATCAATTGCCTTGTTATATTTTTAATTTGGTGGGTGTTTATAACATATTCTTTATATGTGTAGTTTATGTATGGTGCCTATGATTTGCATAAACTAACAACACTTTATAGTATTGAATATACTCCTTTAGTAGGTATGTAAAAGGGGTCTCTCAAGGGTGTTCTCAAATTGTAATTACGGGTAACAGGATGTGCTTATTTGTTGCACTGCTTGTAGTAAAGGTGTCTTGCTTTTTCACTGTGGGATGTATCTGTGTCACCTCTTAAGTGCCTCTAGAAAGATTGTGTCCGCTACATTACTTAGGAGCAGAATTTAAAACTGTTTTGACAGGTTTACATCCACAAATTGCATGCAAAAAACCTCAACCTGCTATATTCCTTAAAATCCTGCAAGAAAAAATGACCTTCAATGAAACTTTTACTTTTCATTTTACATCCATTTTTAATGCACCTCTGCTTCCCTTCTACCTTGTGTCTGCCTCTTCTGAATATGAATTACGCTAAATCTCATGCCTATCCGTCTTAAAATCTTTTTGGAAACCATAACAATATCTATCAATTCCAGCAAGCATTTGCTTCTCACATAGCCCCCATCTGTGTCAATAATCTACCTCAAAGAAACTAGAGTAAATGCATGGAAGGAGCATGCAAAACTAGCCCCAATAACTAATGGATTACTGTTGGAAAACGAGGCCGTATCTGTGAGGCCTGCACAAATAACATGACTACATTTGTCCTTCACTGGGAACCAAACACCCAATTGTAGCGCCTGACTCAGAGGGTAGCGTTGCACAGCAGTCTGAGGCTTACTCAAGGGAGGTGGTGTGGGCTAGTAATCGCCATTACAGGTGCGCAGCAATAACACTCAATAATTGATTGTCCAGCCTGTACTTTGCTTTATAAAAGTAAGAGTACATTTATTAAACACACACACTATTCAATACTATGCACCAATTTACAAATATACATAAGCTGTTGGAATTACTTTGTGACATTGCATAACATTTCCACCCCGACTTTACTTCTCTTGGGGGCAGCCCCCGGGACCTGACCCACCCCGGGGGCACATCATGGACCGGCGGCGGAGCCCCACGCGCTTTGTCGGTCCTTCCAGAGGTCAAAGGTCGCCTACCTTCTGGGGGGGGGCATATCTCGGCCCCCAGGTGGCCGAGTTTGGTGATCTTGGCCTCTTCTTGCTCCTGGTGGCGCTCCCCAGCCACTGGGAGCACTCTCTTTCGCCCCCTTTGTCTCCAAGAGGGTGGATTCAGCAGGGAGCTGTCTTCACTGGCTCCCTGCGCCAGCCCTTTGCCTGGCTCTCCTCCTGGACCTCTCTTCTTCCTGCGCAGAGGCCCCTGCTTCTGCGCACTGGTCCTGGTCTCTTCTCCTGGCGCTGTTCAGGATCCTGGGACAGTCAGGGGGTTCCTCCTTCCAACTGCCCATTGCGCCAGGCTCCAGCACCTTCTGCCTCAGCAGACCACACCCCAGAGAGAGCTCCTCTTCCTGTGCAAACACTTTTAAGAGGTTGGGGAGGGGGCTGGCAGGAAGTCTCTGTTTGCCCTATCACACAGCGACACATCACTTCTCTGCCCAGGCCTCTGGGTTTGTTCAAAATGGCGTCGTCCAAGGTCTCTTGCCACGTGGTCTCTGAGAGCCCCTTACCCCCAGGGCTGCCTTCGCCCTGGTGCAGCTTGGTGCCTGGCACCCAGTGACAGCTGCTGATGGATTAGCCTGTAGCTCCACCCATCTTCTCTCCTGGGAGGGAAGGTCATCAATCTAGGCTGCTGGGGTCAGCCCCCAGCCAGGCCCTGGTTATGAGCTGACTCAGAGAAACAAAACATTTCTGGATGACCCAAAAGCAGTACAAATATGACTTTGGACTCTGCAGAATACTTCTTCTCACACAAGTTACAGTGGACTTTAGTGCGTGTCTGGAATTTGTAGGCCCTAGGAAAGTGAAACTAGCACATGGGCTCCACATCCCCATAGGAGTATAATGAAGTGAAAACAGTAAAACACACTGACTTTCCCTGGCATGTTTCTTCCCACTGTATAAAGCCTATTCCATATCACCACCCAATTCTGCATAAGTCCTGCCACACCATTCACTTTGTAGCTGCTCCTGGGCTGCGCACGCTAGGAATCTCCCCTGCGCAGCCCGTACACGTGTGCACACGCATGTACACATGTGTCTGTATGTAACCAGCCCGGTGCCCCTTACTCCACCTGCAGCGCAGCGGCCTAGTCAAGCTAGGGGGACACCAGTAAAATCCACATGCAGTCTCTCTCATCATGAGTTCACTGTGGGTGAGTCCCAACTTATGAGGCTCTCCCACAGTAAAAGCTCAACAAATAGGTGCTCAAAAAGCGAAAAATCCGGGCGGCCCAGAGTGTCAGAACCACCGCCGCGCCCAGCTGATTACTACAGGCAAGAAATAGCCACTCTACATGGGTATTCTTCCCGTAGTCAGCGATAACTAGTTATAAGGGGTTCTGACCAGACCCCCCTTACTCACCAGTTATTCGCTTAGACCACCTACTCCATGAAATCTCCACCCATGACAGGGATCCCAGACTACCCTAAGAACCCTCCGGGCTCTAGGTTAGATACCTCTAGGTCACTCATGGTCTACATGGACTCAGCCTAACTAGGCCCACCTTTGCCCTTGAGCATGCAACACTATGCCTACCACTTCTCTGGACAAGGGTACAGTGCCTCAGCACCGATGCGGTCTTCTAGGACAGGTCTACTCCCATCCCCGGGGTCACTAGCTGGTCTCCCTTCCGGAGTTTGTTCCAACCAGTACCCTCTCTCCATTTTGGTCCTTGCACCCCAAAGATGCAACCTCTCTGGACCCTCACCCTCAGCCTGCTGCTGGGGTCATTCAGCTGCCACCACCCATTCGGGATGACTGTCTTCCCTAAAGAAAGCACAGCCACTCGTGCTTTCCCCACACAGAAAAGCACCTTTGGCCACTGGCCTGGCTCCCTGATAGGACCTCAGACCGGCCTCACTACCACACTGGCAGTGCTAGGGAGGAACACTGAGGGTGCCTCGTCAGACATCCTACAGCTCATTCCCCCAGTCAGTAGCTCCACACCGAAACTACCCCGGGAACCTAGACCCCTTCCTTGTTCTCCGCTGCGAGAACAGGGCCGATGCACCCTTCCCTCCGAGAGGCGCGCTCTCCTCCCGGAGTACCCTTAGAGAGCCTGTGGGCCCCGAGTTAGCTACACCCAGGCCCACCTCTCATGGCTCTCCCCGGTCTCCCTGCAGCGCCTTGGGAGACCGTCCAGGGACCCACATGATCCCTGGATCGCCTGCACCACCCCTTCTGAAGAGCAGGGTCCCTTCACTTAAGATAGGCCCCACCTGCCTTCAGGGTAGTACTACCACCCTCAGCCAGGGACCCTAAAGCTCCCGGCTAGGCCTGCAACACCCCTTTGGGAAACACAGGGTCCCTTCACTTAAGATGGGCCCCACCTGTGTTCAGGGTGGTACTACCTTGCAGAAGTCCACCTCCTGCATCGAGCTAGGGGAACACCCCCATGCTCCTGGTCCTGGGGTCCAAGCCCCACAGGACCTACCTGACTGGTCACCGGCTAGGCATCGCCCCAGCCACCACTTCAGGTTCACAACACCAGCTCCAGAATGACATCCTGTTGCTTCCTTGGGTAGCCACTTACCCGACCCTGACACCTCAGGGTCCACCACTAACCCTTCACCTGGAATCTAGGGAGTACATCACCCCCACTCAGATCTCCACTGGGTCAGTTACCTAGCCCACCTAGTGTACCTAGGGGCTACCACTACACATCCTCACTCGAGAACTACCCTCCTTTGGGGCCACCCACTACCAGGGGCCACCCCTGGGTTGCTCACCTCCCCACCAGTTAACCTGGGGGGCCTGCCGGACACACAACTCTACCACACCCTCCTCCCTCCGTGGGAAAAGTTTCTTGGGGTCCCCCACCATGGGAACCCCTGGGGTGTTACTACCCGGGGTAAAGAAACCTCCTGCCCCACCCTTCCAGTGGTTTTGTCCTTCGCCAATGGCAAGAAACTTTCAGCGGGGGAAGGATATCTGGGGCCCCTTCTGTGGACACCCTCCCTGCCCTTAAAATGCGCGGGAATCTCCCAGGACCCCCTACCTCTCCTGTCCTCCATAAAGGTCAATCCACCCCTACACCCCCATCTGCGATGTAGGTATCAGTTGCTGTCCCTATCTCTTGAGGAGACACCCTCCTCATGCAGGTGTAGTGCATGTAGTGTTAGGGTTCAAAGGTGTACAATATGGCTTAGAACATTTGTATGCAATCATTTCCTGGAAAGCACCATCCCGCTAGCACATGATTATCAACATAACTCAGTCATATCAATGCAGTTTACATTTAAACCATAATATCTTCACATGACATATATGTGCGCGGGGCTTTCCTTTCCCATACTTTTAGTTCACATAACCAAAACTTTGAACCCTTCTCAGAGCATTGAGCTCTTCCATTTGCTCATTACTGCATAGGTAATGTGTGGCAAAACTGGACTTATCAAATGCTATAAATGCGCACCAGAATGGGATACTATGTATCCCGCCGCTAGACACCAATGTTGGAAAACGAGGCAGTATCTGTGAGGCCTGCACAAATAACATGACTACATTTGTCCTTCACTGGGAACCAAACACCCAATTGTAGCGCCTGACTCAGAGGGTAGCGTTGCAGAGCAGTCTGAGGCTTACTCAAGGGAGGTGGTGTGGGCTAGTAATCGCCATTTGCAGGTGCGCAGGAATAACACTCAATAATTGATTGTCCAGTCTGTACTTTGCTTTATAAAAGTAAGAGTACATTTATTAAACACACACTACTTAATACTATGCACCAATTTACAAATATACATAAGCTGTTGGAATTACTTTGTGACATTGCATAACATTTCCACCCCTCCCCAAGGGGGGGTGGGGTCTAGTACCACCACTCCCATGTATGCACATCATCTTGCCCCCTAATGCAGTGGGTTGAACATAACCTGGAGCGAGGGCCCTGCGCACTGGCACCATCCCAGTGGCGAACCACCCCATTATCTCAACTAGCATTAAAAATAGGTACACCTGCCCTGGTGACACAGAACCCTGACTGAGCATCTCATATTGACCATACAGTATGCACCCCTACATCTTCAGGGCTAACAGCCTGGGTTGTTCTTCACTTAAGCGCAGCAGCAAGAATACATGTTTAAGCAGCACTTTAGAATGACAGTACTCATCACTTTAGTTGATCATTAGAATGCGTTACAATTAAAGCCCCTAAAAGGCATCACAGATGAAATCACAGGATTAAGTATATACAGCCAGACACCCTAGCAGGAATGTCTGGCAACATAACCCCACTTTGCTTATGACATCACCTTACTCAGGTACTTCACATTACACATGTGACTTCCAGTCCCTCTAAAAAGAAATAACATACGTAAATGCATTTGTGGTGCAATTACACCTCTTCACCTCCAGGGGATGCCCTTCTCCAGACATCCCCAACTAAGCCCTTCATTCCTTGGTGCACTTCTACACACCCCCCCAGCTGTAGAACGAAAGTTTCAGCCCAGAAGGCATTTTGAAACGTAGGCCGAGCCCTTGAGGGGTTATCCTTTTCAAGTCCCCATGAGACTTAGGGAGGGACTTCCATTTTCGTGCTGGGGGAGACTGCGTTCTCCTGCAGCTCCCCCTGCACCTCTACACCCACCTCGTGGTGACCCCGTCCTCCTGGGGCCACCACACGCAGAAAAACAGGCATTTTTCCATGCAGGCCTCCGGCTCTGCAAAGCATTATGGGCCGCTCTTTCCCCCGGCTCTTGAATATTAGAGCAGCGGCTCCCCCGCTGCTCCGGGGAGAGCCGCGCTGCCTGTCCTCCTGGCGCTTCGCACCACATCCAGTGCTCGGTGGGGGGCGCGGACCCCCAGGTGAGTGTATGCGGCGCGGGGAGCCCACCCCTGGCCGCTGTGCCCGCTTTCGGGGGCCCGGTGCCACCCGGGCCCCTTGCACCTTTCCTTGGTCTTTTCGGGGTCCCGGTCCCACCCGGGACCCCCGCAGGCCTTCCCGTTGGAGGGCAGCCCGGGGAGCTCACTCCCTGCTGCCCCCGCCGGCTCCCTGCCCGGCCAGCACTTTCGCGTGCTGCCGCGGGAGCCGGCAGTGCAGAGTTGGTCTGCCCGCTCCAGCGGGCAGACACGGAAGCTCGCGCTGGCCTCAGGGGAGTGCGACGGCACTCCCCCCACCCCCCCCTCCTTCTAGCACTTCGGGGCCCGGAGATGGGGTCCCGGGCCTCTCCGCTCACCTTCGCGGGGAGCGCGACGGTGCTCCCTGTCCTTCACTTCTTCGTCGGGGGGCCAGGGTGGGCTCCTGGCACCTCCTGCAGGAAAATCTGCACGGGGAGCGCGATGGCGCTCCCCGGCTTTGCTCCGGGGATGGGGTCCCGGGCCCCTCAAGACGTCTCCGCGGGGGCGGGACGGCGCTCCCCGCCCCCGGCTCCTCTTCTTCTTCGGGGCCCGGGGATGGGGTCCCGGGCCCCTTGGGCACATTTTCGCTGGGGCACGACGGCGCTCCCCCGACTTTCCTCTTCGCGGGGGGCACGACGACGCTCCCCCGCCTCTTTCCTCACACGGGCCCGGAGTTGGGATCCCGGGCCCCTCCCCCGACACATCTTCACGGGGAGCGCGACGGCGCTCCTCGGCCTCATGTTCGGCGGGGGCCAGGGTGGGCTCCTGGCACCCCGTGGGGGTACCTTCACGGGGTGCGCGACGGCGCACCCAGACTTTACTTCTCTTGGGGGCAGCCCTCGGGACCTGACCCACCCCAGGGGCACATCATGGACCGGCGGCGGAGCCCCATGCGCTTTGTTGTCGGTCCTTCCAGAGGTCAAAGGTCGCCTCCCTTCTGGGGGGCGTATCTCGGCCCCCAGGCGGCCGATTTTGGTGATCTTGGCCTCTTCTTGCTCCTGGTGGCGCTCCCCAGCCACTGGGAGCACTCTCTTTCGCCCTCTTTGTCTCCAAGAGGGTGGATTCAGCAGGGAGCTGTCTTCACTGGCTCCCTGCGCCAGCCCTTTGCCTGGCTCTCCTCCTGGACCTCTCTTTTTCCTGCACAGAGGCCCCTGCTTCTGCGCACTGGTCCTTGTCTCTTCTCCTGCCGCTGTTCAGGATCCTGGGACAGTCAGGGGGTTCCTCCTTCCAACTGCCCATTGCACCAGGCTCCAGCACCTTCTGCCTCAGCAGACCACACCCCAGAGAGAGCTCCTCTTCCTGTGCAAACACTTTTAAGAGATTGGGGAGGGGGCTGGCAGGAAGTCTCTGTTTGCCCTATCACACAGCGACACATCACTTCTCTGCCCCGGCTCCCTCCTTCCTGCCCAGGCCTCTGGGTTTGTTCAAAATGGCGTCGTCCAGGGTCTCTTGCCACATGGTCTCTGAGAGCCCCTTTCCCCCAGGGCTGCCTTCGCCCTGGTGCAGCTTGGTGCCTGGCACCCAGTGACAGCTGCTGATGGATTAGCCTGTAGCTCCACCCATCTTCTCTCCTGGGAGGGAAGGTCATCAATCTAGGCTGCTGGGGTCAGCCCGCTGCCAGGCCCTGGTTATGAGCTGACTCGGAGAAATAAAACATTTCTGGATGACCCAAAAGCAGTACAAATATGACTTTGGACTCTGCAGAATACTTCTTCTCACACAAGTTACAGTGGACTTTAGTGCGTGTCTGGAATTTGTAGGCCCTAGGAAAGTGAAACTAGCACATGGGCTCCACATCCCCATAGGAGAATAATGAAGTGAAAACAGTAAAACACACTGACTTTCCCTGGCATGTTTCTTCCCACTGTATAAAGCCTATTCCATATCACCACCCAATTCTGCATAAGTCCTGCCACACCATTCACTTTGTAGCTGCTCCTGGGCTGCGCACGCTAGGAATCTCCCCTGCGCAGCCCGTACACGTGTGCACACGCATGTACACATGTGTCTGCATGTAACCAGCCCGGTGCCCCTTACTCCAGCTGCAGCGCAGCGGCCTAGTCAAGCTAGGGGGACACCAGTAAAATCCACATGCAGTCTCTCTCATCATGAGTTCACTGTGGGTGAGTCCCAACTTATGAGGCTCTCCCACAGTAAAAGCTCAACAAATAGGTGTTCAAAAAGCGAAAAATCCGGGCGGCCCAGAGTGTCAGAACCACCTTCTAACAATTACCTACTAACTACTTTGGGCTTCTGGGTACGGTTCTTCATCACCTCGTCTGGGGTAGTAAGTGCTATATAAATTGAATTCAAACTTTCAACATTGTAAGTACGAGCTAACAAAGTCGAGCCCAAGCTTATAGCACTAGCTAATGATTTTGTCACATATGACACGGGGCCACTTAATTTCATAATAGCACAGAACTCAAAGAAACTCTACCCGAACCCTCCCCCCCCCCAAAAAAAAACCGTAATCTCAAGTCTGATGTCAATGTAAGTGCCTAGCAGCCCCGTCACACGTTATATACACAGCCAGCCCTGTTTATTTTTTATCCAAAAGCACTTTGTATCGTGGGGTCTTTGAGTTAAGACATACAGCGTTTAATTCGAAACTTTAAATCACGGAATGCAACATATTGTTGGTTAACAAGTCAGCTTCAATAGAAATTCAAGGAGGGTCTGAATTCATTTCCGGACATGTGCTCACAATCGCTCTCAAAAGTGAGTAACTGAAATGTAGCAACCTCTTATTGTTCAAAACACTAACAAATCTAACTCCAGGCCTTGTCATTTTGCCCTGTCACACCGCTCCCAGAAGCGCCTTGAAACCCCTTGTTGACACCTATGTGAGGTGAGTGTAGTGACCTGCTGGTCACTGGTCTAGTGTTTCTATGTACCAGCCACTCCCAGAGGGCTTGCTTACACCCCACCCCCATCCAGCACAGGCGTCACAGGACATGTGACCCTGATAATGAAAGGGGCTGGGCGCACGTGCCCTGGGCCAGTTCTACCCACTAACTACTTGTGTCTGTAGGGTTATTATTTATGCATGTGGGCCCTTGGCCCCACAGCTTTACATTGGCGACGAGCGGGTTGGACCCGCGCGTGTAGCCGCCTTGAAGGTGTTGAGGTAGTGGGAAGAATATAGCCCATGTAGAGGGCAACCCCCACCAGTGACGGTAATGCAGCGGCAGACCAAGGAGGTGACCGAGCTGAGTTACCGGCTGGCAGTGACCCCAAGAGACCGTTGAGGAAAAGAGGCCACCCGTGAATGTACCAGCGCTTTTCCGGTGAGTCCTCTGGCACCGTGGTGGTGGTCAGCACAGCTGCGGGTTGTCTTCAGGAAAAGATTAGGGTTAAGGCTCACAGCAAATGCCATGCTAGGGCCACCTTGATGCTGCCGAGCTACCTGCAAGAGCCCCCGCGCAACGGAACTGCCCTTGGGGGGTGAGGACACTACACCAGTGCCCGCACAGGAGAACAGCGGATAGATGCCCTGCGTTGCATGCTGGAAAGAGCAGGGCAGCGCGTCAAGGAAGAGGGCAGCGCCAATGAGGGAATGCACCCCCAGGCACCTCCAAGTCGGGAAGGGCTGGTAAATCTTCATGCCCCATACCTGACTCGGTGGCCCAGAGAGTGCGGTTACCATGAGAGGAGGCAGGGTCGGCCTAAGACATGGACCGCTACCTGTAACGAGGCCAGGCACCGGAGATCCCCAGTCGGCAGCTCCAGCCCTGTGCAGCCCATGAGGTGAGCGTAACTTCTGCGGAGGGGCGGGAGCAAGGAAGAAATGACTGGGCACACAGAGAGAGGCATGTAAGAAGCCGGGAGGTGGAGCTGGTACACTCCCAGAGACACTTCTGAAGAACGTGGCGTGTTTTCACCCCTCCCCACGCAGCCTGTATACAAAAAAAAGAAGAAAAACTTACCACGAAGGAGAGGAAGTCCTGCTGCCTGGCATGTGTCCTGCGGAGTGTGTTCGGGCGCCGGCCGTCAGAGGGGGTGCCCCACCCACAAGGCTGGAGAGGGCTGCTGGTGGCATGAGGAGTCCTAGGGAGGTGCTGCAGCTGAGTGAACACTTCCTGCTGCCAGCGTGGTGCAAGGCTCCTGCGCAGCCAGTGATGGTGGGGAGAGTGCTGCGGCCTGGAGGCCAAGAGTACGAAACAATGGCAGCGCCACCTAGAGGTCGCGGGAGGCACCGCAGCCTGACATGAGGGAAAATAACTATTTTAAAAGAGACAGGGCAAGCACAGCAGTTCAGGGACAGCTGCTGCAGCTGAAAGCTGATGGAGGACAAATGGACAATTGCCTTAACTGAAGTGGCAGATCCCCCCCACCCCTCAAGATTCAGTTTTGCTGTGGGTGATTTGTCTGTGGGTGAAGAAAGGACTACAGCATTAGTCAGCAAGCGAGCACTGAAGGAACCTTATGCGAAAGGCTGCCAGGGCCTGGGAGAAGGAATGCAGTGACACCTAGTGGCCACAGGTGGTCATTGCAACAGTAAGGACACTAGTGATTGCTGCACGTGGTCGCCAGGTGTGGTACAGTGCAACAGGCCCCAGGCAGCAAGTCCCTGAAGACTGAAGGACTGCTGACTGCGTGCCTAATGGAGAAAGGATGCTCCCGCAAAAAGAGGAACCGAGAGCGCTAAGCGGCAGAAGTAGGAGCACCATAAGATGAAGATAGGAGAGCGTAAGGAGAGAAGAGCGCCAAAGATCGTACCCTAGACACTTGCCCTCGGGCTCCAGCCCGTACCGTCAGAGGTCAGCGAAGATGACCTGCAAGAGGTCAGGGAGAAGATGACCTGTCAGAAGGTCACGGAGAAGATGACCAAGGAGAGGTTAGTGGAGATGATCGAGGAGAGGTCTGACAAGATGACTGAGGAGAGGTCTGAAAAGAGTCAAAATATGAAAGTCTACGAGAAGTAGTGAAAGGAAGAAGGTCGCGACGACAGGTCTGGTCACCGAAAGAAGAGAATGTATTGTCTTAGGGGTAGGACAGGACCAGGGAGACCCGTGTGAAGGGCACGTCACATGGAGAGGCCTGATCAGAGAAGAAGTACAAGCCCTGATGGGACTAGACCGCTTCGTGAAGTGAAAGAACCAGAAAGAGGAAATTGTGTGCCATGAGGCCACCGCAGAAGTGCAAAGAAGAGAAGAGAAATGAAAGAAACGAGGAGTGTGTGATGAGACATCCGGCACACCAGAAGGTAAAGAAGACGACTGAGTTCAAAAACATCTGGAATGGAGCACAGTACCTTGTAAACATTGGTGGCACCATGAGAAGCTAGCTATCCAGGAGTCTTCGTAACGCCAAGCAAACCTGGTGACGGCAGAGGCGAGCAAGCTGGACCATTTGTGACATCCCCCTTTGGGGTTGGACGGGAGACTGGATGGTGAGACTGCTCGGACGTCCTGAAGAAGAGGATCTGACCACTCCACACCAGACCATGGCAAAGGCCTCAGGGACGCCGGTGAGAGTGGGTCCCGTCACGAGAGATGAGTCTACAGCCGCTCCTCCGCAGGTCCCAGGAAGACAAAGATCGCGTGCTAGGTGGCAGGAGTAATCCTATTCTGAAACAACTACCCTCCAGGTGGAGTGAGGGACTTGAAGGTGGGGCTCGTAGCGCTTCCTCCACGTACCTAGAGGGTGGCGTTGGAGTGACACGGCAAAGTACACCCAGTCCAGTGGAAGCCTAGGGAGGTGGACCTCAGGAACATCCCGTGAGCGGGGAATACCTGTGAGGGGGGCATCCTGGTGAGAGAGGGATGCTGGCAACTACTCCACCATGCTGTAGTTAGAAGCAATGCTGCCTTTGGGAAGATGCAACAACAACCAGGACTGATTAGTGAAAACGTGACATCTACCATATTCACTATCACTCCACCTGCATCGTCACAGAGAACTGTACAGATAGAGACTTTGGTGTCAACTTCCACGTCTTGAATCCAAGGAGGACCGGACCCGCAGGGCACCACTGAACTGTGCCAAGCCGAACTGGTGATCCTAGCTGCAATTGTACCATCGTCTTGTTTCTGCAAGCAGCTGAACAGACTCGGTGGAAGTTTTCTGTTATTGTTTTATTATCTCCCACAGGTTGGACTTTGTTGTTCCAGTTTGAATAAAGTTTGGGAGGGATGTAGTGAATTGCTGGTCACTCGTCTAGTGTTTCTATGTACCAGCCACTCCCAGAGGGCTGGCTTACACCCCACCCAGCACAGGCGTCGCAGGGCATGTGACCCTGATAATAAAAGGGGCCCGGTGCACGTTCCCTGGGCAAGTTCTAACCACTAATTACTTATGTCTGTGTGGTTATTATTTATGCATGGGGACCTAGGGCCCCACAGCATTACAGTGAGCAGAGCCAAAACCTTGAGGTGGGGCAGTGCTTAATTTGAAAAAATAAAAAAAAATAAGTGCCAGGGCTCTTGTCATGAGGCCACTGCAGCATGCACCACACATTGCCCCTCCCAGCGCTGCCAATGATCATAACAACACAACTACCAACCATCACACTCCTACAAGTGTGGCAATTTGTACTTTTTCAGGCCCCCAAAGCTATAAGAATGGGTTGGGCTGCAGGTAACAGTCATTTTTAATGTATATTGAATTAATAATGAACTGTTGTGATCATCTCTAAATAAGCTAGACAGCGCCAACTTGTGGCAGACTGTCACAAGTGCAGTTGTTGACAATAAAGTGCCGGTGCCGAGCACCAGAACCACCGGCTCAAGTTAAGCACTGAGGTGAGGCATCACTCCTGGGCACATGAACTGCAGGTGCCTCACCCCACAAATACATTACGTAAAGGACAGCAGCAGCTACGTATGCAAAGCATAGAAAGCATATAGAAAGCATAACATATACAGCCACAACATATTGCATAGCACAGACAGCAGCTGCTATGTATTTTATAACATTGCATAACAGACTGAGGTCATAACATTGAAAGCTACTAGGAGGAAGGAGCAGGTGGGCAGGGTCAACTTACCTTGTTAGTGTGTGATGCTGCAGTGTTCTCTTAAGTTTCCACCCCCTCCCACAAACTCCAAGTGGGCCATAATGGGGGTAATCAATTGCAAAAATCTAACAACTGTGGATGCGCTTGTCACTGAACCAAGGGAAAGGCTGGCATGTTTCACCCTCTTTCTTTTTCCTGCTGTGCCCAGTGTTCTGCATCAACCAGCATTTCCTCTGCCTGTGACTTCCAGTTATCATCTGCTTTGGACCGTAGACTACTGACTGCTTAGGCAGAGCAGTTGGCACTCGCATGGTGCATTAGAGGCATGCTTAAATGCGATCACTGGCCTTCTTTGGGGACGGGTAAGCCAGGTCTCTCCTGTTCGGTAAGAAGGCTAATTCGGCGTTGGAACATTTTAATAAAAGCCTGTCCATAGCACGTTCCTAAGGTATTTCTACCCCTGCGAGACAGGATCCTCTATAGTTTCACCCCTTTCGAGGCTATCTGCGAGAGTTGGTGTACCGCCCACGCCTAGGCCCACCGCCCCGGCAGCAGCCACCCCAGGCCTTTTAGGGTTGGGGGCGGGGATCAAGCAGACAATGCCCAGGACATGAGGGACAGAAGATTTTCCAGTCCCCTGTGCCTCTGGCATCCACCTCCAAGCTGCTTTAGTTTGACGTTAGAGGCCCCATAACATCCAACAGGTGGGTCCTCTATCGCCCAATGAGGAGATGCCCTCCTGTTCATGTTTTACCCACAGCACCTTCCACTGACTTCATACCATCTCTCAGAGGAGCACTTGTTCTTCTTGCTCCAAGAAGTGCCGGCTGTTTCAGCCAAAGGGGCAGTAGAGGGCGTTCTGGCCCAGAAAATAGGAACTGGTGGTTATCTCTTATTTCCTCGTGCCGAAGAACGAAGGCCTTCGTCCTACTTTAGATACCTGCCCTCTAAGTACCTTCTTTCAAATGGACAAATTCAAGATGCTGATGCTGGCCCAGGTTATGTCTGCCCTTGATACAGGTAGCTGGATGGTGGCGTTGGTCATGTTGGACTCTTACTTTCATGTACCTATCATGCAGTCCCACAGAGACCGGTTCAAGGTGGGCCAGAAGTATTTTCCGTTTGCTGTGTTCCCCTTTGGCCTCACCAGTGTCCATTGGGTGTTCACGAAAATGATGGCAGTGATCACGAAAAGGATGGCGTGGTTGTGGCAAATGTTCGGAGGTTAGGGATCCCAGTTCTCCCCTACCACAATGACTGGTTGTATAAGGCATTGCTTTCCGAACCTTCTGACATGATTCCTTCCCAGAGACTCTCTTTCATTGGAGCCATCCTAAATGCGGCGCAGTTTCGGGTCTTCCTTCCACCACAACAAGTCCAGGACATTCGGGTAATGGTCCTGATTTTTCAGCCTTAGTCCTGGGTCTCTGTGAGTGGCTCTGAGGATACTCCAGGTGGCATATCTGGGTTCTGCAGTGGCACCTGAAGCCTTACTGGGCCCAGCAGGGAAACCTATTGGATTACATCCAGATTTCATAGGAGACTGCAATACAGTGGCATAACGAAACTTGAAGGGGCCCCCTGTAAAGTGCATACAGGGGGTCCCCACACATCGGATCCAGTCCGAAGCACTCAGGCCAGGTGCCTGCCAGTGCCAGAGGGGGCCCCAGGAGCTTGGAGTCCCTCTATGCGGGGCCTTTGTTACTTCACTCCTGCAATAGTTATTGTGGTGGTGACTCAACTGCAGTTGGCTTGGTGGCAGACCTCTCCCTACTCCACCCAGAGCTGACTGCGGTGACAGATGCATCGCTGCTGAGATGGGGAGGCCATGTGGAAGAGGTGGGGATCAGAGGACTCTGATCTCTGGCAGAGAGCCATCTCTACATCAAGCTATTGAAGATGTGGGCCATTCTCCTGCCTCTGAAGACCTTCCTACCGTCCATCAAGTTTTTTCATGGACAACACCACAGCCATGTGATCCTGCAACTGGGATTCTGGATCCTAGGTCCTATGCCAGGAGGCACTTTGTCACTAGAGTTGGCTGGAGCTCCAATGCATTTCCCTGGCAGGACCTTTAATCACCAGGACAGACAATTTTAGTTTCAAGTTGGCAGGTCTGCATTCATGACCTGTATGAATGCAGACCTGCCAACTTGAAAATACAATTTGAAGTGTGAGTGGCCTTGGAGGGGGCAGGGCTTTATGCTGAGAACTACCTTTGATGCCCATCTGCCCCCATCGACCTCCTCCCCCTTCCACAAAAACACAAAGGTTGCTGGGGCTGTAGCCGATATCTTGGGGTGTTTTCATACCTTTTAATGGACCTAGCTGCTTACAGCCTCCAAAGAGAAGCTGGAAAGACACACTTTTCATTGGTTTCCAGCCATTTTTGCCTGCCACTGTGTGATTTCGGCTCCTCACCCTGCGACTGTGTGAAGAGAGCCGAAATCACGTGTCACTGTAAGTTTTCAGGTCTGTGAATGATGGTTGCCCACTCGGGTGGTGCAGGGCATCTTTCAGCAATGGGGAGAACCATGACTAGATTTCTCTCGCCGTCTACAAGAACGCATATTGTCAAAACGTATGTATGCTTGAGTTTCCAAAAAGGCTGTGTCTGAGACACATTCCAAATAGAGTGGAGCATAGCCCTCCTGTAAGCCTTCAGCCACTGCCTCTTCTGACTTCTGAAGAAGATCAGGAGAAACTGGGCCCAAGACATCTAGCGGCTCTGGATTTGGCAAGGAGAGTATGGTACCTGGAACTACTGGAAATGAGCGCCTCTCCCTTAATCAGGCTGATGCTATGGGAGCATCTCATGCCTCAGCAGCAATGCAGGGTCCTGCACCGAAGCCTGCACCATCTCCCCCTCCATGTGAGGCGATTGAGCGGCTGCAGTTGACTGTATTTGATATATCTCCCGAGGTTGTGGATGTCCTCCTAGCTGCACGGTGCCCCTCTACAAAATCTGTCTGTCGGGTGCTGGGGCAAGTTTTTAGTGTGGTGTTGCACCCGCAATACCGACCCCTTACAGAGCAAGCTGTTGGGCGTTTTGTTATTTGTTTTATCCTTTGCCCAGCAAGTACTTGCTGTGGGCACCATTAAAGTTTGTCAGCCCTTTCAAACTTTTTACGTTTACCAGACCAATCTTCCTTGTTCAAATTACCAATTGTGATGAGGTTTCTAAAAGGTTTGGCCCATTTGTTTCCTTCCAAACCCCTTTTGAAGCAACAGAGGGATCTTAATGTGGTCCTCACTTTCCTCATATGAAAGCCATGTTGAACCCATGCACAGTTGTCCCATTATATAACCTGACTCTGAAGACTGAGTTTCTGGTTGCAGTGACCTCGGCTCATCGCGTGAAAGAATCCTAAACTCTCTCTTTGCAGCCACTTAATACTACCTTTTTTCCAGACAAAGTGGTACTGTGTACCAAGGCAACCTTTTTGCCTAAAGTGGACAATTCATCACTCTTTCAATGTTCTTTGCCCCTCCTGACTCAAAGGAGGAGAGAGTTCATCATTGATTTATAAAAGGGCTTTGAGTTTCTACATTGATTGCACCAAAGACCATTGGGTGGACGATCAACTACCTGTAGGGTTCTCTGGGGCAAAGAAAATCAAGGCAATGCAGAAAAGGGGTTTGTCAAGGTGGATAGTCCTCTGCACCAAAATCTGCTATGCACTGGCCAATAAGCAGCCTCCAGAAGGATTGATGGCCTATTCCACCAGGGCCAAGGCTGCTACCACTGTGATGGCACACAGAGTGCCTGTCCTTGAAATCTGTGAGGCTGTGACGTGGGCATCAGTCCATACGTTCACAATGCACTACTGCCTTCACAGCCAGATCTGTTGAGAAGGGCATTTCGCTCATTCGGTTCTGCAAGTCTTTTTGATCTAAGGCATTCCAGAGGCCCACCACCTTTCAAGGTACTTTGGTATTTATTCTAAAGGTGTGGAATCTGCAGTTAGAAGTATCCATCAGAAGAACAAGTTACTTATATTTGGTATTTCTCTTTCTGATGGCTACTCAATCTAACCACATATTTTCCCCAAGCTACCTCTAATCCCCTCATCCCCAACCCATGTTCTGTGGGATGGTCTCCTTTCTACTTGAAAAAGGTCCCAACCTAGGAATCTACACACTGGAAACACTGATTATTGTTGATCTCTGCTTCTGAGGATGCAGACCGAGTCAAGAAAGAAACTGATGTCAACACACAGGTGTGTCTGTTGTATGCAGCTCCATTTGTCACTTCCAGGGCTTAAGGTAATTGGTGCAAAGCCCCTCTATGCTGCCTACACGCTCACCGAACAATGCTATATCAATCTTCCAGATCCAGTCTGGCACCTGGGGATATTCCAAAAGTGAGGAATCTGCAGTATGATAGAGTATCCACCAGAAAAAAGAGCGCTACCGAAGGTAACTTGTTCTCATCTCAAATGAGTATTTCAGTCACATGTTTGTCAAGAAATGATTGTTGTGCTAATGCAGCGATGGTGGTCAGTAGTGGTAGTGATAAACAGGGAATAAGTTCTGAGGACATGGCTCCCTCTTCAAACACAGAATGGATGTGGGATCGGGACTTGCTCATGTGGATTGAAGTTATTTTGGATGATCTGCCAGATCCTGCAAGGAATGGACACTTACATGCGTCACCATAGCTCGCTGCAGACACCAGTCCCAAAGCCACTAATTTCCAATTCAGCTTTCAATGTGCCATACTAGCGACCAAGAAAAATAGAAGCACACTGGCTCTCTGCCATCTTCCCAATAGTAGCAGTCAGAGCACCGCATGAGGCCCAGTGCCCCCCATGCTCCTTTAGAAAACGACTTATTGGTTACCATGCCTGTTGTCGCCATGTCTGTTGCTGTCAGCGCCTGCCGGTCACTTCAGGTTTTATGAGAAACTATAGCCATCTCTTCCTTGGAGGTTTGGACTTGCCACCCAGTTAGGAAATAGGAGGGTATCACTTGCGTGTACTCTTTTGGGCCATTGTAGTTACGGATGCTTCTCAGGGGCCTTTTTCACCATTACCTATCATGGCACAGGAGTGGCAGTGCTAACATGAGAAGCACTGTTCTAGTTATTACTTTTCCAAAGCTTTCCATGGACACATAAGGCCCACCAGCCTACATTGGAGCCACCACACTGAGCTTTCTTTGAGCCACCCCTCAGCCTTCTGGAGCTGTCCAGGGTCAGGTGGCAGCTACTAGGGCTGTTGAGCTTCTAGCAGGTCCTGTGTCTCTGGATGTCCATGGACATTATGCCAGGTCAGAGAAAGAGCAACTGTGAAGGCGGAGTGCCATCAAACATTTCAGGGGCAAGGCCTAGTTGTTGCATTAAGTCTGGCTTGTATTAGTCATCACTCCTCTTCTTTTTTTTTTTTAAAAGATGTTTTTATTGAATACAAAGCAAACATAAGTTGGGTGACAGTAAGCAGCATATACCGTAATATTGAGACAAAGACATATAAGAACAAACTCACAGCTTTTCTTGGAATACCAGTGGTTACCCCATTGCTCCCCCAACAGTTCAGGGAGCAGCAGCAGAGTCCAGACGTCTGTGATGCACCACATCATGAGTAGTATCCACGATAGGGGCACACAGCCCCCCCGATATGTATTTCACTTCCCCATATTTTGGTCAATTTGTTTGGACAACCCCTGATTTCATAGACCGCCCTCTCCGCCTACATACACCAATCCATGTCTTTCTCCCAATGTCTTTCATTCAAGTGCAGTCCTAATTCAGCCCTATTCATACGTGCTATATTACGTTTAGCTACCATCAACCAAAGTGTCAGCCAGAGGCGATCCATACGGGTAAGGTCAGTTTCGTCCCAGATATTTAGGAGGCACCAATTTGCTGATAACACTATATCGCTCCCACAAACGCTGTTAAGACAGGCTATCACAGCCTCCCAATATTGCTGAAGTGCCAGGCATCCCCATATCATGTGAAAAAATTTGCCCTCCAGACCATTTTTCTTGGGACACAGTGCAGTCTCCGCTTTACCCATTTTTTCCATAGATCATACATGCATAGTAACCTCTATGAAGGATTTTTAGTTGCACTAAGAGAAATCTTGATTATATAGCCACCTCCCTAGGGGACGCCAAAGCCTCAGGCCACTCATCATCCAGGCCCTCTAGGTCACGCTCCCAACTCGCTCGCAGCCGTATCAAAGTATCGGGGGAGTTATGTAACAATTTGCGGTAAGTAAGCGAAATCGCTTTTCTGGGCATGTAATCATCTAACAGTCTATGGGGAGGATTCTAGGTGATCCTCGCCCCTTGGTATTCCCCTTTGTAGTGCCTGCCGAACTTGTAGATATCGGTAGGTCTCAGAGGGCACCAGTTGGTAAGCCCTATGTAACTCTGTAAAGGAAAGCACATTAACAGATCTTCCACCTCAGACTGGCCAATTAGATCCCACTTTTCAAAGCTTCATCACTCTTCTGAACGTGGAGCAGAAGGCAATGCTTGTTGGCCTAACCTTTGTCTTTAATTCCTCAGGATGAGGGAGCAGGAAGTTCTCTCTGCACAAAAAGCAGTGTTTGATAGGGGGCATGAGAACCATCGTGAGGTGTTGCATCAGAATGATATCCCATTGCCCATGGCCTGTAAGATCATGACTGCAATCCTGTTAAGAAAATCATTAAAACTATTCAGGATATTCAAAAGAGGATGAAGTCGAGCAGGGTTTAGATGCAAACAGGATTTCGAGAGCAAAAAAGGCACTTTTACTGTTGGTGAGAAAGCTCCCTTGTGTTTTTCGACAAAGCAAATCAGAAGGGCACTACCTAGTGCTGTGTGGCAGTACTTTATTATTCTTATGGCACTCTAAGTTTTTCTCTGCAGGATGCTGGAACAGTCTTCTCCATTAAATAGGGTACATGTTGGGACAACTGAGTCAACCATGGTGAGATGTTGGGAAATATTGATTTAGTCTAGCGGTTTCTTGTTCTCACAGTAGGTCCTCTCCCTCTGTTGCCTACAGTGTACCAACAATGTATAGTCTTGTGAGGTAACAGCACTGGTACTGGTGGAATCTGAGCTTTCTCTAAATGTATCAGTCCTTTGTCCTGGTCCTGGGATAGCTTAGAGTGGGAAGCTATTGACCTCCTGTTTGCCTGCTTCAGCAACGCCAAGAGGCTGCGCTTACTCTAGAGAACTGGACCCTGCAGGGGACCTGGCTCAAAGGAGACATGATGCCTGCCCTGTGGAACTAGGGACTGAAGATTGTGCCTAGGTGCCGGGCGACCTCCGATTGTTGTTTTTCAGTGGTGCTTTATTTTATATAGGCAGTTTCTGTCTTAAAACTTAAAAAATGTAAATCTCCAGTTCCCCTTATTTAATTTTGATGATCTTGGTATTGTTTTGCTCATTAACGTTTGCTCCAGGTTTCTAATTTGGTTTGGGAATTTTATTGTATTGTTTTCTTTACTGTAAGGTTTTTGGTGCTGCTTGGACTTAACATAAACTTCTCTGAAGTATTGCCATATCTGGTAGAGACAATAGCTAGTTGCAGATTCCTTACCTTTGAATTCCCCAGGTGTCAGGCT
Organism: Calotriton arnoldi; assembly: GCA_963921515.1. Lineage (NCBI taxonomy): Eukaryota > Metazoa > Chordata > Amphibia > Caudata > Salamandridae > Calotriton > Calotriton arnoldi. The sequence goes on from CAWUFW010000444.1 coordinate 2,211,321, forward strand.
GGATCCGGAAACTTTTGCGTGAGCAGTACCCCATGTGCACGCCGTCGGGTTGCTCCATTCGGCGTGACGTATGTCGACTTATGGCATCGTGGTCACCTATATAGGCGCCACCCAGGCGCGCGGACGTCAGTACTTTTCACTTTTCCATGCCAGAAGTATAGAGCCATGATGTGGCTGCCTTGATTGTGTGTCATAACTAGGGCCCTGAAAAGGGAGCAACCCTAGCCCTAAGAAATGAATCCGCAGAGCGGGGAGGCATGCGTGGGTCTGTAAGTAATCTGCAGCTAGATATTGCCTCTACCAGATAATGCATTACCGAAGGTAAGTAACTTGTTCATCTGATAGAGACTTCTAGCTGCAGATTCACTACCTTTGAATAGATACCCAAGCCATACCATCCTGGCGGTGGGCTGTGGGCAGATTTCTCACAATAGAAAGTCCTGCCGTACCGAACGGGCAAAATGCCCGTCCCTGCGAACCTGACTGTCCAGGCAGTAGTGCTTGGCAAACATGTGCAAAGATGCACATGTTGCTGCCTGGCAGATGTACAGGACTGGGACGTGCGAGCCAGCGCCCTGGTCGCAGCCTTCCCCCTGGTGGAATGAGCTCATATGCCCTCGGGGAGCTGCTTCTTAGCCAGGGCATAGCAGATCTTAATGTAGAGAACGATCCAGCGAGAAATGGTCCATTTCTGCACTGACCGACCATTTTCTAGATCCCACATACCCCACAAAGGGTTGGGCGTCCACCCGGAACTCTTTTGTGTGGTCAAGGTAGAACAACAACGCTCTTTTTGGTTCCAGACGATGGAGAAGCTCCTCTTCCTTAGAGGGATGTGGGGGAGCAAAAAAGGTGGTCAGCGTGATTGATTGACCCAGATGGACTGGGGTCACCACCTTTGGCAAGAATGAAGCCTGGTTGCGAAGCATCACTTTATCTGCAAAGATCATCCTATAGGGAGGCTTGGATGACAATGCCTGCAACTCACTGACCCTCCGGGGACCGGGACCGATGTTATTGCCACCAGAAAGGCTGTTTTGATGTTAAGCAGACAGAGGGACAATTATGCAAAGGTGCGAAAGGAGCGCCCATAAGGAAAGTGAGAACCAAATTAAGGTCCCACTGAGCCATAACAAAGGGCGTAGGTTGAAACATATGTACAAGCCCTTTTAAGAATCTATTTACAACAGGAGATGTGGGCAGGCAGGATGTGGATGTGAAAATATGCATCCTGCAAGTCAACGCTCCCAGCCAGTCTCCTTGGTCTAGGGCAGACAAGACCTGAGCCAACGTGAGCATCTTGAACTTCTCCTTTTTGAGGAAGAGATTCACGGTCCGAAGATCTAAAATGGGCCGTAACACTTTGTTCTTCTTCGGAATCAGACAGTAGCGGGAATAGCAGCCACTGCCTACTTCTGAAAGCGGGACCCTCTCTATAGCCCCTTTGGCCTTGAGAGCTGTAACTTCCTCTTGGAGTAAAGTTAGATGATCCTCCGCCAGCCGTTCTTGAATAGGAGGCGGAAAAGAAAGGCATTGTAGAGAATAGCCCTCATGAATGATCTGCAAGACCCACTTGTCTGATGTTATGGACCTCCAGTGGAGGAGATGATGATGGATTCTCCCTCCAACTGGAGAAGCATGGTCTTGCAGAGTCAGACTAGGAGTGCTTGGAGGCTGCGGCTGCCGAGGGCTGGGTGGCAGACGACTTCCACGTCCTCTCACAACTTGGGAAGTCTGCGCAGGACGGTGGCTGGGATATGGTTGGCGCGGCTGAAAACCCCTTCTGTTGCCACGAAAAGGGTGAAAGCTAGACTGGCCACGGGGTGTTACTGAGCGACCCAAAGATCTGGCCATAGCACAAGAGTCCTTGAAGCTCTCCAAGGCAGAGTCTGCCTTCTCTCCAAAGAAACGAGATCCGTCAAAGGGCATTTCCATCAAATTAGCCTGGACACCGCCTGAGAAGCCAGATGTTCTTAGCCAGGTCTGGCGCCATAAAGCCATTGTCGACGAAACCGCTCTGCCCAGCGAGTCAGTTGTGTCAAGGCCACACCTAATGGTGAATTTTGCTGCCTTTCTCCCGTCCTTCATTGCCTGGGAGAGTACAGCCCTGGCCCCCTTGGGGACCTGTGGCAGCACTTGCGCAATCGTCTCCCAAAGGGAGTGGGAGAAACGGCCCAATAAGCATGCAGTATTCATCAACTGCAATGACCTGCTGGTGGCAGAAAATATCTTCTTCCCAAGTGTTTCCAGTCACTTGGATTCCCTATCCAAGTGGGAAGGGGGGAGGGGAGGGAACGGAAGGGAGTGCGCCATGGGAAGTCGAAGCCTGCACCACCAAGGTCTCAGGGGTGGGGTGTTGGCTGAGGAACCTTGGGTCGCCCGAAGTCGGGCAATGGCAGTGTGCAATTGTCTTGTTCACAGGAGCACCTGTGCTAGGCTTAGACCACATGCCTAGGAGGACATCAGTAGGTGCCTCATTAAAGGGCAATAAGGGTCAGAGGTGGAAGCCTCAGGCTGAAGTACTATGGTCAAAAGATTAGTCCTGACCTGCACGGCGGGCAACTCCAGTCCAAGAACCTCAGCTGCCCTCCTTGCTACCATGGCATAAGAAGCCCCTCCTCCATAGCCACAGCTGGTGGAGAGAGCATGCCAGGATCTGGGGATGTGCCAGTCCACTGGCCTCCCCAAGTTCTTTATACCAGTCCATCTGTTCTACAGATACATCCTGGTGTTCTAAAGGGCACAAAGACCCCTCCCAGTCCTCTCCCATGCCTAAAAAGTCCTGAAAATGACCAGGCGAAAACATAGAACCTCTGGGTTCTGACGCCGATCCGACTCCGAGTCATGGGGGATAAAGATGGGGTTGGCACCGACCTTGGGACCGACGCTGGGGAAGGTCGCGTAGGCATGACCGGTGTCATCTGGGATCGGATCCATAATGCCCCACCGGCACCGTGACGAGAGCAATCAGCGTAAAATCCGATGGGGCCCCTTCCGACCCCGCAGGGCCCAAAGGCTCACCAAAGGGGTCGGCCTGCTCAAATACGTGGCACATGGCCTCTTAAAGTTCTTTTATTTGAGCGGGGGTCGCTCCGTCTCCCGGAAATGGAGGGAGGCGTGGAGTCGACCCTGGCTCCGGCTCTGCAGAACTGTGCCTAGAGTGTTGGTGTTCCTTACTTCGTTCATCAACGGACGACAGTCGTGGTGAAGATGAAGTCCTCTTAGACTTCTTCTTTTTCTTGTGCCTCTTCTCCGAGTGTCCTGAAAACCTCGAGTGGGAGGAAGAGGACTTGGGGCTTCGGGAGCGGTCCCGCGACCTCCTCTTCTTCGATTGAGACCGGGATCACCGCGGAGTCTCGCTGGCCGGTGTCGATTGCCGGGCTGCAAGAAGCTTTATAGCACGCTCCCACAAGGCCTTCAGAGCCATGGCCTGACAGTCAGAGCACAACTTCGAGTCGTGGTCACGCTCATGACACCAAAGACATACAAGGTGGGGGTCAGTTACCAACATGGCGCAGTGACAGGTGCCACATGGTTTAAACTCTGTCTTCCTAGAAGACATCCCTTGACACACAGAAAACGTTTTGGTCGACAAAAAGTAAAAAAAAACTGCCAAAAACGACAGAGGGGTAGTCCTTCCCGGATTGGTGCTTAACTGGCACGGAAAGAAAAGAACTGACATTTGCGTGCCTGGTTGGTGCCAATATAGGTGACCGCAACATCCTAACTACTGCCGACGTCACATAAAGCCGAACGCAGCCACCCAACTGTGCACACAAGGGGTACTGCTCACGCAAACGTTTCCGGATCCAGCCTGATGACTGGGAAATTCAGAGGTAAGGAATCTGCAGCTAGAAGCCTCTATCAGATGCTTGTGCTATAGCTATAAGGGTTTTAGCGCAGAAGTGTTTAGCTTAACGAGATTGTGTTTATTTAGTTGTTAGAGGTCACTCCTCCCAAATTAATAACCACATTTGTAATAGTGAGGATTAGGGCAGCTGGCTAAACAACAAACACTAATATTTCAACAACCCCTTATCAAGGTGATAATATTATTTAGGTGATGGGTCTCTCCAAGCCTTGTGCACCTTTTCCGGTGGATGTCTATTATACCTGGACTCATATTATGGAGATGATGAGGATGTCAGCATGCTGGACCATCCATGCCTTAAAGGTCGATGGAGAGCCCCAGGTGTCGATGTACAACCTCCAATGCCACAAGATGCAATCTTGGCCCCAGTCTCGAAATCTGGTAGGATGGAAACGAGAGGGGCCACAGCACAGAGCCCAGTACTGAGAAACACAAGGACACAGATTTCTTCCTTGATACATGATAGCTAGCTTACCAGAGTCAGTGCTCCCCAGCAGCTCACCTACATGTTCTCCCTCACTCATACATCATCCATGATGTCTGTGGAAGAGCAGGCATTTGGACTTGAACTAGTCACTGTCAATTCATTGCCACTCCACAGCTACCTCTTTGGTAACCAAGCAAGTCTGTTATTGGCTTAACTTCACCAAGCTTTTTCGTAGCTGAAGGGGTGACGTGGTATTTAGCGCTTGCAAAGCAAACACATCATCAGCTAGGCTAGCTTGAATCCAGTGGCACAGTGAGCAAGGGACCCACGTCTGGGCATACCCTGCCAACTTAGGGCAAACAAAGCAAACACAAGGAGATGATGGAAGGAGTGCTGAAACTTTTCAAACACTCACCCCCAGTCACAGATCTGGGTTGAATCCATCATCATTCTTTAGCTCACTTCGCCACCCCAGTTCAGACCTAGCCATATGCAAATCAGTCTTGACCCTGTTCCTCATGGTAGCAGTCCAGCCCGAACTGCCAAGCCAGGTCTTCCCTGGACCAGAAACGAGCATCATGGGACCGGTTTCCGGGTAACAGCCCTTATCAGTCAGACTAGCTTGAATCCAGTGGCAAAGTGAGCAAGGGACCCACTTACATCCTGGAAGCTTTGTCACAATGCCCACACAGATTCAGTGTGGCAGTGACTCATCAGTTCTTGGAGACCCTGCGGGGAGGTTGGGAGGGATTCAGCTGCAATCACAGTTGATGCTTTCTTCAAAATCTGTGTGGCCACCATATCGGGGAGCGAGGGTGTTTCCGTGGAATGTGGCACACTAGAAGAACTGCTTGGAGTTGGATGTTGATTTCAGCCCCAATGGCAGGCATCTGAAACTTCTCTCTGTACAAGTAGTTCTACATGGAGGCAGAAGGGCATGAGGACAACGAATCCCTTCCAAAGCCTGTGAGGCAAGTCACCAATATCAGAGGAATCGTGGCTTACAAAACATACCGCACAGGGACACATACGTGAGGGGAGGGTGGCCTTTTATTTGGGAACAAGGTTTCAGGCAATCAGCCATGCTACCAGCAATCACAGGCATACATTTTAACACACATAATCTTTAGCCATAGAACTTATACAGCACTCTCTTCTTTGCCTTTGGCTGGGTTTCCGGTTTACAAACATCAACATGCACCCATGTATAAGAAATCTGTGTACATGCCAAAGCCCGAAAGGCTTTACTTATTATTATTTTTTTAAAGTGGTCTGTGAATCACAGAACAAACCAGGCAGATTTTCTGTGGTATTCTACTTCTATATAACAAGTCATGTCATTCTAGAACATAAAGGGTGACAGTTACTCTTAGTGGCACCCAGACCTGGATTTCTAGCACCTGAAGAGTAACCCAACCAAGACCGAATTCCTGTTATTTGCAAGAACCGGAAACAAGAACAGTACAAACCTGTCACAATGGCATAAACCTTGAGAGCTTCGAACCCCAACTTCCACTGAATGCTAAATCATTTGGATTCACCTTGGACAGCAACCTCACCCTCAAGGAACACATTGCCAAAAAAACAAAAGCTGTCTGAGACTAGCTCTCTGTTTTATACTAAGTTAAACCGGTTCTTCGTGAAAGCGACTTCAGAACTGCTCTTCAAGCCCTCGTACTGTTTCTCCTGGGTGGCGGTAACACCTTGCTCCATGGCCTCCCAGACTCCACACTGGCACCATTAAGGGCATTATACACACCGCAGCACGTCTCATTCAGGGACTGAAGAAATATGACCACCGTCCTGATGGAACGTCAATGGCTCCTTTTTCCGACCTGCAGCATCTTCAAAACCAGCTGCATCATTTACAAAGCCATCATGACTGACACCACCGCTTATCTTGCAGACAAGCCCACCATCTCTGGTGGTTCTCTGCACTAATGCAGCCAGGACACCATCACATTGCAGACTAAGAACTGTAAAAAAGAAAATACGAGACAGGTGTCCTTTTCCATCTATGCACCCAGGATCTGGAACAACATCCCCATATCCATCCGGACTGCTCCACACATGCTCCAATTTACAAAACAGGTAAAGATGCAGCTCTTTAAGAAAAGTACATCACAATGCAGTAACTGTCTACAACCCAGCTACCTCGCCTATCATTCGTTGACTTTATTCTTGTCTTTGACTCCACTGTCTTTTGACTGTGTTCTCGCAATAGAAATACAACATATATATACAAACGTGAGCATGTCGCTACAATTGAGATTTGAAGTGTCAGTCATTTTATATCTGGGAGAAATTAATCATATTTACAAAGTAAAACCAGGTGCATTCTTAAACATAATCAGCTAGTTTGCTTTAAATACTTCAATAAGCTTTGCCGCATTCCCCTATTTAATGCGTTGGCCTTCAGAGTGGCTGTCTCACAGCTTCTCCGTTACATTTTTGTGACTAGTCTACCTTTCTGTGATTTTCTCCAGACTGTTTGTGACACAACAGCCCAGTTTGTGATCTTTTGTTGCTTATTTTGGATGCCGCGTAACCCTTGTCATGTCATATCTATCTTGCCATTCAATTTCTTGTGACCTTCATTAATCAGATGAATGCATCATAATGCATGCTCCACTGGAAGGAAATCGTAGTCAGCTGAGGTCTCGTGGGTATCGGAAACAGATGATGTATTCTGAATCTGACATTTAGTTGAGTATGAAGCTAAAGGTCTGTCCAGGAGGCCCAACTTTCACCACTCTTTCTTAAGATCATTTTTGCCAGGCTTTGGCTAGGGTGTTTCCCTCCTTGGAGAACTTTGAGGACTGCTGCTCTAGTAGAAACATGTGGGTGATGCAAGAGCCATTGCGCAGACCATGTATACTATGTTTAATGTGGATCTTATGGGTGTAGACCCAAGAAGAATAAACCAGCAGTCACTCATGCAACTTACAATGACTATCAAAGGAAACATTTTAGTTGTCTTAAAATTGCTATACAAAAGACAACATTGAGCGGTATAAGCAGAATTTATCATGATACAGATTGATAGTGGAATAGGGTGGATTGCAAATTATCTTATAACTTGCATACTAGTGGCAGTCAGATGATCCTGATGTGCAGTTAGAGCCAATCATAAGGCCACTGTGTCTACTGATACGCCACAGATGGTAATGCAGTTAACCGCAATGCACATTGGGTATTCTTTGTGCTGCCTGGTATTCTCTGAGGTCTTCCTGCATCCGGTGATCACTGTGTAAAGGCTGGAGCCTTCTGTTCAGATAAATAATGTCTGTGGTCCTTAGAGATGAAGGGTGCTCACCTTTAGATTCCAGTGACCCAGAAGGTCATAAATGCTGGATCCTTCTGTGCAGCCAAGGTATGTGTGTGCTCTTTAAACTTCAAGGCTTCTCACCCAGATCCCAGTCTGATAGGAAGCCCAGCTCCTAGATACATTAATTAAAGTGGGAAATCATACATTCTACAAATACCTGTGTTGCTATATAAATAGGTCATAAATTCTGTAGCCTTCTATCCATCAAAGGATATACACTACAATGATGTTCACTTCCAAATCCCAGTGGGACAGAAGGCCATAAACACTAAATCCTTCTAAAAAGCAAAAGGATGTCCCCGGTAATTAGACACGGAGTCCTCATCTCCAGATCCTAGAGGGACAGAAAGTAAGATAATGGAGCCTTTTATACAGAATGTGAATGCCAAAGCTCCTTAGCCTTCAGGGGTGACTTTACAGACCATTAAGCAGGGTCATAAGGGGGTGGGGGCACGGCACCAAACGGAGTGGACACCTTTCCAGCAAGTTCATCGCACTACCTGCCTGAAATGAGTTGACCACCGCTACAGAGTGCTGCCCTGGGTGTTTGAGTGACCCCGCTGGAGAGAGGGACTGATGCTGCAACAGAGCTGGGGGTCTGTCTGCTGCTGGAGAATCGAATTCTGCGTCTGGTGCTGAAGCGGGGCATCCATTGGCCCCCAGAAAGCCTCTCCAAGAAGGCACCTGCCACAGGAAGGGAGGTGAAGTAAAGACTATGGTGACTCCCGAAACCCAGAGGCCGACTGGGCTTGTAAGTGGCTCCTGACGGGCCTCTGAGGGTGATGAGATGTATGCTCGGCCCTTACATTAGTGGCCCTACCTGGCACTGGAGACGACGGTGGTCAGGCACTGGCCACATCGCTGAACAAACTTACGGAGGTAGGTTGCAGCTGCAACGTGAGGCAACCCAACATGTGAAGCAGGAGATGGAGCTCTCTATGAGGCACAGACTAGATGGTAAGTCCCTCCTGCTCCCGTTTGAAGTGGACCGACTGGATGAGGCAGATGGGATAAGGGGAATGGTTCCCCTGGGAATGGTCTCCAGAGGCTGTTTTCAAAGACACAAGATGTCCTGGGGACCCCGCTCTCTTGGATTTACATTAATACTAATGTGCGATTTCCACAAAAACTGAGGCACTGACCAGGTGATGTTTACAAAGGGCTTGGATTGCATTGTTCTGTGGGGATTGAAAGATTGAGGTGATTGCTGACAAAGGTTTGTATTGCACCGGGTGCTTGTTCCAAGAAGATCCACCTGTTACCCCCTCCCCCCATCACCCCAGCAGTCAACGAATGTTAGGCAAGCAGCGGGACAGCGGGTGCTGAAGACCTTTGAATGCCACCAAACTAACACACGCAGAAGGGCTTGGTTCGCTACCTCACGCTGACTGAATTAGGAACTAGGGATCAATGCCATTGCCCATTCCTTCCTAGCACTTGATCCCTAGAGCGAGGGAACAAATATGGCCCTCACTAAGATCTTCGGGATGGCCTTGCAGCCTTTGCCAAAGAACCCTGCAACAAGATCCATCTGGACCTTTCTAAAGGTCTCAAGAATCTCTGCGCCGACCTGGGCTCTAAACTAACGGAACTGAGGAAGGCACTAAACTCCACAGGTACATGGATATCAGCGGCTGAAAGCAGACTGGGCTAGCTTGAAACCACCAAGACTACAACAACACAGCACCCTTTCTCCTTTTAAACTTTTCTGGATCAGACCCTCATGAAGTGTGAGTAGCTGGAAAACAGATCATGGAGGGAGAACATATGAGTTGAGGGGTCTGCAATACTGCTGACCTGTAGAGTGGCCATGTTTCCATCATTATTGGGAGACTACCACCCAGAGGTGAGACTGGATAGGGGGCACAGAGTGGGCCCATGATGGCCCATTCATAGCTAGAAACTAAGGGACATACTTGCCAAGTTCCATTAGTTTATTTACAAAGAGGAGGTTCTGAAAGCAGTATAAGGTAAAGAGGGGATTATTACCTTCCCAGACTATACGTGCACCTTGTAATAGGATATTCCTCCTGCCAAGCTCGGACATCTGTCCTTCAAGCATATTACAAACACATTTAGGCAAGGGGTCACAATTATGAATGAACTTTTCCCTTTTGACAGCACTTTTGAAAGAGGCAACAAATCCCATTGGAAGGCGGGAGACTGCATCTTCAAGAGACTCATTTGGGAGGGGGCGTGGCTTCGCGGCGAAAGAACATGGCCGCCTGCTAGAGCGTCTCCGAGGCCCCCTCTCCTGCCCCATATATCCGGCCCAAATATCCGAACCTCCGGTGCTAGATTCGCGCGCCGGAGGTGTAGCGGTACACATTGCTGTGATCCCGAGTGTTGGCGGTCCCCGGAAAGCGGAGAAATCCCGCCCGGAATTTGCGGCCTTCAGCCCTGGGGAAGCCGGGACCTCGAGTGGGCACGTCTGCCTGACTGGGTGCCGGGTGCGACGGCAAGACCTCCCCCACAGACATCCACGGAGGGACGCAGGCAACTGAGGCGGAGGGGCATTCACACCTTGCAATAGCCTACGCGGTGGGGCGCTGCCCGACGGAAATACTGCCTGAAGACTACCGGTGGGGCCGGCTGCATCGGAGCCAGTCCCGGAGCACTGACCTGAGGGACTCGAATGATCGGCGGATGTAAGGTACATCGGCGCGCAGGGGTGGAGGAGGTGACTGACATATAAGCCCAGCGCCGGCGAGTGCGCCTGGGACTGGACCTGTGGCCCGCATTATCGGGGGCCTCCCCCCTCCCCCTGGCGGTGCGGAGCGGGCCCTAAGCCAAGTGTGCACACGGAGCCTACTCCTCGGCGCCTGCAAGAGGTCTACCGTTGAATTGCGAACCAAGCATTCGACTACACCGTCTATTACCGGGAGGAATATACTCGAAGGCCCACAGTTACGGCGAGGTGAGAAAGGCACAAGCCGAGCAAAGCCCCAAGAAACTGCGCAACGCGCTGGCGGCGCGGGCCCGGCCCAGATCATGGCTAACCCGAGAATTACGAAAACGTCTCAACAGAGTAAGCTGGACCGCTACACCTGCCCAAGGGCGGAATTGCCCGAACGAAAGGGACCTGGCGACACACAGCAAGGAGGGGCAGAGCACGATCCCCCAGAACCCACTATGAAAGACCTGATGGCGGCGATCACTGGAGTGCGCACATCCATAGACAACCTCTCCTCGGAAGTGACGCTGATTAGAGCTGACCTTACAAAATACAGGGAGAAAGTCAAGCAGCTGGAGCTCACCACCACGAATTTAGTAGAAGACACCTCACAACTGCGGAAGGACATTGTGGAACTCCAAGCGTTCCGTAAAATCGCTGAAGACAAGCTGGACGATTACGAGGGCGCTCGAGACGCAATAACATACGCGTTATTGGAGTGCCGGAGAAATCGGAGGGGCCCGCTGCTGACCTGTTCATTGAACACCTGGTGACGACAAAGCTACAACCAAAGGGACTGTCCAAGCTGTTTGTGGTGGAGAGGGCGCACAGAGTACCTGGGGACGCCCAAAACCGGGAGCCCCCCGTCCCATACTGGCCAGGCTATTAAACTACAGAGACAGAGACACGATCCTACAGGCCGCCAGGGTCGCCCCGCCGATAAAAGTGGATAACTCAGAACTCGCCTTCTTCCCTGACTTTACCCAGGCAGTACAGATGCGTCGACGCTCTTTCCTAGAAGTCAAACGAAGACTGCGTGATAAGGGCCTTAAGTACGCTATGCTTTTCCCGGCGCGTCTGCGAGTTGAGGCGGAAGGAAAAACGCATTTCTTCGACCAACCTGAGTTGGTTTCTGACTGGCTGTACGGCTGGAGGACCTCACCGGAACGGAACCCAAACAACCGCTGAACACTAAGAACTGCCTTTCTTGATTTGAAGCTTGAACGCTCTGTTCCGTATGTTCCTCCCAAATATAGAACAAAATACGCAATCTCTTAAAGGCCTGAAGACCTTGACTAAGAATCTCTGGTACTATAAAGATGGGGCAATTTGTCACAGGCGCAACACCACAGAAAAGTACCTATGTCTAGTGATGGCAGGAGGGGGACCAGAGGGGCACTGAGGCCTCCCCTCATTTTCTTCTATTAGTACACGTTGGGCGACAGGCACTCTGCATTTGATTAATATGGGTAGTTTGGAGCCCGGAGTGCAGGGGAGCAGGGTGGGGGGTTGTTGGGAGGGATTATTGTGTTTTATTGTTTTTATTTGTTTGAGTTTTTTCGATGGTACAGTCCGGATTTGTGCAAGTAACAGTCAGTATGCGTCACTAAGATATCAATGGGTAAGCAATGGAATAAGGAAGTCAAAATATTAAGTTGGAATGTGAACGGGTTGGGGGACAAAATCAAGAGAAGTGTAGTATTGCAATATATTAGGAGATTGTCGCCAGACATAGTAATGCTTCAGGAAACACACCTGGTGGGTAACACATGCAAGGCCATGCATAGATGGGGTTACGCAATGGTGGCACATGCAGGTTTCGCATCTAACTCCAGAGGGGTGGGCATCCTGCAAAAGAAATCATTCCCCCTGACTCTCACGTCCACCTATACAGACGACCGTGGCAGATATGTCGGGATCACGGGCACTTGGGAGGGCCGAACGATCACATTCATGTCCATCTATGCTCCCCCGGGGCTGCAAGCTGCAACCTTTGCAGACATAAGCGCCGTGTTGATAGCACTGCCAGAGGGACACCTAGTGCTCGGGGGTGACTTTAACTCAGTAATTTCGGGCTCCCTAGACAGACACCCACCCCGCACACTCCCGCATACAGCACATTCTTTTTCCAGTTTCCTAGAGGCAATGGGGCTGGTGGACGGGTGGAGAACCTATAATCCTGATAAGATCCAATACACCTTCCATTTGGGGGCACACAGCAGCTTCTCTCGCCTGGACTACATAGTCATCCCGGCTACTCAGGTGATGGAAATCCAGGAGATCAGACATCTGGCTAGAGGTATTTCAGACCACTCCCCGATCTGGGTCCATATGGCCCTGGAGAGCGCACAAGTAGGACGCATTGCCCCTATCAACCCATGGTACTTAAAACACCCCAAAATACGCAAGGACCTCACTAAAGCCGTAGATAACTTCTTCCTAGAAAACGAGAATTCGGTAGACTCCCCGCAAATACTATGGGAAGCCTTCAAAACGGTGATCAGGGGCCAGGCCCTCTCTCTGATTGCGGGAACAAAAAGAGAAAACATAAAAGACGTATCAGATGTAGAACACGAACTTTATCGGCTGGAACAAGAAGTGAACACTGACCCGTCCCCTGAAATCCTCCATACACTTCGCCTCCGACAGGCAGAATACCGAGCGCTGGTCACTGACCGCGCCAAAATAATGGGGCAAAACAGGCTGGGCCGGATCTATGAGTGGGGGATAAGGCTGGAAAATTAATCGCCTGGTTAGAAAAAAGAGAACATGCTAATCGGCTGGTTCCAGAAATCAGGAGCTCGGACGGCTTCCCCATAACTGACCCCCAAGACATAGCCGAACAGTTTGCAACACACTTTCACACAGTATACAGCGCGGTGAGCCCACACACTGAAGAGGAGTCCGCGGAACTCCTACAGGATATCTCCCTCCCAGGGCTATCAGCCACTGATCGGGAATACTTGGATAGTGCGCTCTCCCACGATGAAATAGCGCCTGCAATCCGAGCGCTCCACTCGGGTAAGGCCCTTGGCCCCAATGGCATCCCGATTGAGCTCTACAAACTCCGTCCGGATAAGTTGGCCCCATATTTGAAAACTATGTTTGAAGACAGCCTTGAACGGGATTGCTACCCCCAGATCAGAGAATAGCAACCATAGTTACAATCCACAAGGAAGGGAAGCCCAAAACAGACTGCGCCTCCTACCGTCCTATCTCGCTGCTCAACGCAGAACCAAAAATCCTTGCCAAATTACTAGCCAACAGGCTGATTAAAGTAATGGGGGACTTAGTGCATCCTGATCAATCCGGGTTCATGCCAAAGAGGAACACGGCGTTAAATCTGCGTAGAGTACATGGAGTGTTGGGCAGGGTGCCGACCATACGAGAAGATGCAGTCATCGTCTTCCCTAGACGCCACAATGGCCTTCGATACCCTTGAGTGGCCCTATCTATTTGCCGTGCTAAAAAAACTGGGATTCGGAACGAACTTTAGACGATGGGTACGATTACTATACGCCACACCTATGGCACAAGTGGTAGTGAACAACAAAAAATCCGAGGCCTTCACACTTGGCCGAGGACCCGGCAGGGATGCCCTCTATCTCCTTTACTCTTCGCTTTGGCCCTGGAACCGCTTGCCGCATGGATCCGCAAAGACGTGACGATCCGTGGAATGCGATGGTCGGCAGATTGGGAAGACCGTATTTCCCTATACGCGGACGACATCCTTCTATACCTCACGTCACCTCAGAGAGCCCTCATCGTAGTATTTGATATCCTATCCGTATTTGGCCGATTCTCTGGGTTTCGTATCAACTGGCAGAAATCTCTTCTGTACGTCCTCTGTGGAAACTCTCCGCCCCTTCCCCGGCACTGCCCCGTCCCAATAGCAATAGATGGATTCAAATATCTAGGTGTATTCGTCTCCCTAGACCGCACACTCCAATATGCTCAGAACCTGGCTCCCCCACTGCAAAGACTCAAAAGTGACATTACACACTGGAAGACCCTCCCGCTTTCTCTCCTGGGCAAAGCGGCCCTTTTTAAAATGCTGTCCTTACCCCGCTTCCTATATGCATTGCAGAACTCGGCAAACCCTGTCCCAAATACGTACTTTACAGAAATAGAAGGACTCCAGCGAGACCTGCTCTGGAATGGAAAGCCACTTATTGCTCTGCAAAAACTCACGCTCAGCTGGTATGACGGCGGAATTGGACTGCCGGACATTAAAAAATACTACTGGGCAGCACAACTGGTAGCAATAAACCATGGCACCTATGGGCAGCCGGACAACCCGGGGTTTACTATGGATAAATGGATTCTCCCAAACGGGACATATGCCAGGGCACTGTACTCCAAACCAAATAGGTTCCCACTCACGGGTCCAACCAACCACACAGCTAAAATTTGGCATTCGGCAACCAAATCGTTAGGATGGCACAATAAATTAACTCTCGCCACGCCACTATGGGACTCCCAAAAACTTGGTGACCTAAGAAAATCCAAGGGCTTTAGCAAATGGGACTTAATTGGCATCTCTCACATCAGAGACCTTTGGGGTAAAGAGGGTGTGCAAAAATTTGAAGCCCTACAGGGTCAATATGCCCTTGCGGATTCCGAGCGTTTCCGTTACCTGCAGGTCCGACACGCACTACAAACAGTATTGCCCAATGACACGGCTCCATCAGACGCCTCCCCACTGGAGGATAGGATATTGGATGGGCACTTACCTGAAAAAGCCATCTCCCTAACCTATCGAAAACTCATCCATAATATGGAGAATCCCCTACAATCGCTACGAGAAAAATGGGCGGGGGACGGGGTGGAAGTAGATGATGAAGACTGGCAGGTAGCGGTCTCCTCCCCCAGAACTGTTGCTATTTCTGCACGTCTTCGCCTGGTGCAACTAAAGGTACTTCACAGAATATACATGACAGGTCCCCGATTGATGCACATGGGCTTTTCAACAGATGGGTCTTGTAGGAGGGATGCACCCAGCTGGGCACATTCATCCACATACTGTGGCAATGCGAACAGATCCAGGAATATTGGCGCAGGATACACGAGGTAATGAGCATAGTAATGGGAATCGAACTCACACCAAAAGCCCCTAGATGCCTCCTCAACGTCTGGGAACCCACTGACCTCACCACACACGCCACAATATGGGCCACACTCGGATACATAGTGGCCAAGAGAAACATTGCGCAGCTATGGGGGGCTACAAAGGCACCTACGAGTACTGACTGGGAAAGAGACCTGGATTGGTGTATGCTGCGGGAAAAAACGGTGTATATGACAAGAGGTTGCCCGCGCAAATGGTCTAAGATATGGGCCCCCTGGAACGAATACCGAGGCAATATATGCACTCCTCCCCGATTACTGGAGTCTGATGATCCCCTCTCCCCTTGAATTCCAATGCATTATCTTGTAATATTTGTGTGTATAATTGAACTCACAGTACTTCCTTCAAGTGAAATATGCGCAACTGTACCATGTTTTGAAAATTGTTCAATAAAAAGTTATAAAAAAAAAAGAAAGAGACTCATTTGGCCTGCCCTGACAAACTGAGTATGAAGCACAAATTGTATCTTGAGGAACTATATACTTCTACATGAACTAAACCTATTAAGGTGGGCATCTTCATCCACAAGGATATCCATTTCTCTATTGCAGACACCAAGAAAATAAAGAAGTTAGTTTTCTGATGGTATGGGGTAGTCTAGTGGGGTTCGATCCTGAGGCTGGCACCAGTCTGTGCCCCCAGTGTGGGACAAGACTTGTGCATCCTGGACTTCTTGCTTTAACTTTCTGATTTTCCAGAGGGAGACATTGTCCTCACAGGTATCTTTAGAACACACATCTAAATAGATTGGGGACTTAGGTGGGACATATATATTCTTGAAGAGGCTTAGATCTTCAATTACCACCCTGAGCCTGAGTTAGACCAAGTGCGAACGTGAAGACCATTCTCATAGAGCCTCTTCAAGGACTAAGTAGATTTTCGTGAACTGCGGGCTTGTCTCCCAGTTGCAACAAACCGCGAAAGGAATGACCTCGCTATCAGAACATCCACCATTGGAGATGAATCATAAAATTAGTTCAACATCGAAGAAGCATAGCAGATGGCATCTGCACCGCTCAATGACTAGAAACCAACTTCTTAAGAAGGGAATAGGTGCTCCATTTAGGGACTATACTGAGCTCAACAAGAGAGTAGGGATGCCTTCAATGGGGGTCTAGAATGCCTTTGAAGCAGTCATATAAGGGAAATGTATTGCGTTGATGGTGGGTCTCTGTCGGCTGTGCATCTTAGAGACACTTTAGCTTAAAAATGTAATTCACAAGAGTAAGTGGACACCATCACTTACGCTACTCTGGAAAATGACAACCTTGAAGGGGCAACTAAGCGCCAAGATGATCACTAGGGCAGAATTGGCTATGCCACACCTCAAAAACTATTCACATGAAGAAAGCAGTATGGTAGGAACCAAACTAGCTAGACAAATGAGGAAGGGTGCCTACATGAGGGATATACATTCAGGTATGAGGTCAATACACTCTGGGGAAAGAGAGAAAATAAAATAATTTAACGAATACTACACCCTCCTATATACCCCAGAGGCCCATCCGGGAGAGAGACAAAGAGAATATATTGTGCACAGATGCCTGAATAGAGAGAGAACAAGTGAAAAATACATGAGGTTCCGAAAACTAGGTACTCCAGATCATTCACTCCCTTAATGTCCACAAGAAACTGTGTCTGGAAAAATAAACTGGGAGCTTTTACATGAGCTTTGCTCTTCAACTAACTCCCAAGCTCACAGCCCTGTATAACCACATTACGGAGATTGCCAGTCTCTGCATAGATGTGTGAAGCCGAGCTTCAGTCATCCTTAAACATGTGAAGAACCCATTTTTATGCTCCTTGTATAGGCTGTTTGCCCATTTAAACAAAAATGCAAAACCCTACATAAAGATCTTGGTCTTCAGACTTGAAAGTCTGCTGATTGATTTGCTCCAACCAACCCTATTGGGTTTCTTAGAGACAGAAATAGCATGAAGCATATAGTCTACCTGGTCAGAAAGGTTCAAAAGAAAAAATGTGACTGCTATTCTGGTATCTCTAGACACAAAAAGGTCTTCAACCAAGTGGACTTTGGTGTTTTTATGGCTAGGACTCGGGTGGGGTAGGGGGAGCGGGGGGGATACAAATGAGGCGACAATAATAGCGAATTGCACCACCCACATGGCTAGAATAATTTTGAATGGCCAAATGTCTGGTGTAGTCATATTGAAAAGAGGGTCTATACAGGGATGCTCTCACGCCGCATTCTTCAGCATCAAGTCTCTTGCCTGTTGCTATAGACCCACCACTCAATATTTAAGGGTATAACCTTTAGCTAAGGTAATACCTTGGTGATATTGATCTAACAGAAACATCTCTCCATGCTGTAGTTGACTACCTGCTTGTGTTTGAAAACCTGCTGGTTATAAAGTTGATACAGAGATCTGATCCGGCTCAGTGGATTAATTCATCCATTCTAGGATTCTGTATTTGACCTCATGGTTTCAGGCCTCAATCCCAGCAGGTCCATCCTTCCATGGTCAATAACATGAGTACCATTGAGTTGGGTAACTATAAACACCTGTTATTTCAGCACCAGAAGACCCAAGGGTGAACGTGCCCTTTACAAATGCACATAGTATGTGAAAAATCAGAGATTTTCTATATTACCCTGAAATGTATCTATTCATTTCAGTGGACCCCGACAATATGAAGTACCTGGGAGTCAGGATTACGCCCTCCGTGGCAGACCTGGCTAAAGCAAAGTTTCCACCCCTCGAGCTGACATTTATAGAGACTTGATGAGGTGCTCTTCTATCATTGTACCCTGGATGGGCAGAATTGGTGTGATAAAGAATGAACACTCTTCCATGTGTTTTATATCTATTCCTGGCTTCTCTGGTGAAGGTTGGAGCTCAAATCCTTGAAACACTTAACCAAGTTGTCTCGCTCTTTATATGGAAAGGCTCCTTCCCCAAAGTACTGATGAGCCTTCTTCAAAGGGGTAAATTCCAGGGGAGGTTAGCGTTTCTGGATTTTATGGCTGTTTCCTGATGTGCTAAATGACAGTGAAGGTTGAATGGTCTAAAACAGAAACAATCTGGCTACATAGGGAGAGAGAGCTGTAATGGACCCGGTGGGATGTGATATCGCTGGTGAGGTGATGGAGACCTGTTAATATATATCCGAGCATCCTAGTGCAGTTGACCGTGGTCATCTGGGACTCTATGACAAAGCCTCAACTCTTTCCTGTCCTTATACATTCTAGTCCATTTTACCCCCGATTGTTCTCCAGTGCTCCATGCTGGGCTGTTTGATAAATGGAGGGAGGGTGGTTGCAGATTTATCTTTGACATGTTCAACAAAGGACTTTTTAAACCTAAGGTTGACCTAGATGAAGCAGAAGATCTAAGTAATGCGCAACTGTGTGAGCTCCTTATATATCAAGAGTGCTTCCCTGCAGACACCAGTAAAATAGGTCATAATATCTGGAGAATTCTGGGAAGTGTGCTTCTTAGTTTTCAATAGTCCCATCTTATGCTACTAATCTACCTGTGTCTGCCTGTGCAGGATGGGCCCTATGGAGGGAGAACCTATAATGCAAAAGGGCGCTGTGGTGTGGGCGGTGGCACCGTGGTGTGAGCGGTGGCACTGTGGTGTGAGCGGTGGCACTGTGGTGTGAGCGGTGGCACTGTGGTGTGAGCGGTGGCACCGTGGTGTGGGTAGTGGCACCATGGTGTGGGTGGTGGCACCGTGGTGTGGGCGGTGGCACCGTGGTGTGGGCGGTGGCACCGTGGTGTGGGTGGTGGCACTGTGGTGTGGGCGGTGGCACTGTAGTGTGGGCGGTGCACTGTGGTGTGAGCAGTGGCACCGTGGTGTGGGTGGTGGCATGGTATTGGTGCGTTGATGCATTATTTACAGAATGTTTGGGTTGACCTGTTGGTATTAATGCTCTATGTTCTGTATTCTTGATCTTGTTTTGTAATCTGGACTGATAGTCAATTTACATACTCTATGGCGCCACATTGTTGCGCCAGACTATGTGCCTCTTTAATTAATAAAGAATTGTTCAATAAAAGAGCGCTCCCCAATAGATCTCACCAAGACAGAAGGTCATTAATACGGGCGACTTCCATCCAGCGAAAGGATGTCTCTCCTCCTTCGTCTTCAAGGGTGTTCCTCTCAGATCCTAGTGAGAGAGAAGGTCATAAAGGTCATAAATGCTGGAGCCTTCTGTCTAAACAAGATATTTTGGGGTTTTCTGCAGGTTTATATAGCACAAACCTGGCCCAAGGGCATGAGAGGGCTTTACATGCTCACCACATTACATTACACAAGATCACATTCATTCTTTTAGGCATGGGGAGGATCAGTCCTGTGCCCTGGATCTTAAGACAACACCTGGACTCGATCCGGATTCCCCAGTTCCAAAGTCAGAGGCTCCATCCATTAGGCCACATCTCCTCCCCGATATCTCTGCTCCTCAGACCTCTACGGTGCTCGCCTCGAGTTCCTAGTGTGACAGAAACACTGGAGCCTTCAATCTAGCAAAAGGATGTCTCTGCTCCTTCACCTTCAAGGGTGCTCTCCCCAGATCCCAGAGAGACAGAAGGTCCGAAATGCTGAAGCCTTCTGTCTCAACAAGGGATGTCTCTGTTCCTCATCCCCAGATGCGAGTAAGACAATGTCATGAATGCTGAAGCCTTCTCTCCAAGCAAGAGATGTCTTTTTGCAGTTTAATACAGCACAAACCTGGCCAAAGGGCGTTGGAGCGCTTTGCATGAGCACCAGATTGTCACACAAGATCAAATTAATTTATTTTTTAGGCACAGTGAGATTAGGTGATTTGCACAGAATCACAGGATGTTGAGCCAACACCAGGTCTCGAACCTGGTTCCCCAGTTCTAGAGTCAGCAGCTCTGGCCGTTAGACCACATCTCCCCCCCCCCCTGTGCCTCAGCTCCTTACACTCCAACAGTGCTCGCCCAGAGTTCCTAGGTCATAAATGCTGGATATCCCTGCTTCTTTGCCATTACGGGTGCTCGCCTCCAGATCCCAGTGAGACAAAGGGTCATAAATACTGGAGCCTTCTGTCGAAACAAGGGATGACTTTGCTCCTTCACATTCAACATTCGGCTCAGGGTCCCAGTTAGCCAGAAACTGCTGTTTTCTGTCTGTATAAGACATGGGTGCTATGAGCTCAAGGTGCTGCCTTTCACTCTGAAATTCACCCTCATGGTATACATCAAATCCCTGTTCGCGGTTGTAGATTATATGGCAGGGGTCGGAGGCCAATATTATGCAATCCTTATTTATTGGTCAGCGCACACAGCATCAGCAAGGATGTAACTCTAGTATGGTAAACATCTCAACATTCCAGAACAGGTATAACACTTCAGAACCCGCTGCGATCTTCCTCCTTTTGTTGCTGCTCACACACAGATAAGTACTATTCATGATGCTTCTGAGATTTTAGGAATGTTTGGAGTTGGGATGTATTTGGTGTAGATTCATGACAGTGTGCCCATTCTGTTTGTATTCTATAACTTTTTTTATGTGAATTACTTTTTAAATTTACTTAAAGATCACCTTGTATTGAGGAATTCTAGGATGGTTTTTTTGTGTGTCTTTAAAAATAAGTCCGGCTATTGAGCTGCTATCGCTTTACAGCGTAACATAAATCCCTTGTTTGTTGTTATGTTATGTTACTAGTGCTTAGAGAGCACACGTCCACCAAACGGTCTCTTGGTGCTAGGTAACTGTCTTAGAATGACTCAGATACTTATTCAAAGGCTTGCTAAAGAGCCAGGTCTTCAACATTTGCCTGAACTTTCCATAGTTAGTAGTGGTCCTAAGTTCCAAAGGCAGGGAGTTCCAAACACCGGGAGCAGAGACTGAGAACCTGACTCCACCGGTCCTGTTCTTCTTGAATTGGGGAGTCACTAAATAGTGTAGATGAGATTTCTTTACCTTTAGTCTCAGGTGGCTGTTATTGAGATGTGCCCCTTCAATCCAGCTCGTGCTTCATCTGCACACGGAGCCTTGTTTCCCATCTCTGTTTGAGGTGGCAGGATCGCGTGCTGTACCCTGGTTCACAGGTTAAAGGCTAGAGTGCAGGCCCTGAGTAGCCTGCTCTCACATTGCTTTTGTCCTTTTATGGTTTTGGCTGCCTCACGTGTGTGCGTAACGTGTGCAGTGTGTAGCGAAGGAACACAGCTGACACAGGTGTGATGGTCACTGCAAATTTATTTGAAGCAGCCTGCCTGGGTGTGAGCTTTTCTTGCCAGCCATGAACAACCTGACTAGGCATGGAATCTCCACTTAAGGAGTAAACAACATAGCCTGGAATTATGAAACCTTCCAGATCATGCCTCAAAGGCATGACAAATCCCTCTCCTTTCTATACAGAACGATACAATTAGTTTAAAGAAAAAAGACAGAGTAAAACAAACAATACATGGAATCCAGAACAACCTCTTGAAAAACAATAGGAAGAAACAAAGCGGCAATTTTAACATATTAACAATGTGCATAGTCTTCCATATATAACGGTGGCCTGCGGGGTCTCTAAGCATGGTTCATACCTACATTTTGAGGCTTCATGGCACATTCCCCTCTGACCCTATGAATATCCCTGCTACATTCAATGTGTTCCCCATCTTCATCTCTCTCATTTGAAGTTCTGTTTAGTGCATCATCTCCCATCAATGTGAAATCGCTGCACTCATCCTTAGACGATCTATCGCTACACATTCACTCCCTTTTCGTAAACCGCCACCCTTCATTGGTTCTAGTTCTTGCCATTCTCTACAACAATATACCAGTCATGTCATTCTTTCACCTTGAAACTTGGATAATCTTACACCGGCACATCCCTGTTTAATCTTCACCCAATCTCCTACATCGGTAGCTCCACCTGCAACCTTTTGTGGAGCTTGACTCTGTGCCCTCAACCACACTGGAAACCGCTTTGCCCCGGTTAATTTCTCCTCATACTTTCAAAAGGAGAAATCGTGGTCACACTGTTTTTAGTGGTAGAATGTGACCATACCAAATCATTCACCAACATCTCCACTTCTTGACCGCTCTGCATCTGTATTGCTTCTTTCATAAGGCGATTAGCTCTTTCGACAAGACCATTAGGTTGTGGGGTTATACAAAGCTGTTCAATGATGCTTGGTGCAGCAACATTTTAGAAATACTTTCATATTAAGAGAAGTAAGTTGTGTTCCATTATCCATAATGAGCAGATGAGGAAACCCTTCCTCCCTAAACACATCCCCCAGAACAGAAATAGTGTTTTTGTGGTCATCTCACAGACACCTAACAGCCAATCATTTCGAATGAACATCTAATAAGACCAAAGCAAACCTCAAATCACTCTTTGTGCCAGCCAGTGGTCCAATAAAATCCTTACAGACACTACTCCATGCCTTACCAGGGTCCTCTGTGTGACCAAACCTGGTTTGCACACCAGTTTTATGTCTCTTCTCACTTTCTTTGTAATCGCTACTGCTTTCAACCCATCTTGTGATCTGGTCTTCAACTTCTGGCCACCAAATGTTTTCTTTTATTCTCCTCTTGTTCAAAGTCTATCAAGATGCCCTTCATGAGCTAGCTGAATGATCCTCTTCCTCAAACTTTCCGGAGGAACACATTTGTTGTTTACCATTACCAGATTTGTACTACATACTGTCAATTGTTTTAAGACTTTAATAAAAGGCCTTATTGGTGGAGAAACTGCACTTTTCCCTCTGTGCACCTTTAATTATCATACAAATTACTTCCTTCAACACTGGGGCTTAATCCATTCCTCTACTCCATTCTTTCGAAATGAAAGTGCCACCACCACATTTTATAACATCTTCCATCCACGCTACAGCACAATCTTGCTCCTTTGCTAACCCAGCATCCCTGTCAATTTCACGCCAGTCTAAGGACAAACGGGAAAGGCAATCTTCCTGAGCATTTCCCCACCCAGTAATATATTCAACACAGTAACAATATTCTTGCAAATGAGAAGCAAGCTCTGCCAGTCTTGCTGATCCCTTTACCACTCCCCCTGGCATCAGAACATTGGCCAATGGTTTGTGGTCAGTACGGAGCTTGAAACTCAAACCCCACAAATACGTTCTGAAATATTCAGCACTCCTCACGCTCTGTAACGGAGTAATTATGTTCAGTGTCCATCAGGTTGAATGATGCAAAAGCCATAGTCTTCTCCACATCATTGTGCAACTGGGACAAAATATCTGCTATCCCTTTACCACTGGCATAACCTGTTAAGAAGACAGTTTTTAAGCATGTGTTGAAATGTACAAGGATTCCTGCACTGCAGATTTCCTTCTTAATCTGATCAAAACAATCTTGCTCTTTCTCCCACCTGAATGTACACCCTTTTCTCAAAATATCTCTAAAGCCCTCCATCTTTGCAACAAACATTTCAACAAACTTCGAGTAATATTCGAGGAGACCCATGAAGGACCTCAACTGTTCCTTGCCCTGAGGCTAGGGAGACAGTTTGATTGCCTTAAGAGGATCTTCCTTGGTTTCACACTTACACTAGAAATAGTGTGACCAAGGTATTCAATTTCCTTGACCACAAACTTACATTTGTGCTTCTGCAAGTTAAGACCAGCTTCTGACCATCTTTTCACTGCTTGTTTCACAGCACAATTGTGTTCCTCTACAGTCTCTCTAAAAACAACTATGTTGCCTTGCAAATAGATGATACTGTTTAACTCCTTGAATACCTCAGACGACATCCGCTGGAAAACACTTGCGGATGATGATAGGCTGAACGGCATCCTAGGAAATTGAAATGTCCCTTCCATGGTGATAAAAGCTGTAAGGTTCTTAGTCATCATGCAAGCAAATCTGATGGTTCTCACTCTTCAGATCAAGTTTAGAAAAATACATTTCCTGGTTTAGCAGTAGAATCAATACATTGATGTTGGGTAATGGGAAATTATCCATGACTATATTTTGATTCACACTTCTCAAGTCCACACAAAATCTCAAGCAACCGTCAGCCTTTTCCATTATAGTAACAGCTGAAATCCAACTAGAGACCTCTACAGGTTCAATGATAACCTCCCTCACCATCTCCTCCAGCATCCTGTTGATCTCACTCTTGACTTATACAGGAACTCTCCTCATCTTGTCTTTAACAGGGTGGACTCTGTGCTTAATAATTATTTTATGCACATATCCTCGCACCTGACCCTACTCCTCCCTGAAAACATCCTTTGCGTCATTAAGTACATCATCAAAACTAATAGTATCTACCACCAAAACTTGATTGGGAGCCTGTGGGTCAATAAAAAGATGCATATCACATTGATGCATCCAGCCAAGAATCGGTGGTCCTTCTTTCACAACATATACTTTACATTCCATTTCTCTTGACAAAAACCAAATGGGAGTGAGGAAATAGCCCAAAATATCAATCGTTTCTCCCTGGTACCCCCCTGGACAGATATCCTTGGGAGCTAACTCAACTTTTGGCCATTCTTCCACAAATATACATTTGGGAACAATGGTGTACATGGACCCTCCATCGACCAAACGATTCAACAACCCTATGTTAAACTTTAAAGAATGCATTGAGCCAATTTCTCATGCCTTTGTCATCTCCATCCTGACCTAAACTTCAAATACGATCTAACGATTTTTCATCGCTCTACTCTTCCGTTAATGCTATCTTTGACCTGTTATTTTCCTTGTCCATACATGAAAAATGGCCCTTACGACCACACTTCCTGTGCTCCTTGTTGGCAGCATAACAACATTTTTACTCACCACAATGAAAACTGCTGCCACACCACCTATAACAAACTTTAAAAGTTTGTTTAGTATTTGTGCCCCTATTAGAGCTCTTAAGTACCAAGTTGACCATGTTTTCTTGACTCTTACCTTTATGTACAGGAGAAACCTCATCACCCCCAAGCTGCTGCATCCCTTTTGCCCGTTTCCCTCAAGGATAACTGTTGTACTGTAATAAGTCCAGTAGCCGAGGTGTAGAATAAAGAAGAAGGTTTATTGATCTTAGTTCTTAGATGGTCTAGAAGTAGATCTGTATTCAGCCCCACCAGGAGCAGCCTCCCTGCTACTCAGCCCATACTCCAACTGACACCCCACACCCCGGCATCCTCACATTCCATTACATCACCATGCACACCAACATTCCACAGCACATTCACACTGGCTGAGCAGCAAGGGCAGAGAAGCGGGAAAGATGCATTATACCATAAACCAGATACAACACATCTTCCCCCTTTATATAACACATATAAAATAGATAATGCAAGAAGGAGGCATAGCAATAGCATAAAGTAACTTGCATGTGAACATGCTGCAATTGCATAATGGAAACTTGCATAAGATGGAACACAAAGTATTTCATGAGAAGGAATGCATATGAAAACATAAGATAAGATTCAAATGAAACACTACAATATGAAAGAAGAGAACATTGCATTAATTAAACTAAAAGTGACACACATCTCCCCCTTTAACAGAGCAAATGAAAAACAACAAGAAATGCAAGATGCCAACAATGATCTCAATTAAAGGTAAATCTTGCATGCTAAAGGGCTGAAGAATGGAACAAAAATAGAGCAAAGAAATTGCATCCAAATAAGGAAGAAAATATAAGAGGAAATACATATTTCCCTCCACACGCTTAGCAATACTAACGCAAACCAGACAGACGCATGCAAACAAACCTGACGCTCCGAGTTACCACCAAAACACACCAGCTGACCAGACTAGCATGGAGATGAGAAATAACACAGAACGCAAACCAATGAAAAGTAAAAGAAACAACCAGAAAGACGAGAAAAGGTACTACCAAGATAAAACACCAAACAGGACTCTCCAACTCACACATGCAAACGACACCTAATCTGAAAAGAAGGAAAAGGTTGGCTAGGACCCAACACATAATCCCTGGAGAAAAACAATAGAAAGGTGAAAGAACTACACCCCAGAAGAGAATAAACTAAATTAAAAATAAAACCAACATGACAATAAGTGCGGAATCCACGCACAAGAACCAATGCGCACAGGTGGAAACGCACACTGTCAAGTCGTCTAAATGAATGTAGCAGAAATTATCAAGTTCTCTCGCACAGAAAACTTGTGCACCAATAATAAGAATAAAATCAAACCCACATGCCAGAAATTTGAATGACTATTCCACGCACAAAACCCTTGCGCACAGGTAAGAATAGACTCTGACAGAATAAACCTATAACCAGGGCTGGACTGGCCGTAGCGGGCACCGGGCATTTTCCCGGTGGGCCGCCAGGGTGGGGGCCGTTTTTGTTACAGGGCCGTTTTTGCAGCATAGCTGCAATATTGGCCCCTGTAACAAAATCGGCCGAAACCGGCCCTGGCAAACAGGTTGGCCGCACCCCCAACTCCCCGGGGGGCCAGCCGAGCACTTTGCCAGGGCCGGTTTTGGTTCCCAGTCCGGCCCTGCCTATAACATAGCAACAACATCACAGCATAAATCCCATGCACGGGAAACTTGCAAAGTAGTACTGGAAACTAAACTATCATGAAGGAAAAATAAAGGTGACGAGTCCACGCACAAAGAATTTGCGCACAGGTGGAAGATCACACCGAAACAGGCGATATAAAAACAAGCCACAATCAGTAATAATTCCCACGTATGGGAAACTTGCATACTAAGTACTGGAAACTAAATAAAAATGAAGGAAAAACATGGATGAACGAGTCCACGCACAAAGATTTGCGCACAGGTGAAACATTACACTAAAATAAGAAGACCTATGAAAGAGAAGAAAACACATTCCAATTCTCTAGCACAGGAAACATGTGCACCAACTAACAAAACAAACTCACATGATAGTAATAAAAGTGATAATTCCACGCACAAGACCCTTGTGCACAGGTAGAAATACACACTGTCACAATGAACCTTATAAAATATCAAGTTCCCAATAAAAATTCTCAAACACGGAAAACGTGCATACTAACTGAAAAACAACTTAAAGCATAGAACAACTCAAAATAATTCAACATTAATATAAGCACACTCAATGCAGGACACAGTAAACAGTAAGTCATAGAAAATTAAAAATTAAAAACAGCATTAAGAAGTTGGTGCTTCACTCCGGTGAGCGACTCCTCACCCGAAGTCCCTCTCAAATTTCAAGAATGTAGAGGTGTAGACCAAAATAGCAATATTAAAAGAAAATTGCTAGCCCCGTTACGGGAGGGGTCCCATGGTGTAAAATGGAGAAGTGTCAATGGCAAAAACCAGAAAGATTAAGGCGTTCCTCTGGAGGCACTTGATGAAATTACACATAGCGAGAGGAAAAGTCCAGAGAAAAAATATCCAGCACCATTATCAAAATTAAGGTGACAAATCAAATCCCAGTAAGAGGGCAGTTCAATAAGTTAGCATGAGGTAAAAGAAAATAAGAATGTACACACCATAGCTTCTGAGATCATACAGCAGTCGGACGAAGCAAAAAGGAAATTCTATTTAATTGTATATGCCTCATCACACTTGATGCTTCTCCTGCTCCATAACGACCTGTCACGCCAACTTCCGAGAAAGGTAATCGCAGGGAAGAATACGGGCTGGTGCTGGAAGACTTGCTCCAAATCATGATGGCGGCACTCACTAAAATGCGTGCCGAGTAGCTCTGGGCACAAACGTGCACACAACTTTGAACACGCGCAGCAACTAGAAGAACAAGGAGACAACATAGATTCTCCCGCTGCAACTCCTTTAGAACAGTGAGAAGGAACGCACGTCGAGCTCTCCACAGCGCTTATACGCAACCCCATAAGCAAGGTAAGGGTGCGCGAGCCGTCTTCCTCACGTGGCCGATTCAAATTCAACATACCAGCAACGGCCAAACCGCTCCACCCAAAAATCATGCTGGGTCCTGGCATCCGCTCTCGTATCGTCTTTCCACGAAAAAAAAGGTCTCTGCCAGACGGTGCATCATAAATCTTGAGATTTTTAAGAAATTACCATAAGACGTTTGTTGTGCCCTGTGACACAAGTAGACGCTGGTTGCCGAGTAGAGTTCATAAGTACCTTTATTCAGTAGCTGGTCCAAGTACATCAAGATGGTATACAAGTACATCAGATAGGTAGTCCAGGTAGACAGGCGATGGTGATGTAGGTGAGCCTGGTAGTCAGCCCTTAGTCCCATGAAACAGCAGCCCCACCAGGAGCAGCCTGCCTGCTGCTCAGCCCATTTCTAACTGTCATTCCTCACTCACACAGGCACCCAACATTCCATGCATCACTGTATTCCCAACATTCTACTCTAAACACACACACTGGCTGAGCAGCAGGAGAATAGAAAACTACACGATATAAGTAACCTATGCAGGGCATAACACATCCCCCTCCTTTTAAAATGAAAAACGAAAATTACAAATGCAGGTAAAGATTAAGAGAAAAACTATAGACAAGAAAAATTACAAATGCAATAAACAGTTCAAAACCCAGGGATGTACAATTAAGTAAACATCACGAGCGGGTCAGAGCCATTCGAACCAGAAAGAATGGATAACTCACAACAACCATTAAATTGAGTAAAATAACCCATCCTCTCCCAATAAAATAAAATGAGAAAACTTCGTTGTGTATGGCAAAGGGCAAAAACACACCCCGCAACTCCGATCCCTACTGCAAGGGAACAAATGAGTAGACAAGATTCCTCACGTAAGGAAGCCTACGTACGTCGTGAAGATGGGGCTAAAAACCCATCTTTCACCCCTCATGTGAGGGACAAACACTTGGGACTGTGACCCATAAAGTCATCCCTCCTGTAAGGGTCTATGACCTTAACTGTGTATATGGGACCGTAACCCATGAAAACACACCCTGTGTAGGGGTTAAACGTAACGTAATGTAATGGGAAAAGACCCATGGAAACCAACCCAGTGTAAGGGTTAAATGTAATGTTAATTGGAGCAGACCCAATAAACATACCCGTGTAAGGGTTACCAAATAGATCAACTGTAAATGGGAACCGTACCCAAGAACCCAAACCAACCCAGTGTAAGGGTTAAATGTAATGTTAATTGGAGCAGACCCAATAAACATACTCTGTGTAAGGGTTACCAAATCAAACAACTGTAAATGGGAACCGTACCCATGAACCCACCCCTAAGTAGGGGCCGCGTGTAACGCTTTATGGGAAAGGGACTCGTACCCAAACCCATGCCCATCCCTCATGTAAGAGAGAATGTAGTACAGCTACCCACTAAAAAGCTAACATCCCTTGGGCAAGAAAACCTAAACTGTGGAAGCTGGCACACATAAACTGTAACCTTAAATCCCTCAAGCATAGATACTAAGTAATGCAAACTCTTTGTGCGAGCAAGGCATAGAAAAAGATTTTAGTAGGAAATTGTCAAACACGTAACTACGCCGGTGAGCGACTTCTCACCCGAGCAGTGTGTACACTCCCAACTTGTGCACCCCACAATACATAGTGATGTAATAGTAACGCAAGGTAAATGTGGCAAAAGTTAAAAATAGAATAGATCATAAAGACAAAATGAGTCTTGTATGTGAAAGACACTGGAAGATATATCCATTTAGCAGGACAGTCGAATAACGTGCATCTGTGAGCAAAAGAGATGCAGCTCAAAGTTGATCCAAGTGTTGGAAATGTACCTTATAAGTGTTCCTGAGCGTCCGGTCAAGAATGACTCAACGAGGATTCATAATATCGTTCCTCAAATCCCACAGCAGACCGTTGATCGTCGAATCTGACAGGCACACAATACTCACTAAATGTGTGTAGCCCGCACGTGGTTGGCCAAGTTAACATTAGCAAACAGAGAGGCAAGAAGAGACGAAGTGTAGTTCATGCTCCGTCGATGGCATTACCTTCAGGCAAAAGGCTTCAATTAACTTTAATGAAAATGCCACACCTGACAAAAACGTGGTTGGCAACAGTGAGGACAGAGCACTTACAAAACACATGGGGCAAGTCCAACCCCAAGATGGCGGCACGCTCAGAAGACGCACGCCGAGTGGCTCACAGCACGCTCTTGGTGCAAAGCATCTAAAGACAGCATTGAAAACCAGCAAGGATCGAATACGTCATGAAAGGCTCACGCGACACCACGGACCAGGTAAGGTGCGCGAGCTGTAATTTGAATTTGAAAGTGGCGGTTGTGAATCACAACAGAGATCAGGTCTCAGCGTAGACCAAAAATCAAAGCAAAAATGTCTCACCTTACTTTGCCACTTGTGATACTACAGCTGTAAGGCGCCAAACATGTACCGCAACCTGACACCACTCTGCCAGCCACTGCCAGGGAGAAGCTCGTTATTGCTTGTAGCTCGTCACTGAGACTCTGTGCAAAGTCCACAACTCTCCTTCGTGAAGTCTCAACGTTGAGAACGTCCACAGCTGACAGTAAACATTTAAGAAACCTTATTGTTGTGCGAGACCAAATGTAGATATAAGTAGCACGTAAAATCCTTTTTCTGGCACCTCCAAAGTAGCGCCCACATCTGGCAGTAGACAGACTTTGCGCAGGACAGATGCCCATGTAGATCTTGACATGTGCTGCATCCAAGCAGTGTGTACACATGTAGAAGGTAATTTCCAAGGAACAAGCTTCCCTTGATTGCGCAGGTATTGTTGCAAACACACAGTACAGCACGCTATTGTTGGGGCTGTCCGATGTACAGGACACTGGTGGGGCTGCGGAGTGTGCTGTACCAGTTTCTTTAGTTCCTTTTATGGCATCTTCTGTTATGATGGTTCCTCTTGTGTTGCTTCTTGTGTTGCCACTTATGTGCTCGATGTTGGGTCGTATCCTAGTTGTCTGCGCTAGTAAGACATGTGGCTCCTTCTCATCTTGTGTATTGGTTAAAGATGTCATCTTCTGCTTCCTTGACCAACTGTGGAGGCAAGTGGGAAAATCCCATCCTCGTCGCCAAAAATATGTTGTGCCCTGTGACACAAGTAGACGCTGGTTGCCGAGTAGAGTTCATAAGTACCTTTATTCAGTAGCAGGTCCAAGTACATCAAGATGGTATACAAGTACATCAGATAGGTAGTCCAGGTAGACAGGTGATGGTGATGTAGGTGAGCCTGGTAGTCAGCCCTTAGTCCCATTAAACAGCAGCCCCACCAGGAGCAGCCTGCCTGCTGCTCAGCCCATTTGTAACTGTCATTCCTCACTCACACAGGCACCCAACATTCTACTCTAAACACACACACTGGCTGAGCAGCAGGAGAATAGAAAACTACACGATATAAGTAACCTATGCAGGGCATAACAACGTTGTTGTCCATATAAGCGCACAAACTGCCAATGTCCCCTCGACAGAATAAGGACTGCTAGATCTGCCGGTTCTCATCCACATTTGTAAATAACAAGTATACAATGCTGCTGATAGGTTTAAATTTTCCCAATGTAACACTGCCAGATGTAAAGTACCAAATGTAACTCTGCCCAACAAAAAAAAAAAAATTGCAGAGTAGCAAGAGTCGAATTCCACTGTTGCACATATTGTAAGCTTGAAGTAAGAGCTGCCTCCTGACCTGTGGTGGATATAACCAGAAGCTTGAAAATATTAAAATCAGGCGGAAAGAAATACACCCTGTCTTATGGGCTGTCCGAATGAAGCTGGACACTGGTGGGGCAGCAGGGTGTAGAATACTTGGGCAGGCTCTTATCAAAAGTTCTCCAATTGTTTCTTCAGTTACCTTTCCTTTATCGTTGCTTGAAGTAGATCCTCACGTGTAGTTTCTGTAGATTAATCCCAGATCGTCGCCAAATTATGTTGTAATGTAATAAGTCCAGTAGCCGAGGTGTAGAATAAAGAAGAAGGTTTATTGATCTTAGTTCTTAGATGGTCTTGAAGTAGATCTGTATTCAGCCCCACCAGGAGCAGCCGCCCTGCTGCTCAGTCCATACTCCACATCCAGGCATCCTCCCATTCCATTACATCACCATGCACACCAACATTCCACAGCACATTCACACTGGATGAGCAGCAAGGGCAGAGAAGCAGGAAAGATGCATTATACCATAAACCAGATACAACAATAACTTTGACTCTTCGACCAACTTTGCAATGTCAACAGTATCCTTCAAAGATGGGTTTTTAGACCCCCACAATCATTCTTGATTTTTTTTTTCTCTCTTTCACTGGACAGTCAATTAGTCATGAATGAGTTCCTCTGTCACGTGACCAAATTGGCTTATAACAGAGAGTAAGTCAGTTTTTTTTTTTTTATATAGCGCAGCTACTCACCCTTACGGGTCTCAAGGCGCTGGGGGCCGTAGTGGAAATTAAGTGAGCTATTGCCCAGAGTCACATGATGCTGAGCTGAGCTGCCGCCGGAGCCGGGATCGAACCGTGAACCCTGTGCTCCGAAGTCAGCTGCCCTGGCCGCTGCACCACACCTCTCCACCAGAGTTCACATAATCTTGCTACAAATCCATCAATGGATTCCCAGACTTTTGAGGTTGGGTATAGACTTTGTACCTTGACATTACTATATTTACTTCCTTGGCAAACCTATGTTCCAAACGTAATTTAGTCTCCTTATATAAATCGGCCATGATTTGACCATTCTAATCATGTGCTTCTGGAAGAAATTTGAAGATATATTGTACTTCCTTCCCTAAATTGCTTAGAAGTAGTGCTTTTTTCCTTTCAGCTCTAAAGTCTTGGCTGTCTGGAGCAATGTGAGAATTGTCAAACATGTCGATCCAGTCCTCCCGTTGTATGTGTGGATGACCTGGTTGTGACAAGAAAGGTGGAGGAGCAAAAATTGATGCAGAATCCATGAAGAAGAGTCACTGTATAGAGATGGAATAGAACGTACATTAATAAATAATTGTGTCTAAACTTTATATTTCATAAAACCTTAGAAAGCACTCCAAGTGTGAATGCTCAGTCTTGTTTTTATTTCTGTGGATTCTGTTTCTCATGCAAAAACAACAATTGATGGACAGAATGCAGAACAATGTCATACATTCACCCCAGTACAGAGATCTGGGCCTAAATCCATCGTTTTTTTGCTCACCATGCCATTCCAGTTTGAACCCAGCCATATGCAAATCAGTCTTGACCCTGTGCCCAATGGGAACAGTCCAGCCCGAACTGCTAGGCCAGGTTTTCCCTGGACTGGAAACAAGTATCCTAGGACCCGTTTCGGGGTTTCACCCCTCATCAGCCAGGATAGCATACCCGTCCCACTCGGGATGACAAATGCAAAATCAACAATTGATGGACAGAATGCAGAACAATGTCTTACATTCACCCCAGTAGAGAGATCTGGGCCTAAATCCATCGTTTTTTTGCTCACCA
This sequence comes from Calotriton arnoldi, assembly GCA_963921515.1. Taxonomy (NCBI): domain Eukaryota; kingdom Metazoa; phylum Chordata; class Amphibia; order Caudata; family Salamandridae; genus Calotriton; species Calotriton arnoldi. The sequence continues at coordinate 2,245,035 of CAWUFW010000444.1, forward strand.
TGCCATTCCAGTTTGAACCCAGCCATATGCAAATCAGTCTTGACTCTGTGCCCAATGGGAACAGTCCAGCCCGAACTGCTAGGCCAGGTTCTCCCTGGACTGGAAACAAGCATCCTAGGACCGGGTTCAGGGTTTCACCCCTCATCAGCCAGGATAGCTTGACTCCAGTGGCATGGAGAGCACATCTGTTTCTCAGGCAGACTAAACTACTTTCCTTTAATGTCACGTGGTATCAGAATGAACAACTGAAGAAACCAATGCAATGAAACGGGTACATTTATTTTTTAATTGAAATTAAGATGCAATTGTTCATTAGAATCCATCAGAGGTGCAAAGAAAAGTATCGGGCCTGTCGTGTCCAACCTCGAGACCGCATCTTGCTCCCAATGCACGTTGCATGCCTCGAGGGCATTTTACACTCTGATGCCGGTAGTGAACTTGCGGTGGGCTCGCGCTCTTCCTACTGGACTCGTGCTGGTGCGGTTAAGTAGAATCGCTTGTATACTTCAAAATTGACAATCACAAACCAGGCAAACTTATCCACGAGGAAGTTAATGCATGTTAGAAATGGGATCTCTAGTTGGCAAGGGCTTGCACCTTTGTCCAAGTAGGGACCCTTCTTCCTAGTCAGGGTAAGGGAGTTACACTCCTAAAATAACCCCTGCTCACCCCCTTGGTAGCTTGGCACGAGCAGTCAGGCTTATTCTAGAGGCAGTGTATAAAGCATTTGCACATAACCAACAGTAATACAGTGTAAGCACTACAAACGGACACCACACCAGTTTAGAAAAATAACCAATTTTTATATACTCAAGACAAGACCAATTACGACAAAAATCCACAATACTATACTTTAAAAATGAATGCTTGATAAGGTAACTTCTTCTTTGCAGGAATAACACAAAAGCAAAGTTCGTACGAGTCGGTAGCCCCGTCCGGGTCTACCGCGATGCTGAATTACACAGAGTCCAACAGTTCCAGCCGACCGCATCGCTACGGGCCGGCAGAGTCGTGAACAGACTCTGTCACAGTACCTTTCTCGTGGTGGCTGGTACGGAGTGTACGAGCCGGTCGGCGGTCGTCGCGGTTGCGGTGCAAGACGGAGCGATGCAAGGTGCGGTGTCCCTCGATGCGGTGCAGGCAGCGGCTCGATGAGCGTCGTGCAGACGGAGTCGGTGAGTCCAAGGCATGCGGTGCAGGGCGAGACGGTGTACGATGCGGTGCTGACAGGTTGCGATGCAGGCGACCAAGCCGGAGTGCGGGAGCTGGCGTCGGACAGCGGTGCGAGTCGGAGCGGTGCGTCGCAAACGTGCGAGCGGTGCCCCAAATGCAATGCGGTCACGACTGTTGAGCCAGTTGCATCGACCGCGTCGGTCGGGTCCGGCTGGTTCAGTGAAGCGATGCAATGCGAACTGCGGTGCCCACAGGTCACGGTGCAAGCAGCGGCTCGGTGTTGACGGCGTCGGACGTCGCCTACGGTGAGACCAGGGTTGCGATGCGAAAGCGGGGCGATGCGGTCTGCGGTGCAAACAGGTCACCGGTCAGGGGTGGATTCGGTTGACGGAGTCGGTTGCAGTTCCCTTCCTCTGTGGCAACTGAAACAGCGTTCCAGAAGCGGTACCCAGAGGCTGGTGAAGTCTTTGTAGTCCCTGAGACTTCTTAACAGGAGGCCAGCTCGGTTTCAGGCCCTTGGAGATACTCAGCACAAGTTTGTAGAAAGTTCAGTCCTTTCACTGCCCAAGGCAGAAGCAGCAACTGCAGGCCAACCCAACAAGGCAATAACTCAGCAAAGGGGCAGTACTCCTCCTAGCAGCTCTCCAGCTCTTCTTCTTGGCAGGTTCCTTGATTCCAGCGAGATCTAAATTCATGGGGTCAGGGCCCCAATATTTATATCCCAAATTCCTTTGTTCTCTGGAGGCAGAGAAGCCTTTGCCTAGACCAAACCAGTTCAGGAGCACTCTGTTGACAAGACTCCTTCTTTCCTTTCACAGTGCAGGGCAGAAACATCAGACGCCCCACAGGAGGTGGAGCCAGCATTGTGGAGGGAAAGCACAGCCCTGGAGCACTTTGTTGACATGATTCCTTCTCTTCTTTCACAGTGCAGGGCAGAGACATCAGACGCACCACAGGGGGTGGAGCCAGCACTGTGGGGGGCAGGCACAGTCCTATTCAGGTCCCAGGTGCAACTCCTCCCTCCCATCTAGATGCAGATCGCTCTATTCACCACTGGGCGGACTCATTCTGTCTCCTGGAATCCCCCAGCCCTGTCACTCAAACTCCAGACAAGGAATACACAACCTAGCAGAGGCAGGCTTGGATGGTTAGACAAGAAAATACCCACTTTCTAAAAGTGGTATTTTCAAACACAGAATGTTAAAACCAACTTCACTAAAAGATGTATTTTATCATTCTGAGTCCAGGCATACTGAACTCAAATTTCTACCGTGTTCCCTGGGTCAGTTAGGATTATAAGCTGTAACAATCAAAACTGCCCATTCTGGCCTATGGGGAACAGGTAGCCTTGCAATAGTGAAAAACGAAATAGGCTGTAATTCACTACTAGGGCATGCCTCACACACCAGGGCATGCCCTACCTTTACATACAATGCACCCTGCCCACAGGGGTACCTTGGGCCTACCTTAGGGGTGACTAACATGTAGAAAAGGGAAGGTTTAGGGACTGGCAAGTGTGTGCACTTGCCAAGTCGACATGGCAGCCACAGGCTGCGCACAGGCTCTGCAATGGCAGGCCAGAGTTACACTTTACGGGCTGTTTGCGTGGGTGGCACAATCCAGTGCTGCAGCCCACCAACAGCATTTGATTTATAGGCCCTGGCACTCGCAGTGCACTTTACTAGGGACTGACACATAAATCAAATAGGCCAATCATGGAACCACCAATCCATAACACATTTTACACAGAGAGCATATGCACTTTAGCACTGATTAGCAGTGGTAAAGTGCCCAGAGTCCTAAAACCAACACACACACAGGGTCAAAAACAGGAGGCCAAAAAGTCTGGGGGTAAACCCGCTGAAAAAGCCAAGTCTAACACAACCCCCTCCCAGCCTAAAGCCAGGGTAGACTAATCAATCCCTTGATGGACTTCCCTGCTTGGGGCGATAGAACATAGACCTGGCCCACAACAGCGGGGGCACGTTCTGGTTCTACGCCTTTCTAAACCCAGTTGGATCCCTCTATCCATACTCTCAGGGCCCACTAAGCTGACACATGGGGTACCCTTCTCTTCACCTGTGAACCCCATCTGTGCAGCGCCTAAACTTACTTTGCTCACAGATGTGTCCCAACAGGCCGACAGTGCCCACATGGCCAACACAGTGGTGTGGCCCAGTCCACCCCCGGGGTGTGACTCCTGTCCCCCTCCCAGGGGCAACTCTGTCCACCAGGACAGTAAGCCACAGTGGCTACCGACAGTTGTCAGTGGGGAGACCCAGGCCTTATGCCTCTCAGGGCTCTCTAACCTCTGTGGTGTCAGAGAGTGGGGGGCGGTAGCCCCAGGTGCCTTGCACCCCTCGTCCACTCTCCCTCTGGTCAGGCCAGGGATGATATCCTGGCACTGACCCACCAGCCTAGGGTCTGTACCCGGCGGCTGGACAGGAGACTGGGGTAGGCTTTCCCACCCCCGGTCTTCCTCCCAGGGGCTCCGTACCCTCCCACCTGGAGCGGTACCCCCTTCCAGAATTGTCAGGGCACCTGTGGCAGGTGCCTTGCACAATTCACCCACCAGTTCAGGGGTGCTATCCTGCAACTGGTACACCAGCCTAGGGTCTGTCCCCTGAGGCTGGACACAGGACTGGGGTGGCCTCTCCCACACCCTGTCCTCCTCCCTGGAGCATTGCATCCCCCCACCGGGAGCAGTCCCCCTCAACTCCAGAATTGTCAGGCCACCTGTGGCAGGCGTTCTGCACAATTCACCCACCAGTTCAGGGGTGCTATCCTGCAACTGGTACACCAGCCCAGGGTCTGTACCCTGAGGCTGAACAAGGGACTGGGGTAGGCTCTCCCACACCCAGTCCTCCTCCCTGGGGCACTGTACCCTCCCACCTGGAGCTGCACCCCCAGAAGACAAACTGGTAGTGGCACTGTTAGCAGTTGCCCCTTCCCCCAGGTCAGGGGGGACACCCTGAACCTGGTCCTCCAACCCAGGGCTGGTACCCTTAGGCTGGACCTGTGCCTGGCAACCCAGGACTTCCGGGGAGTACACCAACCCCCCCAAGGGGAATACACTCCTCATGAGTTGTGTGAGAGTCTGCCTGGCGCAGGTCTCCAGCCTCCTGTCCACCTGACAGAGCATGAAGACCCCTAGGCCAGAAGTGGCCTCACCAGGGTCAGTCCTGGGGTGCTCCGACCTCAGAGCGGGCAACCCCTGACCCACTGGTCCTTGCCAACTCACAAAGTGGGGGGCAGTAACCCCTGGTACATAGTAACCATACTCCACTCTTACTCTCATCAGTGCAGTTCTAAATAGCCACTGATCCTTCAACCAAGGGTCCGCACCCTGAGGTTCACCAGAGGTCTCGGGCGAGGCTCTCCTCCCCTTACCTCTCCTTCTGGGGTTCTGCACTCTCCTCCCAGGAGAGGGACCCTCAGAACCAAAAACTGTCAGGACGCTGGAACCAGACCTCCTACACAATTCTTCCACCAGCTCAGGGCCTTTACCCTGCAACTGATTCACCACCCTTGGATCTAAACCCTTAGGTTGAACCGGGGTCAGAGGCGAGGACTCCCTCCCTCTGCACCCCCTTCCAGAGTTCTGTACCCTCCCACCTGGAGTGGTACCCCTAGAAGACAAACCGGTCAGGACACTGTTTACAGTCGTCCTTCCCTCCAGGTCAGGCAGGACCTGAACCTGGCCTCCCAACCCAGGGACTGAACCCTGCAGCTGAGCACCTGCTTGGCGCACCAGGACTTCCTTGGGAGCACGCATACCCCTCTGAGGGCAACACATGACTCATGTGTTGCGTGACAGTCTGCCTGGCGCAGACCTCCCGACCACTGTCCACCTGACAGTGCGCAAAGATCCCCCAGGACAGAAGTGGTGTCACCATGGTCACTGCTAGGAGGCTCAGCCCTTCTGGCTGGCCTCTGACTCACTGGTTCTCCCACTGGGGAACGCATCCCCCTCTCACCCCTCCATCTGGACTCCTGCACCCTCCCAACTGGAGCTGTGCCGCCAGACACCAGAACCACTGGAGCTCCGCTTACAGATGCTCCAGGTTCTCCTGACTCTAGGAGATCCCCCTCAACGGATGGCCTATCAGTACAGCCTAGGCTCCCCACCTGGTGTTCCCTCCTGGAACCAACCAGGCTCTGGGACCGGGTTTCGGGCACCTTGGGCCGCAGCCCCTTCCCACTCCTTCTCCGCGGAGACAGGACGTGAGTCCCTACACCCTTCCCATGACACCGGGACCTAGCTGGGCTACCATGAACCTTTCCCACCACCCTTGGTTGGGAAATACCTAAGCCACTTCCTTCCGGGTCACCCCCAGATGCTTCTCCAGACCCTCTGGAATCCACCAAAAGGTCTGCCTCCAGTGCAAGCTCCCTGGGGTCAGAAAACTCGCACTCCACTGGGTGTTGGCATAGCTCTGGAAAACAGGGACTTAAAATATGCTCTCCAACAGTTGAATCACACAGCCCCACACAGGTGTTAACCAAACTACCCTTCACCCAACCATCCAGTGTCTCAGACAAGTACCCCGCATCATTCTCACAAGACCGGTGAGACAGTGTCTGACTGTTGCTGTCTCTCAACCCATACTCTTCTGGCTGGTCTCCATACACACTTACCAGGGCTTCTATCATGGGGGAACCCCTCTCCCTGCACCTCTCATCTAGAGTCAGTAGAGTGTCCCTCCCACTACCAGGAAAGTGATCCCCTGTGCCAGTTCCCCAATCCCCCTCAGGGACACTATGCACCACTGGAGTAACCTCACAATCCTGAACCCCCTGGTGTATGTCAACCCCCTCCTTGAAGCAGGGCCCCAAATCTGTGTGTGTGTGTACCTCATCCTCAGTACTAGACACTACATTTTTGCTGCCACCATCTGGGCCGGACAAAGCCCTACCGGCTTCCCAATCCAGCTCTCTCATTTTACGCTCATGATCCAGGATCATCTTCTTTTCCTCCCTGGCCAATCTCCTCTCCTCCCTCTTCTCCTCCCGCTCACTCTCCAACCTGAGCTTCTGCAGCTCAAACTGCCTGGCCTCCCGCCTGTCCTCCAGCTCCTCTGGGGACAGACTGCTGCTGCCTGACCTGGCGGGTTCCCCCCCACCCAAAAGCACATCCACCCTGGAAATAGGCTCCTCCACCTCCTCACTGAGATTACCAGGCTGCCCACTGGCATGTCTGGCTGCTACCCAGGCCCTCAGCGCCTTCTGTAGCTCCTCCTTCCTTGTGAGGCCTTTAATTTGGACTTTCAGGTTTTTACAAAACGCTCGTAGCTCCTTTACGGCGTAGGATTCCAACCTATCCTCCTCAAAGATAACTTCCAGAGATGCAACGGATGATGCAGTTGATTCAGACATGATGAAAGTAGTGAGTTGAAAACTGGCAAGATCAAAAATAGGCCAAAAGAAAAAGAGACAGTATGTGGTACGTAATGGTCTGCGATATGGTAGTAGTGCACACCAATCACTGTAAGTCAAGTGCAAACACAAGTCCTATCCTCACCGCTGACAACCAATGTTAGAAATGGGATCTCTAGTTGGCAAGGGCTTGCACCTTTGTCCAAGTAGGGACCCTTCTTCCTAGTCAGGGTAAGGGAGTTACACTCCTAAAATAACCCCTGCTCACCCCCTTGGTAGCTTGGCACGAGCAGTCAGGCTTATTCTAGAGGCAGTGTGTAAAGCATTTGCACATAACCAACAGTAATACAGTGTAAGCACTACAAAGGGACACCACACCAGTTTAGAAAAATAACCAATTTTTATATACTCAAGACAAGACCAATTACGACAAAAATCCACAATACTATACTTTAAAAATGAATGCTTGATAAGGTAACTTCTTCTTTGCAGGAATAACACAAAAGCAAAGTTCAGTACAGTCGGTAGCCCCGTCCGGGTCTACCGCAATGCTGAATTACACAGAGTCCAACAGTTCCAGCCGACCGCGTCGCTACGGGCCGGCAGAGTCGTGAACAGACTCGGTCACAGTACATTTCTCGTGGTGGCTGGTACGGAGTGTACGAGCCGATCGGCGGTCGTCGCGGTTGCGGTGCAAGACGGAGCGATGCAAGGTGCGGTGTCCCTCGATGCGGTGCAGGCAGCGGCTCGATGAGCGTCGTGCAGACGGAGTCGGTGAATACAAGGCGTGCGGTGCAGGGCGAGACGGTGTACGATGCGTTGCTGACAGGTTGCGATGCAGGCGATCAAGCCGGAGTGCGGGAGCTGGCGTCGGACAGCGGTGCGAGTCGGAGCGGTGTGTCGCAAACATGCGAGCGGTGCCCCAAATGCGATGCGGTCACGACTGTTGAGCCAGTTGCAGCGACCGCGTCGGTCGGGTCCGGCTGGTTCAGTGAAGCGATGCGATGCGAACTGCGGTGCCCACAGGTCACGGTGCAAGCAGCGGCTCGGTGTTGACGGCGTCGGACGTCGCCTACGGTGAGACCAGGGTTGCGATGCGAAGCGCGGCGATGCGGTCTGCGGTGCAAACAGGTCACCGGTCAGGGGTGGATTCGGTTGACGGAGTCGGTTGCAGTTCCCTTCCTCTGTGGCAACTGAAACAGCGTTCCAGAAGCGGTACCCAGAGGCTGGTGAAGTCTTTGTAGTCCCTGAGACTTCTTAACAGGAGGCCAGCTCGGTTTCAGGCCCTTGGAGATACTCAGCACAAGTTTGTAGAAAGTTCAGTCCTTTCACTGCCCAAGGCAGAAGCAGCAACTGCAGGCCAACCCAACAAGGCAATAACTCAGCAAAGGAGCAGTACTCCTCCTAGCAGCTCTCCAGCTCTTATTCTTGGCAGGTTCCTTGATTCCAGCGAGATCTAAATTCATGGGGTCAGGGCCCCAATATTTATATCCCAAATTCCTTTGTTCTCTGGAGGCAGAGAAGCCTTTGCCTAGACCAAACCAGTTCTGGAGCACTCTGTTGACAAGACTCCTTCTTTCCTTTCACAGTGCAGGGCAGAAACATCAGACGCCCCACAGGAGGTGGAGCCAGCATTGTGGAGGGAAAGCACAGCCCTGGAGCACTTTGTTGACATGATTCCTTCTCTTCTTTCACAGTGCAGGGCAGAGACATCAGACGCACCACAGGGGTGGAGCCAGCACTGTGGGGGGCAGGCACAGTCCTATTCAGGTCCCAGGTGCAACTCCTCCCTCCCATCTAGATGCAGATCTCTCTATTCACCACTGGGCGGACTCATTCTGTCTCCTGGAATCCCCCAGCCCTGTCACTCAAACTCCAGACAAGGAATACACAACCTAGCAGAGGCAGGCTTGGATGGTTAGACAAGAAAATACCCACTTTCTAAAAGTGGTATTTTCAAACACAGAATGTTAAAACCAACTTCACTAAAAGATGTATTTTATCATTCTGAGTCCAGGCATACTAAACTCAAATTTCTACCGTGTTCCTGGGTCAGTTAGGATTATAAGCTGTAATAATCAAAACTGCCCATTCTGGCCTATGGGCAACAGGTAGCCTTGCAATAGTGAAAAACGAAATAGGCTGTAATTCACTACTAGGGCATGCCTCACACACCAGGGCATGCCCTACCTTTACATACAATGCACCCTGCCCACAGGGCTACCTTGGGCCTACCTTAGGGGTGACTAACATGTAGAAAAGGGAAGGTTTAGGGACTGGCAAGTGTGTGCACTTGCCAAGTCAACATGGCAGCCACAGGCTGCGCACAGGCTCTGCAATGGCAGGCCAGAGTTACACTTTACGGGCTGTTTGCGTGGGTGGCACAATCCAGTGCTGCAGCCCACCAACAGCATTTGATTTATAGGCCCTGGCACTCGCAGTGCACTTTACTAGGGACTGACACATAAATCAAATAGGCCAATCATGGAAACACCAATCCATAACACATTTTACACAGAGAGCATATGCACTTTAGCACTGATTAGCAGTGGTAAAGTGCCCAGAGTCCTAAAACCAACACACACAGGGTCAAAAACAAGAGGCCAAAAAGTCTGGGGGTAAACCCGCTGAAAAAGCCAAGTCTAACAATGCACTAGAGCATTGTTTGAGAATAAATCACTTATCTGACACCCAATTGAAGATTTGTTGCTGAAGTCCAGTGGAAAGCAGGAATTCATAGTGGGTCCGTCAATCACCTCACAGGCTGGTTGGCTGGCAAGTCGTCTCCAAAATGTAATGAAGAAACACGGCAGACACTAGTGAGATGGTTACTTCAAGTTTATTAGAAGCCTGAGCGTGATACCCTCTTGCTAGCCATGACCAAACTGACTAGGCTGAGAATCTCCACTTCAGGAGTAAACAATGGAACATGGAATTATGAGAAATTTCGGATCATGCCTTAAAGGCATCATAGGTGGCCAGATTTGGAACCATCCAGGATGCATTACCTGGAAGTTGGCAGCAATATTTTCAGAACAGTTTATCGACAGTTGTCAGGCTTTTTTGACATGATTTAAATATTTCTCCAGGTGCAATCAGTTTTTTTTTTTACATTGGGTGGCGCTCAAAGAAAATAATTGACTTTTTTGTTGAGGACCGTGTGGCTTTGTTATTAGGGTCGGAAGGGGTATTTAGGTTGAAATGAAGGAGATTAAGATGAATGGTCCAATAGAAAACAAAATTATTGAGGAAAGCTTTAAAGATATGGTAGTTAAAGCTTTTGTATCTTTGGCTGTGCCTTTGTGCAAACGTATGTATAAGTGTGTGGAGAAACTAATTCCTCCAAAGCTGTCCGTTAAGGGAGGTGGTTCTGAAGGGCTTGTTGAAGATCGGTTCTGCACATAAACAAATAAGAAGGAATGTGGAAAGGTTGCATAAAAAAGGAAATGTGTTTCAGATAGAATGTTCCTGGGATGTGAATGGAAGGGACATGATGGTCTAAAAGAGGTCAAAGGAGATTGATTAAAAAGGATCTGGGAATAAGGCTATAAAGGCCAAAAAAAGGGGTCCTAAGGTTGTGGTGTGTGATGGCTCCATGAGCAGTGCGTATGTGGAGCTGAGCTGCTCCTCGGATATTGATTCTGGCTCGTATGGGGGAGCCAAAGAGATGTAAATGGGTAAAGTAGAAAAAGAGGATGACCATGTAAACCTAATGGGTCCTTGTGTGTGGGGGAGGGGGGTAATATTTTTGATCCATTGGTAATTCAGCATCCCCTCATGCCTCAGTGAGCACAGACCCAACATTTGGCTCAGTATGTGGAACATTGGATCAGGAGGGAAATGCCCAGGGAGGCAAGAACACAAATGACGTCTGAGTGTCAAGGACCTACCTTATCAAATAAGGTGACTTTAACCCATTAGTTGGATCCAAAGATGAAGGTAATCTTAAATAAATGTGGCTGGGATCCCAGAAAGAGTCTAGGTGTCAGGACAGGCTCCTGGATGTGCTCGGTCCTTTAGCTAAGATATTTGATATGTTAGAGGAGGCATACTTGGAAACTCCTGTTTGGATATTGTGTATTGAACCAGTGCGTGCAAAGGGCAGTGAGCTTTTGAGGTAATGCCAACGTCATCCCATGGAGAGATGTAAAAGCCTTTTGATAAAAATCGATCTAAGCTGGAGTAGCTGACTAGTAAAGAAAGGGGTTCCTCCTGTGAGGGCATGTTGTTTGGCAAGGATTTTATGAGGGATATGTCCCGTTATGTGGGCAACTTTAACAAAATCCATAAAGTCAAGAGAGATATTAAGAAAGTATTTGGGGAGTGAGTTTTTGGAGGGACTGGAAGATTGTGAGGTTGTTTCACTAGCCGTTAATAAAGTATCATACACGATTCATTTGCGTGAGGCTATGACCCCTTTGGAGGACACCAAGAATCATTGGGTTTCTTCCCACAACAGCAGGGGAACTGGGTTCATTCTTAAAGGAGGTTCAGGTATTCTTAAACAGCGACTGTTTATCTATTCCATCAACGTTAGGCTGTTGACTTTCCTAGAAATGCAGATGGAGATAACGAGAGATGCATCAGTACTGGAAATGGTTCGGGGATATTTAAGAGAGTTTGTGGAGCCTCCTTTTAAGCTTCACAGTCCAAGAATTTTCAGATTCACTTCAGAGGAAGAATGACTGGTGGATCTAGAGGTGGAAGTCTTGTTTCAGAAGGGTGCAATAAGGTTGGTGACAAATGGTTCAAGAGGGTATGTGAGCAATACATTCTTAGTGGAAAGAAAACTAAGGCATGAGTGTTGAATGATTGGGTAGTATACAGACACTTCAAGATGGAGGTTATCCACCTGTTGAGAGGTGTGTTAAGGATACAGAATTGATTGGTTAACAAAACTAGATTTGAAGGATGCTTATTTGACTATCCCTGTGTGTAGTGGGCATCTAGATTACCTGAAATTTTGTTGGCAGGGACCGGTGTGAAGGTTAATGCATCTCTCCTTTGGGTTGATATGAGGTCCTTTGTGTTTCACGAAGGCCTATTGTAGCTTGGTTGAGAAGAAGAGATATTCGTCTGATCATGTATTTGGATGATATTGTAATAATGGCATTGACGAAGGAACTGTCGGAGAAACACGTGGAGTGGTACAGATCATAGAGGATTTGGGGTTTGTAGTCAACACAGACAAGTCAAGCTTGATTCCGAGTCAGGAAACCAAACTTTTAAGTTTTCAGATGCAGACCTCAGACTGTGTATTGAGCTTGCCGATGGAGAAAGTGAAGAAGATTCAAAGCGATTAGGTGGGACAAGTTGGCACTCAGAGTTTCACTGCATCAGCTGGCAAGGGTTCTGGACCTGTTGTCGGCTTCGATTTAGGCCATATTTCCAGCCCCCTACATTACAAGGCTCTCCAGAAGTTGGAGGTGTATCATTTAAGTATGGGGTTGAATTATTCACAGAAAACAGATTAAAATCAGGATTCATTAGTGGAGTTGGATTGGTAGTTTGCCAATATGAAGGCATGGAATGGCAAAGTGATTTTTGGGGAAACTCCCAAGATAGTTATAGAGTCATGTGCAAGCATGGAGGGCTGGGGTGCAAGATGTGGTTCAGTGACAGCAAGGGAAAATTGTTTAGAAATAGATACAGGAATGCCTATATATCACCTTGAGTATTTGCCAGGGTCATTCACAATCAGTAGCTTAACAAAGGGTGGGAATTGGTGTATTTTACTAAAGATTGTTTTCACAGTAAGGTATGTGAACAAGCTGGGCGGTCCTCGCTCAAGGGATCTAGCAGAATTAGCAAGACAGTTCAGAAATTTGTTATCTTGACAGGTATATTATGATTCAGGTGCAGCATTTTTCAGAATTAAAAAATGTAGTGGTGGATTGAAACTCAAGATACTTGATGGATGCACGCGATTGGACGTTGAACAGGAATTATTAGACATGAATTGGGGTCTATTTGCATTAGATCGTTTTGCAAACAGACTAAATGCACAGATTCTAATCTTTTACAGTTGGCAACTGGATCTGTATACAAAGGTTCTGGAGGCTCTCTGCAAGTTTGGGATTGCAGTCCACTTTATGCTTTTCAGCTGCCCGCAATGATTCAACAAGTGTTGTTAAAAGTACGGAGAGAGAGATGATGTTGATTCTGATGGCACCATTTTGACAGTCTCGAGCATGGTTCCCAGATGCGATAGGGATGTTGGTGGAAGAGCCAGTGCTATTGCCCTGTATTCCTTAGCTTCTGATTAATGAAGAAGAGGTGCACAAGCTGGTCTTTAACAGACAGTTGTAACTCATGGCATGGAAGATTTCAGGGGAGACAGGAATATCTACAGAGGCTTCTGATCTCATCAAAGGATCTTAGGGACCTGGTACAACAAAAGCATACCATGTGGCATGGAAACGCTGGGTCTGTTGGGGTTTGGATCCTGTTCCAGCACCTTTCGTTCAAGTGAGACATTTTTTAGGGATATTTATAAAGGAAACGTTTCTTAGACTATAGTGATTCTGGACAGATCAGCCATTTTGGCTGGAATTTCTTTTTAAGAAGGGTTACCCATTGGTCAGAATGCTCTTGTCAAGAGACTGGAGTGTGCGACTGGAGAACCTACTTTCAGCTAGGTATCTGTCTCTTTGGGATGTAGATTTAGTTTTTAAGAAAATTCAGTAGTGGGGTTGAAATTAGGTTTTCACTTTGCGGTTTTTATCCTTGAAGTTAGGGATGCTTCTTTGTTTGGTTACTTATAGGCGTGTTTCGGATGTTCGGCCCTTCGAGGTGCCTACACGTTATCAGCCTATGGCTGCATGCTTTTATATTAGACAAAGGACTAAAACTACAGCAAGAAAATATTTTTTTATCCAAGTCTGGTTTATCATGAAACCTAATGTGTCTTAAGATGTTGAAGGGGTACTGCGGTTCTGAGACAATCAGAGGAATTGCAATTATTGATTTCCTTTAAGCCGCCTCATAGTGCTGTTTCTACCCCAACTTTAGCTAGATGGGTTAAAGAAGTGATAAAAAAAGTCTGGTGTGGATGTACAGCAGTTTGGAGCGCATTCTGCGCTTGGTGCAATGGATAACAAATCAGTGGTTGTTGGGAGCAATTTGAATGACATTCTGAAATTGGCTTGATTGGGCCAGTGATTCTATTTTTAAGAGATTTTATTTTAAACCAAATGAGAGTGTTGTTGAAAATGTTGCGGCAAAGCTTTGAACAAGCATCATATTAGCCTCTGTGTCCTGTCATGAAATGCTGGTTTTCCACAGCTGTTGGGAAGAAAATCATTATTATAATAAAGACACTGAGGCGAATATTATCCATCCCATGTGTTTGCCAATCTATAATTGGAATGTTGTGTTCTTTGCATGCATGTCAAGCCTAGGAGGATGAGAAATAGGTCATGAAAAGGGCAATCAAAGTACTGGAAATCTGAATGCAGACATGGAGTTACCAAGTTTCAAAGACTGTTATCACAGCAAAAAAAGAGAAGATGGCTGCAGGGTCTGGGGTTTTATACCTGTTCTAGAATGTTGAGATGTTTACTGTACTAGAGTACCATCCCTTTTGCTGCTGTGTGTGTGTTTAACAATAAAAGAGGATTGCATAAAATTAGCCTTCGTGTCTTTAATAAAATCATGATTGTCTTCCCACTAGGGCAGTGGATAATCTGCACTTAATTGAGAAGATTCAGTGCAGTGGTTGCCAGTTACTGCAAGTCTTTCGCACTGATGCACGTGTTTGCTCTAGCGTGCCACTGAAACACACCTGTTGTTCTTCACAGCTTCCATTTTACCTGTTACAGTTAAAATGAAAGCTGTTCCATGGGTTCAGCTGGTGTATTTATTGGCAACAGATGTCATTTATTCTTACCTGTCACAAATATCTGTTGCAAGAATCTGCCACTGAAACATGTTTCTTTACCTGGTTTTATGTGACACAAGCATTCATTCAGTACTTGCAGCGTACATATCTCTTAGATGTACCTGTCACATAACCATCTTTTGCACTTAAATTACAAATTAATGGTTCTTGCAAAATATTGCTACCAATGCACATCTCATTAATCAAAGAAATGGGGCAGAATGAACCACACAATTGTCTCTTTGCCAGAGTCTCAGAAATGCTACCTCGGAGACCCTCAACCACAATGTCATCATTGGGTCAGTCACTTGAGTGTCCCATTCTCCAAGTGACACTCCAACCTCCACCAGGATGGAGACTGTCTGGATGTCAACAGTGGTAAGTGGTTTAAAATTATCTCTTATCCTGTAGGTCAGTCTTTATTGGGGGAAGAAAATCATGATAGGGATAAGACTTAAAAGCCAAACTGTGTACTGTGGATAAGTTATTGATCTACAACACCGAGTGGTCAGGTCGACATGTTTCGGCCGTTAAGTGCCCATGCGGGTCTGTGGCCTTCGTCGAGTCCTAGGGTATGGAAATCCTAAGAAATGTTATGGTATCCAGCTGATAGTGCAGGTGGGTGTGTTAACTCACCCGTTTTCGTCAAGGAGCACTCTTTGCTCAAGACAGAAGGTTGTTATAAGCGCAGTCTTTGGCTTATAACTTAAGCAGAAATTCAAATTTCACCATGGGAAGGAGGATTAGGACACAGAGGTTTTAGTTTGGCTTAAAACCGTCCTGTGCAGAGTTGCTGCATGTCTCTCTCATCCCGTATCCAATGCACATCTCCAGGTCTTGCTTCACAGGTACTGTCTACCAATTTCCCGCCACAAACACATATCTTACACTTTTGCTGTCGGGGCTGCACTTCTCATTTACCTGCAGATAAGCACATCTCTAGCACTTACAATCAGAGGCATTTTATTTATAGGGTAAGCTAGTGTTCAGAAGTGCCTTTGCAAAGTCCTTTGGGAACACTAGTTTGTCAGGCCATTGGTGCGAAGGTAGAAAAATTCTTAGATTACTTACCAGTTACTCCGAGTCCTAGTCTTCCTCATCACAGTTCTTACTTTGAACTTTGCCTCATCAGGGGTTCAGCTTTCACCTATAATATTTGAAAAAACCTCAACCTATCACCCGGATGTTCCTGGGTGACTTGTCCTGAAGGACTTAATTGTCTCTCTTGCTAATATTCAAGTCAAAAGAATAAACTTAAAACTTAAAAAGAAAAACAATGTTCTGACTTTCCCCCAAGAATTATTCTTAAATACTGGAAAGGAAAAAAGTGGGAATACAGGTAATGAAGAATACCAGTAAGTTTTCTGAGCATAAAATCATCATCTTTCTTTGTTGTCCCAGTCCTAATAAAGTAAAAAATGAGATTTAGTAAACAGGCAAAAACATAAATTGTATCCAACACCCAGTGTTCTCTATTTATGTTTGACACGTGAATATCTCTCAAACTATCAATGCACTGAAACCTTGATGAAAAAACAAAAAGAAGATGAAATCATTTCCCCAAAATGCAGCTTATAGTGAGGGAAAAAGGCCCAAGAAGTGGCCCAAGTGGCTGCAGCACATATGTCATTTAAAAGAGGCTCCTCGAAAAGTTGCCCAAAAAGAGAATATGGTTCTGGTTGATAACCCCTGTACTATAGAAGGAATCGCCATACCTGCTTTATCACAAAATAATGACCAACCCATCTCATTAAGGTAGCCATGAAAGGTTCATGGCCCATCTTAGCTAATACAAAAGTTTGGCAATGCCCTCTGAAGATAAAGGGTATGTAAGAGATTCCTGGTCTGAAGAAAGGGAAGACAGTGAAACAGAAGGATAAAACCAAACCCTAGGAAATGTAGAAGAATGGAATAACCCTTGTCAAAAAAGAGAGATCTGGTCTGAAAACCACCCTGTTTGGGAAAAATCTAATAAAAGGTTCATGGGAAAGCAAAGCACAAATCTCCCCTAATCTATGGCCTGAGGAGATGGGTTCTATAAAGAATACCTTTAAAGTAAGAAACTTTAATGGTGCAATTGAAGAGGTGCAAAAGAATCGTTCTGAAGAAATCTCAAAACCAAAGGTAAATCCCAAACAGGTACTTGGGTATGAGCCACAGGACACCTCAACAAAAAACCTTTGAGGAGTTGAGAGGCTAAAAAAACATAAGAGATTAGACCTTCTTCTTGATCTGACTGTATCCCATTGCGTAGACAGAGTGGATACAGTGAGGCCTAAGAGTGAACCATCTCTGAGGAACTCTAGGATATTAGCACCTTCACAAAAAGTAGCTTGTAAACCCCTGGAGGAACCGCATACTTAAAATGCTTCCATTGTCTAGCATGCACTTCAAGAGTACTGGATCTTCTGGACTGCTGAATAAAAAAGTGCTATTTCAGGAGAGCATATCAAGGACTGTAATATTACACTCTCAACTTCCAAAGCTCTAGGGCTAGACGTCTCAATTGCATCTCCAATGGTAGAGAAGACCTTAGAGGAGATAGAAAATCAAGATGATCAGTGGAGGGTCAATTGCCAACTGTTTGAGGTGTGGAAACCATGGCATTCAATGCCAACTTGGCGCAACTAACAGAATCTCTACTCGATCGTTCGTGGTCTTGATCAAAACCTTGTTCAGCAGGGGAAAGTTAGGAAATGCATATAGCAGACTCCTGGACCACTGAAGACTCATTGCATCCACCCCCATGCTTCTGGAGATGGACGGAAAGGGCAAAATCTGACTAGGAGAGCATTCTGAGGGGATACAAAAAGAGTGAGCCACGGGGGCATGAACCTCACCTGGGTGGCTAGAAAAAGACTATGACAAAATGTCACTGAGGATGGAAAGACTGGGCTCAGTCTGGCTGCATGCCCATTCTCCATCTCCTGTAGATACATCAAAGTTAGAGAAAGGAGATTCTTATCTGACCCGTTCCTCATCAGCTCTGCCAAATGGGACCCTGGTGCTGCCGATATAACTTATGTCTGAGTATGTGACCGGATTGTTACTGGTGTGTAACTCCTCCTCCATCTAGAGCCCCTCTACAGACTCCTCCTTCAATGAGCCCCCCCCCCCCACATTGCATAAGCATCTCTCATCCTGGAAGAAGCAAGCATTGCTTCTTTGGCTAGGCTGCTTGGATCTACCACCACTTGACATTCAGAGAAATCTTTGAAGTGACCTTGACAATCTATTCGTAATTCTTCAACTTTGGATCCCAATGAACCAACAGGTGATTCACAAGAGGATACAGATGGAGACAAGCCCAAGGCATAAGAGATAGAGAGACAGCCATGTCTCCAAGGACTCTCAACCATTTCATGTCATGGGCTTTAGGAACTTGAAGAGCCTTAAGTGAGACTTCAGTTTTTCCTGTCTCTTAGGGAGGAGGAATGCTGTTCCCAAGTCTGATCAGAAAGAGATCCTATGAACTTAAGTACTTGTATTGGCTCCAGGTGAGACGTGGTCAGGTTTAGAAGAAATCTGTGGCTTCTTAAGGTTTCACAGACCTTCTGGGGATCTCCCACACCTTTGGCAATTATCCAAGTATGGAAACACCAAAGGTCCCTGAGACTCTAGGTTACCTGCCAAGGAAGATAGTACTTTGGTGAAAACAGTAGATGCGCAAGCCATGCCAAATGGTAATACTCTGAATTGAAAGTGGGCTCCCATCAGACAAAATCTGAGGAACTTTTGTGAAACAGGATGGATCGGAATGTGTAAATAGGCATCTAGGAAAACTGGAAACTTCCCTGGAGAGATGAAAGGAAGGGTGCTCTGTGGGGTTAGTATCTTGAAGCGCTGCAATGGAAAACATAATTTACTCTTTTTAAGTCCAGCACGGGCTCGAAGTCTCCAGAAGGCTTTGGGACCAGAATCATTAACCAATAGCAACTGAAACCTATCACCTGCTCTGGCACTGGTACAACTGTGACCCTGAGGATCAGACCATGGATTCCATTTATAATGGATTGGGCAGCTGGGAATAGACGTTGACTGGAAGAATTCCTCTGGAGTGCTCTGAAAACTGATGTGATGGCCTAGCCTGACTTGATAATCTGGAGAACCCAACCCTTCAAAGTTCCAAAGAAACTGAGCAGCCTACCACTCCCTCCCCACCTGCTTGTTGTAGTTTGAGGAATCGGCAGCTGGAGAGATGATAGACTGCTGCGGTTTTATAAGAGTAGGCTCCTTCTCAGCCACAGCACTGCATCAGAGGGGCTGATGAGCAGGGGCCAGACTCTGCAAAGAACAGCCCTGGAAACTAAAACCTCTGCCTCTAAGAGTAATCTGTAAGGGAACCAGCAACTTGTCAGCTTCTACAGACCTCTTGACAAGGTACTCAAGCTGTGATTCAAAGAGCTTTGAACTAATCTCGTGGCTAAAACCTTTCAGACTTCCTAACTCTTAACTAAATGCTTCAGTAAATTCTCTACCCCATCTCTCCAAAACCAGTTTCATGCATTACTAATGCCTGCTCCAGATGATTCAGAATCAGCACAAGTACCAAAGTCTGCTGTTCGTTTGGTACTAACAAAATCATTCACCACATACTCTTATTCAAGGACTTCTTCTCCCTTGAGCACCAGCTTGGGATCAAAGTATCCGTAAATTGGTATCTTCACTTAACAATATCCTTTTGTTGATTTTTTTTTTACCATATCAGCATCTATCAAAGTATGGTGTGAATGTGAATCAACCCAGATACGCAACTGTGCTCAACCCCTCAACCACAGATCTTGGAGAACAGTGAGACTGAACCATGCTGTGAACACCATCCTCTTCATTCATGTATGCAGATGCCACTAACTCTTCGTCTTCATCTTTTTCGTCACTGCTTCACTTATGGTCTTTTAGCTGTTCATTCTTCTCTTTTCTCCTACAGATTTATTTTTACACACATTGGCAAAACGCACAGTCTTGCACTACTTAGCAATTTACTTTTATGGCAGGGTCACTGCGAGATACTGTCAAATGTCTCATGCTTCCATATTGGTAACCATGCAATTTACCTCTCAGTTCGTCTTTCACTTCCAAAGCGCCTCTCTATCTCTGTTTATCACTAGATCTCTTGGATGTACAATTTACTGTACCTACTTTCTCGTCCATTCTTTCTTTCTTTAGTTTTAATTCCCTAAGATACTTAGAAGTATTTTCCAATCTCTTTGTTATACTAATTGTTTTCTAAAGTGTAGATTCCTTCACACTCAACAACTTCTCTTGTATCTTAAGGTTATTGGTACAATTGAACAATAGACCCATATTTTGTGTGCAGATACTTGAATTTAAATATAGCAGCCAGTGTTTGCACTACCACCACATATTGTTCCACACTTCCCCCTGGCTTTTGTTCTCATTAATGAAATCTGTGTGTCTTTTTAGAGCTCTCACTGCCATCTCATAATCATCATCGTGACATCATCTAGGTCCATATTATCTTTCTCATTTTAAACCCTTCAACCCCTTCTTGGCACAGGCAAATGTTTCAAAATTCTTATTCCGTCTACACCCGAATTGTATTTCAACATTGCCAATTTTTATTTAGCCTCAAATGCCTCACTCACCCCTCCCAAGTATGTCTCAACCGTCTCCCTTTATTCTTTCCATTGCTTTATTATGGAGAGATCTCCTCCACCTGAGTGGAGATCTCCCTACTGTAGAGTATAGGGAAAATTCTATTTCATAGTAAAGAATTAATTTAAATTAATGTAATACTTTTTCAATTTAAAATTACATTTATTGCTAAATTTTAAGAAATAACGTAAAAGTAAATATTTTATGATAAAATATTTTATTATAAAGTGATGCTTATTAGGTCGATTCTAGCGCAGCACGCATGCGCTGCTCTATGGGAGGCTTCTTGTGAGGACTCAAAACTTCTCCGTGTGGGTCGGACTCCTCCCACACATCTGATTGGCCTTTGCGTGTGTCTTTCAATAATGAAAGCACGCAAATAGCCAAAGGCTGGTGCATGTCCCACCTCTTCTTCAAATGTTCACTTACACAGCGTTTTGCTCTCGGGAGCGAGCAGCGGCGCGCAGGCTAACAGCTGCATTCCTCCCTCGTCGTGGATCAGGTTACTAATTAGCAGCCTGAGCTCCATGTTTGCATCCCTCCCACTCTTCTTTGTTTGTTCTTTGTAGCACGGTCCGGTTTCACTTTAGGGACCGCAGACCGCGCTTGCTGAAAGTGACAATGTATTCCGACAGTGTGACCTTTACTTTCAGTTCATAAATGGCACGGAGAGTAAAGACAGAAAAGCAACCCCCCCATGCCGGTCCACTTTTCTACCCGTTGTAACCTCTATACTGTCTATAAACACCATTTTCATCACATCTCTCAAAGAGGCACACGTTTTGGGGTTAACCAGGCTTTCGCATGTTTACATCGTTTTCAACCCATCGTGTTTTATTCATCTTTTGATGATTCCTCATCTAGTTGTGAGTTCCCTTCTAGTTGTGTTTCTTTCATTGTACCTCCCGCTGTGGATCCCTATTAAGGTTCTCTTGAAATACGGATGGATGTCTGGCAACAGGGGCGGTTGTTACCACTCTCTCGCTTATCCTACTAGTTTGCGTTCATACTTGCTTCCTCTACTTCATTGTTTTGCCTGTTGTCGGTTCCCTCAGTCGTTCGTGTTATACTTGTCTCTGACTATGCTCTGTATTCCTTGTGGACTACCCGTGTCTAAATGTACCTTGGTTTTCCCACTGTATATGACAGCACAACACTGCTTCCCAGGTGTTTTGGTATTTGTTTCTTCTTCGGTTCTTGAGCAATATTACTGGTTTGCCTGGGGCTAGTTACAATGAGACTCCAAGTCGCACGGAGACGCACGGAGATTATTAAGTTATGCTCCATATATCTTGTTTGTGACTCTGTGCCGTTCTGTGACCCGGAGAGTCCAGCCCAGGTCTTCTACTCTCTCACTGTCTCTCTCTCTCACTGACTGACTCTCTCACTATCTGACTCTCTCTCTCTCACTGACTGACTCTCTCTCTCTCACTGACTGACTCTCTCTCTCTCTCACTGACTGACTCTCTCTCTCTCTCTCTGACTGACTCTCTCTCTCTCTCTCACTGACTGACTCTCTCACTGACTGACTCTCTCTCACTGACTGACTCTGACTCTCTCTCTCACTGACTGACTCTGACTCTCTCTCACTGACTGACTCTCTCACTCTGTCTCACTGACTGACTAACTGACTGAATGACTGACTCACTGACTGACTGACTCTCTCTCTCTCACTGACTGACTCACTCTCTCAATCTCTCTCTCATTGACTGACTCTCTCACTGACTGACTGACTGACTCTCTCACTGACTTACTGGCTCTCTCACTGACTTACTGACTCTCTCACTGACTGACTAACTCTCTGACTCTCTCTCTCACTGACTGTCTGACTGGCTCTCTCACTGACTTACTGGCTCTCTCACTGACTTACTGGCTCTCTCACTGACTTACTGGCTCTCTCACTGACTTACTGACTCTCTCACTGACTGACTAACTCTCTGACTCTCTCTCTCACTGACTGACTGACTCTCTCACTCTCTCTCTCTCTCACTGACTGACTGAATGACTCTCTCACTGACTGACACCGACTCTCTCACTGTCTGACTCACTGACTGGCTGACTCTCTCACTGACTGACTCTATCACTCTCTCACTGACTGACTCACTGACTGACTCTCTCACTGACTGACTCACTGACTCTCAATCTCTCTCACTGACTGACTCTCTCACTGACTGACTGACTGACTTTCACTGACTGACTGACTCTCACTCTCTCTCACTGACTGACTCTCACTCTCTCTCTCACTGACTGACTCTCACTGACTGACTGACTCTCTCTCTCTCACTGACTGACTGACTCACTGACTGACTGACTCTCTCACTGACTGACTCTCTCACTCTCTCTCTCACTGACTTTCTCACTGTCTGACTCTAACTTTCTCACTGACTGACTCTCACTGTCTGACTCTCTCTCACTGACTGACTCTCTCTCTCTCACTGACTGACTCTGACTCTCTCTCTCACTCACTGACTCTCTCTCACTGACTGACTCTCTCACTCTGTCTCACTGACTGACTGAATGACTGACTCTTTCACTGACTGACTGATCTCTCACTCTCTCTCTCACTGACTGATTCACTCTCTCAATCTCTCTCTCACTGACTGACTGACTCTCTCTCTCTGACTGGCTGGCTCTCTCACTGACTGACTGACTGACTGGCTCTCTTATTGACTGACTGACTGGCTCTCTCACTGACTGACTGACTGACTCTCTCACTGACTCACTGACTCTCTCACTGACTGACTGACTCTCTCTCTCTCACTGGCTGACTGACTCACTCTCTCACTGACTCTCTGACTGACTCTCACTGACTGACTGACTCTCTCTCTCTCTGACTGGCTGGCTCTCTCACTGACTGACTGACTCTCTCTCTCTCTCACTGACTGACTGTCTGACTCTCCCTCACTGACTGACTCTCTGACTATCTCACCGACTGACTCTCTGACTCTTTCTCTCTCTCTCACTGACTGACTCTCTTTCACTAACTGACTCTCACTGACTGACTCTCTCACTCTATCTCACTGACTGACTCACTGACTGACTGTCTGACTCTCACTCTCTCACTGATTGACTGATTCTCTCAATCTCTCACTCACTGACTGACTTACTGACTCACTGACTGACTTACTGACTCTCACTCACTGACTGACTCTCACTGACTGACTGACTCTCTCTCTCTCTCTCACTGACTGACTCACTCTCTCTCTCTCACTGACTGACTGACTCTCTCACTGACTGACTGTCTGACTCTCTCTCACTGACTGACTCTCTGACTCTCTCACTGACTGACTCTGACTCTCTCACTGACTGACTCTGACTCTCTCACTGACTGACTCTCTGACTCTTTCTCTCTCTCTCACTGACTCTCTCTCACTAACTGACTCTCACTGACTGACTCTCTCACTCTGTCTCACTGACTGACTGACTCACTGACTGACTGTCTGACTCTCACTCTCTCACTGATTGACTGATTCTCTCAATCTCTCTCTCACTGACTGACTCTCTCACTCACTGACTGACTTACTGACTCTCTCACTGACTGACTGACTCTCACTGACTGACTGACTCACTGACTTACTGACTCTCTCACTCTCTCTCTCACTGACTGACTGACTCTCTCTCTCTCACTGACTGACTGACTCTCTCACTGACTGACTGACTCTCTCACTGACTGACTGACTCTCACACTCTCTCCCTGACTGACTGACTGACTCTCTCTCACTGACTAACTGACTCTCTCACTCTCTCTCTCACTGACTGACTGACTCTCTCAATCTCTCTCTCACTGACTGACTGACTCACTCTCTCACTGGCTTTCACTGACTCTCTGACTGACT
Source organism: Calotriton arnoldi (assembly GCA_963921515.1). NCBI lineage: Eukaryota > Metazoa > Chordata > Amphibia > Caudata > Salamandridae > Calotriton > Calotriton arnoldi. The sequence goes on from CAWUFW010000444.1 coordinate 2,268,915, forward strand.
GACTCTCTTACTCTCTCTCACTGACTGACTCTCTCTCTCACTGACTGACTGACTCTCTCACTGACTGACTGACTCTCTCACTGGCTGACTGACTGACTCTCTCACTCTCTCTCACCTACTGACTGTCTGACTCTCTCACTGACTGACTGTCTGACTCTCTCACTGACTGACTCTCACTGACTGACTTACTGACTCTCTCACTCTCTCTCTCACTGACTGTCTCACTCTCTCACTGTCTGACTCTCTCTCTCTCTCACTGACTGACTCTCTCTCTCTCACTGACTGACTCTCTCTCTCACAGACTCTCTCTCTCACAGACTCTCTCTCTCACAGACTGACTCTCTCACAGACTGACTCTCTCTCACTGACTGACTCTCTCTCACTGACTGACTTTCTCTCTCACTGACTGACTCTCTCTCACTGACTGACTCTCTCTCTCACTGACTGACTGACTCTCTCACTCTCTCTCACTAACTGACTAACTGACTCTCTCACTGACTGACTCTCTCACTGACTGACTGACTCTCTCACTGACTGACTGACTCTCTCACTGACTGACTCTCTCACTGACTGACTCTCTCACTGACTGACTGACTCTCTCACTGACTGACTGACTCTCTCACTGACTGACTGACTCACTGACTGACTGACTCACTGACTGACTGACTCACTGACTGACTGACTCTCTCACTGACTGACTGACTCTCTCACTGACTGACTGACTCTCTCACTGACTGACTGACTCTCTCACTGGCTGTCTCTCTCTCTCACTGACTGACTCTCTCTCACTGACTGACTCTCTCTCACTGACTGACTGACTCTCTCTCTCACTGACTGACTCTCACTCTCTCTCACTGACTGACTCTCTCACTGACTGACTCTCTCACTCTCTCTCACTCACTGACTGTCTGACTCTCTCACTGACTGACTGACTCTCTCACTGACTGACTGACTCACTGACTCTCTCACTCACTGACTGATTTACTGACTCTCTCACTCACTGACTGTCTCTCTGACTGGCTGACTGACTCTCTCTCTCTCTCTCTCACTGACTGACTCTCTCTCACTGACTGACTCTCTCTCACTGACTGACTGACTCTCTCACTGACTGACTCTCTCACTGACTCTCTCACTGACTGACTCTCTCACTGACTGACTCTCTCACTGACTCTCACTGACTCTCTGACTGACTGACTCTCTCTCACTGACTGACTCTCTCACTGACTGACTCTCTCACTGACTGACTGTCTCTCTCACTGACTGACTCACTCACTGACTGACTGACTCTCTCTCACTGACTGACTGACTGACTCTCTCACTGACTGACTCTCTCACTGACTGACTCTCTCACTGACTCTCACTGACTCTCTGACTGACTGACTCTCTCTCACTGACTGACTCTCTCACTGACTGACTCTCTCACTGACCGACTGACTGACTCTCTCACTGACTGACTGACTCTCTCACTCACTGACTGACTTACTGACTCTCTCACTGACTAACTGTCTCACTCTCTCTGTCTGACTCTCTCTCTCTCACTGACTGACTCTCTCTCTCTCACTGACTGACTCTCTCTCTCACTGACTGACTCTCTCTCTTTCTCACGGACTGACTCTCTCTCTCACTGACTCTCTCTCTCTCACTGACTCTCTCTCTCTCACTGACTGACTGACTCTCTCACTGACTGACTGACTCTCTCACTGACTGACTGACTCTCTCACTGACTGACTGACTCTCTCACTGACTCTCTGACTGACCGACTGACTCTCTCTCTCACTGACTGACTGACTAACTCTCTCTCTCAATGTCTGACTCTCTCTCTCTCACTGTCTGACTCTCTCTCTCTCTCACTGACTGACTCACTCTCACTCTCTCTCACTGACTGACTCGCACTGACTGTCTGACTCTCTCACTCTCTCTCTCACTGACTGACTGACTCTCTCACTCACTGACTGACTCTCTCACTGACTCTCTGACTAACTGACTCTCTCTCTCACTGACTGACTAACTGACTAACTGACTCTCTCACTGACTGACTGACTGTATCTCTCACTGACTGTTATACAAGTACTATTTCCCAACCTTCCCCCTCCTGTTATTTATGCCCCCCCATAACAACAAAAAACCATAACAAGCAACCATTGGGACAGGCAGATAGAAGTTGCCAGCATTGAAAGGACAAAGAAAAATCAAGACATTATTTATTGTTAATACTTTTTTAATATGGTCGTTCAGTTGTACATAATGCTTTCTTGGTCATATATGGTAACAAAAATGCTTCTGACACTTCTTTATTATAACTTTTCAGCATGCTGCAGGCTTCTGTACAGCACAGCTTAAAGACATAGGCAAAGTCAATATCTCTGGCTAAACACTTATAAGGTCCCAAAGGCGAGACCTATTGGCTGACTCTCTCACTGACTGACTGACTCTCTCACTGACTGACTCTCTCTCTCACTCTCTGTCTCACTGACTGACTCTCTCACTCTCTCACTGACTGACTCTCTGACTCTCTCTCACTGACTGACTCTCTCTCTCTCACTGACTGACTCTCTCACTGACTGACTCTCTGACTCTCTCTCTGAGTATGGTAAGAAGCTCAACGAGCTCATTTTTAAATATGATCTAGGTTACTGTAATGAGCTTGGTAATTCTCCCACTGAGGTGCATTGTACCTTTGACGGCACTATGGGCAAAAGTGTTATTGACTTCTTGCTCTTCCCAAACCGCTACTCATCTTACATAGACAATTTCACCTTACATGATTGTGCCCTAAGTGATCACTATCCCCAGAGCCTTTCGTTAAATCTAGGATCAGTAAATGAGCGGAGAGATTCTTGCCGTACTTATGCCACAGAGAATTTAGAGCTCACTTGTAACAACGGGTTTGCACTACGCTGGTCAATCCAACTGTCTTTTTAGAGAACTTAATTCAGAAACATAAAAGCGCCTTTAATGTATGTCTGGATAACACAAAGGAGGCTATCGATATTACAAAATCCTTCGAACAAATAACTGGCGCCATTAAGGCAGGGTTATTATCACGGCAGAAGGCAGGTTCAGAACACAGGAAGGGATGGTTCGACCACGCATGTAGCAAGACCCATAAAAAACTTATAGGAGCACTGAAGAAACACCCTAGAAACACGGAGGAGATTCAGTACTGGAGGCGGGAATATAGGCTCATTTTTAAAAAAGTAAGAAAACATTAAAAGAGGACATGTGGGAGAAATTGCACGAGGCTAGCAGTTGTAACGATAGCACGGCATTTTGGCGTGTGGTCAACTCCCCTTTCCTCATGAACTATGATACACCCAAAATTGAGATTGCTGTAACCGAGGAAGAGTGGGTAACACACATCTCTGCCCTTTATTCGTCTAATGCAACTAGTGCATCTTGTCTTCCGATATTAAGTGACGAGGCTGCCATACAGGTGTCTGTCCCGGCACCTGACTGGGCCGCTCTAAACTTTACTCTGGAAGAAGTTTCCCTTGCTATTAGATCTAGTAGGGGAAACAAAGCTCCTGGGCCAGATGGTGTCCCAATCGATTTATTCAAAGCTAATACCGATCTCTGGGCTCCCCTTCGTACTAAAATTTTTAGATCTTACCAATGTACGGGGCTACCTTTGACTTGGGCAGAGTCTCAAATTGTACCCATATTCAAAAAAGGTGACCGTAACTGCCCATCGCATTACAGACCGATCTCCTTACTTGACTCATTAGTAAAAGTGGTGGGTCGGATAATTTTAGTTAGGTTACAAAGCTGGGCTGACAGCAACAACAGGATCTCTGACTTACAATATGGATTCCGCCAGGGCATTGGCACTACTGAGCAAGCAATTAACTTGAACTTGTTACTGGGCAAGTATACACGCATTAAAGACAGTAATCTGTACACGGTATTCGTTGACTTGTCGTCAGCTTTTGACTGCGTTATCCATGAGAAATTATGGTCAGTGATGAGCACAATGGGTATCGATGGTGCAATTATTGCGCTCTTAAGACAACTGTACTCGAACAGCCACGCTAGGGTACGGTTTGGTATTAAAGGAGACTGTACCCGCCCATTCAGAATAGAAAAAGGGGTCCGCCAGGGGTGTGTGCTAGCCCGTTTTCTATTCAATCTTTACATAAACGATCTGGGTAACACTCTGGCTAGTTTGTGTGCGGATATGCCGCAAGTAAAACAGCGACCAATTGCGGTGTTACTTTACGCGGACGATGCCGTTCTTATGGCACGCACTCCTGTAGCTCTGCAACGTCTTCTTGATAAATTTACCCTGTTCATGGAAAATCTAGGGCTACGAATTAACACAAGCAAGACATTTGTTATGAAAATGGGTGGGGGGGGGACGAAATGCCGGAATATACATATAGGAAAGGAAATTTTACCCCAAACGCGAACATTTTCCTATCTGGGTATTTTATTTGATAGCGAAGGTACATGAAAAAGTGCAATTGAATCCAGAAGATTGCAATTTTTAAGATCGATTGCGGCACTTCGCAATTTTGCTAGGAAATTGGGGAACATACAACTTAAAGAAATGCTATCTATCTACTATGCAAAGTTTAGAACTATTGCAATGTATGGCTCGGACATCTGGGGTTATGCTAATGTTGAACCATTACAGACGGTGGAAAATGTTTTTTAAAAACCTTTTAGCACTTCCCTCGAGCTGCTCAAACTATGTATGTCAGTCAGAGCTGGGGACTAATTACCTGATAGACTTGGTAAGGACTCAACCACTCTTGCTATGGCACAAAATATGGACCTCGGAACATCTGGACTTGAATCGTGCCATAGTCAAGGACTGCTATGACTCTGAAATGGCCCTAAAGATCCCCTGGCTAAAGTTTATTAAGAATTCTTTGACAGATATGGGCCGATTGGAATTCTACGAGCATCCAGAATCCCTGTTAAACATCTTGAGGAAAGGATTAAAAATAGAGTCTCTAAACCATCAGGCGGATCTGCGATTATGCGTGGAATTGGGCAAAACAACTGTGAAACACAACCAAACGGTCCTGACTACTTTTTCCATGCAACCATACCTTTTTAATGTTCTTAATGCACAACATCGATTTGTTTTAACTCGTTTTAGACTAAACATCTTACACCGCTTGATAAGTTTCCCAAACCCCAATGACTGGTCAAAAGATTTACAACGTTGCCCATGTGATAATGTATCAAACCAATCAACCATGCACATCGCACTTTTTTGTAAATTCTATAAGGATCTGAGAAGTTTTTTTATTGTACCTTTAGTGAAATCACTAAATTTTAAACCATGCAGGCCGGCCTTTTTATACCCACAATTGCTCCCCAGTCTGTACACGTGTGTGGTACTTGCAAGATTTCTTAGGGCGACCCAAGCAAGAAGGAAAACAATAGTAGCAAAGTGTTAATTTATGATCTCTTGGCTGAAATGTGAACTGCACTTTTCATTCTCTGATACCAATGAATTTTATATGTATGTATTTGTTTTAAGAAATTTTAAGTGCATGTACTCTTTTATGATTCACTTTGAATCGAATAAAGATATTTTTATTGATTGATTGACTCTCTCACTCTCACTGACTGACTCTCTCTCACTGACTGACTCTCTCACTCTCTCACTGACTGACTCTCTCACTGACTGACTGACTCTCTCACTCTCTCTCTGACTGGCTGACTCTCTCACTCTCTCTCTCACTGACTGACTAACTAACTGACTCTCTCACTGACTGTTATACAGGTACTATTTCCCAACCTTCCCCCTCCTGTTATTTATGCCCCCCATAACAAAAAAAACCATAACAAGCAACCATTGGGACAGGCAGATAGAAGTTGCCAGCATTGAAAGGACAAAGAAAAATCAAGACATTATTTATTGTTAATACTTTTTAATATGGTCGTTCAGTTGTACATAATGCTTTCTTGGTCATATATGGTAACAAAAATGCTTCTGACACTTCTTTATTATAACTTTTCAGCATGCTGCAGACTTCTGTACAGCACAGCTTAAAGACATAGGCAAAGTCAATATCTCTGGCTAAACACTTATAAGGTCCCAAAGGCGAGACCTATTGGCTGACTCTCTCACTCTCTCACTAACTGACTGACTAACTGACTGACTCTCTCACTCTCTCTCTCTCTCTCGCTCTCTCTCTCTCTCTCTCACTAACTGACTGACTCTCTCACTGACTGACTGACTCTCTCACTGACTGACTCTCTCACTGACTGACTCTCTCTCTCACTCTCTGTCTCACTGACTGACTCTCTCACTCTCTCACTGACTGACTCTCTGTCTCTCTCACTGACTGACTCTCTCTCTGAGTATGGTAAGAAGCTCAACGAGCTCATTTTTAAATATGATCTAGGTTACTGTAATGAGCTTTGTAAATCTCCCACTGAGGTGCATTGTACCTTTGACGGCACTATGGGCAAAAGTGTTATTGACTTCTTGCTCTTCCCAAACCGCTACTCATCTTACATAGACAATTTCACCTTACATGATTGTGCCCTAAGTGATCACTATCCCCAGAGCCTTTCGTTAAATCTAGGATCAGTAAATGAGCGGAGAGATTCTTGCCGTACTTATGCCGCAGAGAATTTAGAGCTCACTTGTAACAACGGGTTTGCACTACGCTGGTCGATGGTCAATCCAACTGTCTTTTTAGAGAACTTAATTCAGAAACATAAAAGCGCCTTTAATGTATGTCTGGATAACACAAAGGAGGCTATCGGTATTACAAAATCCTTCGAACAAATAACTGGTGCCATTAAGGCAGGGTTATTATCACAGCAGAAGGCAGGTTCAGAACACAAGAAGGGATGGTTCGACCACGCATGTAGCAAGACCCATAAAAAACTTATAGGAGCACTGAAGAAACACCCTAGAAACACGGAGGAGATTCAGTACTGGAGGCGGGAATATAGGCTCATTTTTAAAAAAGTAAGAAAACATTAAAAGAGGACATGTGGGAGAAATTGCACGAGGCTAGCAGTTGTAACGATAGCACGGCATTTTGGCGTGTGGTCAACTCCCCTTTCCTCATGAACTATGATACACCCAAAATTGAGATTGCTGTAACCGAGGAAGAGTGGGTAACACACATCTATGCCCTTTATTCGTCTAATGCAACTAGTGCACCTTGTCTTCCGATATTAAGTGACGAGGCTGCCATACAGGTGTCTGCCCCGGCACCTGACTGGGCCGCTCTAAACTTTACTCTGGAAGAAGTTTCCCTTGCTATTAGATCTAGTAGGGGAAACAAAGCTCCTGGGCCAGATGGTGTCCCAATCGATTTATTCAAAGCTAATACCGATCTCTGGGCTCCCCTTCTTACTAACGTTTTTAGATCTTACCAATGTACGGGGCTACCTTTGACTTGGGCAGAGTCTCAAATTGTACCCATATTCAAAAAAGGTGACCGTAACTGCCCATCGCATTACAGACCGATCTCCTTACTTGACTCATTAGTAAAGGTGCTGGGTCGGATAATTTTAGTTAGGTTACAAAGCTGGGCTGACAGCAACAACAGGATCTCTGACTTACAATATGGATTCCGCCAGGGCATTGGCACTACTGAGCAAGCAATTAACTTGAACTTGTTACTGGGCAAGTATACACGCATTAAAGACAGTAATCTGTACACGGTATTCGTTGACTTGTCGTCAGCTTTTGACTGCGTTATCCATGAGAAATTATGGTCAGTGATGAGCACAATGGGTATCGACGGTGCAATTATTGCCCTCTTAAGACAACTGTACTCGAACAGCCACGCTAGGGTACGGTTTGGCATTAAAGGAGACTGTACCCGCCCATTCAGAATAGAAAAAGGGGTCCGTCGGGTGTGTGCTAGCCCCTTTTCTATTCAATCTTTACATAAACGATCTGGGTAACAATCTGGCTAGTTTGTGTGCGGATATGCCGCAAGTAAAACAGCGACCAATTCCGGTGTTACTTTACGCGGACGATGCCGTTCTTATGGCACGCACTCCTGTAGCTCTGCAACGTCTTCTTGATAAATTTACCCTGTTCATGGAAAATCTAGGGCTGCGAATTAACACAAGCAGGACATTTGTTATGAAAATGGGTGGGGGGGGGACGAAATGCCGGAATATACATTTAGGAAAGGAAATTTTACCCCAAACGCGAACATTTTCCTATCTGGGTATTTTATTTGATAGCGAAGGTACATGGAAAAGTGCAATTGAATCCAGAAGATTGCAATTTTTAAGATCGATTGCGGCACTTCGCAATTTTGCTAGGAAATTGGGGAACATACAACTTAAAGAAATGCTATCTATCTACTATGCAAAGTTTAGAACTATTGCAATGTATGGCTCGGACATCTGGGGTTATGCTAACGTTGAACCATTACAGACGGTGGAAAATATGTTTTTTAAAAACCTTTTAGCACTTCCCTCGAGCTGCTCAAACTATGTATGTCACTCAGAGCTGGGTACTAATTACCTGATAGACTTGGTAAGGACTCAACCACTCTTGCTATGGCACAAAATATGGACCTCGGAACATATGGACTTGAATCGTGCCATAGTCAAGGACTGCTATGACTCTGAAATGGCCCTAAAGATCCCCTGGCTAAAGTTTATTAAGAATTCTTTGACAGATATGGGCCGTTTGGAATTCTACGAGCATCCAGAATCCCTGTTAAACATCTCGAGGAAAGGATTAAAAATAGAGTCTCTAAACCATCTGACGGATCTGCGATTATGCGTGGAATTGGGCAAAACAACTGTGAAACACAACCAAACGGTCCTGACTACTTTTTCCATGCAACCATACCTTTTTAATGTTCTTAATGCACAACATCGATTTGTTTTAACTCGTTTTAGACTAAACATCTTCCACTGCTTGATAAGTTTCCCAAACCCCAATGACTGGTCAAAAGATTTACAACGTTGCCCATGTGATAATGTATCAAACCAATCAACCATGCACATCGCACTTTTTTGTAAATTCTATAAGGATCTGAGAAGTTTTTTTATTGTACCGTTAGTGAAATCACTAAATTTTAAACAATGCAGGCCGGCCTTTTTATACCTACAATTGCTCCCCAGTCTGTACACGTGTGTGGTACTTGCAAGATTTCTTAGGGCGACCCAAGCAAGAAGGAAAACAATAGTAGCAAAGTGTTGATTTATGATCTCTTGGCTGAAATGTGAACTGCACTTTTCATTCTCTGATGCCAATGAATTTTATATGTATGTATTTGTTTTAAGAAATTTTAAGTGCATGTACTCTTTTATGATTCACTTTGAATCGAATAAAGATATTTGATTGATTGATTGACTCTCTCACTCTCACTGACTGACTCTCTCTCACTGACTGACTCTCTCACTGACTGACTCTCTCTCACTGACTGACTCTCTCTCTCACTGACTGACTCTCTCACTGACTGACTGACTCTCTCACTGACTGACTGACTCTCTCACTGACTGACTGACTCTCTCACTGACTGACTGACTCTCTCACTGACTCTCTGACTGAGTGACTCTCACTCTCTCTCTCACTGACTGACTAACTGACTCTCTCACTGACTGTTATACAGGTACTATTTCCCAACCTTCCCCCTCCTGTTATTTATGCCCCCCCATAACAAAAAAAACCATAACAAGCAACCATTGGGACAGGCAGATAGAAGTTGCCAGCATTGAAAGGACAAATAAAAACTCAAGACATTATTTATTGTTAATACTTTTTTAATATGGTCGTTCAGTTGTACATAATGCTTTCTTGGTCATATATAAGGTAACAAAAATGCTTCTGACACTTCTTTATTATAACTTTTCAGCATGCTGCAGACTTCTGTACAGCACAGCTTAAAGACATAGGCAAAGTCAATCTCTGGCTAAACACTTATAAGGTCCCAAAAGGCGAGACCTATTGGCTATGCCAATGCTTGTTTTTAAATTATATTTACTTTTTATATTAAAGTAATATTATATATATAGACATGCTTAAAAAGTCGATAATTTAATGTAACATTTTTTCCTGTGGGGTCCTATTCAAAGTCTGTGACTCCATTATTTTCTATGGAGGGTGTTCCCGTATCAATGGCTGGCCATGTGTGGTGCTCGACTTACTATTGCTCCTTTGTGGCTGTGGTAACTTTAAGCCATAAATTTGGGTCCAGCCCAGTTTCAGGAGGGCGAGACATGTAAGTCTACATGCGTGATTAACTTTACACTTGTAAATGGTGAATAGCCAAAAGTAGTAAAGTTACTCAAACATTTGAGTAACCTTTCATGTGTAACTTACTCACCAGTGCTAGCTACCTTTGTGAATAACCCTAAATGTGTTTACCCAAACTTTATAAGATTATCAGTGGTACTTCAGAATCCATTGTGAAATAATTCCATAATTATACTTACAGTATACATTTTTAATATGATAAAACTGAACAGCTATTTAAAAAAATAACTTAAACAACAAAAGTGCATATGCCACTCAACACCCAGCTTGACTCCTTGTTTATCTGATTGTGAACATGAGCTCTCCAGAATCAACTGTCTCACTTCATGTGTCACTGCTGGACCTAATCCTACTTTGATTTCTTTGTTTCTTTACTTAGTTGTTTTTCTTCCACTTCCTTGCTTTTCATATACCATCCGCAACATGTTTAATATCTCTGAGCCTGGGCTACCGGGACTTTATTTTTGTTTACCCATCACAAAGTTCTTTTATGCGTGGTCCCACCCTTGCCAAGTTGTCTGATTGGGCCTAGGTAATGTTGCGTAGTTACAGCTACTTGAAGTGTGTCTCGCAGAGCCACTCTTGGAAACTCGTTACATAATATTTGTGTTCAAACTTGACTTGCAAAGGAATGGTACTTTGTGAGGTGGAGCACCTGGACATGCGGAGAAGAAGGTGGAGGACACATATCCATACTGCTCCGGGTAAGTGCACACGTCCAAGTGTTAGGTTATTTGCATGGCCTCAAAAACTTGTTGGTCAGCTTGCCTGACAAGTTGAATTCCTCTCTTCCTCTGCTTTGAGTGTCCCTTACTCAAGTTTTCAACCTCACTGTTCTGCCTATAAGTGTAACAGTTTGGATGTTCCCTTCAGTAATGTAATGTCTAGTGGTCTCCGCAGCTTCCTGTGGTCCTGCTACCATCTGTCCAAATTGTCGTCGATGAAGTATTGGTACATGGTTGATGAAGAAACAAATCTGATAGAGACATCTAGCCACAGATTCCGTAACTTTTGAATTCTCCCCAGGCGCCAGTCTAGATCTGGAAATTTTTCAGCAGTACCTCTGCACGCCGGGGGACGGCGTTGTACGGCTCTGCAATAGCGTCGACTCGGGTCATGACATCGGTGGAGTCATATAAGTCCCCTCCGGCGCGCGGATGTCAGTTTCTTCTTTTCCGCAGACCCTCCTCCAGGGGGGTATAGCTATGGTATTTAATTCAAAAGTTAAGGAATCTGCGGCTAGATGTCTCTATCGGATGTAAAAGTTACTTACCTTCGGTAACATGATATCTGGTAGAGGCAAAGTCTAGCTGCAGATTCATTAACTCCCTGCCCATCCTCCCCACTCTGCGAATGACCTATGAGGTAAGGGTTATACCCTTTTTCAGTACTGGTTTTTATACCGGTGATCACTATCTCAACTATTGCTGGAACTCAACAAACTACTTGGCCTGGCCACATAGGTTTTGTTGAGAAGTTGCTATACTGTCCATTTCCAAATGTGTGTGGTTGTTTTCTCTTTCACACTGGATTAGACACCAGTGGGCAGTACTGATTTATTTTTTCTTCTGAAAGTCTTTGTTTGGTATCTTCATACTTTGTATTGGCACTTTTAATATGTTACGTATTGTTGTGATTCAACAAACAGCTTGGTGTTGTTTTTATAGATTTTGTTTTGCTATTACCATGCCATTCATTACTGTTGATGAATGAACTATAGAGTGTAAGACTTTCTTCCCTAGCATGATGGTTATTCCGCAGGGTGTAGGGTTTCACATAGCCCTGTGCTTCGTTGACTCTTCTGGGGTTTTCCTTAAAATCCATGTCTGGTATTAACATACCATTTGATGTTTCTTCTATATTAATGTTTCAAAGATTTTTGATCTTTTTGGCACACTGCTTCAACAACCAGTTTCTATAGTGGTTCCGCGGTCTGGTGCGGGGGGTTTCACAGAAGAAACTGGCGTGCGCGCCGGAGGGGATTTATATGGCTCCACTGACATCATGACCGGAGTCGACGTCATTGCGGAGCCGTAAGACGCCGTCCCCCGGCACTACAACTATTTCTACTAGAAAGCAAATTCAGAGCTGCTGTTCAAGCCCTTGTACTCTTCCATCTGGATAGTGGCCATGCCCTTCTTCATGGCTTCATAGACTCCCAGACTCCACACTTGCTCTCCGAGGGGCATTCTACAAGCCACAGCATGCTTGATCGGCTGAAGAAGTGCAAGAAAGAAAAAAACATGTTAACAGATCCATCTTTGCACACAGCATCTGGAACCACTAGCCCTAATCCATCAGGACCTTCCCAACCACCTCAGCCCTGCTCCAATTTAGGAAAAGGTTGAAGATGCCCCTCTTTAAAGAAGACTACATTGGAACAAAATAGTAGTCCACTTCCACTCTCACTATCAACCTACCCCTCCAATCACTTGGGTAGCTTTGCTTAAAGGTAAAAAGTGCTTTGCTGTCTTTTGGCTAGCATCGCAATATACAAATACTGCATACATACATCACACGCAGACCGTTCTATAGAACCCTAACCTAGAAGAAAGGATCCCCTACCACAAGACATAAGATATATGGAAAATAACATAGGACCTCTGCACAAACTGTACAGGCAGGAATCCTTCAGGTTACAGATTTTACAGGTTCAGTCCTCACAGAAAACCCTCTGGCTACAAGGAATATATAGGTTCAGGCATCAGAGCAGTACAGTTTTTGTAGATATCTCAGACTCTTTCCCTCAAGGTAAAGATCTTGTACAGGTGAAGCCCCACTTCCCAAATGCAAGAACTATCGATCAGAGTGCACATATCCCATGAGTTTCAAACAGTAAAGCTACCCTCTGAGGTCACAGAGATCTTACATGCTCAGGTGTAGTATTCCTATGTTACAGAGATCACCTAGGCTTTTGCCTCAGACCAAAGCTATTCCTCCTGTTTCAAAGATCTTTCAGCCAAGCTTTCCACAGTAAACCTACTCCTTGAGGTTCATATTTCAGGCTTAAGTCTTCAACCGAAGAACTATCTCTCAGGTTGCAAAGATCTGATAGGCACAGACTTTGGGTAGCAGTGCTATCTATTGGTCTTATCTTACAGCATCAGGCGTCTACAGGGCATCTGTTCTCAGGTTGCACAGTTTTTAGAGATGCACACATCTGATAGCAGAGTTGTCACTCATGATACAGAGATCCTACCAGCCGTTGCTCTGACAATAGAGACATCCTTCAGGTTACTAACCTGGGAAAATACCTAGCCTCCTGGGAGATAGATGTTTAAGTGACTGTCACATTCTGGATTGAAAGCATTTTAAGGCAATATAAATGTGTCACCTTGCATCTGGTCTTATAACAAGGCATGCCTAGAGGTAAACGAATCCGAGGCAAAAGTGTTTCAAGTTGCATTTATGAGTGGACTGTATTGTTGAACACTGCTTTCTAATGAAAGAGATACACTATGGAGAAAGGGAATTATTTTATTTTTTGGTATCTTTCTTTGACATTTTGCATTCAGGCTCAACAGTTCAGGCTTTCTTTACCCACAAAACATATAGAGAACAGAACCACGTCTTATCCAGGGCCTGAAAAAATATGATTACATCAACCTCATCCTGATTGAACTACATCAGTTTCCCTTGTGGACCCACGCCATGTTAAACAGCTGCATCATTTACAATGTCATCACGACCAGCATAACTTTGTTTTAGGTGGAGTCGGGGGGGACCTTTTTATTAGGTCTCGCCTACGCAGCGCACATGCGCTGCTTGGAGGACCTTTAGCCGTCGCTCTGCTCTTTTTGGAAGCACACACTCGTGCTTGTGGCGGCATCCACCTTGCGGGAGCGAGCAGGGGCGCGCATGCTAATTGACAACATATGTCTCTCGCGCCGCTGCTGCTCGCTCCCGCAAGGCGCATGGCAGCACAAGCACGAGTGCTTGTCCCTCACGCTTGTTTTGATGAACTTTCACGCGCGCGCTTGTTCCCTTTTCTATTCATTCTCCTATCTGTCTTCCCTTCTTCACAATTGTCTTTCATGCTTTCTACTTTTCTGCCTTCACTGCTTGTGTAACTACCACCCTCTTCTTCAGTCTATTTATTACCTTTACTCACTCTTCCTTTAATATCTTTACATAGCCTGGGCAAAATTTTAAATATGTTGGTGAAATTCCAGAAATTTTCGACTTTTGCGTTACGTGAAAGGTCACTTTCTACTTTTTTTTGTAACTTTTTTTGAGCGAGCGGTCAACTTGTTTAAAAAAAAATAAAAAATCTCCTGAGATACCAGCAGGGGACTGATTCGCACTGAAAGTATGTTGCTGAGAGAGGTGTTTTCTTAAGTGCGAGGTGTGCATTTGCAAAAATAAAGCCACATAAGGTACCAGCAAATAGCATTTTACTCTAAACTGTCATGGAATTTCACAAACTTTAATTAAAAAAAGCTGCGATTTTGCAGACCCCTGCTTCCACCCATTGTGCTTTCTTTGTTCACATTCTTGTCCTTTCTTTCGTCCCTGCTTCTTTTACCCACGCCCTCTTGAGGCCTTTTTCTGTTCTTCCCGTTGTGTCAGTGCTCCTCTTTCCCGGTTTCTACTCCTCGATTCCCCCATCTAACCATCTTTCTAGCCTCTCTGCTTGCCCTTGTCTTTCCCGTCTGCCTATCTCACCCCAGCCACTGTTCCTTCTCCCTCTCCCCATAACTAAACTTCTTTCCCTTTACCCAAACTCTCCCCTCCCCCATCTCACCCTCACCCCTCTCTATCAGTCACCCCAGGCCTCAGATCAGCAATTCAAATTGGTGGAAAGGTTTGCCTCCCCGATAGCCTTTGCGATGGCTCTTAACATTATTAGAGCAGATGCCACACGCCCCCCCCCCCCGAGGCCGATAATAATACAAACCAGTATTGATCTGACTATGACCTTCCTTTCCCCCTTCCAGTATATTGTACTCTTTCCATCCGTCCATCCCCCGTTGCTGGAGCAGGGGCGCAGCTACAATTGGTGCAGCAGGTGCAGTGACACCGGGACCCATTGAACCTTGATAAATGTTGCATTTTACTGCCACATCAGCAAAGGGAGCAATCATGTTCCTTGCATGCACCAGGGCCAATGGCATCCTTCTACACCACTGCTTCGGAGAGAGCGATTTTACTCTTGGAGTCTCTTCCGAGTCTTTCTCCTTGATATCATTGTCCTCCTCGGCGGTCTCTCCATCTCTGGATTGCATGATCTCTTTTTAACCCTCTCGGTTTTTCACTTAACAGTATTCATTGCTATTCTGAGTGAGGCTGGTGTTATTACTCTACTGAGTGGTCTCACGGCTAGACTGCCGACTTTGGAGCCGGAAAACCAAGGTTCGAGCCTCAGGGCAAATCACTTAATGTCCCGTGCCTACCAAAACAAGCATTGGCATAACCAATAGCTCTCGCCTTTGGGACCTTATAAGTGTTTAGCCATGCAACACTTGATGTTGTTGCACCAAGGATATTGTGCTGGATAACTAAACACTTATAAGGTCCCAAAGGCGAGACCTATTGGCTATGCCAATGCTTGTTAAGTTTTGACATCTAAAACACCACTGCTGTGGTAATGGAAAACAAAAGATTGATCTACAACAGAACCACTGTTCGAAGCGGGCTAATTCAGTCATTGTCCCAACATTGCCATTTCCCGAGACACATATATATAAATACCTGAGTATGCAAATGTGAATGTAATTCGGCAGGTGCACTCCCCTGCAGGAAAGTACACTTGAAAGGCCCACTTTACTCCATGACCCTGACGTTCCCCGCACCTCAGCCCAAACCCTCTGCCAGGGCTCCTCATAAGCCAGTGTCCTCTGTCACTTGCCATGGGCCCTAGATATTATTGAATTTTTGGGGGCATCCCTGTGCCTGGGGCACCAGTTTCTCGGCCCTCATGCATCAGTCCATGACACTTCCCCATCTCCTGATTAGGTCTCGCCAAGCCACCATCAAGGCCACATTACCAAAGAGGAGCATGTAGTGAACCAGAGTCTGGTCTCCCCAAACTCCCAAGGCCACCAGTCCAGGGTGAGGTCTATTGTTATGCCCAGAGTTGCCGAGATGAAGCCTCCCAACCATTCCCAGAAGCCCAGGATCTTCGGCCATCCTCAAATTGTGTGTAGTAGTGTACCTATTTGTCCACATCCCCACACACAGAGGTCAGTCTCCGATATACTCATTTGAAACAACCTGGTCCTGGTGAAGTATGCCTGGTGAAATATCTTCAATTGAATCAGCTGAAATCCAGCCTGTATTACCACCTTGCGGGGTAGTGGCATGCTGCACCCCAGTCCTCGTCCTCTAACCTACCCATGTCTTTCTCCCATTTGCCCCTAAGACAGTCAAGAGTGAGGAGACTGTTGTGCAGCATATTCGTGACACCACATGGCTGGTCAGGGAGGCCCCAAGGACTCTATATTCCAGCGGGGTCTCTTCTGGGATCTCGTCCAGTATCTCCCCATAACTTTGTAAGATAAATGCCAGTGGCAGTTATGGGCTTCCTGCAATTTAATATTGTTCTTGCAGTTCAGAAAATGGTATAATTTTACCATGGCGCCAGACATCCCGACCTTTGATATGCCCGGTAGGTCCCATTTCTTGTGCCCTTCTATTGCCCTTACCTTAGACAGGATATCGGAGTCCCATAACGGGGTTTCCTGTGTCACTTTACCTTTCAACCATAGGGCACTAGTTGCCATATTTTGGATGGTAGGCTCAGATGTGAACTTCTGGGAGGGATTTAAGGCATTCATAAGGGGGTCACCTGCTTGCGCATGTATCATTGCAGAGGAAAGAGAGAGGCAGGAAAGTTGGGTAGATGGAATTCGCACTGACGAAGTGGGAGGAGGAATATGTGGCTGCCTCCTCCCTGAGTCTTGCACACAGGATTGAGGGGTTT
This sequence comes from Calotriton arnoldi, assembly GCA_963921515.1. Taxonomy (NCBI): domain Eukaryota; kingdom Metazoa; phylum Chordata; class Amphibia; order Caudata; family Salamandridae; genus Calotriton; species Calotriton arnoldi. The sequence goes on from CAWUFW010000444.1 coordinate 2,286,041, forward strand.
AGGGCCGACTTGCGGGCACACCGCCAACAATAGGCAAGGGCAAAGTTCTGGTAACAACAGGGCCGACTGTATGAGACGAGATGGGGAAGCTCTTGGCCTGGCTGTCGCATAAAGAGGAGGTGCATCCTGGGTGTCGGCAGTCAGGTCTCTTGCGGGTGATGTGGGCAAGATGCCAGTGGCGATTGCGTAAGCCTTTGACTCCTACCTGGAGGAGCTACACCGATCCCTGGACGGATGGGAGGTGGAGAACCTGAGAGATTTTGAGGCAGACATCCCAGCTCCAACGCTGCTCGTTAACCACCAGCAATTGCCCACCAGGGGCCGAATTATGCAAAGTGCCCTGGGGTCGCAACGAGCATGTGCGCCTGCCTTGCCTGCCCCCGGGGCACTTTGGTATTAAAGAAAGGGCTGCAGATGCTTGTGCCTCCAGGATTGTTGCAGTGTGAGCCTCCAGCCCGCGATCCTCTCCCGAATGGACACGGTCTCTGACCCCCACCCTCGGAGGAGCCATTGCTAGCCCCAATTTCTGCATCTTAGGTCTCACCATGGCAGGACAGGGGACCAGCAGCTCCAGGTGGTCTTCACCGTTGCCTCCCCTAGACCAGACTCTGCCCCCCTCCATCAAGGTTATCTTAGTTCGCTCACTGGGCCTCAGACCCGCCGCCCATCCCAAACTCTGCCATTGGGCACTCTTCGGTCTCTTGCGCACCCCCAAGGTGCAGGGAACCCTGTCAGACAGTGTCTGCCTCTGTGCTGGGCCAAGCATCACAGGAGAAAGGTCTCCTTGGGGCCCATTGCCTGAGCTCTTCTCCGATGCAACCAGCTCCATTCACGGTTGGCCACGCCTCTAGCAACCCCTTTTCATCGCTGGTGATTCTTGTCCACTCAGCCAGGGTTCCATAAGACTGCAGAGTGTAAAAAGAAAAAACAATCAAGGCAGCAGCTCTTTTTACTCTCAGCACCCAGGATCTAGAACAACATCTCAAAATCCATCAGGACCGCCCAGCATTGCTTAAATTTAGGAAAGAGTTAACGATGCACCTATTTAAAGGACACTACATTACAATACATTAACAGTCTACAAACTAGCCACCTCTCCTACCGATTTTATGCTGGTCTTTGACCATGTACAGAACTCTGCTGCTTTTTTTGCGCTACAGAAATACCACTTGCATACCACATACAACCCCGTTTACACACAGAATAGGCACAATACAAGCAGTAGATAATGTCTATTACCCTAAATTTGGGATCACAGGAAGGCTTGAGCCTTTTTGCTAGAGAACTGGTTTCTCATAAATTCAGACCTCCTGGGCCAGAACTGGGGGAGCCACGCAAGAAATGGAGGAGAAAGAGGATCAAAAAGGATCGTGAAAGAGCAAGGTGAATTGGGAAATCAGGAAGAATGAAGGGTCAGCTCTTAGTATGTTGTAGCAGGTCGTGGCCACAGGCACTCATTTTTGAGAACTTGGACATTCATAGATGTTTACCCAGAGCGAAAGGCTGAAAAATGAGAAATAAAGAGGAAGAAAAAGATAGGACAACTGTGTCAAAGGAAAAATCCAGGGATGAAAAAGAAACTGGAAGAGCAGGATCAAGAGCTAGGAAGCCTGCGGTGGTGAAAGGGAGAGGCATGAGATGCAATCAAGACTAGGCAGCATTAGCAATCCGTAACTTTTACATTTGTCAGAAATGGTGTCACGAGTCTAAGAAAACCTTTGGACCCCTGTGCAGCTTACATTGTTTTTTTTTTTTTTAAATAAATCAAGCACTGAATAAGGGGGTAGGAGAGAGATAAACTGAGAAGGCAGGAGAGAGACAGGAACTCAACAGGAGAGAAAACAGTAGTTGAAACATAGATGGAAAGTCTGGCGCTCCACGCGGAAAGACCCGAAGAAGTGAGATGGATGCAATGAAAGAGATGGGTTAGAGAGAGAGTGGAGGATAGTGGTACGTGCTGCCAGAAAATGGAGGGCTGGACAGGATGGGTTGAGATTCAAAAAACAGAGAAGTAGGAGAACAAACAGGAATGGCAGCGACTAAACAGAGTTATGAAGCCAGACGAGAGCACCCCACGTGTCTGCAGTACAGTCACGATGTCACCTACGAAACTCTCTTAATAATGCAAACAAACACAATGTCCAGGTGCCGAATTTTTTGTACCAATTCAAACATAAAGGACCAAACATTTCATTTTGAATGGCCCTTGTGTTTTATCTCACTATTCTTCTGTTTGCATTATTAAGGGAGGCCCAGTCTGTAGCTGCTGGTAAGGGCCCAACCCCCTCTTTTTTGTATCACCTACGAAACTCTAGCATTCTGAATACTGCGACCATAAGGCGTCCGCGTGCTGAATGTAGATCAACAAAAATGGCTGAAGCTGGGGAGAATGTATAAGCAAGATTAGAAACGGATCTGGGATACGAAGAAAACCAAAAAACAATCTTCCTCCTTCCCCTAAATATTCAGAGGATGAATGGATAAGTTTGAAAAGAGCATATTACCCAAACATCTGACTTCAGTAACAAGGCACCAGTTCATTCTGTTCCTTCTTCACAATATGGTGCATAGTTAGGGTTGCCACCAGGCTGGTTTTATACCGGCATGCCTGCTATTTTAATGTCCCTGCTGGCATAAAAATTAGAAAAATCACGTAAAGCCGGTATTTTTCCAGCTTATGAGTACATACTTTAAACAGTATATGTTAGAAAAAAACACTTTAAAATGTGCTCTACAACAGCCCTAGTGACCCCTCTCTGACAATTAAAGACCGAAAGGCCATGTTCAAAATCAATACAGACGACTCCATCCAAAGTTCCACTTAAGAATCATGCCCGGGCCTTTGCAGAATCTTAAAAGGTGGCACCCGTATCCACAGTCCTCTTTTTCTGCCAGTGGTGCGTGCAGAGAGGACATCGAAACTAGAAGGAGCTGCTTCCGGCTTGGGCTGGCGGCAGGTCACGACCCAGCCTGTCAACAGCGCTGCTGGTGGAGGGGTTAGTGTTGCAGGTGCCGTGCGCCTCTGGTGCAAAGCAGAGGCGGAGGGGCACACATTCCTGTCGGGTACCTGGAGCAGTGGCGGCTGCCCCAAAACTCAAGTGGAGGGGTGAGGGTACGGGGACTGGGGGAATAATAATTTTAAAAAACGTACCTGTCCTGCCCCTGACGGTGCCGGCCGCCTCAATGCTCCTCTTCTGCTCCTGATGGTGTCACAGCAGTCCCTGGGACACCAGCACATGCTCCCCATCCAATCCTGGCGCTGCTCTCATGCTATACCTAGCATGAGAGCAGCGCCAGGATTGGTCTGAGCGACCTGGTTTGCCGCTCGGACAATGCCTGAGAGTATGTGCTGTTTCTCCAACCTGGCTGTGCAAAACAGCTTGGTTGGAGAAACATAATTGCGCATGTCTGTTTTACTGGCCTAAGATGGCCGGCCAAAGCGACATATGCACTTTACAGTGCACCTACCACTCCTACTCCCCGCCATGGCCTGGCCTGGCTTGGCCCCGCCCAAGACTCCCTGGCTCAGTCAGTCAGCGGAGAAAAAAAATGATAATATTGTTTTATTATCAGTTTATTTTTTGCTGACTGACTCAATGGGGAGACGACGCTCCACCACCATTACGGAGGAGCCACCCCTGAGAGAGGAAAGGGCGGTGGATCTCAGTCGCGATCCTTTCAATGGGGGACCTTGTTTTCCAAAGTGGACGGTAGACCGACATGTCTGTAGGCCCGTTTAGGCTCGTACGAGGGCGGGGTTGAAGGGGCGGGTCTACCTTAAGGAGCCGCGCGATTCCTACGCATTGGGCCTGTGACAGGCGACGTCAGGAGGGCCCCTGGGGGGGGGGGGGTAGGAGGTGGAAGGATGGGGGAGATGGGAGTATGGAAAGGTTTTCTGTGACGATATAGGCACGGGGAAAAGGGTTTTTTAGGCTGGGGTGTGGGAAGAATGGTGAAGGAGGGAAAGGGGACATGAATCTTACAGGTCTTCCCCCTCTTGCCACCAATCACCACTGCCTCATGCCCCCTCCTCGCTTTCCCCAGCTTCGTTGACACACGCTCCACTTTCCCCGAACGCTGTAGCCGACATAAAACAACTCAAAACCCCCCCAATCGCCATTGCCCGGGCACACCTCCCCATCCTCAAGTACGCCTCAAGCGCCGACGCTGCTCCTCTCGAAAACGGTGTGCCCCGTTTTTCCCACCCCAACATGCCAGGCCCTAACAGCCTGTCACCACAGCCAATGCCCCCTTGCCTGCTGCCCCACAGCGACCATCTAATCACATCTCCTATTTCTTGCACTACCATACTCCCAGAGTCCTTGCAATTTGCCATATTGTAAGTGTCTTTACGACACGACCACTGTGTGCTGGCTCCCTGTCCCATACGTTCTCACCCGTCCCCACACATAACCTACCTCACATGTTCCTGTTGGCACACCACTTTGCACCTGGCAAACAACGTCCCCTCCCAACCTCTGCGGGCACCCTTGCACTCTGCCGCACGTCTCCCACACCCAACTGTACGCCCCACGGAAACCCCCTCTGCGGTCCCACAACTCGCACCGGCCGGGCCCGGGCATCTGTCCTCAGTTTCCCCGGTATCTCCTCACCGCGTACCCTTCGAGTAGCTCTCCCCAACTCATTATTTGTTGCCTCATAGCTTCCCTTCTATCCCGCCCTTTTCTCGCGTGTCTTCCCGCCCCTATAGCGAAACTGCATCACGCAACCACAATCCTTTTTGTAAAATATCACCCTCTACGACCCAGGAAACCACCTCGTACCCTACCGTATCTTGCCGCGCCAAGGCCCCTCCCCCTGTTTTAGTTCTCCAAAGCAGTGCCCGCCGCTTCCCCGGACTGTCAGCTCACCGTCTGTCGCACCCTCTTGCCCTCCGTTACTGCGATGCCACCCCAGGCCCCTACTGTTCACTCGGACCAAAAACCCCCGCCCAGTATCCTACCCGGTATTCAACAAAATTACCCGTACCTGTCCTGCCCCCAGGCAAGTCCTCGCCTATATAAGGCTGCCCCCCATCATGCCGCGCAACGCTTGCGCCCCAGGAACTGCGACCCATGGAGCCCCACCGCTCTTCGTGACCCCGGCCCCCACCAAATGGGCAACGCTCAAGAGTCAAGCCCGCCCCGTGCATTGGGAAGCTGTGATGCAAAGCCCTCTTGCTGATCACCATTTCCCTTCCTCTGCACTTTCGCCCCTTCTGACAGCCTTCCTCGTACCCCGAGACACTCCCCCCTTCCCCCGGGGACTTCCACTACACCCAGTCCTCAGCAACGTCTCTCCGTGACCCCTTTCCCCATCCTCTGCGTAGACTCGTCCATCCCGACCCACTTCAGATCACACCCACTTTTTTGCCGTAGCACCGGCTTCCTCCTGGGAGTCGTCAAGCACCATGGACCCATGGCCTCCAACTAACCGGAGGGCCCTCCTGGGCCCTGACTACCTTTCCCTGGGCTTCCCCCCTTCCTACCAAGGTACCCAGCTTGACCTCGTGAATGGAGGACACTCCTTCCCGTGTGCCGTCCCCCCTAACTTCATTGGTTAACCGACACGGGTGCCTACACCAGTCTCCCATGTCCCCGAAATGACCTGCCTGCTAGAATATGTACCCAGAAAAACCCGCTCCCGCTCCCCCTCCCCCTCCCCTCCAGGTCAACCTCTCTGCTCCTGGCTAAGTGCCCTTAATGTAAAGTCACCAGCCCGCCCCCAACAGTGGGTAGCGGCTGAATATTGCGTTGAAGCCCCCCCGGTTGAGCCAAGCTTGGACTGACCTTATCCCCTCTCTCACAGTTCTAAGTCCAGCGACACCCCCCCCATCTTGTAACACCCGAGCTGCAAACCCTAGCTTTGCAGTGTAACTGCCCTGCCCCGGGCCCCACACCGGAATGTGCTGTCCCATTTTCGAGACCGATGTCCACATTTTGAGTCAATTGGCCCCCCGGCCCACTAGTCACACTCTTTCAAACACGGCAGTAGTGATAAGTGACCCTTTGCTTGCCCGTCTTTCATCCTCCTGGTACCACAAACGTCCGTTTGGCCCCAAACCTTACTCGAGGCTTGGCCCCAAGGTGCCCATTTCCTGAAGCATGCCGCATCTTCTGCGCCTGTATCCCCACCAAAAAAAACCCCACCGCCCCCAGCCGACCAGCTGGGTGTCGTTTGTGCCCTGGGCTCCTCAGGCCCACTGCATTTGGCCATGAGCAGTGGGGCTGAGGCCAGACCCTGCACTCGTCACCTATTTGGTCAGAGCCCAGTGCCCTTTTAAAATGTACATCGATGACCAATGTCCACAGAGCATGGCATGTGTGCCTGCCCTGCACCAGCCCCGCCCCCCCCCCCCCGACAGCTGTGCACAGCCTTCAGACGTGCACAGTCAGCTCAGGCCCGATGCCCAGACCCCATGCCACTGAACAAGGGCCTGGCTACCTGCCACGACCAGTGCCAGCTCCCACCCAGCAAACCGGCTGCACTGCAGGCTGTGGGTGCAGGCCCCGTTCCCCTGACCCAGCTGCAGAAGGCCTCCAGGTGGAACATCTGGCTTGTGGCCAGTCCCTGCATCACCTCCGTCCAACATTACCCTGCTGTGCAGAGCCTGGGCTGTGTACAGCAGGGTCTGAGTGAAGGGCCTAGACTAAGGCCAGGCCCTGCACCCATCCCTCTCCCCAAATACCAGCCGTGCACATCCAAAGGCCATGTTCAAGTGCTATGTAATCAAATCTCTGTACAAGTGTAAATTCACCTATCGTGAATACTAAATGAAAGTTTCCATTCAGAAGATACCGTATTTTGCACACGCAAGTTCAAATCACATACACGAATACCATTGTGAGCCACGGCCTGAGTCACTCCCTCTCTGCTGCCCTCACAATCTTCACTTCACCTGTTTTCTTCGTTGAATCTATCTAGACACGGTAACCACTCTGTAGTTGCCATTTTATGCATCATCAGCTATGCTCACTGGGGCAGGTTGAGGGCATCGAGAGGGATTTCAGGATAGGGTAGGAAATGTATTCCTGCCCAGGACGTGAATGGAGAGGGAAGACACCCACAGTTGGCGGAGTTTGGGGGGGAATTGATTTCCCTGTGATGAAACAACAACAAAAAAGAATTAAAGAGCAAATTCACTTTTACGTAATATTTAGTCATCTCTAACTCTAAATGTGTTACATTAATTCATGTAGGCATGTGATTACTTCCGGAAAGCTGCAAAAGCCACAGCTTTCTTTGAGTACTTCCAAACTCTCTGTATATGCCCTTCCCCCAAAAGGAGTGAAAATATTTAATCTAAACTTTGGGGTCAACTTGGAGGAGTAAATTCCGTTTTTTAAATGAAAAAGGAACTTGCACTCTATGACCTAACTACACTTGACATTGCACAGTTATGACACCAGCACTCCCTTAACTACAACCCCCTTCATCAAGTGTGAACGGGCATCTGCGTATCGGAGCAACAGAGTGAGTGTGAGTGTGAGTGATTAAGGGACCACGTTCCCCAAGTCAGAGATGAAATGAAATGGCAATGATCAGTCCTTGGATCATCAGTCTGTGGTGTTAGTAAAAGCGTGTGATTTTGTACGTTGACTGACTGTAGACGCGCCATTGTGGGCCAGTAGAGGTATTATTCACATGGCCGCTGTATGGACTCAGTGACTCTTGGTTTTCATAGTTTATTCTACGGGTTCATCTGTTTTCCTTACAATAGTGTCCCAAAGCTTGAACAAATGCCTTTGGGTGACTTACATACTGCTGGCATGCTTTATATCTAGCAACTTTCGTCATGGATGATGTCACGTGAGTTTAAGTGAGGTCCGAAGTGGTGCATGGCTGAGGCGAGAGTTAAAGGTGTCTTGGTACCTTAACTGGGCAGTGTCAAGTACTAATTGGCATTATTTTAGCTATCATACACATTAGATCATTCAAATTGTGTCCTTCGATCGCTTCCCCCACAATCTTAACTGATCTTTAACAAGGGTTTTTGCGATTCATTTGAACGGTTTTGTGATGAAATACCACTCATTACCTCCAAGATTTCCTTTTGTGCTGATGGGTGTTAGCCACTGCTGAAGATGGTGGCAATCGAGTGATTATAATCATTTATATTGAGAATACTTTCATGAAACATGAAGGCCAACACATGTCGTTGTCTCTTTCCAAGGTATACAGTAAAGTTATTGTAAAGTGAATGATCACTCATACAGTGCTTAATTTGTAAAATATTAAGTGCCAGGGCTCTGACCAGGAGGCCACTGCAGCTTGCACCACCCATCGCCCTTGTCATCGCTGCCAAAACAACTACTAACCATCTCTCTCGCATGTAAATACGACAGTTCAGATTATTCCAGGTCCCCAAAGCTAAAGGAATGGCTGGGGAGGTAGGTGTTAGCAATTTTTTAATGTATATTGTATTCCTAAACAACCGTTGTTCTGCTCATCTCTAAATTAGATGAGCAGCGCCACCATGTGGTAGACTGTATGGTGTTGGTGTTGCCTATTAGGTGCCGGTGCCGAGCACCAGAAACCAATTAAGTGCCGGTGCTGAGCACCGTAAAGCACCGGCTCAAATTAAGCACTGCTCTTGTATGACCTGTCCGTGCATCCTGCTGTTTCTGAACATATTAACCACACACAAACAATTATGGCTATGCATTTTTTCAAAGATTATGCAAATATCAATGGATTATCACAATGTGCCCAAGTGCACTGGACAGCTGGACGAAAGTGCAAACCAGGAAGAGGGAGCAGGGACGTTTTAAGGATTTTGGGGGCCCTGGGCCAAATGTATTTTGGGGGCCCCTGTTGGGAACAGCTTTGATGTTATGATCCAGTTTCAGCTCTTTCATGCCCTCTTTGGTCAAATTCTAAATGTATGTACATATGAAATTCAGGGATAGTGATGTGTTTGTAACACAGCAGCAGCTCACTAGTATTACTGCAAACAATCTCCGTGACACCCTCCCATTTCTCACCCTGTATTGATCTAAAAGAAACTTTTTTTTATGGATGTTGCAAGAAAGAAATACAAATGTCTGTAATAGACTCTCACACATTAGAAATAAGTAATAAAAAAACGCTATTTACAACAATCTGTTAAAAAATGATTTAAGGTCATCAGGGCAAGACTCTGCAGAACAGAGCTGGCTCTATTAGGGGGCCCCCTGAAAGGCTGGGGCCCTGGGCCAGAGCCCACTTTGCCCATGCCTTAAAACGTCTCTGAGAGGGAGCCCGGTGCTGCGTGCCCACTAAACCTGGCACATTTTCGTTCAGCTGTTTTGCTTTTTTCGTAGAGTAGGTTCACACCAGGGGTTCCAATGTATAATGGAACTTTTGGACCACTTCAGAACTTTGCTGCCTCTTTGACCATTCGGCTCCAAATTGGAGAAAATAAGAACGAGGACAATTTATTAACCTTTTGTTTAAGTAAAGTTTGGTGCAGGTTGGTTATAGCGGGCAAAGTTACGTATATACGAACCAAACGGGGGGTTTCTTATGGAAATATGTTACCAACAGGGTCGTGAATGTAGCCTCTGTAGAAAGTGGCACACTAGGGTATGTTATGATTGTGTTGCTCATAAATGGTGAATTTCAGTGTCTTTAGATTTTGCACTGTAAAGAGAATATTGCTTCAAATGAAGTTATATATTTTTTTTCTCACTAACATTACTTTCTCTTCTGAATAAAATTTTTTTTTTTTTTCGCTAACAGTATTTTCAGTGATTTTTTTTTTTTTTGTACTGATCTAATTTGGCCCATCAACAAACCAAGGAATTGATGAGCACACTCGCGCAACCTCTGGCTGGCGGCTGTGGGCACAGTGCCTTTGGTCTAGCCTTTGCCTCAGCACCCACTGCACTAGCATTCACCCATGCTCAGTGCTTTGGGAGCACGCTACTACACACTCCTGCTCCTCCTGGATTCTGTGCCCTAAAACACGATTTAAGTTGCGCTGAACCTAGGCTACTACTTTCTGTATCACTTTTCCAGTTCCTATATAATATCTGATTTTTTGATGGTATCTTGGACATTACCTCAGGGGAGATGTTGAAATGAATAAAACAAAAAAGCTCAATTAATGGGACGATGGGCACGTAGGATCTGGATTTTTTCCTGAGGTGTGGCAATCCTTTCTATCAGGATTTGAACCTGTGGCTTGAAAGGCATACACAGTTCTCTAGAGTCTTTGCTTAACACATTGAGCTATTTTACATTATTCACAGGGCCTTAAACCTGTGATGCATCTAGTTCTGCAAGGTTCTGCAGTTCTGACTTTGTCAGCGGAGACAAGAACTCACCTTAGCCGCCCTTTTTAGGTCATGGCCTACCAGACAGCACAGCTGTCTGGTTGTGAAAATATATCTTGTGGCCATTCTGAAAGGTTCCCTGGGAATGCATTCCGCCCATTGCTTACCATTGGCTTTGCGGTTTGTAACTCACATTTTCTCTCTTCTAGTTGCAGGCTTTATTTGTTTTCGGCTGTCCAGCATGTCTTCGTTGCACCCGTGGAGCAAACCTTGTTCACTATCACTCCTTGCATTCTTCCAAGAGTCCTCGATTCTGTGAACAGGCCTTTACATTTTGCTCTTATCCTATCACATTTGCTGTGCATTCAAAGACAGAGGTCAAATGTCAGGCTCTGTCTTCCAAGGCAGTTTGATGTTTACTTTTCTCTCTGACTTCAAAGTAAGAGGATTTATCTGACAATCTTGTTGGTACTGGGAAAGAAATGTTTTTTTTATAATAAACAAAAAAAAATGGCTGTAAATGAAGTGTGCAAATATTTCAGAATATATCAGAATTATGAAAGCACAAATAAAGCAAATCATTTTTTTGTAATTTGAAAGTGTGGTGGAAACAAATATTTTAAGATGATCAAAACAAATCAGTAGACTAGGTGATGCCAATTCCACACATTATCGTTAGTGAGCTGTATAGTTTTATCAGTAAAACTGTATGTGCAAATGTGATGGTCATTTCAATTGAGAATGTGTTGTTTGTAATGGCAGTGCACTACCACACCATGCATACTCCATACTAAGCCACTCCACTCTACACCACTCTACTCTACAACACTCTACTCCACTCTTTGCCTCTCCACTCTAAGCCATGACACTCTACGACACTCCACACCACTCTACGCCATCCTCTGCCACCTCACACTAGGCCACTCTACGACACTCCGTGCCACTCCACTCTACGACATTCCATGCCATTTTGCTCCACTCTACACCACTCATACACTTTACTCCACGCCACTATACTACACCCTACTCTACGCCACGCCACTCTATTCCCCTCCACGATACGGCCCTCCACACTATAAGACTGTACTTTACTCCACTCTACACCATTCCACACTGATACTCTACTCCACGACACTCCAATGTACTACACTACACTTTATGCCACTCTACTCCACTTCACTCTACTCTACGCCATTCCACTCTATTCTATGACTCTACTCCACTGTACTCCTCTCTACTCTTTGCCACTCCACTCTACGTCACTGTTAGCCATGCTGAACAGCAGCCACGCTGGTGTACAACACGCCTAAAACACATTGGCAAAGCCAAAAGCTCTTGCATAGGCGAGACATATTGGCTTTGCCAATGCTTGTATTTCTCCGAGGTCAGTCAATTCGGTACCAAAAATCTGGATAATACTGCTATATGCCTCGCCTGCAAGCGCCCTATTATAAAGTAAATGCATTCTCATATTAACCGTGGCGGGCACTTAAGGCGAGACTCCGCAGTGTATAAGTGCGGCCTCCGACCCTGCACCTGAGCATAGCCGCCACACCTGGCTGGGTGAGTCTGAGGGCAGCAGACGGGAAGCTGGCCGAGACAAAGGTAACTTGTACATCATCCTGACATCCGGGTCAGAGGTCGCCAGGGCGGAGCAGGCTGCCGATGTGACACCTCACTTCATCTTCTGGGCCCTGGTTTTGGGCCGCTGGCCTGGAAACGTGGAAAATACATCCTCGGTAATGTGCATTAGGAATAAAAATGCCGCCAGTGGTCGTGGCTCAACCACACTTCCCCTCCAGTCATTTATCAAGATTTTTCACCTCGAGTTAAGGCGCACGTTGATGAGGAGGGTGTGCAGTTGCAGAGGAAAACACCTACTTTTAGCTTCAGCAGAATTACGTCCTGATCTAAAAGCAGACAGCTCTCAAATATAATTAAGAAACAGAGTCGCGTCCTGCCCTGATTTGGCCATCAGAGCTGACGCCGGCCTGCGGATGCTGGGTTATCCGTTTAGAGTGCACCTGCCAGTTCTGGCTGGACTGTTCCTATTAGGGCAGGAGAAGGTCTTATCTGCATATAGCTAGTCCTTGTTTGATAATGGGCAAAAAACGATGGACTGGAATGCGGCCAGAGCGAGTGTCAGTGTTGAGAGTTTTGTGAATTTTCATCCATCGTCTGTGTGTTCCAGTGATCAAAAGTTCTGTCTTTCATCAGCTAATTTGATTGACATTCCTGTAGCTCCCTAGGGGTTTAAATAGTTCAGGGGGTCTTCCGGTAAGGACCGGAAATATAAATGAAGATATCAGCTGCACTCAGCAGAGCCTCACTTTGCACCTTTCCGTATTCCCAAGTAATTACTTGGATATGTCGGATTGTATTTAATGGACATTAGTATGGGTACATTACCAAAACAAGAAACAATGTTTTAGTATTCTGCTTCAGACCACAATTTTGCCATCTCTAAAAACTGTAAATAACAGGTGTTATCACTTTACCCAGGGCTCTAAGTGGGATGAAAAAACTGGAGGGTCTCTCAAAGGGGCGTGGCCAATGTAATTAAGGGCGTGGCTTAAAAACACATAAGCTAAAAATCAGTGCTTAGCATAGCGTGCCGCCCGACTTGTATTTTGCTGTTTCTGTCATTGCATCCAGATATATGATACAACAAGTAACACCATACCTACAACAAGTCAGGACTATTGGCTTTGTCAATGGATTTTAGTTGCATAAGATAAATAAGCAGCAACTTTGGCTTGTATATAATATTGAAAAAGCTTCCACTTAAAGCCCTGGTGACACAACGACAATGTTGCTGCTCCTGAGTTTCAAAAAGAGAAGGGAAATCCAGAGAGAAAATGACTTTATTTAAAGGATTTCCCTTCCCCTACAATGCTCACCTGGCATGACGTCATGCCGTAACTTCTCCACTAATGAGAAGTGAGCAGTGTGAGCACGCGCACATCGATGTGCCTGCTGTCACTGCAGTCGGAAAAAAACGGACCGCCTGTGCCAGGGCACAAAACAGAGCCCGATAGAGACCCGTATCGAGGCCTCCTTTAAAAAACTGCCGGTGCTCAGCACCGGTGAGACCCGGCCCACTTAAAGCCCTGACTTTACCAATCTCTTATGCTGAGTAGACTGGGTTGGCCGTACTGGGACTCAAACTGGTAAGCTACAGCTCTTGGTTGATGCCAGTAGGAAGAATGTGAGGCCTGCAGAACTCAGTACAATATTCCAGATGAGTTCTCAGAAATGGCAGAATGAAGCAGAGATGCCATCCAGATCTAGACACCGCGTGCCAGAAGAGGTCTAAGGAACAAGACACAAAACCACAGGCCTTCACAACTGGATACACACTACAGCAAGGATGGGTTGGAAACAAAACAACATTTTACGTGGCAAAAATATTCAAACCAGCCCAACACGACAGGAGGCAGCTGCTCGAGTGGAGGGTGACATAGCAGCCCATCCTTCCCTGAAAGTGCCCACCCTGCTCTAGCCTGAAGTCTACCGGGGAAATGCCAAAGTGACAGAATGGTTAGTCCAACTCTGAAGAGTGTTCAAGAGCTGAACACCACACTCCAGGCGTAGCATCCTAAACTGACCACCGTATTCAACATCAGGCTTTACCAGTGATGCGTACAGTGCTAAAACTTTCTGCTGACTTCCAAAATAACCTAGCCAGAGCTCAATTCCATGTGTGAGTAGGACATCCAGTCCAGGGCTATCCTTTGTATTCTAGGATTTGTAGTCCCAGATAACTGATCATAAAAACTGGACGACGCGTATCGCAATGAAAAGAAAATATCTGGAGTGTATGAAATACTCATGCATGAGCTTGGCAATGTTGAGAGCTCCGCTCTGGCTTACTCACTTTGAGTTCATCCAAGATGATTAAGGACATAAGAAACATGCACTGTTGGTGTCTGTGCTAACATTTTCTTTGTATGTGAAGTTTTCACTGTTGCTGGCTTTTGTTTTTTTTGTTCCATGTTCCTTTCCCCATTATCACTCATGGTGGGCAAAAAACGATGGATTGCATGCGGCCCGTGCGATTGCCAGTGGCTGAGATTAGTTCAAGCATTGCATCTATCACCTTGTTGTTTTTGCCTTTGCCGCCCTAAGTGCACCAGGTATGCCTAGACGTGGGTCCCGGGCTCACTGTGCCACTTGAACTAAGCTATACCTGGCTGAAGAGCCCAAGCTAGGGCAAAACCGTACCTAGGTTGCTTGTGTTCGGATTCAGGAAAGACCTGGCCTGGTAGTTCGGGCCGGACTGTTCCCATGAGGAGCAGGGTCAAGACTGATTTGCATATGGCTCGGTTTGAACTGAGGTGGCATGGTGGGCAAAAAACGATTAATTGGAATGCGGCCCGAGCGAATGACAGTGGCTGAAATTAATTGAAGCATTCCATCCATCACCTTGTTGTTTTGGCTTTTGGTAGCCCACCGGGCAGGGTGTTAAATATTAAAAAGAAGGGCATTGGTACTCTTGCATTTGACATTCCCTAACAGTGGAAATTTGAAATTGCCATTTTTACTCTGGTAGCCCCATTGGCTGATGTGGAGTTACACTATCCACCGCGCTAAGTGCTAACTTCCATTTGGGACCACCAAAGATAGTACTCCAAAGTATAAAATGAATTGTTGCATTAAACCCGACTTATTGCGGAAGCCAGATTTAAAGTGAATTTTAATGAAAAGGTGACTTTAGAAAGTCCCCACTTTGTTGGCCAAACCTCTGGTAGCAATTTCTGACTAGCTGCAGCAGTTGTCACCGAGATAGCCTGCTGTCCCCCTGCTTAGAAGTGTGAAGCGCTCCCAGGAACAGGAAATAAAGAGAGCTGTTGGTGGGAGGAGGTGTGACCTCCTCCAGCAGAATGGCTACCTGGCGGTGGCCACAGATGGCCCAGCTTCAAAGAGGCCTCTGCCTCACAGAAACAAATGTGCTCACACCTTAGTCTACCCACTCCTTTGTGTAGGTAAAAAGGCTGGCATCTCCTCCAGAGGGGGAAATCCTGTTGCAGAACTGGCTTTCCAGGAGGGCTGGCTCAATATACTGGACACACCTCAGGGGTGCGCCCAGATCTCTGACCCAGGGAAGGGGGTCCCAACATTTTGGATTTGGGCAGAGAGATGCACTGTGGGATTGCTTAATGCCAACCCCACACTAAGTAATGTAAAAGTGGGTAGGGTTGCCCCATGGGAATTGTAGCCTCATTGGCTAATGAATCTCCCCGCCCACAAAGTTGAAGTTGGCTTAAAAAGTGCGCCTTTAGCACCCAGGCTTCAGTTCACTGATGGAGTCCTGGAAGACAGAAGAAGGACTGATCCTGCTGAGTCACTGGACTGCACAAAGAGAAGCTGCACCAAGAAGGACTGAACCTGCTGCACATCAGGATTTCACAAAGATGACTGAGCCTGCTGTTGAGTGTGTGGAGAGAGACATCAAAGTCTGAACCAAATCCCACTTTGCCGAAAGGACCAGAGTAATTCCAAGAGCCAGTTGGTTATCTCCCTGTTAAGCCACAGGACCACAAAAGGCTGAAGAAGATTGATTTTCCATTGCCCAGCTGGTCCCCGACCAAAGATTTACCATGTAGCTGCTTGTGCATGGTGTCCTAGCACTCCATGAGGTGCCCACCAAATCCTGTGCCTGTGGTTAGCATTAGAGTGGACTATTTCCCTTATTCAGCGAAGAAAAAGCAGAGAAAACCACACAAACCCTGCACATGGAGACCTGACCAGTTGACCAGTCGCAACTGGAGTTGCCTGGAACTCCCCTGGGGCATGCTGAGAGACAGAGTCCCTGAACCAAGCTGTGTCTTCAATGTCATTGAATCATGGCTGGTGCCAAGGAGGAATGTGCCTAAGAGAACTGCAACATGAGAGTCTAAACTCCAAAAGGAACCAGAGGCTACCACTGAGGATTTCTCCAGGAGCAAACCAAACCCAGTGAATCTTCTGTTGGAAGAGATGCACCTTTTACCCTCGGTAGGAAAAGAGGTCTTGTGGTAGCTTCAAACTCTCCTATAGGAATTCTGTTATTCTAGCTCCAAGCGAACCCCTGAGTGAACTGTAGAGATTTATTTCAAACTTTTTGAAACTTTTAAAGAAACTTTGAAAAATCATATCTATCGTTCCCTCGTATAGATTTTTGTCATTTGGTGTCTAAAGATAAAAATAGTCTATTTTTGTAAATTACTATAGCATTTGTATTGTGTCATGTCTCTTACTTATTAACTGCTTGGGTACTTCTAAATGCTTTAAGCTTGTTCCTTTGATTAGGCCTGATTGCTTCTTTGCCACAGCTATCCAAGACTGAGCTAAGGTTTTTTTTTTTTTTTTTAAAGAAACCTAACTGGACCTGAAACAAAATTGTGACATTGTTACATGATGAGGCCTCATAGCCACCCCAAATAATATTCCCCTTTCCTACAATCTTGTTAGCACAACTACTGCCAACTTACAGCTCTGAAAATAATGTCTGAAAATAATAGGGCAATCTTGTACACACTGTTGACATTATCATTCAAATGTTAGTTTTGTAGGCACTAAGGTGCTCATTAGGATGGCGGGCGGATCTGAGTCCACCCACCATCCCCGCGGTGTTGGGACCGGCCGCCAGACGAGCGGCGGTCCTGCACCGCGAATTAGGATGCGACCGCCACCATGGCGGTCGCATTCTGCAAATAACATTGCGGCAGGTGCTGCTGACAGCAGCACCCGCCGCGATGTTAAAATCGCATGTCTGCCATTTCACTGCACCACATGGCAGGCACCACACAGTGCCTGCCACTTGGTGCAGCGAAATGTAGGGGGGTACCATAGGTACCCCCCCAAGTGCACCCCACCTCCCCCAGACACAAGGGGGGCCCGCAACGGGCCCCCAAAACCAATCCCCGCTAGCCTTTCCATGGCGGCAATGCCGCCATGGAAAGGCCTTTCAGTCCCCACATCATAATATGGCGGACGGTGCCTGCTAGGCACCGCCACCATATTAGAGGTCCAGCTCCGCCCGGCAGGCAATCGTAACAATTGCCACCGGCGGAAAAGCGGCGGACGGACTTTGCGTCCGCCGCGATACCCACCGCCATCCCAATATGGCGGTGGGTAAATCTCCTTACGATGGCGGAACGATCGCCACCGCCGGCCCGGCCATCGTAATGAGCCCCTAAGTCTGACACACAGACACACCTGCGGGTTAGTGCGTTCATGGTGGCATACAATCAGGCCTGATTTATAAGAAACCTCTATGTATTACCTGGCCATCCCTGAGATACACACAACTGCTACCCATGGTGCACCACTGCTGGGTGTCAGCAGGGCTTTGTAAAAACCTTTCAATATGCAGAAGCCAAGGAGATCGGCCTTAACAACATTTTTTTCTGCACTATTAGTCTTTCAGGTCGAAGTTTGACAGATCGCACAGCTTTCTGGTCATGAAAGACTTTTTGGTGACATGTCGATAGCTGTCCAGGAAAGAAACTCCTCCCATTACTTTCGATTAGCTAATTATTTTGTCACCTTTATTTTCTTGCAACCATCCTTCTATAAGGCAATGGATGCCAAGAAGCAACCCAACATCACACACAATAAGTGTTCCATTTGACTCCATCTTGAATTAAAGGCACAGTGCATAGCTCCAAAACACACAAGTGGTGGTGCACCACATAGTTAGAGTCCATTCATTTACAAGTCTAATCCAAGTTGCATATAGTCCAATACGTCTTTATTTTCTTTTTTCATGGTGATATAAAAAAGACAGCCAACGCGTTTCATTCACCATACGTGAACTTCGTCAGGGCAGTTTAAGTTGTGCATCGATCAGGTATAGTCTTCACCCATTGCAAGTTTGATCCCTTAATTGCATTGGATCCTCATGTCTTCTGCTGATATAAGTAATTCAGTCAGGGTCGCCTTATAGGCCTTCAGCTTAGAGACCTTGTTTCGTGTCCCGCAGTAACATTTCATGTTGCACGTCTTGCCGTAATGCTTGTGCGTAGCTCCTAAAACAATAAGTGGGCTACCTTAGCTACCCTATCTGCATTACGATAAGACTTGCTGTAAACAGATAGATCCTGCAGCAGGTGCCTTTACCTGCTAAGCTATCTGGAAAAGTGGTCAAAAAGCTTGATCAGCTTTAGCACCACATTTCTTCCGATTCACGTTGAAGTTGTTGTGAGCTTTATAGGATTGCTGAGTGTTGGTTCCAGGGACACCTCAAGAATATACTGTGAGGGTCTTGTTTAAACTATGAGGGGACTCTGAATGCCATGAGGTGTTGCGTGTAAAGTGAATTTGATGCCATAAGCTACACAAAAATACTGTGGGGGTAAGAGAAAGGAAAAGGGAAGGAAATAGGTTGGACAGAAGAGGGGAGGAACATACATTTAAAAAACTTTTTGTGTACTGCTATACAAGGCACTGGGAACAGGAGAGAGGATAGGTGGACACAATGTTGTAGAGGGACGAGGACGGAACATGATGTTAAGTCATGTTATTATTTTGCATAGCGCTACATGCCTGTATGGGGCTGCTTCAAAGCACATGTGATGAACAGAAGAGGGTAGGAAAAGGAAGGAGAGAAAGAGGTCATAAGGGAGAAGAGTGAAGAGGTCTGGGCAAGTCTTGCTTTTTTTCCAATCGATCCTAATTCCAGACTTTGGGGCTGATTTAAATGGCGGTGCAAAGGGTACTCCATTGCAACAGTGAAGGAGTACCCTTTGTCATGTTACGTTAAAATTAATTTATAAAGTGCACATTCACCAAAGGTATCTTGGTGCTATAGTAAAACACTGATTGGGAGATGTATTTTCAAATCCAATTAGATCTCAAAAGATTGTTTAAACAACCAGGTCTTTACATTTTTCCTGAACAAGAGAATATCTACAGCTTGGCAGATTGTCCAAGGCAGGGAGTTCCAGGTAATGGAGACTAACACCGCAAAGCTCCTGCCTTGCGAACTGCTGTTCTGAAATTTGGGAACAACTAATAAGTTAGAAAAGGCAGATCTCAAATTGCGAAAAGGAACATACTTTTTATTCTTATCTGCCATAAATTTCGGTGCTTAATGATTTACCCTCTTAAAGACCATACAACAAAGCTTAAATCATATCCTTTGTTTCACAGGAATCCAAAGTAGCCTTTTCAACAATGTAGCCTTTCCGCCAACTTGAAGGTCCACTCACCTCATTTAGAATCAGGCAGACCTCCAGTATGTAGATGGTGGAGGCTTCTCTGCCTCTGCTGCCTACACACACCTCCAAAGGTGTAAGGGTTGTCGGAGCTTTGGCCATGTGTCGCCTGCCATGTGTAGATTGGGCGGACACATGGCCAGTTTTCACTTCCCATCACTGCTATAAAAACATGGCAGTAAGGGGCAGTGAAAACGTTTAAATGACCCTCACACCACGGGAGGCTTCTCTCATGGGGAGAGGGGGGTCACTGTCTTTTTTTTAATTGTCAATGGGATTTTCTTTTTGGGAATAAAGAAAAAAAGTTGTAAGGTTGATCTACAGCTCCGCAGTGTTGACTGAGCTGCCCGTCATACTTTCAATGCATTTGCAAGAGCCGCCGTGGTGGCGGTTCCCGGAAATGCAAAAGATGTCCGTAGGCAGATGGAGTACCCTCGCTATGGCGGGAGCACAGTACTCTGCCATGGCGATGATAATTACTCCATCTGCCTACATTTAAATCCGCCCCTTTGTCCTCTTTAAAGCACTGGTAACAGTGACCATGTCTTACTTTAAGGAGTGAGTAATATCAACAAGCCTGTGCAAGATCTATTGGCTTCATCAATTTTTTTTAGACATGTTGCACAGCAGTGTGGGCAACATGGCTAGAAGACAAGAAAAAAAATGGTATGCATCCTATTGCTTTTTTTAAGCCCTATTGCACAGCAGATGGCGCTCCTACGCAATATGTTAAAAAAAGTTGGAGGGGGGACACAATACTGTTGTATTCCTCTTAGGGTGTCCATACACGGGCTTTCCTGTATCATGTCCTTATATAGGCACAATTCGCCCTGCCCTTATATAGGCATAAAATCCCAGTCCTTATTTAGGCATTAAACCGTGCACTCCAAATACAGGCATGGTCTCCGACATCCGTCCACCCTAACGTCACAACGAGTTCTTGAAGAACAGACCCTTAGGCTTCGGGAGTTTCCCTAGCACAGGACTATTGATTTCTTCAAGGACTCATTTATTATGCATGAACCATTATACCTTAGGGGTTCATTCATGACGTCTTCCGCTGTCCGATTCACGTCAATGCTAACATTCTGAGGTACCTCTCAGGTATAAATATACCTTCCCTAGCCCTTGTAAACTAGAGGAGACCTCGACTTCAGAGGAGCCCGTTTCCCGGCCTGACGCACCGAGAAGACGCTGCTATCCCTGCACGCAGAGAGTCCAGCTTCCAGTGATCTGGCTTCCTTGCGGGGTGTTGGAGTTCGAGTCTGGCAAGAGATTCCCACCTCTCTCATTCTTAAGGTATGGAGCTGACTAGAACCTAGAGGGACTCTTGGCATACTTGGCATACTAGGCGTAACATACTCTTAGTATACCGTAGTAAGGAATACTTCACCTACTTCATACCTCTCCCTACACCTAGGTTAGGTTAGGTACATTGGGGTAGAACTAGTTTAGAAACGCATCGTACGAGTACTCGCATTTTTAGTCTGTGTTATTTATGTAAATGAATATCTGCTAAAGATAATGCTATCGCAGTACTATTTATTTCTACTGCTTACGCTGTACATTATTTATCTCGCATACTGTCTTGTGATCATAACAGCACATATAACTTACACGAGAAACAAGACTGTTCAATAAATCTTTTATTGAAACGCCCGTCTATTCTTTCTGTGTAACTTTGAGGAAAACTAAGCATGCACAATTGAGCTGAGTGAAACGGTTATCTATTGTTTCCACGACTCTGGGACACGTTCTGATTCTAAAGGGAAACAAAGTTGTCATGTTTTGCGGCTGCCAGAAACTACTCCCTTCTTGTTATCCAAGGAGTTTCTAGTGGCCTCTGAGCTAGCTGGCACAAGTAATTAAGTTTAATATACTCGATAGGGACATACTGACCTTAGTCCTATGTCAAACCTATAGGGGATATTATTCCAATGCGCAGAGCCTATTAGGGAAATAGGAGCTACACTACATGGCGCCCAACGTTTGGTAAGGCGGTAATTTAACGCTAGATACTGAGTAACTCAGCTGTGCTTTTTCTCTCAGAGACCCTTACACTCCAAAAGACGTCTGGAGTGGGCAGGGTTAAGTATCCACCACGGCTACATATGGAAACACCCTATATATTAGCTGTTTGGTTTGCTCAACGTTGAAGGATACAGTGTTCCAAAATATTGTGCACCTTATCTTTTGCTTCCTTGAAACTTGTTAAAAAAAAAAAAAATGCCTGGCTCCGACACTGAGACCGGAAACGGTGGTGCTGCAGATCAGCAAGCTGCAACAGCTTATAATATCACAGGTTTTATTGAAACCGAGGAGGGTGTTATAGACATCCCTCAAAACTTAAGAAGAGCCATCACTCTAAAACTTATAAAACACGGTCTGCCACCAAGAGGCGGTAGAGCAGTTTTCGTGATAGAGGCACACGAATCTTTTCAGACAGAGGTATTCTATTCATGGGTAATATTTCCTGAATCAAATACAGTAACACACACGTTTCACTTCTACAAAGAAGATGATCCACCAGAGGAATATATTCCTTTCGAGGATATTGAAATTCCATTAACATACCAGGAGCATCAGCTCTGGTTTAAAGGCGCCCTAAAACATCACAGAAACATTACCAGGCTCGGTCCATTAGGTAGACCAGGAGCAACATGGCCGATTCTAGCCGGCTATACACCTCATCCTGACATTGAAGAAATGTCAGACGAGGAACTACTTGTTCAACTACAAGAAATAATAAAAATATACAGACAATTGGTCCAATATGTCATGCGGACTTTCACAGTCCAACAACCATTGACACTTCCAAATCAAACTCCTCAACAGGGGAATACACTAAAAATTACACCACAGACTCTTTACGCAGTCATGGGTAAAATGCCCACAAAACGTGAGCAAATTCCGTTCTGGATAGCTCAAAAATTACTCAAATCGAAGCAGTATTTCCAAATACTAGCCCGTTTGAAAAACACAGAATCCTAACAATCAGTTTACCAATGGGGATCACACCACAACTGGAAGACTGTACCACTTGGGGCTCAGGCTTTGCTACCATCTATACTAAAACACATGGTATTCCATCAATTGCGGTAATACCTGATGTCCTGAAACAAATTCAAAACGAATACGGGGCAGAGCCTGCTCTGAATTTAGGTATGAAATTACTGAAAAATTTCGACCAGGTCTCAACAATAATATTATCTAATATTAAAGGAGAGGCAGCAGCAGTGGCGATCCGCCAACGATTAAGGGAATTCGATGTTACAGAACATCAAACTGAACTACCCAGAATAATTGAACAATCTGATGCAGAATTAGGCAGAGATAGTTTGGGTGGAAGACCAGTGAAGCCAAAACTATCTGAAAGTCCTGAGAAGGACTCAATTAAACAAACTCCTACATCTTCTAAAAAGAAGTGTGAGACTAATAAACAAAATTCAAACGAGAAACGTTCTCAATCCCGAGGTAGGTCTCCTCAAAAGGAGCCCTCTGAAAGGAGGTATAACCTCAGGAATAGGGATAATTTAAGAAAACCTGACAGGTATCAAGATACTGATACACGTTCCTCTCGTCCCTTTCAGATCTCATCACAGACTTCGGAAAGAAGAGGACGGACAGAACATAGAGAAGAACGCGTGAAGTCCAAAGAAGATAAACACGCTCCAAAAAATAAAACAAAACCTCAATTCTCCAAAAGAAAGTAGCAGGTCTAAAGATCAGACATGCCGAGAATACTGAGAACACAACTCAAGAACGGAGAATGGGCTCAGACAATGCTGGACAGTGCAGCAGAAGTCACAATAGCTCGCCAGAACCTGAAGGAACTTCTGGAGATAGTGGACTTGAATGAGTACATTACAGTTGAGACTGTGGACACCAGGGTTAGTACTCCACAAAAGTTATATGAAATAACACTCCGGATGGAGGGAGACAAACCTAGACAGGTGAAAGCACTCTTTTGGGAAAAACTTTCAAGTGGCTATGACATACTTCTAGCAGAAAAAGACTGGCCACCACAGTTTGTCAGGGAGTGCCCACACGGCGAGGACATTATTATGCCTGCCTTCTCCAACCATATTCCAATTCACCTAAAATATACATATGCCAGGAAATGGGCAGTAGCCCAGGCCCCAGCATTATATAAAAATCATGTAGGATGGGATGAGGACTCACCTCACCATAAAATACATCTGAAACATGAACCAACTGCACAAAGGCAGTATCCAATAAAGCAAGAAGCTAAAAAACAGGTCAGGGAGATCTTAGATCAACTTGAATACCAAGGGGTGATTGAAACATGCACCTCCTCAATGAACAATCCTTTGTTTCCTGTCTCCAAACCAGACAACACCTATTGTCTAGTTTTGGATTACAGACACTTAAACACTTGTTGTAAAACATTTGCAGTGCAAAATGCACATAGCACAGCATTAATGAATAACATTGTGCGTAAAAATATAAAACCACATTAGATATCTCAAATGGTTTCTTTTGTCAAAACATAGCACCTGAAAGCAGGTACTTAACAGCATTCTCCATAATGGGGACCCAGCATCACTTTTATCGACTCCCACAAGGGTTCAAGAACAGCCCAGGTTTATTCTCAGCGAGGGTAACGGAGTTACTACAAATTTATGACAATGAGGCATTGTCCTATGTCGATGACATCTATCTGACAGACGATGACCTGGACAAACACTTGAACAGGGTGAGCACCATTATACTGGGCTTCGCCTCTGAGGGCTACAAGTTCAACTTTAAAAAGTCCCGAATTGCCCATCTCAATGTCCTATTTCTGGGATATGAGCTTTCAAGTGAAGGCAAGAGCTTGGCAGCTAACTTTCTAGAGAAATGTGCGCTGCTCCAACCTCCAAAAACGCAAAAAAACCTACAATCTATCCTGGGTTTCCTAAACTTTGGTAGAACTTACATTCTAAACTACGCAGAAAGGGTTAAACCTCTATATGCATTAATCAAACCTGATTTTTCAATCAAAAATTGGACACAAGAACACACAGAAATCTTGCGTTCAATACAGGCTAACATATTAGCAACAAATCACTTACAAACACGCGTAAGTCAACGCAATTTGGTGATCCGAATAATTTCGAGTCAATGCGGATTCACATACTTAACCTTCAATGAGGGTGAGAAAATACCAATTGCATACAAATCTCATTTGTACACACAAGCGGAAATGCGCTTCAGTTCAACTGAAAAAATTGACAGCAGTTCAAACTGCAGTAGCAAAAGAAAGAGCCCTAGCACAAGGGAAACGCATTATTGTCGTTACCCCAGTACCTGCATTAGAAGCGGTCACAAAAGCAAGCATTCCAAATGCTAAAGCATTACATCCAAGATGGATACAATGGGTTAATTCTCTTGCTGCAACAGATGTTGAATATGTTTATGATCCTGATCTAAAAACACAAGCGTTCCTGCAATATGAACAAGAATGTCCTCTGCCCACTGAAATTCTGCCTCTCGATCAGTACGAATTCATAATTTACACTGACGGATCGGCACAACCCGCAACAGGGGGTAAGCAAGCTTACAGTGCAGCGTGTGCAATCGTTAAAGGTCACATGCGAGATGGCATCTTCAGACCTATGGTCACAAAAACTCAATCTCTAGGAGATTGTACAGCTCAGCGAGCTGAGCTACAAGCATTCAAACTGGCACTTGAAAGTACAGATCGCGAATTCCCCACACTAATCGTGTGTGATTCTTTTTACTGTGTGCAGTCGTATAATGAATATATACAAAATTGGCTTGAAAACGGGTTCAAAGATGCAAAAGGTGGCACAATAAAGCACAAAATGCTTTGGGAACAAGTAGTTCAGTTAAAAAACGAACTACCAAAGGCTCACGTGATCCACACACTGAGTCATCAACGTGATGGCGTTCACGTTGCAGGGAATTCATTGGCTGACGAAGCCGCAAAGGGGGCTGTTCAGACGGCTTCCGTAGCTGCGATCACTCGTTCAAAAACAAAAATAGACGGTGAAATATTGTTGGCTGTCAATGCTTCAAGCAAAGGCAGCAGTGCAGCGTTACCAAAAAAGTTTCCACTCAAGTACTCTTATGTAATTGATGCGAACAACGTTCCTTTTGCTCGAATCCCTGGAGTGGGGGATAGGGTAATTCCAAACATGGAACGTAGAGCAGCTTTGATTTATGAAACACATCTGGGGGAGGGTCTGTCACATCAAGGGATCTCTAAAACAATATTGACATTAAAAGAGATGTACTGGTGGCCTGGGATGAATACAGAAATACACATATTCATCAACAACTGCATAGACTGCAAATTACAGCGAGAAAGCCACCAGACACCATGCTACGAATGTAGCTGCCCTGCACAGACACCATTGTTAGACAGCATTAGACTATCTATGCACAGGCGTCCACGTGGACAAGTGCAATCCCACAAATACTAAATCAAGGTTCCTATGGATATGGCCTCAGCGCTCGGCTGACGCTCGAACTGTTATAAAAGATTTGCAAGTCTTTATCGGCACATACGCAATAGGCACGCTACATTCTGACCAGGTCCCTGCGTTTAGCTCTCGGGCTCACAAAGAAGCCATGGCCAGTCTGGGCGTTGCATTGCGGTACTCCTCTCCATTCCATCCTGAGGGAAATTCGGTTGTGGAAAGGAAAAACCGGGACATAAAGCAGTCTATAACAGCTAGGGTATTAGGTTCGGGTGATGGGTGGGTCAAACATCTTTATGGGGTCCAACGCTCATTGAACAACCTGCCAAGAAGTTCTCTAGGGGGGGTCACTCCATATGAGGTCCTATTTGGGACAAGAATGTGGGTACCAGATCTCGATGACGTAGGCACAGTGGTAGAAAATAAAACATTTGATATCAAAGATCGTTTGGCTGTTTTACAGGAACTGAATGAGTTAAGAACGAAACAAAGCAACGTATTCCTACAGCCAACCACCACTGGGGAAAAAGCGGCGGTCCCAGCAAGGCCTGTCTGGATTCCAAAAGTTGGGGATCTAGTCAGAGAAAAAATTGCGGACAAGAAGGAATTTGGACCTTCTTACAGACGACCAGTACCTGTCCTAGCAGTTCAAGGAACAAGAACAGTACTTCTGCCGCCCCTTGCTGGAAGAAAGGAGAAAAGATTTATGTCCATCGACCTCATCAAACCACAGTATGTGGCCAATACTAAATAGTAGGCCTCGTGGACTCCTACCTAGTAGCAGACTCACTCCTCTCGCTACTATCCAAGAGGTTCAGACTGAAAGACTGATAACCATCGAGAATTCAGCAGTAACAGATGAAGGACTGAGCAACAATGCTATGGAACTCATCCCTCTTGAAACTCAAGTAACAGTTCGTCCAAATACACCTGTCTACACCAACGTAGCAAGTGATCAACTGGTTCCAGCGATTTCTACAAATCCTGATGCAATTTCAACAATTGACAGAACTGCTTCTGGCTATTTCATTAACTTTGATACGTTCTCAGAAGATCCGAGTGAACCTGAAACGACGCCAGCATCATTGAAATTCAAGCAGCAAGTACAAGACTTTCTTCACTTTCTGAAAAAGACTTATTTGGTTTCTCCATGGATTGAACTCTGGATTACATCTGGACTTTTTGTTTTCCTGCTCTGGCTAGCTTTGGTTACAACTGTGAGCGTGCTTATAAATGGCAGATACATCCATGTGAACACTAAAAGAAAAGACGTGAACGTACTTTTGAAACCTCATAAATCTTCCCATCGTGAAGCAAGAGACTTGTCATCAGTGAACATCACAGCTGTTCCTATACAGGATGGTATAGTGTGGGACAAAACAGATTTTGATATCTTCGGTCCGACGGAACAATTGAACATTCCACATTTGTTTAAAATTTCACTAAGTGATCTCATTTCGTCCAGTGCCTACTCTGATGATTGGGACTTTGAGACTGTTAACGACATAATGTTTGACCTAGAAAAATCTGCTGCATTTTCTAAAAATGAATATTTAGAGGGTTCATCAGACTATGAAAAGCTGTATTGCTATAACCACTATGGTCATCACTATTTGCATAAATCTGCATACCCTAGAAATGTGTTTATGTTTAACCAATGGGAGCATTGTCCTACACCACCACACGGTAGTTCAAAAACATTTGCTAACAAGTTTCCATATTTTTCAGGATACAATACATCTGATCCAGAAACGTTTTACTATAAAAATGTAAACAAGACAGGACTGAAAATTATGTTAACTAATACAAAACAGATTTATTCTGCAACATTTATTGCCCAACTGTCTAAACAGGGTTTCGACTTATGGAAAGACACGATAGACACAAAAACTGTCTGGGGTACTAAAGATTGGCAAGTGCAGGGAATAGAAGCTTTATTTAGAGCCTGTATGATCCCTGAACAAATAATGTTTTTGAATGAAACTGTCCAACAAACATCTTGTCTTGGATTAGCCAAGATCAAAGAGATGAAAAATCCTTCTGTACCAACACCTACAAGTGATAACAATACACAGGCTGCGGTTACAGTTGACAATATACTACAACTCAACAGATCTAATCCTGATTGGAGAAAATGGTTGATCTGGCCCACAGACACGAACAACTGTCAGGAAAGATTCCTGAATAAAACTCAGGGCTTTACTATTCATAGGCCAGACCCAAGATATGTCCAAAGACAACATCCGGGGGTAGTAACAACATACAGTGTAGGAAAAGTATGCCTCGATTGGCTGCAGAAATCTACACTACAGGATGTGAAACAACACTTATCCTTACTTAAAGAAGACGCAGACCTTAGGGAATTCTTGCTTGGACCAAGAAAACCGCGTCAAAAACGTTTCATCTATGCCGGCATCTATGCTGCCTATAATGAAGCATGGAAGGTGTCACAGATGGAGGCCGCAGAACGAATACGTGAACTTGATCGTATTAATTTAGAAAAAACACTCTCTGTGGTCGACAATGGGTTAACAACTTTGTCCTCCAGAATATATTCACTGGACGGCATTGTATCCTCTGCTATCGACATACTGGAACAAGATTTGGCGATGTTACAACAAGGCCAATCTCAATTACGTTCTATTGTGTTATTAAGCTGGACGCTGCAATCTTTGCGAGCGGGCTATGTGCCTTGGCGTTTTATCAACACAACAGCTCTGTTTGCAGAATACAATCTCACTGATAAACAGATCGAAGTGGCACAAAGAGGAGCAAAGTATACAGTGCTGAGCATTGAAAAACTGGAAAAGTTACCATTCATAGTGGCAGAAAAACCAGCTACAGAATGGCTTATTCATGGCAAAATCACACTACCTGTGACTACTTTTCAGTTTCAGTATTGCCTCAAACAAATGCAAGCAGGCAAATATGAAAGGTTGGGTAAGGAATACATTAAGACATCTTGGGATTTACCGTATACATATAGATGTTGGAGTGGGGATCGTGAAGTGTTTTTGAGCGGTACACACTGTAAACGTGCACTAAGCGGTTCACTTATATGTCAGGACATTTCTTTACACGGGGCTTGTAATGGTTCTGTGGCAAATTTGTCTTGCCATCAGCAGGGTACACCAGCTGCTGTGATTAATCCAACGTTTGGACAACTTTCTAATGGGAGTTACCTCATGTTGAATGATCAAAGTTGCTGCGGCATGTTGCCAGGCATCCCATATCTAGTAACTGTCAACTCCTGGGTCACTTGCTGTATGCAAGTATTGTTTGCCCCAATAGACACAGTCAGGGAGTCGCCTCTATGGCCTTCGCTGAACGTCTCTTTTATAAGATTTGATACTTTGAGCAGAATGAAAGCCATGCTTTTACAACAAACAGTGCCTTTGACCTCGGCCAAAGAAACCTATGATCTACAAGTAGCAAGGACTTCGGCTGAGATACAGACTTTAATACGTACAAACTGCCCTATACATTTCGTGGAAATGATAGGACGTATCTTTAACTTGTCTGATACAACAGGAATTGTACATGTATTTAAGTGCATCTGTAACGGTCTGTTAGCACCTTTCCAGGCAATACTCGGAATCATCCCGAACTTTGCACATTCGGTGTTTGGTGGCATACCATTAATTCTAGCACTTGTTGCCGGAATTCTATTTCTCTTCCTGCTATTACGCTATGGCCAGCCTATTCGCAGACATCACTCCGAGCGAAATGGAGAAAGCTCTCCTTGAACGAAAGTGCCGTGAGCAAATAGTACAGCTTTTGGGCATAACTCGTCTACGGAACCTTAATACCACGTGGTTCCTGTCATTCAGACCAATCTGGCAAGATTGCATCTTACCTGTTCTACGATGCCTGCTATGCGGTGTAGAATGCGTGTTGGACACCTGTCTAACATTTCCATCGGATACGCCAACGGATATCGATACTCTGCTGGACCCGATAACGGCCCATGCTCTGTGTTGTCCCCAGAGGCTGCCAATCCTGATGTCAGCATTCATTGAGATCTCACAGACGCTTCCGGCTGCTGCTGAGGTACGAGAAAGATCTACAGGCACACAGGTAACAACGGACGCGAACATTGCTGCGGCGACCTATGCTGAAAGCGATGCTTCACATCTCTGTGCAATTAATCTACTACACGAGGTGTTCCAACTGACACCAACTTCAGTGGATGATGTTTTGTCTACAGAAATAGATGATCTCATGTTTACACCAGACCCGTAAACTGACTCTGATTTAGTCCACAGTATTCCAGAGATACAGTGACAATTTGGCCTTCATTCTACAAAAACTTGGAACTCTTCCCAAAATTGATCTTTTTTCCATTTTTCGAACTAAAATGGCACTTCAATCTGCTTAAAGTAGAACTAGCCTTATAGTACAGACTTAGCGGAACTTCCACAGACACTTTGTCATCTTGTTTGTCTAAAAAGTTCATTCATTTTTTATGATATGAAATAACTTTGATTTTTCTATCAAATGTAAATATTACTGCTAAATTTCATTCATATTGTATTTTATTTTATCTATATGCCTGAAATGAAAAGCAATGCTTCATATGTACAGTACCTTTTGCATTCTAAAAAGTTTTTTTAACAGCCTTTTAAATGGTTTTATGAAATGTTTTAGAAATATGCGGTACTCGATTTAATGTTTAGCATTTTAAATGTTTAGCATTTTAGTATTATCGTACACACGAAAGTGGAGTGGGTGTTGTATTCCTCTTAGGGTGTCCAGACACGGGCTTTCCTGTATCATGTCCTTATATAGGTACAATTCGCCCTGCCCTTATATAGGCATAAAATCCCAGTCCTTATTTAGGCATTAAACCGTGCACTCCAAATACAGGCATGGTCTCCGACATCCGTCCACCCTAACGTCACAACGAGTTCTTGAAGAACAGACCCTTAGGCTTCGGGAGTTTCCCTAGCACAGGACTATTGATTTCTTCAAGGACTCATTTATTATGCATGAACCATTATACCTTAGGGGTTCATTCATGACGTCTTCCGCTGTCCGATTCACGTCAATGCTAACATTCTGAGGTACCTCTCAGGTATAAATATACCTTCCCTAGCCCTTGTAAACTAGAGGAGACCTCGACTTCAGAGGAGCCCGTTTCCCGGCCTGACGCACTGAGAAGACGCTGCCATCCCTGCACGCAGAGAGTCCAGCTTCCAGTGATCTGACTTCCCTTGCGGGGTGTTGGAGTTCGAGTCTGGCAAGAGATTACCACCTCTCTCATTCTTAAGGTATGGAGCTGACTAGAACCTAGAGGGACTCTTGGCATCCTTGGCATACTAGGCGTAACATACTCTTAGTATACCGTAGTAAGGAATACTTCATCTACTTCATACCTCTCCCTACACCTAGGTTAGGTTAGGTACATTGGGGTAGAACTAGTTTAGAAATGCATCGTACAAGTACTCGCATTTTTAGTCTGTGTTATTTATGTAAATGAATATCTGCTAAAGATAATGCTATCGCAGCACTATTTATTTCTACTGCTTACGCTGTACATTATTTATCTCGCATACTGTCTTGTGATCATAACAGCACATATAACTTACACGAGAAACAAGACTGTTCAATAAATCTTTTATTGAAACGCCCGTCTATTCTTTCTGTGTAACTTTGAGTAAAACTATGCATGCAATATTGAGCTGAGTGAATCGGTTATCTATTGTTTCCACGACTCTGGGACACATTCTGATTCTAAAGGGAAACAAAGTTGTCATGTTTTGCGGCTGCCAGAAACTACTCCCTTCTTGTTATCCAAGGAGTTTCTAGTGGCCTCTGAGCTAGCTGGCACAAGTAATTAAGTTTAATATACTCGATAGGGACATACTGACCTTAGTCCTATGTCAAACCTATAGGGGATATTATTCCAATGCGCAGAGCCTATTAGGGAAACAGGAGCTACACTACAATACAATGGAGGCGTGGGAGTGGGAAGGAGCACCAGATGGGGGCATCAACACGGAGAAGGGATGAGTGGGAGAGGAAAGAAGAAATAGTACCACAATCACAGCATGAGCAGCAGGCGGACACTAATTAAGTTAAATCAATCTGTACTTGGTCCATGCTCCACAGAAAGGAACAGAAGTGACACTTGACCTGCGGTGGACAATTAGGAGGCAGCAAAGCAGAGTGGCACTGAAGCCAACAAATGGTAAGCAGTGGGTGGGCTCCAAGCCCTTTATTGTAAACAATAATGTCTTGCAAACGAGAGCGCATGCACGGTCACATGCTCAACATAAAAAGGAGCAAGAGATCAGCTAGTCTGAAAGGAAACAAAATGAGGGAGGAATACAATAATGCACTCATAATTCCCATAGAGAGAAAGTGTCTGTAAGCTGCCTTGCCAAGAAAGACAAAAACAGGTAGGCATATCAAACTTTGGGGCCAGAGGGTGTTCTTAGCAAAGATTTTATGCAGTATTTTATGAAACATTAGGGTGCTTGTACTAGACTTGCAGAATACCCATTATTGTTCCCAAATCTGTGCCACCTGTTACTCTCTATTGCTTGCCACTGGCAGTCCACGCGGGGCGGGGCCTGCAGCTCGTGCTGCACCTATCTAAGGGAGCGTGCATCACGTTGGTGTTACAGGCGCTCCACCTAAATCACACCAAACTCTCCTCAAGAAGAGGAGTGCCAGCACTTTGTTTTTCCTTTCTCAATGTTTCTTCAGACTATTTTAGATGCTCTTGCTCTGATTGTTTTGGTAAATAACATATATTCATTTATAAACAAATTTTATTGATTTATTTACGCAAAGCACCATTTTGCAACAAACCATCCATTAAACATCACACATTCCAACACGTTTCTAGGTCCCCACCTACCCTTTTTACCGCATACCTCAGTTAGTTCATTAGTCCATAATACTTCCCCCATTTACCCTAAAACGTATGCAATTTTTTCGGACACCTTTGCGCCACATAAATAGGTTCTTCTTGCTTGGCTCGCCAGTCCATTGCCACTCTGCCAAAGTGGGTGGGTTGGGAGATTTCCATTTGTATGCAGTGTCCCTTTTGCCGACCATTGTCGCAATGCCCACCGGCGTCCCCTCTCTCCTTCCACCCTCTGAATCCTCCAGAAGCCCCAACAAGGCCACTGTTCGATCCAGGACTCATGTGAGAGTTCCAACTATCCTGCCCAAATATGCGGCGTTGCTGGGGTATTGCCACACCATGTGAAAGAAGTCTGCCGGCATAGAGCCACACTGGGCATATTTGAGTTCAGTAAGTACATCCACATGCCAAAGACGCTGTGGAGTGAAGTAGGTCATGTGTAGGTAACTGCTAGCAATAGGGGTCTCTGGTTGGCAGAGGTATGCACCCTGTCCAAGTAGGGACCCTTATACTAGTCAGGGTAAGGGGATTATACAGCTAACATAAACCCGGCTCACCGCCTTGGTGGCTTGGCACAAGCAGTCAGGCTTATCTCAGGGGCAATGTGTACATACACACACAGTTATACAGTGAAAACATTACAAACTAAGTCCACACCAGTTTAGAAAAGTAACCAATCTGTATCTAAGTAAAACAAGACCAAAACGACAAAAATCCCACATTCATAGGCAAAGATATCAGTATTGAAAGGTTCAGCAAGTTCAGTCCATTGAAATCTACGGATGCGTTTGTTTTACCACAAAGTACCTTTGATGCATCAAAATCAGAGATGGAGAACAGGCGCAGGGAAGGTGAGGCACTGGAACCAGAAAGTGATGCGTTGATTACTTAGTCCCAAGGGAACAGAGACGTCAGTTTCTTCTGCACGGCAGGGGAAGTGTTGCGTCAGTTTCTTACTGTGAGGGGAAGTGAAGCGTTGATTTCTGAACACGCGGCCTCGGGTCTGTACTGCGGGGTTACGTCAATGAAAAGACAGCGTTGAAGTACGATGCATGGAAAATCCACACTCACTGGGTCGATGCGGCAAAGCAGGCGCTGGGTCGATTTCCCAGCCACAAAGCAGGTGATGCATTGATTCTTTAGCTCCTCATCAGGGTCTGCTTCGAGGTCGAAGTGGGTGCCACAGACATCGGTGAAACAGTGCTCGGAGCTCAGGCTGCGGTGCTTTTATAGCCGCACGGCGGGTGCTGCAACGATTCCTTGGTCGCACGCCGGTGATGCGTTGAGTCTTCAACCGCATGGTGGTGCTGCGTCAAAAAGAACGGGTGATGAACTGGAATTGGTAGGCCATAACTCCCAGCAGAGGAGTTCAGGGGCTGCAGATGAAATCTTTGATGGTCCTGAGACTTCTTAACAGGAGGCAAGAGGTAAGCACACACAAGCCATTGGAGAACATTGGGAGCAGGATACAGAAAGCAAAGTCCAGTCCTTTTACTGTCCAAGACAGAAGCAGCAAGCAGCAGAGTGGCAGTTCCCCTCCTACAGCATCCACCTCTTCTTCTTGGCAGAATTTCCTTTAGTCCAGAAGTGTTCTGAAGTTCTGGTTTCACAACTCCAGTACTTATACCAGTTTCTGTCTTAGAAGTAGGCAAAGTTCAAAGAAAAGTCTTTGTAGTGCACAAGACCCTACCTTTCCCCAACCTGGCTCCAAACAGACTACAAGGATGGGGAGACAGCTTTGAGTGAGGACAGGCACAGCGCTATTTAGGTGTCAGAGACAACTCCTCCCACCACTCTAGCTCAGGAAGACCCATCAGCCTGGTGATGGGCCATCAGGATATGCAGAGCACAGCTCAGGTCCCTTTGTGTGACTGTCTAGAGTGAATGCACAAACAGCCCAGCTGTCACCCTCCTTCAGGCGTGGATTCTACAGGCAGGCAGAGACACAGAAAGGTCAAGCAAGAAAATGCCCACTTTCTACCTTGGGCCTATCTTAGGGTGCCTTAAATGTATTAGAAAGGAAGGTTTGGGCCTGGCAAGTGGGCGCACTTGCCAGGTTGACATGGCAGTTTAAAACTGCACACACAGACACTGAAGTGGCAGGCCTGAGACAAGTTTTTTTGCAGATTTATATAGCGCGTACTCGACCCGAAGGTATTAGAGCACTTTACATGAGCACCAGTTACGTTACACAAGGACACATTCATTTTTTTTTTTTTTGGTAGGCACGGGGAGATTAAGGGATTTGCCCAGAATCACAAGATGTGGAGTCGACCCCGAGGCTCGAACCTTGGTTTCCCAGCTCCAAAGTCAGCAGTCTTGCTGTGAGACCAGTGCTGCAAAATCGCAGTGCTGCAAAATCGGCCCCTTGTAACAAAAGCAAAAGCGCATCAGCAGTACTGTTCCAGCCATGGCACTTACGTTGGACGTAATTGCCATGTCTGGTTTGCGATCCCAGTCTGGCCCTGGTTTGTATGCTCTAGATAACAATGCAAAATGTAAACATATTCAGAACAAAAACTAGAACCTTTCTATTTACCCCCAACAACTTCCGCTCCTCATACTTCCTCCCCAGAAGTATCTGTCGCCCACACACTTCCAAACATAGGAACTGTGAATACATTAAAAAAGGCATTTGAAACGGACCTCCTCCTAATACAGGATCCCATAGCACATCCCTCCGAACTTCCCTGCTGGGGGCTCGGTAACAGCAACATTCTCCCCTCTGTCTCCTCCTCTGCTGCTTCAATGTGTAGAGGGGCCTGTGCAGAAACTAGTTATCAGGCCTGTCTTGGGTATCTTTTGTCATTACCCGGAGATGTCCACCCCCCTCGAGATCGACTCCCCTGAGAGGTCGAGCAGCCTCCACTGGAGTTTTGGTTCTGTTGTAGGGCTGTCCCACCTCACTGGGACCCCTACAGTCTGAATCTGAGGAGTCTGGTGATCCCATCTGCCACCTGTGTCCTCTCCAGAACTTTGGCCGCTTGCGTAGTTTAGTTGGCTAGGGTCACTGGACCGTGGGTGGGAGTCTGTTTCTCCCTCTGAAGGTCGGAGGGTCATAGCAGCAAAGCTGGCGTCGCTTGGCGGGCCAGTCCCAGGCCTCCTCAGGAGTTTCGGACAAGTAGGAACGAGATTGGTGGATCACTTTGAGCTTAGCAAGAAAAATCAACATTTATTGTAGAGACATTTCCCTGAGTTTCTTTTTGACCGCATCGAATGATTTACGTTGTCTCTGAATCATCTTAGTGTAGTCAGGGAAAATCATGAGTCACGCTCCCTGATGGTATAGCGCTCCCTGTGTACGTGCCACATGCAGAACGATGTCTCGATCACGGTAGTTGAGCATCTTCACGATAATGGGACGTGGGCTGTGCTCGGTGGGCACTGTTGGGTGAGGGCCCGGTGTGCCCTCTATGACAAACAACTGAGAGAGCGTGTCTTCTGGAATCCAGGATGGTAGCCAATGTTCTAGGATGGCCTCCGGGGCCGCAGCTTCAGCCCCCTCTGGAAATCCCACAAATTGCACGTTATTACCACGCGATCGGTTTTCGGCATCTTTGGCATGGGCCTACAGCGTGTGGGTGATCAAGATAAGATTGGTTACCTTCGTCTTAAGGTCTTTCACTTCATCTTCCAGGGTAGAGACTCTGCCTTCCGCGACTCTTCCAGCAACGTTGTAAAGGTCTTAGTGGAGCAGCACAATGTCCGATTTCACCTCCCCAATTCTGGTTTCGACTGCCTCTTGAGGGGTTTGAATCGCTTGCTAGATCATTGCTAATTCCAGAGGCTCTATCAGCTACGAGCCAAGGATGCCATACCGGGTTTCCCTGACTGGTCTGATGTGGGGGTGGTGTACCTGTTTACCTTCGCCTGATGGGACATGTGGTTTCCCCTGTCCTTGCGCATTGCAATTAATGGAACAGCTAGGTGGCACACTGGTCCTCAAGGAAGCTTCCAGTAAGGCCATGGTGGAGGCCTCCCCTGCCCAATGGCCCACGGCCAAGAAGTGGATCCATCATGCGGCCGTGCCCAGCTATCCCAAGGCATCTGGTATGCAGCCCTCTGTCAAGCACAGCATACAGATATCAGGGTAAACTAGTCCCCAGCCCGTCCTACCTCGTAGAGCCAAGCAGCAGCTCAAGCAGCTGGGGGGACCAGCAGGACAGGCCTACAGAACCTTCATGGCGCAAAGCGGACCCACAGGGGTCCTCATCCCCTGCTTAGATCATCAGCAAGAGGTCTGTTTATGTGATTCAGGTGCCCCTGGGCCCACGAAGGTCATGGCGGGTGATTGACACCCCCCATGAGGCCTTCTGTGCATGCGGGGGCCACAGATGCTGCACCTGTCCTCCAGTACACCCTAAAAGAGGATGATCCCGATAACCCCCCACGGCCTGCCCTTCTTGGGACACTGGGGCAGTGCCATCTGCTATGCCCTCAGGCTGCTCCCTTTCCAGCAGGTCAAGAGCCCTAATCCGCTCACCTCATGCAGTCTGTACCACTCTTTTGGGGAAGCGCTCTGCTGGACCCTCAGCCCCGTCCGATCCCCAATGCAGGTCAGACTTGGGGGGGGGGAGGCGTGTTTCCCTTCGTTGGTCTCCACCAGACAACCTGCAACCTGCGCCCAAACTCTCTCTGGGCGCTGCCGGTGGATCCACTCCCTCCTCCGGGATTGCAATGCGCAGCGAGCCAAGCGCTTCGGGCTCTCCGCAAGTGAAGCCTCAGGGGCTCACGTGGGCTGCCGCCATGACAGTCGGAGTGCTGGCAGCAATCCAGGCTCTCCTGCCATGATCCGCACTGTCCAGAGCCCCAGTTTGATCTCTCTCTGGCAGGGCAGGAGAAGGTAGCAGATGAGAGAGGTTGCATGTTTGTTTCGGCGGGGTCGGCACCAAGATGCTTGCAGATAACGGAGGAAGTCCGGGAGCATTTCTAGAACGCATCCACCATCTTGGCCTCCCTGGCCAAGCTATCATATAACATCTTTTTTAATACAACAAATGGGGTAGCTAGATAAGTGTCGGCACATGTTAGTATTGCAGATAGCTTTGCTACAGAAGAATATGTTTTTTTCTGAAACAAGATGGAATAATTTTACTTGGAATTTAAGGTACCCTGTTACTCATATAAACAGAATACAATATAGTCACAGACCATTTTATTTTACTTTGATATTCCTTCCTGTATATCTATTTTCTACATGTGTTTTGTATAACCATGCTTAACTAAGCATGGTTATACAAAACACAATCCGGTTTCTAACTACAATCTGGTTTCTAACTACAATCCGGTTTCGGCGCCTTTTTATGCATGGTGGAGCTTACGACACAATAATGCACTTAACAGCATATGACTACGTATGGTGCCACTATACCTGGACACACGAGGGCAACTCACAACACCTTACGGGATTCTTTAGAAAAGAAGATTGGATTCACCTGTGTTGTGATGGTAGAGTCACAAAATGGTTGAGTTTTGCAGCAATGTAAAACTTATTACATGATGTGTATATGATTTCCCTGATGAAGTCAGAGGGTAATACCCAATCTGACGAAACGTGTGTTGGCTAGCTGTTACTGTACTGTCTGAAGGCACAGAATAAACAGAACTGAATCAAAGACTACTTACTGCGAGACTTGTTTATTGAGGAGTGGTATGCCAGCAACCCATTTTAAATAACATCTTTTTTTAGTATGCCAGTTTTCCAAGGAGTGTTAATGCCAGCCCATCATATGTTTTTGAATTTAAAAGGCTACCTCTTTCCTCTCATCTACTGGGCTGTTTAACCTGTGACTGCCTGCAAGAAAAAAGGCAGAAAGTCAGGAGGTAAATATTATTTTGCATTTCCCAAGTCTGCCAAGTGGCACTGAATAACGTGATACCATCAGCCATTTGTTGCTTTTCAGCCCACATCATATTGGATTGTGGGGCTTGTAGGTTTGCTTTGAATAGTTTCATGATGTTCTCACTATCCCAGCATGCAAAGTGCTATTGACTAATATGCCAGATTTGGCTGAAAGTGTTTTACATGGCATGGAGCCTAGTCCATTTTTAAAAATTGATGATTTCACAACCAAAAGTAGTCTCTGCTCACATATTTTGCGAGGGTTCATTTTTTCACTCACATCATGCATTAAAACAAGTATTGGCTGTGCAAATCATTTTTTTTCTTTTATGTAGTGGAAAGTTTTATACCGAGCTTTATGACACAATAATGGTACAACATGGACGACAGCAGCAGCACAAACTTCTCTAACACAAAGAGTAAGTGAAGGACGTGTGGCAGTAGCAGAATGAGCATCATATGATTTTCTTATGCCTACAGGATAGGTACAGCACAGGAAGCTAACAAACTAAAGAGGGAGTGAGAGGCAGTAAAAGACTGTTTGACGATTTCCGTAAATAGACATAAAAATATAAAGAGTACAAAACCCCTGAAAGATCTCCTATGGAATTGCCATACATTCATGTGCTCATGTATGTCGATGAACCTTCACCTAGCTATAGTGGAAGGCTTCACCAGTGGGTTCCACAACTAGCACTGAGAAGCACCCTTTGTTAAATTGTGTATGTGGGTAAGCCAAAATTATTTTTGTACTGGTGTCGCCCTACCACAAGAGGGCCAAGTCTGCTTCTTTTTCCATCAACATATTTAGGGTACTCGAATATGCCCTTGTGTGGTCAGCCGTCTTCCTCAGGACTAAAGGTATCTCGCATCAAATACTGTGAAACAGTCTCTGCTTCATATGGCATATTCACCAGTGTCAGAAGGTGTGGGGCAGATGGGGCAAATTTCCCCAGGCCAGACTTGTGCTATTGGACGAAGCTGACCACACGTGCTGCATGTTTCACAGGGCAAGTCACTGTAACCGTAGCATGCTCTATGAAACAGGCCATGCCTACACTGCTAAGCCACACTCACAGCTGACTGTGTTTGGGTGGTGGGCACGCATAGGCCTTGAGACCGCGAACTACATGCCCAAAATTGAGGCATCACTTGCCTTGTTACCAGTGCCCTATAGGGCAGTAGCAATGAGGCGGTGACAGCCTGGTCCCATAATTCACTACAGCCCTGTCTGTGTTGCATCCTGTGTGAAAAAGCAGCCTAGCAGAGGCCGAGGAGAACAGCTCTTGGCTCAGCTTAGATCCCTCGCCCTTAAGCAAGTGTCTCTGACTTCTAATTTATTTATAGCTGAGAAGAAATGTAATTGCCCAGGGTCAAACTGTTTGGTCAAACAGGGAAGTCATGATTGAAACCAGGGTCTATATATCGGAGACTCGTCACTAGTTTTTGCCCTGGATCCCACAAAAAGCTTCTGATATGCTTTGGGCATGTTATGCAGGTGCATTTAAAATATCCTATGTTTTTTTCATCAGGTGAGGCAACAGCAGTGAAAACACCCCTTCTTCGTAGAACAGGTACACCTTGGGCAGGAACAAGCTTCCCTTCTTCAGGACATGTACAGCTAGGACAGGAGCAGCCCAAGCCTTCCCCATCGCAAGACAGATAAAAGTAGGACAGCAGCTGTGCAAGCTTTGCTTCCTCACAGAACAGGGACAGCATGGCAGTGGCAAAGGAAGCATCCCTCTCGCACAGAAGGCAGCAAGGGTAGTATTCCATGTCCCACAGAACAGATCCAGCAGCGCAGACTAGTGCAAGTTTTCATTGCTCTGAAAATATGTACAGGTAAGGCTTGTGTGATATGTCGGTTACAGACAGATCTCTTCAGTGGGCATTTGAGTCACTGAGAGGAGTGTAATGGTGGATGAGTTACTGAATATGCACATGTTGACACCATTTTCACTTGGGTTATATTCCACGTCAACATCCTG
The DNA here is from genome assembly GCA_963921515.1 of Calotriton arnoldi. Lineage (NCBI taxonomy): Eukaryota > Metazoa > Chordata > Amphibia > Caudata > Salamandridae > Calotriton > Calotriton arnoldi. Next base: position 2,326,647 of record CAWUFW010000444.1, read on the forward strand.
AAATTCCTGCTGCTGTCACTTGGACACCTGCTTTTTGTGTTGATGCTTTGGTGTTCCACATACTGAGAAACAGCTGTTACCTAGTAAGTCATTGTTATTTGGAGCAGCCTTGCCACAGCCTAATTATTTATGCTCCAGACAAGCACACAGGTGCCAACCTCTTCGAAAAGGTTATGAATGTGTGCACACCAGGCTCTGTACAATGCCAGCCTTGGTGCTGCAGCTGTTAAAAATGTTGAGGGCTGCCAGTGTTGCTTATGTTTCCCAAACACAACTTGCTAATTAAAACCTATCACATACGGCATTACTGGTTACACACCAAGAATCTAGTGGTGCAACTTAATATAGCCATGTACTGGTTCTAAGCGCCCCTATTTTTTTTTTATCAGTTTATGGTAATAAGTCACAGATAACCCAGGTGATTTTTTCAGGATCACACCATCCGCTCAAATGGGTGTAACTAGGTTTTAAGAGAAGATTTCAATCACAGGAGTTAGATTGCCTGGATGTTACTGGTTAAATTTTACAGCAGAGTTTCCTGGTCACAGTGGCATATCTTGGTCAGTAAGATTGGGGGGGTGTAAGCTTCAGATTTCCCCACAACCACACTGGCATTTCTTATTAAAATACGCTATGAGAAGCAGGACATAAGGGGACTTAAGCAGCAGTGGAGAGAGAGAGAGAGAGAGGAGTGCTGAATGTAAGGGGTACTTTAAACACAATAGTTTTCAAACTAACCAAGCTCCTAGGCAGAGAAGAGAGTGGGGTGTGTGTGTCAAAAATACCGACTGAAAACACCTGTACCCAACTATTTACTACAGATTTTTTAGGGGGTGTTACACCCCAAACACACCTCCTATATCTATGCCCCTGCCTGGTCACACAAATGTGATTCTGCATCAACATTTACGTCTGTGAAGTGCACACAGAAATGTTTGTATAACAACTGCACCGATCACATGAAAGTAGTCTGGCTCCGGCCCCACGGTTTAGGGTTCCATGGATGATGAACTTTGCATCTATCATAAATAAATGAAAACCAAAGAACTCTAAACAGCATTAGAAAATAGTATAATGTCCAAACAGTCAGGACTTATTTTGAAAAAACAGTTCTCTTTATTCCAGAGTGTAGAGGATTGTGTATTCTTCAGGTACATGGATGTTTTACAAATTCTTTCTTCAGAGATGGACAACAACCGACACGCGTTTCGTCAAATAGTGAATTTTTCAAGGTTTGTAACGGGTACATGAGCGGTCACAGATTTGAAGTAGCAAGATCCAAGTATGATCAGTCGGCGGGTATATGCTATAGTGCCACAGGGGGTGGCACCTCCGTGAAGCGTAAAGAATAATGGACCAGACCTGACTCAAAGGGTATAGAATTAATAAACAGATTTCAGGTCCTGGCGGGAGAGCGTCTAGGAACCAAGTATTGTTCCAAACTAAGAGAACGAGGTCTGGTGTGAAAGTCCATATGCTCTCCTTGAGTATTTCAAGTACATCATCGGACTTCTAACACTTTTTAGAGTGCTTTTTTCTCATTCATTTATGATTCAGGCATATTGGCTCTTGATCCAATATGTAATCACACCTTTGGTAGTAGGGTGCGGATACCCATCATAGCACCACACCAACATATTGACTTTTTTGTTGATTACACTATCCCCACAGTACATGTTTGTCTCTATACGAGGTGCTATAAAGAAAGCACTACTACCTCGAACTTTGCATCTATCCGCATTCTCCATAATGCAGACAGTACGTGCCTTCTGCCTTTTGACACAACCTTCCCTTTATGTTCTCCTGAACAAGAACCGCACCGGAGGGAGATATGCGGCCTCACGCGCTGACAAAGGAGGGAGTTAATTGCAGCAGGCGGGGCCATCCCTCCTCAAGTCCCACCAGGGGCCTCTGCACGCCCTATAACTCATCGCTGCCGAGAGCCCCAGCATGTTCCCGCGCTGTTAACACTAATGTTGCACGTGTTTTATCACCGGGATGGCTGCCATGCCTGCGCGCTCTGGTGTGCCTCGAAACGTTCTGCAGCCAAGGCCTCCTTGGACAGCTCATTAGCATTATCCTCGAGGCGGTGGTCCAGGCGGCGGCTCGTGACTGCGTGCGCCTGACGTACATCACGTTGATGCGCAGCGTCCTGTTACGTCAAGGCATAATGACTTGCTGCTAAGATACTGGTGACGGGCCGTTCATTAGTGCACAGCTTTAGACCCAGTGGATTACAATATTTATTTAATGCATTTTTATATAGCGCGGACTTTACCCGAAGGTGTCAGAGCGCTGTACAATAGAACCAGTTACGTTACATGAGAGAAATGTTACAAAATAGAACGTTACAAAAATAAACAGGAGACTAGAAGAGGTAGGGTAAAACCATAGAAGGCAAGAACACAATATCAAACACAGCAAGCAAGGGTGAGGAATGTACAAGAAAATATTACAAATTTACAATGATGAACGAACTTCCTAGAGAGGTCTGAGAATGAAGGTATTAGTTCTGGAAGTGTCTTTGGAAGAGAAGAGATTTGAGTTCAGCTTTGAAGATCCGGATAGAGGTGGTGGCACGGAGCAATGGAGGAAGCGAGTTTCAGATTCTCACCGCATTACCTGAGAACGATTGAGCCATCGATCTTTCCCTTTTGAAGGAGGGGGGCTCATGCAGAAACTTTTCCGCATTCCGAGAAGGTCTCGAGCCTCCAGACATTTTCAGTTTATTCGCCAGGTAACGAGGGGAGGAAGTGTGCAAGGCTTTGTGGGTGATGCAGGCAGTTTTGTAAATAGATCTTGCCTCGATGGGAAGCCATCGAAGAGAAGACAGGATAGGAGTGATGTGGTCACTTCGTTTGGTCCCCTGAAATAAAGCGAGCTGCTGAATGGAGGACGGATTTGAGGGGGGAGAGGTGAGATTTGGGTAGGCCAGTCAGAAGAGAGTTGCAGTAATTCAGTCTAGAGAGAACTAGCGATTGGACCAAGGTTTTTAGGTCTTTCTCCGGGAAGAACCGACGAATCCCCCACAGAAGGCGCAGCTGGTAACGTGCGATCTTAGCAATGGAGTTGATGTGGGAGATTAGGTTGAGTCTTTTGTCAAGTATGACACCTAGGGATTTAGCGCTGTCAACAATGATGGGTTTATTGTTGAGTAAATTCAGCTGATCCATCCAGGATTGAACAGGAGGGGGGGAGAGAGAGGTAGATAGGAGGAGGAATTCAGTTTTGGAGGGATTGAGAATGAGTTGGTGAACTAACATCCAGTTGTGAATAGAGTTGCGAGTAGAGTTGAGTAGTGAGAGATCGTGTGCGGAAGACACCTTGAGGTAGATTTGAGTGTCATCCGCATAGAGATGGTAGTGGATCCCAGATTTACTTAGGAGGTTCCCTAATGGTTCCAGATAGAGATTAAACAAAGTGGGTGCAAGGATAGAACCTTGAGGGACGCCTTGACCTACTGCCAATGGAGACGAAAGACTGTTCGCTATCTTGATCATTTGGGATCTGTCCGAGAGGAATGAGGCAAACCATTTAAGCACTGTGCCTTCCACGCCCATTCTCTGTTGAAGAGTGTTAAGGAGGGTGTTGTGATTAACAGTGTCAAAGGCTGCAGAGAGGTCAAGAAGAATCAGAAGGCACGATTCCCCAGAATCGAGTATATGCAGCGCATCATCAATCACTTGCAGCAGGGCTGTTTCAGTGCTGCAATTTTGAATGAAGCCAGACTGGAACACGTCAAGGAGATTATTGTCCATAATATGTAGGGAAAGTTGTTTCGCAACACATTTTTCCGTGATTTTCGAAAGAAAAGGGAGGTTGGTGATGGGGCGGAAGTTGTTGAGGTCGTTCGCATCTGCAGAGGTTTTTTTTAGAAGAGGGTTAACCTGTCCTGTTTTGAGGGCAGCCGGGAGGGAGCCTTGACTGAGGAAGAGATTAACTAGCCTGGTCCAGTAAGAGAGAGTATTGGTGTATATGGGCCCAGAGAACGATTGGCATTCCTGTAAGATAAAAACACAGGTCATTTGAATTTTGAATGGGCCAGGAGCCGGTACTTTAATACGAACTCCTTCCTGTACATCCCTCTCTATCCTTTCATAACATGACACTTATGCCTCTGTCTTTTTAGCAACCATTAGCAACTGTAAAATTAATTTAATATGAATTATTCTATAATTTGCTGTTCTAAGTTTGTTCGTTTCAAAGATGATAATGCAGATTTTTCTGGCCTTGACATAAAAATTCCTGGCCAGGTGTTCGCCCTATCCCAAAGGTGGAATGATAAATTGTGGCATGTAGATGGAATGAGAATGGATAGAATGTATTCGATGTGTGTTTTTGAAAGGGAAGACAGTTGCTGGAGGTGTGTGTGTGGGGGGGGGAAGCAACTGCGCTGGATTGCTCTCATATTTGGATCTTGAAACAAAGACATACGACCAACTCTATCGTGTGTGTCCTACATTACAGTCATTGCGAGGAGCGGGCACACTTCTTGAGCTACCCGGCTGCATGTCCTCTGCTGCCATGTTACCTCAGGCTCATCTTCCCTGAAGAATTTTGCAAAGGCCAGAAGTTTGCATAAAAGCTTTGACGGTGTTGTGTGGCCGGTCGTGATTTGCATCCATGTAAGGAATCTGAAATTGGATACCCAAAGAGGTCGGTGTGCCCAGAACGATTGTTGGTGCACAAGGAGTGGAAGCTCTCTGTGGTATCTAGCTGTGCACTAGAGACCCACGTGAGTTTCCACTCCGTCTTCTACTTCTTGATGCGTGCCCATCAGCCATAGAAAAAACTGTCTGACATACTGCATTCACATTGACACGCGCGCTTATGTGGCACCATCTTGTTGTGCACTTTGTTGGATCATGCATCATCATCATCTTGAGGGGATCTTCATACCGGCAAAGTGTCAGGACTGTACATCAGTGCATTTTGTGGTGAATTAAGGTGCAAGTATGAACTTTATTGATGCATGCCCCTTTAATTAAGAAGCATACCCGGCACAAAAAGCAATTTTATTATGAATACTGTTTTAAACACCTAGATATCAGTGATAGGCACGCTCATTAACAGTGGTTAGTACTTTCTACATGGGCTACAATGCGATATTGCATCGTACTGTGAAGGGCCACTCCTGTTTGTTTTACTTCTTGCAGTTGTGGCTCTGTATCACACTGTGAAGGGCACACCTGTGATTTTGTTTAATGCATACGGCATATATTGTTACAATTTGTTATTAAAACGTCAAATGTTCTGCCACCACCGCCATTTTTAGCTGATCCAGGAGAACCACCCATTAAATGGGATATTTGAATGGATTTATTTCTGGCATGTATTGACATTTTAGAAGGTGGCGAATGTACTCCACAAAGACAGCTACGTCGACCGAAGTTGTCTCTTGGGGTAGGGGCATTAAAGGAATTTACTGGTTCTAGAAAATGCTACAGATTTAAATGTGTACCATACTGCTACTGGGCAGTTGCAAGAGAGATATGGAAACAAAGGTGAATGTTGTGCTGGAGAGGTACATGTTCTATTCTAGAAGTCAAAAAGAGGGAGGAGATATAGATCAATATGTGGCTGCATTGAGGGCTTTAGCAGTATCCTATGATTTTGAGCATATCACGTATGAGTGTGGAACACATGGTTTTGGGCCTTCACCGAGTATTTAGGTGCGATTAGTGGCAATAGATATTGTCCTGCATGGAAAAGCTTCTTACTTGAACACAATCTCGTGTTTGAAGACCAAGCAGACTCTGAGCAGCACCACCTATTGATTTTTCCGATGAAGAAAATAAGTTAGACAAATATCAGGAGGCAATTAGGAAATTGTAAAAACAATTCGACATTCAACCAAGTCTAATAGTTATCAGGCATAAATTCTTTACTTGTACAACACCAGGTTGAGTCCACAGACTCATGTGATGCAGCTTTACATATTCTAGCTGCTGATTGTGAATTTAAAAATTTCACCGCACAACTTATTAGGGACCAGATTATTGCAGGAGTTTGGACAAGAAAGGCCAAGAAATATTACTTACATTGAAGAGCCCATCCTCACCAGAAACAATAGGTGTTGGTCCTGCACCAGAAATGTACAGACTTTCGTGGGGTCAGTGGTCCTTTACTCAACATGACCAAAAATGATGATTAACGGTGATTAACCAGACCGTTATTTCATAACCAGCTCCTCAAGATATGGTTGACTAAGTCAGTTTACCTAGAAACTTGCATCTACATTTATGTACACTCACCACAGCAGGGGTAAATCCATATATACCCCGGAGATTTTTAACTATCCGAATTGGTACGGATATTATTATGATCATTTGTTGTTTATGTTATAGATTCATCATTTTTGGTCATGTTGCGCTAAGGACCACTGACCCCACGAGAGTCTGTACATTTCTGGTGCAGTACCCTACTGTTCAACCACAGGTCAGTATTGACTGGTGTGGTTTTTTGAGAGAGCCCTTTTACCAGAGACCACTCCTCCTGATTGATTTTGCTTTATTTAGGTTGCCCTACCTCGCCCATTTTGTCCTGATGAAGACCCGCATGCTGAGGCTATAATCAACCCTCAACGCAGCAGTCGGGTTGAAACATCGACTATCTTAACATTTTGACCTGTATTGACTCATTAGCCCTCCCTGGATGGTGCATTGAAACCCAATGAGCACTATCCCCCAGTATTGTTTAAAGAATAAAATCGAACTGTGTTCCAAACAGGCCTACCACACTGGTCTCCGTCTTCAAGCTACACCAGCCAGTGTCAATGTTAAATCATTTTTAAGAAACATTTACTCTTGATGGTTTCATTCTTCTTCTTCACTTTGCACATGAGCTCTTTGATGCACACTTTTCTATGCACTACTGTTCGAGCAACCTGCAAAATGGGCACTGAAATACATGTATGCATTTTTTTGATTTATTCTGAAAATCAAGGATTAAATGTGGATATATTTTCTCCCTTTGAAATAAGTGTTGTGTTTCTCTCTGGTATATTATGTCTCTCTTGCAAAAGGATCAATTAATTTGATCGTAAATATGATAAAATTGGATTCTACTACCTTTTGATAATAACACATTGCCACTAGGACCACCTTGTTGTTTATATTACATTGTACCCAGGTCTGCTGGCTTACCATGGGTTACCCCATTAGTTTATAGTGGCGTGATAGGGAAAGGGCAGGAATGCACCGTACTTAACATTATACAGCACATTCCTGTCCTTTGAATATGGTGGTGCGCTCTTGGCTGCCTAGCGACAATGCAGACACCCTTGCACCATAGTGCAAGGGTGCCTGAGTTGTAAGCAGGATTCTTTTTTTTGCAGCAAGGGATACCTTCCTCCACAAAAACAATCCCTTCAGGCATTTTACTCTTTCTGTGTCAGCCGCAGAATGAAGCACACATAGAAATAAGAAAAAAACGAGGAGAAAGAAAGATATTTCTCCTTGTTACACCTCCCCTGGGGATGCTTAGCATTTTGACACATTCCAAAGTCTACCAGTAATGGTAAATCTGGGAATGAGCCAAAATCCATGGATGATATTTGGGAATGCCCAGACATGGGTCCCATGCTTGCCCTGCCACTGGAGTCAAGCTAGCCTCACTGATGAGGGGTGATACCCCAAAACCGGTCCCAGGATTCTTGTTTCCGGTCCAGGGTGGACCTGACTTGGCAGTTCGGGCTGGAGTGTTCCCATGGGTAGGAGGGTCAAGTCTGATTTGCATATGGCTGGGTCCAAACTGGAATGGCATGGTGAGCAAAAATGATCGAGTTAGGCCCAGATCTCTCTGTACAGGGGGTAAATGTTTGACATTGTTCACCATTCCATCCATCAGTTCTTTTTGGATCTTTAAGTAAGGGCATTCTACATCTTTAGCCATGGGATGTTGATGGATGATCATCCAGGAATGTTCAAGGCAGTTTGTATCCTGGTGCTTTCTAGGTGAGTGCTTCTCTCTGCTCATTCTACTCTTGTGAGGAGAGATCACTACAGTACGTTGTATATGATTGCTTATGTGGCCTGTTTGGTACATGCAATGTGTGTATGAGTGAGCCAGAATAATGAAGACCTGTGGGCTCCATTTTGGAAACCCCTGGCCTCTTCCTGTTCACATGATGAAAGCAAGGTTGTTTTCCTCGACCGTTTTGGAAGTGCATGTGTATTGCTGACATTCCTGAAGCTGGAGGGAAGAAACCAAGGGCCTGGAGTGGGGTCCAATGAGTCAAGGCTCTTCACAAAATTCAAATAGGCCTTCTGCTGAGAGGAGCTGCTGATTAGTTTTTCCTGCACTGCCATTTGGTAAATGGTGTGGGTAAAAGGTGGGTCTGCAGTATGTGCAGCCTCTCCATTTGTCCCAGTTCCAAGTTATCTTTGACCAAGGAAGGTAGCGCTCCCCAGAGGACTGCTTTACAACTGGAGCTGGTGTCTGCCTGACAACCAGCTTTCCAGAAGTGAGGAAACATCACCTGAAGTCTTATGTGGCTGGGAAAAGATGTTCCTCTGACCTAAAATGCCTAGAAGCTAGCCTGCCTGCTGACAGAGGGAAGGCGCTTTCTAACCCTGCTGGAGGTGTGAATGTCCAGGGAGTGCCAGTACCAGCAATACCCCGATACTGAGAGTGTCTGCTAGGAGAAGAAAGACTGCAGAGAGAGAGATCTGTGAGCCTTAAGAGTGGTGGGAGCAGTCTTTCCAGAATCACCATACGGAGCTGGAATCGCATATTGGCGACCGACCTCACTGCTGTGGAAGAAGAGCGACTGTACATGACCTCGCCACAATGACCAAGAGCTGTGCCGGGGGCCGACTTTATTGCTGGGATCAATAGCTGTGCCTGTGGAAGTTACCACCGCCGTCCCCATGGTGGCATACTTCCTATTCATCGCTGTGCAACCGAGAAGAGGATCCGTCACCCGCTGTGGGCCCCACCTGACACCTATTACCTGTGTTTGCCGAAGGAGTTTAGGTGTCGGCCAAATCCTGCCGTGGACTTTTCAGACCTAGGTCTGCTCCTGCAACCAGCGTGTCTCCTCCCAGAAACAGGAGCATGTGGAGACGCATGTTACCAGTTTCCATGCCGGCCACAGAGAGAACACAGAGACCTGCGTTGTGGTAAGACTGTATAGAAGGGGCTGTGCATAATTGAGGGCTATCATAAATGAACTGGGTAGTCTGCTCCTGAGCCTTGATTCGTGCTGCACCAACACTCCAACCATAGGTGGGCCTGTCTGGCCTAGGCAGAGGAGGGACACCTGGGTAAAGCAGCCCACGTAGACCCCCCAGGTGGTAGTCCCCATCCCTTCCACTGGGAGTAAATTGCTGAGGGAGTTGTACTTTGACCGGTTTGCTGAGCCATAGTAGGGCGGTCCTCAGGACGTCGGAGGCAAAGACTGAGGCCCAGTAGCCCCTGCTTGCCTCGCGGCACCTGAACAGGGTCAGACAAGTATAGAATCCACTGTGCTGTACATTATTCAGTGAATTCTTCTGTGACTCTACGTTGTCCTTTAGTGCGCAAGAAACCTGAACAGTTTGCCTTACAACTAACATCAATTCAAGAATATTTAACCATAGGCGCAGCAAATTTTGACATACAGGGTAAGAGCCCATTTTGTGGAACACATTGTGGCACATACACATTTCTAGTCTTCTTTCTCTACTACATATGTGCCATTTAAACTTTACAATAGTATGTTTTTTTTACCTTGCACGTTATCATTATTTAATTTAATTTCATCCCAAAGAGGTTTGCAGTGACAAGAAGTGTCCTTTTGGTCGTTAAGCACCGCACACCGCAAATCAGACCAGGATTGCCCAGCTAAAACAGACAAGGATTGTGCAGAGCTTCAGGGTGGCACAAGTGATAGCAATGCACTATACAACTGCCAAATACAACTACAAAAACTATAGAGAAACTATGTTTACACGTTGTACCCCGCTTTTGTGCCACCCGTGGCTGTTCTCTGTTTTTGTAGTGCCTCAGCTGTTGAGGAACCTAACATGTCTCTGAAATGGTCCTTAAAGGCTGGGGCGTATATTTCAATCTAACACTTAGCTACCAGCCTCTTATAAAATAGCAGGGTCCACTTAACTTAAAAAACGCTAGGCATATCCAGACCATGTGCATAAAGTTGGCTGGCTGTGATTTTTGGGGATTTCAGGCATTTCTCAGTCTCAAAGTTGACTCTCAGCTGCAGATACTACTGTAATTGGGGTGCTAGAATAGGATTTATGAATGCAAAGCAACTACTACCAGTAACTAGTAACTTTTCAAAAGTAATCAGAGGTTTCAGCTTCCTGGACAGAGATCTCCCTATGGTGTTGGTAAAATATAAAAGTTTAATAATAACAATATTAATATGCACATTAACTTGATTTATCACAAACCTACAGTTAAAAACTAATTTCACTGCACAGTAACTCCTCAAATTAAATGTTTAATAAGTAATTAAATAAATAAAATATATTATTTAATTGTATTTTTATTAATAATAATATTTAAAATCATTTGAAAAAAACCACCCTCATTATCAATTTTTTATTAGTATATTTTATTCAAACAGCTCTGTGTAATACATTTTAATTCATTAAAGTGTTTTATTAAATGCTTAAACATTTTATGAAATAATTTTTAAATCACAACTTTAAATATTAACTTATTTAATTACAACAATAATCAAATATAAAGTTTAACATTTAAAATATATATATGTACTTTAAAGTTTGAAATAATTATTTTACTTTATTTCCTATGGTGCCATATTAAGTCCCTTCCATTATGTTATATAGGAGTATGTTTCAGTGGCATGTGTGCCGCATGACTTCTTCCAAAGTTAGGCTGGAGTACTTTTATTTCTGTTTTTGGTCCTTTTTGGTGTAGTAAATTTAGAAGTGCAGTTTGTGACCATCAATGGGCTAGGGCTCCCAGTTCAATGGAATTTTTTTTTTTTTTACATTTCCTTCTGCATCTATCCATATTTAATTTTTAGCCGTCTTATCGGTACTTCTCGATATTTATTTTGTAAATAATGAAATTGTAACATCGTATATTTCCACATTTATTTAACTGATAAACGTGCACTTGTACTTTAATGTGTCATGTTTTAGCAAATTATGCAGCCAAATATAACATAAGAGTAAATATCAGCATTATACTGCAAATGCACGCTGACATATTCTGTTATTTAAGGAAATCTCAGCCTGTTTATTAACTCTCCATGCTGTCTGTCGTCTCAGTGGGTAGCCTGAAACTAATGAAAGACAGCATGGAAAGTCACTCAAAAAAGTCTCATTTTCTGTATGTTGCAGTTTTTTAAAATAAAAGCAGAGACGTTTTCTGTCTGTATTTATCTGTAAAAACAGAAAACTGGGAGCCTTACTTACTATTTTTGGGTGGGTGTTTGCAATTGCATGTCACTCACTAAATGCTTCCTTAGCCTCTGCTAAGACCCTCCGCAGCTCTCCCTCATCCCTTCTCATTAGGAGTAAATATTCCCCATTTTCCAGCTGCTCCTCCATGTTCCTCCGATATTTACTACTAAAACGTATACCTAGGCCTATGGGGGCAACAAACATTGGACCGTTACACACTTCTGTTCTGTAATGTGACTCTCATGGTGGCTAGACTAGATGTGGTTAGAAAGTGGGGGCAGGACAGAGCCCTGTCGATATGAGCCTGGGAAACAAACCTGCTGCATGTGGAGGGAGAAACTGGGTTACCAGGGGCTGCCCATAAAAGTTTGAGAAAATATGGGGTCCCTGGTGAGCAGCTGAGCATTTGGAGCCCCAAGCATAGGTTCGAATTGAAGGGGCCCCAGGAGTAGGGGTGGAAGCCACTGAATACTCACAAAGTCGTGGGGATTCTCTTGTCCACCGTCCGCATGCATAGATCCACGGCTGGACAGGATTGTAACTGTGATAACAGGTTTGATTACTTGTTGTGCATTCCATGTACTAAACTCGATAAAACGAAGAAACGAAGAAAACGCATACCTATGTGTGTGGAGACCACTGATACCGGGGCAGAGAACTTCCGATAGAAAAGATAGGACAGGCGGCGGCGGATGTTTCCACACTTAGGTTTGTGAACAGCATTTTTAGTACATGAGTAATACTATTGAAATGCTACTACCTGTTTGTGAATATGCCCCCTTGCTCATAACATTGCAGCTAGGAATACACACCCCCAGGAGAAGCTAAGTAAGAATTCAAGATCTCCCAGGGAATTTCTTGTGGGAGAGCATAGGGAGTGGCAGACACTCTTATCATTTGGGTCCCTAGAGTTTGCTTAGACGTCCATTATAAAAGGAAAAAGCATGATAAAATATGCCGATGTTGAACAACTTCCAAAACACAGAAACCGCCCCTCTCCCAGTTTCCGCTCACACTCATATAGAGATAGAGTGAATTGAAGGAAGGAGTAATGGGAGATGATCAATTTGGCATCTACAAGGGCACTTTTCAGGGAATCTTAGGGAGGTGATAGCTGCAGAGATGAGTGCGTTTTTGGTATTAACGACCACAAACTGGCATGCATTTAAAGCAAATCTGGGGGTGTAGCTTATTACACTAGCAGCCAAGACCAAGAATGAGAGAATATTTGTGGAGAAAAGTTGACAGAACTTGAGCAAGCTGATAAGACTTCGCACTCGCTGCAAAGTTTGAGACACATCACGAAATTCAGGGGGTCACTTAATGTAGTGCCCATTAATGGGGTGGAATTGGTTTTACTTAGGCTTAAACAATATTTCTATGAAAAGGGGAGCAAGGCTGATAGGTTGCTCGCCTCAGGCTATAAGCGTAGGGCATTAGAGCCCCTGTATTCCAGCTGAAGAAGACAAGGAATTTGGGGGTTGAATTATTTCTGATAAGATGTGGAAGAGAAGTATATTCCACTCATTCTATCAAAATTGTATAGAAAGCTTCCAGTGCTAAATGTTCCCTCCCCTTATTATTCAGTAGTGTTCTTTATCCTAGCTGTTACGAGTTTTATAGAAATATCAATATCAAATAGCAAAACCCACTGATATGTCTCTTTGCAGAAGATGCTTTATTGACAACAATACATTTGGTGATCTCCCTTCGGGCTGCCCTGCGGGGCTTGAAAGATTTGAGAAGGCCTCTGAAGGTGGACAAATCAGGAACTCTCATTCTATTGGCTGATACGGTGCTGGCCACCGACTGGATGACAGTAAGTCATTGAGGTAGGTAGACTAGAAGAGTGGCTTGGAAAGACAATAGATGGCTTATGCAAGCCCAACAGGCGACGCTACAAAGAAAATTAATAGCATATCTGTCAAAGCGGGTATCGTCTGAGTGCTTCAAATGTATGTTCTTCAGTGCCTTTTGAAGCAGATGTGACTAAAACCCAGGGGCACTGTAATTATGCGAATGGACAACCCTGGCGTTTTCCACATAGTTATATATTTACCACACTTGCTGCATAATTCAGTATCTGCTGCATTATTTGCTGATTTAAAAAAAAAAGTTTCAGCTCAGATGGATCAAAAGTTATGTTAAAAAGTGCCATATGTGGGGTGGCGCTGTAGCAGACCCTTTGCAAAGGTTGACTGGTCTGGTTTTAGTTGCTGATTGTCATCTTTAGATGCAAAAATGGCACAAATTAGGTGAAACCGTTGCCCAAACAGTGATAATTTGTGTTAATATGATAACACAGCTAAATAACACTGCCACAGAATGTGCTGCATAATGCAGCGTAGTTTGCCTCATCTTGCTGCACAATTTAGTCAAACCAGAAATTGATCCTCCTTTCTGGCAAAATTCCAGTTGTCCTGCCAAAAACCCAATAATGTACTGCGAAACCTACAGAAACACAACATGCTTCATCTTGGCTGGACGCAGGGCAAGGATGGCCATGAAGACCCTATTGGCTCCTTTCTAGGGAATTCCAGTCTGTCCTCATGTGCCTAGGATACTCAAAGAATGGTGTAATATGGAAAAGAAGAAAAAGTAGACTCAGATGTATTTGGCTGTGGCAGGAAGGGCACTGCTGAATCTCATGTGTAGGAAGACCTAGGCTTGCTACCAACCCACCACCCATACAAGTCAGGCTCGTTTGAAAAACCTTTAGCTCAACCCTGGGTAGCTGTGGCCTCGAGCAGCAAGGCGTGAGCAAAGGAAATAGTGTAAAGCATTCAGAAGCACCAAACGGCAAAATAAGAAAGTCACACAACAAAAAAAGAGATCCAACGCCAATTTATAAAACGAGATTATATTTTTTATGAATTTTTAGAGACCAAGATGTGCAAAATCCACTGGAGGGTTCCGGAGAGATAGATTTTTAAAAAACGTAAATCTCCATTCTTTCAGTCACAACTGCAAACGAGCATTGGTAACCGTAAAGTTTAGAAACTTTTGAAAAGTTTGAAAGAGTTGCGTATGGCTACTCCTGCAGGGAGAAGGTCAGGGGGCCACTAAGGAGTATTTGGACAGTTATCTGGTCACCAAAGCATTCTACAGTCCATTGCAGAACTTTACACCACAACTGCCATAGACTTTAACAGAGTGGTCCTGATGCAGGAGATTGAGGATGCTCAAGGATACGCTGGGTGCTGTGCGGTCGGCGGGGGTGTTTTTGCGGTTACTCCCCGGTCCACAGGTCAAGTGGGGCCACTTTGGCCACAGGGCTCTGGGTCCCTCAAAGTCCTTTTGAACCAGTAGAAGGCCAGCTGCTGCTGGGCTACTGGTCTCCGTCCACAGCGGGTCCAGCGGTATCCTTTGGTGGAGGCTAGTGTTCACATCGGTCTACCAATCTGGACTCAGATGACACTCCTGTGTCTGTCAGGATTGGGTGCAACTTTTGGCTGTTGAGAATCAGTCTCTTGGGTCACCAAGTGGCGGTCAGTGATGATTCTCCAGAAGTAGTTACTGTCTTGCTGAATTGGGCTACTTCAGCTTTGATGGCTCTGGTGCTGGTTCCAGGGGGTCAGCCGACTGACGCTTGGAGCCACTTCTTTGGTCTGCGGCTTGGTAGTGACTTTTCTTCAAGCCAGGAGCCACAGGCACAGTCCTCTCTTCGCTAGCCAGGGTGCAGCAGGTGCAGTCCAGCAGACATTGCAGCCTCTCTTTGCCAGGACCAGGGGTCAGCAGGGCAGTCCTTCTTTAGTCCCTTCTCCAGTTCCGTAGTGATCTGAGGTTCAGGGAGGCCATATTTATGCCCAGAAAGGGCCCTGCGGAATGATGCGGTCACTAGCCAATGGGCTACCAGGATCCCTCCTGCCATGTGATGACTTCCGGCTATGTGTGGCATCCAGCAATCCCGGGGTGCACTATTCGGACAGATTAAAATCATATGGCCTACTTAATAGTATATAGGTCCCTGCCTCAGGGCTCCTTCGACCTTCCTTAGGGGAGACTTACATATATTGTTAAGGGAATTCAGGGCTAAACCATTAGTTTAAATCGCAAAGTGGAACTAGCAGTAAGGTAATTTTTATTTCAGTTAATAAAAACCATAAAATATTGCAAAGATAAAAACATTAAAAGAACGGGTTCTGCTGAAATAAAAATCTGATTTTAACGATTTCCTTGAGCATCACTGAAGTTCATATTCTGCCCTGTTTAAAAAAAAGTCACTGTGGAGCCATCCTTACGTTGCATTCACCTGACTATTTGCGGTCAATAATCGTTCGACTTTGAGATAACATTTTATGAAAGCAGCTATTATTTGTGGAGATTCCCCTTTCATACAGAATAGTAGGGCATGCCGACATGATCTAATGCTATACATATTAAAAAATCTTTTCAATAAGATTGTTCTTTCTGTTAATAAGATCGGGCAAATTAATAAAATATGAGTCAAACTTTCTTCATGTAGTAAGCAAAGTCTGCACATTGTATACAGGGGTTGCTGTTGCCATTTGGGGATGTATTCTAGTGTTTGGCATAGTCCAAAACGTAACTGCAGTAGCTTATTTTTATAAAATGATCCGAGTAATGTCGTGAAATATTTCTGGGGGTACGGCTCCCTGTAAGTGTCAATCGTTATCCATGCATGCCTTCTTTTCCTAAACTCTTCTTTATCTTCAAACCATGACAACTTCCTTGTTTGCTTGTTGGTGATTTTTTTAAAGGAGTCGTGCAGAACTGCCATATCCTGTAGCTCTTTAGCTCTCAGCGTCGTTAATGATATGTTGAAAGTTGGGGCCCAGTTGTTTGAATTTTGGTGCATGTGATTTTGAATTCCATTCCATAGCTCGTAATGTGTTTCCATCTCAGTACAATAGATATTTAGTTGGTTGAGTAGTCTCTTTAGGTCCATCCTAGTTAGATTCATGAGAACAAGATCATCAGCGTATTGTAGTGATGCTACATTCCTGGTTGCCAGTTTTGGTGGATAAGAATCAGTTGTCATCAAATAAGCGCTAAGATCCGGCAGAAACAGGTTAAAAAGTACAGGCGCCAAGACGCAGCCTTGCTTCAGACCTCTCTTTATGATTATTTTTTCTGTCAAGTTGGTGTTTTGACTGAGTTTGACCTGGGTCCAATTATTGGAGTATAGAAGTTGAATTGCACGCAGTAATTTCCCAACTACACAGCTTTTTCCATAATATATTGCGGTTGACATGGTCGGAGGCTTTTGAGAAATCCACAAAGCATGTATATAATAATTGTTTCATTGATACGCATTTGTCGACAATCATGTTTAGAGCTACCAGATTATCTAAAGTACTAGCTTTTGATCGAAAGCCAGTCTGATTATATGGAATTAAGTTTTTCTTGTCAGCCCATTCTTCGAGTTCTGTCAAAATCAGTCCTGCAAATATTTTGGAATCAGTGTCTAATAAGGCTTTCATTCTATAGCTTTCCGGGGAACCATAAGGACCCCTCTTATAAATTGGCTGTAAGATTGAGCCGTGCCAAGTGTCCAGGATAATTTCCATGATTAAACAATATTTGAATAAAGCTTGGAAACTGCTGCTCCAAAAATCCCAGTCTTCTTTGTATATGGCCCCTGAGAGGCCATTTGGGCCAGGCGCACAATTCCCCCTGCTTTTCTCAATTCTTTTTGAAATTTCGCTTTGTGCAAAGGCCAATGCTGTTTCACATGAAATATTTGTTACGTATATTGGCCGATCGTCTTTCCTGTCATATAGGGCAGATATATGAGCTTTCCAAGCTTCTTCGGTGACATTATTTCCCACTGATCCCGTGCAGTGACTATCTGATTGATTTATTATTGACCATGGTGACTTTGAGTTGGTTTTACAGGCTTGAACTATATCAATCCAGTCTTGCTCGGGTTTTGCTCTCTTTGCTTCCCAAATTGCCTTTTTATAAGACTTTCGTAATTCTCTGAGCTTTGTTTGGCCTTGTGGGTTTAACTGGAGATTAATAGCTTTAATTCCTCTGTCCAGGGTTCTTCGTTGTTGTCTAAGTGAGCTGGAATACCAGGTGTCGCGCTTATGCTGACGATAAGGGGCTATAGAATTGTTAGATGTTGCCAGAGCGGCCTCGAGTTCTTCTTGTGATTTGCTCCAGGCCAAGATTGGATTTTTAAGATCCCAGGTAAATGTTGAGCTAGAGTTTTTCCAGGGCTCATATCGGGAAGATGACAATGCGTTCCATCTGATTTTTTTCCAGTTTGTGTCTGACTCTTGTGTGCCGATAGATTTATAAATTTGTCTCTTCGTGTTATAGTTTATAATGCTAAAGGTTTGTGGCGAATGGTTGCTTTCACACCTATCGCAGATTTTGAAACATGAGTTTTTGTGAAAGAGTTTAAGGGATACAAAAGTATAATCCAGAAACGAATTTGATTTGTTCGTTTTCCAAGTGGCGCTCATTGGAATGTCTCCTTGAGTACGGCCATTTAGTGCTCGAAGGCCCAAGGCTTCCATTGTTTGTAATAATTCATGATCTGATTTGTTGATCGAACCAAATTTAGAAATTTGGATTGGGATGCCCCAATATCTGTCCGTTCTTTTTAAGTTTCATCTTCTTCCTTGGTGGTTAGCCATGTTTAAATTAGAATCACCTGTAACTATGCAGGGGATACCTTGATGCAGAATTTCTAAGGACAGAAGATAATTTTGTATTATTTTTACATTTCTCAGTTTTTAGTTTGTTTGGGTGGATGTAAATATTTAAAATTATGATAGATCCCGGGGCATTGTCATAACTCCACTTGTTTATTTTTATGCCTTGTATAAATGAGACATTGCTTGGGAGACTGGAAAAGGAGAAGTTTCTGTTTAGTGCTAAATATATGGATAGGCCCCCTTTAGGATGACCATGCTTCCTTGACTTTTGTACGGGGGTAAAGATTTCCGCGTATGCTCCCAGTAGTTGTTCCTCCTCTTTCCATGTCTCTTGGATGCATATAATGTCAATTTTTTTTAAGTACGAGCTGAGTTCTGAATCAACAAGTCGTTTTTTAATGCCTGCTATGTTCCATGAAAGCAGGATTAAATAAGTGGAAGTATTACCCGCTGAAATTCCTTTGGTTTTTCCATAATGTGCTTCAGTTTCAGCCAGATGAAATTGTTGCTTTAGTGTATATCTTGTCCTGTGTCGATTTGGAGTCCAATGATGGACCATATTGTGGCATTTTTGTTCCTGTCAATCAGTTTTATTTTGATTGATGGTAAGGGAAAGCCAGTTCAAATCTGCTTTTTCATTTTGGATGCAGTTTGGGAGATGGCAAATGCGTTTTTGTGTTTGATTTATTGATATTGTTAAGGGAGGGTAAGAATCAAAACCTTACCCTATTGAGTTTCTTAAAAAGGAGATGGTCTTTCCCTGTCCTTGTCCTAGTTGGGTGCTACCCTTTGTTGATCGTTCTGTTTGATCATTCTTTAGTAGCACTACTGGGTATTTCTCCTCCGGAGGCTCAGATATGATAATTCCCCACTCAGAGAAGAGGCTGTGTTTTGCTAGAATCAGATCATCAATTTTAGGTGAGGCCTAAGTTACTAGAGTGGCTTCGTGTGGATTACCGCACTTGAATTCTATTGCCTCAATACATGTGGGAGGTAAATGTTTTAAATCTTCCTAAGCTACCAATAATTTCAGAATATTTGTTCTTTTCCCTTTCGGACGTCTCCTGTCGTGGAAGCTTTCCTGCACTGAGAATGCCGGCAAAGCTGACTTGTTGCGGCGATGCAGCATTTCTAGTTTTGCTTTGGACTAGAGGCGAGTAATGGTTTCTTTGCAAAATTGCCCTTGTTTGCAATGTATCCTCAGCAGATTGAACTATTTTAGAGGATAGTTGTTTTTGGTGCATTTCGCTATCCACCGCGGGCTCAGTTAGACTGGAATATTTGTTTGTTTGTTTGTCGACCTTGTTCTGTAGAGATTTTTGCAGAATTACGTGTTTAAGTTTAAAACTCTGAGGATTGTTTGAGATGGGGGTTGGAAAATGTCGTCTAGCTGTGTTCAGATTAGTAGTTTGGATGGGCTCCTTTTTGTGAGGATGCCGTGCAGTGGTTAAATTGATTGAAGGAGAATTCACTCCGCTTAGATCCTAGGAAGAGTATGAGACATTTGTCAATTTTTCTTGTTGAGACCTATGTGGTGAACTTTCAGGGTTCCACTATTCTTTGCCAGAAAGGGGAGGTGGTCTATTTTGTTGATCTATGTTTGAGTCGAATTTCCTTTTTTGATTAAAAATTGGAAATAATCTTGCGGTTGTTTCTTTTAATTTTTTCGCCCTTTCGATCTTCTCTTTTTTCTTGTTTTGTTTTCTAATCTTTTTCCGTTTCTTCTTTGAAATAGCATCCCGTTCCATTGAGGAGTTTAATGCCATATTTTTATTTGGAGGATAAACGGCTCCTTGTATCTGAGGAGTATTTGTGCCTGTTGTCTGGGCCATAGGTTACAGGCTTTTAGGTCCATTTTTATCGTCGGAGTCGTTGCGTCTGTGTACATCTTCTGTTATAGTATGTGTGTGTTGATGCTGTAGCATTTTGGAGTTTGGGCACGGGCCAGCTATTTGTATTGAATTCTTTGTTGCAATAGGAGACGTGCATATAGGGAGGTTGTTAGCATTTTTGACAAAAGTTGAAACTTCATGCTTTTAATTTCATCAACTAGAGTGGATACAATTGCTGGAAATTCTTGCACTTTGTCAATAATTAAACTGCAAGTATGACACTGATTGCATTTGTCATGACTTTTGTTTACTGTTGGAATTTCCGTAGCCTCCCTCAATAGCTCCTTTAATGTGGTATGCATATTCTCAAATCGAGAGTCAATAGCTGCAGTAAATTGTGCTAGTGATTCTAGTAATGTTATTTGTATGTCGAATTTATTTAATTGGTATTCGAGTGCCTTTGATGTGTTGTCTAAAGTTTGGAATAAACGGATCCAAGTGTCTGGTTCTATACATCTGCTATAATCACAAGGTGTTCGGCGAACTCTCTTTGCGTTGGGTGGTGTGGAATGGTTTCAGCACTCTGTTTCACTGTCTTGCTGAAACATATATAGGTTCCAGCATTCAAGCTCGCGATCGTTTTTTTGAGGCATTGTTGAATGCGCACTTAGAGGAGCCTCTCCTGGTTCAGGAGATTCGAAGATTGAATTATGTATAAGTCCTTTAGATGTCTGTGGCAGCGCCGAAGGCGAAAGCAAAGGGGTAACTGTGTTTTGTTTTATTTCTGGAGTAGACTGACAACTAGTTTTAAAAGACCGGGGGTTGCTCAATGAAAATTGGAGTGTGGGTTATGTTATGAGTTATGTTATGAGTGGATTTGTAGAGCGCGCAGCTACTCAATAGAGTGTCCCGGCTATGGGTTGGTCTACGTTCGCCATGAGGTCTTTGTCTTTTTGCCGACCAAGCTCTAGTCTAGTGCGTATATCTGAAACACTTGATGCCAATTTTGTTCCTGTTATTTTTAGGCTTCCTTCTGTATCGGGTTTATTTGGTTTCTTTTTGTTTCCCAATTTCATATCCTCTAGGGGGAAGGATACTCCTTATACTTTATTATTTTTGTTTCCTTTCAAAAGGCCTGGCGCCACTCGGCTTTGTTTATCTGCTGTTCGCTGTAACTAGAGTTGATTTCTTGTTTCGCTTTGTTTTGGGAGCTTGCGATGTTGTAGCACAATGCCCAATAATATTGTTGTTTAGTTTTAGGGAGAGTTCGAGCACCGTAGATACAAACAGCAAGTTGTTTTCTGTCCCAGGAATTACCTGTCACTAAACGACAAGATCTGTGTATTCCAGGGGTTCATCTATTTTGAATGGATTCTGGCGCTGTTAAACACCCCTGCAGCCCACGTGTTTCTAAATAGGGCCTTCCTTCATGCTCCAAAAATATGCCAAAGGTTATAGAGCCTCTGTGGGGTTTAGCCAGAATGTTTTAATGTCCTGGTGGATTCCACAAACCAGTGCCAGAACCAAAGGGCAGAAGCGAGCGACTGGAAGGTCGAGCAGGGAGCCGAGCGGGAGCTCGCTAGGGGGCCGCAAGACGCACCCAGACCTAGCTGGGCCGCTTCTGTGGGGACCCCACTCAGCACGGGGTAGCTACTCCGCTGCACTCGGCTGAGCTCTATCGTCTTACTGCCTCAAGTCGCGCTGGAGATCAAAGAAACGGCGCGTCCGGTGTCTGGGGTCCAGGAAACGGTGACCACCGGCCGCCACTCCGTACCCACCGCGCAGTCCGCTGTGAGGCTTGCTGAGGCAGCTTGCTAAGGCAGCAGTTCACAGAAACGCTGGGAGGAGCATGGCTCGCTGACGACAAGTGATTGAAGGGCTCCAGTTACCTTCCCACTTTCACTGCACAGTTTAAAACTGCTCTTCCAGGCTTCAGTGGCAGGCTGGGAGACGTTTTGTACTTTGTCCCACAAATGGTTGCACAACCAGTGCTGAAGCCTTGGAGGGGGGCACTCAGTCTTATATGCCCTGGTACCATATACTAGGTACTTATAAGTGATTCAGCTTATGCCAACTGAGGGTAGCCAATTCAACATACACTTCGTAAGGAGTTTGTAAGAATGGCACTGAGATCTGTTAGCAGGCCTCAGTGCACCCTCGGGGTCAAAAAACCGGCAGCATCAGTCCAAAACTTTGGGGTTGATCATGCAAAAAGAGGCCTTTCCTTACACATGCCCTCATTGCCCCATCATGGCATGATCTTCTGAAAAGTGGTTCTGATTTTGGTTTCCATTCTGGCCCTTACACCTCACTCTTGAAAGTGATATGCTGGAATAAGGACAGGTTTTGTTGGAGATGCGCGGAGGAAATAGGAACAATGGATACGTATGGTGGTCTTGCTTTGCTACGTAACCCGTCTGGAAAGAGATAGTTAGCCTAATTAAACTTGTACTAGGAGTCGTCCCGTGCAGGTAAGCGCAGTGAGGCGGTGCGGGGGAAGGGTGAGAGTGCAGGGGGTGGAAGTGACAAATAAAGGAAAAGGGAAAATAAATAAATAAAACCACTTACCTTACGATGCGGCGAGTGGAATAGGGAAAATAAATAAAACCACTTACCTTACGATGTGGCGAATGTAAGGTAAGTGGTTTTATTTATTTTATTTTCCCTATTCCGTCGTTTGTCACTTCCACCCCGCTTACCTGCAAGGGCCGCCACTGACTAGGAGACCTATCACAGATGACTTAAAGGTAGTAATGTTCATCCAGGAACAAGAGAGTGCAACATATGTCCAAGATCAACAACATCCTACGACTCCATTTATTGGCTGCCACAAAAATGTTGGTCACTATTTTTTGGAGAAAGAAAAACAGCCCATAGACCCAGGGTACGACTCCTCCATTAAGGCGGAGGAGCGTCGCCCCACTGCTTTCTCGCAGTACGAGTAAGCAGAAACATCAAATGGTATTTTAAATACCATTTGATGTTTCTGCTTCTCACGCTGCGAGAAAGCAGAAGGCAGGGTATGCCTGGTTGGGGGATGGGCGGGAGGGTATTCCTGGTTGGGGGCGGGCGGGTCGGGGAGGAGTGGCTTGCCCACTGTTGTGGGCCCTGACTGTTTGGTCGGCCCTCTGGGGCCGACCAAACCAGTCATGCGCACTCTACATTTTCTCTATGTAGGCTGCATGTAGAGAAAATGGCCTCCCTACAGGCTGTCCGCACCAATCACAACGCTGCCATTGCAGCGTTGTGATTGCCTTACAGGAGGGAGCATGCATGTTTCCTGTTCCAGCAGCTGGACCCGGCCAGGAGCGGAGGCGGCGTAGGACCCGGTAAGGTAAGTTTTTTCCCATTTTTCTTTTAACCCCCCCCCCCCGCGTGGCCCCCCTTTCACCCGCCCCCCACCCGCGAGTATTGCGAGGCGCGACTGCATAGACCTCCCAAAGGATGTAGAAACTGTTGCAGACCCTGACGTCAGCGAAACATTCGTGTATCTGGTCACAACAGGATCGAGTTTTTCAGAGAATAACAATCTCACACAGACACATCCATCGAATACAGGGTCACAAGTCCACCACACCTCAGAGCGTTGCAACTGTTTTCAAGAACTCTGAACTCTGAAGATAGACTACCGCTTGGGCGGCACTGATAATGCAGATACCTGGAGGTGATGAGACCTCTTCCCTTCGCGTGTCGGTACTTGTTTCTGTTCAGTATATTGAGGTGAGCTCCCTCTGTGCTTGATTGCCTGTTTCTGCTGCAATAAAAACGAGTTAAAAGTTTGATACACACTCCTGCTGCAGACGGGGTGGAATGCTGCATCGGACACTTTGCAAAAGTTAACTGGTTCTCAAAGCAGCAGTTGTTTCAAGGGGGCACTCAAGAGTTTAGAAGAATCCTAAACCTATTTCCAGAGCCACTGGAATTATGTGGCATGGGCGGACCAAACTATGAGGTGCAGTTGGCTAAATTATACGGCAAGAAAAGGCAAATTATGTGGCATAATGCATCACATTTTGTGTATTTGTTCGTTATTTTGGCTTTTTTTTGTACAGATGGGCAAATGTTTTTCCTCAGTATGACTTATGACACCCAAATACAGAAATAAGCAACAGTAAGGCGACAAGTTACCATTTGAGAAGTAAAGTAGTAACGTTTGATCCATTTGAGCTAGAAACAATTATTTTTTTGATGAAATTTGCAGATTATGCAGCAGATAGATTATGTGACATATGCGGCGAGTACATAATTATGCAGAAAAATGCAGCGGCCAAAAAACGCATAATCCCTGTGGCCCTGCCTATTGCCTTTCTTTGTTTTAGGTAGGTTGTCTTATAAGCTAAAGTGCTCGTTGTAGTAAATGAAATGTGAATACCAGCAATAGAGGCAGGTGTTTTAAGACATAAAAATGTGTCTGAGTAAGTACGAACTCTGAGCACAAATTACAAGAATAGAGCACTACGGATTATCAACATGTTTGCCTGTGTTTTCCAACAATCAAGATTTCAATGCCTCTGCATTTTTCCATGACGCTCGAGCCCTGACGCATGAAGGAGGAAGATGATTTAGGGGGTACTACACCACCTGAAAAGGGATTTATTACCCATGAAGACACTGAAACAGGAGGCCATACTTCTTGCTACTTAAAAGTCACACAAGTTTGGAAAGCACAACCCTGATGAAGTCCATAGAGGAGGAAACACGCTGGCTGGGCTGACTGGAAGATTTCATGTATTGAAAAATCAATAAAAGTTGGATACTGGACGCATTCTTGAGACTTCTGACAATTGAATCTCACTTCTTGTTCATCATTGTTATATTTGTTAATATTGGATTGCCTGAATTTAGCCCGGAAACAAAACAATTTAGTGGACGTCCCCATATTTTTAAATAATGTGAAACAATGGTTTTCAGTAAGTTTATCTACATAGGCAAAGCCTTAAACTGACAATATTTCCAGAAATTTGTGACTCTCCGGCCATAGTCTACTTGTAACTCAAGGAAAGCTCCAGGAGGCCTTTCATGTAACAACTGATCAAGGTATCGTAGTCCTCCTTCTAGCCAAATTGGCTAATAGATTGTCTTGCCTCCAAGCTGGATATCTGCATTATGCTCCGCGGGCCCCCTGTTGTGGAGAAGCGGGTGTCTCACAACCAATTTATGGCCAGACTTTCAGGCTATGAACATGGCTTTAAGAATCGGGTTGTTTATATGTGGTGGGAATGAAACATGGGCATACACTGCGAGTTACAAGTGAGGGCATGTCAAGACTTTACGTTTGAGCAAGACCCATACACGAGTGCCTCCTGGTCACTGCAAAACGCATGCTAGTTGTGACAAATGAAATGTCATATAATAAGATGGCATATGATGTCATCTCACGCCCACAGCTGTGATGTGTGCCCAAAATTTTGATGATTTCATTCTTGGTTTCCGTGCACTCTACACATAGGATCTGATGTCTAATTCTATTTAGGTCAGTAGTAATTTAGGGACCAGGGCTGAAAACACCAAAATGTCATTAAATCTGTCTGCAACGGTTGATTTAATTGTCTGTACTATGCTCTATAGTGAGAGATCTAGATGCATCCATTTTGCATAGACTAAGTTAGTCCATTCTAGGTAGTAAATTATCTTCTACCATTTTCACCAGTTCCCTGCTGATACAGATACTGGGATATTGGAGTCCCTCCCGGACCCATCGCAATTTCAAAAACATGATGTCTGCCCTTAGTGGTGGATCCTGTCATCGGTAGGGCCTTACACTTGCGCTAGTTAATCTTAAAACCAGATAAGATGGAAAACGTGTGAAAAATGGACATTACCATGGAAAAGAGGTGCCTGTGTCAGAATATGTAAGCAGAATATCATCTGCAAATAGAAATGCCTTCATTTAAATTCCTCGTACAGTCTGTGATTGTTGAATAGCAGTTGATGGTGGTTCCAAAGCTAGGAGGAATGAAAAAGAACTGCCTTGGTGAATGTCCCTTTTAATATGTATTGTTCTGGATGAAAAGCCCCCTTAGTTGACATCTGTGGTTGTGGATCTCTGTAACAAGCACTCTTTAGTTATCAAATCTGCCACTAGTCCAGTTGTGTCCAGCATTCCAAAACGTAAGTCCCACTCTACCTGATCAAATGCCTTCTCAGCATCTAGAAGGTTGGCTAAGGACTCTGTTGGTCAATCTTTAGTCAGCCATTTGTGATGTGGCAAAGTTTGAAGGTTGATTCTTGATAAGCACCCGGGGACACAACCCACTTAGATTTCTGAGCTACCAGTGGCATTACTTTACATAATCTAGTTGCTAATATTTTGCCAATATGTTCATATCAGTTACCTAGAAGGGTAAACCCAAATAAAGTCAATGGGACCTGGGTATCAAACAGTACATTGGAACAGCGGTCCCAGTGGACAATCGAATATACATAAAAAGGAAAATACTTTACAAAGGATGAGGAAAAATGTATTAAGCTTTGTGTACAGTGTTATTTAATCACACTGAACTGTCGATGATTCATAACATTTTTAACACAGTGATAAAACAGTGCCCCAGGAGTGGAAAGGGGGGGGAAGAAGGTGGGGATAATAGTGATTGAAGTAAGGATGAGGGAGTGAATAGAAGGTAAGTGTGATTCACAAAATCCACTATTTACACAATACGAGGGCTCATTTTTTAAGCCAAGTTATTCACACAATATCAAAAAACTTTTTCCAAGCCATGGTCAATATTAGAAAACACAGTGATTCATCGCTGTTGTTAAGACTGGCTAGTGTATCAGATGTCGACGTTTCGACCCCTAGAGGATAGTAGGTTATTGAGTCCCTTACATCGGGGTCTTCTTCAGGACAGTGATGGGGGGAGGGAGGGGTAGATACCATGAAACGGTCCTCGATGGGCCTGGGCGGGGCGGGTGGGCGCGTAGGCTCCTGTTGGACGAGCGAGAGCAAACAACAATAGAAGGTGTCAATCCACTGGATGATTGGAGGGTGGTCCGGCTTATTAAATCAGGTGGGCCGAAGAATTAATCCAATATATTACTAAAATTCCGGGCAAAACAGCTCCATGTAGAAGTCTCGCTGTCCGCAAATCCGTCTCACTCCATGGAAGACCCCGAATCATCGACAGTTCAGTGTCATTAAATAACACTGTACACAAAGCTTAATACGTTTTTCCTCATCCTTTGTAAAGTATTTTCCTTTTTATGTATATTTGATTGTCCACTGGGACCGCTGTTCCAATGTACAATATGTTCATATCAACATGTATTAAATATATAGAGCAATAGCTAGAACATTCTAAAGTCTTTGCTTTCTTCGGGTGAGAGTTTAAAAATTAGCTTTATTGGATAGCTGGCCAAGAAGGCCATTTAATTCTGCTTCTTTAAAGGCTCAGTATATTATGCGTACTTTGAGATTTACCTGCTAATGGAATTCCCTTGGAAATGTATCTTTTCCTACATATTTACAGGAGCCAAGTTGGAAATAACATCAGCTACCTCAAATTCAGAAATTTCATCCTTAAGGAGAGTCCTACTTTTTACAGAGTTGGTATATTTTATGGCGCAAACTTTGAGGGGACTTTCAGAATAATATAACAAGGAGATCAACCTACTAGCTACCATAAATGAACTTGTCATATTTCTTTAAGAGTTCATATAGTTCCACAAAAAGCTCTAGAGCTAATGGTCCAAATGAGAAAAGAAATGTTCTTTATTTGGATAATGTAATTCTGATCAACACAACAAACAGCCAACATGCTTCCCTCTTTGAAAAAGACCTTCTTCAGGGCTAGAATTCTAATAGGACCAGAGAGCTCTAAAAGGATCAGTGCATGGGATCACTCAGGCACTGGTCCTATTATATCTCTCAGCAGCCTATGACATGGTCGACCATGCTTTATTGATCAACCGTGTCAGCACCGCAGGATTGCAAGGCACTGCCCTTGATTGGCTGGCCTCCATTTTTAAAGACCGGGCTCAATCGATCTCTCTTCCCCTTATCGCTCCGCTAAGATTTGACTAAATTGCGGTGTACCCCAAGGATTCTCCCTATCCCCCCATCTGTTCAATCTCCACATTCGCCCTCCGATACACTCTCCTCAGGAGCAAAAGGTGAAAATATACAACTATGCTGACGATCTGCAGCTGATTTTCACCATTGATAATACCACAGAATCCAAGGCATTTTTCCAAAATACCATCCTTTATATCTGGGTTGTAGGAATAGTCACCCGTTGGAGTTAAACTCTTACCAAACTGAAGTTGTGGTTACGAAGAACAAATTGATTCAATGGAACCCCTCCTTTTGGCCCCCTGGGTTGGGTTTGCCTCCCACACCCAAGAAAGTTGTGAAAAGTCTTGGGATTCTCATTGATGAAAACCTATCCATGAATCACCAGATAGGAGCTGTGTCTTCCGCCTGCTTTCTTCAACTTCAGGGAATAAGGAAAATTAAGAGAAACTTCACGGTGGAAGCTGTCATCCAAACTCTTATTGCTTTAGTGATATCTTGCATTGACTATGTCAACATGCTTTAGCTGGGACTCCCTGTTGGCTTAAATAACAAGCTGCAATTAGTTCAAAATTAGGCAGCCCAGCTGGTTTTTGGTCAGCTGCGACACTGTCATACTAAGCCATTGATGAAGAACTTACACTGGCTTCCTGTAGCTCAGAGGACCATTTTTAAAATGGCCTGCATTATCTTTAAAGCTCTCCATGGAAAAAGCCCTGCATCATGTCCTCTAGAATCCAGAGCCACATTCCCAACCGCCATCTTAGATCAGCTCATCAGAATCTACTCACTGTTCCAAGAAGTATAAGAAAAAGGCTAGGAGGGTCAGATTTTCGGTATTGGCTCCCACATCTGAAACACTCTTCCTCCTGATATTAGATCATCAACCAGTTATGTGGGTTTTAGAAAACTCTTAAAAACCTGGCTGTTCAGACAAGCTTACGACAAACCTGGATGCTAGTTGTTGTTTTTTGCTACCTCAGCGCCAAGAGACCTTATGGTTTACGTGCGCTCTATAAGTTCCCTATAACATAACATAACAGAATTCATTATCGGGTGCTTAATTATATTAACAGTCTACCATATATTCCACAACGAGCAAATCAGCTGTTACTGGTTCAACAAGAGTCAACATATTTGTATCAGATACTTGCGTATCTACCAGTCGTAATAGGGTCCAATGGGCCCGTTGTGATATGCAGATTTTATGGTCGCAGGACCTTAATGCATAAGTATGGTCCTAGTTATATAATGACTCATGACAGGAAGCAAACTTCTTGTTATATCAAGAGGTTGTAGGAGAATGTGTCCATTTTAATCAAGATTTGCTGCTATTTTTAACTGTGATTCCCTCTGGTGCAGCTCTGCTGCCAGAAGTCTACTGACTTTTTCTCCATGTTCATAGTGCCTTTGTTTTAATTAGTGCATGCTTTGCTCTTGTGGTAATGAAAGGGTTCAGATTAAATTTAGTAGTTTCCAGTAGGAAATTAGATGACAAGCAATGTTTGTCAATATACTGTTTAGTTAGGTCTCTAATAGTTTCTTCCAGAGCCAATTGGCCCTTTAGCTAGTAGTCTTCTGACATAAGTGGAATCCCTCATAAAGAGACCCTCCACTTAGCTATCCCTGGAGCCCATAAGGCACTTGACCCATTTCCCTCCATGTACGTGCGATCTAAGTGTATTCTATCCTTCAGAGTATCTAAAGGCCATAGCTTACATGCATCACTGGATTTTGGGGGTGCAACATGCCCCAGATTCAACCCCAACAAAATTAAATTGTGATCAGCCATGCCACCCTCCAGCATCTCACAGTGAGAGACATCCAAGAGTAGTCTTCCCTCCAGCAGGAAATAATCTATATGTGAGAGAGTATAATTAGGACAAGAAAGAAAAGTATAGTCTCTGTCAGTGGTGTTCAGAAGGCCCCAAATGTCCAACAAGCACTGGTTGCCTATGAGATCTAGTAATAGAGCTCGATCAGTATTATTCTGTGCATCCCTGCGATAAGATATATCTAGGATAGCATCCGGAGCCAAGTTCCAATCCCCTATTATAAATGCAGGTGTGCGTCCAAATTCCACCAGTAACCTAGAGAGTTTTGCCAGAAAGTGCTGTATACATGTATTTGGGGTGTAAATTGTCCTAACAATTATTATTTTATCTAACGTTTTCAATTTCCCAAAAGCCAATTAGTATTCTTCATCATCCATCCATTTCTTAAGTACTCTATGTGGTAGTCATTTATTGATAAATGTGCAACCCTGTATTTTTGGGAACTACGAGTCTCAGAAGGATTTCCTTCGTATCCATTGTCTTGCTGCTACTTATGATCCTGGTAGACATTCTCTTTTGAACTTTTGGGATTCTGTGACAGATAGCTGGGTAGCTATTTCCACTCATGTTTTTGGATAATGGCGTTATCAGTCTGATGAGTGTTCAAATAAAGTAACATTTTTTGTTGCCTAACTAAACGTGTCATTCCGCTGATATTCAGCGTAATGATCAATGGTGCTCTATTAAAGGTGAATAGACTGAATGCAGAGACCTGAAATGGTGGATTAAACATGAATAACCGTAAGTCTCCGAATGTATATAGAAAGAAAGAGTGCACCCTGGTTGTGTCAAGAGTATGGAGGTCTACAGCAACTGCTGGTGGTGAAGAAGTGATCAGTGCTCCTCTTGGCAACAGAACCGTTGCCAAGGCAGGCGATCTGTGATTTGAATCGGCTGCCGTGTATGAGAACACCCCCATAAAATAATCTGACAGGGTACATACTAGGGTAGCATGAAAGTACAGGAAAGGAATATGGGTAAATCTGGATTCATATTCCTGGGGGCCTGAGCAAGAATGTTCGATCAGTTGTCTGTGGGTCCAGAGCCTAACACCTGTGCCATTGGACGCTGCTGTCTTGGCTCCAAGTATGTGATGCATATGACATCTGAAGAGGAGGGTTTTATAGGAGGGTTATATATTAAAATCAGAAAGAAATTCATGATGCCACACCTATAAGATTTAAGTTGTAAGTAACGGAGGCACAGATGGTCCATGGGTCCCACACTTAAATGTGATTTGTAGACTTTTAATATTATATAGTCATATATAGGAAGGAATAAGGAGTAAAGACACTGAATAGACCTCCAAAAAGAGGTAAATGAAAGAAGCAATTTAACGTCACACTTGTCATCCATAGCATACTACGCTAACACCAAAGGGATAGTTTTGATTGCTTACAGTTGACGGCCACACAGTTCATCATTTATTTCTAGCATTGGGAGTGCACAAAGAGTGGTGCCGCAGAGTTACTTCATGTTACTTCCTTTTCTCACATGTGGGCCCTTAGTCCTACTTCGAAGATCCTTTTTCACAGTTGTCTAGGTCTGCTTTT
Organism: Calotriton arnoldi; assembly: GCA_963921515.1. Taxonomy (NCBI): domain Eukaryota; kingdom Metazoa; phylum Chordata; class Amphibia; order Caudata; family Salamandridae; genus Calotriton; species Calotriton arnoldi. Next base: position 2,357,882 of record CAWUFW010000444.1, read on the forward strand.
AAGGGTGATATAGAATTGTCCCTGTCTCTGGTTAATGATTCCACTATTGATACAGACTGGCCCTATCCAATTCTCTACATGTGTTTGCAGCTGAAGTATTCTGTTTTGTATTCCTCCAACAGTTGGATCGAGATGTGTCTCATGGGTTTTCAGAGGTGGGTGCCCATTGCTGATTACTTTACTGAGGTCGGAAAATCTTCTAAGTCCTCAATTTTCGTAAATTCTGTAGACTTTCAATTCAATGTGAGAAGCATACATGCCAGGTCAGGTAAGCCATATTTGATGTCATACTGCTGTAGCCTAGATCACAAAATGTCTTGTGTTTGACATTGGTATCCTAAGAGTAATCTGCTGAAAGTTAACTGCTCGCTAACAAAAAACTCAACAGTTTTTCTCTTGGCTGCTTGAAGAATGGTTCAAGTATGTTGATGGTGCATCCAGTTATTGGACAAGGTCTTCCAACCTTGTTCGAAGTTCTGGGCCTTATTTGATGGGCTCTTTGAAACTCAAGTGGGTCTTTAAACTATAGGTCGAGGAGCCATGGGACCCGGTCAGTTAGGAATCCACTCGTATTCTCTTTTTCTGCCTTTCCAGGTACACTATAAATACAAATATTGTCCCTCTTTGACCGATCTTTGAAGTCCTTTACCTTACATTTGAGGAATTCAATTTCTCGGGCCCTAGTCAGGCAATCTATCATATTTATCTTCAATGTCTTTGAGCCTCTGCGTAGCAGTATCAAATTGTGTCTGAAAAACTGAGTGTAGTAACTTCGTTTCTGTGGATACCTCAGTCATTTTAGTGTGTAGTTTAGAAATCATAGTACCAATTAGAGAGCTTTCGTCTGGAATAGTGTGACACGTTTTTTTGGTCATTTTCGTCACCCCTGATTTTGGTGTCGCTTTAGCACCAGATGGTGCCTCAGTAAACAAAAGCTGACATGCTGGTCGGACGAAGATATGGACATCTGTCAGAAGGAGTCTTCAGTTTGATGTGGAAGTACCTATTTCCACTCAGAGTCTAAAATATTCAATCTAGTTTTTTCTATTGTGACTAAAGATAATGTGGTATTTCACATTAAGTTGGCCTTCCCATTCTGTATCCTTATTCCACTTACATTGTCCCAGTCTGTGAATTTACACAGTGGCAGTCATGAGGGCCCCATCCGTCTCTTGCCTCAATCGTTGGCGTTCCTCACCTCCACTTCCACCTTCAATGTCATCCACCAATCTCCATGTGTCCTGGTCTCCACGCTCGTGCTGCCTTCCACCCTGCTGCTGCAGTCTCAGTATTGGAGCAGAGTGCAGGGCCGATGATCAGTATTGGAGCAGAGCGCAGGGCCAATGATGTCATTTAGACAAACTGCCCCGGCTCCATTGACAGGTCTCCCTAGACTCTAGGGGCACCAAGACTCCACAGTGGATTCTTTGATGTTACTGCAGGCGTTTTGTCACAGTAATCGGATCAGTAATCGTGGCGTCCTGCTGCGCTCTACCAGGGAGCGCCCATTTTGGGTGTGTTCCAGCTCCGCATCCCGCAGGGGTATTTCTTGGTGGAAAGAGGTGTTTCAGAGGCCCTAGAGAAGGCCTGTTTTTTCTGAGCGAAACGCTGCATGCATTTCTCATGAATTATTTTACTCTGCTACTAGGGAGAGTGATAATGATGTTCCTTAGCTTCCATTCAAAGCAAGAGTTGTTGGTGAATAGCATTTTAAATAGGATCTGTTGAGTATGCGTAGTTAACTTTCTTAAGAAGCCTATGCATTTCGTTGAAGCGCTGGGATCCCTGTTAGACCAATGTGTAAAATAGTTATTTAATTATTCTATAAATTGTGTTGCATAGTTTGCATTTAATGACATAATATGACACATACTGGCTTCCCCTCTCACATAATTTGCATATCCCTGCTGCTTAAATTTGTCAGCGCTGTTGCATATTTTGGTTCTTTGTTGCCACATAATTGCAGTGGCCCTCATCAGAGGACAAGGAGAATGAATTTCTCCCCCTTACTTTATAGGACCCAGGGCCGGACAGGCCTTTCATTCCACCGGGCATTTCCCCGGTGGGCTGGCGCCCTTCGAGGCCTCTGTCACTGTCCCCGGTTCTCCCAGGTTAATTGTACCAGGCATGGGGACTCGTCTTCAAGAGAGAAAGAAAGAGAAGAGAGGGAGGAAGGAGGGAGGCAGTGAGAAAGCGATAAGAGAGAAGGAGGGAGAGAGAATTGGTGGGTGCAGAGAGAGGCACAGTGCGAAGAGATGAGGCGAGGCGGCTGGTTTGAGCATTTTTGCCAGGGCTGCTTTCGGTTCCCTAGTGTTGCCTTGGATGCGTCTGTGTCCACGGTGGGGCTGGAGCAATAGTTACTTTCTCTGACCTGGTACAGTCCCTTTCCTTTTACCCTGTCAGCTGTTCGTAACCAAAGCTGCCCATAAAAGAGCTCAGCGCGTTATTGTCGGAGGCTGGTAAGGGGGGGATGGGGTACGGAAAGGACACTCCAGAGGAAGTGTTAATTCCAAACTTGCTGAGTCGCATATTAGAGCCAGTCTCCTCTACGGAGCATCTCTCGGCCATCGTCATCCCGGGGCCTTGAATAATTCATCGCGAGGTTTGCCATTTATGACATGTGGGGTTCGGAGACTCAGTCTGTGGTGGAGGGAAGGGACGTTTAGCGGCAATGTCCGATCAATAGACCAAACCCTTCGACATCACTTAATAAGCGGTAAAATGTGGACACATAATAGCCCTGCGTGGGCCTTACCCGGCTGCGGCGCCTTCCTCTCTCTCAACTTGCTCGGATTCTCTCAAACCCTGAGATTTTAGTTCCGGTTCCTGCTCCTCTCCTGAACACGTCTCCTCTGTTAGATATTATTCCAAGAGCCCGGAAGCTTAGCGATCTTGACTGTGCACAATTTGCATACAATTTTTCCATTTATACACCTATTGTAATATGCACACCTAAAACAATGCAGTGTTCTGCATTTTCGATGAACACAATCAATTCGACTTAATTCATTTCATAACTAATATTTATTAGGACTGGATGAAATTCACATATTTTCTTTTGCCGAAATTATGCAAAATTTCCCCGCAAAATAGGCAAAATTACTTTAAATGCTGGTTTCGCACTTTTTCTGTTTCTTTTGTAGAAAATTATGCAAAAATCCCCAAAGAATAGGCGAAAATACATTAAATACTGATTTGGCACTTTTTGCTGTTTCTTTAGCAGATATTATGCAAAAAGCCTAAAAAATTAGACGAAATTATGTTAAATGCTGGTTTGGCATTTTGTGCTATTTTTTTTAGTGCAAAATGGATCCTCACCTCCATTTTGGTGGGTGCACGTGACGCCAACAACAGCCTCTCGAGTGCTGTTCTTCATGCTATTCCCGTGTCCCCACGATAGGATTTGTATCTCAGTGAAATCTCAATTGCGCAACATGGAGTAATGACGTAATCTCGGGCATTTTGTGTCACTTGTGCGATGGGAAAAGCTGGAAATTACGCAAGATTTCACTGATGTGAATGAAGTTTTGCCTGGACATAAAATTGACCTAATTTCCTAAGCTGTCCTTTGTAGAAAATGCGCTAAACGCACGGGCGGCTCCTCCGCTATGGCGGAGGAGTATCGCCCCACTGCTGCTACACAGCAGAGGCAACAGTGAAAAATAAAAGAATCTTTTTATCGTTTTCTTTTTCACCGCTGCCTCTGCTGGGTGTAGTGGTTAGCGCTCCAGTGCCCTGGGCGCTGGAGCGGATGTTCACACCACATCCGCCGGCCAGGCGTGGCCGGCGGGGGAGCCAATAAATGGAAGGCGCCCGCTCGGGCGGCACTCGGCTGACACTAGCGCTGAGTGTGTGTCATGTATATCTGGCGCTGCGCCATCAGCCACGCGCACCACGGGTGACCCCATAGCGGATCACCACACTGGCGACGAGGAGGGCCGAGACCCTCGTGTGTTTGTCCCGTGCTATCAGGACTATCGTGCATCCCCACAGCAACGACCCGCAACCAGTGAGGCCCCTCACCTGCCGGCCGCCGGGTGCGCATGAGAGGGTGAGTCATCCCCCGCACCCGTGAGAACACCGGGGCTCACAAGGAGGCCGTGCGCCACGCTGCGCTCTTGCTGATGAGTCCGGCTGATTTTGCTCTTCAGGCCACGCCCCTGCATAACACAGCGCCGGTGCGCGCTGCCACGTGGGTTCCCCTCTAGGCCCGAGTGCTCCTGCCAGCAGTGAGGCCCTGCGCTGGCACGCGCTACCCTGAGGAAAGGGGGAGTGTGCCCACCACAGCCTGCCACATCCTCCTAGTCTGCCGACCGGCCAGCCACAGGAGTCCGGCGCTCTACACCTCTCCCTGGCCGCCTCAGTGCCGTCGCGCCTGCCATCTATCCCCTCACCAGGCGCTACGAGCAGGTGCCGGAAGGAGGCCTGACACGCGGTAGGGAGTGCCCAGCAGCGACAAGAGACATCCTGCGACTGCAGCCACTGCTTCTCCGGATCAGCAGGGTGCAATCATGGCTGACGACGACCGCGGCATTGCCCCCATCCGATTGCCATTTCAGCATGCGGCATCAGGCGTGCTGCCACCGTTCAGCGAACTGGAAGACCCGGCGACAGCGTCCCCCCGCTGGCGGGTGTGGATTGAGCGCCTCAATAACTATTTTATTGCAACCCGGGAAGCGGACGACGCCATAAAACGCTCCCTCCTCCTTCATTATGCCGGGGACGAGATTTTCAAGCTTTTCAAGCACCTGCCGAACACGGGAGCCGCGACAGACTACGATGCGGCCGTGACCGCGCTGGACGCCCATTTCGACCCTCAGCTCAACCCGGATTTCGAGCGCTTCAAGCTGCGCCAAGCGCGCCAAAGGGAAGGAGAGTCCATAGACGCGTTCTACGCCCGATTACGGGAGCTTGCCAGTACCTGCACCGAGGATGACCAGACCAAGGAGATCAGAGCCCAGCTCATCCAGGGATGCAGAGACAAAACCCTGAGGAGCCTCATTCTACGCCAACCAAGGATAGCGCTAGAAGACATCCTCATCCTGGCACGGTCTCATGACCTGTCAGCGGCCAGAGGCGAGCGAGATGGACCAGGCCCTCACCAAACCGGTAGGGCGCTCTGAGATCAAGGTCGAGAGGGCAGACGCCATCAAGACAAAGACCAGGACAGAGTATCCCCGGAAACCGAAACCAGACGCGCCCAGGTCACGGTGCGGCTACTGTGGCCACGAGCCGCACGCAGCAAAAGACTGCCCGGCGCAAGGAAAATCGTGCACAAACTGCGGGATCCCAAACCACTTCGCCGCTGTATGCCGAGGGAGACGCCGGGGTCGTGACGCCAGAGGCCAGAGACCGCCATCTCGGACACTCAGACACCTGTCGGTAGTGGAGGAATCGACGCCGGAGGAGGAGCAGAGACCAGGTCGCAGGTACCAGAGGCCAGTTGACTCGTCATCAGAAGATGAAGATGACGAAACATACCTCATATCGTTCGCACAGGAACTCAAGCGACGCCGCAGGCCTCAACCGACCTGTGTAGTCCGGATCGCCGGCTCCGAGGTAAAGGCGATTATCGACACATGGGCGTCAGTGAACGTGATGGGCCTCCAGCAGTATCGACGGTTACGTCCGTGCCCTCCGGTCACGCCCTCAAAGACTCAGATATATGCATATGGGGCGCACACGCCGCTACCACTCAAAGGAAAAATATCGGTACCGATCAAGACAGAAGACCGAGAAGTCGTGGCTACCATCCACGTCATCGACCACGAGGCGGATACGCTGCTGAGCAGCCACACGGCGGAGGACCTAGGACTGGTCTCGTTCGCCAGAAGAGTCCAGGCGCACCGAGTAGATGAACTGCTTGAGCAATTCCCGGAACTATTCCAAGGCCTAGGCTGCATCAAATGCGACCCCATCAAGCTACACATCGACAAGGCCGTCACCCCAGTGGCCCTACGACATCGGAGGGTACCGTTCCACCTAAGGCCGTTGGTGGAGAAGGAGCTCGAGCTCCTCGAAACGCAAGGGATCATCGAGAAGGTGTCCGGGCCCACGCCATGGGTGTCCCCGTTGGTCATCGCGGAGAAGCCGAAGCAGCCGGGTGCCATACGGCTATGTATCGATATGAGGCTGCCAAACAAAGCCATCAAGCGGGAACGCCATATCACCCCGACGATGGACGACATAATAGCCGATGTCAACGGGTCAAGGTGGTTTTCCAAGATCGACCTCAACGCCGGCTACCATCAACTGCCGCTATCGAAAGAAAGCAGGTATATCACCACTTTCAGCACTCACCTTGGGCTCAGGAGATACAAAAGGCTGAACTTCGGAATATCCTCGGCAGCCGAAGTATTCCAGAACGCTATTAGAGAAATGCTATCTGGCCTGCCTGGCGTACTTAACGTCAGCGACGACATTTTAATCCACTCAGCAACCGCGCCTGATCACCACATGCATCTCCGGAACACACTAAAGCGCCTAAGCGACCACGGAGTAACACTCCATAAAGACAAGTGTCAATTCTTTCAGCCTTCCCTAGAATTCTTCGGTTATGATTCAACCAAGAAGGCATCCAGGTGGACCCGAGGAAGTCGCAGGCCATCAAGAACGCCCCCGCCCCGACGACGCCCACGGAAGTGCGGAGTTTCCTCGGGATGGCCACCTACTGTGGGAGGTTCATCCCCGACCTAGCGACCCGAGCAGAACCTCTCAGGGCACTCACCCGGACAGACAGCCCATGGAAGTGGGAGCAACAGGAAGAAGAGGCCTTCCAAAGCATAAAGGGTGCACTCCTGGGGGAAGCAACGCTGGCGTATTTCGACCCCGCAAAGCGGACAGAAGTCCTCGTCGACGCAAGCCCGGTGGGGCTAGGGGCAATCCTAGCCCAAGAACAAGAGCCCGGCAGATGGGTGGCACTATCGTTCGCAAGCAGATCCCGGACGCCTACGGAAACAAGATACGCACAAATAGAGCGGGAGGCGCTCGCCATCAAATGGGCCTGTGGCCATTTTCACCTCTACCTGACGGGACAACCGTTTACCATGGTCACCGACCACCAGCCCCTTGTGTCCCTCTTCAAAGGATCAGCTCCCCACCCTCCGCCGCGAATCGAACGGTGGGCCGTGCAACTGCAGTCGTATGAGATGGACGTTGTCTACCGACCCGGGGCAAAGAACCCAGCGGATTTTCTTTCCCGCCACCCAACGCAACAGACGCACGAAGGTGATGACGAGGCAGCCGAGCAGTATATTAATATGGTGTCCACGGCGGCATGTCCGCGAGCCATGACTCTGGAAGATATCAAGGAGGCCGCCCGGGACGACAGCGTATATGGTCGCACCCTACACGCCGTGCAAACAGGATCCTGGAAAGACTACCTACATCAGGCAAATGCCTGGAACCAGGAAGACAGAGAAGGGCTAACGAAAATGTGGCGGGTAAGGAGCGAGCTCAGTGCAACAAGTGGAGGCATCCTGCTAAGGGGGTCCCGGCTGGTCATACCCCGAGCGCTGAGAGATCGAGCAACACGACTCGCCCATGGAGGCCATCAAGGGGCCACAAAAATGAAGACGAGGATGCGGGAGAAAGTCTGGTTTCCCGAATTGGAACAGATGGTCGATGAGCTTGTTCGCTGCTGCCCGTCATGCCAACTGACCAGTGCTTCGACGCGGCCGATCCCGGTCATCACCGAAGAAGCGTGCGGAGAGCCATGGTCCAAAGTCAGCATAGACTTTGGGAGTTTTCCCGACGGACGACACACCCTAGTCCTCGTGGATGCGTTCTCCAAGTACCCCGTCGTGGACTTAGTGACTTCCACCGCGTTCACCCACGTACGCCCCAGCTTGAGAAAGCTTTTGCCATGTTCGGAATCCCGCAAGAAATCCGGAGCGACAACGGCCCTCCATTCCAAGGGTTGGAATTTGCCACGTTCTTGCAACAACATGGAATACACCACCGGAAAGTCACGCCTCAATGGCCTCAGGCTAACGGAGACGTGGAGAGATTCATGCGGACTCTGAATAAAACATTCCGAATCGCCACGTTAGAACAGGCCGACTCGGAGAGGCGACTTCATGAGTTCCTGAGAGAGTATCGGAGCACCCCTCACTGCACCACGCAACGAAGCCCGTGGTCGCTGATGCCAAGAGGCCCGAGGCGGGACTTGATACCGACATGCCCAGGGTGGGTATACCCACCTCTGGACAGCCAAGCAACCCAAGCTCGGCGAGAACGTCGAAATGACCAAGCAAGCGCCCGATGCCGTGCCACGCCACGGAGCCTGCGGCCAGGGGCGACCGTCATCATCAGAGACCGACGGCCAGGAGGGAAGTTCAGGACCCACTATGAACCGGGCACCTGGACAGTGACGGCCAACCGGGGGTCTATGGTAACGGCGAGTAGAGGGAGAGAGAACGTGTCGAGGAACATCTCATGGTTTAAAGAGGTCCCCGCCAGACCAGCGGGAGAAGAAGAAACAAGACCGTTGACGACCCAAATCATTGAGCGACCAGAGACGCCAGGAGATGAATCAAGGCACAGTCAGAGGGCCGACGAGCCCAGTGATAACTCCCCGCCAGGTTGCCACACCCGCATTGCTGAAGACGACAGTCCAGAAGCTGAGCGTGGAAGACACCGAGGTCACAGGTATGAACTGCGGCCTAACCCTCGCCCTAGCCAACGCCTGCGGGATTATGCTTGCTGAGAACTGTACTCTGAAATGAAGTGAGAAAAGAAAAAAAAAGCATCTAGAACAGAGCCGAGCACCGGCAAGTGACTATGTGAACTGTTACATAATTTTGCAAAGTTTGTGTTTTCAAAAAACATCCGAGTTGGGAAGGGATGTAGTGGTTAGCGCTCCAGTGCCCTGGGCGCTGGAGCGGATGTTCACACCACATCCGCCGGCCAGGCGTGGCCGGCGGGGAGCCAATAAATGGAAGGCGCCCGCTCGGGGGCGGCACTTCGGCTGACACTAGCGCTGAGTGTGTGTCATGTATATCTGGCGCTGCGCCATCAGCCACGCGCACCACGGGTGACCCCATAGCGGATCACCACACTGGGTAGCCGACTCACAGGGCGGGGACGGGGTCGGGCCATCCTGAGCTTCAGGAGGAGTTGTGGGCACTGCCAAACCGACATGCGCATTTCTCCAACCGACTGTGTTGCGTAGCCGGGTGGAGAACAGGCCCAGGCTCTGTCTGAGCAGCAAACCAGGCCTCTCAGACCAATCCCAGCGCTTCTCTAAACAACAAACATCCGTTATTCAGCGCCAAGATGCTTACTGGTGCACATGCGCTTTACAAATACACACGTTATGTTCTCTCATGCTGGGAATAGTATTCCCAGCATGAGAGAAGCACTGGGATTGGCATCTGGGAGCCTGCGCAGTGTGCACCAGTTGAGGATCGGGAGAGGAGCAAGAGGGAGTGGATGCAGCGTTAGGTACATTGTAATGTATTTATTTTTAAATGTTTGTCTTTGTTTTAGTATTTATGTAATCCCCACCGCTGCCGCCCTACCACATCACATCAGGAGCAGCCGCCAATGGCTACACATTTCACCAGGGTGCATGCGCACACGAGAACAAGTTGTGCCTGCTAATCTGTCAAACCAAGCCCAAGAAAACGTATTGTTTGCTAAGTATTGTGCAAGTAACCTCAGCAGTACGGTACCTGTTTCACAAGTTGCATTGCTCACCTAGATATCTGAGCTCTCAAATGACCAAGTTAAATGTGCTAGTAGTTCATTCACTCCAAGTTTTAGCCTTTGCATATTGTGAACTGTAGTTCTATTTATTCCATTATAAAATCAGGACTAGAAGTGTCAGAATGCAAAGTAAAAACCAAGACTGGATAAGACACTCACGTATGTCCCTGAGCAACTTCAGAGCTCTGAGATCTTTGCGATTGAAAGGTGTCCTTGTAGAATGCTTCCTACTGTGCGTCTTAATTAATTTGGCACTGATCTTGTAGCAGGCAGTGTGACTTTAAGCTTTGCTAGTTTTAGTATCTGGACGTAAAAAGTACTCCTCAATACACTACAGCCTAATGTTTTCAATAAACCTTGATATGAAAACACATTCAGTGGCCCGTACCGAGGAGAAGGGTTAGGAGATGTCTGCAGAGGGTCATGTGGCCCCATGTGGTGCATCACAACTTCAGACAGGGCTAGTTTTGCACATTGCATTCTTGAACTTGTAGACAATTTTAACATTAAAAAGTAAATATTGACCCAAAAATTCAAGCATTGGTACAGGCCATAGCATTGATACTCAAACTACGGCCCGGGGGCCGCATGCGGCCCTCCTGACCTTTACATTTGGCCCCCTGGTCTATACCAGCACTGGGCTGCTGTTTACTCGACTCAGCGCTAACATTACAAAATATTAAATAAACAGGCAAGCATTTATTTGAAGGTTAATTGGTGTTAGAGAAAGGCAGGAACTAGAGAGCTTTGTACATTGATTAACTTTAGGAGCACCTTCATTTCTAAAGACATCTTGCAGCAAAAATATAGAAATATGACAGTCTCTTCAAAATTAAAACAACATATATATTTAATTAACATGCAGAACCTTTTCACCTTAGTAAATCAAATTATATGTGCATTGAGAAATAATAATTTAATAGTCATACTGGCGCATGCATCAAGCTAGGATTTTGCGAGTCCTTAATAGCGAATATTAAGGATTCGCAATTAAGGATTCGCAAAATCCTATGCATGTAGGAATCGCTATAATAATAGCGATTCCTTCACATTCCTTATTTGCAGTCGCAAATAAGGAATGGCTTCCCATTCATTCCTATGGGCCTACAGGCCCATAGGAATGAATGGGAAATTATGAGCGCTATTTGCGAGTACCAATAGGTACTCGCAAATTGCGCATGCAATTCAAGGAGTGCAGGGGTGTCAAAAGGACACCCTGTTGCACCCCTGAAATTGATCCGTGCACATATGTTGCGCACTCACATGTCCCAAGGACATGTGTGTGTGTAACCTTCATCTTTGAAAAATGCACTTTAGTGCATTTCTCAAAGTTTTGCAAATTACCATGAAGTTCAACTTCATGGTAAATTGCGCCCTAGTAGCGAAATCGCTAATTTTTTTACTTTGTTGCATTGCATTTAAGGAATCTCAATTTGCGATTCCTTAAATGCAATCGCAATTTAAGAAATCGCAATTTAGAGATTACTTAAATTGCGATTTTTGCATTTGGGATGATGCATCCCAAATGCAAAAATACCGGTCGCAAAGGGGCAGATTCTGAGAATCTGCCCGTTTGCGAGCGGTTTTTCTTTTGATGCATGTGCCTGATAGTTCTCAAACGGGAATTTAGAAGCATTAATTCTCCCCCGCCCCAACAACAATGCCAATAGTGAACTAGTGTTATGTGCACTGTTTGGGTGGCTGGGGTTCCTATTATACATTAACAACATTATAATGTATTAAATCAAACACAGGAGAAGGTTTTGTTCTGCGCACATCCTGGAGCAGAGCCGGCCTTGGGCATGGGCGAGCTGGGTCCAGGCCCAGGGTGCCAGTAATTCCGAGGGGCGCAGCAGGGAGCTGCCTGACTTAAAGTCACGCAGACAGCAGCTCGTCCATCCCACTTGGTCTCAATTGGGTCCAGTTAAAGACTTTTAATCAGCCACTAATGTACCTCAGTGTAATTGTCAGCACCCCATCAACCCCCTGCCCTCCTCCCATCTTCCTCACACCTCCTGCTGCCACACCGCAATGACCCCACCCCAATCCCAACCCCCCACAACAAACACCAAATGTTCTTTCCGCGCAGGGCACTGTCCTGGTCAATCCGATTTAGGGCCGGCCCTATCCTTAAATCATGTATTTCGAGGAAGGGAAAGTGAAATAAAACAATTGCCTAGAATCACACAATTTGGTAAAGTGGGGAAGCTGGAATTAATCCCAGGTTTTCTGGTTTCTCATTTTTCAATTCAGCCACTAGATGTATATGCTTCACTTACCCTACACACATCTTACTGCCAAGCCCCCCTGCCCGACCGCCTCACCTGTGGCATCAATGCGGCCCTCGGTCACATCACAGACCGATCTTTTTGGCCCCTGAGAAATTGTTTGAGAGTACCCATGGGCTAGAGATTCACGACATGCTGAAGATGTCACATTCATTGCTGCCAAATAGGCCCATGCTATGTGTAAAACCTTTAGTCAGTCCTTCTTTTTTAGCCAACAGCACATTGCATTGTGGGATTTGTAGTAAGTGTGGGCTCAAAAGTGCCAAACTGCAAAAACCTAGTTACAGAGTGCTTCTGCATAATGTTCCTTAGAACACCCATCTTCTTATGTGGGGTTCAAAAACTCCAGCAAAGTGCTGTTGGCAAAACCATTGGGACCACACATGAGGCCACCCATGATGGGGCCACTTGGAAGCCACAACAGGCTAGTCAACGTAGCACTGCACTTTCCCTTCCCCATCTATCAATGACGTCGTTTGCCATTTGCCACCATTTCCTTGGAATAGAAACCTATGCCCAGGAGGGCCGTGAAAGCAAATGACGCCACCAGCAGCCAGGCACGAGCGTCCTCAGTCCTTCCGCCCTCCGAGGGGGGGGGAGATGTCCGCCTGCCAAGCGCAGAGCGGCTGCTGCTGCTCGTTATGAGACGGAGCAAAGGTCAGGGGAATTTTCATACCTCTGAAGTCTAATCACAGATGGCTTTTATTGACCAATTTGTGATGGGAGCCTTCTAATTAGTGCTCTGAAAAAAAAAAACGGGAAAAGGCCGAGGGTGCAACGCGGGGGGAGCTTGAAACTTAAGAACTTGGCCTGTGACCTTCACGAGACAGGTCAACAATGTAAATCAAAGGACACGCGCACATAATATTGATAACCGGTTAAGCTTGTAAGAAAAATGTTTAATGAGCAGGACAAGCTTGTGAAGCAGTGCGAGATCACACACCGTGGGAGAGAGAGATGCCGCCGAAGCTCTCGCGAGAAAAGAAAGGACCCTGCCACCTCGAGTCTGCTGAGACTATGGGGGTCTAGGCTGGCAGGGTAGTGCCAGGCAGCTGGGGCGTGGCTTCCAATCCAGCGCATCAAATGTGGTGTAGTCACCAGTCTGTTCAGAGTCACCAAGAAAAGCCTGAAAGTTACAACAAAGCTCTGAAGTTTCCTAGGCCTATGCATGAATTCCACATCCGGTCCAGTTTTTTTAAAATTCCGGTTCTGGAATTTGTTGTCCTGATTAGGGGTGGGTGGAACTCGTGGAGTTTCGCTCCGCTGGCTAGACGGAATTTGGCACGTCGCGCTACTGGTGGTGATTTTTAGCACTGGGAGCTTGTTCAGCGCAGTGAAATCTGCGCGTACGGCACCACGCGGCTCACCGCGCAAGAGGGCGCTGCTTCTTTCTGCTGCTCGAGTAGATATTCTACTCCATTGGTAGCTTTCTCAACGTGAATGGACGTGATCTGCCATGACTGCCTGCATTGAGAAATCTTGCTGGGAGGCATTCGAGCACCCAAAAATCGAGCTCAGAGACTCAAATTCTCAATCGACAACTTAACGTTGGGGAGCTGAGTGCGAGAAAAAACTCCGCCTCGCAGTGGTTGACGGAGTTTTGCCGGAACTGGGCAAAACTCTGTGAACTCCGCCGGCGAAACAGAGTTTATCGCCCACCCATAGTACTGATTTTATCATGGGATCAAAAGGACTATAAATCCCAAAATGCAAAGAAAAATCTGGCCTGCTGAGCTACTTGCACATGCAATTGGCAAACTGAGAACTCTGTTACAAAGGGGAAGAGAGATCATACTTTGAACCATGTTAGCCTTCATCTGTAGATGACTATGAAATCCAAGGAAAACAGAAGTAGACCAAACCATGTCACATAAGTGTGAGGTTTTACAAGAACAGCCATCGCTGAGTTGCCGTCTTCCTATCCAGCTTAATGTTGTTAGACCACCATTCCTCCCCTGGCTTCTCTGCTGGAAATACAGAGCTGTTAGGTCTCCCAGAGCCATGCGTGGCTAGCTTATACAGGGCAGGATTTTACTTTACGTTCTGGGACTTGTAGTCCTTATGTTTTTTATACGACACACAGGACTCCAGGTGCCAGAATAAAAAGAAAAACGCCATACTTGAAGAGCCACTTATGCATGGATCTGGGGCACATGAGAAATAATGTCTTTCAGGTGTATTGGTTGAATTTGCTTACAGAAGCAAGACTAGACTACAACTCCCAGAATAATTTGGTCGTTAAATAAAAGCCAATGACTGAAAATAAGGTGTCCTGTGGACAAGGAGCAAGGACGAAACCCTATTTCAAAGCAGGCATCCAAAAATTGGCCCTACAGGCTTCAAAAGGTAGCCTCCTCAATGTGTGTATGTGGTATTTGTATGACACAAACTTAGCCGAAGGTGGCCGTATTGCTGTACAGGATCAAAACATAGAGTAAATGGGAATTTGGAGGGGGAGCTGAGCTGTCAGATAGGATATGGGTCAAGGTGGGAGGAGGGAGAATGGGTTGGAGGTTCAATGGTTAGGGTGGCAAACATTTGCACAAATACTGCAGAGAAGCTCTTTAGAGGTTAGAAATAATATTGCCATTGTATTGTAATTGCATTTTTATAGCCAATGCTTAATTTGAGCCAGTGGTTGCAGATGGGGTCCACTGGCACTCATTTTTGGAGACAGACACTATTTTTCCTTGCAAGCGATTTACAAGAAGGAGGCTTAGACTCTCAGTGCCGCACCGAACAAGACGTAGGGTTTATTCTAAGAAAGTGGTGCTCATATCAGGGGAAAACAGCCTCCTGGGTCCCCAAAGGCGGATACAATCCACACACTTATATACTGAAAATGATCAGCACCCACTATATGTCCTCATTTCTAGACGTGATCTGTTTTGTTCAAACAATAATCGGTAAAACACAACACTGATTCTGGATCTTGTTCAGTTTCCCAAATGAGCTTCCAAGTTTCTTGTATTCATTAAGATCACTTCAAACACATTGTGTGTTCAAAAGATTTCCTTTATTGATGAAATATTAAAACAAAATTCACATCAGCTTAGGCTACGCTGATGTGAACAGTTTTTTATATTTCATCAATAAAGGAAATCTTTTGAACACACAATGTGTTTGAAGTGATCTTAATGAATACAAGAAACTTGGAAGCTCATTTGGGAAACTGAACAAGGTCCAGAATCAGTGTTGTTCTTTACCGATTTTTGTTTGAACAAAACAGATCATTTATTTTATTTTATTTTATTTTATTTAATGAGTTTTATATAGCGCTGGCTGGACCCGTAGGTATCGGAGCGCTTTACATTCAGTTACACAATGTTACAGAAAATGATGATAATTACACATTACGTCAAAAATAAGCAACACATTGAAAGAGGAAAGAAAGGTGAGAGAAGTATGGAGGAGGGGGAAGGGGGAAGTGTGATCATGTCTAGAAATAAGGACATATAGTGGGTGCTGATCATTTTCAGTATATAACTATTTTTCCTTAGCAGACTTAATCCGGGGCCAGAGAGAGAAAAAAACAAAAGTTAGAAAGGAGGAATAGAAAGATGGAAAACAGTGACAAAGGGAGGAAGCAGGGCTGAAAACGAGCATTGGCAAAGCCAATAGGTCTTGCCTATGCAAGAGCTATTGGCTTTAACAATATGTTTTAGCAATGTTGTACACCAGAGTGGCTCCTGTTCAGCATGGCTGAAAGTTGGTAGGATAAAGGAGAGCGGCGTGAAGGGGAGTGTCGTAAAGTGGAGTAGAGTGGAATGTTATGGAGTTGTGTACAGTGGTGTGGAGTGGCGTACAGTAGAGTTGAGTGGCGTAGAGAGGAGCACAGTGTCAAGGAGGGAGTAGAGTGTCGTAGAGTGGAAAGGGGTAGAGTGTTGTGGAGTGGTGTAGAGCAGAGTGTAGTGGTGTAGAGGGTGTTGCGTAGAGTGGAGTAGTGTGTTGTAGAGTAGAGTGGAATAAAGTGTAATAGAGGGAGTTGCGTAGAGCGTTGTAGAGTGTAGTAGTGTCGTAGAATGGCAGAGAGTGGAGCAGAGTGCTGTGTAGTGGCATAGAGTGGAGTAGAGTGTCACAGAGCAGAATTTAATAGAGTAGAGCATCAAAGATTGGAGTATCGTGGAGTGGAATGTCGTAGAGTGGAGTAGAGTGACCTAGATTGAAGTGGCATAAAGTACAGTGATGGAGAGTAGATTGGCGTAGAGTGCAGTGGCATAGAGTGCTGTGGTTTTGAGTAAAGTGGTGTAAAGTGCATTAGCATAGATTGCAGTGACGTAGAGTAGCATAGAGTGCAGTGGCATAAAGTAGAGAGCTGCAGAGTAGATTGCAATGGCGTAGAGTGCAATGGCGTACAGTGAGTTGGGGCAGAGTGAAGTAGAGTGAAGTGGCATAGAGCGGAGTGGTGCAGCGTAGAGTGCAGAGGAGTAGAATGGCATAGAGTGCAGCGGAATAGTGGTGTAGAGTGTAGTGGTGTAGAGTGTAGTGGTGTAGAGTGTAGTGGTGTAGAGTGTAGTGGTGTAGAGTGTAGTGGTGTAGAGTGTAGTGGTGTAGAGTGAAGTGGTGTAGAGTGAAGTGGTGTAGAGTGAAGTGGTATAGAGTGCAGTGGCATAGAATGCAGTTATGCAGAATAGAGTGTTAGAGTGCACGGTCGTAGAGTGGTGAGAGTAGAGTGGTGCAGAGAGCAGCGATGTAGAGTACAGTGGTGCAGAGTAGAATAGATTGGTGTAGAGTGCAGTGATGTAGAGTGACATAGCATGCAGTGGCGTAGAGTGCAGTAGCATAGAGTAGAATGTTGTAGGGTATAGTAGTGTAAAGTGCAGTGGTGCAAAGAAGTTGGCATAGGTGCAGTGGGGTAGGGTGTATTGGTTTTGAGTAAAGTGGTGTAGAGTGCATTGGCGTGGAGTGCAGTGGTTTAGAATACAGTGGCAGAGCGTAGACTGCAGTGGCATAGATTGGAGAAGAGTGGCATAGAGTGCAGTGGCATAGAGTCGGTTGTTTCAGAGTGGAGTGGTGCAGGGTACAGTGCAGTGGCATAGAGTAGAGTAGTGTAGAGCAAAGTGGCACAGCATTGATTGCAGTAAAGTGACATAGAGTGCAGTGGCATAGAGTAGATTGTTTCAGAATAGAGTGAAGTGGTGCAGAGTGGAGTGGTTCAGGGTAGAGTGGTATAGAGTAGTGGCATAGAGTGCATTGGCGTAGAGTGCAGTGTTGCAGAGTGGAGTGGTGTGTGGAGTGGTACAGAGTGGAGTGGCCTAGACTGGAGTGTTGTAGAATGCAGTGGTACACAGTAGATTAGAGTGGCGTGGAGTGCAGTAGAGTGCCATAGAGTGCAGTAGAGTGCCATAGAGTGGTGCAGAGTACAGTGCAGTGGCATAGAGCAAAGTAGCGCAGAGTAGTGGCATAGAGTTCAGTGGTAGAGAGTGCAGTGCTGCAGAGTAGAGTGTCAGAGTGCAGTGGTGTAGAGTAGAGTGGCGTAGAGTGGTGCAGAGTAAAGTGACAGCGTGCAATCGTGTAGAGTGGCATAGAGTGCAGTGCTGTAGAGTATAGTGGCGTCAAGTGCTGTGGTGCAGAGTAGATTGGTATAGAGTGCAGTGGCATAGAGTGGTACAAAGTAAAGTGACAGAGTGCAATTGTGTAGAGTGCAGTACCGTAGAGTAGAGTAGAGTGGCATACAGTGCAGTGGTGCAGAGTACATTGGTATGGAGTTCAGTTGCGTAGAGTGTATTGGTTTTGAGTAAACTGATGTAGAGAGCATTGGTGTAGAGTGCAATTGCATAGATGCAGGGGTTTAAAATTGAGTAGCGTAGTGTGAAGCGGCGTAGAGTGGATTGGCGGAGAGTGGAATAGAGTGATGTAGACTGCAGTGGCATAGAGTAGATTGTTTCAGAGTAGAGTGAAGTGGTGTAGAGTGCAGTGGTATAGAGTAGAGTGCAGTGGTGCAGAGTAGATAAAATTGTCTTAGAGTCGATTGGCGTAGAGTACAGTGGCGTAGAGTGGAACAATGCAGAGTAGAGTGCTGTAGAGTTCAGTGGCAGAGAGAGCAGTGTTGCAGAGTAGAGGGACGTAGAGTGCAGTGGCATAGAGTGGAGTGGTGCAGGGCAGAGTGCAGTGGAATAAAAGTCGAGTGATGCAGAGTAGAGTGCAGTGGCGTAGAGTGGTGCAGAGTAGAATGGTGCAGAGAGCAGTGA
This sequence comes from Calotriton arnoldi, assembly GCA_963921515.1. Lineage (NCBI taxonomy): Eukaryota > Metazoa > Chordata > Amphibia > Caudata > Salamandridae > Calotriton > Calotriton arnoldi. The sequence continues at coordinate 2,376,069 of CAWUFW010000444.1, forward strand.
CGTAGAGTACAGGGGTCCAGAGTAGGATAGAGTGGCATAGAGTGCAGTAACGCAGCATAGAATAGAGTGGAGTGGTGTAGAGTGCAGTGGTGAAGAGTGTAGTGGTACATAGTAGTGTAGTGTGGGGTAGAGTGCATTTGCATAAAGTAGAGTGGAGCAGTGTAGAGAAGAGTGCAGTGATGCAGTGTGGAGTGGCGTAGTGTGGAGTGGTGCAGAGTAGAGTACAGTGGCATGGAGTGGTGCAGAGTAGAGTGGAGTGGGTTAACGTGGAGTATGCATAGTATGGTAGCGTACTGCCATTAGACAACACATCTTCAATTGAATTGAACATTACATTTGCACTCACAGTTTTACGGATAAAAGTATACAGCGCACAAACGATAATGTGTGGAAAAGTCATCACCCAATATATTGATTTGATCGTCAGCACAGTTCATTTACAGACATTTAAATTTTGTTGTTTGCTAGGACTAAAAAATAACAACTGTACAGCCTTCTTCAAGCAGGCCCCCACTAGCCAGTTAGATTGTCACACAAATCCTCTCACTTTGAAGTCAGAGAAAGAAAAATAAACACCATGCTCCCTGGAAGACACAACCTGACATTTGACCTTTGACTTTGAATGCACAGCAAATGTGACAAGATAAGAACAAGATTTAAAGGCCTGTTTACAGAAAGTGCGTTTCTGGAAGAATACAGTAAGCAAGATTTGGGCTACAGGAGGGACGAACTCGAGCTGGACAGCCTAAAGCAAATAAAGCCAGCAAATAGAAAGCCAGAAAATGTGAGTTACAAACCACAAAGCCAATGGTAAGCAATGGGCGGAATGCTTTCCTAGGTCAACTTTCTGAATGTCCCCAAGATGTCTTTAGCAAACCAGACAGCTATGATGTCTGGTAGGCTACGACCTAAAGAACCTGCAAAAGTTAAAGGGACCGGGGGTGTCTGGTGGACGATGAAAGAGTTATGAGATGTGAAATCAAGATTATGCAGCCTTGGTATTCGGCACCCCGACCTTCAATAGCGCCAGGCGCAGGCTTCTGAGAAAAGCTTTGATAGTCAGTACTAATGTTTTTTTTTGCAAATTAAGAACTGTATGTAGTGCTTCTGACGAGGTGATGGTCACTACACTAAACAGTGGGGGAGTTCTTCATTGGAAGAGTGTTGAATTCCAGTGTAGCATACGTGGGAAGCATTTTAGTGTTGTATGTGAGCAACTAGAGAGGTGCTTTTATCAAGTATTTGTTTGCTGTGCTTTGGCATGTGATGGTGGGAAGAGTAGTGAGAGACAGAACACATGTAGAGTACATTAATTTATAACTGTGTCTAATTGAGTAGATCTGTATGGAATCTGCCAAAGTATAGTCAGCCAATAAAGATGAAGTACAGAGTCTGTTCAGAGGCCTTGAAGAGTAACCTACAGGCCTGCAGCCATGGTGAATGCTCTTTAGACGTTACCCAGGAGTAACAGAGTGGCATGCACTGGTTGCAGGCAGCAATGCCTAAAGTTGGGGGTGCAAGCCTAGAAAGAACTTAGATGAAAGAAAGTAACATGGCAAGTCACAAATCACAGGGCCGTAGTCTAAAGCCCAGCTCGTGGAAATAACAATCACCCTTGGGGAGTCCATCAATAAGTGGTAGAGGGAAGAGCCAAGGATCACACTAGTTGCCACAGTTGTGGGCCTGTGAACTTCTCCAGATGAATAAGAGGGGGGACACATGGATTACTAAAGGCATCTCAGTTAAGGGCCTACGAGTGTCTACCCAGAGGTGATGGAGGCAGAATACAAGTATTTCATAGACACCTCAGTAGGGGTTCTATGTTGAGTTGGTAAAGAACGTGGAGCCATAACTCACACTATCTCAGTAAAGAACCAATGCAGGTCCACCATGAGACTATGGTAGTTGCAATCCAAGGAAATTAACAGACATCACAGTCAAGGGTTAATGGAGTCCCTTTAGAAGAGTTGGTAAGTGCAACCCACCCTAGTAGGTGAGATTCAGGAAACCTGTGGATGGTGTACTATAAAGTTAATGAAAAGGGAGTGGGAGTCACAACCCAAACGTGACCATGGACATTCAGTAAAGGGTTTATGGGGTTTACCCATAAATGGTGATGGGACCGACCAGGAAGACTCACGGACTTCTCAGTTGAGAGTCTCTGGAGCCCGCCGAGAGGTGCACCTTTAGGAGATTCACATCCACCTCCGTAAAGGGTCTATGGTAGTGATCTTCAAACTTTTTAACACCCCCCATATAAAAAAAATTCATTGTGTCCCCCACAATAACAAATCTTTTCTCTCACAATAATTGTATAATATCTGCAGAAATTATTATATTTAACGAGTCAGACAGTGCAGCTATGATTAGTTATCCCTTTTAAAAATGTGAGGAAATACATGATTAAAATGTAAATCCAGTATTTGTAAAGCGCGAACAGCTACCCAAAGGCATCCCGGCGCTGGGGGCCGTCGGGAAAATTAAGCAAGCTATTGCCCAGAGTCACATGGTGCTGGGCTGACCTGCCGCCGGTGCCGGGGATCGAACCGTGAGCCCCAGATTCCAGCGTCAGTCGTCCAGGCCGCGGCGCCGATTACCAACGTGCTATTGGCAGCCCGGTCTACCTAATAGTATAAAAGAGTCTGCAGCGTCAAGAACTTTGAGGTTTATTAAGATCTCTTTCCCCACAACTCCTAATTTGACACATACAGGACGAGCGACAAAAACATTACTAATGGCCCATTCCAGAGGCAGAGTGGCTCCCTGCTACTTTGTTTTATTTCATAACACAGCATTGTTTTTAGTGTGACGTTTGTCTTGGCTCTCCAGGGGCATAGTAAATGCTCCTCTTGGCTACAGCCTGGTGCCCCTCTTAGATCACTTCAGCCTCCCAACCCCTTTCTGGAGACCTGCCCCATAGTGTTAAAGCTTCTCATCTATGCTGTATCACTTAGAGCATACAAACTACAAGCCCTTTGTGTAAGGGTCTGAGGGATGTGCACAGTAGTGCTAAAGGTGCATCCTACACGTGCAGGTGAGAGTTGGGAAACTTGTGGAAGAAATGTATTTGGTTTGATGGAAATGGGAGGGGCAGGGGCACTCTGGTCATGATCATTCCTGGCCCCCTGGACATAGCAGCATTCCCTGTCTGCTAACTAATCATAGTTTGTAGCATGTTCAGATTTTAGGGGACTGCTCCAGTCAGAGCCTTCGGATGCAGGATGTTCTTTCCAGGAGCCCTCTCTAGGGCTGGCTTGGTTCAGTTCCTGTGTTTTTGTGTATTTCATCCAGACGGACCAGCCACAGTCTTTGTTTCATAAGTGGAGCAGGAAGAGTGGCAGCGTTGGGGAAGAAAGTAGTGTCCCCACTCACCTGCTACTGAAACATGGCTACTGTGACACTTCGGAAGGAAAGGCAAAGAAGGCTGCAGGGCATGCTGCCAAATAAAGGAATGAATGTGCCATCTACACCCACAACCACCACAGCCCAGCCACAGTAGCTCTTCTGCAGGAAAGTTCAGGAATCTTCCAGGACCTGCTGCTCGGGTCAGACAAAGGGACCTTGGCATCCTCACCTTAGCCCTCAGTTCTGAAGTGCTCTTCACTCAAAGGAATACCAAGATGGAATCCTGTGCTCAGTCTGTCAAGCACACACAGCCTACTTTACACATGCAAAGTGTACCTGCATTCTTCATCCAGACCCCACATGGATGGAGCAAAGGACTCTGTCAAGTGAGACCGGCAGAACCTTTTAACAGGAGAGGCACGTAGGCATCTCTCCCCTGATGATGACAAGTACAAATGCCTATCCTTTTGTGGTACACTAAAATATACAAAAAAGTGATAGATGGAATGCTTGAATGAATCCCAGCCACTGGTAATCACTTAGGGTCACATCCCAATCCATCATTATTTTGCACACCATGTCACCTCAGTTACAGTCCAGCCCAAACTGCCAAGACAAGTCCTCCCTGAACTGGAACACAAGCAACCCAGGACCAGTTTCGCCCTAGTTATTGGCTCATCTGGTTCCAGTGAGACAGTGTGCACTGGACCCATGTCCCTTTGGGCTTATTTATGAGAGGGTTGTGCCATGGGACCGTCACTTTTTCTGATGCTCTGGTAACGCAAACCATCAACCATATCTATGAGGCCACGCAAACCCCCTTTGCATGACTCTGCATGGCCTCATAGATATACAGCAAGACAAAGCAGCGCAAGTCACTGCATTGCCTTACTCTGCTCCAGGGAGGCATTCCATGGGCGCTGCAGTGGGTTTTCCCATGCAACACCCATGGATTTTGACGCTGCCCCAGATTTACTTAATCACTTAAACCTGGGGCAGCGCCAAAACCTTATGCCACCCCAGAGCAGGTGTAACAAGGAGAAATATTTTTATTTCTCCTCGTTTTTTCTGTGTGTGCTGCATTCTGAAAGAGGAAAACTCCTCTCTGGATTGTTTTTGTGAAGGAAGGTGCCCCTTCCTGCACAAAAACAATACTGCCCACAACAGAGGCACCCTTGCACCATGGTGCAAGGGTGAATGCATTGGCACTAGGCAGCAAATTGTGTGCCAGTACAGGGAGAAAGGACAGGAATGCACCATATTTCAAAAATATGGTGCATTCCTGCCCTTTCATATTGGCGTAGGGCAGCGCAGCAAGAAGACTTGCGGCGCTGCCATATGCCAATTCCCATAAATGAGACCCTTAGGGGCCGATTCCGATCTCGGCCGGTAGGGCTCCGAATCGGATTTGGCATAACCGGATCCGATTCGGAGCCCTATTTCCCGACCGATTCGTACGCGCGTCCGGACGAGCGAGTACGATGCGAAATCGCCGACCGACTCGTTCGGGCGTCCCAACCGCTCCGACCGACGCGTTCCCGGGTCTAACCACACCGACCGACTCGCTCGGACACGACTCGCACCCCGCAATGGAGACGTTCCCCGGCCGGGTAAGTACGATGCGCGCCGCGAGCAGTCCGACCGACACGCGCCCGTCCGGCTCGAAAGAGCAGTCGGAGCCGACTGCCGGGGTCCGTGTCGGACCCCCTGTACGCGTAGCCACGCGAGTCGCACACAGGGGGGACCCATGGGTCCCCCCTACCTGTGCGTGTACGGCGCGAGTCGCTTCGCCGCGTACCCGCTGTAGGGGGCGCCCTTGTTCGCCTCGCACCCATTGAGGCAATGGGAGCCCGCGTACGCATTGTACGACCGGCTCCCATTGACTTCAATGGGAGTCCGACCGACTCGAGTACGATAGCATACGGACGCATCGTACTCGTTCGGTCGGGCTGCACGGGTCCGATTCGGTCGGAAATCTCTCCGGGTCCGGCTCGGTCGGAGAGATTTCCGGCCCGAATCAGAATCGGCCCCTTAGTGTATCCTTTTGTGATAGTCACGACCAGGACAACAGCTGAGTTGGAAGGCAGAATGGTTGGCGTCATCGAACTGGTTGAGGTCTCTGCATGTCTCTCTCCTGTTGTAATTACTAAAAAAAACTGTTCCTGATGTGGTGTGAGAGAGTTTCATTTTACATTCCAGTGGTACCTGCAAAATGGAGGGCTGAAAACACTAAGTATAAAAGTATATGGATTCTAGCCTTCAGAGCTGAAAGGATCCGGGTGGAAAGGGGAACACTTGGCCCAGATAGGACATCTAGCCTGGCACACCAGGTGCAGGAGTCCCTTGGCTTCTGGTTGTAAAGACTTTGATGTCCTCGCCGATAAGAAGGCCAGTTAGACGTCAAAGCCTGAAGATCAGGGTCATCTCGCTCTGGCCAGAAATTCCATATGGTTTTAATTAGTGGAGGACTGAGTACCTGGTCGGTGCAGGGGTCTTCACAATTTCTAGCTGTGGATCCCGTCAAACTATTGTGTTTGTGGGCCCCGAAAACATGTCCTGAAATTTAAGCTTTAAAGTGCAAGCACACATCAGTGCCTTTCACTGAGAGCGTGGCGCACCGACTGAACTTGTAAGTGCCTAATGTGTCTGAAGGGTTGGACTGCTGAGGAGGGAGGGCTCAGAGGCATAGCTAGGTGTGTGCTTGAGACTCAGGCCAATGAGAGATGGGGCAACGCAGAGACTGGAGTCTGCAGTTTATGCTGCACCCAGAGTTCTTAGTGTGCATACCAGAAAGTTCCAACGCAAGGTGTGGTGTGGTCCAGCGTCTATGCTATATAGTTAGCCCAACTGGTGTGTTTTCTTCTGGGCCATACACAACTCTTCATATCGATGCCACCAATAGAGAGTCCTTTGCAGGCAACAGCCTCCTCCGCTGCATCCCCCGGGACTCTACTAGGATGGCCTCATCGTTTATGGTTGTGACGAACAGGTTCTGTTGCTCCTCTGACTTCTGGTTAAAATCAAGCGTAAGACCTGGTTTAGGGCCTATTGGAAGCAGTCAGGTGGCTGATGGCTGCTTAGGAAGATTCTGAAGAAATGACCTTCATGCACTATCAAGGAGCAAGAAACCTGTGTGCGTGCTCGCACGGTTCGCTGTGTTACAGCAGGCCATTAAAACTTTGTGCAGAATTGGTGCACTGTCTAATGCTTGGTCAAGCTCTAAGGCAGCCCTAGCCATTTCCCCAAGTGTGTTTTTTATTTTATTTTATATAAAACCCTTAAATAACTTGTAGATGGAACCTTAGAAACTTTGAGTTTTAAAGTGTGAGGCAAGATGGCGCCCGACTAGCAGCTCTGCAGTGAGGCTCCGCTGAGCTTCCCCTGATCTCTGAATGATTTTGTCACACATGCCTTCTGAAACCAAACTGGAATTCTCACGAACTATGTAATTACATGGCAAGCCCTACGGAATGTTTCAAAAACGTTTTCTCTGCGGATCTCAAACGTTTCTTATCTACTCGCAAAGACTCGAGCTCTCACCTCTCCCTCGTCTGGAACACGTCAACTCGGCTCGGGCCTCCCGGATGTATCTTGGCCTGCGCAGCTTTTCGTCTGCGCAGCAGAACCGGCAGAATCGACACGAGCGCCAGAGCACCAGCTGTCCCAGCGCGGCCCCCGCCAACAGCAAAAATCAGCAGAGCAATCACGGACGGCAACACGACGGGGGCTTTCTGAAGAGCGGCACAATCGCGGTGCTACTTTGTATCGCCCGCGACACCAAACAAGTAAGGATGACATTATCCAGTGGGGAGGAAGGCAATAAGTGGTATAGTAGTTCCAACACGGACCCGCAGAGAACTAAGTCTGGCTTGAAAAAATTACAAAAAAAGAAAAATGAGGGCCGCCTAAAAAAGAGTGTTGATACGTTCGACAAAGAAAGCGCTAAAGACTTGAAGTGGGACTATAAGGATACTCCGCTTACGATCTGCTCTGACTCCTTGGCCGCCTCCGGCGGAAATCAAACACTCATAGGAAGCAACAAAATGAGCGACTTCAATGATTCCCTAAGTGACCCAGCTCTGGTGGTCATCTTACAATCTATCAAGAGCTTTCAGGATGAAGTCAAGGCAGATAGTCGCAGGTCACGCTTAGCCGCCAAGCAACTACAAGGGGCTGTCAGGAAAGTTGGTAAAACCTGTGCCGAAATAGCAGATCGCATGGCTTCAGTGGAAGCAAGGACCGAGCAATTAGAAAAAGAGGTTGTCACTCTCAAAACACAGCATGTTGAGCATGAGGGAATTGTCAAAGATCTTATGTGGAAGAAGGAGGAGCATGAAAATCGCCAGCGGCGTAACAACCTCCGCTTTCTAGGGATTCCGGAAGGTGTCGAAAAAGATGATCCCAGAAACTTTATGATTGCACTGCTGAAAGGGGCGTTCCTAGAACTACATTCCTGGGACTGGGATAAAGAAGTACAACGGGCCCATAGATTTCCTCTGTCCTCCGCCAAACGTACCTCTACCACTCAACAACATCCTCGTGCCATGCTTTTATTTTTCGGCAACTTTCTACTCCGACAAACCCTCTACGATCTGGCCAGACCCACAAATAAACGGTCTTTTGATGGTATAACTTTTTTTACCAGACCGGATTTTGCACACGCGACTGTGGAGCGCCGATGGCGACTCCGGCAGCTCTTTGAGCCGTTTCAGAAACTAGGCGCTGAGGTATATCTTCAGAATCCGGCCAGACTAAAAATTGTATACAAAGGATCTACACGCAGCTTTGTCTCCGAGGTGCAGGCTAAAAAGTACTTAGAGGAAGTGTCGGGACATAAGTAATGTGTGTAAAAATATATTACAATTGCTGTTACATTTTGTATAAAGTATAGATAACCCCAGCGGCTTATACTTAAGGAGCTCAGGTGGATGTACTCCCAAGGATAACAGAGTTAAAAACATCTCAGAGCTTCTCTCTCTCAGCCTGTCTCTGCTGCTTTCTGTTCTTTTTCATTCTCCTTTTTTTTTTCTTTTTATATGTATGGCGCTGCTTGCTTTACAGTTTAAAATGTCTTAGAATTGTTTTAGAAGGTTATAATGCAGGGGGGGGGGAGTCTCAGCGGGCCCGCGGGGCTCTGTTTGTCGGATGTCAAACCCCTGGCTATGCCAGGTAACCTCCAAACATGGTGGAGGGTGGTGGGGTGGGAGAGGGGGGGGTAACTGGTCGGTCAGACAGGTCGCTAAAAAACATTATGATCAATGTAATTTGGTCAGAGGGTTTGATGGTAACTTCAGGATGTGGAGTTACAAATGGTTCTTGCAAAACTATGAGCTAACAGCCCGTATTCAAATGATAATCAGATGGGAGTGTTAAGGGTCTTATCAATGAATATTTGTGGTCTCAATGACATTAAAAAAAGGCAACTAGTTACGGTAGGATTACAGGCACTGGGTACTAACATTATCTGTTTACAAGAAACTCACATAGAGGGCTCGCAAATACATTTATTAAAAACTCTTGGATATAGGCTGATTTGTGCTACGACACAGGGTGCAAGGGTGCGGGGGTTGCTATTTTAGCTAAAGGGGGCTAGTTCGTTTTTAGCCATTCCAAAGCAGACAAATTTGGACGTTGGGCGGTCACAGAATGCCAATATGGGAATGGGCAAAAGATAACACTTTGCGCGCTCTATGGCAGTAATGGTGATGATCCATTAGTCATTGAAGAGATCTCTGCTGAACTCACGCATTGGCCATTACCTTTAATGGTATGCGGGGATTTTAACATTAATCTTCCCATTGATTGGTCTATGGAAGAGGGGTGGCAATATGTTGGCCGTAAACCTAAGGTGTTCAAGGCTTTGAAGCATATGTGTCACACGCATGGGTTGGTGGATGGCTGGCAGACTTTAAAGCCTAATGATCCGGGGTATACTTTTTTTTCCCACCCACATCTTACTCACGTAAGAATAGACTACATATTGATGTCTAACTCACTCAAATCCAATTGTCAAATGGAAAAGCTGCCACGGGTCCTTTCGGACCATAATCCTTTAATCTGCACCTTAGAGACGGAAGGAGGAAGAATCACACCCAGGTCTTGGACATTTGAGAAAGCCCTGCTCTTAGATGACGCATATTGTGCTTACATGAGGAAGTGGATTCCTAACTTTTTAACCGACAATCTTGGAAGTACATCGATCGAGATTGTATGGGATGCGCTAAAAGCAGGGATTCGAGGGGAGACACTGAAATATTCGCTACAGGCTAATAAACTAGCCAGGGAAGCTATGAAGGCACTCTACGAAATCTTACGGTTAACCGAAGAAGAATTAATAAAGGTAACAATCGAGAACCCCGGCATAGATGAAGTACTAAATGCGCAAAACCAGGTGGCAATAGCCAAGGCTGCAATTACGAATATCTTTACTGATAAAGCTGTCAAAAAGGCGTTCTCACAAAAGGAGATGATTTATGAGATGAATGAACAAATTGGGCATCAGCTTGCCGTACGCACTAGGCAGCTGACATCATTAAATTTGATTCGTGAGATTTCTGATCCTTTGGCAGGTCAACTTACCGATCCAGCACATATAAGAGATGCCTTCTGGCGATTTTATCAGGAACTATACTCGGAGGGGTAGGGGCGATTCAGCAAAAACTACAAGCTACCTGGATAAGGTTAATTATGATCATTTTGATGAGGCTGACCAGGCCATCCTTGAAGAGATTCCCAACCCTGAAGAAATTCTTACAATAATTAAAAGTCTGCCAAAAGGGAAGGCAACCGGATTGGATAGTATCCCATCGGAATTTTATATTACGTTTCTCGATCAAATCAAAACTATTCTCAGTGATCTTATTATTCATATTTTTAAAGGTGGCCAACCCCCAACATCTTGGTCTAGAGCTAAGATAGTCATCTTTCCCCAAAAAAAACCTCCGGAACTGTTAGGCTCTTACCGACCCATTACTCTCATTAATGTAGACTCAAAGGTTTATTCAAAAGTCCTAGCTAATAGAATCGCTCCTATTATCCACAAAGTTATTACCAAATGTCAACATGGCTTTGTCCCGGGGAGGTCCACTATCAACCACATCCAGCGAGTGCTCACATTATTTGACAGTATGGACTTGGCAGGAGACCCTATTGCATTGGTGCTTCTCGATGCAGAGAAGGCCTTTGATAGGGTCTCCTGGCAGTTTTTGTGGGCCTCGATGTCCAGGGTCGGAATAAAGGATGGGTACATCCAGGCGGTACAAAAACTATATGTTAACCCGAGGGCTGTAGTGATGGTGAACGGCAGCCTCACCAAGGAGTTAACAATATCCCGGGGAACACGACAGGGCTGCCCCTGCTCACCTTTGCTCTTTGCAATATATATTGACCCCTTTATCCGTAATCTAAACAGCAACCATGAAATTAAACCAATTTGGTCACAAGAGCTTTCCACCAAATCCCTGGCATATGCTGATGACATTGCTATTGTAACTGCGGACCCTAACACAGCAATGAATGCAATTGAAAAAGAGGCTAAGGATTTCGGAACAGTATCCGGGTATGCCCTGAACCAGGGGAAAACTCAGGTAGTACTGAACAAAAATAGTAAGATGGATGATCCCCGGGTTACAGAAAAAGCCACCTACCTAGGAGTATGTATATCATCCCAACTAGACAATGTGGTTAATCTAAATCTTAAGCCCATGATGGCCGTAATGCAGAAAGATCTACGACGACTAGATAACTTACACCTTTCCATCATAGGCAGAGTTAATGTGGTGAAAATTGTGTTTTTTCCTAAAATTCTGTATTTATTTAGAGCAATCTGCCTTGAATTCTCAACTCATTGGCTTAAATCAATAGAACGCGTGTTTTCTCGGTGGGCCTACAAACTTCTTACCCTCTCCAAGGATCGAGGTGGGTTAGCGCTCCCAAACTTAAAAGTATACTACTGGGCCTCTGTGCTACTATACAGTAAAGAATTATTATGGAATTTTGGGGAGGAGGTAATGCCTGGGGATAGTACACCATCTACCTTTCAACTACTACTTGGTAACAAGAGTAAAGGATACTTTTGGCGACACCTACGTGATAGTTATCATAAAAAAGTTACATTTAAAACACTTTATAGTGGGTTTAAGGTATGGAAGGCTGTTAGAAGATTGCTCGGTATAGGGAGAATCTCGTTCTATACCCCTTTAAGGGATAATCCTAACCTTCCCGAAATATTTAGCGATGGATATATACACAAATGGAATAAGGCGGGAATTGTCCAAGTGGATTGCCTCCTCTCCCCTACCGGGATTCAATCTTTTGAGGCACTTAAAAAGGATTTTCATCTAGATTGGAGTGACTTTTTTAAGTATCTCCAAATCAGAGCTTTTCTCTCACGGAAAGTAGGTGGAAGGGCTTCACTTGGAAAAGTTGCTTTAGTAGAAAAATTAAATTGCAGTAAAGCCAGCACTATTGGGGAAATTTATTCCCTTATCACTGCACGGTTTCCAGATGACTTGGAAAAAACCTCACAGAAATGGCACGAGAAACTCGGATTGTCCATTGATGTATTTAACTATGCGTATCTGTTGTCACAAACAATTGTTATGTCTACCAAACTACAAGCCCAATTTTTCAAAACTTGTTTTTTCCTATACTATACACCAGATAAAATTGCCAAGTGGGGGAGTGGCCAGGGGACATGTTGCCCCAGATGTTAATTCCGCCGCGGAGCTGCACAAAATGGTAGCCCCTATGTCCTGAGGGTGGAAAAGACGCAGACCCTTAAGCACCCCCTCGGTTTCGACCGTAGCAGATCTGATGTGCTGACACCCCATTCAAGGCTTCTGAATACCAGCTTTACTCACCCGCTGGAACGATCGTCTGGAGTCCTGGCGTGCCTTCGCCTTTCTCTGCCTCCTCTCCTCGCCGCTATCCTCCCAGATCGAGCACTCGAGATGTTCAGGGCCTGCTGCCGGAGCGGCGACCTGTGCCGGGGCACGGAACGAGGACTCGGAGGGTTCTCCGATGCGTTGGGACTGCTGGCCGGAGTTGAAGACGGCCGTGGCTGCAGGCATGACAACACCGTTACACATGACAGTTCACCCCACCCCCCCCCTGGTGAGACATTAGACCGGGAGTGTGTGAGGTGGCTGAACGGACCTGCCTTGGAGCCCGCTGCGGGACTCGAGGTCGTCGCTGAGCGCGGTCCAGTCCCCGGGCCCACGTGGGGGATCGGAGGAGGAGACAGCGATTGGCGGCCCAGAGGTGCCGGAGACGCCAACTGCTGAAATCGCCGGAGACTGTGCTCGCCCCACGATGCCTGCCCTGACTACGCGGGAGCATTCAGGAGGCCGTGGACAGGGCCGGGAGGCGAGGCCTGCACGAGCGGGCCAGAGAGAGCAGCTGATAGGTGCCGAGAGCCTGCGTCGCAGACATGCCTGAGGTGCTGGTGCTGAGACCAGAGCGGCGACTATCTCAGAGGTTGGTGAAATTGGCCGGTTATGGAGGGGGGCTATAGACGGACACGGGAGGCACCCTGTAAAACACACATGTGCGGTTGGTCATTGCAGCCCTCCCCCCCCGGAGGGGGGTGGCTTCTAAATGGCGTCCAGGGGGTCAGAGTTGTCTGCTGCCTCCCACGAACAGGGTTTCATCATGGCCGAGACCAACTACCGCATCAACGCCTACATAGGGATCTACAGAGGCCTGGACATGACGTGCCTGACCTTAAAATGGTGGCTGCCTCTGCCTTCGTTTCCTCTGCAGCCTAAATGGCATCCTCCAGCTCCTTCTCTGGATTGTTTTAGATCCCCCCCCCTTCTTTTACCTCTATCCTCTAGTGGGGACAAGTTCTTCCGCTACTTCACCATGCAACTGTAGCCTATGTACCTATTCAAAACTGTTTTTCCTGAACGCTGAGACTGGAGCAACTTGGCTGATGCGCGGTGGAGCTGCTAGACAGCTACAGAGGAGATTGGCCCTGGTTTCCCCCTCGACCGTCACCTACCCAGCCGGACATTGGACACAGTTCTTCCTCGTCTTCCTGCTATAGCTCCTACCTCCCCTCCCTCCTACGAATTCTCACAACATTGTCTTTGTTTCCTGAACCTTACTATGCTCTTGTAACTGATGTAACTTCTAACGCAACGATCCTCTGGTAAAGCGCTCTGATACCTCCGGGTCTAGCCAGCGCTACCGTCGATGGAACTCTGACGATACCCCATGGGCGGAAACTGAAACTGTTTGCACTTACCTCGGAGACCGAGTACCCTTGGCCGCTGCCCGGTGGAGCTGTCCTATGCAGCTATTGAGGAGTCTGGACCCCTTGGCCGTCACCTACCCAGCCGGACATCGGTCATTGTTTCTCACGGTTCTTCTTGGTTTATCTGTCTTTCACACTGACTGCTTGGTTCCCCCTGATGGACTTTCCCCTCCTACCTGCCTTGACTCTATCAGCATTCCCCTCCCCTGTTCTCCTTTCCCTCTCTCTGTTCCGCCACGCACTAGTAATGCATACCACTGTGCTATTGTGGCTTCATCATGTGTCCTTATGTGCTATTCGCTAGTAACTCTTGTTGTTACTTTGTAATCACTGTGTAACGTATGTAAAATTTTTGTAACTTGCAACTCGCTGTTCCTTATGTAAAGCGCTCTGATACCTCCGGGTCTAGCCAGCGCTATTTAAAACTCAAATAAATAAAAAAAATGTAAGCTATACAATGCTGACAGTATACATATTTTCTCTACTTGTAGCGGTCTAACTTCATTGAAGCACGAGATAGAGAAGTTTCTGACTGCCGTACTTCAAAGTGATATTGTACTGTCTAGCGAAGTTATACTACTAGGGGCTGCGAACCCTAGTAATGCTAGACCTGGCCATGAACTAATCTTTATCGCCATGGCAGTTTTAAGATTGTGTATAGCCTCAGCCTGGCTTGATCCTATAGCACCGTCCTTCCAACAGTGGCTAGCTAGGCTGTTAGCAATTTCTAATATGGAGGTGGCTATCTATAAACGGAAGGGTAGGCAACGCCGTAAAAGAGGGATGAAGATCTGGACCCCTCTATTAGAGTGGTGTCAAACTCAAGGACGTATGTAAATGTTTTGTTAATGCTTGTAAATGTTCTGTAAAATTTAGCGGTATTAACTTTGGGCTTTTTTTTTTTTCCTCTCTCTTTGTCCTCCTCTTTTCTTGACCAATATAATTGAATGTATCATCGAACCAACGAACATTTGAAGGATAGAATGCATGTATGTAATGTATCAATTCGTGCACCTGTCTGACCTGGGGGGTGGGGGGCGGGACTCGGGGGGGGGGTGAAAATTGTGTGGGTAAAAACTCAATAAAGATATTTAAAATAGAAAACCCTTAAATAAAATATATGCATTTCCATAATGGTATTGCCTGGGCCGCCAAGCGTTCATGGATTCAACGTTTGAGCAGATCAGACATGGCTTCAGATTGGCAGGCTCGGGCCCGTGTGCCAGTTTTGAGCAGGGCGAGGGGGGCCTGAATTGACACGGGATGCCCCCCCCCCCCCCGGATCATTATCAGCCAAGTTCGCCCGTCCTTTCACCTAACATGCTCCGGCCGCGTCCAACAGTGAACTTTCAAGGACTCGGTAATTGGAAAAAGTAGAACTTGACGTCCATGCGGCCACCTTTCAACTTGAGCATAGAGGAGAGCTTGAGGGAAGAGCCGAGGGAAGGGGCAGAGCCAGGCAGCCGCTTCTGGCACAGGGTGACATCTCTCGGGAGGGGCCCTCTCCCTCCCTCTCCACCTTCAAGGCAGCCGCTGGCCTGTAACAAGGTGTGTGGGACAAGGCTCCGCGGGCCTGCAGAAGGCCCGCACAAAGCCAGCCCTTTGATATCGGCGCCCGCCACGCATTTGAAAGGGACGCAGGCCCTTTCCAGGCGAAGCCCCCATTAAGGCAGCCTGTCTCTTGACGGAGGAAGAAAGACCCGCTTCTGAGGCGCTGATTGGCAATTCCGGCGCCGCCGCGCGGCCACCGCGCCTGTGATCCGCGCGGCGGAGGCGCGAGGTTAGGGGCAGGTGCTGCGTAATGGGATCCAGCGACGAGGTGGCGAGGCTCTGTGGACGCCTCCCTAACAGCTTCCAGCGCGTTTCAACTTGAAAAGGGAGGCATCAAAAAACATAAAGTTTGGAACAATTGGAAGACTTGCGGTCCTAGCCTGCAAACTTTCGTAAATAGGTTCGTTGAAGAGTGCGTCATTTGGCAGAATGTCAGGCCCATCTCATCTGCTTTATTAGAGTACTTCAGACCCAACTTCCTGGGCGCTTGGGCATTTGTGATGTTTCAGAAGGCAGATAAAAATATTTCAGAGACTTTTCTTCTTTTACCAGTAGAAGTGAGACGAAAACGGCATATAAAGGATATACATTTTGTACGGAAAAAGTTGTTTATTTGACAGTACTGCCTAAATTTAGACCGGCATGTGAGCCTGTACAATATTTACTCACCGGTTAGAAGCAGCTGGTGAGTACAGTGGCGGCTAGTGACATTTGAAAGTGGTAAGGCGTAAAACAATTGTCGTACTTCACTGCGGCGAGCATAGCGAGCGAGCCTGAACCACCTATGGGGGTTCGGGGGGGGGGGAGGGCTGTCCCCCCGAGAAAATTTTGAAAAAAGAGTGGGCAAATGGGTCATTTTCAAGCAAATTTGAGAAAGCAGGAAGGTGTCAACCACTCTGAGGTCTGATGACAAGGCACCAGAGCCAGACAGCTCGCAAAGCACTGCAAGCTCAACAAACAGTACGTGTCCTTGACCACACCAACTTAAACAGGCAGCTCGAACATGATGTCACCCACTCTGCGGCACAATACTGCATCACTGCTAGAGAGACTCGGCAAGAGATGCCGTGGGGAAAGTACCTGTAAAGGCCGGAAATGGACAACTGACCACCCAGCTCAACAACAACAGCACAGTCCTGTGGAGCGCTCATCCTTACACACAACAAAAAACAAAGACGTTTATCTGGGACGACCTTCTCTTAATTTGACATTAACAATCATGATCCGTTAGCACTGTTGACAAATTGCCCAGTTCCGAGTGCAAATGTGTTCACTCATTGTTACAATGCATTCAATCCGGCACCAAAAGTTATACGACTTTTCTGTCACTTTGGAAGCAGCCGTATGTGGCGTGCTACAAAACACCAATAAAATAACAGGTTACGTGGCATAATGCTACAGATAACTGCAGTGACATATCATGACATAAAATAAACATACCATAAAGTTGCTTGAAATTACTTACTATACAATAGTATTAAGAAAACAGGTATTAATAAATGTGTATGTTTTTTTCAGTAAATCGTAAGCACATAAGGCTTACATTAATCAAGCCTGTCTTTGAATATGGGGGATTCAAAGTTATGAGGCCGACGAGGCCGGTTTTGGTGGTGGCACAATGGGTGGCAAGGCGTAGTAACAATGAGCTAATCTCTCTTCTCGGGTTATGGGTCTCTGTTGTAACCCTGAACCCCAACCTTGTGCAAACTTGGACGAACCATGAACTCCCACCCCTTCAGTTCCCTAATCTTCCCCAAACTAACTGGATGTGCTTAGAAGCGGGCTCAACGCAACATTGTGCTTTATATTTGAAAAATTGGAATATATATAGTAGACGCTCGCCCACAAGACTCTGCCTCGTCATCGCTGTAAGCACAAGTAGGGATGAATCACTTACAAGCAGCGATTGTCAGAAACTATATTAACGGGTCGATACGAGCACTGCTGCGAGCCTGTATGGGATGAAATTAAGTGCTCCAGACAAGAGCCACAAAACGAGAAAGAGATACTAAAAATCCCTGCATCTAAAAATCCCTGAATCTAGTACACACACCTCCGCAGCTGTAAACGCACTGCACAACTCACTTCCACAGTATAAGCGCCAGCCAAAGCAGTGACATTGACAACCAGAGGCTGCAAAACTGCACACAGGGAACGTGGTCTAGCGCTGAAAAGGCGGACTCTGGAACCGGACTAGAGTTCAGATCTCAGCTCCCTCTCAATGTGCGATCTTGAGCAAACCGTACGTCTCCTTGCGCCCATGGCTCCTTAGGTGCCAGAATTGGAACGGTTCAGTAATGTATTTAATGACCTACTGATCACCTCATTAACACGAAAATTTAGGTTTACCTAACATTTGTATACAGAAATAATAATATACTGAGGGCACAGCTAAATGGTAAAAATTACGTATGGAAAAACATGTACCATATGCATACGCAATCTTTACTTTCAGAACACGAAACACACCTTTAGTTGATTATGTAAGAGTAGCAGAGCCAATACAATGTGTTTAATTCAAAAGTTTACATGTGTTCAGCGGCGGCGGCGGCTTACCTCACAGCCACACCTCTGGGGCTGCCGCATTACACTTACAAGGAGGAATGTATTTAGAGCGAAGTGAAGCTACAGCATTTTGTATTTGAAATCTCTGCCGGGTGAAGCCAATTTGGCTTTTCCACAGCAAGATTTTAGCGGAAGTGGAGACAACAGACATCATTATGTTTAACACAGATTCAGACAAGCAAAGCACGCTCTGAAAGCAGGACAACACCATGGGCAAGATAAAGAAAGGCGTTTTGTAATTAAAAACTATTACTACACTTTTACCCGAACTAGAGCGTGCGTGGATAATGATGACGATTGTATCTGGTTGTAGATGAAAGCATATGACATGCCCCAAGGGGAATGATACGCACACAGGGCCGAACACAAATCACATCTACGGCGGCAAATCGCCGTTGGAAGTTCGTTCTGGAAGCTACGCTGCTATGCCAATTAGTTTCCCGCGATTAAACATTGGCTTGCACATTTTTACACCATACACTGGAAAATGTCATAAGAGCAGAGACTTTGAAGTGCACGTCTACTCTTCCAACGAGCACTGCCAATGAGTAATAGTTGTGCTTGCGTTTACCTGACACTTGTTTTATAAAAATAACATGAACCTATCCTTTACACGAGGCAGGAGGAGAGCTGTGTTTACACCAGGGACCAGATCATGTTAATCATGCTTGCGTCCCAGTTGCGGCCGGCAAAACGGGCGGGTGGGTTCGCGCGGGTGGGGAGGGACGGCAATCTCTTTATATAAAATAAAAAACGTACCTTCCTCCGCGACCGCGCCACCGCCTCAGCTCCTGCGGCTCTGGAGTCCTGGCGCGTTTTAGGCAGCCTCCCTCCTCCTGCTCCCCTAAGCCAATCACAACGCTGCAATGGCAGCGTTGTGATTGGTGAGGCGCAGCGGAGAGCGCCCCAGCCGGGCCATTTTCTCTATGTAGGCTGCATGCAGCAGCCTACATAGAGAAAAAGGGAGAGTGCGTATGACTGGGTTGGTCGGCCCTGGGGCCGACCAAACAGTCAGTACCCACAACAGTGGGTAAGCCACTCCCCCCCTGCCCTCGAGCAGGACCGCCCACCCGCCCGCCCCCAACCAGGCACTTCTGGTTTCTCGCAGTGCGAGAAGCAGAAACATAAATGGTAGTTTTTACCGTTTATGTTTCTGCCTTCTCGCACTGCGAGAAAGCAGTGGGGCGACTCCCCCACGCCCCAATGGGGGAGCCACCACTGGGTGAGTGGCTACATCAGACGGTAGATTGTGAGTGTAGTTGATTGTGTCTGTGGCCATTTTCTTTGGAGAATTAAATAAATAAATGTTCTTCAAACTTCACTGTTGGAGCAGGCGGGCTTTGACCATCCACATTCTTCTTGCTTGGGCCTTTAGTTCCGCATTATATGGATCCAGAAAAGAGCTACAAGTCTTAGATTCAGTTGAGCAGGTCTGAGGTAATCTGGGCACCTCATTTAGGGTATAGATGGACGGTCGCCAAGTGTCTACCACAGCAGAGAGGCAGTGCAAATGTATACTTTCCACGCTCTTTAATCATGCATTTTTGCCAAAAGTGCTTCCACCGATACAGCAAAAGTGTTTTATGCAAAAAGGATTACTGGCTGGCCTACCATGCCATTTTTTCAACAGAAATCACCAAAGTGAGGGTTTATGTTTGAAAATTAAAAATCAATGTCCCAGAAGTATTGCTAGTTTTTTTTCCAAGGGGCGGGGGTTGTTGATTATTTTCTCCAGCCCTGGTCTGCCTGCCAAGTTATGTATGGAAGACCCGGGTAGAGGTGGACATGGCATCTGAAAGGAAGGCCTTCTATTGCGATATCAGTTAGCCACATGATTGGGCGTCTGGATTAACGTGAAGGTGTTGCCTTCGGAAACACAGTGGCTTCCCCACCTCGTAATCAAGCAAGGACCTGAGAGGTGGGCGGATGGGACATTCGCTAAGGTTCAGTGGATGTCCTATTACCTTCCCCCTGTAAACAAGACCTTCCGGTGGGCTTATCTCCACTACGACAGGCAGAGTTTTGGCATTGCACAAAGAGTTGGCATATCAAGTAGCCATGTGTTAATTGTGGCTTGCCATAAGTTTTTCTATGTCTCAGTGCTATGTTTTTTGCCACCCCTCACATTGTTGTAACCAAACCTCTTTGTTCATGCCTGTTGCCATTTTACAGTATCATTAAAGATTTACATTCTATTACCAACAAAGTTAGGTCACTGCATAGAATCAGAGGTTATTCTTATATTAACTTCTTTCCACCAAACTCATAGTAGTAATATGCAAATGCAATTACCAATTTATACAGTACAAAATTTAACAGGAACGAAACATGAGCAGATAATCTGCGTGAAGGTTATAACATTTCCAACACCTCCCAGAATCTAACAAACCAATCATTTCCATTTTGTTCCAAGTCCAGTAAACACTTCAATAGTTTTTTCAGTTGAACCAAACGGTCTGCAAGTTTGCAGTTGTCTTTGTTGTGTTTTTTGCAGATATCTAGTTCAGTCCTTTGCAAAGATGCTGCCCTTCAGATCAACCCCCAGTCACTTTTATTTTAGTCAGGGGATGTAGATTGTTTTTATCTCAGGTTTATGTATTTTTCAACTAGAATTTTTTTTACTTATTTTTTTTTTTTCTTCTTCCTCTGAGGTCAGAGCCACTGCTTGTAGCAAAGAAGTACTACTAGTCTCAAGGAAGTTTCCATATTTAGTGGCTCTGAAATTTTCTGGTGCTCCCTAGTTGCTTCTTGGACTTGCAAATCAGATTTTGGGCATTGGGCAGCAGTGCTTCATTTGAGTCGGTGGTTGCCAGTGGGGCCACCAGCAATAATTTTTGGGTACTAGCACTTATTTTTCCTTATTTTCCCCAGAGTAAGAGAGGGAAACCGTGCAAATGGAAAAGAAGGAGAACGATGGAAAATCCGTCACAAAGGGAGAACGCAGGAACCTGCAAGAGTAAGATAAAGGGGAGGCGGTGTTTGGTAGTGGATTAAAGAGGCATGAGGTGGACTGAAGACTACGCAGCCTTTGTATTCAGCGCTCCTGTGCCGGCCACGGGCATCTGAGCAGAGCTTTCTGCACCTGCACTTATTCCTCTACAAATTAAGCCCTGACAGGCAGCAACACAGGTTTAAATCTCAGATTGTACTGATCACCGTACATATTTCCTAACTCAACACTTGACCCTGGAGCTTTGTCAGAGGTCCTATGAAAGTTTTACCTTTATTCTGGCCATTCATGGGCTGCTGCTTCCTGTTCCTCCGGTGGGCACCCCCATACCACCAGAAAAAGAGGGACCCACTGCAGCGCACCTACCCTCCTGTTGCTAGTCCGGTAGCCCTCCCAGCCTCCATATTGCTCCAAGAAAGCTGAGAGCACCGAGACTCCCCCCCCCGTGATAGCCGTAGACCCAACGCAATCCCAGACACTCAGGATCCGCTCAGAAGACCGTATGCCAAATGCCACATGCACAGTGCCTAACGTCCCTGTTGGGCACACAACCTGGCAGTGATGTGGTAACTCCACTTCTCCCTGTGATCGCTAAGAATTGCCAGTTGCCCGCTTGTGTGGATCAACTGCAGGCACGAAGGGAGAATGTGGTGATAGCCCCCAGATGGTAGTGAGATAGGTTCTGCTGCTTCCCGCCGGCTGAAGTCCATCTCAGAACCCATTGCACTCTCATGAACAACTCACACCCTAGAGGGAGCCTGTATGTGTGTAAGTATGTGGCATATGAAATAAGTTATTGTGGTACGTTTGCTTAGCGACTTGAGAGAGTCTGAAGAAGGTAGAGTACACAGTCAATATGAGCAGACACACATGGTGGCTAGCAGGAGGTCTGCATGCGAGGCGGTCTTGTGGGGTCCAAGGAGCCATAGTTCATTGTCATGCGTGGGGGATTTAAGACTACTTACAGGATGAATGGCATTAAAGTCAATGAGCGCCTATGGGGTTTACATTCTGTGTCTGGCTACATATACACAAATATAGACAGGGGTAACCATATGTAGCTCAGTCTTGGCCCCTCACCAAATGAGACTAGCCCAAGCTGCTAGACCACTTTCCCTCTGAATGGGAACACGAGCAACTGCATACATGTTTCAACCTTGTGTAAGCCTCATCCTCCAGGTATGAGAGAAAGCGTGGTCATCTTGGCGTGGTGGATTCGGCAAGCCTCACGTATTCCTCTGATAGTGCTAGGTTTCGGTAGGAGGAGATGTCACCTTTCAGTAACTCCATTCAGCTCACTCTGCTTCTCTTAGGACAGTTTTCAGTGTTCTGTGGGGTCTACAGTGACATCCATGCACTGGGGGGATGACACCCACCAGTCTGCCCCATCAGCCGTCTTTACCTGCCCCCCTTGTTACAGCCCCCTGATTCTCAGCATGTCTGCTCAGTGCACAGGTGCCTGCTGGACCACTAGCCTTCGGTATAGGCAAGTCATAGATGTTATATAAATCCAATGTTAGAGTCCAGTTGGATTAGAACGAATTTAGAAGTCCATAAGTCATCACATTCTGATGTAATAATTTATTAAGCTTCTGGTCTATCATGATCTCCAAGTTTGATTACAGTGTGTGCCAAGATTTCACAAATGATGACCAGCCAACACGTGTTTTGCCCCATGTGGCACGTAAGCCTAGGGCTTTTTCAAGGCGAAAGGGTAAATATACTTTGAGACAGAGGTCTTCAGTTCTGTCTTAAAAAAGTGGAACAGATGATCCAAGTATTGTAGTCTCCGAAGTCTGGAAGGGTCCGTGGCTAATGTCGTCTCAATCGTAGCTAAGGCACCCTGTGCCAGTTCCTGCTGGGCCCACAACATCCATTTCATGGTCTTCCTGCTTTCCTACTCTATCCCTGTATGCCCCGGCTCTTGGAACCAGGCTCATTTGCCACCAAGAGAATCACGGCCTACACCCTACCAGACTGACAGTGGCTGCAATTCTTAACATGCCCCTGCATAGGTGAAACAGATCTCCTAAGCTAATGCCGCAGTACAGAGCACAGAGGTTTGGTCCGTCACTCCCTCTCTGTTTTTATGTTTAAGCAAAGCAGACATAGGACTTGTCTCTTTTGATGGTGGAGAGTTTTGAGAAGAGGATGTATTTGATTCTGCTCCCTATTTTGTAAAATAGAATATGAAATAATATCTGATATGGTACCTAAGACATGAGTTGCTCCCATCTCAATTTGTGTGGATAGACCCATGGATGTCCACTGCAGGTCGACAGAGCAGGGTGGTCTTTGCATCAAGGCATGCTACTGAAGTAGTGTTAAGTGGGTCTTGTGTATATTATCCATGGGTGGGCTTCTATAATCATTTGCTAAAGATTATATTCTAAAAAAGTGTTTTTTTCTATCTACAAAACCAAAATGGTGATCACGTCATGGCATTTGCTGGTGCATGCAATTGACACATGTACATGTCCTCACTCAAGGGCTGCTGTAGCGTGATGACACCTATGTGTGATGATGCATGCGTTCTAGACATACAGACACTTTTTTTCTCAATGCTGTACACCATTGGCAATAACCATTTCATTTTTTTCTTTTCCAGAAGCCGAACAGCATCAGCAAAATGTAGGTTTGCATTGGCCTATTGACCTATTTGCCTTGCCAATGCTTGTTTCTTACTTTATTTGCTATGCTCATGGTGGGCTTGTGGATGTTTCCTGCTCACTTCCTCAGGGGGCTTTTCTTGTAATATGGTTCCCTACGGTGGCTGATGATGGCTGTGCTGTTTGCTGCAGCCCATCCTGTGTGGCAAGTGTGCTGTTTTTAGGATCATGTGGACAGACATTGTTGATGTGCTTCTATTGGCTTTTTATGGGCTTTTATGTGATGTCAAGGATGCACCTTTTTCCTACTCGTATTTGCAGTTCCCTCATTGCTCTTTGGGACCAACCAAAGCTTACATTTTTCTTTAGCAGCGCCAGATTAATATTTTATTACCCAGGCTTGATTTTGGTACCCAGGCTTGATGCTAAGGTGTCCCTTTTGGGCCAACAAGACCTTTTGTAATCTTGGGTACAGCAATTCACCCCAATGTACGATTCTGAGCAAATAAACTCCTGTCTAAAGGCACCTGGTACTAGGGAAGAGGAAACGGGGTCAGGAAAGAGCCACTTTATACAAACTCGAGTTATTAAGTTATCTCGCCAATTATTGGATGTGTGCCCGTTTCCGGTTATTACGCAACGCGCTCCTCATAAACCTAAAAACGTCTTTCCCGGATGCGTCGAGCATAGGAAGTGACATAATTTACTGTCTCGTGCTGAGGGATGCACGTCGGCCGTTGCAAGATCTTCCTTTAAGGAAATGAAGACTGTGCCCAGGGCTTCGAGGTCGTCACCTAGGGCATCTGGAAAGAGTTAGTTTGTGCAGGTGGCCCACACTCATCTTCACTGCCTTTGCATCCACACTGTGCTCACTCTACCAAGTAATACAGATATCTCTTAAGTGTTTAATGTCGAATATCGTATCCACTGGGCTACCTCCAAAACTAGGTACTTGTCAGAGCACAGTGTGGCAGCTTCAAAGAGGTTAATTCTTTGAAGAACCATTTTGCAGTGTGGGGCCTGTTCATGGGACGTCTGTCGGCAGTGCTTAATTTGTAAAAGAATGAGAGCCGGTCCCCAAAGCTCTGCTCAGAACCTGAGGAAAGTGCGATTAAATGTGGGCGCGACGAATACCAAGTCTTGAATCCACCTCATGCCTCTCTAATCCACTACCAGACACTCTGTGCCCCTTCAACCCTCTCTTGCAGGTCCCTGCTTTCTCTGTTTGTGACAGTTTTCTGTCTTTCTCTCTATCTTGCTCTCGGTAAATATCTGAGGAAGAAAAAGTGGCGGTCCCCAAAAATGAGTGCTGGTGGTCCCACTGTCCAGAGGCAGCCTTTGCCAGATAGTGCCCTGGGCGGAAAGAAATTTGGCGCCCTCACTGCTGCTGGTGAATAAAATGAGCCCCTTTTGTGTTCGGAGGTCAGTCCCTGGCTGTCTACATCAGAATTGTGACTGACTGGCCTCTGAATACAAACAATTCAGCACCTCCCCCAGCTCACCCTAATCACTCACAGATTAGCTCATCACGCTACTGCCAAGTTGTTTGTTGGAGAGGATGGGGTTAATAGTGTGTGGCAGCAAGGAATGAGAGGGAAATGGGAGGACAAGAAAGGATGCTGATGGGATGTTAAAAACAGCACTGGAGGCAGGTGACAGGAACTCTGCTGTCTGCATGACCTTAATGCAGACAGCTCCTCACTCCGCCTCTGAAGACTGGTGCCCTGGGCCTGGGCCCAGCTGGCCCATGCCAAAAGCGAGCCCTGCCACTGGTAACCACCGGCTCAAATTAAGCTCTGCCTGTAGGGTTGCCACCTTTTCCAGAGAACATTCACAGCCATGTTTTCACATTTTAAGATTATGCAAATGTCCAGTCTTGATACTTACATAGAACTTTAAATAAAACCGTCTGTATTTATTTTTAGCATGGCCTTTCTGTCTTTGTTTACTTTAATTATCAATCATGGCACAATAAGGTAGCTCTAAAGCACGTGATAAAGTGCTTTTGTCTTATATTTTACTGTTCTAGACATGTACTGAAAAGGGGGAAAATACCAGCTTTAGTTGATTTTTCTAATTGTTGTACCAGATGTGAAATTAAAATACTGGTTATTCTGATACAAAAATGGCCAGATGGCAATCCTAGGTGTCTGGTTTTTAATGGGATGGGTGAATCAAATGCTTTAGTAAGCCTTATGCATACAGAAAAGATGTCACTTTCTGGGTACATGATGCTCTTTCTGGCTACACAATGCTCCTATGAGATGTGTCAATGGAGATCAACTTGGCCTCCAGGTCTACAAAGTCGCGTAGGTTTCTGTACTGCTCAGTGCATGCTTGGATGGAAATATAACACCAAATGCAGCATGATAGTGGATAGATAGAGTCTTGCCTTGCTAATTGCATCAAGGGTGTGCCCCAATATGTGTTTAAGTATGGCTACGGCTACATGGTGACAGACGTGCAGTTCCTAAGGCAAATGACTAGAGATTTACTTGCCGCCCGGTCAACCCCTTCAAGCCAGGTGTTGAAATCTTCAAGAATTGGTAAGTTTGAATGATGCAGAATAATGGATGTAAAAGTGTCCACAAATGCCTCCATGAGGTAGCCATGATGCTGCTAGCCGGTGACCTTTGAAAGTGGTGACGACTGAGGAGTAATACTGGCCATGAGTTCACCCCGCCATTTTCAATATGTGCCTTGGGTATTCCCTACATATAAAGAGTTCCCTGCAGTAATACAATGCCAGCATTTTGTCATGTGTACCCCCTTATATGATGAGAATTCCTTTAAATATGCTAGTACCAGAATTTTGCTATTGATACTTTGCATATACCATGGGTGACCCATATGTCACAAATTACCTCCAGTATATCAGAGCTAGCATTTTATTATGGCTTGCTACTCCCAACACCTCCCTTCAGCCACAATATGCCATGGCTGCTTTCTCTGAGGCCAAGAATGACCTCCAGAATGCCAGAACCAGCATTTTGCCATAGATGTCCCCATATGCCAAATATTACTTCCCGTATTCCAGGGACAGCATTTTGCCATGGATGTCCTCCCTAATGCCAAGAATTTCTTCAACGCACCAGCACCAGCATTTTACCAAGGGTGCCCCATGCCAAGAATATCCTCTGGTATGCCAGTGCCAGCATTTTTCCATTGGTGCCCCTATGCCAAGAATCACTTCCAGTATGTCAGGGCCTGCATTTTGCCATGGGTGCCCTTCCTCATGCCAAGAATTACCTCCAGATTGCCTACAGCAGCATGTAATCCTGGATGACCTATAAGCCAAGAACTATCTTGAGTATGCCATGGCCAGCAGCAGGCTCACAAGCATAAAACATGCTATCAAACACACTCTTACACTCTCTCACTCATGCTCACTTATTCTCTCATTCACTCTATTACCCACACACTCACTTTAACTCGCTCATACTCTCTCACTTACTCATCCTCTCTAATAATCACTCCTACTCATGCACACACAAATGTACTCACACACTCACTTGTTCTCACTCACAAACTGATTCACAAACTCATTCTTTCACACTTGCTGACTCACTCACAACTCCTGATGTGCAGGTGCTCTGCTTCAATAAATAGGATTCAGCAGGGCCCTGAGGCCTTTGGACCCTGCTGCAACTGCACATTTTCCCTTCACTCACTCTTAACTCCCACTCCTTCCTTCACTCACTCCATTGCACTCACTTTCACTTATTCCTTTGCACACTCACTGTTACTGGTTCTCACTCACTTCCACTCATTGACACTTTCACTTTCAAACACACTAACACTCACTCACTCAATTCATTCACTCGGGCATTCCCAAACACGCTCATAAACACTCACACATGCATAGAGAAAAACACTTTTTCTTTACTTACCGTGCTTCCTTTGCTGGCAATTCAGAGGCTCCATGACGACAGCAGTTGAGTAGAAATATGGCACTGGACACCGGAGCCAGCGAGCCATGATTCCTAGTGAGGAGCCAGACTGATCAGAAGGGTCAGGATTAAAAAGGGGAAACCCACCTCAAACCCTCTCCCAACTTCTTAATAGGGGTGGAAGCACAGTCCTATCAGAAGTTAGGACAATGCTTGGGAACCTGCCCCGCTTGGTCTGTGCGGCTCCGCTGAATGAGGGATGCACTGATGTGTGCCCTGACAGCCCCATTATAGCAGACATACTGTGCTGCCTGAGGCATGCGCAATATGTCTGCTAAATAAAATGGATTGTGCCAGTGTGAAGGTGTTTTAGTTGAATTACGTCCCTTGAACATGAGCAATCCTGACATCCACCTACAGAGTGCTGTGTTTTTAAAGAGCACACTGCAGATGGATTGTGCCTCAGCCCCCCTTCTCGTGCTTAGAGGAGCTTGGAGACGAGGCTGAGAGGACTGTCCTGCGCACTGGCAGTGTTCATGGCAACTTAATAGTTAAAACCAAATTTTCCCCTTTGGAACTCCTTTTCCACTCTTATTCTTTCATACTACAATCATACCAATGGATACCTAATGTTCCACCTGTACCCCTGATATACAATTAGAAGCTCTACTCAGAGTGTGTAAGCACTTATGTGCATATTTAATAAATCATATCAACATAATAAAATGTATACAATAAAAATACATGTCATCATGAACACTGTTAAAAACACCTGGGCTATCTAATAGACCCCAATTCATCAAAAAACAACTTCCCTGGACAGGAAAATTACAAGAGACAATAAAATTTGTCTTAAAACTGTTACGCGTGACACAGAATATCTTTGTTAAATTTGAGGAGAGTCAGCTGCCTCAAAAAAGACAGGGAAGCCTTTTCCCCTGCGGGGTGTTGTCTACAATAGTCTCGAATTAACAGTTTTAAGACAGATTTTATTGTCTCTTGTAATTTTCCTGTCCAGGGAAGTTTTTTTTTAATGAATTGGGGTCTATTAGATAGCTCAGGTGTTTTTAACAGTTTTTATTGTATTGTTGTTCATGATGACATGTATTTTTATTGTATACATTTTATTTATGTTGATATGATTTATTAAATATGCACATAAGTGCTTACACACTCTGAGTAGAGCTTCTAATTGTATATCTGGGGTACAGGTGGAACATTAGGTATCCATTGGTATGATTGTAGTATGAAAGAATAAGAGTGGAAAAGGAGTTCCAAAGGGAAAATTTGGTTTTAACTATTAACTTACATAGGTGCTCTGTCCCTTTGGATTACTAGAGCCCCTCTCCTTGGTTTCAAAGTGTTCATGGCAACACCAAAATCGTCTGTTCATTAACACTGGCAAGTTTAATAATTAGCAGTTGTGGGCAGAGGCAAGGGTCAGTAAGTGGCGGCCCACAGGAAGTAGGGCTGTACCCTGAAACACCTGCTATGGAGCTGCCACTGTGTGGTGAGCTGTGTACGAGAAGGAAGGAGAACAGCGGCAGCTCCTCCATTATGGCGGACCAGCATCGCCCCATTACTCGCAGAGGCAAACGAAAAACAAAATGATCTAAATGCAGATCATTTTATTTTTCGTCCCTCAGGTGAGTCTTGGGGGTGGGGCCACTGCAGCAGGGGGAGGAGGAGTGGTAGGCACTGCTGCCACTGCACATGACAATTTGGCCGGCTGTCTCAGGCCAGCCAAACCATCATGCGCACTGACATCTCTTTAGCTCAGCTGTGTTGCTGGGTGGGGAGACCAGCAGGCACAGGCTTCCAGCTCCCGATGGAGTGCAAAACCAATGCACTCTGCCCAATCCCTACGCTGCTCCCATGGTGAAAGCAGCATCGGGATTGTCCGCAAGGGAAGCTGGGAGCTTCAGCCTGTGCCCAGAGGAGGAGAAGAGCGGTGAGAAGAAGACCGGCAGGTACGTTTTAAAAATTATCTCCGCCCCCTCGTGCTGCCCCCTGCACTACCTCCCGCTGCTCTACTCCTTGTGCTACCCGCCCCCACGTGCCCCTCACTTGTGCTGACTCACCACATTTCCCTGACGCCAGGAGTACTCGACCAGTGTCCAGCCCTAGCTAGGCATATCCTCCTGGAGCACTCAATCAGTATCCAGTCCTAGCTAGGCATATCCTCCTGGAGAACTCGATCAGTGTCCAGTCCTAGCTAGGCATATCCTCCTGGAGTACTCGACCAGTGTCCAGTCCTAGCTAGGCATATCCTCCTGGAGTACTTGATCAGTGTCCAGTCCTAGCTAGGCATATCCTCCTGGAGCACTCGATCAGTGTCCAGCCCTAGCTAGGCATATCCTCCTGGAGCACTCGATCAGTGTCCAGTCCTAGCTAGGCATAACCTCCTGGAGCACTCGATCAGTGTCCAGACCTAGCTAGGCATATCCTCCTGGAGTACTTGATCAGTGTCCAGTCCTAGCTAGGCATATCCTCCTGGAGCACTCGATCAGTGTCCAACCCTAGCTAGGCATATCCTCCTGGAGCACTCGATCAGTGTCCAGTCCTAGCTAGGCATATCCTCCTGGAGCACTCGATCAGTGTCCCGTCCTAGTTAGGCATATCCTCCTGGAGTACTCGATCAGTGTCCAGTCCTAGCTAGGCCACCGTGATGAATAAATCAAAGCTGTTGTCTGAGTTAATGTAATAGATATGGTACCTGTTTTTAGGTAATAGTCTACATTTACGAGACTTCAGCCCATATTTGGTCTATGAGATCTCTGCCTCACTCCTCAGCTCCCAACCTTCGAGACCTCATTGTCTCATATGGTGCACTGTCCGTTAACCAAATAGGGTGCCATTAATGTTTATGGGGACGCCCTTTAAAACAACTTTGCATTTGGAACATGCCGACACTTCAGCTAATCTTGTCTGAACATGTGTATTAGTAAAATGTATGTCCTAAAAACACATGCGCATCATTATGCTGGTGTGAATGGAGCCTCTAACTGGCTTGGGTAAGCAGGGGTCATATCATGCAATCCCGTGTCACCAAAACCGGTAGAGCGAACTAACTAAACCTAGGGGTGATGCTGTCACAGAAGATTGCGGAACGTTATGTGGCAGCTGACACAGGAATCAGGTCAAAACTGCATAACAGCACCATGATGTATATTCAGGGCCACTGGAATTATGCAGCTGGGGAGGACTAAATTGTGTGGTAGGGCAGGCTAAATTATATGGCAATAAAAGGCAAATTATGTTATGTAATACGGCACATTGTGTGATAGCATTACTTCATTATTTTGTCATTTTACACATATTCACACTGTCTGGGCAAAGGTTTCACCTCATCAGTATTAGTTTAACACCCAAATACAGCAATAAACAGCAGAAAGGTGACCAGACAACCTTTGTGAAAAGCCTTCCACTATTCTGCAACACCTGTTGCTGAGGTTTTCGGTAACTTTTGATCCGTTTGAGCTAAAAACAAATATGTTTTGTTAAAATCTGCAAATTATGCCGCAGATGATCTGTTGCATATGCATAATTTTGCATAAAATGCTGCAGCCCCCAAATTGCATAATTCCAGTGGCCCTTGTATATTATAGGGGAGCCAACAGGATAGATGGCACGTGCCTTCTCATTGTTGCCACAGAAAAGAAGAAATATGAACGATTCTGGTTTCTGATTCAACAAATAGTATAGAACATTGAAAAAGCCATGGCGGCAATTACAAGATGGCCTGAAAATGGGTAATGGACTAACTAATGTTCTCGACTCAGTTCCTTGTGCGTAGGTGCCTGGCAACCAACACTAATGGGCTCGCTATTTCTGAAGTAATGGAGCCCAGTGTTTCAATGGGGATACAGACTGAGCTTCTTTATATCGCAAGGCTAGGTGGACCAAAACAGAGAAGGATTGAGGTCCAACCAGTATTAGAGGAGTCACTGGCGTCGCCCCTAAGTTTGCCGCCCGGGTGCAGGTAAGAGCGGGGGGGTTGAGGCCGACGGACAACTTGTTCGGGTGGGAAGGGGGCCAAAGGACGACTTGTTCTCTGTAACGGTAGTAGTCCACAGACGACTCCCGCCGCCCCCGAAAACAGTGCAGCCCGTGGTGGACCGCCCCCGCTGCCCCCTAGCTACACCACTGAGTGGAGTGTTGTTCACAAGCCTGCTTCCCTGACACTCGCTCCCCGTCCCTAAACTAATAAAAGGACTGAGGCGCACATGCTTGAGTTTGGTTTGTGATCATTATTTCCCTTTATGCCCTCCTCTGTTGATTCCAACCATTGCAGCACCTGTAGCAGACTCTCTCAGGGACCAGGCCTTAGACTCCTTGCCAGTTGCTTAAAGCAAACCACACACAGAAAAATTTGTCTTGCACAAGTCGAGCCTCGTGACCATCAGCTTTTTGCCAAGATGGCCACAACTCTGCGGGCTGACCGACACGTCCCCGAAGGGGACCCTCATAAGAGGGCGGCCCCTTTAGTGCCACAGGATGGCACACTGGACAGCCTAGTGTCCGGTGACCCCTTCGGGGTCCTGTGCGTCACTTCCGGCCGAGGTGGGGGAAGGGGAGAGGTATATATGCCTCCCCCGCCCACCTGGCGGCCTCTTTGTCCCTCACCCTGACGCCGTTAGGAGCTGCTGCATCGAGGTCGCGTCGGACCACGAGGTTAGTGCTATGCAGGCCTGGTTTCAGCCCCCCCCCGGCCCAAGTAGGGGCCCCACCACGCGGGCATTGCCCGTGAGGGGCACTGTCCCAGCTCCAGCCCCGGCCTTGCCCCATTCAGTCAACTCTGGATGCAACTTGGGGTGTTCGGGGGCTAGGGAGCGGGCCGGGGGGCCGGGGCGGGAAAGGTTTGTGGTCCCGCGGGCAGCAGCTGCCTCAGGCCTGGTCGGCAAAGCCGCGGCCTCGCTCTCGGGTAGGGCCTTCCACCTACAGCGCCCTGAGACCCGTAAGGGTCGCGCTTTTTTAATACAGTATATTTAGTGCCTCCTCATCACCCCCATGGGGGCACTACGGCCACGCGGGGTGGCTAGGTTTGGGGCGGTCTTAGGCCCCGGAACTAGTCCTCATCTACAGCCGGGGGTGGCCCGGTATCGGGTTAAGGGGGGCAGTTGTATGGGATTAAAGCCGCATGGTGTATTGCGGGCTTGCCTACTTGGCAGAAATTTTCTTACCTCCCCGGCCAAAGCAGGGGCCTCACCGCGCGGGCATTGCCCGGGAGGGGCCCTGTCCCAGCGAGCCCCGACATGCCCCCCGGGTACTACGCTTGCCGGTACCGTGGGGCTAGGTAGCGGGACGGGGGTCGGGCGGGAGTGGTGGTGGGCCCGCGGGCAGCAGCTGCGCATGGCCGCGGCTTAGATGGCAGAATAGGGCTTTCCTTTTCTCCGCTTCCCCACCACCCAACGCGACTAGGTCGCGGCCATGATAGCGCACTAGCCA
Organism: Calotriton arnoldi; assembly: GCA_963921515.1. Classification (NCBI taxonomy): domain Eukaryota; kingdom Metazoa; phylum Chordata; class Amphibia; order Caudata; family Salamandridae; genus Calotriton; species Calotriton arnoldi. The sequence goes on from CAWUFW010000444.1 coordinate 2,408,685, forward strand.
GGCATCATAGCACATCGTGGCAGACAACGAGCCCCCGGTATCCCCCTCCCCGGGCACGTGAAGAAAACAACACATGTGGAGCAGGGGGAGCGGGGCAGGGGGGGATCAGGCGTGCCGGGCGCCTCCACCCAGGCGCGGGGCTGGGGCCCGGTAGAAGGGGTGAATCCAAATGGGATGCGTAGGTGAAGGGGGCGGAGGTCGGCACGGCAGTTGGCAATCTCGCCCGCAGAGTTGCAGCAGGAGGCCGGGGCGGGCAAATACCCTTGCGCTGCTCGGTGGCGTTTTCACGGGTTTTAGTGCCCGGAGGTGCCACATCTGACCCGGCCCTCGGAGGGCCAATTTAAATATGCGCCTGCTCCTCTCCCCCATTTCTGACCCTTGCACGGGGGGTCATCTTGATTGGTTCATACATATCCGGACCCCGGCCCGAGTGAGCCAAGAGGGCCATGCGGTAGGCCGCCTCAACCTGCATCGGTTCACGGCCGCGGGGGCCATGTTTAATATCCGGCTCCTTCCGCATCGGACTCTGGCCCGCGGTGGCCTCCTTATACTACCGGCTACTCCCGCTTCTTCCGCTCCCCCCGGGAAACACCGGAACCGGGTCCAGGCTCCCCCGCAATTGACCGCGGCGTGCGGGGGCCAGTCACAGGTGCACCGGAAGCGGGCACGGTCGGGCATCTCGCCCGCTTAGGTTAGGGAGCGCATGCACGTACGGTTGAATTAAAGCGCCCGCTCCCGCGCCTGTAACGAGGTCAACCTGCAGGAGCCGGAGGTAGGTTCATCGGTGTGCCGGCAGAGGGCGCCCGAGAGAGGGCACCTCAGGTGCCGGGTGTGTCCAGAAGGGGTCAGCTTTTGTACGTGGGCTGCTCTGTTGCTTCTCGTTGCTTCTCGTTGCTGTGTGACTCTTACTCTGAAATGTTTATAGAGGGGAAGAGGTCCACTGATGGAAGGATAAGTAGCGGTAACATAGTTGCACAATTTTACGGCTCCTCCAGCGTATTGACGTCACGCACTGCTACTATGGTGTTGCAGGTGACACGGGCATGTTGGGGGGTTGTGTTAGCAGGACAAGGGTACTTTACTCAAAGGGGAGGTATCTCGGGGGCGATAGTCGGGCGAGCGTGTCTGTTAGTCAGCATGCGAGCCAGGGCCCAGCCCCGACAGCAAAGGCTGCTGATGTGGGTGTTCTATGCCCGGTGTGTCAGGATCCTCTATGAGGGGCATGAAATAGAAATGGTTTTAACTGCGTTACAAATGTGCTTTTAAGGGAGGGGTGATTGCACAGCCATTTCACAAGCATTTCAACGTTACGGGCAATGCTGCCTTCTTGCTCTGTGCTTGCTCCGGGACAACTTTGGGGGGGTGCTCTCGTATGATGCATGTACAGGGTGTGGGAGTACGCCTTCCCCCCCCTTTACTGTCTTAACAAGTGTTGGTAACGTATGCAGTAAATGTACACATTGATGTGCGTGGCTAACTTTTCTTCGCTTGCAGGGGCTGTGTCCTTCGATCGTGTTCCCTGGTTCGGGGGGTCCGGTGACTAAAGTGGCCGCAGCAGGTACTGGGACCAAGGGTCACCAGCATAGATGCGGCAGTGCGCGAGGGGTTCCTGGACGCAGGGCTCGTCCCGGAGCGCACTAAAACTCTCCTTTTTATTCCAGGTCAGAACCGTTCGTTAGGGAAGCGACGTCGCAGTCGGTCCGACGAAAAGGGATGAACAGCAGGAATTAGGAGCAGGTATTGGTCAGGGCTCGCACCGGCGGGTGGGAACAGGAGAGAAAGCACCGGTGCCCACTGGGGGGGCACCAGGAGCAATGCGGGCGGGCGCTTAGGGTCGCCATCTCGCGCCACGGTCACAGCTAACGTCTTCTTTTCTCCCCCCAGCCCCCCCCCCCACACCATCAGCGCACGCAGGGCACACTTTGATCCAGCCTTTGGGCACGTCACGCCCCAGTTCCACTCCCAATACCGCACAATAAATCGGTGGCCCGTGAGGCGACAGAGGTCGGCATGGCTAGCCAGGACTCCCCCCCCCTCCCCCCTTTTCCCGGAGAGATCCCAGGTGGAGGACTCGATGCCGGGCACTTCACAAGACGCGCAGTGGGCGAATTTCTTTGAGATGGCCAAGGTCAAAGGCCTGGCGTGGGCTAACAGCATTATGAACTCTACCGAGCAGGAGGACTCGAGGATCATCGGCGATTCCCCCACTACAGTACAGCAGCCCGGCGCAGAGGCAGGCCCCTCTAGGCCCAAGCGGGTTCGCAAGCCCACGATCAGGGACTTCCCGGCAGATCCGCTTCCGCCACCCAGAAGCAGAACAGTTCAGACCCCCAAGGAGGTCGTCACAGCGCTGGGTGCTCCCCCGCCCCCGGGGCCGTCCACCCCGACGGACAGTACCGCGGCCCAAGGTAACTACGCCACTAGGGATGAGCTTGCTAAACTCATGGACACAATGAACAGTTTTATGTCACAGCTATGGCCCCAGCCCCGCGCATCCGAGCAACAGCATTAGGACAAGGGAAAGGGCACCGTTAGCAGTGGCAAGTGTATGGTCAGCAGGTGTTGGTGAGCCAGTGGGGCAGATGGGGGCCACTGCGGCTGTGGGGATACCTGCAACCCCTTCCTCCGGGGGGCAAATCACAGTGGCAGCACCCGTCTCGCTCCTCCCCCAAACATCCAGCCCGGTCCCACCTCCTGGGAACACCAGTACGGGGGCCGCATCTGTAGTGTCTCCTCTCGCAGCCACTCCCATGCCCGCTATGGTCCAACAAGTCACCACCGCCCGCTGCTGTCTGGGCGATGCTCACTGGCCTGGCAGGTGCCCCAGGCAGCCAAAGAAGGAATTTGGAGGCGGGAATTTATAGACATTTTTACCCTGCTCATGCTGGGCCAAGAGGGCCTGGACACCAGGAAGATAGGGGCAAAGGAGGATGATAAAAAAGTAAAATACCAGCCTTGGCCAGAGAAGAACATAGCAAACTGGCTCGAGGCTTTCTCCATCCTAGCTTCAGTGACGATGGAGAAATTTCCAGAGCAGGGCCCCGGGCTGGTGCAGTACTCTAGGACAATACACAACGAGGCTATGAAGTGGGGGGGAAATGGCTGGTTGAATTATGATAGGGAGTTCAGGAGGAAGATGTCCCAGTGCCCGGAGATGGGTTGGGACCAAAAAGAGGTCCAGCTTTGGATGGACCATTATGGGTGCCCGTGCGCAGCAGAGCGGAGGCCCCCAGGTAAATACACAGGTGGGTCAATCTTCTTCCAGGGGGTGCTTTCAAGCAGGCGCAAGGGGCAAACAGGCATTTCGCGGGGCACGCAGGGGGGGGAGACAAAGGGGAGGTTTCAGGAGGTCCCCCCCGGGTACATGCCGCCTTTTTAACAATGGATCCTGCTCCTGGGGTAAGACGTGCAAGTTCCTGCACGCATGTAACACATGTGGCGGGCCCCACCCAGCGGTTTCTTGCCACACAAAGCTGGACAGACAGACAGCCAGCCGGCAAAGGCGGGCAACAAAGTTGAGGCTGAAAGATCACCAGTATCTCTAGCTCCCCCCCCACCCATCGCCCGCCCCTGCGCACCACCTTGTCCCTGCGAGCGAATCAGATTTATCCAGGAGCCTTTTGACCACAGCTAGTCCACCGACACCCGGGCACACCACCAAAGGCCCTTCCCCTGTCAGCCTGGCCAACATCACGCCTCTCCTCAGACGGTACCCCAACGAACCAGATAGCCGCATGCTGCTGTTTGGTTTTAACGAAGGCTTTAAGATCCCCTACGTGGGCCCCCTGGGCAGCAGAGAGGCAGACAACCTTAGATCAGCGAGAGAGCAACCAGAGGTAGTCCGGGCCAAGGTAGAGAAGGAGAGGGCCTTGGGCAGGGTGGCAGGTCCTTTCTTGCAACCCCCGCTGGACAACTTTGTGGTCTCGCCCCTGGGGGTGGTGCCTAAGAAGGAACGGGGGGCTTTTCGATTAATTCACCACCTCTCATACCCAGAAGGGGCATCAGTTAACCATGGGCTGGAGGAGGGCACCTGCTCCGTGTCTTATTGTACTCTGGACGTGGCATTGGACCTAGTCAGGAGGGTGGGCAGAGGGGCCTGGTTAGCCAAGGCGGACATTGAATCTGCTTTTCGCTTGCTACCAGTCCACCCGAGCAGCCATCACCTGCTGGGTTTCAAGCTGGAGGGCAGGTACTTTTATGACAACTGCATGCCCATGGGTTGCGCTGTGTCGTGTGCATATTTTGAGGCGTTCAGTTGCTTCCTGCAATGGGCCCTCCAGGAGACCTACGGGGTGGAAGGGGTGACCCATTACCTAGATGACTTCTTGTTCATAGGGAGTGACGGCACGCAGGACTGTAAGCAGGCCCTTGCGGATTTCAAGCAATTGGCCTGTCACTTGGGGGTCCCCCTCGTGCCAGGTAAAACGGTGGGTCCGGTGCAGGTCTTAACTTTTCTGGGGATCGAGCTTGATACCATCGATTGCCGACAGACAAGGTTCGTGACCTAGCACAACACATACAGTCTGTGGTTGGGCAGGACAGGGCCACCTTGGAATGCATCCAAAGCCTACTGGGGAAACTGAATTTTGCAGCCAGGGTCATCCCAGCGGGTAGGGTGTTTGCCAGAAGGTTAGCCAGGGCCACTGCCAAGGTCACAAAGAAGCACCACATGGTGAAATTAAGCAAAGGCATGAGACATGACCTGGCCATGTGGGCGGAGTTCCTGGCCAATTTTAACGGCTCAGTAATTTGGAGGGCTCCCTGGGCAGGCAGCCCGGACCTAGCCCTATATACAGACGCATCAGGCAGAGAAAGATTCGGGGCCATTTTAGACAGGGAATGGTGTGCGGAGAAATGGCCCAACGCCTGGCACAAGAAAAAGATCACGGGCAATATCACAGTGTTAGAGTTGTTCCCGATTGTGGTGGCATTCCACTTGTGGCCTGCAGTATTGGTGGCTAAGAGGGTCCTCTTGGGGTCTGACAATCTGGCGGTAGTGCAGGCCATTAACTCCCAGTCAGCGAGTTGCCCCCTGGTTTTGTGCCTCTTGAGGGAGTTGGTGCGGGCGTGTCTGTACAATAATGTTGAATTCAGGGCGCAACACATTCAGGGTGTGCAGAACACAGCGGCTGATGCTCTCTCTCGTTTTCAGTGGCGCCGGTTCCCGGAAGGCGTGGCCGAGAGCGAGAGAGGAGGGGACCCCTTTCCCGGCACACCTTTGGTTCCTGTTGAAGTGGAAAATCGACTGAGGGGGCTGGGTGAGCTATCCCTAGCGCCCAGTACAAATAAGAGATATAGGTCCTGCATTCAAAAATTTTGTTCAGTGGTGGGAGCCTGGGAAGAAGGTGGGTCTTCCTTAGAAAGCAGAGTACAGTCTTTCATATTGTGGGCTAAAGACAACGGGAAGAGTCATTCTTGGATTTCGGGCCATCTGGCAGCAATCAGCCACCATGCTAGACTAAGGGGCCAGTCAGATCCCACCAAATCCTTTTTGATCAGAGCTGCATTAAAAGGGTGGGCCAGGAGCGAACCAAAGGCACTGGACAATAGGTCCCCCATAGACTTTGAAACACTGCAGGGGATGCTAGATTGGATGCACAAGGCTACTCACTCAGCTTTTGAGTCGGCATTGTTTTTTTTTTTTTTATTATCTTTATTTTAATTTTATATATATACACGCATTACAGTAGCCCTCCATGTACTCTCGTTATCCACCAAGAGTATGCATTGTTACTTATCACATTAAGTTATAATCCCAAAACAGCTAACTCGTAAGTCACATTACAATGCTCTTCTTGAATGATTACATTTGACGTATTCCTTAGCACAGTGCTTTTTCAATAATTCAGCTCCCTCAGTCTGGTGTCTACTCGCTACATTCTGCAGACCAGTATTTTCCCTTCTTAGTATTTCGCTTCTTGCACATATAACAATTGTAAATATATCTATCCAATCCACATTCTGTCATGCCCTTCCATATCCTCCTCCTCAGCAGCTCTCCGGGCAAGGTATGCCTGATATGATCCACAAATGTTCTAAGGCCTGCAGCGTGTTGGTATAAGGGCATTATAATTATCTGATTGTGTATTACAAAAGGACAGGTCTGTACACCACTCAGTCAGTGTAGGTGTTGGGCCTTTCATCCATCGCATAGCCAGTCTTCTTTTGGCTATTGATATATCAAGCGCTATCAGTTTCCTGGTTCCCTTGGGTAAGTCCTTAGTGTATCCTAGAAGCTCCACCAATGGTGTCACAGGTATATGAGTCTCCGCCATTTCCTGCAGAGCCCCAAACACCTCCTACCAATATTTTTGATTCCCAGGGCAGTCCCACGCTAAATGTGTGAAGTGTGCCCCTGCATCTCCGCATCTGGCACAGTTATCATCCTCTCTCAATCCATATTTATACAGTCTAGCCGATGTATAGTATATCCTCGGCAGGGATTTAAAATGTGTAAGGCGGTGTCTACCATTTTGTGAGACATCTTTCGTGCTAGAGCAGCTGTACAACCACTGCTCATCTGTTGTGTCTTTACCTAGTTCATCACTCCTGTCCTGGATCGCCTTCATGTGCTTGGAGTTAATTCCCGATCTAATAAGCGTATATAGTGTTGATATTGCGCGCTGAGAGGAGCGGTCTGTAACATAAATGTCAGTGAGTTGTACTCCCGTGGCTCATGCATACTATCCCCCAGCGCAGCACGAAGTGCCAGTCTCGCTCGGTGGTAATGATATCTTGTGAGCTGTGTTACATCTGTTTGTGGTACCTGTAACTGCTCCCCATGTCTTAAAAGCCCCTTCTGAAAAGAAGTCTCCCATGCTTCTTATATTTAACGTGTGCATTGCATGTATAAGAGCCTTTTCTCGACTGTCCTGCAGCCACTCGCACCGTTCGATGAGCAGTTTCGGTAAGTAAAGGAGTGTGATCATCTGCATATCAGCCACCTTGCGTAATTGCTGCCTAGTAGTCCCTACTGGGTCTATAACATATCTTCTCTGCGATTTACCAAGAAGATACTGTGAGAGTGTTAATGGACTTACCTCCTCCCTCTCTATGTATAAATGCAGGGTTTCATGAGGTCTTTGTATCCAATGTAATGCGTGCATTTGTTGTGCTGCGCAGTAGTATACTTCAAAGTCCGGTGCACTCAGTAGCCTGCTGAGTATGGCTTGGTCAAGGTCTCCCATTGTGCTCGCGGTTGCTTCCCAGCCCAAGCAAGTCTGATCATTCGAGAGCGTAAAAATATGTGGAAAAATGTTCTTGGCAATGGGATTGGGATATTTACAAAATAAAATAGGAAATGTGGAAGAACAATCATTTTCATGAGCGAAATACGCCCAGTAGTGATAACGGTAACCGGATCCATTTCTGAATCGCCTCCATACGTTTCTGTACTGCCCGGCCATAATTTTCCCGAATTACCAATTCTGGATCAGAGTGAATCTGTACCCCCAGGTAGTGTATGGGATCTGAGGTCCACACTATAGGGTAGCCTGGCTGATAGGGGGCAGTGATTGCAGTTAATGGGAGCGCAAGTGACTTACTCCAATTTATTCTAAGTCCCGAGTGGTGCCCAAATCGCTCCACCTCCTGAAGCATTGGTGTCAGATTCTGTTCAGGGTTCCATGCATACAGTAAAGTGTCATCTGTGTACACAGATATTATTATTTTTTTTTTTTTTACCGTTTTATTGTCAAAAACATCTCTGCAATGCACATCCGTACGCCAACAACCCTGGGGCCGGCGGTTTACAAAAATAAGGCACTTCACACAGCTTCATAGCCCACATCCCGGAGGTAGGGCAGCGTCACATTTAAGGGTTGCAGCTCTTTGCAATATGTAGTGCGTTCCTGCTGTGCACCAGTGATCAAATACATTTACAACATTAATAACAAACAAACCAAAAGATGTCAGCCCAACCTGCCGTTGTCAGGACCCTGACGTAGCGCATCCGCTGTCAACCTTGTTACCTTTGTCCGGCTGCCTATCCGCACCCCCCCCTCCCAGCGACCACTGCCGGTAATCACAACCATCTCACACATATCTCCTGTCCCATCTAGCAGTCTGGGCTCCACTGTTTTCCCCACAGGTGTTGTGCGATCGAGTACGTGCAGCTGCGCTGTCCTCTATAGAGCGGGAGCGCTAGCGCCTTCTACGGGATCTGTCATTGTCCCCTCTAGTGGGCCCCCTTCTTTGCTTTTCAAGTATGTAGTGTATAGCCCCCAAAAGTTCTTTGGTCTGCTCCGGGGCGGAAGTAGTTCACTAAAATTCTCCGATTGTGTGCAGCAATAAAGGACATCCCGTGTCCACTGTGACAGTGTAGGCAATGGTCCCCTCATCCAGCAAATCGCCACTCTACGCCTTGCCATCAACAGACCTAAGTCCACCAGTCTGCGGACCGCCTTTGGCAGTGCTTTGGAATAGCCCAGCAGCGCCAGGGCAGGGTCGGGAGCTATTTCCAACTCGACTATCAGACTGATCTCGCGGAATACCTTTTCCCAATACCGGGATACACCCGGGCAGCCCCACGCTAAGTGCATAAAATCTGCCATCGGAGTGCGGCATCTGTCACATGTCGCTTCCTCCCGTAGTCCGTACCGGTGCAGTCTCTCCGGTGTATAGTACACTCTATTGATATATTTAAAGTGTATTAGTCTGTGTTTACCGTGCAGTGATATTCGTTTGGTGTTATTGCAGCAATAAAACCACATAGCATCGTCTATCGTTCTGCCCAGGTCACGTTGCCAGGCCAACCGAGCCTTTGTATACTGATTTGCTCTGTGGGATATTGCTAACCTGTATAAGTTGGAGACGAGCTTGCGGGGAGACCTAGCTTTTATGAGATACGACAATTCCAGTACCTCAGGGGGCTCGATCAAATCCTCCCCCAATTGTTGATGTAGCGCCCTGCGTACTCTGTGGAACTGGAAGCGCTGCAGTAGAGTAGGAGATTCGGTATTGCCCGCGGCCTCGTCCCATGTCTTGACGACGCCGCCCGTGAACAGGTCACCTGCTTTGTATATGTCCAGTGCTTGGAGCGCTCGTATGACCCCTCCGTCTCTGCAGGGCGCCAACCAAGCCATCCAGTCTATTGGCATTTCCGAGGAGTATAGCAGTGCTCCCGCCTGGTGCTGCAACAGACCGTACCATGCGTGCCGCGTCGAGTTGAGGGAATCCAGCACCCCCGTCCTGCGATCCACCGGCTCAAAGATAACGGCCGGGAGGGGGAGAGGAGCAGCAAAAAGCTTTTCGAGTCTAAGGTACGGTATGTTATCCGCACCATGGATCCAGCTGTGTGCGTGCGCTCCCTGTGCTACTCTGTAATATAACTCTAGGTCAGGCGCGCCTAGTCCCCCAGATGGTATGGCAGGGTGAGCACTCTCCATTGTACCCGTGCCTGCTTGCCTGCCCAAGCCAGCCGAGTTAATAGTTTATTGAGTCTGACAAAGAAAGAACGTGGCAACACTATTGGAATATTTACAAACAAGAAAAGGAACCTGGGCAGCACCACCATCTTCATTATGGAGACCCTGCCGAGTAAAGACAGTGGCAAACCTATCCAGGTTTCGATATCATCCTCCAGTTTAGCTACCGCTGTACCATAGTTCTCACGGAACACAATATCCGAATCAGTGTGCAATTTAATACCAAGGTACCTAACCGAGTCATCGGACCATTGCAACGGGAATTCCATCTCCATTCGTGTGGTGGCTGTGGATAGCGGGAAGGCTATAGATTTGGTCCAGTTGACCTTTAATCCTGATAGCGCTCCAAAGTATACTACCTCCCTAAGTACCGGGGAGAGGTTATTTTCCGGGTCCCTCACGTAGAGCAAGGTATCGTCTGCATACGTCGATATTATTATTTCGTAGTTAGGAAATCTGATCCCTCTATGACCGTGGTATTCCCTAAGCGCACATGCCAAGGGTTCAGCAATCAGAGCATAGAGCGTTGGCGACAAGGGGCACCCCTGCCGGGTTCCCCTGAAGATAGAGATCGTGTCAGTCACCAGATTCCCCAGCCGGATGCGCGCTGTGGGGGCGTTGTACAATACTCCTATCATTTGCAAAAAAGCCGGGCCCAGTCCCATTCTGGTCAGCATTTGACGCATAAAAGGCCACTCTACAGAGTCGAAAGCTTTCTCCATATCTAAAAACACCGCAAGAGCTTTCGTGTCTTGCCGGACATGCTGCATTGTACCAAATACCGTCCGCAGGTTATAGGTGAGGTTCCGATCTGTTATAAACCCTGCCTGTTCCGGGGCCACGAGTTCCGGGGTCACCATGGCCAATCGATTCGCTAAGATTTTTGCAAACAACTTTGTGTCCACGTTCAGCAATGAAAGCGGTCTGTAAGAACCGCATTCATCAGGGGGTTTACCTGGTTTTGGGACAGCCACTAATATTGCTTCCCTCATTGATTGCGGCATCACACCCGTTCCACATAGGTCATCAAAAAGCACTGATATGTGGGGGAGCAGTAGATCTATAAAGGCCTTGTAGAAGCCCACCGTTAGGCCATCTGTCCCTGGGGTGCTAGACGCTCTCATTCCTGCCAGTGCCTCCGCAATCTCGTCTTTCGTAATGGGGGACATGAGGAACTCTCTGTGTGTGTTTGATAAGAAGGGCAACTTTATGTGTTCCAAATAGTCTAGGATTTCCCCATCCATATTTGACATACGTGAGGCATACAGTGCCGAATAGTATAGTTGGAACCTATTCGCAATGTCTTCTTCCGTTAATAGGTCGCCCTCTTCCGATCGAATCTCAGTAATCAGAGTTTTACTACGTTTAGCTTTCAACATATGGGCCAATACCGAGCCCGGCCTATCCCCCTCACCGTATGCACGCGCTGTGGCATATTTACCCAGATGTTGCACTTCACTGTCCGCCGTCTCCTGATATGCCTCTAGCAAGCCCTTCATTGTATCTGTGACGTCCTCTCCTCCCCCAGCCGCCCGGCGAGCCTCCAATTCCCCAAGTTGCCGCTCCAGGGTCGACAACCTCTGCCGAATGGAGCGAAGAATCCCCGAGTGTTTAGTCATAGCCACCCCCCTGATGTACACTTTGAAAGCTTCCCACACCGTCTGAAAACTGTCCACTGAGCCAATATTGGTTACAAAAAACGTTTCTATAGCGTCTGCCATCTCTTCTTTGAAGAGAGGATCCAACAATGAGTAAGGGGGGAAGCGCCACGTGAATGGAGGAATTGTTTTCTTAGGTGTGGACAGGACCAGTAAGAGTGGTGAGTGATCTGACAAAGTGCGCGGCAAAACCTGACATGTGCGAATCTGGGGCATGAGGGCCGCCGATGCTAGCCAGTAGTCTATTCGTGTGTGTAGATTATAGTAAGCGGAATAGTGCGTAAAACTGCTCTCTTGTGGATGCATCTCCCTCCATACATCGGCAAGGCCCTTGCTAATCATGACACTTTCTACAGTTCTGGCCGCTGTCGCCGGCCTCCTCGTCGGTCCCCCTGATCTATCCAGTGCCGGATTCCGAACCAGATTAAAGTCACCACCCCAGAGGATATGTGTCGTCCCGCAGCCACTTATCGTGTTCGCCAACGTTGCGAAGAACTCCGGGCAATCATAGTTGGGGCCATAGATGTTAACTATGAGCAGATCCAACCCCCTACCCTGGCATCTGGAGATCACAAACCGGCCCCCCGTGTCAGCATTCAACTGTCGGAGCTTGTAGTCCGATCTGGGATTAACCCAGGTCATGACTCCTCTAGCATGTGTTGTGAAACCTGCTACGTTAACATTACCCAGGAGGCCTCTAGCTCGCATCAATGGACTATGCAGAGGGAGATGCGTCTCCTGAAGTAGGGCCACATCTATATTATGCCTAGTGAGGTAGCTCAGCACTTTACGTAATTTACGATGGTCATTAAGGCCTCTCACGTTCCACGACAGTGCCCGGAGGGAATCCACAGGTCGCGGAGCAGCCGCCCCACTAATCGTAGCCATCATGTTTTCAAGTGTCGCAGTGTGTTCCAACTTATGTGATCGGCATATGTAGTGCGCTACGTGCATCAACTTGGCTGACATCTCCAACATCAAAAACAATCTTAACATTAGCCCCCCCTACCCCCCACCCACAGCAGACCACCCACAACTCGGTCGCACAGCATTCCCCGTACCCTCCACCCGCTCCCCCCCCCCCAAACTAGTTAACAGTGGTAGTGTTTGGCACGCGTGGGCAGAGGTCGCTCTGTGTTCAGCAGTCAGCTAAATGAAAGCTTTCTCCTATCCCAACCCCCACACCCTGACTTTTAGTGTCACAACCCTCACAATAACGCATTTCCCCAGCATGTATGTGGGAGCACCACACCGCCCTCTAACCCCTCTCCCACACTGGTGTCTTATATCTGAATGGGCGACCCCTGTAGCTATCGCTGTGGCTGAAATAGAGTCCCTTTAAAACCATCTGGCGCCATGCTACCAATTCTTGGCTGTCACCCTCAGCGTTTGTCTATATGTAGTAAGGACGGAAAGGAGGGCGCCCCCGCAAACCATTGTGTGCAGTCCCAACCCATCTCCCGCCCCTGTCCCTCCCCGACCCTCACCATACTTATCAACAGTAGGTAAATAGAATGTGGCTCAGTCCTGATCCTCAAGCGATCCTCCGGCCGCCTCCTCCATCGACTGCCGCTCCGGACTCTTTTGTTGTTCCCTGGACCAGTCTTTGAGTGCCTTCTGCAGGGCCTTTGGATCAACGAAAATGTGGGAACGTCCTTGTTTGTTCACCCGCAGCTTGGCCGGGTACAGCATGGCATAGTCCAGCCCCATCTCACGCAGTTGCTTTTTCATGGGCATGAATTGTCTGCGCGCCTCCTGGACTTGTGCGGTGAAATCCGGGTAGAGTGCAATAGTCGATCCCTCATATGCCAGAGTTTGTTTATCCCTCGCCGTTCGCAAGGCCGCGTCTCTGTCCCGATAATTTAACAGTTTAGCTATTATGGGACGCGGCAGGGCTCCTGGCGGCGGACGAGGTCCTAAGGAGCGGTGCGCTCTCTCCACCACGAACATATTCGAGAACACCTCAGCCCCCAGGAGGGACACCAATAACTTTTCCACAAAGTGTTCCATGTTACCGGTTTGTGTCGTTTCCGGGAGGCCCGTAATTCGCAGATTGCAACGTCTTGAGCGGGCTTCCAAGTCCTCCGCTTTATCTTGCAATACACGTATGACCCTCCCAAGCTGTTTGTGGTCGGAGTCCAGTGTGGTCTGTGCCTCCTCTACCTCCGTGATCCTTCGTTCGGACATATCTAACCTCTCCGCGTGCTTGTCCAGCCGTTCCCCCATTCTGTCCATCCGGTATGAGAGGGCATCAATTTTCGTGCCCAGGGAGGTAATGCCATTCTGCGAGCCCTTTTCCATTGACAGCAACAGACTCCTAATGTCCGAATCCTCCTCCATAGGGGTCGTAGGCCTATGAGCCTCCCCAGACGCGGTGTCCTGCGATTTAGAGCGTTTTTGCTCAAACGTGAGCTTGGACTGCGTCCTGTCCGTTCTACCCATGTTCCTCTCCAGTTAGGACCGTTGTCCAGGGGGCTGTCGTCAACGTCCCCGTCCGTGGCGCCCCGGTGCAGACCGGACACCGCACCCCCTCTGAAGAGGCTGCCTGCAGCGATTCAATCCGATTGCAGGAAGAGGGTCCCCTGCTCCGGCGCAATAAAGAGGTCAGCTATAAGGCAATTTGTCCGTCTGCACGCGCTGCTCCGCTGCCCTCCGTATCGCCACCACGCTGGCGTCCGTGGGTCTCCGAGCACACATCCGTGAACCACTCCCAGCACCTCTCAGCAGACGGGCCCCTCCGCACTGCTGATGGCTGCCCAGTCGATTATTTTGCCGCCAGTCCTAATGGCATCCGATGCAGCGGTGGTGCTCCAGTCATTTACCTCCCAACCGTCGTCCGATCAATAAGGCACAGCTGTCACCGGAACTCGGCACTGCCAGGGGTCTGCTAGCCCCGGATATGCGACCACAAACGCCGCTCAACCCAGCACTCCACTGCGTGTTATGTCCCTCACTGTGCACTGTTCAGCCACGGGCCTGAGTCAGTCTCACCCGCTATCTGCAGCTTGCGGCGCTCCGACCTCCTCACTGTATGGCGGCACCTCTGAGCCTGGTAGCTCCAAACAGACTCTCAGTGCTCTCTGGTCGTGCGTGTCCGCTGCCCGGCGCCACGAACTTCCTGCGCCTTCTGTCGCCACAGCCCCAACCGCCTTCCACTCAGCCGGGGGGGGAGGGGGGCAGCGCTCTGTTACCTGCGCCGGGCCTCACGATGGATCCGCACTGTACTTGCCGGCCGCCACTGCCGTCCCGAACGCTCCCCGGATCTGCTGGCGTCCTAGCAGTTACTTGCTTGGGTCTGCGAGCGCCGGCCACCTCGGGCTCGGGGGGACCAGTCGGAGATCGCTGCGCTCACTGCTGCGCGACTCCTCCCCCCTCACTACTTTAGCACGGGGATCAGCGGCCCTGTGCCACACCCGACGGGAGCTGATATATCCTCGGGTCGAGCAGGGTGAGCAAGATCTGGGCGGGACCGCTGCGGTGCGGTCACGTTCCGACGTCCAAATTGCGGTCAGTAGACCGTTTTCGCTTGGTGCGTTGTCGGATAATTGCAGGATATTGTGTCGGCGGTGTGGAGCTCGAGACTCAAGCAGCCATCTTGATCTCGAGCAAGCTCCGCCCCCCGAGTCGGCATTGTTTGCTGCCACGTTCAGCCTGGCTTTCTTCGGGGCACTTAGGATTAGTGAGTTGGTGGCCAGAGCCAAGAATGACAGGTCTGGGGTGGCATTGAAAATACAAGATGCGGTGCTCTCAGGGGATTCCCTCAAAATAACGCTAAGAAGGTCTAAGACGGATCAGTGCAGGGAGGGAAGGGTGTTCTGGCTGCACAGTCTGGGGGATGGCAGGTATTGCCCAGTCAGTCTGTTCGCCGCCTATCTGGCCCTGCGCCCGGCAGCAGACGGTTACCTTTTTCTCCATGCAGACGCCACGCCCCTTACAAAGTACCAGGTGGAACACATTATGCACGCGTGCCTGGCGCTGTCTGGCAACAAGGACCCTAGCAAGCGTTTCTGCAGCCACTCTTTCCGCATAGGGGCAGCAACTACAGCGTTTAAGGAAGGCTTGCCAGCAGAGGGTATCAAACAGGTGGGGCGTTGGGTATCCCACTGTTTCAAGAGATACATACGGCCATGAGCCCACGAACTTTAATATTCGTTCAGCAGCCGGGTCCTGGCGACTGGCAGAAGTGTGTTGTGAAGTGAATTTTTGGTTTGCAATTTTGTATGGCCATGAGCCACGAAATTTAATTTGCTTGCAGCAACCGGTTCCCGGTTACTGGCAGCAGTGTGTTGTGTAGTGTATTTTACTGTTTGCATTTTGGCGTGCTGTGTTGTCAATAAACGTTTTGCAACATCACATTTCTTTATTTGCCAGGAACAAAGGTCTGGGTGATTGGCCACTCTGGCGTCTGCAGATTGGCACAGTGGGCGGAAAGCAGGAAGTGGAGGCATGGCTTTTCCAACACCGAGATAACTTGGCTGGGGTACCCGGGCATGCGATGGAATGGGTTGTTGGGCAAACTACAGCAGAAACTGGGGGGAGTCACCAATCCCCCCAACGTGCTAGTTATACACCTGGGAGTTATGGAGTAATGTAGAAGAGTGCAGAGAATAGTCCATGAGATAGGCCCTTAAATATCCCAGTGGTATGAATACTGTAGAGAAGGTGAGCATATTGAAGCACAGGTATTAAAAATGTGTTGCGTGGTCTTAGGTGTGACATAAAGTAGGTATTGCCTTACTATAACTAACTGCTATGCTTCTGGCTGCTGGGTGAACTGGACGTCCTTGTCAATGAGTTCTGTGATTCACAGAAACAATTTTCTTTTGCAAATAAACATTTTCAGACTTCAATTGGAGTGAATGCTGAGTTTCTTTTCAGAATTTGTGAATACTTTGAGCGGCCACCGACATCAGCAAATGAGGAAGAATAAGTTACAGAGATCAAACATAGCTGGGACAGACTTATGGTAGGATTCCTAATATGAGTGCAAAGCAGAAGGCTTTGAAAAGTCAGCCCTGTTGCAGGTGTCAGAGAAGTAGAGAGACTAGATGGCTTGCTCTCCCTCATCTGCTTCGAATATCTATCGAATTGTGTTGAAGCATATAGTGATCCTACACCGAGGAAGCTCCAAAGTGCTTCTGGATGGTTGAGTAAAAAGCAACACATTTTTTATTGCGCATGACTGGTAGATTGTGGATGTTGTAATAGTTGGGGTCCTTCAAAAGCATCACAGCAAACTTGTTGCTGTGCCTAATCATGGAGAGAAGCTTGAAGATATAAAGGAGATAGAATTGCGATTGGGTATACTTACCTGTCTTTTCTGCATGGTCACCCCCGATCTTTTGCCTTTTTCTGGACTTTGTTTTGTTTAACTATGCACTTTATACATTCTAAATAGGAGTAAAGTGCTGTGCTTCCCCTTTAATCATGATTAAAGTGGCTTACCCATGATGAACTGCTTAACTTGCATTAAAATTGCAATGACCTGCTGCTCAGCAAGTTCTTGACCATAAAGAGGTGTGAAAACTGCCTCAGAGCAGGAACAATGGCCTGGGTGGTGGGACATGCATTTCTTCGCATTGCAGGAAGGCCAGATAGGGTGGACCCAAGAGCTTATTTTTCTTGTGAAGGGGACTGCCCCCTCACAAGTGAATGTAAGGTGAGACCTGGAGAAGGCAACCCTTTGTCCCCCTGCCCCCAGCCTGGCTGGCACTAAACCGAGTGGGAGAGGAGCTACCCTCAGAATCAGTTATGAGCATCCACTTTAATTATGTTTATTATTATTATACAGTCTTAGATAGCGCATAACTACCCAACAGGATTGAGGGGGCCGCTAGAGTGCCGGCTGCAAGATGGCCGCCACCCTGTGAGGCTCTGCAGGCTGGACGAACGATCCGTCATAAATCCAGCAGCCCGGGCCAACATCGCAGGCCCTACATGTACCGAAATGTCCCACGACACTCGTGGCATTAAATAACTGTGCCCAGGACTGGCGAGGTTGCACGGTTTGAGCTGCAGATGAGAGGGCTGAGAGGACGCGGAGACACGGGAGCCGTTAGGAAAAGTAAGATGGCAGCCCCGCAGTGATTGGAGTGAGTGCGGCCGAGCTGTGAGCTCCGCCCGGGCCCCCGGAACGTGATCTGCCGCCTCCTCTGACCACAGCTGTCTGGCCAGATAACGAGAGAGGTGCCGATGCCATCATCTGTCGTCGGACTGCAGTGAGCCGCCTTGTGCTGCGCACAGGAAGACAGAACTGGTGGTGCAGAAGCACACGCAGGGTGCCGGGCCGGCTCTGAACTGGACTGGCGCTGACCAGGAGGTGGCGGTACCCTGATGGGACCTGCCGCACTTCGCCGAAGGTGAGACTGGGAACCACACCGCGCGGGGCCGGAGTGACTGTGAAGCCGCAGCGACATACGCGGCTGCTTTCCCCCGGCGGCCTTAGTGGTGAGGCGATGGGCCGCGGCTGCGGGGAGGCTGGCTGGGAGGTCACCCAATACAGCCCGACACTGCGCAGCCCCGATAAAGTGAGGTGAATTGGCCGGAGAACCGATAGGGGTGGCGCACGGCGAGACTCTGGAAGGGGCTGCGGGGACTGGAAAGAATGCGGCCGCCCCGCCCCTGCTGGTTCCTGAAACTGGAGAGCCCGACCCGCTGGAGGTAGGCACGGTCAGAACAAAAGCGGGCCCTTCGCCCTCAAGACGCAAGGTGAGAGCGGCAGCGGGAGGGAGAACCAGCAGCCACAAGCACACGCCCTCCCCTCCTTGAGATCACTGAGAACAGGTTGTGGAAACTGGAGTGGGGGCATCGAGGGAAGAGTGGCCCCTGCTCTGCACTGAAACACACCTTGCATGGCAGCGTGAGCGGCGCGGATGAGAGGCCCAGCTGTGTTGCCCTAGCTGGCGCTGCTGCTCTGGCTGCTGTACGACGGAACCTGTTTGCACGGGATCTGTGCCGGGCCTGAGGCAGAATCCTCTATTTAGTGAAAAGAGGGGAGGCCCGGTGAGGGTGGATACCCCCCCCCCACTCTGTTAGATACTGGGCGGGGTGCCTGGACAGCTCATGGACCCTGCAGGGAAAGCTACATTGTCATACCTGAGCGTGCCAAACTTCAGGCTCCACGGAACTTTGCAACACTGGAAAGAGTACCTCAGAGCCTCACCTTCCCCCTCGCCGGAAGCAAGACCAAGCCAAGACATTGCCCTGGCCCAGTAGATAACGTTATCACCGCCTTGAGGGGAATACTACCCGCTCAGAAAAGCTCTTAACTGCCCCGACGTCCACAGGGCAGATACACTGTAAACGGATACGGTTAACCTGTCGAAACACACTCCATGAGGAACGGAAATGATTGCACACCATGTGCAAAGCAGACACAAGGCAACCAAAAATATCCTTTGAACAGCATGAGACACCCCTTGGAGGCACCCCCTAGAGGAGGAACAGCCAGACACAATCATGGAACCCACGTCCACGCGTGAACCAAACATTCGCGAAATGTCCAAGGATCTCAAACAATCACTATCGGCCATTGATCTCAAAGTTGACTCCATGTCACATCGTCTGGACCGGCTTAAGGACAAGGTCTCCACTCTCGAACCATGACGAACGCATTACGGAGGTCGAGCAGCGCACCTCTGCTCGTGAAGATGAGGGGACCACCACGCGGGAAAAATTGTTTTGTAAGGAAAAGGTCTTGGAAGTCATAAGAAACCAGAATGAAGATCTAGAAGCTAGGTCACGACGCAACAATCTGTGAATTTTGGGTATCCCAGAGACCACAGTCATGACCCGTGTTGAGGACTATGTTGAAGATATGCTACGGTCCTTATTCTGAGACTCTTTGTCTGCGGTCTGCGGTCTGCATAGTCGAGCGGGCACACAGATCCCTAGGCCCAAAACCCCTTCCGGGAGCCCCGGTAAGACCAATAATCGCGCGTTTATTAAATTATAGAGACCGTGATGTTGTACTTCACAAGGCTAGGGACCAACAGGAAACAAGATACCAGGGCAACGCTGTGTCCTTCTTCCCCAATTTTACTTTAACTGTTCAGGCTGCTAGGAGAGAGTTTGTACCAATGAAAAGGCTGCTGCAACAACAGGACATCAAGTACTCTCTGCTTTACCCTGCAAAGCTCAGAAATTTTCACTCCGGCAAAACCACGTCCTCCACAGATCCCAGACTTGCCGCCAAATTTGCACGTAATCTCAAGCAATCCAAACCACCCCACATGCAGATAGAAGCTCAGCGGAAGACGACCCTCTCAACGAAAATGACTGAGAACCTGGATGAAACAAGATGCTCATTGTGTTACACTCCCCATGAGCTGATGGGGAGAAGCCCCCTCCTGCACCTCTTCCAGACTGACTTTCCCCCCTTGCAATAACTGTTCATTGACTCAACATGTTTGCCTGGATGTCTGTGAGGATCTCCCTCTCAGGAGCACCTTGTCCAGCCACCCAGCACCCACCAGCTGGGATGTGCCGAGCCCCTAGTGCTCCTCTCTGGGATGAGTCCTATGTTGTTCCTAACAGTTGGCCACTTGGCGCCTATTTGGGGTAGGGATATCACCTTTCAGCCATGTTGGGCGGCTGTAGTGGGTGGGGGGGGGTGGTTTTTACGGGTGTTGAGCAGCTTAGAATGGCTGCAATGTTTCTGTTCTCTCTCCCCTCCCCTCTTCCCCCTCTCCGGTCTCCCTCCACCAGGCGCCTGACACTGTCCTGCCTCCTGCGCAGAAGGTACTGTGTGATTGTATATACAGGTGCGACTGTTAACAATGTGACCACAGTGAAAGATGTGACGTGGAATGTTGGTGGTCTGACCGACTGCAGAAAGGTGCGGCTGCTCTCGCCGTATCTAAACCGCCATTGTGCGGATATTTGCTTTCTACAGAAGTTGCATCTGACAGGGGCCAGCTGCGCGCGCCTACAAGCGGGATGGATAGGAGAGAAAGTCATAGCTGGCTACTCAAACTATGCGAGAGGCACAGCTATCATTCTCAGGAAGGGGCTCCCTAGGCGCACGCATACCACGCTCTACGACCCCCAAGGGAGATATGTAATGGTTGCAGGGGTGCTGGGGGGGGGGGCAACCGGTCAGGCTAATATCGGTATACGGCCCTAACGCCGATGATCCACACTTCTTCAGTGAGGTGTGGCAACTAACTGAGACTCTAGGCTCTGGCGCTATTCTGTGGAGGGGAGACTTAAATGCAATATTAGATCTGGACAAGGACAGATCGGGAGACTCCCATCGGCCCCACCCACGGGCAGCGGAGCAGCTGCAGGTCCTCATGGCTGATCACGAGCTGGTGGACATTTGGCGCCGTCGCCACCAGTAGAAAATGGAGGGCACATGTGTATCCGCAGTGGGCTCCACCTGGTCCAGGATTGATTACTGGCTAACGTCATGGGATGTAGATGCATGGGTGCTTGGCGTTACCCACCTTGCTCGCACCCTTTCCGATCATGGTCCAGTGATACTTGAGTTTTTGTTGCCTGGCGCTCCAAGTAGGGCCTACAGCTGGAGACTTCCCAGCGGTGCACTCCGGGGCCAGGTCTTTAGGGACGGGTTCACTCCGCCATAGTAGAGTATTTCGACCTAAACGTTGGCACTGTAGATTCCCCCTCCACATTGTGGGAGGCATTCAAATCTGTTATTAGGGGCAAGTGCATCGCCAAGCAGGTGGGCGTACTGCGCTCGCTAAGAGGGGACCTCAGACGCCTCGAGGGAGAGATACGGGAATTAGAGTCGGAATATTTCACCTCTAACCAGTTAGCGACCCTTGGATGCATCAAGGAGAAAATCGTAGAATTCGAGGAGGCAACGCAGTACTTGGGAAAAGAAACACATGCTCGCCGCTATGGCGAAGGAGACCGAGCTGGGAAAACACTGGCGGGCCTTTTTAAAAAGCTGTGGGCAAGCGACTACATTAGCGAATTATGCACTACAGACGATGGAGTAGTGTTTGGGCAGGATGCTGTACAATCTGAACTGCTATCCTTCTACTCAACACTTTATGCCGCACGCCAATCAGACGCACACCCCGATCTGGCTCCCTTCCTTGACTCGATTGACCTACTATGGCTAAGTGATGGCCAGCGCAGATACCTAGACGAGCCGTTCTCGGAGGAGGAGGTGATTAGAGTGATCTGGGCCATGCCCGGCGACAAGGTCCCCGGGCTAGACAGACTCACATCCGCGTTCTACAAGGAATTTGCTCCAATACTAGTGCTCCACTTCCTCAATATGTACGAGGAATCACTGGAGCGGGGCACACTCCCCCCCTCCCTGCGAGAGGCGTTAATTGTAACTATTCTTAAACCAGAAAAGGACAAACAGCTCTGTGACTCCTACAGACCGCTGTCAATGATCACCCTGGATAATAAAATCCTTGCAAAATTGATAGTTGCTCGGCTGCTCCCTCTGCTGCCCACAGTGCTGAGGCCTGACCAGTGTGGCTTTGTCCCCGACAGGGGCACATCCCACAATCTCCGCACCTTTTTTGCAACCATGCAAGAAATAGAGCCCTCCCTTCCGGGCGCTGATATTTTTTTGGATGCCACCAAGGCCTTCGACACCATGGAGTGGCCGTATCTTATAACACTCCTCTCCCACTTCAGCGTCAGCTCTTCCTTCTTAAAAAAAGTCACTTTGCTATACTCTGCACCGATGGCAAGATTGCGAATCAATGGCATAATCTCCCTCCCCATCCTGGTGGCCCGCGGCACGAGACAAGGGTGCCTGCTCTCCCCCCTCCTCTTTGCCATGCCCATGGAGCCACTGGCCGCCAGATTAAGGCAACATCATGCACAACGCGGTCTCGCTTTCACTCCACGGGTAATCCTAGTGTCCATGTATGCTGATGATGTGACCCTATATGTTAAACACCCGGCTGTGAACCTGGACCCCCTAATCCGTGAAATTATTCGGTTTGGAGGCCTATCGGGCATTACCATAAATTGAGGGAAGTCAATTATTTTCCCGCTCACCCCTGCTGCTGACCAGGTGCAGTCGGAATTCCCACTCAGCTGGGCGGAATCCCCGGTGAAGTAATTGGGAATCTGGCTTAGCTGTGATTTTGAAGATTTATGGCGGTGCAATTATGGCAGGCTTATGGAATGGCTGGAGAGCAGGCTGAACCGCTGGATGATGCTCCCATTGTCTCTGGTGTGCCGACTTGCCATTGCCAAAATGGTGGTGCTTCCCAAGTTTTTATGTCTTTGTCAACCTCCCGCTCCCTCTCTCTGCTGTTTTTAGGTGCAGATTACGCTCGAACCTGATAACTCTCGCTTGGGCAGGTAAGCAGCCCCGAGTTGCCTGAGAGATCCTAACGTTGCCGTTCGAGCAGGGAGGCCTGGGAGCTCCAGACATGGACTTATACTACAATTGCGCGCAGGCCCAGTTTGTGTTTCACTTGATATACCCGACCCAACTCATGGCTCACACCGCGCCCAAATATGATCAGGCAGACCCGACACCATTGCATATGGCTCTTTATAGACCGCAGACCCGGCCGCAGGCAGAGGTGAACATGGTTGCCTGCACAGTTTGGGCGTGGCATGAACTTAAACGCAGAGCGTGCCTAGAGACACTATTTGCCCCCTTGATACCACTTCCAAGACACCGGGCATTACCCTTCACTGCAGAGACGGGGGTTATGCCAAAGATTACGGAAGCTTCGGCTCCACACGATGGGTCAAGCGTTTCCTGACGGCACCTTTATCTCCATAGAGAGGGCACTCTGGAACGAGGACTCCGGACTGCTTGACAGATTGACATACTACCAGCTCAGGGCAGCGCTGCGTACACTCTGAGTCCTTCCCGATAGCACTGCCAACGTTTCAGGTGTTGGAAGAGTTCCTGGGGAACCAGTCACCACGTAAACTCAACACTCGCCTCTACTCTGGTATGCAGTGCGAGGCACCGGCACAGCGCGAGTGGGAGGAGATACTTGGAGTCCCCTTTGAGGCGGGCACATGGTCATACTGCTGCACGCAGGAAAGGGAGATCTCACCTATCTACAGGCTGAGGCTAATCCATTTTAAGTTCAAACACAGACTGTATAGGACCCCTGTGTGGCTGCATAGAGCTGTCCTGAGCGAGAACACGCAATGCGTGCAGTGCCGGGCTCCGGAGGCATCCTTTCTGCACTTGGCCTGGGTCTGCCTGGATACTGGTGGTGTATTTTTGATGTGCTGGAAGCGATGTTAGAATACAGGTTTGAGTACTCCCCTCTGATTGCTTTGCTCGGATATGTGCACAAGGTGCCAGTGGAGACTAGAAAACTGGCGGCATTGCTCTTGCTGCTGGTGAAGCGGCGAATTGCGATGGGTTGGAGTCGAAGGCGTAGCCCGCGTATTACTGATTGGCTCAAGGATGCAGCATTTTGTCACAAGCAGCTGTCTGAACTTTGGGAACTTATGCCTGTGCAGGCGCGCCCTCAGGATATATGGGAACCGCTGCAGAGACCTTAGATCTCACCCCATTGACCAAACTGTGACTCCTATCGTAGACGAGTAGGAACTGCAAAGAAACTGCATAACTCATTCGCGCTGGCGCTGGACTAGCCGGCGTGGCCCGCACATATCTTCCCTTAGTGGCCAGAGAGAATCCCTCCCCCCCCGCCTTCTCCCTGTTTTCTGCCCCTGAGGTTTGACCGGGGTGGATGCATGTTACATTGATAGCAGAACACTTATGCTAATCGGACTCTGGACAAATATCATAATGTACGCTATCGTAGAACTCAACTTGATAATTGTACCTTTAGCTCTGTCCCAATGGATCTACCTGCTATCAATGTACTATGCTGTTGTCTGTTCTCAATGGGAAAAAAAAACCTACCCAACAGGATTTCCCAACGCTAAACAGAGGTAGGTATCTAGCCAGAAGAAGAAGCAGATAAAAGTCAGAATAGCCAGGTTTTTCAGTTTTGGTGAAAAATGGTCAAAAATTGGCAGCTTCTCAGTGATTTGGACATCGTATTCCAGAGCTTAGGCCCCAGGTAAGAAAGCGAGTGAATGCCCAGGCGTGCTTTTTTAACTCTGGGGACCTTACAGAGATTCAGGTTACTCGACAGAAGCGAGCGAATGGGATAGTAGGGGTCCACTAACTGCTGCAGATAGTGCGGACCAATATTTGACATTGCTTTATGCATGTAGCATAGGGCTTTGAATTCTATGTGTTTTTCCACTGGAAGCCAGTGAAGGTTGCAAAGAAAGCTAGGCACTGATGAATGCTTGAGTAGATGAAATTGCTGTGGAATTCTGAACCACCTGTAGGCGTTTGATTGAGAACTTGCCAGCACCAGATAGAAAATATTCCCGTAGTCGAACCTCGATAAAAATCAAGGCCTGGATAATCATTCACTGAGCCGAAAAGGGGAGCATCCCAAAATATTTTTTAGCCATTTTATGACTGCAAAACAAGTGGAGAATACCATGAAAATTTGGATTTTCATAGATAATTCACCAGTGTTGGGGGCCCATAGCAGCGGGTTCATACCCATCACCATAACCTCAGTCTTGTCCCTGTTTAACTTTAAGGAGTGATGGAAACCTTAAGGAGACAGGAGTTCAGGGTGTCTGCGCTGTGACCTTCCGCAGATAACAAAGAAAAGATGATCTGAATGTCATCAGCGTAAGAAAACAAAGGGAGGCCACAGCCTTCAGCAATATCAGCAAGGGGACGAACATAGATGTTGAATAACATCGGGTTCAGTGCCGAGCCCTGAGGCACTCCAGAAAAGAGGGAGTGACACCTCGACACAGAATTAGATGAAAGTCCTGAAAGGTCAGTTCCTGCAGGAAGGAGGCCATCCAAGACAGTGCTGTGGCTTGGAGACCCATGTTCTCAAGTCTTTCCAAAAGTGTTTTATGATTCACAGTATCGAAAGCCGCACTGAAGTCAAGCAGGATCAGTGCTGCTGTACCACCATTGTCCAACAACCGTCTGAGGTATTCTGTAACTCCCAGCAGAGCTGATTAGTGTTGTAGGCAGCTCTGAAACCAGACTGTGACTGATGGAGAAGGTAATGAAAGTCCACAAAGGCTTAGATTTGCTGGTGGACATGTTTCTCCAAGGTTTTAGAGAGCAGCGGGAGCAGCGCGATTGGTCTATAATTAGACCAATTGGTTGAATCCAAACTGGGTTTTTCAGTAGGGGCAGGACCATAGCTTGCATCCATGCTTGGGGAATCTGCCCCTTTTGAGAAGAGTAGTCAAGATTTGTAGAGATTCCAGGCCACGTTTACTGACCTTGGCCGGAGGAAAGATTGTCTAAAGGAGAGCAGGACTTTATGGATTGCAGTAATGCACAAAAAAGAGGGACATCCAGGGGGGGAAAAAAATCTAAACATTTTTTTTTAGCAAGAGGTATCTGTATTGGCAGTGTCAGATTCAGTACACGCAATCGATAGAGCAGCATTAGAGAGTGAATGTTGAATGTCCACCACCTTTTTTCCCCAAAGAAGTATGCCAGTTCATCATATTGTGACTGTGAGAGGGAAGGTGGGAGAGTAGATTGACTAGGGTCGGATAGCTCTTTAACGACTCTAAAAAGAGTTTCTGGGCAGTTTTCAGCAGCAGTAATTTTATCTGAGTAGAACACAGCACGAGTGGTTCTGCATAGTTTATGATGTTCTTTCAGTGCTGTTCCATATTTGAGTTTCTCTTCCTCGTCATAAACTTTCCTCCAGCTCTCTTCCAGGTGCTTGCACCACTTTTTTTCCTCTCAGAGGGTCTTATTAAACCAGGGGGCAGGAGGATGCAGTCTGACCGAGGTGATGGATTTAGCTGGCAAAATTAAATCAAGAGAATCCTGAATCCAGGCATCAACCTTAGGTTGATCATGATCAACAGACTGCACTAGATTGGGTAGAGTATCTAGGAGTCAGGAGTTAAAGGTAGAGAAGTCAACCTTAAGCCAATTTTTGGACAGAGTGGATGGTCCAGAAGCAGCAACAGTGGTCAGAGAGGATGTCAGAAAAGAGAAAGGTACTGCATGACGATCAGACCAAAGTAAAGGAATAGGACAAGTCTGTTGTGAGACCCTTAATGTTCGAAAAAAGCAGATGTCCGGCATAATGCATAGGGGCAGTGTTAAGTCGATGAAGATTCAAGGCTCTGAGGTCCTCTATCAAGGAGGAACCAAAGGCACAGGTGGCATCCTCCAGGCGTATGTTTAGATCCCCTAACACAATGAAATTGGCGCATTTAAAGATAAAGGGGGTTAGAATATCCGGTACAATAGAGCACCAATTACCTGCATAGCCCAAAGGGCTGTAGATCAGGAAGCCAGATAGAGTAAAATTATGTGAAAGGCAGAGGGAGAAGAACAAGACTTCACAGTCTGGAATAGGAAAATCTTGTCTCGTGCATTGGTAGATCTCTTTGAAAACAACAGCAATGTGGCCTTCTTTCTTATCCACCTGATTGCGTCTGACCATGCGGTAATGAGAAGGAAGAGCTGCAATAATGAAGCCATGTTTCAGTGAGGAACAGTGCGTCAGGGGCACGGTCCATTAGAAAGTTGTAGAGGTGTAGTTGATAATTAGGCAGAGAGTGGCAATTGATGTTATAGAAAGAAAAAATCGTGCTTTTAGCTTTACATGGCCTCTTCCCTAGAGACCTTAGGGGAGGAAAAATTAGCTTTCCAAGGAGAGTAATGAGTATTAACATCCATTGGGATCGAAAAATTGCAGTAGTTGCACTTTGTGATGCTCCCTAAAGGGTCTATAGATGAGAGGCAAGCCTCTGAACAGGCGGGGTGGAGTGCTCTATGCTGGCTTGTGAAGAAGACCACTTTATTAGGGTTGAAAGGGGCAGCATTTCTGGCCCCTGTGCCCTTTCGGGCTCAGACGGGTTCCTTTAGTGTGCCTTTGGCGCACCATCGGTGCGTCCACACCCCTGCCTCTCTTAAGGAGTGACTGGGAGCAGGAAGTGAGAAGCTAGAGCGCTAACCACTCCGCAAATGCGAGCCAACCAAGAGGGCCACTATGAAATGCGAACGTAAGCATAAACACAGCGCACCACACTCGAAATTAAAAACTCATGCCAAACAAGATAAAAAGCCCCAGACCCGCAGCAAATTCCCCACCCTCAAAAATAGGCAATTTTAAAAGGATTTTTAGCAGGGCTCGAGTCGGGGTACCACGCGGGTGGACAGCGTCCCCCCACTTATTTTACCGGGAGCTCGATAACTGGAGCAAATGGAGCCACACATTCACTCTTTGGCCTCTCTGGGGCGAGATCGGAGCTCATTCAGCAGAACGCTGCTCACGCGCTGGCTTCTCTGATGCAATCGCATCTAAGGGGTGAGCGAGGGGAGGCAATGAGTCTGATGGTGCAAGCCACCTTTCGTGACGTCACTTCCTGTCGTGACGTCAGCGTCCCCCCACTTCTTTTTTTAGGACTTGTGCCCTGATTTTTAGGAATAGTAGGTGCCGCAAGACACCTTACCTTTGTCTAAATCTCACTGCATCATGGTCGCTCTTAAGTAGTGACCATGGGCAGGAAGTGAGGAGCTGGAGCTCTAACTGCTCCGAAAATGTGGGCCGACCAAGATGGCCACTATGAAATGTGAGCGTGAGCACAAACACATGGTGCACCACACTTGAAATTAAAAACTCATGCCAAACAAGATAAAAGGTCCCGAACGCCCAACAAATTCCTCAACTTCAAAAATAGGCAATTTAAAAATATTTTTAGGCGTAGTTGGTGCTGCGCCGTGGGTGCTCTTAAGTAGTGACCAGTAGTAGCGTGGGTGTTCCCTGCTAAAGTGGCAGGGCAGGCCTGAGGAGGGAGCTGGGGAAATGGGGGGCGGGGGGAGGTGGGGGTTGGGATACAAAGTAAAAATAATAATTAAAAAAAATTACTTACCCGATCGCCCCGTCCGCTGCTTCACGCTCTTCCGGGCACAGGCTCCCAGAATGCACTGCGGCCATTTATGACGCTGCTGGAAAGCAAGTAGGCGGTCATTTATATTGCATTGGTTGAATCACAGTCACAGTGGTTCCTGCCAATGCAATTCGATGTTTTGCACAAAACTCCATTAGCTGGTTGGAGCCCTGTACTAAACAGGTTTTATTTTTATTTTTTAAACGGAAAATCCCAAAATGGGATTTTCTTTTTGAAAACAAAAATGTAATGTTCCCCTTGCCATGGGAGTCATCTCCCTTGGCGTAGGTGCATTGTAACATTTTAGTGTCCCTCACTGCCAGGGTCAGGGACAGTAAAAAATGGCTATATTTCCGCCCATCCTGATTGAGCGGGCAGACATATAGCCATTTCTCCAACTGCCCTCACTTTGTCAGGCAAACGGAGAAGTTTGGCTATGGCGGTAACGGAGTAGTCACCACCGGAGTCATACTTAACCCCTTGCATGCTGCGCACATTCCCCCACTGTGCGGGCGAATTAATGAGCGGGCGCGATTCGGACGGCCCCCGGCCGTCCTCCGCACACGCCCACCGTGACGTCGGACGGCCGGGGGCCGTCCTAAGCATGCAAGGGGTTAAGGTCCGCCAGCATCAAAATTGAGCGGTGGACCTTTATCTTGGTGGTATGTATACTCTGCTGCTGTTGCGATGGGGTATACATATTGCTGTGATATAAATAAGCCCCTAACTCAGAAGGTAAAATATTTGACCAGCTTGGTGTGTCCAACCCTTCCTCCATTGCTGTCAGCCTGAAATCGCACCTAGGCCTACTACTTCCACTTACTGTCTTTGGTGCGTTGTGCTTTTTGGTGCTATTTTTACTCAAAATATTAAAAATTCATACCCCCTGTCCCCCTTTTTGGATTTTTGTCATTTTGGTGTCATTTTGTAAAAGTTTATTCTATTTTTTAATTTGGTTTGGAAGTATTATTGTTTTGACTTTTTTACTGTATAGGTACTGCATAAATAATTTACACATTGCCCTAAGTTATGCCAGTCTGCTTTGTGCCATAGCTACCAGGGGGCTGAGCTTAATTTAGTGACTTTGGGGTTCACCCTAAACAAATTAGTGTCATTATTCCTTGTGTTGGACAACCGCCCACCCCAAACAATAAGCTACTTTCTTACATTAACCATCCATCTGTGATGGATCAAGAGACAAAAGAGACTGGTGGAGGGGTCACCGTGCCGGATAACCTCTAGGGTACCTGGAGAGCACCAGCATCTGCAGTTTGTGGATAAACTACTCCATTCGTTGAGCACGGCTGGTAGAGTATGTTTGCTGTAAAGCGCTATCTGTGGGACGAGTTAGGCAGTGCTTAATTTGTAAAATATTAAGTGCCAGGGCTCTGACAGGAGGCCACTGCAGCTTGCACCACCCATCGCCCCTGTCATTGCTGCCAAGACAACTACTAACCATCTCTCTCGCATGTAAATGCGCCAGTTCAAATTATTCCAAGTCCCCAAAGCTGAAGGAATGGCTGAGGAGGCAGGTATTAGCAATTTTAATGTATATTGTATTTCTAAACAACCGTCGTTCTGCTCATCTCTAAATTAGATGAGCAGCGCCACCATGTGGTAGACTGTTCTAAATATGGTGTTGACAATTAGGTGCCGGTGCCGAGCACCGAAAACCAATTAAGTGGCGGTGCTGAGCACTGGAAAGCACCGGCTCAAATTAAGCACTGGAATTAGGGTGCTGTGCATGAGTTCTGAGGGGTGCTGTAAACATGCCACTGCCAACCAGGGGCGTAGCTTGGTCAGTGAGACTACGGGGGCGGGGGTGTGAGGAGTTTCAGATTTCCCAACAATCACGCTGGCATAACATGAGGGGTGCTTAAGGGAGAACAGTGCGGATTGTTAGTGGTACTTAAAACTAAATATTTTGTAAAATAACCAGCATTTTTTAAGAACTTCAAGACGGAGAGGAGAGAGAGGATGTGTGCGTGGGGGTTTTAGTTTGTGTGTGCATGTAAAAACCCTAGGTGAAATCTGACAGACACCTCACCATACCCGACTGGAAGCACCTGTTACCAACTATCCCTAGGGAATGCTTTTATTAGGAGGGTGTAACGCTCCAAACACCCTCTGAAGCTACTTCTGCCAACTCATTGAAAGAGATTAAAAGAGAGTCCCATTTGCCTACACGCACCTATCTATGGTGGCAGAAAAGGCAGCCTCAGAGGTCACAGTGCCAAATGAGCTTCAGGATACCTGGAGGGCCCCCTTCTACGCAGCATGTGTTCAGAATTGCAAATTATTGCAAAACGCTCACGTTTGTTGTTCTCTTGCGTCTTCTCCTCGAACAAAAGACTTGTCATTCTGTTCCAGAGAGGTTAGCAGCAGACATGAGAACATTAATCACCGTGCCATCCATGCACGGCTGCATTGTTTGCAGTTTAATGCAAAGAAGAAAAAAATGCAAAATAGATGGAATGGCTTGTCGTGGGAAGTGATGGCTCCTACTGCGTCTGTGCTGGTGGTGTGTTGACGCTGCAGAACAGTGTGACGTGGAGGGAGGCCGACGAGTCCTGCCTCTTTAGCAGGAACCAGCGATCCGTCTGGGCAGGCGCAGAGCCGCCACCGAGAGGCAGCGTGGAGCCGGCAGTGTTGAGATTCCCCAGAAGTAGGCCTGGTAAAGTGGCTGATGCAGGACATGGGAAAAGTGATCTGTTGCAATCGTCTCTAGGTAGACATCATGGGGCAGATTTATCAAATGATCACGTGCGCAGAGCAGGAAGCCATCTTGCTGCACTGTGTGATGGGGAAAAGGCAGGAATGTGCTGTATTTAGCAATAAACTGCGCATTTCTGTCATTTCCCAGTGCTGGCACACAATGTGCTGCCAACACAGGCACCCTTGCACCATGGTGCAAGGGTACCCACTGCCTGCGTTGTAAGCAGGATTGTTTTTGTGCAGGAAGGGACACCTTCTAGCACAAAAAACATTACCTTGAGGCATGTTCCTCTTTCTATGTCTGCTGCAGAATTCAGCAGACATAGAAAGAGGAAAAAACAAGGAGAAATAAAGCTATTTCTCCTCGTTACTCTTCCCCTGTGCAGGTGCAGCATTTTGACGCATTCCCAGGTTAACCAGAAATGCCAAATCTGGGAATGCGCCAAAATCCATGGCGGATGCGCGGCAACACCCACACTCCACCCATGGAACGCCTCCCTGGGGCAGAATAACCCAGCGCAGCGATTTGCGCTGTTTTGCATTACTCTAGATTTATCAAGCCATGCAGGGCAACGCAAGATGGCTTTGCATGTATGAATAAATCTAATTTAGTAGTTGTGTTCGTTTGCGCGTCGCAAGAGCGATGCAACTACTTGATGGATTTGGCCCCATGGGTGCTATAAGCCCTACTACAAGTCAGGAAACTGGGCGCCCCTGCCGCCAGTCCCAGTAAGGGCGATAAAAGAAAGCCATTATTGTGATCAATTTGTCCTTCACATGTATGCACCTGGTGCCACTGCACCTGCTGCTCTGATGATATATATCACCTCGATTGGGTTCCCGTTTAGAACGAACGTGAGTATAGTTGTGCTAAGTTGTGAAGTCAACAGACCTGCAATTTCATGGTTATTTCTGAAAGTTTGAATGAGAGTGCAGTTCTGACAAGTTAAAAACCAAAGAGACGTAATTTCAGCTGCCTTTAATTTGTGGAGGTGGGGCATGGATTCTGCCCCATGAGGGCTATGGGTGGACTGCCACCAGAGGTGGGCGAGCCAACTATTTAACAGAGAGAGACGAGCCAGAGCCGAGCCGAAAGTCAACTCTGTCTCCAAAACATGCAACAAACATCAGGTTAGAATATGATAAGATGTATTCAAAATTTTAAAAAGTGCAGTTCTTTAACGCGCGGGTAGCATTTCACCTTAGCAGGTCAGATTATATCTCTGCATTGAGAAGTATTTATTAAAAGTTAGAGTTTTTAAACATTTTCTGCGAAACATTCCTGGCCAGACCTTTATGACAATGCTGTTAGTGAACTAATAGGCAGTTCAGTTGTCATGTGTATCCCAAATGTGGCCTAGATTACTATTATTGATGGAGCAACATTATAGGCTGTTAAATCAAATACAAGAGAGCTTTTATGCAGCGCACATCCAAAACTCATGTATTTGAAGGTGCTCTTATATATGATAATGAACAAAAAGTTTCTAAGTGAAATAAGTATTTGCCTGGGACCACAAAATTTGGTCAAGCAGGGGTTCCTGGATTGATCCCAGATTTTCCAAATTCACACTATGCAATTCAGCCACTAGATGAGTATCTCTTTCTGACATCAAATGTAAGTGCTTTTTCCTTTGCATCTTGCATAGTCAGCAGGAAAGGCCACTAAGCCACATCCCCTCCTTTGACCATTTACCTCATTATGGACTCAATGTTCCATGGGAACCTCGAGCTGAACCAGAGCCAGGCTCAAACTTTCAGTGGCTCGCCCACCTCTTACTGCACCTGAATGGGCCAGTATCCACTCCCAACTTGACCCCCCCCGCATCATATCAGGACACATTGCACCCACCTCCGCTCCCACAAATATCCCGGGTGGTAGGCCCATTCCCCACCCTTCCAGGCATGGTCCCTCAAATCTGGCCCTGTCTAAGCCCCACCTCCTCTTGCCCCATACCCACCATATCTTCATTTCCACCATTGTTTTCTATTCCTAAGATGTCGCGCCAGTCAAGAGCAAATCACATGACCCAGGCAACCCTTAAGCCAGATCCACTTAGATCAGAAATTTCATAACTTGCTTTCTCTGCATAAATCAAAGTGTGTCTTTTAAACACTGTGCATCAAAAAAATTGCTATATCATAATATCATACAAGTGACTGGTGGCAGGCTTTCGCCTATTTAAACCTGCTTTAGTAATATGTGAACACTTATAGTTGTATACTTTGATTATTTTTAAGTAAAAACGTGTCAGAAATTGTTCCCTATAATAACGATAAGAAGTGCAGTGTGATTGTCATGAATATTACGTTGAGTAATTGTAGAATACCGCACAGGGACCACACCACAACTGATCTGTGTAATCAATCTGTGTAATTTATGGTTTTAGGTGAAACGCTTTCACAATGTTTGAAACTGTAATTACGTGCGCTAACACGCCAACCCCACCAGGAAGCATTTCCAAATGGATGTACCCTTCTTAAGCTCAAAAAGCTCCATTTATCAAAATTCCAGGGATAGCGAAAGTGACATCACATCCTCCTTGACCTCAGTTACATCACAGGAAGTGACATCATATGACCTTTCACCTTGAATTCCAGGACACGATACAACATGACCTAATCACAATAATTAATGTTACAGAAGCTTAGTGTGTAACTTAAATTGAATATGCATTCATTAGTCACACTTCGATAAACAAAGAAGAGATTTTAATGCCCACCGGTATTAATCCATATGGACCACACATTGTATATGAACTCTGTTATTGGCTTGATTTTTAACTCTGCATCATCGCAAATAGGTTTGATTTACGATGACTTGTAAAGAACTATTACTCTTATGAAACATAAAAGTGAATGTTTTGTTCAAACACATCATTTGGTGTGGCCTAGACACATCTTTAGATGTTTCATCACCCTAACGTAATGAAAACAAAATCATACCTAAAAAAACACAATATATATATATATATATATATATATATATATATATATATATATATATATATATATATATATATATATATATATACACATACATACACATACATACACATACATACACATATATACACTGACCCAAAGCTCCTTTCTACGTCGAGCCTAGAGGCAGCGTGCATGCTCTGCGAGGCTGTTGTACTCTTTCTGGGATGTTTGAAGACGTCCAACTCTTCATTGCCTGCTTGGTCCGCCTTGATAAATTCTATAGTTTTAGTTGGGGAACAGAGTACTGTTATCCCGCCTTGGGGCTGTTTTGTCACACCCTGGCGACCGCCCGTGCTACCTGGATCCTTTCAATATAGGCCATATCTTTTGGTAAGTGCACTACTTTTTCTTTTGCATTGGCTTGTTTTATAATTCCCTGTCGTGTTTCACTTTGCTACCGCCCCCTCCCGTTGTCGTATTCCCTTTGTTCCCGCCCCCTTCCGTTGTCAGTGTTCACTTTGCTCCCGCCCCTCCCGTTGTCGTATTCCCTTTGTTCCCGCCCCTGTTGTCCATGTTGTCTTTCTTCCCGCCCCATCTCGTTGTCCATATTCCCTTTGCCCGTATTGTCCCCTTACTACGAAAATTACTCCACAATCACTATTGCACACCGGTGCAGCACTCACAGGGGGAGGGCTGAGCGCAGGCTTTCAGTAGGTCCCGGTCCAGCAAAGAGTCGTCATCAGAGGAGAGAGTGCGTCCCTGCCGGGCGCCGCCGCCGCCACCTCTCGGAGTTCGCTAAACCGAGCAAGTCCTCCTCGCTGAAGTCATACACGTTGTTGCTGTCACTTAAGAAGAGCGGCGCGTCCCTCTGTCTCGCAGAGACTTGAAGGTGTCCCACCAGGCACTGGTAAAGCGCAGAGCCATCTTCAGACGAGAGCAGCGTTGCGCGGGACATAAGGATCAGTGGGGGCGCGTCCAACGAACCGTGGCCCCAGTCACCCGGCGCCTCAGGTGAGATGGTGAAAGATACTTGATCTCTCGATTTACAGTGACAGCGCAACAGCATCACCGAGCATCGGCTGAGATCTCAACTCTATTGGTACTTTGTGTTGACTTTCTTCCCGCCCCCTCCCATGCTCATCCGTGACCCGCATAGCCATAACTGCCTGGCTAAAAAAAGCTACATTCACCCAACCCTCCCCCCAACCCTATTCTACTGCATAGTTATACACTTATAAGGTCCCATTGGCGAGACCTATTGGCTAAGCCACGGCTTGTTCTATTGGTCTGTGCCACAATAATTCATAGTTTGCTTCCTCTCACTGTTCCATACAGCTTGAGGCAGTGCATGAGCCCACTTCATACATCGGCAGCCTTGTGCTGTGAGTAGTGGCGTATTGCCTGATGACCTATGCACATCCCCCAAAATCAAAAGTCTACTACAGTGCCAGATATTGCGGGCCAACACCGTCTTTTTCCATTCTCTACCCTTTTAACCTTTTTAATCATCAAATTATGTCTTCAGGTTACAGTGGTTAAGAAACACACACAGTAGTTAAGGGGTAGGAGGAAAACGCCCCACTCCGACCTCCTAGAGATACCTACACACACACATAGAAGTGGGGCTGCGCAAGTTATGTCGCTGTGATATAGAGGTGAAAAAAACACACTAGTTTTTAATACTGCCCTCACCCACAGAAATCTGTGGCATGCTTCATCATAGGGCTGCTAACACACCTCCGCGCAAGCCAACGCTGGAGGTGGAGCAATAGGGAGGGGAAGACATAACAACAAATAAAGAAACAGTGCGGGATCAAGTGACAAGTGCAGAGAAGTAATTAAAACTGACCCAGGGATCTCCAAACGAACCCTTTAATGATGGACTCCCTGGTCAGAATAAAAGGTCATTTAAGGATCAGTGGATGGTGGTATGGTGGGCTTTAATGAACCACCTACCTCTCCAATCTGCAAACTGTCGACATGTTTCAGCCGGCTTATGCAATATCCCCGACTTTCATCAGGACTAAGAAAGATAGATCCCTAAGACACTATCCCTACCTCATTACTTGTGGAGTAGAGCGTAGACACAAATCTGAGTGAATGCTCAGGTATAGTGGTATAGTAACTTACTCCCAGTGGGAATCCGTACACGGCGCTGGGAGAGACGACTTGTCAGTGATAGCTCACCTTGACGAACGTGTGACTATAGGGAGCTGTCCTCGCTCCCCCGCCAGTTCAAGCATTGTTGTTAATGAAACTCGGATTCCCACTGGGAGTAAGTTACTATACCACTATACCTGAGCATTCACTCAGATTTGTGTCTACGCTCTACTCCACAAGTAATGAGGTAGTGATAGTGTCTTAGGGATCTATCTTTCTTAGTCCTGATGAAAGCCGGGGATATTGTATAAGCCGGCTGAAACATGTCGACAGTTTGCAGATTGGAGGGGTAGGTGGTTCATTAAAGCCCACCATACCACCATCCACTGGTCCTTAAATGACCTTTTATTCTGACCAGGGAGTCCATCATTAAAGGGTTTGTTTGGAGATCCCTGGGCCAGTTGTAATTACTTCTCTGCACTTGTCACTTGATCCCGCACTGTTTCTTTATTTGTTGTTATGTCTTCCCCTCCCTATTGCTCCACCTCCAGCGTTGGCTTGCGCGTAGGTGTGTTAGCAGCCCTATGATGAAGCATGCCACAGATTTCTGTGGGTGAGGGCAGTATTAAAAACTAGTGTGTTTTTTTCACCTCTATATCACAGCAACATAACTTACGCAGCCCCACTTCTATGTGTGTGTGTGTACAGTGGTTAAGAACCTGTACTATCTTTTCTTCAGGACAGCAAGAACCCTATTTTCCTGTGATATCCATTAAAACAAAAAAGGTTATCTGTGTCTGTTATTAGTACACTTTCCTTTTATGAAGGACACATAAAATTCAAATAAAATTGTATGTGATTGTTATTTTTGTAATTTAAATTGTTATTACAAGCATGCGGTACCACATTTACGTGGCCTTTTCTCTTCCTTTTATGTCATATATCATTAGAATACTAAAAAATAAACATCTCTTTATCTTGCCAAGGCCATACCTGTTCGCTTTGCCAAAGCATGCATGTACAATAATGAAGCATGGCAGCAAGTTTGAAACAAAATCTGTTTTTGTTCATTTTTTCATTTTAGGATATTTTCTAAAGATGCTGCCCCACAGAATGCATTTGTTTTACCTTACAGAATGTGCAGTGTCCCAATGGGACCTGCAGAAAGTCAACACTGCTCATCAGAGAACTGTTTACCTTCTGTTCTTGACACTGCTTTTACTCTTCAGAGGACAGGGTCGCAAAGTCAGCATTAAGGGGTTGCAATGGGCAAGCTGGGGGTCGCACCTGCAACCCTTGGTGACCTCTAAATGACATCCATGCTATCACACCCCTTCAACTCCCTCAAAGCCACCTCCGTGGACACCATCATCCCTTCCTGAAGCCTGAAGCCCATCTCTAGTGAAGCTCTTCTCAAGCCTCTTCTGAACATAGTCCATGGCTTCCTCACTTAAAGCATCTCCTTTGACTCCATCAGGACTGGACAGATCTTCTTGCCGCTGAAAAGAGCCAGCATTGACCCTGACAAACCCATCAATAGCGGCTGATCAACCAAAGGACATTGAAAAGTCAATTATCATTCAGCTTCCTCAACAAAGCAAGAAGAACATGACTGTATCTTAGGGTTCAGGCAACAGTGGAAGACTGAGAAAGAAGCCACCCCAGTGGCCTCTGTATCACTGACAACAATGACCCATTCCTCCTGTCCCTCCCATACCTATCTGCAGCGTCTGACGATGGAGGTCCTCAAGCTCTCATCAATCCAATCTCTACAGAAATGTGCTTTGAAAGCATCATCCTGTATTGGTTTACCTCCTACCTGATCAACACACACTAGCACTTCCAGGTTAACACAACTGGATCATCACACAGCCCAGCTGGGTTCTGGCAGGTCTTTGCCAATCTTCATCCTCTTGAACAATCCGCTGATTAAAGTGTCAAAATGCCCCAGTATGCAGGTGACACAGAGCTCTACTTGAAGGTCACAACTGAAAGCAACATTAACTATCTACAGGGCTGCATCTGAAGCATTAAAAAGTTGGATTTAAAAGGCACCTTGAAGCTATACTCCTAAAAATGGAGCTCTTAACACTGCCTCCCTCCTGCTCTTTGCCCTGCCTCCTCAGGTGTCTTCCGCCCTTTGTGTACCCTCCTCTATGATGTCTAGCAGCTGCCACAAGCAAATAGGATTCTAGCCCCATATGCTGGGCTTCCTTTGCAGCTGAAGTAATCTACATGAAAGTCCAGGGTATGAAATGCACCTCTCCATCTCTTTGCATTAGATCTACTTGTATTGTATTTAAGACAAACTGATATATATATACACACACACACACACACACACACACACAGGAACATTGTGCAGGAGGCCAATCTTGCAGGTTCTTTTTCACCCGTGCTTTCTCCCTATGCCACTGTTTTCCTTTCACTTCCTCCTTTTTCTTGCCCAATGATGAAAAATTAGTCCAGACCCTCAAAAATAAGTGCCTGTGCCTCTAACAGAAACTGTTATTGTCTACATCCATCCCCAATGTGAAGTCGAGAAGATCAAATTTCTACATCTAGATAGTATTGCTTTACTGCCCCATCCAAGGCTTAAAGAGACGAGGGTAGAAATGCTTTCCAAGCCCTGGCATTTTAAGGCATCTGAATTCAGAAAAGGGTATTCGTATAAGGGCCTTCGAGACAGCAAGAGCTGTTCAGTGAGTGATGCTCAAATGCAGGTGAGAGTGAATTGATTGTCTGTCCTAGTAGACAGCACATGCTCTGCCTGTTGCGAGGCTTTTTTTTTTTTTAAAACAGATTTTATTTGTCAAGTTACACATGTATAGCAGGGCTCTGTACCCCAGAGACATCTGCACAATCAGATCATATTATATTGACTTTGACATTTTCAACTGAAAACACAGGAGATAGAAAAGCAATACAATTAAGTCTAACTCCCCCCCGCCCCAACCCCTCCCCCCCGATCGCACTATACACCCACATGCACACCGAATCATTTAGATAGAGCAAGAGGCCTGCCCATCAGGATTCCCCACCACTCCGTACCCCCTAGTTCCCACCATTGGGATAAGGATCACATGAGAGGGGGGTCCCCTGCCACCACGGCCGGCTCTAACAGCAGTCCCCGATAGTCGTTGCGAGGCTTTTTATGGCTTACTAAGAACATAGCGGGACTTGGACCCTGCCCGTTGCATTCCATTGGTTGGCTTTCCTTGTCACTCTGATTTTCCTGCTTCTTATTCGTGTGCTAGCTTGTCTGTCTTGTGATCTTGTTGTTACCCCAAACATGAAGCATTGCCTCTTTACCGCTGCTTTAAGTAGCTGTCATCTCTGCTGCCACTGTTTGCTTATCATGCACTACGTTTTAGGTCTCGCCTGTGACAGAGTATGGCCTGCATGTGCTCTCGCTTGAGAGAGATATTGTGTAAAACAAGGAGCTTGCAGCCTGCCCACTGCGTACCATTCTTTGGCTTCATTGTCACTTTTATTTACTGCCTTCTAATTAGCCAGCGTGTGCCAGCTTCACTTCCTCTTCTTTCCATTTGAGCATGGACTAAGTACTGATTGCTTCAGCTTGATTGCTGTCCTTCTGCTGATTATGCTGTGATTGGGGTACTCTTTTTATTGTTTCTTCCATATCTGAGTTTCTTTTTATCCTGTGTTGCTGGCCGCATCAGAGCGCTTTTTTTGTCCCATTGCTCTTTCCCTCCAACTCTCCTTCTTGTTGTCAGTGTTGCCAGCTCCTAAGCTTTCTGTGTTGCCCACCGCCAACTGCCATAAGAAAAAGAAAGTGCTATGACACGGCCAGCACTGGCCACATCGTAGCACTTTTCTGAATAACTTTTAGCTAAGCTGCACAGCAGCTGCGCTGCTCTACAACATGGCTAAAAGACATTGGCAAAGCCAATAGCTCTTGCATAGTCGAGACCTATTGGCTTTGCCAAGGCTCGTTTCTTTTGCTAAGCACTCCTTGCAAGTGCGTGTCCTCGAGCCGTACCCCCATGTACTTCTCTCCTTCTGCACTCCGTGTTGCATTCAGTCATGCAAGTACTTCCAACTGTCCTTGTTCCTAGTGCTCTCACCAGTGTGTTTCCCTCCATTGCCTCCCTGCCCTCTCCATGTTGCTTCCCCCTTCCCCCGCACCCTCCATGTTACTTTCCCTTCCCTCCGCCCTGCCAGTGTTCCTTTGGCTTCCCTCCCCCTCTCCCGTGTTGCTTTGGGTTTCGCCCACCCCCATTTTGCTTTGGCTTCACACCGCCCCTCCCAATTCTGTGTTGCTTTTGCTTTGCCTGTCCTCTTCCCTCCTGCCCACCCCGTGTTGCTTTGGGTTTACCCTGCCTTCTGCCACGTTGCTTCATGTTACCGACTTTGCTACTATTCCCACCACTCACATTTGCTTTTGAAACGAAAAATGCTTTGTGCATTTTTTTTTACTTACCAATAATGGTAACTAAAAAATAAAAACACCCACTTCATTTTGTAGGTGCAGGCATGCGTGGTACATGTGCCTACAAAATGATGCAGGCACTCACGTCAAAGGCTCTGTTTTAATTTTTAAACTTTAGCCATGCTGCGTAACATCAGTGTGCAGCGTGGCTAAAAGCCATCGGCCAAGCTAAAAGGTCACAAAGATGAGACCTATTGGCTTTGCAAATGCTTATTGTACTCTAATCCCTAGACACACGAAGTCTTTTTAGTCTTTCTTCTTACGTTGTCTTGTGCTTGGAAGGCGGGGTCCAGTGGTACGCCTCTCATGTAAATCAGGTCAGATTATGAGATGCGCTCCCTCTTCAGATGGGCTCTGTTACCAATCCTCACACCGGGGCCGATTCACAGAACTAATCTGAGATAAAATCCTAAACTTACTACTTTCGGTATTCACAGAAGGCATTTAGTAGTAGTAGTAAAGTTAGGAGTCCTAACTTTACTACTACTAAATGCCTTTTGTGAATACCAAAAGTCGTAAAGTTAGGATTTTGTCTCAGTTTAGTTGTAGTAAAGTTAGGAGTCCTAACTTTACTACTACTAAATGCCTTTTGTGAATACCAAAAGTAGTACGTTTAGGATTTTATCTCAGATTAGTTCTGTGAATCGGCCCCACCGTTAGGAAAAATCTAAAAACCCATCCTTCCCCGGCTAATTCATCTTATGTTATTGTAGTAATAAGAGTCTGGAACAGACGAGCCTTACTGGTGGTAGAGCGCTTTAAACACTTCCAGGTTGAAGTTTAAGACTATCTTCAAATTATCATTTTCTCCTGCGGGAATATGATCAAAGTGGTGGTTCGGATGAAAATTGATTTGCATGAATTTAAAAAGAGAGAGACTTTATCCTATGTTGTACATGATGCCCATGCTGAAGACCAGGGCAGAAACAAAAGATGGACCGGCGGCCATCTTTGGTTCTGCACAGACTTGCGCTGGCAGCCATTAGCGGGTACTGCATACATATATATGGTTTTTGGGGTATCTGTCGCGGCAAATAACCACTGATGGCTAGGGTGGGTAAGTAGTACAGCATGCTGGCTTGCTGAGGGCAGGATCCCAGCTGTTGGAGGGAGTAGTCGCCTAGTGCATTGGGCATCTGTTGAAAGCCTAATGTACACCGACTGGAGCCCTGAGCCTCAGCTGCCACCATGCTTGTTGGTGGCTCCTGATCCAGAAACCCTGCTATAGAGTTAATTATGGTTACAATGATCTGCCCCAACCCTCATCGCCCAACCCACCCACTGTCATTCCACAGCCCTACCTCTAGAGTCAGGGTTCAACTAGCAGTGACTGCATCTTGTGTTACTTTCTTCTCTTTATGGATTTGTGTAACTCAAGCATTCCCTTCCGAGAGGTAGGTCTTTAAATTCACAAGCACGGCCCCATTTTGTTAGCCCAACTGTGGAGTGGCTCTAATTTGTGATCTCCAGGCGTTGGTGAATTCTCTGAGGCAATGCTAGAGCCTGTAGAGAAGTAGACTAGCTGCTGCCTTTTCATCCTATGTGCAGCCTCACCCTGTGGATATGTGATTCCCAGGCCTTGGTGTAATTCTCTGGGGCAGCGCTGGAACCTTATAGAAGTTACCTTCTCATCCTATTTGCAGCCTCACACTACAGAGATATGATCTTCAGACCTTGGTGTAATTTTCTGAGGCAATGCTGGAACCTGTAGAGAAGTAACCTTCATATCCTATGTGCAGCCTCACCGTGTGGATATGTGATTCCCAGGCCTTGGTGTAATTCTCTGAGACAATGCTCGAATGGGTAGAGAAGTAACTCAGTGGTCTTCTTCTCAGCCTATATGCACCCCCAGGGCCCCTACTGCTCGCCAGGGTATTGCCGCACTTGTGTGCTGCACAGATGCTTAATGTTTAAAAACACCTAGGTCTGGTGCTCCCAAGTTTTTCCTAGGAGGACACCACTGGCATGGCTGAATGCTGGCTTGAAGACTAACAGGGCTGCCTATTCTTTATTCCACACCATGCCTTTTTAATCCACCTGCTACACTGCCTGTCTCTTTGCCTCACACTTACAGGTTCATTTTCATGCCTGCTTTCTCCCTTTGTCACTGTTTTCCATCGTTCTCTTCCTCCTTTTTTCTTCTCTGACTGTTGCTCTAGGTTAAAGTCTGCTGATGAAAAATAAGTGCCGATCCTCACAAATGACCTCTGGTGGCCAGCACCTACAACCACCGGCACAAATTAAGCACTGGTGCCAGGTTACCGTAATCAGGCAGGGTTACTCCGAGACCTGTCCAGTAGGTGCTCTTTGAATGACGCCTTTATGTTGCGCTTCTTTCCGTAGCACTGCAACTCTCTCCTTGACCTCAGCCATATTTAAAGTTTCTCTTTCCAGCAGTCTTAAGTCTCTCGCAGTGAAGATCTGACCTCTGGTAGGCAGTGAGGTAGCAAGGGTGCCACAGGTCGTAGAACAAGCAAGGTAAATGGGCCCACTGGCTGCTGTTTGGGTACCAAAATACATCGGTAATAAGGATTCGGTAGGCCTGTCTTTGCAGTGGGTCCCGGTGCCACTG
The DNA here is from genome assembly GCA_963921515.1 of Calotriton arnoldi. Classification (NCBI taxonomy): domain Eukaryota; kingdom Metazoa; phylum Chordata; class Amphibia; order Caudata; family Salamandridae; genus Calotriton; species Calotriton arnoldi. Next base: position 2,451,432 of record CAWUFW010000444.1, read on the forward strand.
CACCTGCTCCACCATTGATAGCAGGCTCAAATGTCTCAGTTATCGAATGGAAGACAAGTATATAGTCCTTTAACAAAATAATTTTTTCTCTTGGCCAGGTCAAGTGAGTCTGGCCAAGAGAGGGTCCGGCTTTTAAAGTGGGGTGGTCCCTAGTGAGTGAGTCATCAACCATCTGCTTCACTCCAAACCTCACCACGAATCTTATGATTGCTTCCTGCCACTCTCGTGAGCAGGCTTGTGGCACGGGGGCAGAACGTGTGAGGTGGGTGGTACCAGTGGAAGACATTCAGCATTCTATCACCTGAGCACAAGCGCCTAGAAGCCAGTGAACTCACACCGTGCTGCGTGTGAAAACTATAATTACTAGTTGTATTTGTACTGCTTATGCTTGACATGGTTTCATCATCAACTGGTAATAGTGCTCATTTTTTTAAAAGTCTGCCAGCACACGTAAATACTCACTTTCACACCAATACCTCGGATTTCTACAGGCTTCTATGGATGCGAAGACCCGGGCAGCACGATGCCAGCTCTCCCTGCTTCGAAGATGCAAGCCATACTTACCAGAACCTGGCTTCCAAGCTTCCGCCCAAGGCTGGCTTTGGACAACTACATACTGACAATGGCTGCCATGGAGCATCCCCGAGGTCACACCGGGGCCCTTGAGGTGCACCCTGCATGCAGCCCCCAAACTCATCAAAGGACAGTGGAGTTTATATCACAGCACATGTACCGTGCCCTCCTGCCCTTGGTACCCTGAAGCGTCCTCAGGATGTGCTGCTCCAGCGGCCAAGGGTTGATGGCAAGCCACCAGCGCAGGTAGCACGGACATACGCTGGTAGCACAAAGCCAGAAGCCATGGGGATCAGAGTGAGGGTTCAAACCTACGAGAAGTAAAAACCCAGGAGCAAACATTCTCTCTCGACGCACTGTGCTGATGAACAACACCCGCCTCTCACCAGACTCCCCGCCCACCTCTCTACTGCAATTGAACAAGAACTTCAAAACCTTCCTCCCCAAGCAGTGCTACAACTGGAAACAGCCTATTTAGGAAACGCCCCTTTGTGGGTTTATGAGTCTGAGGGAAGGGTTAGAGAGGGTTCCTATGCCAGGCGAACAGGCTGCAACATAGTACTGGCACTTCTCACCAGAGCTGCCGTAGTTTCTTACTTTCAAGATTACACTACCAACAATTTTTAGGAGGGCTGCTATACTAGTAACGACTCCGAGCAGTGCCGGCAGGTCTCAGCAGGTCTGCTATACTAGCTCTGTACTGTACCAGCACTTTTCAGCTGTTCTGTCCTATTAGTAATGGAAGGTCAGTGAAAGTGTGGATGGATGGATGGTTGGATTGATGGCTAAGTGAAATAATGGATAAATGAATGAAAGGGAGGGTGGATGGCTGGATGAAAGGATGAATAGAGGGATGAGTGAAAGTGTGAATGATTGATGAGAAAGGGTGGATGGGTTCAGTGAAAGAGTGGATAGCTGGACGGAATGAAAGACTGGATAGATGGATGAGTGAAAGGATGGGTGGATGGATGAGCGAAAGGATGGATACTGGGGCGTTGTGAACCCCCAACTTTAGAAGTTACAGTAGAGTGGAGTTGTCAGCAACTGGGCGGAGAAAGGTGAGTGAGTGGATGGATAGATGTGTGAGTGAAAAGATGGATGTAAGGATGCATGAGTGAAAGAATGGATGGATGGATGACAGGGAGGATGAATGGATGGATGAGTTAAAGGGAGGATGGATGGATGGACGGATGAGTGAAAGGGTGAATGGATGATGAGAGAAAGAATGGATGGATGAGTGAGTGAGTGGATGGATGGCTGAGTGAAAGGGAGGGTAAATGGATGATGAGAGAAAGGACGGGTAGATGGCTGAGTGAAAGTGATGGTGGATGGATGATGAAAGAAAGGACGGATGGATGAGTGAGTGAGTGAAATGACGGATGGCTGAGTGAAAGGGTGGGTGGATGGATTGATGGATGAGAGGATGGGCGGATGGCTGGAGTGAAAGGGTGGATGGATAGAGAGCTAAAGGATGGCTGGATGAGTGAAAGGATGGATGAGTGAATGGATGGATGAGTGAAAGGGAAGGTGAATAGATGATGGATGAAAGGGTGGATGGAGAGATGGATCAGTGAAAGAATGGATGAGTGAAAGGGAGGGTGGATGGATAAAAGGATGGATGGATAGGTGAAAGAATGGATGGATGAGTGAAAGTGAGGGTGGATGGATGAGCTAAAGCATGGATGGATGAATGAGTCTAAGGGTAAATGGATGGATGGATGAGTGGCAGGATGAGTTAAAGGATGGGTGGATGACTGAGTGAAAGTATGGATGTATGAGTGAAAAGGAGGATGGATGGAGTGAAAGGATAGATGGAGTGAAAGCAGGGCCGGACTGGGTACTAAAACCGGCCCTGGCAAAGTGCTCGGACGGCCCCCCGGGGGGTTGGGGGGTACGGCGAGCAGTTTGCCAGGGCCGGTTTCGGCCGATTTTGTTACAGGGGCCGATATTGCAGCTATGCTGCAAAACCGACCCGGTAACAAAAACGGCCACCGAGGGACCCAAAAACGGCCCCCACCCTGGCGGCCCACCGGGGAAACGCCCGGTGCCCACTACAGCCAGTTTGGCCCTGAGTGAAAGGATGGATGGATGGATAGATGAATGAGAAAGGATGGACGGATGGATATGTTTGGAGATGGGTGGATACGTTTGGATATGGATGCGCAGACGGACGGAATGGTAAAAGATTGAATGATAGCGGAAAGAATGAATGGATGACAGAATGTAAAGGTGCAATTGTGGATATCAGCAGATGATGGAAGGATGAAAGGATGAATGGATAGATGCTTGGATGGAAGAGACATGAGGGTGCTTCTGGGGAGGGTCGTGATGACTTGCTTTGTTTGCTTGCTGCCATAAGAGCTTTGGTTTGAAGTGGGTGAGTATTTTTTTTTTTTTAATTCTTGGGGTTTTATATAGTGCAAACTTGACCGGAAGGTATCAGAGCGCTTTACATGAGCATCAGTTGCATTACAGACGGATACGTTCATTTTGTTATGCACGGGGAGATTAAGTTATTTGCCCAGAATCACAGTATGTTGAGCGTCCCTTGCCGAGACTCGAACCCAGTTCCCCAGCTTCGAGGTCGACGCTTTAGTGGTTAGGCTGCATTTAATTTTCTGGCCACTCCCTTGCTGCTCTGCTTTCAATGGTGTTGTACTAACATGTCTCAACCAGTGGTGGCTCATCCGCTAAGTCGGAGGAGCGTCGCCCCACTGCTTTTTGCAATGTAAAAAAAGGAAAATAAAATGATAATAATCAGAGGTAATTATCATTTTAGTTTTCCCCGTTGCGGCGTCTTTGTAGGGCGGGGCTGTTCTCAGAGCAGGGGGAGGAGTGGTTTGCACTCTCTATGTGAGCATGAGTGCATGGCTGACCCTATTGGGCAGCCCAAAACAGTCATGCGCACATACCATGTACTCCATGTAGGCTGCATTGCAGCCTGTGTGGAGAACATGCCCACCCCTCCAGCCCCTGGCTGAGTGCCGTGTCACAGCGCTCAGGCCAATCACAACGCTGCATTGCAGGGAGCCTGGGAGCCCTGGTGCTTCCTGCTTCCTGTCTCCCTCCCCCAAGAAGCCAGGAAGAGGACGTAGGAGAGGTGGCCGGCAGGTAAGTGATTTTTCAAAAATGCATTCCCTCCCCCCCCACCCCGCCACACTGCTGCTAACAGAGGTAGCCACTGCCGCGGGTCTCAACAGGTCTACCATACTAGCACTGTACAGTACCAGCATTTTTCAACTCTTCTGTCCCATTAGTAAAGGACAGTACCAGTACTTCTCAGCTGGTCTGTCCTATTAGTAAAGGACAGAACCAGTACTTCTCAGCCGGTCTGTCTTATTAGTAAAGGACAGTAACATTATTTTTCAGCCAGTCTACCCTATTAGTAAAGGCCAGTACTTCTCAGCTGGTCTGTCCTATCAGTAATGGACAGTACCAGTACTTCTCAGTCGGTCTGTCCTATTAGTGATGGACAGTATCAGCACATCTCAGCAGAGATCTGCTTTCAGTGGGGTTGTACCAACACGTCTCAGCAGAGCTGCCATACTAGGACAGTACAGTCTCAGCACTTTTCAGCTGTTCTGTCCCATTAGTAAAGGACAGTACCAGTTCTTCTCAGCCGGTCTGTCCTATTAGTAAAGGACAGAACCAGTACTTCTCAGCCGGTCTGTCCTATTAGTGATGGACAGTGTCAGCACGTCTCATCAGGGCTGCTCTGCTTTCAGTGGGGTTGTACCAACACGTCTCAACAGGTCTGCCATACTAGCTCTATACAGTACCAGCCCTTTTCAGCTGTTCTGTCCTGTTAGTAAAGGGCAGTACCAGCACTTCTCACTGTTCTGTCCTATTATAAATGGACAGCAACAGCATTCTCAAAAGATAGGCCATACTAGTGATGGACAGTAACAGCACTTTTCAGAGTATCAGGCAAGCTTGTAATGAACAGTACCAGCACTTCGCAGCAGGCCTACCACATTTATAATGGACACAGTATTGGCTTCTTGGCAGGGCTAGTGTACCTATTGAAGGACAGTACCAGCACTTCTCTGCAGTACTGACATTCTTTTAGTAGACAGTAACATCAGTTCTCAGCATACTAAATCTAAAATACTAGTAATGGACAGGACAAGCACGTTATAGTAGAACTGGTGTACCTAACACAGGGCAGTACAAGCACTACTTAATAGTTCTCTCAGTGGTTAGTACCGGCACTTCTCAGAAGATCTACCATACTAGTAATGGATATTAGCAACATGTCTAAGATGTGTTATACTAGTAAAGGAGAGTTCCAGCAATTCTCAGCAGAGTTCGTGGACCTATCGTAGGACCGTACCAGCACTTCTCAGCAAATCTGCCATTCTTGTAATGGACAGGACAAGCACTTCTCAGCAGAGGTGACATACCTATCGAAGGACAGTACCAGGACTTCTCAGCAGATCTGTTATGCTAGTACTGGACAGTATCAGCACTTATCAGATTTGCCATACTAGTAATGGACAGCACCAGCACTTTTCAGCAGGTCTACCTTACTAGCCATGTACATTACCTGCATCTCTCAGCTGATATACACAGTTGTAATAGACAAGACATGAGCTTCCCTGCAGAACTAGTGTATCAGTTGTGGCCCTGGGACTTCTCATCAGGTCTGCTATTCTAAGAGCAGATATTACCAGCACTTCTTAGTAGATCTGCCATACTTGTAATATACAGGATAAGCACTTCCCAGCATAGCTGGTGTACCTATTTTGGGACAGTACAAACACTTTTTAGTAGTTCTGCCATACTAGTACTGGACAGAACCAACACTTCTCAGAAGATCAGTTATACAAGTAATGGGAAGTGCCAGCACTTCTCAGATCTGTCATGCTAGTAACTGACAGTGTCAACACCTCTCAGCAGATCTACCATACTAGTAATGTACAGAATCAGCACTTCTCAGTAGGTCTACCACGTTTGTAATGGACAAGGCATGCAATTCTTGGCAGAGCTGGTGTACCTATTATGGGACAGCACTGGGACTTCTCAGCAGGTCTGCCATATCGATAATGGACAGCAAGCATTTGTCAGCAGAAATGCTGTATCTATTGTTGGACACTACCAACATGTTTCAGCAGGTCTATCATACTTGTAATGGACACGACAAGCGATTCTCAGCAGAGTCAATATCATACAACAGTACCAGCACTTCTCAGAAGGTTGGTCACACTAGTATTGGAAAGCAGCAGCTTTTCTCTCAATCACTCAATTAATCAGTAGATTTGTGGAGCACTTTTGTCACTTGTGAGGGTATCCAGGTGCTGGCAGGCTCCAATTGATCAGCCCAATAGCCAGGTCTTCAGGACTTTCGGAACTCTGAAAGAGATGGGGAGGTCTGTGGATGAAAGGGTAGCTCGTTCCAGGTCTTCGCTGCTAAGTAAGAGAAGGAGCGACCTCAGCATCTGCTATGTCGGATGAGGGTGGTGAGGTTTAGAAAAAGGGATGTGGAACGGAGGTGTCTGGTGGGCTGATGGAAGTTCAGGCGGTGGTTCAAGTAGGCAGCTCCGCAGTTGTGTAGCGCCTTGTATGCATGGGTCAGGAGCTTGAGCTGGCATCTTTTCTGTACAGGGAGCCAGTGGAGTTTCCTGAGGTAGGGGGTCTTGTGAGTTTGTCTAGGGAGATCTAGGACGAATCTGGTTGCGGCATTCTGTATGGTCTGTAGGCGGAGGAGGTGAGCTGTGACCCCTTCATAGGGAGCGTTGCCGTAGTCCAGTCGGCTGGAGATGAGGGCCTGGGTGATGGTGCATCTTGAGCTTTGGGGAAGCCATTTAAATATCTTTTACGAAGCATGCAGAGGATGCAGAATCTGGAGGAGGAGACGGAGTTGACCGGAGTCGGCATGTTTAGCTTCTTGTCCAGAATGATGCCTAGGTTTCTAGCGTGGTCAGTGGTGGTGGTAGGAGTAGGTCCGAGTTCTGAGGGCCACCAGGATGCGTCCCATGGGGAGCTTTTGTTTCCAAAAATCATTACCTCTGTCTTGCCCGAGTTGAGCTTCAGGCAATTGTTCTTCATCCAGTAGGCGACGTCTGTCATGCAGTTGTGGAAGTTGGTCTTGGTGTTGGTGGTGTCTTCGGAGAGGGTGAGTTGTGTGTCGGCGTAGGATATGATATTGAGGCCGTGGGTTTTGGCGATGTTGGCCAGAGATGTCATATAAGTGTTGAAAAGGGTGGGACTGAGCAAGGATTCTTGGGGTACTCCACAGATGTTTCCCTTGGGTTCGGAGGTTAAGGGGGGGAGGTGGACTTTTTTGCATTCTCCCGGTAAGGAAAGAGGTGATCCATCTGAGAGCTGCTCCTTAGATGCCTATGTTGTGCAGCCTTGTGATGAGTGTGTGGTGGAAGACCATATCGCAGGCTGCCGAAAGGTCTAGGAGGAAAAGAGCTGCAGTATCTCCTTAGTCGAGTAGGGCTTGGATGTCGTCGGTAGCCGTGATGAGGGCTGTCTCAGTGCTGTGGTTACTGTGGAATCCAGACTGGGAGGAGTCAAGTAGGAGGTTCCTTTCCAGATGTGAGGAGAGTTGTTGAATGATGGCTTTTTCTAATACTTTGGCCGGGAATGGGAGCAGGGAGATCGGTCAGTAGTTGTTGAGTTTGCTGGGGTCTGCCGATGGTTTCTTAATTAGGGCGTTGACTTCTGCAGGTTTCCATTCCTCGGGGAACATGGCCGTGGCAATTGAGGTGTTGAAGAAGGTGGTGAGTATGTGGCTGATTCTGACTTTGCCTAGGTTGAAGATGTGGTGAGGGCATGGGTCGGTTGGGGCCCCTGAGTGGACCAAGTTCATGATGGAGGCGGTGTCTTGTGGGGCGAGCTGGCTCCATTCGGTTAGTCTGATGTCTGTGGTGGTGGCAAGGTTGTTGTGTTGCTTGAAGAAGTTGGTGGCCTTGGGCTGGGGTTTGAAGTTTCTATAGATGCTGGTGATCTTGTTGTGGAAGAGGTTTGTAAGGTTGTCGCTGAGTTCCTGTGAGGTGGTAATATTGTTTGTTGCAGCTGGAGGGTTGGAGAATTCTTTGACAATGTTAAAGAGTTCTTTGCTGTTATTGGAGCTTGATTCGATGTGTGAGGCTAAGGCCTTTTTCTTCAATTCTCTCAACTATCTGTATTAGAGGTTGAGGGCTCTCTTGAAGGCGTTCTTGTCTGTCATGTTCTTGCTTGTGCGCCATCTCCTTTCCAGTTGTTTCCCGTGTTATTTAGTGGTTCTGAGAGTTTCAGTGTGCCAGCTAGCCTGCTTGGCGGACCCTTTGAGGGTGTTGTTGCTGATGGAAGCTACACTGTTGACGCAATTGGTGATCCAGTTGTTGAAGTTTGACTTTCTGGTGTAGGCTGTTGGAGGAGATGAAGTGGGTGGTGTTGAGGGTGTTGATCCATGTGTCGTTTGAGACTTTGCTCCAGCTATGGAGGAGGGCATTGGGCAGACTGGGGGCAGAGGTCTGTGAGCTGGTGATGTTGAAGTGGACGATGGAGTGGTCGGTCCAGGTAAGTTCCGTGGTGTGGCTGTACCTGATGCGGTCACTGGAGGTGAAAATAGGGTCTAGTGTGGCCTGTGGTGTGAGTGGGGTCGTGGACGAGTTGCGTGAGTCAGATGTTGTTCATGCTGTTGAGGAATTGGTAGTGTTGATGTAATTATGGTAGTTGAGATGGAAGTTGAGGTCACCAATGAAAATGCATTTGTTGGGAGTCTATAGCGAGTGGGTGATTAAGTTGGCAATAAAGTTGCAGAGGCTGGACGTGGTCCTGCAGAAGGGTAGGCGAGGGTTCCCATGATGATGGTTTTGATGTCTGTTTGGAGTCGGAAGTTGAGATGTTCCATGGATGGGGTGATGTCGTTATTTGTGGTGGTGCATTGGATGGATTCCTTGTGCATGATGGCGATCTATCTGCCAGGCTTGTTGATGCGGTCAAGTTGGGTGATGTTGTTACCTTCGTGTATTACAGTGGCAATGTCAGTTGCAGAAGTGGGGTTGAGGCAGGTCTCAGTGAGGAAGAGGACGTCAGGTGTGAGGCTGGAGATGAGGTCCCAAATCTCAGTGGTGTGTTTGCATAGTGAGTATGTGTTGAGAAGGACCCATGTGAGTTGGTGTTTTTGTTCAAGTAGTGTCTGTGGTGTGTTCGGGGTGGGGCTAGTTGGTGGACTGGTGTGTGTGCTGTAGCAGGTGAAGTGGCAGTGGGTGCAGGTGAAAGGTCTTACTGTGGAGCATGGGTCGGCGCAGTGGCAGTGTTTTTTGTGGCATCCAAGGTTGAGGGTGTAGAGCTCGGTGATGGTGTATTTGCGGTGGCTGGGAGGGCCAGGGGTTGGGCGCTGGGCGGAGTCCAGGAGCTGATGGGTGCTTGATTTCGATGCACGCTTGACATGCCTGCTGCATGCGTCCGTTGTGCAGTCACGCTGAGGCCTGTATTAAATAGGTGCTGGGATGGGCGGGGCTTCTGTTGGCGGGAAGAATGGTGAGCGAGAAAACCCAGGCGGGAAAACCTGGGCAGCGACGGTATCAATGGAACAGGCTGAAACAAGCAGGAGCTAGAGGCCACAGGCAAGTGGCAAACTGGGTGCTCAGGTACCTACTCAGTTCTGTCAAATTAGTAATGGACAGTACTAGCACTTCTCATTTTATCTACTATACTACTACTGTACAGTACCAACACGTCTTAGCAAGTATATGCACTTGTAATGGACAAGGCATGTGCTTCTTGGCACATCAATTTATCTATTGTGGCACTCGTACTTCTCAGCAGGCCTGCAGGTCCAACTGTAGACGGTACCAGCACTTCTCAGCTTGTCTGCCATACTTGTAATGGACCGGACAAGCACTTGTCAGCTGAGCTGGTGTACCTATCGTGAGACAGTACCAACACTTCTCACAACGTTTGCCATTCTTGAAATGGATAGGGCAAGCACTTCTCAGCAGGCTTGCTTTTCCAACAGTAGACAGTACCAGCACTTCTCAGCAGGTCTGCCTGTAATGGACAGGATAAGCACTTGTCATATGAGCTGGTGTACCTATCTTGGGGCAGCACCAGCACTTCTCACTTGGTATCATCTACTAGTACTGGACAGCAGCAGCATTTCCCAGGAGATCCGTCCTTCTAGTAAAGGACAGTACCAGCACCTCTCACTTGGTCTATTATACTAGTATTGGACAGTAGCAGCATTTCCCAGGAGATCTGTCCTTCTAGTAAAGGACAGTACCAACACCTCTTACTTGGTCTATTATACCAGTACTGGACAGTAGCAGCACTTCCCAGAAGATCTGTCCTTCTAATAAAGAACAGTATCAGCAGAGCGAGTGTATCTATCGTGGTACTCGCACTTCTCAGCAGGCCTGCTGTTTTAACAGTAGACAGAATCAGCACTTCGCAGCAGGTCTGCTTGTAATGGACAGGACAAGCACTTGTCAGCAGAGCTGGTGTACCTATCGTGGGACAGTACCAGCACTTCTCACTTGGTTTGTTATACTAGTGCTGGACAGTACCAGCACTTCCCAGAATATCTGTCCTTCTAGTAAAGAACAGCACCAGCACTTTCCAGCAGAGCGAGTGTATCTGTTGTGGCACTCATACTTCTCAGTAGACCTGCTCATCCAACAGTAGACAGTATCAGCACTTCTCAGCAGGTCTGCCTTTAATGGACAAGAGAAGCACTTGTAAACTGAGCTGGTGTACCTATCGTGGGACAGGCCCAGCACTTCTCACTTTGTTATACTAGCACTGGACAGTAGCAGCACTTCCCAGAAGATCTGTTCTTCTAGTAAAGGACAGCACCAGCACTTCAAAGCAGAGCTAGTGTACCTATTGTGGCAATCGTACGTCTCACCAGGCCTGCTATTCCAGCAGTAGACAATGCCAGCACTTCTTAGCAGGTCTGCCTGTAATGGACAGGACACGCACCTGTCAGCTGAGCTGGTGTACCTATTTGGGACAGTACCAGCCCTTCTCAGAAAGTTGACCATACTTGTAATGGATAGGACAAGCACTTCTCAGCAGGCCAGCTGTTCCAGCAATAGACAGTACCAGCACTTCTCAGCAGGCCTGCTATTCCAGCAGTAGACAATGCCAGCACTTCTTAGCAGGTCTGCCTGTAATGGACAAAACAGGCACTTGTAAGCTGAGCTGGTGTATCTATTGTGGGACAGTACCAGCACTTCTCAGAAAGTTTACCATCCTGGTAATGGATAGGACAAGCACTTCTCACCAGGCCTGCTGTTCCAGCAGTAGACAGTACCAGCACTTCTCATCAGGTCTGCCTTTAATGGACAGGACAAGCAGTTGTCAGCTGAATTGGTGTTCCTACCATGGGACAGCATCAGCACTTCTCACTTGGTTTCTTATACTAGTACTGGACAGTAGCAGCATTTCCCCGAAGATCTGTCCTTCTAGTAAAGGACAGTACCAGCACTTCTCAGCAGGGCTAGTGCATCTATTGTGGCACTTATACTTCTCAGCGGGCCTGCTGTTCCAACAGTAGACAGTACCAGCACTTCTCAGCAGGTCTGCCTGTAATGGACAGGACAGGTACTTGTCAGCCGAGCTCGTGCACCTATTGTGGGACAGTACCAGCACTTCTCAGAACGTTTACCATACTTGTGATGGAAAGACCAGCACTTCTCAACAGGCTTGTTTTTCCAACAGTAGGCAGTACCAGCACTTCTCAGCAGGTCTGCCTGTAATGGACAGGCACTTGCCACCCGAGCTGGTGTACCTATTGTGGGATGGTACCAGCACTTCTAAGAACGTTTACCATACTTGTAATGGATAGGACAAGCACTTGTCAGCTGAGCTGGTGTACCTTTTGTGGGACAGTACCAGCACTTCTCAGAAAATGTACCATACTTGTGATGGATAAGACAAGCACTTCTCAACAGGCTTGTTTTTCCAACAGTAGACAGTACCAGCACTTCTCAGCAGGTCTGCCTGTAATGGACAGGATAAGCACTTGTCAGCTGAGCTGGTGTACCTATCGTGGGACAGTATCAGCACTTCTCACCAGGGCTGACATAGTAGTCCTGGTCAGTACCAGCACTGCATTACTATTCCATTAGTTAAAACATCTTGGCTCCTCACAACTCTTTTATGTTGCCTTCAGTTATAGTTACATTTTTTTAAGTGAGTTGAAGACTTGGCGGTCCCGTATGTGAATCCATTCATTCTTCTTAATTTCTAGAAATAAGATAAACAGATCTTTATACTAGTATTTGTTATATTTCACTGGAGTCTCATTAGACAGGGTGAAGGGATAATAATATGTGTCAGTAGCAAGATGCCTATTTATCAAAAAGTAACGCAGCGCAGCAAGTCACCGTTCTGTGCTGCGTTACAGGGGAAGGGCGAGAATGTGCCATATTTAATACAGTACAGTGAGCTAAGTTGCACTTACCCCAGCGCTGGCGCACAATGGGCTGCCTAGCGCCAACGCAGGGCACCCTTGCACATGGTGCAAGGGTGTCTGTATTGCATGAAGGATTGTTTTTATGCAGGATGGGGCTCCTTCCTCCCGTCTTCGGAACACCCATGCAACGTCCATGGAACGCCACCCTGCAGCAGAGTAATGCAACGCAGCGATTTGTGCTGTGTTGCCTTACTCTAGATGTATCAACCCACTCAGGGCCACGTGTCTTGGTAAATCGCATTTTAGGATTTGCATTGTGCCTGCACCACATTGCATGGTGCAAATGCCACACGAACCCTTGATACATATGCCCCTTAATGTATAGTTTGGGGCAGTGTCTGAAGTGGATACTTTCCATACTTTTGGGTAAAACGTTTTCCTTACTACATGTTTAGTCCTCTATGTTGGTTTCAAGTTATCAGAGCTGGAGACTTGACAGATATTACTCACAAGGATCATTCGTTTATCATTCACCCTATATGGCTTTAATTTTTTAAATGTAACTTTTAATGTCATATTTCAGCCTTGAAATCTCCTTTGTGTTATTGGACGAAACACGTGTTGAGTAGATTTTGAAAACTGGATTGCTTACTTCTCATGGATTAAATGTGCTGCACTAAAGTGACTCAGTCTGTCAAATTGTCAAATATGCTTTTGGTGTTTTTGAAACTCGTTCTATTGTGGATTTTTGTTTTTAGTGGTGTTTTTCGTGAACTAAGTTGCACTTCCCCCACACTTGGCACAGGAAAACGAATGCGCCCCACAAGCACAGCAGCCATTTGCACCCACTTTTCGTGCTCTCTGAGCCTACCATATTACAGAAGGGCCACAGATGCTTGTGCACAGCGCTGTCACATGCGTTGCTCAGGCAGACATTTTGCAACCGCGCGATGTCAAGAAGGTGTTTCCTCATTTTCACAAGGGCGTGATCCCATGTAAAAGAGGGAAAATTTTTGTCCTTAGGCCTAAACCATAGTACAGACACGAGTACGCTAACACAGCAGCGCACCAAGTAAGGGTGCACACAAGAGCGAAACGGGACTGCGCGCCAGAGGCACAATCCGACCGCTGGTTGGTGGCTCCTACAGTAGTAACTAATCCGAATGTCTAACCAAGAAAGAAGTCACTTGTAGACTTTCTCTTGTCACATGCTATCAACGTCTCCTCCGACTCACAGCTTCCGGGTCATTTGATCCTCTTTGGAGTTTCTCTTCCTGCCTCCCCTGCCACAGAGTCAGTCTGTAGACCATACGCAAACGGTGTACGGAGCCCGGATGCAAGGGGTTAAAGAGACCTGCTCCCTGCCATTTTTGAAGGAAATATAATGACAGTAATTCACTGCAAGGCAAATTCTGTAGCTGCCCGGGCCTCCATGTTAAATACAGAGCTGACCTTTCCCGGCTGATTACACAAGGACGGCACAATTAGATTAGCCCAAGATAAAAGGGCAGGCGCGTGCACGCAGGGACCATTCTGCACTACCTGGAACAGGGGGTCCAAGAACCCGGAGGGGATGGCGGGTCAGATGGGGAGTCGGTGGCCGCTCTGCTGCAGCACACGGGGCTGTGCCTTCAAGGGGGGTGTTTGGGATGTTTCACCCTCTTAAAAATGTTTTCTGTAGGAAATAGTTGGGTACAAGTGCTTTCAGTCGGGAGTTTTACAGAAAAATAGACAAAAATACACACACACTCGTTCTCTCATCTCTATTTTCAAGGCCTTAAAAAATGTTGGTTCCTTTGTAAAATAGCTTCAGTTTTTCCAACAATCACGCTGGCATATAATGTTAAAATACATTATAGGAAAGCAGGGCGCATGGGAGGGGCCTAAGTGGCAATGAAAAGGAAGAGGAATGCAGATTGGTAGGAGTACTAAGAGAGAAAACACAATATTTCATAAAATGAAATTTTTGATGATCTTTCAAAACAGAGAGGGAGAGAGTGTGTTTGCGTTTTTTTCTGTGTGTATGTACAAATTCCTGGTGAAATCCGGCAGATATCTCACCATACCCGACTGAAAGCACCTGTACCCTGTTTCAGAAAATACGTTTATTATGGGGGAGTAACTCCCCAAACACCCCTAAAAGCTACAGCCCGGGAGTGTGCATGTGCTTTCCTGTAATTCAGTGCAGACACATACACACACCCCGCCCCCTTCCAGACCACACCATATACCCCCTCTGATCATCTCCTCTAGCACACATCAAGCAGCACCTCCAGCCGCAGGAGGATTTCCTCACACAGTCCACACCACGCTGCTTACCCCAGCTGATCATCTCCTTTGTCTTACACAATCATCTGCAGTTACAGACTTAGGCCTGTCAGACCCCCAGGGATCTGTTGTCTTCACCCTATGCCATGAACAGCCACCCTCCGCACCCCCCTCTTACCATGCATAGCTTCTCTGATCAGCTGCAGACATACAGCCCTTCCAAGTTTCCAACATCCATACTTGATCTGCTGTGCCATTCCAGGATTTTTCTTTTAACTCTGGGACTTGTAGTCTTGTTTATGACATTGTAAAACAGGACTACAAGCCTCAGAATTCAAAGCAAAAAACCTGAACTGGGCCAGCACATCACGCATGGGCCTGGGAAACTTGGCAGCTATGGACATATATAAACACACACATCATACCACATTCCACAACTGATCGTCTCATGCTGCACAAGCAAAGGTGCACCTGGAGCACTATTACATCAAGTATCAGACTGACGCAATAGGTTTTTGCACGCATTTTCTGCATCCCGAAGCACTTTGGTGTTACGTAAGGGGGCTTTCCCTCATTCGCATGGTGTTCTGAACCCATGCAAACGAGAGAACACCTTTACCCCTCATCACATTACAGAAGCAGGCACAGGGGCAAACAGGTCATCAGGGTGCGATGATTGTGCATCACATAAGACGTGACATACAGTCAGTGCACACTCTGAGGACACCCTGTAGGAGGGGACACACGGTCTCATGGACCGCCTTATGCATTCCGATGCAGTCACATACCAGTCCAACAAATCCCACAGCATCCCTTCACCCACCCTACATCAGGTGCTCGCTGCACCCATATGTGGGAGACAGGGGCGTAGTGAAGTACCCCCTATACCAGATTATGCGAGGGTGCCTGGGACAGATTAAATTGCTTTATGGTTCTTCACAATTTTCAACTCTAGCTTGCAGGTCATTCCAGGACTGAAGGAGAAACTAACAAGTGCTGGAAGAATAAATTACTATGGCACAACTCTCGGATGGTGGCCCAAAGAAGCTTAAAACGGTGACAGGGAGAAGTTATTAAATTGGGATAGAATAAAATAAGGAGGAAGCAAATGCAGTGAGACAGCATGAAGGAAGCAAAGAGGAATGCAAATAAGTAAAGAACAAAGGAAAGATAAAAGGAAACTGGATGGAACCTAGGAGCTAAAAAAGAATAGAAGGAAGGAAAGATGGAAATGGAAAAGGAAGGGAGAAGGAAGAAAAGAAGAAATTAAGTTTCAAAAAACAAAAAGAAGGAAAGAATAAAGAAAGGAAAAGGAAATAAAGAAAAAGTACAATTAAATAATGAAAAGAAGAAATCAAAAATGTTTGAAAGGATGATGGAAGGAAAAAGAAGGCCGGAAAGAAGGGGCGGAGGAAGGATAGGATGATGATAAGTAGAAAAGACAGAACAAAAGAATGGGAGAACAAGAAGAAAAATGGGAAGAAGGAGGAAAGATGGAAAATAGGGAAGAAAATTAAACAGGAATATAAAGAACGACAGAAAGCTAGAAAGGAAAAAAGCACAGATGAAATGAAAAGAATGGACAAATAGAAAGAATGATGGAAAGAAGGAATGAACACAGAGTGGAAGAAGTGAAAAGAAAGAAAACTAGATAATAGGAAAGAAAGATGGAGAGATAAAGGGAAAAGGTGAAATAAGTCAGTACTGGTAAATGTGCCATTTTTGGTCAAATTCCTTTAAAATGAAGCTGTAAATGCATTATTCTGAAGAATGTCTGCAAATGTTCCTCGGGTATACATTTCCAACAGGCCTTCATATGATGGATCAGGATCGCTCGCTTTGCTCGGACATTTCGTGTGGTCACAGGGGGGGGGGGGGGTTATTTTTCTGGCTACTCCCTTGGTGGGCGATCCCTGTATCCTCCTTGAAATTGAGGCCAGACCCGCTGCCAGTGGCAGAGAGATGCATGGCTTGGACGCGCGGGTCTGCCGCTCACTGCTGTGTTCTCCCCAGTACAGGTGCAAACTCGTGAGCTGGCACGTGCACTGAGGAGCGTGCGTGTGCTCTCCTGTAAGTCAGTGCATGGTCATGGTCAGTGCTGGGATAACAGACGAAGATGCGTTTGGCACAAGACAGGACTGTGAGTCGGATTTCTTTAATACAATGCCTGGAGTCTTAAACACACAGCCCCTTCTCCCGGATGTGATTGATGGCACACACACCCCTGCACTGCTCTGCATGGCCCCTTTGATCTGCTCCAGACACACACACACACCCCTGCACTGCTCTGCATGGCCCCTTTGATCTGCTCCAGACACACACACACACACACCCCTGCACAGCTCTTCATGGCCCGTCTGATCTGCTCCAGATGTACATACTCAAAGACACCCACACACTCCATGCCGCATCTTACAGCTCACAGCCACCAATCAGCACCAAGAGCCATAGGTATTTGTGGCCCAAATATTTTTACACACCCACAGACCCACCCACACACAATGGGTTAGGCATAGAGGATCCTGCTGACTTGCTGCAGTTCACACTATCCCGCACACCCACAAGTTTGCCCCACAGGAACCATCTGATCCACAGGAACAACCCAGACACAGGGGAGTCTGCAACTGCAGCCTTAACACACATGACCGCCCTGACCTGTTGCTGCATACAGGCATACAGGACCATTCGGTTCACGAACACCCCTCCCCCCTTCAAAAAAAAACTGGGCTCTGTTAAAAAAAAAAAAAGTATGCTGTGAATTTCCCTAATTTGTGGTCAATGTTTGTCTACACAGGGGTTTTAGTGTTTATACTTTGCATTTTGTTAATATTTCCTGTGGAAATTAATGTAAAATCATTTTTCTGACACTGAACCTGCCTTTTTGAATAAACACAATCTTCTGGATCGGATAACTGTATAAACAATTCCCAGGGAATCATTGCTTTTTTAATCTGAAACATATATATTGGTCTCTGCACTTTCACATCCTTAGTTACAGAGTGGTAGTAGTAGTGCTTTAAATGCAAATATAGAAGTGCAGGTACTCACTAATTAGAGTACCTGTTTGCTCCTGAGAAGTGCGGGTACTCTCTCATTAAACGTATTGCAGCAGAGCTTAGAAGTGCAGGTACTCTCATTTTCAAAATAAAGAAGTGCAGGCACTCAGTACCAGACAGTACCTGCTCATTTAAAGTAGAGGTAGTTCCCAAATATACTGCAGTGCGCATGCACACACTTACAGATGATCAAACATATGGCAGCACCTACCCTCATTACTCCTCACCAACATCCGTGGTGATACAGGAGGCACCTCATACCTCCTTACGCATGTACGCATGTCCGCCTGCACTGTGGCGCCCATTTCACACACATCTCCTGCATCACAATTAGACACCATTGTGCACTCACTAGCCACGAAGCAGTGCAAGCAAATACTAGATTGCACTCTACCCTTCCACGCTGTCGTGCTTGCACACACCAGTCGGCAGGGATTGTTCCATCTCTGCTGCAGCACGTGCACCCTGCTCTCCCCGACCTTGTTTCAGCCCTTGCACAAACCAGCCCGCACCATGCCCTTCCCTGCTGCACTGCACACCCGCACCACTTATCACTCTCCGCTGCTCCTGTATCACCCTTGCACATTACTCTGCGACTGATCACACAAGTCTAGTAGGTACACACAGCATCCCTTCAAACACTCTACATCAGCCTGTGATCCTCATCACTGCAGAAAGACTGGGAGTTAATCTCTTCCACGCTGAAAGCACTACACTAGCATCCCATCAGGACCAGTGTCATCTCTAGATGAGGCCATCTAGAGACCTACCATCTGGACACTTACGTCACAATAGGTTTCACATCCCACCCAGAGATCATCAATGGGGCATTCCAAGTCCATTATTGTTGGTGATTGTGGATGACTTAAGAATGGCTAAAAGTACAAGTTTTTTTCTTTTGCTGCACCACAAATGCATGCATGGGAGTGCCCACTAATATCTTAGCAACAGACTAGAACTCCACATCCCCCTATGCTCATCTGACAGACACCGCTTGGTTCTAAGGACTCACTGATATTTGACACGGAGCAGCAGCAACTGAACAAGCCTGTTATCTTATTGGTGTTTTTACTGCGTGCTAATCAGCCATGAGGGTATCCAGGTTCTCTGTAGCATGTGTATGAGGCCAATCCCAGGGGGCTTACTCGAAACGTCAGGTCTCCAGCTTCTTTTGAAAGTTAAGAAGAGAGGAGGAGGCTCTAATGTGTTGTAGTAGATCGTTCCAAGCTTCAGGGGCGAGGTACGAGAAGGCACAGCCCCTTGCTCTGCTTTTGTGTATGCACGGGGTGTGTGCTAAAGAGAGACCGGTAGAGCGGAGGTGTCTGGAAGGTTCGTGGAAGTGAATGCGGATGTTCAGGTAGGCAGGGACAATGTTGTGACGAGATTTGTAGGTATAGGTGAGGAGTTTAAACAGTAGCATAGCTTCAGAGGGAGTGGTTGGGGTATTACGCCCCCCTAATAAATGCATTTTCTGATAAATAGTTGGGTACAGGTGCTTTCAGGTGGGTATGGTGAGCTCTCTGTCGGATTTCATCAGGAAGTGTTACATACACAGACAGAAGAGCTTACACACAATCTCCCGCTCTCTGTTTTGAAAGCCCTCAAAAATGTTGGGAATTTTACACAATATTGTGTTTTCTCTCACTTAGTACTCCTACCAATCCTCTCCCTTTCCACTGCCCCTTAAGCCACTCTCATGCGCCCTGTTTATCATATAATGTGTTTTAACATTATATGGCAGCATGAATGTTGGAGAATCTGAAGCGCAATCCCACGCCCAATCTTACTGACCAAGCTACACCCCTGGGTTTAAAGTGTGTTCGCTTGTGTTTTGGGAGCCTGTGAAGTTCTCTAAGGTGTGGTGTGATGTAGGCTTGGCATGGGAGCTTGAGGACTAGTCGGGCTGCTTTGTTTTAGACGGTCTGCAGTCTTTTGCGAGCTTGGTGGTAATCCCTATATACTAGTCTGCTGGTGAAGCAGGCTTGGGTCATCATTATCCTAGTGTTGTCTGGTAGCTGCTTGAATATTTTCTTCAGCATTCTTAGTGTGATGTACTGGCCGAGACCATTGCATTGACTTGGGTAGTCATGTCCAGTTTGTTGTCTATGATGATTCTGAGGTTTCTTGCTTGTGAGCAGGGCATATGGGAGGGCACAAGCTCTGTGGGTCACCAGGTGGAGTCCCATAGCGAGGCGTTCTTCCCAAAGACTACCACTTCAGTCTTGTCCAAGTTCAGTTTTATCCAGGTGGCTACTTCTGTCATGCATGTGGTGTTGGTGTGTTTTGTCCGAGAGGGGCAGTATCAGATGACCATCAGCAACAAAGTCAGTCACCTGGGCTTAAAAAAAAAAAGCCAGAAACTAACCCTTTTGGGTCCATTTGTCACTTGCACTCACACAGTACCCTACACAGACCCCTGGAGGGATTGGGGACATTTCAATCTTCCCATCAATCAACAGGGACCATTTTTAAACAACACATTGAACAAACCGAACCTCACTATCCAAACAGCAGGTCAGTTGTCTCTGCAGGACGAGAGTCCAAGAGCCGCATGGACAAGAGCACGGACCCAGAAAGCACGGTGGGAGCTGTAAAAACCATCTACTGATGGAGCATGAATGCGGATAATATTACCTAAAGTACCGTACTCCTACCTGGAAGCGTGTGTAGGCATTTCCACTCTCAGAACTGACCCATACATATACAATACTTTGCTTTTGGAAATTGACAAAAAACTAAATGACTTACTTAATTTAGCCCATTAAAACTTGGCCAGAAAATAGCCCTGCATTTCCTCACCTCCAGAGGTACCAGTATCACGTGCCTCAGTAATTCCAGTGGGATGGAAAATCAGGGATTTACCTTCTGCTAAGAAATGGGGACTTACCACATGGAATGAGGAATACCACACTGATTAGGGTTATTGTCAATTTTCATCAGTATTTCACTTGGGCAAAGTGTAAAAGTATCTCACACACAAATATTTAGGTGTGCGGTGTGTGGTGCGGATTCTCAGAGCCCTGGGCTTGCGCGGCAGCGCCGCCAGTCTCATCCAAAGTACTGGGATACTTGGGGCCAACGGTGGTCACCGTCAGGCTTTAACATGGTGCGCTGCTGCCAGTCAGTGACCCCAAGGGAGGACACTTTACTCCAGGCCCTCGGGTGGGGGCAAGAATGGGGGGTAAGAGGTGAGCCCCCCAACCCCGAACAAATTAGTTCCTGGCAGAAGTTCTGCAACTTCCTCTAGATTATAAGAGCTTTTGATTGCGGGACCCGGAGCCCCGCTCCTTGCTGCCTAACGAGTGGGCTCTCCCAGAATGCCTCACACCGCAGGCCTTTGTTCCGGCGCGCGCGAGGCAGCCCGCTAATGGGTTGGAAAGGACCTCCAGCCTCAGAAGTCCTGGGTTCAGAGGCAGAACCGTCTTCTCTCTTCAGCCGCCTTCATCTGAACTCCTGCTGCTCGCCCGCTTTCCGCGCCTATCTGAAACCAAGAAGTTAACATTGTTAAGATCAAATGTTCTTTCTTTCCCAGATCCAGTTAGAATATCTTTCTTCATATATAGATATTTAAAAAAAAAAATCCAGCCTATTAAAAGAAACCAGTCTTGGCAGGTCTTGTAAATTGCAATGTAAAACATTTTCTTTTTTTACGCCAGACAAGGCGCTTTAATTTAGCCTTGGGCATATGCGATGTCTCCGGCATGAAACAATACGGAGGTGGTTCATTTAAATGGGTGAAATTTGAAAAATTGATATTCTTCCCCCTTCTCCCCCCACCGCCGTCCCCATCAATCTCTTGCCTCAGTAAATATTATCAAACATGTAACCTAAGGCATCTGTCAGGAAATATCAAAACAACGCCGTAATTGGCGGGCAGAAATATAGCATTTGACTACACACAAGGACCTGCAAGGCCAACCCGTCTTCCACACGTGTTTCCTATATGTTTATTGATTTCAAAGTTTTCTGCATCTCAATACTTAAATACCCAAGATTGAATACAATGTGGATGCCTGTCCAGGCCATCAGAGGTAGCCATTGCTGTTTTGAGGCATTTTGTACTGTCAATACATGTTTATTTAAGCAGAGGAGTTTTTATTATAGTTCTGATATGCGGACAACTAGTGTTGAATCTGATGCAGAAACATAACTGTATAACACATCTTCTCCCTTTCCACCAGTAAAAACAAGGTGGGAACACAAAGGAAATTACAAATAGAAGTCCAGAAAGATATACAAATGCATAGAGAATAGAGAATTTAGGGTGCACACCCTACAAGAAAAATATATCACAAGAAATAAATAAGACTCAGGGCCTGATTTATATTCTGGCAGATGGCCCGTTGTTCGGCCAGGGTGACGGAGTAAATTACTCCGTCTCCCTGGTGGAGGGAGCGCCCGCCAGATTTAGAAAAGACCACCATCACGGCGTTTCCTGTCAATGGTTTTATCAGTTTGGTGCAAGGCTCCGTCAACATGGCAGAGCCCTGCAACAAACTGTTTTCTTTTTTTATTTTTTTTAAAGAGAAAATCCCGAAACAGGAGTCATCTCTCATGCTGAGGGACAGCATTATTTCTTTTTTACTGTCCCTCACTGCCAGGGTTTGCCTGGCAGTGATGGATAGTAAAAAAAAAACGGCTACATGTCCTCACATCCTAACTGGGTGGACGGACATATACCCAATTCTCTGACGGCCCTTACTCTGTTGGGCTGTTGGAGACGTTTGGCTATGGCCTCCACCATAGGCAAACTTAAGATCCACCTGTATCTAAATCTGGTGGGCAGACAACTATGTTGGCAGAGAGGTAACTCCGTCACCATTGTGTCGGCGCTCCCTCTCCACCAACTTAAATCAAACCCTCAGATCGGAGGAAAAAACATGAGATGCGTTTACCCACAAATATAATCTCAGAGCCAAACGGGAGCCCCCTGTTCCTCACCGTCTCCACACTCCGCTCTACACGATCTGGAGCACACTGACTTGTGGGTGGCACTGAGGTGCTCACTCCACTCTCTCTTTCTTTAGTGGGACAACAGGAATACCCACCACCGCTCTCTCCCATACTCTTGCACACTGATACACCCTCTCACTCCCCTTATCAAATTCTCATCAGGCAACATCATTAGACCACTGCATTCCTTGCCATCATTCAAAACCAAATCTGAGCACTACCCCTTACATTGATACAGAGCACCTCTACACCTCTTCCATCTTTGACTATTGTCAAGAACAACAAAGCTCCTTCTAACAGAGTTCACACTTTAAGGACCCCTACACTAGGGAAGGCCTGTCACTATTCTTTCAGGTCTTACTTTCACCCAATCACAAAACAGAGAGCCACTCTCTACTCTTCTCATCTTACACAGATTTCACTCCATCAACCAACTCCTTTAACAAAATCGGAAGCATTTTATGCCTGCCTCACTACCACAAATCAAGAAAAATGTGGTTTGATGAAAAGGGGGACGTCCATCTCTGCCCTCCTGGAGGTAATTGGTATCTTTAGCTGCTTCTCTGATTATAAGATAAACTGGGGCAAGAGCGAGGCCTTCCCTCTTAACCAGACGGCCAACCCAGAGGTACACTGTCAATGATCAACCACCACCATCAAATACCTGGGGATCCACGCCGGCAATGACCTCATCAGCAGCCCAGAAAAATATGGACCTTCTGCTTTCAATAACCGCGCTAGATTTTAAGAGGTAGTGTCACTTAAAGCTGTCCCTGTGGGGCCGAATCCAAACAATAAAAAATGGTAACAGCTCCTCTCTTTAACTACCTGTTAGACATGACCCTGAAAGTGGTTTCTGATCCACATGATAACCAGGGCACAAGTCCTAAAAAAAGAAGTGGGGGGACTAACCTAGTTAATCAGTATGCAAGTGGCATCGCAGCGCGTGCCATCGCAGCGTGTGACATCACGGCGCGTGACATCACAGGAACTGGCATCACAAGAAGTGACATCAGATCTTAAGCCCTCACATATATGCTTAGCAGGTGTATCATGAGTACATTTGAGCACCTTTCGAGTATACTTGCAAACCCTCCTGATTTAGGCAGAAGATTCACACTTTTGTACGCTACATATAAACCAATGTTACCTTTTGTCAGCGTTAAGCTTTCTATACCCATAGTGCTGTAAAAGAAATAGTGATATTTCAATTATTACACCTCCTCAGGGGTAATAAGCGTATATAAATGCAATTTATTTTGTGCAAATACTGGGAAAGACCAACACATCTGCAGCTCTTACAGTGCATGCAAATCTCCTAAACAGAGCCTGAACAAAGTGAAAAGCTGCCTCTCCTAAGTATGTGTGAAGTGCTAACAAGGTGCAAGCCTTTGTTTCCCCTCTGCTGCATTTGCATCAGGTGTAAGGCTCCTGACTGCTGCCAGCCAGGAAACTCCAACAAAAGGAGGCCTGATGACCCCTGAGACTCGGCCTTTGTTATGGCCGAGTATCCCAGCAGGAGTCAGAAATAAGAGAGCCCCGTCCCCGCCTGCACGTTGTTGTGATCGAAAGCAGACAACAACGTGCAGGCGCTGCTGAATGTGTCCCGGTGTTTGGAAATTACACCGGGACGAATTCAGCATCTTTTTTAGTGGGGCCCAACTTCTTGGCAGGGTGGACGGCGTCCCCCCTTTGAAAAAAGTGGGGGGACGCCGTCCACTCGCGTGGACCCCCGACTCGTGCCCTGATGATAACCAAACTAAACACGATGATTAAAGACTATATCTGGGTCCGCTGGAAACCAAGCCTTTGCATATTTAAACTATAAGCAGCCACAACTTCAGGAGGCCTTCGCCTCCCAGACATGCCCATGTACTACAAAGCACACCAACTAGAACACTTGGCATATCACTTCTCTGACTCACTGGAAAGACCGGAATGGGTGACGATTGAACAAACCCTGCTAGGGGGGACAAGCTACTACCGGGTTGCTATATCAAGCAGCAGAATTGGAAGAGGGCAGAGGCCACCCATACTTGATGCCAGTGCCCAGACATGCAAAAGAACCCACAAACACCTCTGCTTGTACATGACTATCATCATCCTTCTGGAATAGCAAAGCCATACAAATTGACGGTCACATGATCCATTTGCGAGCATGGTCTGATAAGGGTATACTTACTGTAGATCAATTGATTGAAGACATGGAAGTGAAAGCCGTTGCAATACTACAGGAAGAATTCCCAACACATGAGATATTGCCACCTGAGACAGTCTTTTTTGTGCCCTCAGAGCTGTGTTGAACTATCTCCCACGGTTAGAGGCTTAGTAATACCTAAACTGATGGGAGTTCCTACTCTGTGGTTATCTCTGGTCAATACAGGGCCCTGCTGGAAGAGCACCAGTCTCGCCCCCCTCCAATGCTATCTGAGAGAGAAGTGGGTGGGCAAACTGAGGATGGTCTGCTCGGAACCAGACTGCGATGAGTTAATCAAGACACACAACAGAGGGTTGCACGAAACAAGCCTTAAAATCGTCTTTTTCAAATTCCTCCGTGATTGGCATTGGTCGCCGCAACAACTGCATAGGGCCAATCTGTCACAAAGTTCGGTCTGCTGGAGGTGTGGCCATCATGATGGGGACATTATTCACCTAATCTGTTCCTGTGCATCTGTCCAGGACTTTTGGCACTGGGTCTTGCTCACTATGAACAATGTCTTCGGCTTCAGCATGCACCCCATCAAAACAAATGATCTTTCTTCAAGATACGCTGGACATCCCAGACATTAACTGTCACATAAAAAGTTTGATTGACACGGCTCTGCCCACGGCCTCAATGGCAATTTTGAGACACTGGAAACAACATAGCCCCCATACTCACTCTAATTGGATGCAATACATGTTTGTGGCAGCATTCCACAAATAAACTATTTACTGACTCCCAGACAAATCTGACCTGTTTGAAAGCATATGGTCCACATTTTTCCCCAATTGATGAGTGCCCAGTGACTCTTTTCTTTCCTTTTTTCACCTTTTCCATCTTCTACCTTGATTTCATATAACCCTTCCCATGGGATTCTTTTGAATACTACTGCTGCTGTAACACGTGAGTACACTCTGTGGGAAGCGCCTATCCCTCCAAATAGTAGTCCTCACCATATATCAGAGTACTCACTTGTATTGATGAGTCATGTTACTTTGTTTACCAATAGATATGTGTATGTTGACAGACAATTAATGTAATTGTCCTGTTTAGCTCTGATCATCCATTTCCTCCCTTTCCCTTTTCCCTTCACTCCTACATCTGCTCTGCATATTACGTCTTACATTTTATGTTTTTTTTTTTTGCACATCATTGATGATAATATTCTGTGCTTCACAATAAAACTTAATAAAGAATATTATTTAAAAAAAAAAAGAAAAATGTGGTTTGACCGGTCGATGTGTTTACCGTTGTGCGATGAGCTCACACCATTTCCATAACTGATCTTTCCACACTATGGGCGCGATTACGATGTCGGACGGACCTGAGTCCATCTGACATCGTTTGGGAACTCGGACCGACTAACCTCCTTTCGGCGGTCCCAACCAAGCAATTAGGATGCGACCGAACACTGGGGGATATGTACAATGAAGTGGCGGAGCATGTCGTTAGCCTCCTGGGCTTAACGACACGCTCCGCCACTTCGGAAACGCAAGGCTGCACCATATTTACAAGAATGTGGTGCAGCCTTGCGTTTCCCCCTGCAATGGCGCTAAGTTTAACAACTTAGCGCCAGAGCAGGCACCCTTGCACCAGAGTGCAAGGGTGTCTGCGTGCAGGGGAGGATTGTTTATGTGTAGGAAGGTGTCCCTTCCTGCACATAAGCAATCCTAAAATGCCATTTTGTAACTTTCATGTGTGCTGCTTCATGCAGCACATATGAGAGTTACAAAATTCCATTTTTTTTAAAAGGTTTGTTTATGTACAGGAAGGGACACCTTCCTGTACATAAACAAACCATGGCATTTTGCTTTTTCCATGTGTGCTGCACAAGGCAGCACACATTGATAAAGCAAAAACGAGGAGAAATAATGCATTTCTCCTCGTTTCGCCAACTTAAGACCAGGATTTTCCTGGTCTTAATTTTGGCGCTGCCTCCTATGTACGCCACCCTTGTACATAGGGGGCAGCGTCAAATACAATGGGTGTTGCGGTGGGCGTTCCACTGCAACACCCACTGTACACCCCTTTCACGCTAAACGTAGCGTGAAAGAGTGCCTTATGTACAAGGCAGCATTAAGCCACGTTAAGTGGCTTAACGCTGCCTTGTACATAAGGCAAGGCCCCTATCGCCACAGGAACGTCACAAAAAGTGACGTTCCCGTGGCGATAGGGGCTTGTACATATGTCCCACTGTTCGGTCGCAATCCTATTCTTTACAATGGGAGCATGCATTCTGACCGGAATGCATGCTCTCATTGTAAAGAGCTGAGGTGCAGTCCATCCCTGCACCCGGTGGCAGGCACCTCAAGGTGTCTGCCACCGGGTGCAGGATCAGCAGGGGGGCACCATAGGTACCCCCTAGACCGCCATCCTGAGGCCTTGCACCCATGGGGGCCCTGTTGGGGGCCCCCAAAGTCGGATTCCCACAGCCTTTCTGTGTCGGAAAGCCCGGCACAGAAAGGCTGTGGGAATCTGCCATCATAATACTTCGAGTGGAAAGAGCCGCCCTTGGGATTACAGGCCCCTTTCCGAATGGCAGACGGGCTCTCCAAGCCCGTCGTAAGCCATTCAGAAATCCTGTTTGGGTTAATTTCCGACCGACTCCATCCAAATGGGTGGGTCGGAAATGAATCCAAACAGTAGATTACGATGCCGTAGGAACGGCTCCGACCGACGGTCGGAGCTGTTTCCTACGGCATCGTAATCGGGCCCTAAGGCTGTTTTTAAGAGGCATTTATATGACTCCCTTAGCTAATCCATTTGGCCGCTCGACCATACCAGTTGCTTAAGGATTGTATAGTGCTGTATTTTACACCATGTTTACAAGGAATTCTCTAATCTCCTATGAGCCAAGTTTTGTCCCATTCTCAGTTACAATATAACCCAATTGACCCTTCCTTGCAAACAGTCATCTCAGCCACCTTATGGTGTTTCCGGTAGTGATATCCTTCAAAAATTCCACTGAAAACTACCTACTGGTAAAGTCAACCACATCAGCTGCAAAGCTAAGGTCTTAACATATTTTCTCCTACGGCTTTTCAGGGTCTTCAGTGTGCCCCGTCAAGCTTTCCTAAAACATGAGGGCTCCTTTTTGTCAGCAGTACCTGTAGATCCTCCGCTTGTCCACAAAGTCTTTGACATATTTGGAATAAAACTCTTTTAAAGCCATGAACAAGCGCATTTGTTCCTTATCCATTAGCATGGGAGTTTCCCTGATGGCTCTTACCAGATCTGCCTTTGGCCTAACCCCTTCAATGGAGATGGCGTACCCTTCAACCACAAACTTACACAAATCTTTGCAAATTGTCAACCTGGTCCTTACTTTTTTATACCAGATCTGCTTTAAAGTTGGGTTGTATTCTTTGATTGTTTCCCATAAACTAAGATTAAACTGAAAGTAGACCACTCTTTCTTGGTCACCAAAGCTTTCTGTGTCATCCGCTGAAACACACTGGTGGCAGAGGCCAGGTCTAGAGACAGACAGGTGAATAGGAACACACCTTCTGTGCTGATAAAAACTGTCAAGGATCTGGATTCTTCATGGAGTTTTATTTGATGGTAGGCACTTCTTAAACCTAGTTTTGAGAAGCACCTACCACCCTTCAATATCAACACTATCTCACTGTTGGTGGGAAGCTGTCCATTTGAGTTTACTAGTTGAGGCACCTTAGGTCGCTGCAGAATCTTCTTCTACCATCTGCCTTCTTGGTGATAACCCTTGGTGAAGCCCATTCAGAAGCCTTGGTTGGCTGAATGACTATCTCCTCAATCCTCTTTTTCAGCATGTTCTTAACTTTATCCCTTATTATTATTGGTGACTGTCCAGCTTTATGTCTTGCAGGTTCAGCATGTTCCTTGAGGAGTATATTGTGGACATAGCCTTTCAAGGTACCTAACTTTGATTGTAAAACAGACCTAGCATTACTCAAAATTCCATCCCGGTTGACATCTTAAATGACCATAACCTGATTGAGAGCACAACAATTTATTATTATGTGAAGATCTTATTGATGGACCCACCATAAAATGGGAGGCCTTCCTTGGTCACATATACTTTATCTGAAATTGACCTATCAATTTCACCCCACAAATAGTCCAGCCCCTTTATGCTACCTCAATAATAGCCTTCAAGGTCAATGTTTTGGCTCTAACACCACATCAGGCCATTTCCCCCCAAAAATAGCTTCAGATATTATAGCAAACCTGGCTCTTGATTCCACCATTAAGTTACAGTGCCAATGTTCCCTGAACTCAGCACTTAGCCTGTTCTTCATACCTTGATTGTTGAAAGCCACATCTTTACATAACACATTATCAAGTATATCCTCTGTTCAGTCCACCACTCCTTCCCTGTTCCTGCCATTGTCTCTCCACATTCACACGAAATGTCCTTTCTTGCCACATTTTCTTCATTCTTTGCCAATCACAAAACAGTTTTTGGAGTCAGAACTGTGATATATATACTATCACATCTCATACACTGTCTAGAAATTCCTTCACTTGAAGAACTGTATTGTCTGTAACCTTCTGGCTTTTTGTTGGGCACCATTTTCTTGCCTAAAGTATTCACTTCAGTTAGCGTTTCCTCAATGATTTCCACATCTGATTAATTATTGGTTTTCCTTTCCAACTTTTCCATCTCTTTCATACACTGGTCCGATTCCTCCACCACTTTGGCAATAGCAATAGCTTCTTTAAACTGGGGTTTCTCGCAGCCCTTAACATTTCCTGCATTTTTTACTATGACATTGGAAGATTAACTGGTCTTTTATCAATTCATTTGTTATGGCACCAAACTGGCATTTGATGGCCAACTCTCTCAACTTTGCCAAGAACTGTGTTGTGTGGCTTCCGGAGTTGGGTGTAAAGCCTGCATCACAGCAATAATAACAGACTTAGAGAATTTGAACTGCAACCTTATCTTGGCCTCCTTATATACATCTGGGATTATCACTCCCTGAGCATCCACAGACGGTGCACCTCCGCCTGGGACAACACCTGGTGGCCCTCCGCCATCGGGAGCCCACCCACCCCTACAGACCACGCTCGGAACCTCGGCATTATCCTTGACTCCTCCCTCTCCATGAACCGCCAGATCAACGCTGTCGCCTACACTAGTTTCAACTGCCTTCGCATCCTCCGTAAGACCTTCAAATGGATCACCCCCGACTGCAGAAGGACCGTCACCCACGCACTCATAACCAGCAGACTGGACTACGGCAACGCCCTCTACGCCGGAATCAACAAAACTCTTCTACACAAACTCCAAACCATCCGGAACGCCGCAGCCAGACTCGTCCTCGGGACACCGCGCCACGAGCACATGACCCAACACCTACGAGGCCTCCACTGGCTCCCCGTCGAGAAGAGGGTCACCTTCAAACTCCTCACCCACGCCTACAAATCCCTCAACAACATCGGACCCAAATACCTCAACGAGAGAGTATCCTTCCACGTGCCCAAGAGGAACCTCCGCTCTGCCGACCTCGCCCTGGCAGAGGTCCCCCGCATCCGCAGAAACAGAACCGGCGGGAGAGCTTTCTCCTACATCGCAGCCAAAACCTGGAACGAGCCCCCTGTGAACATCAGACGCTCCCCGACCCTGCACACGTTAAGGAAGGACCTGGCTCTTCGACTGATCCGGAGCCGCTTCCCCCCCCCCCCCGCCATCCCCCCTAGCGCCTTGAGACACTCACGGGTGAGTAGCTCGCTTTATAAACCCCTGATTGATTGATTGATTGAACTATTCAACATGTTGGCGCTCCCATTCTAAGACACTAAGCAGAAGTGCTTTTTTCCTAGTAGGAGGAAAGTGTGCTCCAACTAACGCTTCAGTATAATTTTCAAAATTCTCAATCCACTCCATTCAGTGGTGCGTGGGGGGTGAGGAGGTGGGCCCAACTGTGATAGAAAGCAAGCGGGTAAGTTTATCGTTTTTTGGACACCCATTTCGAAAAGCCAGAGATTCAGTCTACATACATCCGAAGGGGATAAACAGAGTACGTGCCGATTCAAAGTTTCTGTCTGAAATAAACACACATTTAAAAAATACACTGCCCTCCTTACTAGATGTATTGTACCAGGTAACACAGAATACAAAGGCAAGGTAGGCAAACAGTAATCGATGCCTCAGTCTGAGGAGCGACTCTAATGGTACAAAACAGGTGGGTGTGCCTGTCACCGAGTGCGCAAATTAAAATAACAGAAACGCAGCAGCCAGAAATCTTCTATTTTGCTGTCTATCACTCAGGCTACTTGTAAGTGATAACCGTTGCAAGGCCATCAGATCTGGAAGGAAGGGTGGATATGTTTGCTTGCCTTTCGGCCATGCCTCTGACTGGGACACGATGTGCTCCTTACACTGCACAACAACTCCCCCTCCTGTCTCCACAGAGAACCGCTGGACACAAAGGGTATAAAGAGGCCCTGGGAGCTGGGAGGGGCAGGCATGGAGCCTGACGGCAGGCTGGACACCTTTCTGATGTATGTGGGGATAAGTACAAGGCTGGGTATAAAGAGGCCCTGGGAGCTGGGAGGGGCAGGCATGGAGCCTGACGGCAGGCTGGACACCTTTCTGATGTATGTGGGGATAAGTACAAGGCTGGGTATAAATAGTTCGGGAAATTTCTAGTCGTTTAACCAATATAATAACCATAATGATAAAAAAAATATATAGGTTGTTAGGTATGAAATAGAATGCTTCATTCCAACTAGTACGGATGTGTGATGTAAAGTGCTTTGGGGTTTATGCACTGATCGTACACAATACAAACCTGTTTATTATATAACAACAACCACTGTGAGTGTCTACTATTTCTGGGGTCCGAGGTGATGTTTTATGCATCTACAAATTACTCCTGTGTGTAAGAGTTTCTCTGGCACTCTGAGTCTGGATAACCCTAACTTGTCACAGAGAGGAGTGGGAGGCACCTGTCTGTGTCCTTTTCTCCAAAGGGGGTGTCACATGCATTATTGCCTAACCAGGAGTGCCCTACCCAAAAAGGGAGGTTCATGACTCCGGAAGTACCGCATTAATACACCTGTACCAGCAAACATTGGTGCATATTGACATGTAGGCATCTATGGACACACAAACCACACCCACAAGCACTCACGCGCCCACTTACATACAAGTAACATACATAACATGACAAATACAGCCAGCAGGCCTGGGCACATACATGCAATAACAAACGAGATGCTTTCAAACGCACATGGACACACAGGTAGCTGTGTACTGGATGGGTGTGTGGGTAATTGGATGCATGAGCGTGAGTGGACACATAGATGACCAGATGAATGCATGAACGGATGAGTGTCTATGAGTGGGTGAGTGAATAGACAGATGATCTATGGTCTACGGACGGTACTTGTTAAGTGCGCGTTCTCCGAAGCATCATGGTGCTGAGTACCACAAAAACTGGATACTGGGCCATACCCACAATGGAGGGTTTAAAATAGGTGTGTTTTAAAACCTTTCCTAAATTTTCATAAATGTACTCCAGACAGGAGGGACTAGAGGAGCGCATGCCACTGAAGAGGCCCTATCTCTGTATGGGCTCGTATGGGTTCTCGGAATCTGAGTTGGAACGTTTTCTCTGAATGTAGTGTTTTTGTGGGGATACTAAAAAGTCTGTTTTTTCTAAGGATTGACTGTGACTGGCCTAGGACCAGTATTCATTGATTGAAAGAAAGAGAATCCTGCTTCTCGCTGGAAGCCAGTGGAGCTGGTGTAAGATGGGCGAAAGAAGTCCCGGAGGAAATGAAATGAAATGAAATTTGTACTTGTAAAGCGCACCCATACCCCCAAAGGGGTGTCCAGGCGCTGTACGCATACCGCTGTGGAACCCTTCCTGGCTTTTCCCTGTGAAATGTCCACTCCTGGGCACCCCAGGGTGAAGACAGGCATCCCAGCGCTGTTGGGGCCGTTGTGGAGATTAAGCAAGCTATTGCCCAGAGTTGCAGAGTGGGACCCATGATTAGAATAGGCACCGAGGCGAGAATTATCAGGTCCGAGGAAATTGAGCCCAAGACCCGCCGAGGCGGGAATTGAACCCTGGTCCCGGGCCAGATCTCTGCATCAGGGTCTGCCGCTCTAACCATTGAGCTGATGCTGTGTTCTGCACCGATTGAAGATGATACAGGGAAGCTGTTTCCGTAGTCACATTAGTTCCCTGTGCCTTTAATGACGGGTTGGTTTCAATCACAATTGTGCCCTGCTGGGGCTGGCACAGGACCTTTACCTGTGGCTTCAGGGCACAAACAAGGGGGCAGTGATGCCTCAAACGGTGATGCTTAAAGCAGCTCAGTTTTGTCTGCATTAAGTTTCATAAAGTTGGTGGCCATCCAGCAACATATAGTGGATAGGTGGGATTACTCATTAGAGGCGGCTGACACAGAATCACCCACGCACCAACTTACCCATTCAAGCACTCACCACTCAGTCATTCACTGCTCGCGTCCACTGAAGTGGATTGAGAGTCAACAGAGAAATGTCACAAAAGCTCAGCGGAGGAGTGGTATACACTTGAGATAGTGCTTAAAGGCCGTGATATCCAAGCTCTGCACAGCAGACGCCATTATTGCAGCCACTGCATGGATGCAGCAGCAATGCCTGCAGGTGTCACCAGCATGCACACAAACCAAAAGTCCTTTTTTACCTGTGTGACACCGCTCTGCAGCAATGAGGAAGCAAAAAAACCCTGGCCAGTACCGTTCCCATGAGCTGTGATCTGATAATATATAAGCAGTAGAAGCAGCTGACTGAGGGCTAAAAGCGGAAGTGACATACTGTGGACCAGTGACCGAGGCAGGGGCTGCCCAGGCCGGGACAGCCTGCTTTACAGCTGGTAAGATGGAGCGTTCTCTTATACCCAAGGCTTCTTGGGCCAACAACGCACGGACATGTCCGCCCATCAGCCTCGCTGCCGAAAGCCCAAGACATGCCTACCTCACAGTATGCTGGAGCAAAGTGGCAACTTCCTGGAACTCCAAGGGGCGATGACAGACCCGGTATAAGTGCTGAAACAGAAGTGCTGGAAATAGACAACACATGCACCTCTGTCCGTCAGTCCGTCTGCTTAAAGAACTGGCCCTCAGACTTCAAACACTGTCAGAGCCAGCCTGCAGCTCCCTACATGCTTAAAGGGCTACATGAAAGTGCTGGGAATAAACAACTCACAGGAATATCTGCCCAAAGGACAGGACGGCACACTCATACTTCAAACACTGTTGGAACCTGTCTGCAGCTCCTTGCATGCTTAAAGGGCTACATGAAAGTGCTGATGTAGAAGTGCTGGGAACCAACAACACACAGGAATATCTACCCAAAGGACAGGACTGGACATTCATCATTCAAACACTGTTGGAGCCTGTCTGCAGCTCCCTGCATGCTTAAAGGGCTACATGAAAGTGCTGAAGTAGAAGTGCTGGGAACGTACAACACACAGGAATATCTGTATGTCCATCAGTCCCTCTGCCCAAAGGACAGGACGGGACACCCGTACTTCAAACACTGTTGGAGCCAGGCTTAAAAAACGTATATGCTTAGAGGTATGCACGAAAGTGTTGGACTAGAAGTGCTGAAAAAGAACAATATAGAGGAATATCTGTATGTCCATCCCTCTGTCCAAATGGACAGGACACTCACACTTTATACATTGTTGGAGCCAGTCTGCAACTCTTTGCATGGCTAAAGGGCTTCATAAAAGTGCTGGAGTAGAAGTGCTGGGAATGAATAACACACTGGAATAGCTGTCTGTCCGCCTGTCCCTCTGCCCAAAGGACAGGACACTCATAATTTAAACACTTTTGGAGCCAGTATGCAACTTCTTACGTGCTTAGAGGGCTACATGAAAGTGCTTAAGTAGAAATGCCGGGAATGAATAACACAGAGGAATATCTGCCTGTCAGTCAGTTCACCATAAGCTCAAGACACAATTCACAATCTGTTGTGAATTGGCTCTGCAATTCTCCAGAAATGTACAGTCTACTTAAGGACCTATGTAAGTGCTACATCGCAAGTGCCTGAAGTGTGTAACATGCAAGAAAGCCTGTCCAACAGCCACTCTGCCCAAAGCACAAGAAACACACACTTCACACTCTGCTAGAGTGAATCTGCACCTTAGCAGGCACTTTAAATACAAATAAAGGGCGCATAGAAGTGCCGCAAAGGAACAGCACACACTTCCTCTGCTCATGGAGGCATTGCTTGCTATTATATTTAAAAATTCTTTTAAATGTTGTGTTGAGGCTAATCTTATTTCTGACTGCGAAAGCTTATCTTTCGCCATTTTGTTCTCCGCTACGCTCACCTTTTCAGGAATCTTAATATATCGCTGCCCGGGGGTGTGTGGGCAGTTTCTCAAATCTGATCCTGAAATGGCAGCCTCTTTAGCAAGCTCCTCCCCCAAAGTTACCCTTTTAGGAGATTTTAATTTACACTTTGATGATCATAATAAAACTGATGCCTTGGATCTTGTCCAAGATTTATTAGCGATCCAATTAATACAAAAAGTTAAAGGCCCCACCCATAAGAAAGGCCATACTTTAGACCCTGTTTTCACCAACAACAATGAGCTGTTGGTTGGTGCTCCTATCCCTTTGCCTTGGTGGAATCACTCTTTGATCCCCATCTTTCTGAACTCCTTAAGTCAACCCATTGTTATGGAACCTATCAACAGGAAAGCCCGTCCTTGGTCTAAGCTTTCTGTGGAACCCTGGACCTCTGTGCTCAAAAATTCAAAGCCTAATTTAGATCCCAACCCCATTTTAGCTTCCGAAAAATTCACCCATTGGATAGAGTCCTCACTGGACACAGTTATACCTGTCAAATCTAGCCACACAAGGGTGAGAGAGAGAATGTCTCCGTGGTACTCGCCTAACCTCCGGTTACTTAAGCAAGCCTGTAAACAGATGGAGAGGAAATGGAGGAAGGACTACAATGAGTTTAGTAAAATGAAATATAGAAAGTCCATAAAACTTTATCAATCTGAAATAAAAAAGGCACATGCGCTTTACTACGAAGGAAAAATTAATTCAGCAACAAACAATCCCAGGGAAATCTTCCGCATTGCGAAGAATCTCCTAGAGCTTCCATCTCCCGGCACACCACCGGATGCATCCTCTGATCGCTGTAATGAACTTGCAGAATTTTTTCATGGGAAATTTCAAGACATTTATAATACGTTTCCTGGATCTCTGTGCCCCAGTGACCTTTTAGCTATGAACAGGCCTCCGGATTACATTGAGCACTCATTGGAGGAATTCCAATCATGGACTTGGATACGCTATCAAAAATTTTTGCTCAAATAAAATCGGGCTCTCCCCTCGATCCGGCACCTCCTCACATCCTACGCAAAGTCAGTGACATTGTACTCCCAGTCATACTGGAAGTGATAAACCTCTCTATCTCCACCGGCCAACTTCCACCTCCTTGGAAACACGCCATGATTAAAGCTCTATTCAAAAAGCCGAGCTTAAACCCGAATGTCTTGGGTAACTATTGTCCTATCTCATTGCTTCCTATGGTCTGTAAGGTCTTAGAAAAGTATGTTAAAACGATTCTCTCTGAATTCCTAGAAACTCATAAACTTCTGCACCACTCCCAGACCGGTTTTCATCCTCAGCATGGAACAGAAACCGCTCTTCTTGCCGTAGTTAAACAATCTAAGAAAAGTCTCGACCGAGGAGGAGCAGTAGCCATCATCCTCCTTGATCTTAGCTCTGCATTTGATACGGTCAATGCTGAAATACTTCTCAAACGACTTAGTAATACCGGGGTGTCAGTTGGAGCCATCACCTGGCTCAGATCCTACCTAAATGGTAGAACATTTCAGGTTTATGCAGGAGAAACAACTTCTAGGAGCCTATCACTCAGTTGTGGAGTGCCCCAGGGCTCGTCACTGAGCCCCACTCTATTCAACGTGTACATGAAACCACTTGCTGAGATTGTCTTGCCATATGGCAGTGGTTCCCAAACTTTTTTGACCCGTGGCTCCCTTGACCTAATTGGCAGTTGGCCGTGGCTCCCCACCATTTTTTTACCGGTGGGCGGGTGGGGGGGGGGGATGTAAGCCCGACCTCGGGAGTACTTCCTGTTCCTTAAATTAATTGGGATGCAATGAAGGTATTTAATCATATTTGCATCACTTTTCCTGGTTTGCACTAGTTTTGTAACAAACCATATGGGGCACAGAGCTCTGACCACCCACTCCCCTTGCATGCCGAAGCCCCGATTTATTTTGTGGCTGAAGGGCGCACAGATGTTTTTGTAATCGGTACTAGCTTTTTTTGTAAAAGGGGAAAAACTTTGTTTTATGATGTGCTGATACGTTTTCTCTCATCGAGAATGTAAATGTGGCGTGAACTCAGGCGTGGGACTGCACAGTGCTTCATTCCTCTCATTAATCGTGGGGCAGTTGCTAATTTTCCTCCTTTTTTTCATAAGGCAGAGTAGCTGAGTGCCGCCCTCCCCCAAATCCTTGGCTGGGGGGCTCATTGTTGTCCTCTCTATCCTCCTTCCCCCTCCCCCCCCACCCCCCCTCTTCACTGCTCTTACCGCTTTCAGGCAAGTCTTCTCATGGCTCACCTGTGGTGAGAGGCTCTGTGCTTCTCTTGTCTCAAAGAAGTGGCTAAGTACTTTTACCCCGTCCTTCAGGTGAGTGGCTGAGAGTTCTCCTTGAGCGTCAGTCTCGCCCTGTCACTTCCCCATGTGCAGGAACAAGTGTTACGCTTCTTTGGATGAGTATCTCCATGACCTCACACTCTTTAGGCAAGCAGCTGAGCATTCACAATCTTTCTCCTTTGGTGATTAACTGTGCAAACGTTCCTATTGTTTCTCTCTCCTTTCACAAAAAGTTAAAACATGCTTGCTTTAACAGCTCAAAGTAAAGTAGGTAGAACAAAAAAACTGCCTCAATTTTTATAAAGTAATCAAGCATTTATTCTTGAAAATATCATTATGGCTTTATAGTTAACATGAATATATGATCAATCACGCAATCCACAATACTCTTTTTTTCACCAGAGGCAGAGGAAGGACCACTGAGCCACCTCACTAGCGACTCTGGTGAGACAGAGAGCACGGTACAAGAACTTGGAGCTCTTATCACATGAAGGAATATATTGTTGTACTTCAAGAACGTGTGAAGCTGTGGGAGGATTCAGTACTCTACATCACATCTGCCTCCTATATCAATGAACTCTTCTCCCTGATATTATCCTTGCACAGTAAACGCATTCAAAGAAACAACAGCATTGGAGCACCACCGGTGACTCAAAACAGAAACTTCCCAAAATACTGTCAGTCCACCGTTGCACAAGTCCGAAGGTGAGCTCAAGAATGCCTCCTGTCACAGACTACCAACCCCAGCCCTCTTCCATCATCTCCCAACAGATAGGTGAGCACTGCAATTCACATTGGTCTCTCTTATCCAAGAGCACATGTACTCACGTGTGATGCCACGATTATGCAGGTGGCATTTCTACATTTCTAGCGCTGCGGCTGCAATTTCCCACATCGTGCCGCGGCGCCCCTGGCAACTCATAACGGCGCACCGGGGTGCCGCGGCGCACAGTTTGGGAACCACGGCCATATGGGATTAAAATTGTCACGTATGCCGATGATACTCAGTTGGTAGTAGCACTTAACCATCCCCAGAACTCTCCATCTGACCTGTAATCTTGTCTTGAGAAGGTGGCAATATGTATGCAACACTCCTGCCTCAGGCTCAATGGAGAAAAAAAGAAATAATGCTCCGGGACAACTTGCCTAATATTGACCTTAAACAGTGCTTTGGACCTGCACCGGCCCCCAATTCTAAGATTAAAAGTCTAGGCATCTGGCTGGACAAATCGCTCAAATTTGACCAGCAAGCAGTGGAAATAACAGGAGCCTGCTATGGTACTCTTAGACTGCTTCGGAAAGTTCTACCTCTCCTTCCCATGGGGGCTACGAGAATCATGGTCCAAGCCTTGGTTCTCTCTCGTTTGGACTATGGCAACTCCCTATATCTGGGTGCACCAAAATCTACAATGAGGAAACTTCAAATTGTCCAGAACTGTGCCGCGCGATTGCTACTTAGCATCCCTAAAACTCAGTCGGCTAAGCCAGGTCTGAAGACCTTACACTGGCTGCCCATTTTGGAAAGAATAAAATTTAAATCCCTGTGTAAAGCCCACAAGACTCTTTGGGGGAAAGGCCCCCTATTAATGGCTCTCTCATCACCTTTTACTGGCCCAGGAAACTCCTTCGCTCCGCTAACCTGTACATAGCCGCTATTCCTAAGATCAGCAGGATGAGGAGTGCGGGCAGTTCCTTCAACCCACAATACAGCTAGACTCTGGAACACCCTTCCCCTGCACCTTCGTTCAGAGACTCACCATCTTCCTTTTCGAAAGCTTCTTAAAACCTGGCATTTACATAATACCACTCCGTGAGTTATCAAATCTTCCACCAGTTTTGGCTGCTAGCGCTGGGATGCCTTAGGGTAGCTACGTGCTTAATAAATGTTTGTTAATAATAATAATAACAGCATACAACACTCATGCTTCATTCTCTGGAGCAAATCTGCAAGTCCCCAGAAACTCAGGGGCATATTTACGAGCAGAGTTGCGTCACTCTTGCACCACGCAACATGGTGCAAGAGTGACGCAAGTCCAAAATGAGATTCATGAAGCCACACAAGATCATTTTGCGTGGACCTGAGTGGCTTCATAAATCTGAAGTAACGCAATGCGGCCCGAATCGTTGCATTGCCTTACTCTGCCCTGGATAGGTGTTCCATGGGCATTACGTAGGTGTTCCCACGCAACTCCCCTGGTTTTTGATGCATTTCCGGATTTACCAGAACTGGTAGACCTGGGAATGCTCTAAAAAGATATGCCTTCTCCTCGGTTCTTCCTCTTTCAATGTGTGCTGCATTCTGCAGCACACATAGAAAGAGGAATATGCCTCCCAGGATTGTTTTTTTTGCAGGAAGCTGCCCCTTCCTGCACAAAAACAATCCTGCATGCACCACAGGCACTGTTGCATCATGGTGCAAGGGTGCCTGCATTGGCGCTAGGCAGCCCATTGTGCGCCAGCGCTAGGGAAAGGACAGTAATGTGCCCTATTGCAATAAATACGGCGCATTCCTGCCCTTTCCCTGAAATGCAGCGCAGCAAGGTGACTTGCTGTGCTGCATTGAGTTACAGTTCTCATAAATATGACCCTATGGGGCATATTTACGAGCCCCTTGCGCCGCCGGAGCATCACTTTTTGTGACTCTCCGGCAGTGCAACTCACAAACTCATATCTATGAGGCCACGCAAAGCCACTTTGCGTGGCTTTGAATGGCCTCATATATATGGAGTAAGGCAAGGCAGCGCAAATCGCTGCGTTGCTTTACTCTGCGCTCGGGAGGCGTTCCATGGGCATTGCGGTGGGTTTTCTCATGCAACACCCATGGATTTTGATGCTGCCCCAGGTTTATGAGAGCATGTCAACCCAGGGCTGGACTGGCACCCAGCGGTTTTTGCTGGGGTAGCAGGGTGGGGTCCAGGTTCACTGCTGAGGGGCAGATTTTGTTGCTGGGGAGCTTTCGGCGCTTCTAAATGAACAATGCAAAACAAATAGCTGTAAAGCATACTTTTTTAAACATTTGTTTTGCATTGTTTATTAAGAAAAGCCCGGTAGCCAGTCCGGCCCTGTGTAAACCTGGGGCAGCGCCAAAACATTAAGCCTCCCGAGGTGAGGCGTAACAAGGAGAAATATCTTTATTTCTCGTTTGTTCCTCTTTCTATGTGTGGTGTATTCTGCAGCACACGCAGAAAGAGGAAAACACCTCTTAGGATTGTTTCTGTGCAGGAAGGAGCCCTTTCCTGCACAAAAAAAGAATCCTGCTGACAACACAGGCACTTTTGCACTTACACCATGGTGCTAGGGTGCCTGCGTTGGTGCTAGGCTGCCGAAATGGCATCAGAGCAGAGAGAAAGAACAGGAATACACCATATTGCATAAAAATATGGTGCATTCCTGCCCTTTCACTTTGGTGTAGGGCAGCGCAGCAAGCTGAATTGCTGCACTGGCCTACGCCAAAACTCCATAAATGAGGCCCCCAGATGGCAAATTACTAACCTTAGTGCAAGTGCAGATCAGACGCGCCCCAGGTCAACCACACAGGATCAACACATAGGCTCTTTCTGTCAGCTCTTCTGCTCAAAACTGAAAACAGCCTCTATTGGCACTTTTCTGCTAAGCGAGCCTGCAAGCCCCATACACACACAAGCACTCAAGGATCTGTTGTAAATTCTGGAGCAGAAGTGCCGGAAAATAACAACATGCAGGATTAACACAGAGTGTTTTTCAGCCACTATGCTGGAAACACAAGGCAGTTCTGATTCACACTCTGCTCAATGGTGAATTGTACATTCTGTCACACACACAGTGCAAATTTGGGACTCAGGGAATTATTTATGGGGTTTTGGCAAAGGGCAGCACACCAAGTTGCCTTGCTGCGCTGCTCTACGCCAAAGTGAAAGGGCAGGAATGCACCATATTTATCCAACATGGTGCATTCCTGTCCTTTAAGCTGGTGCCGTTTCGGCAGCCTAGCGCCAACTCAGGCATCCTTGCACCATGATGCAAGGTTGCCTGTGTTGACGGCAGGATTGTTTTTGTGCAGGAAGGAGTACATTTTCCTCTTTCCAAAAGTGCTATAGAATGCAGCACACATGGAAAGAGGAAAAAAATGAGAAGAAATAAAGTTATTTGTCCTTGTGCTGTCTTGCCTTACTCCATATCTATGAGGCCATTCAAAGCCACGCAAAGTGGATTTGCCTTGTCTCATAGATGTGAATTTGTAGTTTGCGCCGCCGGAGCGTCACAAAAAGAGACGCTCCGGCACCGCTGGGGGCTCATAAACATGCCCCTCAATGTAAATGCTGACGCCATTGTGCTCAAAGTAAAAAACAGACAGGAGTGTTTGTCTTTCAGCCCCTCTGCACAAAGCCCAACAGACTCCGGCTTCACACTCAGCTCTGAATAGGCTGTGAAGCTCCTTCCGGTGCGGTCCACTTTGAAAGCCAGACAGGCTGCTGTGAACTTCAGTCAAGCCGTCAGCTGAATCCAGCAGACTGGAAGAATTGGTGCGATATGTTTGAAGTTGCCAGCCTGAAACACTTTCTCGAACTCCACGCTTCTGTAGTGAACACCCTGGTCACTTCAAACCTTGTGGTAAGGCGCTGACCTCACCAGAGCTGGACTCCTGTCCAGCTCCCCGGGAGATTGAATAAAAGCTAGACTCCTGGGGAATTTCCTCTTCAGTGATGCATCTCAACAGATCTTCTTGGAGCCTGGTTGGTGCTCCCTTGATGTGTTGCTAACCTCCCCCAATGTAGCTGACACTCAATTTGCAGATCTACTGTGAAAAAAATGAGCACAAAAACAGGCATAAGAACTGTTCCGAATAGATGCCCCCAAAGACCTTGCAGATCTCTCAAAACCCTCAGAAATTGACCCAAGTTACTGAGTCAGATGCTCAGTGGTGCCAAATGTACCATGGTGATTTGACACCTGTTGAGATTGGGGGCATAAGACCCACACAAGGTAAGCCCCCAATTGTGCTGGAAGGACACAGGCGCCTACACAGCTGCCCTACTCTTGCAAGCAGACAAGGAGTCAACTGGGCCCATGTGGAAGTAGTAAGATTTTCAATGGACATCTGAAACCAGAAGCCCAATGTCCTGACTACGGTGCCCGGTGACAGCCACCAGTTTATGCACACTGTTTGTTTGCATGCAACCAATTAACTTGGTTCTGACATGTAGGAACCAGAATCTTTTGGGGCTTGAACCCCAAAGCTGCGTCTGCTGACATGATCCTCAAGGAACAGAAAGTCTAATCCGTGGGGCAGCCATGGCACATGACATAGTTGAATGTCAAGTGAAACTAGTGCAACGTACAATAGAGAACAGTTAACCTAGTAAAGGTCAGTGTGCTCCCTGGCCTGTTACCAAATTGTCGCCTTGGCAACTACCTCTCTGAGTTGAGGATGATCATTGCTGAGGTGACTTGATTTCATGTGGCCGACCTGCAGCGCGCCAGGTGGAATAGCCAGGGACGGAGGCTCCACAAGGGATCTGAGATCCAGAGCAGGGCAAACCTCCCACCGCTGAGTCGTTCAAGGGCCTACAGAGTTGGCCCCTTTTCTGAGGGAGAACTTAGTGC
Organism: Calotriton arnoldi; assembly: GCA_963921515.1. NCBI lineage: Eukaryota > Metazoa > Chordata > Amphibia > Caudata > Salamandridae > Calotriton > Calotriton arnoldi. The sequence goes on from CAWUFW010000444.1 coordinate 2,494,049, forward strand.
TAGCCTCAGAGAAAGAGGTGTCTGGTCTCCAGATTCTCCTACTTCAAGTACCTGTGTGCATCAGGAGTTTTAAATTAGGCAGAGTTCTGCAGGATCAATCTGATTGTCCAACCCAACTGGATGTGCACACAGATTTCCAGGCACAGCATTAAAATGAAATGGCAAGTACTATGGGTTTTGGGGATGATGGGTCCTGTACAGTGAGCCCCCAATTCCTGACGATGCTACTGGAGTTTCTTGATGCAACGTGCCTGGAATGTGCATTTAGCTGGAGATCTAGAGGTGAAGAAGACAAATTTAATTCTACCTTCTCATTTTTTTTACCTAGCCGGGGTGTAAATACTAAGACATATTGCCAGGTCCTGCCCAACATGCCTGTTGTTTAGAAATAGTCGGGATGCCTAACAAAGGCCCCCAGATGCCGCTGCCACTGGTAGAGTTCTCTATGTGCAGGTGAGGATGGACATTGCCGGATCCCAGGACCTGCCTACAACCTCGGGATGACTTACTTATTGTGCTGGACCATTCCTTAAGGTACCCTGAGGCCTGGCCTCTCAGAAGTATGACTGCCCCATTGATATCCCAGACCATGGGTGGGGTGGTCCCCACGTACATTTCTTTAAGGAAGTAATTTCTGACCAGGATATCACCTTCACGCCCATGTATCTCAAGGCCGCTGGCTATGAACATGGCCTTTCCTACACATTTTCTGCTTTGTGCCAAATCCAGAGCAAAAGGTTGGGTGACCAATTCACGAAAAGGCTGAAAGACATGATTGATGCCAGGAAAATCCCCTTAAGAGAAAGTGGAACATCCTCTTCCAGTGCTTGCACTTCATCTACTGGCAGGTACCACGGAAAGGAGAAGGGTTCAGTACTTGTACAGGCTGAGAGGGAAACCTGATGTGCTCCACTCGATGATGCAGTGGACGTTCGGAAGATGATGGCCCAGCATCTGCTAAGGGCTCTACCTCCAGGCCAGCCAGTCACTGGTCAGGGAATATTGGCTGGGCATTATTATGGTCAGGGAATATTGATAAGAAGGCTTACCAGGCAAGTGGTTTTGGAGGACAAGATATAACCAATACACTATTTTGAAGTATATTTCTTACGTCAAATACCTGATTGATAGTGGAACCCTCCAGGGAACTGCATCCTATGTTCCACATTAACAGGCAGTAACCCTACTAATGCTGTGAAAATATGGTGGTGCTTCTTGTGACACCTGAACAGGATGAGGAGGACAAAGAGCCTCTCCTTGAACCGCTTCAGGCAGCAGAAAAACATCGGTGTAAGACTGGAGAACAGATGGACTACGTATAGATGGGCAATATTTTAAAAGTTCCTTTTGAAGTTAGGTGAATTGGCAGCCTTTTCACAGCGAGAAAGGATTCCCACAAAGAAAGTTTTTGTGCGATAGTTTTGTTGAAAAAACGTATTTACAAAACCGTCCTCAAGCTCAATTTGTATTTTTACTGTAAATCTACCTGTAATGAAAGTCTCCTCCTGCTATTGTTTTTTAGCCCTGCAGACTTCGTAAAGTTTAAAAATATACAAAACAAAGTTTTTTTTTAATGTTCACAAAGTTTCAGAGGCAAAAGATTTGCAACTTTTTGTGTATTAAAGGCATTGAAACTGTAGACATTCTACCTGCCAAATCCAAGACCTGTTGGAGGTCAGAATACATCCTGGAATACAGCAATATGCGGGTGGCCAAGATGTCAACACTAAGGAGTCAGTAGGCACTCCCAAAAGCCATTGTGTGATCGCATGCTACAGTAATTCATAAATGAAGGTTGCCACACTCTAGCAAACCCATCTTTTTGCCGTATTCCGCTTATTTGCTATGGATATCAGATTTGTGACCTCTGAAGTAGTCAGGGCTTAAAAATCATCTGCAAGCTACATGTGCTCTGCAATACAAAAGAAAACATTTTGGGGCAGATTTACAAGCCCCTTGCGCAGCCACTGCGTCACTTTTTTTGACGCAACGGCGGCACAAACAATGCGGCCAATTTACAACGTGACGCATCTAGGGAGATGCGTCACGTTGTAAAGCCCTGCGTCACATTATACCTGATGCAGGTATAATGTATGCAGGGTGGGTGCTCCCACGCAAAAAGCCACGTAGAACTGACGCAGTGAAATTTACAGCATTTCACTGCGTCACTCTACACCTTCACTGCGTCAAAATCCCTACGCCTGTTCAGACCAGGCATAAGGAATGACGCAAGGCTTTTTAAATGGGACTCACCTATCTGTTGTGGCGCAGTGCTGGAGTTGTGCCACTTTCATGAGCAACTCCAGCAATGCGTCACTTTTGGGTCAACAGATGCGTCAGAATTTCTGACGGATCTGTCAATCCTTGCATCATGGTGCGCCGTATTGTAAATACGGCGCATCAATGGTGGCACAAGGGTTTCGTATAGAGGTGCAGGAAAATTGACGCATCTGTACAGATGCGTAAGTTTCTTGTAAATCTGCCCCTTTGTTTTTAAGTTGCCATATACGTCACTTTGATAAGTGAGCTGTAATTGTGCATAAACAATTGCATAGCTGCTCACAGTTTGAAGCTGAGATGCACGATTTAACGAGAACATTTCTTCCCTGCATTTATGAAAGAGAACATGTGCTTAAAGGGACTTACATGTGAAAAAGGCCATATGGTCTTACGTCTAAATGAAAGTGCTTTTAATAAAGTGCTACAAACTTCAAATTCTCACCTTTTAGGTAAATAATAATGAGTAAATCAATGGAAACACGAGATTTGATTATCTAGGCTCCTTGTGTATGTTTTATAAGATGGTCTGGTGCCTGCCTGAAGTTTGACAATAGGGTTAGCAAACGGCTAATAACATATATGTGGCTTTAACCCCAGGGGCGCACTGGGACAGAAAATAAACCATCCACCAAAATAAAAGCGGCCTCCATTAGCGAATCAGATAGATAAAAAATGGGCCCATATTTGCAATTCAGGGCAGTTTTAAACTTGCAAAGACATGCTGTATAGTTGTTTTGTAAGTATGGAAGACTGCATGCATTTGTTCCAGACCATAAAACAGGCCCACAAACCACTAAGAAACCGTCCACACACTCACCTGTCAGAGCAGCACTTTGGGCATCGCCAGATTGGCCTATAGGCCAGCCCGACACTGGCCACCCCCATGTCACTCACACATATTCTTCCCAATTCATGCCAAATCTCCGATGGGTCTACAATAGCCAAATGTCTGGTAGACCAGCTGGGGTAGGGAGGGGGTGGAGGGAAGGAGGGAGTGAGAGGGAGAGAGAGAGAGAGAGAGATTTTTCTGAAAATAAACATATTTCTCCTTGTTGCGCCTCTGGTAGGGAGGCGTACAATTTTGACGCATTCCCAGGTCTACCGATGTTAGTAAATCTGGAAACGAGTCAGAATCCATGGGTAGATGTGTGGAAACACCCATGCTCCACCCATGGCATGCCTTCCTGCCGCAGAGTAACGCAAGGCAAGCCAATCAGGGCCACGCAAGGTGGCCTTGCGTGGGTTGATCAATCTCATTTAGGTTTTGCGTCGCCTTTGCATCCTTTTGCGTGGCGCAAGGGCGACGGAAAACCTTGATAAATATGTCCTTCAACCTGCAAGAATCTTAGTTTGATTTGCAGAGAGGTTGTCGTCATGCTGGTTTACCTTTTAAAACCTCGCCATGACAGATGACTTGCCTGGAATGAAAGAGGAGAAGACTTGCCAGTTGCCATTGCCCTTTCTGCCCCTAGAAGGCGGTGAAGAGGGTTATGTTTCCAGTGCTATCTTGATTCTGGGACTGCAAAGCTGCTCCAAGTGCTCAGAAGGGCAGCCTCTTGCTGGCCCATAAGAGCAAAGGGTTTTGGGCTCGGCCCACTGGAGCTGCTGGCCTGAAGCTGGAGACTAGAGACCATCGCAGAATAAGCAGGACGTGGACCTCTTGGAGGAGCACATTAGACCAGCTGCAACTGGTATTTCTTCAGTCTGCTCATGTAAAACCTCTACCTGCAGGTTAGGGAGTTGGAGCAGCTGCATAGAAACCCAGGCAAAGGTTGTAATTGAACATTTTGCTGTGGAGCTGAACTGGAATTTCTTGGAGACCCCCTCAACTGTAAACTGGTGTCTGAGGAAGCAGCCCTGAAGATACATTTTTTAACCACGTACTTTCTGCTGTAAGTGGGCAGGATCCTTTGTTAATGGATACAAACCTTCCTGGAACCCTCTCTCTCCTTAACAAGTTCCCTTGGTCACATTGCTTTCTTCAGTGCCATAATCGCAAAATCAGCTGCACTGCTGATCCCCAGTGGGCATTTTGATTGCCAAAGTTAGTGACTGCCTCATTTGAATTTGTCTTTCTACTTTTCCCCAGTTGACCTTTTCCCAAGAAACAGTGCATTTGTCTTTGCTGTACCATTTTATCTCTACATTACATCTCATTCTCTTTTTTGGCATTTTGCTTATTAAAACCTCTATCTTTTTAACTAACTAAAGGGCTTATTCACAAGCCCTTTGTGCCGCCGGTATTTCACTTTTTCCCATATTAAGGGGCTTATTGACAAGCACCTTGAGCTGCTGGTGCGTGACTTTTTCCCATAGTAAAAGTGACGTACCGGCGGCGCAAGGGGCTTGTAAATAAGCCCCTAAAAGTGACGCACCGGCGGCTCAAGGGGCTTGTAAATAAGCCCCTAAAAGTGACGTACCGGCGGCGCAAGGGGCTTGTAAATAAGCCCCTAAAAGTGACGCACCGGCGGCGCAAGGGGCTTGTAAATAAGCCACTAAAAGTGACGCACCGGCGGCGCAAGGGGCTTGTAAATAGGCCCCTAAAAGTGACGCACCGGCGGCGCAAGGGGCTTGTAAATAAGCCCTAAAAGTGACGCACCGGCGGCGTAAGGGGCTTGTAAATAAGCCCCTAAAAGTGACGCACCGGCGGCGCAAGGGGCTTGTAAATAAGCCCCTAAAAGTGACGCACCGGCGGCGCAAGGGGCTTGTAAATAAGCCCCTAAAAGTGACGCACCGGCGGCACAAGGGGCTTGTAAATAAGCCCCTAAGTTTGCCCATTTTATGCTCTACTAGTGGTCGATTGTCCCAAATGCAGTCCACAGAACTTCCTGTGGGAAGGCTTATCGCCTGGTTCAGCTCAGAGAAAGCATTTTTCCTAACTGAATCCAGAATGTAAAGGCTTTGTTGGCGTCCAGTCTCACCATGACTTTCATCTCTTTCTTCTTAGCAGGACTCTTGTTTCCTGTGAGGTGGGAAGGGTCGCCTTTTGCCTCCTACCAAGGGCGTCTGAGCCACTGTTAAGGTTTTGTATGCAGCTCCCTGTTTGTGTCGACCACTTGTATTTTCCTTTTGTTTGTCTTATTGTAAGCCCAGCAAATTATTTTATAAAAAACAGATCATCGTTGTTTTCTTTTAAAAAACAGAACTGTTTAAGAAAGCCCCCCATTCAGTGGCTTTCCATTCGACATACCTCCCAATTGTTACTACTTCCAGACCATCATTCTTAGCTACCACTGTGAAGGCGCTCTGAAGCACCCTATGACAGTATGCATCTATGTGTTATTTGTTACTGTTCACCTAGCCAATAGATTAGGGTTCTCCAAAGTCGGTCCTGGAGGGCCGGATCCATGCCAGATTTTTAAGATAACTACATTTATCTAAATTGGGATATGCTAAAAAACTGTTTTGGATCCGGCCCTTCAGGACCGACTTTGGAGAGCCCTGCATTAGATGACGGAGTGCTGTACAGGGTTAAAAGCAAGGGCACATTCAATGAGCGATTGGGGCGGTAGATGCTTTCTAGGAGCAGAAGTATTCTTTTGCATGCATTGGGATCTAGGGTTCTTTAAAGAGGTACGTCTTCAACTCTTCTAAATTGAAGCAGGTTTGGTAGATGGATGCAGGGATATTATTCCAGATCCTTGGTGCATAGACAGAAAAGGCCTGTAACTATGCTTTTTGTCTTTTTTAGACATGTTTGTCTTCAGCCTGATGGTTTCCTGGCTGTGGTCGTGCCAAGAGCTATCAGAGTTGGTTAGCTTGTCAGCCAGATAGACGGGGTGCTGGTTGTGATTAAGATGCAGGTGATTTTAAAGATGGTGCAGGGTGGCAAGGGGAGCCAGTAGAGTTCCATCAGGATGGAATTTAGGTCTACATACTAAACCTTAAAACATTTGTTATGTTTTATCTGTGATTTGGTGCCATAGAAATATACTCACTCACTCATTCACTCACAAAGAACCACTGGAAAGGTGAGATGAAGTTAATAAAAGAGTGGCCGATTAAGTGCTGATTCCTGAACCTCACCAGATAGTGGCAGGAAAAATGAGCAAAATGCTCATGTCAGGATTTTCAGATAGGCATTCAATGAAATGAAATTAAATTTGTACTTGTAAAGCGCACTTATACCCCCAAAGGGGTGTCCTGGCGCTGTACGCATACCGCTGTGGAACCCTTCCTGGCTTTTCCCTGTGAAATGTCCACTCCTGGGCACCCCCAGGGTGAAGCCAGGCATCCCAGCGCTGTTGGGGCCGTTGTGGAGATTAAGCAAGCTATTGCCCAGAGTTGCAGAGTGGGACCCATGATTAGAATAGGCACCGAGGCGAGAATTATCAGGTCCGAGGAAATTGAGCCCAAGACCCGCCGAGGCGGGAATTGAACCCTGGTCCCGGGCCAGATCTCTGCATCAGGGTCTGCCGCTCTAACCATTGAGCCACACTTCTCCCTGTAGGTACTGCGCTGCGTGCCTGTCAGATTTCAGAATCTGGGCCCAGTGCTGCTTTCCAGATAGGGGCAGTGGTTGCAGGAACAAGATGTATGAATAGTTACATGTGTGCTGTGCTTGTGTTATGTGTTGTTACAAACAGAAAGCGGTACCCATGATGACAAGTTGCGGCATGGAGAACATTTCAGAGCTTTGTTCCCTGTTGGGAGTGCTTCTCTAACATGCATGGAGCTATGTCAATGGCCCGTTTACTAACAATAACAGCTTTACAAACTGCTCCAATGTGTGGTGATCGTCACTCTCAGAATTTCCAACTTTTTCTGCAGTGAGAAGTTGAAAAACAGGGACGGGGTTTCTGGGAAATATTATATGGATTTGAAAGTCCATAAAAAGACGATTGAGGCTGAAAGGTATCCATGAGTGTGATAATAGTTTATTTTTTATTTTACAAAAAGTAAGTAGCCAAAGAGTCCCGGATAAAGTCCAACACATTATGGTGCCAAGTACTAGAACAAGTAGACCGTGTATGTCATATTAATTGCGTTGTGTGAAGCTAATCCTGAGCAAATGTATAACACTGGAAATATGTCATATGTAACCTTTTTAGGAAGATGTAATGTGTGGGTAGCATCATTCATGAGTTTGTGAACTCCTTTGGAAACAACTAATTTGAAATCACTGAAGCTACAACTACAGAGATTAAGAAAGATTAGTAAGAGCTCGAAGTTTAAGAAGCCTACACCTGCCTGGCCCAGATTCTCAAAGGTTTAGCATCGGGCTAGCGTTACTTTTGTAAAGCTAAACTGATTCTAAACATTTTTTGGGGATTCACAAACCAACGCAAATTGGTATTTGCGTTGGTTTGTATGGAAAAGTAACCCAAAGCAGCGCAAAAAGCTGCTTTGCATTTCTTTGTGTCAATGGGGCGTTACATAAATGGTGCATGGGCGTTCCTGTGCTACCACCCACGCTATTTTACGCTAAACCTCATTCTCAAACATCAGTAGAAAGGGTTTAGCACCAAAAATTAACGCAGCTGAAAAGCAGGCGTTAAACTGAGAAATGTTTTCGTTTCTCCGTGCTTTTCTGACTTTGCATGTGGTACACTGTGCAGCACACATACAAAGTAGGAAAAGCATTTTCACTTGTCTAAGCATAGTATTTTGTACAGGAAGGATAGCCTTACTGTACAAAACCTATCCTAGACTCACGCACACACCCTAGCACCCTAGCACTTGGTGCTAAGGTGTGTGCGTGGCACTCGGTAGCTGAAATCCGCGGTGACGTTAGGGAGACGGAAGGAGAGTGCCATATCTCTGTGAATGTGATGCTCTCCTGTGATCTCCCTGTAGGTACTGCGCTGCGTGCCTGTCAGATTTCAGAATCTGGGCCCAGTGCTGCTTTCCAGATAGGGGCAGTGGTTGCAGGAACAAGATGTATGACTAGTTACATGTGTGCTGTGCTTGTGGTATGTGTTGTTACAAACAGAAAGCGGTACCCATGATGACAAGTTGCGGGAGTGAGGAACATTTTGAAGTCCTGAAAATGCCTGCACACGGTTCTGAGGTAGCTTAGCTTCATTTTTATGTACGTGTGTCATTCATGAGTGGGCTAGTGGAACAACATTAGCCACTGTCAAATAGTCCCTAGGGTTTAAATATTCACTTCCTGGGAAAGGTGGACGACTGCCCTACAGAGGGATTTGAGACCACATTAAGATCTGCCACTTTATTACCAGCTTGATTGTTAAGCATAGTGGGCACAGCTGGGTCCAGTGCTTAATTTGAGCCAGTGGTTTCTGGTGCTCGGCATCGGCAGTTAAATGTCAGCTCCGGCTCTTAAAATAGTCTGCCACATGGTGGCCCTGTCTGCCGAATTAGGGATGAGCACAACAACATTAATTGAATATACATTAACAATGACTAATGACTGCCACTCAGGCCATTCTTATAGCTTTGGGGGCCTGTAAAAGTATGAATTGTCACACGTGTTAGTTTGTGATGGTCAGTAGTTGAGTTGTTACTGTCATTGGCAGCGCTGGCAGGGGCAATGGGTGGTACAGCCTGCAGTAGCCTCCTGACAAGAGCCCTGTCACTTTTTTTTTTTTTTTTTTTTACAAATTACGCACTGGCTGGGTCTGGTTATTAAACCCCACACGCGCCACTGATTTATGTGCACTGAAATACTCCAAACAAGTTCTATCATTCATGCACATCCATTAGTGGTGGCCTGGGCTAGCAGCTGCTACTCCTGGATTGCCTCGTGGTACCCGAGTAAGGCCCTTGTAACACCGGAGGTCAGAGGCCATGCACACAGCGGTAAGGGAAGTAAACAGGCCTTTGGGAGCTCTATTGTTTGTATTGCCTGCTGCTTGCCCTTCTGTTAGCCTTTGAGGCAGCAAATTGGAGGCTTTGGAAGGACTATAGGCGGGACAACGTGTCCATCGTGGGTTGTCATTAGGTGAAGCCCATGTGATGTCACACTACCTCTAATGTTTTTGTTGTTGCAGGTTTATATAGCGCGAACTCGACCCGAAAGTATCAGAGCGCTTTACATGAGCACCAGTTACTTTACATAAGGACACATTCATTTTTAGGCACGGCTAGAATCACAGGACGCTTGAGCGTCCCTCCAGACTCGAACCTGGTTCCTCAGCTTCATAGTTGGCCGCTCTAGCCGTTAAGGCACACCTTGAGTAGACGGTCTGGGCTAAAAAATAAGCAAAAAGAAACCAAGGTTATTCACAAAATGTCTTGCTTTGAGACCTAGTGGTCGGAGAGGGGTGCAGTCGGCGCCTCTTAACTCTTCCCCGGCGCACAGAAGATGTATTCGTCAGACAGGTCCGCCCCCATGAAAGGTGTATGTTTAAGTGGTCCCCACTTTATTATCGTAAAACTATGCTCACCAAAGTGATTTAAATTTGTACTTTGCCAGCGAGCGAAGCTCCTGCAGCAGCCACCGCCGCAACCCGGTAAACTTTCCAAATATAAAGTCTAATGTAGCAGAACACCATTTCACGGTCGCGCAATCTGAATTTCCTTTCCCATCACTTCTGATTATCATTTCTTTCCGCACAACAGAGATGCCCTCCTTCATAATCTTCTCTCTCACTTTCATCGTGATTCATAAAGGCACCTGGCAAATCAGGATTTGTGACGTCACGGCTGCATGGCGCGGAAAGGACTGGGACGCCATGGCTGTCTGGAGCCTGCATGCTGTGGGCGCTCGGCAGTGGCCCCAGGACAGCAAGGCTATTACAGAAATGAACTGGTCTATAATTTAACACAGGATAATAGGGTTGTGAGAGCCAGTACTGATTGGGCATTACTTGGAAGTTGGTAAGATGGTTGTTATGATTTAAAATGTCATAGTTCTAGAGTGTTAGGCGTCGAGAGTTCCGTGAGAGTCAGTTGGCTCCTGGCTCTCAAGGAGGATCGACGCCAAGGGGTGTGCTGTATTAAGAAGCTGTGTTTAAACCAGATTTTGGCATTGGTGTTGTTACTACGTTGATACTACAATTTGGCGACGAGTGGCCTCTAAGCGACAGTAGCACACAACCTGGGTGGTCCCGCACTTGTGACTTAGACACGGTTGAGCGGTGAGCCCATTGTCGCACCACAGTAAGAAGATACCGTGAAGGAAATCTCCGGGCGTATGGTACTGCCATTTTGTCAATATTGAGTGCTGTGGCGAGAACCTACTGTTCGTGGTTGAGGTCTTGCGCTTGGAAGGGCTGCGCTTTGGTTCCTGTCATCCCGACGAGCGTTTCGTGGCTCGAGCCTCGACCCAGCCCACGCTTCAGGGAGGCACGGTGCAGACGTATAGAGTTTATCCTGCGTTGGCGGAATGTACAAGCTGACTGTCTATTTAGAATGTCTATGAGTAAGGAATGTGTGAATGGTACCACCATAAGGGAGAATATTTTGGGGGGAAGTTTTATATAGCGCGAACTCAACCCGAAGGTATCAGAGTGGTTTACATGAGCACCAGTTGTGTTACAGATGGACCCATTTATGTTGTTAGGCATGGGGTGATTAAGTAATTTGCCCAGAATCACAGGATGTTGAGCGTCCCTGCCAAGGCTCGAACCCAGTTCCTCAGCTCCTAGGTCGACCACTCTAGCCGTTAGGCCACATCCTGTGGCTTTAGAATGAAGGAAGTGACCCAAATAGGGTCACCCGGGTCACTCACGACCACCTTTCCGCCTTCCCAATAAATGAAGAGTCGGTCAGACAGTAGAGAATACAAACCAATTAGTTTATTGTAAAATACGCTGCAACGGAGCCCAGTCTGACCAGTCTCCTTAGATGACTGCCGAGTGGTCTGACTCCCGTCCACACGGTAACACAAAATATACATTTCCAACACCTCTAGAGTCCCGCCCAAACTGGAATTTTCCAGCTCAGGCCATGGTGAACAAAGAAGGCACACAAAGATGGGCTGTGGCACAGGCTGGAAACATGCTGTCTCGACCCCAAGGCCACTCGACTGGTGTCTACCATTATAAGATGTGGGAACGAGTCTAACGTACAGCGAAGGTATGCAACAATAGATAGTACATTCATTAGTGCAGCGAAGCTTCAACCTTGAGAAGTACAAACTGGAGGGGCAGGGGCGGCCTCTGCTGAGGCAGGCATCGTGAGACAGAAGCTTGATCTTGGATACAGAACAAGATGGCGTCAATAAAGATGGCGCCATGAATGCTAACTTAACACAGAATAGAGTTCGAACACAGCAAAGGGAGCATTTCAGTTCAAGGTATCACGAAAATAACATTTCAAATCAAACAAGTACAGGATGTCGTGCATTATGGAGTAGGAGCATTTACCATGCAGGAGTGAGAGGAGGAGGTGAAAAATTATATGGTGTTGATGGATGTTATGAAGATGATACGTAATGGTGCGACAAGGGAGAGCATGAGTCCCATATCAGCAAGACCATATTTCAAAATTCTTGCTGAACTCACTGTGCATGGTCAAAATGTCATCATGAGAGGTGATCAGTTTTTACCTCCGTAGGGTTTGAGATCAAGACTAATCTTGTTGTCTCACGTGGGTCATTTAGGACAAAGCTTAACTAAGAAAAGACTTAACAAAGAATTTTGCTGGCTTGGGTTAGATGAACAGGTCAATGTGTGGGTAGAAAAATGTGTGGTATGCAAAGAAAGCAAAAAACAATTGAGAGTAGGAAGCACATTTTCCGAGGGACATATTGAGGATCCAGGTAGGCCGTGGCACATAGTATGCTTGGACTTTATAGGTCTCATGTCAGAAGAGATGGGATTTGCTTTAGTGATGGTTGGTGTGAATTCCATGTGGTTGATTGTAAGCTTTATGAGAGAAGTCACCACTACAGCAACTGTAAAGGAATTGGGAGACATTTTTGCTGAGGAAGGTGCACCAGTTTTGCTCATCACGGACAATGGCACACAGCTAATGTCGTCTGAAATGGTTCAGTTTCTTGATCATTGGGGAATAAAACATTCACACACTTCCCTCTATAATCCCCAAGGTAATGGCAAGGCTGAAAGGGCTAAAAGATTGATTAAAGGGACCTTTCAGATCGTATTGGCCAGTCATTGTGATGTGAGAAGAATGCTTTCAGATATCGTGTGGGCATATTGCGCAACCATCCACAGTGTCATGGAAAAATGTCCATTTCAAGAAACGCGGGGATGGACACCAGGTACCAGATCATTACCAGTGTGGTTGAGAGTTTGGGTGAGATCATGTGACAAGAGTACATGGGAAAAAGATTGGAGGACAATTACCAAGACAGAGAGATGATTGGGTCAAGATCAAAACAGGACATTTATAGGGTGGTCTTTCCAAATTCAAAGGTCCTTTGCGTGTGGAGAGAGTTAGTAAATTCTTTGTAGTGGTGGGAGGTGGTGAAAGGTGGTATTTGAGCAATATTGCCCTTTATCAAAAAGGTGGAGAGTGAACAAGGGAAGAGGATGGAGAAAAGAAAGATGGATGCTCAGGAGCTCTGCTTATGAGAGAGATGATGAGATAAATAATAAAGAAGTTGAGAAATCCAATATTGAGAATTTGAGATATAACTATAATGCTCCCAGTGTCATCAGGGAATGTAGAATTTGCAGGCCACCTTCTTATCTTAAAGAATATATAAGATGATCTTATTATTGTCATGCATATGGTAATACAGTTTGTGTTTTGTCTTGTTCCATTGTTATTGCATTTAAGCTTATCATAATGCCTATTTTTGTTCTTTAGTTATCATATTTCTGTGGAGTTACTTTATTTTATGTTGATATTATGATTTGGTGAAGGGAAGGAGATATGTTATGATGTAAAATGTCATTGTCCTAGAGTGTTTGGCATCTAGAGTTCTGTGACAGTCAATTGGCTCCTGGCTCTCAGGCAGGATCAACGTCAGGTTGTGTGCTGAATAAAGAAGTCGTGTTCAAACCAGATTTTGGCGTTGGTGTTGTTACTACAGTGCTACTACAATGGTCCATCTGTGCTTAGGATGGGTGGACTAAATTTCATCTTCCTTGCAGGAACCACCCATGATATGGTCGTTTTAGGTCTGGCTGGACACAGGCCTGGGCTGGGAATCAAAAGCTGCCCTGGCAAATTTTGTCAGACCAGTCATCATACTGTACATAGCGAGCAAGTGCAGTGGGTGAGCCTGACCACTGTAATACGGGTTTGAGAGGGTTCCCCCACCCGAGAATTTTTTTAAAATTGCAAATATGGTGCCTTTTGCAACACATTTGTCATTAAAGAACCCTGTCCAATCATTGACTGAATGTATTGAGTTTGGAGACATGGCTCAATGAATAAATTAATAGTTGTATGGGTGAGAAGTGAATGGAAGAATTAATTCAAGAATGGATGACAACTGATAAATACTTTTAGCTATGTGGAGCAATTGTCTAGGTGCACTGGCGAAGGGTGGGTACTCTGGTATTCGTTTTAGCATCTGCATTAAAACATCACCCTCCTCAAACACTATCACCACCAATCAATGTGCAACATGCATAGCCTGGATGCATTTAACAAAATGCGCTGATTTAGCGCTTCAAAGAATTAAACACATACCATTAAGCTTTGATTTACAATCAGAGAGAGAGAGATAACCACATCGTTTCTGAATTGGACAACGTGAACTCAGGAACCCTTGCATCATTCCCAGCTTTGACTTGACCACATTGTGTGATCCTAGGCATATACCTTTTTTCACAATGCCTCATTTGATTTGATTTTGGATTTGTATAGCGCTCGAATGCCCGGAGGCGTCTTGGCGCTGCTGCAGACAGGTGTGGTGCTACATGAAAAGTAGTTGCTACTGGTTAACGGCGTGTGAAAAGCCAGGTTTTAACTTGCTTCTGAAAGCTCAGGAAGTCAGAACATTTCCTAATTGGCTGGGGTAGGGCAATCCAGAGCATGGCTGCCTTTAGTAGAAAGCTCCTGCCACCCAAGACGGTAAGCTTAGCTCTGGGGGGGGATAGGAACATTGCATCAGAGGATCTGAGCTTTCTGCCTGGGGAATACCAGGCCAACTTTTCGCAAAAATAGCTTGGCCCTGAGTTGTACAGTGCTTTGAAGGTTATGCATAGTGTCTTAAACTCTAGACGTTTTGCTATGGGTAGCCAATGCAAATTGACCAGTGTTTGGAATGCTGATTTATGTTTGGGAATTCCAGCAAGAAGTCGAGCTGCCGCATTTTGTAATGTTTGTAGTTTTTGTAACAACTTTTTCGGGATACCAATAAAGAGAGTATTTCCATAGTCCAACTTGGTCAGGATCAGGGAGGTAACAACTGTTTTTCGAAGTTCGTTCGGGATGAATGGACACATTTTCTTTATTAGTTTTAGTGTATGAAATACCGAAGAAGAGAGTGCTTTTACTTTTTTTCTTTTTTTTCTATCCTCCCAGTTCTCCGTCCAGCGGAGTCCCCTTAGTATGGAATCTCCACTTATCCATATTGCTACCGGCTCTAACATCAATACAAATATTAGTGGAGACAAGGGGCAGCCCTGTCTCGTTCCCCTGCACAGTGGGAACCATCGCAAGGTTCTCCCATTGACCACTACCTTAGCCCTAGGCTTTTCATCAAGTAGCTTTATCCAAGACAAAAACCGCGGGCCGAACCCCATGCGGCTCAAGACCGCGAACATGTATGGCCATTCAATGGTGTCAAAAGCCAACCTTGCATCGAGGGAAAGGATTGCTGCATCTTCCTGGACTCTATGGGCCCTCCCCAAAACTCCATGGAGGAGTCTGAGATTTAATGCAGTGGAGCGACCGGGCATAAAGCCCGACTGATCTGGGTGGACCAGGGTTGACAACAGTGGCAACAGCCTCATGGCTAATAACTTGGCCAAGATCTTAACCTCCGCATTAAGGAGCAAATTTGGTCGATATGAGGAGCAATTCTCTCTCTGTTTTCCTACTTTATGAATTACCAACACCGTTCCCAGCCTTTAGCCCGTAGGAAGGCAACCCTTTGTTCTACTCTCCTCAAGCATAGATAGAAGGTGTGGCATCGTTTTGGAAGCCGTGAGCTTATAGAGTTCTATCGGAATTCCATTTGGAACCCCCGCCTTACCCGAGCTGAGGGCACTGAGTGCTTGTGTCACCTCTTCCTCTGTGATGTCAGCCTCTAGAAGTTGTTTTCCTCTGCCGGGGCTACCGGGAGAGAAATATCTACTAAGAATTCTAAGGCCTCTTGAGTCGTTGCCTTCGAACCTGAAGTATAGATCTTTGAGTAGTAGTCTGCGAAAGCCTCTGCAATCTCCTGCGGGTCTTGCAGAACTTCCCCCGTATCTAGTGTAATTTGCGGCACCCACCGGTTTGCGCGCTCCCTCTGGTCAAGCCACGCCAATAGCTTTCCAGTTTTGTCTCTCACTTTATAGATGCGGTGTTGCGTCGCAGTGATATTGTTTCTGGACTCCTCCGTTACCCAGTCTGAGTAGTCCTGCTGTTTTATTGCCAATCTGTGCTGTAAGTTATCCTCTCCACGTTTAGTATTTGGCGTTCAAGGTCTAGGATCTCTTGTTCGATTTCTGCCACCTTCGCTCTCTTCTCTCGTCTATGTCCCGCTATCAACGATAAGGCCTGCCCCCGAACCACTATCTTATATGCTTCCCAAAGTATCTGGGCTGATTCAACTGAGTGGACGTTTTCTTGGAAGTAGTATTTGGTGGCTGCCGTAATCCCCTTTCTAATTGCAGGTATTTTCAGATACCATGGGTTAACTGGAATTGTGCCCCTATCGCGTGTGGTGCCACTTCTATATTTCATCCAAAGAGGGGAGTGATCTGAAATTCCCCGCGCCATGTGTGTTACGTCAGTAAAGTGTGCGAGATGCGAAGCTGAGTTGATCAAGTAATTGATGCGTGATCGGCTCCCATGAGCCCCAGAATAGAAAGTATATTCCCACGTGTTCGGATTCAGCGTTCTCCAAACATCAAGGAGGCCCATAGCCTCAATGAACCTCGCCAACCGTATTAGCTTGGATGTTGGGACCTTTGCGGGCCAACGGTCCAAGCCTTCACATCCCGTCATATAAACCCCCCCCCCCCTTCCCTCCCCATGAAGAGTCTACCGGTGGGAAGCGTCAACATCAAGGCCCCTAGATCTTCCAATGTTGAATCTTTCAACGTTGGGGGGACATATACTGAGAGTATGTTAACCACCTCTCCCGCCCATGATCTGGATAACACTGCATGTCTCCCTAATCTGTCAGTCCAAGTCTTGTCAATTATCAAAGGGAGGTTCTTTTTCAAAAGGATTCCTGTACCCCTGGATCCCGATGTATAACGTGCGTGTACCTTCATTTCATATCCCCCCCGATTGAGTGCTCAACAGTTGTTCCCCATTAGATGAGTCTCTTGCAATAGCACCACATCAGGGGAGTGCCTCTTAATGTACTGCAAGACTATCCCACGTTTTATCTTATTGCCCAATCCGTTCACATTCCACGTCATCACTTTCAATTCCACTGGTGCCTGTCCTGCCATCTCTTTGTTTCGTAGTATTATTATTATGGAGCTACGTTGTGTCCCCGTTGGAATTGTGCGCTCACCGATCTCCCTGAATATATGTATTCCTGGTGCTATATTTAAATCTTGCACATTTGCATGTTCTGCTCGCCCTACCCACTGTGTGAAAAACAATAGCCAACACGCTATAACATATGAAATTCTTCCTCTCCCTTCCTCCCTTTGGCCCCCCCACCCTGCATCCCGGCTAGACGGAATCCCAATTGCCCCCCCAACTCAGCAGAGAGCCTGTCGACCCCCCCCCACCCTTTAACTAACATCAGGAACCACAACCTTTCCCCCTCCCACTTCCTCCCATTTATTGTCCAATTATTCCACCTGGACTAATGCAAATGTCCTGCAACCAGAGCGGTTAGTCTTACCCCCATTGGACTCGTCTGCTCCCGAGCTCATGTTCAGTTCTGTCAGATTGCACTGGCTTTCAAAAGTCTCCAGGGCCTGGTATCTACATTATCTTTGGTTCTGTTCGATCTTGACATCGTTCACCCTTCCAATCCTTACAAGTGTCTGTATGTCCCGTCTCATTCTGTTCCAGGTCTTTCTTCCGCTTGCGGGTCCTCCTCGTGTTGTTCTTCTGTCCCCTTCGCTTTTCTTCTGTGCCTTCCTCGTTGCCACTTTGCACCGGGGCCTTCCACTGTTCTCCAGCCCTCCAACCATTCCCAAGCTGTCTCCGGCATGTCGAAAAACCAAGCCCTTCCTTCCGCCTCCACCTGCAGCCTCGCCGGGAAAAGCATGGAATATTTTATTCCTTTTTCTCTGAGTGCCTTTTTTGCAGCCCTAAAGTTCCGCCTGAGCGCTTGGGTTTTGAGAGTGAAGTCTGGGAAAAAGCTAATCTGGGTGCTGTCTAGTAACACTGGTGAGGCTATGCGAGCTTGCTGGAGGATAGCATCCCGGTCCCTGTAATTAAAGAGACGTGCTATAATGGGTCGGGGTGTTGCCCCAGGCCTGGGACGCCAACCCGGCACTCGATGGGCCCGCTCCACTGAGAAAAATTTTGAGAGCCCTCTTGGTTGGAGCCGTTGTGTTATCAAATCTTCTACAAACAGCCCCACTTCCTGCCCTTCTGCTCGTTCCAGTATCCCAAGAATACGAACGTTGCTGCGCCTTGACCTTCCTTCCTGATCTTCAATTCGGGCTTCCAAGGCAGTATGGAGTGCTTGTACTTCTTTAATTTGGGCCATTAGAGTTGCCGTGTCGTGGACTAAGGTTGTGGTGGTACTTTCTACCTCTTGGACCCTCGCCCCCATGTTGCGTAGATCTGCACGAATCAACAACACTTCTGTCGAAATTGTGTTGAGCCTGGTCTCCAATGCAGTTTGTACTCCTTGTATGGCGGCCATCAAGTCCTTTAGGGAGCATGAGGATCCCCCGGATAGCTTCTCCGATTCCAAGGCCGAACATTCCTGCAGGGGACCCTCGGCTTCCGCGCATTTCTTGTGCGCGAACTTGTCAAGTTTTGTTTGGTGTGAGACCTTCATGTTTCTTCCCCCAGTCATGGTCTCAGGTAGCTACATTTGGGTGGACTGCTCCATTTCTGCAACTGATGAGGGAGCTGCTGTCGCCAGCCAGGGGTCTTCAGCGCACCCTGCAGCCTGTCAGTTTATCCCTGTTGTTTTCCACACTGTCCCCCACCCTCAATGTGGCTCGTACACAGCTCTTTCTGTCCCCCTTTAATGTCTTCCCGGCCTCTTCGTGTCTCTAGCGCTTTGTGGTGCTTTGCGGGGGATTTACTTTATGCAATAGACTGCCCCTTTGCTCCCACACCCTCACTCCTGCACTATGTGGTGCTCGGGTTGCTTTCAGTCTCTACCCTGAGGGGAGCCTGTCACCGCTACGCCACCATACCGGATTACCTCGGAGGGGGCCTCTGCTCCAGTGCCTCTGCATCAGCTCCGTGTATGTGTGGCTTTCTGGCTGGAGCCCGCAGTTTTATGGCATCAATCTTTGCCATTATTGCTTATGCGCCACACCTCGGCCCCTTCTCTTTTGTCCTTGCGTCGGAATGATGCCTTTTCTTTTCTTGCGCTCCGATGGCCAAGTGGAACACTTCCAGCACCGCTGCAGCTCACCGACACTGTCGGATGTCCTGCCCTTTGTCACTTGGCGTCTAACTTCCGGCGCTGCCGCAGGCCCCCTCTGCTTTTTTCACCAACTCGAGACCAGGGCTCCACTCGGCTGCGTAGGCTGTACTCTCGATGTTCCGCCCGGCTCACTTAATTTTTAAATTCGTTGGCCCCTATTGCTGGATAGAGGCTCCGCTATTATTTCCTGCCGTTCGTCGCAGTTCTCGGACGGATTAGTGTTGGATTTCGGGGGGAACTAGGAGGTTGATAGCCGGAGCCACTTCACGGAGCGGCCATCTTCCTTCGCAGGCAAGCCATGCCCGAGAGTGCTTTTACTTGATGATCAAAGTGGAGCTTATCATCAAAGATAACTCCCAGGTTCCTTCCTTTCTGAACAGGCGTCGGTAGGGGTCCTATGTTCTGGGGCCACCAGATTGGCGACCAGAAAGATCTGTTGTTTCCGAAAAGTAGCGCCTCTGTTTTGCCGGAATTTAACTTTAGGCAATTTGATTTCATCCAATGATCAATTTGAGCCATACAGGAGCTGAATCGATGACCCACTTGTTCCTGTTCTTTGGAGATTTGCCTTCATCTTCACATAAGAGCACCTTTAAATACATCAGTTCAGGGTGTGCCCGCACATAAACAAAATATTGCAATGTTTCTTGACCACATATAGGGGACAAAAGACAACTGACCTCTCTCTTGATTCACTAATAACATCTTTGTCAGAGGAGTGGTGGAGGGGCATGAATGTTTGTAAGATAATGATTAGAATCATTTCTTACAATTGTCACTCAATGCAAAAGTATAATTTAATATACTAAACTGAAATGTGTTGCAATAGCCGCATCGGAAAGACATACACTGTTTTGAATTTTGAAGTGTGCTAATCATATATGCACTGGACTCTCTGAGTCAAGCATCAACTTCCCCCTGAAAGTCAGCGCTGCTTGGGGAGACAGGAGCCAAACAAATCCCAAAAAGAAATGGTCTTAAAGGGAGTATGCTTTTAATCATTTGTTTTGCACTGTTTGTTAGTAAAGCGCAGAAATGTGCAGGCAGGGAACTTAGCCCTCATGGCCCGCCAACAATAAAACTAGGCCTCGCCATCAGAAAAAATAGGCCACACCCTGCCACCCCACCAAGAAAACTCTCTCACCACATGGTAGTGGATGTTTGGTGTATCATGTGGCCTCCTTTGGTGTGCTGCCATTGGAATGCATAATCGACGATTTAACATTACAAAGGTACACTGACTCATCACACACTTTTTCTCATAGATGCATTGTATACATAGAGCAATCATTCTTTGGCTTGTTGTTTCATTGCAGAAGGCTTTCATGTAATAATTTAGTCAGGACTCAAAGCAAGCCAGATCTATTGGCTTTGCCAATGCTTGTTTATCAACAGGCAACGAGTGGAAGCTACACGCAGAGTTTTTTGAAGGTGCCAGACCACTTGCTTGTGAGTTGTGCTCTCGTTCACTAAAGTGGAATCCAGGATTTCTAGTCTTTTGAAGCGCATAACCAATAGTGACATACTGTTGGTTACCTACAACAAAGCCGTGGTGTGTACCAAAAGAGGGGCCTTTAAAGACAATGATCTGTTGACATCACAAACTTTGGCATTTTCAATGGTTGCTTCTTGGTAGAATGTGGAGTACGCATGTTTGAGGTCATCAGCATACATCCAATCAGACAGCTGGCATTATCAGTGCTGGAACCGCCATCTTGAATATATCTTGTTCCGGAAGTCGTTTAATCTCTCCGATATTTACAAACATGGTGCCAAACCCCCTTCGTATTTGTTCCACTGGCCCCTCTTGTTGTTATTGGGACAGGGACTTTCATTTAGAAAGGGAAACCTAAGGACTTCCTAGAAGCAATTGTTAGCAACACAAGCTTTTCAAACTTGACGAGAAAAGGAATCTCTCCCTCTCCTTGTTAAAGAACGGAGGAGAACCGTTAAAATATGCTTCCTTCCTCCAGGTTATTAAGGACACTGGGGCATATTAGCAAGACCCACGTTAAAATTATCGCCGTTTTAGCGGCAGGAAACTGCCGCTAAAACGGCGATAATGGGCTTGCTAATATGCGTTATAGAATTCCAATGAAGCCCAGGTTAGATGTGCAGGACATCTAACCTGGGCTTCTATTGGAATTCTATAACGCATATTAGCAAGCCCATTATCGCCGTTTTAGCGGCAGTTTCCTGCCGCTAAAACGGCGATAATTTTAACGTGGGTCTTGCTAATATGCCCCACTATTTCCAGTTTTGAACTTTTGTGTGATAGCCTAATGCATTCTGCACCTTGATGTCTCCATCGAGCTAATTAAACTAATGCCTGAAATCACTGATTTGCTGGTGAACAGTTCAGGACTGGAGACAGTGTCCTTATGACCTTGAACAAGGTCCCCCCTAGAACTGCATGAGTGTCAGTGTCTTGGCTGTGCAGGAATTGGCACAAGAAAATCTTCCAAACCACACCTAGGGTTTTTGTTACTTATGACGTTTACCCTAGTTGTCCTGTTCCTCACCCTTCTCCCACTCGAATGTTCTGTTTAATTATTTGTTGTTAAGTGCTTTGATGCTGATCTCTTTTGGCCTGGTAGTTGCAAATGAAATGAATAAATTAAGTAAGCGCTGTGCGGAGGATCTTGCAAAAGTGCGTCTTCTGTGGGTGTTTGCAGAGAGCTTGCAGATAGAGCATATGGGATTTCGTTCCATAGTCTTGGGGGCTAGGGAGACAAAAGCCTACTTCACAGTCTTGCTTTTTGGACCTTTAGTGCCAGTCTTGCTTTTACTCTGCAGGCTGCCCGGGGTCCACGAAGGAGACCCGCTAAGAGGGCGGCCACCTTAGTGCCACAGGAGGGCACAGGAGGCAGCCTTCCAGTGTTTGGGACCCTCAGTGGTCCAGGTGCCGCGTCACTTCCGGGGAGGGGGCAAGGTACATATACCTCTCCCCGCCCCCTGGGCGCCCTCTTGGCCCATTCCCCTGACGCCGTTTGGACGTGTGCCGAGTCACCAGGAGCTGTCCACGCAGTGAGTTTACGATCCTCCCCCCCCTCCCACCCCCTTTTTGGGGCTGGGGGTGAAGCCCGGCCATCGCCGAGGCTGTGGTCCGTTTGGGCAGCTCCCGGTGGGCACAGGCCAGCAGCCCTGGCTTAGGCCACTCGGCTATGCGTGTTGGGGGGCGGCCCTGGGCAGGAGGCGCCCCGTGGACGAGAGGGACGGGGTGTGCAGCCGGGCACTCGCTTCAGAGCAACGGGAGTGAACGAGCAATACCTCGCGTTGGGAGGGGAGGGGCGCAAGGGGCTCCGTACTCCGCCCTCACCTCCGGTAGCGTTGGCCAGCCAGGGCCTGTTACTCCTGTTTGCTAGGCAGAGAGCCGGTATAGGTATAGAGGATCCGAGCCGGCTACTCCCCGTGCCGGAAGGGTAATGTAATCACGGTGCTCAAGCACAGCGCACCAATATTTCCGGTGAGAGGATGGGATCCGACGGCTAAAACTGGGACGCGGGTGACGGAAAGCAGGGCTCTAGCTCCGGGGTCCCGTCCACATCCGGTGAGGCTGGGCAAACCAATTGTTTCCCAGTGCCGGGATACTAAAGTTAATACGGTGCTCGTGTTAATCGCACCAATACATCGGGGCAAAGAGGAGGTTGTCCGGCGGTGTGACTCCGGACTTTGAGCCACATACCAGGGTTCGCGCCTCGGATTCATGTCCACATCCGGTGAATAGGGGCGACTCAATTAATCTCCCCGTGGCTGCATGGGTAATGTAAATAGGGTGCTTAATGCATTTCCCAATGCCGGAATCGTCAACGTAATTAAGGGGCTCAACGAAATTGCACCAACACCTTAGGCCGGAGAGGATGTGGTCTGGTGCCAGAGACCAGGGTTCGAGCATCGGGTCACGTCCACATCCGGTGAGTCGGGGCGAATCACTGGAGCTCACCGTGCCTGAATGTGTATGTGCTCAGGGGGAGGGGCCTGCAGGGGAGAGAGGATGTTGTCCGTCGGCTAGACTACCGACTGTGGTGCTGGTAATCGGGGTTTGTGCATCGGGCCGCATCCACTTCCAGGGAGTCGGGGGCAAATCACGAACCTTCCTGTGCCTGATTGTGTAATGTGAATACACGGCTCGAGTAAGCGCTCAAATACCTGCGGGTCGAGATCGCGCTATATAGTATGCAAAAAAAAAAAAAAAATGCGAGCGGATGAACTGTGCAGGAAGGAGCATGATGTCAATTGCCGTGGTCTTTCAAGGTCCGGGTAGGTGCAGGCACCACGGGCCAGGGGGTAGCAATGCAGGGGGACCAGGGGCATTGGTCTGAGTGCTTGCGGGGCACAGAAGTGCGTGTGATGCGGGGGGGGCCAAGGTTAGAGCGAGGGGGTGAAAACCGCCATGTGGTGGCCGGTTTCTTCACTGGGGATCTGCACATTAGGCTTGGTAACCTTGGCGGGTAGGCTAGTTACCGATGTGTTGTGAAGTTGTGCCACACAAGTTATCTGAAAGAAAGTACGTTAATTTGAGTAAAGCAACTTTTCGGGGCCAGGGTTAGGGAACGATAGCGACAATTGCAGGCAGGTGGGGCCCTGCTGCCACCTTCTATGCTCTTAGCCGGGGCATTTAGATCGTGCACAGCCTCACCATCTCTGATTTTAAGCACTTTCGATAAGTTTACATCGAAGCCATAGCAGTGGCTTATATCTTCCTTTGGCAAGGTCAACAGCCCGGGCTGGCTGTAAGTGGAATGTGACGTGCGTTACAGCTGCATGCAGCGACCGAGGAGCCAGAACAAGGAGCACACTTGCTAAGCAATGATTTTATGCTAAGCAAAGATTTCACAGTAATGGTTTTAGTCCAACGCCGAAGCGAGACCTTCTAGGGACGGGCCAGAACCATAAGGCGGCACATGTGAGTTGTGCAGGCTAATCGCTCCTCTAGGCCTATTTCTTGCCAGCCAAATAGGGATGACCTGCACATTGGAGGAACATGCTGGTTTTAATCTATATTTTGTTTCAAGTACAAGTGGCGATCAGCGGGGCAGGTGATGGGCATAGAGTGGCTCTCTGGACTAAAACGGCCTGGGTTTGGGCAGGACAAGCAGTCAGGGGGTTGGGCGAGGCTGGACTCCCTGAGGGGGTGGGAGAGCTCTGACATGAGTTGGACTCCAAATTAGCAGTGCAGGGGCTAGGAAAAAGGAAAAAAAAAAAAAAAAAAGCATTTGCAATGCAATAGGTGTCGCATTGCTCCGTTGCTGGGGGCTTCCGGGGTATGGCACGGAAGGATAATGCTATGTTGCCGGTGTCTGCGTTAGGCGCACTGTGCCTCTGAGGCCCGGGATGGCTCGTTTTGGGCTGACTGGTTGTTCAGCATGCGGGGCAGCAGCCTAGATGTGAGCTGGGACTTGTTTTGGTTTTCACATCTTCACTTCGCCTTAGGAGATCACAGCGGTCCGGTACTGGTTCTCTAATTATGCTCCGATTAGGGTTTGCCCTACTTGCGACTCCCTGCGCCAAAGATACAGTGTGTCTTTGAGAACAGAGACCGATTTTATAGTGAAGCAAACCTGGCCCTTTCAGGAAGACCTAAATCAACCTAGTGGAAACGGTATTACCATTTCAATGGTACAGGGCGTCTCTCTAGGCTAGGCACTGCACCACGCGTATGGATTTGGTGCTACATCGCGCCTGCCCGCATGACGTAATTAGTGGGGCTACATCGATGCGGGTAAAGAATTTTGACAGTGTCTAGAACACTGCTCCTGGTACTAAGTATGGTTGGTTTTGGTCAAGGTCGTCAGGGAGAGTGGGGGCCACATTGCATGCACGAGGAAGGGTGTCCCACTCAGTTAACGCAGGGCGACAGGGTCGATGGCAGCGTCGGTGGTAGTCTGGTGGTATGCTTGGGTTGTCAGCGTTGGTGTTAGTCAGGTTGCATGCTTGTGGTCCGAGACAGCCACATTTCAGGTAACAAGCTGGGTTATAGGGTGTGGCCTATAGGTGGCACTGCTCCTTTCAACCGGCATACATTATTGGCAGTAATATTAGTGAGCTGCTGCTGAGTTCCAATGCCGAAAACACGAGTCACTACCCCTGAATATTGACGCAAACACAATTAGAACTTGGCCAGAGTGCTCGACTAGGTGGCTCAGCGAGACTGGTCGTGCCTCACCTCTTGACGTATGGCGGATGGTGAACCCAGGTTGCGGTGAAGAGACAGCGGGTACTGGTCGAGCTTCCTGCATATTCCGCGAGCGGCCTGTTCATTTCTACCATCAGATTTTCATTTTGTTTGTGGCCAAACGGTGGGTGTTGCAATGACACATCGCGTCGTCGTTCATTCAAGTTGGTGCAGTCTGGTGTGTAACCTATGCTGGTTTTCCTGGTTGTGGCCAGGATGGTGTTGGCAATTCCAGTGGTGGGTGCCGGCCCGCTTGGAGGGAACATTTACATAGGCATCTGGGACTGGGTAGATGATCACACCTATGCCCCAGTTAGATGACAGTGCGCCACACATGCGTGGTTGAATTTTATTAGAGGGTCTCGGGATTTTAGTCACTGATGAAAGGCTGTAGTCAGATTGTTTTCCTTGCACATCAGCCGGTGCTGCGCTTCGGGGAAGCATTCAGACTCGACGACCATGGGGTCAGATTTGCACTAAGTTTTAAATGAAGAGGCATATGCTGGCATAGTTGTGCCCTACATAGCCAAGAAGTTTGTACCCCAAGAGTATAGCAGTAACCTAGGTTTGATTCCGCTATCCGCGCTTGAAAAGTTTATATTCCATTCTCCCAGGGGCACAGGCTGTGGTTATGGTGGCAAAAGTTTGATTAATGTGCCTGGATACAAAGTTCGTTATGGTCGTACTGCTTTACCATAACTGCCGTGAGGAAGGTTTATATCAGCACAGTATGCATCAGTTTCGTGTAGAAGGAATGCAGTGCCACGGGGTGGCTCAGAACAGGCAACGTAACATGATGTATGTTGGTGGGGCGTGTGCGGTTAGGAACACGCTTAGGCAGAGCCCTTATTTGGATGTACTGGGAGCATTCTGTTTACGGGACATGTGCTCACTTGCCAACGGCTATTCACGTGTCAGTTGTATGTGTTCCCCCATGCGGATGGAATTTAATTGCCCTTGACTGGCCAGTGATTCTTCTTGCGGTCAGGTGAGCAATAACTTTGGGTGTTATGGTGTCTGGTAAATTATGGTCAGACAGTGGCCAGGCCTTCTAGATGGGGGTTCTGCTCAGGCGGGTCCTAGTAAGGGTTCAGGCGACAGAGGTCGGCCCTGGGATACAATTTGAGCACAGCAGTTCTACATCACAGGCAGAAGGGAGAACCTATCTACGGTCTCTGGCTGACAGCTCGCCCATTACCAAAGTACAGGTTGAGCAGGTATAGTAGGCATGCCTTCTATGCCAGGCATTGGGGGTCATGGCAAGCGCTTTGGCAGTCACTCTTTCAAGAGCCAGCAACAGCAGCTTACAGGGTGGGCATACAAGCGGAAGCGCATCATGCAGGTGGGGACGATGCCCTGTTTTCAGCTACCTCCAGCCTGACTTCCTCCGGGGCCCTGAGAACCAGTGGCGGAGGGCAAGGTCCAAAACAGACTCTTCGGGGGTGGCATTAAAGGGACAGGATGAGCGCATCAAGCTGGCTGTACAATGGGTATCCCAATGTTTGGAAGGTACCCGGAGCCACCCAGGGGAGTGGCCGGAAGGCAGGTTAAGGGCAGTATGTACAGGCAAACTTGGAATATACCACTGGCACCCCGGTGATGCACCAGAGGTAATGGGAAGGGTCGCAGGTACATTCCCACTGCTGGTGCAGTACATGGTTATCAGCTTGAACCCCCCGAAGCTGGGGGAATAGTCAAGAAAGGGTGTTGAAGCACAGGCTTAGTCAACCTTTAAGGTGACGCACAGGTTGCACGCGGTGCACAATGGTATGTGGTCTGTCATAATTGATTCATCAAGGTAGGCAGACTAACTGGTCAAGCTAACAGACGGTAGATGCCAAGCGCCGGCATTCTCGCCATCGCGGCACGTGGGGATTAAGTTATACAACTCAAGGTGTTGGGGCTACACAGCTTAACGATATACTGATTTGCAGCACAGAGGCTCTTTTCTGGGACACCCGGCATCCCAACAAGTCTAGAAAGGGCAGGTGATCTGCATCTATCGTTTTCACCATTCCTGTAGCGTTTCCACCCTCTGGTCCACTACCTGGTACCCTCCAGAGTAGGTCGGGCAAAAGGGCAGGGTCAAGGGTATGGATGATGGGCCATCCAGGCGTGCTGATAGGGGCGCGATGGGCGGGAAGCAGGAGGTGGAGGCATGGTTTTCCTGAACGGTAATTTGGACGGGGTTCCCAGGCATGCACTGGAACAGCTTGCTATGATGCTGCAGCACAGACTAAGGGGGGGTGTGTCCCCATCTCTATTGCTGGTCTTCAACAGGAAGGCTATCAATGGGCAGTGGGGGGCTGTGCATCGGGTACATTAGGTGCAAGCTTGATTAGTTGTATAGGATGGGTGCAGTGGGCATTAAAGGTTAGCAACTTGGTATTTCGTTATGTCGCCAGGATCAAGGATCTGGGTGAATGGCCTTCCGTGCGTCCCGAGGGGCGCGAGGGGCGGAATTCAAGAAATGGAGGCATGTGGTTCCTCCAATAAGTTTTCTTGGTTGGGGGTCCCAGCCATGTGCCGG
The DNA here is from genome assembly GCA_963921515.1 of Calotriton arnoldi. Classification (NCBI taxonomy): domain Eukaryota; kingdom Metazoa; phylum Chordata; class Amphibia; order Caudata; family Salamandridae; genus Calotriton; species Calotriton arnoldi. Next base: position 2,521,592 of record CAWUFW010000444.1, read on the forward strand.
GACAGCTGGCTTAAGCAGCTGCGGCACAGACTAAGGGGGTTGGTGTTTGGTTGAGATTAGGGACCTCCGGGCGGGGTGCGCAAAGAATGGTCTACCTGTCCAGAGTGGGCATGGACTTGTCTTGTGTTGCCTGGCCCAGGCAATGAGCAGACTCTGGGGGAAGAGGCACCTGTTGCAAGAGAAGGAGTCCTCCAATTTAGGATGCAACCTTTGGGGGCTTGGGAGTTATGGTGGTCAGATAGCCCCCCCGTTTAGGTGTGAAGGCGCTCGGTCAGGGGAGGCCGGGGAAACCCCGCGCAGGAGAATTGACCGTGCCAGGCGTAAATTCACCAACTGTTTGGCTTTATAGGTATGGTTTGCATGCCAAATCCACAGGGAGTTTGGCACAAGATGGGGTTCCACCTGTCTAGAGTGGGGCATGGACTTGCTTTGCTGGACTGGGGGAAGCCCGGGAATCAGCAGGGTTAGGGAAAGATGTTGTGATGGTGCAAAGAGGTGCAACCGGCCACAACCAAAGCGTTCTGGGCTGGTTTGGCAGCAGAGCGCATCAAGCAGGTGGGATAATAGGATTTCCTTTCAAAGGTACAGCCGTCTGCAGCCACCCAGGGGAGTGGCCGGAAGACAGGTTAGGTGTATGATGTACAGGCGAATTTCTGAGTATCCCTAAGGCACCCGGGGAGGCACCAGAGGTTTGATAGGACACTCATTGTTATTGTGCAAATAGGTACAACCAAAGCGTTCTGGGCGGGCTTGGCATTAGAGCGCATCAAGCAGGTGGGACAATAGGAATTCCAAGGTTTTTAAAGGTACAGCCGTCCGTAGCCACCCAGGGGAGTGGCAGGAGGACAGGTTAAGTGTATCCTGTACAGGCCAACTTTGAGCTGTCCAAAGGCACCCGAGGTTTGATGGGGTGCAGTGTTATTGTGCAACTAGGTGCAAGATGGATTAGTTATAATAGGGTGTGCAGTGCTCATTAAAGGATGTTAGTATCTGAGCATGTCTTTAATTTCCAGGATCAAAGGTCTGGGTGAAGGGCCGTCCGTGCGTCCTGTGAGTGGCACGATGGGAGGAATCCAATATATGGGGGCAGGGGTTTTCCATCACCGACTTACCTTGGTTGGGGGCCCAGGCATGCGCTAGCAGTTTGAGGTAGAAGCACAGCACACTTCTGAGATAATTTGGTTTGGAGCCCCTGGAATGCGCTGGAACAGCTTGTTGTAGAAGCTGCGGCACAAGTCTAGGGGGTGTCTCCCCTCAATTTGGTCATACACCGGGGAGGCAATGTTTTGACCCTCCGGGGTAGGAGGACAGTGCGGCCAGATATGAAATACTTCTGGTATAAGTTAAACAACCAGTTGTGGGCAGGGGTGTTATGATGGACAGAGATATCATCACTGTGAGTGAGGCGAGGGCTTGGTCAGAGGATGCCGGGGATTCCGCACGCAGGAGAGTTTACAGTGCCAGGCGCAGATCCACTCAACAGGAGGGTTTAGTTCATCCGCATGGCCTGCTGCATGCTAAGTCCACTGGGAGTTTGAAAGAGGATGGGGCGCGCCTGCCAGAGTGGGCATGGACTTGTTTTGCTGGACCTGGGAGAGGCCCTGGAATTAGAAAGATGGAGGTGAAGAGGCCTACCTTGGTGGGGGGCCCTGGCTGTGACGGTGGCCACACCCAGAGCTGTGGCGGAGTTACAGGGCGATCCAGAGGCTGTAGGTACATACGGGTACCATGTACAGAAGCACAACAAGGGTGCAAAGGCCAAATATCCACAGGGAGGTCCTCGCGTTGGACCCTGGAGGAGCGACGGCGCCCCGTTAGTCCTACGGGCGGTTGTGGACCTGAGCAACCGGGGGTTGCCTGGCAGGCTCCGCCCCCGTATGGGGCGTGAGCAGGGGCGTGGTCTGTGGGTCCACTGGTGGGAGGGGTCTTCCCTCCCCCAAAATATGGCAAACACCGTTGGGGAGGCCACGGTGTAATTTGGCTCATCAGGTGGCAGGCGGCGAGGGGCTGCCTGCCTTGGGATCGCCCGTAAGATAACCCACCATGTTGGCATATTTGTAATGCTAATAAACCTGCAGCAGTTTTCTCCACAAAGAAGGTGTCTTGTTTGGTTATTTCTATAGGAGATTGCTGTATGGTGGGGTGGCGAGTGTTGCCGATATTGGCACTATGCAGGCTGCCCGGGGTCCACGAAGGAGACCCGCTAAGAGGGCGGCCACCTTAGTGCCACAGGAGGGCACAGGAGGCAGCCTTCCAGTGTTTGGGACCCTCAGTGGTCCAGGTGCCGCGTCACTTCCGGGGAGGGGGCAAGGTACATATACCTCTCCCCGCCCCCTGGGCGCCCTCTTGGCCCATTCCCCTGACGCCGTTTCCCTCCCTACCGCATACCCGGCGTTCAGGCTGGGGGTGTGTGGGGGGGGGGGTTTACCTAATGTATTATTTTGTGTTGCAGGCGGAGTTACAGGGCGATCCAGAGGCTGTAGGTACATACGGGTACCATGTACAGAAGCACAACAAGGGTGCAAAGGCCAAATATCCACAGGGAGGTCCTCGCGTTGGACCCTGGAGGAGCGACGGCGCCCCGTTAGTCCTACGGGCGGTTGTGGACCTGAGCAACCGGGGGTTGCCTGGCAGGCTCCGCCCCCGTATGGGGCGTGAGCAGGGGCGTGGTCTGTGGGTCCACTGGTGGGAGGGGTCTTCCCTCCCCCAAAATATGGCAAACACCGTTGGGGAGGCCACGGTGTAATTTGGCTCATCAGGTGGCAGGCGGCGAGGGGCTGCCTGCCTTGGGATCGCCCGTAAGATAACCCACCATGTTGGCATATTTGTAATGCTAATAAACCTGCAGCAGTTTTCTCCACAAAGAAGGTGTCTTGTTTGGTTATTTCTATAGGAGATTGCTGTATGGTGGGGTGGCGAGTGTTGCCGATATTGGCACTATTGTTAGGGCACATTGGCAAGACCTGCATAGCATCTGACACAGCAGTTCTATCTCTCTCAAGAGCAAACAAGTACATCTTCGTATGAATTGAAGACGGGCTCCACGCGCTTGTACTGAGCTCCTTCAAGGCGCCGCTCTTCTATCATTATTCAAAGCTGCAGCTCTGATTCCCGGCTGGGACAGACAGGACATGCGGGCTCTGGATGGGGCGCATCACAGTAACTGCGCTCATTCCCAGCAAACATTAGTTTTGCTCCGCAGACTGGCTCCTTATGACTCTCGATGGCCATGACTGACCGCCAGGAGAATACTTGAGCCAGGATTAATGTGTCACCTCTGTGGCTGACAGATAAGGTGCTCTCCTACTGTGGGACCTCCATTTCCATGGAATGAGGACCATTTTTCATGTTTAGTGATGATGATATATGTATCTCCTCCGAGGCCTGCACCGTGCGAGCCATGGCTGAATTATCAGTCGAGTCCACCCTCCTCCTGACCCTGCACCACTGACCACCCGCTGACGACTTGTTCTCAGCTCTCCCCAGTGGAGAAGGGACGATGTCCTATGTGCGAGCAGTGGCCAGCATCCCTGGCTCCCTTGCATAAAGATCTTTATAAATGCTGCTTTTCTACCCAAGGGTGTCCATTTAGGAGTTGTTAGAGGTCGTGATTGCCACCTTTGTGCTGCTGGTTGCCGCATCTGGAGATTGCTTACTGACTCCTGTTAATTAAACTATTTGACTGTTGATATTTTAGCTTTTGCTAGTTGTATCACTGTTGTCAACCACTAAAACTACAAAAATGGCACCATCTGTTGCAAACTGGTGAGGGATGGAGCAAACTTTAGTGATGTAACTTCCTGATTTTTAATCTGCCTTAAAGAGGATGTGATGTCACTACTGCTCCTTATATTATTTTTCTGATATGACATCACTGCTCCGCAACCCTTTTCTAATGACGTAAATCTAAAAATTCCCATTCTCTGCGGCCCTAGTCAGTGGGCGCCAATATGTAAATAATTTATAGATAACACGAAAATCAACAACTGGAATTTGAGACATTGTCACCTGTCATGAGGCATTACAGGCAAATTTACTAAGAAGTCACGCAATGCAGTGCGGTAACCAAAGTTGTTGCGCGAAAAGGGGAGAGCAGGACAATGTAATTTCTACTAAGATAAGGCGCTGTTTTTCTCTCCCCCTGCACTGGTGCACTTTAGGCTGCCTTACCCCAAGTTCACAACCATGCTCAAGAGTGCAAGGGCGTGTATGTGATGTCTAGCATAGGTATACTGGAAGGGCAGCCTTCCAGTACAAAATACTAGGCTTTGACATGGTAAACATCCATTAGTACGCAGCTGTTACCCCGCGTACCATTACTTCGCAAGCGTTACAACGCATGCGATGTTACAACGCGTAGCCTTTACTACGCAAGTTGTTACATCGCATGCGTTGTAACGCATGTGAAGTAAAGGCTATCCACATCGTTGTGTGTAAACGGACGCGCTTCCGCTTCGACGCGCTTCAGTTTCATCACAACGACGTAGAGGCATTGTCCCTCTCAAGGAACAGTGAATGCGGGGTTAATTTGCCTCTGATTGACGTGTCATCATTTCGGGGCTACAAGAAGTAGAGACTGTGCCCTGCTTTTCAAAAAAAGAGGGAGTGCAGGAGGCACATGCATCCATACCCACTATGCGCGTGTACGGCGACATAATTTGTGATTATTCAACAGGTGATTCGGACTTTAAGCCGGAGAAGACAGGAACCGAGGAGAGAAAGGTAAGAGGGGCTGTGTAGTATTTAAGGGTTTAGGGTAAGGGGAGGGTCGTGCAGGGGGTAGTCTTTTTGGTTTAAGGGTAGTGTAGTTGTGTTTGTGTAGTGTAGAGTAGTGTATTTGGGTTTAGGGTAGTGTCTGGGGTCTTGAAGGGTAGTGTTTGGGCGTGGGGACAGGAATGGGGGTAGGGGCAGTGTCGTGCTGGTGGTAGTGTTGTGGTGTTAGTGTAGGGTAGTGGTTTAGGGTAGTGTCGGGGGGTCGTGCAGGGTAGTGTTTCAGTGTAGGGACCGTCTTGGGGGTAGGGGCAGGGTCGTGCTGGGGGTAGTGTTTTAGGGTTTAGGGTAGTGTTGTGGTGTTAGTGCAGGGTAGTGTTTTAGGGTTTAGGGTAGTGTCGAGGGGTCATGCAGGGTAGTGTTTCAGTGTAGAGACCGTCTTGGGGGTAGGGGCAGGGTTGTGCTGGGGGTAGTGTTTTAGGGTAGTGTTGTGGTTTTTGTGTAGTGTAGGGTAGTGTTTTAGGGTTTAGGGTAGTGTCGGGGGTGCGTGCAGGGTAGTGTTTGGGAGTAGGGACAGGAATGGGGGTAGGGACACAGTCGTGCTGGGAGTAGTGTTTTAGGGTTTAGGGTAGTGTTGTGGTGTTAGTGTAGTGTAGGGTAGTGTTTTAGGGTTTAGGGTAATGTCGGGGGGTCGTGCAGGGTGGTGTTTCAGTGTAGGGACCGTCTTTGGGGTAGGGGCAGAGTCGTGCTGGGGGTAGTGATTTAGGGTTTAGGGTAGTGTTGTGGTGTTTGTGTAGTGTAGGGTAGTGTTTTAGGGTTTAGGGTAGTGTCGAGGGTGCGTGCAGGGTAGTGTTTGAGTGTAGGGAGCGGGATGGGGGAAGGGGGAGGGTCGTCCTGGGGGTAGTGATTTAGGGTTTAGGGCAGTGTAGTGGTGTTTGAGTAGTGTAGGGTAGTGTAGTGTTTGAGGGTTTGGGTAGTGTTTTAGAGTTTGTGATGTGTAGGGTAGTGTATTGTATTTAGTATTTAGTGTAGTGTTGGGTTTTTATTACTAGGCAAGTCTTTAGTTCGCATACATTAACACTTGCAATGTAAAGGTATGCGAACTAAAAACTTGCGTAATAACGGTATTTGCTAAGTAAAAACATCGCAGTAAAAAGCTGCGAAGTAATGGTATGCGAAATAACGAGTCATATTCCTTTGACATACTTTATAAATCTTCCCACTTCATATGTGTGCTGCACAATACTATACACATCCAAAGTTTGAAAAGTTTATAGACATTTAAACAATGCTCAAACGTTACGCCTGTCTCGAGGAGGTGTAATTTCTTGGTGCAAATCCCGGAACAACAGAAGAGAGAGCAAGCAAAAATGCAAGGAAGGGGTCAACCAAACAACCCACGGTTGACAACCTCCCTCCCCCTCCGAAGAAAGAGGAGCAGAGGATGGAATCGGCAAACATTCCGTCAGCTGTAGTCAATCTATCTGGCTATCAACTCACAAAAACAAAAGTCCTCTGGTTCTTGTATTCAAACCCACGCCAGCACATGATGCCTTTAAATTCCCCACTGAATGTCAGAATACAAGGCACGAGATAAAGCTACATACATTTTTCCAGGATAAACCTAAGGAACCACCTTATTTACGTTCTTCTAATCTCCACAAAACAACTTCCTTTCAATCAGCCGTATCAGTACTTGGTCCTGAAGTTTGCACATTTGAACATGTTATTCTTGAAAAAATCACATTTACATTTCGCTTGGAAAGTGAGCCAGATTACAATCACTTATTTGGATCTTGACATTACAGTGAACAGAGAAGCGTTAACAACGTTTGTCCACCACAAAACTACAGACAGAAAGTCCTTGCTACCCTACACTTCTTACCATCCCAGAGCACTCAGGGACAACTTACCTGTGGACCAGTTCCTCAGATATTGGTGCAAAATCTCCAACACAACAAGGTTCATTGATCAAATAGGAGCACTTGAAACATGGCTGCAACAAAGGCCATGTCCCAAACAGCTAATACACCGTACAATCTGAAAACGCCCCAAGAGCAGCACTATTGTAAAACTCAAAAAAAGATCAACAAGACCATATCACAGTAGTCATGACTTCTGAACCCCAGTCTACACAGATATTGAATGTAATAATGAAACACTTGAGTATCTTAAATGTAGGCAATAGCCATGTACCACTCCAGCACTTTGCATAAAAATAAAACGACTTGTACATGCGAAATCAAGGACAAAGATTGCCCAGCTACCAGCACTCCTACCCAAGGTGACAGTCCACATACTACGTGACAACTGCAATGTGTGACACCTCACTAAGGCATCAAAACAGATCAAGCTTAAGGATGGCTGTTTATGAATACAGGGAACCTTAACTAACTATAGTAACTGCTATGCCATCAACAGGCTCGAGTGTGCAGTCTACATTTTATAGGCCTCACAAAAAGACTGATTTTGAATGGAGTATCTTGGAATGTATCACCCCACCCAACATGGTGCAGATAAAAACCCTTATAAGGAAGTTAAATGGATTTAAACCATACAGACTGACACGCTGGGCTTGAACGATTTGATTGAATGGAATAAAAGAAACACATTGTTCACCCCAGGGTAGTCCATGGGTATATGCATCCAAGCTCTAGAGGGGATCTTTATAGCAGAACACACAGAGAACTGCACAATGTGACACACATTTCTTTAAGTGCCATTCATAGTAAGGTGGTAGCCCTTAGTATCAATAGCTCTAAGACTTGGCAGCCTGAATTGCTTTTGCTTTCAATATAATAAAAAATCTCAGTGTTAGAGTTTTCTTCAGACCAGATGCTCACCTAAGTATCTATTTCAGTTAACCATTGGTGATCACATTTATTGTACAGATGCATAATGGCAGATATGGAGCTCTCCCTCCTTCCAGTCTATAAGCAATGAGAATGGGCACAGCGCCCATCAAACTGCGACGTATGCATATACACCGATTACACTCCTAATATGGCATACTTAGTCACCACACTAGAATCAGACAGGACGTGTGCAGCTTATGCTATTACGTATTTATTGGCGGGTACTCCCAATCTGTTTTACCTTACGTGGATATGCTGGAGACCGCTTCCTGCGGAGGCGCGCTTTCGATGCATCCTGTAGGCGACTGAACTCTTTCCAGTTACGGATATTCCAAACAGTCAGCAACTTTGGTGCGCATATTCGACTGACACCGTGTGTCTCTTCTACACTGTTGAGTCACATGTATTTTAAATAGACCTTCTACTTTGGGATACTCTATACTAGCTTTTAGTGTGTGCACTGCCAATAAATTGATCCTAGATAACACACAGCTTAAAAATATCATTCAGTTGATACTGCTAGGTGATAGACATTCATGTTCAAACCACACACACATATATATCTATCTATCTATATATATATATATATATATCAAGCGGCCTCCCGATTCCTCCAAAGAGAGCACGCACAAGAAGACTGCTGGTATTTAAATCTTTATTGCATGGGGCCTCCCTCGACCCGATAGCACAAAGTAGAAACGCGTTTCGGCTGCGCAGCAACCTTTCTCAATCCACTGAGCGCCATAAAAAAAAACATTATATACTCCCCCATATGGTAAAGATGAACAAAATACTTTGTGTTTTGAAACACCATATATATATATATGGTGCTTCAAATATTAACTGGTACCCATTGAAATATATCAATATTTTTTCATGCTGTCATTTTGATAAATATGCCGGTCACATGTTTACATTGCATTATGTTTTCATCCTGTAGTCAGCAATTTATCGAGGAAACTAAAAATTGCCAGCCGTACTCACTCATATGCTTTCCTTAAAGTGGGACAAGGTATATATTAATTAGCAAATTCTGCTTTTTAGGTCGAAGCCTACCAGACAGCGCAGCTGTCTAATTTGCTAACAACTTTTTGTGGGCATTCTGAAAGCTTCCCTGGAAATGCATTCCTCCCATTCCTTACCATTGGCTTTATGGTTCGTAATTCACATTTGCTTGCTTTCTATTTGCTTGCTGTTTATTTTCTGGCTTCATTTGTTTTAGGCTGTCCAGCTTGAGTCCATCCCTTCCGTGTAACACAGCCTGTTTACCAGGGCCCCATGTATTCTTCCACCAGTGCTTCTTTCTGTAAATGGGCCTTTACATCTTGTTCTTATCTTGTCACATTTGCTATGCATTCAGAGACAGAGGTCAAATGTCAGGTTCTGTCTTCTGAGGGAGCTTGATGTCTACTTTTCTTTCTCTGACTTCAAAGTAAGAGGCTTTATGTGACAATTTTGCTGGGGCTGTGAAAGGAAAGGCTTCTTTCTAACACACAAAATTTAGATGTCTGTAAATTAAATGTGCAAATATTCACAAATATATCACAATTAGGAAAGCACAAATTAAGCACATTTTGTTGTAATTCTCAAGTGTGGTGGAAACAAATATTTTAATATGATTGAAACAAATCAATACGCTAGGTGATGCCGTTTCCACACATTATCGTTTATGCGCTGTACAGTTTTATCAGTAAAACTGTATGTCTGCACAAATGTAATGGTCATTTCAATTGAAAATGTGTTGTTTGTAATGGAAGTGCGCTACCACACCATGCATACTCTCACCACTCCACTCTACACCACTCCACTATACAACACTCTCGTCCACTCTATACCACTGTATGCCAATCCACTTTATGACATGCCATTCCACTCTATGACACTCAACTCTATGCCAATCCAATCCACTCCCCTCCACACTACGACACACCACTCCTCCCCACTCCGTAACACACCACTCTGCTTTCCGCCTCTCCACTCTACGGCACTCTATGACACGACACTCCACTCCACTCTACGGCACTTCACTTCACTCTACGCCACCCTGTGACACTCCCCTCCACGATACGCCCCTCCACTCTGACACATCACTCTACAACACGCCACTCCACTCTACTCTATGACACACCACTCTACGCCATTACACGCCACTCCACTCTACGCCTATGACACGCCAGTCCACTCCACTCTACTCTACAACACATTAATCCACTCCACTCTATGCCACGCCACTCTATGACACTCTACTCAACTCCACTCTACGCTACTCCTCTCAACTCAACTCCACGCCACTTCACTCCACTCTGAAACTTTACTCCACTCTATGCCACTCTATGACACTTTACGCCACTCTACGTCCCTCCACTCTACAACACTTTACTCCACTACATGCAACTCTGCCCCACTCTACAATGGTCTATGCAACTCCATCTATGCCACTCCACATTACTTTACTTCATTCTATGCCACTCCACTCTTCTCTTTGCCACTCCACTCTATGACACTCTATGCCACTCCACTCTGCGACACTCTGCTCCACTCTGTGACACTCTACTCTCTCCATGATACTCAACTATCATGGTCCTCAAGACCTGATGAATTTCCCAAACATTGTGGTAATTAAATGTTTGGCAGCCATAACTATCAGGTCAAAAGATCAACATAGTGTTTTTAAGAATGTGCTAAGAGACACAGAGAAACAAAAGGTATAGGTCATAATAGACATTTGTAACACATCGAGAGACATGATTGGTGCCTACACAAGGAAGGACCATCATGACTATGAAGGGTGACTATGTAGTGCAGCACATCATTTACAAGGTGTAATGGTTAAACATACCAAGCTCCAGTTTAAAAACAAACTAGAAACTCGTCATTCTCGCCAGCCCCCAAACAGTCACAGGAGGTTGCTAAAGGTGGTAAGCCTGGGGCACTACATGACCCCAATCAGTGTGGTCCACGGTTGTTACAGTGAGACGTTTCATCGCACCAACATCAGGTGAAGATTTTTCTCACCCTAGAATCTCTAGACAACACACACCTTGTGTAGCGTGCCATAGATTAAGTTTAAACCGGTTATTTATCCTGAAATACAATTACCATAAGGGAAAGGAACCCCCTACAGAATATGACTGTAGGTGTAGCTAGAAAGGGCAAATTCTTTGAGTTAACAAATCCGTTGACCAATGTTAGTCGATAGAGATTTGCGTCAAAACCCATCAGTTGTTACCTGGGAACGCCCATGAACCAGCAATGGGATGCCGCCTTGACACAGATTAGTGCAAAGCGCTACTTTGCATTACTTTAGTGCTTTGCACTAAATTACATTGTCACTGGAAATCAAATCCCCAAAAATACACTTTGCTCCAGTTTGTGCCACTTTTCGGGGGCACTGCTTTGGCACAAATTAGGCCCTTAAAATGTAAAAAAGGGTGGCTTTTGAGAGTTTACATCTCTACTAATGCAGGGCGGGGGAAAAGGGAAGGTTTGCACAGTTGAAAGGGCCATCATGGAAAAATCTCTGTGAAAACAGAGAAGAGAAAAATGAAGAAGTAAAAAATAATGTGAAAAATTACCTAGAACTGACCTCTATATTTCTTCGAAGTAAGATGTTTAGCACTTTATTTTAAATCTGTGGGGCCCTCATCAACTCTCCTTTCCTCTTCAACGCCTCTTCCTTTCCTCATGCCCTTCCGTATTTCTGCAGTCTTTTGTACCATATGGCTTCCCTGCTCCTTTTGCTTTTTTTTAGAACTTGTTTATTTATTTGCCTTTAGCCCCATATCTTCAATAAAGTTAGGCTCTGAAGAACCTTTCCAGTTTTGTTTGCTAAATGCATTGCTTTCAACTATATAAAACACAGAAAACCCCAAATCAGCGTTCTATGTTTTCTATTTCATTTTTATTCCTTCCTTTTGACTGCCAAGCCTCATGGTGTGACTTCCGAGGATGTGCTGTGCTGTGGTTGTATGGCAGGATAGCGATCACAAAAATATGATACTACAAAAATATTGTTATAGCAATATTGGCAACAAAAATATAATTTTGTAGCTGTCTGATATACTTTTTGTTTTTCGTTGGTGTGCGATATACTTGTATTCTGTACACAGTCTGTTTTTTGTTGTTTGATACTTGTATACTGTATGTATTAGAGTTTTTGTTATACTAGTATAATAACATATTATGGTTTTCAGTGTTTGGCATTGAGATACTGTATATTATGGTTTACATTGTTTAATACTTGTATACTATACATATTCTGGATTTCGTTGCTTTATGATATACTTGTATTCTGTACACAGTCTGTTTTTTGTTGTTTGATACTTGTATACTGTATGTATTAGAGTTTTTGTTATACTAGTATAATAACATATTATGGTTTTCAGTGTTTGGCATTGAGATACTGTATATTATGGTTTACATTGTTTAATACTTGTATACTATACATATTCTGGATTTCGTTGCTTTATGATATACTTGTATTCTGTACACAGTCTGTTTTTTGTTGTTTGATACTTGTATACTGTATGTATTAGAGTTTTTGTTATACTAGTATAATAACATATTATGGTTTTCAGTGTTTGGCATTGAGATACTGTATATTATGGTTTACATTGTTTAATACTTGTATACTATACATATTCTGGATTTCGTTGCTTTATGATATACTTGTATTCTGTACACAGTCTGTTTTTTGTTGTTTGATACTTGTATACTGTATGTATTAGAGTTTTTGTTATACTAGTATAATAACATATTATGGTTTTCAGTGTTTGGCATTGAGATACTGTATATTATGGTTTACATTGTTTAATACTTGTATACTATACATATTCTGGATTTCGTTGCTTTATGATATACTTGTATTCTGTACACAGTCTGTTTTTTGTTGTTTGATACTTGTATACTGTATGTATTAGAGTTTTTGTTATACTAGTATAATAACATATTATGGTTTTCAGTGTTTGGCATTGAGATACTGTATATTATGGTTTACATTGTTTAATACTTGTATACTATACATATTCTGGATTTCGTTGCTTTATGATATACTTGTATTCTGTACACAGTCTGTTTTTTGTTGTTTGATACTTGTATACTGTATGTATTAGAGTTTTTGTTATACTAGTATAATAACATATTATGGTTTTCAGTGTTTGGCATTGAGATACTGTATATTATGGTTTACATTGTTTAATACTTGTATACTATACATATTCTGGATTTCGTTGCTTTATGATATACTTGTATTCTGTACACAGTCTGTTTTTTGTTGTTTGATACTTGTATACTGTATGTATTAGAGTTTTTGTTATACTAGTATAATAACATATTATGGTTTTCAGTGTTTGGCATTGAGATACTGTATATTATGGTTTACATTGTTTAATACTTGTATACTATACATATTCTGGATTTCGTTGCTTTATGATATACTTGTATTCTGTACACAGTCTGTTTTTTGTTGTTTGATACTTGTATACTGTATGTATTAGAGTTTTTGTTATACTAGTATAATAACATATTATGGTTTTCAGTGTTTGGCATTGAGATACTGTATATTATGGTTTACATTGTTTAATACTTGTATACTATACATATTCTGGATTTCGTTGCTTTATGATATACTTGTATTCTGTACACAGTCTGTTTTTTGTTGTTTGATACTTGTATACTGTATGTATTAGAGTTTTTGTTATACTAGTATAATAACATATTATGGTTTTCAGTGTTTGGCATTGAGATACTGTATATTATGGTTTACATTGTTTAATACTTGTATACTATACATATTCTGGATTTCGTTGCTTTATGATATACTTGTATTCTGTACACAGTCTGTTTTTTGTTGTTTGATACTTGTATACTGTATGTATTAGAGTTTTTGTTATACTAGTATAATAACATATTATGGTTTTCAGTGTTTGGCATTGAGATACTGTATATTATGGTTTACATTGTTTAATACTTGTATACTATACATATTCTGGATTTCGTTGCTTTATGATATACTTGTATTCTGTACACAGTCTGTTTTTTGTTGTTTGATACTTGTATACTGTATGTATTAGAGTTTTTGTTATACTAGTATAATAACATATTATGGTTTTCAGTGTTTGGCATTGAGATACTGTATATTATGGTTTACATTGTTTAATACTTGTATACTATACATATTCTGGATTTCGTTGCTTTATGATATACTTGTATTCTGTACACAGTCTGTTTTTTGTTGTTTGATACTTGTATACTGTATGTATTAGAGTTTTTGTTATACTAGTATAATAACATATTATGGTTTTCAGTGTTTGGCATTGAGATACTGTATATTATGGTTTACATTGTTTAATACTTGTATACTATACATATTCTGGATTTCGTTGCTTTATGATATACTTGTATTCTGTACACAGTCTGTTTTTTGTTGTTTGATACTTGTATACTGTATGTATTAGAGTTTTTGTTATACTAGTATAATAACATATTATGGTTTTCAGTGTTTGGCATTGAGATACTGTATATTATGGTTTACATTGTTTAATACTTGTATACTATACATATTCTGGATTTCGTTGCTTTATGATATACTTGTATTCTGTACACAGTCTGTTTTTTGTTGTTTGATACTTGTATACTGTATGTATTAGAGTTTTTGTTATACTAGTATAATAACATATTATGGTTTTCAGTGTTTGGCATTGAGATACTGTATATTATGGTTTACATTGTTTAATACTTGTATACTATACATATTCTGGATTTCGTTGCTTTATGATATACTTGTATACTGTACATAATCTGGTTGTCATTCTTTGATACTTGTATAATTCACATACTCCAGATTTCGTTACTGTATGATCAGGGCCACTGGAATTATGTGGTTGTGCAGCCACAGTGTTTTTCGCATAATTATAGATTTTTCACATTTTCCACATAATTCATCATCTGCTGCATGATCTGCAGATTTTAACAAAATATAGTTTCTAGCTCAAACGGTTCAAAAATTACTAGAAATGCAGCGACACGTGTTGCAGTACAGTGGAAGGCCCTTTGAAAAGGTTGACTGGCCACCTGTCTGTTGCTTATTGCTATATTTAAGTGTTTAACTAGCACTAATGAGGTGCAACCAATGCTCAGACAGTGTTAACATGTATAAAAATGGCAAAATAATAAAGTATTATTATCACAAAATGTGCTGTATTTCGCCACATAATTTGCCTTTGCTTGCCACATATTTTATTCAACCCTGCTGCATAATTTGACCCTCCCCTGCAACATAATTCCAGAGGCCCTGTGTGTGATGTACTTGTATGCTGCATATAATCTGGTTGTCAATGTTTGATACTTGTATACTGTACAAATTGTAGTCCTGGATACTGTGTGATGTACTTTCATACTATACATAGTTAGGTTGCCATTGTTTGACATTTGTATACTGTCCATACTCTGTTTTTTGTTGCTGTTTGATATACTTGTATACTACACGTATTCTGATTTTCATTGTTTGATACTTGTATTCTGTACATTTTAGGGTTTTTCTTGCTGCATGATACTAGTAGAATGTACACATTATGGTTTTCGTTGTTTGATACTTGCATATTGTATGTATTCTGGTTTTCCTTGCCCTATTTTATACTTGTATAATTTGCATGGACTGATTGTCATTTTTTGGTATTTGCATACTGTACATATTCTGTTTTTTGATTCTGCCTGATATACTTGTATAATGTACACAGTCTGATTGTCATTTGTTTGATATTTGCATACTGTAAATATTCAGTTTTTTGTTGCTGTATGATATTCCTGAATGCTGTACATTGTCTGGTTGTCACTGATATTTGCATACCTCGTTTGTCATCAACTTCAAGGGCCAATCCTCCCAGATCATGTTTGAAGTCAGTACTAGGATAAAGGGGAATATTCTATGGAAGGGGAAAGGGAGCGAGCTTGCAGGCTTTGAAGAGGAAACAGAAGCCAAGAGTGGTATTGTGACTTGCAACATCTGGCACACTGGCCACCAGGCCCAATGGGCAGGCGAGCAGTAGAAGCAGGGTCAGTGGGTGGTTGCCAGGGGTAGCTTTAGCTTGTGCTGTGCTACAGAAGCTTCTCTAGTTTTCTAATATCAATTATGGGGGCATCAGTGCTACACAGATTGCCTGAGATATTGTGTGCACTACGGAGAGCCAACAAATAGGCCTGACGTTCCAGAGAACTGATTGTTGACATGCGGCAAACAGGTAACTGACATGTGGCTAACTGATTGTTGACATGTGGTTGGTCGGCTTATACTCTCAGCTGACACATGGACTGGCCCTATTAGATACTAAAGAAATTATTAAGTTGATACTGTATGGAGCAATTGATAAAGTTACTACTTTGCGTGGCTTTGAATGGCTTCAAAAATATGGAGTAATGGAACGCAGCATTGCATTACTCCGCACCAGGGAGATGTTCCATGAGCATTTTACTTGGGTGTTCTTACGCAACTTCCATGGTTTTTGACACATTCCTAGATTTACCAAACCTGGTAAACCTGGGAATGTGCCAAAAAGATACGCTCCCCAGGAGAGGCGTAACGAGGAGAAATGTCTTTATTTCTCCTTGTTATTTCCTGCTGCACACATAGAAAGAGGAAAAAGCCTCTCAGGATTGTTTTTGTGCAGGAAGGTGGCCCTTCCTGCACAAAAACAACCCTGCCTACAACACAGGCACCCTTGCACCATGATGCAAGTGTGCATGCATTGGCGCTACGCTGCCAAAATGATGCCAGCTCAAGGGGAAAGGACAGGAATGCGCCGTATTGGATAAATACGGTGAATTCCTGCCCTTTCCCTGTGACGCAGGGCAGCACAGCAAAGTGACTTGCTGCGCTGCCCTGCGCCACAAAGGTCATAAATATGGCCCTTAGGGTATTAAGGTATTGCTTTAGATGGAAAAGTGATTACTGGTTGTTATGTGAATCGGCCCATTCCCTTTCCCAGGAGATAGCGCCGCATTATACTGCGGAGCGCCGGAAAATAAGGTGCATAGATTTGCTCCGATATACTTTTAATTGCTTTTAACTGTTTTTATCCCTTTTTAACTGTCTTCAATCCTAATTATTTGTTTACTTGCACTTACCGCGTACTGTTTTCTGTGGGGGGATTATCAGTCTGCCTCCTCGTTCCGCCACGAGTGCTTTTGCTCGTTTGTTGCGGAGGGAGGCAGACACCATTAGGTGGAGTCAGTCAGCTTCCGGTCGCCCAGTTGGGAGGACTTTGGGGTCAGTTTGCGGTCTAGTGTTGCGGCTACCACAACTACTAAACGCGCATGCTGACGCGGATGCGCTCAGAGATAGCGCCGCATTATACTGCGGAGCGCTGGAAAATAAGGTGCATAGATTTGCTCTGATATACTTTTAATTGCTTTTAACTGTTTTTATCCCTTTTTAACTGTCTTCAATCCTAATTATTTGTTTACTTGCACTTACCGCGTACTGTTTTCTGTGGGGGGATTATCAGTCTGCCACCTCGTTCCGCCGCGAGTGCTTTTGCTCGTTTGTTGCGGAGGGAGGCAGACACCATTAGGTGGAGTCAGTCAGCTTCCGGTCGCCCAGTTGGGAGGACTTTGGGGTCAGTTTGCGGTCTAGTGTTGCGGCTACCACCGCTACTAAACACGCATGCTGGCGCGGACGCGCCAAAGTCAAGCCCGTCTCCGCCCGTCCCCGTCCGGACTGCCCCCGGCGCCAGGCATGCTGCTCGTTGTGACCTGGTTAGTCCAACACTCACTACATACTCTGCTAATATATTGTTAGGAATCAGAAATGCTGTAAGCCACAATAAATGCACGTGTGCCATATTTCCTTTAGAGAATGAGCAGGATCACCCAAGTAAAGCCTGCATGGTATGCGGCTATTCCATCCCCCCCCAAGCAAATACCATGGCTGCCCATAGAAAGGGAAAATGGATAACTCCATTGGTGACCACCCCAGTTAATACAAAGGGCTATAATGGGCTATTGCTCAATGCACGATCCCTCATCAAGCATAGAACTGAGTTTGCGATACTCATTGAGGACCTGGAACCTGACTGGGTCTTCATAACTGAAACTTGGGCAAATGCAGCCTCAGGACCCGATCTAATCGACGCTATCCCGGGTAATTACTCTATCCAAAGGGTAGACAGGGTGGGCCGCATAGGAGGGGGGCTAGCTATTGTCTTTAAATCCCAGTACAAATGTATCATTGAGCCTGACCAGAAAACACACACATGTGAGGCTACTCATTTTAAACTAATTCTTTCAGCCACCTGTACGTTTGGAGGGTTATTGATTTATATACCTCCCGGACCCAGAGCGCCTTTTTTACAAGAGATCAAGCAACTTCTAGAGTCAGTCATAGTAGACTACTCACAAACAGTCCTTGGGGACTTTAACTTCTATTTAGAAGAAAGGGACAACTTAGACTCTAATACCTTTATAGAGATGCTTGATAGTATGGGCTTTGCCCAACTAGTAACAGCCCCGACTCACAAGGCAGGACATACGTTGGACGGTATCTTTTCCAATGACTCTCGAATTACCTTCCAACATACAATACCTATCTGTTGGTCAGTTCGATTTCCTCCCTCCAGCATCTAGCAGAGAACAGAGACCCCCCCACTGTCCTAGTAAATTTAGAAACTGGAAAGGTATCTCAGCTGCCACTCTGATCAACTCCCTAGAAAATATTCCCTGCACTATTCAAGAGGACTCTAATCTTGGGGCTGAGGCTTTTGCCACATGGCTAAAATCTACAGCTAACATAGTGGCACCTCTCAAATTATATACCAAGAAAAAATGCCGCCCCCCGGCTCCGTGGTACAACGACAAACTCAGGCGTTTAAAACAAGGTTGTCGTCGTGCTGAGCGAGCTTGGAGGCAAACTTTAGAGGATCAGGACAGAACACTATATAAAGCTAGTGTTAAGGAATATAAATGTGCACTAGTGGAAGAAAAATCCATGTATTGTATGCACATAATCGAGAACTCTACATCCACCAAAGAGCTGTTTAAGCTGATACAACAGCTCTCATCCTCCCAATCTTTGGCAGAACCCGACACATCACAAATATTCTGCAATCAATTGGCTACCTTTTTTCAAACTAAGATCACAGACATATATACTGGTTTCGAGTCAGACCCGAAAACGCTCACCATAACTCCGACAGCCAGCAGTCTTATCGAAGACGCACCGCTGATGCCTGGTAGCGTGCATAGAGGCCTCTCAAAATTCTCTGACCTCACGCCACCTCTTCTTGTACATTACCTCATGAGAACGCACCCAGGCTCTCCGGTGGAGGCATGTCCACCCGCAATTATACACATGGCTGCTGACACCATAGCAGAACCCCTCTGTAAATTAATGAATGTCATCATCCGATCTGGAATCTATCCCCACACTTGGAAACAGGCCATCATCAGACCTCTTTTGAAAAAACCTAATCTGGATCCTAGGGACTGTAAAAACTATCGTCCCATCTCTCTGCTCCCCGCTCCAGCAAAAATCCTGGAGCTACATCTTAATAAGCAGTTCATGGAAACTGCAGAACATCAATCTTGGCTTAATGATTCGCAGTTTGGATTCAGAAGGCATCATGGTACAGAAATTGCTTTAATATCAGCCACGGACTACATCAGGCGCAAGGTGGATGAAGGACAAGGGGTAGTGCTAATCCTCTTGGATCTGTCAGCAGCATTTGATACCATCTCACCTACTTTGCTGCTGGACAGACTCCGGAGTCTTGGTATCTCACATCAAGCACTTGCCCACCTGTCCTCATTTCTGACAGGGAGATCCCAAAGGGTGAATCTAAAATACTTTCACTCAGACTCCTATGTCCTACCTTGTGGAGTCCCGCAGGGGTCTTCTCTGAGCCCTACCCTCTTTAATCTGTATGTGGCACCCCTCGCAACTGTAGTCCACTCCTTTGGATTGGAGGTGGTATCATATGCAGACGATACACAGATTATGGTCACCATCCCTAAGGGGCTGGGCTCACTGTCAGAAAATGTCCTTGGATGCATGACCAGAGTGGCAGACTGGATGTCTGCTAACTTCTTGAAACTTAATGGGGAGAAAACCGAAGTGATGATATTTGGATCAGGGGCAGCCAAGTGGAATAGCAGCTGCTGGCCTCAATCCCTGGGATGTTGTCCTGTCCCGAGCGTAAAGGCTAAGAACTTAGTTTCAATGTCCAAGTGAATCGTACCATTTCTACATGCTCATGGCTCATAAGGATGTTAAAAAAAATCTTCCCTTTCATCCAGCAGTCAGCTAGGACTCAGGTAGCACTGGCCCTGGTAATGTCCAGACTTGATAACTGCAATGCTCTGTACCTGGCTGCTAATAAGAGCTTGCAGCACAAACTCCAGGTACTGCAGAACGCTTTGGCAAGACTCATTCTGGACATTCCCAAAAAACAATTTGCCAGGAAGGGTCTAGAACACCTGCATTGGCTTCCCATTGAACAACGCATTAGTTTTAAATCTCTTTGTATGGTCCATAAATCATTGTACGCTCCCTACCCTTCAAGGCTGAAGACTTTGGGGCATATTAGCAAGACCGGCGATAAAATTATCGCCGTTTTAGCGGCAGGAAACTGCCGCTAAAACGGCGATAATGGGCTTGCTAATATGCGTTATAGAATTCCAATAGAAGCCCAGGTTAGATGTGCAGGACATCTAACCTGGGCTTCTATTGGAATTCCATAACGCATATTAGCAAGCCCATTATCGCCGTTTTAGCAGCAGTTTCCTGCCGCTAAAACGGCGATAATTTTATCGCCGGTCTTGCTAATATGCCCCTATGTTTAAATGGCACTCTCCTAGCAGACTACTACACTCTTCACTTCAAAAGCAACTATTGGTACCAAGAACCAAGAAGAGGAAGTGAGGGGATAGGGCATTCTCGGTGGCAGCGAGCAAACTCTGGAATTCCCTACCCCCTGCTCTCAGATCTATTCCTCTTCTGCTCCCGTTCAGAAAAGCCCTTAAAACCTGGTTGTTCACAGTCGAACGGTGAGCTGGAGTTCTCTCTCTATTTTTTTTCTTCTAAATTACGTGGTATGAATGGCCTTTCTCTAGGGCCTTGATGCCTTCGGGTGAATGCTGCACTCTATAAATATCAAAATCAAATCAAAATCAAACCAGGCTCTACTTCTAACCAACATATTGTCAGTGTTTGGTTCACAGTGGGTTCGGAGAAGTGTTGGATATGGATTGCAGGGTTACTGCATCTTGACAGCTCATAAGTCCACCAGACAGGAACTCGCCTAGGAGATGCAGCCAAGCTATCCCTTTTCCTCCGCAGGCAGTCCCCCTTATCTAGGCAGTCTAGAGCTCTCTGTGCAGGGACCTTGTCTCAGGTGTGTGCCTCAACCTGAAAAGGAAGCCAGCAATCAAGGATCCTGGATCTGGCGCACAGTGGTCTTCTCAGTTATTAACATGTGACTCCTATCCCTGGTCATGAGATGCCTTGAGGGCATCTGACAAATATTTATTATCATCTTGGCCAATCAGTTCTTTGCAATGTTCAAAATGCTCACAAAGTTTGGGGGGACTTCAATCAGATTTTGCAGATGTGGATGTCATTTCTCTGGTGTTGGTTCAAGCAGTTCCTGACTTTTTATGCATCTGGTCCAGGCTGATCCAGCCTCATTGTTTGTTAAGGTGATGCAGCGGCAAGAGGGATTGGAGCTGAGAGTGCCCTGACAGGGAACAAGAGGCTACTCCACAAAGAAGTAGGAAAGGCATCACCGCCACTAAGCAACTGAAACCTGACTATAGTGAGAATGCTAGGGGAAGAGGCAGGAAGGTTCCAGGACTCACTCCAAGTGGGAGGAAGGAAATACTCTGCCTCCCCACCTCCATGTCCCTGTGGGGAAGGCTCACAGCAGTTCCATGCCTGTTCGCATGCCAAACAACGCTGCCTGGGCATCGCCATCTAAGCCCTCCATTTTGTGTAGCTGTGCACGGTATAGATGGATTCCTGTGCCCAGCCAGTAGTGCACACTTACACAGTCCACAATCACCTGACCTCACACATAAAAAGTGAACATCCACTTCCCACTCATGTCCCACGTGGATGTCGGAAAAGACCCAGCTGACGGAGGCCAGTAGACCTTTTAAAAGGAGAGGTCAGTAAGCATTTCCCCCCCTCCCCCGAAGGCACAAAGGGCCTCATTTACAAGCCCCTGCACCGCCGGAAAATCACTTTTAATGACACTCCGGTGGCGCACATTGCAGTGCCAGATCTACAAGGCCATGTAAAGTCACCCTGTGTGGCTTTTCATGGCCTTTTTTATATGGTGTGAGGCAACACAGCGCAAGTCACTACGTTGCCTCACACTGCGATAGGGAGGCATGCCATGGGTGTTACGGTGGGTGTTCCAATGTAACATCCTTGGCATTTGACACATAACCAGATTTACAACATTCTGTAAACCTGGGAATGCGTCAAAACCCAGGGGAGGCGTAGGGGAGGCGCAACGAGGAAAAATAATGTTTCCCTCTTTCTATGTGTGCTGCAGTCAGTAGCACACATAAAGGAGGAAATCGCCTCCATTGATTGTTTTTGTGCAGGAAGGTGTCCCTTCCTGCACAAACACAATCATTCCCACAACGCAGGCACCCTTGCACCATGGTGCAAGGGTACCTGCGTTGGCACATGGCAGACAATTGAGCGCCAGCGCAGGGAAGGAGGACAGGAATGCTCCGTATCTGATAGATAGGGCGCATTTCTGTCCTTTTCTTTTGCCGTAGGGCAGCACAGCAGGAAGGCTGGCGGTGCTGCCTTACAGCAAAATATTGTAAATGAGGCCCAAAAAGGTCTGTTCCTTACAGTAGAAATTAATGCTGCAAACGTTGCAAATGGGTCATTAGGGCAAACTTTCAGCTCCTTATAAGGTACGTATTATTAAGTACATAAGTTGTCAAATAGAGCATAATGTAGGTGCTTTGTATTTAAATTAATCATTAGTATTCTATGTGTATTCTATATACTTTATATTATAAAGTTTTTTAGAACAAATTATACACCTACGCTGGTTGGACCAGGCACGGTTGGTGATATGTCCGAGGTACCTTAAGAAATGGGAGTGAATGAACATTCTAAGTACCCTATTGGTACACCTATCTGATAGAGACATCTAGCTACAGATTCCTTACCTTAGAATCCTGCCCAGGCGAGTGACTGGATCCAGAATTTTTTTTCCCCATCACATGTCTGCACGCCGGCAGAGGGCGTTGTGCGACTCTGTAACGTCACATAATCACCCAGCGTGAATTTTTAATGTGCATTCAAAATCATGAAGCCTCATAAGGAAGGGCCGTGTTTCCAAGCCATCACCATAACAGGTTTGACCACTGCGTGCCTATACAGTGGCCCGCAATAGATAAAAATCCATTTGTCAATCCCATAGTTGACAAGTGACATCTCAATTTGCTCATTTAAATAAAAAAAACACAACGCACCATCTCCTTTCTGGTGCAACTCATGCATGTTATGAAAAAAACAACAATACCTAAGTTGATTTCCAAACATTCACAACGCATTGTAACCTCATCAAGATCCCATGTATGGATTTATCAATGTTGTTGTGTCGGTAAAAAAAGAATGTCGCGATGAAGCCCTCTCGGTAGGAATTGTATCTAAACAAAGATAGAGACAAACTGGTCGTCTGACTATCAGTAAGAGTCCAAGAATCAGGTATCGGTATACACGTCACACATACGCCCCCACATTCGACAAATATATAATCGTGGACCTACCCCCTTCAGGCTTATAAAGCTTGTAACTGGTAGAGGATTCCCAGGGGTGTCGACGTCTTGTCGAGAGAACAGTGTGCTTTTTTAAAGCGATGTCCTCTGGTTTTAAACCCTGTAGGTCTTGTGATAGACAAATGTCGATCACGGATCTGCATACCGTATGTTTGTGGTGCCTTGGAGAACATCACGACTCCGAGGAATGCGGTTCCTGTCAGCGTCTTTGACCAAAGGCTTTGAATGAGCACAGTATGAATCTCCTGGCGGCGTGCTTTTCTGAGAAACTGCAGAGTCGTCACTCCACACCACAGTCCAGGGACCAGTCGATGAGTCGTTCGGGTGTAGGGTCGCCTCCGTCGACGTCAAGGAAGGCTCTGAGAACCCAACAGTCAAAACGTAAGTCGGACGCCGTCTCCCAACCGTCGGTTGAGCAGCACTTACAAGAGTCTTCTCCGCACCTCCCTAAATATCCTGGAGCCAGAGCGACTCTAGCCCAAATGCGAGAATATTATTTTTCCCTGCAAAAGGTTTTTGGGCATCAGTCTCCCTCTGGTGCGCCCTCTCGCCCCAAGGAGGTAGTAGGTGCCCTGGCTGGATCCTCATAGGCGGGCTTGCTTTTGGGGACAGTTGGGCCCCCTGAATCTGTATTCGGATTTGAGACGCGCCTGTGCACAGCCCTTATGGGTTTACACCTTTGGCGTCCATTCAGCCATTGAAGTCGGTGTGGCTGGTCGGCGTCGACCCTGGTGCTTCGGAGTCCATTCGCCCAGTGACATCGGCGGCACTGATGGACGCTGATCTCATTCCTATTTCCGACATCGAGATGACACCGCAATGGTGTCGGACGGACCGGGTACAGCGCCAACAGTACCGTCTTCTTTCGATGACTCTCCATCTGGTGTTATTCAGCCCTCGTCTGCTTTTCTACTGGAATACACAACTTGGTAACTGAAGGAGAGAATATTGAGGGTCAAAACCCTTTGCAAAATGTTATCCAACCTCCTGTGGAGGAAAATTGGCTAACTGAACTGGGGAAGGTTAGTGGATTAGAATCCTCTCCAGTTTTAGATTTACTTTCTCCACTTGGTATGGCAATGGTGGAAAGTTCTTCTTTGGTTGAAGTATTGAAGAGGGCAGCTGTGGTGTCGGATTGCCAATTTCCCTCAGTGGAATTGTCCATGGATCCTCTGGTGAATATTCTTCATCAGGGCGAGATGGGAGTGGAGCTCCCTTTTAAAGAGTCTTTGTTTGACCTGCTATTAGGAGCTGGGCAAAACCCGTGACAGGAGCTCCAGTTGACCGGGCTGTGGGCCATAGGCATCATCCTGCCCCTGGGGACCCTCAGTGTCTCCTGCAACATCCTACTACAAACGGGCTGGTGGTTAAAGCTGCTACAGCTTATCTGGACCCTAATACCCTTCCTTTGGTTCCATCTAGCAAAGAATCCAGATGCTTAGAAAGTTGTGGGAGGAATATATTTTCTTCTGTAAGCTTGGCTTTGAGGTCTCTAAACACTACATGTGTTACGGGCAGATTTTCTCATGCTTTATGTGACTCCGTGGTGCAGAGGCTGTCTTCTCTGTTAGAGGAAGACAGAAATGAGTTATTGCAGGTGGTGCAAGATGGCCGGGAGGCGGCAAGATTCACCATCAAATGTGGCATGGACACCACTGATTCTGTGGGTAGAGCTATGGCTCAGTCAGTTGCTCTGCACAGGCGTGCATGGCTGTGTCAGTCTGGGTTTTCAGAACTGGTGCGGGAGACCCTTAAAGACATTCTGTTTGATGGTGTCCATTTATTTAGTGAACAGGCTGATTCGGCCTTAAGGAGATTCAGAGCTGGTCGATCTGATAGGTCCACTTGAGTTATTTTTAACCCCGGGCGGGTAACTACTCTCCGCCAGCGGAGTTTACGTAGTTTTGCCTACTCCGCGTTCCGTTGCGAACGCGGAGTTCAGGCAAAACTACGACTCCGTGGCGGAGCGTAGTTGGCCGGCCCCTCCACCCTCCCCAAATAATTAAAAGTTAGTAAAAGGCACTTACCTGCCCCGTGGCTGCCTCCTGCTGGACATCGCCGCTCTCCTGCCTCCTCCTCGCCGTCCTGCTTCAATGATAACCCCTACATTGTACGTCTTGCGAGTGCGCATGTTCGGTCTTGTGTAGAGCGGTATCTACACGACTGAGTTATGTTATATATCATCTGGTATATCCAGGATAGTGTTTTTAGTCCTGGACAGTTGGGATTACAGAAGTTGTGTTCCATGATAAGTGGTTTTCTTGGTTATTCTGCTAGCTGCAGAAGGACTGGACTCTGTCGATGACAGTTTGTCAGTGTTTAATTTGTTACTGTTTGATTTACTCTGGAGAAGAGTTTAGGCTCAAGAGTGATACCCTTATGTTATATACTATACTCTATTGTTTGTATGCGGTCGTGAGCATCTTTAAGTGTGCATCTATATATATATATATATATATATATATTTCAAAAACTCCTTCTCCTTCTTGTATCTCCAAGGAAAAACGGAACAGACACCACTTTCTTTGTGCAGCGTTATTTTATTTCTCGTGCATTGGCCGCCATGACGCGTTTCGGGCTTCACAGAGCCCTTGATCACATCATACACATATATACACACATATATATATATATACATATATTGAGCGTGGTTTGCTCAGCTTATTCAATTTTAGTCTCACCTTTGAGTGGGCTGAGATCTACTCTATGTGTACGGTTAGTTCTCTGTAGTATGATATCATATATCCGTGACCTTTGATACCCTTTGTTAGATACTTTTGAATTTGTACCCCATTGGAGTCTTGGGGTATTTAATGTGCCCTTTAATGGGCTTATGTGCAAGGACCCTCCTAATACGTTTGGGTAATATGTTAAAGTGTCTATTATGTGTTTTTTATGGTACAGGTCTAGAGCGTCTATGCCAAAATTCTTTCTGATATTTCTCAGGAGGTAGCTGGTAGCTTACAATGTTATTTATGTGGCATTGGCTTTTTTTCCTAGTACTTGCCTCACATTCACGTGATAGATGAGGTTTTCTACGTCTGCTAGATGTAGAACATTACGGACAAACGCTTATCTTGTGAAGCTTTTTGACATTATATTGCTATTCAGGTTCTGTCTTATAACTAGTACTTTGGAGCATGTTCATGTTCTCTCAGCATGATTGATGGCTTACTTTCCTGGTATTTTATCAGGTTATTATAGGTCTTCAGGAAGATATAGTATCTTAAGCAATTCTATTCCTTCTATTGGAAAAGATTATTTAATGTGTTTCCTTTTTCTGGATTGTTATAAGGCTGTGCGTTCCTGCTAAAGATTTTCTTTGTTCTGAAAAACAATTCCCTCTAAATGGTGTACCATTTCTTTGCTATGAAGAATTGATATAGGTTTATCCTTGAGGGGGAGAGGCATGGGCCTTGTAATTTCTACCTTTTGTAGAAGACTTTTATTCCTGACATTCAGGATCATTGCTCTTTTAGAGGTCTACTCTTTTCATTATCCATCTGTCTATAGTTGCTGATAGACAACTCTTTTCCTTATTCTTGCCTCTAGTCTAGGGGCTGTAAGTTGGGTTCACACATTGTGACATGTGGTTCCTAGAGGTTTAGACAAATTAATGTTTGCCTTTTTTAGTGGTCGGATTCTTTTATTTTGGAACCCTTTATAAAGTTTTAGGTTTTGCTCTTTTCCCTGACCATCGATATCTATTTATAAAGCGAGCTCTTGTGCAGATCTTGGTTTTAGTCAGACTATCAAGATTTCTTTTTGTTCTTGATATCTTATTCAATTTTATGTAACCATTGTTTAATGGGGGCCTTTTAGGCAACTTGCATTACTCTGATGAGTTGGATGCTGTTGCTTTTCTAAGGGTATGATTCAGCAGCAGTCACATACTGTTATATCACTGTTGCCTGTGGATTATTTGTCTCTAATATCTATCTTGGAGAGGTGTGGTGCAGTGGCCAGAGAGGCTGACTCCGGAGCGTGGGGCTCACGGTTCGATTGCCGGCAGCAGCTCAGCCCCATGTGACTCTGGGCAATATCTCACTTAATCTCCCCGACGGCCCCCAGCGCCTTGAAACCTGAAGGGGTGATATGTTTGCACTTTACAAATAGGAATTATTATTATTATCTTTTAATATACATTTTCTTTTGTTGCTACATAGGCATTAATTATTTTACTCCTATGTCTCCATATATATATATGGAGACATAGGAGTAAAATAATTAATGCCTATATATATATATATATCTCCAAACACCGTGTTTCCTGTTCTAGAACTCAGGAACTCAGCTCACAACACGGACACGGACCAATTTCTTCATGCTCAGTAAATTATTTTAATTGCAGTCGCGCCATAACGTTTCGGCTCGTCCGAGCCTTGCTCACATGATATATATATATATATATATATATATATATGTACTTTTGTATATAGGGGATATTCTAGAGGTATTTGTACAGCACTAGTTCTTTTTCCTATAGAAGGACAGCTTTTATGTCAATAGGGGCTAATATTGTCTTTGACTTTCTTTTTTATATGGACATTTGTTTTCTCCATGGGGAATGGATTTTCTCTGTGTAGTTTACAGTGCAGTGCTGACCTAATGTGGTTTGCAGGTGTTGTTCAGTGGCAGGGCCAGCTGTTATGGATTTCACAGGTTTGAACATGCTGTTCGGACTTGAGCATATAACCAAATTATTATGGATAAAGTCTTATTGGCTTGGGTACATCTTCCCATGTTTTTATTGTCTTATAATTTCTGTTACTGTGGGTCTGTCCACAGTTATTGTGAGGTAAGAACTTCTAAAGCAGTTTTGTCATACTGACATGGGAATATTATTCCCATGGTTTAAATGTCTTACCACTTTATTTATCTATGGCCCCTTCTAGGGGACTTTATATAGTAGGGTATGTTTCTGCTTGCCTACATGATTATATATTTCCAGTTGCGCTTGCTACCTGGAAGCAGCAGTGGGGCGGTGGGGGGGGAGGGGAGGGGTAGGGGGATCGGGTTAAAAAAAAACAAAAACTTACTTCCCAGCCTGCGGGCTGGCCGGACGCCGCCTCCTCTCCTGCGTCCTCTTCCTGGCTTCTTGGGAGAAACAGGAAACCAGAAGCACAAGGGCTCCCACACTCCCTGCAGCCAATCACAACGCTGCAATGCAGCGTTGTGATTTGTCTGAGCGCCATGACACGGTGCTCAGCCAGGGGCTGCAGGGGTGGGCTTGTTCTCCACGCAGGCTGTAATGCAGCCTGCATGGAGAACAGGGAAAGTGCGCATGACTGTTTTGGGCAGCCTGAGAGGGTCAGCCAAACAGTCACTGTGCATTTAGGAGTGTTCTACCACTCCTCCCCTGCTCTGCAGCCCCGCCCTGCCCCCTCATGCAAGCTGCCGCAGCAGGAGGACAAAATAAAATGATAATAACATTACGTTATTATCATTTTATTTTTCCTTTCTGTTTCTGCTTCAAGGCAGTGGGGCGATGCTCCTCCGCTTTATATTTCCGGTCTTTTCGCTCGTTCTAGACCTGGTTGGTCTTAATAAAAGACTTTTCATGGTTACAGTTCGCAGACCATCCTCTGGTGATTGTATGGCTTTGGCATTTGATTCTAAAGTAAGGAATCTGTGGCTAGATGTCTTTATCAGATGAACAAGTTACTTAACTTCGGTAACGCTTTATCTGGTAGAGACAGGATCTAGCCGCAGATTCCTTAACAACCCTCCCATCCTCCCCACTGTGCGAACTCAGTCCTTTTGGGTCTCAATTATTTGTTTTGGTCTTTCACATCGTAAAAAAAAAAAAAAGAGGGAGAACCCAGGAATTATTGGGTATATGAGTTCTCTTTCATATCAAGGTTATTGTTAGGATATTCATATACTGAATTATGGTTAGGAATTCTGTAATTATTTGACACATGAGTGTCTTTTGTTTTAGCAGACTATTCAATAGACAGTTTCTATATGTGGCTCCGTGTTTCAAGTAGGGGAGAGGATGTAGCCTTACGGCTAGAGCGGTCGACCTCGAAGCTGGGGATCCGGGTCCGAGTCTTGGCAACGACGCTCAACACATCCTGTGATTCTGGGCAAATCATTTAATCTCCCCGTGCCTAACAAAAAACCCCCCCAAAAAATGAATGTGTCCTTCTGTAACGAAACTGGTGCTCATGTAAAGTGCTCTGATACCCAATGTCTCGGGTCTAGTTCGCGCTATATAAAACTCTAAAAAAAAAAAAGTGTGGAAAATAGTCACAGAAGAAACTGATGCAGCGCGCCGGCGAGGGAGTTATATGGACTCCATCGATGTCACATCCGGTTGACGACGTCGGTAAGGAGTCGCGTGACGACCTCTGCTGGTGCGCAGACATGCTATGGGGAATACATTTCTGGATCCAGTCTCGCACCTGGGGAGGATTCTAAAACAAAGGAATCTGCGGCTAGATCCTGTCTCTACCAGATTAAGCGTTACAGAAGGTATGTAACTATTCAATTATGCATTTGTTGGATATGATAATACAAACAGGAAATCATTAACCAAGGTAACCAATACAGTAGTTGAAACCTCTAATACAGGCTTGTTAAGCACTGAAAAATAAACCATGTGAATAGTATACACTTTGCATGTGTTGTATAATCAGCCAAAACATTGTACTGATATATATTTACGTAGTACCAAGTTGAACACATCCACATTTTGTGTGTTGCATCCCAAAAACATATGTCAGGTTGTTACTTGAAAATGAAATACCTTGAAAGAACAAGAGACAAGAGGTGTTTGGCAAAACAGGAACAGCTTGTTTAATTAAACAGAGCGGCAGGGAGAAAAGTTACAGGTTCTGAGCACTGTCTCAATTTACAATCGATCTGAGGGTTTCTTATATACAGTTCATTGTAAGCAAAAGATGTTTCTGCCACTCCTTGTATGGTGAGGAATGTAAGTTGCTGCCTTTGGAGTCATAAATAAATTGTCTAATGAATAATACAGGTGGTCCTCGACCTTGCGTGGACACAATGCGGCCAGTGGGTAACGTGTCCAGATGTCCGGCATGGGGAGCGCATGATCACTGCAAGTGCTGTGTTCTAATTGGCTATATGCTCCTAACTTATGTGGCATCTGATTTTATGGTGATTTAGGGTTGTGCGTACCCCTCCAGGCTATGTGTGCTTTAATGGGGAGCATCTCCCTTGACCCTTGTAGTGTCACTGCACCTATCTGTGGGATTGATCTAAGGTTTCTTGGCTGTGCGTTTGTCTGCCGGCTACCTGCTGCCCCACCTGTGACCTATCAATCAAAAACCTCGGGGCCAGGCCTCAGTGCTTGCCTGACTAAGTATTTACGTGTCGGGGTTGATGTGGAGTTCACAACGGGCAAATTTATTAATAAAGACGCAATTTCGTTCACATAAATGAATGTAAAGTTTTTCATATCAGCATCAACTTTTTCCATATTAACAAGCTCTGAGGAACACTATTTGTCAAGGGAAAGGTAAACCATCCTATCATAGAAAATTCACATGTTTACCTCGAGCAGCACCACGTGGACAACGGTGTTAAAAAACAATCACTATTTTAAAACTTCTATTTAGGCAAAAGAGCTGCTGAAGGCTATACCAGTTGTTAAACGCCCTGAACCCGAGTTATAGGCCCAGGCCAGCCCCTTGGGCCTACAACTTGGGTTCAGTGCCTTTAACAACTGGTAACGCCCAAGGCAGAAAAAGGCTATTAGAACATTCCACCCACTAAGGGTAGAATGTTCTAAATTAAAAAGGGAGAAACAGAAAGACAAACATTGGAATGTTGGAGTTCCAGACTTATACCAGGCATTTTATGCCGGGAGCTACTCCATTGTCTTCAATGGAGCTCTCAACCTTCCAATGCTCTTTTTATATCAGTATAACCTCTCATCCCAAGGACAGTTGGGATGTGTAAAGACACTACTTGTCAAGGGAAAAAGCAATTTGCACTATCAAGGAAATTACACAAACCACATGTATATCAGAGTCAAATCAGTATTACGTGGATAAAGATGCTATAAAACAATCGCCATTTTGGATCTTCTATTCATGCAGTAGGTAGCGTAACATGTGGCAGTGTGAGTACACAACACTATCCTGTCATTAATGAAAAGTAATTACTCCATTGAAGTGGTTATGAAAGCTATTTTCATAACTCAATTGTGCACCATTACAATACAACTATTGGCCGCATGCGATGTTATAGTGGTAGGAAAGTGTAAATATCAAATCTAAATAATCCTAGTCAGAAAAGTGAATGACCCTAATATGGCAATTGTTTAGGGTAGGTCTCTTAGGCAATGGCTGAAGCCTCTTCTTGAGACGAAGAAAGGGCCACCCACTTCCTTAATCAACATCAGACTTCATATGTGTCTCAGGTAGTGAAGAAATGAAGCACATTGAAAGGACAAAACTGGATATAGTAAAAAAAAAAACGTTCATGAAGCCAGGCCAATCATCAGGGCGAGCAGAGGAATGACGCTTGAAGAAAGAAGCTGGATACAAAGGAAAACCAGTGAGTTCAACAAGAGAGCAACAGGAAAACAAGCATCATTACAATGAGCATTGGAAATGGTCTGGTTTCCTTTTTATATCCTAAAACAGGAAAAGAACCTGTGGAAAGAAACAGGAAATAATAAGCCATCATCATACCTTGGGCAATTAAAGAACTAAGGGGCATATTATCAAGAAACAATGTTAAAATTATCGCCGCTTTAGCGGCAGAAAACTGCCGCTAAAGCGGCGATAATGGGCTTGATAATATGCCCTTGAGAATTCCAATAGAAGCCCATGTTCTGGTGTCAACATGGGCTTCTATTGGAATTCTCAAGAGCATATTATCAAGCTCCATTATCGCCGCTTTAGCGGCAGTTTTCTGCCGCTAAAGCGGCGATAATTTTAACGACATTCTTGATAATATGCCCCAGAGTACTTGCAAACTGAGACATTGACCAAAGGAAAAAAATCTGGCTTGGACTAATAAATTATTAGACCCTAGTCTTCCATGACTGCAATATTACAGAGAAGCTGCAGGCAACAACAACCTCATGGCATGAGATTTCACTGTAATGCTGCCGCCAGAAAGCAAACTCCCCCACAACACACACTGTGGAAAAACCACAGGGCCTAAAAACAGAAAGACACTGTGTGGCTGATGAATGCCAAAAACATACCAATGCCTCCTTCAATGGCGTCAAAAACACCAATCTCTGGTGGTGGCTTGAAGAGCCATCATGGCGGACGCAGCCTAACCGGGCTCAGCGCGTCCACGCCATTATCTGTACAATATCCGGCGATAATCCTGCTTAAAGGAGCTACATCTATGCGGCAAACAACCCGGATGGTGTGAGGAGCCGAATTCCCCGACTTTCAGCGACGGACAGGCCGTGACGAGTGCGCCATCTCACAGGCTGCTACCGAGGAGGTGTCAGCCGAGTCTCGAGTGGGCGGCTCCCGCCCGGCGCCTGGATCATCTAGGAGCAGCGCGGCGGCGGGCCAGGGCGGCTAAGACGCAGCCCCAGAGGCGAGCGGCCCGGCGAAGCAGAGACGCCCTGTGTTTCCCGGGGACCCCACCCGCATGGTGTTCCGCGGCGGTACTAGCCTGGTGCTGCGGGGGAGCCCACCCCTCCCCCGTAGTACTGCCATTCGCCTGGGGAGGCCTCGGCTGGGGTCTCCCTGTCTTGATCTGCGCTGCTGATATCCCAGGGCATGGCGCTACTGGACCTCCGCCCACACTGCTGTTTGGGGTGAGGGAGTAGGGCTGGCCGCGGTTGCGGCCCCCACGCCGACCACGCGAGAGACGAGGCCCTGAGTGCTGTCCGGCCCGCCACTTTCCATCTATGTGCGGCACAACTGTGGGGCCTGGGACTGAGACGCGGCCCTGGAGGTGAGCGGCTTGGCGGAGCGGGGGAGCTCTGTTCCATCCGGCGCCCCCCCGCACAGTATCCAGAGACAGTACTGGCCCGGTGCCGGAGCGGGGTCCGCCCTCCCCCCCCCTGAAGCACCGCCATCGTCCGGAGGGGCCTCGGCAGGGGCCCCCCCCGCCACTGACCTACGCTGCTGGGACCCCGGGGCTCTCGGTGTTGCCAGACATCAGTCCATTGGGGGTGGAGGATACGGGCCCCCACATTACCTCTACCAGCGGCGAGGCCTTGAGCACTGCCTGGACTATCATCCTTCCTTCCTACCTGCGGTGCCTCGGTAGCGGCGGCCTGGCAGAGTGCCGAACGGGCCTGGCTCACCATTATCCAGCTGGGGGACCGCGGAGGCTGTGGCGGCGGGCCCCCTCATGCATCCTACACGCACCGCGGCCCAGTTTCTCGCCCGGGCTACGGCCCTGCCGCGGGGCGCACTGTTTCGGCCGGGGCCATTGCCGTGCACGTTAAGAGGGCGGAATGGACCATCGTAGGCCCTCCTAATCCGCGGCCACTGGAGAGTCTCGGTTGGCGGTAAGTGGACGACTGATGCTGACCTTTGCCACTCTGGAGAGCTGGGGCCCCCCTGTTTCCCTGCATCTACTCCGTAGCCCACAATAAGGACATTCTAGACCTGTGGGACCCCTGGAACCCCCACTAGGATATACAGACCTGGTCGTTGACGTCTTCTGGGAGGCACTGTTGGCGGGTGGTCTGGCGAGTTTGGTCTTCTTATAGGGCCTCCTTGGCAGGCAGTTGTGGGCGGCGGAAGCGGCTGAGCTAGGCTCGGTGCGGCTTGCGGCCCACGGCACACCTGGATCCGTAAGGACCCGCTGACGGTGCTTCCCTGTGGTGGAACCCAGTACAGTCCCTGCAGATTCTCCTACATTGAGGTTGAGCATCCCCCTGGGCCAGCACGGTTCCCCCACCAGCGCCTATATCCCTGGAGCTACCGTCCCCTCCCTGACACTAATCGCAATGGGCAGAGATAAACCCAGCGGGGCTGGCCCCAAACAGGGCACCTTGGATCACTTCACCGCGCCCGTTGGGGGCTCCAAGGGGAGCGAGGGGGCCACCTCGATTCCTGATAACGCGGCCCTCCTGGCAGCCATAAACGATGCCAGGGATAAGCTGGATGCTAAGATCGGCACAGTGGGGTCGGAGGTATCGTTCTTGCGCCAGGATCTCCGTAAGGCAGTTGACCGTATCATAGAGGCGGAGGCGCGTGTCTCGACGGTGGAGGAGTCCGTGACCACCCTTCAGAAAAAGGTCAACAAACTTACATCGAAGGAACTGGCCTCTAGAGTGGAAGATGCGGAGGGTCGAGCGCGACGCAACAATCTGCGCTTTGTGGGCCTGCCGGAGGGATGTGAAGGATCCTCCATGACCCGCTTTATTACCGGGTGGCTCACGGATCTCATGCCGCAGGAACAACTCTCTCAGTGTTTCGTAGTGGAGCGCGCTCACCGGGCGTTGACCAGAAAGCCACCTCCGGGCGAAAATCCCCGACCAGTCATCGCAAAATTATTGAACTATGCCGACCGTGATGCAATCTTGCAGTTCGCTAGGACACATAAAGAGCAATTTCAGCACGAGTCGAAGCCCATAATGGTGTTTCCTGATTATACGCGCCTGGTTCAGCAGCAACGGCAGTCGTTTACAGCGGCAAAGTGCAGATTACGAGACTTGAATCTACAATACATGCTCCTGTACCCCGCCAGGATGAGGGTAATTTTCAATTCAAAATCACTTTTCTTTGACACACCGGAGGCCGTCTTTGCGTGGGCAGACGAATGCACTCATCTTAAGCCGCACTCACCTCCGCTGCTGGAATCGGACTCCTCCCGCGGATCACAACGGAATTGATCTCGTAGGACTAAATCAAAGAGACGACATAGATCCGGATCGGACAGGCAATCCACTAGTCCGGAGCGCGCCACCTGAGGCCTCCGGTCACATCTCTGAAGTCCTGCCGCTTATTGCCACATATTGCTATCCACCGAGACAATCCAAATATATGCTTCATTTGAGTGGGCGTGGATGCCCAGCCATGGGGCGCCAAGCCCGAGACACTTCGATCTCTCCTTGTTAAATGTTTCTTGGGAGGGCAGGGAACCGTTGGCATAGGGGCCATGGTCTCCCCTGTTGGGGGCTCAGCGCGCCCTGCACCGCGACAGATGCTCCTAGTTTTTGGCAGTGTCGGGTGGGGGGTTTTGTGAGGAAAGTTGTTTTATCGTTTTTGTTTTACATGCAGACCTTTTATCTAGATTCCGATGTCATCATTATAGTGCCTTTAGAGATACGGGATGATGGCGCTGGCTGATACAGCCCCCCTCGGGGACCTCACTGTGGTTTCATGGAATGTCCGGGGTCTTTTAAATAAAGTCAAACGCAGTGCTGTCCTACGCCAGGCCAAGCGCTATGGGGCCGATATCTTACTCCTCCAGGAGACTCACCTCCTGGGCAATAAAGCC
Organism: Calotriton arnoldi; assembly: GCA_963921515.1. Lineage (NCBI taxonomy): Eukaryota > Metazoa > Chordata > Amphibia > Caudata > Salamandridae > Calotriton > Calotriton arnoldi. Next base: position 2,557,357 of record CAWUFW010000444.1, read on the forward strand.
CTGTGTCTGGCTCGCCTTGGCTTCCATTATATATATCATGCGGGGTTCACCAGGGGCTCCCGGGGAGTAGCTGTTCTTATACACCGCAGAGTCCCGTTTCACTATATAGCCCACAGAGTAGATCCCGGGGGCTGGTTTGTCTTCGTCACGGGCACACTGTACGGCGAGCGGGTCACCATAGGTAGTATATATGCTCCACCTCCCCTTGGGGCGACCTTTATTGACAAGATCTCTGGAGTCTGGGGGGAACTGCCGGAGGGTCTGACCCTCCTGGGTGGGGACTGGAACGACGCTATGGGGCTAATTGACCGACAACGCAGTACTGTCCGCCCACCACCACCGGGTCCCTCTAAACTACACGTACTGGTATCTACCTTAGGCTGGACGGACATTTGGTGGGAGTATCACCCCACAGATCGCGGCTACACATACCTATCCACCGTTCATGGGTCACAGTCCCGATTGGATTATTTCTTCGTACCTCGCGTATTTCTCCATAGATTCTCACAGATTGCCCACCTCCCTCGGGGGCTCTCTGATCATTCCCCGATTACTCTAAAATTTCATACTTGCTCTCGGAAACCCCCCTTTCGATGGCGCATGTCCCCCTGGCATCTTCAAAGCCCGGACTACCAGGACATGTTACACGCAGCGATCTCCGATTATCTAGATGTAAATGTCCCCTCCGCTCCGTCCCCGAGCATCCTCTGGGAAGCTCTCAAACCCACTGTGCAGGGGGCGGAAATTAGCTATCGCACCAAAGAAAGGCGTGCGCGACGGGAGCAATTGGCGGACCTCGAGTCGCGCTAGACAGCTCTAGCCCTGCAACTTAACCTAGACCCCAACCCCACTCTTCGACGTAACCTGCTACAAGTGCAACAAACAATACAACAATATCTAATGGGGGAGGCGAAAGAGATTTGGGAAGCGTCGCAGCACCGAATTTACCAGTGGGGGGACAAGTCGAGTAAAATGCTCCATAGGCTCTGCCAGGCGGACAGATCCCCAGCTGTGGTCCCCACCATCCGAGATGCTGGAGGTGCCATGTGCTCGTCACCAGAGGACCTGGCCAGGGAATTTGCACGACATTTCACATCACTGTATGAACGTTGCAAACAAATCTCTGAGGCCCGGATAGCGGAAATCCTGACAGATATCCCACCTCGGAAACTCACTGACCAAATGCGCGAACAACTGGAGGCCCCCAGCACTCTAGACGAGTGGACCGGGGCCATACATGCCTTCCGCCCGGGGCGGGCCCCCGGACCCAATGAATTCCCTGTGGAATTCCTGCGACCGAACATGCACCCACTAGGCCCCCACTTACTGGCGGCTATGCAGGAGGCCCTTGATCAAAACATATTGCCCCGGGACTGGCGGCATGCAGAGATCGTCTTGTTCCTTAAACCAGGACGTCCACCAGAGGACCCTTCCTCATATCACCCCATTTCCCTCATAAACTTCGAACCTAAATTACTAGGGAATATCCTAGCTGATCGCCTGCACGCATGCATCTCAGACCTAATCCACCCTGACCAGTCGGGCTTCATGCCCCAGAGTGCCACCCGCCACAACATCCGGAGAGTGCATAACGCAATAGCAGCAGCCCCGACGCTGGGACGCCCGGCTGCCATACTATTGGCAGATATAGACAAAGCATTCGATTCACTCAGCTGGGTCTACCTCTTTCATTTACTTGAAGCGGTAAACTTTGGTCCCCGTTTTATAGCCTATGTTCGCCTGTTATATACAAACTTAACGGCGTCGGATCGCATAGCCGGACATCGCTCAGACCCCTTCCCCATCCACAGGGGCATGAGACAGGGCTGCCCCCTGTCCCCGCTATTATTTGCCCTAGCGGTAGAGCCATTGGCAGCGTGGGTCAGGAGTGACCCAGTACTCCGTGGCTTCGACTGGTCCCAATCGAGATCGGACCGCATTGCATTATACGCGGACGACGTCCTTTTCTTTATGACCGACCCGTGGTTCTCAGGGCCTCGCATATTGCAAATCCTTAGGGTGTTCGGGGAGACTACCGGCCTACACACCAACCCGGCAAAATCCGTGCTGTTTCCAGTATGCGGTCATCAAGGCCGAGAAACCTGGGCATCACAGCTGTCGCACGAGACGGATGGTTTTAAGTATCTGGGCATCTTCGTGTCACCGTGCCCCAAAGTCTCTTGGGCACATAATATCAATCCATTGCTTCTGAGTCTGAATGGCGAAATGACAATCTGGTCCTCCCTTCCCCTGTCTCTCTATGGGCGCTCGGCCATCTTTAAGATGGTGTCTTTGCCTCGGATTTTATAGACTACAAAACTTCCCCTACACAATCCTGCGCTCCTGGTTTGCGCAAGTGAATGCCATACAAAATAAATTTCTCTGTAACGGGGGTGCGTTTAGGGTCGCACTCCGCACTTGCGTACAATCTACGTATTGCGGGGGATCGCAGCAGTGGACATCTATTCTTATTATGCAGCTTCTCATCTACTCATTGTAAATGAATGGTGGTATAACTCCCCGCCTGACCCAGCTTTCGCAATAGGGCATGCAGCAATGGAAGGGACCCCCCTCCTCCAGCTCCTTTACAGTGCCATACGATTAGATTTCCTTCCCCCTGCGAGTAGAGTGGTGATACGGCTGTGGCGAAACACAGTCCGACAGATGGGGTGGTGCGGAACGTTGACCCAAACAACTCCCTTATGGCAAGGCACATACCTCCGTCCAGTTGCAGCTCTGGCGGGATTCCGCGGGTTGGACCTGGTGGGGATATCGACTTTCGGTGATGTGATGCGGGGCACCACACTGAAATCCTTTCAGCAACTGCAGGAGGACTATCAACTACACAAGTCGCAATTTTATAAATACCTCCAATTCCGCCATGCCTTAACCCCCCTGATTCGCACTCTTGAGACCCTTCCGGAATTCCACCCATTAGAGGGCCGTCTGCTGATGGGAGGTTTGGGCCTACATAAAATTAAGCAAATATACCAGACATTGACAACCCATAAACAGACAACATTAGATAAGACACGTCGTGCGTGGCAAACTGACATCCCTGACCTGACGGATGACGACTGGGCCGAGGCCATTGCCAGCCCCCGGGGTGCTGCGGTATCTACACGGTATCGCCTGATACAGTTCAAGTATCTCCATCGCGCATACTACACACGAGACCGACTCTGGAAGATGGCGGTCATCCAGTCCCCTACATGTTTACGGTGCGGGATGGAGGATGGAACCTTCCTACACACGGTTTGGAGCTGCACTGCATTGCAGCCCTTTTGGCGTAAAATACTGTCCTGCTTAAACAAAGTACTATCATGGGAACTCCCGCTTGACCCGCGACTTTGTCTCCTACACAGTACAGATGATATTGGGGGCAATAAGTATAAGCAACATTTATTGTTTTTAGCCCTCACTATCGCTAAACGCGATATCGCCCAATTTTGGAAAGGGACTTCTCCCCCGACCCTAGCCAAATGGAAAACTGAACTTGATAGATGTATGGGGGCCGAAATCGCAGTGTTCTTAGCCCGTGGCTTCCCCAAAAAACACAGGAAAATCTGAACCCGATGGGCGACATATCGTGGAATAGATCTTTCTCCCCTGCCGTCCACAGACCCCTGATGGGCGACCCCCCTATTCCAATGTTCATTCCTCGGACCACTCCATATTGTTTGATAACCCATCATTCTGCTAATGTATCATGTGCACATTTATCGAGATCTAGTACAGTCTGCGTTTTGTTTAAGTTATGTACCCTGCACGTTTTGCAGGCCTCCAAAAATGTTCAAAATGTCGGATCTCCTGCTATGTTTTATCTCCCACAGGTCTGTATAGGGCTGCAGCCCGAATTTCACTGGAATAACCAAATAAAATTTGTTGTTAAAAAAACCCACCAATCTCTGACCCAGAATAAGCGGGAGCTAACACTCTGCCTCCACTTAGGAGCTCCAGTATTACTAGGGTTTCTCTTAAACAAATTCCTAACTAAATTAATACAGTTTCCACATGTGCTCCTGTGTTGTGAGAGAATGATACAGTGCTTTGGTGCACCCTTGCTTTAGGAACTTAATGAACATTGGTTCTTGTCCTTCCTGCCTGTGTGGCTACACGGCGTGCAGCCCGTATTAGGTTGTCTTCTGTGCGCTTTCGAGTGTGCTTTGGGCATATGCCTGGGGATGCAATCAGTTCAGTCACGGGACATTGCCTTACTGGTAGGTCCGTTAGCAGCCCACCTTTACTGTTGTCCATGGCACTTGAAGTTGCTCCTAAATGCATTTTACGAGTCCTCCTGGGATGCTTCTGGTGAACTGGATCTTGGCTCTATTTCTGCAGATTCTGCACTGGCTGCCCCCCCCCCCCCCTCTGCGGAGGCTGATGGGGCTGGATGGGAACATATTTGCTCCATGGACCTGCTTGAATGGGTGCCTGTGGGAACAACGTCTGCAGTAGCTGAGAACAGCAATGTTTCGTCTACTTTCCGGAACATTTAAAAATCTGGCCGTTTTGAGTCGTGAGATCTTTTTTAATTCGACTTTGTTTCTTGCTAAATTATGCCTTTTTTAATTTGGTTTTATAATGCCTTTTTAGTGAGTAGCTTTTAACGTTTTTAAAAATATGGCTTTCATTATGCTTTCAAGTGTTAAAGAGGCTGTGATTCCTTTTAAATTTTAGGGGTTTTATATCTCATGAACCTTATGTTTTTAGCAATTGTTGTGCTTTTCTTAGTGATAGCCTTTTTTCGCTTTACATGCAAGGAGTAGGTGTCACGTGGCCCAGTCAGAAACAACGCCATTTTCATGTCCACGTTTCTTAAGTTGCGTTCTTTCGGCAACACTTTTGCCATACATTTGCCATACATTGCGTACATGTCAGGGAAGGATAGAATTATCTGAAACTGCATTTGCTTACATTTCAACTTCGTAGGCACACTATCATGATACCTTGAACATTCAGTATGATGTATAGAGTTCACTGCACAAATGTCATGGCTTATTATTGCCCAGTCGGCGACGACGCTATCTGGCTAACATGAACAATTGCAGCACGGCCGAGGCTTCAATATCACAGCATGGGGCTGTTTATTATATATACAGTTCTACTTCCTCGTTTAAACGAGAAGAGCACTCTGCTGACACTTCGAGGTCACAGCACCCTGGAATTCCAGCTCAACTGATTCCTGTCATCTGCACGAGGGATGTCCCACTCTCCACCTAGACGGACAGCCTGATGACATTTGCCCGCAGGTGATGGGGAGTTAGATCACCCGATTTTTGTCAGATCACCCACCCTAGGCAAAACTAGGTTAGGGAGCGCAAGGTAAGAGCACACTATTACAGCACACATATATATATATATATATACCAAAACAAAACCCTTTCAGGCATAGAGTGACGAATAAATTATGCAAAAACAGAAGCAGAGAACTCTGGGTAGTTCTCAAGTTTAGGTGGAAAGCAGCTCCAGTAAGAGCACTCTCAACCTCAGCGACACTCTAAATTTGCTCACCTCAAATGTCTGCTTTTCTATCAAAGTCTTTAAGCATAGGATTAGCACAGTGCTATCCACGCCGAGATAGAAAGGGACAAAGTCTTTTGCCATTTTTACAGCAAAGTCTTTAAGCATAGGATTAGCACAGTGCTATCCCTGCCGAGCTATAAAATGGCCAAAGCCTTTTACCACTCCAGGCACAGTATTACAGCTTTGGATATATATGTAAAAAAATGTAAGTCCGTTTTTATATAGAGCAGCTACTCACCCTTACGGGTCTCAAGACGCTGGGGGCCGTAGTGGAAATTAAGTGAGCTATTGCCCAGAGTCACATGGTGCTGAGCTGCCGCCGGAGCCGGGGATCGAACCGTGAACCCTGTGCTCCGAAGTCAGCTGCCCTGGCCGCTGCACCACACCTCTCCACTATATATATATATTTTTTTTTTCACATAGTTTCAGCACAATGGTGGAATTATTCATTCTCTCCAATGTTCCTGTATTGCTAATCATGCTAATATGTTTCGGTCTATTAGTAATTGCAGCACACGTATTTTACTCAAGAATATCACTGCTTCTATAAATATTGAAACTGCAGGTTGTGCATTTCTTGCGTATATCTTTGGGTATGCATGAGAGTACAAACGAAAAGTTTCTAGATCTGTTACCACGATTTCCTTGGGGAGTCAGGGTTGTCATGTTCTGAGGTTGCACACACATTTGTTACCCTGGACTGTAGGCTAAAATCTCCTGAGGGGATGCGGGAAATCAGACTCGCACCATCCAACGTTTATGTTGTCTAATCCTGGGCATAATACTTCGCTACGCTCACAGAGCATGCAAAGTTTGTGCTACTATGCAAATGCACGTAGCAGAGTGAAAAACTGTGCTAATTGACGTAGCGTAGCAGCAGTATAATAAACACCTACAAATGCTTTGATAAAACAATTTTCTATGCTAAAATGCATATAACCAATTCACAAAAGTGAACTTTGACAACAAAATATCAAGCAATGAGAGAGGTGAGGATTTTGGGGTCCCCCCTAACCTAGGGGGAGGACCAAGCAGATGCCTTGAACACAAAAAGCATATCATGTGAACGATTCAGTGGTTGTCCCTTCCTCCTAGGACCACCCCAAGCACAGTTATGGGCAAAAATACAATCCCAACCAAAGGCCCTGCAAAGCATTATGGAACGAGATTAGCAGTGGGCAGTGAATATTATAGTGTCCAATATCAAAATAATTCTACAAAGAGCTGCAGTTCAACTAGTCGTTACTAGATGTCCCTCACGAGTCAAATGCAAAAGCATTGAAATTATTAATACATCAAGCTGCAGTTCCACTAGTCGTTACTAGATGTCCCTCACGAGTCAATTGCAAAAGCATTGAAACCCTTTCATGAAGCTTTTGCATTTGACTCGTGAGGGACATCTAGTAACGACTAGTGGAACTGCAGCTCTTTGTAGAATTATTTTGATATTGGATACTATAATATTCACTGCCCACTGCTAATCTCGTCCCATAATGCTTTGCAGGGCCTTTGGTTGGGATTGTATTTTTGCCAATAACTGTGCTTGGGGTGGTCCTAAGAGGATGGGACCACCACTGAATCGTTCAAAAGATGTGCTTTTTGTTTTCAAGGCATCTGCTTGGTTCTCTCCCTAGGTTAGGGAGGATCCCAAAATCATCACCTCTCTCACTGCTTGTTAATTTATCATTTTCACTTTTGTGAAATGACTATATGTATTTTTAGCATATAAAGACAGAGTTATTTATTTTATCTTAACTTGCACTGTGCAAGATGCCTTTGGCAATTATTGTACAGTGCAGTCAAGCACACAGCTACGCACTACGTAATTTGTATAGCTATGTGTAGTTCAAAATGTACTTCACGTAGCTACGTGAAGTGCTATTACGCAAACTACGCCCAGGCTTAATGTTGTCCAACAAACGCACAATTTTACAGATGAAGTATAAACCGTACAACAGTTTCTGCTGATTCCCAAGAATGATGACAAGGTTTATATCCTTTCCACTCAATAAGGATTTGTAATTTCCCTCTAAAAGGTTTGTCAATCACAGATTTCTTTTACGTCATACATTCAGAGGTATTGAATGTAAGCCCAGATCTATTCCAGATTTTCAGGCTACCCTTGGGGACTCATCTGCATGCAGTGAGTCTAAAGTCTAGATTATGAGGAAGTCAGATTTAAGTGCAGGGATACCTTGCAGCTGAAAATATCATTTGTGGCCTGTATCCCCACACATAGCCGGCTATTCTGAGTTTGTGTCCCCCTGAATAGGGAGTAAAATGTGGAACCATACCAATGGGAACATGAGGTGTTCCTATTCTTGGGACAAACCTGCTTCCATTTAACCTCTGCTCTAAGCAGTTGGTAAATGGTAGTGGGGGTGGTGTGAAGTGGGAGATGGGGAGTGGGGAGGGCATCAGAGGACAGGGAAGACTGTGTCAGGCATGGAGGTGTTCTGTGCTCTCCCCATGAGATTCAAGATGGATGGGCAGGTCTGAGGGCAGTGGCTGGGCTGCAATCAATCCTCATGCAATGTTACCGGCTGGGTGAGGAACACAGTGCCATTTATAACTGAGCAAAGCATTATTCCACCCAGGGACATTACTTCCCCTAATTTACAGTCGAGCCTAAATGGGAATCATGCACCTAGTCAGTGATTATCTTGCAAACAGGACACAAATCTGCCTCAAGAGGAGCAACCGTAAACACTTCCAGTTTAGGATACAGCCATTACGTCTTTGGATGAAGTTGGGTATGTTGGTAATACACTTGGAGAGATCTGTGCTAGCAAAATAAGAGTTAGTTCATAGTAACCATGCCCCTAATAGGTGGCAACCTTTCATAGGGATTCTTTGAGTTACATTTGGAGGGGCAAGGACAAACACAAGCTTTTATTTGATTACTTTCTCAAAACATCGGATTGAAGCAACTCGTCATCACCCCGACCCACAAGGTGGGACACACCCTCAACCCCATCTTCGCCAGAGATACCAACATTCGCTTCAGCCACACCACTCAACCCTTCTGGACAGACCACCACTGCGTTCACTTCTCCTTCTAGAAACCCACCGCACACAAGCCAACGCCATGTCCCCCGCGCAGAAACTGGACAAAGATCATCGAAGAGCACCTCGCCTCTGCCCTCAGCCGCACTCCTCCCCCCACCACGACCGACGCCAACTCTGCAGCCAACGAACTCCACAAATGGATCGCCGACTGCGCCAACATGCTCGCACCCCTCCAGAACTCTGACAGACAACACACCATGAAAGCCACCTGGTTCACCACGGACCTCTGAGAATCCAAGCGCTCATGCCAACGACTCGAGAAAGCATGGAGGAACATCAGAACCCCGGAAGCACATACCGCCTACAGGACTGCCACTACAGCACACCACCAACTCATCAGATCTACGAAGAGGAACTTCATCCAGGACAGAATCCTCTCCAACTCCCGCAACTCCAAGGAACTCTTCAACATTATACAAGAATTCACCAGACCCCCCAGCAAAACCTCTGAAGTCCCTCCCTCCCAGGACCTCTGCAACAAACTCGGATCCTTCTTCCATCACAATATCAGGACACCCTACGACAACTTTGACGAACAGAACCAATGCACCGACCAAACACCTTCCACCAGCAACTCCACCCTGCCAACCATCCTTGCCTGGACCCCTGTCACCACAGAAGACACCGCAAACACCATGAGGAGCATACACTCCGGAGCACCCACAGACCCCTGCCCGCCGCACATCTTCCACAGGGTCGCCTCCGCCATCGCACCAGAACTACGACGGACAATCAACTGTACCCTTGAAACAGGCACGTTCCCTGATTACTGGAAATGCGCACAAGTCAAACCCCTCCTCAAGAAGCCCTCGGCAGACCCGATGGACCTCAAGAACTACAGGCCCATCGCCCTCCTCCCCTTCGCCGCCAAAGTCACCCAGAAGATCGTCAACATCCAGCTACTGAACTTCATAGAATCCAACGACATCCTCAACACTTCTCAATACGACTTCCGCAGCAACCACAGCACCGAGACCGCCCTCCTAGCCACCATGGACGACATCTGCACACTCCTCCACCAAGGCCACACTGCAGCCCTCATTCTACTAGACCTCTCAGCAGCTTTCGACACCGTCTCCCACCGCACACTAGCCGCCAGACTCCACGATGCCGGCATATAGGGAACTGCCCTAGAATGGATCCGCTCCTTCCTCGCCAGCCGAACTCAAAGAATCAGACTCCTGCCCTTCCTCTCCGAACCCACAGAGATCAGATGCGGAGTTCTCTAAGGATCCTTCCTCAGCCCCATCCTCTTCAACATCTACATGGCACCCCTCGCAACCATCGTCAGAAAACACGGACTCAGCATAGTATCCTACGCCGACGACACCCAGCTCATCCTCTCCCTCACCAAGGAACCCGATATCACCAGACACAACTTCCAGGAAGGAATGAAAGACGTCGCAACCTGGATAAGCAGCAGCTGCCTGAAGCTCACCTCGGAGAAAACGGAAGTCCTCATCCTCTGAGCCACCCCCTCTGTATGCGCTGGTGGCGCCCTGTGCGACAATGTCTGTTGGCGGCCCCCAATGACCACCTCTGCCATGGAGAAAAGGAAGAAATCTCCTTAAGGTTTTAAGGAGACCAAAGCAGCTACCTAAGAGCTTCTTTACCTGGGTAGAAAAGGATAGATTGTCCTTGAACCACACTCCCAGGTTCTTAGCGGATTTCCCATTGGATGTCGGTAGGGGGAACCCTGAAGGCCAGATCGTATCTCTGAGACTGGGGGGGAAATTACCATAGAGGAGAATCTCCGACTTGTCTTTGCTGCATTTGAGTTGAGCGGCACCAAGCCACTTAAAGACAGAAGACAAGCAGTGCTGGACAGAGGATACAGAGTTTGCATCCTTTTCCCAGGTAAAGAGGAGCTGGGTGTCATCTGCGTAGGCAATCACCTTAGCCCACAAGTCCTCGGCCAAGTAGACCAGAGGAGTGACATAGATGTTAAAAAGAAGGGGGCTAAGGGAGGACCCCTACGGGACCCCTGTGGCGACCGGCTGAGGGGCTGACGCAGCCGGCGGCAGCCAGACCTGTTGCACCCACCCTTCCAAGAAGGACCTAAGCCAGCCCCAGGCAGAGCCCGAGACGCCAATCTCAGTGAGCCGGGCGAGCAGCAGTGAGTGTGGGACAGTGTTGAACGCTGCCGACAGGTCGAGCATTACTAAAGCTGCTCTCCCGCTGGCATCCAGACACTCACGAATGGCCTCGGAGACCTCCACCAATGCTGACTCAGTGCTGTAGGAGGATCGAAACCCTGACTGGGCTGGATGCAAAAGGTCTGACCCTTCGACAAACTCAGTAAGTTGTCTGGTCACCACCTTTTCGCAGACTTTGGCTAGACTAGGCAAGAGGGAGATGGGGCGGTAATTCCCTGGGATCTGGGGGTCAAGGGCGGGCTTTTTTAGAAGAGGGAGCATTTTAGCCTGCTTCCAGACCTCCGGCACACAAGCCTCAAGAAGGGAAGCGTTTATGATGTTATTCACTTCTGGGTTAATGATCTCCGCGACTGCTGCCAACAATCTGGCTGCGCAGGGATCAGCGGGCGAGCCTGATTTCAAACCCTTCAAAATTTTGAGGGAGCTAGGCAAATCCACTGGAGAGAAAGCGTGCAGAGAGTGCCTAGGAATGGCAGTCGCAGGGACACAAGGCAAGGAGTCAGATAGAGGCCCAGAGCAGGGCGTAAAAGCCGCCTGAATCGTGCGGATTTTATCCATAAAAAAATTGGACAGAGTAGCGCACCAGGCCTCTGTGGCAGGGAGTGAGCTCGACTGCGCCGTGGGAGATGTAAAGCTCTGAACTATTGCGAAGATTTCTTTAGAGTTATTTTGCGCCTGCTCAATGCGGGCTGCATAATATTGCTTCTTAGCCTGTGTTATCGCAGCATAGTACATTTTTTGTCTACGCCTGAGATTACCCTTAGCCAAAGGACAATACTCACTAAGGCGCCAGGCACGCTCAAGATTTTTTGCACTCATGCTTAAGAGTAGACAGATCAGGGGTGAACCAGGGTTTGGAAGGAGACTCCCTAGTGAACCTAGAAGAAGTGGGCATGGCTAGCATATCCATAGTATTGGATACCCAATTTGAGAACCCCGCAAGACTCCCATCAAGATCCTGAGGGAGAGTGGGTCTAGAGGCCGCCAAGGCCGAGGAGAGTTTGGAGGGCTCAATTTTTTTAAAGGCTGGTTTCCTGTCACTTACCCCTGTGCAGTTGCACAATGGACTGACTAGCGCCAACGCAAGCACCCTTGCACCATGGTGGAAGGGTGTCTGCGTTGCATGCAGGATTGTTTGTTTTTGTGCAGGAAGGGGTGCCTTCCTGCACAAAAACAACCCAGAGAGGCGTTTTTCTCTTTCTATGTGTGCTGCAGAATGCCGCTGGTAAATAAGCCCCTATATGACTAGATTGGGAAGGAGATCTCTTTTTCATTGTCAACAATGGGTGTCCTGTAATATACCTATATTTAAACTACATTTGATTTTTTCTTTTTTACTATATGTAATAAACTGAATTTTGGCCTGAAGATTTCTGTGTGTTATAACTTTATTCTACTTATTGTTGGAACACGGGTTCTTTCCTCCATTTACTTAGATTTACTGTTAATACAGTTATTACTGTTGATTATTGTTACTTTATTGCTCAATAAATAGTTTTGTTTTCGTTGTTACTGTTCTGTACTCATGAAAACTGCGACAAAATTCTAAAAATCCAAACATCGTGTGGAGAGGGAAGCTTCATTGTAACCACACCAGGGACGCCCTCCTGCAGCAGGGCGCCATTTCCTAGAGCATCATCTCCTTGGTTTTCAGGGGTCTCCTTTTATACAGCATCGTCTCCTTGGTTTACAGGGATATCCTTTCATACAACATCGTCTCTAAGATCTGCGGTGGTGTCCTTTTATACGGCATCATCTCCTTGGTTCGCAGGGGTGTCCTTTTGTACTGCATTGCTCTGTAGTTACCAAGGGTATCCTTCATAGTTTGTAGGGGAGTCCTTCTGTACAGCATCGTCTCTATGGTTTGCAGAGTTGTCCTTCCATACAGCATGGCCTCTATGGTTTGCCCACTCTGGCCAAGCCTATTGCATCCAAAGTTGGTCTTAGCTCCTGCCACCCCCTACAACTTCGAGAGTTGTTATGAATCACCAAGATCTCCCACATGTCAGCCTACCTCTGACTTCATGCCTCCATTCCTATTCCTGGAGCTAAATTTCCCCCCTGCTACGATTCCCAGCAACAAAGATTTCGCCTTTCTTCCTACTGTCTCCCCTTTCTTCACAGCCAGAGCCCCTTCTAAAGTCCCCTTTTACCTTCCACTCCACAGGGGCTGGCGGTGGGGGTAGAAAAATACACACGTCTTTCGTAATAGCTCAAGAAAGAGGCACCTACGTTTCTTGAAACAACCATAAGATGTTATTTTACAAAAATCCTGCACACACTGTTATCCTAAAACTGGCTGTATTACTGGGAGAATGAAAAGGCTGCCTGCGATGACTACAAAGGCTGCTTTGCGCGCCTGTCTTCCTCGCGCGCGCTGCGTTTTCCCCCCTCTGCCCCTTTTTACTCACCTACTCCCAGTTCCGTCAGCATCTGCTCCAGGGCTTTAATCTTCTTCTGTCCTACCGAGCCTGGCAGTTTCATCTGCAAACACAAAGGTAAAAAAGAGAGCCACACAGCTCCGAGTTAGCCCGCACTCACAAGCCCTGGAGTTCAAAAGGCAGAAGGCTTTCTTTTGTTTCTTTCACATCCGAGCGGGAGAAAAAGAGCGGGAAACGTGGAGAAATGCATAACAGAAGAGAGAGAGCGGTGTGGCTTGCAACTGTTCGGTGTTTCAGGCCAGGCCCGATAGAATAGCCGCAGGTCTTCGAAATATTCTGTTTTACAAGTTCTGCGGCTGCGGTAAATTACCAGCAGAAAAAAAAAAATTGAAAGGTTCCTCTTATGACTTCAAAAACCCTCCCCTGTGTTGGCGAACACATGAAAGGTTCCCTTTCCAGGAGCGCCTAATCTAAAGTGCCCCACTTTATCCACTCCCCTCTGCGCCATTGTTCGCGAGAGCTGATGCACTCGGGTTCCTTCTCTACCTGAAGAGCCCCCAAGCTGTGGGATTCACTTAACAGGTGCCCCGACAAAGGCAGGAGAAGTTACTTGGCAGGTGGAAGAGAGGATAGGTGGGAGCACAAAAGGAGGGGTGCCGAGCGGAGCAGGAAGCAACAGGGGGGCGAGATGGAAAGATGATTTAAGGGGCTCTCATTAAATAAAAAAAAGGAATGAAAAGAGAATAGGAATCGACACGTTAACGTTTGACGCGCGACCCGCTGGACTTGGCAGTAAAAGATCAGAACTTGATACTTTAGTCGCAGGCCGCACACTGTTCTATTCAACTCTCCGAGGTGCGTTGGAGCTGATGCGTAAGTGCCTGCGTGCCAGATTCATGCCCCTGTTATCCAATGTGCGAACCCAAGACACGACTTCTCTCCAACAGTCCCCTTGCGATTGTTAGGACTCAACAAATTGTGAATGACAGTCGCCTCCTTCCCTCTTCCCTTTGCAGTTTTGTTACCTATTTCTTCAAAGGTGATAGTTTGTCACCTGAGATTGTTCACAAAGGCTGAAATGATAACTGGGAATTCTCTGAAACTAGAAAGCCTCAGTGTGGTCAGAAATGCAAACTCTAATAGAACTATCAACAGAAAAAGCCAGAGAGATCCCAATTCTCTGGAGCTAGAAGGCCTCAGTGAAGTCAGAAATGCAAACTCCAATAGAACTATCAACAGAAAAAGCCAGAGAGATCCCAATTCTCTGGAGCTAGAAGGCCTCAGTGTGGTCAGAAATGCAAACTCTAATATAACTATCAACAGATAAAGCCAAAGAGATCACAAACTGGAAGGCTACATGGATAAACACAACTCTACTTGGAAATCAGTAGAGGCCAAAATGTATATCTCTGGTTTAGAGCAGAAACTAAATACGAGAGACTCCTTAATGTATTGCCCTCCTTTCTTTTAAATGTTTTCCGAGGAACGGGGAACAGCTGCATAGATTTATAAAAAATGGCAGTAGAAAACGATGATCAACAGATCAACTCAGCCTATAATTCTTCCAAAGTCTAGCCACATTTTATGCATATAAAAGCTAGAAAATTGAGACAGTATATAGGCTGCAAAGCCAAATTAGGCTGCTGGGCTAGTAGCTTAAGTCACAACAATTCTTAACTTGTGCTTACGATTATGTCCACAGCCTCCTTTGTCTGCACCGATGGGGCACAAACCTACCAAATGGAGCACCTTCTATAGAGCTATAGACCAAACCTTAGCATTTACATAGAGGGTGTGGCATCAGCCATGTGGCTGGCTTGCATGTAATATCTACTGCAATGTGAAGATAGAAAGCCGTAGACTGCCTTGTCCTTACCAGCATGAGAATGAGTGAGCCAAGAAGGCAGGATCATTAAAAGGAATATTACTCTAGAATAAAGGAAACAACACAACAGGTACCCGAGGCCTGAGAAGGTCCTCTTTTCTAGTTAGTGGTCACCTACTTGTTCATGCGGAAATCTGATGCAATCTTAGATGTGAATGTTTCATGGGTTGTAAGAGCAACTGGGTCCCCACACAACTGTGCATGTTGCAAGGAGCACTTCTTCAACAGAAGTTCTTAAAATAACTAATCCCTAACTGGAGATCTCAATAAAGTAATGAAAGCAGCTGACAACTCTTGGGACAGATGGCATTATCTCAAATTAACTTTCAGTCTCTGTAGTAGAGGATGAGCTCGCCCAAGCCGTAGGAGGTTCATAGTCCATACAAGGGTGAAACTCTTCTTGCAAGTGACTTTGCTGGTGTGAGCACTGCAGCTCGTTTTGGCTTCATTGATTATGGTGCCCAGTTTTTAGGGGGCTGGTTGAAGCATCATTGAGGAAGAGGGTAGGCATAATCCAGAAATCCCATCCCTTGGACTTTGCAGGATCGTGTTAACTAAGGGACATATTTATGTGAAAGTCGCACAGGGCAGCACGTCATCTTGCTGTGCTGCATGACAGGGAAAGGGCAGCAATGTGCCATATTTAAAAGAATACGGCGCATTCCTGCCTTTGTCCCTGCGCTGGTACTGTTTTGGCTGCCTAGCGCCAGTGCAGGCACCCTTGCACCATGGTGCAATGGTGCCTGTGTTACATTCAGTATTGTTTTTGTGCAGGAAGGGGCACCTTCCTGACACAAAAACAACCCTGAGAGGCATATACCTCTTTCTATGTGTGCTGCATGCAGCACACATAGCAAGAGGAAGTAACGAGGAGAAATAAAGATATTTCTCCTCGTTATGCCTCCCCTGTGAAGTCCTATCATTTTGGCGCATTCCCAGGTCTACCACTTTTGGTAAATCCGGGACTGCGTTAAAAACGATAGGAGTTGCTTGGGAACACCCACGCAACGCCCATGGAATGCCTTACCAGGGCAAGATTAACTCAACGCAGTGATTTGCGCTGCGGTGCGTTACTCCAGATTTATGAAGCCACTCAAGGCCACCCAAGGTGGGCCTGCGTAGCCTCAAATCGCATTGTGGGCTTACGTCAGACTTGCACCACATCGCGTGGTGCAAGAGCGATGCAACTCCCCTAATAAATATGCCCCTACATTCTTAAGGATAGCCTCATGGGAGCCCGAAAAAAGATAATCCGACAAAACTTCCAAGACTGAGGATGAGAAAGGTGGGCTAGGATGTATAATATATTGAGTCAGGCATTCCTTTGCTTCTGCTTCCTACATGTGAGACCTGAGTTTAACGATTAGGGGGCATATTTACGTTCCCTGGCGCATCCCTGCAAATCAGCAGGGATGCGCCAGGAAGATGCGTCACGCAAGTTTGCCCTTGCGCCACCGCCGATGCGCCGCATTTACAATGCGGCGCGCCATGGCGCACGGATGGGCAGATGCGTGACGCATCCCCCGACGGAAAGGCGGCGCATTGCTGGAGTCTCGTCGCAAGCGCGACGCGGCTCCAGCAAGGCTCGGGGGTGCCCTATGCCTAACATGCTGCGTCAATCCTTACGCCTGCTTCAAGCAGGCGCAGGGTTTTGACGCAGCATGGGCGCAAAAGTGACTCAATGAAATCTTGTAGATTTCACTGCGTCACTTTTACGAGGCGTACCTGCGAGGGAACGCCCACCCTGCGCCGGAACGCCCACATGAAACCTGACGCAGGTTTCATGTGGCGCAGGGACTTACAACGTGACGCATCTCCCTAGATGCGTCACGTTGTAAATTTTGCGCCACGTGGCGCATGTTTTGCGTCGCCGCTGCGTCACATAAGTGACGCAACGGCGGCGCAAAAGTGGCGCAAGGGGCTTGTAAATCTGCCCCTAGGTTCTTTACTAGGGACGAGCATGGTCTGTGAACAAGTGGAAGGACATGCTGATTCCTCCAGGAATTGTCCAATGCTTGCTCAGGATCATCAGATATTCCTTTGGTGAAAGACTGCGACTGCACGTGAAAACATGAGGTCCGACATTATCATGGCCCCAGTGCTGCTTTTTCCTCCCTTGGTATTATGTTTATTTATTGTTTAGGTTATTATAAAGTTCTACTAAACTCCCCGCAGTGGCCTCAGAGTGCTTTGCCGTAAAGGTACGTACAAGGGAGTGGCAAGTTGCATTGTAGTACCGCTGCCAGAACCAATGGTGAGAACCAGTTGATAATCCAGCAGCGATGGACAGTACCCGGAGAGAACCCCCTTCGAATATGATCCCAGTAAGATGACGATTGATGACCATTGGAATAGAAAGTATCCTGAGAGCCTGGGTTAAAAGGCGAGGTCGGTCTTAGGCTTCGGACCAGTGCTATATCAGTGAACTCCATGCGTGGTTTCCAAACTCCCCTCTTGCTACACCTGCATGGTGCATGAGTAAGTGAGTGCACTTGTACAGTGCCTGGGCCAGTTAATCTCTTTCCAGGCTTTAAGCTCATTCGAAATGTTGCAATGGGTTAGAGATAGTTGGAAAAAGGTGTTAATTTAGGTCTTTACAAAACTTTAGGATTGAAGTAGGTATTGTGACACTTCTGGGGTAAACGTCTATAGCTTAAGAACAAACATCTCCTCTGCCCCCCAATCCCTTCTATCTCCCTGTGCAGATTATGTAGATTGACTTGTTGGACCTGGCAACCAAGTTCCTCACCTTGGATGTTCTAATCATAGGATGAAGTGGGGACCTTAGGTTGGCTGCTATCTGCAAGTGGGAACACCTGAATCACACGTCCTCAAACCATTGACCAGCCAGGCATGTTATTTTGCACTCTATCAAGGGTGAGGATCTTCTTTTTGGTGCCCCCCTCTCCATGTATAATACATTAAAGTAATCTAGTCCGCCAAGGAGATGGACAAAGATGGTGCAATGTTCTGGGCATATTGGCATCCGCGCGGCATGCAGCGCTGTCAACCACCAGATTTTACTGAGCAGACTACCACAAATTGGTATGGCTGTCTCCATTTTGCACAGGAATGGATAATCAATGGTGAATTAAATTGTCTCTGTTCCCTTATTACTGTTCACCTAAACCCAATAGATAGAACCCCCCATAGACCATCCTAGGCTTGGCAGTAGTGGAATGAAAAGTGACAATCATGCTTAGACACTAGGGAAAGGAGCAGGTTTGTTCACATGGTGATTGGAAGAGGGTCAGCAGAGTAATGGATAAAGAGGAGTCACCATGGAAATAGTTCACTAAAGTTGATCCTCCCTGCCCCACTAATCCCCGCACCCCCCAGCCTGCCAGAAGCCCACGTTGTGTCTGTCAAGGTAAGAAAAAGAGGAGTTTGGAATCCGGTAGAGACCATTACCAATATTTTTGGTTCACATCCAACTCACCGCAAGGTGTGAATTACCATATACATTGGACATGCGCCAAAGTGGTTTGAGCAGCGCTATGAAGTTTTTTTCAACATGGTTAAACCAAATGTAAACCTTTAATGTCTCTCAATGTGCAGTTGAAGAGGGGGATAGTTGCTTCTGGTTATTTTAAAATCCTATATATCAGTATTTTGAGGTCTTATCTGGCTGGTCCCTCTATGATTAGCGACCAACTAAATTAACCCACCATGGCTTCACAGTGATACTGCCCCATAAGGTGGATAACATCTGTGCCACCTATAAAAGTACAGATATGCCTCTATTACCATAATCTGCTAAGAGCCCACTTTCTTAAGTCGCAATACTAGGTTGGTGGCTATTCTTTGTAGCTGAGATGCGCCACCTCGGCTGGTAAAATGGAGAACTCTAATCATAGTCCATTCCTGCAGATCCCAACCGATATTCCTTGTCTCTACCCAAATCACATGTAGGATGACAATAACTCAAGCATGCAGGCGGATCTACAACCTCCCTCTTCTCACACTCGACACACTCTCCCAAACCACCACACCTCAGGTGGACATCCTCTGTAGAGACCAGAAAAACTAACAACTTTGAAGTACCTGCAGATCTGGTCAATGCCACCAGCCAACACAACTTTTTTTTTTTAAATCGTTTTATTGGTAATATGCAGATCAGGGTATAGACATCATATTATAAACATCAATGCAATATACTGTTGCCAGGCTGTAATAGCAGCTTGGTGCAGTCCTTGGCTCATAGAGCGCAACTCTTAAGAGGTGTCATACAGGAGTTAATCGTACAGTCTAACTGTGGCATATTGCGAGTGCAGTCTTCTGGGGACCCTTTATATCCCACCATCATAATGGTCCATTTGCAGTTGCATTCTGTGATCACATTACTACTTTTTTTTTGATTTGCGTTTTTCTGAAACAAAAACAAAACGTTCAAACTTCTCATTGCAATTTGACAGCTTCTGGCGGAGTGGGCGTCCCCCCACAGGTTGTATTTGTGTGTCTTTCTTTAGTATTTAGGCAAGGTTTTAGCGCGGTGCAGCGTCCCATATCTCTGACCCCTATACTCTGTGGGGGTATGTCTGTGCGAGGGGATAGGGGGGTGCGTGTGGGGTGGGGCGCACTCCTAAGACGGGCTAGCAGTAGGGGCGTAGCTCATCTGCAGGACCACCCAGGCATGGGCCCGGGGGTCTGCTGGGTCTGGACATGGGAGTATATGTGTCCCAGGGGTACTGCCCTTATGTGGGTGGAGTCCTAGCTTCATTGTCACTATGTGCCTACAGGGGGGGAGGTAGGGGTGCAAGAGGCGGGGTCCCCATCAGAGAGCCGTGTCGCGTGGGTGGCCCAATATCGTCCCCAGATCAGTCAGTACTGGTCTCGTCCTGATGAATTGCCCAGTGCCCATCATAATACCCCAGGTCTCCAAGTCCCGGTCCCAACACAACTTTAAACGTGCATGTCTATCTCTCACACTCCTCATCAAACACTCCACCTAGTGCTACGTCTCAAGACAGGATAAAAGCATCTCCCTGGTCACACACACACAACACCAAAACACTTCCCACATAGGCTCACAACCAAGACAACACCCTTCTGTCCATCCATTTCCTCACAAGTGACCTGCTACTAGTCTGGGAAAGCACTCTGGCGCCTCACGTAGAGGTAAGAAGTGCTGTGTAGATTCAATCAGTCAATCAAACAATGAACTAATACCATCCATGGCAATGCTTCCAACTATGTGTATGAGCTGCCTGCACACATAACCAGCCATAACACATGAATAAGACTAGCTGCTGGATGGGTTGTGACTCCACCTTAATTTTCCTATGTGAATGATGTATTAATCAGTCGCATCACAAAATGCCTATTTGTAGGTCACAGCACCCCTGCTTGGTTCTTATTGATGAGACAAGACTCCTTTTGCGGCCCCCTGCAAACGGCTTTGAATGCAGGTGTAGAGAGACTTGTGAGGAACTGCAGAAGTTCATTCCATCCCTGTATTTACCTTCCATGGATGCCAACATTTTTTAATTAAAGAGCGTCTATCCTTTGAAGACACAGGGTATCCTTTTAAAAATAAAGCGACTGAGGCATTGAGGGAAGCACACAGTAGTACCCCGGACAGCGGTCTACTCCCCGTTAGCCACCATTCACAAGATGGAAGCTGTCCCTATGGGGCGGCCACCACTCTGCATATTTGTTACCACACCCTTTTGGGTCTCTGTAAGTGATCATTGAAAGATTACATATCATCTTGCAAAGTTGAGGTACATGCCCATGTGTGTAAGTTTATTTCACCATGCTTAAAGGAGAGGGCACAAGCACTTTGGCAGTGGTAAAGCTCGCAGAGTCCTAAAAGCCAACAGAAATGAGTTCAGAAAACAGGAGATGTGAAGGTAAAATGTTTGGGGGTGACCCTGCTGCTTAGAGGGCCAAGTCCAACAAACACAGTGTGTGGCTCTCAAAGAATTTTCTTCTGAGCATAAATACACATCTTAATATATTTTATGGAAAATCCAAACACATCCTGCTACAGTGCTCAACAAAGCTGTTGTGTTTATTTAAAAAAGTTGTTTTCACAATTTACAAATAGCAACAAACGGTACTCTCTTCTCTTCTGTCTTTGATAGAAACATGCTGTGACTCAAAGTGCAGTTCACCCTCTAGGACACCACTGGCGGTGACGTCCTACCTGGTCACACTACTTTAGCACATGCCCATGTACAGCTGCTCCTGTGCTGGTTGGTGACATTGAAGCGAGTGGGTGGGTGTAGTACATCCCTGAGCTGGGCTTTATGGCGTGAGCCAGCAAAGGGTGCGAGCCGGTCACTACTCACATGTATGTAGAGGGGGACAAGGGGTCTCCCCAAGAAAATGTTACAAGATACAAAGTCAAATGTGCATTTTACACAACGATTTTGCATTCGGCTAAATCCAAAGGTTTCACACACAATTCTGAAGTGGCTCAAAAAATATGGTATTTTAAGGTGTGACGACTGAGCCTGACAATCCCTCAAAGACACAATTTGTGTGACTGACATATCATAATTATCCATATGTTAGGCAGGTTTTACAGCCTCAGAATGAGGAGCTTCCATTCAGGTTACATATAGAAGACATCTTTCGGATCACTCACGCCATAAAGCTTTAATATTTCACGATAGTAAAAAGTGATGAAAAGCTATCAAAATAGGTAATGAAATATCTCCACATGAGTCACAAAACAAATACCAAAGCAGCAAAACCATTCCCTCTGCGAACAAGGAAATAATATAAGATCAGCAATAAATATCCCTAAAATCATCAAGCATGAATTCTCATTCAAATATCAAATTTAATTATTTAGTAAATGCACTAATTTCTGCTTGAAATACCAGATTCTAGTTTTTATTTTTAGTAAATTTGCTCATTATGTTCCCTACTGACTTGTCAATCCTGACCTACAGCACAGTCTGCTGTCCCTGTTCTGCACCCTAGACGCAACTCTGCCAGTGTGTGTGTGTGTGTGGTGTCTGGTTTGCAGCTCCCTCGGCTGTTTCAGTTCTGTGACATTCACACATTTCTGCCAATGCTCCTCCGCCCTTACCAGCACCACCCACTGCTGCTCCTGTGCTGGGCCCCACACAAAGGGATGCAAGAGGCCGTAACATTTAAAACAGGCTTCTGTAAGGTGCCCAAGATCAAACTGAGAGTGGCAGTTAAGGGCATGCGAGATCCAGGGCCTCGTTAATGAGGAATTGCCGTAGCTCAGCGCCGCAAATCTTCATGCTGCGCTGTCCTGCATCAATGTGAAAGGGCAGGAATGCACCGTATTTATGAAATACAATGCATTCCTGTCCTTTCTCCCTGCGCACAATGAACTGCCTAGCGACAACGTAGGCGTCCTTGCACCATGGTGCAAGAGTGCCTCCATTGCAAGCAGGATGGTTTGTGTGCAGGAAGCGGCACCTTTCCATGTGTGCTTCATTCTGCAGTACACAGAGAAAGAGGAAAATGCCTCAGGATGGTTTTTGTGCAGGAAGAGGCCCCTTTCCATGTGTGCTTTATTCTGCAGTAAACATAGAAAGAGGAAAAATTAAAATATTTTTCCTCATTACGCCTGCTCTGGGGAGGCGTAAGGTTTTGACGCTGCATCAGGTTTACGTTATTAAGTAAATATGGGGCAGCGTCAAAACCCATGGGCATTGTGTGGGAATATCCAATGCAACGCCCATGGAATGCCTCCTTGACGCAGAGTAAGGCAAGGCAACGACTTGCACTGCTTTGTCCTACTTCATATCTATGAGGCCACGCAAAGCCGCGCAGAGTGTCTTTGTGTCGCATCATAGATATGACTGAGAGACGTGCATCAAAAAAAGTGACGCTTTGGCAGCGCAAGCCTCTCATAAATAAGCCCCCAGGATGGACTGCTGCAGAAAGTCAGAGTTTGAAAGCGGATGACGAGTTGTACCAAAAGCATCTCTGGCAAAAAATATGCCCACCATCCCTGCTGTCTTCCTCTCCCCTTTCTATCACTCTCTTTCCATCCATCAATTCTATGCATCCCTCCTTCTCTGCCCCCAATCCCTTTGTGCCCGCTGCAAGTAACTTCAGGGGTCTGGAAAAGCCTTGGGCCTTTAAACACCGACATCCAGTGGCCCCAGCGCCGCCTGCCCTCTTGGACAAATGCCCCATAGAATAAGTGGCCAGTCCGGCCCCACAAAGCCCGCAAATTGAAACTTTATCCTGGTGCGGCAACATCTTTGGGTTTTGGGCTGCCACACTGCAGAGCCTGCAGCTCCGAGGCAATCTTGGTGAATGCCAGGGGCCCATCTTCCCGCCGTTGCTGCAGAATTCTTAATTATTAATACAACCGAATGGACACCTGAAAAACAGCAACTTTTTGTAGGTTCCCAACTCCACATTTCCAACTTATTATGAGATGGGACGCTCGGGAGGAAAATCAAGACTAATTGCCAGAAGCACGCATGCGCAATAGGCCACCAAAGGCCAAAATAAGAAAAGGGCGGCCGAAGATGCGACAAGCTGAGAATCCGAGCACGTCTTCTGTGCCAATTAATCCTGGTGTCTGCGTGTTTGCGAAGGCGCCTGTGTATGTCGCCCTTTCGCCGGACGACTTCACAGCGCCCTAAAAGCAGAGGTATATTTTAATTTTGCCATCATTAAGAGAATGCTGTGATTGATGTGCCTGCGGTGGGGCTAATATCTTTAAAATTTAGCTGGGTGCGCCGATTCATCTTTAAGACTGATGGCGGCTGATTGCTCCCTATGCAGAACGTATTAGAAGTCAATGAGCAGTCTATTAGTCACCGAGGCTGCTAATCTGTTAGCCAGGCTCCGTTAGCTAAACTCATTTAGATGTGTCAGGGCGGAGAGGGAAAGGGTGCTCCGCACGGCACGCGCACAGTGACCACTTTTTCATGCCGGAGATTTTAATTCACTCTTTTGCGTTTGTTTCTTTTGAAGGCTAATTTGCACGAAAAATGGCAAAAGGTTTATTATCGTATTAAGCTGCAATCAGGAGGCACGTGGCCTGCGCGCGCGGACGTGAAGAGAAAGTTCAGCAAACACACTGTTGCACTCAACAGGGGAAAGCGAGGCTGCAAGATTGCAAGCAAGCAACAAAATGGCGGCCTCCGTCTTGTCTTTGTTGTAAACCCTGCAGAGCACCCACAGTGAGTCTCTTTTCTAATAGATGCTCCGAAAAATCTTGAGATGGATCCCCGCCCCGTCTATACCAGAAAGACCGTCACTCAAGCCCTCGTCACTAGCCGGCTGGACTACGGAAACGCGTTCTATGCCGGAGTAACCGCCCAACTCCTCAAGAGACTCCAGATGATATAGAACGCAGCGGCCAGACTCATACTCAGCATCCCCAAACGGACCCACATCACCCCCCCACCTCCATTGGCTCCCAGTCCAAAAGAGATGCCAGTTCAAGATGCTGACTCACTCCTACAAGGCACTACACGACCAGGGCCCAACATACATCAACCACTGCCTGAATTTCCACCAACCCAACAGGCACCTTTGCTCTGCCTCCCTAGCCCTTGCACACACCCAGCATTTTCCGACGCCACAGTGGAGGTCGTTCCTTCTCCTACTTTGCCGCCAAAGCCTGGAACGACCTACCCCTCCACCTACGAACATCGCCCACTCTGGTGGAATTCAGGGGACTCAAGACCTGGCTCTTCAACTGAGATGCACCTGTATACCCTCTGGGGTGAAGAGTCGCGCTTTATAAATGCTGATTGATTGTTAGATATCATTCTTTGTGATCCTGGCACAAACTGGGGAAAGTGAAGCTGCAAAATTCCAACCAAGTAACAAAATGGTGGCCTCCATCTTGTGTCTTAGTTGTAAACCCTGCAGAGCGCCCACAGTGAGTCTCTTTTCTAATAGAAGTCATTCAGTGTAACCCTGGCACAAAAAGACTGCAATGCTCAGGTAAGATACCTCCATCCTGATAGGTTGTTCTACATGCTTCCGTGAAAGACATTCCCTGATTGGAGCACCCCATGCTGGCCTGTCAGTGAGCCACTTTCCTGATCGAAGCCCCTCATGCTACCATGTCAGTGAGCATCTGCCCTGATCAAAGCAACCCATGCTACCCTGTCAGCATCTTTCCTGATCTGAACACATGCAGCTACCCTGAGAGAGCCTCTTCCTCAGTGCTTAATTTGTAAAAAAAAAAAAAAGTAATTGTCCGGGCCCTAAGGAGGCCCCTGCAGCTAGCATCACCCTTTGCCCCTGGAAGCACTGCCAATGACAATACCAACATTAATAATAATTGGACTTCTACAGGTGTGACAGTTCAGACAATTCTAGGCCACCCAAATCTGCAAGAATGTCTTGGACGGCTGGTATTATTCATTTTTGAGTTTCTATCGAAATTAGACAGACAGCACCACCAAGTGGTGGAGTGTCATCAGTAACAGTGTTAATTAGGTGCCAGTGCTAAGCACTGGAAAGCACTGTCTCAAATTAAGCACTGCTCTTCCCTGATTGAAACACCACATGGTACACTGACCGATAGCTTTTACCTGATCTTAGCACCACATGCTACCCTGAGCAAGACGCTCTTTCCTGTTCTGATCTCCACATTGCTGCGCTGACAGAGAGCCTCGTCCCTGATCCAAACATCCCACTACTACTCTGAGAGAGAGCATATTCCATCATCTGGGCACAACATGCCACCCTGACAGAGAGCCTCTCCTTTGATCCGAGCACATGCCACACTGGCAAAGTCTCTTCTTTGATCTGAGCACAACATTCCATCTCTTCCCTAACTGAGCACACCATGCCACCCTGACAAGGAGCATCTTCCCCGATCTGAGCATCACATGCCACCCTGACAGTCAATCAATGTATGAATCAGGGTTTGTAAAGCGCAGCTTCTCACCCGTGAGGGTCTCAAGGCGCTGTGGGGGGTGCAGCGGATCAGACTAAGTGCTGAGCTCATCTGAAGAGCCAGGTGTTGAGGTCCTTCCTGAATTGCATCAGCAAGGGTGATTTCCCGAGGTGGTTGGGCTGGGTGTTCCATGTCTTCGAGGCGAGGTAGGAGAAGGACATTCCTCTGGTTCTGGTCTTGCGGATTCGTGGGACGGTAGCCAGGGAAAGCTGGGTGGACTGAGTTGTATGTTGGGTACGTGGAATTTGAGGCTGTGATTCAGGTATACGGGTCCGGCAGGGAGCCTCTTCCCCAATCTGATACACTATGCTACCCAGGCAGGGAGCCTCTTCCCCACTGGGTAGCATAGTGACTACAGTGGAGAAGTGTGGCTCAATGGTTAGAGCGGCAGACCCTGATGCAGAGATCTGGCCCGGGACCAGGGTTCAATTCCCGCCTCGGCGGGTCTTGGGCTCAATTTCCTCGGACCTGATAATTCTCGCCTCGGTGCCTATTCTAATCATGGGTCCCACTCTGCAACTCTGGGCAATAGCTTGCTTAATCTCCACAACGGCCCCAACAGCGCTGGGATGCCTGGCTTCACCCTGGGGGTGCCCAGGAGTGGACATTTCACAGGGAAAAGCCAGGAAGGGTTCCACAGCGGTATGCGTACAGCGCCAGGACACCCCTTTGGGGGTATAAGTGCGCTTTACAAGTACAAATTTCATTTCATTTCACTCTGAGCACTCTAAGCTACCCTAGCAGCCAGCTGCTTCCCTGATCTAAGCACTCTGCTACCCTGACAGCGAATCTCTTCCCTAATCGGTGAACCCCAAGCTAGCGTAATAACAGTCGGACACTTCCTTGATATGAGCACCACTGCGCTACCTGAACTTCTTCCATGATCAGTGCGCCCCAGACTAGTTTGACAGTGAGCTTCTTTTCTGACCTCATTGAGTCTTATTCACGACCTGTGCACTCGATGATAACCTGCTGCTACCCTGAAACTGACCCTCTTCCACGAACTGTAATACCTAACAGTGAGCCTCTTTCTTGATCCTAGCACTATATAGTAAACTAACAGTGACCACTCTGACCTGATCTGAGCACTCTATGCAATCAAACCAAATCAGATTTACAGGGCGCAGCTAATCACCCACGAGGGTATTCAGGCGCTGAGAGCATTGCTGCTAAGAGGTTCATTTGAAGAGCCAGGTCTTGAGTTCTTTCTTGAATTCTAGAAAAGAGGATGAAGTCTGTAGGTGAAGGGGGAGGTTGTTCCAGGATTTCGCTGTGAGGTAGGAGAAGGAGCGTCCACTATTGCTCCTTTGGTAGATGCGTAGAGGGAGACAAAGTGCAGGTGTCTGGAAGGTTGGTGGAAGTACAAGCGGTGGTTGATGTATGCTGGTCCTTGGTTGTGAAGGGCCTTGTATGTGTGGATCAGCATCTTGAATTGACATCTCTTCTGAATGGGGAGCCAGTGGAGCTTCTTGGGTTGGGGGGTGGTTCTGTTTGGGGAGGTCGAGGATGAGTCTAGCTACTGAGTTCTGTATGGTCTGCAGTCTCTTCAGGAGGTGCTTGGTGATTCGAACATAGTGTGCATTGCCATAATCTAGCCGGCTGGTAACTAGGGCTTGAGTGACAGATTGTCTTGTGTTGACGGGGAGCCATTAGAAGATCTTACTGGGTATGCAAAGAGTGAGGAAGCAGGCAGAAGAGACTGCATTGATCTGGTTTTTCATGGTGAGCTTGCTGTCCAGGAGGATGCCAAGATTGCGTGCATGGTCTGTTGGAGTGGGTGCTGCTCCTAGTTCAGAAGGCCACCAGGAATCGTTCCATGGGGAGGTGTTCTCGAAGATCAGCATGTGCGTTTTGTCTGTGTTGAGTTTTAGGCAGTTGTTTCTCATCCAGTCAGCAATGCCCGTTATGCACCTGTGGAAGTTGGCATTCATGGTGGTGGGGTCTTCTGACAGTGAGAGGATGAGCTGGGTGTCATCTGCGTAGGGTATGATTTTCATTCCGTGGGTTCTAACGATGTTGGCCAAGGGGGTCATGTAGATGTTGAACAGTGTAGGGCTGAGGGACGCTTCTTTAGGGATGCTACAGATGATGTTCTTGGATTCTGAGGTGAAAGGTGGTAGGCGGATTCTCTGGGTTCTACTGGTGAGGAAGGAGGCGATCCATTTGAGGGCGTTTCCTTGGATTTTGATGTGATGAAGCCTCTTGATAAGGGCGTAGTGGGATACGGTGTCGAAAGCTGGTGAGAGGTCAGGGCCGCCATATCTCGGTGGTCGAGGAGAGTTATGATGTTGTCTGTGGTAGCGATCAGGGCGGTTTCGGTGCTGTGGCTGCTATGGAATCCGGATTGGGAGGGGCCCAAAAGATTGTTGATCTCCAGGTGTTCAGTTAGTTGGCAGTTGATGGTCTTTTCATTGACTTTGGCAGGAAAGGGGAGCAGTGAGATAAGATGGTAGTTCTTGAGTTCGCTGGTGTCGGCGGAAGGTTTCTTAAGAAGGGAATTTTTTCACTTCTGTATGTTCCCATACTTTGGATACTACTGTGGTTAAGGATTACTTGAAGATGGCAGTGAGCTCACTGCTGGTCATCTTGCTCCCGAGGTTGAAAATGTGGTGGGGGCAGGGGCCCATGGGGCCTCCTCAGTAGACCGGGTTCATGATGGCTGTGGTGTTTTGTGTGGTGAGTTGGTTTCATGTGGTGAGCAGGTGGTCGGATATCACATTGGGGTTAGCATCCGTGGGAGCGAGGAGTCTGAGGGTATCGGCAGCAGTAGGTTGGGGTTTCCAGGTTTTGTGGATGATGAAGATCTTGTCGTGGAAGAAGTCCGCTAGGGAGTTTAAGAGTTCCTGAGAAGGGGTGATGATATTTTCAGTGGCTGAGGGGTTGGAGAACTATCTGACGATGTTGAAGAGTTCTTTGCTGTGGTTAGAGCTGGTTTCAAAGCACTCGGCTAGAGCGTTCCTTCTTGTCTCTTTCACTAGAAGGTGGTATTGGTTGAGGGATGACCTGAAGGTGACTTGGCTTGAGGGCTCCATGCTGGTGCGCCATTTCCTTTCTAGTCACTTGTAGTTGCATTTTGCACTTCTTAGTTTTGTGGTGTACCAGCTGGCTTGTTTGGTGGGTTTCTTGAGTTTGGTGGGCTTGACTGGGGCGGCTCTGTCAGCGCAATCGGTGATCCAGTCGGAGAAGTTCTTGACAGCCTGTTTTAGGTTGGCCGCGGTGTCAGGTCAGGAGGTTGTTGAGGGCTCATCCATTGTCTCTCTGATACTTTGTTGCAGCGGTGGTGTGAGTTGCGGGGTGGCTTGGCAGCGGTGCCGGGGGATCCTATGATGGTGAAGTGGACAATGGCGTGGTCTGTCCAGGTGAGCTCTGAGACATGGCAGTACTTGACTCTGTCCCTGGTGGTGAAGATGGGGTCGAAGCTCTAATTAAAATAATTAAGAGGGTCGATGGGTAGGATCTGGACTATCTGAGTCTTCATAAGATTGAGTCCGAAACAATCAAAAAAACCTTCACAAGACGTGATTCAAAGTCAAAACCATAAAGGTTTATTAAAAATTAAGCTCATTACAGAAAGCAAAAAGTAATTAGTTAGGGAATTAGCAATACATCTCTCAATAGTAATTCAAAATAATGTAAGAAGATCAGCATAAGGTAGTTTTCCAAAGCAAGTAAGCAGCCAGAACTAAATATATTTAAGCAAGAGGACTGACATAGAGTCTGCCTCCAAAGAGTGACCAAAAGCACTAAGCCTAAATCAATAGACAGAGTAGCGCAGAGCCGGTTCAGCTAGAAGTCAGGAAAAAGTCTGGCACATGTCCCAAAACATCATCTTTTATAGGGTTTTAGTCAAGGAAGCCACACACATTTAGTGGTGAGACATGACACAATAGTGCTGTACTACTAATGTAACACATTAAGAGATCTGAGCACTCTAATGATCCCAGACAGTGAGCGTGTTCCCTGAACTGAGCACTCAATGGTACCCTGACATTGGGCCTCTTGCATGATCTGCAGCATCCCATAATACTCTGACTGAGCCATCATATGCAACACTGAAAACATCCTAACAAAGCTTCCCTGACCTCAGCACTCTGCAGTACCCTGACAATGAGTCTCTTCCCTGGTCTGAGTACTTCATGGCACCCCGTCAGTGAGCCTCTTCCCTGAAAAGAGAACTCTATGGTATCCAGGCAGTGGGCCTCTTCCCTGATCTAATAATTCTATGGTATCCAGGCAGAGAGCCTCTTCTCTGATCAAAGAACTCTAAGGCACCCTGACAGTGAGCCTCTTCCCTGATCTAATAACTCTATGGTATCCAGGCAGTGGGCCTTTTCCCTGATCTACTAACTGGATGGTATCCAGCAGTGGGCCTCTTCCCTGATCTAACAACTCTATGGTTTCCTGGCAGTGAACCTCTTCCCTGATCTGAGCACTCTCTGGTACCCTGACAGTGAGCCTCTTCCCTGATCTAATAACTCTATGGTATTCTGGCAGTGGGCCTTTTCCCTGATCTACTAACTGTATGGTATCCAGGCAGTGGGCCTTTTCCCTGATCTACTAACTGTATGGTATCCAGCAGTGGGCCTCTTCCCTGATCTAATAACTCTATGGTATTCTGGCAGTGAGCCTCTTCCCTGATATGAGCACTCTCTGGTACCCTCACAGTGGAGTTCTTCCCTGGCCTGCAGCACCCGATAATACCTCGACGGAACCGTCATCTGCAGCACTGACAACATCCTAGCAATGCATCTTTTCTCACCTGCAGTGGTCCAGGGCCTTCAGGAGCAAAGAAATGAGGACTACAGAGCTGGGTAAAAGTACCAGCCATAGTTAGATTGCTTTGAGAATATGTGATAGCACTATGTAAGCAACCACTTATTATTATTAAATAATGGGTTGTCATTGTCTTATTCTTTTTTGAAATTGTGAATGGCAAGTCTCGTTTGGTTGAAGAGTAGGGGAAACTAGCCCTGGAAAGCTTTCTAATTCATTTTAAATCAGACAAACAATTCATAGCCATGGATAGTTTACATGCCCACTTCTGTCAAAGATAAATGAACCATAATTAAAACATGCTAACAAAGAAAATAACTCACTGTTAGACCTGGCATCATTGACGTGGGTTTCCCTTGTATTTTTGCCTTTGCCTCCTGTTATATTGCTGTGTGTTGGACTTCGTTTTTGCTGTTCTAGATGCTTTTGGCACTTTGCCCTTGATGTTCAGTGCCAAAGTGTAATTGCTCCCCCTGTAAATTGTTGTTATGGATTGGTAATTCCATGATTGGCATATTTGATTTACTGGCAAGTCCCTAGTAGAGTGCACTGTGTGTGCCCAGGGCCTGTAAATCAAATGCTGCTAGTGGGCCTGCAGCACTGATTGTGCCACCCACATGAGCAGCCTGTAAATGTAACTCAGACCTGCCACTGCAGTGTCTGTGCGTGTCGACCTTGCAAGTGTACCCACTTGCCAGGCCCTAACCTTCCCTTTTCTTACATGTGAGTCACCCCTAAGGTAGGCCCAAGGTACCCCTGTGGGCAGGGTGCAGTGTATGTGAAAGGTAGGACATGCCCTGATGTGTGTGGCTTGCCCTGATAGTGAAATGCTGCCAATTTAGTTTTTCACTATTGAAAAGCTATCTGTCCCGTAGGATAGAATGGGAGTTTATTTATAACATCTTATAAATATAACTTCCCACTGGGACAAGATAGGAAGTTAAAGTTTAGTATGCCTGAACTCAGAATATAAAGATGCATCTTTTAGTAAGGATGATTTTTACATTCTGTGTTTGAAAATACCACTTTTAGAAAGTAGGTATTTTTTTGCTTAGCCTTCCTGTGTGCCTCTGCTAGGTTTGTGTATTGACTGTCTGGCTTTGGAGTGACAGGGGCTGGGGATGTGCATTCTATTCAGACAGCCACCTGGGGGTTTGAGGTGTGTCCTGCCTTTCCAGGGTGAGTCAGGGCTGGGCTGAATAGACCTGGGCTGCATTCAGAGTAGGGGGAGGAGATTTCTTTCACACCTGAATGGGCCTGGTCTGCCTTGAACAATGCTGTCTTCACCTCCTGCCTGGCAGCTGCACCAGAGAGGACAGAACTGGTTTTGGCTGGGGAAAGAGCTTTTCTGCCTCCAGAGAACAAAGGATTTTGTCCAAAAAGACTGGGGCCCAGACCCCTAAACTTTAGATCATTTCTGGAATTCAAGAGGAACCTTTGCCAAAAAGAAGAGCTGGAGAAACTGAGAAGTACTGCCCCTTTGCTGTGTGCTGTCTTAAGGTTGGCCTGCAGTGGCTGTTTCTGCCAAGGAAAGGACAAGGACTTTGCTATGTGCTGTGTCCCCTGCTTGAGGAAGATCTCCAAGGGCTTGAAGTAGAGCTTGCCTCCTGTTTTTGAAGTCACAGGGATACAAAGACTTCACCAGCAGCTCCCCTGAACATCCTTGCTGGAAGTTCTGACCTGCCAAGAGGTGCCTGCTCCTATTCTGGCCCTCTGGAGGTTGTTCCTGCTGTTGGGAGCTGGAAAAGCAACGCAACTAAGAGAAGCACGATGCAACCGCACCTGTTTCCGACGCATCGCCAGAGAAACTGATGCAGCCCCTGCCTGCGGCTCGAGAAATCGCCACACGCCGCATCGAGTGCACTGATCTACGCAGTCCGAGATCACCGCACCGATTCTGACACAGGCCCGGCTGTGCGGCTGCAAGAACCAACGCATCGTGGCACCGCGGCTGGAGAAACCAACGCATCCCCGATCCTCACGCATCGCATCTGGGCGCCACGCCTGCAAGAACACCAGGGTGGCAGTAAGAAACCGACGCATCACCTCCCCGCACCGTAAGAAACCAAAGCATCACCTCCCCTTCAGTAAGGAACCAACACATCACTGCCCCTGCGTGGCAGTAAGGCACCAACGCATCACCTCTCCTGAAGTAAGGAACCATTGTATCACCTTCCCTGGGCGTAAGGAACCGACGCATCACCTTCCCTGCGACAGTTTTTGTTTGTGCGTGTGAAAAGTGTTGCATCTGCAATTTGCTTTGACCAGAACTGTTTCTACCTTTTGAAAGTCATATTTTTATTACTGTATTGCGGATTTTTATCATTATGGTCTTGTTTGGTTTAGATAAAGATTACTTATTTTTCTAAACTGGTGTGGTGTCCATTTGTAGTGTTTTTTTATTATTCTGTTTATTAAACATAACAACAAGACATTGCATCAGTATTGCATTGACATCACTCACTGGACACATCAGATGGTTATGGCATCTAAGACATCCTATGCGTTCACATGTCAACATTTCCTCATCCGTTCTCATCCAGGGTCACCCCCACACTGTTCGGTCCACGGATGTTGGCCCTCCTAGCATGAGGCAGGCTACAAATATTCCCCCTGAACGAGTTTCACTTGCCCCAGACCTTGTCCCATTTCCGAGGGCACCCTCTATTTTTATAGACCTCTGCCTCGGCGACCATGCACCAGTCCATATCTCGCTCCCATTCCATCAGGGTTGGTGACTCTTCTGCCCCCCACCTTATAGCTATATTGCGTTTGGCAATCATGAGGCCCATAGTAGTCCAAAGTTGTTCAGTCCGATTCATGTCCGTTGTGTCCTATACGTTCAATAAGCACAATTTTGGGGATAGTGGGACAACCCCACCACATGCCTCTGCGTTACATTTGATTATTGTTTCCAAGTATGCCTATATTGGGCGACACTCCCAGATCGTATGGTAAAAGGTACCTATGTTACCACATAATCTTTTGCATCCAGCCTCAACCGACTTGCCCATTTTAACCAGTGTGGTGCATGTGATGTATGATCTGTGAAGTATTTTTAACTGGATGAGGCGCAGTTGTGGTGAAATAGCCACTTCACGGGGTGATGCAAGTGCCTCCTTCCAATCTTCCTATTCCAAAAGCCCTATATCTGCCTGCCAGCGCTCACGGAGAGTGAGGAGTGGGTCAAGCAGATTGTAAATGATTTTCTTATATGTTAGGGATATGGCCTTACATTGCACATGGTCTGAGAGGAGTCTATCTTCCAGTGGTGATGTCTCCGGTATGTCCTCCCCCCTCTGAACCACCCCCATGATGGCATGCCGTATTTGGGAGTGCCTGAAGAGTTCTTTCTCAGAAAGCTCATATTGTTTCTGTAGTTCAGAGAAAGTTATAATTTTTCCCCTTGCCCATAAATCATTCACCTTTGAAATACCGATAATGTCCCATTTGTCAAATCCTTGATAGCGGCCCAATTTACCCAGGCCCTCTGACCACCAGAGGGGTGTGGCAAGTGTTACCTTGTTCCCCCATCCAAGGTGTTTATGACTTTGTGCCAAATGGCGACCGTTTGGGCCATAGGTCCCGTAAATTTCAGTTTTTTGGGGTTTGTATATAGTGCTTCGTTATACCCCCTACTCCCATTACCCATTTGTCCATTTGACACGCTGGGTTGCCCTGGTCCTGATGAACCCACTTGTTTATAACTACCAGTTGAGCTGCCCAATAATATGCTCGGATATTGGGCAATGCAATTCCCCCATCGTACCAGCTCCTGGTGAGTTTGTGTGTTGCTATATGGGGTGGTTTCCTGTCCCATAGTAGGCTCCTGACCTCCCTGTCTATGGCTCCAAAGTACGTTTCTGGTATCACATAGGGCGTGTTTTGCAATGCGTATAGAAATCGTCGCAGTGCCATCATTTTGAATAACGCCGCTCTTCCCAGTAGGGACAGCGGCAGAGCCCGCCAGTGGCGTACGTCTCCCCTAAACCGAACCAGCGGGGCCAGGAGAATGCGCTCATAGAAGAGATCTTCCTTGGCGGTGACATAGATTCCTAAATATGTAAATCCTTCCTCTTCAATCTTCGCCTCACAACCTACAGGTAGGACAGGAGCGGGACCCCGCAGGGGGAACACCACCGACTTGGACCAGTTGATGGTGTATCCTGAAGAATGCCCAAAGGTGGAGCAGATCCGGAGTATCCTATTTATAGAGGACCGCGGCGATGCCACGTACAGGAGGACGTCATCCGCATAGAGCGAAATTCTGTCCTCATGTCCATCTGTCCAGCGTAGTCTACGGATAATTGGGTCCCCTCGTATTCAACTCGCCAAGGGTTCCAGAATCATAGCACACAGTAGTGGAGACAGCGGGCAGCCTTGCCTCGTTCCGCGGTTTAACGAGAAGGTTTTCGATGTTCACCCATTTACCACGACCTGAGCCAGGGGTGCGGTATATAACAGCCGGAGCCAATCAATAAACTTACCTCCCAACCCCATTCGTTCTAAGACAGCAAACATGTATGGCCACTCAACCGTATCGAAGGTCGTGCATCTAGGGATAATAACGCCGCATCTTCTTGGATGAAGTCTCTGCGGCGCAGTACTGCATGTAGCTGCCTCAGGTTAAGTGCCATAATGCGTCCTGGCATAAAACCGGACTGGTCCGGATGCACGAGTTTGGCCACCACCGAGATCAACCGTCGGGCCAGGACCTTTGCCAGGATTTTGACCTCCACATTAAGGAGGGAGATTGGTCTATAGGAGGAACAGTTTACCGTCGGCTTGCCCTTCTTATGGATTACTACAATTGATGCTAACCTCTGATCTCGCGGTAAGAGACCTGCCTGTTTACTTTCCTCATACACGCTGAGGATATGAGGCGCTACCTTAGTGGCATTTAACTTGAGGAGTTCGATTGGGATTCCATTAGGCCCCATGGCTTTACCTGAGTGTATGCTATTGATCGCTGCTACTATTTCCTCCGCCGTGAGGTCCTCTTCTAGCGATTCCTTATCAATTGTTGAAAGGGCCGGAATTGGGATATTGGCTAATAGCTGCCTGCAGTCCTCAATCGTACCAGTTGCTTCCGGGGCATATAGCTGCATGTAGTGGGTCGCGAAAACCTCTGCAATTTCTTGCAGATCATGTATCCAGTCACCTTCCGCTTCCTGAATTGCCATGACCCATCTGTCTGCCTTTTCTTTTCTGTCGAGCCAGGCTAACAGTTTACCCTCTCTGTCACCTAATTCGTAGATCTTATGTTGCGTCGAACGGGGTTTACCCCTGGCTGTTTCCATCACCAGATTTTTATATTCCTGTTGTTTTACCTCTAGGGCATGCTTGGTGTCTGTGTGCAGGGGGGTGAGGGATTGCTCCAATGTCAGTATATCCCGCTCCAGGATCTCCAGCTTCGCCCTCTTCTCTCTCCCATGACCAACCATAAGGGAGAGCACCTGCCCCTTCAGGACTGCCTTATATGCCTCCCAGATGGTCTGAGAAAACTGTACCAACCCCACATTTTCTTGGAAGTAACAATCCGTGACTTTGATAATGTCGGCCTTGATATGCGGTATTGTGTGAGAAGCCAGGGGCTGATGGATATGGATCTATGCGTCGCTCTCTTGCCCAAGCTAAATTTTGCCCAAAGTGGTGCATGATCCATGATCCCCCTAGCTAAGTGTTTAACGTCTGTGAAGTATTGTTTGTCGTCTGCAACAGTTAGGATATGATCTATTCTGGACAGACAATTGTGTGCCCCTGAGTGGAACGTAAACTGTCTTGCCTCAGGGTGGGCCTCTTGCCATACGTCCACCAGGCCAAGTGCGGTCAGGAACTCCGCCATTATATTATAGGTGCGAGAGGTGGCCCTAGGTGGAAGTTTATCTATTCTATCATCAAGGGTCATACTTAGGTCACCTCCTATCACTAGTGCCCCTTCAGGGAAGTCCAGTATCACTTTATTTAAGTCTGGCAATGCCACGTTATGTAAAGCCGGGGGCACATATGCTGATAATAGGGTGATCCTTTTACCTTCCCAGAGGCCCGTTACTCCTGCAAATCTACCCTGTGTGTCTGTGTGTATATTTAAAACGGTGAAAGGGAATGTCTTCAGGATCCCTGCCCTCCTGGAGCCTGAGGTAAACCCTGAATGCACAATAAGTTTGTAACCCCATCTATTAAGCGCCGCGTAGGTATTCCCGACCAGATGGGTCTCCTGAAGCAGTATCACATCCGGGCCTGTCTTCTAATATATTGAAGCACTATTGTTACGGAACAGGATTCGCCACGAGTCAATGTTGTTTATTGAAATACTGTGTGTTCGATTGCATCACGATAAATGTTGTAGAGCGCTCCGATACCTTCGGGTCCGGCCAGCGCTATATAAAACTCTCAACTAAATAAATAAATAAATGTTCTCTTAAGTTTGTCCCCCAGACCATTGACGTTCCAGGAGAGCATTCGGAATGATGTTTCAATGGTCCCCTCTGTCGCGGGCACACGCGTTTCCGGGGTTGCGTTAGAGGTCGTCTGTGTAGCCATTACATGAAATACTTGGGGCAGCCCTGTCCGGTATGTGGGATTGGCTGGTGTGTCTTGTGCTGCATATGCGACTCTCGAGCCCTTAGTGTAAAGTGAGGTCTCTGACGTGTTTTGAGTAATAGTGTTGTAACAAGAAAACCATAAGAAAACAAACTTTACAATACCCCCCTGAGAACAATGCCCCCCTCCCTGCCTGACGGTATCAACAATACCCGCCTCCCCAACTTAGCAGAGTGCCTGTTGCCCACCCGTCCCCAATATGGAGGAGTCATGTGCCAGCCCCCCCCCCACCCATCCCTTTGCTCTTACTGGGCAGTCTGTGACCATAATCACACATGCATTGTTGGTGGTATACTTAACGTCACATCTTCTACGTTGTCTCGGGGTCCGTCCCAGCTGCTGTCGCCGCATCATACCCACAGCCTCTTGCGTGGTTCCAATCCCGCCAATCCGGCCGCACCATAGTTTCCAGGGAATACGACCCTTTGTCTGTGTGAGGTCTCTCAACGGTATCCGGGCACCCAGGGGGCCCAGCCCCAGCCCCTGTCTCAGTTTCATTTGTGTTGGGCTACTTGCCGCTTTTCCCGTTGGCCCGGTTCCATTCTTCCTGGTCCGGTTCCTGCTTCCCTTGCCACCGCTCTCGACGATCTGCAATGCCCGGGACCCCAACTCTATGCCATCCAGTCCCAGGCCTCTCCCGACTCGGTGAAAAACCAGCTTTTGCCCTCTGCCTCAACTCTGAGCTTTGCTGGAAATAGCATTGCATATTTAAGCTCCTTTTCTCTAAGAGCTGCTTTGACTTCCAGAAAACTACACCTCAATTTTTGTACCTGCACAGTAAAATCAGGGAAGAAAGTTATGGTACTGTTCTCATATTTGAGAGGTGGTGCATTGCGGGCAGTTTGGAGAATAGTGTCTCGGTCTCTGAAGTTAAACACTCGGGCCGGGATTGGTCGAGGGGGTGCTCCCGGCCTGGGTTTGCCTCCCGGTACACAATGCGCCCGCTCAATTGAAAAGTAGTTGGAGAGGTTGCGGGGCCGCAGATGTTTCGTAACTAGTTCTTCCACGAAGAGGTCCGTGGCTGGATCCTCTGCTTGCTCCGGCACTCCCAGAATCCTAACGTTGTTTCTTCTCGCTCTGCCCTCATAGTCGTCGAGTTGTGCAGTTAATGTGTCACTGGCGGCTTGTAAGTCTGCAACTTGTTTCTTCAAGCTTGTCGTATCAGGGACCAGACCCTGAGCCACATCTTCCACTTCTTTGACCAGTGTGTCCATTTTCCTCAGATCCGCCTGCAATAGAGAGATGTCCGTGGACACGGAGTCTAGCCGGCCCTCGAGGGACGTGCGAACACTGGTGATAGCTGACATTATGTCCTGTAGTGTAGGGAACTCTTTTTCAGCCTGTTTTGATTGTGATTCCTTCTGATGGTCTATCTGCCTCGTCGCTCCTTCTTGTACCTTCTGCCATGAGAATTTGTCGAGTTTGGGTTGATGTGAGCTGCACCCGCCTCTGGTGCCCGACATTATTACTTTGGGAGTGGCACCTCGATAAATATGGGTGGGCATTTCCAGGGTACTCGCCGCCTGCCAGGGTTCTCCCCCGCGGCAGGTCGGTTTCCCCCTTCTCCGCTTATACACCCTTGTAGTTTGTGTCTTTTCAGCTTGCCTCCCCGGGGCCCAGGTTCGATGGTTGACTATATCTTGGCGACTGTTTTGAAATTTGGCTGTTCTTGCTTGCCGCATTGTCTCCTGTGCCTTGCCGTCTCGCCCAGGGCCTGTGGCACCTTCTAATGGCGGATTTGTCCATCGCCACTCACACGGGGCACACTGCCCGCCGCCAACCGGTTGTGTCTCTCCCCAAAGGTTTTGGCCTCTCCCCCGCGGGCGTTACACTCTGATTAGTGCTGCCCCTATTGCGGGGTCACTTCTGGTATTGTAGCAGTGTGGGACGGATACGGGCTTCACCCGCGGGACAGGGCGCCTGTCATGAGGGCCACCGCATTATTTCCCTCGATTCTCAGCCAATTTATTGAGGTCTCTCTCCACCGGCCACCAGCGCACAGCGGATCAGCAGGGCCAGGGAACCCGCTCACTTCTTACCGGTCTCTGCTGCTTGCGGGGGCCCAGCCGGGGCCCCGCCATTCACCCCTCAATCGCTGCTTGTTTGTTCCTCGCCGGCCCCCAATACAGTTCAGTGTCTCTTGACAGGTCAATCAGTGCTCTCCCACGGCGGCCCTCCTTCCACGCCGTGTCACCACTTTCACCGCGCCCGTGCCGCTGGGCCCGCTCCATCAAGCCGAGTGCGCGCACACGGGACTCCGATGCTTCCCAGCGCTCACAGGCCTCTCTGCGTACGGGCTTCCGATGAGCTCGCCCGTCGCCAACGGTCGCTTGGATCGCCAGTCTGTGGCTCGCTGGTGGTCCAGCACCTCAATGGATGCCCAGCAAGATGGATATGTGCCGGATATTAGTCATTAAAGAGCGGAGGAAGCCGGAGCTGCGCTAGCGTGCGGCCATCTTCTCCGGCTGCTGGCCACGCCCCCATTTGTAGTGTTTTCACTGTATTACTGTATGTGTTCTCAAATGCATTACACACTGCCTCTGAGATAAGCCTGTCTGCTCGTGCCAAGCTACCAAGAGGGTGAGCAGGGGTTATTTTAGAAGTGTATCCCCCTTACCCTGACTAGGAAGAACGGTCCCTACTTGGACAAAGGTGTAAACCATTGCCAACTAGAGACCCCCATTTCTAACACTCACTCTTAAATGTACTTTGCTATGGCTCCTAGTCTGAGTGAATGTCAGCATAGAAACCATTCAATCTAGTCTAGCCACCTTGGGGCTCTGGTAATAAATATATTGACTGGATAGTGAACAAAGGAATATAATTGCGAAAAGTTACCAGCACTGAGGCGTGAGAAAGGTCACTGGTCTCTCACCCAAAAGTTGGAAGTAACTACGAATCTTGGTTCATTTTAAAGCAGGTTTGTGAAAATTGGGCTTTTGCACACCCTCACAGCTTTTGTAAGTTCAATGCCAGCAAAGATGATATCACTACCCCAAAGTAATATTCAGGGCAGTATTACATAGGAAATGTAACTATTTCAAATGATGTGTGAAAAGCTAAAGTGCAGGCAGGACAAATATGGTTTCCGAAGAACAATTCTGCTGCCGGTGCTTGCAAACCACTGAATTGCTACAGAGCCCGACCAAGCCATGCAAGACTATACTTTTCTGAAGAATGGGTGGTTTGGGAATCCAGGGTTTTATTCTTTGTGGTGTTCTGGATGAATTTACTGCTATACTGCCATATTCTTTGTATTGAGCAGCTCTCTGGGGCCTCTTCACAGAGGCATGTTGGAGTACTTACAGTAACACTTGTGCAGTATTCTTTTATGTATGCTGGTTCTGGTGGTTTAGTGGACTAAGGTGTCCACTGTAAAGGCCTGTGTTTGGCATCATGGTCACTGGTTCAAATCCTGGCAGGTTCACTCAGCCTTTCATGCTCCCGAGGTGGATAAAATGAGAACCATTGAGTTGGGTAACAATAAACATCTGTTATTCAGCGCCAAGATGCCCACGGGCGGACGTGCGCTTTACAAATACACGTTATGATATGTACACTTACAGGCCGGTGTGAATCCGCCCTAAAGCATCTAAAATAAAAATATTCTAGCACTATTCATATACAATTATTACAAACAGGGCTGTGACCTCTTTGCACTTGTAGTAATAGGGAGTTGGATGTTTCGGGGACGATTCACGGAGTTAGGTAATAGTATGTAAAAGACTACTCCTGTAGTGCTGCTCCCTGCATTCATAAATGCTTATGAATCATTCCCCGAGTGTGGAAAGATATCTTTGTGTATGTCTAAAACCAGATGAAGGCCTACTGAACCTTAGCTTCTCTCAATAAGACAAGATGGGAGCACCCCTCTGGTTACGCAAGCACAGCTCCAAAACACTTGCCACAATGGCCGCTGCACAAGGTCAACACTCTTATAGTGAACACTCCCCTGAGAGCAGCGCGCCACCCTTCTGGTAATGCGCTTCAGTGGCATGTTGAATATGAGGAGCTATATATGGGTAACTTAAATAGAATACAATAGTCCCAATACCACACCTGTCTTACAGCCTCCCTCCACTCGGAACCCCCTAACCTGTGAGGTTTGCTCTTCAGCCATCAATCCACCTTGAAATCATCACAACTAGGGACCTGTAGGTTATAGGATGAAAGACCTCCCAGTTCCAAGTTGAGCGGAGCCAGCTCCAGCCAGGCCAGAGTGATGCCCTGCAGCAGACTAGAGTGGAAGGCGGAGGAAACATCAAAGTTCAACTCAGAAATGGGTGATGGAGCCACCCTACTTACCCCCCACAAAGTCATTTCAAACTCCTTCAGGCTACATTTTGTGTTCACTTCTGAGTCACCTGCCCAATTGCAAAGCCCACGCTGTAGCGGACATATACAGGGGCAGGTGATGGGGGGCAGTACAGGCTCGCCAGGCGGTGCAGTCTTTGGAACCTCCCAGCATGTTCTGGACCTCTTATGTAGCAGGTCCAGGCCAGATGGGCTGCAGGTTGTCATAGTCTGGTCTGGTGGGTTAGTGGCTAATGCGTCCACTGTACGGGCTTGTATTCAACCTCATGGTCACAGGTTAAAATCTCGGCGGATCCACTCAGTCTTTCATCCTTTTGAGGTCGATAAAACGAACACCATTGAGTTGGATAACAATATACATCTGTTATTCAGCGCCAAGATGCCCTTGGGTGAACGCCCGCTTTACAAATACACGTTATGTTATGTTATAGTCTTTAACCACAAGTCATTCTTCATTCAGAACTCACTCAGCTGGGCCTTGTGTTTGTACTCAAGCTCAGGGCACCTGCTGTCCTCCCTGGGAATTTGAACTACTCACCCTCCGGGCAGAGAGCAGCAGAAGACCTTCTCCATGGCCCTGCATTTTTCACAGCCATGTGGGGGACAAGACCGGGGAGAGCACCTCGGGGTGTCTTGGTCCTGGTACATCTTCCTCCTCTCATCTGGTGCTGCAGAGCTTCAGGGTTAAGTAAAGGTGAATACAAGGTGCTGGCACCAGGAGCTCAGGACTCATCCAAA
This sequence comes from Calotriton arnoldi, assembly GCA_963921515.1. Classification (NCBI taxonomy): domain Eukaryota; kingdom Metazoa; phylum Chordata; class Amphibia; order Caudata; family Salamandridae; genus Calotriton; species Calotriton arnoldi. The sequence continues at coordinate 2,599,669 of CAWUFW010000444.1, forward strand.
ACTGGATGCAATGGCAGGAAAGCAGGGTCTGCAGAATCCAAGCTCCCGTCCTCTTTCAGATCCTCTGCCAACCCTGGCATGGAGCATCTCCACAGGCATTCCCCAAGGCTGCCTACACTGGGGGTGGGGGAAGGGGGCAATGAAGGGGCAATGTGATGTAGATAGGGAGGTCACAGAGGGGCCCGTCTACCCCAATTATTGCAGTCTTTTGCTACCCAACTGGGGGTCAGTGTCACCATTGTTCTCTCTTTTATCAGGGCCGATGGCTCCTTTGCAACACCACTCCTGCCGAATGCCACACCTGCAACATCCGTATTATTATAGAACTAAAACCCCTAAATATCAAAATCTGACACCTCCCCCAAATGTAACACACAACCTTCCTCTAAGTTAACGTGGGTTTAGATCTGGCTTGACAGTGCAGCTACTGTTACCAATTGTGTTTAAAATATGCATAGAGTGAGCCTTGGCTTCTCCAGAGGGGGGATTGTCTCACCTCATGCTATTGTCTTTTCATTGTCTCATTTCTTCTTCCAGGAAGTGCTTCCATTGCAGTGCATCAAGGGCTCTTCAATATCTGAAAAATGCACTCAATCTTCATACTGTTAAATTAAATTATTTATCCCCGACGTACATCTTATACTAAAAGCAATTCCTTTTTTGCTACTTTTCCACCACCTCGAACACATCCAAAAGGGCTGGCTTTAAGGTGATCAACAGCATTTGTGCACATGGACGTCAATTCACCTAAATGCCAGAGGTAGCAGAAGTGACATCACACGCCCTTTGACCTCCACTTTCATTCACACACACATACTTACACATACACACAAATACTCTCTCACACATAAACACACTCTCAACAACAAGCATGCACACAACATACATTTAAAAGCATTTTTTACTTACCTCAGCTGCCATGAAAGGGCATATTCCAGCTTATTGTACCCCATTTTTATTACACTATTAGTTAATAATATATTTTATTTATTCACTATTAGTGTAATAAAAAAATTGACATAAAATAAAGAGAGTGGGGCCCCAGATGCCCCTGTGTTTCTGGCACTGAATTTGCCACCTCCGAGGCCAGAGTTCGCAAAGGCAGTGCTAGGGGTAGCAAAGGGCAAAAATGACGTCCATGTTTGTGTGTGCAACGCATGTCAACAGCCTATGTGAATGCCTGCATTTAAAAGCGTTGGCATATTAATGCCAGACGTATTGGTTTTTACCAATGCTTGTTAGTACTGTAATTAGGTTTAAACAATGTGCCATGGACATGCCTGAAGGATTTGGAGCACTGTATCAAAAACTCAGTGTAAGGATCTTTTACCGTGAATCCACTACCGTGCTTGGCAATTACAACGAAGATACAACAACACATTTACAACAATGTCGTACGTCATAACAACGCATTGTAGACAGGGTTTATGGTGAAAGGATTTTAATGTTCAGGATAGTGATGTGTGTTTAGGTTGTAGGAAGGTTTTTTTTTTTTAGTTTTTAGGGTTTGCTTTGTTTTTCTTTTAAAAAAGGTTTGGTGATTTTTAAGGTTCAGGGCTGTTGTCAGATACTAGGCCTATACGGTCATGGGTTTGAGTCTTTAGGGTAAGGACTCTTTTAGTTTTTAGGACTTGTTTTTTGAAAACTTTTTAAAGGATTTTAGGGTTCAGGGCTGTTATGAGAATTTAGGGTATATGATGATTGGTTTTTATGATTCAGCTTAAGGATGGGTGATTAGGTTATAACGTGGTTGGGATGCTGTAGTTTTCAGGGGTTGGTTTTTGGGTTTATTTAAAGTTTTTAAGGGTGTTTACAGTTCAAGGATGAAATTTGAGTTTCGGGTATATGGTGGTGGGATTTTAGGGTTCAGGGTAGTAATGGGTGTTTATAGAGAGAGAGAGACAGATTTTTTTTTAAAGTTTTCAGGTAGTTTTATGGTTCAGGCTGATGTGGGAGTTTAGGGTATATGGTTATAGGTTTTTAGGGTTCAGGGTAAAAGCGGGTGTTTACATTAGAGTGGATGGGATTTTGTTAGTTTTTAGGGCTTGGTTTTGGTTTTTCAAAAAAAGTTTTTAGGGCTTATAACTGTCGTGGTACTTTAAGGTAAATGGTGACAGGGTTCAGTGTAATAATGGGTGTTTAAGGTATCATAGAATTTATTTTACCACAACAAATGTGTTGCATTACTAGATAAGCGCATAGAAAAAATAACCTGACAGAACAAACATTTTTTAAAAGCGAATTTATTTTAAGTAACTTCATGTATTATATTACATTGCTTATTATATGTTAGAATGTATTATGATTTATTATTAAATGTATTTTGTAAATACATTTTAAACAACAGATATACGTATACACTGAATTGCATTTTAATGCCTAGTCGTGGTTTGGGGTGTAGTGATAAATGTCACAGTGTTGCTGAAAATTCGTTGCAGTGGTGTAGTTGTGCTCAAGTTGTAAAGCCATGCGTTGCAGTGGTTAGTGTTACAATAATTTACAACTGGATCTCAGGCCCCTACGCTAATCACAGGTCACCTCGTCTTGCAATGGCGAACTTCCCGAAGTTTAGATCTGTGGTTAGTAATTTATATTTCGCCGACTACACCTGACGAGGCATTGAAACGCACAATCACTTACATTCGGGCGGTCTTCTCTAATTCTTCAAAGGTTGCTCACAAACCACTGGGCGGTAAACTCATAACTCTACTAGGAACATTCACTCGGTGGTATTTATTTTTCAGGTGAATATATTTTTGATGCGCTCCAGCGCCTGGCAGCCTCTCCCCACGGCCCTCGCCTAACTCCGGCTCAGGTCCTAATTACAGTGACGTCTCTTTTGATTTAAGGACTAGCGTCTCATTGCGCTGGTGATAAACAAGCGCTAAACACGTGCGGCGGTCACCGGGAGCACGTAAATAGAAGGATTACAGAGGCCGCGACGGAGACGCACGACACGCGTGCTGCCAGCCGTGCACGCGAAAGGGTTGTAAATCACAGCGCTTCCAGGTCTCCACGGAGCTATGAAGCGCTATAGTAATAAAACAGTACAATACAGAGAGTTGACGAGTGAGGATCAAAAACGGCGAGGGAGATTATAGCTTTCATCGTATTGTCCCGTGTTTGGGGATATCAGCAAACCGTAAACATTGTGAGAATTAATAATAGAATTAAGCAATTGGGCGAGTGTTGTGTCGGGCCCTAGGCCCACATGACTAAAAGGACTGAGACACACACCGGGTAGTAGGGTACTATATCTGGCCACGAGCACGTGCACCCAGGCCCTTTTATTAACAGGCTCACGTGACGCCTGTCAGGCGGACAACTAGAGCCAAATTTCGGGGGGGGGGGAGGGCTAATTCTTCCAGCCTTAGGCAGAGTGGCTCTAAGAAGGGGTGCCAGCCTGCGAAGCTGTCTCAGCCCAGGCTGACACACACGACGGGGAGGGGGGGGGGGGGCTGAAGCCCGGTGAGCCCAATGGGTGTTGCGCGCCTGACGCCTGTGATGGATGGGTGTGGGGTGCATGTGTGCCCACTCCCCCAGGGGAGTGGTTACCAAACTCTGTGTCTGCTGAGACACTAGAACGTGTCCAGCAGGACACAACATTCCTCCCAAATTTTAATGAAAACAAAATAATCACTAGTCCAACCTGTAGGTGTAAATAACAATTAACTATACACCACAGGGTCCATCAGCTTCTCGTGTCAGGCAGCAGGAAGACAGCATACAGGGGCTGGTGACTCTGACTGCAGCAGGACGATCCCGGCGGGCACTCATAATTTAACCTGAGTGGTTCAGGACACGAACGTTGGCTTGGAGACGTCAGCTGCACTCTCGTACCATGCCAGTGAACACGTCTTTTGGTCTGAGGTGGCTCCCCTTCGCTGACGTTGAGGATGGTCTGTGGTGAGGGTCTAACAGTTCATTAAACAGGATGCGTCAAGAGCATGGTTGGAGTCCATGTGAAAGTTCACGAAATTGTTGCTGGATCGACTGAAGTCTCTGTGAGACTATTTTGCTGTATCCGGTAACCTGTTGGTGGGGCAATGTCTCTTCCAACTCTCCCGCCTGGGGAGGCCCTTTGTCGGGTTTGCCACAGGACTGCTTGTGGGCTGCGTGTGTGCCGACTGGGGGCAGCTGCAAAACCACCGAGGAGCCAGCACCTAGTCGCTCGCACAAACCTCAGGGATGGATGAGTCTTGGGCAAGACATGCTCTCGCTGCCGCAGTTCAGTTGTAAACCAGGTTAGCAGGTAGCCTCTGGGTCTTCTTGTCGGCTGGTTTAACAACGGTGTAGGACTCCAGTCCATTGGTACTCGAGATAGTAGTCTTTGACGCATTTGACGAGGACTGGAGTGATGGCATTGCCAGCCGTGTGGTGAATCTGGACAACAGTTGGTGATGACTTGCCTTGATGGTTGCAGGCCTTCAGTCTTGAGTCGATCACCTGAGGCAGGGGGTGGCCAGGTGCCTCCATTTCCTTTTGGGAAGCAATTACAGCCGTGTACTTGGACTTCTTGGGCTACTAGGACGTTGGTGACAGTGACGTGATGAACACTCTGAGAAACGTGAGGCATGAGACTCTGTTCGCGCAGGCTTGCGGCTTACTCTCGGTCTCCCGCTGGGCGGTCGCCAGTTCATTCTCTGGTTGTCACCCCTTCACTGGCTGTTGGTGAGTCGGGATGCGCTCCGTTAGCAGCTCGGGTTCTCTTCAGCGTCCAGCTTGGCCACTCACGACTTCCCCTTCTGAACTTGGTCGGTTGTCCGATTCTTAGTGTGGACTCTCCGGTCACACTTCCACATTTCTTGCTGAGTGCGGTGTCATGCACATGGCACTGATGATGTAGTTGCCATTGGGCCTGGACGACAGGTGGTGTTGATCTGCTAGGAGAGGAGAGTTCTGGAGGGACTTCGCAGCTACATGTCTCTGCCTTGCTGAGGCTGTTCCTTCACCTCTGGCATGTGCGGTCAGAAACAGGGATGCCGTCCGACTTTGACAACCGACACTCGGGGATGGACAGTCGCACTGGGAAGCGTTGGGGAGAGACGCGGTTCGCGCTTGCTGCGGCTTATGTTTGGTTCTCCCATGGGGCTGTCTCCAGGGACGTCGGTCCACCTTGGTGGCTGTCTGGTGTCTCTGGGGGTGCTCTTGGCTTGTGGTGCTACAAGTCCTCGTGCTTCTCCTCTTGTTTTCCCTTAGCGCACCTGTGTCTGCCCAGCTCTTCCTGGTGACAGGATTGTCACTCTTCTTTGCGATTCTTTTTCCGGGTGCAGTTGCATGCACCTTGTTCCAAAAAGGGCAACAGGGCCTATCAACTTCAATGGTCTCTGGACCATGTGGGCGAAACTTCCGTCGCTCTTCTCTGCTGGGTGGCGGACAGCCACTTGTTTCGTGTGCTCCCTCTTCAGGCAGCTTCTTGAAGCTCCTACTCTGGGTGTTCCCTCCTCTGGGAATGACTTCCACGGGCAGTAGGGAGCTGTGGTAGTGGCTGGCCACTTAGAGTGTGCAACTCTCCTCTTGCCTGTCTTGGGTCACCGGCGACTCCGTCTTGAGGCAGTGTGAGGGAGGACACTGTGCTGTGTTTGGCCCACTCGGGGCTCTGTTGCTGCTGTGGAGATGTAGAGGATCTCCCTGCTGTCTCCAGCATTGCTTCTTTTCTTTGGAGAGGTCTCTTTGCCTCCTGGGTATTTACCCATGCTGACGCGCTTCTGGGTGCACGTGTCACGCACCTCGGACTGCGCACGCTTCGCCTTTTTCTTGGGCGCCCTCTCTTCTCCTTGCAGTGGTGATCGTTCACCGCCAGGGGCATGTGGCGCGCTCTTCTCACTTGTGGTGGCGTTGGGCAGCCGCTGGTGGTGCGCGCTCAGCACCAGTCTTTCTTGTGTCTTCCTGGGGTTCGGCTGCTCTTGGTCCCATTGCCTTCTCTGGACGTTGCTTGGCCACTTGATTCTTCTCTTGGCCGGGGCAGCTCTGGGCTTCTTGGCACCCTGGGTGGGTGTGCGCAGCATCCAGTGCCCTTGTGCTTTTAGTGGGGCTTCTTGATTCTCTCTGTTTGGGAGAAAAGGTACACAGTCTCACTGCCCTCCTGCTGCATGGGCAGACACGCAGGGGGCGCGCTGCAGTCATCACCCCTTCAGAATACCTGCTGAGGGACCGAATCAGGTTTCGGAAGCCTGCTTCTATTCACTGAATGGCTCCTCCTATGTGTTTGCCAGAACAGCGGTGTCACAGTGGAACGCTGGGTGGCACTGCATATACCACTTTCTTCATGCCCTGCGCAGTGCACAGGCAACCTGGGCATTTACACTAAGTCTCAGAGTCCTCTCTTCCCTGTGTACCTACTAGTTGGCCTTCTATGGTTTGCTTAACCGTGTGCAGTTTAGTGATTCGCCACTAGGTGGCTCTGGGGCCAACTCTCTGTTCAGGCCCCGGCAGCTCTTCAGATGCTGCGGGTCTCGCGAAGTGTGGTAATCTTTATTATTTTTTTTTGTAATTGTATTGAGGGTCCTGGGTGTGGTGCACCGCAAACAGTGCTAGGTGGCGCTGCAGCCACCACTCTTCACCGGCCGCTGCTGCTTTGGTTGTCTCCCCGATGCAGCGGGCGGCTACCGGCAGGGAAGCTAGTCATCGGAGCGCTTCCTTTGAGGCCACCGCATCACGTGTAGGGGTGAGAGTGCTTCACAAAGGGTAAAGGGGCTAACACAGCCGCAGCGTCACCTTGATTGCCTGTCCTGGTGGAGGCATGCTGCAGGCAGCTGCTGGCTGAGTCTTCTCCCTGCCGTGCATTGTGTTCAGCAAACTGGGCGAGGCATGGTGCAGGAGCGCTGCTGGGACTTCGGGTGCTCGCTGGGGGTTTAGCACTCACCGCGGGGCAGCAGGCCTCACTTTCACTGATGCTCACTCGTGCTGCGGGAGCAAACTCGGGCTCCTATGCCGCGTCGATGTAGTTCCCTGGACTGCTGCCAAGTGTCGCTGTAGGCATCTCTCCTCCCCGGCCGTAGCAGACTGTCTTTCAGTTGCGGGAGATGCTGGTATGGGCTGCGTGCTACGCCGGTGTGGCCCCTCCTGAAGCTGCCTCCCCAGTCAAAGGTCAGCACGCTCAACTTTCCCAGGTAAGGGGGTGCTGCGTCTTCAATGGGGGTGGCCACGGCAGCTTTCCTGGCATTGAGGGCAGTTGCTTGCTTGTCGGCTGGGGTGATCTCGCCACAGGATACCGCTGTGTGCTTGATCCGCAGATTGCTCACCTGCGGGGTTGCTCTGTGGCTGCGAGCTCCTCCATTCGTCAGCAGGGTCCTCTCCACCACTCCTGGTTGCTCGCTGCTGCCTGCGGGGCTCGCCTCGCTTGCTGCGGTACACTGCTGCCTTATAGGGCGTCACAGCAAGCAGGCGACTTGAGGGCATGGAAACCAGTCGTCACCTACTCTCCTCGCGGCATGGCCTTCTCGCCGGCAATCGGTGCGGGGATGCCTGGGGTTTAGGGTACTCTTCCCCCCTTGTTTAATGTAGCATTCCTCCCCCCCCCGGCGATAGTTGACGCGGGGAACACCCACTCGTCGCCAATGTTGTGTCGGGCCCTAGGCCCACATGACTAAAAGGACTGAGACACACACCGGGTAGTAGGGTACTATATCTGGCCACGAGCAGTGCACCCGGGCCCTTTTATTAACAGGCTCATGTCACTCGTGACACGTGTGATGGATGGGTGTGGGGTGCACGTGTGCCCACTCCCCCAAGGGAGTGGTTACCAAACTCTGTGTCTGCTGAGACACTAGAACGTGTCCAGCAGGACACAACAGGCGAGGGCAAGCCGCGCAGAAACCGTAGGTCTTGGAAGTGTTTTGGCTTCTCAGGTGTAAATCTCTGAAAAGAGCCCGGGGCAGCTTCGGAGCATTCAAAGGTTTTCTGCCCAAGTCACACCAGGTCTGAAGCACCGCGGCCATATTATGTCTACCCTGCACTGACTTCTGGTGGCGCCCGGAAAGAGCTCATTATTGTGTTCTTACCAGGTATTGATGATTGTTCAACAAGATACTTTATAACCCTGGAAAGACAGAATTAAAAGAGATAGTTCTGGTAGACTGATCATGAAGGTAGGGCTGGCGGACGCTTCGTAAGGCAGTAAACGCTCCAGAGGGAAGCGATTGTCAGACGGAGAACATGCTTCAGGGTGAGCGCAGACAGATGGAAGGCCTCTGGCTTTTCAAGCACAGTTTCAAGACTTTGCCATGCTAGTCTGTACCTCTAGTGCCTGCCATGCGCTGACGCATGTATACCTCTCGGGTGAGGTACCTCTTGGGCTAAACGCCTCTTGGGCTATGCACCTCTCAGGCGTGGTACTTCTCAGGCTTGGTACCTCTCAGGCTATGTACCTCTCAGGCTTGGTATCTCTGGCTTGGTTCCTCTTAGACTTTCTATTTCTCAGGCTTGGCACCTTCCGGGCTATGTACCTCTCAGACTTGGTTCCTCTCAGGCTTGGTACCTCTCAGACTTGGTACCTCGCAGGCTTAGTTGCTCTTAGGCTTTGTATTTTTCGGGCTTGGTACCTCTCAGGCTTGGTACTGTTATATGGCCGTTAGGGTCATTGTCGGCATTGCTAAGTTAGCATGAGCTCTGCTGCCATGATGCTGCTTTTGCGCACGTTACTACATGACTTTATTTTGCAAGACTATGTTTGTGTCTTTCACATGAGAACTGCCTGCTTTCTGCGTTCTCTGCCTGTTCCTGGAGTTTAGTCTGAACACGATGTGCAAGGTCGATAAACAATGCCCCCTGTTATTCTGTTCTGGTCAGTCCCTAGCACCTAGACAAAACATGCTAACACAGCTGCGCTGCTGGAAACTCGTGCTTTGATATTACGGGGATGCATGTTGTTCTAACACACACTTGGAGAAGAGCTATGCTGTTCCTATGATGTAAAACTTACATCTAGGCACTAAGGTATGGGGTCTGCTGACAAAACCCAGAGATCTTCCTTTATATAATAAAACTTCACCTTACCAAGGGGAGGGTGGTTAGGCCTTATAGTCCTTTTTCCACTGTCTGTATATGATGACATCCCCTTTATATTCTATGGAATTGTAACAATGCTAAATGTTTTAGGTTTATGCATTTCGCTGCTGGTAGTGGCTCGTATGCTGCATTATAGAGCACAATAGTTAAAATAAACATTTTGAACTATAACCGTGACTCGGACAATTCTTATTGTGGCCAAGTACAAGTGAGTGAGCGAAAGGGTATATCTTGCTACTGCGATTCCTGAGAAAGCCGGGAGTGTTGTGTTCTGGGTTGTCTAATCATTTGTAGCTTCATAATTATGTAGGAGAACGAATGAGACACTATAGCTAGTCGGTTTTGGGATTTTGGGTACTAAGGTGGTAGGAAGGTTAAGACCCTATACACCGAGGTCCGGTTTTCCTGCGCATAGTTCTGTCTATGTGCAGAATCCCCGCAACATGGCGCCCAACGTTTGGTCTGGTTCTTTAAAGCGAGACTCCTGAGTAGTGCTTGTGCTTGTCTACAATCCCCTCACTTCTGTTTCTGGAAACAGTTGTGATGGTGTAGCCTCCTATATTAATGTTTTATAGGTTTTTCAAGCTTGAATTTTAAAAGGCCTTTCTCTTTCTTTTTAAACCCGTTATTGCGCTGCCACACATAAGTTGTCATTCTCTGCTATTGATTATGGCGGTTGCCATAGCACCTCCTAACCGGGCACCAGTCACGACGTATTTGCCTCAATATGGGGTCCCTGCTGCTGGTGTTGCACTTATTTTTGTTGTTGAAGTGGATGCAGCTCACCGCTTCGAGGTATTTTATTCTTGGGTCACCTTTCCGGCGGTTGATGGGACAGATCACTTGTTTCACGAATATACTGTCACTGCCCTTCCGCAGAATTATCGACCTTATAGATCTCTTGAAGTTCAGCTAACGGCCTGGCAACATTCAATATGTTTTAATGGCGCCCTTTCTCACCCTATGACACCGGTCTGTTTAGGCCCCTTATCGATAGATGGGGCCACATGGCCCGTTTTGGATGGGTATACCCCACATCCAAATTTATCTTACTGCTACAGTCGCAGAGCTACGCATGTTGCATACTTCGTTAATACGAGTACATAGAGCTTTTATTCAGTTCATGTCGCGCAACTTCCAGGTGGGACCACCTGGCGTTGCTGCGCAACCACCGGGACCTGCTGGAGTAACCATCAGTCCTGTCATGGTTAATTCAGTGATGGGCAAGCGTCCGCAAAATAAAGAAGAACTTCCTTATTGGCTTGCTGAAAAATTTGGACAATTCGAAGCTGTTTTTCCAAATACCACGCCTGTGGAGAAACACAGGATCCTGACCATGAGTTTACCTAAAGGCCTAGTTCCCAAATTGGCTGATTGTAACACTTGGGGTAGAGTGCTTGCAGCGGTATATTCGATGTGTTTCGGCACCCCCTCAATGACCGTACTCCCTTTCGTGATAAAACGTGTTCAGGATGAACATGGGGCCGAGGCGGCTCTGGAGTTGGGGATGAGAGTGGTGGGGGTGTTCGACATTGTTTGCGATATGATCCTTGCTAATGTTAAGGGTGATGCAGTAAGCTTGCAAGTGGCGCAACGCTTGGAGGCTGTGGCAGATGCAGACAAACAGCGTGAATTGCCAAAGATTATTACTAAAGCTTATAAAACCTTAGGGCGCAATAGTCTGGGAATTAGGCCTTTTACTCAAACGCAAACGCAAATTCAAGCCCAAACTCAACAAAAAGCCCAGACTGATAAGGATGGGCGCCCGTTCTTTCCTAAAAAGAACTGGAGAAATAAAATACAGGGGCAGCAACAACAGAAGCAAGGTTTGCGTGCTGGTTCACCGACACCTGATTCCTCTGAGCGTACTTATGCTTTGCGCGATCGCGCGAAAATTAAGACTCCTGATCGATTTCACGTCCCTGATCAGCTCTCTCCTCGTTCTTTACAGGACACATCGGACTCTCAAGTCGGTTTGTGGGGAATGCCAGGATCGTGGCAAAGGTCCGACCACACAACAGGGACGAGATCAACCTCGACAGTTTGACATTAAAAGCAAACAAGAGGAACTGCCTCATTTTCGACCCCCGTATCAGAAGAAAAAGGTTGCCGCTTTAACAGCGAAGTATGCCTCAGATGGTGAGAACCCGGCTTCTAGATTGGTGACTCTGCTCGACAGCGCAGCGGAGGTTCCCATAGTGCGGGAGGCACTGCGTCCCTGTCTGGAGGCAAAAGCAACTGATACATTTATTACAGTAGAAACAGCAGATACCCGAGTAGCCCCCCCCGGGTAGACTCTATGAAATTTTCATCCAAATTGAAGGTGATATACAGCGTACAATCACGGCGATTTTCTGGGAAAATCTCACCTTCTCATACGACATTTTGTTGGCGGAGGCAGATTGGCCTCCACCATTTGTGCTAGCCGCTTCTAGAGGGGAGGACGTGATACTTCCAAGTTTTTCGCATTACGTCCCTGAAGAACATGCAAAGGCTTACGCATCTGAGTGGGCTTTGGCCCTTGCCCCAGCGGTGTACCGTAATCAGGTGGGCTGGGATATTGATTCAACAGCACATGAGACACCATTACGGTCTATGCCACAACCACAACCACAGTATCCAATCAGACGCGAGGCTAAGGCTCCCCTTTGTGCATGCAAAGTTTGTGTTACTACGCAAATTGCACATAGCAGAGTAAAAAACTCTGCTAATTGACGTAGCGTAACAGCAGTATATTAAACACATACAAATGCTTTGTTAAAGCAATTTTCTATGCTAAAAAGCATGTAACAAATTCACAAAAGTGAACTTTGACAATGAAAATATCAAGCAGTGAGAGGGTGATGATTTTGGGTTCCCCTAACCTAGGGGAGGACCAAGCAGATGCCTTGAACACAAAAGCATATCATGTGAACGAGTTCAGTGGTGGTCCCTTCCTCCTAGGACCACCCTAAGCACAGTTATGGGCAAAAATACAATCCCAACCAAAGGCCCTGCAAAGCATTATGGGACGAGATTAGCAGTGGGCAGTGAATATTATAGTGTCCAATATCAAAATAATTCTACAAAGAGCTGCAGTTCAACTAGTCGTTACTAGATGTCCCTCACGAGTCAAATGCAAAAGCATTGAAACCCTTTCATGAAGCTTTTGCATTTGACTCGTGAGGGACATCTAGTAACGACTAGTGGAACTGCAGCTCTTTGTAGAATTATTTTGATATTGGATACTATAATATTCACTGCCCACTGCTAATCTCGTCCCATAATGCTTTGCAGGGCCTTTGGTTGGGATTGTATTTTTGCCAATAACTGTGCTTGGGGTGGTCCTAAGAGGATGGGACCACCACTGAATCGTTCAAAAGATGTGCTTTTTGTTTTCAAGGCATCTGCTTGGTTCTCTCCCTAGGTTAGGGAGGATACCAAAATCATCACCTCTCTCACTGCTTGTTAATTTATCAATTTCACTTTTGTGAAATGCTATATGCATTTTAGCATATAAAGACAGAGATACTTATTTTATCATAACTTGCACTGTGCAAGATGCCTTTGGCAATTATTGTACAGTGCAGTCAAACACACAGCTACGCACTACGCAATTTGCATAGCTACGTGTAGTTCAAAATGTACTTCACGTAGCTACGTGAAGTTCTACTATGCAAACTACGCCCAGGGTTACTGAATAGTCATTGTCGTACATTTGCGGTACAGAACACACATAGCTCTGCACAAGTGAACAGCCTTATTCATAAAAAATACAAAACTACACTGGATATATCCAGTGGTTTCTATAGTCATAACTTGGCTCCAGAGAGCCGTGACTTGACGGCATTCACTGCCGTCGGAAATCAGAAAAAATTTACGCGCTTGCTTATGGGGTATAAGAACAGCCCTGGGGCTTTTGCTGCACGTGTTGTGTCTTTATTGCACAACATAGATCCGTTCTCGTACGTAGATGATATTTATCTGACAGACGACGAACTAATGCCGCATCTTGTCCCAGTCGACCGCATCATTCTGTCGTTTGCCGACTATGGATACAAATTCAATTTTGCAAAATCGCACATCGCTCATTATGCGGTGCTCTTTTTGGGCTATGAGCTCAAAAATGAAGGTAGGGGGTTAGCCCCCCACTTTCTGGAGAAATGTGCACAATTGCAACCTACGTCTACGCTGAAGAAACTTCAGTCTTTGCTGGGATTTTAAAATTTCGGCAGGTCTTACATCCCCGATTATGCCCAGCGTATCAAACCGCTCTATGCTTTGATACAACCAACATATTCTTCTGCCAGCTGGCGTCCGGAACATACTACTATTCTACATTCTTTGAAGTCAGATCTGCTGGCGATTAACTACATGTTGACGCGTGATAATACCACAAACCTGGTCATACTTATAATACTGGGGATGGTGGGTTTCACTTACTTAACGTTCAATGAGGGAGACACAGTCCCTATTGCATACAAATCACATTTGTACACATCAGCTGAAATGCGATTTTCGAATGTTGAAAAAGTTTTGACGGCGGTCCAAATGACGATTCTGAAAAGAACGCTCGCTGGCACAGGGGAAACACATTCTTATGGTCACCCCTCTCCCTGCTTTAGAAGCTGTGACTAAGGAAAGTGTGCCCAACTCTAAGGCATTACATCCCCGTTGGATACAATGGGCTACTTCTTTGACATCGGCTGATGTCACGTTTATCTTTGATACTGCTCTTCAGACACAGGAGTTTTTACAGTATGAACTTGTTCATCTTCCTCCGTTGTCGTTGCTTCCATTGGATGAGTACAAATGTATTATTTATACCTATGGCTCGGCTCAACCGGCCACCAGTTCCATACACGCTTATTCCGCGGCTTGCGCTATTGTGGCTGGTTCAATAGTTAATGGAGAATTTAAGTCTTCTATAGTGCATACTCAGGCACTCGGAGACTGTACAGCGCAATTGGTGGAGCTGCGTGCTCTTGTTCTTGCTCTCGAGTTTGCTGATCCTAATGTGAATACTCTTATTGTATGTGATTCATACTACTGTGTTCAGTCTTTTAATGACAACCTATTCTTTTGGTCTCAGAATGACTATCGAGACTCTAAAGGCAGCGCAATCAAGCATAAAACGCTTTGGGTTAGAGTGGCAGAACTTAAAGAACGTCTGCCACTCACACAGATTATACCCACTCTTGGCCATCTGCGTGTGGGAGCACATGCTCTTGGTAATTCTTTGGCTGACGAGGCGTCCAAATCTGCAGTAGCCACATGTTCCGTTGCAGCAGTTACAAGGTCCATGCCTAAGATAGATAATGACATTCTGGCAGCTGTAGCTGCTACGAAGGATGGGACTGCCTATCCGCAGGGCTTTCCTTCAAAGTATTCTTATCATATATCTCCCGAACAAGTTCCTTATGCTACAATACCGTCAGTTGGGGATCGGCTGATTCCCAACTTGGACCGCAGACTTGCTTTGATCATAGCGGCACACGAGGGCATGGCTTCTGCGCATGCCAGAGTGTCTGCGACAGTCTCTATTTTACAGCAACGTTATTGGTGGCGTGGCTTATATAAACAAACCCGTAATTATGTACTTTTGTGTGACATTTGTCAGCAAATCAAACCGTCTACGGTCTCACGCCCACCACAAACACAGCTATGTATTTCCAATCAGCCATTTGGCTGTGTATATCTTGATCACTGCGGTCCATTGTCTTCTGATACTGCATATAAATACATTTTTGTTGCAGTTGATTCGTGCACTAGATTCCTATGGGTTTGGCCACAACGCAGTGCTGACGCTCGAAATGTCATTAGAGAGTTGCGTGTCTTTGTCGGGATGTTTGCCTGTGGCACCTTCCATTCGGACCAAGGTCCAGCGTTCGCCTCTAAGGCGTACAAGGACGCAATGAAGTTAATGGCAGTTTTCGTCTCCATACAGGCCTGAGGGCAATTCTATAGTGGAGCTAATGAACCGTGACTTAAAGCAATCTTTGACAGCTAGGGTCTTAGGTACAGGCAGGAACTGGCTGGCCCATTTGTATGGAGTTCAACCTGCACTCAATAATCTCCTTAGAAGATCTCTGGGTGGGCGGACCGCATACAAAATGCTCTTTGGCATTAAAATGTTTGTGCTAGACCTTGATGGTCTAGACGTTGTGGCGGCTGCCGCAACCTTTGACGTAGATAATCATTCTACTATGTTACAGGACCTACAAAAGACCTGTGACAGCTACGAAACTGAACATTTGCCCTCTTCCAATGATACAGCATGGCTGATTCCGGTCGCCGGCTGGCTTCCTAAGATTGGAGATCTGGTACGAGAAAAGCTGGAGAACAAGAAAGAATTTGGTCCCTCTTATCGTGCACCGGTCTCAGTACTTGGATTGAAGGGTACTCGTACAGTGATACTACCACCATTGCCTGGTCGCAAAGACAACAGATACATTTCAATGGACAATGTCAAGCTACACCGTCTGACCGATTCTGAATAGTGTAACTCCTACAGTTTCATGCAACGCTATCTCTATGAATCCGGTACATTTAACCTCTTCGACTAATCCTTGTATCGCTGAGGGTGAGATGGAAACTACTATTGACCTTTTGCCTGTCCTGACTCCATCCTCTTCTAACGCAGAAGTGGAGTATAGTTACCCTGCGGAAGAGTACCACAGTGAAGTGCCGAACAGTCCTCGACAACATCAAGCTGATGCTGCCCTACCGCCTTTGATGAATATGGGAGCAAGCGGTTATTTTGGGGACCGTACAAGCTTCTCTTATGACTCTTCCTCCTCGTCTTCCACTTTGGCACTTCCATTGACAAAAACAAGTATTTTCATCTCTTGGTTCAAAAAGACTTACCTGGTCCCGCCCTGGACATACATCTGGTTGATACTTATCCTGATTTTCCTTTTCATGTCAATTGGATTTGTGACAGTATTTTTCTTGCTCATCAATGGTCATTATTTGCCAGAACGCTCTGCTGTAAAATTGGTCGATGGAATTCTGGCTCCACATACATCGTCCCACATAATGAAACATGATCAAGCCATTGTGAACATTTCGGCTTTCCCTGTTGCAAATGGCATCGTTTGGGATAAAGTAGCATTCGAAATCCATGGTCAGACGGAGGTCCTCAAGATACCATACGTGTTTCGCGTTTCTTTAGGAGATGTGGTAACACCGGACATACATTCCGATGATTGGGATGTACAAGCAGTACATTCATTGTTTTCAGATTTAAAGTATTATGCTGCTTTTGATGCTGAAGATTTATATTTAAATTCTGCCAATTATGCTGATTTATTCTGTTATCAACACTATGGCCATCATTTCATACACAAGACGAACATGTTAAGACCTGTTTTTAATTACACGCAATGGGAACATTGTCCAACTCCTTTACAGGGGAGTTCTAAAACCCTTAGGGATAAGTTCACCTATTTCACGGATTATAACACGTCCAATCCAGAATCCTATTTCTTTAAATTACAATTGCTGTCTCAATCCAAATTTATTCTAACCCACAATAAATGAATATATTCCAATATCTTTAGAACTAAATTGGCCATACAGGGTTATGAACACTGGAGAGATACCATTGATTTGAAATCAGTTTGGGGCACGAAGGCATGGCAGGTTCAGGGAACTGAAGCTTTACATCGTGCCTGCCTATTTCCGGCACAAATGTTTTTTTTAAATGATACAGTGCACCAAACTACTTGCTTTGGCCTGGCAACTGGCAAAAATTTAAATATCCCGTCCATTCCATCATTGGCAGAGTATGATAGTTGGCGCACAAACACAAATTATTCGATCGATGTATTGCAAACTCTGTTTCGAAATGACACTTTCAATGTCTCTGATGTTGACCCTACCGGTTGGTTGCTGTGGCAAACCAGTTCAAATACATGCCAACTGCGTTTTTATTATGTAACGCCTGGTTTCACACAGATTAGACCAGATCCACGTTTTCCACATTCACATTCAGTCAGCACATATTCAGTGGGTAAATTGTGCCAACAATGGTTGGAACACTCCACTATATCGCCAGTAGAACAACACTTGTCACTCTTGTCGAGCGACATCAATTTGGCTGATTTTATCTTAGGTCCTAGGATTTCTAGATCAAAGAGACTTATCTATGCAGCTTACAATGAAGTATGGAAACTTTCGCAAATTGAAGCGGCGCATCGTCTGCGCCAAATTGACAAAGCCAATTTAGAAAAAGTTCTTGCAGTGGTCGACAATAGTATCAATACACTGTCTTCATGCATTTATACCTTGGATAATATTGTTTCTTTTGTTATTGATATTGTTCAGAATGATGTATCTGTGTTATATCATGGTCAAAATCAATTACGATCAGTGATGCAGTTTGCATGGACGTTAAAGACTCTCAAAATGGGAAAAGTGCCTTGGGATTATTTGAATGCTTCTGCTTTGTTTTTACAATTCAATTTAACTGATAAACAGAGATTTATGTCCATGAAAGACGCTACATACACGCTATTACACATTGAACAATTAGAACACTTGCCGTTCTCTGTGGCGGAGACAGATTCAGCTGTTTGGTTAATTCATGGGGTTATCTCTCTCCCATTTTCGCTGTTTCAATTTAAATCTTGCATGAAACATTTCCCAATTGGCCGCTTTGAACCCCTGGGAAGTACGTTTCTCCATGAATTATGGTCCCTACCTTTCACTTACAGATGTCATCAGGAGGATAAGGAAGTTTTCCTAACAGGGAAGGATTGCGATTCCAAAGTAGGACATTCCCTAGTTTGTAAACACGTTAAGTTGCACGGCGCTTGTAATGTTTTCGCGCCTAATCTTGCTTGTTTTTTTAAAGGAACTCCCGTCCCGGCAATAATTCTCGCTTTTACATTGCTTACTAACGGCAGTTATCTTATTTTGAATAACCACGACTGCTGTGGTTTACAGGCAGGAATCCCGTATATAGTAACAGTTTCACAACGTGTTACTTGTTGTAGCAATGTGCTTTTTCCGCCCCCACATTGTTTCATTTGGCCTTCCATTCCAACTTTTAAAACAGTTTTCAACAAATTAAGCAGACTCAAAGCGCTATTGTTTCAACAAGAAGTGGCTCTCACTTCAGCTCGCGAGATCTTCGAATTGCAGGTGGCTAGAACATCTAGCGAGATTCGGTCACTTCTGAACACGAACCTCCCACTTCATTCTGGGGAGCTTATACATCAAATATTTAATGCGTCTGACACCCAAGGCCTTGCTCATTTTTTTAAGCTTGTCGGATCCGGCCTTGTGACCTCTTTTCAGGCGATATTTGGAGTAATACCAGCTTTTATTCATTCTATTTTTTCTAGCGTCTTCGGAGGGTTCCCATTATTACTGCCGCTAGCTGGTGGAATCCTGATTCTTCTGCTCCTGCTACGGAATGGCTGCTCATCTTGTGGTAATGCACAGGCCAGGCCAATTGCAACTGTACCATGACCGAATGCAACAACTTTTTGGATGCTCGCCATTAGCGACACTTAGCGTGAATTATGAACTAACTTTTCGCTTTGCCTACTTCACTTGCGTGCAACCTGTATTCTACTGTAAGCGGTGCCCCTTATACTGGGCTTCGGATTTATGCCTCTCCAATACATCATGTTCGGACCCGGATTATGACCAGTTAATGGGTCCCTTAGTGGCCCATGAGCAGGCCTGTTCCAGGGATGGGCGTATGGCACGTGCAGCTGCACTTGGAGTCTTGGCTGAGTGGAATATCTGTGCGGCTGCGAAGAACCTATTGCGACGGAGCTTCATCGAATATCACGCAAGTTGCCCAGATATGCTCTTGGAAGCATCGGATTATGAGGAACATGTCTATTCCTTCAGCCTACTTGATTGGTTGGCATCCCTTTCTTCTACTAACGATAAGGATGACCTTTTGGAACAAATTGCATTCTTAGGTCCACGTACTTTGATGGATTCAACACCTCCATATTAATCACGTCTTCCGTGAAACAACAACGTTTTAAACAACATACACATTTTTTTTTTTGGGGGGAATTTTTCCAATATGGTTTTTTTCAAGTGCATTTGAACTTTGCTTACTTTTGAACTCTGTTTTGGTCTTATGTGTATATACTATGACCTTACCAAGGGGAGGGTGTTATATGGCCGTTAGGGTCATTGTCAGCATTGCTAAGTTAGCATGAGATCTGCTGCCATGATGCTGCTTTTGGGCACGTTACTACATGACTTTATTTTGCAAGACTCTGTTTGTGCCTTTCACATGACAACTGCCTGCTTTCTGCGTTCTCTGACTGTTTCTGGAGTTTAGTCTGAACACGATGTGCAAGGTCGATAAACAATGCCCCCTGTTATTCTGTTCTGGTCAGTCCCTAGCACCTAGACAAAACATGCTAACACAGCTGCGCTGCTGGAAACTCGTGCTTTGATATTACGGGGATGCATGTTGTTCTAACACACACTTGGAGAGGGACCTTTCCAGGGAGAAGAGCTATGCTGTTCCTATGATGTAAAACTTACATCTAGGCACTAAGGTATGGGGTCTGCTGACAAAACCCAGAGATCTTCCTTTATATAATAAAACTTCACCTCACCAAGGGGAGGGTGGTTAGGCCTTATAGTCCTTTTTCCACTGTCTGTATATGATGACATCCCCCTTTATATTCTATGGAATTGTAACAATGCTAATTGTTTTAGGTTTATGCATTTCGCTGCTGGTATTGGCTCGTATACTGCATTATAGAGCACGATAGTTAAAATAAACATTTTGAACTATAACCGTGACTCGGACAATTCTTATTGTGGACAAGTGAGTGAGCAAAAGGGTATGTCTTGCTACCGCGATTCCTGAGAGAGTCGGGAGTGTTGTGTTCTGGGTTGTCTAATCATTTGTAGCTTGATGATTATGTAGGAGAACAAATGAAACACTATAGCTAGTCGGTTTTGGGATTTTGGGTACTAAGGTGGTAGGAAGGTTCAACCCCTATACACCGAGGTCCTGTTTTCCTGCGCATAGTTCTGTGTATGTGCAGAATCCCAGCAACAGTACCTCTCAGGCTTGGTTCCTCTTAGGTATGTATTTTTCGGGCTTGGTACCTCTCAGGGTAGGTATCCGTCACTCGTGGTCCCTCTGAGGCCTGGGATTTCTTGGGCTTGGTGCCCTATAACTGCTTTGACTACTACTTTACCCGTGGTGCTCTACACAAAAACACGCCGCCATTGAAAGGCAAGGGCCCCTTGAAAGCCAAACTAAGTCTTGGACATCTAAGGCATCCATTGAGGCTGACAAATGAGAAGACTAATGCACTGCAGAGCTTTGAAAGCAATTAAAGAAGTTTGATTTAGATGTAAAAGATCACAGATACGCAGGGCACGGAGTAAAGGATGCATAAAAGGTGGTCAAAATGAAAGGCTCCTTTCAGCATCCATTCTGCAGAAGGTGCAACCTCCTTGTGTGACGTTGGAAGGTTGCATACAGAGCATCGTCATCGCCAAGATCTAATGCCTGGTATAACTCGGGTTTAATGCAACCCTGTAAATGAATCCAAAGTGATGAAGAAGTGGCAAAGTCCTCAATAAGAGCCATATATGCCTCAGGTGGACAGGGTGGCACACCACGATGGTACAGCAATGTACTCAAAAAAGTTTTACTTCCTAATTCTACACAGCCCAGATTTTTGGTCACTTCAAGCCATGATTACCAGGCTAGTAATTCACACAAAAACAGTTATGGAGCCTCAATACAGTTCCAATCAGCCCCCATGATAACAAAAAACAGCATCAAAGTTTGGCTTCAAATTAAATGTTTATGTCAGCTATCTCAAGAGAGTATCAATCTGTTAGGTTCTGGGTATTTGTATAGTGCACTAATAACCCATGAGGGTGCTTTGCAGATGGGTTAGGCAGCTGCCTCCCTTGCGAGATTATTCAAAGAGCCATATCTTCAGCTTCTTGCGGAACTCAAGAAGTGATGAGGAGGCTCTGATGTGGTGGGGGAGGTCGGTCCATGCTTTGGGGGAGATATAGGAGAAGGCGCAGCCTCCGGCTGTAGCTTTGTGGTTGCTGGGTATGTGTGCCAGTGTGAGTCCGGCTGAGCGGAGTTGCCTTGGAGGTGTGTAGAAGTGTATGCAGCTGCTAAGGTATGTAGAACCAGTGTTGTGTAGTGCTTTGTATGTGTTTGTGAGCAGTTTGAAAAGGGTGCGTTTGTGGATTGGAAGCCAGTGCAGTTCTCTGAGATGTGGGGTGATGTGAGTGTGACGAGGTAGGTTGAGGATGAAGGATGAGTCTTTCTGCGGTGTTTAGAATGGTTTGGAGTCTGTTCAGGGCCTTCTTTGTGATTCCTGAATAGAGTGTGTTGGCATCGTCGAGTCTGCTGGTAATCAGGGCCTGTGTAGCCGTTTTCCTGGTGCCCTCTGGTACCTATTTGTAGGTCTTAAGCAGCATCCTAAGAATGTGGAAGCAATCGGAGGTCACTGCGTTTACTTGAGCTGTCATTTTGAGCTTGTCGTCCAGGATGATTCCAAGATTTCTTGCATGGGTGCTGGGGGTGGGTGAGGATCCAAGGCCAGTTGGCCACCAGTTGGAGTCCCAAGCAGAGACTTTCCTTCCGAAGATCACCACTTCAGTTCTGTCTGTATTTGGCTTTATATATAGCAATGTCTCAACAGGTATTATTTAGTTGACAATTATAAAGAATTATGCACATAACATGTTGCAAGGATGGGGGAGAAAAAGGAGAAGGGAGACAAGAAACCAGGAAGCAATGAGTGCAAAAACTATTTTTCATTGGTTTGATCAAAAGGTCAAAGCAAAAGCACTATATTACATTAAATGTCGTGTAACCTGTAATAAATTGCACACAAGTGCTCGTGAAGAAGGTGAACGGCGCAAGTGGCAAGTGAAGGGATATATACAGCTGGAGATGGCGCAGAGTAAAACAATAATATATACACTGAACTCTTATTGGTACACATAGATTTATACATTAATGAATATAGATAGTTTTTCTGGGGACCACGAGGATGGCACCTCAAATTGCGCTGCAAAGTCGACGGTGTTTCGGCCTGTTCAGATTTAAGGCCATCATCAGGA
The DNA here is from genome assembly GCA_963921515.1 of Calotriton arnoldi. Lineage (NCBI taxonomy): Eukaryota > Metazoa > Chordata > Amphibia > Caudata > Salamandridae > Calotriton > Calotriton arnoldi. The sequence continues at coordinate 2,621,752 of CAWUFW010000444.1, forward strand.
CCAGGTTACTAATTTCACACAAGTGCTTGTTAGAAGGCGTATGCAAGTACAACAAGCAGGGTGTAGCACTGCGATTGTGCTAGAGATTAGTAGTGACCCAGGGAAAGTCAGAAGTAATGAGGAGTAAGCCTCGCAAAGCTAGAGCTGAGAAATGAGGCGCAGTGCACGCTCAGGCTGCCGAGGTCAGAGAAAGTATTTCGCAACCGGTTTAAATATGCAATTATCACAGCTGTGTGCTTTCAAAAGGCCAGGAATTGATCCTTGCTGGCAAGGCTAGATAGTCGGTCAGGAATCCATGGGCAGCCGGCGTGTGTTTGGCTTGAGGCAGTTGGGTTTCATCCAAGTAGTTACATCGGTCATTCAGGTGGCAAAGTTGTTTTTTTGTAGTGGGGGTCTTGTCTGACAGGGAGAGTATCAGTTGGGTGTCGTCTACGTAGGAGAGTATATTGATGTTATGTGAACTGATGATGTCCGCCAGCGGGGTCAAGCTTAAGTTGTATAATGTTGGATTGAGAGATGATCCTTGGGGAATTCCGCATATGAGGTTCTTGACCTCCGACGTGTAGGGTGGCAGGTTGACTCTTTGGGATATATTTACTAAGACTTTATGCCATGTTTGCATCACAAAAGTGACACAAATCGATTCAAAGTTTTTTTACCTATTTATTCTCCAAAGCAAAACCTGTTTTGCGCTCGAAAATCAATTGAAAGTAATGCATTGCATTACTTTCGCCAAGGGGTCGTTCCATGGGTGGTGCATGGGTAGTCCCATGCAACCACTCAAGGTTTTCGACGCAAAACCCTATTTACTTAAAAAAGTAGACAGGGTTTTGCGGCAAAAAACTGCGCCCATTTGAAATAGGTGCTATGAAGGATAAATACTTTCATTTCTCCTTTCTTTTCTGACTTTGCATGTGTGCTGCACTGTACAGCACACTAACAAAGTGGGAAAAGGTTTAAAGTTAGTCTAAGCATAGTATTTTGTATTGGAAGGCTGTCCTTCCTGGACAAAACCTATGATGGACTCAAGGAGCCACCTTTGCACTATGGTGCAAAGGTGTGACGGTGGCACATGGCAGCACATTTGTGCACCAGGGCTAGGTAGAGGGGACGAGAGAGACATATTTCTGTAAATATGGGTCTCTCCTTCTCACGCAGTGCAGCATTTGCAGCTGCTACACTGCGCTGTGTGATAATCTAGTAAATCTGGGCCTCTGTGTTCTTCCTGTGAGGAAGGAGCAGATCCAGTTGAGGGCGGGTCCATGGATGCCTGTTTCATGTGGTCTTATTCCAGGGTGGATTGGTAGACCGTGTCAAAAGCTTCAGAGAGGTCCAGCAGTATGAGGGCTACTGTGTCATGCTCCATGAACACCCTGATGCCATCAGTTGCTGCAATGAGGTCAATCTTGGTGCTGTGGTTGGGCTGGAAACCTGAATGCATGGAGTCTGAGAGCTGATGTGCTTTGAGGTAGTGAAAGAGTTGCTTTTTTATGGCTTTTTCCATGACCTAGGCCAGGTAGGATTGAAGGGAGAACAGGAGATAGTGTGCTAGTTGCATGGGGTCTGCCGGGGGTTTCTTTAGCAATGCATTGACCATTGCATGTTTCTAGGCATCCGGGAACGTCTTAGAGGAGATGGAGCTCTTCAAGATGCTGGTGAGGACTTTGCTGATAGGGACGGCACCCATATTGTAGATGTGGTGCTTCAGGGGTCCGTTGGTGCCCCAGAGTGGATGTTCCTCATAATGATGGCTGTTTGTTCCTTGGCGAAAGTTTCCTGGGAACTCAAGGATTTTCCATGGTTGTTTGTGGGTAGGCTAGGGGTGAGGGTGCATGGGTTTGGTTTGGGGTTGAAGTTGTTATTGATGGCTTTGATTTTGTTGCTGAAGAATTCTGAGAGGTTTTCACAGTTCTTGTTAAGGGGTGAGCTCTTTGTGGTGGCAGCAGGTGAAGTGAAGTCTTTTATGCTCGTGAAGATTTTGAGATGATCACAAAGAATCTTGCCTCAATTCTCACTCTGCCTTGTGGCCCTGTAGCTCACATGTCTCTCCACCTCATCCGTGGACCTGTGCATAGGTCATATACGTGCCAGGACACAGCTCAGCCTATAGCACTGATATCTTTGACCTCAAGGCCACATCTTCAATGAACTACCCCAACACCATCTTCCTTGGGGATCCCAGTCTTCCACGCGATGCAGCCACCATGACCTTGAAGAATTTCTGAACCTTTGGAACACCACCACCCTATGATAACACATTTCATTCCCAGTGCCTATGAACTCTATCAACCTCATCTACCCCACCAAGTTACCATCACCTGCCCCATATCCCAGCCCCAGGAATGGACAGACAATGATACCATCCCCTTCGGCCTTATAAGGCTCAGAATCTTGCAATGTGATCTGCCAAGGATCTACACGTTGCATTTCCACTGCTTTCGGAATTACTCCATCCACATTCTCCAGCAGGACTTGACTATACCACCCACTACATCGGACACCACTGCAGATGCGAGTGTTCATCTCAAGGTGCTCAGTTGTACATCTCCCAGTCACTGTGAGCATCCAGTCATAAAAACTCTGCACAGGAAAAACCCAAGCCTTCAGCCTTCCAGGTGCACCAAAAGCCTGATGGGAATAAACATGCCCTCCATAGACAGAAGACAGCAGCAGTGCTTAATCTGTAGAACAATAACTGCTGGGCCCCAGAATTTGCTCATACGGTTACAACCGGTGCTACAAATATCAGGGGTGCTGAATATGAAGGCTGCACAGCCTTGATTCCACGTCATACCTCTTTAGTGCATCTACAGATACTCCCTACCCCTTTATCTTGCTCTTGAAGGTTCTTTTTCATCCCTGCTCCCCCCTTTGTTACTGTTTTTTCATCTTTCTCTTCCTTTGTCTTTCCCACTTTTGTGTTTTTTCTCTCTCTTACTGTGAGAGAAAGTCAAAATAGGAAGATGTGCCCACGAGCTGGACTGAAAGATGGCCGCCGATATGCGAGGCTCTGCTGGCCTGTGCTACAACTGATAATAATCCATGGTGTGAGCTGATGCTCTGTGACTGACGTCTGCAGAATCAGTTCTGCTGCGAAGATGTGCAGCATATGCTGCTGAAATAGATGCCTGAAAAGAGATATCTACGGCTGGAGCGGAGGAGGCCTGCTGTACAGAATGCGAGTAGGCACTTGCATTGGATGCACCATGGAGTGGGCATCTCAGAGATGGAGAGAGACTTGCCTACAAGAGAGCGCGAGGTGAGAGGCCTGCTGGGGCTGAGATGGTCGCAGTTGTTTGAGGTAGGAGAGATCTGTGCTGACTGCGCAGCTGTTAATCACCCTGTGAATGGTCTGTGAGGAGGCCAAGCCAGGGCCACGGCAACCCACTACTCATGCTCCAGACCTGGTGGGCAGAAAGGGCACTCCACTCAGCCGGTGGGTCAGCTTGTGCCATTCCTCGCTCTTTAATCCCTACCTGGCTGTTGGGCCAGAATGTGGGGGCCACTGTGATATTTGGGCGGTGCCGAGGCCTGCGAACCCGGCTGCTGTTAGCTCCTCTGTTTCAAAGGTGTGCTGTGCTGAGCCGGCCCTTGCTGTGGTGGGGAGGTGCCATAGTCCTGAGACTCCCTGCTGACCGACTACCTGGACCGTGCCTCGCTGGCCAAGCTTGATAGAGGGGAGAGTGCCCTCAACACATGCAACAGTCACTGTTTGGAACGTAGGGCTGATAGTTCCCCCGGGATACCCAGGGAGAGGCAGAGCCGATTACTACCCATCCAATGCTTTAACCCTCAACGTTTGCCCAGAGTACTAGGTAGAGCGTGGTGGACTCCAAGATGCGAAAAATGGATAAGCAGTAAGCAAAACTGGCATTCGACAAAAAAGCGCCCCATTAGGCCAGACAGCGCAGACACTAGAAGCAGGACTCCTCATGTCAAAGACCACAATCCATCCTACTAGGACGCAGACCATAGAACCTTGCTTGCTAACGTCCACAGTAGCCTTAGAACAATCGATCATAAGATAGATATGCTTACCAACCGACTTGACCACATGAGTGACCGACTGGACAAATACAACTACAGACTAAACCACCTCGAGCAGCGGGTGTCAGATGCAGAGGATGGTGTCAGGGCACACAATAAACAGCTTTACAGAATCGAGAACTTCCTGGTGGTAATCAATGCTAGAAAATGAGGACCTGGAGGCGTGCTTCAGGAGGAACAATATTAGGATCCTTGGCCTGCCGGAGTCTACTGCTGTGATGTCGATTGAGAAATACATAGAATCCCTGCTCTTTGTCCTCTTTGGTGACCGACTTACAGCCTTGTTCTCGGTGAAGCACGCACATTCGTCTCTGGGGCCTCAACTGCCACAGGGACTCCCGGCCCTCCCCATTATTGCCTGCCTATTTCACTTCAGAGATCAGGACCCTATCCTGCGACTCACTACAAAGGGAAGAAAATGTCCATCTAGCCTGATTTCACCTTTGCTGTCCAAGCTGCCTGCAGAGAATTTCTCCCAGCTAAACGCCTACTCAGTGACAATGACTAAGCTGTATCATTGAATGTAGATGTTGGTGATTCGGCTAAGAGACATGGTCTACAGAGATTCTCTCGTAGTGTGCTGTTCCATGCTTTACCAACTGAATATTGATGGTCTTTGCCTCACAGAAGCCTGCACTATATCTTTATGCCATTATCTGCTCCGCTCTACGGGCCATATTTATGACCCCAGTTGCGTCGCGCTTGCACCATGCAATGTGGTATAAGCGCCACACAACTGAAAATATTTATAAGCCACAAAAGGTCACTTTGCGTTATCCTGAGTGGCTTCATTAATCTCGAGTAAAGCAACGCAGCGCAAATTGCTGCGGTGCCTTACTCTGCGCTAGGGAGGCGTTCCATGGGCCTTGCATGGGTGTACCCAGGCAGCTCCCGTGGCTTTTGAAACATTACCAGATTTACCAAAACTGCTAAACCTTGGAATGCACCAAAAAGATACGCCTTCCCAGGAGAGGCGTAACAAGGAGAAAGACTCCTATCTGCGTCTCCTACTGCTAGACTTCGAGTAAATGGAGTGGTCTCTCTCTCCTTCACAATCAATAGAGGCCCGAGACAAGGATGCCCGCTCTCCCTGATCCTCCATACTATTACAATGGAGCCCCTGGCGGCACGGCTGTGCCAACATCATGCCAAGCAGGGCCTAGCCTACTCAACACGGAGATTAGTGGTGTCCATGTAGGCAGACGATGTGACCATGTATGTCCGAGACCCTGCAGGAAACCTCGCACCCACACTGTGTGAGTTCCTTCACAATGGAGCTCTCACTGGGATAAATATTAACTGGTCCTAGTCTGTGACTGAGGATAGCACACTTTCCCATGGAATACCCGCTAGAAGGGGCCAACGCATCTGTCAAGTACCTTGGAATCTGGATTAGTGTGCTATAACGTGACTCTGGCATGAGAACTATGGTTCGGTGGTTGAGGGGCTGCAGGAGAAGATCCCTTTATGATCCAGATTGCCCCTTTTGGTGACAGGCAGGATAGCCATTGCTAAAATGGTGGTCTTACCCAAACCTCTTTACCTAGCAGCATTCCTATTCCTGGCATGAGAGCTTTTGTAGATTGTGTGAGATCTCTGATCTGCTTTGCATGGGCTGGCAAACAGCGGAGACTGTCCTGGTAAGTAGTGACCCTGCTGTCAAACAAGGGGGTATATGTGCATCAGATATAGAGCTGCATTACTACTGCGCACAGGCACAATATGTATATCACTGGTTCCACCACACTCCACATTTAAACCTCATATTGCAATGAAAGTGGACAGTGCAAATCCATGCCCATTAGCTACGGCGGTATGTGCAAAATGTATGCGCCTCAAGGCCATGATAGACACAGTAAAATGCACCACATGGGCGTGGGACAGGCACCGCCGCAGGGCTTGCCTGGACTGCATTTAAGCTGCCAAGCTTTAGCAGACTAACAATCCAATGTTCCCCCTATGGAGCATGGCCGGGTGCAGAGTTAGCTGGGGCAGATGGGCCTATCTGTCATGGGAGACTTTTACCTGTCTGGCATGTTTATCAATTTACAGTATATACAGGCAGGGCCGGCCCTAAATCATATTGACCGGGACAGTGCCCTGGGCGGAAAGAAAATTTGGTGTTTGTTGTCGGGGTCGGGGGCGTTGTGGTGTGACAGCAGTAGATGTGAGGAAGATGGGAGGAGGGCAGGGGGTTGATGAGGTGCTAACAATTACGCTGAGGTACATTAAGAGCTGATTACAAGTCTTTAACGGAACCCGATTGAGACCAAGTGGGATGGACGCCCTGCTGTTTGCATGACCTTAAGTTAGGCAGCTTCCTGCTATGCCCCTAGGAATATTGGCGCCCTGGTCCTGGGCCCAGCTCGCCCATGCCCAAGGCCAGCCTTGTATATAGGCTCGCCTGGGATGGACACCGCTCATTGCCTTTCTCTATCATCGACTCTGCTGTACTTAGAAAACATTACATAATTCCTTTCCCTGGGAGCCCACGAGCCTCATTGCCCTGGAGAACGTACTTGAATCTCCCTCCCCAACAAAACTGACTACCAAACTATACATGATTATGTAAGATAAGCCTCTAGCGACTGTCATCGGAGCACCTGAAAAGTGTCAACAAGACCTGGCACAAGAACGGACTGATGAGCACTGGAAGTTCTGCTGTGCCCAGACAGGCTCTCCCCCAATTACAGACTACTCCTCATCCACATCAAATTCTTACACAGATATTATGGTACCCCTCTCAGATGATGTAAAATGGGATTGTTGGTTGATTCTCGACGTGTGCTGTGTGGGAGAGTTGGGGGGGAGTGAGGCTAATGCTGATTTCATGCACTTAGAATGAGGGTGCAACCCAGTGGCTGAGATCTGGAACAAGGTATTCAACTGCATGAATGAGGTGTCCAACACCGTTGGTCGCCCTGCTGGACTTTGATAAAGATATTCCAGCTAGCTCCTGCAAAGTCACTACTATGATGCTGCTCTTGACCAAGAGAAGAGTAGTGATGCACTAGGGGGAGAGGGGGGGGGGACACTGCTCCCCGTGAGACGCGACATACTGCCACGAAAGACTTGAGGAGCATTGGGCACTTATACTGGTTAAATCAAGTCCGGAGATGTATGGAATCCCCTCTGTACCTTCTTGGCATTACAAACTCAGCCAAAACATCAGCCAACACTGAAAATGGGATGACTGTAGATACCCCTTCTTGATCCTCAGCTCACCCGCTGGGCATCTAAGCACTAATATGCCGAACAATGTAGGTCTGTATCAGAAATGCCAGAGCATGTGTACATTACCTACTGCCCCAGTATGCATACTAACAGTTTACTATGTATCATTCATATGTGATGAGAGTTGTACGCTTCCTCAATTAGATTGCCTTTTTGTTGTGTTATTTCATCCTTTGAAGAACTGGAAAGCGTACAGCTCAGGAAGACCCTGAGCCTCTGGAAACTCTCCACACAACACACAAAAAATGTATCGCCCCAGCACACATTTCACAGATGCCATCAACAACGCCGCTGACAGACATAGAGCCTTCTTCAAAGCTATCAAGAACTATTTCAACCCTAAAAGCGACCTTCCAAAAGAAAATTCAGAAGAAAACAAAGTAAAGACATCAATAGGTTATTCAATGCGAAAACAGAAGAGATCAAAAAGTAAGCTGATGGCACTGATGCAACATCATTTCTCGCTCCTGCGGCACCTTGCAGAGCTTCCAATAAAACCCATTTCACCATCCTGTCCAGACTCATCCTCGACCTCCCAAAGCGAACCCACATCACCCCCACAATAGGAAGCTCCACTGGCTCCCCATTCAGAAGAGATGTCAATTCAAGATGCATATCCACACCTACAAAGCCCTACACAACCAAGGACCAGCATACATCAACCACCACCTGAATTTCCACCAAACCTCCAGACGCCCATGCTCAGCCTCCCTCTCCCTCGCTCACATCCCCGCATCTGCTGAAGCAACAGCGGAGGATGCTCCTTCTCCTACCTCACTGCAAAGTCCTAGAACGACCTCCCCCTCCATCTCCAGATCTCTTCCTCTCTGCTGGAATTCAGGTAAGGACTCAAGACCTGGCTGTTCCAACCAAACCCTCCACAAGCAGCAGGAGTCACAGCTCCTGGATACCCTCTCGGGTGATTAGCCGCACTTTATAAGAACTGGTTGAAGATGATGATGATTGATGAAGTGTAAAGCCTCATCAACAACAGCACCGTCAAGTGTTACGATTATGACCTCATCCCAACCTCATGGGAGAGGACTCAAGCACATGTTTAATACTGTCAATGCCGCCCACACTCAGGGCATTTCCCACTCACCAGCATGGCAGGACAGGTCCACCTTCTATTAAAGAAAACTAATCCCCACTCTGATGACCACGCCAATTACAGTTGGGTTGTCCATCTTTCATTCCTTGGCAAGACCATCGAGAAGAAGCAGTTGAGGTGGTGAAGGCTCCAGTAGCGGCTGCTACCGATCGGGAGTGGTGAGGCGGGGGAGGGGGCGGAGGGGGAAGGGTGTGTGCGGGACAAAAGAGGAAAAAAAAATAGGGGCCCTGTATGTTTTTGTTAGAATTGTTTCATTTGGTGTGGCACTCTTGCTGAAATGTGTCTTTTATCTAGTTCTAATTGACTGAGCTGCGTCTACCACTTCTAACCAAGAACATCGACATCTCAGTGGCTATTGCTTCATGCAAAGCCTTGCACCGCGGAGCGCCTTTGCCAGTTCTCTCGGACAAAACTATTATCGTGTACCATGACACACCTATGCTTGCTGGCCATTATCTATTCTGCATATGCACCTCTTCTATCTTATCGATTAAGTGTTTTCTTTTCTGCACTGACAGCTTCCTGTGCAGTAATTACATGCTGTAACTCTTCTGTTTCCAAGTGAGCCGAAAGACTTTCTGCGTGGCTTCTTCAAACTGCATTTTGAAAAGTAACATATTTTCCTTAAACCATGTCTGGTTAACTGACCATAAATATCATGGTTAATGCATGAATCTTTCATTACGTTTCCTCAGTCGCGGCCGGCATGACTCGCGGGTGGGGGGGACGTACGGGAGGGGGGTGTTTAATTTTAATTATAAAAAAAGAAATAACTTACCTTAGCCGGCCCGATTCCGTCCTGCATCGTCTCTGCTTTTCTGCTCCTCGCAGGAAGAAGGCAGCCTCCCTCCCCTAAGTCAATCACAATGCTGCAATGGCAGTGTTGTGATTGGTGGGGACGGCGCCTATGGGGAGGCCATTTTCTCCATGTAAGCTGCATGCAGCCTACATGGAGGAAATGGCAGAGTCCACATGACTGGTTTGGTCGGCCCCAGAGGGCCCGCAACATTGGGCTAGCCACTCCTCCCCAGCCCTGTTGCAGGACCGCCCACCCCCAACCAAACCCTTCTGCTTTCTCGCAGTGCGAGAAGCAGTAACATAAAATGGTATAAATACCATTTTATGTTACTGCTTCTCGCACTGCGAGAAAGCAGTGGGGCGACGCTCCTCCGCCCACATGGAGGAGCCGCCCCTGGAAGGCTCTAGTCAGATGCCTTCCTCTTCCTCTTGCTCGACCCGAGATCCTTCCCTTGAGTCAGAAATGAGCTGAGCCTTCCTGGTTTCTGGCCCATTTTAAAAATATCATGTTCCATCCTGAGAGGAGTGTAGTAATGGGGTTTAGAATGTTTGCTATGCAATGTTGTGATGTGTACTGGAATGTAAAAGAAACAATTGATGGACGGAATGCTGAACAATGCAAACATTCACCCCCAGTCACAAGGATCTGGGTTAAATCCATCATTCCTTTGCTCACCACACCACCCCAGTTTGGAACCAGCCATATGCAAATCAGTCTTGACCCTGTTCCTTGTGGGAACAGTCCAGCCCGAACTGCCAAGCCAGGTCCTCCCTGGACCGGAAACAAGCATCCTGGGACCGGTTTCAGGGCATCACCCTTCTTCAGCCAGGCTAGCTTGTATCCAGTGGTGTAGTGAGCACGGGACCCACGTCTGGGCATACCCTTCCCACTTAGGGCAACAAATGCAAAAGAAACAATTGATGGACGGAATGCTGAACAATGCAAACATTGTTCTGCATTCTGTCCATCAACTGTTGTTTTTGCATTTGTCACCCCGAGTGGGACGGGTATGCCCAGACGTGGGTCCCGTGCTCTCCATGCCACTGGAAACAAGCTATCCTGGCTGAAGAGGGGTGAAACCCGAAACCGGTCCTAGGATGCTTGTTTCCAGTCCAGGGAGGACCTGGCTTGGCAGTTCGGACTGGACTGTTCCCATGAGGCACAGGGTCAAGACTGATTTGCATATGGCTGGGTTCAAACTGGAATGGCATGGTGAGCAAAAACGATGGATTTAGGCCCAGATCTCTGTACTGGGGTGAATGTATGACATTGTTCTGCAGTCTGTCCATCAACTGTTGTTTTTGCATTTGTCAGCCCGAGTGGGACGGGTATGCCCAGACGTGGGTCCAGTGCTCTCCATGCCACTGGAATCAAGCTATCCTGGCTGAAGAGGGTGAAACCCCGAAACCGGTCCTAGGATGCTTGTTTCCAGTCCAGGGAGGACCTGGCTTGGCAGTTCGGGCTGGACTGTTCCCATGAGGCACAGGGTCAAGACTGATTTGCATATGGCTGGGTTCAAACTGGAATGGCATGGTGAGCAAAACCGATGGATTTAGGCCCAGATCTCTGTACTGGGGTGAATGTATGACATTGTTCTGCATTCTGTCCATCAACTGTTGTTTTTGCATGTGTACTGGAATGTAGCCGGTGCGTGTATTTGACCCGAGTCAGTTACTCCGTGGCTGGCGAAGGAAGATCCACGCTGTGTTTGGTGCTCGTTAATAAAGGTCTGTTACACCTTGATATGTGTGTGCGGAGCCGTCACTTCAACATTTTGGCGACAATCGCCAGCCACACGATGTGACAGTGAGACCAGACGCCGCATGAGGAGCAGTGAAGCTTGGTGCACAGTGAGCAACTGTACTGCGTTGGAGGCATCCCTGCCTGCTACGGCGGGTGCGCAATGTGAAGTTGGGGATGCCTGTTAAGCGGAGGGCTTGATCGCTGCGGGTGAACGGTCTTTGCCTGCTACGGCATGTGCGCACTTGGAAGGTGTCTGAGCTTAAGGCCGCCAGTTGATCAGAGGGCCAGTTGTTTCAGGCGCGCTCTGCGTCTGAAGATTCCAGACCGCGCGCTGGCTCTGACTTGCACTACCTGCCCACTGTTGGGGATGGCTGGACTTGTTCCCTCTCAATCGTGTGCAGAGCCACATTAAACACCGACTGCATGAGTGAGCTGTGCACGCAAGGAAGTACAAGCATTGTGTTTTTTAACTGGATTAGAGGAAAGCTGTAAGCCGGGTCTGAATTTCTCTGCATGTGTAACATTGACCTCATGTTTGAGGAATTTACCTTGGGATAAGCACTTTTACTCTTTCACAGCTCTACAGTCATTCATTATGGCAGTTTCATCGATAGTGATCCCACCCCCATTCTTGGCTCAGCAAGGTCAACCTGCAATTTAGTGGGAGGAATGGATAGACCTTTTTGATAATTACATAGTAGCATTAGATGGTCTGGAATTCACACCTGAAAAGAAGAAAGCGTTGTTGCTGGGCACCACTGGCCAAGAGGCTCATCATATTTTTAAATACTTACCTCAGATGCTGGGTAGTGACAATCAGCCTGTGGAGGATGTTTTCAAGGAGGCAAAGTTACATCTGGAGAAAAGTTTTGCCAAAGAAGAAAACATAGTATTGTCGCGCTACAAGTTTTATACTGGACCACAGACACCTGGTGAATCTTTAGATGACTTTGTCTCAAGCTAACGTGAATTGTCCATAAAATGTAAGTTCGGCCAAATGATGGACAAGTTGATCAGAGATCAACTTATAGTGTAGTGCCATAGTAAAAAAACACAGGAGCAAGCAAAACATTCATCATTAAAGGATGCGATCTCCATTGCCAAGATGGTTGAGGAATTGAAGTGATCTATGAGGGAGATGGGTAAGAAAGAGATGGGGGAAGGAGACGTTGCAGCTGTTGGAAAAAAAACACTCCTCACCCTGTTGCATAGCAAGGGCCACAAGAAAAATGGTTCCCTGCAACCCTAATGGGGCAGTGGGCCCCTCACTCCCTGGACCCAGGTGCTACTGCACTGGCTGAACCATTGATGGCTATGCCCCCATTCTCCACACAGGAGGAAGCGAGGGGACCAAGAGGTGACTGGATGCTTCAGATAGCCGAACGTGTGTGTCTCTCTGAAGTGCTTTTTTATGGTATGCCTTTGTAGCGGGGTAGGGGAATGAAGGACTGGACCAGGTCTAGTTAGTGAAGGCTTTATTTTACAACTAAATGTCCTTCTTCGTGAAGCCAGAGTTACGGTCCAGGGTGTCGGTATGGTTTCCGGGTTTGCCTGGGTGTCTCGCTCTTTTTCCGGTCTTCTGGGACGGCCTCCCCTTGTCTGCTCACAGTCGACTGGAACTCAGCGGCAGATGTAAAGTAAGCAGAAAGGGGAGAGTGTATAAATGCCCTGACGATGAGTTCGCAGTGTGGGAAGGGAGTGAGGGATACACACTCGTGTCACACGTCTACCAGAAAGTATGTGAAGTGCACGGGAAAGGGGAAGGAGATGGGGAAATAGGAAAGGACGTCTATTTCTCTATTTAGAGCTGTCTCTCTTTCCTGCCCAGCCCGCAAAACGATCGCGTACCTGATTTAGCCACGCTCCTCCGGGGGCGTGGCTGGGCGCAGCGTGTTGTCGTTGGCCTACGGGCTTGTCCAGCAATCGGCTTGGTTCCACGGCAGGCTCCTTCTCCTCTTCTTCGTATGGTGGGGAATTCGCTTCTCGGCTCTTCTCCGTCTCCGACACTCCAGTCTCTCTCCCTCCGGTGAATACACACCCGCCAGTTCCGGGTGCCTCGTCTCTTATTGGCCAGCAGGGACTGACGTGGTCGATATGGGCGGAGTGCTCCGATGTGGCGGGTTCTTTAAAAGGCCCGCGTTGATTGTCCGTGTAGTCTTCATATATGGTACTCGGAGGGCAATACCAGTCATCCTGCTGTGGGGACACAAAAGGGCTGTTGACAGGGGTTACGGACCACCAGTCATCCTCCCATGTCCGAGTGGCCCCGTGACACACCTCCCCCCCAGGATTCTCCCGTTCGGGGAGAGGGAACACCCTGGAGAGGTAATCCGCGCTTCCATTATCGGTGCCTTTTTGGTGCTTCACTTCAAAAGTGAAGGGCTGCAGGGATAAAAACCACCGTAGGACTCTGGGGTTCTGCGTCATGTTCCTACTCATCCACTGGAGGGGTGCATGATCAGTGTAAAGGGTGAAGGGGTGGCCCTCTAGATAGTATCTTAGTTTATCCACCGCCCACTTCACCGCCAGACATTCCTTTTCTACGGTAGGATACTTCATCTCCCGAGGGAACAGTTTCCTACTGATATAGAGAATGGGATGTTCCACCCCCTCAGACGACACCTGTGAAAGAACTGCCCCTATCCCATGATTGGAGGCATCCGTGTGTAGAAGGAAAGGTTTGGTAAAGTCGGGGGAGACTAACACCGGGCTAGTGGTGATGGTTGTCTTTAGTGAGTGGAAGGCTTTCAGCATCTCCAATGTGGGGTGGGTTATGCCCTGGGTGCGCGCTTCTTTGCGAAGGGTGTCAGTCAAGGGGGCGGCTATATCAGAAAATGACGGGATGAAGCGACGATAGTATCCTATGAGCCCTAAAAACGCCCTCATCTCTTTCTTGTTGGAAGGAAAGGGGGTTGCGGCGATGGCTCTTACTTTTTCCTGTTGTGGTTGTATCAGCCCATGCCCTAAAAGGTACCCTAGGTATTTGACATTTTGAAAACCCACCCGTGACTTTTTTGCGTTAACATGTAGTCCTGCTTCAGCTAATGCCTGGAGGATGGTCTGTAGGTGTCTTAAGTGTTCCTCCCAATCAGTGCTAAACACCACGATATCATCTAGATACGCGGAAGAGAAGGATTGATGTTCACGGAGCACCTTGTTCATCAGCCGTTGGAATGTGGCTGGCGCTCCGTGAAGACCGAAAGGTAGGACCGTGAACTCATACAGACCATTGGGAGTGGAGAAGGCGGTTTTCTTCCTATCCTCTTCTCTGAGGGGAACCTGCCAATATCACTTGGTGCGATCCAGGGTGGTAATGTACTTGGCCTCCCCCAGTTTCTCGATGAGTTCGTCTATCCGAGGAATCTGATAGGCGTCAAATTCGGAAATGGCGTTAAGAGCCCTGAAATCCATGCAAAATCTGGTCGAGCCGTCTGGTTTAGGGACCATTACAATCGGGGAGCACCACTCGCTCTGAGACGGGCGGATGACCCCCAGTTCTAACATGTCCCGGACTTCTCTTTGTACAGCCGCCCTCTTGGCGGCGGGAATTCGATAGGGTCGTTGCTTAATGGTTTTGTTCGGAGGGGTCACGATGGTATGCTCGGTTAGGGACGTCTTGCCCGGCTTGTCTGAGAAGAGGGGGGTGAAGGGAATGAGCCTAGCTTGTAGGGAGTTTTTCTCCTCTTTGGTCAGATCCTGATTGATGACCAGCTGTTCCAGTGTAGAAGGGCTAGACGACATAGTAGGAACGGAGAGGAGGGATTTCTTGGGAAGAGGGCCTAGCCACTTCTTCAGAATGTTGATGTGGTACGTTTGTATCCGTCTCGGGGTTATCTGCACTTTATATGTGGTCTTCCCTACCGTTCCTACAATCTTATACGGACCCAACCATTCCGAATGGAATTTCTTGGTGCTGGAGGGAAGAAGCACCAGTGCCCAGTCATTAACTTTTAGGTGTCTCCATTTCTTCCCTTTATCGTAAAAAGTCTTTTGCTTGCTTTGCCTGTGCTCTAGATGGGAATACGCCAGGTCTCTTAACTTCCCGATTTTTGATTTCAGCTGTTGGGTATATTCTAGCATCTCTCGGGTTTCTTCTACCCCTTCCCTCTCCCAGGCCTCTTTGGTTATCTCAAGAAGAGACCGAGGTTGACGCCCATAAAGCATCTCGAAGGATGAGCACCCCAAACTGCTCTGCACCTGTCCTCTCAGTACGTACAGGGCAAGCGGAAGGAGGTGGTCCCACTCCTTGCCTTCAACCGCAAGCATCTTCTTTAGGGTCGATTTCAAGGAGCCGTTGTACCTTTCGACTAAACCGTCGGTTTGTGGGTGATACACAGAGGTTCGGAGATGTCGGAGGTTCAGGGTTTTACAGACCTCCCTCATAAGTCGGGACACAAAGGGGGTACCTTGGTCGGTCAGGATTTCTTTGGGGAACCCCACCCTTGAGAACAACTCCACCAACTTCTCCGCTATGTTATGTGTGGTTGGGGCTCTCAGGGGAAACGCCTCAGGATAGCGTGTGGCATAGTCGACTATCACTAGGGCGTATTGGTTTCCTTTTTTTGTTTTAGGCAGGGGCCCAATCAGGTCCATCCCTACTCTTTCGAATGGGGTGCCGATTATAGGAAGGGGCTGTAGTGGTACCTGTGGAGGACGATGTGTGTTTTTCTTTTGACAGACATCACAGCTTTGGCAATACATCTTGATGTCCCGATAGACCCCTGGCCAATAAAAATGCCTCAGGACGCTTTGAGTGGTTTTCTCGGCCCCCGTGTGCCCCGCTATGAGATGTGAATGAGAGAAATACAATATTTGTTCCCTAAAGGAGGAAGGGACAAGGAGCTGAGAAGGCTCATCCTTGGAGCTCTTTCTATATAACAAACCCTCATTATCAAGGAAGAGGGGGTAAGAGGGAGGGTCTCTGTTCTTAGCGTTGTTGGCGCTTTCCCAGGCGTTTCTTAAGGTGGGATCATTACCCTGAGCAAACCGGAAGCTTTTGTCCAGCAACCAGGGCTCTGGCGTAATGAGGGCGGTTTTCGGTGGTTCCTCTGTCAGGGCCCGTTTCTCTGATTTTCCCTGTAATTTTATGTTCCCCAAAAATAGATCCAGGAACCCCGGGTTGTCTGTCCCTATGATCAGATCCTCGGGCAATCCCTCAAGCACTCCTACCTTTACTTGATGCGGGGACCCTTGGTGGGGCTTCAGTGTGAGTGTGGCGAGCGGGTAAGGCTTCACGTCTCCGTGGACGCATCTTATGTGTACTAGTGTACCTGGAATGCACTAGCTCTTCTGTACATGGATCCCCCTGATAACAGACTGTTTGCATCCTGAATCTAGCAGGGCTTTCACGGACCTCCCGTTCACTCGTACACTTACGTAAAATGCGCTCCCCATTTCAGCGGTGTACATGACAGAACGAGGGGCGTAGCCTACTTCCATGGGTTCGTCAGTGTGTTTTTTTGTAGGACAGACCCGGGCAATATGTCCCCAGTCACCGCATTCAAAACACTGTGGACCCTTGAACGATGGTAGCTCTGGTTTGTGGGGTCTGGGTTTCAGAGTCTCGGAGGGGAATCGATTTCTTCTCTCCAACTTTAGGGCCCCGGCCTTTGGGTGCTTATCTGCTTCCCCAAGGGTGTTCTTGGGTTGGGCTCGTGCAAAGGTCGTGGCCATCTCCACCGCCTGTTCCGTAGTCAGGTGGGTGTGTTGTCGTAGCCACCTTTGCGTATTGAACGGAAGAGCGTCGAGATATTGTTCTAGGTAGATACGGTCCATTATCTCCTCCTTGGTGCTCCGATGGGGTGTCAACCACTTGTCGGCAGCGGCCTTCAGTCGATAGAACAGAGTCTTGGGGCTTTCACCCGGCATTCCTCTCTCTCTTCGGAAGCGGATACGGTATGCCTCTGCATCTAAGCCCAGGTGGTCCAGTATCATGTTTTTAATTTCGACGTAGGGTGTCGTTCCGTCGGCGTTGGCCACCTGGTACGCCGCCTGGGCCTCTCCTGTGAGGAGAGGAGCCAAAAAGAAGGGCCATTTCTCCGGGGGCCACCCACATGCTCTGGCTGCCCTCTCAAAATTCATCAGGAACGCATCCGGGTCATCTCCTGCAGTATATTTCTGCAACGAGACTCCCGAAGGGGCAGGGGTCGGGGATCTCAGATCCCTATTTGGAATCGTCGGGGCCTCGGACTGCATTCTCTGTAGCCCGTCCATCTGGGCGGTGATTGTGTCCTTGAAGACCTCCCGGTCGGCCTGGGCCGACGCCATTTGCCGTTCCATGGCCCATTCCAGCTTCTCCTGTCCTTTAATGAGGTGTTGGATTAGGGTCTCCATTGCGTTATGTCCAATGGATGGGGCTATGCCCGCGTTCTCCACCAGTTGTAGCGGGGTAGGGGAATGAAGGACTGGACCAGGTCTAGTTAGTGAAGGCTTTATTTTACAACTAAATGTCCTTCTTCGTGAAGCCAGAGTTACGGTCCAGGGTGTCGGTATGGTTTCCGGGTTTGCCTGGGTGTCTCGCTCTTTTTCCGGTCTTCTGGGACGGCCTCCCCCTTGTCTGCTCACAGTCGACTGGAACTCAGCGGCAGATGTAAAGTAAGCAGAAAGGGGAGAGTGTATAAATGCCCTGACGATGAGTTCGCAGTGTGGGAAGGGAGTGAGGGATACACACTCGTGTCACACGTCTACCAGAAAGTATGTGAAGTGCACGGGAAAGGGGAAGGAGATGGGGAAATAGGAAAGGACGTCTATTTCTCTATTTAGAGCTGTCTCTCTTTCCTGCCCAGCCCGCAAAACGATCGCGTACCTGATTTAGCCATGCTCCTCCGGGGGCGTGGCTGGGCGCAGCGTGTTGTCGTTGGCCTCCGGGCTTGTCCAGCAATCGGCTTGGTTCCACGGCAGGCTCCTTCTCCTCTTCTTCGTACGGTGGGGAATTCGCTTCTCGGCTCTTCTCCGTCTCCGACACTCCAGTCTCTCTCCCTCCGGTGAATACACACCCGCCAGTTCCGGGTGCCTCGTCTCTTATTGGCCAGCAGGGACTGACGTGGTCGATATGGGCGGAGTGCTCCGATGTGGCGGGTTCTTTAAAGGGCCCGCGTTGATTGTCCGTGTAGTCTTCATATATGGTACTCGGAGGGCAATACCAGTCATCCTGCTGTGGGGACACAAAAGGGCTGTTGACAGGGGTTACGGACCACCAGTCATCCTCCCATGTCCGAGTGGCCCCGTGACAGCCTTTTATTGAGTCCTTGCTCCTCAGCTCTTCACCAAAATTGTAGTATGGAATCATCAGTCAGGATTCAACCATGTCTTGAATAAATTGGTTTATTTTTTAATATCCAATAGTCCCACAAGATAGCAGGCAATTACAATGAAGTTATCCTCTCCAACAGCATAGACATAATGGCATGAACATTCTACCACTCACCCATTAATTCCGCATTGACATTCCAAACCTTTATGACATTACACATTCTATTACTGTTCCATAAGCTTGCTTTACTTCTTTACTTACTTACCAATGCAACAGTGCTCGCTCTCAAATTCCCTCTATTAAGTGCTTTCCCTCCTCTTCCCTCCCTTGTGCTATCCCTCTTTCTCTTTGCATTGTGCAGTTTGTGTCTCTCTTTCTCTTCCTCTCTGTCGCTATATCTTATTTGCTCTCTCTATCACTCTCTCTCATCTATCTTTGGTATCTGTTTTCTCTCCCTGCCCTTTTCCCTTGCTCTCGACCTTTGCCCCTTTCTCTGTCTTTCCTGCAGCCGTCCCTCCCTCGCACCCCCCCCTTCCTCACTCCACTTTTTCCCGGATTCTAGTAATTGTAATTACATTTATATAGCGCTTACTACCCCCGACGAGGCGTTGAAGCACTTTTTTGGCGAGTAGCACATTACTCCAGAACCCAAAAAGGATTAGTGGTGAATTGGTATAGGGAGATATTAAATTAATTTGAGCGGTGGACATGTGAGTTTGTTATTTGGATTGAAAAAGGATAGTGGAGGGAAAGAAGAGGGAAGGGTTTGGATTTATATAGCGCTTGCTACCCTTGATAAGGTGTCAACGTGCTTTTCGGTGGGTAGCACACTACTCCGGAACTCAAAAAGGATTAGTGGGGAATTAGTATAGGGAAATATTAAATTAATTTGAGCGGTGGACATGTTAGTCTGTTAGATGGATTGAAAATGATAATGGAGGGATAGAAGAGGGAAGGGTCTAGAAAGTGTTATTTTCTTTTTCTTTGGAGCTCAGAGCAGCAGGAGGAGGTTTAGGATGAGTAAAGGGGAGGTGGAGGGGGGAGAGTCTGAGGGAAAGGTTTAGAACGGCTTGTATGGGAGATCTGAATAGTAAAAGAGGAGGGAAGAGTCTAGAAAGGGTTATTTTGTGGATCATAGTAGTGGTATGGGGTTTGGTGATGAATCAGAGAGTGGAGGTAGAGGATATATTAAGAGAGGTATAGGGTGAGAAATAGGGTAGTGCATTGGAGAAAGTAGTAGAATGAGTTTTGGGATGAGTCAGAGAGTGGAGGTAGAGGATATATTGAGAGAGGTATAGGGTGAAATATAGGGTCGGTCATTGGAGATGCTGAATTAGAAGTAAAGTAATAAATATAAAGATACATAAGTACATGAAAGGTATATATGTATAAGGAAGGTAATATATGTAGATTTAAGTTGTATTTAATAAACTCAGACTTTCAAGTGTTCTCTGTTCTTCTTTAAGTGGCGCTCACTAGGTCCAGTTCTCTTGGCTTTCTGAGCACTGACTCGATTTACAATGCTTATCTTAACCAAAAAAATAGCACAATCCAGTGATTTAAAACAAAACAACCAAGCAGAATTCATCACCTTTCTGCCAAGTTATCTGCAGCATGCAGCCTCACCTTGGTGCCCCGCCTCTTTTACATAAAGAAGTGCATTATTTAAGAGTGGGGCATGGGGACGAGGGGTATGATATGATAGCTCAGTGGGTTTGTGCAACTGCAGCACAAACTAGTGTCTAGCTTGGTGATGGACACAGATTCCAAAGTAAACACGACTGGACGAGCCCGTATTCTTTCAGAGATCAATCAATTGCTCTATTGGTAACGAGCTCGGTCTGTGCTTTGGCTGATAGAACCAAGCCAGGCCCCTGTCTCGGCTCTGGCTCAGGTCTGCCCGGAATTCTCAGGCTTCCCACTTCTAGAGGGCCCCACTTCCAAACCACACGTGCAGATCAAGTCCAATGCCCTTTTACAGGATTGTCAGTGAAGAGTCCAGCCACAGTATAGCATAGAGACTGCAACCATGCAGATGACCGATGGTGCCCTTGAAGTCACCAACAACAAGAATCCCTGGAGATGACTTGTCTCCTAGACCTCTCAGCAGCGTTTGACATGGTTAACTACTATCGAATCCCATCTCAACTCCTTCTCCTCAAGAATGGGCTCCAGTAGCACCTCTTACGATGGCTTCTTAAACAAACCACCAGCTTGCCCAAACGGAGACCTCGTGACCAGTAGATATCGCAGTATACTGTGTCTTATAGCAAAGCGTCCTATTGACACCATTGTCAACCTTGCCATTGGACCTCTTGGCGTACTCCTGCCTGCCAAGAATATTGGTTATCTACCAGCATGCAGAATACACAAAATTGCTTTAAGATTGAGTGGACTCCCCACTATTCAAGTAGGGTTGCCACATGGCCCCTTTTTTACCGGCATGACCCGTTTTTTAATACCCCAGCCTGTACATCATGAAACTCACCTAAAATCACCTAAAGCCAGTATTTGTTCCCCTTATCAGTACAGAATCAAAACAGTAAAATATAGGACGAAATCAGTATCTCTGCAAGATGTAGTTCTCTCTTAACATGCTCATTCGGTTTACCTAGTGCTATTTGGGAATGTGGGTTGTTAATATCACAGATTTCAAAGCCCTCCAAAATTGAACAGAAGAAAAAGAAACAAGAAAACTCACATTGTTAGATTATAACAACCGGCTGATGCCTCTCCCAGTATCTCCAGCTTATTATTCTTGGGCAGTAGCCATTGACTAGAAGATCCTAAACAATTTTCAAATGCTACGGATTTTATATTTCAAAGAAATACAGCAGCATTTTGCCCATAAAAGAATGTCGTCTGGTCTTGTGGAGGCGGGTGATGTCTTTCGCTATATCGCCCCCGTGCTCCCACCTCCCTTCTCACACACTATATCAGTGGCGGCCAAGGCAAAAGCAATTCATGTCCAAAAAATGCATATCCATGAGGCACATTTGCATAGTGAATTTAATTTAAATAATGATGGGAGATCATTTGCATTCAAATAGGATTAATTTCACCACACTGAGACGGAAACAGGGAGCAGTCTACCAAAATATGGACAAACCAATATCAATTCTAATTTGGGGCAACAGTACGCTAAATATCTTCAGACTACATGCCACTTGCATGTCAAAGGAAATAGGATCTATCTGAAATAGGGACAATCTTAAGAAGCAATGGTCTAAGGAAGCTCATGGAACATTCTTTAGTGCAGACTTATATTGAACTACACTCTCTTGGCTTCAACCTGCAGAGAGAGGCACACCAACAAGGGACTACGGATTCATATGAATCCGGTATTGTACAGTGGGCCAAAGTTTTTCTTAGGTGCCCTCTGATGGATTGATCCTACCCCATACCTCTTTCTTTCACCACCCTACACTTTTTGTCTCCATCTCCCTCTTGCATGTTATTTTTAATCACCGATTTCTCCTCTATTCCTCCTCCTTTTTCCCTTTTCTGCCTTTCTCTCTCTTACTTTGGGTCTGATGACTTCTGATCTGCAAAAAAGAGTGCGGGTCGGCATAACCACCAGTATCACAACCACAAATTAAGCACTGGTTCCAACCGTGTCTTGAGATTTCTGGAAGAAACATCACAGCTTTGCAGTTTGGAACGTTTTTTTTCATCAGATCATCCATGGGAAAATAATTAATTTTTTTAACAACATTTGTTGCATATATATTTATTTAACGTTATTTAACGTTAAAAATTGGTTTTGCAAAGGATAATATTGTAGAAAACAGTTCCAGTTTCTCCTTCTCAGTCCATTGTGCTCAGAAAAGCTTTACAAAATGAAAGCACGCAGAGTTAAAATTCTGCATACATTTTCCACCGTGCAATTATGATGCAAATATGTAAGTAACTTACACTCTGCCGGCCATGTTGGTCTTTGCTGGTTTCTGTTAGTTTGAAAATGAAAAGTGTGCAGATAAAGTTTTTCATGGACAAAGGACACGCCAGAAACTATGCAAACTTTGCTAAGGGTGAGAATTAGGAGCACTGAACAACTTTGCGGGTTTACAAACATTTCATACACTCCTAGCCTTGAAAGAGCAGATTCCCTATGGACACAGAGCTCCCCGCCCCTTAAACCGAGAGACCTCCATTGGTCAAACTTCTCTAAACTCCTGTCTTTGAGTCGAGGTAGAAGAGAACCGCGCCTAGAAACTAATGCTAGGATTTTCTTTAGACAGTTTCAATAAGGACCAATCTACAGAAAAGCCTTAAAAGTGCATCTACCGCATAATGTTCAGGGTGCATAGCTGGCCTGGTAGTACACATTAGAAAGATCACTGCAATTTTGTCCATACTACAATATGTTGTTTATTTAGTTGGTGGTTTGTTGGCAGTGCCGGGCTGGTCATCTGTCATTTTGGAGGTGGGCTGCAGGCTAGGAGGTTGCTTTCAGAGCCACAATATCTTGTTAATTTAGGTGATGAAAATCTAATTGAATGTTCATATATGAAATATGCAGTGAAAGTAAGTTTATAAAAGGATTGAATTAAGTGCGGTATGCCGATATACGGCAGAAACTCATAACCATGTGGTTGAAATCACTGATGAATTTAGTTGAATGCTCATATATATGATGTGGAGAAAAAATGAGTCCATTGAAGGATTGGATTATGACTTTTGCTTGATACCGTTTCAATATGGCAGATATGTTTACTCTGTACTATAGTCCCTCTTTGCTTTCCATGTATGCCACGTGACAATATTCACTGTTTTTTAAAAACACAGGGGCATATTTACAAGCCCCTTGCGCCACTTTTGCGCCGCCGTTGCGTCACGCAAGTGACGCAGCGGCGACGCAAACCATGCGCCGCGTTGCGCTATATTTACAACGTGACGCATCTAGGGAGATGCGTCACGTAGTAAACCCCTGCGCCACATGAAACCTGCGTCAGGTTTCATGTGGGCGTACCGCGCAGGGGGCGTTCCGGCGCAGGTATGCCTCGGAAAAGTGACGTAGTGAAATCTACAAGATTTCATGCAGTCACTTTTCCGACGCTGGTGCGCCAAATCCTTACGCCTGCTTCAAGCAGGCGTAAGGATTGACGCACCATGTTAGGGATAGGGAAGGTTGGAACAGTGCTGGAGTTGCGTCGCGCTTGCGACACGACTTCAGCACTGCGCCACCCTTCCGCCGGCAGATGCGTCACGCATCTGCTTATCCTTGCGCCACGATGCGCCGCATTGTAAATGCGGCGCATCGGACGTGGCGCAAGGGTAAACTTGCGTGACGCATTTTCCCTGGAGCATCCCTGCTGATATGCAGGGATGCGCCAGGGAACGTAAATATGCCCCACAGTTTTCCGGCGTGCGCGCTACACATCGAGAAAGGCACAAGCCGAAACGTGTCTGTTTGTTGCTTATAATAAACTGACTGCTATTGCCCCCGTGAGTGCTTTTTTCTTAAGGAGAGAAGAGAAAAAGGAGCGTATATATATATATATATATATATATACATATACATATACTTACCTGCATCCATGCTCCGATCTGGCTCCGATACTCCAATCTGGCTCCATGCACTGCAGGCACAGGCTCCCAGAATCCCCTTGCGGCTAATCCAGATGCTGCATGAAAGCAGCATCATGATTGGCCTGAGTGCAATGGATATGCACTTCCAGGTAGACTGGGAGCCCGTGCCTGCTCTCTCCAACCCAGCAACGTAGCTGGGGTTGGAGAGATCTTCAGTGTGCATGATGGTCTGGCCGTCCTGAGACGGACGGCCAAACCGTCATGCGAACTGATTACAGTGCAAAGCACTCCTCCACCAGCCTGTCAGCTCTGGCCCCGCCCCCAAGCTTCGGCTCCAACAGCCAAAATAAAATGATAATAAACTAGCGTTTATAATCGTTTTATTTTTTATTTTTTTGGCTGCTGGCAGCAGCGGGGACATTCCTCTGCCATAGCGGAAGAGCCGCCTCTGCCTGCCCACATAGGAATACAAACACATGAGGGAGAGGTGTGGCGAAGCGGCCAGAGGGGCTGACTCTGGAGCACGGGGATCATGGTTCGATTGCCGGCGGCAGCTCAGCATCATGTGACTCTGGGCAATAACTCACTTAATCTCTCTGATGGCCCCCAGCATCTTGAAACCCTTAAGGGGGTGATATGTTAGCGCTTTACAAATAGGAATTACTTACTTTACTTTACACATGCATGCACACATATGCACGCATACAGACAAGTGTGGAACTCGCATTGGGAGATAGTACCGTACTATAGAAGATTCGCACCTCATGGTATCAACAGGTCCCTCGGAGGTACAGTCATCAGGGACGGCTGCAGAAAGAGGGCCACAAATGCTGCCCCACCACCTTGTCCCCTTTCCTCATTTCAGACACGCCAAGAGCGGAGGGTGCACACATCATATGAAGCCAGCTCTGTGGCAGGAGAGGGGAGAAAAGCACAAATCTTGCACCACAGTGCCTCAAGGATGTCACCAGGATCGGACTGGCCTGTATGGCAATCTGACATTGCGAGAAGGTCTGGTCTCAGAGGTCAGTGTGTGGGCCTTTTTTGACTGTCTGTGGGCCTATTTTATGGCCTGGTGAGCCTGTTTTAATGTTGATTTCCCTAACATTACCAGAAACATTGCCTGCAGAAAGCACGATTTTATGCAGACTCCCATACTTTACAAAACACCTACACAGCCTGTTTTCACAAGTTCAAAACTGCACTGACTGGCAAATGTGGGCCACGTTTTTAGCTATCTGATTTGCTTATTCGGTCACTTTTATGCTGGTGCCTGGGCCTAGTTTATGTCCCAATCCGACCCTGGATAGCTCTCACATCATCCACAAGGGGATAAGATGTGAACCAGAATGGTCAACTGGTGGCTCTTACGTGTCCGGGGACCATATCATGAACGTATCCTATTACCCTCAGAGGTGGGTGAGCCACTGAAAGCTTAAGCCAGGCTCAATCCAGATGCGTGGCTCAGCTCGAGGTTCCCTTTGATCCTGGAGCCCAAATCAGCGAGCCCTTGTGTGGCTTCTGCTTGCCACCACGCTCTAACCCTATGGGTTAAGAATTAAACACAAGGCAGTGACCTTTGATGAAATATGGGCGACATACATAGATACCCATTTAGAAGCTGAACTCCACAACCAGAAAAGCTGGGATCAATCCTCGCTTCACCAAATTATTTGATCTTTGACAAATCATTTATTTCAGCCAGCCTTCCTTTTCTTCATTGTCACTTATGAGAGCTCCATCAAATACGTGAGTTTGGGATGTGCAGCCTACAAAAACCTCTTGTGTTTGATTTAATACACAATAGTGTTGCTGAATGATAATGAGAATCTAGGCCACATGTAGGGTGCCAATGACAAGTGACTTGCCTCTTAGTGCAATGGTGCCATTGCCTCTCAATGTAGTGATATACCTGATGTATTAGGATGAAAAGGTTCCGCGTGTTCATGAAATCTAGTTAATTGAATTTTGAAGTGACTTTCTTATATTTTTATATGATATTTGTTGCATAATGTATATGCCAAAAATGTTCAGGGCTCGGCTCCTTCACGATCTCTTAGAGCCAAGCTAAACTCTTGGCTCAACTCTGGCTCAGCTCTCCCTGTTAAATTCTTGGCTTGTCCGTCTTTAATTACACTCTCCAAAGCTCATACATTCAGGGGCAGTTTATCAAATTGTCATTCAACGCGGGGCAGCAAGACCCCTTGCCGCATTGCATGACAGGGAGAGGCAGGAATTCTCCACATTTAACATTATGTGACATTTTCCTGTCCACCATGGTGCAAGGGTGCCTGAGTTACAGGCAGGATTGTTTTTGTGCAGGAAAGGACACCTTCTTGCACAAAAACAATCCGCTGAGGCTTTTTCCTGTTTCTAAGTGTGCTGCAGAATGGAGTACACTTGGAATGAGGAAAAAATGAGGAGAAATAAAGATATTTCTCCTCATTATGCCTCCCCTGGAGAGGTTTAGCATTCTGAAGTAGTCCAAGGTCTGCCAGTATTAGTAAATCTGGGAGTGCTTCAGAATCCATGGGTGGATGCGTGGGAACACCCACGCTCCACCCATGGAACGCCTCCCTGGTGCGGAGTAACGCAAGGCAGCGACATTACTCCAGATATACCAAGCCACGCAGGGCCAGGCAAGGTGGCCTTGCGTGGCTTGGTAAATCTCATTATAGGTTTTATGTCACCCTGCGCCCCCTTGCGTGGGGCAAGGACGACGCAAAACCCTTAATAAATATGCCTCTCAATTCAGAATTTCTCTGGGTTCGTGCATAAGCTTGAAAACAGAGAAGCAACCTCTGCTCACACGCCATACACTGATGTAAAGTACAATGATGCCTTCCCCACCCCCCTTGCAGAATGTGTTAAGGGTCCCCTAGGTCTCCCATATCTCACAGATATTCATTGGCCTTGGACTGGATGGAGCTCCCTAAATGTGGGGTGGGGCTGCACTGTGGGGGCTGCATGGGCCTCTGTTAAGGCCCTGGTTTCTGAGCCGTGCTGTCTGCAGTGAGTGTACTTACAGAGTGCACACATCCCTTAGCCTCTTGCCCCTGCATATGATGTGCAACGAGTGCACGAGCGGGAGGACCAGACCGCTGAAAGTTTTCACCAACCGAGGCCCTGCCAATGAGACAGGCGGCCACTCTCTGTCTTCGTCTGTCAGCGAGGGCTGCAGGGCTCCAGAATCTCGCACTTTGCAGCTAATAAGGATGTGCTGATTATCGCCAGCTGATCCCATCCAGCTGCCTAGAGTACAATCAATAGTAAACAGATAAATTATTAATTGCAGCAAGTAATTACATTTATCAAGCGCAAATAAATATAACTGATATTTGATGTCCCTGCTTTCCAAGCTGGTGTCTCTTAAGAGACGGTATTGATTAAAAGCCGAGGGCAAAAGAGAGAGCTGGGGCTTGTTAGTAGCTGATGAGATCTGAGCCTGCAGTAATGCCTCCATAAAGCTTCGGTGCAACCAAACCCAGTAGAAAGAGAAAACAGACTAAAACATAAACTGCAAAACATTGACTGCAAAAATATCCACCTTACACACAAATCTCCCTACAAGTACGCCAACATGTGCCTAAATTCACCATCAATTCCTTGGTCCTAAATATACAAGTTTGCATTAAAATTGCAAGTTGACCCCGCCCTGAAGTATGTGCGCAGTGAATATGCCGTATTTTGAAATTAAAGAAAGGTACACATTTTTGTAGGGCGATATTAGGTATGGTGGAGATTTTGACTTCCCGTATTTTGCATTCTACGTTTTCTAATGAAACCGCCTGCCTACAGGCTGAGAGATCTTGCCTGCTCTTGATCTGGGTCACGTAAACTACAGGTGGACATGTCCTTCCCACCGAAGGAATAGTTTGGGGTACCAGAAGAATGCATGTATTTCAGAAGCATCAACGAGCAGCCATATAGGACCTGATTTACAAAGGTAAACTTATACTTTTGTGTAAGTTTACTATTTTTTGGGTAGTCACAAAGTACAACTTTAAGTTTACTAATAGTAATTTATGACTGCTGAGACTGCGCACTCATGTCGGAGACTCTGCACATATAAACATAGGCTTGTCTTTTGATGTGTAGTGTTCTCAGGCTCCGACTGCGTCTGTGCCACAGTTTTGGGCTGACTTGTGCCTTAAATAAGTAAAGACCTGGAGAAGTGCTATTTTACTACCATAAACAGTAGTAAGTGGGTATTTGTCACTGGAGATTTTAAACAAGGTGCTTCTTATAGCTGGAAATGTGGCAGCATTTGTTGACATCTCTTAAGTAACTACAAGCACAAAACGCCACACCACAACAACATAACAGAAAGAAAAATCACAGCAGAGTCCAACACAACAAAGCAGTTAAGGCAGAATGCAACACAAGAACTACAATGCAACACAACAATAACACATTAAAATAATGCATCACAGAAAACAACAGCACAAAAAACACAGCATTTCATCACCACAAAAAAAAAATGCAACACAAAAAATATGCAATATTCTTGTTACAAAATACCTTTTCCAGATATCTGCCTTCAATTAACATTTTTTGTGAAGGAGAAAAACCTTCCTTCACAAAAAGAGTCCTTAGAGGCATACTCCTCTTTGTATGCGTGCTGCACTGTGCAGCACGCATACCAAGAGGCAGTAATGAGGAGAAAGAAACATATTTCTCCTCGTTACGCCTCACCTGGGAAAGCATAACATTTTGACGCATTTCCAGGTTTACTAGTCTTAGTAAATCTGGGAATGCGCCAAAAACCATGGGTGGATGTGTGGGAACACCCATGCTCTACCCATTGTACACATCCCAAACACAGAGTAACTCATTGCAGCGACTTGCGCTGGATTTACTAAGGCACGCAGAGCCACGCAAAGTGGCTTTGCGTGGCTTAGAATATTTACTTGAAGCCCTTGCGTTGCCTTGTGTGACGCAATGACAACTCCAGGGCTTCGCAATTCTGGGCCAATACACTTTATAGTTTGATCTCATGTACGCATAAATTGGCTTTCATTGCCGCATAATTTCCATTTAATCCATCAGGTAATTTAACCAATCTCTACACATACATTGCCCACCCCCCATTGTTGCATAATTCCACTCACCCTAGAAATAGTATTTAATATAACCACACATTTCTGTTTAAAAATAGAAAAGGTGTGACAGTGTTGGAACTTTTTAAGGTGTTCCAAGGCAGTCGGATTATAGAGCTCAATGTATCAATCAGAGCTGTGCACCATTGGTGTCCTGGGGCTTAACCTTACCGGTAGCCCCAAAACTGAGCACCAAGTACACCCCTTCAGCACTAGACCCTTAGGGCAGGGATGGTGAGCAGTTAAAATCTCTCACTCAGGAAGGTGATGTGGTATTAGAAACTCAAAACTCAATAAACCACTAATATAAGTTCACAACTGAATGTTCAGACAGTGCCTAGTCTTTTGAAAAAAACACTTTACTGCAAATCACACACAAGGTAATACTACGCATAAGTGGTTCAGAAGCAACAAGTTAGAATACTGACCTTTAAATGATTAAACCTAGGCTATTCTCGTATATATAACTTCGAAAGGTGCTCTATTACCACAACCTCCTGCGCTTTAGTCTCTGAATATTGACCTTATAATGCGCTATGGGTTTTAAGAAGAGTTTCGGGAGGCGAGCCATGCTATCAGAACTGTGGCCAGCTTTCTTTTCTCAAAGAGTTCGGATCTTGCATTTCTGGCAATGCAGCTCCCTTGTAGCACACAGCATCTTTTGTGTTGTCGGAATGGCTCTGGCACAGGCCATGCCGTAAACAGGGGCAGCTCCTCCGTGAGAGTGGAGGAGCGTCACCCCACTGCCAAAAATGCCCCCCAGGAAAGCCCCAGAGATGAAAAATAAAATATTTCCAGACATGCACATTTTAAACTTCTCTAACATAGCTGTCTTAAGGCATCTGGGTTAGAGCAAGTGCAAGCCTCCAGTGCCCTTGGGAGTGCAGAGAGAGGCTGCTTTCTCCAGTCCTGGCATTGCTCTCATGCTGGTGAGAGCAGCGTCAGGATTGTTTAGGGGAATTTGCTGGAGACATAGTAGAACATGGACGGAGTGAGGAAGACCTCGGATGTGGTGCAGCAATCAAGGTAAGTAGTTATTTCTTTTTATTTAAACTTACCACTCACCTTGCATGCATGCATGCATCGATCACACATTTGCCCGCCCCCTACTCAGACTACTTGCCAGCCGCATGCCTGTGCGAGTCATCATCCTTTGTTGGTCCATGCTACTCGTTCAGGGAGCAACGGTCTTGTGCCAGGTCACCGGGCTTGCCAGCACTGATGACACCACCCAGATATCATGTGAGCAGTGACAGTGCCAGCACTAATTGGAGAAATGTATGTATATTGTGGTGCTCGCACATTGGTGGATCATGTGGCTTGGCGATCTTGCTCAGGCACAGACATAAACCCACCACCAAAACACCTTGGTGGTCTCTTCATCACTATACTTCGGTTTATCTTTGGTATAGACCATGGATGGCTTTCTTGCAGCACCTCATGAATTTGTGGTACTTCGATTTATCTTTGGTGTAGACCATGGATGGCTTTCTTGTTTCTTGCAGAACCTCATGAATTTGTGGTGCTCAGGTGGTTTCTTGAAGTAATTTGCGGCTTCTGGGTCTGTGGTAGCTGTAGCGGAAAATTGCACAGACTTAAGTCCCAGGTACTCTCCGTCCAGAGGGGCACACAGTTGAGTCACGCTGTGGTGGCAAATCAAGGGCTTCTGTATTTCAGCTTCCAAAAGTGGCTCAAATCTCTAAGTGATACACAGCAGGCTTCTTTGGCTCGCCCCGCCTCAGATACTTCCTGGCCTCAATTCATCTAGCAGACAACTTACTTATCCCTCCTAAGCAGTTGGTTAGGTCTTGTCTTCAAAGTTGAATCCAGGTAGCTTCTTCCGATAGTCCAAACTGATGTTCCCCAGTCTGCTAGTTCTGAAACTGGCAAGAGAAGTTGGTGGTGAATACCACAGAGAGTTTCTCATTGCTACCAGTGTGGAGACCCTGTAAAACAGTACAGAAATCTTGGCCCACTGGTTGGAAGTTTCTGTCCCATCTTTCTACCAGAGTTCCCAATGTGTCGTGTGAATCTGCAGTTCTGGCCTTCTGCTTATTCCCTTCAGACTGGTCCAGCCAAAGTATTTGTCTGATAGAGTAATCAAGAACGTGGGGTGGAGCTTGGGGTCTCCTGTTACGAGAAACCCAAAACAAGAGCACAAAGGCAAGGGAGTGAGAAAGTGAATTCATGTGCATATGTTCTTTAATGCTTACATTTATAATGAATATGTAAATATTTGGTGAACCTTAATATGTACTGTTACATTTTATCAATCAATTGCAATTTTGCTGTTCCACCTGGTTGTAGACCACTAAAGCCCTAGTATTGTTGCACATTTACATGCATTTTAAATGTAATTTTATGTTGCTATTCCATGTTGCACGCTGCACATTTCTGCTGATCCATTCTAGCAAAGCATAGCTTCTTTCTGAAGTTAGCACAATAAAGTGAGGGTTTTAGATAATTGTAGTACGCTCTTGTTGATGTTAGATGTATCAGTTCACCAAAGGCTTCTTGCATTCTTCCCATGAAAAGATTCTGGCAATAGCTCATTAGTGTCTGTCTGCAAGTTTCACTTCTATCACGTGGTCTCGCCTCCATTCACTTGCATTGTGAAAAAGTGTACAAATGAAGAACCCAAATGTATGGACTTTAGCATTTCATGCTCCAACTGATTGGGGGTAAAGTTTTGGTCCATTGAAACATCATTTGCCTTGCGTATTTTGAATGCTTGCTGCCTATTTTGCCTTATTTTGACTTCTATGTGCCGTCGCAAGTATTGTGTTTTCTTTTACAGACCTGGTGCATTGTGTGCTGGGAATGGTCTTCGGTAGGTGAACAGGGGTGCGCTGGACCAGACTCCACATGTCGACCCTAGGTGCCAGAGGTAAGGGAGAGATTTCTCCAGGAGGGTTGTATGATGGTACAACGCATGCCACAACAGCGCATGCCACAACAGCGCATGCCACAACAGCGCATGCCTGAACCACGCGGTCTCAACCACGACCGCGTCTTTACCACGCATGCTTTTACCACACAAATTTGTGGTAAAAACATGATTGGTAAAGGGACGTGTGTTGTAAAGATCACACCTCTGTCCATTTCCCCCCACCCCGCCCTGAGCCCTACAAATTGACCCCAACACCTAAAAACGACCTGGCGCCCTCGCCCTGAGGCTTAAAACTGCCCCCAGCCTGAAAGCTGTCCCTTTTCCTCCGCCCCGCTCTGAGCCCTAAAAACTGTCTCCACGCCCTAAAAACTATCCTGACCCCAGCCGCCCCTGCTCAGAGCCCAAAAACTGCCCCCTACCCCTATAAACTACCCCGATCCAGCCCCCCCTGCCCTGAGGCCCAAAACTGCCCCCAACCCTGAAAACTATCCCCCCCTGCCCTAAGCCCTAAAAACTGACCACACGCCCTAAAAACTACCCCGACACCACCCTCCGCCATGAGCCCTAAAAATTGACCCCTACCCCTGAAAACTACCCTGACCCCCCTTGTCCTGAGCCCTAAAACCCAGCCTCCTGCCCTCTAAACAACCCCGACCACTCCGAGCCCTAATAAACTACCCCCACCCTGAAAAACTACCCCCCCACCGCCAAAAGCCGCTCCCAGCCCCACTTACCTGACTGCGTCCTCTTCCGATCCTTCCTCTTCCTGCCCGCCCATTCCAGCATCTAAATCGTGCACATATGTGTGCTTAAGGCATATGCATGGTTAAGGCAAGCTGGTTCGGCTTGCAGGGAGCACGCGTGGCTCAGCCCAGGTTGTTCATCGGTTTCCCCTCCAGGAGACTGTGGTGGAGCATTGCCAGCGCTGGACCTAAGGATTTGACCGGACTGCATAAGCCCGTTGAACTAAATTTAGGTGAAATCTAACCGTGCTTATCGTATTTCGCTTACTTGCTTGTTTGCATTGCATGTACTGTCTATCATTGTCTTTACTCTATGAGAACACAAGTGTGATCCTACTATGAATAACAATGAGTTATTTCCTGATATAACTGATTTGCTTTGTCAGGTGCCTTCTGCATTGTGGTCCACAGGGGCCAGTGATGTGGGATTTATAGCCTCAATGGACCCTGTGAAGAGCAAGATCAACCCACAAAAGAAGCTACTTGAATACCTCAGTGTCCCTACAAACCTGAGGCAGGGGAAGGGATTCGTCCTCTAGTAGCTAATCTCATCAAACAAGGGGTTTTCGTACCAATTGTCAGTAGATAAAATACCCCGATTTTACCTATCACAAAGGCAGTAAAGTACAAGATGTACAAGATCTGCATGCTGTCAACAATGTGGTTATCATTAGCTTCCTTGTTGTTCTCAACCCTGCCGCATTCTTTTCTCACAAACCATTTGGCCTTTGCCAAATGGTTTACCGAGCTGGGCCTTTGTTCTACCTTCTTCTCCATCCCCAAACAGGATGAGAGTCAGTTCCTCTTCACATTCCCATTCAGTGGGTCCTGGTCCATGAACACGGCGATCAGTTAAAGCCTGTAGCTTATTATTTTTCACCTCTAACCCCAGTCGCGGCTGGGCTCCCACCATATCTTCGCTCCGTCGCTGCTATTGCCCACCATGTTAAAGCATCTGAAAAGACTGTACTGAGCACCCCTTTGAATGCTGCTCTGCTATGTCCCATACTGTTGATGCTCTTCTTCTTACTAATAAAAGAGATTTCTCAATGCCAGAATGTCAAGATAGGAGTCCTCTTTCCATTTCACTCTTGTCTGCTTCCTCACTTTGAACCCTGCATCTCTGATGCCCACCCTTGAAGAAAGAGAGCTGCATTATGGCTTGATTGTAATTGCTCATGTCACCAAATACTATATTGATTTAACTGACATTCCCATACCAAAATGTAAATTAATGTATTTTGTTGATGGTTCTGTCAGAATCTCACCTTATTTTCCGCAGGAGCAATAGGAAGCCATGATGTTAGCTCCCAACTTCACCCTCGACCAAGGCAACCCAACAATAGTCGAAATCTACCAAGGTCGACGGGGAAGAGGGACAGGGAAGAGAAACACAGCTGTCCCACAGAGACTGTGCTGTGGTTAAGCCTGGGCGTAGTAGCATTTCACATAGCTACATGAAGTACATTTTGAACTACACGAAGCTATGCAAATTGCGTAGTGCGTAGCAGTGTGCTTGACTGCACTGTACAATAACTGCCAAAGGCATCTTGCACAGTGTGAGTTAAGATAAAATAAATATTTCTGTCTTTATATGCTAAAAATGCATATAGTCATTTCACAAAAGTGAAAAGGATAAATTAACAAGCAGTGAGAGAGGTGATGATTTTGGGATCCTCCCTAACCTAGGGAGAGAACCAAACAGATGCCTTGAAAACAAAAGCACATCTTTTGAACGATTCAGTGGTGGTCCCATCCTCTTAGGACCACCCCAAGCACAGTTATTGGCAAAAATACAATCCCAACCAAAGGCCCTGCAAAGCATTATGGGACGAGATTAGCAGTGGGCAGTGAATATTATAGTATCCAATATCAAAATAATTCTACAAAGAGCTGCAGTTCCACTAGTCGTTACTAGATGTCCCTCACGAGTCAAATGCAAAAGCTTCATGAAAGGGTTTCAATGCTTTTGCATTTGACTCGTGAGGGACATCTAGTAACGACTAGTGGAACTGCAGCTTGATGTATTAATAATTTCAATGCTTTTGCATTTGACTCGTGAGGGACATCTAGTAACGACTAGTTGAACTGCAGCTCTATGTAGAATTATTTTGATATTGGACACTATAATATTCACTGCCCACTGCTAATCTCGTCCCATAATGCTTTGCAGGGCCTTTGGTTGGGATTGTATTTTGCCCATAACTGTGCTTGAGGTGGTCCTAGGAGGAAGGGACCACCACTGAATCGTTCACATGATATGCTTTTTGTGTTCAAGGCATCTGCTGGTCCTCCCCTAGGTTAGGGGGACCCCAAAATCCTCACCTCTCTCATTGCTTGATATTTTGTTGTCAAAGTTCACTTTTGTGAATTGGTTATATGCATTTTAGCATAGAAAATTCCTTTATCAAAGCGTTTGTAGGTGTTTATTATACTGCTGCTACGCTACGTCAATTAGCACAGTTTTTCACTCTGCTACGTGCAATTTGTGTAGCGTAGTAGTACAAACTTTGCATGCTCCGTGAGCGTAGCGAAGTATTATGCCCAGGGTCAGCTGTGGTGCGAATGTCTACCCAGGCCAGATAAAGCTCTTCCTACATGAAATAGAAGAGGAGAGGGCGTAAGAAACCGCTAAATCAGGTGTTTCTTAACATAAGTTTAGTTTAAACGTAAGCATATACCTTAACAATTTACCCTCTATCGTGTACTGGCAAGAAGAAATTGTAGCTATTGTTGGTTGAGTTTGTCTAAAAACAGGAAAAGAGTACTTGTATATGTAACGGAAACAAAATGTCTTTAGAACATATTCTTTCTATTCCAAAGCATACCTTAGAATCTACAGTTCTTTACATATAGAAGGCTAAAGGAGATGACTAGAAAGTCAGGCAAAAGAAAGGAAAAAAACTCCATACATTCTAACATGTATATTAATCTAGTTATAAGCCTAAGTCAAAAAAACAAAAATATAGAGCCTTATCAAAAAGCGAAAAAAGAAACAGCAAGATTATAATGTTGTTTCAGTAACAAGCATATTCATCACGTTGTAATTCCTTTTCGGTCCATAGGTGTTGTCATCATAAGAAAGCAGTTTTTTTATACGAAATCCCAAAAAGCAAGATGCGCTATCAGATAAGTGTCATCAGAAGAAAGTTATTGGTGCGGTCTAGTTGCTGGCATTTACTAGCCCGGGGACTATTACCCCGGAACAGATCCACATACATTGTATCACCCTCTGGCCAGGCGTGGCCAGAGGGTATAAATAAACGGGCGGAGGTCGCTCGTGACTTCCTGCCCACACCTAGTCACTGAGGGGCAGATTTACAAGCCCCTTGCGCCACTTTTGCGTCACTTTTAACATGGGAAAAGTGACGCAAAAGTGGCGCAAGGGGCTTGTAAATCTGCCCCTGAGTGTGTACGTGTGTCAGTTATTACTGCATGACGCCATTAGCTGTGCCTACTGTCGCCATACCAGCCAGCACCACATTGGCGATGAGGGTGGGCGTCCTGTCTGCCGCTCGTTAACAGACTGCACCCCGCTTGCATCGAGGCTCCTGTATTGTGCCCCGCCTGTGCCGCAGTTCCTGCTCCTGGCCTGTCGGCCCGGCAGAGCAAGGGACGCCGCTGCAGCATCGCACCGTGACCGCGTGCTGCATCGTGAAGCTGAGTGTGCCTGGCGGTTGCGATGGCCGCGGCCCGCCCTCAACGTGGCAGCATCATCCCGTACCGGCACCACCGAGCCGCAGTGGAGGTACGCGCGCACTCGCTCACATGCTTGTTCTAGCCCTTCATGGGCCCTGCACATCCTTCAGCATGCTCAGGCCGCGCTGGTGCTCCCGGTGTCCCTCCGGTGGTAGCCGGCACTGAGCTCTGCCACGCGCGCATGCGCAGGACAGCCTACAGTGCCCCTGCCACGGTGCGCACACGGCCTAGCCACCCCGTTGGGCCTGGAACACTCGCTGATATTGCCCTGTGCCTCCCGCATGGTGTCAGCCCTCAGTGCATCCTGCTCGCTCTGAAGCCCAGGATAAGGGGAGGAGCCGGAATACACATACCAGTCAAGAGGCAAGCAGGGAGAAGAGTGAGCCCATCCACAGTGGAAGGCCCCAGAAGACACCCTCAGGGAGGAGCACGTGAGGCACATCAGGCGCCAGTCCCCTCCAGCGTCTTGTACACCGCGCCTACAGGGGAAAAGGTCAGTCTTCACACAGCAGGAGGCGCACGACCTGCGCACAGAGATGACAGACCAACATGCACAGGCTGCACCACCGCCACTCCTGCCGCCCGCTCAACAAGCTGGGCCCCAAGTCGTGCATCCAGCGTCACAACACTCGCAGATCAATGCACTGCCACCATTCAGCGAGCTCATAGACCCGGCCATGGCATCTCCTAGATGGACCCTATGGATCAGCAGGTCGAATAACTACTTCACGGCAACAAGAGAAACAGATGGAGCAGTCAAGCGTTCCCTCCTACTGCATTTTGCGGGTGATGAGATCTACAAGCTATTCGCCCACCTCCGCAACACCGGAGCGCCCAATGTCTACGACGCTGTGGTCAGGGCCCTGAATGGGCATTTCGACCCCCAACTAAACCCGGATTACGAGAGGTTTAAATTGCGCCAAGCGCGACAGAGGGAAGGGGAATCGATGGACGCATTCCACGCGCGACTGCGTGAGTTGGCGAGCACGTGTACGGATGACGACCAAAACAAAGAGGTGAGGGCCCAAGTGATCCAAGGATGCCGGAACAAAAACCTCAGGACCCTTATCTTGTGCCAACCAGGCATCACCCTAGAGGACATCCTCATCATGGCCAGGTCGCATGACCTGTCTGATGCCAGGGCGACGGCAATGGACATCGCAATTACCCAACAAACGTAAAAACCGGCCACAATTAAGACAGAAAGGGTAGATGCGATCCGACCCCAGAACAGAGGTACCCGGGGCCGATGGCCTGAAAGAGGTGCACAGGGGTCGCGCTGCGGATACTGCGGCAGGGAAGAACACCCACAGGAGGAATGCCCAGCCCAAGGGCGAATGTGTTCGAAGTGTGGCACGCACAACCACTTCGCAATAGCGTGTAGGGGAGGCCCGAGAAATCGGGGAACTCGAAGACAGCATACACCGTCAAAAGCAGTCAAACACCTGTCACTGGACGATCCAGAAAATCCCAGATCGACACGCACAACCACTCGACATAGGCACTACCTCGAAGATTCATCAACTGATGAAGAGGGTGAGTGTTACCTGATTTCCTTTGCGAGTGACCTCAAGAGGAAGAGGCGGCCACAACCGACGTGTGCCATAGAAATCGCTGGATCCCAAGTCACTGCGCTAATCGACACAGGAGCATCCGTGAACGTTATGGGGTGCCAACAATATAAGCGGCTCAACCCACGACCTGTACTGTCTCCCTCGCACGTTAGGATCCTCACGTATGGCAGCCAAACCCCACTACCACCCAAAGGGAAGATGACCGTCCAAGTCCAGGCAGAAGGGCACGAAATTACAACCACGTTTCACGTGGTCGACAGGGAAGCAGACATCTTGGTGGGAAGCCACACAGCAGAGGACCTTGGCCTAGTCACCTTTGCCAACGCCATGAAGACACTACAGACAGAAGACGTCCTCAACCTTTTCCCGCAACTATTCAAAGGTCTCGGATGCTTGAAGACGGCACCAGTCAAACTCCACATCACCAAGGCCGTAAACCCAGTGGCCCTGAGGAATAGACGGATTCCTTTTCACGTGAGACCGTCAGTGGAGAAAGAACTACAAGAACTGGAACAGCAAGGTGTCATTGAGAAGGTCACGGGGCCGACACCCTGGGTATCTCCAATGGTGATCGCGGAGAAACCAAAACAGCCCGGGAAAATCAGGCTGTGTATCAAAATGCGTCTGCCCAATCAAGCTATCAAGCGCGAAAGACACCTCACGCCGACCATCCGGGCCGATCTCAACGGATCCCGTTGGTTCTCCAAGCTTGACCTCAACGCAGGATACCACCAGTTGAGGCTAGCTGAGGAGAGCCGATATATCACTACTTTTTCAACCCACATCGGCCTAAGACGCTACAAGAGATTAAATTTCGGAATCTCGTCGGCGGCAGAAATATTTCAAAACGCTGTCCGAGAAGTGCTGTCAGGACTCCCCGGAGTGCTCAACGTCAGCGATGACATCCTAATACACTCCGCGACCATAGAAGAGCACCATCGCCATCTCTGGGCCACGCTGCAGCATCTCGCTGAGCATGGAGTCACCCTTCACCGAGACAAGTGCTTATTTTTCCAGAAGTCAATTGTGTTTTTTGGCTATGTGTTTAGCCAGGAAGGAGTCAGAGTCGACCCAAGAAAATCACAGGCCATACAGCGAGCCCTCGCACCAACAACTGCATCGGAAGTCAGGAGCTTCCTCGGAATGGCCACCTACTGCGGTAGGTTCATACCAAACCTGGCCACGCTAGCAGAGCCTCTGCGCGCCCTGACGAAAAAGGATGCAACCTGGAAGTGGTGCAAAGAAGAAGAGGACGCCTTCCTGAAGATCAAGGAGGCATTGCTGGGAAGAACCACCATGGCGTACTTTGACACCACCCAGATGACGGAGCTATTGGTAGACGCCAGTTCCGTGGGGCTAGGAGCTCTCCTGACCAAGGAAACAGAACTGGGAAAATGGACTCCACTCGCTTTCGCAAGCAAAGCACTCACACCCACAGAATCCTGGTATTCCCAGATCGAGAGGGAGGCGTTGGCCATCAAGTGGGCCTGCAACCACTTCCACCTATAGGTCAGCGGGCATCCATTTTGGATGGTGACCGACCACCAGCCGTTAATCCCGCTATTCAGGGGCACAGCACCACACCCTCCACCCAGGATCGAACGCTGGGCCATACAGCTGCAGCAGTACCAGATGGAAGTAGTGTACAGACCTGGAGTGAAAGATCCGGCAGACTTCCTGTCGCGGCACCCGCCAGAGGCGGCGGAGGAAGGCGGCGACCAAGAAGGTCTGACAGAGGAGTATGTGGACATGGTGTCTCAATGGGCCTGCCCGCGAGCCATCACCCTAGACGAAATCAAGGCTGAAACCGAGACCGATGCTGTGCTGATGAGAGTGCTGCAATCACTCCGAAGAGGGTCCTGGGAAGATTTTCTACACGGGGCGAACGGATGGAACAAAACTGAGAAAGATCGACTGGGAAAACTCTGAAGAGTGCGCGACGAGTTGAGTGCCGCAGCAGATGGGGTAGTACTAAGAGGTTCTCGAATAGTCATTCCCGCAAGCCTCCAGGAGCGAGCCACAGCTTTGGCCCACGAGGGACATCAGGGGACAATGCAAATGAAGTCTCGAATGAGAGAGAAAGTAGGGTTCCCTGGACTTGAAGCAGCAGTGGACACTCTTGTGAGGAACTGTAGACCGTGCCAGCTTACGAGTAGCCAAGAGCATCCTGCCCCAGTGATAACCGACGACCCAGCGACTGCCCCGTGGGAAAGAATCAGCATAGATTTCGGGAGCTTCCCGGATGGCCGTGTGACTGCAGTAATTATCGACAGCTACACAAAGTACCCCGTGGTCGAGGTCATCGCGTCCACGTCATTTGCTCACCTACAACCCATATTAGAGAAGACGTTCTCGCTATTCGTGTTACCCCACGAAATTAAGTACGAAAATGGACCCCCGTTTCAAGGAACGGAATTCAAGGACCTGTTAGCAACCCTGGGTATCCATCACCACCGGATCACCCCTCAATGGCCACAAGCTAACGGAGAAGCAGAAAGCTTCATGAGGACCCTAAACAAGATCCAACGAATTGCAGTCTCCGAGCAGGCTGACCCAGAGCTTCGAGAGTACCGCAGCACTCCTCATTGCACCACCCAGAGGTCACCCTGGTCCCTGATGTTGGCAGGTCCCCGGCGAGATACCATCCCTGCCGTCGATGGTTGGGCACCAGAGCCCTATGACCCTAACCAAACCCAGACACGGAGGACCGCGACCAATGAACAAGCCAGCAAGAGGAGAAAGGCGAAAATGAGGAATATCATGCCACGGTGCACCGTCCTCGTGAGGAACCGCCGCAGCGGAGGGAAGTTCCGCACCCCTTACGAACCCGGGGTGTGGACCGTACTGAAGACCAACGGGACTGCCATCACTGCCCAGAGGAGGGATGAAGTTATCACCCGGAACATATCCTGGTTCAAGAGAGTCCACGAAGTCAACACCGACTGGGTAAACCCCGGCCAGGTGGAAGATGGACAAGCTACCACTGGGAGCCGGTCACCAATCTCAGTGGGAGACCAAGCTGTGGTAGACCTGCCGCCTCCTACCGCAGTCGAGGATGGAACCCAGGTGACCGACACCTCCACCAGGTCACCGGACAATCTCCAGGCGAGCCGAGGAGGCAGTCACCCAAGGTACGAACTGAGGCCTAATCCGAGGCCGAGTCAAAGACTTACAGACTTTACGTGTTAGCGTTTCATTTGTTTGATTTGAACACTGACTTGGGATGGGATGTAGCGGTCTAGCCCGGGGACTATTACCCCGGAACAGATCCACGTACATTGTATCACCCTCTGGCCAGGCGTGGCCAGAGGGTATAAATAAACGGGCGGAGGTCGCTCGTGACTTCCTGCCCACACCTAGTCACTGAGTGTGTACGTGTGTCAGTTATTACTGCATGACGCCATTAGCTGGGCCTACTGCCGCCATACCAGCCAGCGCCACAGTTATAACATGCAAGTGCGCAGGGCGTATTACCCAGACTTCAGAACGCTGATCCTTGAATTGAATATTCTTCTCCTTTGTTTTGCAAGGATTACTGATTGCCGAGAAACAGGATTTCCAAGAAGCAGGAGCCACCGAGAATGGACCTGATGAGGCGAACCCAACGCAACTATACGGCAAGAGGATCCCATATGAGAGAGCTGCCGAGAACGCCGCAGAGACGAGGAGTTGACCAGGAAGCAGAGGTGAGTGAACCAACGGCAGGAAGCTGCCCTCATGTAACAACTAAAACGACAAGCAGCTTCCTGTCCGTCCTCGCCAGCTTTCTTCCCTGTGTGATCCGCTCCTGCTGCATCTGGCGTACGGATCGCAGCAGGCGTGACAGGTTCATACCTTAGAAATTATGGTGTCTTAGTCGCAGGTTAAGCTGTATGTACTCTATACCAAATTATCAAAAGCTGTTGATTGCCCAATGTGAACTCAGCTGAAGTCTCCGAACTAATTGCACTCACTTGGGCCTGTATTCTTTCAGAGAAAAAGAATGTAACCATGTACACGGAATCAAAGTATGCATTTGGAATGATGTATGTCTTTCGGTTCCTCTGGATGCAAAGTGGATTCCTACCATCTGCTGGAAATGCTATAAATAATGGTCCGTATGTGCACACACTGTTGAATGCCCTGATATTACCTCAACAAGTTGCTGAGGTAAAGTTCACTGCCCACCAATATCCTCATGAGGAAGTGCCCTTGCTGATTCGTCTGTCAGAAAAGCTGCCCTGCAGTGTACTGCTGATGCTGCTATGCATGGTGCACAGACAGTTGCTTCGCATACCTTCCCTGAAAGATCTGTCTCTGCTGCAGGGATGAGCCTCCGAGAGTGAGAAACAGTATTGGATTAAGCAGAAGTATGTGTTGTCGCACCAAACTTTCTGCTCCCCAACCTGGCACGGTTATATCATGGAGTGTGTCTTTGATCAGAGTAAATGAAACTTACCTTGATCTGTTCTATCTTGGGCACAGACTGTCTGAATGAGACGGCATCTCCCCCCAGTCATTCCAAGGCCTCGAAAAATAACTATCGCTTGGCCATTACTGACCTGGTATTTTGCATTCTGCCATGCCGGAATGGGAGTTGGTTTGTGAGCACCGCAAAGCAGGCGACCATAGTTTCTTTGTGGCCTGAAATGAGCGTGAAATTGCTGTGGAAACTATACTTCTTGAATCACGCCCTTATGAACGCTGTCTTTCCACTGGAATGGTGCTTCACATACATCAGCATCGAGAAGGATATGCTCATTTCATCTGCGAAACAAAAGCCTATCCCTGGCTGCCTCAAGATGGTGGGGTCTGCTACACTGGCCACGTTGGCCCTGTTATCAGACATTCTGCTGTTCACCCTCTCCAAAGATGGCCGGAGTCTCCTACACTGGCCACGTCGGCCCTGTTATCAGACATTCTGCTGTTCACCCTCTCCAAAGATGGCCGGGGTGTGCTACACTGGCCACGTCGGCCCTGTTATCAGACATTCTGCTGTTCACCCTCTCCAAAGATGGCGGGGTCTGCTACACTGGCCACGTCGGCCCTGTTATCAGACATTCTGCTGTTCACCCTCTCCAAAGATGGCCGGGGTGTTCTACACTGCCACGTCGGCCCTGTTATCAGACATTCTGCTGTTCACCCTCTCCAAAGATGGCCGGGGTGTGCTACACTGGCCACGTCGGCCCTGTTATCAGACATTCTGCTGTTCACCCTCTCCAAAGATGGCCGGAGTCTGCTACACTGGCCACGTCGGCCCTGTTATCAGACATTCTGCTGTTCACCCTCTCCAAAGATGGCCGGGGTGTGCTACACTGGCCACGTCGGGCCTGTTATCAGACATTCTGCTGTTCACCCTCTCCAAAGATGGCCGGGGTGTGCTACACTGGCCACGTCGGCCCTGTTATCAGACATTCTGCTGTTCACCCTCTCCAAAGATGGCCGGAGTCTGCTACACTGGCCACGACGGCCCTGTTATCAGACATTCTGCTGTTCACCCTCTCCAAAGATGGCCGGGGTGTGCTACACTGGCCACGTCGGCCCTGTTATCAGACATTCTGCTGTTCACCCTCTCCAAAGATGGTGGGGCGCTGCGAGATCTCAGGAACAAACACACTCTTCTCCTTTCTATTTCCCAACTTGATGCAG
This sequence comes from Calotriton arnoldi, assembly GCA_963921515.1. Taxonomy (NCBI): domain Eukaryota; kingdom Metazoa; phylum Chordata; class Amphibia; order Caudata; family Salamandridae; genus Calotriton; species Calotriton arnoldi. The sequence goes on from CAWUFW010000444.1 coordinate 2,665,103, forward strand.
AGCTGGCCATCATCCGAGAGACGAGATGTAATGCAGAGATACTGGAAAAAGTGGCCAATGCCACAGCCATCTCCTTAGATTGATTACAGATCGGGTAGATGCCCAGAAAACCATGCCCTTGATTGCAACTATGCTGATCATTATAGCTTTGAATGTGCCAATTACATCATGTGCTTGCAACAGTAAAGGTGTTGCCCCTGTTTGTCCGCTTAGTATATTCGAAGATTATGAATGATAATGAAGAAATCAAAACTGAGATAATTAACTTGCTTGCCACTGGATTGTTGAAGGGATTTCACCTCCATGTATTAAAGGGGGGCTGAGAAACTCAGTTTACCAGCATAAGTGTCTTAATGTTGCATGTTTATTATGAAAACGAAAATGGTCTTGTGTGCTTGAACTGTTACATTTTATTAATAAGTTGCAATGTATTTATTATACCTGCTCGAAGACCACCAAAGCCTTAGGGCCTCATTTAGAGTTTGCGACAAGGGTATTAGGTCCCAACTGCAACAGGGTACCCTCTCTGCCAACCCCTGAGGGACATATTTATCATGGCTTTGCGTCGCCCTTGCGCCACTCAATGGGGTACAAGGGCAATGTAAAACTTAGAATGACATTTACCAAGCTGCACAAGACCACATTGGATGGCCCTGCATAGCTTAGTAAATGTGGATGAATGCAACGCAGCGCAAGTCGCTGCTTTGCTTTACTCTGCCCAGGGACGTGTTACATGGGTGGAGCTTGGCTGTTCCCACGCATCTAAAAATTGATTCTGGCGCATTCCCAGTTTTACCATTAATGGTAGACCTGGGAATGCGTCAAAATACTACGCCTCCCCAGGGCGTTTTTCCCTCTTTCTATGTGTGCTGCATTCTGCATAGAGGATTGTTCTTGTGCAGGAAGGTGGCCTTCCTGCACAAAAACAATCCTGCTTACAATGCAGGTACCCTTGCACCATGGTGCAAGGGTGCCTGCGTTGATGCTAGGCACCAGTTTGTGCGGCAGCGCACGCAGAGAGCAGAAATGCGCTGTATAATGTTAAATACAGCACATTCCTGCCCGCTCCCTTTCATGCAGCGCAGTGCAGCAAAGTGGCATATTGCACTGCGTTGCATGAATATTTGATAAATATGCCCCTCAATCTGTCCGCTGAACCTTAAGTATGTCAGCAACAGAGCCTACTCCAGCTCCGTTGCTGAGATACTCTTCTGACAGCCCGACGGAGTACGGGCCATTGGAGTTTTGACCATTCGACTACCTGCCCAAATTGGAGTGGGCTGTCGAATGGCCAGTTTTCACTTTTGCTTATTGCTGTGACAAACCTGGTGGTAAGGGACAGTGAACACATTTAAGTGACTCCTACAACATGGGAGACAACTCCCATATTGTGGGGGTCATTAATTGTTCTCAAAAATAAAATCCCACTTAGGGATTTTGTTTTAAAAAAAATAAAAACAGGTTTCAAGGTTTGACAGGTGTCCATCATGTTGAAGGAGCCATCCATTAAACTTTTAACACACTTTTAACACATTGACAGGAACCACTATGACTGCAGTACCTCCCAATGTTAAGAGATGCCCGCAGGGTCGGCAGACATCACACAATTTGGAGAGCGGGCATAGCTCGTCCTCCGCATTCTAAATCAGGCCCTAAGCATTGTTGCACATGTACACACATTTTAAATGTAATTTCGTTTTTGTTATTCCATGTAGTACACTGCACAATTCTGCTGACCAATTGCAGCAAAGTGTAGCCTCGTGCTGAAGTTGGCACGAGGAAGCAAGGACTTTAGAGCATGGTAAAGTCAGCTCTTGTTGATGTTAGGTATATCAGTTTGCCAAGGCCTTCTCGCAGTCTTCCCATGAGAAGGTCCTGGCATCAGCTCTTTACTGCTGCTTACAAATTTCATAACTATTATGTGTTCCCGCCTCCAGCGGTGTAGCGTGGGTTGCCAGCGCCCGGGGCAAGGCAAGTATCCTTCCACTTTTCTTTTAAAATGTTGCGCCCCTAAGAATGCCTCAGCGCCCCTAAGAATGCCCCTAAGAATTATGCGCCCAGGGCAACAGCCTCTGTGGCCACACCCACGCTACGCCACTGCTCGCCTCCATTCACTTGCAGTGCGAAAAGTGCACAAATGAATCTGATGCAGCAAAATGTATAGATTTTAGCATTACCTGCTCCAACTGACAAAGGCAGAAGCTCTGGTACATTGAAACACCAATTGCCTTGCTAATTTTGACTGCTTTCTGGCTATTTTTGGCATTAAATGCATTGTTTACGCTCACCTGACTGTTGTGCTTTCTTTTTAGCAGGCTGCCCCATTTGTTAGCCTGTGGGGCAGAGGTAGCCCTCCCAGAAAACAATGGACCAGGAAAGGGCAGAGGGAAACTCCCTAGCTTTATAAGAGCACTTCTCTCATTTTCTTTACATTGCTTACTCTGACCCACTGCAAGGGATAACTCAGGGGAGGCCCTTCAATTCGTAACTACTGTCTGGCTCTACAACCAGCCCTCCATCTTAGATACCATGTGAATCCAGCAAACAGACAATGGAACCTCATGTGGCCACATGTGTCATACCTGTTCCACGCTATTCCTTTACATATACAAGTAAAGTACACAAAGCAGAGATGTTCCTGAGTCTGTGGAAAGACATGTCAAACCAGGACAGGATGCATTGCACTTACCTATGGTAAACGAAGCGCTCATATTCAAGAGACAGTGCTTAATGCATAATGCCTCCGGTGCAAATGCTCTTGGCATTTGCAAATTCTGGCCTTGGTTACACACTAGTGAGGTGGGCCGCCCTTTTTCTAACCTACCAACAAACATTCAGAGGAATGGTATGAGAAGTTTCAGCTCTCCACGCAAAATAGAAACCTGTCTGCTGAAGCACTTACCACACACTTAAAATACTGTTTTTCAGGTATTGTGCAATGATTTAGTGCCACCACTAGGTGGCGACCTAAATACTACCCTACCTCGCATTGTGGAATTGCCAGACCTGGACACTGAAGCACCAAAAACACGCCCAGAGCTAATTCTTGGGGCACCTTGCCAGAGTAGTTATCCTAAAAGGGCTTATTTTAGTCAATTTGTGAAATAAACAAAATTCTAGGAAAACAGACTTTTTTTTTTTAAAGCAAATACACACTTAAGAGTGGTGCTTGCAGTCATACGTTACACTTGTTTTGGAAGGGAAATTTAGTAAACACTCTTAACAGACATAACTTTGAGAACACACACAGGCAGAACCTATGAGAGTCAAATGATTTGCCATTTTAGTAGATTGGTCTCTCCTCTAGTTTGCAGAACTTCGACACCTCGTCAGGTTTATAAAACATGATATGAATGCAATTACAATGCATTCGAGCCCATATTCCGCCCCTTGTGCTTAAGGCGCCGCCTGTGCTCCTAGACAGGAAGCTGAGACATCGAAGCACAGCTCCGGAGATGATCTCACGGCGTCCTCAGGGTGTCCTTGCCAGCTGCTCCTCACATCTTTAAGAACTTGTTTAAAATCACCAGGCACATCGAGGACCCATTGCTACGTTTCAATTGTAAAGTCTGCCGCAGATTTGCTCGCTTAAAGAAAAGTGAATTGTCGCTGCAACGACTATTTGATGCCATAGTTCTATTTTTCATATCCCTGGGTGTAATAATGAACGATGGCGCGTCACAAGCCGTAGCCGGTTATGGTCTCATCCCTCTTTGCCACCACAATTATTTTCATACTGCTCCATTTTATCAGTGCATTTAATCTCTGTCCTCATGCTGAGTGTGCTCCAGGAAAGCTCTGCTAAGGCACTCTATGCCCTGCTGAGGCAGTCTATGCCCTGCTAAGGCACTCTATGCCCTGCTAAAGCACGCACTCTATGCCCTGCTGAGACACTCTATGCCCTGCTAAGGCACTCTATGCCCTGCTAAAGCACTCTATGCCCTGCTAAAGCAAGCACTCTATGCCCTGCTAAAGCACGCACTCTGTGCCTTGCTGAGGCACTCTGTGCCCTGCTGAGGGAACTTATGCCCTGCTAAGGCACGCACTCTCTGCCTTGCTGAGGAACTCTATGGCCTGATGAGGCACTCTATGCCCTGCTAAAACACGCACTCTATGCCTTGCTGAGGCACTCTGTGCCCTGCTGAGGCACTTATGCCCTGCTAAGGCACGCACTCTCTGCCTTGCTGAGGAACTCTATGCCCTGCCGAGGCACTCTATGCCCTGCTAAGGCACTCTATGCCCTGCTGAGGCACTCTATGCCCTGCTAAGGCACTCTATGCCCTGCTGAGGCTATCTATGCCCTGCTGAGACGCTTCTATGTCCTGCTAAGGCACGCACTCTATGCCCTGCTGAGGCACTCTATGCCCTCCTAAGGCACTCTATGCCCAGCTAAGGCTCTGTTTTGACCTGCCAAGGCACTCTATGCCCTGCTGAGGCACTCTATGCCCTGCTGAGGCACTCTATGCCCTGCTAAGGCACTCTATGCCCTGCTAAGGCTCTCTTTGACCTGCCGAGGCACTTTATGCCCTGCTGAGGCACACACTCTATGCCCTGCTGAGGCACTCTATGCTCTGCTAAGGCACTCCATGTCTGACATGCAGCTCCCCTAGGGTTGCCACGTGGCCTGTATATTACCAACATGGCTGCCATTTGCATGTCTAGGTTGATAAAATTGGAGCAAAAGCCAGTATTTTCTTCACTGCAAAAGTATTTAAGAGTTCTCTAATTCCTCGATAAATTCTGAAGCAACCAGAGACAGAACTGATATTAAAAAAGAATAAGGAGGATTTTACGTAATTCTTTTTCGAGTAACAGCTCCTGGACTGTCCAGAATCACAAAACACGACCAAGAGAGTGGTATTTTCTTTGGTGGAAGGTGGAAACCCTATGCATCCCGTGCTACTCCCGCCAGCACAAATCTCTGCATATGAATCACCATCCAGGACTTAAGCTGTGCCTACCTTCTTGTTCCAGGTGTAAACCAAGACTGGACTGGACTGGGAAGCCAAAGCAGCCCTGGCAATTTTGTCGGACGGGCCCCCAGCAAGGGGGAGGAAGGCGGTGCAAGTGTGAAGCACTGCTGCTTTTTTTATTGGGGCCGATATTGCAAAACCGCTGCAAAATCAGCCCCCAGTAACAAAACTGCCCCCCACCACTGCAAAACTGGCCCCCACCCTTCCAGCCTCCCGGGGAAACACCCAATGCCTGCTATGGCCAGTCCGGCCCTGGTGTAAATCATTCACCGTCAAGGCTTCTCCTCATGAGCTGTCCCTCCACGTTACAACAAAGATTGAATTTTATAGCTTTTTTGTGCAGAATCAAATGAATCGTGGCTATGTGCTGCAACCTCACGCAACAAAGTAAGATGAGGGATGTAAATCATGGACTTTTTGTGCTCAGGAGCAGACTGGTTTAAGGTTTGTGCTAGTCTAAGGGTCTGATTTTGACTTTGGCAGATGGGTTTAACTCCGTCAAAGCAACAGAGCAAAGTATTCAGTCGCCCTGACAAAGTCCACACCTGCCAGATTTTTAGATGTCCGCAAGCCCAGAGCCCAATGCTAGCTTTGGCAGGAGCCGCCGTTGATGCATTGTAAGTTTGAAGGACTGCTCTGTCAACATGACGGTCCTGCAAGGCAAACTTACAATGTTTTTTTTTATTTTCTAAAACAAAAACCCGAAGTGGGATTTTGTTTTGGAAAATAAAAAAAGCAATGCCTCCTTGCCATGGGAATTTTCTCCCATAGCGAGGGGGATTTTTGCAAATTTTACTGCCCCTTACTGCCAGATTGTACCTGGCGGTGATGGACAGTCAAAAGTGGGCATATGTTGGCCCACTCTTAATCAGGTGGGCAGACACATGGCCATGCCACCGATGGCCTTTGCTTTGCCAGGCGGGCCGTCAGATGCTTATGTCGGCAGTGGAGACAGAGTAATCTTTGCCGTTGACATAAAGAACGCTTGCCGGACTCTAAAAGAGGCGAGCGGACATTCCGTTTGGTGCAGAGGGTAGTCCGTCGCAATTGGGATAGAGTACTCTCTCCCCCAAACTCTAAATCGGGCCCTAAGTTAGTTGTTGATAGTCCTATGAAGAAGGAAGAAAGAATTTGGCAATGGGTGAACTGCGAGGAGAGTAGCTAGCCTTTCCCTATGGACAGTAAGACACTGAGTGGCGGGAGAAGAGGAGGGAAAAATCCATTGAGTACCGAAGACAAGGCAGTGATGCACTAAGCTACAATAAATGCTAATGCTGGAGAACACTTGCTGTGTCTCGCCACCATTCTCTTCCAAAGCAATGGGTCTTCCATAAACCCACAAATATTCCTCACTCCTTTAAAGGACAGTGAGAATCTAGATGGATTGTGGTAGCCAGGCGTTGTAATGTATCCAAGAGCCTCACAACTCTCTTGAGAATCATTGCTGAAATCAGTGTCAATGGCCAGAGATGCGTATAAACATGCAATTAGGGATAGGAAAGCTACCATAAAGAAGGAGGTGTGGGAAGCATTACATTCAGCTTCAGTACTCAATGATAGTGTGGCCTTTTGGAAAGTTATTAGGGCCCCCTTCCTGCCTAGAGAGGATGGACCATCATTTGAAATAGCAATAACTGAGGAACAGTGGAGTAAGCATTTTTCCAAAGTATATCATGGTAAGGAAAATCCAGCCATGAGGGAAAGTCCGGTCCAAGACGCCTGGAATTTGAATCTGTTCCCCGAAGCTAGTGCACTATCGTTTTCCCTGGATGAGGTCGAGCGGGCCTTGTCTGTCAGCAAGGGTGGTAAGGCTCCCGGACCAGATGGGGTACCAGTAGATTTGTTTAAAGCAAATACCACATTGTGGGCACCCCTTTTGACACAGGTCCTAAACGCGAGTTGTAGTGCAGTTTTTCCACCCATTCCAACCATTGTCCCTAATTTTAAAAAGGGGGACAGGCAAGATCCGGCATGCTATAGGCCCATTTCCTTACTTGATGCCATAACTAAAGTAGTGGGCAGAATAATATTGGACCGCCTCCAGGATTGGGCGGAGGAGAGCTCTGTCCTGTCGGACCTGCAATATGGCTTTCGAGCCGGAGTGGGGACCGTAGAGCAGGGTTTGAACCTGTCTCTCCTAGTAGGCAAATATACTAGGGCTAAGGCGGGGAATCTATATTTAGCTTTGTTGACCTCACAGCCGCATTTGATTGCGTGATCCATAATAAACTTTGGTCAATTTTAGAAGTGATGGGGGTTGATTTACAGATTATTTATTTTATTAGACGTTTTTATAGTGATACCAACGCACGTGTGCTCTGTGGTTTGCAGGGCGAATGCTCCGCTCCTTTTCCGATCAGAAGTGGAGTTAGGCAAGGTTGCGTCCTGGCACCGTTTCTTTTTAATTTGTATATAAACAGTCTGGGGGAGGCCCTTTTAAAAGACAATCACGACTTCCCCCATGTGGCGGGACATCCTATTCCAGCCCTCATGTATGCAGATGATGCGGTGCTGATGTCCCGCACTCAAGTAGGACTCCAGAGGGTCCTGGATAGTTTTACTAATTTTATGAACGAGTTAGGCCTAAGAGTTAATTCCTCTAAGACCTTTATCATGCGTTGCGGTATTGGCATCAAAAAAACCATAGCTATGTTTGTGGCAGGACAGAAGATTGGGGTCACTAAGAAATTTTCATATCTAGGAATTCTTTTTGCCCATAATGATTCTTGGTCTCAGGCAGTGTCCGCGAAAAAACTGGCATTAATGTGTACTACTTCCGCCCTTAGTGCTTTTGCTAAAAAACTAGGAAAAAGACCACCTGATGAGCTTATCAAGATATATAAAGCAAAGTGTGTGTCTGCGGCAGTCTATGGGACTGGGGTTTGGGGACCAGTCGATTTGTCTCCCATTCAAAGAGTAGAAAACTCCTTTTTGAAATATATTCTAGCTGAACCGAACGGCACTTCTGCATGTATATGTCACGCGGAGTTGGGCCTCTCCTTTATCTCAGATCTAATAAAGCTTGAGCCTGTGCTGCTATGGCACAGACTCTGGTTAAAAGAAGAGACAAAATTAAACAGAGACATCATCACAGATGTTTTGAAATTGGAGGGGGCCCTGAAGATTCCATGGATAAGCTATGTTTGTAAATTCTTACAAGACCTTGATCATCCTGAGTTTTTTACCAACCCCAGTAGTATCCGGGAAATAACCAGGAAGGAATTAAAAGCGAAGGGCTTGTCATTATTAGACACCGCCAGTCTATCATCTGAAATTGCAAAACCTTCTGTCCTACACAACCAGTTGATTTTAATTACTTTTAACATTCAACCCTATCTCACTTCCGTACTGAGAGAATATGATAGATTCCTACTAGTCCGATTTCGATTGGGGGTCTTTTATAGATTAGTCACTTTTTCTAAAGTGAATGACTGGTCTCAAGACCTCCAATTGTGCCCTTGTGATAACATCTCTAAACAAACTATGATCCATGTTATTCTCTTTTGCAAATTCTATTCTGAGGCCAGGAGAATGTGTATAGTCCCTGTATTGAAATGGTTTGGGCTTCGTCAATGTCATCCTGCCCTTTTGGCACTACAACAACTAGATAATGTGCATAGTGTTTTTAGGACGGCAATCTTCTTGAAAAAAGTTTTATCCCAAAGAAAATGTATGCTTCCTTCTTAACTGTATTTTAAATTAATTTGTATAAATGTATTTTTTATGAATTTTTATATACAAATTTTGGTTTTACGCTTTTATGATTGTTTGTTCTCAATCGAATAAAGCTTCCTTGACTTGACTTGACAGTGTCAATTCACAATTTTTTAAGGGACATTGTAAACTGATTTTGCACTGGTACCGTAAAAATAGGATGTGCTAATGCTGAAGGATTCGACCAAAACTGGGAGGAAGAAACGGATTAAGCAAAAGGCAACGAAAAGAGACTCATTCAGCATTTAAAAAAAAATCTGATGGTTTTGCTCTGAGTGAAGAATCAATGCTAACTATTCCAGCCGGCAAGCAGGGAAAGGAAGGGTCTCTGATGCATGCATTCACAGAAGATAAGCTGTTTGTATGTACATATGTATGTTGTATTTGAATAGCACAAACCTAGCCAAAAGACAGTGGAGCATTGTACCTGTTCAAAGACGATACATCAAATGAGTCATTACTCTGTAGTGAAAGAGGTGCACCCTCAACTCTTTCCTAAATTGGATCAATGTCGGGAGGGCCTGAAGGATATGTGGATGGTGTTCCAGATCCTGCATGAATTTATTAGAAAAGGCCAGTTGCTTTTTATTCTTGCAGGCACTTCCTCATTTCCAGTCTGATGGTATAATGGCTGTGGGTGGACCGAATGCCACTGCAGGTGGTGAGCTTGCCCGGGTTACTGGGCTATGGATGACCAAAGGATCGTGGGAGGGCTTGTAACAAACAAGTTTCTGCTGAACAAAGACAGGAGGTTTCTTACGAAGGGCACCTATACATTTCTCATGTCTTCTGACTCTGTCGCCTTCCCTCTTGTAGAACATTCTAGTGTGAGAAAGAAGTGCTTATAAATCAGAACATAGGCTATTGCAGATCTTGCTCAACTTCCTCAAAGACACTTCTTATGAATGTGACGTAGTATCCTTGTCCTCCATCAAAGCCTCAAAGCTCTCTCTGGAGATGCACTCTCACCTCTACTCACCATTTCCAATGTCTCCTTCACTCAAGGAATCTCCCAGAAGCTCTCAAGACAGGCCAGATCCTCTCACTCCTAAAGAAATCTACACTAGACCCTGATGATCTAGCCAACTACCGGCCCATCACTCACCAACCATTCATTGGTAAGATCATTGACAAGGCAGTGTTTATTCAACTCCAGGACCACATTAATGCTAACCTTCTGCACAACTACCAGTCGGGCTTCAGATCACACTGTAGCACAGAGGACCGGTACCTTACACAATAGCCTCCTGGCCACAGATGAAGATGAACCCTCCCTTCTGATATTACTAGACCTCTTAGCTTCCTTCGACACAGTCGACCATCCCACTCTCTTACGCACCCTGGAGTCCAGAATGAGATTCACCAGCAATGTCCTTCACTGGTTCTCCTCCTACCTTTCCAACTTACACTAGTTTGTTCACATTCGTACCTCCAGGTCCCAAAAGATCTCTATTGCCCAAAGAGTCCCTCAGGGTTAAATACTGTCTTTTGACATCTTCAACTGCTAAATGGAACCTCTGGGTTCTCAACTCACAGATAAGAGCATTGAAATGTACCAATATGCTGATGATACGCAGCTCTACTTGAAAGCCTCCTCTGCTTCAGACATCCAATGCCTCAAACACTGCTTGCACTTCATCCAGTCCTGGATGTCTAGGCCCACCTGAAGGCCAGCCCAACCAAGACAGAAGTCCTGTTATTTGTCAGGATCAACAAACAAGAAAGAGTAGAAACCTGGCTCAGTGACATTAAGCTTCACCTCTTCGAACTGCAACTTTCACTGAATACCAAGTCAATTGGACTCGCCTTGAACACAAACTTGGCCCTCACAAAACACACTGCCCAAAAAATAAAGATGGCCTGGTAACAGCACTCTCTTCTATAGAAAGTGAAACTGTTTCTTCCAGAAAGCAACTTCAGAACTTCTATTCAAGCCCTCGTATTCTCACATCTGAATGGTGGCAACGCCCTGCTCCATAACCTTCCACACTCCATAGTGGCACCTTTTAAGGACAACCCTACATGCCGCAGTACTTCTCATCCAGGTTGTATAAGAACATAATTGCCTCGTCCCCATCCGAATGTAATTCTGTTGGCTCCCCTTGCCGTCCCATCTTTAAAATCATCTGCATCACTTGCAAAGCCATTAAAGCCAGCACGCCCCCAACCCCTTTACCTTGCACACAAAAGTCCACCATCTCTGATGGTTCTCTGCACACCTGCAGCCAGAACACCATCAGACTGCAGACGAAGAAATGTAAAAAAAAAAAAAAGCAGCAGGTTTTTCCCATCTATGCATTTGTAATCTGAAACAACATCCCTGTATCCATCAGGACCACCTGAATGCTGGTCCAGTTTAGAAAAGAGTAGAAGACTCACCTTTTAACCCCTTTACCGCGGCGAACATTCCACGCCGGTGCGGCACTTCAAAGGAGTGGGCGGGACCGCGTCGGCCAACGGACGTGCGCAGCACTACCGAGGTAGTGCTCGCGACGGCCGTTGGCCGACGAACGCAGCGAAGGGGTTAAAGAACACTTCATCACAATGCATTAATAGTTCACAAACCAGTCACCTCTCATATCACTCGTTGACTTTATGCTTGCCCTTGACCTGTACAGCACTCGGTTCTTTTTTGGCTAGGTTTGCGCTATCGAAATACCACATGCATACACACAATATATCCCATGAGTGTCAGCTCAAAATGTTAGAAGATCTGGGCCCAGTGCTTAATTTATGCAGTTGGTTTCCGGTGCTCGGCACCGGCACTTAATTGTCAACATCGGCCCTTATGTCATATGGTGGCGCTGTCTGTCTAATTTAGAAATGAGCAGCACAACAGTTTATTAATACAATATACTTTAAAAAGGACTAATACCTGTCACCCAAGCCATCCTTGTAGTGTTGGGCGCCTGGAAAAGCCTGAATTGTCACACTTGTGGGAGTGTGATGTTTAGTAGTTATGAAGGAACTGTCACTGGCAGTGCTAGTAGGGGCAATGGGTGATGGAAGCTGCAGGGGCCTCCTGTCGAGGGCCCTGGCACCTATTATTTTACAATTTAAGCACTGCTGTGCCCTGATGTTCAATAAATCGGGCCCTGTCCCTTTGCGTAATTTGTGTGTTGTACAAGGGATCAGGGGCGGCTCTAGGGTGGTGCGGTCGGTGCCATTGCACCGGGCGCTGACTTAGGGTAGGGGTGCCATGTTAATTGTTTTAAAAGCACCTGATGCCGCGTTCCTAGTTCCAGCAATAAAAATGTCAAGATAACTCATTTGATTAACGTTCTTCCTGGAGAGGGACCGGAGCTTTGTCTCAGAAATTTTGGGCCAGATGTACGACCTGCAAAATAGCGCCTCGCAAATTGCGACTCATTTGCGACTCGCAATTTGCGAGGCGCTATTTGGTATGTACAACAGTGTGTTTAACACTGTTTGCGATTCCCAATGGGGTCGCAAATTGCGAGGCTCATGAATATTAATGAGCCTCTCGCAATTTGCGAGCCCGTTGTGAATGGCAGGCCGTCCCAGGGAAGGTGGCCTGCTGGGCTCAGCAGACCACCATGTCTGGGACTGCTTTTAAATAAAGCAGTTTTAAAAAAAAAATGCAGCCCGTTTTCCTGAAAGCAAAATGGGATGCATTTAAAAAAAAACAAAAAAACGTTTTTGTTTAATTTTTTAATGGCAGGTAGTGGTCCCCGGGACCACTGCCTGCCCTTAAAAAATATTTTTAGAGACAGTCACAAAGTGGAAGGGGTCCCCTTCCAAATTGCGACTGCATTACTGAAGCTGAACTCGGACAAGATGGAGGTCCTCATCCTTGGCTCCAACCCTTCAGCCTGGGACGACTCCTGGTGGCCGACATCACTGGGAACAGCCCCGACAACCACCGACCACGCACGCAACCTAGGGGTCATCCTCGACCCCACCCTCTCCATGACTAAGCAGGTCAACGCCGTTTCCTCATCCTGCTTCAACACCCTCCGAATGCTCCGCAGGATCTTCAAGTGGATGCCCACCGAAACAAGAAAAACAGTCACCCATGCCCTTGTCACCAGCAGGCTGGACTACGGAAACGCCCTCTACGCAGGAACGACGGCTAAGCTCCTGAGACGGCTGCAACGCATCCAGAACGCCTCTGCACGTCTTATCCTCGACATCCCCCGCCGCAGCCACATCACACCCCACCTGAGAGACCTGCACTGGCTCCCTGTCAACAAGAGGATAACCTTCAAGCTCCTCACCCACGCACACAAAGCACTCCACAACTCTGGACCAGCCTACCTCAACAGACGACTCAGCTTCTACACCCCCACCCGCCAGCTCCGCTCCACCAGCCTCGCCCTCGCCACAGTCCCCCGCATCCGGAAAACGACCGGCGGCGGCAGATCCTTCTCCCACCTCGCCGCCAAGACCTGGAACACCCTCCCCACCAACCTTCGGCAGACCCACGACCTACTGGCCTTCAGAAGACTCCTCAAGACCTGGCTCTTCGATCAGTAGCAGCACCCCCCCCCCCCTCTTCCCCCAGCGCCTTGAGACCCTCGCGGGTATGTAGTGCTCTTTATAAGTGACCTGATTGATTGATTGATTGATTACCACCCTGTTGAAGAGGGTGGTAATTTGCGAGTGTTTTGCAACCGCAGTTGCGGTCACAAAACATTCATACATTGCTTTGCGGACGCTATTTGGGAGGGAACGCCCCTTCCTAATAGCAAGTCGCAATTCTTAAATAGCAAGTCGCAAATTAATTGCGACTCGCCATTTAGGAATTGTACATGGCCCTGGGCCATTTTGCATGCGCAAACGGGAATTTAGGGTCGTACATCTGGCCCTTTGACTCATAGTGCAGAGGGTTAATATGCCTGCTGCAAAGAACATGCCCCATTCAGATCACAAAGTGCACATAATATAAATTGGTCAATGGGTTACCGCTTTTGCCAGAGAGATACTTTTGTTACTTGCAGTTTATAAGTTAAAATCCTAATATATTAACTGTCATCAAAGGGTTGCATGTAAACTGCAAGGAATGTATTCGAGCTTCGTGTTTTTTCACCCAGTCTTTTGTTATCCTAATATTGCAAAAAGGGTTCATTTAGGTAAAAATCAATTCTTATTATTAAAGACAACCCCTAACAATGCTGTTACATTTTAAATTCTGAATTTGCGTTTTTCCAGACCAGGGACTCTTAAAGTATACTGCCTACCAGAATGGATGACTTGTGACTCCTCCTACACCTTGTAGGCCTCGGTCTTATGTAACATTTCCTATACACTCATTTAAACATATATGATTGTCTCTGTGCAATGTGTGTGTGGTGTAAAGTGCTCTGACACCTAAAACTGGTATGAGTGGCGCTATAAAACGAAATGAATCTAAGAGACAGTGGTTATGGAGACTTGAGGGGCACTGAAAAATGGTGGTAGTGAGGGAATCTGTGGCGGAGGTAATCATTGGGGGGGGGGCGCCAAAAAACATTGTCGCACAGGGCGCCACCAGTGCTAAAGCCGGCCCTGCAAGGGGTCCTGAGAGATATACCCGTCCCTCTGATCAACTACTGATCCTAAACATTGCCCGCAGTCCCATAGGCCCCTGGCAACCCTCTGTTTTATTTGTACCCACCCCTAAAGGGGGTCAGGAAGTGAATCGCTCTCACCCCACCCCCCTCCCCCTCCCCGCCTACGAGGACCCCCCGTTGGAACGGCCGTCCTCACATCAGCCAGAGCGCCCATTAATCTTCGGATACAGACAAGAGGAGAGATCCTCTCAGTGGGTTTGGAGTACAGAAGCCTTATCTATATTTAATGCCGGGCTGTGAAATAAAAGTAATTTCAAACTACTGAGCTAGATCGTCCCCACTGTAGGTTTCATTTTTAATATATCCTATTTCATTTTACGGGGCCATCCTTCTCTTTTGTTCTCGCCTTATTACCAAAAAGAGATGTTCCACAATCTGTTATCTCCCGTGCCTGTCAACTCCCCTTCTGACAGCATGAGAGGGCGGCGGATGAGCACTGCACTGGAGGAGGGCAGGAGGGGGAGATGTGGGGGGGGGGGGGTAAAAATAAAACAGGCGTTGTGCTGTCAGAAGTAGACTTTGCACTTCAGCACCAAGTCGAACGTTACCCCAAGTGGTTTAGGGTTCTGGCCTGTTGTCAGCGACGTGCTAGAAGCAGGCCGTTAATACCGCGGAAAATACCGCCACGGTAATTCCATGGGCGGTTTTGCACCCAGTTCCGAGTTTTACCTGTGGAAATTGAAAATATCACACAGTAGCAGTCTTTGCGACTGGTAACTGACACAATATTCCACCTGCCACATGTTTAAACTGTATGCATCCCTCCGGGTTGTACCTGAACCAGTTTGCCTGGAAGGCCCTGCAACGTGCAGAGAATGAGAAACTTTGAGCCTCATTTACAAGAAACGGACGCATTGCTGCGTTAAAGCAGCGATGCACCAGTGTACCTGCGCCTACAGCAGAAACTCTTGCGCCACCATAGATGCACCGGGCCTCATTTATGAAAAGTGACGCAACGCTGCGTGAAAACAGCGATGCGTCACTTTTCATTGCGCCCTCCTTGTGACATGCTGGATGCGTCATATTTGCAGTATGACGCATCATGTCGCAAGGAGTTACAGATAGGTCAGTATTTCTGACGTATCTGTAGGCGCAAAAATGACGCATTGCTGGAGTGTGTCACAAAAGTGACGCAACTTCAGCAATGGGTCATTTCACATGGGCAAGTCCCATTTCAAATGTGCCTGCGTCAGTCTTACGCCTGCTGTGAGGCAGGCGTACGACATTGACGCATTTGCGTCCTAGAAGTGGCGCAGTGAAATCTCATAGATTTCACTGCGTCTCTTCTACGAGGCTTACTTGCGTCGGAACGCCCACCCTGCATACATTATACCTGGCGCAAGGGTTTACAAAGTGACGCATCTACCTAGATACGTCACTTTGTAAATGTGACGCAACCTGGTGCATTTTTTACGCCGCTGGTGTGTCACAAAAAGTAACGCACCGGCGGCGCAAAAGTGACGCATGGGCTCATAAATAAGCCCCACCGTGTTTACACAACGGAGCGACGTGGTGCAAGGTTTCTTGGCACATTGCTTGAGTTGGTGGGAAAACCAACGGAACTCCAGCAATGCGTCACAATACAGAGGCGATGCGTGAGTTTACACTCACGCATCACCTATTGAATGGGGACCAATGTGTTAGAGCGTGAAAAGGTGACAAAATCACCTTGCGCTCAACATGTTGGTCCTGGATGTGACGCATGCAAGTGGGCATAGTGCCCACTTGTATGTGTAACATCAGCACGTAATAACACAAATTGTGACATTACGTGCACATGCCTACCTTCTGTGGCCCACTTACCTCGTGACTTGATTGCATATTGCAGTAAAGTCACTGCAGTTGGTGTGGTCCCTTGGCCACAACCAATGCGTCACCCCTAAGCCTGGGTTTAGCAGGTGTAGGGATTGTGACGCATTGTAGCGCAGCGGCCCGTAACAGAAAAAAAAGAGATAAATACCACTGCGTCACTTTTATGGTAGGCGTTTCCGACGGAACGCCTACCATGCGAAAATGAAAGGCCTCATTTGCGAGGCCCCTAGTGGCACTTTTGCACAACCGGAGCGTCACATTTTTGATGCTCTGGCAGCACAATGTGCCGCAGCATATTTACAAGGCCACGCAAAGCCACTTTGCGTGGCTTTTCATGGCCTTGTAAATATGTGCCCCTTTTACGCAGAACACTGCGTGAAAGGGCATTCCATGAGTGTTGCTGTGGGTGTTCCTACACAACACCCATGGAATCTGAAGCATTCCCAGATTTACGAGGAATCGTAAACCTGAGAATGCATCAGATTCGTGGCGTTAGGGAGGTGCAACGAGGTGAAATATCCTTATTTCTCCTTGTTTTTAACTCTTTCTATGTGTGCTGCATTCTGCAGCACACATAGCGTTCTGCAGCACACATAGAAAGAGGAAAAAACCTCTCTTGATTGTTTTTGTGCAGGAAGGTGCCTCTTCCTGCCCAAAAACAATCACCCCTACGACGCAGACACCCTTACACCATGACGCAAGGGTGCCTGCGTTAGCGCATGGCAGCCCATTGTGCCCCAGCGCAGGGGAAAAGGACAGGAATGCGCTGTATCTCAGAGATACGGCACATTTCTGCCCTTTTCTTGTGAGGCAGGGCAGTGCAGCAAAATTCCTTGCGGTGCTGCCCTGCGCCAAAACCTTGCAAATGAGGCCCTAAATCCTAACCTGGCACAGCCGATTCCAATGCAGGTTGACACTGTCAGAACCTTCAAAAAAGTGACGCACTTGCATCCATGTAAATATGGAGCAAATGAAGCGCTGCCGCTGCGTCGTATTATTAAGGCACTCAGAATAAGTCTCCTATTGGTTTAGAGCCTGACTTGGCAGGTGCTAGCCTATCACGTTCCCTAGTAAAACACACGCTGGCCAGACATTGGTTAGAGACCTATTGCCTCAGTGGCTTGTGTGAGGCCTTTCCTCTTGGCACTAGGGCCATGATTGGTTGGGGCGCAGTGTCTGTTTGGGGCTGGAGGGCCTTGGGGGGGGGCAGCAAGGGGGGAGTTGGGGATTACGGGGGGATGGGGGATCCTTACCACTCTCATCTGAGGGCATGAGGGTCATACTTCACTTTCAACGCATAACTAAGAAACGCCCTTTCTGCGCGTCACCCTCTAAGGTTAGGACCAGTGATGCGCTGAGGGGACAGGAGTAGGATTTCGGTTCTAAAGGGCTGAGATTCAGAAGATGGAGGGACATTCAAGACTCAATACTTCTGATGGTAAGGAGTTGATATTTTGA
This sequence comes from Calotriton arnoldi, assembly GCA_963921515.1. Taxonomy (NCBI): domain Eukaryota; kingdom Metazoa; phylum Chordata; class Amphibia; order Caudata; family Salamandridae; genus Calotriton; species Calotriton arnoldi. The sequence continues at coordinate 2,682,633 of CAWUFW010000444.1, forward strand.
GAAGGGAGGCGGTAATAGGATAGAATGGGAGAGGGTGTGAGCTTAGCGATGGTGTTCGACTTTTCAACACGAGTAACATCCCTGAATGGGACCAGATCTATGTTTTCTGTACATTAGTGAAACAAATCTGTTTGTCTATTCAAGGAGTGAGGAAGAGTTTTATGTTTTTACAATGCCTTCGAAGAATTAAAAAAAAGTCTGCACTTATCAGCAGAGTTAATAGTGCTTAGCCTGGGTGCAAATTGTGTAGTCTATTTTATTGTTTTTTTAGAAGTGTTTTTTTGTTCAATGTCTCTCTGATCTTATCAGCTTAAAATGTTTCAATTTTTTATGTTCTGTACCGAGATCTAAAAGATTGTCTGCTTATAGATTTAGCCTTTGTTTTATTTGTTAGAACATTCTGCCGTCTAGTGGCAGAATGTTCTAATAGCCTTATAGCCCTCCGTAGCTGGGCTATACCGGCCATTAAAGTCCCGCTAAAGAGCCTTCGGCTCGGGCCTTTAACGCTGGAGCGGGCCTTTAATGGCCGGTATAGCCCCCTACGGCGGGCTATAAGGCTATATTAGAACATTGGAATGTGGAGCACTCCATGGAATACAATGGAGTGCTTCGAGCTTCTACCGGCCGGTAAAAGCCCGCAGAGCAACATTCGAATGTTGTTTTACAAAGGCCTTCCGGAGCCTGAGGGGATTTAAACCCCCTCGGGCTCCGAGAGGCCTTTGTTTTATTTGTTAGAACATTCTGCCCTCTAGTGGCAGAATGTTCTAATAGCCTTATAGCCCTCCATAGCTGGGCTATACCGGCCATTAAGGTCCCGCTAAAGAGCCTTCGGCTGGGGCCTTTAACGCTGGAGCGGGCCTTTATTGGCCGGTATAGCTCCCTACGGCGGGCTATAAGGCTATATTAGAACATTGGAATGTGGAGCACTCCATTGAATACAATGGAGTGCTCCGTGCTTCCGGTAAAAGCCCGCAGAGCAACATTCCAATGTTGCTTTTGTTCACAGCTGTTGCTGTGAACAAAGGCCTCTCGGAGCCCGAGGGGATTTAAACCCCCTCGGGCTCTGGGAGGCCTTTGTTTTATTTGTTAGAACATTCTGCCCTCTAGTGGCAGAATGTTCTAATAGCCTTATAGCCCTTCGTAGCTGGGCTATACCGGCCATTAAAGTCCCGCTCCCTTGTTAAAGGCGCTCGGGCCTTTAACGCTGGAGCGGGCCTTTAATGGCCGGTATGGCCCGCTTCGACGGGCTATAAGGCTATAATCACGCAGCGCAATGCAGCAAGCAACTCACCTTGCTGCGCTGCATGATAGGGAAAGGGCAGGAATGCACCGTACTTAACAATATATGGCGCATTCCTGTCATTTACCAGTGCTGGCGCACAATGTGCTGCCTAGCACCAACGCAGGCCCCCTTGCACCACGGTGCAAGGGTGCCTGTGTTGTAGGCAGGATTGTTTTTGTGCAGGAAGGGACACCTTCCTGCACAAAAACAATCCCCTGAGGCATTTTCCTCTTTCTATGTGTGCTGCAGAATGCAGAAAACATAGAAAGAGGAAGTAACGAGGAGAAATAAAGATATTTCTCCTCTTTACGCCTCACCTGGGGAGGCGTAGCATTTCGACGCCTTCCCAGATCTACCAGTAATGGTAATCATGGACATGCGGCAAAATCCATGGGTGGATGCGTGGGAACACCCATGCTCCACCCATGGAACGCCTCCCTGGGGCAGAGTAACGCAACGCAATGATTTGCGCTGCTTTGCGTTACTCTGGATTTTTCAAGCGATGCAAGGTGGCCTTGTGTGGCTTGATAAATCAAACTTAAGAGTTGCGTCACTCTTGCACCCGCTGCATGGCGCAAGGGCGACACAACTCTTTGATAAATATGCCCCGAAGTTGCCAGAGGTGTTCTATGAGTCTGAACGATTTCTTTGCTACATCATGATGTTTTGAGAACCACTGTGTAGAGTTGTTTGTTTGCCTTCTTTTCAGGTTGAAGGGTGTCAGCTTATTCTTGATCTCATTATAGCCTTAATAATGTGATTTGAGAGGGATGTCGCTTCAATTTCACCATCGATGGACTGTGGGAGGGTTTATACTCAGCGGTGGTTAGGTTGATGTTCATCTAATCTACTGCCCATTTCTTAGGCCTTCTTGGGGGCATATTAACAAGGGCTGGCGATAACATTCTCGCCGCTTTAGCGTCCGTTTTCGGGCGAAAGCGGCGATAATTTTATCGCAATATCATCAGGACACGCTAGCGCGTGTTTCCTTGACTTAGCGCCCGTTTCCAGCACGCCTAACTTCGCATCTCTAATGAGATGCAAAGTGGGCGTCACTGGGCGTACCCCTGACGGACTACCTTGTTAAATATCGCGAAATGTACATTGCGATATTTACAAGGAGGCCCACGCATTTTTGCAGACGTTAGTTTTCGCCAAAAACTAACGTATGCAAAAATGCAGACTTACCTATACCTAACAATGGGGGTGGATTATGCTGATACGACCACAGGGTTGTAGCAGCAAGGTTATCGCCGTTTTCCATGGAACATCGATGAAAAACCAGCGATGTTCCATGGAAAACACCGCTATCGCTGGGAAATTATCGCCATTGCGCTATGCGTTGTTGATACAGCGATAGCATGGCAATAATTGCCAGCGATAGCCGGCGATAAATAATTTGCGCTAAGAGCGGCCAGCGATAATTATCGCTGCCGCTTGATAATATGCCCCTTGATTCTTCTTTGAAAGAGATTTTTGAGGACAACAGCGACATTACAATCAACAGGTCATCCAACTAGACTTTTGGGATAGCACATTCTGTTTGTAATTGTAGGTTACAAAATGGAGCCTTTCTGATGGGTGAAATTTAAGTGTATTTGAATGAGGTCATTGTCTGAGAGTAGAGATGATAGTAGGTGTACTACTAAGTCATTGGAACCCTCCAATGTAAATTAAAGTGCCATAGAAGTTATGTTTTTTCTGTCATACTATCTATCAACTGTTTGATAAACATCGAGTTAGGTTATTTCCTAGTGGTGTACAATAATGTGGAATTTGGTCTGCGGCACATCAAGGGATTTTAGTTTTACAGATGTATATTGGAATGAAGACAAATGCTTATTTTTTTATCTTACATTGCACAGAGGTTTTGTGCATTATTGCCACACCACCTCCCATGCTACCTACACAATCCAGATGGGCTTTAAAGTGTTTTGGAGAAAGTAGTTGGGTAAGTACAGGTTGAGAGATGTCATTCAGCCTTGTTTCAGAAAGGAATAATAGGTCCAGGCTGTTGGAAGTGATTACGTCTGAGTACACAAGCCTGTGATTAGCTGCTGTTCTGCAATTGTGTGGGAGGCGGTTTACGGTTGACACGACATGTTGAATAGCGTTGAAGAGATCGCTGGGCTCATGATTTGATTGTTCAGATGTCCACAATGTTGTATGTATATTGTGTGATTTATTGTTTACTTGCTTATTGCAGACTAACAAAAACCAAATCAAAAATCATAGCTCTTAGCATATGACCAGTGACCAGAGAGACTCACGGGAGGATGAAAGCAAATCATCAATGATGGTCTGGGTGGGCTGGAGTTTTTTGAAGACTGTTTGGGGCTTGAGAGTTGCCAGCCTTTAACATCAAATGAAGAAAAAACAGTAAAACAACCAATACCAGAAAATAAATCACCCAAATGCTGCCCCTCAACACCACAAGTGCTTTTTGAACAAAGAACTCTATTCAAAATCTTACATTGTGGACACCCAAGATTTAATAAATACAGAGCAAAGATAGGCCTTGAAATAGCAATAAGAAAATACCCACCATAAAGGAACCTAAGGCTGAATTTGTACATTACAGAGGACCTTCTGGAGGGAAACTACTAATGCTGGGCGTAGTTTGCATAGTAGCACTTCACGTAGCTACGTGAAGTACATTTAGAACTATACATAGCTATGCAAATTGCATAGTGCGTAGCTGTGTGCTTGACTGCACTGTACAATAATTGCCAAAGGCATCTTGCACAGTGCAAGTTAAGATAAAATAAGTATCTCTGTCTTTATATGCTAAAATGCATATAGCATTTCACAAAAGTGAAATCAATAAATTAACAAGCAGTGAGAGAGGTGATGATTTTGGTATCCTCCCTAACCTAGGGAGAGAACCAAGCAGATGCCTTGAAAACAAAAAGCACATCTTTTGAACGATTCAGTGGTGGTCCCATCCTCTTAGGACCACCCCAAGCACAGTTATTGGCAAAAATACAATCCCAACCAAAGGCCCTGCAAAGCATTATGGGACGAGATTAGCAGTGGGCAGTGAATATTATAGTATCCAATATCAAAATAATTCTACAAAGAGCTGCAGTTCCACTAGTCGTTACTAGATGTCCCTCACGAGTCAAATGCAAAAGCTTCATGAAAGGGTTTCAATGCTTTTGCATTTGACTCGTGAGGGACATCTAGTAACGACTAGTGGAACTGCAGCTTGATGTATTAATAATTTCAATGCTTTTGCATTTGACTCGTGAGGGACACCTAGTAACGACTAGTTGAACTGCAGCTCTTTGTAGAATTATTTTGATATTGGACACTATAATATTCACTGCCCACTGCTAATCTCGTCCCATAATGCTTTGCAGGGCCTTTGGTTGGGATTGTATTTTTGCCCATAACTGTGCTTGGGGTGGTCCTAGGAGGAAGGGACCACCACTGAATCGTTCACATGATATGCTTTTTGTGTTCAAGGCATCTGCTTGGTCCTCCCCCTAAGTTAGGGGGGAACCCAAAATCATCACCTCTCTCATTGCTTGATATTTTTCATTGTCAAAGTTCATTTTTGTGAATTTGTTATATGCTTTTTAGCATAGAAAATTGCTTTAACAAAGCATTTGTATGTTTTTAATATACTGCTGCTACGTTAATTAGCAGAGTTTTTACTCTGCTACGTGCAATTTGCGTAATGCGTAGTAACACAAACTTTGCATGCTCCGTGAGCGTAGCAAAGTATTATGCCCAAGGTTAGAAACTACAACGACAGAAAACAAAAGCAAAGCACCTCGCGTTAAATATGCATCCTCAAAATGTAATCAGATGATGGTTTGCCTTACATTAGTTTCATTACATTAAGGCATTCAATGGGAAATGAAGTGTCAATCTTTGACATCAAAAAGACTTCGGGGCTTATTTATGGACCCTTGAGTCACTTTTACACCGCCAGTGCGTCACCTTTTGTGACGCACCAGCAGCGTAAAAAATGTACCATGTTGCACCATATTTACAAGGTGACGCATCAAGGTAGATACGTCACTTTGTAAACGCCGCGCCACATTATACGTATGCAGGGGGGCGTTCCGACGCAAGAAAGGGTCGTAGAAGTGGTGCAGTGAAATCTATAAATGCCTCATGGCAGGCATAACACTGACGCAGGAACATTTAACATGGGACTTACCCATGTGTAATAACCCATTGATGGAGTTGCGTTACTTTTGTGACACACCTCAGCAATGCGTCATTTTTGCGCCTACAGATACGTAAGAAATACAGACATATCTGTAACTCCTTGCAACATGATGCGTCATACTGTAAATATGACGCATCATTGGTGGCGCACTCGCAAGGAGGGCGCAATGAAAAGTGACGCATCACTGTTTTCTCGCAGCGATGCATCACTTTTCATAAATGAGGCCCTTCATGTGGTCACTGAGGGTAGACAGGAAACTTCCATGTCTTACTAGATTGCTGATGAAATGACCACACATGTCCCCAACAAATAGCACTAGGCTACTTTATTTTTCCTTCCATATGATGAACATCCTCTTGTTTTCAGATGCAAAATGTCTCTGATATCGGTTTTATTCCTGGTTCATGCACTGATGCTCTTCGCTCACATTTGTTGTTCAGTCCACAAGTTCAAATATGTTTCTGCTTTTAGTGGGTGTTTTGTTAACAGAAAGTGAAGATGTTTTCACTCTCTAGTTGGTCTAAGCCTATAATCAATTTAACTGCGGAAGAGATTGCAGAAACCCTCTACCGGTATATGGCTATCACACGCTATTTCATATATTGGAAAAATTGCAACAACTAAGACTAAGAAATCACATGGAATTTCTGGCCCAAAGTGATCCACAAACTAAGAGGGCCGACTGACCAAACTTTAACACCAAAAAAGGTTTACAACAGTAGATCATATGCGCTGATGTTGCATCAGGGAGGTCTTACACTACTTTAGTTGCGGTCCACTAATGAGCCGTTAGATTGCACTGCTTAAGACTTCCCACTGTATAGAGGCTCTTGAAATGATACCACCGTCCTTCCACAAGGATTTGAACAAAACATTTTAAAATTCCTCTGAGTAGGAAATTATCCTCCATATCCAAATAAAAAATGTAAAAACTCCAAATATACGAAGTGTGACCTTTCAAAATTTTCAACAGTTGACTCAAGCCATCAAATTCAGCTTAAATCAATTTGTCTTTTAGTTCTCTGTCATCAAAAGCAAGACTGCCCACCAAGAGGAATCTGACACTTAACCACTTCAGGTCTTTGCTACTAAAAGCACCATTAACTAAATGGTGGTACTCAGTCACTAACTACATGAAGCAGATTCTGCAAAATCTCTATCAAGAACATTAAGATCACATGGTGGGGGTGGTCAAATAGAGCACAAACTCTTATCAAACAATAGAAAGTCTATGAACATTCACTCAATTATTGGTATTGGTTTCCAGGATACCACATAGCATCATTACCAATAGAATAATTGCTTGAACACAAGCAACTATCATTCTTTTGTAAGACAAAGCTGGTTACATCCTTGAGAATTAAACATTTGGAAACAAGCTCAGAACTAAATCAATAACAGTATGTTATTCAGTTTAAATGCATCTTACTGCAACAAAGTTTTCCAGCTGTTTGAGCACATTAAACCTCAGCAGACTGATTTAGATCTCGGCGGACGGGTTACTCCGTCACAACAGTGTCAGATATCCTGTTCGCTGAAATATAAATCCCATTGGATATAACGGGATTTATATTTCGGCGGCCGGGATATCCGTCACCGTTGTGACGTATTAACCCGTCTAAATCAGGCCCATAAACTGGAAAGCAATGAGAAATCGAAGGAGTGAATAAAGTGCAGACTCAGAGACTGAGAGGTCAACCATGTGCAAAAGACTATTTAACTGTTTCAAATGCTTCAATGACACAATCTCTAGGGGGATATGTACAAGGAAGTGGCTGAGAGAGGAGTTAGCCTTCCTGGCTTAAAGCCTCTCTCCGCCACTTCTGAAACGCAAGACTGCACCATATTTACAAGAATGTGGTGGAGACCTGCATTTCCCCCTGCAATGGCGCTAAGTTTAGCAACTTAGCGCTAACGCAGGCACCCTTGCACTATAGTGCAAGGGTGTCTGCGTGCAGGGGAGGATTGTTTATGTGTAGGAAGGTGTCCCTTCCTGCACATAAACAATCCTAAAATGCCATTTTGTCACTGTCATGTGTGCTGCTTCGTGCAGCACACATGAAAGTCACAAAATAGCATTTTTTTTAAAGGATTGTTTATATACAGGGAGGGGCACCTTCCTGTACATAAACAATCCATTGCATTTTGCTTTTTCAATGCGTGCTTCACAAGACAGCACACATGGAAAAAGCAAAAACGTTTCGTTTCGCCAACTTAAGACCAGGTTTTTCCTGGTCTTAATTTTGGCGCTGCCTCCTATGTACGCCACCCTTGTACATTGGGGGCAGCGTCAAAAACAATGGGTGTTGTGGTGGAATGCCCACCGCAACACCCACTGCCCACCCCTTTCACACTAACCATAGCGTGAAAGGGGGCCTTATTTACAAGGCAGCATTAAGCCACGTAAAGTGGCTTAACGCTGCCTTGTAAATAAGGCGCACAGTGGCGGCTGGTGACATTTGAAAGTGGTAGGCGTAAATCAATTGTCGTACTTCACTGTGGCGAGCGAGCGTAGCGAGCGAGCCTGAACCACCTATGGGGGGCTCCAGGGTGTTCTCCCCCCTAGAAAATTTTGAAAAAAGAGTGGGCAAATGGTGCATTTTCAAGCAAACCAGAAGGTGTGAAGAACAGCTCAGTCAATACTACTGTTTAGAGTTGTGGGAGTTAAGAAACCTTATAGAAGTTTGACACATAATGAGAATGCTCTGGGAATATGGAACTAAAATGAACAACAATTTACTGGTACCGCAGTAGCACAACTATTCTTAATCATACTGGATAGAACCACAAGCTAACATGTACAATACCATGATTGACAGGGTGATGAATTTACTTGGACTGTTGGACACTAGCGCTTAGGGAATGCTGTACAAATGTATTAGCGTACCACTGCTGCTGTGTGCTACATTGCAGTGTTGGTGCAGTGTAGTGCAGTGTTATCTATTTAGTGGCCTCTTGCACAGAGGTGCTGTGGAGCTATTTAAACCCAGTACAGAGTCAGCACTGAGCTTGGTTGAGCTTTGTGCCACTACCCCTTGTCCATGCCACCCCAAGCAGAGAGATGCCCAGCGCCTGCACTAGAGAGGGCAAAGAGGGAGGGAGCATTCACCAGTGCCAAGGCACCTTAACACATCTGTACAGATGATCAGGGCAGCCCGCACTAGGACAGACCACAATCTGTTAAGTAAAAACCCGGTGAGCCTCAAAAAGTGCACGCCTATGAGTCACTTGTAAGACGCATTACCGGCAATGTTAGCCTATGGCAGAAAAAGGCACCTTGGAAACAGGGCCAAATTCCCCTTTCCCCTCCACCTACAAGCAAAATTCCACTTTCATCCACAACTAGACGTTCCCGGTTCCGACCATAGCTCCCGACCCCTTCAACCCATTCCCAATTCGGTGGAACACCCCAAATTAGCGTCCCAAAAACGTGCATTACCGCGACCTCCAAAAGGCCTAAAATCGCGTCAAAACGCACTCAGAAACTAGGCCCAAAACACCCACTTCCCCTCAATGGATTTTCTTCAAACCACTTGCAATCAAAACTAAAGGCTGCCAACTCTGATCCCAGCTAAGCAAATCCACCTGGAACACCCTCCAATCGCACCCCAAAAATATGCAAAATTGGCGATTAACATGGGCCCCTATGGCAGCGTTTTCCCGTTTTTGACATTGCTTAAAAACACCCTTCCCATCAATCCATTCCTACACAAATCACTACACACGCAGCAAACATCCCTACCTATCACTCACAGAACCCGTTTTCCCCTCCAGCAACTGGAACCCCCTAAAAACCACTTCTCCACAAACCCCAAAACAGGCCCATTGGATAACATTGCAAACCGAGTCTTCACATAAAATGCTGTTTTCAGCACTTCCACTGCTTCGATCATCTTCAACCTTCCTGGGACACTAGTTCCACCGATTCCCAACAATCTCACCAAGCCAGAACCCAACCGATCCACTGGAAGGGGTACGACTTTTCACTCAAACATCCCCCACCCGCCAATTTTCAAAAACACCCAAAAATCTGCCGAATCTGGCCAAATTCGAACCAAACCACACTCAAACCTTGCCAACTCCAATATGCACCAACCTCAAACGGGCCCTGAGCCCTAGACTCCGGGAACCCTACCAAATCTCAAGCCTAAGCCCTACAAAACCAGCCTCAACCCCAAAAACCACCCCAAATCCCTAAAACCTAACCCTAACACCCTACACACTGGCCCTCAACACTAAACACCAACCCTCAACCCCCAAAAACACCCCTAAACCACAAAAGGGGAAGTGGGAAGGTAATCTTTATATTAATTCCTTTCAATTTGACTGCTCTGCCTTTAGATAGATAGAAAGGCAGACAGACAGACTGATAGATTTTTTTCCCCCTGAATATTTCTATTTTCTTCCCATTTTTTGGGGGCCAATTAACAGAGGCGTGTAAGGGTGTGTGAAGCGGTAGTACATGAGTATTACATCACATGTTCATAAATCATTTTGTGAATCAGCCTCACGGCATAGCACAGGGCCCGGCCCCGAGGCTCACCTGCCGAGGAGCCCCCATGACCCTTTTCAGGTCCCAGAAGCTGCCAGAGCTCTAAGCCGCGGCACCCAGTGGGCCAGAGAATGGCCGGAGCCTTCGATCAATGGCGGCCCATTTAGGGACAGAAGGATCGTGCCAAAGGGCCGCAGCCGGCGCCATGCCTCCTTTCTTCTGAGATGGCCAAATATTAATAGATGGGGCTGGGGGCCCCCCGCCTTCTTCTATGTTGCCTTTTCAGTCCTTCACAACAATAGGAAAGAGAATGGCCTGGGCCCTCGCTGACCTCCCCTGCCCATGGGGGGGAGGGGGCTCAAAGGACCGAGGAGAGAGGTGAAGCGTGGAAGCCATCAATTAAACGGAGCAAAAGAAAGTTAAACTCCCGGCAGGGGTGAGGAGCCTGGCACAGCAGGGGGCACGTACTTCCGGGAATGCTTTTTCAAATCGTGGTACTATACATGGCGTGCTACGGCAAAACACAACATATTATACACACGATGCGCTAGGAGCTCCCTACATGCCAACACAGGACATAATTATGTTAATTATGGTATAAAGGCAGAACGGTATTTTGAAAACGCAACCATCTGCTTCATGCCAAGCTTAAGCCGAGCCAGAAGTTCTCTGCATCGTGTTTGGAGCACACCTCCCATAAAATAAAAAAACTTACCTTCCTCCAGTTCCGCGCCCGCATCACGCGCTGCCGCCGCCTCAGCTCCTGCTGCTCCTGGCACGTAGGCAGCCTCCCTCCTCCTGCTCCCCTAAGCCAATCACAACGCTGCAATGGCAGCGTTGTGATTGGTGATGCGCAGCGGAGAGCGCCCCAGCCAGGCCATTTTCTCTATGTAGGCTGCATGCAGCAGCCTACATAGAGAAAAAGGGAGAGTGCGCATGACTGGGTTGGTCGGCCCTGGGGCCGACCAAACAGTCAGTACCCACAGCAGTGGGCAAAGCCACTCCCCCCCTGCCCTCGAGCAGGACCGCCCACCCGCCCGCCCTCAACCAGGCACTCCAGGCACTTCTGCTTTCTCGCAGTGCGAGAAGCAGAAACATAAAATGGTAGTTTTACCATTTTATGTTTCTGCCTTCTCGCACTGCGAGAAAGCAGTGGAGCGAAGGAGCCGCCACTGAAGGCGCAGCCCCTATCACCACCACAACGTCGATAAAAGTGACGTTGTGGTGGTGATAGGGGCGTGTACATATGCCTCCTAGTCTTTAAAGGTCTCAATCCCAACCCTTTAGGTGCCCGATATGCTCCTCAAAGCAGGTATCATCCCCTCACCATGTTATTGGAGATGCCGTTGATTGATATTGTTCTGGTTCAGTGTTAGGAATTCAATAATTTGAATCCCCCATGCTGGAGTAGAAGCTGACATCAGGGATTTATTATTAAGATCCATTGACTGAATATCAACAATTTCCTACATCGCCAAACAACTAGATGTCATGGTAGCTACTACTCTACAAAGATGTACAGCCAACTGGTAGAACAAGGATCCCTGATGCCTACTGTTGCCAAATATATAGAATTAAACAACCTCTTTTAAAAGCTAAAGGGCCTCCTTTAGAGCTTTGCAAACACAGGACATCCATCATGTCCTATCTGCCACTTTAGGAACGCATTAATGCCAATTGCACTCTAAATACAGCTGATGAGACATCTGCTACTTTTTGGTGGATGACTCACATCAGCTCAACTCTAAATAAGACCCAAAATCATAAACCACTGCAACATAATTAGTTGCACAATGTTCTCAACAGCAAGCTGCCAAACCTACCTCAATACTGGCCTAGCACACCTTGCACTAACAGTCTCCTACTGTACCGTGTAACTGCTAACCATTTCATCTTGGGTACATGCACGGCTATTGAAAGTATTCCACACGGAGGACCAAGGTATACAGAATTATTGACTACGCTGTGGCTTTAATGTGCATCAAGGATGCCCAAACCGCACATACCCCTAGAGTGAATCTTTGAAGGAGTTGACCCAAGCCTGCTCACATTCAGCTGGGCCCACAATATACCAAATCCTACATGTATAAAGAGGGTTAGGCCATACGTTGATGGTTACGAGGAAATCAAAAAAAAGTTACGACCTACCTCTAAGCAGAGATCTGGGAGGAAAACCAGAAGCGCAACAACCTTGGAGGACCACTTCCAGTCCGGGCTCTGACCCTAGACTGCTGCAAGCAATGGAACAAGATGGTGGATACCAAATCCTTGGCAGGGCTGACAAGAAGGGGAGCAAAGTGCTGATGGCATTTATTAAAAGTCCGTTGAATAAAATGATGCTGGTGTGGAATCCAAAGTAACCAGAGTGGAGCCAAGGTGAAGTCCATGTCTATGAGATTCACTGCAACCAATGCTGTACTGCAAAATCTGGTGGTTAGAACGGACATCGTGGATAATGTCTAAATACGACTGAGTAAAGCAAATCCTTCAGCTCTAGGGTCTTACTGGAAAGAATGCAAAATGCTATGAGGGCTCCAGATCTGAGACTCCTTGGCTGGCTCTAATGAGCTGGCCAGATTGTTGAAAGCAGAGTAGGGCACTTTACCAATGCATTACTTGTCCATATCCAGGGAGATGAGGGATGCCACATTGTTTGAGGAAGACACAATAAGGGTCTCAGGGATCTACAATTAGGTGTAGGAAGATTAGAGTGTGAAGTTAAGGACAACAGAGTAATCTGAGGTAAACCTGATCAAACTTGTTCATCAGGTACCAGGTGAGCTAGGGCACAAGATCTGTGACTCGAGTAGGGCTTGACCGACTGGAGGTTGAATGCTTTTGGGAGCCTTTGAAAGTATAGGAAGGGCTTGGGCCACCAGCCCTGCTCAGAACTGGTCTTTCCCTCACAAGAGAGTGCCTTTAGAAGGTTGTATAGGTTCAAATCATGTCATTAAGATTACTGTATCACTTGTTTGTGCACTCAAGTTGCATGAATGTACCCAGGGCCATACTGGAAACCAAAGCCCGCCCTTGCAATAATGTTCAAGCCAGTTCCACACTCCATGAGGCATGAGGGCAGGTTGGCGGATGGCAGCCCACCCAGCTCAGAAAGCAGACCCGAAGACAGCAGCCCAACGGGAATATTCCAGTGTGGTACAATGGACTGTCTGGCCCTAAATGTACCGCAACTGGCAGTAGCTTGGCCTTCGAAGGTTTGCGTAGCATCTACTTAAGCAGCGTTGCTGTAACACTTTTTAGACTGGTGGTGCTGCCATCAATGTTAAATCACTGAAGTCATAGGGATTGTGAAAAATCGAAGCATTACACAAAGAACAAGTGTCGCAAATGAGCCACTTCCATTCAGCAGGAGAGTGGTAAGGGTGTGGAAGGCAGCTGATGGGTCAGTTTGGAGCACAATGTTACAAATATATTAATAAAGCATGGTGTGGTAACACACTGTCATTTACAGACAACACATTTCCTTTAAAATGACCACTACATTTACACAGACATATAATGTGTGTTGGATACGGCACTTCTTAGGGGTATTTCCCTAAAATGTTTTGATTTTCGTCCTCCTGTTTTTTTCAGCTCTCTTTTCCAGACCTTGGGACTCTTGACACTTTCCCACTGTGCTGCAGCGGGAATGTCCGCGTGCCCTTCTTGCACATGTCAGGATAGGGTGCTTACTTGATTGGGTTAGGTGTCGTACCTGTGAGTGACTTGTAAAAAAAAAAGGTACACCACATACCCAGGGTGGGTGCGACACTGGCTAATAGGGGGACACTGCACTGATTGTGCCACCCACCTGAATAGCCTGTCAAAAAGGTCCCATACTCAGGGTGGCTGGTCTCACTCCATAGCCAACCCTCAGGGGGCTGTTCACTACCACCAAACTGGGGTAGGTGAGTGGCTGGATAGATACATCTGCATGTGCACTGCCCCGGTAGGGATGAACCTCCATGTGGGTTCTCCCTATCCAGGGGGTTGGCTCTCCCTATTGGATACTTCCTGGATGTGGCTGATTCTCATGTTAAGGCCTTAGAGCCTGAGGCACTATCCCACTGTAAGTGCAGTGTAAAAGTGCCCGAGCCCCACCTACATACTTTAGGAAGTGGTGCTCACCTGAGAGTTCTAAAGCGTCGATCAGGTCTGCCATGGTCGGCCGGTGGGTGCAAACTTGTAAACTTGATGCTTTAAGTCCTGGGTCCAGCCTGCCAGTGCAGCCTGGTGTGCGCACTTGCATCAGCGGTGTCTCTGAATACGTGTCAAGCCTGCCGTTGCAGGCTGGTTTGAGCTTGGCATCGAGGGGGTGCTAAGTTGTTATGTAGCCTGCCATTGCAGGCTGGTGCGCGCACCTGCACCGATGGTGCTCTTCAATCTGTGTCCAGCCTGCCATTGCAGGCTGGTGCGCGCACTCACACCGATGGTGCTCTTAAATACCTTTCCAGCCTGCCATTGCTGGCTGGTGTGCGCCTTACACCGATGGTGCTCTTAAATACCTTTCCAGCCTGCCATTGCTGGCTGGTGTGCGCCTTACACCGATGGTGCTCTTAAATACCTTTCCAGCCTGCCATTGCTGGCTGGTGTGCGCCTTACACCGATGGTGCTCTTAAATACGTTTCCAGCCTGCCATTGCTGGCTGGTGTGCGCCTTACAGCGATGGTGCTCTTAAATACGTTTCCAGCCTGCCATTGCTGGCTGGTGTGCGCCTTACAGCGATGGTGCTCTTAATACGTTTCCAGCCTGCCATTGCTGGCTGGTGTGCGCCTTACAGCGATGGTGCTCTTAAATACGTTTCCAGCCTGCCATTTCTGGCTGGTGTGCGCTTCGCACCGATGGTGCTTCTAAATATGTGTCTAGCCTGCCATTACAGGCTGGGGGTGCCCACTCGCACCCATGGTGCTCTTGAATGCGTGTACAGCCTGCCATTGCAGGCTGGTATGTGCTTTGCCCCGGTGGTGCTCCTAAATACCTGTCTAGCCTGCTGTTGCAGGCTGGTATGCGATTTACACCAATGGTGCTCTTAAATATGTGTCCAATCTGCCATTGCAGGCTGGTGTGCGCTCCGCACCGACAGTGCTCCTAAATATGTGTCCAATCTGCCATTGCAGGCTGGTGTGCGCTCCGCACCGACGGTCCACCCAAGTACCCTGAGGGTACGTCCTAAAGGGTGAAGCGAGTGGTAGGTGAAAGGCAGGGCAGGTACACAGGTTTGTCCCCTGCCACGGTAGTGAGGAATAACCATGTGTGTTTTCACTACCTATGAGGTTTGCTTTTCCCATAAGCTAACATGGAGAAATGGTTGATATTACTTCAGACGCAATCGTGGATTGCAGTGGAGCAGCCTCATGATGTTTGCTATCATTTGATTCGCAGTGACTACCCCTTGCCAGTGGTCAAGGTGGCTTGTCATGATCCGCGTAGAAATGCCACTACCAGAATGTGGGCATTTCCATGCTCTAAAACTCTTTGTGTGCCTTGGTGCTTGGCTCCAGTCCACACTGGAGGTTGGGGGAGCACATCTAGGCATTCTCCAGCGACAGCTATAAAACACTGGTCATTCAATTGGAGCGACCGACCGCTGCCATTTGTAGACTTGGCTGCTGAGATTGTAGGAGAAGGTTTTGACACTTGGCCTCCGGAGCCTGGCCATGGCCAAACTAAAGATTAAGATTTGCATTCCACGGCCTCATGGCAGATAGGACTGAAATTTAGGGGAGACATCTCTGATTCAAAGGGAGACTTTGAACCACCCCCAACTTCAAAGGCGCACTCCAGCATAGCTACTGGAGCCATCCTGCAGCAAAGGGTGAGATACGCTTGTGGGGATGTAGGACCGGCAAACCTGGACTACATGGTGCACTTTGCCGGAGGACTCTATTGTGCACAAGGAGGATTACTGCCATTGAAAGGGACCGCGTGCCCTTCCTGAATAGTGGCTGCCCTGGGCAGATTACCTGCTGCGATATGGCACCCTGAACTGTGCTCTCCAAGGGCTTGATGCCCCCTGTTCTTTCGGAGGTCTCAGGTACATCAAAGATCTTCTGAGAGGGATCCATGCCATCTACCTGTGCCACCTGAAGTGCGGTGCCCTCTCAAGTGCCCGTCTCGTCTGCTGGATTCCAGCTGGTAGAGCAGAGTGGGGTTGGAACTAAGAACTGTGCCTGGAGCCCGGATTGCTTTGTGTGGAGCTTGAAGTCAGGCTCGCATCTAAGGCGTGTGGCCCCCTCATCGTGGGGACCTTCGCACGCATAAGCGTCTTTCTGGTGGTGAGCGGATTCACCTGTTGCGGTACTCACGTGGCCCGCTTTGTCGATCGTGCGTATCTCTCTCGTGCGACATGCCGACTGCATGCTCATTGAGTGCGGTGTCCGATTCACAGGTTGTGACCCTCTGCAAAGGGGGCGTAACTGTAGTAGTGCCTCATTCTACCTCGTGAAGCATTGCTGAACTTGCCCTGTATGTGTGACCAGAACTGTCTGGTGTGACCAATATCGACATGCCCCGGAAGTTGTGCCTCATTTCCAGGGAGGTACGGAATTTGCAACGCTTCGATCGTGTGTGTGACCGGAGCTGTCAGGTGTGGCCAAAATCGACATGCACCAGACATTGTGCCTCATTTCCAAGGAGTTACGGATTTTGCAACTCTTAGTTTTGTGGGACCGGAACAGTCTGGTGTGACCCGTATCATGGCGCACCCGACGCTGTGCCCAGATTGCCTGGGTGCGACTCTGATCAACGTGCACCTGACGGGATGACTCCTCCTTCACTGACCCCCACTGCTCCATTCTCCGTTCATCTACTGTTTCCTTACTTGGCCCTCAGCGTGGCGGACCATCTGCCCTCTCCTCGCCCGGCCTTCCCCGATGACACCGTGGTGCCAGGTAGCATTGCCCAGCTCATGCCTGGGTGGTGAGAGTGACTAACTAGGCGGGAGGATCGCTTCCGAGGACGATCAGGAGCTGTTGTTCAAATGTCTGTGTGACCCTCCTGTGCTTCGCAGAACTGGGCTGGTGCCAGAAGGCCCTTGGTGACCCCTTTGATGTGATTGTCTATTGCCCTTGGCCCGTGTCTGCTCTGCAGCCTGTGGGTGAACTTTTTGAGTGGCATGCAAATCCCCTTTGCCGACTTCCTCCTAATTGAGTTTGCTGCCTACCCCCACCTGTTTCCTGGGACCCTGACTAAAATTGACTTCAGCCGCGTGCGGCCTTGTGCCTGGGAGGGAAGGACAGGGTGTCTCGAATCTGTGGGTTTAGGATAGTCAGGGTGAGTTGGAGGGAGGCTTAGGGCCATGGGGTCTGTAGTGTAACCAATTGACCTGCTGGGTATCAGTTGCACCGCATTAGGGTGCTGAGTGCATATGTGTGTGAGTGCTTCCGTACGGACTCTCTGATATCCGTGGCAGTGCGGAGTGAGTGTGTGTGTGGGAGTGACAGCGGGAAACCGCTTGTTATTCGACACTGGACGGCGTTTTGCCTGATACGTTAATTTCTTGCCAGAAAAGCATTACATTTGACATTAGTTTTCCCCGCGCGGCCTCGGCCCGCGGTGCTGCTAAAAAGTGGTATAATTTTGTGTATGTACATATTTATGATATCGTTGTGACCCGGGGTGCACCCTCTAACTGTGTGGTATTGAATTATAAGAATTGTTAGGCTGGGCCTGGGGTGGACAACGTGTTGCACCGCATAAGGGTGCTGGGGGGAGTAGATTAGGATCTTTCCCAAGTGTGCATATTACTGATGTCATTTGAACATGGCAGGGCCTAGTACTGGTAGTAATAATTCTCAATGAGATTTATGCCCAGAAATACATGATGTTCATGTTGCATTGAGTATTATGTGTGTTGGATACAAACGTTATTTACATATGTCACTTGTGCAGTCTCTTTTGTAACACCAAAGTTATTTATCGTGCGTGCTGTGCCAATGCTTTACACATTGCCTCTGTGGTGAGCCTGACTGCTCAGCGCCAAGCTACCCAAGGGTGAGCGCAGGTGATACGGTGTGTGTAATCACCCGCCCCTGACGGGAGTGGTAGGTTCTGCCTGGCTGGGGCATCTTCTCAGCCAACCAGAAAGTGCCTGTTCCAACATTGTGGAAGTAAAGTGCTGTGTGTTCGAAGCAAACAATATCCTACAGCTTCTCTTTTCGCCTCAGCAAGATTGCCACATAGGTCACTTTACTAAATCCTCACACTTTGCAGTAAGAGAATGAAAAGTAAACATCGCTCTCCATGTTGAAAGATTAAGTAGCAGTGTGTCAGAAGACTAGACTGGCATTTGCAACAAGCAACAACAAATGCAACAAGTTAAAAACATGACTGAAAGTCATCTTTATCGCTCAGTCACCTTGGAACCGCAGCATGGTTATTTTGGGGTGCTGCAGCGCCCCCAGCACCCCTACTTCAGGTGCATATTAGGTTGCCAGGAGAATGACGGTGCCCATCTTTGGACGCTCTTTGATTGTAAATATACAGCGAAAGGGTAGGTTTATAGTAAATAAACGGCACGTGGCAAGTCAGCAGTGCAAACACAACAAAACCCACCTGTTACCAGAAAGACTGCCAGGAATCGCCCTAGAAAGCAACAAATACAAGAGCACATTGTAGACGCAGCTACGTCACACTTGTTCAAAACTGTCACAGCATTCAAGGCCAAGCAGATGGCAATGTAGCGCTTTACAACAGACAAGCGCCTTCCAAAGGAGCTACCAGGCAATGGGCAGCAGCATCCAGCCTGCTCTGGAACCAGAAGAGCTGGCACTCTGTGCACCACAACCACCACACACCCCACACTGCCCTAAACAGGCCCTAGGGCATCCTAAACCCAGTCCACGTGGGAAGGGAGCCATAGACAAACCAAGCCAGCCCATGCCAAGGGCAACAACCTGTTAACACAACTCGGGAGCTGCGCGCGCGTCTGTTTGGGCGGACGCTGTCTGCGCCTGCTGCTGTGTGCGCCCTGCCATGTGTCTGTGTGTTGGCTGGTGCATGTGTCTGCATACAGAGGAAGGCGGCCAAGGATCCTCTGTCTATTGATTACAGTTTTCCCGAGTGCACCGGGAGCATAAACAGTCTGGCCGAGGGGTACTTAGCATGCAGCCGGTGCAGCGCTGCAACAACTGGCCTGACTCTTAGTCAATGATGAGACGCACGGAAGCAACGCCCGCTGCAGGCGATCACTTACACGCACCCGGAAGCTGCGCATGAGCAAATGTGAGCGGGCCGGAGATCACGCGCCTAATGACTATGAGAGGAACACGATCCCAGCGCGGGAAGCTCACCTACTACTATGGCTGCCGCCCCCACTGACAGAAATCACAGCGAGGGGCCGAATCTATGAAACACGTTCCGCTGTTTTATTTCAAGTGTTTGATGTGCCGCATTAACTGGTTCCTAAGACCATCGCTGTGACTTACACAGACATTTACTGCATGCAGTAAGGGTTGGGATTTAATTGGTTTACAGTAAAAACAGGAGAGAAAGTTACAGAAACAAAAAAGTAGAGACAAAAAAAGTGGAAAAGGAAATGACACAACAAACACTAGCATATGCAAAAATAAGTCAGAAATTAGTGTTGGCAATGCCAATAGGTCTGGCTTGTAAAGGAAAGTGCCTCTTCTGTTATTTATGGTTTTAGGCACTCTGTGCACCATTCATCCATCATTCATCCACCCCCTGACTCAAACTTGCACTCACTTACACAATCACAAAGAAACACACACACACATTCTTCAACATATGCAAAATAAATGAAAAGAATATAAGTAGAATTAAGAAAACAAGCTGCCGCCTAAACATGGCGGCCATATGCTTGCAACAGCAAAATTAAACATAACAGTTGGTGGCTGGAGCAAGACCACTGGCTCATTGTCAGTGAAATTGCTCTCCCACCCTCGCAGCTCCACCATTAAGTGAGGCCTGCCCCCTCGAGTGTTGGTGATCGAGGCCCTCCTCCACCCGCAGGTTTCCCTGCGCCTCATCCCTGGTGGTCCAGTGGACCTCTGTCTCCTTCCTCTAACTCTGCTCTTTCACTCGTTTTTCTACCCATTTTTATCTTTCACCTTTCTGCACTTTTCTGCATCTCTGCTCTTTTGTGCCTTATTTCTGCTCATTTTCCCTTCCTCTCGCTCTGCCCTTTCACTTGTTTTCACCCGTTTTTCTACCCTCTTTTATCTTTCACCTTTCTGCACTTTTCTGCATCTCTGCTCTTTTGTGCCTTATTTCTGCTCATTTTCCCTTCCTCTCGCTCTGCCCTTTCACTAGTTTTCACTCGTTTTTCTACCCTCTTTTATCTTTCACCTTTCTGCATCCCTGCTCTTTTGTGCCTTATTTCTGCCTATTTTCCCTTTTTTCTTTATCCCTTATTTCCTCCCTTTACCTTTCCCCGCCGCTGCTGTCCCCACGGCCCCTCCCCCCCAGTGCGACCGGCCCAATCCAGCTCCCCTCCCCGCTCCCGCCTCCCAGCTGTCCAGCCCTCCCCGACCCCTACTTAATGGCGGCCACTGCGCGGCCGCACAGCGGCCGCAGGCGCGACGCTGGCGCGCTGAAGGCGCGTCAAGGGCAAGCCCGTCTGCGCCCGTCCGCGACCCGACCGCGACCAGCGCCAGGAACCCTGGACCTCTGCCCCGCCAACGCTACGACCCAGCGGCACTCCACGCACTCAACCCAGGCCGCAACAACAACTGCAAGCTAGCTTCGCCGGCCGACTCCCACGGACCCTTCAGCTGTCACCGCTGCCGGCACACCTGCAGCACCGCCAAGAACACGGATCCAGCACAACCCGCCCACAAGAACACAACCGAACCGAAGACCCTGCAATGCATCCTCCTCAACGTCCGATCCCTCCACAAACACGCCACAGAAATCTGGGACCTCCTCGACAGCACCACCCCGGACGTAGCGTTCTTCACCGAAACCTGGACCAACACCACCTCGGGACCGGACATCGCCATCGCCATCCCCCAAGGATACAAGATCTCCAGGAAGGACCGCCCCACCCGCCCAGGAGGAGGAATCGCCATCGTCCACAAATCCAGCCTCCGCCTGAGCACACTCCCTGACGAGCCCACAGAACTGATGGAACACCTTCACTTCAAGATACTGGCCAGCCCCACCGCCACCCTCTGAGGAACCCTCATCTACCGACCCCCTGGACCCCGCGGACCCTTCGCCAACTCCATCACGGACATTATCTCCCCGCAGGCCATCGCATCCACCAACTACACCCTGCTGGGAGACCTCAACTTCCACCTCGACAACCAACTGGACCCCAACACCACATCCCTCCTGGACAACCTCCACAACATTGGACTGCGCCAGATCGTGACCGAGCCCAAGCACTCAGCAGGACACACCCTCGACCCCCTCTTCACTACAGGAAACTCCATCACCTTCAGCCACACCACCGAACTCCCATGGACCGACCATTGTTGCGTCCACTTCACCTTCAGAACCCCCACCATCCACAGACACCAGCACCTGCTTCCACGAAGAAACTGGACCAAAATCACCGACGACCAGCTCACCTCCTCACTCAACAACTCCACCCCAACCATCGCGGAAAACGACGACCCCAACACCGCAGCCCGAACCCTGCATAGATGGATCTCGGACAGCACCAACACCATAGCCCCCCTCAAGAAAAACAACAATACCCGTGCCAAGAAAGCCAGATGGTTTACCACCGAACTTCGAGAGTCCAGAAGCACATGCCGCCGCCTCGAAAAGGCCTGAAGGAACACCAAATCCACAGAAGCCCACAACAACTTCAGAGCCGCCACCAACGCTCACCATCAACTCATCAGAGAAACGAGGAAAAAAGCGATTGAAGACAGAATCTCCACCCACGCGCACAACAGCAAGGAACTCTTCAGCATCATCAAGGAGTTCGCCCAACCCACTAGCGAGTCTACCGACATCCCTCCCTCACAAGACCTCTGCGACAAACTCAGCACCTTTTTCTACCACAAAATCAAGAGCATCCACGACAACTTCGACGAAGACAACCAACACACTGAACCCTCACCAACCACCCCCGACACCCGGAAACCAGCGATTGATGACTGGACAGCCCTCACCACCGAAGACACACTGAAGACAATGAAGTCAATCCACTCAGGGGCCCCCACGGACCCCTGCCCCCACCACATCTTCAACAGAGCCGCCGACACCATCGCACCCATGCTCCGCCACACCATCAACCGCTCCCTGGCGACCGCCTGCGTTCCCCGACGACTGGAAACACGCCGAGGTCAACCCCCTCCTAAAGAAACCCTCAGCGGACCCCACCGACCTCAAAAACTACAGACCCATCTCCCTGCTCCCGTTCCCAGCGAAAGTCATCGAGAAAGCCATCAACAGCCAGCTCGCCACATTCATTGAAGAACACAACATCCTCGACTCCTCCCAATCCGGCTTCAGAAAAAACCACAGTACGGAAACCGCTCTCCTCGCCGCAACAGACGACATCCGCACCCTACTGGACAAAGGAGAAACAGTAGCTCTCATCCTCCTCGACCTATCAGCGGCGATCGACACAGTCTCCCATCGCACCCTAATACGCAGACTCTACGACGCAGGAATCCAGGACAAGGCCCTCGACTGGATCCGCTCCTTCCTCTCCGGCAAGACGCAGCGGGTCAGACTCCCCCCTTTCCTCTCGGACCCCACACCTACCACCTACAGAGTCCCCCAGGGCTCCTCCCTCAGCCCGACGCTCTTCAACGTCTACATGGCTCCACTCGCCCCCATCGTCAGAACCTACGGACTCAACATCGTGTCATACGCAGACGACACCCAGCTCATCCTCTCCCTATCCAACGAGCCCAACACCGCCAGACGCAACTTTCGAGAAGGCATGGAAGCCGTTGCCAAATGGATGAAAAACAGCTGCCTACAACTAAACACCAACAAAACAGAAGTACTCATCATGGGCCCAAACCCCGATGCCTGGAGCGACACCTGGTGGCCCCCCGCCCTCGGAAACCCGCCAACCCCCACGGACCACGCACGCAACCTGGGAATCATCCTGGACTCCGAGCTCAAAATGGACCGCCAGATCAACTCTGTCTCGTCTTCCTGCTTCCACACCCTCCGCCTCCTTCATAAGACCTTCAAATGGATCCCCCTCGAACACCGAAAGACCGTCACTCACGCCCTGGTCACCAGCAGACTCGACTACGGCAACGCACTCTACGCCGGAATAAACAAAAACCTCACCCGCAAGCTACCGAACATCCAGAACGCCGCCGCAAGACTGGGCCTCAACCTGCAAAAACACTGCCACATCTCCCAGCACCTGCGCACACTCCACTGGCTCCCTGTCGAGGCGAGAATCACCTTCAAGATGCTCACCCACGCACACAAGGCCCTCCACGGCACCGGACCAGCATACCTGAACAGCCGACTCAAATTCCACGCACCCCAAAGGACCCTACGATCAGCCCAGCTCTCCTACGCCGTGGTCCCCCGCACCAGAAAGACCAGATCGGGAGGCCGCTCCTTCTCCTTCCTCGCGGCCAAAGCATGGAACGCCCTTCCGCTCCACCTCAGACAGACAACATCGCTCCCATCTTCGCAAGAAACCTCAAAACCTGGCTCTTCGACAGACCCCCTCCTTGATGGATGGAACCTGCACCCCCCCCACCCCTAGCACCTTGAGACCCTTACGGGTGAGTAGTCGCGCTTTAACAAACCCCTGATTGATTGATCGATTGGCTGATTTGCAATGGTATTATACATAGTATATCATTGTTTTAACTTTCCAGCATGGCTTCCACATTTAGAACCAACACGTTCACCATCTTGGAATGGTAAAACTATAATACAATACAGGTAATACCATTCTATGATGGTTGCATGGTGTAGAGGCAGTGGCTGCTCAGGATGTGGCGCACTGAAGAAGAAATAAGTGGCAAGCAAGCAGTCCATTAGCACTCACTGGGGAGCTGAGGCATGCTCTAAAACGAAAAAGAGAGAAGGAGAGAAACAAAAGGGGACCTATAAAAGAAGAAAATGCAAAAACTAAAGGACTGGTCTACCAGCCCTGGCACTGACAAATGCTGTCCTTCACAGGGCAAGAGAGCCAATGGATTCAGTGGGCTGACATATTGCCCTATGCCATATGCTCTCATGGATGGAAGCAGAATGTAAACAACACTCATACAGACACACGGCAGGAGATGTTTGACCCCAATCCCCTCTATGTATATACATGTATATATATTTATATGTGTGTATGTTGTTTTTTAATTCTTTATATTTGACAAAATCCAGGCGGACAACTAAGCCTGTCAGGCCTTCTGAAGAGATTCTAGCAATAATAATCATAGTGTAAATCTTCTACTCTCAGGGTTTGTCAAAGGGGGTAATCAAAAACCCACAAAGATAATCTGTCCCCAGCCTGTAACAAAGTGTGATGCCATTCCACAGTTAAAGGCCTATTGGCTTTAACAAATGCTTTCCACCATATATAAGCTGGGCCTCCTGCCTTTGTCATAACTTTCATATTAAACAGATCAGACCTATGGCATCGGACATAAGTTTTCCCAGCGAACCAATACGTCTATAGCCTGTATCTTTGGCTTGTTACCGTACCAACTCAGACTATACTGTGTATAAGCTTTCCCACAAGGCAACCGTCGAGCCTACAATCATAACATTACAAATGTACACAAATTTATAATTGGAAAATCAAAACACTATCTCTCCTGAGAGGGTTTACCAAGGATTATCCCAGTTCAAATCTTCTGTCCTCATGACTTGTCTGAGGGGGAATCCAACACCAAAACCCGTGCATAGGCAATAGTAATCTGCAAGCGTTGATATAACAAAATACCCCTCTGCAAGCTTTAGTACAGAGCTAGAACAATCCACCCTTGAACATGACTTGACTTTAAAACATGCTTCTCACAAAACATGTATCTGGCTTATTGGCACTATTGTATCTTTTAATAATACACAGAGCAGGCCGAAAGCCTTGATGATTGTCCTACAGAAAACAGTGAACCTAAAGGACACCAAGGGTAGAACCAACCAATTAGACTGTTCTGATTCAATATTCAATGGATGCAAAATAACGGGGAGAAAACATCAAAGTATAAAACAACATCACACAAAACACAATATTATTCCAAAACATGAAATTCTATTTATATTGATGCTTCACAACATTAAGCCTGGGCGTAGTTTGCGTAGTAGCACTTCACGTAACTACGTGAAGTATATTTTGAACCACACGTAGCTATGCAAATTGCGTAGTTGTGTGCTTGACTGCACTGTACAATAATTGCCAAAGGCATCTTGCACAGTGCAGGTTAATGTAAAATAAGTATCTCTGTATATGTATATGTGTATATATATATATATATATATATATGTGTATATATATATATATATATATATATATGTGTATATATATATATATATATATATGTATATATATATATATATATATGTATATATATATATATATATATATATGTATATATATATATATATGTATATATATATATATATGTATATGTATATATATATATATATGTATATGTATATATATATATATATATATATATATATATATATATATGTATATATATATATATATGTATATATGTATATATATGTATATATGTATGTATATATATATGTATATATATGTATATGTATGCATGTATATATATATGTGTGTATATATATATATATATGTGTGTATATATATATGTGTATATATATATATGTATATATATATATGTATATGTATATATATATATGTATATATATATATGTATATATATGTATATGTATATATATGTATATGTATATGTATGTATATGTATATGTATATGTATATATATATGAAAAAATGCATATAGTCATTTCACAAAAGTGAAAACGATAAATTTACAAGCAGTGAGAGAGGTGATGATTTTGGGATCCTCCCTAACCTAGGGAGAGAACCAAGCAGATGCCTTGAAAACAAAAAGCACATCTTTTGAACGATTCGGTGGTGGTCCCATCCTCTTAGGACCACCCCAAGCACAGTTATTGGCAAAAATACAATCTCAAACAAAGGCCCTGCAAAGCATTATGGGACAAGATTAGCAGTGGGCAGTGAATATTATAGTATCCAATATCAAAATAATTCTACAAAGAGCTGCAGTTCCACTAGTCGTTACTAGATGTCCCTCACGAGTCAAATGCAAAAGCTTCATGAAAGGGTTTCAATGCTTTTGCATTTGACTCGTGAGGGACATCTAGTAACGACTAGTGGAACTGCAGCTTGATGTATTAATAATTTCAATGCTTTTGCATTTGACTCTTGAGGGACATCTAGTAACGACTAGTTGAACTGCAGCTCTTTGTAGAATTATTTTGATATTGGACACTATAATATTCACTGCCCACTGCTAATCTCGTCCCATAATGCTTTGCAGGGCCTTTGGTTGGGATTGTATTTATGCCCATAACTGTGCTTGGGGTGGTCCTAGGAGGAAGGGACCACCACTGAATCGTTCACATGATATGCTTTTTGTGTTCAAGGCACCTGCTTGGTCCTCCCCCTAGGTTAGGGTGGACCCCAAAATCCTCACCTCTCTCATTGCTTGATATTTTATTGTCAAAGTTCACTTTTGTGAATTGGTTATATGCATTTAAGCATAGAAAATTGTTTTATCAAAACATTTGTAGGTGTTTATTATACTGCTGCTATGTTACGTCAATTAGCACAGTTTTTTACTCTGCTACGTGCAATTTGCGTAGTAGCACAAACTTTGCATGCTCCGTGAGCATAGCTAAGTATTATGCCCAGGTGCTCAAAAAAAAGTGCTCGGCGTGAAATATATAGAAGGGAAGGGAAAGACTCTTAACATTTACAAACTTATTTCAAAATAGCCCGCCTGTAAATCATTTTATGCAATAGAATTATATATCCACTCAAAAGAGGTCATTGTGTAGAATCATCATTCCCTTATGTTCTCTCCATGTTTTTTTGCATCCATTGAATATTGAATCAGGATATTCTAATTGATTTGTTCTATCCTTGGTGCCCGTTGGGACCACTGTTTTCTGCACCCCACTTTACCCAGGTCCTTCGCATTTATGTAGGTTACCCCAGTATTATGTAATGGCTGGTTATTGTCTTGGCACCATAACCAACAGTAATGCTGCATTGAGTATTCACACAAGTCAAAGATGCAGTACACACACTCTTTTTCAGTGGAAACATACAACTTCAGCCCAATCGAATGCTATACTCAAAGAAACCAACATGTTATTGGAGCTTAGGCCCCTCTCTCAGTAGGACTCTTGAAAGCTTGTTTAGGGGTTGCGGTTAGAT
This sequence comes from Calotriton arnoldi, assembly GCA_963921515.1. Classification (NCBI taxonomy): domain Eukaryota; kingdom Metazoa; phylum Chordata; class Amphibia; order Caudata; family Salamandridae; genus Calotriton; species Calotriton arnoldi. The sequence goes on from CAWUFW010000444.1 coordinate 2,709,931, forward strand.
TAAGATGAGGTGTAATTAATGATGTAATGTAAGATTTACAGGTTAGAATTGACTTGGGCCTGATTCACCTGGTTGCCATTACCTTTCCCTTGAGGTTCTTACGGTGCCTGAGCTGGAGGGTTCCCAGACATGATGAGCGTGTCTTCCTTCGGTGCCTTGTATTTATTGTCCAGGGTTAGGTGTGGTTCCTTCCAGAGCTCCAAAATGTGTTTCAGATCATGAGCATTATGGTTTAGCTGTGAAAGTCAATGAGCCACAGAAATGTTAATGCCCTCATTGTCCAGTGGGGAGGCTGTGGTCTTAATTGACAGCGCTTCGTGCACTTTCATGAGGACTATTACTTTTTGGAACCAGGCCCTTGGCATGACCATTGGTACCTTTCCTATCTGAAACAGTGATGGGTCCTAATCAGGGTGCATTAGCATTCATTTTAAATGGGGTGGTCTCAGCAATGGGGTGAGCAGTGTGCCATCTAAGTTCAAAGCACTCACTGGAGTCAGTTGAACAGAGGCTTGTGTGACTGATTTGCCCAGAGAAGACCTGTCCAAAGCTTTCAATGCCACCAAGAGAGAGTCTGAAACTAGGAGAGGATGGTATGTTAGAAAAGCCACCTTTTGGCTCTCCCCCTTAATCAAGCCCTGGTCAGTCTAATGGTTTGACCAGTCCTCCATGGTCGCAACAGGCACAACCAAGGGAACTACCAAGGAAAATTGCTTTGCCGGAGGGTGTGATATATTTTGGCCAGTGGTACCATGGTTGTGCTGGAATACTCTTGTCCTGAGCTTGCAAAGAATGCTTTAGCTGGCAGTTCCTTGCCCTGTTGAGGTGAAGACTCTGGCAAGAAGTGGCAGAAGGAGCCAACAGCCACAAGGACCTTTCTGGCAGCTACGCCATAGAAGTGGCCACACGGGTAGGGGAGGCCTTGCAACATCTTAGCATCTTCTTTTGTTTCCAGGTTCTTAACAAATTGAAAGGTGGTTCCAATTATTTCCAAGATGTTGTCTATTCGGCTTTCTCATGCAGGGAGGATCCTAGAGGCCTTTTCCGCTCTCCCCAGTTCCTGATGGCAGTGAGACCTGGAGCCATATCATGAACAGTGGCGCAGGCTCAGCACAGAGCTCAGCACCTTTTTTTTGCATTTGCAGTGTTTAAAGGGCAGACCTGTCACTTAGATGCTTTCAGAGTTCTAGCTTGAGCTGCACACGCCACAGCTCAGACACAGGGAGAGGCAGTCGCTGCTCACTGTTTCAGACTTGTGCTGCCTGCAGTTCATGCATTAACTTGGAGAAGTTAGAGTATAAATGTCAGACAGTGCAAACACATAAAAACAGGACCTCAGCTCTGTACTGACCCAGAGCAATGATTCATGACACGGCCGGGTCATAGCACACATGATGAGTCTGGAGATGTCAGGACAGTCCTGCCTGACAGAGACTTGTCAGTCTGGGGCCTAAGGAAGGAGACTTTCTCCAGTAGTCTCCTGCTCGTGGTGAGACTTGGCTTGCGGCAACATCCCAAACAGGAAAGGATGCTGTGCTGTGAAAAGAAGACGGAAGGTAAGTTTCTCAATCACTTTATTGCCAGCAAGACAGGAGCAACGAACAGCTGGACCATCCAGCACAGGAACAACCGTTTCTCTGCTGCACCTCCCGTTCTGGAACTCTACGGTGGTAAAAGTTCCCTAAGGCCACGAGAGGCACAGAGAGCCAAGTAATAAATAATAATAATGCACAATACATGTACAACCCAACACATCTTCCCCCTATACAAATGGGGAAAAAAAAAAAAATGGAAACACAAAAAAAAACATAATACAAAGGTTCATAATAAAGAAACAACATGGCAAGAATAAACCGAGTGCAGAGCATGCTAGTGCATAACATAGTCATGAAATTTGTTGGGTAATCTCGTTGCCCTGGAGGAAGGAACACCGGTATTATAATCATGACACATTCCACCTTGTTTAGAACGAGGCGTAGAGCGATTAGGAGTCAAAGCATGAGATGACTTAGGAATAGAAATCTTGTTTTTGTTCCACCATCTTCTGTCCTCCAATTGTATTGCACTCTTGTTAACTCTCAAAACAGACTTGAGATCAGAGAACTTGGATTCGCCTTTAGGCAAAATCCGGGAACATTTGACCCTGACTTGATCCGCAACTTTTACAACCAGCTCCCTAGAACCACGTTGTAGGACCCGGAGCCCCCAGTTGTCCCCCGGCCCCGCCCCATCAGAACCCCCAAATCAAGACTTGACGACCAGAGCTGTGGGTAAATTAGGCCATGTTTATTAGAAACCATCACATATAAACATGACAAAATATCATCAATCCAATTCAAATCTCAGACGACATATAGTTATCAACTTAACTTCAATAACTACACGATATTTTTCCATGCTACACATAACTTCATCATCCCTCAGCAGAAATGACAGAACTTAATTCATCGACAAAGAATGTTCTCTATCGCTCCAGCACTAAGGGGCTTTCTGGCTTGCGCCACCCCAACCTGAGAACCACGCGAGGCGCAACCCACCTGCGTCCTTGAGAAGGTGAGCCCCTGCCATCTGGTCCTTGTCCGTGACCCGAGGGGCCCACCCTCCAACCACCAGGCTGCCCATCGGGGCTCGTAGGGTATAACCAGGAGCGGATGCCCCCTGCCCTATTTTGTAAACTGGTGCCCTTGCCCCCAGCCGGTGTCTCCATTCTCTGGGGTGAGCTTACCGTATCTCCCCTCAGTGCTGGCCTAGGGAGTATGCAGGAGGACTCCCCTTAACCATGTAAGGCAATTTATGTGGCCTCCTTACCGCCACTCTTAATTCAACTTCCAACACCTTCCAAATCTCTACCCCTAGGGATGGTGGGTGGGAGTTTCTTGAAGTTCCCTGCACACGGGGCCGGCGCTGTAAGGAAGAGAGGACGAGGGCCTGGGCAACGAGCCCTAAATAGGCCCCCCATCCTCTCCTCCCCCCCATTACCGGCCCCGGCAGGAAGTGACGTCCTTCTTGCCCCGGAAGTAGTTCCTCCTGGCCGCGTTGACCAATCCCTCGGCAAGGCACCAAGAGGGCGTGGCCGGGATCCCGGGACCCCGCGTCCTAATGGCGCGCTCCCTTATAGTACGCGCTTTCCATAGGACCCGGAGCCCCCAGTTGTCCCCCGGCCCCGCCCCATCAGAACCCACAAATCAAGACTTGACGACCAGAGCTGTGGGTAAATTAGGCCATGTTTATTAGAAACCATCACATATAAACATGACAAAATATCATCAATCCAATTCCAATCTCAGACGACATATAGTTATCAACTTAACTTCAATAACTGCACAATATTTTTCCATGCTACACATAACTTCATCATCCCTCAGCAGAAATGACAGAACTTAATTAATCGACAAAGAATGTTCTCTATCGCTCCAGCACTAAGGGGCTTTCTGGCTTGCGCCACCCCAACCTGAGAACCACGCGAGGCGCAACCCACCTGCGTCCTTGAGAAGGTGAGCCCCTGCCATCTGGTCCTTGTCCGCGACCCGAGGGGCCCACCCCTCCAACCACCAGGCTGCCCATCGGGGCTCGTAGGGTATAACCAGGAGCAGATGCCCCCTGCCCTATTTTGTAAACTGGTGCCCTTGCCCCCAGCCGGTGTCTCCATTCTCTGGGGTGAGCTTACCGTATCTCCCCCTCAGTGCTGGCCTAGGGAGTATGCAGGAGGACTCCCCTTAACCATGTAAGGTAATTTATGTGGCCTCCTTACCGCCACAAGGGCGACCAGGGCCAACCGCCCTTCGCCCTCCCCACCACCAGCCTACTTCTGAAACCACCAAGTTCCTTCGGTCTCCAGGCTCAGAGCCATGTCCAATTCCACGCCCGGCTCCACCAATCTGGGTCACAGGTAGACGTGTGCCCACCAATGCAGTGAACCCTGCCATCCACATACCCACTTTGTGGGTGTTTTACCAAGCCAGCCCCAGCCCCGGGTACTGCTAGGCCATTCCGGCCTTCTAGGCACTTGGCCGAAACCTTACCAGGCATTTGACCGTAGTCTGGACTCCCAGTCTCGCCATGGCACCATGAGACCACGCTATCATGGGACCGTCCTATCCCAATTGAGAGTAACCAGACAGAGCCTCCCTCGCAGCTCTGTGTCCCAGCCCCAACATATCTTTACCTCCTAACTGTAGGATAACCAAGTCTGGGAACTGCAGTCCCCAATGGCTCACTGAGTCTTCCACCAGCTGGCGAATATGTGCGATCTGGAAGCCTGTCGCTTCCATACAATGAAAGGGAGACACTCTCTGCGCCCCCAAGTTTTAACCCTCAACACTGCTGCCAACCATAAGTGGCCCAATGTACGGGCAAGTAACCCACCCACCTTTGGATGACATATTACCCTAATCTCGTCCAGTAGATGTCAGGTCTGCTGCGCCTGTCGCACCCCCTTCTGTTTGAGTAAACGACTAGATCCATCCTCTACTGCCATAGGTAGTCCAACTATGCTACGCACCACTATGCAAAATCCTTCCACCTGAAGACAGATTCACGTGTACCCCCCAAGATCATCTACTCGTGCTCCCCTACCGGTGGGGTCACGTTCGCACCTCTCCCTAGTAGTGAGCCTGACTGACCATCCCCGGAGTCCCAGAACTGCAGATCCTTGTCCTAATGGCAAGCCCCCTACAATGCCACCGCAAATGCAGCGGAAAATAAGGTAAGCTCGTTAGCGCACCGCTCCCTAAGGGGAGGTTAGCCCATATGTATCCTGCTAAGGTCGTACTCCCCACGGAAGGATTGCCCTCATTTATTATCACCCAAGCTTGGCAAAGACCCATCACCGCCCCTACGGCTATCGCGCAAGACACAAGCTTGCTTTGCGATCCCGCTAGATGCCATCCCCCTACGTGGGCCTGCCTCCTGCACTTTTTTGCTTGGCCACGTGGTGCGCTCGTAGCGAGGCCGCTACCAACTAAGGTAGGGCCGGCATCCCATCCGAGAACCCAGCCATCTGAGCTTTTGCCTGACCGGAGTCCTGATGGCCCCTCGATTTCCGCCAATGTTATGGGCAAAGCTGGAACCAGCTAAGCCTCGTCTCTGGCTGGCATTGCCCCTCAGAACAAGCACAGAAAACTTGCTGATGCAGCTGAAACTGTTCAAGTGTTCGCAACTTACCCCTAGCCCAGAAGGTTCTGCATATTCCCGCGGAACCCCACCTCTTGGACGGGTGAACCGCGTCTCCCCTCCCAAAATAATGGATCGGTGTCGTCTACCAGCGTGCCCCAACCACTTGTCCCTGCAACTGGCAGCAGCTGTCAAATCCTACTCATTGGCTGACAGAGGGACTCAAACAATATGATGGACGGGGTCCACCAGAGTGTATTCCGTGCACTGTTACCCTAAAGGGAGAATTTCTAGCCTGGCCATGTGAATTAACTCGAGCAATGGACCCATGCACGGTCCCCTCCTGCGTAAGCTGTGTGGGCCCGGCAATTACAAGAAACAGAAGAGATAGGGCTAAATGAACAGAATTAAATGCTGTTTAGATGAGCAAACGCTGTCACGCATGGCGGCCCCCGTGACAAGGGCTCCCCTGGAACCCATGAAAGAAAGGTACTGATCATGTTCCATGCCAGCCTTCATGCCTGCGTAAGTTCCCCATCGCACCCCTAACACATGAGCGCTCTACACGGAAGGGGTAATGCGGCAGATGAGAATGGGACCCTCAGCATGTTCCCTGCTAGCATGTATCCCTGCTTTTAGGTCCCCATCGCGCCCCTAGCACGAGAACGCCCCCACCCTAGAGGGAGTAATGCAGCGGATGGTGCTAACACCACAGGCCGGAGCACTGTGCCGACTGCTAGCCCTGACTCCAGTCGGCCCTGCTAATGCCGAGGCTACCTTGAGTAGTAAATCCTGTCACCCTCGCCTGTACTGAGGAGCCACTAACTATTGCTAAGCCACTAAAATTCGGCTCGCCCCTAGCAATAACCCACTGCTAATACTAATATCTCCTTCAGTAGTAATCGCTGATAATCTGGTGGCCCGGAGCAGTACATACCTACTGTACCACTGCCAATACCAATGGAAATGAACAGCAAACAGCATGGAACGTGGCCCCCAATGCACCCGAACTACAGTGGAATACCGCTAGTACCCTGCAATAACCCCTGTTAATGCGGTTCCTGGTACTACTGCAAGCTCTGATCAGCAAACCCACTGCTCTTACAGCCTGTCCTACGGAGTACCACCATGCTAATACTTCTAGCCCTGAGCAGTAAATACACTGTTAACACTGTGGGCCAAGTGCCGAAGACCGCACCGAGCAAAAGGACCCTGCAGATACTACCCGCTCTAAGCAGTATATGTATTACTAGATACTGGCAGACCAACGACTCCTAACCCTGTCTGCGCCAACCTGCAAGCATAACTCTTTTACTGCTAAATCCGTTCAGTAAACTCTCAACGAGCGGCACACCGACCGTGATAAACTGCCAGCACCAAGCAGAACACGTATCGCTGCTGAAGCACTCCGCAGTAACCACCCTGCTAGTCAGGCATGCCTCTAGCAGTAAGCGCGCTGCCGTACTGCAGTAAACCCGCCGCCAATACAGTCCGCCCTGAGCAAACATAATATGAATTTCGATGGGACTGAGCAGAAGACGTGCTGATGCTACTGTCGCCCCACAAGTGGCAAACACACCTTGCTCATACTGTCCGCACTGAGCAGTACACATCCCGCTGATACTGACAGTATCCACCAACCCGCTCCTAATGCCGCCTGCGCTATGCAGTGAAACCACCGCTAGCCCTACTGCGAGAACCACGTAGCACACTGCTTAACTTGCCTGCATTGAGCAGTAAATACCCTGCTAATACCAACCCCTCTGAGCCGCAAAACACCCTGCCGATACTGCCACTCTTGAACCGTAACACCCCGCTAATACCGCTACCATTGAGCCGTAACACCCTATTAATACCGCCACCATTGGGCAGTAACACACTGCTGATACCGCGTTGAGCACTCAACCCACCGCCAATATTACTCGCGCCGAACGGGACAAACTCTGCCCACCCCTACCGTAAGCATACTGCTAATGCTGCCGCCACTAGGCCGTTATACACACACTGCTCATAATGTTCGCCCGGAGCAGTACCTCCTGCTGTTACTCACAGCCCCAAGCTGTCAATACTCTGCCAATAGCGCCTGCCCGGATAGCATGCCCGTGCCCGTGCCCGTCCCGGGTCAAGGCAGGGCCTCTGCTCAGAGGTAAGGTTGCACATGTGATCCACTAGAGGCACCCCTCGACCCCACCACAATCTGCATTCCTGCCCACGGGCATAAGGCAACGCCGACTACCATTGTATGGCACTTTCCACGTGGGCCAACTGCCCCCTCCCTACACACTCCACGCCTCTTAAAGGCTTGTCCCTCCGCGCACATTGCCACGACGCCAGTGCCAGGTATGAGGGGGGGAGGTGGGGACGAAGTACCCAGCCACCAGGGCCCTACCTAGACCCGAGGGAAACTGAAGTTATGGGAACAAAAGGGGTGTTTCCTCTACACACCGCCCCCTATCCAACTTAATTGACTACCGTTGTTGGTTCACTGCTGGTTCACCGTGAGATCGCCCGCTCTGAGTACGTAGGGTGACCGATTCAAGCACACTGGCCCTTTAGGCATAGCGCGCCGACCCCTGAGCCCCCTAATGTCAGATCGCATGCCCTCAATTCGTCCCCCAAGACTCGTGCCCATTACCGAGCTATTACCTCGATCTCCGAATCCTATGGCCTGATTCCTCCAAATCAAGAATAGCCGTCCCGTGAATAGCGACTGCAGAGAGCTCCCCGCCCACGCGCTGATACTACAGCCACCACCTGTGGTTATGGCCCTTCTACCCCGATGCACTAGTCCGCGCAAGACACCAACAGTCTCCCTGAAATGGGCCCCAGGTCAAATGCCTACATTCGGCACGGCGCGCGACGTCAGAATTCCCTCTGCCCGTTCTGAAACCCCCGACACATTTTACAGCTGACAGATATTCCCCGAGCGGTCAATGTTAAAAAGAACAAATGTCCACACAACATTACACAGTACGACGTACCTTATCCCCCTTTCCATCATTAATAGAAAGAACCTGCATTAAGCAGAGTTCTTACACTGTACTCCAGGCAAGAAATTACATGAAAAGGAAAAGTCCGCCACCAGGAACACCCTGCCTACATCCTGAGGACTATGCAGTTAAACACGGGGAGGGGCAGAAGCGTCGCACTCCTCCCGGCCCGGCAACCAATTCCAAATCACCAATACCTTGCTTATCTTCACCAGATCCCGCACGACGACCAAAACCGGGCCAACCTGCCCCCGCACGCCGCCGCCACGATGCTTAACGCCCTACGAGGAAGGAAGGAGAAAGAAAAACTCCGACACGGCTCCGGATTCCCTGCCATCCTCTCCCTTCTGATTCTGGTCTCTCGCCTCTCCTGCTCGTGCCTCCTCCGCTCCGCGCCGGCGTTGAGAAGTTTCTTGAAGTCCCCTGTACACGGGGCCGGCGCTGTAAGGAAGAGAGGACGAGGGCCTGGGCAACGTGCCCTAAATAGGCCCCCCATCCTCTCCTCCCCCCCATTACCGGCCCCAGCAGGAAGTGACGTCCTTCTTGCCCCGGAAGTAGTTTCTCCTGGCCGCGTTGACCAATCCCTCGGCAAGGAACCAAGAGGGCGTGGCCGGGATCCCGGGACCCCGCGTCCTAATGGCGCGCTCCCTTATAGTACGCGCTTTCCAAATGTACTTGTTTTGGGCTTCTATTCTTTTCCTGCTTACTTCTTTTATCTTAGCTGCTGGTAATTCGAAAACACCCATCCACTTCCTTAACAATTTTGAAGATGGAAGACGGCCCCTTAGTAAGATGAACGGGGAAACCTCAGTATCAGAATTAGGGGTGGTGCGTATAGCCCACAACAAATTTTTAAGTTCATTTTTGCAATTTAAATTACTGGCTTTAGATAATTGTATGTTGTCTTTGATCACCCTGTTGAATCTCTCAACAAGACCATTACTCCTAGGGTGATAAAGTGAGGTTTTGGTGTGTTTAATACCCATGAAGTTTAAAAACTTCTCAAATTCTGAAGAAGTGAATTGACAGCCGTTGTCCGAAACTATCTCATCAGGAACACCTTCCCTCGCAAATAAAAATTCAAGGAATTCTATCACACAAGCAGTGGTGGGGACTTTTACAAACTTCAACTCTGGCCAGCGACTATGGTAATCCATTAGAACGATACCATATTCGGAAACGCCGCTGTCAGACAAAGTTAAAGGGCCAATAATGTCAATGGCCAGCTTGGACCAAGCCTTTGAAGGAACGCTTACAGCTTGAACAGGACTAGGAACTGTCACCTGGGACTTGTCACTTACAGCACAGTATAAACAGTCTCTCACAAAATGCTCTACTTGTTTGTCTAGACCAGGCCACCAAAAGTGTTCTCTAATCCTTCTTTTTATGGCACGCATGCCAATGTGGCCTTCATGAACCAGGATAAGCACTTTGTCTCTCATACTCATAGGAACCACAAGTAAAGAAGAACGATACAGGAGACCATTGACAACAGAGAGTTAATCAAAAACGTGCTTGAATTTACTGATGAAATCATCTTGAGAACATTCTCTTGTCCAACCTGTGTGAACCATATCCATAAGTTTTTTAATGTCTAAATCAGTATCATACGCGTCCCTCCATTCATGCTCTAAAATGGCTCCATTAGAGTGAGACACAGCTTAACAAAAAATGTCAGACTCAAAATTCTTATAGTTATAATCGCCCACCTCATGAGTACTACTGGGCAACCTGGACAAACTATCTGCCAAAATATTTCGCATCCCCGGGACATACTCAACATTGAAGTTATGTTCTAAAAGCCTATATTGCCATTTGGCAATCCGAGGAGTGGCTTTATCTCCCCCCTTGGTAGTAAAAAGCTGGACCAAGGGTTTGTGGTCCACTCTTACAGTAAACTTGGAGCCCCATGGATATTGTTTAAAATGGACAATGCCCCACCAGCAAGCCAACGCCTCGCGCTCTACAACTGAGTACGTAGCCTCAGCACCCTTGAGACCTCTGGAAGCAAAAGCTACTACCTCATCCCTGCCATTCCTATGTTGCATAAGGACAGCGCCAAGGCCTTTCTGACTGGCATCGGTCATGATTATAGTGTGGTCATTGATGTCAAAAGGCTTGAGAGGAATGGCGTGTGCAATTTCTTTTTTGATTAATTGGAATTCCTCAGCACAATCAGCACTCCATTTGAAAATGACATTCTTTTTAAGGAGATTTCTCATATGAAAAGTTTTGGCAGAACAATTAGGTACAAATCTTGCATAGAACTCGATGAGTCCCATGAAAGATCTCAATTGATCTTTATCGTCAGGTGCACAAAAATCCTCAATAGCTTTAACTAGACTGGCTTTAGGCTCAACACCCTTAGCAGATATTCTGTATCCTAAATAATCCACAGAGGTTACATTTAATTTACACTTTTCAAGGCTGAGAGTGACACCTTTTTCCTGTAAGATGGAAAAGACAGTATGCAATCTTTCATTGTGCTGATTTTGATTGGAGCCATAGACTAACACGTCATCTTGAAACGCCATCACCCCGGGGATGTCCTTGAACATGCTCTCTACAATCCTTTGAAAGACTGCGGATGCGGAGGCAAGTCCGAAAGGCATGCGTTTGTATTGGAACAGGCCTTCCGGGGTGATGAACGCAGTGTAGTGCCTGGAGTCGGGGTGTAAATCAATTTGATGATAAGCTGATGTCATGTCAAGTAGGCTAAACCATTTACCATCCTTAAGAGTAGTGGTCATCTCAGTGATGTTGGGCAAAGGGTGTTGATCAACCCAGATGTGACGATTCAAATCACGAAGATCAACACACATGCACAACGTCCCATTGGCCTTCCGTGCTAAAACAATGGGGGAAACCCAATCAGAAGATTCAATGGGTTCTATGACATCGCTAGAACATAGTTTGTCTAACTCTTTTTTAAGTGCATCACGCAAGGCTAGGGGTACCTTGCGAACTTTGTGTACTACCGACTTGGCACAATCAAGCAATTTAATTTTATGTTTGAATCCTTTAAATAGACCTAACTTGTCATTAAAAATTTCAGGATACGCAGACTCCCATGTTTCTTCCTTGACAGATTGTACACAAACTAAATCCTTCTTCAATATAACTTGATGAGGATCATTGGGGTCCAAAACAATCCCTAGGTTACCCTGGTCATGCCACCCTAGCAGACAGGTATCGTCTTTAGCTACATAAATAACACCTTGAGCATTGCTACCTTTGAAACACAAATTGGCATGAAATTCACCGAGCACTTCGATGGTTTTACCACCATAACCAATAGGACGAACTGATGAATGCTTTAAAACCAACCCTTGGGACTGAAACAATTCTAACCATATTTTGTCACTTATAAGTGTGAATGGGGATCCAGAGTCAGCTAACATCTTGACATCCTTTCCGTTGACAGTTAGGGAACATAAAGGTCATCTTATTCCTTGCGAAATAGCAGAGACAACATCAGTGCACTGGGACTCTGATATTAAGCAAATTTGATCCTCTTCACTTGAAGACGACTCTCCCGTGAGCTGTTCAACGTTGAGGATTTTTTTGGAAGATGAGTCTGGATTTACAGATGGTCTGCCGCTAGATCTACAAACTTTGGTGAAGTGTCCTTTCCTAAAACATTTTGCACAGGTTTTGTTCAAAGCAGGACAGAATCTGGCATTCCCAAGGTGAGAAGTGCTACCGCAATGGTAACATTCCCAACGTTTATTGGTGGGTCTGGTGTCAGTTCTCACATATCCTCCAGATTTTTCTTGGCGTGGTTTTTCTTTTGATGTCTTGTATTTACTTTTAACGGCCAGGACATTTTGTATTGGAGAACTAGTGCTGGAAATCGACATCTGTTCCAGATAAGAAGTAGTGCTCTCAATCCTTGTGGCTATTTCCAAAGCTTTTTGTAGAGTCAATTCAGGTTTGGACAAAAGAGCCTCTTGTACTTTTTTGTTATTTGTTTTCTCTACAAGCTGATCCCTAATCATTTCTTCCTCAAATGCTTTATAATCGCATGAAACTGCTAGGATTCGTAAAGCGCCAACATAGCTGGATGCAGACTCTCCAGAAAGTTGCGCTCTTTTGTAGAATTTATGCCTCTCTAATGTGACATTCTTACATGCTTTGAATCTGGTGTCAAGAGATTTAATAGCTGTGGCATATTCATCTTCAACACCATCACCTTCACCTTCAATGAACAAAACTAAAACTTTTGGAATGTGTTTAAGGATACTGCGTCCTTCCGTACCTAGACAATGTCTTAAAATTGCGAATTTCTTTTTGTGCGTAAAGGAGTCACCATCGAGGGCATCTAGGTATGCCTCGAAACTTTCTTTCCATTTCTCCCAATTGGATTCTGGAGAGGCAGGATTGGGTGAAAACGCAGGAGGAGGTAACAAAAATTGTTGCATGGCTGAGAAAAATAATCCAGTACAAGGCAAAGGAAGAAATGGTGTATGTCACTGTAGTCTTCTAATAAAAACACACACGGTGGGTGTGTTGCCGAAGTTAAGGAGACGACACACTGTAGAAGAGGTGTGTGTGTCACCGTTGTATTTGCAACAAAATTATGGTATAGAAGTAAGTGACACACAATGGAAACGTAGAAAAGGTGTGTGTGTCACCGTGAAATTCGTACACTGTGTATAATAAGAGACGTTAAAAGTTAATGGCACAGTAAAAATGTCAAAGTCAAATAAGTGAAGATAGAAATACAGTGTTGCAGTAACGATGTGTGTGGAAATGCACACGATGAAAGGAGATGATAACGTAAAGATCTAAAACTGGTGTGTTGAAGCGCATTAAGAAGGGTCTTGAATTAATGAGCAGTGCAGCTGTGCGTGTCAGCGAAGAAATAAAGAACACGCGGTGAACACTTATAAAATAGGCTGTGCGCATCAGCGATTTTTTTACGAGCTGTGCGCATGGAGAACAAAATGCTAAACAGCTGTGCGCATCAGCGTTGAAGGCGTTGAAGATAACACTGGTGTTGCTATGGTAATGCAACGCGAAGAAAATGAAGCAAAATGGCGGCACGCAACGTGGGTACGCTGCGTAAAGCGGAGCCAGGCAAACAGGCAAATGCTCACGAGGATACGTCTGACGCGTAGTACGTCACAAACAGGGGCGAGAGGCTGAAATCAACATTCTGTGGCGCGCACGGGCTTGCGGCACAAGGAAAATCCAACCGCGAGGCAGCTTTGAAAATGTTTAAAATGAACAAAGTCTCACCACAACCTTTGTCAGAAACGCCGTTTTCCTCTCCGGTGTATTCAGCAGTGCGTCAAAACGACCTCCATGGACAGGTAGCCTCGACGACTTCAATCAGGTTCGCTGCTCCAGGTAGTCGGCTAGAGGCAGGAAGGCGAAAGCGGAGAAGCTGCAGGATCCGCACGCGTGGATGTCTTGGAGGCAACAGGAACTCGTCGCCAGTGAAAAGAAGACGGAAGGTAAGTTTCTCAATCACTTTATTGCCAGCAAGACAGGAGCAACGAACAGCTGGACCATCCAGCACAGGAACAACCTTTTCTCTGCTGCACCTCCCGTTCTGGAACTCTACGGTAGTAAAAGTTCCCTAAGGCCACGAGAGGCACAGAGAGCCAAGTAATAAATAATAATAATGCACAATACATGTACAACCCAACATGCTGCTAGAACTGATCACAAAAGGTTGGATCTCTTTGCACACAGGGTCCAACTGCTCACCAGGACCACTGAGCACCGACAAGGAGCTGTCTGGACCTAAGGGAAACGGGGAAGAGAGTACTACACTGATAGGGGGCCTTTAACTCCCAGGTTAGAACAGGGGCGTGGCAGGTGCTTCAGCACCTCCAGACCCGGAAGCAGATCAGAAAGATAATGAAAAACAATGAGGTCTTTTAGAAGTATTAATTTCATACTGCATTAGCTGTTTGTTCCAGGTGAAAGGTAAATGGCAATTAAGAAGAGCAGGTAGAAAAACTTTCAACAAACCACTGCGCATTTATTTGTCATGTATATCTAATTTGTATTTCTAATTTCACATTAAGTAGCATTAAAGAGAAGGCATTTGCTAACAAACTTTTGGCACTCTTGGTGTTTGAGTTTTATGGATGGTGAATTATAGGATGAGGCACATGAAAGGCAGTAATGTAAACAAATAGATCCTTTATAAAGTTTACAAATATTAAAAATTAGGTTAATTTTCATTTGGGCTTTTTAATAACAGGTTATGGTGACAGGCAAGTTGAATGGTCAGAAAAACCAATACACATTTTTTTTTTACCCTTTTATGCACCGATGGCTAAATCACAATGATATATTACTGGTCTTTTAAATAACTCAGTTTTTTAGAAAAAAAACTTGACTATATTTATTCATATATTTTAGAATATTGCATTATAATGCACCATTGAACCACATTTTTCACAAAAAAAGTCTCAGGTTACCATCTTATTCACCTCCTTCCAGGGCTTAAGTCCTAAAAAAAGAAGTGGGGGTACTCACCAAGTTAGGCAGACGAGTGTGACATCACTGTGTGTGACATCACAGGAAGTGACATCACGGCATGTGACAACGCATGTGGCATCACAGGAAGTGTCATCACAACCCATGACCTCACAGGAAGTGACATCTGACCTTAAGACCGCACATATGTTTAGCAGGTGTATCATGAGCACATTTGAGCACATTACAATATCTACCAAATTCGATTTTGCATTGGGATTGTGCTGAAATATTCACTCAACCCCGACGCAAAATCTGGGCCTCAACTTATGCATTTATTTTTTTTAAACCCTGCCACAAAGAAATTGGCAACAAGGAGAAACGTAGCAGTAAATCTGTTCTGCTTAATTGGTTGCAATGTCTGTGCCTGGGCGTAGTTCACAGAGTTTTGCTACGCGGAACTCTGCGAAGTTACAAAAAAACTCCGTGAAGTTCCGTGAGTGGCAGAGTGCAGTGCGAACTGCAGTTTGTGCTGGTATTCCTGCCGCTCGGGTAGAAATTCTACCTGAGCGGCAGCTCGCGCTCGCGAACTTACCGTTCGCGATCGCGAGCGGGGAAAAAACTCCGCTGCACATCGCGAAGCGGAGTTTTCGGCACTCCGCGAGCTCCGCGGAGTGCGGAGTGCAGAAAACTCCACAAACTCCGCGAACAGAGCGTAGTTCACCGCCCAGGCCTAGTTAAGACACGTGCTGCAGAGATCTTTGTGTGCAGCTAAATCTCAGGGAATAATAACAATAATGGTAAGATTACTCCGGAGGACAACATATTTGCTGGAGAGATTTGTGTTTCGTCTAGTCCTAGTTCTGACTCAAAGTAGCCAGAGGGTTAATATGTCTCCTGCAAAGCACTTTATGTAACACACAGATGACAGATTTTTATTTTCTGTAAATGGGCAAGTGGATTACTGCTTTTAAGAAAGAGATCCTTTTGTTACTTGCAGTTCATAAATTGTAATCCTTCTAATATAGCGCAGTGAGGTATGAAGGACATGTGACTCATACACCTTGTAACCCTCACTGTCTTATGTAACACATCCTTTATATTGATGCACACACATACGATTTATTGTTTATGTATAATCTCTACGTGTGATGTAAAGTGCTCTGACACCCTGCATTGGGATGAGTAGTGCTAAAGTGCTCTAAAAGAAATAAAACAAAATAGTGGTATATAAATGGTTATTTTTGTAAACACTGGGGAGACCAGCGGCGGCTCCTTCGTTAAGGCGGAGGAGCGTTGCCCCACTGCTCTCTCAGCAGTGCACACTGGAAAAATAAAATGATAATAAAACAATTTTATTATCATTTTTTTTTTTTCGCTGAGCTGAGTCTTGGGGGTGGGCCATCCTGATGAGAGTCAGCAACAGGGAGGAGGAGGGGTGGGCACTAAGTGCGCATGTTGGTTTGGCCGGCCGTCTTAGGACTGCCAAACCGACATGCGTAATTAGCCCTTCTCCAACCCGAGCTGTGTTGCTCAGCTTGGTGGAGAACATGCACAGGCTCCTAGTCCCTGTCGGAGCACCAAACCAGACTGCTCAAACCAATCCTGGTGCTACTCTCATGCTGGTAATAGCATTACCAGCATGCGAGCAGCATCTGGATTGGCCATGGGGTGTCTGGGAGCCTGTGCATTGGCTGCTGGGAGTCAACAGGAGCAGAAAACCAAAGAGGCGGTGGCCAGCAGGTAAGTAATATTTTTTCCCTATTTTTCTCCTCTGCGCTGCCCCCCTGCAATGCCCTGCAGTTTGCTTTCTCAGTAGCTGCCACTGGAGGAGAACAACACATCTGACATATTTACAGTGTATGCATATCTCTTATATACAGGGCTTGAACAAAGTCAAAAGGATTTCTTTTCAAGTGCCTGTGAAGTGATAAAATGTGAGCCTTTGTTTCCTCTCCATTGTATCTAGGTGTGAGCTCCCAGCCAGGATACTCCAACAAATAGAGGCCTAATAGCCCCTTATCTACGGCTTTTGTTATGAGCGAAGCTGGAATCTGATAAGCCCCTTCCCTGCCTGCACAGTTGCTGCTTGGAACAAAAGCAGACAACCTGCAGGCGCTGCTGAAAGTGTCCTGGTGCCAGAAATTGCCACCAGGATGAGTTCAGCGTATTTCTCTAAATTCTGAGAGAAGTAGGAAAGGAACATGTCACTCCGCTGAAAGCGGCCAGCTTTGCTGCAGGGTAGACAGCGTCTACCCTATGAAAATAGTGGGTAAACGGCATCTACCCTCGTCTACCCTCGACTCAAGCCCTGCCTCTTTCCCTTCCATATGCTCCTTGATTATAGTTTTTTGTCCATTTGCTGCACATGCACCTTTAGTACCACCAGTATTTTTCGAAGCCCTCTAATTTTGGTGAGCTTAATTGTTCCAACACCATTGGTTAAAAAACAATCTTTTCCTGAACTTTACTGGGTCAGATGGGGAAAAAGTGATCAATTACGGGAGAAAGTTTTTGATTTTCCTGTCAAAGATATTATAAGTAGGTGTTGCAGAAAGCCCAAGTGGTTAACCTACACCTGCCAGGGGCCCTGGATGGGGTACTTTGGCAGCACCCTGGGTTTTTTGATGCACTCTTTAATGTCCTGCTTGGCGAAATCCAGGATCTTCTGCAGGATGGGGAGCGCGCCTGCTCCACGTAACCAGCGAGTGATCCTAGAGTGATTGCCTTACGGCGTGCACAAGATGGCCGATCCCCAAGAAGGACACACAGTACTTGTGAGAGTTAGTGAGTTGTGAGAGTTAGCTGCTGTAAGCTGCTAGAGGTATAAAATAAAACAATTGGTTCTGTCGGGGTGTTCAATTACTTAGAAAACGTAAGTAGCAACAGCTTACTTGTAACATATACCAATAATTAAACCATAACACACACCAATATTAGTATTCAATACTGTATTTAGAAATGGATATCAAATAATCATGGCTGTCACAATTTACAAATTCAATTGTAATAAAGAATAAGTGACTGTTGGTGAAAAAGTGACATGTGGTGATGGGTGACGTTGAAAGTGCACTATATACAAGACAATTAAACATGCATTCAAGTGAGGGGAGAAGAATTTATGTTTGTCCTTTTTATTTTAGCACATATATCGCAGGATTCATTAGCAAATTAAACTGTGATCCTGAGCGTTGTGCGGACATATGTAGTCGTCGACGTTTCGACCCTGTTGGTAGCGCAACAGGTGGAGTCCTGAGAGGGTGTAATTATTAGCCCCACTTTGAATAAGAGGCACTTGATCATTGCAGACAGACTAAAGAATCTGCATTTTGGCTGTCCTTCCCCTTCCTGTCCTGAAGAAGACCCACCTTGACGCATTTTTACTTTTGCGCTACCAACAGGGTCGAAACGTCGACGACTACATATGTCCGCACAACGCTCAGGATCACAGTTTAATTTGCTAATGAATCCTGCGATATATGTGCTAAAATAAAAGGACAAACATAAATTCTTCTCCCTCACTTGAATGCATGTTTAATTGTCTTGTATATAGTGCACTTTCAACGTCACCCATCACCACATGTCACTTTTTCACCAACAGTCACTTATTCTTTATTACAATTGAATTTGTAAATTGTGACAGCCATGATTATTTGATATCCATTTCTAAATACAGTATTGAATACTAATATTGGTGTGTGTTATGGTTTAATTATTGGTATATGTTACAAGTAAGCTGTTGCTACTTACGTTTTCTAAGTAATTGAACACCCCGACAGAACCAATTGTTTTATTTTATACATATACCCAGGTTCTGAGGGACACCGGGTCGCCCCATTATTTTTTCTAGTAAGCTGCTAGAGGTGCAACATTCATAGGTTGGACCAAACAGGATGGTGGCATAGGCTCCTCAAGTCAGAAGCATAAAACGTAACACAGAAGAAACAGCAACAAGGAAGGAAGACTAGGCGTGGTAGATGGACGGCAGCTGCTTTGTTCTCCGGACGGGCGTGTTTTTTGCCAGATCACGCTATTCATCTGACTGGCTAATTAAAAGACTCCAACCGATGGGTGGAAGTCGTTTAAAAGAACTCCATTGAGGCTCCAACCGGCTGGTGGAGTCCTGAGAGGGTGTAATTATTAGCCCCACTTTGAATAAGAGGCACTTGATCATTGCAGACAGACTAAAGAATCTGCATTTTGGCTGTCCTTCCCCTTCCTGTCCTGAAGAAGACCCACCTTGACGCATTTTTACTTTTGCGCTACCAACAGGGTCGAAACGTCGACGACTACATATGTCCGCACAACGCTCAGGATCACAGTTTAATTTGCTAATGAATCCTGCGATATATGTGCTAAAATAAAAAGGACAAACATAAATTCTTCTCCCTCACTTGAATGCATGTTTAATTGTCTTGTATATAGTGCACTTTCAACGTCACCCATCACCACATGTCACTTTTTCACCAACAGTCACTTATTCTTTATTACAATTGAATTTGTAAATTGTGACAGCCATGATTATTTGATATCCATTTCTAAATACAGTATTGAATACTAATATTGGTGTGTGTTATGGTTTAATTATTGGTATATGTTACAAGTAAGCTGTTGCTACTTACGTTTTCTAAGTAATTGAACACCCCGACAGAACCAATTGTTTTATTTTATACATATACCCAGGTTCTGAGGGACACCGGTCGCCCCATTATTTTTTCTAGTAAGCTGCTAGAGGTGCAACATTCATAGGTTGGACCAAACAGGATGGTGGCATAGGCTCCTCAAGTCAGAAGCATAAAACGTAACACAGAAGAAACAGCAACAAGGAAGGAAGACTAGGCGTGGTAGATGGACTTGTGGTACTCAGAGTGCAGTCCAGGAAGTGAGGTCACATACCGTTTTTGTTGGAATGCATAGTGGTGGGTATGCACAGCTGTGGTTAACACCTTTGAGAAGTGGTCTGTGGCCACCCGGGGGTGGCTGGATAACCATCAGTTGGGAGCAGGAGAGGGAGCAGGAGACAGCCAGGATTTGTAGTGAGACAAAAGTGAAACTCTACAAACACACTTCAAAACTTTCTTTGAAGACATTGAGGCCCAGCTCATGCTCTGATGCACAAAGCACACCTCAAGCCTCAGCGTGGGTTCCTCTAAAATGTCCATAGCAGTGCGTATTGCATATTTTCTTGCATTTTGCGATAATGGGTACCTTTGTTCAGTATCAGGTTGCTCGAAGGTCCTCTGAACATATTTAAAGCATTTATTAGTCAACTGAAGTCTTTTATGACGTCTCTGGGACAACGAAGAAGAAATTCCCAATTAATAGGTTGTGAGTTGGTCTCTGCCATGCAAAGCTGATGTCATCCTCAGCAGATGGCTATACATCTATCTGTGTGATGCCAACACCAACAAACTCGCTGTACCCTGTGCCTGCTGGTGCTGAACAGTTAGTGAACTTGCTGCCTCACAGAGGGCTGCAGTGGACATACTCCAGGGTAGGACTGCAGCACACTAGAAGGGCAGAGGCAAGCCACTGCAGCAGTGCATCACCTGCTACTCTGATTTAAAGTCACTGGGCTTCATCTCAGCAAAATGAGCATATCTACACCTGGTGGTTTATGCCCTCGCATGGGCGTCGATTTATCTTTTTCTGATTTCACAAATAGGACTGGAAACTTATGGCAGACACGCCCTCTTGAAAAATTGTTTGTGAACTTCATTTTCTTATGAGTAGATAAACAAGTGAATTGTACATTTGCTTATGTGAAAGTTTGCCAGGCAAGTGAAAATGCACTTACTAACCTTTTCCTTTTTTTATCTCCTGGGACAAATCTCCATGCAGAGACTCCTTCTCCTGCACCTCCATAAATGCTGGGTGAGTTCTCTTCCCATTGTCGCCCTGTAATTGGATTTACTCCTGCACTTGACAAGAGTAAATTTCCAAACTTCTCTGGTGTAGGAAGGTATACGAGAGTAATTTGTGAATTTACACAACCCACAAATTCAGAGGGCAAAACATACCTAAAACACCCACCCCGGCCCCTTCT
Organism: Calotriton arnoldi; assembly: GCA_963921515.1. Taxonomy (NCBI): domain Eukaryota; kingdom Metazoa; phylum Chordata; class Amphibia; order Caudata; family Salamandridae; genus Calotriton; species Calotriton arnoldi. Next base: position 2,730,514 of record CAWUFW010000444.1, read on the forward strand.
CGCCCTTGAAGGACATTTAGACACACACACATCTGTATGTGAGTAAATCCTTCAACAGGTGCAAAACACACTTTTGTTTCTCAGATGGGTTCAGGAGCCATGCCAGATGAGCAGGATATACACATAATACAGATTTACATAAAATGAGTATGAATTGAATTTATTACATACTCTGGGGTTACTCCATAAATGAGCATTGGATCGGCCCTCTTGCATCTGAATGACAAGTTGACTTATACAGCACACTCTAGCCTCACAGTCAGGGGTGTGGCTTAGTTGGTGAGGTTCAGGGGGTGTGAATCTAACATTTCCCTACTAAACAAGTGGGAAAAATCAACATAGGCGCAGCAGACCCAAATTTGGGCCCCCAGACCCAACCACCAAGCTAAGAATGCATTTATTTGTGGGGGAGGGAGGGTAGGTAACACCCCAGCCACCCCCCACCCCCGCCCAAAGTTACAGCCCTGCTTACAATGTTTGTATGTCCACCTTGGAAACTCTCGGCCATTTTCTGCCTTCTTTCTGCTTGCTTTCTGCTAGTTTTTCTTCCCACTTCTGCCCTCTGTTTTTGCCTCTTTCTGCTTGTTATTTTGCCTCTTTCTGCTAGTTTCTAACTTTTATTTTCCTCTTTCTGCCTTTTATTTTTCCTTTTTCCTCTTTCTGCTAGTTTCTGACCTTTATTTTTCCTCTTCTCTGCTTGTTTCTGTCTAGGTTTCCTCTTTCTGCTCATTTCTGACCATTATTTTTCCTCTTTTTGCTTGTTTCTCACTTTTATTTTTTTCTCTTTCTGCTCTCATCTGACCTGGATCTCCAGGGAGATGTCTCATCCACAGCACACAGATACCCCTAGGGTGACGGTGCTGCGCTATACAAATGCTGATTGATTGATTCCAAGGCGTGCTTTTCCTTGCAAGTTTGTGAATGCACATAATGTGTAATGCACATAATGTGAATGTACATTTGTGGGCATTCCGAAACTCCTCTCCACCTCCTTTCCACACTGCAAAGGCTTGTACATTTGCTCCAGTACAGGGCTAGAGTAACTCACCTATCAGTATGGGAAGGGAAGCCGATCACCCTGAGCTGGATGTAGGAGAAGGGCTTTCTAAACTAGGGAAAAATATATTCCCTATGGAGGAAAAAAGTGTAGGTTTGCATGGGAGACACTACTCCACCTGTACCGACTTCTCCACTTTGAAACCAGCTGAAAAGTCATCTGCAGAGAGACAAAAAGAAATGCTCATTTCGGGCTTTTATAGAATTCCTTTACTATTTTAGTTGCTAGCTTGCAGCACAGGAAATACCTTCAAAGCGCTATACGGAGCACCAAAATAAATGGCTAGGAACGTGCTGCGCACCGGCTAAGACAGCTCCCTTTAGCTTCCTGTTGGAGGTGTCTGTAGCGCGGCAGGGCCCAATGGGACAGGGGCCTACGCAGCGCTAAATACAATATACAGCCACACAGTAATTATGTGCTGGTGGGAAGACCCCGAGCGGTCTCTCACCTTTTATTTATCTCCTCGGGTCGCGCCCGCCCCGAGGAGTGACTGCGCTAGCAACATTGTAGTGGAGAGCCCGGATGGCTCTCTACATCCCTCCTTTTGTTCAGTCTCGGTCTCTCAAGCCAGGGTGTTCAGGGAGACAGGCATACAAACCCTTTCAGCCTCTGGCTGGGCGCAGGATTCGGCCGGAGACCATACTTCTGGCTCCGGGAGCTGGGATGAACTGCTGCCTCTGCCTGTGTGCCGGGTGGTGGAGCAGCGGGGTGTTGTTGGCTGCTCCTGTCGGTGCTTGGCACACGCTCTCCGTTCTCCATGGGTTCGCATCCTGACCCGGCTTCAGCCACCCTGGAGGGGCTGGGTGGGTTATTGTCCACGGCATCCTCTGCCTCTTCATTTCCTCCCACATCGTGACCTGTTGTTGTCCCCTCTCAGCGGTGATCATTGTGCCTTGCACCTTGACAACAACCCATTCCTCCGGCTCGAACGGTGTCCGAAACTTCCAGCCTGGGTGTCTGTCTTTTACGACCACTCGGTCACCTTCTCGCACCTGTGGCTCTTTGGCTCCCCTGGCATTGCTGGCCTTCAGATTTGTCAGGGTCCGTCTCGCCTGAATGGCCGCGTTGTCCCTCTCCGGCGGCTTCCAGGTCGGGTCTGTTGGGATGGAGTCGCGGGGTGCTCTGCGAAACAAAAGGTGAGCCGGGGCACACCTTGTGGTGCTGTGCGGCGTTTGCCGATATGCATCCAGGAACTCGTTGAGAGCCACTTCAGCATCCTCTCCTTGGTCCACAGCGATCCTTAGAGCGCGGTTTATTGTCCTCATAAATCGTTCTACCTCCCCATTGGCTTGGGGCCAGAGAGGGGTGATTTTTCGGTGTCATATCGCCCTACTGTCAAGGTATGCTTGGAACTCTCGCCCTTGGAACGGGGGTCCATTATCCGAGCGCATTTCCTCCGGCAGTCCAAACAGGGCGAAGACCTTGTCGAGCGCTCTCTTGACATGTGGGAATGCCGTCGATGCCACTACCTCCACAATTGGGAATTTCGAGAATGAGTCCGTGAGCACCAGCGTGTTCCGACCGTCCGGAAAACTCCCAAAGTCGAGACTGACATGGGACCACGGGCGATCGCAGGGTTCCTCGGTGACGACTGGTGCAGGGGCGGGGTCACCTCCGGTGATCGTGCAGGAGTGACATTGTTGTACCATCTCTTCGACCAGGGTGTCCATTGCGGGGAACCACACCTTGTTCCGCAGCCTCGCTTTGGTCTTTGCACTCCCCGGGTGGCCCACGTGCGCCAACTGTATGATGCGGTGTTGCAGAGTCCTGGGGATGACGATGGCGTGTCCCCTCAGGACGACTCCGTCTTCTCCCACACTTAGCTCGCTGCGCACTCTCCAGAGTTGCTGACGGGCATTGCTGTCCTCCGCTCGCAGAGCCTGGGCACCATCCAAGAAGTGTGTCCATCCCGCCCGGACCAGGGTGTCTTTGACTCTGGTTAGCGTCTCGTCTTGATCTGTGGCCTGTCCAATTTCGTGCAAGGTCATGGCTTTGGGGCAGGCACTGTACAACACCATCTTGACGAACGCCTCCGAGTATGCTTCATCTTGCGGGGCGTCCCCGAGTGCCCCCCCCCCCCTTCGGGGTTTCTGGAGAGGTAGTCTGCTGGGTTATGGGCTCCTGGGCGAAACACCACCTTGAACCTGTATGCTTGTAGCTGGACAGCCCAGCGTTCGATTCTTGGGGGCGCGAGCCTGGATGACCCCGCGAAGAGTGGCAGCAGTGGCTTATGATCTGTGACGACCAGGAAGTCTTGCCCGTAGAGGTATAGATGGAAGTGTTGACATGCCCAATTGATCGCCAGCGCCTCCCTCTCTATCTGCGCGTACCGCATCTCCGTGTCTGAAAGCGCGCGGCTGGCGTAGGTGACTGGTCTCCACGATTCCTGATCATGCTCCTGCATGAGGACAGCCCCTAGCCCTATGGGGCTGGCGTCTACCACCAGTTCGGTGCGGTGTCCCGGTATGAAGTATGCCATTACCATGTTGTCCATGAGGGCTGACTTTATCGCCGTGAATGCCTTGCTCGCTGCTGTCGTCCACTCCCACTTGCGGTCATTGCGCGTGAGGGCCCGCAGCGGCTCCGACAGTGATGCCAAGTTGGGAATGAACCGGCCACAGTATGTGGCCATGCCCAAAAAACTGCGGACTTCCGTGGGCGTCTTCGGTATGCTGGCTGCGCGGAGCGCCACGGCTTTCTTGGGGTCAATCCGCAGTCCGTTCCTCGTGAAGACATATCCGAAGAAGTCAACGGATTCTTTGTAGAATGAGCACTTGGCCTTGTGTAGTGTCAGCCCGCACTCCACCATCCGCTGGAGGGTGGCTCTCAGATGGGTGTGGTGTTCCTCCAGGGTGCGCGAGTACACCAGGATGTCGTCACTCAGGTTTAGGACCCCTTGGAGGCCCGACAGCGCCTCCCGGATTGCGTTTTGGAAAACTTCCGCAGCCGATGATACACCAAAACTGAGCCGTTTGTACCTCCGGAGGCCGACATGAGTGGAGAAGGTGGTGATGTATCGACTCGCCGGATCCAGTTCAAGCTGGTGGTACCCCGCGTTCAGGTCCAGTTTAGAGAACCATTTGGCCCCATTCAGGTCGGCCACGATGTCGTCCATCGTTGGGGTGAGGTGTCGTTCTCTTTTGACCGCTAGGTTCGGGAGCCTCATATCGACACACAGCCGTATCGCCCCCGGCTGCTTCGGCTTAGGTGCCACGACCAGTGGGGATACCCAGGGGGTCGGGCCTGACACCTTCTCGATGACCCCCAGCTCCTCAAGTTTTCTTAGCTCTTCCTCCACCTGGGGCCGTAGATTAAATGGCACTCGCCGGTGCCTCAATACCGTTGGTTGCACCGTGGTATCGATGTGTAGTTTGACCATTTTCCCTTTCAGTTTTCCCAGCCCGGTGAATAGCGTCGGGAAATCTTGCAGGATGGCATCGGCATAGGACTCGTGTACCTGGCGGGCGAAGAAGACTAGCCCTAAGTCTTCTGCTGTATGACAGCTGAGCAGGGTCCCCTTCCGGCCTTCGGTAATGTGGAACCGTGCCTTCGTGATGTGGTGCTCGCTGGCAATTGTCGCCTCGATGACTCCCCGGAGGGGTAACGGTTCGGTGCCCCCATAGGTGTAGATCCGGGCCTTGGTGGGCGAGAGAGAGGGCCGTGGCGACAGTCGGTCGTACTGTTCGGAGTCCATCACGTTGACCGATGCCCCCGTGTCAATGAGGGCCTGGACAGTCGACCCCTCGACCTGCACCGAACACATTGGGGGTGGTCTCCACTGTTTGCCGCTTCTGCTGACGAATGATATTACGAATACTTCATCGACCTCGTCTTCGAGCGCCAGGTACTGTCCCCGTGGCGGGTCGACTGTCAGTTTTTGCGGGTCATCCAGCGACACTTGGCGCAGCCGTTGTGTCATGCCTCGGGGTTTCGATTAGTTCTGCCGAGACCTGCTGCTTCTGCACACCCTCGCGAAGTGGTTCATCTTCCCGCAGCGGGAGCAAGTCTTCCCCTTTGCTCCGCACGCCGCCGGGTGATCGTCTCCGCAGTTCCCATACCCTCCGCTCGTGGGTGGGAGCGGGCCTTGGCGCGCTGGGGGTCGGCGGCGTTGGATCACGTCCATGCGCTCCTCCTTGATGGGTGCATATTTTGGCCCTGTCGGCGCGGTGGCTCCTCTGTGCAGGGCGGCCTCCATTTCGCCGGCCCTGATGTCTGAGAGTTCGTGTGACCTGGCAAGGATGAGGATGTCGTCCAACGAAATCCCCGGTTGGCGGAGTATCAACTTCCTCAGTAGCGCCGAGCGGCACCCTTGGATGACCTGTCCTCTGATCTCTTCTCTGTGGTCTGCAAAGGCGCACGTGCTCGCCAGCCGGCGCAGCCGCGCGTAGAACATGTCCACTGACTCCGTACTTGATTGCGACGCCTGTCGGAATTTGAAGCGTTCGAAATCCGGGTTCAGTTGGGGATCGAAATGTCGGTCTAGCGCAGCGACCGCTGCGTCGTAGTCGTCGTCGCTTCCTGTGTTCGGCAGGGTCTCAAAGAGGTCATATATTTCCGCGCCTCCGTAGTAGATGAGCAGTGACCTTTTCACGGCTCCATCTGTCTCTCTGGTGCCCCGGAAGTAGTGGTTCAACCGTCCGATCCATGCTTTCCAGCATGGGGCCGCTGTGGCGGGGTCGGACAGCTCACTAAACGGCGGCAGCGGGGTCACCATCGCGTGGCTGTGGTGTGGGGGTGGGGCGTTGATGCCTCCCTGCAGGTTTCCCCTGGCTGCTGGTGGGCTTGCAGTGCCTGCTTGTTGGCCAGAGGCCACTGGCGGTGGCGGTGCACTCATGCTGGTGTTCTGCACACGTGAGGACAACGGGTGGCGTTGGCCCGTGCCTCCGACGGTGCGCTGCCCCCTTCCTCCTCTAGTCGTTTGCCTGCAACAGGTGATCCTGCCCCTTCCTCGGCGTGCGTGGCACGAGCTGGTGTGCTGGGGCCTGCTGTGTAGGGGGCTATAGCAACCCCTCCCCCTCCCCCTTCCTCACAGTGCTGGTCGAGTTGCCAAAGTTTGCATGCTAGGGGCCCTGTGAATCCCCTCCTTGGCAGTTGAAAGGAGCCTGCTCTGCTGAGTCCCTGACGTTGTGGGCGCGCGCCTGCCTCTTTTCCGCGCTCCGACCGCCCACCTGCTTCTGGGGCCTGGTGTGCTGCTTCCTCGTCTGTGCCGGCGGCTGGGGGCCCCTCCCTGGAGCGAGACTCGGCCTTGCGGTGACGTGTGGAGCAGCGCGGGGGCGTGGCTAAAAGCCGAACACTCACCGGCTGCAGGCTGGCGTTTCCCGGACTCCGCCACTGGTGCAGCGCGCGGGCGCCGCTCTCCCTCACACGCGGGAGGCGTGACCGCTGATGCGAAACGCGGCCAGGCTGGCGCGCGTCAGCTGTGATGCGAGGCCGCAGTCGGGGTGGGCTCCCGGCTGGCGGCGGCTTCCTTGCGGTGACGGTTGTCACGCCGCGCCTTCCCTCAGCGAGGTCCTGCGATGAGCGCCGCGGCCGCAGCTGGGCCGGACGATGGTGGTGCTCCCGGGCACACCCCTGCAGGTGCCAGGTAAAGGTTAGTGGTAGCTCTGCGGGCAGACGAGCTGGGCGCTGGGTTCTTCCGGCCTCGTCGCCAGTGTAGCGCGGCAGGGCCCAATGGGACAGGGGCCTACGCAGCGCTAAATACAATACACAGCCACACAGTAATTATGTGCTGGTGGGAAGACCCCGAGCGGTCTCTCACCTTTTATTTATCTCCTCGGGTCGCGCCCGCCCCGAGGAGTGACTGCGCTAGCAACATTGTAGTGGAGAGCCCGGATGGCTCTCTACAGTGTCCTCTCGGCGCTACTGATTTCAGTGGTGTGTACCGAGCTTTTAATGGAAATACAGAAGTGCAGGTACTCACTACACAAGAGAACCCGTTTGTTACTGAGATTGAGAAGTGTCGCTACTCTCCGTTTTTAATTGTTGTACCGGTGCACACAAGGGCATGCACTCTCCCTTTCACATGAAAGAAGTGCCAGTACTCAGTACCCCACCGTACTTTACTACTTGCTCACTTACAGCACTGGGTGCATCCACAACAACAACAGAGACGAGTGAGTTTCTGCAGCTTCTGGGCTCTTCTGGGCTCCCTTCTGCCGCTCCTCATTTCTGCTTCCCATTGTCTGTAGCTCATGCATGAGACATTCCTCTTTTGCCACCCACAGGCAATTTGCAGAAACGCAACCGTGTCAGTGGGGGAACATTGGTAGTGCAACAGCGCCATCTGCAGGCAAGCAGAATAATCTTCCAACACATTAAACTAAGCAGGTCGATACGAGTAGGAGGCACTTTCTCGAAACCGTGCAAACCTGCCGGCCGTAAACAAGCAGAGATTGATATTCAGATGGAACTTTTTGTCATGTCCTTTTCATATTGTTCCGGGCAGACCTCTTAAAACGAGTATACTGTTTATTTGGTAAAGGGGGTAGAGTGCACTTCCCAAGAGTGCGACCATTGCTGCCTTAAGAATTTAATATACCAAGAGAAACAATTCAGTTTTCAAATATGATAATATTGCAGGGCTGAGCACTTCATATGTCTTTATAATACAAGATGTCCGAACTGGGGCTGGTGCAGTGCCTGCTGCCGCGACAAGTGACGGTCACACCTCCTTGGCAGGGGGACAACATCTGAAGTTTGTTGGCACAGTCCGGGGCCTGTGCAGGAACGGAGACACAGGCTGCTGCTAAGGGCCTGATGACGAGCTGCACAGTACTGGGAGGGTGGAAACTCTGCACTTGTAAACAAGGCACCATGTGGTAACACGCCACCAGAACCATGCAATTACAAGTTAATCCCCACGGAATGAGGAATAACCACATATTCTTACAGGTCTGATTGCACACGCACGCCCCTATTCCCGGTGGATTTATTCTTCCTCTTATCAACTGCTCTGGTCAGATGGTAAGTCAGAAGGGTGTACCTGTATGGGGTGGAGGGAACCAATGAAGGTGGCTGGGGAGGCTGGGGCTTGGCAGGACGGGGGACACAGCAGGCTCCACCTGCCCATAGCAGGGGGTCAGGCAGAGGCCAGAGGCAGCCTTATCCTTATTCCTCTTTACCAGTTCCTGCAGGTAAAATTGGCCCAGACGGTACTTAATTTGTAAAAAAAATAAGCACCAGAGCCCTCGTCAAGAGGTAACTGCAACTTGCACCACTGCCAATGAGAGTACTAACACAACCACTGCCATCACACTCCTACAAGTGAAACAACTGAGACTATTCCAGGCCCCCATAGCTATAAGAATGGCTTGGGCGGCAGGAGTCAGCCATTTTTAATGCATATTGAATTAATTAACAACTGTTGTTGTGCTAATTTGTAAATTAGACAAACAGCGCCACCATGTGGCAGACTGTCATAAGTGCCAGTTTTGGCAGGTAAGTGCTGGTGCTGAGCACTGGAAATCACCGCTTCATATTAAGCACTGGGCCCTGAGTTTCCGCACTCAATAAAATCTAAGTGAGTGGACACTGAGGCAATTGTGATCAGGGGTTTGATGTGGTATCAGACTCGTAATGAAACCGTTATTCTTTTTTGCCCTAAATTAGCTCTGAACTAAACATGGTTGAAACATCTTTCTTTGCAAAGAAATCTGTAAGTAAACGGCGTACCCCAAGGCTCCTCCCTCAGCCCAACGCTGTTCAACATCTACATGGCACCCCTCGCCCACGTCGCCCGACAGCACAACCTCAACATCATCTCCTACGCCGACGACACCCAGCTGATCCTCTCCCTCACCAAAGACCCTCACACCGCCAAAGCCCACCTCCACGAAGGAATGAAGGCCGTCGCCGAATGGATGAGGACCAGCCGCCTGAAGCTGAACTCAGACAAGACGGAGGTCCTCATCCTTGGTTCCAACCCTTCAGCCTGGGACGACTCCTGGTGGCCAACATCACTGGGAACAGCCCCGCCACCCACCGACCACGTACGCAACCTAGGGGTCATCCTCGACCCCACCCTCTCCATGACTAAGCAGGTCAACGCCGTTTCCTCATCCTGCTTCAACATCCTCCGAATGCTCCGCAGGATCTTCAAGTGGATCCCCACCGAAACAAGAAAAACAGTCACCCAGGCCCTCGTCACCAGCAGGCTGGACTACGGAAACGCCCTCTACGCAGGAACGACGGCTAAGCTCCTGAGACGGCTGCAACGCATCCAGAACGCCTCTGCACGTCTTATCCTCGACATCCCCCGACGCAGCCACATCACACCCCACCTGAGAGACCTGCACTGGCTCCCTGTCAACAAGAGGATAACCTTCAAGCTCCTCACCCACGCACACAAAGCACTCCACAACTCCGGACCAGCCTACCTCAACAGACGACTCAGCTTCTACACCCCACCCGCCAGCTCCGCTCGACCAGCCTCGCCCTCGCCACAGTCCCCCGCATCCGGAAAACGACCGCCGGCGGCAGATCCTTCTCCCACCTCGCCGCCAAGACCTGGAACACCCTCCCCACCAACCTCCGACAGACCCAAGACCTACTGGCCTTCAGAAGACTCCTCAAGACCTGGCTCTTCGATCAGTAGCAGCACCACCCCCCTCTTCCCCCAGCGCCTTGAGACCCTCGCGGGTATGTAGTGCGCTTTATAAGTGACATGATTGATTGATTGATTAAGTAAACAGGTCATAACAAGAGCATTTCCCTTAAAAGGTTCACTACAGGATGCACTTATGAAGCAAAAATATTTCAACCTTTACCTAGACATTTCAAAGTAGGCATTATTTTGTACTGAAAACTGAATTTTGCAGCAATCTTACACCAAGCAACTGAGTTTGAGGGTGAAAATCTCTAGTGTGATATACCAGCGTCCCCATCCCTGCCATTCATCCATTTTGCACCAGTATTTTTCCAATTTTTGCACAATCTGAGGACTGTCCAATACAGGTGACTCCCCAAACTGGAAGTGTAGTGCTCCTTACAACTAAATTACTAAAAGAGCTCCTCCCTTCCTAAAGCAGAACTATGCAGTCTGTGGTCTAAAATTATGTAACAACAAACTCAGTCGCAAAAAATTGGAACTATGGAGGGAGTTCTATAATGATGAAGTCGAAACCATCTACAAAGATACCATCAAACCCTACCACAAACACATTTGAGCCACACACAGGTCCTACTATACATCCAAAACATCTACAGCAGCTAACTACCACAAGATCTTCTCCATAGTCAAAAGCCTTCTTCAACCCTCAGCACTTAATAACTACATATTCCATCACAAGAGCTCTACACTGACCTCTTTTCTTTTTTCAAGATTAAAATTGCCAAAAGCCAGTCTGATTTTCCAGTCTAATCCCCACCCCACCCAGCACTCATTAGCATGTCTTAATTTTCACTTCGCCTCCAGTCAAGGTTCCTCCTTGACTGACTGTAGATTCATAACCTCAGGTACTATCCTTTGTCAAATCTGGATCACCTATGGATCCCTGTCCTTCTCATAATTGTGCTACAGCTACTGACGCTATAGGTCCATCACTTGTCTGGCTCTTTAACTTATCTACTGAATCCCCACCAGTGCTTAACTTGAGCCTGTGGCTTCCGGTGCTCGGCACCGGCACTTAATTGTCGGCACTAGTACCTATGGCAGTCTGCCACGTAGTGGCTCTGTCTGTCTAATTTAGAGATGAACACAACAACTGCTGTTTATTAATTCTACATACATTGAATATTACTAGTACCTGCCAACAAAGCCATTTTTATAGGTTTGGGGGCCTGGATTAGTTTGAATTGTCACACTTGTAATAGTGTGATGGTTAGTGGTTGTCACTGGCAGCATTGGCAGAAGCAATGGGAGGTGTGAGCTGCAGAGATCTCTTGACAAGGGCCCTGGCATTTATTGTTTTACAAATTAAGCACTGATCCCCACTGCACCTATACTTGGAAGCATGCTCCTGTCTTACCTCTTCCTAAGAAAACCACTGCCAATCCTTCTACTCTTAGTAACTTAACTTCCATCCATTTCCCTTTTACCTATTCTCTCTTAAATTCTGGAAATTCACATTAACAAATTACTCTCTCAATGCTTACTATCTCACAATCTGCTTGATCCCACTCGGTCAGGCTACTGCCCATCACAGTAGTGTGACTGTCTTACTAGCAGTAAACGACAACCTCATACACATTTTAGATCAAGGCGGTTGTGCAGATCCGGTTCTTCTGATCTGTCTGCTCCTTTTCATGCCGTATCCGGTCCCGCTTAAACCACCCAACTCTTCCGTCAAGGTATCTGCATGCAAGCACTCTGTAACATAGTATCTTTTCTTTTGGACAGCTCACTGACTGTTTCACTTCCTTTTTTTTTCATTCCTACTTATTACCTGCAGAGTTTAACAGGAGTCCACGCTGGGCCTTTGCTGCCAAATGTAGAGTTGTGGACCGGCCTGGCGGCCAACTCTCTACATTGAAAGGAACAACCCTCATGGCTGTTCTTGTAAATGAAGGAAAAGTTTAACAGACAATACCATCAGCAATGATGGCTGGCCATCAAGCTGTTCAAATGTTTCTTTGTTTTTCAAACACAAACTCTGAAAGTGGGAGTTTATGTTTGAAAAACAAAAACAAATTGCCCCCACATGCTGGGTGTCTTCTTCCAGAGTGTGGGGGTCATTATTGTTTTGTTCCTGTCCCTTACCACCATCTTTGTCCTGGTGGTGAAGAACAGGGAAAAAAAGACTTTACACCATCCACCTGATATAGAGCAGATGGTGTAAAGTCCTTCTTCTAATGGCATTTACTCTGTCGGGTCTTCAGAGGAAGTATTCCATCAGTGGAGCCAGTACTTACAGTCCCTCTGACTCTACAAGAGGTGGGCAGACTGAGGGTTTGGTGGACAGAGTACTCCATCACATTAGCAATGGAGTACCCCATCTGCCAACCTCTAAATAAGGCCCTAATTATCTCATGTGACCACTCATGTCTTTCTCCTACTAAATCAGCCAAGTAGCAATTGTTTTCCCTAATTCAGCTGTTGAAAAAGGCCTTTGAGTTTCTAGACACCATCAGAATGGAGACCCAGGGCCCAACTACCTCGAGGCTGGATTATGGAAATTTCCTCTGTTTAGGATGCTCTGTTCGTCTGATCTAACATCAGCAAATTGTTCAAAATGCTGCAGCTCGTACCATTCTAAAAATTCCCCCATGCCTCAGTCTCATTCTATCTTAAGAGCTTGCATGGGCTGCTGATTGCCAAACTCTCCATCTTCAAATCACTAGGATTCATCTACACACCACTTCACAACTCGCATCCTCCTTATCTCAAACAAAAGTTCTCTGATCAGCCGATGTGCCTCCTGTGGTCATCCATCCATATCTAGTGATTCCTTGCTTCCATCATTTCTGAGCTCCTTCTCTTATCTTGTGGAGAAAACATGAAACTTTCTTCTCTTGGACAGTAGGACAGATCCAAAAAACAACCTTTAAAGGAAAAAATCAAAAAAAGGCTCTGTGTTCAAGTGTCCTATCTACCTACTCCTCCTTCTTACAGAACCAGGACACCTGCCTTGTGGGCGCCAGTTACACTCATAAAACCAATAAGATGATATCACATGACCTTCCAGTTGACTTGATCCTGGGGAATCACTCATCCCAGGGATTCTGTATCTCAAGAGATGGTCAGCCACAGAGCCTGAGGCATTCCATGCTTATCCCAGCTGGGCTCAACCAGAGAGTGCAGGGGGGTGAGATTCTCAGAGCATCTTTGCCTCGAGATAAGAGGATCTTTCCACACTCCAGCCTCCCTTGGGGAGTCACTGTCCTGTAAGGACACAATTTCAGGCAAGTTCCTGGGCCTTGAGATCCTTCCAGCACAACACTCAGGCTAGGTAGCACCAGTGCCACTGCTGTGTTGGCAAGGCTGACAGCTCCCATTAGTGCACACCCTTGAGTGCCGGCCCGTAGGCCATCAAGTCCTAGTACACCATCTAGCCTCACCTCTGGGATGTGAGGGTCTACTGCACTTATACCAGGGCTCTCCAATGTCTTGAGTCCACAAAAGTCTCCCTAGATGGCCATGAAGGCAAATCCTGACATCCCTCATCTGGAAAAAAAACTCCCTTGTTCCTCTGTAATGGGCTGAGGCACTCTCTGGTTGAGATGTCTCAGGCCCTCAGGTACTCGCACAGCAGGGGGCTACAGCCTCAAGCTGCAGACATTCTCCTTCTATTTACACCTCATACCCCACAGGGATGACACCACAAGACCAGGTTGTCCACGAGTATCTGAGTGGATAAACAGTGTGTCACATGAGTGTCTCTCTGACAACACAGGTAAGGCCAGGCGAAATGTAAGTTATGCTTTCATAATTTATTACATTTTTCAGAGTTCCATGCTACGTTTTTTACGGGAAATATCCGAAATTATGCCATTACCCCATGCTACAAAATAATGCACCGTTCGCAGCAAAATTTTACCCTGAACACATGGGATTAAAGGCCATAATATGAACAGCTGCTTCTCACACCATTTGACTTTTTCCACTCTATTTTTACAGCGAAATTTGTCCTCACGTAAAAAATTGTTATGAGGGCACAATTTGCAGTAAAATACAGCACTAAATGACGAAGTCACATTTTGCATATTTACCCATATTTTTCCAAAATTTGACGTAATTACACAATGGCAAATTATGAACACCCCTAAGCACAGGCAACACGTCTAGGTTAAAAGTGGCCTCACCTATGGCTGTCTCAGGGCCCTCTCCTGTTGAAATCAGTAACGCCTGTTGCCGTAAAATTTTCTATAGAAGAAACTCAGAGGCTTATTTCCAAGAAACAGACGCATCGCTGCATTAAAGCAGCGATGCGCTAGTTTCCTTGCACCTGCGAGAGAAACCCTTGCGCCACCATGGATGCGCCGTATTCACAATACGGTGCACCTGGGCGAAAGGATTGACAGATGCATCAAAAATTCTGACATATCTGTCGGTGCAAAACCCGTGCATTGCTGGAGTTGTGTCGTAAGCCTGACGCAACTCCAGCAATGCATGGGGGGGGGGCCTATTCTTATTGCACTGCATCACTCCTTACGCCTGCTCAATGCAGGCGTAATGTTTTGACGCAGTGGCGTCCTCGAAGTGGCGCAGTAATATCTTGTAAATTTCACTGCGTTACTTCTACAAGGCTTTCTGGCGTGGGAACGCCCACCCTGCATATATTATACTGATGCAGGTATAATGTGGCGCAGCGGTTTACAAGGTGATGCATCTGCCTAGATGCGTCACTTTGTATATAGGGTGCAACCTGGTGCATAGTTTACTCCGCCGCTGCGTCACAAAAAGTGACGCAACGGTGGCGCAAAAGTGTTGAAATGGGCTTGTAAATAAGTCCCTCAAGATTTACTCCTATATAAGGAAGTTATGCTTTAGATTGTACCCACAGCTAATTGCTCCATCATATAAGAAGAACTCTGCCAGTGGTACATCCTTCTCTTTCCAACTGCCAAACTATGGAATTGACTCCCAGCAAAGATACGGGTGTCTGTAAATCCCTTGGACTTTAGAGAGATGCTGAAAATGTGGCTAGTCTCCACTTGAACTTTGGAGTATATAATAGAGTAAGGGTCAGGCTACCAACAGGAAGTGGGGATTTAGTGCAATACAGAATAACTAGAAGGATCACATACTACTGACCATAGCCTAAAAATGAGAGTACCCCAGAGCAACATATCTAACACAGCATCAGCAGAGATGGAAACCCATGTTATATCTGGAAACGCGGATGATGCCCGGCTTCTATGATAACCTCTAAGACCCGAACAGTACCAATGAAATTTCAACAACTTTCAGAACTGACATAATCTGAAGGATATCTCTCTGTCTTTATAAAAAAAAAAAAATCAATAAAAACATCTTCCACCTGTACTTCATGTGTGATGCATGTTGGACATCGCCAAAATGTGCATAACTTGTTCAACAGACTTGTTCATACCTCTCCTAACTGAAGCCTGGCAGTCCCTGTCTCCCTATGCCGTATACTGCTTGACCTTCCAAACTAAATCCGACTGAGCTATTCCTACCTGATTCACTGAGCCGGCCTGCGTAAGCATGACCCAACATACAACTGTATTCTCTAACAAAGATACTGTCATCCAATAACACAGTGTACGAGGACAACCACTAGACTAATACACACTTACTACTTTTCGATACTCACAAACTGCACTTTTGTAGTAATTTAAGCTTAGAGTGAACTAGAATCAACAGGGCCAGAGCAGAGGCTCGCACAAATGTTATTACATCAACCGCCCAGACTACAGTAACAGTAAAGTGAAAAGCATTCAGCACAGCCTTTATTAGCAATGCGTGCACGGTCACCAGTGCCTTCCTTTGATTTGTACTTGAAATGCGTCTGTATGCTCAGCCCAGTTGATCACTATGTCAAACAGTCACAAAATGGCTGAATGGTGCTCATTCACAGTCAGCTCACAGAGATTATCTCCAACACACACCTGAGGCACTCTGGTGAGAAGCGTACTTATGAGCGGAGGAAGTGAGCTACTGTACAGTGTTTGTGTGTGTTTGCTCAACCACCACCAGTGTTTCTACTTGTCTCATGGCTGAATTAAAAACTCCTTTTACTAGTGCATACTTCCCGATTCAGGCGGGAAATTACCGATTTCAAGGCTAGTCTCCCGCCTCCCGATTCCTGCATGCAAATACACGATTCCTTGCCGGGCTACAGCCGACAGGGACTGGTTTTGTGTGACTCAGAGTACGCACTGCCAGTAACCTGCTCCTGCAGACGAGTGCACAACATTTTTGTTACACTCTATCTACCTGCCATAGCGCTTTCTTCGTGCTTCTGACTGGTAAGGAAAAAACTAATATTTGCATTTCCCATATCCGATCCTGAAGCAGCACATTTGCAAGTCCCATATATGCCAATAGACGCGATTTAGGCCTCAATAGAAGTCAATGGGAAAATTAATTCTCCCGATTATTTAAAAAAATCTCCCACTGTCCTCTTCTAAGTTGGCATGTATGCTAGTGCTTAGACCAACTCTTAGACTTTTTTTGCCATCACTAAACCGTAAAGTAAAAACAGCCTGTGGCGTGAGTTCATGTCTTTAATGCTGGATGCCAACATGGCTGCCCCAGAATATCTGCCTCTTAACTGAGGTGGGACATGATCGCGGTACCCTTCCTCTGGGTTATGTTCATATTTCATTTAAAAAGTCATAATTTCATACGCACGGATGTTGTTAACATCAGAGCCGCGATCTCACTTAATGCTAATTCCTTTTTCCATATTCAGCGCTGGCGGCTTCGCTGGCAGCTGCAAACGCAGCACTAATCCTCTGAACTGCAGACGCCGCCATACTGTGGCTCGCTTCATCCCACGGTGGAGAGCAAGGGTTGTCTCCCAAGAGAGCGAGAGGCTCTGGTCTTTATAGCAAGAAGGGGAGTGAGTGAAGGAACAGGAATGGTTGTGGGATCAGTGCTTAATTTGTAAAATCATAAGTGCCAGTGCTATCGTCAGCCGTCCACTGCAGTTTACACCACACATTGCCCCCGCCATGCTGCCAATGATAGTAACAATGCAGCTACTAACCGTCACACTCCTACAAGTGTGAAAATTCAGACTATAACAGGCACCCAATGCAAGAAGAATGGCTTGGGTGGCAGGTAATAGTACATTTTAATGTATATTGACTTAATAATTAACTGTGGTTGTGGTTATCTCTAAATAAGCCAGACAGCACCACCCTGTGGCAGACTGTCACAAACGCTGGTGTTGATAATTAAGTGCCAGTGCCGAGCACCGGAAATCACTGGCTCAAATTAAGCACTATGTGGGATGTGTAAAATGGCAACAGCAGACAGCTTGCCGTTCTCTGCTCAGGCCATGCAAACACATGCCAACATACCCACTTCAGGCGGGAGACTCTCAGGGGCATTTTAGCAAGGGCGTTATCGCCGCTTTGGCGGCACTTTTTGCTGCTAAAGCGGCGATATTACTATCGCCCTATTAGCAAGCTGTCGCTAACAGCAGTTAGCGACAGCCTTATGGCGAAAGCGACCGTTTTGGTGCCGCTTTGCATGTCAGCGATATTCATCGCTAATGACATGCAAAGTGGGCGTTCCTCCACACAACTCCTTGGCAAACACTCGCTAACACAGCTTCGGGATATTAGCAAGGCTGCACAAGACCCGCGATGCGAGCTTGAAAGCCGCGCTAAGCCCCCTTTATCGCAGGTTTTTAACACCTGCTAAAAATACAACTTAGCCATCTTTAACATGGGAGGTGGATTGCATGGCTGAGTCCATGCCTGCCTATCAGCAAGGTTTGCAGTATCGCAGGGAACTCATTGCTTGTTTTCCTGCGATACAGCATGTTATCACGGCTATCAATGGATTTAATATCGCCTTGGAGATACGCGTTGCTAATAACGCGCTATCTCGGCGATAAAATCCAGCGATATCCGGCGATAAACAAATGAGCGCTAAGCGCGCTTTGCGATATTTATCGCAAAGCGTTGCTAATATGCCCCTCAGTTTTTATACCCAAAAAGTACTTGTTTTTAGCTCTCTCCCACCTGAAATTGCCTCTGCTTTACCATAAGCCAATGGGGAAAATGCATTCCCACATTTTGATT
Organism: Calotriton arnoldi; assembly: GCA_963921515.1. Taxonomy (NCBI): domain Eukaryota; kingdom Metazoa; phylum Chordata; class Amphibia; order Caudata; family Salamandridae; genus Calotriton; species Calotriton arnoldi. The sequence goes on from CAWUFW010000444.1 coordinate 2,748,227, forward strand.
CAAAATCTCCCACTTTCCAGTTTTTAAATCTAACTTGACAAGTATTATACATGCCAACATTTTAAAAACAGGCAAGTGGGAGATTTTGGCAAAAACAATCTGGGGAATGGATTTCCCCTTTGAGACTTATATTGAAGCAGAGGCAGTTTCAGGCAGCAGACAGTAAAAATAAAGCCATTTTTGACTTAAAAAATTGGGATTCTCCCACCTGAACCAAGTCTTTTGTCTTGTATGAAGTATGTATGCAGTCACTCACACATACGTTTAGACTAGTGATATGCCAAGTTGTGAAATCCTACTGCATATAACTTCACAAAGTTTCTTTTTTAAATCGTACCACTCACTTTTTGTGAGGCTCACAAATTTAAACAAAGAACGTGAGGGACAGATTCAGCAGCCATTTGGAGCAGCTGTAAACATTCCCACTGACGCAAGAGGTCATGCAGTGTACTGGAGGATTGATGTCACTTGGCAGCTGTCCCCGCGCCTTGTTATGATACTCCGTTCCCTCGCTCATGACAAAGTAGACTCCAGTCCTCCACTCCTTCTCACACCAACACAAAGCTTGGAGAGGAAGGTGTGATCCACTCACCTTCCTGTTGCTTACAGTGGAAGGGATTGAAACAGAGGCATCTACAACAATCGCCAACTCTAAAATGTGGCACCCATGGCTCGGGGCATCCTTGAGTCGGAAATTGAAGAGGCGTGCAAGTCGGGTAAAGTCGCAAAGGTTCAACAGACTTTGCACAGGCAAACGTTTCTTGATTTTGCCCATCTGAATAGGCATAATAAACCCCCGTTCACCCCTAATTTAGACTACTGGGTTGGTGCTAAAATTGGTGTAAATAGCATTGCCTGCTGTTTAAATAATTGTACCTGGTAGGAGGTATACCTGTCCCTGTTAGGAGCTGCACTGGTTTTTGCACAAGTAGTTCCCTCTGGCTAGCAGCTGGTGGTGATGGTTCATGCAAATCAAAGTAAAAATGGGACTGACACAGTCAAAATATGCACACTAGGGGGCCGATTCCGATCTCGGCCGGTAGGGCTCCGAATCGGATTCGGCTTTACCGGATCCGATTCGGAGCCCTGTTTCCCGACCGAACCGTACGCGGGTCCGGCCGAGCGAGTACGATGCGAATTCGCCGACCGACTCGTCCGGGTGTCCCGACCGCTCCGACCGACTCGCTCCCGGCTCGAACCGCTCCGACCGACTCGCTCGGACTCGACTCGCACCGCGCAATGGAGACGTTTCCCGGCCGGGTAAGTACGATGCGCGCCGCGAGCAGTCCGACCGAGCCGCGCAATCCGGCTCGAAAGAGCTGTCGGAGCCGTACTTTGGGGGTCCGTGTCGGACCCCCCTGTACGCGTAGCCGCGCGAGTCGCACACAGGGGGGACCCATGGGTCCCCCCTACCTGTGGGTGTACGGCGCGAATCGCTTCGCCGCGTACCCGCTGCAGGGGGCGCACTTGTCCGACTCGCACCCATTGAGTCAATGGGAGCCCGCGTACGCGTTGTACGACCGGCTCCCATTGACTTCAATGGGAGTCCGACCGACTCGAGTCCGATAACATACGGACGCATCGTACTCGTTCGGTCGGACTGCACGGGTCCGATTCGGTCGGAAATCTCTCCGGGTCCGGCTCGGTCGGAGAAATTTCCGGCCCGAATCGGAATCGACCCCTAGGTGTTGGTTCACTTTACTCCCAATTATTAAAATTTACCATGAATCATAATGAGATGCAAAACACACCCGATACCCTGCACTAGTTGCGAGCGGCGATTTTCTGTCAATAAAAGAGAACACTACGATTTGACCTTATGCTAACATTAGCCTGTGTTTACACTGTCCTCCATCTAGCCTCAACGTCACAATATATCACGTGATGACTGTTGTTGATTCTGTTTCTAAATAAAACACGTCCAGTTTTTCTTGGGTAAGCAGAAAATGTCCTCATTCTACTGAATCTAGGACGGTTCTTACTGTCCCAGGCTATGTTAACAATGTATCAGCTTAACCTTACAGCTAAGACTGCGAGAATGGTTGAATCTCAATGCACCCCTATGTTGAAAGAATCTTCAAATGTATTCTGTAGTCAAATGTTTCTTCTAGGATGTTTCCTATTGGTCCAAATCCTTCGAAATATGTATTACCACAGAATGTATAAAGCCCTATTTAAGAGTGTGGATTTTGCTAGCTAAGGAGAGACCCCCTATTCACACTCTTAGAAGGCGCATATGCCGGATTTCATTTAGAACTGTACTTATCTCTTTGTACTTATGACTTATATGCTTTGATTCTAAATCTATTCAGGGCACCTTATCTGTATTTTCCAATTAATTCTTATATAGAGCAATGAAAACATAATCTTTGTTTGTCATTCATATAAGAATGTTTCCACATTATTGTATGAATCCTTCTAATTAACAGAGACAGTTCCAGTCGGGGAGCATCAAAGTCCGTATTGGACTACACAGCTCCTGATCCTAGATGTTGGTGCGCCCCACGAGTTAGAATTTGATATGGGTTTCTGTACCAACAGATCTGATAGCAGAGGTGATGGTTGGCATTGGAGCCGACCTATAACTTAAAATTAATTGCCTGTAGAACTGGGTATGGTGCCTTCATGGTCCAGACAGTTTGTTCCGAGATTTAAATTGACCAATTCCAATCCGATCCTAGTTCCAGAGAGACGAGGTGGCTGACAGAAGAACAGCGACGTGAGTATCAATAGGGATCGCATGCGAAATGAGGAAATGAAGTAAGTGGTGAAGTGTATGCTGGGAGTTGAAGTAGCTTAGAGAAAGGGATGCAGTGGACGATAACTGAGGACACATATTGACTGGCTCTAATTGTCGTATTTGTTGGAGTTATGATTATTGTGGTTCTGATGATGTTTTTGTAACTTTTGACACGAGGTACCTCAGGTCAAAAATTGAATAGGTAAATTTGCCTGCTGGGAGAGGTGTACTGTGAGGCGCTATCAGATACACCAAATTTGAAACCTAACTTTCTTGTGCGAGTGTATTGACAGAGCTCAGTGGTGATTTGTTCCTTAGTGCACAGGGAGTGGACATGCTGAGTAGTGGCTTTCGCAGGTCGGGAGCTCACGAAAGTAGGTAGAATTTTGTTTCTGTAGAAAACCTTTTTTACAACTATACTGAGTTCTTTGTAGTTTTGACTTATATGCTTTACTGCTAAATGCATTCATGGCACCTTATCTGTTTTTTGGTAATTAATACTTGTATAAAACACTAAAAAGAGAACCTTTGTCTGTCATTCTTATGAGAATGTTTCAGCATTATTGTATGAATCCTTCTACTTAACACTAACAGAGACGGTTCAAGTCGGAGAGCACCAAAGTCTGTATTGGGTCTACAACGCTCCCGGTCCTAGATGTTGGCGCACCCCATGTGTTAGAATTTGATATAGATTTCTGAGCCAACAAATGTTATTTGCATTTTAGTGTTCTGCACTTGTTATTACCTCTTCTGTACTGATAGCTCTGGACTGATGCAAATTCAGATTGCAAAGAATTACTTGTTGTGCACTTTCTACAAAAGCCTTTTGGGAGAGTTAGTTACAAGAACTGTCAATATCACGCACATAGCATCTCTCCCGTTTTAGCAGTGACTGGACAGGGCTGCAGACAGACCAGTGTTAAAAACAGCTCTACAGTGGGGTCCGATCTGCAATCTTCCTTTTAGTATGGAGTGAGGTGCAGGTCTGGAATTTGTTTGACCTCAAGTCTTTGAGCTTCATTGATGAGGCCCAAGCTGGGCTTTTTTTTGTTGTTGCAGTTTTATATAGTGCACACTCGACCTGGAGGTATCAGAGCGCTTTACATGAGCACCAGTTGCATTGCAGACAGACACATTTATTTTTAGGCACGGGGAGGCATGGATGCACAATGACTGAAATCTTATGGTGAGTGTTTGGCCATTTAGATCACTTGAAACTACCGATCAATAATCAGATTAAATGATTGTGACACATCATTTACCCACAGAGATTCTACCATACCTTGACGATTGTCCGCTACCATGCGCCTACCATAATTGGAGGAGTCGACCCTTTTTCACTTTTGGAATACTGTGGTGAGTTGTTCTCCGGGCAATTATTTACGCCACACACTATGACATCCTATGACATGCACTCACTTCTCTAATATTCATTCTCTTTCTCTTGGTGTACAGGCTGACACTAGGTTTTATCTTGCCTGAGGAAGACCCTACTTGATGATTCTAAAATCACACTGATACCAGGGTCGAAATGTCGACGTAGTGTTCTCTCATGTCCTGAGTCTCTGTAACCGTACATCTATTGACATTGCTGGTTATTGTTGAAATTCAAAATAGGTCAAAGATCTTGTATATTTATGTTTGTGTTTTGTATGAATTTGATATTACTTTGGTCTATTTCACTATTTGTCACATCAGTCACTATTTATTGTGTTACTGTGATTACGTTATTATATGTTTAATTTTGTTTGTCAGCCTATTTAGAAACATTGAATAATTTGATATATATATTAAAAAAAGAGAGTCAATTTTGACTTAACAGATAAAGAGGACTATTCATTGATTGTGAATTCTTGTTGTAGCATCTCATGGTAATTGAGATATCATTTGAATCCTTTTCAAAAAAATATTTTGGTCACAAAAGAAATTTTTGGTTCTACCCAACGGAGCCATTTGTAGTGTATAGCATTAGTACCCAGGTTCCGAGGGACACAGGGTCACCCCATGGATTCTTTAACCCAGCATGGTTGAAGGCTTTGCTGCCCACACCAAGGTTTGTTTTCCAAAAACTGTTGTAAAATGACCAGCTGCTGTAGATTTTGTCCCCTGTAAGCTGAGGTGCGACTGACAGGTTTTGTGGCTGGAAGAGAACGGTGTGGGACTTATGTCGAGGTGTGCTAACCTTGTGCTGGATGATATTTTTATCGGGAGCTCTGCAGAGAGATCTTCTGGAAAAAAGCGCCATCCTGTTGGAAATTTCCAGTTTCAATTGGGACAGAGCTGGCATGAAGAGTTGACGACTCACCTCTTTATAGAACACTACATCGCAATGCACTAACTGTCCACAACTCGGCCTTCCCTCCTATTACTCGCTGACTTTAAGCTTGCCTTTGACCACGTACAGTGCTCTGCTGCCTTTTGGCTAAGTTTGCACTATAGAAATACCATGAACATACATACATACACACATACATACATACATACATGTCCCGTCTACTGGGCCTGTCCTGCCTCATACAGGGTAATTTAAGGCTGAGTGGTACCCTTTTACCCAGTGTTGATATAATGCCTCTGGGGGTAGCGTCAGAAAGTATGGACTTCTGGCCCATAAAGATGCACAGACGACCCCCAGGCTTAGGTCACTTCCCATTAGGTCCTGATGTTGCAATCACTAACCTTAGTGGTGGCGAACCAGTGGAACAGAAGAGTTTAAAACCTACACTACAGACAGCCTGATTATTGGCTCAGAAGTAGTGGTAGAAGATTAATGAACTATTAATGGTATTTACACAGAATCATTTGTGTACCGTCTCACTCTGCTGATCGATGACAGATGCGGCGCGCAGGAACAAGTGCAAATAATGCCAGAGGTTGTTCAAGGTAAGGAAGGCATCCACGGAATGATTGTGTCCATGCAACAAGATTACAGGATAGGACCTCAGGACAGAGAATGCCACCGTGCTGCTGAATAGACATCAGTGTGCACCATGTCGCTGCTGAAGAGGCATCAATGTGCACCATGCTGCTGCTGGAGAGGCATCAGTGTGCACCATGCCGCTGCTGATGAGGCATCAGTGTGCACCATACTGCTGCTGAAGAGGCATCAGTGTACACCATGCCGCTGCTGATGATTCATCAGTCTGCACCATACCGCTGCTGATGAGACATCAGCGTGCACCATTCAGCTGCAGGAGAGGCATCAGTGTGCACCATGCCACTGCTGGAGACTCATCAGTGTGCACCATGCAGCTGCTGGAGATGCATCAGTGTGCACCACTCAGCTGCTGAAGATGCATCAGTGTGCACCATGCCGCTGCTGAAGACGCATCAGTGTGGACCATGGAGCTGCTGAAGAGGCATTAGTGTGCACCATGCAGCTGCGGGAGAGGCATCAGTGTGCACCATGCAGCTGTTGAAGAGGCATCACTGTGCACCATGCAGCTGCTTCAGGAGAGGCATCAGTGTGCACCATGCAGCTGCTTCAGGGGAGGAATCAGTGTGCACCATGCCGCTGCTTCAGGAGAGGCATCAGTGTGCGCCATGCCGCTGCTTCAGGAGATGCATCAGTGTGCACCATGCAGCTGCTGAAGACGCATCAGTGTGCACCATGCTGCTGCTGAAGACGCATCAGTGTGCACCATGCAGCTGCTGAAGAGACATCAGCGTGCACCAAGCCGCTGCCGAAGACGCATCAGTGTGCACCATGCAGCTGATGAAGAGACTCAGCGTGCACCATGCAGCAGCTGAAGATGCATCAGTGTGCACCATGCAGCTTCTTCTGAGGCATCAGTGTGCACCATGCCGCTGCTGAAGAGGCTCAGACAATATTACATGGATTAGTAGAAATAGATTTATGAAAACTGTACTCACTTCAGCCGAAATGAGTATAATTTATTTTAATCATATTCTTTATATACCCACAAGTAGAATTATCCAAGATATTTGATCAAGTATTTACACTATGTACATTTGCATTACAGAGTGATCAGTGAACCCCAGTGAAGTGACCATAACCAACAATGATATAAATACGGTGATAAGAGAAAAAAGGGGGGGAGGTAGTGGTAATGGTATTGGTATTTATACAAAGAGGAGCTCTTAACAATTATGATACAATAAATTATAGGAGGTGCTCTGAGTTCCTTAGGCTCTCTCTTTTTACTAGCCGACGACGTTTCGACCCTCTCTTGGTACGGGGTCTCTTCAGGACAGGAATTCTGGGGGCAGTAAGCACACAAGGTGCTGGTAGTGGAATTCTTCCTATTTAGAGACGGGATGTTGTTCAATGATGTCCAGAGGGAGTAGCCCGTAACTTGGATAGCCAAGGGGGCTGTTGGTATAATTCAATGGCAACCCCGATTATGGTAGAACCCGACTCAAGTTCGGTGCTGAGAAAACTAATTACTTCTGTGCCAACTGCCTCTTCCGACAGCTGGGCGCTTCTGATGGCTGTCTAAATAGGAAGAATTCCACTTCCAGCACCTTGTGTGCTTACTGCCCCCAGAATTCCTGTCCTGAAGAGAACCCGTACCAAGAGAGGGTCAAAACGTAGCCGGCTAGTAAAAAGAGAGAGCCAAAGGAACTCAGAGCACCTCCTATAATTTATTGTATCATAATTGTTAAGAGCTCCTCTTTGTATAAATACCAATACCATTACCACTACCTCCCCCCCCTTTTTTCTCTTATCACCGTATTTATATCATTGTTGGTTATGGTCACTTCACTGGGGTTCACTGATCACGCTGTAATGCAAATGTACATAGTGTAAATACTTGATCAAATATCTTGGATAATTCTACTTGTGTGTATATAAAGAATATGATGAAAATAAATTATACTCATTTCGGCTGAAGTGAGTACAGTTTGGATAAATGGTTATGTGGCCTTCTATTTCTACTAATCCATGTAATATTGTCTGACCAAATTGAATTAAGGTCTTATTCTAAATGTTATTCCAGCCTTTGATTTATTCATGCAAGCTATACCGAGTCTTGCAGAAACTGTATCTATCAGATAAATGAGTTCCTTGTGAACATTGTTTTTGCTAATCAGCAACACCCACTTCGCAAGGACGTATGGGTCACTCTTGTTTCATGTGAATAATGCTGCTGATGAGGCATCGGTGTGCACCCTGCCGCTGCTGATGAGACATCAGCGTGCACCATGCAGCTGCTGAAGAGGCATCAATGTGCACCATGCAGCTGCTGAAGAGGCATCAGTGTACATCATACCACTGCTGATGAGCCATCAGTGTGCACCATGTTGCTGCTGAAGAGGCATCAGTGTGCACAATGCAGCTGCTTCAGGAGATGCATCACTGTGCACCATGCAGCTGCTGAAGAGGCATCAGTGTGCACCATACCGCTCCTGATGAGACAGTGCGCACAATGCCACTGCTGATGAGGCATCAGTGTGCACCATACCGCTGCAGAAGAGACATCAGTGTGCACCATGTTGCTGCTGAAGAGGCATCAGTGTGCACCATGCAGCTGTTTAAGAGGCGTCAGTGTGCACCATGCAGCTGCTGAAGAGGCATCATTGTGCACCATGCAGCTGTTGAAGAGGCATCAGTGTGCACCATGCCGCTGCTGAAGAGGCATCAGTGTGCACCATGTTGCTGCTGAAGAGGCATCAGTGTGCACCATGCAGTTGCTGGAGAGGCATCAGTGTGCACCATGTCGCTGCTGAAGACGCATCAGTGTGCACCATGCAGCTGCTGAAGACGCATCAGTGTGCACCAGGGAGCTGCTGAAGAGGCATCAGTGTGGACCATGCCGCTGCTGAAGAGGTATCAGTGTGCACATTGCAGCTGCTGATGAGGCATCAGTGTGCACCATGCAGCTGCTGGCGAGGAATCTGAGTGCACCATGCCGCTGCTGGAGAGGCATCAGTGTGCACCATGCAGCTGCGGTAGTGGCATCAGTGTACACCATGCAGCTGCTGAAGACACATCAGTGTGCACCATGCAGCTGCTGAAGATGCATCAGTGTGCACCGTGCTGCTGCTGGAGAGGCATCAGAGTGCACCATGCCAATGCTGATCAGTCATCAGTGTGCACCATGTCGCTGCTGAAGAGGCATCAGTGTGCACCATACCGCTCCTGATGAGACATCAGTGTGCATCATACCTCTGCTGATGAGTCATCAGTGTGCACCATGCAGCTGCTGGAGAGGCATCTGAGTGCACCATGCAGCTGCTGAAGAGGCATCAGTGTGCACCATACCGCTGCAGAAGAGACATCAGTGTGCACCATGTTGCTGCTGAAGAGGCATCAGTGTGCACCATGCAGCTGTTGAAGAGGCGTCAGTGTGCACCATGCAGCTGCTAAAGAGGCATCATTGTGCACCATGCAGCTGTTGAAGAGGCATCAGTGTGCACCATGCCGCTGCTGAAGAGGCATCAGTGTGCACCATGTTGCTGCTGAAGAGGCATCAGTGTGCACCATGCAGTTGCTGGAGAGGCATCAGTGTGCACCATGTCGCTGCTGAAGACGCATCAGTGTGCACCATGCAGCTGCTGAAGACGCATCAGTGTGCACCAGGGAGCTGCTGAAGAGGCATCATTGTGGACCATGCAGCTGCTGAAGAGGCATCAGTGTTCACATTGCAGCTGCTGATGAGGCATCAGTGTGCACCATGCAGCTGCTGGCGAGGAATCTGAGTGCACCATGCCGCTGCTGGAGAGGCATCAGTGTGCACCATGCAGCTGCGGTAGTGGCATCAGTGTACACCATGCAGCTGCTGAAGACACATCAGTGTGCACCATGCAGCTGCTGAAGAGGCATCAGTGTGCACCATGCTGCTGCTGGAGAGGCATCAGAGTGCACCATGCCAATGCTGATCAGTCATCAGTGTGCACCATGTCGCTGCTGAAGAGGCATCAGTGTGCACCATACCGCTCCTGATGAGACATCAGTGTGCATCATACCTCTGCTGATGAGTCATCAGTGTGCACCATGCAGCTGCTGGAGAGGCATCTGATTGCACCATGCAGCTGCTGAAGAGGCATCAGTGTGCACCACCCACTGCTGAATAGGTGCCTCAGTGTGCACCATGCAGCTGCTGATGAGGCATCAGTGTGCACCTCCCACTGCTGAAGAGGTGTCTCAGTGTGCACCATGCAGCTGCTGGAGAGGCATCAGTGTGCACCATCTTAGTGCTGGAGAGTCATCAGTGTGCACCATGCAGATGCTTAAGAAGCATCAGTGTGCACCATGCAGCTGCTGAAGAGGCATCAGTGTGCACCATGCAGCTGCTGGAGATGCATCATTGTGCACCATGCAGCTGCTGAAGAGGCGCCTCAGTGTGCACCATGCAGTTGCTGGAGAGGCATCAGTGTGCACCATGCAGCGGCTGAAGAGGTATCAGTGTGCACCATGTCGCTGCTGAAGAGGCATCAGTGTGCACCATGAAGCTGCTGAAGAGGCATCAGTGTGCACCATGCCGCTGCTGAAGAGGCATCAGTGTGCACCATGCCGCTGCTGAAGAGGCATCAGTGTGCACCATGCTGCTGCTTAAGAGGCATCAGTGTGCACCATGCAGCTGCTGAAGAGGCATCAGTGTGCACCATGCAGCTGCTGAAGAGGCGCCTCAGTCTGCACAATGCAGCTTCTTATGAGGCATCAGTGTGCACCATGCAGCTTCTGAAGAGGCATCAGTGTGGACCATGCAGCTGATAAAGAGGCATCAGTGTGGACCATGCAGCTTCTGAAGAGGCATCATTGTGCACCATGCAGCTGCTGAAGATGCATCAGTGTGCATCATGCAGCTGCTAGAGAAGCATTGGTGTGCACCATACCGCTGCTGAAGAGGCATCAGTGTGCACCATGCAGCTGCTGAAGAGGCATCAATGTGCACCATGCAGCTGCTGAAGAGGCATCAGTGTGCACCATACCGCTGCTGATGAGTCATCAGTGTGCACCATGTCGCTGCTGAAGAGGCATCAGTGTGCACCATACCTCTGCTGATGAGTCATCAGTGTGCACCATGCAGCTACTGGAGAGGCATCTGAGTGCACCATGCCACTGCTGAAGAGGCATCAGTGTGCACCACCCACTGCTGAAGAGGCATCAGTGTGCACCATGCAGCTGCTGAAAGCGCATCAGTGTGCACCATGTCGCTGCTGGAGAGCTATCAGTGTGCACCATGTTGCTGCTGGAGAGACATCAGTATTCACCATGTTAGTGCTGGAGAGTCATCAGTGTGCACCATGCAGCTGCTGGCGAGGCATCACTGTGCACCATGGAGCTGCTGAAGAGGTGCATCAGTGTGAACCATGCAGATGCTCAAGAAGCATCAGTGTGCACCATGCAGCTGCTGAAGAGGCATCAGTGTGCACCATGCAGCTGCTGAAGATGCATCAGTGTGCACCATGCAGCTGCTGAAGATGCATCAGTGTGCACCATGCAGCTGCTGAAGAGTAATCAGTGTGCACCATGCAGCTGCTGAAGAGGCGCCTCAGTGTGCACCATGCAGCTGCTGGAGATGCATCAGTGTGCACCATGCAGCTGCTGGAGATGCATCAGTGTGCACCATGCAGCTGCTGAAGAGATATCAGTGTGCACCATGTCGCTGCTGAAGAGGCATCAGTGTGCACCATGAAGCTGCTGAAGAGGTATCAGTGTGCACCATGCTGCTGCTGAAGAGGCATCAGTGTGCACCATGCCGCTGCTGAAGACGTATCAGTGTGCACCATGCTGCTGCTGAAGAGGCATCAGTGTGCACCATGCAGCTGCTGAAGAGGCATCAGTGTGCACCATGCAGCAGCTAAAGAGCCGCCTCAGTGTGCACCATGCCGCTGCTGAAGAGGCATCAGTGTGGCACCATGGCGTTGCTGAAGAGGTATCAGTGTGCACCATGCAGCTGCTGGAGACGCATCAGTGTGCACCATGCCACTGCTGAAGAGGCATCAGTGTGCACCATGCTGCTGCTAAAGAGGCGCCTCAGTGTGCACCATGCCACTGCTGAAGAGGCATCAGTGTGCACCATGCAGCTGCTGAAGAAGCGCCTCAATGTCACCATGCAGCTGCTGAAGGCGCATCAGTGTGCACCATGCAGCTGCTTCAGGAGAGGCATCAGTGTGCACCATGCAGCTGCTTCAGGGGAGGAATCAGTGTGCACCATGCCGCTGCTTCAGGAGAGGCATCAGTGTGCGCCATGCCGCTGCTTCAGGAGATGCATCAGTGTGCACCATGCAGCTGCTGAAGACGCATCAGTGTGCACCATGCTGCTGCTGAAGACGCATCAGTGTGCACCATGCAGCTGCTGAAGAGACATCAGCGTGCACCAAGCCGCTGCCGAAGACGCATCAGTGTGCACCATGCAGCTGATGAAGAGACTCAGCGTGCACCATGCAGCTGCTGAAGATGCATCAGTGTGCACCATGCAGCTTCTTCTGAGGCATCAGTGTGCACCATGCCGCTGCTGAAGAGGCTCAGACAATATTACATGGATTAGTAGAAATAGAAGGCCACATAACCATTTATGAAAACTGTACTCACTTCAGCCGAAATGAGTATAATTTATTTTCATCATATTCTTTATATACACACAAGTAGAATTATCCAAGATATTTGATCAAGTATTTACACTATGTACATTTGCATTACAGCGTGATCAGTGAACCCCAGTGAAGTGACCATAACCAACAATGATATAAATACGGTGATAAGAGAAAAAAAGGGGGGGAGGTAGTGGTAATGGTATTGGTATTTATACAAAGAGGAGCTCTTAACAATTATGATACAATAAATTATAGGAGGTGCTCTGAGTTCCTTAGGCTCTCTCTTTTTACTAGCCGACGACGTTTCGACCCTCTCTTGGTACGGGGTCTAATCAGGACAGGAATTCTGGGGGCAGTAAGCACACAAGGTGCTGGAAGTGGAATTCTTCCTATTTAGAGACAGGATGTTGTTCAATGATGTCCAGAGTGAGTAGCCCGTAACTTGGATAGCCAAGGGGGCTGTTGGTATAATTCAATGGCAACCCCGATTATGGTAGACCCCGACTCAAGTTCGGTGCTGAGTAAACTAATTACTTCTGTGCCAACCGCCTCTTCCGACAGCTGGGCGCTTCTGATGGCTGTCTAAATAGGAAGAATTCCACTTCCAGCACCTTGTGTGCTTACTGCCCCCAGAATTCCTGTCCTGAAGAGACCCCGTACCAAGAGAGGGTCAAAACGTAGCCGGCTAGTAAAAAGAGAGAGCCAAAGGAACTCAGAGCACCTCCTATAATTTATTGTATCATAATTGTTAAGAGCTCCTCTTTGTATAAATACCAATACCATTACCACTACCTCCCCCCCCTTTTTTCTCTTATCACCGTATTTATATCATTGTTGGTTATGGTCACTTCACTGGAGTTCACTGATCACGCTGTAATGCAAATGTACATAGTGTAAATACTTGATCAAATATCTTGGATAATTCTACTTGTGTGTATATAAAGAATATGATGAAAATAAATTATACTCATTTCGGCTGAAGTGAGTACAGTTTGGATAAATGGTTATGGGGCCATCTATTTCTACTAATCCATGTAATATTGTCTGACCAAATTGAATTAAGGTCTTATTCTAAATGTTATTCCAGCCTTTGATTTATTCATGCAAGCTATACCGAGTCTTGCAGAAACTGTATCTATCAGATAAATGAGTTCCTTGTGAACATTGTTTTTGCTAATCAGCAACACCCACTTCGCAAGGACGTATGGGTCACTCTTGTTTCATGTGAATAATGCTGCTGATGAGGCATCGGTGTGCACCCTGCCGCTGCTGATGAGACATCAGCATGCACCATGCAGCTGCTGAAGAGGCATCAATGTGCACCATGCAGCTGCTGAAGAGGCATCAGTGTACATCATACCACTGCTGATGAGCCATCAGTGTGCACCATGTTGCTGCTGAAGAGGCATCAGTGTGCACCATGCAGCTGCTTCAGGAGATGCATCAGTGTGCACCATGCAGCTGCTGAAGAGGCATCAGTGTGCACCATACCGCTCCTGATGAGACATCAGTGCGCACAATGCCACTGCTGATGAGGCATCAGTGTGCACCATACCGCTGCAGAAGAGACATCATTGTGCACCATGTTGCTGCTGAAGAGGCATCAGTGTACACCATGCAGCTGTTTAAGAGGCGTCAGTGTGCACCATGCAGCTGCTGAAGAGGCATCATTGTGCACCATGCAGCTGTTGAAGAGGCATCAGTGTGCACCATGCCGCTGCTGAAGAGGCATCAGTGTGCACCATGTTGCTGCTGAAGAGGCATCAGTGTGCACCATGCAGTTGCTGGAGAGGCATCAGTGTGCACCATGTCGCTGCTGAAGACGCATCAGTGTGCACCATGCAGCTGCTGAAGACGCATCAGTGTGCACCAGGGAGCTGCTGAAGAGGCATCAGTGTGGACCATGCAGCTGCTGAAGAGGCATCAGTGTGCACATTGCAGCTGCTGATGAGGCATCAGTGTGCACCATGCAGCTGCTGGCGAGGAATCTGAGTGCACCATGCAGCTGCGGTAGTGGCATCAGTGTACACCATGCAGCTGCTGAAGACACATCAGTGTGCACCATGCAGCTGCTGAAGATGCATCAGTGTGCACCATGCTGCTGCTGGAGAGGCATCAGAGTGCACCATGCCAATGCTGATCAGTCATCAGTGTGCACCATGTCGCTGCTGAAGAGGCATCAGTGTGCACCATACCGCTCCTGATGAGACATCAGTGTGCATCATACCTCTGCTGATGAGTCATCAGTGTGCACCATGCAGCTGCTGGAGAGGCATCTGAGTGCACCATGCCGCTGCTGGAGAGGCATCAGTGTGCACCATGCAGCTGCGGTAGTGGCATCAGTGTACACCATGCAGCTGCTGAAGACACATCAGTGTGCACCATGCAGCTGCTGAAGATGCATCAGTGTGCACCATGCTGCTGCTGGAGAGGCATCAGAGTGCACCATGCCAATGCTGATCAGTCATCAGTGTGCACCATGTCGCTGCTGAAGAGGCATCAGTGTGCACCATACCGCTCCTGATGAGACATCAGTGTGCATCATACCTCTGCTGATGAGTCATCAGTGTGCACCATGCAGCTGCTGGAGAGGCATCTGAGTGCACCATGCAGCTGCTGAAGAGGCATCAGTGTGCACCATACCGCTGCAGAAGAGACATCAGTGTGCACCATGTTGCTGCTGAAGAGGCATCAGTGTGCACCATGCAGCTGTTGAAGAGGCGTCAGTGTGCACCATGCAGCTGCTGAAGAGGCATCATTGTGCACCATGCAGCTGTTGAAGAGGCATCAGTGTGCACCATGCCGCTGCTGAAGAGGCATCAGTGTGCACCATGTTGCTGCTGAAGAGGCATCAGTGTGCACCATGCAGTTGCTGGAGAGGCATCAGTGTGCACCATGTCGCTGCTGAAGACGCATCAGTGTGCACCATGCAGCTGCTGAAGACGCATCAGTGTGCACCAGGGAGCTGCTGAAGAGGCATCAGTGTGGACCATGCAGCTGCTGAAGAGGCATCAGTGTGCACATTGCAGCTGCTGATGAGGCATCAGTGTGCACCATGCAGCTGCTGGCGAGGAATCTGAGTGCACCATGCCGCTGCTGGAGAGGCATCAGTGTGCACCATGCAGCTGCGGTAGTGGCATCAGTGTACACCATGCAGCTGCTGAAGACACATCAGTGTGCACCATGCAGCTGCTGAAGATGCATCAGTGTGCACCATGCTGCTGCTGGAGAGGCATCAAAGTGCACCATGCCAATGCTGATCAGTCATCAGTGTGCACCATGTCGCTGCTGAAGAGGCATCAGTGTCCACCATACCGCTCCTGATGAGACATCAGTGTGCATCATACCTCTGCTGATGAGTCATCAGTGTGCACCATGCAGCTGCTGGAGAGGCATCTGAATGCACCATGCAGCTGCTGAAGAGGCATCAGTGTGCACCACCCACTGCTGAAGAGGCACCTCAGTGTGCACCATGCAGCTGCTGATGAGGCATCAGTGTGCACCTCCCACTGCTGAAGAGGTGTCTCAGTGTGCACCATGTAGCTGCTGGAGAGGCATCAGTGTGCACCATATTAGTGCTGGAGAGTCATCAGTGTGCACCATGGAGCTGCTGAAGAGGTACATCAGTGTGAACCATGCAGATGCTTAAGAAGCATCAGTGTGCACCATGCAGCTGCTGAAGAGGCATCAGTGTGCACCATGCAGCTGCTGGAGATGCATCATTGTGCACCATGCAGCTGCTGAAGAGGCGCCTCAGTGTGCACCATGCAGCTGCTGGAGAGGCATCAGTGTGCACCATGCAGCGGCTGAAGAGGTATCAGTGTGCACCATGTCGCTGCTGAAGAGGCATCAGTGTGCACCATGCCGCTGCTGAAGAGGCATCAGTGTGCACCATGCTGCTGCTTATGAGGCATCAGTGTGCACCATGCAGCTTCTGAAGAGGCATCATTGTGCACCATGCAGCTGCTGAAGACGCATCAGTGTGCACCGTGCAGCTGCTGAAGAGGCATCAGTGTGGACCATGCAGCTGCTAAAGAGGCATCAGTGTGGACCATGCAGCTTCTGAAGAGGCATCATTGTGCACCATGCAGCTGCTGAAGATGCATCAGTGTGCATCATGCAGCTGCTAGAGAAGCATCGGTGTGCACCATACCGCTGCTGAAGAGGCATCAGTGTGCACCATGCAGCTGCTGAAGAGGCAACAATGTGCACCATGCAGCTGCTGAAGAGGCAGCAGTGTGCACCATACCGCTGCTGATGAGTCATCAGTGTGCACCATGTCGCTGCTGAAGAGGCATCAGTGTGCACCATACCTCTGCTGATGAGTCATCAGTGTGCACCATGCAGCTACTGGAGAGGCATATGAGTGCACCATGCCACTGCTGAAGAGGCATCAGTGTGCACCACCCACTGCTGAAGAGGCATCAGTGTGCACCATGCAGCTGCTGAAGAGGCATCAGTGTGCACCATGCAGCAGCTGAAAGCGCATCAGTGTGCACCATGTCGCTGCTGGAGAGGCATCAGTGTGCACCATGTTGCTGCTGGAGAGACATCAGTATTCACCATGTTAGTGCTGGAGAGTCATCAGTGTGCACCATGCAGCTGCTGGCAAGGCATCACTGTGCACCATGGAGCTGCTGAAGAGGTGCATCAGTGTGAACCATGCAGATGCTCAAGAAGCATCAGTGTGCACCATGCAGCTGCTGAAGAGGCATCAGTGTGCACCATGCAGCTGCTGGAGATGCATCAGTGTGCACCATGCAGCTGCTGAAGAGTAATCAGTGTGCACCATGCAGCTGCTGTAGAGCCGCCTCAGTGTGCACCATGCAGCTGCTGGAGATGCATCAGTGTGCACCATGCAGCTGCTGGAGATGCATCAGTGTGCACCATGCAGCTGCTGAAGAGGTATCAGTGTGCACCATGTCGCTGCTGAAGAGGCATCAGTGTGCACCATGAAGCTGCTGAAGAGGTATCAGTGTGCACCATGCTGCTGCTGAAGAGGCCTCAGTGTGCACCATGCCGCTGCTGAAGACGTATCAGTGTGCACCATGCTGCTGCTGAAGAGGCATCAGTGTGCACCATGCAGCTGCTGAAGATGCATCAGTGTGCACCATGCAGCTGCTAAAGAGGCGCCTCAGTGTGCACCATGCCGCTGCTGAAGAGGCATCAGTGTGGCACCATGGCGTTGCTGAAGAGGTATCAGTGTGCACCATGCAGCTGCTGGAGACGCATCAGTGTGCACCATGCCACTGCTGAAGAGGCATCAGTGTGCACCATGCTGCTGCTAAAGAGGCGCCTCAGTGTGCACCATGCCACTGCTGAAGAGGCATCAGTGTGCACCATGCAGCTGCTGAAGAAGCGCCTCAATGTCACCATGCAGCTGCTGAAGGCGCATCAGTGTGCACCATGCAGCTGCTTCAGGAGAGGCATCAGTGTGCACCATGCAGCTGCTTCAGGGGAGGAATCAGTGTGCACCATGCCGCTGCTTCGGGAGAGGCATCAGTGTGCGCCATGCCGCTGCTTCAGGAGATGCATCAGTGTGCACCATGCTGCTGCTGAAGACGCATCAGTGTGCACCATGCTGCTGTTGAAGACGCATCAGTGTGCACCATGCAGCTGCTGAAGAGACATCAGCGTGCACCAAGCCGCTGCCGAAGACGCATCAGTGTGCACCATGCAGCTGATGAAGAGACTCAGCGTGCACCATGCAGCTGCTGAAGATGCATCAGTGTGCACATGCAGCTTCTTCTGAGGCATCAGTGTGCACCATGCAGCTGCTGAAGAGTCATCAGTGTGCACCATGCCGCTGCTGAAGAGGCGCCTCAGTGTGCACCACCCACTGATGAAGAGGCGCCTCAGTGTGCACAATGCAGCTTCTTATGAGGCATCAGTGTGCACCATTTGGCTGCTGGAGAGGCATCAGTGTGCACCATGCAGTGGTTGGAGAGGCATCAGTGTGCACAATGCCGCTGCTGAAGAGGAATCAGTGTGCACTATACAGCTGCTGAAGACGCATCAGTGTGCACCATGCAGCTGCTGAAGATGCATCAATGTGCAACATGCAGCTCCTGGAGAAGCATCAGTGTGCACCATACCGCTGCTGAAGACGCATCAGTGTGCACCATGCAGCTGCTGGAGAGGCATCAGTGTGCACCATGCAGCTGCTGAAGGGGCATCAGTGTGCACCATGCCGCTGCTGAAGAGGCATCAGTGTGCACCATGCCGCTGCTGAAGATGCGCCTCAGTGTGCACCATGTTGCTGCTGAAAAGGCATCAGTGTGCACCATGCAGCTACAGGTGAGGCATCAGTGTGCACCATGCCGCTGCTGGAGAGACATCAGTGTGCACCATGCAGCTACTGAAGAGGTGCCTCAGTGTGCACCATGTTGCTGCTGAAAAGGCATCAGTGTGCACCATGCCGCTGCTGAGGAGGCATCAGTGTGCACCATGCCGCTGCTGGAGAGGCATGAGTGTGCACCATGCAGCTGCTGAAGAGGTGCCTCAGTGTTCACCATGTTGCTGCTGAAAAGGCATCAGTGTGCACCATGCCGCTGCTGAAGAGTCATCAGTGTGCACCATGCAGCTGCGGTAGAGGCATCAGTGTGCACCATGGAGCTGCTGGAAATGCATCAGTGTGGACCATGCAGCTGCTGAAGAGGCCCTTCAGTGTGCACCATGCAGCTGCTGAAGATGCATCAGTGTGCACCATGCAGCTGCTGAAGAGGCATCAGTGTGCACCATGTAGCTGTTGAAGAGGCATCAGTGTGTCCTGCAGCTGCTAAAGAGGCATCAGTGTGCACCATGCAGCTGCTGAAGAGGCCCTTCTGTGTGCACCATGCAGCTGCTGAAGAGTCATCCGTGTGCACCATGCAGCTGCAGGAGAGGCATCAGTGTGTCCTGCAGCTGCTGAAGAGGTATCAATGTGCACCATGCAGCTGCTGAAGAGGCGCCTCAGTGTGCACCATGCAGCTACTGAAGAGTCATTCGTGTGCACCATGCAGCTGCTGAAGAGGCATCAGTGTACACCATGTTGCTGCTGAAGAGGCATCAGTGTGCACCATGCCGCTGCTGATGAGGCATCAGTTTGCACCATGCCGCTGCTGAAGAGGCATCAGTGTGCACCGTGCAGCTGCGGGAGAGGCCTCAGTGTGCACCATGCAGCTGCTGAAGAGGCATCAGTGTGCACCATGGCGTTGCTGAAGAGGTATCAGTGTGCACCATGCTGCTGCTAAAGAGGCCTCAGTGTGCACCATGCTGCTGCTGAAGAGGCATAATTGTGCACCTTGTCGCTGCTGAAGAGGCATAATTGTGCACCTTGTCGCTGCTGAAGAGGCATCAGTGTGCACCATACTGCTGCTGAAGAGGCATATTTGTGCACCTTGTCGTTGCTGAAGAGTCATCAGTGTGCACCATACTGCTGCTGAAGAGGCATATTTGTGCACCTTGTCGCTGCTGAACAGGCATTAGTGTGCACCAAGTTGCTGCGGAAGAGGCATCAGTGTGCACTATGCAGCTGCTGGATATGCATCAGTGTGCACCATGCAGCTGCTGAAGAGGCATCAGTGTGCACCATGCAGCTGCTGAAGAGGCATCAGTGTGCACCATGCAGCTGCTGAAAGGGCGCCTCAGTGTGCACCATGCAGCTGCTGGAGAGGCATCAGTGTGCACCATGCATCTGCTGAAGAGGTGCATCAGTGTGAACCATGCAGATGCTTAAGAAGTATCAGTGTGCACCATGCAGCTGCTGGAGATGCATCAGTGTGCACCATGCAGCTGCTGAAGAGGTGCCTCAGTGTGCACCATGCAGCTGTTGGAGAGGCATCAGTGTGCACCATGCAGCTGCTGAAGAGGTGCCTCAGTGTGCACCATGCAGCTGCTGGAGAGGCATCAGTGTGCACCATGCCACTGCTGAAGAGTCATCAGTGTGCACCATGCAGCTGCGGTAGCAGCATCAGTGTGCACCATGCAGCTGCTGAAGAGTCATCTGTGTGAACCATGCAGATGCTTAAGAAGCATCAGTGTGCACCATGCCGCTGCTGAAGAGTCATCAGTGTGCACCATGCAGCTGCTGAAGAAGCGCCTCAGTGTGCACCATGCAGCTGCTGGAGAGGCATAAGTGTGCACCATGCAGCTGCTGAAGAAGCGACTCAGTGTGCACCATGCAGCTGCTGGAGAGGCATCAGTGTGCACCATGCAGCTGCTGAAGAAGCGCCTCAGTGTGCACCATGCAGCTGCTGGAGAGGCATCAGTGTGCACCATGCAGCTGCTGAAGAAGCGCATCAGTGTGGCACCATGGCGTTGCTGAAGAGGTATCAGTGTGCACCATGCAGCTGCTGGAGACACATCAGTGTGCACCATGCAGCTGCTAAAGAGGCATCAGTGTGCACCATGCAGCTGCTGAAGAAGCGCATCAGTGTGCACCATGGCGTTGCTGAAGAGGCATCAGTGTGCACCGTGGCGTTGCTGAAGAAGCATCAGTGCGCACCATGCAGCTGCTCAACTCATGTAGGGTTAGCTGCTCCCAGCCTGGTATATCTTTCCTCTGTGATCTGCTCTGAACAATGTTTTAAAGTCAGTACAAGCGTTCACTCATGGTTTGGAGAGGTCAGCAAGGTTTTGTTCTGTTTGCACATGTATAGACCGCTCCAGCCTACCTTCTGTCCCTTCCCACACTTCTCATGAGCAGCCCGTGCCCCTGCTGAAAACTAAAAACTATGCGTTATATTGTGAGTGTCCCAGTTTATTTCAGTGATCTCTCTCCTTTACATGTACTCACAGGCCACGGAGTATTCCGTGTTTTCCGTGTGTGCACACATTGCTAAACTGACAAAAGCAGCTCACCTTAGCTCCATCTTTTAAAACAGGCATCTCCAACAAATAGATTGTGAGCTACCAGCAGCTCGCCATCTCCCTGTCAGTAGCTCTCCTGTGCGCAGCCAGCCTACTTATAGAAGCTTTGCTTAGTTGAATTGAATGAGAGTTCCCCCTGGGACTCCTCCCGGTGGCCACCTGACCTGGGTCCACGCCAACCCCCACAGACCACGCCAGAAACCTCAGCATCATCCTTGCCGACAAACTCACAACGAACATACAGGTCAAAGCTGTGACTGCATCATGCTGTCACATCCTCAAAGTGCATCGCAAGATTTTCAACTGGCTCCCCACGCACACAAGACGCGTGGTCACCCAGGCCCTTATCACCAGCAGACTCGAATACAGCAACGCACTCTACGTTGACATCTCCAACCAACTCATGCAAAGACTCCAGACCATCTAAAACACCGCCACCAGATGCATCCTAGATGTCCCCAGAAGCTCCCCCATAACTCCCTACTTCACAGAACTACACTGGCCCATCCAGAAATGCTGGAAATCCAAGCTGTTTACCCACGCCTACAAAGCCCTCCACCACACAGGGCCAGCTTACCTCAGCTACCAACTCTGACTCTACCAACCCGCCAGACAACTATGCTCCACCTCTCTCTCCCTGGTACAAATCCCCTGCATCCACAGAAGCAAGACCGGAGGGCGCTCCTTCTTCATCGCTGCCAAAAACTGGAATGAACTTCCTCAACACATCAGAACTACCACACCACTTCTCAACTTCTGCAAGAAACTGAAGACCTGAATGTTCAACTAGAAGCACCGCCAGCCCTACGCTCCTGCTCTAGCACCTTGATGCCTTCATGGGTGACAAGCTGCGCCATACAAATCCACATAACATAACAATTATTATATGTATACCAAAATTAAAAAGCATATATTCGAGATGAAAATGTGTGCATTTTCATAGCTTGCATAATCTGATTTTGGGAGAAAAATGGTTGAATTTTCAAAATGTATTTAAATCTATTATTTGAGTTGGAGTGATTTGTTACTCACATTATGTATTACCTTGGTGCTAGGGGGGTGCATCTATGACTGTTACCGATGTAGAGGCATTACACATTAATAATGCCTTTTAACTTTTACTACTGGAAACCCTGCATAATGTACTGATTTGATCTCTACTGACAATCTTGGGTGGGGTAGTCACTATACGTCGCTGATATTAGTAGTTCGAGACGATTTTCATTGAACATAAGTAGCTCTTGTTACAGAAAAGGTTGGAGACCCCTAAAGTTTTACATACCACAGAAAGATGTCAGCTCTACAGTACAGGAATGCATCATGTATCCATTAGCCGGGCCATCAGTCTTGCGGGCCAACCTAAAAACAATTCATCTCCTCTCAGTCATCTTACATTTCACTGCCTAGCTGGACACAGGGCAATGACACCAGACCATGTCACGTCACTCCTGTGCCCTGTCACTGGCACCCACTGGAGACCAGAATCCAGTTTAAGAGAGTCTGCTTATCACATAAAGCCATTCGCTTTAGGGCATCCTACTTAAAAGACAAATTGCTTATGTCCAAATGGAAAGAAACACCAGCAACAAACCTCACATTAAACTGGAGATCCCATTGGTAAAGAAGACAGAACTCTCATCCGGGTACCGGCTCCAAGAGTTTGGAATAGTCTTCCAGAAGAGGTAACTCAAAGGAGTCCGTACTTTCTTTCAGGAAAAACATGAACCTTCCCAAAATGTATCTGTTTTGTAATGTAATGTTTGTATTAATCTGTGTGTCGCGTGGTGTCACGCGGCTCACAGTCATGCTATGATGTTTACGTTTGTCTTGGCATTCTCGAGCGTGGCCGCTCGGTTGTTGGGGATTCCTTGGCAACGCCAGTCTTGGTGTTGGATCCTCTGCAGCTGGACGGCTCCGGTCGTGGGTGCATCCACATGACAATAAATCTACAAAGAAAACCTGATTTCTTCCCGAGCCTCATTTAACAACTTGCCGACAAGCGGGAACTTCCTTCCGTACCCACCGCCGAGATTCTGCCGTAATATTCAACTTTCAACCTCACAGGACGGCACCTCCAGTTCTCTACATTTCCAAGAATTCAAGCTTCAAATTCCCACGCAGCTGTTATTGGATCGGCTACTCAAGGACTTCATTTTACGGTTGTACAAATTTCTTACCTTTCTTTATTTGATTCTCGCAGCGTGTGGCACTTTAGCTTCGCTCGAGCTCCGGCGCGCACCAGTACCCAATTTGAATGCGTATGCACGTGCATCCTCTTCTATTATGTGGCAATAGAATGCTAGGCAGCAAGCAGAGCGCACAACGATAAAAGCCCACCAGACGTAGAAAATCTCTGCAACCGTCACCTTGACAACGACGTAAACACGTCAGGCGGCCATTTTAGACTCCGACAACTTTATTGACACAGCGTTAAGCACGCATTTCGTCAATTGCGCTTTCTATTATCAGTGGCATGTTTCCACGTACAGCGATAGGCACACTCATTACTACTTTTACAAAGCCTATTGCGCCATAAGGTTATAACGCTTACTCTTCAACAGCCATAGGCACGCTTTCTTCAAAAGACTATTGCATTTTGAATCATCCGTGACAGGCACACTTGTACTAACAGCGATAGGCACGCTTTCATTACTAATGTTACAAAGCCTATTGTATTTCAGTTCATCAGCGATAGGCACGCTTTTCTCAAGTAAAGCCTGTTGCGCTCCATTTCATCAGCGATAGGCACGCTTTTATTATCATTCTCAAAATTACTTGCTGACATTGTAATTAGTATTTTCTCAGCCTGCAACAATGGCTTCTTCTCAACAGTTCCAAACACCAGTTCCATTCTTACAAAATCCTGGTAAACCAACCCTCAAATGGTGACAATGGTTAAAAGGTTTTGAAAATTATCTTATCGCAATTAATGCTGTTAAATATGCTCCTGCTCGCAAAGTAGCCATTTTATATGGTTGTCTAGGAGTGGCAGCGCAACAAGTTTTTGACAATTTACCAGTGTTTCCTACTCCTAGCGATTCAGGTGACAGTTGGGACACATATCAAGAAGCTCTTGCACGTCTACGTAAACAGTATTCTGATGAGCCTAGCATTGTCTTGGAACGTAATAATTTCTTTAATCTTAGAAGAAACCGTTGAGGATTACATTGCTGAACTTAGAATTTTGGCTTCCACCTGTGAATTTGGCAAAAGTACAGACATGTGCATCAGAGATCAATTTATTTTCTAATGCTTCTCCAAAAAGATTCAAGAGCGTTTGCTAAGTTGTAAAAATCCTTCTTTATCCGAAATAGTTGACATTGCCAAAGGTATTGAACGTGCAACCATTTTACAAGAAAGTAAATCCCAACAAAGTGTTCATATGGTCGATGAATGCTCCTCTCCCACCTGCTCTGTTAATCTTGTTAACACATCTTCTAGGCAGTTGTCCAGGAAACCAACGATTTGTTACAGCAGATGTGGCTCTAAGAACCAGCGTGGGCAACTTTCCCAACTGTCCTGCTTCGGGCAAAAGATGTTCATCTTGTAAAAAGATCGGAGATTTTCAAGCCGTATGCAGAGGTGGTAAGAGATTTTCCAGAGTCAACAGTATTGAAGTCAATGAAAATTTAGACTTGTGTTCTGAGAAACTCAACAATGTACTCCTATCCATTGAATGTGACTCTGTTGACATATCCAAGGTCAAAGGACCATGGTGTGAACTTTTGTTTGGTAAAATTCCTCTACAGGTGAAAGCTGATTCAGGTTCTCCCATTACCATATTGTCAGATTCTACTTTTCATACAAACTGGGGCGGTCATATTTCTTTAACCAAATCTGATGTCAATCCTAAAGCTTACGGTGAAAAGGAAATAGACATGTTAGGATACTTCTATTCCAGAGTAAAATGTCTAGGCAGACGTACCTTCACTAAAGTTTATGTAGCTCTTAAAGGACGAAACATCCTTGGTTGGCTTGACCTAGCAAAAATGGGTTTGTACCTTAAACCAGGTTCAGACCAACCTGTTTGTCTGGGGGATATTCCATCTGATTATTATTGCTATCATGAGAGCGAGAGTGTCAATGTTTCCAATTTGTCTATTTCTGATTCCAATATTGACAGTATCATTCACAAATTTCCTTCCGTGTTTGAGAATAAGGTTGGGAATGTTTTAGGCTTCAAGCATGAAATTCGCCTCAAATCGAATGCACAACCTGTCATCCATAAGGTTCGTCCTCTTCCTCTGAGCCCGAGAGATGAATTGAAAAAAGTACTTAAGAACTTATGTGATGAAAGAATAATCACACATTGCAATTCTTCTGAGTGGGTTTCCCCAATAGTTTTAGCTCGCAAAAGGTCAGGCGAGGTCAGATTATGTGCTGACTTGCGCTCCCTCAATAACAACATTATTGTGGATTGCCATCCACTACCTAAGATCCATGATTTATTAGCTAATCTAGGTGGGGCTAAGTACTTTTCCATACTCGACCTAAAATCTGCATATCACCAGATTCCACTTTCTTTGAAATCTCAAGAACTGACCACATTTGTGACCCCATTTGGAGCCTACAAATATCTTAGGTTGCCCTTTGGTCTGACTTCCGCGGCCAGTGTTTTTCAGAAGTTAATGGACACCTTATTAGGCAACATTCCTGGGGTACAGGCTTACCAGGACGATATTCTGGTGTATGCTGGTGATTCCAAGGAGCATGATAAAACCCTGGTGAAAGTTTTGGAAGCACTTGAGAAAGCTGGAATGACTGCCAGACGTGACAAGTGCAAGTTTGCAGTTCAAGAACTGGAATATTTAGATCATACTCTTTCATCCAACGGTATAAAACCCAAGTTTTCTCTCATAAAGGCCATCAGAGATGCTGCACCCTCCAATGACAGAGATGCTTTGCGTTCGTTTCTTGGGCTAGCAGAGTACTATGCTAGATTCGTGCAAGGTTATGCACAAATTGTAGAACCTCTGAGTGCTCTTCTAAGAAAAGGGGTAAAGTTTGCATGGTCAGAGGAACTACAGAAAGTTTTTGTACAAGTTAAAAAACTCATTGAGGACTCTCCTGCTTTACATCCATTTTTGGATGGCCATAAGTTTTTTCTCACCGTAGATGCCAGTCTTACTGGTTTGGTAGCTGTGTTGGGGCAATGGGTGGCAGGCAAAGAACATACTGTTGCCTTTGCCTCCAGAGCACTCCGATCAGCGGAGACCAGGTACAGCACCATTGAGCGAGAAGCTCTGGCTTGCGTTTGGGCTATTCATAAATTCAAGTCATATATTTGGGGTCGTGAGTTTGAAATCTATGCTGATCATAAGCCACTTATGCATATGCTTTCTAATAGCACCTCTAACAAAGCTTCTGCCAGACTTGTTCGGCTACTTTCTAAACTTCAGGAGTTTTACTTCATTATTAAACACATACCTGGAGGGAAAAACTTGAGGGCTGACTGTTTATCTAGAATGTCTTTGAATGAGGCTCCTGAAGTAGCTGATGATGTTGAGTGCGTGGTTGCAGCTGTTGATGCCATCTCTGAATGTTCACCCATTTCTGAAAGTGAGTGGAACACAGCTTACAAAAATGACACCACACTTTCCAAAGTCAAAGTTTTCATTACTAACAAATGGCCTGAACACAGAACTTTATCTGCTGAGTTGAGATCTTTTGCTAATGTTGCTGACGAGTTATCTGTAGTTCATAACATGGTCATGCGTCATGACTTATTTGTTCCACCAGAATCCTTACGCAATACTATTATTCAAACTGCCCATCAGGGACATTTAGGAGTCACCAAGACATGTCAAAGGATTAAGCAATTTTATTGGTGGCCCTCCATAGATGCACAGGTCAGAAAAATGATTGATCATTGTACTGAATGTCTCTTATCGGACAAACATTGGAAGACTCTTTCCACTCCCCTGCGTCCTGTCCCACTTCCTGAGAATCCATGGGATAAAGTGGGATTGGACTTTTCAGGTCCATATGAGAATTTACCCAGTGAAAACAAGTATTTAATTTTACTAGTTGATTATTACACCAAATGGCTATATTATTGTTTTTGCAAGGTACCCACAACCGAAAAAGCAATTAAGTTTTTGCAGGATGTATTCGATGTTGAAGGTTTTCCTAAAATTATCATAACTGACAATGGCACGCATTTTGTGTCACAAAAAAATGTGTTCTTTTCTCAAAATGCATGACATCTCTCATTTTAAGGTCTCTTTGTATTCACCCTCTTCTAATGGTCTAGTTGAAAGGGGAAACCGGATCATTAAGGAGGGACCCGTTTGTTTTTGTACATGATAAAGTGTGGGCGTATAACACCACTCCACATTCAACCACAGGTGTTGCGTCCTTCACACTTCTTAGAAAAAGAAGACTACACTCTTGTTTGAATCCTAGTTGGTTGTACGAGAAAGGTAACTCTACATTTGATGGCTCCACTTCTTTCAAAGAACACGTTAAAGTTAAACAAGACTCTATGAAAGCACGCTTTGATGCTGGTAAACACTCTGTGGACCAACCTTTGAGAAGAGGGGACTGGGTCCTCATTAAAAATCCCAGAAAGGTACCCAAAGGTTGTTCCAAATTTTCTTCACCAGTTTTGGTTTTACAAGTAAGTAGAGGCTCAGCCCTTCTGGATAATAAGGTATGGTGGAACAAGAGGGCTCTTGTCAAGGTTTCTCCCTCTCAGGCTGATGTCATTAGTAAACATACCTATTCTGAAACAGAACATTGTGACTGGTTTGATTTGCGTCAGGATAAAGAGGCCATATCTACTTCTGGTTCGGCGTCAGTTATGGTCCAAACTGCCCAAACACAAGTTTCTGATCCAAGCGAATTGTGTGAGGCATCCTGCAAGAGGGCTTCACGTTTTAGGCAGATTCCCTGTAAATTGAAGGATTACGTATTGGAGTAATTCCTTCCTCTTGTTTTAATTTTTCAATGCACTTACCTTGTTGCACCTACTGTTCATTTGCAGATTTGAAGTGCAGATTTATTGTTATATAATTTTCTTCTTTTCTCTTTTGTTGTTCATTCGTTGCCGTTCAAAGGAGGGAGGTGTTGTAATGTAATGTTTGTATTACTCTGTGTGTCGCGTGGTGGCACGCGGCTCACAGTCATGCTATGATGTTTACGCTTGTCTTGGCATTACCCCCAGGTCCCTTATGTCCTCGTCCCATTCATTAACATAGTGGAGATAACCATCTCCCGACAGAAAAAAAGACCAAAGGCATGCTGGGACCCTAATACTGCCCCTCCCACGGGAGTACATAAGCAGTACTTACCCAGCATCCCGTCTGTTCTTTTTTTCTGTCTGTCGACAGAATGGACGTGGTGTTGCTGGTGCTGCTCCTGCTGGGCTTGAGTGGCGTTCTTCTCTCCTCCCCCCGCCCGGCTGCCTGGCTGTGCGGGCGCAGGGTTTTCCTGCGCTGTCCCCTGGCCTGCTGGGCTTGCTGGGTGTCATGCCTGTTCGTGGCCGGTGCACTGCCTGGCCGGCCGGCCCTTTGCGGCTGGTGTGTTTCCTCCCGGGTGCTTCCGGGTCGCGTGCGCGTCTTCCTGAGGTTGGGCCGAGTGGAAGACGCGCCGCGTTTGCAGTGCTCCTGGCTTCGCGCTGTTGGAGGGGGGGCCTTGCTGCTGGTGTTGTCCGGCCCCCTCTCCGGGTGAGTCCCGCGTAGCGGATTCTGTTCCTCTTCTTGTGCCCTGCTGCTGCTGTTCCTTGTCTCCACAGGACTCCGGGGTTCGAGCCGACTTTGGTGCTGGTATCCAGGGTTCGTGCCTCCTGCATGCGCTTTCCCCTCGAGACCGGAGCGGTCTCGGTGGCTTGCTGGACGTGCTGTGCTCCGGGGGCCTTCGTGTCAGCTCACACAGCTATGTGCCGATAGCTTGCGCCATTTGCTTGCTCGCCCTTTGCTCTGTCGGGTGGGCCTTCTTCATGGCAGCACGGCGTGTTGGAGGGGGGGCCTTGCTGCTGGTGTTGTCCGGCCCCCTCTCCGGGTGAGTCCCCCGTAGCGGATTCTGTTCCTCTTCTTGTGCCCTGCTGCTGCTGTTCCTTGTCTCCACTGGACTCCGGGGTTTGAGCCGACTTTGGTGCTGGTGTCCAGGGTTCGCGCCTCATGCATGCGCTTTCCCTCGAGACCGGAGCGGTCTCGGTGGCTTGCTGGACGTGCTGTGCTCGGGGGCCTTCGTGTCAGCTCACACAGCTATGTGCCGATAGCTTGCGCCATGTGCTTGCTCGCCCTTTGCTCTGTCGGGTGGGCCTACTTTATGGCAGCACGGCATGTTGGAGGGGGCCTTGCTGCTGGTGTTGTCCGGCCCCTCTCCGGGTGAGTCCCGCGTAGCGGATGACGGTGGTGGTGCAGGGGTGGCTCGTGGGGAGTTCCCTTTCTGTGCTTTTTTCTTTGCACCTTTTCGTTGGCTCGCCCTTTGCTGCTGTAGGGTGGGCCTCTGCTGTATCCCTACAATTCTGTGCCGTGTGCTTCGGCTAACCCGTGCGTTCCGTGGGGGTTCTCGTTGCCGGACTGGCTTGGTGGCATGTGGGGTGCTGCCTGCCTTTGTTGTAGTGTTCTTTCTTTGCGCTGTCACTTGTCCAGCTGCATCCTTCTTTCCCGGCTGGGGCCGCCGCCTTTGGAGCTGGTTCACCGGGCCCTAGAGCTGGGTCCTCGGTTCCTGTCGCTGGGTCGCCTGTGTTTCTGGGTGGGTCGCTTGTTCTCCCCGCTCCTTCCGGGCGCTTCGTTGTGTCCTGGTACGACGTTGCTGGTGCTTCTGTACAGCGCTCCCGTTGCCTTTGGGACGGGTTGGCGCTATGTTTGTCTGCCGGCCCCTACGACTTGTGTTATGGCACCGTGGCGTCATTACACAGGTTCCGGCATGTACTGTGCTGGTGCGCTCCGTCCTGGGGTGCTCTTGGGCTCTTTGTTGGCCTGGCTGCGGTTCTTCACCTGCTCGGTGGTGCTGCGGCGTTGTGGGCTGGTGGATGGCTGCGTGCTGCCCTGTGTGGGCTGTGTTTGCCGTGCCATGCTTCTGTTCGAGCCTCCGGGGTCACCTGCCACTTTTGTTCTGTGGTTCGTGTGTGTTTGCTTTCCCGTTGCTGTTCCGTTTTCCTGGGACACTGTGCTTGGCTCGTTTTTTTCTGCATGTCACGGGAGTGTCGCGGAGTTCTTGGGTTGCCATGGATTACTCTGCTGTGTTTTGCCTGTAGGCGTGTTGTCCTGCTGGGCTTGCCTTGCTCGGACTCCGGTTCTCGGTGTTCTTCGCACTGGCTTCTGTCCTCTGGGCCCTTCTCTTTCTCCTGGTTCTTCCTCGTGGGCCGGTCTGGCTTCCTCTTCCTTCTGGATCTGGCCCGGTTCTACTGGGGCCGTGGATTTTGTCGCGGCTGGCCTTCCTTGCCCGCTGGGGTGGTTGTTGCTCTCAGCTTGCCTGCCGGCCTTGGTGCTGGGGGGCATGGGTTTGTGCCTCCGGTTCTGTGCCTCCGGGAGGCTTCCGGGGGCTCTGTGGTTGCGTGTTCGCTCCCTGCTTTCCTGCTCCCGCTGGGTTGCATTTTTTTCCGCACGGGGGGTCATTCTGCTGCGTGCCCACGCCCCTTGGGGGGTCGTTGGGTTTTCCGCTCTGCTCGGCCTGCTTCCTTTGTGTGCGTGCTGTACGGCCTCTGTTTGGCTGAGAGGGTCTTTGGTCTTTGGCCCTTTGCTTCTGCGGCTCTTGCTGTGTCGCTATTGCCTGGTGGTTGGGTCTCTGCCTCTTGCTCGTGGGTTGTGTGTTCGATGCCTGCGGCTCCCCCTTATGCGCTCCTGTTCTCTGCCTCTTGCCTTGCTGCTCTGTTCCTGCGGTGGGCTGGTGTCCTGCTCTTCGCTCTGGAGGCTGGTCCTGGGGCCTGGGCGGTTTCGTGGCCTCTGTCGCTGCCTGCTTCCCCTGCTCTGTGCTGGGCGCTGCTGTATTGGTGGCCGTGTCTCTTCAGCTTTCTCTTGCGTTGTTTCTGGCTTCAGTGGTTTCCTTGGCGTGGTCCTTGTGTTTCCCTGCTGTTGCTGCGTCCTGCAGCCATGTCTCCCCGGCCGCCCCTGTCCTGGCTTGTTCAGTGCTCGGGCGGGTTGAGCCTGGTTCGTCCCTGCCTGGGTCTCGGCCTGTGCTTGCCGCGTATTGTGTGTTTCCGCTTGGTCTTCCCTCCCGGCATTTGGTTGTCCTTGGTGGGTACTGTTCGTGCCCTTCTCCTTGGGTTGGAGGTTTCCTCCTTTGCTGGGCGGATGTCTCCGGGTTCCATTGGTGGTGTTGCTCGTTCTGGGGCTGCTCCTCCTGCAGCCCCTGTCTGCTGGTTGCTTCTGCCTCCTGCCTCTCTCCTCCTTTTCTCTGGCTGGTGTGGTTGGGCTCTGGCTCTTCCTTTGCTGGGCAGTGCGGTTTGTTCTGCCTCTGGTTCTCCGTCGTGGGGGGCCTTGTTGCTCCGGCCCTCTCGCGGCCTGGCTGTTGGCTGTGGGTTGGGTTTTTTCCCCGGTGTGCCTGGCGCCCGTGTTGGTTGTCGTCCTGCCCTGGCGTGGGTCTTTGCCTTGGGCTGGGCTGCGTTCTGGGGGCGGTTCGCTGCTTTGGTTCCCTTTCTGGTGGTCCCTGGGGTCCGGGGTTCGTGCCACGGCGGTTCTCCTTGTTTGGGGTTCGCCTGGGTTCCTGTTGCGGTTGCTCCCTGTGGGCTCCTGGTCTCCTCCCCGCCGTTTGGCGGCGTCTGGGTCTGCCTGGTGCCTGGGTGGGGGCTGCTTGGGCTCCCTGTCCCTGTTGGTCGCCTTTCGGCCCTCTGTCCGGGCCTGTGCGCTGTGGGTCTCGGGCGTGGCTCCCTGGTGGGGTCTATCTTGCCCTTGTGTGCCCTTCTAGGCCTGCTCCTGCCGGCTGTTCTCTTCCCGGGCTTGCTTCGCCGCCGGTTGGGTGTCCGCGTTTTCTGCCTGGTTCGGTCGGATTTCTTGGCTGCTGTTGGGTCCCCCTCCCCCCCCGTTGCCCTGGTGCTCCTCCTTTGTTGGCCCTTCTTGCAGCTGGTGGCTTTCCGGTTTGTTTGCCGCTGGGCTGCGTCTTGCCTTTTCCGGCCTGTGTGGGGTCCTGGTTTTCTGGGCTTCGGGGTTGACGTGTCCTGGTTGTCTCCGGTCGCTCCTGCTCTGCCGGCTTGCTGGCGTTTCGGGCGTGGCCTCCGGTTTCGCTTCCTGGGTCGCTCTGGCTGTGCTGTGTCTTCTGTGCCGGCTCTGGGGTGTGCTTTGCCTGGTCTCCCCTGTCCTGGTGCTGTTGTCCTGCCCGCTCTTCTCTTCCCTGGCTCCCCCGGGTGCTGCTCCTGGTGGGTGTGTGGGGTTTGGCGGGCCCCGTTTCCCTCCCCCCTCTCCTGTTGGGGTGCGGGCCGGTGGTGTTTGTCCTGCCTCTGTGGGGGTCTGCCCTCTTGGTTGCTGGTTGCCCGGGGTTGGTGCTGCTTGTGCCTCTGGCTTCTCTGCTTCCTCCGGTTTTCTGGCCTGCTGTGTGGTCCGGCGGTTGTGTGTTTTGGATCTCTGTCGGCCTCCCCTGTGCTCTGCGTGAGTTTTTTCCGGGCGGGTTGGCTCCGGGTCGTGGGCTCTTTGCTCCCTGGGGTCTTTTCCACTGCTCCTGCTGTGGTTTGGTGTCCGGCCCTGGTTCGGTTTGCAGCGTTTTCTTCCTTATTGGGGTTTGGTCCTGCTGGCTCTTTGGGCCTGGTGCGGCTTGCCTGCTCCTGGGCTCTCGTTGGGGCTTCTCCTTCTGGGCTGGGTGCTTGGTGGTTGTCCTTGGCGGCCCTGGTGGTGCTGTTCGTTCTTTCCTGGGGCCTGGTCCGTTTGCGGTTCTCTGGTTGGCTGTCTCCTTGTTGGGCTGTGGCCTTCTGTTCTCCTTGGCTCGGTTCCGGTCCTGGGTTTTGTCCCTTGCTGCCCGGTTGCCTCCTGCGGTTCCCCCTTGCTTTTGCTCCTCGGGTGCTTTCTTGGTGGGGTTTCCTGGGTGTGCTGGCTGGTTCGGAAGGCCGGCTTTCCTGCTTTGGTATTCTCCACTATGTTAATGAATGGGACGAGGACATAAGGGACCTGGGGGTAATGCTCTATTACTTACCGGTAATCTTCATTACTCCGGGTCCCGTTGTCCTCGTCCCATTCATACGCCCTCCCTCCCTCCCGGGCGGCCGGCCTTCCTGTGTGGGCTTGGTTTTACAGACGGGATGCTGGGTAAGTACTGCTTATGTACTCCCGGTGGGAGGGGCAGTATTAGGGTCCCAGCATGCCTTTGGTCTTTTTTTCTGTCGGGAGATGGTTATCTCCACTATGTTAATGAATGGGACGAGGACAACGGGACCCGGAGTAATGAAGATTACCGGTAAGTAATAGAGCATTCTCGAGCGTGGCCGCTCGGTTGTTGGGGATTCTTTGGCAACGCCAGTCTTGGCGTTGGATCCTCTGCAGTTGGACGGCTGCGGCCGTGGGTGCATCGACATGAAAATAAATCTACAAAGAAAACCTGATTTCTTCTCCGAGCCTCATTTAACAATTTGTAAACCCCGACGTACCTTCATAAACCTATGTCTATAGCTCCTCGAATATTCCTATCAGGCGCCTCTGCCTACCAGCCCCAGGTTATTTTCTTTATAGTAATGTAATCCGCAATCACACTGTTTCCCATTGTGGTTCATGTTTTATATGTAAAGGGCACCATTTCCCATTTGGCTATGGCCACGTGATATAAATATATGCATAACTGAAAGGAAGCTCTATGCTCAGGTGAGAGCAAACCTTTAGCAAAGCTGTGGTCTCAACGCCCGGGAAGCAACTGCCTGCCTCAGAACCCTCCCCCCAACATTCCCCACTGCAGTCTGGAATGTCCAGCCACCACATTCCAGACACCAGCCTGCACCTCTTCACACCCCCTTCCTTCATAACAACGAAAGAAGAACCACAGCAAGGAATCAAATAACAAAGGCATGCAATAAAGTAGCAATGGAAACAATAACAAAGGTTAACAAAAAATAGCAATGGCGGGCTAACAAATAATAACATGCAATGAGATAACACTCTATTTCTAAAAATACTTCAAGCAAAGCATGTACAAATGTGAACATTTGATGACATATTAGACTCCAGGGGTCTGGAATGTCCAGACACCAGCGTGCACCTCATCAATAACGTAAATAAATACATACACAGGTGTATGGGTCACATTTTCTTTCTCTTTTTCGTGTTTTCCTAGTTTCACAGAATTTGCTATGCATTTATTCATCGCTGTCTATTCCTAGATGCTTCCTGAATGCACATATGTGGTGCACACATTATAAATATAATTTAGGAATTAGACACTATCCCAACAAATTACAGTTTTAGCCCCTGGAATAAGTATGCAGCCCTTGAATAAGTGATATAGGGGTGCCATCTAGTGGCAGATTGAGAAAACTACATCCTGTGTTAGTCAGAAAGTAGAACAACTTGATCTAAGTAAGGTTCTTTGACAGTACCAGTAATCAATTCAGTATCGGCTGCTAACAGACGGGAGGGCGAATAAAATTAAGGAAAAAAAACACTTAACTGGGACGGCCGGCCGGCCGCCGTATCTTTCCTCCGTCCTCTTCTTCTGCACCCGGGCTCCCAGGCTCCCCAAAGCCATGAGCTCCGTGGATCGGCGCTCAGACGGGGGCTGAGAAGCTTTGCCTGCTCCTCACCAGGCTGTGTAAAGCAAGCCTGGTGGGGAAGATGCAAAGTGCGCAGGACTGTTTGGCCAGCCCAAAACCCCTCCTCTCCCTGATCTGGCCAGCTCCGCCCCACCCCGGGAGCCACTGACTCAATAGGAAAAATAAAATGATTATCATTTTATTTTTCCTTTTGAGCAGTGGGGCGATGCTCCCCCCACCTTAGCGGAGAAGCCACCACTTAATCTATTTGGTGCCAGCCCTGAACTTTCAATCACTGCTTTTGCTTAACCACTACTGCTGAACGGTGGCTTTGTAAATGTCCCACCACTTATTTTTGTTTGATTTTTTAATTTGTTAGATATTTCAGAGAACTATCACACTGAAGAGACTGAAGGCACAGATGGAGAGATGGAATAGGGAGATAGAAAGGTTGGAGTGTAATTGTTGAAAGTAATGATTAGGAGCAAGTGCCAAAGCGGGAGGACACCAACTCTGGATGTATCTTTTTTTATTTTTTGTGTTTTATGTTTTTCTATATGCAGCGGAGGCTGCTCCATTAGGGCAGAGGAGTGCTGCCCCCCCCGCCACCACCAGTACATAAAACAATAATAAAACCCGTTTTATTATCATTTTATTTTAATCCTCTGGACCCGCTCTGACGAGTGTTGGGGGCGGGTCCAGGGGATGACACTGCTGGTGGGGAGTGGTGGGCACTCCCTTCACTGCGCATGAGTTGTTTGGCTGGCTGTCTCAGGCCAGCCAAACTCCTCAGGTGCAGCGAAGCTCTCTCCAGCCTTAGCTGCGTTGCTGGGGCTGGAGACAGCAGGCACAGGCTCCCAGTCTGCCTGGGAGCGCAAATTGCCAATGCTCAGGCCAATCCTGAAGCTGCTCTCATGTGAGAGCAGCTTCAGAATTAGCCGCAGGGCAGGCTGGGAGCCTGTGTCCAGCCCCAGAGCCAGAAGCAGGAATATCCGTGCACGGGAGACGGCAGCGGCAGCATTAAGGTAAGTTTATTTTTTTTAAAATTTTTGTGCCCAACCCCTCCCCACCTCCCTCCTTCCTACCTCCCTTCTTTGGCCCCGCCCGCCCCGCCTATATGAATCATGTCGTTCAGATCAAAATGCTTTGAGACAACATGAACATGCAGAAATAAAAATAATTGTATCAGAATTTAGGAAACACAGCAACCTATTGCATGCACATGGGCATAAAGAGTTTAAACAGAGCGGTGACCTATGGTACTACCTCTCCAGCTTCTTTGATGGTCTTCTTAGTCTGAAAGATTAACAGACATTGGCAATAGGCCCATTCCCTACCCAACAATCCGCCAAATCCAATTTTCTCTCCAGCTTTACCATGGGCTATTGCTAGGTCTTCTTATAGGGTTGGGTAAAATCTTGTTTTTGTGATATGAATCTCCCTGAATCTAGCGTGATCATTGAGGGGCCTATTTATGAGGCCTTTGCATCACTCTTGCACCAAGCAATGTGGTTCATCATTTTCTTTCATTTTCTAGGAATATTGATATTAGGAAGAATACCCTGTCATTTTAAATTTTTTTCAAATATATTTTTCCTGATATATTTATTTGCTCTTGTGGCTGAGTGTTGGAGCCTCTAGTACACAGTTGTTTTTGATCTATTTATTCAATATTACCTGCCTCCTGCTGCCTCCCACAAGGGGCCCCATGGTCCCTGGAGGGACACCAGCAGATATTTAATTGATTTATTAAATTCTTGCCTGCATCCCCCAGGGACTCATGGGCCCTGAAGGGACACCAGCTATTATTTAGTTCGTTTATTAGATTTTTAACTGCCTCCCATTGAGGTCCCATAGACCCCGGAGGAACACTAGCTATTATTTAATTCATGTATACAATTTTTGGCTGACTCCCATAATGAAAGGAAAAATAATTTGTAAATCACACACATACCCAAAGGAGTTAGGGCGCTAGATACACAGAAAGCCCAGCGCAGAGAATGACCAAAGAGCCCTTTGAAAATATGGACCTATAGAGTGAAGAGCTAAGTTGTAAAGCTTTTCTGAAAGAGCATATGATTGTTTATATGGAACAAGGCAGAGTATTCACAATTGCAAATCACTGCGTTTGTGTTATTCTGCCCTGGGAAGGCGTTCGATAGGAGTTGCATGGGTAGACCTGGGAATGCGCCAAAATGCTAAGCCTTCTCAGGAAAGGCATAACGAGGAGAAATATCTTTATTTCTCCTCATTACTTCCTCCTTTTATGTGTGCTGCATTTTGCAGCACACATAGAAAGAGGAATATGTCTCTCAGGGTTATTTTTGTGCAGGAAGCTGTCCCTTCTTGCACAAAAACAATCCTGCATGCAACATAGACAGCCTTGCACCATGGTGCAATGGTGCCTCGTGCCTGCATTGGTGCTAGGCAGCCCATTGTGTGCCAGTGCTGGGGAAACAAAGGAATGCTTCATATTGCAATAAATATGGCGCATTCCTCCCTTTTCCCTGTAAGTCATCTTTCTGCACTGCGTTGTGTTAAAATCCCATAAATCTGCCTCTTAGGGGGATATGTACAAGAACTGCCGCTAACTAGCATTAGCGGTAGTTAGCGTCAGTTTTCCTAAAGCGGCCTATCGCCGAAAACTATCGCCCTGTTAGCGATGTATTTACAATACGTCGCTACATGGCGATAGCTTCTCATCACGGCGGGATTTGTCGACGTTAACACCAGCGCCACGGCGATAAAAATCTTGCCACAAACGTGAAAAAAGTAGCGGCCGGCCAGTCAGCAGCCAGAAACTGCACGCTAATCTGCGTGACGCCACTTTTTTCACGTTTCGTGGGAAAATTAACTACAAAATGCCCGCGAAGTTCACAAAACACACCAAAAAAAAAAAGACCTGAAGAAACATGGAGGAAGCTGGACCCAGTAATGCAGGAGAGAACAACCCCCTTAACCACCCTAACTGCCAGGGGGACCAGCCAGAGACCCAGAGGAAGAGGAAGAGGAAAACCAGGTTCAGGCAGCAGGAAAATGAGATCCTGATCGCGGAGGTGACAGACAAAAACCACCAGCTTTTTGTCAGCTCCACAGTGTCATTGGGGACCAAAAATGCAATATGGCAGTCCATCGTAGCTAAGGTGAATGATGTAGCAGAGGTAAAGAGGACAGTGAACGACTGCAAGAAGCGCTGGCATGATGCTAAGTGCACTACCAAGTGGAAATTGTCCGACAATCGCCAGGCAGCACTGCAAACCAGAGGTGAGAGTCCAGCGCCACAGGAGGAGCTGGATGCCTTGGAGGAACAGGTGTCCGTGGTCATCTGCGAGGAGTTGGTGGTTGGAGTCCAGGGACAGGATAGTGCTGAACATGAATAGCTACATCAGCAACAGGGTAAGTAACAACCAACGACTGGGGGGACGGTGGTGGTGGGGACCAATGTTACTCATGCCCAAATAAATATCACTCAGTGCACACCCACACTGACTGCTGATCTCTTACCAGATACCATGGTCCCTGGGGGCATAGCCACATTTCACCTTAGTCATTGAATATATTTAAAGACACATAATGGTGGTGTCACAGACTTGGAATTCTGAACATAAAAAGTAATCCAATATAGAGCATAAATAATATACATCAGACTACAAAATAAGGGCAACATGAACAAGCAAAGGGGCAGATTGACTGGAGAGGTGGCATAGTGTCACATTGGCCTCCTTGCCTCAACACCACGCTCATGCAAATTGGCTACACAGGGGTGCATCTCATTGACAACAATATGATACTGCCCCATGAACCAGACTGCTCTGGGGCTAAAGTTAGCAGGCCACCACAGATGGCGACACACATGTACCATTGTGCAGGGGTGCCTGTGTTGCGTGGAAGAATGTGTATGTGCAGTAAGGTCCCCCTTCATGCCCATGTACAATCTTCAACTCAACTCAGACACCCCTGCACAATGGTGCATGTGTGCCGCCATCAGTTGTGGCCTGCAACTTTAGCCCCAGAGCAGTCTGGTTCATGGGGCAGCATCATGTTGTTGTCAATGAGATGCACCCCTGTGTAGCCAATTTGTATGAGCGTGGTGTTGAGGCAAGGAGGCCAATGCAACACTATGCCACCTCTCCAGTCAATATGCCCCTTTGCTTGTTCATGAGATGCAGCCCTGTGTTCACAAAGTGACAAATCATGTAGTGAGTCTTCATACCATAAAAACATGCATTGCCACA
The DNA here is from genome assembly GCA_963921515.1 of Calotriton arnoldi. Classification (NCBI taxonomy): domain Eukaryota; kingdom Metazoa; phylum Chordata; class Amphibia; order Caudata; family Salamandridae; genus Calotriton; species Calotriton arnoldi. Next base: position 2,787,165 of record CAWUFW010000444.1, read on the forward strand.
ACAAAGTGATTATGCACCCTTCAGTCTAAAAGGTGCATATTCCACAATGTCAAATTTTAGCATACTGGAGGGCGAATGTGATGTTCAACTATGAGCAGAGGGGATATGCTTCCAAAAGTACAGCGTAAGGACTCTGCATATCATGAATGTGTTTCATAAAAACTATCAACATGTCTGGTCTGTGTGCCATACTCACAGAACCATACAGTCCCTGTCAAGGTTCATGTCAAGTGAAGTATGACACAGAGCAAAAATAACAATGTAGCATAAACGCGTCAACTTGCTACATGTCACATTCACCCTATACGTCAAAATGCACTCATCCACATCAAAGTCTCCACATGTGCCATACAGATAACAGTATTCCACAGTAATCACAGTCCAGGTGTGAGATGGCCATTACACATTGACGTGCATGGAAACCAGTCCTGGGGGAAAGTCTACAGTGGCAGTGAACAAATACGCAGTCATGTCTGTACACATTCTCACACAAACAAGGGCATCCAATCACCATGACCAGAACAGCATGTATCATCCATGTGTCCATCCGAGGGGCATATTCACAAGCACATATCCCCATGCCAATCTCACTTGATGTGACGTTGGGGTGGTGATAGGGGCTTAGCACCACTAAGAAGCCAGTGTAAAACCACAGCCATGTAATCTAGGCCCACTTACACACTTCACATGGTGTGAAAGCTGAGGGCAAAGGTTGTGTTTTGGCTGTCCACCCTGCAACACCCATCAAAAGACACGCTGCCCCATAGTCGCAACGGTGAAGCCAGTAGAACGATGGATTTAGGCCCAGATCTCTGTACTGGGGTGAATGTATGACATTGTTCTGCATTCTGTCCATCAATTGTTCTTTTTGCATTTGTCACCCCGAGTGGGACGGGTATGCCCAGACGTGGGTCCCGTGCTCTCCATGCCACTGGAGTCAAGCTATCCTGGCTGATGAGGGCTGAAAGCCCGAAACCGGTCCTAGGATGCTTGATTCCAGTCCAGGGAGGACCTGGCCTGGCAGTTCGGGCTGGACTGTTCCCATTGGGCGCAGGGTCAAGACTGATTTGCATATGGCTGGGTCCAAACTGGAATGGCATGGTGAGCAAAAATGATGGATTTAGACCCAGATCTCTGTACTGGGGTGAATGTATGACATTGTTCTGCATTCTGTCCATCAATTGTTCTTTTTGCATTTGTCACCCGAGTGGGACGGGTATGCCCAGACGTGGGTCCCGTGCTCTCCATGCCACTGGAGTCAAGCTATCCTGGCTGATGAGGGCTGAAAGCCCGAAACCGGTCCTAGGATGCTTGATTCCAGTCCAGGGAGGACCTGGCCTGGCAGTTCGGGCAGGACTGTTCCCATTGGGCGCAGGGTCAAGACTGATTTGCATATGGCTGGGTCGAAACTGGAATGGCATGGTGAGCAAAAAAACGATGGATTTAGGCCCAGATCTCTGTACTGGGGTGAATGTATGACATTGTTCTGCATTCTGTCCATCAATTGTTCTTTTTGCATTTGTCACCCCGAGTGGGACGGGTATGCCCAGACGTGGGTCCGGAGCTCTCCATGCCACTGGAGTCAAGCTATCCTGGCTGATGAGGGCTGAAAGCCCGAAACCGGTCCTAGGATGCTCGATTCCAGTCCTGGGAGGACCTGGCCTGGCGGTTCGGGCTGGACTGTTCCCATTGGGCGCAGGGTCAAGACTGATTTGCATATGGCTGGGTCCAAACTGGAATGGCATGGTGAGCAAAAAAACGATGGATTTAGGCCCAGATCTCTGTACTGGGGTGAATGTATGACATTGTTCTGCATTCTGTCCATCAATTGTTCTTTTGCATTTGTCACCCCGAGTAGGACGGGTATGCCCAGACGTGGGTCCCGTGCTCTCCATGCCACTGGAGTCAAGCTATCCTGGCTGATGAGGGCTGAAAGCCCGAAACCGGTCCTAGGATGCTTGATTCCAGTCCAGGGAGGACCTGGCCTGGCAGTTCGGCTAGACTGTTCCCATTGGCGCAGGGTCAAGACTGATTTGCATATGGCTGGGTCCAAACTGGAATGGCATGGTGAGCAAAAAAACAATGGATTTAGGCCCAGATCTCTGTACTGGGGTGAATGTATGACATTGTTCTGCATTCTGTCCATCAATTGTTCTTTTGCATTTGTCACCCCGAGTGGGACGGGTATGCCCAGACGTGGGTCCCGTGCTCTCCATGCCACTGGAGTCAAGGTATCCTGGCTGACGAGGGCTGAAAGCCCGAAACCGGTCCTAGGATGCTTGATTCCAGTCCAGGAAGGACCTGGCCTGGCAGTTCGGGCTGGACTGTTCCCATTGGGCGCAGGGTCAAGACTGATTTGCATATGGCTGGGTCCAAACTGGAATGGCATGGTGAGCAAAAAACGATGGATTTAGGCCCAGATCTCTGTATTGGGGTGAATGTATGTCATTGTTCTGCATTCTGTCCATCAATTGTTCTTTTGCATTTGTTACCCGAGTGGGACGGGTATGCCCAGACGTCGGTCCCGTGCTCTCCATGCCACTGGAGTCAAGCTATCCTGGCTGATGAGGGCTGAAAGCCCGAAACCGGTCCTAGGATGCTTGATTCCAGTCCAGGGAGGACCTGGCCTGGCAGTTCGGGCTGGACTGTTCCCATTGGGCGCAGGGTCAAGACTGATTTGCATATGGCTGGGTCCAGACTGGAATGGCATGGTGAGCAAAAAACGATGGATTTAGGGCCCAGATCTCTGTACTGGGGTGAATGTATGACATTGTTCTGCGTTCTGTCCATCAATTGTTCTTTTTGCATTTGTCACCCCGAGTGGGACGGGTATGCCCAGACGTGGGTCCCGTGCTCTCCATGCCACTGGAGTCAAGCTATCCTGGCTGATGAGGGCTGAAAGCCCGAAACCGGTACTAGGATGCTTGATTCCAGTCCAGGGAGGACCTGGCCTGGCAGTTCGGGCTGGACTGTTCCCATTGGGCGCAGGGTCAAGACTGATTTGCATAAGGCTGGGTCCAAACTGGAATGGCATGGTGAGCAAAGAAATGATGGATTTAGGCCCAGATCTCTGTACTGGGGTGAATGTATGACATTGTTCTGCATTCTGTCCATCAATTGTTCTTTTTGCATTTGTCACCCCGAGTGGGACGGGCATGCCCAGACGTGGGTCCCGTGCTCTCCATGCCACTGGAGTCAAGCTATCCTGGCTGATGAGGGTTGAAAGCCCGAAACCGGTCCTAGGATGCTTGATTCCAGTCCAGGGAGGACCTGGCCTGGCAGTTCGGCCTGGACTGTTCCCATTGGGCGCAGGGTCAAGACTGATTTGCATATGGCTGGGTCCAAACTGGAATGGCATGGCGAGCAAAATAACGATGGATTGAGGCCCAGATCTCTGTACTGGGGTGAATGTATGACATTGTTCTGCATTCTGTCCATCAATTGTTCTTTTTGCATTTGTCACCCCTAGTGGGACGGGTGTGCCCAGACGTGGGTCCCGTGCTCTCCATGCCACTGGAGTCAAGCTATCCTGGCTGATAAGGGCTGAAAGCCCGAAACCGGTCCTAGGATGCTTGATTCCAGTCCAGGGAGGACCTGGCCTGGCAGTTCGGCCTGGACTGTTCCCATTGGGCGCAGGGTCAAGACTGATTTGCATATGGCTGGGTCCAAACTGGAATGGCATGGCGAGCAAAATAACGATGGATTGAGGCCCAGATCTCTGTACTGGGGTGAATGTATGACATTGTTCTGCATTCTGTCCATCAATTGTTCTTTTTGCAGTAGAAGGGCAGTAAGCAATGTATGCAAGGAAAACCATGACCCCCAACATGCAAAAAAAAAATCAAATTGTCAACGCTTTTGCGGTTTACATGTGTACTGCATTGTGCAGCACACATAGACACAGCAATTTTTCAATTATTGCTAATGTGCCTGAAGGGGTCCCTCCTCACACATAAACATTCTTGCCCTGAACCCAGACACATTTGCACTACCCTGCAAAGGTGCCTGTCTGTGTGCCACACTGACAAGAAGTGCCAGTGCATGATGAAACACATGCCTGCACCATAAACATGTAAACATGGTGCAGGCCTCTGTCACTGAAGTGGATGAGTGCGGAGTTTATCCTTTAAGGAGCAGGTCTCACTCTGTCACTTCCTCGTATCCATACACCCCCGATGTAAGAAAGACGTCTGCAGTCCAACAATGCACAAGTGTCCCAACCGTGACCAAGAGCCATATTTCCTCCAGCTTGGAACATCTCACCATTGTAAATGCACATAAGTGCAAGGGTCACTGGGTGAAAGGAATAAGGGGCATTAAAACAGAAGCTGTACCATACCTGCATATCAATATGCATCGATGAGAATGTCATATCTAAATGTGAATTGGCAACATTAACATGGATCTACACAGTTTGTATCATAGCAAATCAAGCATACCTACCTACCCATATCATGTGGCACATCACATCAACCCAGATCTCAACAGCGTGATAGCCCTACTCATGCCACAACAACAATTATGTGGCATTGCCAACAGCATTGTGTGGTAGCATGCAATCCACACCTCCAAAACTAGACAATCTCAAAAAAGATTATAGTGTACTGAGTAGGGTGACTCTACCACAATGCAGTGTACAGACACATGAATCTGCGCTAATCTGCATTGACAAAAATGTGGTACAACCTGCACCACTGTCACTACTGAACAGAGGACACAACTGGTGCTGCATGTGTGTAGAAATTGGCCACTCACATTTGGCATACTTGTAAACTGTAAGAAAAGAATTGACAACTATAATGTCACATCAGTGATGTTGTACAAGGAGTCACTATCCTGCATGTAATAGGTATCTCCTCCAAAACATTCTGAATGGACATTGTCATGCAGTCTGCTTGTAAACTTATCCAATGCATGATCAGACTTGAAACACACATACAACTGCATCTCCCCCTTACATTACAGAGGAAAAACATCACCTACTGTACAGCAGCATGTCCCATTCTTCAATGATGAAGATGAAAACATCTCAACCATCGACCAGGACATCCTCCAAGAGCTGCTCTACTCCATTGGCAGTCCATCTCCGGAAGCAGGGACATCCAGCACCGTCGTGGTAGCTCCACCCCCTGCACAAAACACCGAGCAGCAAGCACCTACCACCACACCTGTCTCCCAGTACCTTGAGCACCCACTTCTAACATTTGAACGTTGTGCGATAGAGGTCCAACAGGAGATGGCTGGTCAGGTGCGGGTGGGGTTTGACAGCCTGGTGGCCAAACTAGATGGGGTACGTGGGCACATGGGTGTCTCAGTCCCATTAGGGACCACCTAGAGTCCATCACAGGCACCCACAGTCCGCTCCATGCTCTCCAGCATTCCATGGCTGACATCGCTGGAGTACTGACTCAGATACAAGAACAACTGTCCAATCAAAGTGGCTCCAGCGACGTCACCAAGGAGTTGCGTCAAATGAGAATGATCATGGAGAACATGGAGCGGATGCAAGCTTCACACTTGGTAGCCATGGCTGCATACCACAGAGACGTTGCTGGAGTCCTCCAAGCCCTGCAGCTTCTCATCACTGCAGTGCTGCCTGAACCTTTGGCACAGATGAATGCTGCTGCACCTTCAACATCCACATCTCACCCCCCTGATGTGTCACTGCCTCACAGTGCCCCAGCCAATCCTCTATCACGCACACCGGAGGCACATGGACTTGGAACAATATTCACATCAGTGTACAGCCACATGATGGGGCATATGTACAAGCCCCTATCACCAACACAAGGTTACTTTTTCCGACGTTGTGGTGGCGATAGGGGCTTAGCCTTAGTTACAAGGCAGTGTTAAGCCACTTAACATGGCTTAACGCTGCCTTGTAAAAAAGGCCCCCTTTCACGCTATGGACAGCGTGAAAGGGGTGGGCAGTGGGTGTTGTGGTGAGCGTTCCACCGCAACACCCATTCCTTTTGACTCAGCCCCCTTTGTACAAGGGCAGCGTACATAGGAGGCAGCGCCTAAGTTAAGACCAGGGAAAACCTGCTCTTAAGTTGGCAAAAATATGAGAAATGCATAATTCCTCCACGTTTCAGCTTTTTCCATGTGTGCTGCCTTGTGCAGCACACATGGAAAAAGCAAACTGCCATGGATTGTTTATGTACAGGAAGGTGTCCCTTCCTGTACATAAACGATCTGTAAAAACAATGCCATTTTGTGACTTTCATGTGTGCTGCATGAAGCAGCACACGTAAAAGTGACAAAATAGCAATTTAGGATTGTTCATGTGCAGGAAGGGAGACCTTCCTACACATAAACAATCATCCCCTGCACGCAGACACCCTTGCACTGTTGTGCAAGGGTGCCAGCATCTGCGCTACACTGCTAAGTGTAGCGCAGGGGGAAACGCAAGGCTGCACCATATTGTTGTATATATGGTGCAGCATTGTGTTTCAGAAGTGGCGGAGTGAGGTGTTCAGCCATGACAGCTAACGCCTCACTCTGCCGCTTCCTCGTACATATGCACCGAAGTCTCTACTAACAATGCGTGATAAATATATACCCAGAGGAACTACCCATAGTCAATGTGGTGGACAATGTTTGAAAAGATGTGTGTGGCATGACACATGTAAAGACAGTTCACTTAACATGTCACATAGTCAAAATTATTCCATCGAGCAGAAAGAAGAGGAATGGTGTAGGAAACATAGCTCAGAAATTGATAATGGGTCAAAGACGTGCACAGGTTAGCTGTAACGCACATCACTACATCCCTCACCCAACACTTGTTAATTTGGTCACAGTGTTGTCCACAATGTACAAGGCTATGCAGAAACATGTAAAGAGGCATCAGATGACTTGTGAAGAATGATAAGCATACATCCCCTGCAGCCCCACGTGGAAAGTGAAGCTGTTGTGGAGACCGGTGTAATAAAGATGTCACAAAGTATCCTGACACCATACCCATGATAATTCAAACAATGCTGTGCAGAGCACAATGCCCACAGTGCATCCTGTGTAAATCTGTCCTAGCAAAATAATCACATATTGATAAATATTTCTCAGACCAATCAAAAACTCTTTTCCCAAATGAATTTTGTTCCCCTAAACATCAATAAGTTTGTTTAAAACACATTTCAAATGAGGTTTGTTGGTAGCCTGTCCCTTGAAGATGCTGTAATCACAATTGTAGACATTAAAATTAATTGTGGGGGGGATGCATCTGTCGTAATCCACTACCAATCCAACAGGACATGTCCACACAGCAAAAATGAATGGGAGTACAAAGCCTCAACCATTGGCAATTTATTCGTAACAAAACACTATTAAAAAACTAAACTAATTATACTTACTTATCCTAAACTACACTAACCTAACTTGTACTAATATCAAACTACACTAAACTAACTAGCTTACCTAAGGCTATACACATAACAACATATCTTAAACATCAATCCACCACCTCCTTATGGCACATCCGGGACGGCACAAAGACATCTTAACCTATACATCAACTAACTAAACATACATACCAAACAAATATATATTTTTTTGTATTTTTTATTATTAACAAGTCCAAAAACACATCAACCCCCCCCCACTCAAAGGAAAACGAAACTTAAACAAAAGCACTAAAAAGATAATGGGGCATATTAGCAAGGGCCTTACCGCCGCTTTAGCGGCACTTTTTGCCGCTAAAGCGGCGATATTTCTATCGCCCTATTAGCAAACTGTCGCTAACAGCTGTTAGCGACAGCTTTATGGCGAAAGCGACCGTTTTGGTGCCGCTTTGCATGTCAGCGATATATATCACTAATGACATGCAAAGTAGGCGTTCCCAACTAAAAGCGACTGAAAACAGTCGCAAACACAACTTCCCCCTATTAGCAATGCCCGCGAAGCGATAAAATAATTCGCGCTAACCGGGATTATCGCTGGAATCTAACACCTGCTAAAAACCTGACTTAACCATTATGGTCAATGGGAGGTGGATTGTAAGGTTAAGTCCTCACCTGCCTATTAGCAAGCTTTTCATTAGCGCGTAGAATTTATCGCTGGATTTCTCGCGCTATTGCTGGGTTTCGCCGCTATCGCTGGATTTTTTATCGCCTTGGAGATAAGCGTTGATAATAACGTGTTATCTCCGCGATGAAATCCAGCGATAGCCGGCGATAAAAAACAGCGCTAAGCGCGCTTTGCGATAATTATCGTAATTTCTTGGTAATATCCCCCATTATCCTATAATTAAAAGGCTAACTACACCTAACACTACATTATCCCTACACTAAATCTATACTTAACACAAACTAACTACTAAATCTATTAACAGGATGATAAATAGGAGAGGGTAAACATGGGACTGGACAGGGTGGGAAACTGAACAACCATTGTCCATCAATAGGGGAGCCCCAGGGCCCCCTTTATGTCCATGAGGTGGCCCTTAATGTCATCCTGGTCTTGTTCAAGTCAGGCCACTCGAACGTTCAAACTGAACATCAACCTCCTCTCCCTCGTTGTGAGGACAGACCTTTCCCGGTGTGCTGGAGCTCTGGAGGATGTCCCTGGTTGTGCACTCTGTGAGTGGGGAAGACTCATGCGAGAAGATGTGGCTGCCGCACGTGGAGCAGCTCCTGATGGACCTTGGACAGCTGACCTTTTCCTTTGTGTGGGTAGATGAATTCTTGATGGGCCAGGGATTTGCTGGGTCTGGCTCTGGTGTGTTGATGATGCAGGCAGGGTTGTGTGTTTTTTCCCAGCTTCCTTTGTACTGTCTGTGATGGACTTCCAACGGCCTGCAGCCCTTTCCTCCTGTTACCTCTTGGCCATTGCATTGTACCCCGTAGCCACACGCCTGATGTACTGATAAAGTTCCTTCCGCAGGAGGAACAGACGCTGCCCCACCGGGGATATGTTATCTGAAAAATTAAAATGATAAATGTCATGTTTCCTGACTCCAAGAACATGATGGCATAATGCAAAATTGCCAAACCTATGAATAATGAGCCATAGCTTACGTGAACATCATCAAAAAGAACATACAACTAGACACATAACCTGATAAATCATGAACACATCATAGCCGGATTCAGAATCAGATGTTCATGACAACATGATTATTACTGTGCATGGACAAGGTAGGCACAGAGTGCAGTGACAACAGTTCTCGGATTTCTGTTTGCAATTTGGCCGTGCAAATTAACAACAATCAAGGTCAAAAGGGGGAGTACAGTAAGTATGAAGTATAACAGACCCATAGCAGACCCTGCCATTCCAACTAACCAAAGACAGTAGGCTGCACAGTCTGCGATCAAGTCAGATGACTAATCACAACAGTTTTAGTCATGTAGTACATTTGAGCAAATGTAAAATCCTTGTATTAGTGAGCCCTTGGAGGTGTCACCACAGCTATACAACCAGATTTGATCATGTACACATGTTATTGTCAATTTGTGGAACAATGCCTAAAGTTTGACATGCATGCAAGGAAAGAGGGCATATGTTGCATGCAGCTTTGTGTACAAGTATTAACCATCTCTGCACATTTCTGTGCCATGAACCAATGGGACAGCAAAGCTGCTGCTTTGAACCACACATTTGTCTGCACTGCTTTTAAAACAGTGGCAGTGTGAACACATTTATGATAGTGCAAAGGAAAGCACCCTCACTCTGTTGTCTGGTTTGAGCACATGTTAATCAATGTTACGCAAGGATCACCATCATGCACCTGATCCATCAGTGAACTATTGTGTATTTCATGGGTGACACATCCAGATGACCAACTAGTAACATATGAACTGGCAGAACTGTTGAGCATGTCACTGTAAAGAGCGTGTTAACAACATTATTCACACACAGTATGAAAATCAGACACTCCACGAAATTGAAGGGCCCCTGTGTGAATGGTTCTGTGTTATGATGAGTGGGCTTAGCAGTGTAACAATGTCCAATACTCATCAACTAAATGTGGTCTGAAAGGATGTCTGATGCATGTGTTGAGATTGTCCTACGCTGACTTTCTCATGAATGCTTCCACACTGACTCTGCATTAGTCTGTCCAAGACTATGTTGTGACTACACACTTTCCTATTGGCTACAGAGGCTTGCTTATTTGCCTCAGCATGGAATTGATTCACCGGATTCCTAATCAGATACACAAGTATTTGATGTGTCCGATTTATGTACCAACAATCTATTTCACATTGTGAGAGTGTTCCTGAGAAACTTGTTGATGTTTCATCATGTCATTCAGCCCTCTGTGACACTTACTAATGGTGTCATTGTGGTTATGTGACATGCTCTCAGAACGAGTAACTGTCAATGTCAACTGGAACTGCCATTTGACAAGACAATTATCAACATGCACATCAGTGCTGTGTGTTAAGGTGTACCAGGTCTGTCCATACACATGTACATCATTATTCATATGTATATTCTTAAGTGTGTACACTCTGGGATGTACCTACAATGACTGGAGTGATGTACAGAGTTTGTATTGATGGGCTCTTAATTCAGTTGCTCAACAACTACCATATTCATCAGTAAACCATATCCATGCAAAGGGAAATTATTAAACATGTTGTAGCAGAGGACATGCAACATGTCCAAAAGCTGACCTGTACACATGACACCATGGGGCATATGTACAAGCCCCTATCGCCACCACAACGTCACTATTACCGACGCTGTGGTGGCGATAGGGGCTGCGCCTTATTTACAAGGCAGCGTTAAGCCACTTAATGTGGCTTAACACTGCCTTGTAAATAAGGCCCCCTTTCATGGTATGTTAGCGTGAAAGGGGTGGGCAGTGGGTGTTGCGGTGGGCGTTCCACCACAACACCCATTCATTTTGACGCTGCCCCCTACGTACAAGGGTGGCGTACATAGGAAGCAGTGCCAAAATGAAGACCAGGTAAATCCTGGTCTTAAGTTGGCGAAATGAGGAGAAATGCATTATTTCTCCTCGTTTTTGCTTTTTCCATGTGTGCTGCCTTGTGCAGCACACATGGAAAAAGCAAATTGCCATGGTTTGTTTATGTACAGGAAGGTGTCCCTTCCTGTACATAAATAATCTTTTTAAAAAATGCCATTTTGTCACTTTCATGTGTGCTGCATGAAGCAGCACACATGAAAGTGACAGAATGGCATTTTAAGATTGTTTATGTGCAGAAAGGGACACCTTCCTACACATAAACAATCCTCCCCTGCACGCAGACACCCTTGCACTATGGTGCAAGGGCGCCTGCGTTGACGCTAAGTTGCTGAACTTAGCGCCATCACAGGGGGAAACTCAAGGCTGCACCACATTCTTGTAAATATGGTGCAGCCTTGCGTTTCAGAAGTGGCGGAGAGAGGCGTTAAGCCAGGAAGGCTAACGCCTCTCTCCGCCACTTCATTGTACATATGGCCCCAATTGAAGGAGCCAAAATCATTGTGAGTTTTGGATCAGATAATGCCCAATACATCACATATGTGTCTGACCATTGTAACTAAATGACATATTAAATTGAATGGGACATGAGTACACACAGATACAGCTTATGTAAAAACAATGGGGGATATGTACAAGGAAGTAGCGGAGAGAGGCATTAGCCGTCATAGCTTTAAACCTCTCATTGCCACTTCTGAAATGCGAGGCTGCACCATATTGCAAGGGTATCTGCGTGCAGGGGAGGATTGTTTATGTACAGGAAGGTGGACCTTCCTTTACATGAACAAGCCATGGTATTTTTCATTTTCCATGTGTGCTGCACAAGGCAGCACACATGTAAAAGCACTAAAACGATGAGATACAATGCATTAAGTGGCTTAATGCTGCCTTGTAAATAGGGCGCAGCCCCCATTGCCACCACTGAGTAGAGAAATGTGACCTTGTGGTGGCCATAGTGGCTTGTACATATGCCCACTGTTTCGTGGTGACACAGTTGATGCCATGGGGGCAAATATCATATGGTGATGGTAGTACCATCTGGTTAGTTTACAATAAGGTTGTATGTGGGTATTTGTCAATAGTTCATGTCTGAATGCCACATCACTTTGCATTATGGCAATCGACAACAGATGTGACATGTTCAGCGGAACAAACTTATCATCATACACAACTGTCTCCAATTGAAATTGGTGGCTGCAGATCTGGAACCCTTGCACAATCATGTCAGGGCACATAGATGTTTGTGATGCTGTGTGATTGGCTCTATGACATGGCTATGATATCACCCACATCATGGACTCTGTGCTTGCACATAGAAATGGTGTTGTGAATCATATGAGGTGTTGCAACATCAAGTCACAAATGGCAATTCTGTCCTCCAGAATCACATGATGCTGATGTGCAATACCCTTGACTTGATGCAGCATCATCACACCAGAGGTGAGTTTCATGTGATGCACATCCACACTGTGTACTACAACATACAGGGTCTGTGACATTGCTTGCATATGTCGACACATAATCCAGAGATAGGGACGACACACTCACCTGTGTTGTGTGGGTCAATGAATGCATCCACATCTCCTTGTGTGATCAAGGGTCTTCCTGCTGTTGAAAAAATGTGTAAGGTACAATTAATGTCATTAACATCACATTTTTCAAAAATCACATACATCATTGATGGTTTCATGAAACAATTTCAGTCATTGGAATAGTCAGGTAGGTTGCCACGTCACATACATGTTGCAATCTGCTGAGCTGGTCTTACACACAACACATGTCAATTTCACACTGGTGGCTTAATGGGCATCCATGCCATGATCTGAGTGACATAACATACTGCGACCTGTCCCACTTCTTCATGTATGTAAATTCTGCTCTCACACCTCAATAGGCATGACGTTTGAGTTCAAAATCAGTTTTTCCAATACGCACAGGTATGTCATGAGCTTTGACGTTTTGGTGACCCACATTATTTTTTTTCTTCATTTATAAAGTTTTGTATAGCGCCAACATGACCCTAATGGGTATCAGAGCGCTTTACATGACAAGAAGTAGCATAACAATTGGAACTGCTAAACAATAAAACATGCATGAGTGCCAAACATGTAAGGAAGTGAATATGATGAAAAAGGCTTGGTCTAGGTTAAGGTCAACAATAGGGTGGTCGATCATCAAAAGAGGCTGATATGTATACATTTTCATTGTCACCGATATATTGTCTTATGGTAAAAACTTAGTTAGCAGAAAAGATTTTGCTTCTTTTTGAAGGAGGCGGTAGAGGAGATTAGGCGAAGGTTCGGAGGTAGAGAGTTCCATATCTTAGGTGCAATCACCGAGAATGCTCTGGCATCCGTTTTCCTTTTGTGTGTTCATTGGGGTTTCAGAAGCAAGGTGTGCGCACTTCGCGAGGATCTGCTGCCACCTGATTTTTCTAGCTTTCGAGCCAAGTAGCTGGGGGTATTGAAGTGTAACGCTTTATGCGTCATGCAAGCAATTTTCAGTTGTATTCTTGCTTCGAACGGTAGCCAGTTTAAGGATATTAGAGCCGGTGATATGTGTGTGTTTCTTTTAGTTCCGAGGACAAGTCTTGCTGCTACGTTGAGGGAGGCTCTTAGAGGGGCCAGTTTGTATTGAGGTAAGCCACATAGTGTGGCATTACCATAATCCAGTCTGGGCAAAACAAGAGCTTGAACCACTGGTTTTAGGCCATCGTGTGGAAGGTAGGGTTTAAGTTTCTGCAGAATGCTCAGTTAGTAGTTTGCTCCTTTGATGGCTGCGCTAATGTGATCCTGCATGTTCATGTGTTTGTCTAATATAATACCCAAGGATTTAGCGGAGTCTATGATGTGGGGCGAACATTTGAAGGCTGTAAGATGTTTCAACCAGAGATCAATCTTGGGGATGTTATTCGGCGGAGAGATGAGGAGAAATTCGGTTTTAGCAGCGTTGAGTTTGAGATGGTTATCCGTGAGCCAGAGGTGTGTGTTTTGTAAGATGGAATTAAGGGATATAATGTCCTCTGGTGAGGCGAATTTGAGATACATATGAGTGTCATCAGCATACATATAGTAATGGATGTTGGCTGATTTTAGGTGGTTTGCCAGTGGTTCCAGGAATAAATTGAAGAGAATGGGTGATAGAGCAGATCCTTGTGGAACGCCAAGAGTGATCGCGTGGGGCTTAGACAGAGATTGATTCATTTTGACTCTTAGGGATCTGTTTTGGAGGAATGAGGAGAACCATTATAAAACAACACCTGATAAGCCCATTATTTGTTCCACTAAGTTCAGAAGATTATCATGTTTGACGGTGTCAAAGGAAGCTAATAAATCAAGCAGTATCAGAAGGCATGATTAATTTCGATCCAGCATTTTTAGTATGTCATCCATGATATGAGTAAGTGCTGATTCAGTGCTGTGATCTTGACAGAAACCTGATTGGTTCTGATCGAGGAGTTGATAGTTGATATGTGATTGCAGAGTTGGCTCTGGACAAATTTTAAGAGCTTTGCCAGAGTAGGGATGTTGGAGATGGGTCGGAAGTTATTAGGGTCAGAGCAGTCTGCCATGGTTTTTTTTTAATGTGGGGGTTACTTGTCCTATTTTTAGGCAGTCAGGGATAGTGCCTTGACATAGTGAGGCATTTACAATCTTGGTCCATAGGGGGAGAATACAGGTTTTGATCTCTTTGAAAATGAGCGGTGGTAGAGGGTCAGTGAAGTGGTTAGAAGGGTTTAGGGAAGAAAAAATGTTGAACATGTCATGTTCGCTGATTTGAGAGAAGGTGTTCCAAGAGGCATTGTTTTTGGAGGAGTGCCAGGAAGGTTACTTCCCTTCCATATACTGGGAGGTGTGTGAGAAACTGAATGGGGTAGTCCGTAGTAGATCCTTTGCTAGTTGTCGTTCGCTATATTTGTGGTTTTATCCTTGAAAAAGACGGCCAGTTCTTCGCAATTTGGAGAGGTGCTGGACCCGGAGTCTAACGGGTTTGATGTGTTGTGTGATTGCTGCTTGACTATTTCGACTAGTTTTTGGGGTCTATTTCTGGCTTGGTCAAGCTGTGCTCTAAAAAAGTTAGCTTTCACTTGTCTTATTCTTCTGTTGTATGTGTTCCTCGTTGTTCTTAAGCGTTTTAGTAGTTCCAAGGATGGGCAAGATCTCCACGCTCTTTCTGTTATTCTTAGATTGCATCTTTCAGTGTTCAAATTGTTATTGAACCAGGGCTTTGAGTTTTTATTGGATATTTTTCTGTTGAAGGGGCGTGACAGAGTCCATGATTTCCAATATGGATGTATTGTAGAAATCTGTGAGGTCATTGACATCATCCATGTTGGTCTGTGGAATCAAGGTATTATTGCAAAGGGTAGCAAGTTCATTGAGGTTTATATTACGAAGATTCCTTTTCCAATGTTTTATTTTCTTCGGTTGGCCATTCTTTGGGATAGCCTTTAAGTTGACGAGGAAGGTGATGCGATAATGGTCTGTCCAGTCACAGGGACTGTTAGACTCAAGGGAAGTGGTGTCCATCTTTGAGATTATAAAGTCCAGAGTCTCCCCCTTGTTGTGTGTTGGCCTGTTGCAAATTTGGGACAAATAATGGTTTAATAGGAAAGACTTCAGGCTATTCACTGAGTGGTCATTCAGGTCATTCCAGTGTAGATTAAAGTCTCCCAGGAAGATCTGGGGCCCTTGAAGATTATTGTTCATTGTGATGATTTCCATGATTTGTTCGATGAACAATGAGTTATCGCCTGGAGGGTGATAGAAGGCGTGTATATTACAGATGGATTTGTTGTTGCTAGAGATATTGATGCAAAGATATTCGCATGTAGTTAAAGCTATTGTTTCCATTGGCGTACTGAAAGAGTATTGTGGTAGATGCATGCTATTCCACCACCCGTTTTCTTGGGTCTATCTAGTCAAATGATCTTGTGACTAGGTGGGAATAGTAGGTCTATGATGGGTTGAGAAGATCTGTTTAACTACGTTTCAGTGAGGATAACTATATCGAATTTATGTGAGAGAATGAGGTCGTAGATATGTGCCGCATGTTTATTTGCCGATCTGCAATTGAGGAACATGCACTTCAGGCGATTATTAGACTGATGAGAGGCCATCTGTGATATAGTGATGCCCTTGAGGTTGTCCTTGTTTATTACTTTGTGATTGTGGCTCGGTTCTCTGAATGGATTCGCTTGAATGGTTTGGATTTAATTTCGATCTATCTTGTCAATATTCTTTTCGGATTGGTAAGAGAGGAGGAGTTAATGGATCTCATTGTTCGAAAGATCTTGATTTGATCTCATAGACGAGAAGCATCATGAGGGGATGGTGTAGTTTCCGTTCCAATATTGGATGTATGTGGGACATGGAGTCGGGACATGACTGTATGTGAATCAGTTCTGGTTAGCATGGTGCTATTTGAGCTGTGAGGGACCTGAAGATCTGATATAATGGACGTAAGTCTCTGAAGATCCTCCTTAAGATGTTTTAGGCTACGATCGATCTCATTGAATCGCATTTCCCAGTAATCAGGTTTACGGGTGGCGGTGGATTGCTTAGGAAGGTCTGGATGCTGGGTGAGGTAGTAAGGGACGCCATGTTGAGAGTGGGGGTCATTAATAGCTGTACAGTTTTGTTGAAGATATGTAAGAGGATGGTTGGATGTGGGGGAGGAGGTGTAGCATGGGTGGTAGTTAAATGGTTAGGTGATCTGGATACTCTCAGGTTGATTTGGTGAGGGGATATGGGTTTGTGGACGTTATTATTCAGTGTAGGAGAGTTCGATGTGGGCGTGATTGGAGGACACTCATTGCTGCGCCCTGGGGAGATAAGTAGGGGTGAGTGAGGGGGAAAAGGTTCAATGAAGTCAGGATCTATACTAATTCTGATATTGGGGGGGAATCGATACGTTGGATCGACTATTCCTAGTAGGGTTCTCAAGTTCTGAATGAGAAGATGGTTCTGGAGGGACAGTGGTGGTAGGGAGGTCAGGGAGGTAATCTCTTGTGACCAGGAGTGGGTTGACTGAGATAGGAGTAGCCCTGTGCGTTAAAGAGGATGTGAGCATTTCATCCTGAGGGTTAGGGCGATTTTGGGTGAGAGGATTGTTGTAAACCCCCTTTTTTAGAATAGGGAAGATCTTGTCGATTAAGGTTAGATTTTCATTCGAGGCCTGTATTAGTATAATCCCATTATTATATATGGATATGGTAGCATATGCCTTGCAGAAGGAAGAGGGAGAGACAGATATTCTAAGTCTGTGAGGTGTTTTTCTAGTGCCTGTGGTGCTTAACTTGGAGAGTAAAATATTTCACATTGTGTATCTCGCAGAGATTGCAGCCAGTTGATCATGTGAAGTGTACCCAATAATTAAGGATGTAGGTGTTGCACAGTATGTCATGACAGGCATGCTATTTTGCCAAATGGCAACTTTAATGATGTGTGCATATATCTTGTGCACAACAGAATTGGTGTCCTGTGCATTCATCCTCTGATGTGATACGATGTTGGTCATGTACTTACCACCTTTCATCCCAACGATTAGTCCAAGGTGATCCAATAGGTCCCCCTCACGGCCAACACAGTCCTGCCACCAGTGCTTCGACTGCTGGACAGTCCTTCCACACCAAACATGTTCAGCATCTTTTCACAGATGTGCTCCCATCTCACTTTGCATACTTTTACATCGTACCCCTGTAGGATGCGTCCCCCAGCCAATACCATCCTGGGCAGGTAAAATTTGACAAGCCAGAGGAAGGCCCCCACACCCCCTCCGACATCCTGCCCTCCCTACCCTGCCCCAACATACCCATTACAATATTTCCCCCAGGCAAACCAAAAAAAACCTCAGGCAACACCTATTAACTACTTAACAATACAAAGATACCCCAGAGACGTACACCCGACAAAACAATCAGACAGTTGCAATTAACACGTAGGGACAGAGACACAGGACTTAACAAGGACAGTAAGGACAGTACACAACACGCAGAACTCTCTCAAACACACCAAGAGCAACAGACACCTTCCAAAACCTCCACAACTCCCAAAAGACAGTAACAGTGTAGCTGAAAGAGAAAATGAAAGTGTACTGTACTCCTCCATGTGCCAGGATGCAGACTGACATCATTTCCTGTCAGTTTTGCGGCCCGTTTTTTCATTTTGCGATGAAATTTCACACGCCTAGGGCTGAGCGGGAAGATTTCATGTATATATATGTATTTAGCGAGTATTTTTCGTCCCGGAAATGGAAAATATTGCAGCAAAGGTGTAATTGCGTTTTATTTATCGCTAATTGATACATGATCAATATATGTACCATTTCCTGCAATTTGTATGGACTAACAGCACAATATGTATTAGTGAAGTGATCTGTGTGTTGTACTTTTGTGTGGTATATCTGTTCTGTACATGTATGAGTGGTCCTGAGCCATTAGGAGGCACTATTTTCTCACATTGGTGTCTGTTCCTGACTGGACATGTGTGTACGTAGATCCCTTGCCAGGGTGCCACACATTACGGTTGGCATTGGCGGTATGTGTCACTACATGTGAGCCTCTAACATCACACATTGCTGTGATGTTTGTGCCAGTCTGATGGTCTTGCTACACAAATGTAGGCAGTCACTACTTGTCTATGATATTTGCAAAGCCGCTTGCAATACACAGCTATGGCTGCACATTCACATTGGAGTGTATGAATAGCTGTAGAGACAGAGGGGGACATTGATGACAGTCTGTGGTACGGCACTCATGGCTTCATTTTAACTAGATATGTCTATGCATTTCCTGCATTGCTGGCCATTACATGGTCTCTGGTCGGTGTTCAATGACCATCTCATTGTCAACATTACCTAAAATGCTAGGCAAGACGTTACATGGTGTGGGTATGTTCTTGTGCACGCAACATCACAAGAAAGGTCATGCATGTCAGCAATGAGCTAATGTTATCTGGTATGTTACAATATTTATTGAATGCCCAGATAACATTGCAAGTTAGTTTTGGTGTTGTGTCTACACATATTATTAGTACGCAATGGAATATAATATCCTACAGACACAGCTCAGATAATGCATACTTAAATGTGTGTAACAGATAGCATAAGGGAGCTGAATCCTCAGATTTATGCATAGCACTACATGACACACTGAGCCATGATGAAGCATGTTGAAGACCCAGCTTCACATGTGAATATGTCATTGGTACTTTGTAATGGCAAGGCTGCACTTTGCATGTCACAGTCCTTGCAAAAGCAAAACTGACAATGCCTGTTAGCACGAGCAGTCCGCATGGCCTGCGGATCATACTGTGCCTTTGTATGAGACCCTGGTGTCTAGACACAGATGCTGCTGAGTTACAGCAGAGTGACAGGGATGACAATGCATGCGTTGTGCGTGATATAGTGGTCCCATTTTCTTGAACGTATTGCATGAACAATGAACATTACCTGATGTCAAGTCTTGTCATGTTCTTGATTTAACATCACTCACATGTGAAGTATGCATGTTGCAACTTGTTGTGATCATAATTGAAGGCTGCTACTGGTAATGGACACACACCATGAGTACACTGATGTTGCAGGGTAGACATCCTATCTCTTTGAAAGTCCTCTCAACGTATTTAAGCAAGAGTATGTTGCGCAGCCCGTCACTGTCGAGGAGGAGGCCCATCTGCTCTGCAAGACTTGTGATGCCGGGGACATGTGATGAGGCAAATTAGAGTGTCCACTACCATCCCCTGCATCAGTATTGTAAATTGCATAGTTTGCATTCCATGCTGTACCCTGTATTTGATTGTCTGTGCTCACAAAGGATTATGCTTGCTGAGTCAGTGAGTCAGAGATAGTGTTGTATATTGACGCCTGCTGTAGCTTTGAGGTGTTAGTAATGGTTGTGAGTGAAGGAGAGGAGGGCCAGGGGTTGTACCAGCAGAATATCCAGGAAAAAGCCTGCTTGTGCCTAACATTTGTACATGGACGATATGGGACATGTGATCTGCTTGCAAATGTTGCCATTCAAGAGGCAAACATGTGTTGAATCCTATCATCAACACGTTAGTGATCACTTTGTTGTTTATTGTATTTACATGGATGATTGATGTTCAGTCCACTGCTATATGTGATAGGTGTGTGGCACATTTTTTAAATTACCTTTCACTTGACAGATATATGTACTTGTGAAGTGATAAAACAAGCATAGAGGACTTTTGTGTGGCGATATTTTATCTGACAAAGTTACAATTTTTTAATTTTTGGAAGGAATATACATATGATGTGATATTTGGTTCCTGTGATTAGGTAAAAAAATTAGAGGTTATTTGATCTCTTCTTGCTGTTCCAGCAGCAGAAGCTGGTGTGTGTCTAGTATCTGTCTCTTCATCCTGGACATCAGATGTGTTGCCCAGCTCCTCCTGCTCTTCAGCCCATGGCGTGTTTGTGCGTACACATATATTGTGCAGAATGCAACAGGCCATTATGATCTTGCAAACAAGTTCAGGACTGTACAGGAGTCTGCCCCCGATACATCTAGGCACCGGAACCTGGATTTGAGGACTCCAAATGTCCGTTCAACTATGGCCCTTGTGCGTCCCAGGGCAATGTTGTAGTCTCTCTGGGCCTGTGTGTGTGTCACTTTGAGGGGCATCATCAGCCATGGCGTGAGTGCACATCCTTGATCACCTCAAATAGATTATAGAGATATGTGGCCATTAGTATATGTGCCTGCTGTGTTTGCAGAGTGCCTTTTTAGGTGTGTGTGCGTTGTGCAACTTTGTACTTTCTGGTTTGACATGTTGATTTTCCTACAATTTACCAGCATCTGTGAAATTAACTTGCCTATATTTGACAGACTATACATCACCATGCTGTCATTGTCCGTGTCCTGTGTATTGACTCCATGTTGTGACTGTCAGGATGTATGGGTCAATGTAAAAGAACATGATAGTTTCTTTACAGGCCCGTTGCACAAACCGGATGTCTCCTGTGCACATATTGTGGAGGTTGCACCATTGGCACATGTGACATGTTAGGCATCAACCCTGACTTTTTGATGACTACTATGTTGGGACATCATCTGGGTACCTCAATGTTAGTGATTGTGCTGAGGATGACTGAGAGTGAAAAATCTTGTCTGCTAAACGTTGGACTCATTGGGGGCTCTTTACATCCACCTTGCAACAAATGTGGGTCAGTGTCTAGGTGACAGTGGCACTGCTACCTAGTGCACTTGACTTACTGGGACATTTGTAGACAACATACATATGCATTGATGTCCTTGTGTATGGGTTGACTTAGACTCTGCATGTATGCATGTTGTGGTATGACACATCAATGTACCCATGTGTGTGTCTGTTCCCAATCAACACATATTCTGATTTCTGATTTTGTGCCTCAGATTGCTACACCGCACCAGGGGAGACATGTGGATGCATGACATGTGCTGAGAATGTGATTTGGATAGTTTGTATGCTCTTCCTATGCATGCTCCATTCTGCGACAACACAGACTGATGTTCGAAGCAACTTTTGGTTTTATTTGTGGGCAGTTAGTGCTCCCTTCATTCGGCACTACTTGCAGAGCCATGATGCAGGTACACCCACTACATGGTGCATGGCTGACTGTGTTTTTGCATGTCAGCAAATTGTGCACTTTCACAAGTGAGAGCAGGGTGATCTGTCATCTATCTGTACATATGGTGCATGTGTTGATTTCAAAATGTATGTGGAACAGCAGAAGCATATGTTCTGTGTAATGCACTGCATTGATTAATTACAATTTTGTATGATGAGTTCTGCTAAATCTATGTTACAAGAATGCCATAGTGGTTTGTGTGAGATATTGATGGCTCTTCCCTTGTTGGGCTGTCTTCCAAATGTCTTTATTGATTTGCATTGTGTGATTGTGTACATTATTTGGACCTGTTTCAAGGTATGTCGTATTACATTGGCTACCTGTGCATTACCTCACATTTGAGCTACATGCTTCTGTACTTGAGGTGTGTGGTGTGTTCAGTTTGTACTTACCATCGAGCAGTCCATTTCCATAAGTGCCATTCTTAAACCGCTGGTTGATGACCGATTGGCGAAATATGTATGAGTCATGCACACTCGCAGAGACCTTAGCAACAACATTAATGAACAGGCCCAGGTGGTCCACAATTGCCTGAACGTTCATGGAGTGTGTGTGCTTCCTGTTCCTGTATATGTGTGCAGTGCCCGCAGGAGGCACAAGTAGAACATGGGTGCAGTCAATTGCCCCCAACACATGCGGAAAACCAGCAATGTCATATAAGCCTTGTTTGTTGTCAAGTTGTTCCTGTGCAGTGTTGGTGAAGTGTAGATGCTGTGGCGTGAGGCTGATAATGGCATCCAAGACTTTGGGTAGGAACCTGGAGAAGGATGACGCTGAGACTCCACCAACTCTGGCAGTGGTTGGTTGAAAGGTTCTAGAGGCCAACATGTGCAGCACTGCAAGTAGCTTTGTTTGCGGAGGGATATTTGTGCAGCGCTGGTATGGTGCCTGCAGCCTTGGTGCTATCTGTGTGAGTATGCATAAGATGGAGGTCCTTTTAAGCCTGTAGTGTGCTATCACATCCTCTAGCCGGAGGTCTATCAGGGTGATGCGTTGGGCGTAGACCCGCTCTCTTCTTTGGCGCTGCCTCTGTGGTGGTTCTGATGGCGGTGGCGGTGGCAGTGGCTCTGGGATTGTCTCCCTTATGTACTGCTTTTTTTGCACCATTTTATAGACCGGCTTTTTTCTGGTCTTAACAGCCAGCAGCTAACTGGCCTTAGCGGCATTTTTTTTTAAAGTATCGCCGGACCGATAAATCATTATAAATATCGCGAAGTGGGGTTAGCGGCAATTTTTTCACAGGAACGCCCACCTTGCATCTCATTTTCGTTAAGTCCCACTAACAGAAGTGGCGATCAGAAAAACGCACGTTCACGCATGAAAACTGCCGCTAACTGCGTTTAGCGGCAACTTGTAAATACGGCGATAAAAAAACAGCCGCCATAGCGTCAGAAAATTGAAGCTACGGCGGCGTTAACTCCTTGTACATATGCCCCTTAGTCTGTTAGTAGGAGGCTCCTGGGCCTTGTACAGCAGCTTAATTAATTTATTTTCAAGTCTAATATTTCTTTCTCTTAGAACAACATCTGTTGGATCCGGATGCTTACAAATCTTCTGCTTCCAGAGGGCTCTCAGTTTGATTGGATTCCATAAAGTTACTGTGACTCTCAGGGCTAATAGTTCTCTACACAGGCCCATGGAGCAACGCTTCTTCCCTTTGGTCACTGCACTGACGTCTGTAATAAGAGTATATTTGATTTACCTGCTGAAGGTTGAGCTTCAGGCAGCTTCAGACAGCTGCCATCTTCCAAATAGACTCTTGTAGTTCTGGGTCTGCTGTATCACCACAACTGTGCAAATGGAAAAGGTCCCAGTTGATGTAGACCCTTTTGATGGCAAAAAAAGGTATTTTTTACCAGCCATGGGCCAGAGTACCACCTATCATCAAGCGATCAGTGAAAAAACACTGCTGCGATGCCAGTATGTCTGCTTCAGCCTCAGATGTGGGAATCTAAATACTTGGAGATTCGCTGCTCATCCAAATTACCTAAAACTTTCACTTTGCGATCTAGGGTGCTCATGGTCTTCACCACACTTTGCCTGAAGGATGCTACTGACCAGAGCTCCTGGTTCAAGGCCCTCATACCCACTGTGGACTGAACTCTTTTCCTCCCTGAGTTCACTGCTGCTTCCACTCCTGACACTCAGTGCTTCGCCGAAATCCTCCTTGACTGCTGTCACAGTCTTTTCTACCCCCTCAGCTTCTTCATGAGCATCTCCAATTTGCACATCATGTCTCTCTGTCTTTAACTCTGGAGCACATCTCTGGAGCCTTCTACATGATTTGTCCCTCCTCTTCATCACCTGAGGCGTAAAAAGTTCTTCCTTCATGTTTTCCCATCATATTAAAAAATCCAAATATAATGCTGTACCTTTTAGAAAGTGGCCGAGACACAGTGTGAGCCTCGCAAAGTTCCCATTCTCATCATGGGAACTTTTCTTCCACTTAAATTATACAAAAACTGATGGGTGGAAAGCTTGAATTCATTTCAGCCACTTTTAATTACTCGGGGGTGCATCCCAATCCATCGTTATTTTGCACACCATGCCACCCCAGTTTGGACGAAGCTATATGCAAATCAGTCTTGACCCTGCTCCAATGGGAAAAGCCCAGCTTGAGATGCCAAGTCAGGTCCAGTTTCGCCCTTGTTATGGGCTCATCAGCCGGGTATAGCTTGGTTCCAATGACACAGTGTGCATGGAACCCACGTATGGGCATACCCGTCCCATTTGGGGTGAAATACTAGAGTATACAAAAAGTGATGGATGGAATGCTTGTATTATCTCAGCTATTAGTAATTACTCAGGGCTGCATCCCAATCCATCATTATTTTGCACAACATGCTACCTCAGTTTGGACTCAGTTCCTATAAATCACCCATTTTGCTGACACGCACCCAAATCCCCAACTAAAGGATGATGTTCACACAAGGTTGACACAAACACGACAATATTACCAGTAAGACGGTGAACACAGTGCTTTACCAAAAAAAATCATAACGTAACGTAACTCAACACAACTCATCCCTGAATACTATTGCAGGATCTAAGGCTGTTGAAGAGCCATCCATCGAAATCCCTCATTATCTCATTGGATGTCCAAATCTATGCGTGGTTTGACAAAGAATGTTTTGATCTCGATTGTAGGTAACTAATTCAGTCGTATGTGGTTTCCGTTTAGACAAATCACCAGATTGGATTCCAAATCACCTCATTTGGGCACACATCAAAATGCATACCTATGAGCATCAAAGTAGTGGAGTAGAACTGATTAACAGCACTGATGCAGTTGAAGGAAATATACCAGTGGCATCTCAAATGCAGTAGAGTTATGTTGGTTTAGGACTTGACAATAACAGGAAAAGTACTCTAACTGACCCATGCAGAGAGTGCAATTCGTAGAGGGGCGAGGTGGCCTGACTTCTTGTGACTCCACGTGGTGTTTTATAGACCTTACAAACTGAAATAAGTTAATAAAGGTAGGAAGGGGCGCCCTATCCTTGGACTGGATATCTGAATCCTGATGGTACTGGATCAACAAAATGGTAGACAAGGAAAAGGACATAGCAAGAGGTATTCCCCCTTTAGAGGCCGGCTCTTCAATACCAAGTACTGTAGGGCCCATGCAACTGGCACACTTTGCATTAGAACATGGGCTGAGAGCATGCAACAGTAGGACGGACTCTGACAGCCCAAGTTCATTCACTTTTGAAAGAGGGAATGCTCAATTGATTATATACTGATTATTGCAGCCATTTGGGATAGGTTAATAGATTTTAAAATAGACAGAAGGGAAGAGAGTGATAATTTCCTCCATGCCTAGAGATGTCAGGGATTTTCACTGAGACAAAGACACAGGCTAGGGGCCTGTTATTAACACAACCAACCATTGGAAATAACCAAGGCTCAGTTAAGTGGCCATTAATAGTAAATAATCTGGAGGCCATGGCTAATATCTGTAATGTATTTTTCGAGGCAATGTGTCCATTCATTGACTGCACTCCCCCAGATATTCCTATCATAGAAATTAATTGCTCCCTGGTTGTGAATCTAAAACCATATTTAACCAAGATGCCTCACCAAAAAGCAGGACAAGGAACACTCAAGCACCCGCGTGCGATTCATGGTAGAAGGAGGACTTTCAAGTGGGCAAGAAGCTACCATACAAGGTCCTAAAGAGCAAAAGTCGCGCAAGAGGCCAAGGCTAACTGTGAGAAAGTACTATCCTTAGCCAAAAGGAGATGAGAAGAGGCCAATTGGAATGATCTGATCCAGGCAGCAAAATGCAAAGATACCACTACCTTCTGTAAAATAGTGGCGCATGGTAGTAAGGACGCATCTACCTGTATGGAGCATTATCTAGACCCAGGCACCTGGTCTAGACATTTTCCTGATCTTTACTCTGAATCTGTGGAGTATGCCCAGGCGTCTCAAGGGACACTGAGTGGCATTTTAAATAATAGTATAGATTACGGAGCTCACTTTAGCCTAGAAGAGACAAGGAGAGCCATCAATGCCTTTAGGTTGGGAAAGGCTCCAGGACCGGACAAAATCCGGGGTGGGGGATCTACTTAGGCATGATAAGGATGTATGGGCACCTCATGTAAATCTACTCCGTAATGCAGTGGCTTCAGGAGCCCCGGTCTCCCCGACATGGAGAGGAGCTGATATAGTCCACAGTTTTAAACAAGCATTTGCAATGCAATAAGTCTCACATTAGTGACAGTTTGCGATATTGGCGTTGCAAATGAAAAAGTTTGTTAGATTTATTTTTTTGTCCAAAAATACCCCAGCAGTAGCATAAGTAATCAAAGAAATTCCACGAAGCAAGGAAAGGGTGCAGTACCACAGGCTGTTACTAGGTGTCCCTGTGGAGTTGTAAAGGGACCTCTATTAGCCCCATAAGGTACTGAACCCGTAATGCAATTATAAAGAGGAAGATTGCAGCTGAGCATACGTTTCCATTTGTTTGTATTGGAAGAGAGATTTTGTTAGCTTGTGTTTTAAAAATGCACTATTGTTGTTTATTTTGCTTTGTTTGTGAAATAAAACTAAATAAACAATAATGGTGCATTTTAAACGCATAGCTAACAAAATCTCACTTCCAATACTTCCAAGCTTGCCACTCCTGTATGCCTTTCCGCCGCTGGATCTTCTGCCCGAGTTCTAAAGAAGGTCAGGATCGACGGGCTCAAGTAATTTTAGTGGCACTGGATTGGGCCAGGAAAGTGTGGTTCCTGGAGCACCTGGACATGAGCATCTGCCCTCCGATCAAGCAGCAGCTTCAGGAGGATCTTCTGTCACAGCAGCAGAGCAGGATACTGCACTTGGGCCTGTACAATTTGTATCTTCATGCTTGGAGATTGAGCGATGGCAATTGACCTCCTTTGACCTCTCCCCTGAAACTGTTGACATCATCTGGCAACAGTGTTTCATTCCACAAAATCATTGTACCCCAATTTTGGGACAATTGTGTTGACTGGTGTGGCAACTGACAAATGGACCCATTGCAAGTGAAGTTACTTGAGGTTTTCAGCCTTCGTTATTTAAATTGCCTGTTGTGATGAGATTTTTAAAAGGTTTGCAGCATTTGTTTCAGCCAAAACCCTTTGTGACGCCACAGTGGGATTTGAACTTATTTTATGTGCACCCCCTTATCTCCATAACATTGGTTAGACATGTGAGCGAGCACCAGGCTCTTTATGTCATCCCCCTCATACAAATTTTATTCGAGATAAGTTGGTGTCCCTTCCTGCACATAAACAATCCTGGCTGTAACGCAGGCACCCTGGTACCATTGTGCAAGGGTGCCTGCCTTGGCAATTGGCAGCCAGAACTGCACCAACACAGAGGGAGAGCAGCAATGCACCATATCTTAGTACATATGGCACACTCCTGCCCTCTCCATTTGACGCAGTGCAGCAAGTTGTCTTGCTATGTTGCGTTGCACCAACTATTTGTAAATCTGCCCCCAGGTGTGTGGGCAGAGGACTAGCACTGTCCCTTAACACAAGTGAGGTTCTGGACCTGCCTTGAAACCTGGAGAGGGGCACAAAGTGTGTCATTGAACTGACGGTGTACTGCTGTCCCTGTCGTGAGTTTAGTAGACAAAGTGGAGGTGGCAGGCACAGCTGTTTTGTGAAATCATAGATGTGACCAGACCTTTTCTTCTGTACCTGTGTCACTGGAGTGAAATCTTACTGGCCCCCTCGCAAAAGTTCCACTTCTATGTGTTTACCAAGACCCTAGCACTAACATTCCAAGTGCATGTGTGCAAGTTTTCTGTATGTGGCCTGTGTGGTACTTGCATGGCGTACGTACGTAAGTGAGCGACAGTAATGGAGGCCTGCGGGATCTATTTTGGATGCCACAGACCTGACTTGCTGCATAAGATGGAGGTGAAGTAGTTTTCACAGACAGTGGAAGTGTGCTGCTGACATTTCTGAAGCTTGAAGGAGGAGATCTTGACACATAATTGAGGGAAGAATCCCAAAGCACTGCTACTTGGTAGATGATGAGGGAGAAGAATAGGGAGGCAGACTGTTGTGCAAAGTGAAGGGGACCCCTTGAATAAGGACCACCCGTTTGTCTTTTCCTGGTCACACTTTTCAGTTTGGCTGATGATGGCCAGGTGCAAAAACCTCCCACCTCTATGTGCCTCTATTCTGGGTGCTCAGGGCTCAGGACAATCTTGCAGTGCAAAGCATCATTCTACACAAAGGCAGTTTGGAAAGGTCGCTTTAAAGGAAAGTCACCTCAAACTTGTTCTGAAATAGCAGACAGTGGATCCACATCTCCTGTCTGTGTTTACTGTATAAAAGTGGGAACGACTGACCCACTTGTTGTTCTAGGTCCAATTTCTCCATGAAAGTGCCATTTATTTTCATCATGGAACGGAGTGATCTGCAAAGTACAGCAAAGTAGTCAAAGGACTGCTGTGTAACCAGAATTGATGTCTGCCTGACAGTTAGCTCTCCAGAGGTGAGTGGACATCACCTGAGTCTACCACTTGCAATATGAGCTGTTCACCTGTCCTGAAGCACATAGACTCTATCCTGCCTGCTGAGAGAGGAAAGTGTCCTCCGAAACCCTGCAGGAGGTTTGACTGCCCAGGAGGAGCTAGGTCCAGCATGACTTTGGCATGGTGGGCTGTGCCAGAAAAAAAAGGCTGTGGTGAGCAATCTTCATGCCACAGTGTCAGCAGGCAGTAGTGTCTCATACTGCGGTTCCTGGCAGGAACTGAGCAGTGCGACTGAAGATCGCCAAAGCCTATTCCAGGCTGCAATCATTGGTGGCATGACCTGAACCAATGTGCCAACAAAGTCAGGGTGTGAACAGAGTCACTGTGCCCAAAGCTGAGGCCACAGTATTACCTGAGCCATATTTGTCAGAAAGTGAGGCCTGTGGTGGTCCTTGTCATCAGACTGGGACTGGCCTGTGTGAGGCCGCACCATTCTGGACCCAGTTGGCCCAATAGGGGTTGCACCAACCTTTGAGCACTTGTGTACCCAACCTATGTCTGATTAGGAGTCTCTTGGAATGGCCATCCCTGCCTCAGAGAAGCTGCTCCAATAACTAAAGGATGTGGAGAAGCTGCTCTGTTGGAAATGCGACCTCCTGAAGAGGCCATGACAAGAGCTACCGGCTCATGCTATCTCACAGGAGGAAGAGCGGGCGAGTGGAGGAAGAGCCGGGCGGCCTCTCAGGTTTGCCAACTTGAACACCGACCGAAAAACCTTGTTTGGGTAGATAAGGTGAGAGAGAAACATTGAGAGAATATGGGTTCAATCTGCACCTGGTTCTAATCATTCTTCACACTGATCCGGGAAGGGAACCGCCTGGAATATAAGGGGGTGACCGGGGCCAACAGTAGGAAATGCTGAATTCAACCTTAAGCGCCCAGGACATTAAGGGGCATATTTACAATAAACTGGTGAAGCGCTGTGTTTTTCTCCAAAATTGGTAATGCTGCACTCCGGCAGTTTTAAAATGCAGGGATACGCCATATTTACAAAAATATGGGACATTTAGTTGGTGAAAATAAGATGGCCTTTGTTAGACCTGGCATTTCTGGCGTGATTACCCCTGACTTTTTGCCTCTACCTCCTCTATTTTTGGTGCTGTGATAGATTTTGTGTTGCCAACTTAGATGCTTTGGACACTTTGCCGCTAAACAGTGTCAAAGTGCAAGTGCTCCCTGTGTAAAGTGTAATGGTAATTGGTTGTCCATGATTGGTATGTTTGCCTTACTAGTAAAGTCCCTAGTAAAGTGCACTATGTGTGCCAGGGCTGGTAATACAAATGCTACTAGTGGGCCTGCAGCACTATTTGTGCCACCCACACAGTAGCTTTAAAAAGGGAACTCAGGCCTGCCATTGCAGGGCCTGCCCGCAGTTTGTTAAACTGCCATGTTGTCTGACAAGTGCACCCACTTGCCAGACCTTACCCTTTCCTTTCTATGCAAATCAGACACCCCTACGGTAGGTCCAAGGTACCCCCTGGGCAGGGTGCAGTGCATGTGAAAGGTAGGACATGTACTAAGGTGTGTACCATGTCCTGACACTGAAATAATCTCCATTTCGTTTTTCACTGTTGGAAGGCCATCTTGCCCATAGGACAGAATGGGGAGCCTGTGTAATATGTTTTCCAGCCTATCTTCCCAAAGGCTTAAGATGGTGAGGTGAAGTTTAGTATGCCTGAACTCACAATGTAATAACACATCTTTTTATGAAGGTGGTTTTTGCATTGTGTGTTTAGAAGCCACTCTTTTAGAACTGGCTGGGTTTTTGTGCTCTAACATTTCTGTGTGTCTCTGCCTGGTTGTGGATTGACTGTCTGGATTTGAAAGCAATAGGATCTGGGGAATGTCTTGACCCAGGGAGGAGGTGAGACAGCAACAGGCTGACCTGCATCTGGAGTGTAGGGGAGGAGTAGCCCCTAGAGGTGAAGAGGCCTGGGCTGCAGCCATAAACCAATGGCTCCGGCCCCTGCTGAGTGATTGAGGATCCAGACCCCCACTATCAAAGGAATAAAGGTGTCACTGGCAGGGAGGCACCCAGAACTGGTTTGAACAGGGGTCAGTGCCCCTGAACACAAAGACTTCAAAGCCATTGAGGGGTATATCTATGAGAGCTGAAGCCCCTGAACTTTGGAGAATGGCTTGATCAAGATTGAACAAGACTGGAGCTACTTCGTGGTCAAGAGGAACCTTTGCCAAGGAAGAAATAACTGAAGAGACTGAAGGATAGGACTGACCCTTGCTGTGTGTTCTGGGGCTGGCCTGCAGTTTGCTGTTTTAACCAAGGAAAGGCTAAAGGGACTTTGCTGGGTGCTGTGTCCCCCTGCTTGAAAGGACTTTGCTGTGCTGTGTCCTGAAGTAACGTATCCCCAAGGGCCCGAGGTGAGCTGGCTCCCTGTTGCGGAAACTCAGGAACACAAAAGTTTCCAGGAGAGTCTCAGCGACGCTGTGTGCGTGTGCTTGTTGCAGCCTGAGACCCTCGTAAGAAGTGCCCTGTGATCGTGGGCACCTGGAGTCCAAGCGAGGATCAGCGACGATGTGTGTGTGTGCTTTTTGCAGCCTGAACCCTTTGTGAGGATTGTCCATCTATCGTGTGCACCGGAATCCAAGTGAGTCTCATCGACGCTGTGTGCGTGTGCTTTGTGCAGCGTGAGACCTTCGTGAGTATTGCCTTGTTATCGTGCACACCCGGAATCCAAGTGAGTCTCATCGACTCTGTGTGCGTGTGCTTTGTGCAGCGTGAGACCTTCGTGAGGATTGCCTTGTTATCGTGCACCCGGAGTCCAAGTGAGTCTCATCGACGCTGTGTGCGTGTGCTTTATGCAGCATGAGACCTTCGTGAGGATTGCCTTGTTAACGTGCACCCGGAGTTAAAGTGAGTCTCAGCGACGCTGTGCGCGTGATCTTCGTGCAGCCTGAGACCTTCGTGTGGAGTGCCCGGTGATCGTGCACCCAAAGCTCAAGGGAGTCTCAGCGAGGCTGTGTGCGTGTGCCCTGTGGCAGCCTGAGATCTTCGTAGCAGTAGTGGCCCGGACCGGCAGCCTCGGAGGAGCTGAGACGCCGGCCCGAGCCCGCCGTTGCCAATTCACAAAGATTGCATCGGAGGCCCAAGTTGTTGGACGAGGAGAGGAGAGTGAGTTCGCGCCCCCCAGGTAACGTGTGTCGACTCCTGGGGCGGGGTGCGGGCTCGGAGGGAGACGCTCTCGGCCTCTCTCTCAGTCCAGCAGCGCAAGCCTCTGCTTCGGCTCGTATCGTGGCCCGTATTGCCAAGGGAGTGGCAGTACCGGGGCCGGAGTGCGGAGCTGCACTTTTTGTTACACCATGCCCGTGTTGGGGGCAACTGTTGTCAGAGGCTGACTGCGAGTCAGAAGGAGTGGCGGAGAGACCGCCTAAGGCACCGTGATCGGTGCCGGAGTGTATTACGCATTATCTTATTTCTGCATAACGAACTACCTGATTGTCGTATTACACATTGCATCATTTCTGCATAACGAACTACCTGATGGTCGTGTGACGCATTGCATTGTTTCTGCATAACGAACTACCTGATTAGCGTATTACGCATTGCATTATTCCTGCATAACTAACTACCTGATTAGTGTATTACGCATTGCTTTATTTCTGCATAACGACGTACCTGGTGGTTGCATTACGCATTGCATTATTTTTACATTGCAAAGTGCCTGATTGTTGCGTTACGCATTGCATTATTCTTACATTGCAAAGTGCCTGATTGTTGCGTCACGCATTGCATTATTCTTACATTGCAAAGTGCCTGATTGTTGCGTTACGCATTGCATTATCTTTACATTGCACAAGTGCCTGATTCTAGCATTACGAATTGCATAACATGGTATTAGGATTACAGTGGAATGTTTAGAAGTGCTCATTAATATCGTCAGAACTTACAAGGGCTGGCTGGCCTAACAACCAGCCAGAAGAAATATTACACATACTCATATGTCGGATTTATATCGTGTGGTCTTATCGTATATCTTTTTATATAAAATGTATACTCGTTTTTATAAAACTCGTGCGGAGTCTATTTGTGGTGTCATCATTGGGTTGCTGTGAGCGTGGTTGCAAATACTTTACACATTTGCCTTGAAGATAAGCCTGGCTGCTCGTGCCAAGCTACCGAGGGGGTGAGCGGGGGCTATCTCAGAAGGTGATCTTCCTTTCCCTGACGTGGAAATGCGGGTCCCTATTTGGCCTAAGGTACCTACCTCAGCCAACCAGGGATCCCGGGTCTAACATTTGGTGGTCAGCGGTGTGGGATTTGAATGTGTATTTGCAAATTCACTCACAGTAATTGAGTGTACATCACAAGTTTAGCGCATGAACCACGACGCAACCACATATTGTGTTCTTGATTTGTTGGTTCTAGTTGGTTTTATTTTTGAGCAACCTTTAAGCCACACATCATGTCTCAGAGGAGTCAAGTAGCCAGTGAGGCTGCAGAATTAGAGTTCGACATTGAGGCATTGCTTACCTACAAAGCTGATCAATTGAGGCAATTCTGCAGAGCTTTGGGATGTCCCATGAAAAGTAGCGCCAAGAAGGAGGAGCTGCAAATGGCCTTGAGGGCCTGGTGGGAAGCCAAAGGGACTCAGGAGGTGGGTGATGTTGAGGTGGATGAGGATGACCCAGGGAATGGATTTGGTCCACAGGATTTGCCAGTGGAGGGACCAGCCGCAGGGGCTGGTAGTAGCCATTCAGGGAGGAGGTTTTCACCAGAGGAGCTGGAGGAAAACCAAAGGGTCAGAGAGCATGAGTTGGAGGTTTTAAAACTTAAAGCTCAAGCAGAAGAGAAGAAGCTGCTCATTGAAAGTGAAAAGCGAGCAGAGGAGAGCAGGAACGCTCTCG
Source organism: Calotriton arnoldi (assembly GCA_963921515.1). Taxonomy (NCBI): domain Eukaryota; kingdom Metazoa; phylum Chordata; class Amphibia; order Caudata; family Salamandridae; genus Calotriton; species Calotriton arnoldi. Next base: position 2,820,608 of record CAWUFW010000444.1, read on the forward strand.
CCTTGGAAGAGAAAAAGATTCTCTTAGCTCATGAGTTCAGCATAAGGGAACTGGAAATGAAGGCTAAACAGGCCGAGTCCTGTTCAAATGGTGGCAGCACACAACCAGTGCCAGTAGGGAAGGTGTACATTCCCAAAGACTTAGTGCGAGATTACCAGAGGGGTGATGATATATATGCGTGGTTCACGGCACATGAGATCGCGCTGAGGATGAATGAGGTGCCTGAGAAGCATTGGGGGGCGGGCCTATGGAAACACTTTGAGGCTTCTGGGAGGGATGTTTTACCCCCTTTAGAGAGGGCGGAAGCCCTGACCTATGCCAATATGAAGGAGGCTTTATGCCTCAGGTATGGGCTCACTCCTGAACAGTACAGGCAGAAATTCAGGAACTTCAAGAAACTGGAATCCAGTACTTGGGTTGAGTGTGTGAATGCGTACACGCGTGCACTGGATGGTTGGATGAAGGGCAGCAAGGCAACTGATTTTAAGAGCTTATGCGATTTAATTAGTTGGGAGCACTTGAGTAGTCTGTGTGTTCCAGAGCTGCGCCAGCATCTTTTGGACAGTAAGCTGACTGATCCCAGTAAGCTTGCTGAAGAGGCGGACCGCTGGACCAGTACCCGGGTCCACAAGGGGATTGGAGGTACCACTACCAAAAGTGTACAGGGTCCCCCGCAGAAGGTGGGGGAGGACAAGGGTAACCACAAGGGGTTCTCTAACGGGCCCCAAAGTAGTTCCCAGGTGAAAGGGTCCCAGTTCCCCAAGGCTAAGAGGTCCTGGCCCCATAAGGGCAAGCCGGACAACCGAGGACCTCCTACTTGTTACTTCTGTAAGGAAGTGGGTCATATTTCCCCTAGATGCCCCAAGAAGTCATCTACGCCCACTGGTGCTCCAACACCAGGATTAGTGAGTGTAGCGTTGGGGGAGGAATTGAGTCCTTGGAATAGGGAGGAACAAGCAGTTATGACCCTGGTCTCATTGGGAGATCGAGAGATGGTCCAGGAAATCTCCTGCCTGAGAATACTAAGAAATACAGGCAGTGGGTGACCATCAATGGAAGGAGGGTGGAGGCTCTGAGGGACACCGGAGCCAGTTTGACATCTGTCAGGTGTCAGTGGGTGTCTGAAGAGCAGGTAATTCCCGATGTGCTTCACCCTGTAGTTGCAGCAGACAACTCAGTGCGCCTCTGCGAGGTGGCACTGGTACCCTTTGAGTGGGGGGGTCTCAGGTTCCTTGAAGGTCGTTGTAAGTCCGTCCATGCCTGTAGACTTTCTGCAGGGAAATGACCTGGAGAGTTCCCCCTGGAAGGAGGTGGAGTGCCAGGCGCATTTAGAGATGTTGGGTCTGCCTGAGTGGGCTTGTGTGACCACTCGGTCTATGGCAGCCAGTAAAGGTGTTCAAGAGGACCTGGAGCCTGAAATAGTGGCCCAGGTGCCTGCCGTCAAGAGAAGAGGCAGGGGGCACGGGAAACCGGCCCCCACGGTCCAGGAGGAGGCACCCTTTGAGGGGGATGCACTGGAGCCTACGGGGGAGCAAGTGGCTGAACTGGGGGACCTCCCTGAGCTGACCGAATGGCAGCAGGAAGGAGGGCCCTCCAGGGAGGAATTCTGTGAGGAGCAGAAGAAGTTCCCTTCTCTTGTTGGTTTGCGGCAACAGGCAGCAAACCAGGCAGCAGGTGATCAGTCGGGATCACACTTGATTTACTGGGAGAATGATCTCCTGTACAGTGAGCCTAAGGTTGCTGAGCCTGGGTCAGCCCGTGCACTGGTGGTACCCCAGCGCTTCAGAGCCTTCCTACTGCGGTTGGCTCATGATGTACCTTTAGCAGGACATTTGGGGCAGGACAAGACCTTTGAGAGGCTTGTCACCCACTTTTTTTGGCCTCAAATGCGCAAGAGTTCTGATACTCATTGCAGGACCTGTCAGACTTGCCAGGCAAGTGGTAAGAATGGAAGGAAGCGCAAGGCTCACCTCCAACCTTTCCCTGTAGTCAGCACCCCCTTTGAGAGGGTGGGCATTGACATCGTGGGGCCTCTGGATCCCAAGACGGCCATGGGCAACAGGTTCATCCTGGTCTTGGTGGACCATGCCACCCGGTACCCGGTGGAGTCAGGCGGGGCCGCCATCTTAGGCGTAGACAGGTCAGCGGACCAGCCTATTTCCCTGACCAGGAGATTAAAACCGATGCAGGTGCGAGCGCGCAGCGGACGCGCGCAGCGGGCGCGCCGCTGGCGCGCCAAAGGCGCACCTAAGGCAAGCCCGTCTGCGCCCGTCAGCGCTCGGAAAGGGCTAAGGGCCAGGACCGCTGGTAGTGGGGGGTCAGAAAAGCCCCTTCCGATTACTTATACCACAAAAATGCTGTTAGAACTAAAAGGGGCAGATAGGGCACATAACTGCATCTGCCTTTCTTGTGACTCCCTACCCACACCACGAACACTGGTATGTCCCTATTGCACAACCTCACTTCCCAAACTCTTGGACCTGCCTGTGGCCTCTTGGAATGACCAAGGAGCCGGATCAGGTGGGGATAACACCCAAATAATCAAATGCTTGTTGCTCAATGCGAGATCGTTAGTTAAGCACAGCATAGAATGCGCAAGGCTCATTGAAGAATGGGATTTCAAGCTGGCCTTTATTACGGAGACTTGGATGGATGACTCCTCTGGTCCGGACATATTAAATGCCACTCCACCAGAGTTTCTATGCTACACACGAAACAGATTACACAGGAAGGGGGGGGGGAGTGGCCGTGATTTATCACAGGGATATCAGGGCGACTTTTCAGTCGGTCCCATCGGATTCATGTGAGGCCATATCCTTCAACCTTAAGCTCTCCAACCATCATTCTTTTAAAGGTATTCTTCTATATAGACCACCGGGAGCTAGGAATACCTTTCTAGCCTCATTAAGCAACATCCTAGAAGAAGGCATTTGCACAGAGGCCTACACAATCCTGGGAGATTTTAACTTTTATCTTGAGAGCTTAACAGACCTTGATACAAGGACACTGTTAGACACTATGAACAATGTAGATTTGAAGCAACAGGTTCTTGGCCCTACTCATCTGGCAGGACATACCTTGGATGGTATATTCTCCAACCACCCAGGCCTACAGTTTATAGGCCTCTTGCCTCTTGTATGGTCAGATCATGCGGCTGCCCGATTTGAGCTATCATTCAACATCCGACCTACAAATGGCGCTCATCCAAGAGGTCGAATAACTACCAGGGCTTGGAAGAATATTGAAGCTACGGCTCTACAAGAGCTTCTTACCGCCACGGATAATCAGATCCCGGATAGTGTGGAAGAAGCCGCCATGATTTATACAAAATGGCTTGAGTAGGCGTGTGACAAATTAGCTCCAAAAAAATCTGTCCTCCCAAAAAGACTACACCCATCAGCCCCATGGAATACTGAAGCTCTGAAAAATTACAAACTTACCTGCAAACGGCTTGAGCGAAATTGGAGAAAGGACTATAAAGAATCAGATAAAATACTTTATAAAATGAGTCTTCTCAAATACAAACAATCTATCCACCAAGCTAAACAAGAGTTCTATGTGGCACGCATAGATCTAGCGAACAACTCGACCAAAGAATTATTTAAAACGGTCTCTAGTTTGGCCACTCCACGCCCATCGATAGTTGAAGCAAGTCAAGATCTTTGTGAAGAGATTGCTAAGTTTTTTGTTAACAAAGTGGAAACCATCTTCTCAGCCTTTTGTGGCTTGACCAGTGTCACGCTGGACCAGGATAATGAGAAACTCAACCCCCAAAAAACCTCCACTGAGACCTTAGATAGTTTTAGGCCAGTATCTTCGGATAATTTGGAGAAGCTACTCATGGCCGCCAAATCAGGATCTCCACATGATCCTTGTCCGGTACAAGTAGCTCAACTAGCCCCCGGTCCCATTGCTCGGTCTCTGTCGGCCATTTTGAGGGAATGTGTGAAACGGGGCACTTTCCCAGTTGTTGGAAAGTGGCCTCCATACTGCCCCTGCTGAAAAAACCGAGCCTGGACTCCAAAGATCCTAACAACTTCCGCCCGATTTCGCGCATCCCATTACCAGCTAAAGTGATAGAAAAAGTCCTTAATATCCAACTTAGTTCTTTTTAACAGCAACACAAGCATTAGACCCTTCCCAGTATGGGTTCAGAGGGGGCCACAGCACTGAGTCCGCTCTTATTAAGGCAACAGAAGAGATCAGAGTAGCCGTTGACCAAGGAGGGAGGGCAGCACTGATCCTGTTAGACCTGTCGGTGGCCTTTGATACGGTCCATCATGGTATTTTGATGGACCGTCTAAAGGAGTGTGGGATTCAATCCAAAGCCTGGGCGCTGATAAGTTCCTTCCTGCCCGACAGAAGACACACAGTGGCACTGGGTAGTTGTCAATCAAAACCCTTTGTGCTTCCTTGTGGGGTCCCACAGGGATCCTCCCTTAGCCCCACCCTTTTTAATGTTTATGTCTCCTCCTTGGCCCCCATTGTTAGATCATTCGGGTTCGGTCTCACGTCCTATGCGGATGATACCCAAATTGTTGTGTCATTACTTCCGGGCCAGGATGTAGGCATAGACAAACGTTTCCAAACATGTATGAAATCTGTTGGGAAATGGATGGCAGAGAACTGCCTAAAGCTTAATTCAGGCAAGACTGAGGTCCTTCTATTTGGAAAGGATACTAGCTTTTGGACCCCATGCTGGTGGCCAGACTCGATGGGCTCTCTCCCCACGCCTTCAAAAAGGCAAAAAATCTAGGGGTAGTTGTGGACGAGAGACTAACCTTCGGGGATCAGGTCAATGCAGTAGCATCTTCAACCACTTACGTGCTTAGAACAGTGAGGAAGGTAATGCCATTCCTACCCCCGAGTAGTCGACAAACAGTGGTCACAGCCTTGGTGTTATCCAGGCTGGACTATTGTAATAGCTTGTATTTGAATATCCAACAGAAAAGTCTGAACAAACTACAGCTGCTGCAAAATGCAGCAGCAAGACTTCTGATGGGTACACCCAAATTCTCACCCATCTCCAATGGATTAAGGAATCTCCACTGGCTTCCAATACGGAATCGAGTGCGTTTTAAATCCCTATGCATGGTCTTCAAAGCCCTTCATGGCAAAGGCCCAGACTACCTGAACCAGCTGTTCCACTGGTACATTCCGAACAGAGCACTTCGCTCGACAGGTGCCAAGCTGGTTTCGGTTCTACTCAGAAGGACTGCTTTGTGGGGGGGCAGAAGCTTCGCTGTTAGCGCAGCGAAGGCCTGGAACGCCCTGCCTTTTTACCTCAGAGATGCTACAAATCTCTTAAATTTTAGGAAGGGCCTAAAGACCTGGCTCTTTTCTGAATAACTCCTCCCTTCTTGTTTTCTGCCTCAGGATGCATTTGCTAGCGCCAGGACACCCATGGGTAATCGCTGCGCTTTATAAAAGTTATTAACATAATATAACATAACATAAGCCATCCCTCTCCGGACGGTGACAGCCCCCGTGGTGGGCCGTGCACTGATGGGGATCTTCTCCCGCGTGGGGTTCCCCAGAGAGGTGGTGTCCGACAGGGGTACTAATTTCATATCTAGGTATATGAAATCTCTGTGGAAGGAGTGCGGTGTAACCTACAAGTTCACCACGCCTTACCACCCCAGGGTAACGTACTGGTTGAGAGATTTAACCGGACCCTGAAGGGCATGATTATGGGTCTTGAGGAACCCATGAGGCGTAAGTGGGACGTCCTCTTACCATGCCTGCTGTTTGCTTACAGAGAGGTGCCACATAAGTCCTTAGGGTTCAGCCCCTTTGAGCTCCTGTATGGGCACCCTGTAAGAGGACCCTTGAGTTTGGTGAAGGAGGGCTGGGAGAAGGCTCCTAGTAAACCCCCCCAGGATGTATATAGCTACATGCTGGCCTTCAGGAACCAAACTAGGCGTTTCAGGCAACTCGCTCAGGCGAATCTGGAAGCCAGCCAAGAAGAAATGAAACGGTGGTACGACCAGAATGCCACTCTGGTCGAGTTTCAACCTGGGCAGAAAGTGTGGGTGATGGCGCCAGTGGAGCCTTGCGTGCTCCAGGACAAGTGGACTGGGCCTTATGAGGTGGTGGAGCGCAGGAGCGAAGTGACCTACTTGGTTGACTTACGGTCTCCTAGGTACCCTTTGAGGGTCCTCCATGTGAACCGCCTCAAACCCCACTTCGAGAGGTCTGAGGTGACCATGCTCTTGGCTACAGATGACGGGGCGGAAGAGGAGAGTGAATCTCTTCCTGCCAAGGAGAAGGATGGGTCAGTGGATGGGGTGAACCTCTCGCCTACCCTGACCCCGGAACAGTAGAGGGACTGTCACCAGGTATTGGGTCAGTTTGCCTCCCTGTTCTCCCTGACCCCAGGAGTCACCCATTGGTGCGTCCATGATGTGGACACTGGAGACAGTCTGACTGTAAAACAAAAATTTTACAGGGTAGCTGATAAGGTCAGGGCCAGCATCAAGGAGGAAGTTTCCAAGATGCTGGCGCTAGGGGTGATTGAGCCATCCAGCAGCCCCTGGGCTAGCCCAGTGGTCCTTGTGCCAAAAGCTGCTGCGCCTGGTGCCACCCCAGAACTTCGATTCTGTGTGGATTACCGTGGGCTCAATGCAGTCACTAAGACTGACGCTCACCCCATCCCCAGAGCTGATGAGCTCGTGGATCGGCTGGGAGCTGCCCGGTACCTCAGTACATTTGACTTGACGTCGGGGTACTGGCAGATTGCCTTGACCGAGGGGGCCAAAGAGAGGTCAGCGTTCTCAACGCCAGAGGGGCACTACCAGTTCAGAGTTATGCCCTTTGGGTTAAAGAACGCCCCTGCCACCTTCCAGAGACTGGTGAACCAGGTGCTGAGTGGGCTGGAGGATTTCAGCGCCGCCTACCTGGACGATATTGCTGTGTTCAGCTCTAGCTGGGAGGAACATTTGCGTCACCTCTGTGAAGTGTTGAAGGCCTTGCAGAGGGCAGGCCTAACTATCAAGGCGAGTAAGTGCCAGATAGGGCAGGGTTCTGTGGTGTACTTAGGACACCAGGTAGGGAGCGGCCGGGTGGCGCCCTTACAGGCAAAGATTGATACCATTCTGGCTTGGGAACCCCCCAAGACCCAGACAGGAGTGAGGGCCTTTCTAGGACTCACTGGGTATTACAGACGGTTCGTGAAGGGGTATGGCACCATTGTTGCCCCCTTGACAGAACTGACGTCAAAGAAACAGCCCAAGAAGGTGATCTGGACTGATGCCTGCCAGACCGCTTTTGATGCCCTGAAAACTGCCATGTGCACGGCGCCCGTGCTCCAGGCGCCTGATTTCTCCAAGGAATTTGTAGTGCAGACAGATGCTTCAGAGCATGGTGTGGGAGCGGTACTCTCACAATTGAATGACGAAGGCTTGGACCAACCAGTAGCTTTCATTAGCCGGAGGCTACTTCCCAGGGAACAGAGGTGGAGTGCAATTGAGAGGGAAGCTTTTGCTGTGGTCTGGGCGCTGAAGAAGCTGAGGCCATACTTGTTTGGGACTCACTTCCTGGTTCAGACCGACCACAGGCCCCTCAGACAGTTGATGCAGATGAGGGGTGAGAACCCAAAACTGTTGAGGTGGTCCATCTCCCTACAAGGAATGGACTTCACGGTGGAACACCGCCCTGGAACAGAACACGCCAATGATGACGGTCTGTCCAGATTTTTCCGCCTTAGTGATGAGAACTCCCGTGAGGGTGGGTAGTTCCCCCCACTTTTCGGCTGGGGGGACACGTGTTAGACCTGGCATTTCTGGCGTGATTACCCCTGACTTTTTGCCTCTACCTCCTCTATTTTTGGTGCTGTGATAGATTTTGTGTTGCCAACTTAGATGCTTTGGACACTTTGCCACTGCTAAACAGTGTCAAAGTGCAAGTGCTCCCTGTGTAAAGTGTAATGGTAATTGGTTGTCCATGATTGGTATGTTTGCCTTACTAGTAAAGTCCCTAGTAAAGTGCACTATGTGTGCCAGGGCTGGTAATGCAAATGCTACTAGTGGGCCTGCAGCACTATTTGTGCCACCCACACAGTAGCTTTAAAAAGTGAACTCAGGCCTGCCATTGCAGGGCCTGCGCGCAGTTTGTTAAACTGCCATGTTGTCTGACAAGTGCACCCACTTGCCAGACCTTACCCTTCCCTTTCTATGCACATCAGACACCCCTATGGTAGGTCCAAGGTACCCCTTGGGCAGGGTGCAGTGCACGTGAAAGGTAGGACATGTACTAAGGTGTGTACCATGTCCTGACAGTGAAATAATCTCCATTTCGTTTTTCACTGTTGAAAGGCCATCTTGCCCATAGGACAGAATGGGGAGGCTGTGTAATATGTTTTCCAGCCTATCTTCCCAAAGGCTTAAGATGGAGAGGTGAAGTTTAGTATGCCTGAACTCACAATGTAATAACACATCTTTTTATGAAGGTGGTTTTTGCATTGTGTGTTTAGAAGTGGCTGGGTTTTTGTGCTCTAACATTTCTGTGTGTCTCTGCCTGGTTGTGAATTGACTGTCTGGATTGAAAGCGATAGGATCTGGGGAATGTCTTGACCCAGGGGAGGAGGTGTGACAGCAACAGGCTGACCTGCATCTGCAGTGTAGGGGGAGGAGTAGCCCCTAGAGGTGAAGAGGCCTGGGCTGCAGCCATAAACCAATGGCTCCGGCCCCTGCTGAGTGATTGAGGATCCAGACCCCCACTATCAAAGGAATAAAGGTGTCACTGGCAGGGAGGCACCCAGAACTGGTTTGAACAGGGGTCAGTGCCCCCTGAACACAAAGACTTCAAAGCCATTGAGGGGTATAACTATGAGAGCTGAAGCCCCTGAACTTTGGAGAATGGCTTGATCAAGATTGAACAAGACTGGAGCTTCTTCGTGGTCAAGAGGAACCTTTGCCAAGGAAGAAATAACTGAAGAGACTGAAGGATAGGACTGACCCTTGCTGTGTGTTCTGGGGCTGGCCTGCAGTTTGCTGTTTTAACCAAGGAAAGGCTAAAGGGACTTTGCTGTGTGCTGTGTCCCCCTGCTTGAAAGGACTTTGCTGTGCTGTGTCCTGAAGTAACTTATCCCCAAGGGCCCGAGGTGAGCTGGCTCCCTGTTGCGGAAACTCAGGAACACAAAAGTTTCCAGGAGAGTCTCAGCGATGCTGTGTGCATGTGCTTGTTGCAGCCTGAGACCCTCGTAAGAAGTGCCCTGTGATCGTGGGCACCTGGAGTCCAAGCGAGGATCAGCAATGCTGTGTGCGTGTGCTTTTTGCAGCCTGAACCCTTTGTGAGGATTGTCCAGCTATCGTGTGCACCGGAATCCAAGTGAGTTTCATCGACGCTGTGTGCGTGTGCTTTGTGCAGCGTGAGACCTTCGTGAGGATTGCCTGGTTATCGTGCACACCCGGAATCCAAATGAGTCTCATCTAACCCTGGGCGTAGTTTGCATAGTAGCACTTCACGTATCTACGTGAAGTACATTTTGAACTACACGTAGCTATGCGTAGTGCGTAGCTGTGTGCTTGACTGCACTGTACAATAATTGCCAAAGGCATCTTGCACAATGCAAGTTAAGATAAAATAAGTATCTCTGTCTTTATATGCTAAACTGCATATAGCATTTCACAAAAGTGAAATCAATAAATTAACAAGCAGTGAGAGAGGTGATGATTTTGGTATCCTCCCTAACCTAGGGGAGAACCAAGCAGATTCCTTGAAAACAAAAAGCACATCTTTTGAACGATTCAGTGGTGGTCCCATCCTCTTAGGACCACCCCAAGCACAGTTATTGGCAAAAATACAATCCCAACCAAAGGCCCTGCAAAGCATTATGGGACGAGATTAGCAGTGGGCAGTGAATATTATAGTATCCAATATCAAAATAATTCTACAAAGAGCTGCAGTTCCACTAGTCTTTACTAGATGTCCCTCACGAGTCAAATGCAAAAGCTTCATGAAAGGGTTTCAATGCTTTTGCATTTGACTCGTGAGGGACATCTAGTAACGACTAGTGGAACTGCAGCTTGATGTATTAATAATTTCAATGCTTTTGCATTTGACTCGTGAGGGACATCTAGTAACGACTAGTTGAACTGCAGCTCTTTGTAGAATTATTTTGATATTGGACACTATAATATTCACTGCCCACTGCTAATCTCGTCCCATAATGCTTTGCAGGGCCTTTGGTTGGGATTGTATTTTTGCCCATAACTGTGCTTAGGGTGGTCCTAGGAGGAAGGGACCACCACTGAATCGTTCACATGATATGCTTTTTGTGTTCAAGGCATTTGCTTGGTCCTCCCCTAGGTTAGGGGAACCCAAAATCATCACCTCTCTCATTGCTTGATATTTTCATTGTCAAAATTCACTTTTGTGAATTTGTTATATGCTTTTTAGCATAGAAAATTGCTTTAACAAAGCATTTGTATGTGTTTAATATGCTACGCTACGTCAAGTCGATTAGCAGAGTTTTTTATTCTGCTACGTGCAATTTGCGTAGTGCGTAGTAACACAAACTTTGCATGCTCCGTGAGCGTAGCAAAGTATTATGCCCAGGGTTAGTCTCATTGACGCTGTGTGCGTGTGCTTTGTGCAGCGTGAGACCTTCGTGAGGATTGCCTTGTTATCGTGCACCCGGAGTCCAAGTGAGTTTCATCGACGCTGTGTGCGTGTACTTTGTGCAGCGTGAGACCTTTGTAAGGATTGCCTTGTTAACGTGCACCCGGAGTTAAAGTGAGTCTCAGCGACGCTGTGCGCGTGATCTTCGTGTGGAGTGCCCGGTGATCGTGCAGCCGAAGCTCAAGGGAGTCTCAGCGATGCTGTGTGCGTGTGCCCTGTGGCAGCCTGAGATCTTCGTAGCAGTAGCGGCCCTGACCGGCAGCCTCGGAGGAGCTGAGCCGCCGGCTCGAGCCCGCCGTCGCCAATTCACAAAGATTGCATCGGAGGCCCAAGTTGTTGGACGAGGAGAGGAGAGTGAGTTCGCGCCCCCCAGGTAACGTGTGTCGACTCCTGGGGCGGGGTGCGGGCTCGGAGGGAGACGCTCTCGGCCTCTCTCTCAGTCCAGCAGCGCGAGCCTCTGCTTCGGCTCGTATCGTGGCCCGTATTGCCAAGGGAGTGGCAGTACCGGGGCCGGAGTGCGGAGCTGCACTTTTTGTTACACCATACCCGTGTTGGGGGCAACTGTTGTCAGAGGCTGACTGCGAGTCAGAAGGAGTGGCGGAGAGACCGCCTAAGGCACCGTGATCGGTGCCGGAGTGTATTACGCATTATCTTATTTCTGCATAATGAACTACCTGATTGTCGTATTACACATTGCATCATTTCTGCATAACGAACTACCTGATGGTCGTATGACGCATTGCATTGTTTCTGCATAACGAACTACCTGATTAGCGTATTACGCATTGCATTATTCCTGCATAACTAACTACCTGATTAGTGTATTACGCATTGCCTTATTTCTGCATAACGACGTATCTGGTGGTTGTATTACGCATTGCATTATTCTTACATTGCAAAGTGCCTGATTGTTGCGTTACGCATTGCATTATTTTTACATTGCACAAGTGCCTGATTCTAGCATTACGAACTGCATAACATGGTATTAGGATTACAGTGGAATGTTTTGAAGTGCTCATTAATATCGTCAGAACTTACAAGGGCTGGCTGGCCTAACAACCAGCCAGAAGAAATATTACACATACTCATATGTCGGATTTATATCGTGTGGTCTTATCGTATATCTTTTTATATAAAATGTATACTCGTTTTTATAAAACTCGTGTGGAGTCTATTTGTGGTGTCATCATTGGGTTGCTGTGAGCGTGGTTGCAAATACTTTACACATTTGCCTTGAAGATAAGCCTGGCTGCTCGTGCCAAGCTAACGAGGGGTGAGCGGGGGCTATCTCAGAAGGTGACCTTCCTTTCCCTGACGTGGAAACGCGGGTCCCTATTTGGCCTAAGGTACCTACCTCAGCCAACCAGGGATCCCGGGTCTAACAGCCTTAAATATATTGCAGCTTCCGTGGTGATTTTCTTTATGTCATGCTGCCCAGTGACCTGGCTACAAGTTCTAAAACAGAAATACCAATACCATCCTAGATTGTTGACCAATGTTTGACATTCAAGAAGATAAAGGCATTGCAAAGCTTTCCCGGAGGCACTGCCTTCCACCAGTATCTACCTGACCACATACAGTCATTTACAAGATATGCTTTGCTGACATTTCTGCAGTCAATAGAAACTGATAAAATAGTAGATTACAAACAGATAGCGACAAAAGACCTGTGTTTTAGAGTCCTGATTAATCACAAAGGCAGTTACAAATTGTGAAAGAAGTTGAGTCCTAGAGCATTGGTTAAATTACAGCCGTAGCTCGTTATTTAATGTGGACATTAAAATATTATCTAACGCCTTTGAACTCATGCTTGAGATGCATAGTCCAAATAAATTCATGCATTACAGAATTTCTTCTTTATTAAAGGCATTTTTGGTCATTGCAACATATGGGAGTGCCTTAATTTTATAGTTAAGATCAAGAGCAAATATATTCTCCATGGTACAGTTGTCATCAACACTGAAAAGGCCTTTGATAGAATAAACTAAACGTATATGGAATATGCAATACGTAAGTTTAGTTTTAGGACACTCTTTACACATCTCTTCAGGGCACTTCATTCTGATGCTAAAATCAAGATATCAGTTCATCTGAGATTGTCAATTGGTTTTGTAATTAAGGCAGGTACTAGACTAGGGTGCCCTCCCTAGGCCTTTTTAATCTCGTTATCAAACCCCTGGCAGCCTTCATCTGCCACAATAGTGACATCAAATGTGTGACCTAGATAGGGCCACCAAGTGTCTACAGTACTTATACATAGTGATGGTGACCTGGATTGTGTTACTAATCCAAGGGCATTGAGCATCTCACTTTTCAACTTGGCAAGATGTTCAGTAAATTGTAGTTATTTTTGGTTATGCTGCGAAAAATAACCTTAGTCATGTTGCTGTAAGGTGTTTGAAGGGTGGAATGGGATTTTATAATGGGCTCAAATACCTGAACATCACTATTAACAGAGGTACAAACCACTTTATATATACACAATACTAGATTAATTCTGGGTGGCACACAGAAGTTGTGTCATAACTAGAATTACTTCACGCTATCTTTGTGGGGTCAAATTGGAAGAAGAACAATACCATTGCTAGTAAATATTATATGTACTTTAATGCTCTAATCCTGATTTTCACTAAGAAGGGCATAACACATACAGAAAAGGTATTAAGTCATTTTCTGTGGGATGAGATTAAAATATAGCCAAAATACCAACATCTGTATTAAAAATGATTGCAAATTTAAGGGCGTAGGGTACCCCAATTTGAAGACATACCATCAATCTTATTCCAGCAGTAGATAAATGTATGTGTTAAACCCCACAGAAATTTGTGTGGCTTTACGACTGGCAAATCTGGTTCTGTATGGTTATTCCCCATTCCACGAGGTTTAACTCATAATTGTATTGTAATGAATTGGCATGGTACTTCTGCACAGCAGTGTAGATCTATCATGTGGAATTTGAACCCTGCCAGTACCATCCAACTTGTGTAATAAAGGTCCCAGTGGAGATCCCCTCTCTCCCTCCATCAGCGGATGCTCTATGTGGTGGTGCATGGTGTATATTACCTTTCTCTTTATCTCTCTGGGGGATATTTACAATATAATGCCAGAGCGCTGTTTTACGTCAAAATTGGTAACGCCGTGCTCTGACATTTTTAAAACGCAGGGATGCACTATGTTGCAAGGGTGCCTGCACTGCAGAGGCAATTCTTGAATCTTGAAAGCCAATGTTCTCTTGGAAAGGGCAAAAAACGAGGAGAAATTAGTAATTTCTCCTCGTATCGCTAGTAGAAGACCAGATATTCCCTGGTCTTAATTTTTGGTGCTGCCCCAGCCTTGTAAATATGGGGCAGTGTCAAAAAGCAATGGATATTGCGGCGGAATGCCCACTGCAACACCCATTGCATGCCCCTTTCATGCTAAGTGAAGCATGAAAAGAGGCCGAATTTACAAGGCGCCGCTTTGTAAATAAGGAGAAAAGAATATCGCCACCAGAGCGTCACTAAAAGGGACGTTCTGGTGGCAATATCCCCTTGTAAATATGCCCTTCTGTTTCTCTACTTCCAGGTGAAGTGCTATCTGTCACTCAGGAGCCAGATGCAGCAAACTAGATCCAAGACACATGTCACTAGAAACAATATATAGTGACTATGGCAAACTGTGCCTCCATCGCAGAGACTCGGTCTACAAACGTGGCCATCCTTGTAGGAAAGCGCAGTATCACCTCTCGGTCACTGCAAGTCCTTCCGGGGAGGCTTGGCAGAAGCAGTATAAGAACAGTGAAAGAAAGGAATATGGCGCCTGGCAATTTGTCCTGGTTGCACCCGGTGTTTCGTTGTTGTTTGCACCGGTTGTTGTGGGAGTAAAATGCCAGAGGCCATTTACAGAGTTCATGGATCATATCAGCTTTAGCTAATTTTTTTAAAAACAATATTCACATTAGAGATATGCAAAACCATTCAACATGATATTGGGAAACATGCAGCTAACACTCAGGGAGCCTGGGATAGGAAGTCACACCTCATGTGGTTTTGGCTTCATTTTGAGATATGTCTGGACTTGTAAGATCGCCTCTGCTGAGTTTACAATTTTAGAAAGTGAATTGTCATCTGTATAGCTCCTCTATTGTGTTATTTTACGCTGAATTGCTTGTTAATGTTTTTTTATTGCCATTTCTGCTGTTTCATTTCAGAGAAATGCCTATTTGAGGTAAGGTTCAATGGTACTTGCACTGTTACTGTTAGGAAGCGAGGCCGGAGTCAATGCTTATCACTTATGGCTTGAGCATTGAGCAGCAGGGCTCCAAACCTGCTTCCACTAAGTTCCTCTTGCAAAGGAATGGCTGGCAGTCATCACAGAGTATTAGTACTGTCTGGACTGAAGCTATACACATGCCAATGCACTAAGCAGCAGCATGCTGACTATGAACTACATTTCCAAGAAGGCCATGAACCCTCATGTATTTTCGAGGGATGGTGTCCATCTTAGATATCTAGGTCGAGCTTTTCTTGTGGTCCACAGCCTCTTAGCAGAGCTATTGTGCTGCAATGTTCCTACAGCCAGGACCTTGCTACACAGATCTTAGATTTCTGTGCCAAAGACCTTTTGCCTCTGTATGATTTGTATTGATGGCCATTGGGAATACAGAGAAGTATTCAGAAAAGTCATATTGTGATGAGAACGAACTTTGAACTGTTTATATGAACTTTTCTAAGACTGGGATTGTTACATTGAACTATCATGAGACAGAACAGGAAGGATTCTTACACTGGACTATGCTGCATATGTATATACGAATGTCATGCACATGGCATTAGAGTTCTAATATACACATACAAATTGCTAGAATCAGGGAATAAAAGAATATGAATGTTGGTGGTTATCTTGCAGTTTTACAGATGTACAGCTGTTTGAGGTACTTATTCTGTTTATGGTTAGTTTTCAGCAATTACTCGTCACATCAAAGCACCAGGAGTTGGTTACACAGACATATTTTGAAGGTATATTCATTCACTACTATATGACAAATAACTTAAGATATCTCTTTGTCTTGTAGATATTTTCTACTTCCTGCGGACATCATTGGCCAACAGAAGAGACGAGTCTGAGTGGTGGAGTCCTGCGTTTCTGTTTTCTCTTTTATCAAATTCCCCTTTCCCTGCTTCTATCACTGGCACTCATATTCCTGTGTATGTGGTCACTTGTGGGAATGGTGAGAGACAGACAAATACATACTTTCTGTTGGATTCAGAGCACCAAGTTTAGTACACCTGATTGTCATGACCCAAGATTCATTTCCTTGAACACATATTAAATGCTGTGACCCCTTGCCCCCTCCCTAAATGTTCACTGAAAGTTTCCATCTGCATACTTTATGTATAGGCCATTAATCTCACTTATCCGCTCTCTGGGCCAGTCTATATTTGGTTTCTCTTCTGAAGTTTGAGTCCAGGTTTTTACCCACAGGCCTTTCTCTGATTTTCAGATCAATACGAGCATCCTGACAGTAGTAGATGCAGCAATCAATATCTTTTGCAGCAAAGCCTAACCTAGTCTCCTATGAATGATACACCACAAATAGATAAATATTTTGCAGGCATTTTTTTCAAATGATGTCTGTTCATGGTTAGTTTGGCCCATGAGCTACAAACCCGTTTAGTAGAGAGGAGATGGGTAGAGGAAGTATCTTGGTTATTCCAAGTTCTTGGACTTCATGCTGTGGTGGGCACCCATGCCAATGAAGACACCAGGTAACTTGGGCTCCCACTGATATTCATTTTTTCTCTTCTCCTAATATGGATGCCACCATCCAGAATGCTGTCCACCAGTTGACGCAGTGTTGAAGGATACTATTCCTCTTGTAACTACCACCTAAAATTGCCCACCACTGTTATTTCTTGTCTGGACCAGGATGCCTCTAGGTAACAACATGCCTTGCATTTCACAGCCATCTCATGTTCTACTTGAAATACTAAGACCACTCTGCCCTGTCTGTAAAGGTATTGCAGTGGGGGAAAGAGAGAGGTCCTACATTAGGCACTGCACACCAAACTGAGTTTGAACACACCGTGTTCTAGGTATGTTTGTGATCAGGCAACTCTATTTCATTTGTTTGCTCCTTGCTTAGAACTCTAAAATGTCTGGTCTTTGTTATTTGAGTACCTGGCACAAATTTGTGAGCAAGCCTTATTTTCAGTAAAGTGGGTATCCTCTTTAGCAATAGTTTCCAGCCGTGCATCTTCCTGTTTGTGAGTGACATCATGACTTGTCGAAGGTGCTCACCTCCACGCCTATCGTCCTGTGCATTATTGCTCGCCCCTTCCATATCTTGCTCAGGGCATAGCCGCTGAGGATGTGATCCGCACTGGTGTAGCAGGAGTCCTGCTACTTAGACAGTTGTTTTGTTTGATTTTATTATTTATTTATTTTTATTTCAGTTATGGTTTTCAGGGAAGATGGTGAAAAAAGGAGAAACAAATGTTGTGTACATGTGGGATGATAGTGTGACACAAACATATTACGTTATTACCACATTCAAAGCAGGACATGACGCAGTTAATCAGCCTGGCTGCCGAGTTGTTAGCACCCACCGCCTCCCATCACCAGCACTGTTAATCCTGTTCCCAGGTAGGAGCCCTAAAGCTCTGACCATATGTCATATCAGATTGTCAGGGTACAGTGAGATTCTTGGATCTACTGCAGGATCTGATCATCCTGGGATTCAAGAATCTACTACAGGATTCAAGGATCCGGCATTTTATAAAAGCAAAACCCTGGGCGTGGCCTGATACTTGGCTTTTTTCCCGGTAGTTGAGAGGAAGCCTCTGTATGGGCTCTGTTCTTCACCTGTGTTCCTTTGCTTGGGCTTATCTCTTCACCTGTGTTCTGGGCTCTTCAGTCGATACTAGTGATAGCTAGGGAGAGTTAGATATTATATGTTTGTGTTCTGGGACTCCAGTTGGGGCCCTGTGCTGTCCCCTGCATCACTGGGATTCAGTCACACCCTCACAGATGTGCTGAAACAACTGTTTCTTTGGCCTCCACAATGTTATTTATGGATCCTGTGTAAACACAAGACCAGTCTCATGACGATTCTCTTGGCTCTAGCAAGATACACATTCTGTGCCATTGCTATGTTGAATGTTTACCACAGTGCATTAGTTGAAGTAAATCTTGTGCATGCCGCATTTCCTGTACAATGTGATCATTCATGCTGAATCCATGTAAATAAAAAAACAGTGTATTTTAACCTGCTGTAAGAGCAGAGAGTAACAGTAGCCCTGTGTCCTGTTCAGTATAAAAAAGCCTTCACTTGTGAAAGACTTCAGAAAATTCAAGAGAACCTCCATCTGATGAGACTTTCAGTGTGATTAAAAATGGACAACATCTCTAGTGTGCCATCTCTCCAATCCCTAACACTCTTGTCCCTTCTGTGCCTTCAGTGCAGAGCACAGACTTGGAAGCGTTGGCACTGTCGATGGGGAAGGAGACTTGTGGGCTTCACGTTGACCATGCAGCAACATTCGGACCTACATGTTAGTGGTGACTTGACTCTGACAGTAGCTATGACAATTTGTCATCTTATTATTACTGGCAAACGGACCAGTGACTAGACAAGTTGGTCGTTGTGCTCCACCAGAGTAGATGGATGTGCCACAGAAGTCTAAATGTGCTCAGACAAGTTCCAATGCGTGCCCCCCTGATGTATAGATGCTTGCGGTTGAATAGATAGGTGAGTGTGTCCCAACAGATTACTGTTTCTTGGATAGATTGGTGGGTGGGCCTTGGCAGAGTAAAGAAGCTTGAATAGATTGGTGGGGATACGCTACTAGATTACAGGTGTGTGGAGAGTTTGTTGGGTGTGCCTCACCAGAATACAGTTGCGGAAGAGATTGGTGTTTGTGCCCCATGAGAGTCAAGAGAACAGGTACTTTGAGCAATTGCTGGTTGTGCCCCACCAGAGAACAGGTGTGTGGAGAGTTTGGTTGCTGTGCCCCACCAGAGTAAATGTGCTTCGAGAGATGGGTGTGCTCCAGTAGAGTACAGGTGTGTTCCACCAGAGTACAGGTGCTTGCAGACATTTGTGGGTGTGCTCCATCAGAGTAAAGGTGCTTGCAGAGATTTGAGGGTGTGCTACACCAGAGTAACGGTGCTTGCAGAGATTTGTGGGTGTGCTCCACCAGAGTACAGATGCTTGCAGAGATTTGTGGGTGTGCTACACCACAGTACAGGTACTTGAAGAAATTGCTGGGTATGCCATAACAGAGCACATGTGCATGGCGAGATTTATTGGTGTGCCCCACCTGAGCGTAGGTGCTTGGTGAGATTTGTGGGTGTGCCCCACCAGATTACATATGCTTGGACAGATTGCTGGGTATACCACAGCAGACTACAGGTGCTTGGATAGAGATAGGAGGGTGTACCCCATTAGTGTGCAGGTGCTTGCAGGGATATGCACGTGTGCACCACCTGAGCATAGGTGCTTTGTGAGATTCGAGGTTGTGCCTCAAGATTGTGAGGTTCTTTCTCACCAGAGTGCATGGGCTCTGGATAGATTGTAGCTGTGCGCCATCAGATGTACGTGCTCCGCTAGATTGGTGGAAGGATCCCCACCAGAGAAGCCCCATCTAATCACAAGTGATTTGAGAGATTGGTGGACGTTCCCAACCAAAGTACAGACTCTCAGCGAGATTGGAAGGCGTGCCCCCCCCACACCCTTCCTAGAGTGTTGGTGTTTGGATAGATTGGAAGGTGTTCCCCTACCTACCCCCCAGAGAGTTGGTGTTTGGAGAGATTGGTGGGTGTTCCCCCACCTACCCCGCAGAGTGTTGGTGTTTGGAGAGATTGGTGGGTGTGCCCCATAGAAGTGCAGATGCTCTCAGAGATTGATGGTTTTGCCATACCATTGCACAGGTGCATGGATCAATTGATGGGTGGGCCCGCCAGTGCACAGGTGTTTGTAGAGATTGGCCCCTTGGCCCAACTAGAGTTCAGGCGCCTGTATAGACTGATGGTTGTGCCACACCAAAGTGCAGGTGCTCTGAGCGATTTGAGGGTGTGACTTCACCCCACACACATCAGCTTGTTGGTGTTTTGACGCTCCCGCGCCGCAAGCCTCTCAATCATATCTATGAGGCGACGCAAAGCCACTCTGTGTGGCTTTGCATGGCCTCATAGATATGGAGTAAGACAAAACAGCACGTCATTGCGTTGCCTTACTCTATGCCAGAGAGGCATTATTATAATGGCCTCACAGTGGGTTTTCGCATGCAGCCACCCATGGATTTTGACGCTGCCCCAGATTTACTTAATCTCGTAAACCTTGGGCAACGCCAAAACCTTACACCTCGCCAACGGAGGCATAACGAGGAGAAATATTTTTATTTCTTCTTGTTTTTTCCTCTTTTCATGTGTGCCGCATTACGCAGCAGCACACATGGAAAGAGGAAAACGCCTCTTGGGATTGTTTTTGAGCCTGAAAGTGCCCCTCCTGCAGAAAAACAATCCTGCCTGTAACGGATCCATTGGCGCTAGGCAGCAAATTGTGCACCAGCGCCGGGGGAAAGACAGGAATGCAGCGTATTTCATAAATACAGTGCATTACTGCCCTTTCACAATGGCGTAGGGCAGCGCAGCGTAGGGCAGCGCAGCAAGAAGATTTGCGGTGCTGTCCTACGCCAATTCCTTATAAATTAGGCCTAATATTTTTAAACCAAAATCGTCTAATATCCCCTTGTCTCGTCTCATCTCATCTCATTCATTTACATTTATTTTAGCAATTTGCGACCTGTTATTCATCCCTTCTGCGGATGATACAGAGAGCAAATACTATTTTAAATCTGTTATCATCAACACGGATTAATATCACTCATAATCATTTTCAGATATACATTCCCTGAATAACATGCAATCTTTAGTCCCCCAAACCACTTATTTGTCATTATTGGGGGCATATCTACAAGGGCTTTATCTCCGTTTTTCTGGCTTTAAAAGCCAGAAAAACGGAGATAAAACTATCGCCCTATCAACAAGAGGGTGCTAACATGCATAATCGCATGTTAGCACCCTTTTCCCGACGCCCCCTTTGCATCTCTAATGAGATGCAAAGTGGGCGTCACTGGGCGTACTCGGATGGACTGCCTTGAAAATATCGCTGATGTTCACATCGCGATATTAACAAGGCAGCCCATAGGATTTTAGCAGACGTTAGATTTTGGCAAAAAGGTCGTTTTCGCCAAAATCTAACGTCTGCTAAAATCCTGACTTACCTATGTTAGACATAGGGGATGGATTATGCTGATACGACCACAGGGTCGTATCAGCAAGGTCATCGCCGTTTGCAGGGAACATCGCTGGAAAACCAGCGATGTTCCCTGCAAAACGGCGATAACCTCGCTATCTCTGGAATTCTTATCGCCCTGGGGAAACGCGTTGTTGATAACGCGCTACCAGGGCGATAAATACCAGAGATAGCCTGCGTTAGGGAATTTGGCGCTCAGCACGGCCAGCGATAATTATCGCTGGCCGTTGATAATATGCCCCTTAGTTCTTGCTTCCATCTGTTTGATGTTTCTCCATAGGCATCTCAGTGCGTATGTCTATCAGCAAACCTGTGCTGCCATCTTGCCTTCCCTGTAAGCTTTGATATGGACCAAAGATACATTTGGGAAACCATTGATAAGAAGCTGACCGGATTACTCCAGGCCTGAAACGGGGGCCTTGGCACTTCTGGCCGCTCTTGAAAATTGAATAAATAAATAGTTTTGGTCATAGATTATTGTTTTACGGTACAGGTCTGAGGAGTAAGTCTCTGCCGACCACTGAAGCCAATAGTGAATAAACTATTGACTCATTTCAGAAAACAACGTGGAATCTGGCAGCACAGACTTCAGGTTAGAATTGCAGACACGGTTGTGTTGAGTGCAGACTGGTCCTTCACAGGTCAGTGCTGGGTTTGTGGTCTTTCCTGCACAAAGGGGACATGTCCCTGTGCTGCACAAACTCAGCAGCTGTTTTGATCAACAGGAGGCCAAAGATTTGTGGTCTTTCCTGCACAAAGGGGACATGTCCCTGTGCTGCACAAACTCAGCAGCTGTTTTGATCAACAGGAGGCCAAAGGACATGTGTCTGTCTCTGGAATGGTCCATCAAGGTGTGTCCACCATTGGGATCCTTTGGCTCAAACTCATCCTCTCAGAAGAGCACAGGAGCCATGCTCTGTTTATGGAAAGGGCCTGAGCTGCGCTGGTCGCCTCTAATCTGAAGAGTTTACACGTTATTTGGGTGGATGAGATCAAGCCCCCATAGCTGTTGACGGAAATCTCGATCTATTAAGAATAGCCCGTCAGTCTTTTCCTCAAAAATAACACCTCCTTGAAGCAGGAGCGAACAAGGAGGAATGTGTTAATTTCTCTAAACATTCCATAGTCAGGTTTTCTTCTAGGCATAGGATTTTGTAGTGGAAGGGTACGCTTCTGGTACACATTCTATGCTGGACTGCATGCACAAACTTCGGTATCATGGTCCTATCTTTGTGCGTGGTGCTGGGCAGCCTTGATAGTGCACCAGAGACGGGGATGACAGCAGCAGCTGGCCTTTTTAAAAAAAAAATATATGGCTCCAAATGGTTTTCTTCCCCGTGCACAGTGCAGCACAGCAACTTTGGTTTCTGCACTGCGTTGCTCTAAAAAATAATGAATCCGACCATGAACGTATGCATATGGAATGTGTGCTGCAAAATGCAGCACACATGGAAAGGAGAATAGACAATGAGAAATAAAGATGTATCTCCTCATTGCGCCTCATGTGGGAAGACGCAGCATTTTGACGCATTCCCAGGTCTACCACTAATGGGAAATCTGGGAATGAGTCAAAATCCCTGGGTGGATGCGTGGGAACACTCACGCTCCACCCACGCTCCACCCATGGAGCGCCTCCCTGTGGCAATCTGCACTGCATTACGTTACTCTAGATTTATCAAGCCATTCAGGGTCACGCAAGGTGGCCTTGTGTGGCTGATGAATCTAACTTAAGAGCTGCGTTGCTTTTGCGCCCTGTTGCGTGGCGCAAGGGTGATGCAACTCTGATAAATCTGGCTCTAAATAAGGAAAATCCTATATAGTGATTCTCACTTTATGCACCACTCATGAGCATGACCACTAATCCCCAAAATCAAATACTGCCACCTCAGGACTGCTACAGGAGTGAGTCACAGCAAACCCTTTGTGAATAAGACCATTGGCATTAAGAACCGCTGCATGCATTAGAAGAACTAGTACAAGCAGAGCGATGTCCAACAAAGGGGAAAAGAATGCAGCCACGACTAATGTGCGGGGGCGCGTGCAATGGGGACTGGTGATTTAAGACAGAAATCTTCAGCAAACAAATACATACATTGAATAATAGAGACCTTTATCGCTGAGAAGGTTGGTGAACACAGGTGCATAAAAAGACAAACGTTGCCAGAGGGTGAGGCCACCGTAATCTCTACGTGATACCGCTGACGGTGTTATCGAACGTGTTCTACGCAACTCTTCACTTGTAATCTTATCAGAATTGCAACATGGACGCTGGGATTTGGGAATCGGTAGGTGTTCATTCTTTTTCACTTTCTAAAGTCCTTTCTCTTATGACAAATTATTATTTTTCCTGCAACTGGACTCCAATAAAAATCCAGGGCCTTATTTATGAAAAGTGTCGCATCACTGCGGTAAAACAGCGATGCAACACTTTTCAGTGTGCCCTCCTTGCGACACCATGGATGCACCGTATTTACTTTATGGCACTCCATGTTGCAAGGATTCACAGATACGTCAGGAATCCTGATATATCTGTAGGTGCAAAAGTGGTGCATTGTTGGGGTGTGTCTGGAAACAGATGCAACTCCATATGAAAAGGCCTGCGTCACTCCTTACACCTGCGTTAAGCAGGCGTAAGGATTTGACGCAGTGACGCCGTAGAAGTGATGCAGTGAAATTTCACAGATTTCACAGCGTCACTTCTACGAGGCTTTTCTGCATCCGAACACCCACCCTGCATACATTATACCTGTTGCAGGTATAATGTAGCACAGGGGTTTACAAAGTGACGCATCTGCCCAGATGCGTCAATTTGCAAATATGGCGCAGTGTGGCGCATTTTTTACGCTGGCGCAGCGTCACAAAAAGTGACACAACGGCCCCCATTGTTTTGTTTTGAACCCATTGCGGCAGCCCTGGGTGATTTATCCATTTAGTGAAATGGGATATGACAAGGTTTTTACTGCAGGTATTCAGACAGAATATCGAGTTAGAAATGTCGACTTACACAAATATCGAGTTGGAAATATCATGACACAGAAATATCGACAGCAAGAACATCGCGGTCAAGAGTATCGAATTTAAGGTAAGAAATATCGTTTTCAAAAGTATAGAAGTCATTAATATCGTTTGCAAAAATATAGGGGCATATTAGCAAGACCCACGTTAAAATTATCGCCGTTTTAGCGGCAGGAAACTGCCGCTAAAACGGCGATAATGGGCTTGCTAATATGCGTTATGGAATTCCAATAGAAGCCCAGGTTAGATGTCCTGCACATCTAACCTGGGCTTCTATTGGAATTCTATAACGCATATTATCAAGCCCATTATCGCCGTTTTAGCGGCAGTTTCCTGCCGCTAAAACGGCGATAATTTTAACGTGGGTCTTGCTAATATGCCCCATAGTTGTTTAAAATATCGATTTTTTCATTAGTGTTATGTATTTTAGTATATATTTTAAATGTATGTGATGTATGTTTTTTTGTATAAGTATTATGTTTTTTAATATATGTGTTAAAGTTTTAGTAGTTATCAATTTTATTTTAAGTAAATTTTGTGTTTTTTAGTTCCGTAGTGGGTTGTGGGTTTATAGAGGAGTAGGGTGGGTAGGAATTTAATTATAATAAATTAATGAATTTTTTTAAATTTAGTAATATTTGTTTATTTGATATTTTATAGTGTTAATTGTGAGAAGTAATTTATTTGTAATTAATTATTAATTGGTTGTTGATTAAAATTAATTGGTAATTAATTATGGTAATTGTGTAATTTGTTTTAGGTGCGGGTTGTGGGGTTTATAGGGGTAAAGGGTAGGAAGTAATTTATTTGTAATTAATTAATAATTAGTTGTTAATTAATGTTAATTAATTAATTGGTAATTAATTATGGTAATTGTGTAATTGTTTTTAGGTGTGGGTTGTGGGGTTTATAGGGGTAAAGGGTGGGAAGTAAATTGTAATTAATTGATAATTAGTTGTTAATTTATATTAATCAATTGATTGAAAATTAATTATGGAAATTGGGTAATTAATTTTAGGTGCGGGTTGTGGAGTTTATAGGGGTATAGGGTGGGAAGTAATTTATGTTTAAATAATGAATAATTAGTTAATTAAAATTAATTAATTAATTGAAAATTAAATATGGAAATTATGTAATTAATTTTAGGTGTGGGTTGTGGGGTTTATAGGGGTAAAGGGTGGGAAGTAATTTATGTTTAATTAATTCATAATTACTTGATCATTAATAAATTAATTGATATTTAATTAGGGTATTTGTTTATATTTGTTTGTGTGTGGGTTTTACTGTTATAGGGGTACAGTGTGGGGAGTAAATCAATTTTAATTACTTTATAATTAGTTGTTAAATACTATTAGTTTTTTTAATTGAAAATAAGCTTTAATTGTGTAATTTATTTTTTTACAGTTTAATTTTAGCTGTGGGTTGTGGGGATTATAGGGGAAAAGTGTGGGAAGTCAATTAATTTTTATGAGATTTAATTTGCTTTTTAATTAATAATATTTCTTTAATTGGTAATCAATTATGTTATTTAAGGAAGTACATTTAAAAAATTTTTAGGTATAGGTTGTAAATTGTGTGGTGTTATAGGGTAGTAAATAAAAAAAGTAAATGTATGTAATAATTAATGTTTTTGTTTCTAAATAATTTCAAATTAAAAATATATTTTTGTTTGGAAATTATTTTTAATTTTATTTAATATAATATTTGTAGGTATTTGTCATATGTATTCAACATTATAATATGTTTTTTTAAATTCTTTTAATATTAAATATATTTGTATTTTAATTTTTAACATATTTATATATTTTTAATTTATTTTATTTTTTAAATATTTTTGTTGTTAATATTTTGTTTGTTTTTAATTTTGAACTGACTGGAGTGAGACTATTAATTGTTACTCCTCCGCTATCCAACACTTTCCCTACTGTTTCACTCATTGGAGTGGGAACAGTAGTTTTAACCCCTCCGCTATCCAACACTTTCCCTACTGTTGCACTTACTGGAGTGGGAATAGTAATTTTTACCCCTCCGCTATCCAACACTTTCCCTACTGTTGCACTGACTGGTGTGGGAATAGTAATTGTTAACCCTTTGCTATCCAACACTTTCCCTACTGTTGCACTCACTGGAGTGGGAATAGTCATTTTTACCCCTCCGCTATCCAACACTTTCCCTACTGTTACACTCACTGGAGTGGGAATAGTAATTTTTACCCCTCCTCTATACAACACTTTCCCTACTGTTACACTCACTGGAGTGGGAATAGTAATTTTTACCCCTCCGCTATCTAACACTTTCCTTATTGTTACACTCACTGGAGTGGGAATAGTAATTTTTACCCCTCCGCTATCCAACACTTTCCCTACTGTTGCACTGACTGGAGTGGGAAATGTAAGTTTGAAGATTTTTAAATAGTTTAATGTTTTAATTTATAATAGAATGTTTTTTATTAGATTGTATGTTATTGGTACACACATATATATTTGTAAATTTGTATATAATTTTAAAATGATAAAATACATTAAAATTAATAGTTTATTAATTGTTTTAAAGTAAATATGTATTAATTTTTATGTATGTGTGTTTAACTTTTCTTACTTAAGTTTATCTGCTATATTTTTTTAATTTGATATTAAATCTACTGCGCCATTTCTCAAGTGATAATTTGTGTTATAGAAACTTGTTTATCATGCAAAGGTTTTTATATATACTTTTATCAAAAATATCGTTTTTATCCCAATCAATGATATTTTAGGCATTTCTTTTATTGATTGTGAATGGTTCTTATTGAGAAGGTTTTTAAGTCAATGTAGGTGTAACAAATCTTTGATTGAATTATTCCTTTTGCTTATGGAAACGAATCAATACCCACTGGGGTTATATTTAATATTTAATATTTATATATTTTATATATTTTTTCGGTTTCCAGCAATAGTGTCATTTTAGGTATTTTTATGAATATTTTATCAATTTCCCTGAAAAAGTACTATTGTGCAGGACATCTAACCTGGGCTTCTATTGGAATTCCATAACGCATATTAGCAAGCCCATTATCGCCGTTTTAGCGGCAGTTTCCTGCCGCTAAAACGGCGATAATTTTAACGTGGGTCTTGCTAATATGCCCCTATATTTTTTAATTGATATTTTTTACTTCTATATTTTTTACATCGATATTCTGTCAGTGAACCAAAATAAGTGCTAGGGCCCTCGTCAAGAGGCCACTGCCCTCGTCAGGAGACCACTGAAGCTTGCACCACACATTGACAGTGTGACAGTTCAGACTATTCCAGGCACCACCTGTCATAAGTGCTGGTGTTGACAATTAAGTGCCGATGAGTTATCAAACTGCAAGTATCCACAGTGCTTTTTGTTTAGTGCTCAGTGTACGTGACAGTCACTCTTGCACGCTGAGGCGGGGCTCTGTAGTGTGGAGGTTGCACCTAGCATGCCCTCTTTTGTATGTGAGACTAATGTCCATGTACCAGTTTCTAGACACTTTACTGTGGTGGCAGCATGTTAATTTGAATCTTTAGGACTAGACTGGCCTTTTCCTGTCCCTGGTACCAACATCCTGAGTATATGCTGTGTGTGCATGGAGTATAAGGATTAATTGGGCCTGTTGGCGCCACTCTAGTAGTTTTCAGCACCTTCATTGCACTGGGCATGTGTGGAGTACACCACTTGTAGAAAACTGGCTCCGCTGCTCATCGTCGGCTTTCCACAATTTATGCTGTTAAAGGTTCTACGTTTTTATATTCATTGGAGAGCTAATTTACTTAGGTTTAATTTGTTTTAGAGTGCTTGCATTTTGCACTTTGTTCTCTTTAATTAGGCTTTAAGGGATCAGGCCTCTCTCTGGATGGTTTCTGTGGGGCATGAGTGGGTAGATGTTTTCACACTTTCACTTGGACTGCTTGTTGGCACAGGGCAGGTGACACCTGCTTGCCCATGGGTAAGTTGGCCTTTGTTTCTACCACTCTAGTCACTAGGTATGCGTGAAGTGCTGCGGTTGGTTCTCTCTGCAGGTCTGGTCTGGTGTCATTTAAGGAGGGCACTGCAGGGATTAACTGCATCTTTCTGATCCCAAACATACTACTAAATTCAATGAACTATCTTGATATCCTACTATTCTCACAAACGTTGAGTAAAATGGGCAGTGGAGTAGTGGCCATCTTTAAATGTGAGTTCAAGGTGGTTCCTCTTCCAGTTCCTCGTTTATCCTTTTCAGAGAATTTATGCGTTCAAGTCAGTATTAATGAATACATGTTGGGGATCATTCTTACATATTGCCCCCCAAATGATACAAACATTTTAAATGAATTCTGTGAGTTAGTTACCACCAGTCTTTCCCCTTGCGCTTGCATATTTATTGTGGGAGATTTTAATTTGTAGAGTGATTCAACTAAAGAAGAATAGCTTGTTGAAACACTCTCCTCTTTTAATCTAAATCAACATATAACTGTGCCCACTCATGCAAAAGGTCATTCGTTGCACCAACTTTCGTCCTTAAATCTTAGAATTATGGATCTTTTAATTAATTCCTGTGTGTGGCCTGACCACCTTTATATAATGCGGAAGGTGCTGGTGGAGAACAAGAAACCTGCCACTGGGGCCATGAAACATTGGAAATTGCTCCGGTGAGCGAAATAGAGAAGATGCTTAATATCCCTCTCTTTGATGCTTCCAATTCAGTGGGTGCAAATTGGCTTGGCTTTAGTACGTATATTGATGGTGCGATTGACCAACATGTGCCATTATATGGGAGCAGGCCTAATTGGCACAGGGGCTCTACTCCTGGTTCTCCTCTGAGATTGCATTAGCCAGATCTAAACAGGTACCTAGAATGTAGAAGGAGGAAATCTCAATCTCCTTCAGATTTAATAGAATAAAGTGGAAATGAATGGTACATAAACACTCTGCCTGCTGCTTGGCCAATAAAATGCATTACTTTATAAGATTACACATGCTCTTAGGACTTAAAAAGTGCTTTTCAGGTGATAAGGCACTCAATAGGTGCGACTAAAGTCTTCTTGTGTATTTCTCCCTTACAAGAGCTTTGTGGGCACCTCAATCTATTTTTTTAATGAAGTCATGTCTTTAGGAAATGATATCATCATGGTATGTTTGCCTTGGCACATTCTGTCAAGAAACCATCATATCCTTTATTATCCTGGATCCCTGCAATATCAGAAGTTGGGTTGAATGATTTGTTGATTTCTGTTAAGTCCTGATCACCATGGACCATTTCCCGGCATCCATTAAGAAATTATTAGCTCAAGTTATCGTTCAGCCTGTGTGGAACATTTGGAACAGCGCGATACCAAAGGGGATGATGGACGGAGCGCTTGAGCAAATCAAACACTCACCCCCAGTCAACTGATCTGGGTTTAATCCATCATCATTCTTTAGCTCACTCCACCACCCCAGTTCAGACATGGCCATATGCAAATCAGTCTGACCCTGTGCCTCATGGGAACAGTCCAGCCCGAACTGCCAAGCCATGTCTTCCCTGGACCGGAAACAAGCATCCTGGGACCGGTTTCTGGCTATTCAGCCGTCATCAGCCAGGCTAGCTTGAATCCAGTGACAAAGTGAGCAAGGGACCCACGTCTGGGCATACCCTGCCAACTTAGGGCGAACAATGCGATACCAAAGGGGATGAAATTATTAGCTCAAGTTATCGTTCAGCCTGTGTGGAACATTTGGAACAGCAACAGTTCCAGATGTTTTCAAAGACACTATGTTCAAAACTTGGGTTTACTCCGCAGTCCTAAAAATCTTTTGCCCTATTTCATTGTTGCTTTTTTAGCATTAAGGGTCTCTAAAACTACATGGCCAAGCTCCTCTGGATGCATTTGCAAATGAATAGCTGCTTAAATGAGATGCAAGCAGGGTTTCAACCCTCACACAGTACAGACATGGTCCAAGGTTCAACTGTAGATGATTTAAGACTAGATCATCAGTGCCTTGATTCTTCTGGACTTCTCCCCACCTTTAATACAGTGTACCATTCTATTCTATTGGACTGTATTGCAGCAGTTGCTATTGGCGGCACTTCTCTTCAGTGGCTCAAGTCTTTCTTGCCCAGTAGAACTCAAGCTGTTAAGCGTGCACCACATTTATTGAATATAAAGTTCTGCAGGGCTTGTTTCTATCACCCCATCTCTTCAATATCTGTGTGAGACCATTAGTAAATGCTGTTGGGGGTCAGACCATCGATGTACGCAGATGACACCCAGGGGCATATTCCCAAGAACGTGTGATAACCACCGCAAATTTAGCTTAAAGCAACTTTGCATAACGCAGTCCATCGCGGGAAATTAACGCCTTGTTAACCAAGTATTCACAACACGGCGGCCCCATGCGATACTCCCCAGATAATGCGCCAACTGACCGCGTTAGAATCAACGCCACGCCGCAAAGATGCGAAACACCAACGCAAAAAAAGCTGCGATGAGGCCAATCGCGATACGAAAATCAGCGAAACCCAGCTACAGGCCTGCAATCCACATGCGTCAGGCGGGAACAATCACCATAAAAGCAGAAAAAAACCAGACAAACAAATGCCAAACAACAGCGAAGCACAATGGACGTTGCCGGAGCAAGTACGGAGGAGAGCCAGAACCCCACAAGCCCCCCGGAGGACCATCCTGGGACTTCGGAGTCAGGGAAGGGCAAGGACAAGAAGAAGAGGAAGACGAAGTTCAGTCCACAGGAAAACAGGATCCTGATAACGGAGGTGACAGAACACCATCAACAACTGTTCGTCACCTCCACTGTGTCATTGGCAACAAAAAATACATTATGGCAGTCCATCGTGGACAAGGTGAATGCAGTCGGAGTGCTGAAGAGGACAATGGGCGAGGTCAAGAGGCGCTGGAATGATGTCAACCGCAAAACCAAGCAGAAACTCGCCAACAACCTGAAGGCAGCAATGCAGACTGGTGGTGGGAGCCCAGCGCCACAGGAGGAGCTGGACGACATGGAGGAAATGGTGTCCACAGTCATCAGTGGGGAGACGGTGGCAGGAGTTGGGGGCCCGGACACTGCTCAACAGGATCCGACACATCAGCAACAGGGTGAGTAACCACCAGGGCCTGGGGGGACGGGGGGAGATGGGCACAATGGCACACATGCACAATTAATTTGAGCACATCTGCGGACACACCATGCCCCAGACCACCAACTCCCACCAAGAGACCAACGTACCCCAGTATGCAACATGTCAACACTGTACAAGCACAGAAGTCAGAGGCACACCTCATGAAAGTGATAAGGGGCAGCAAAATCTGAGCTGCAGGGGCGACTCCCCAAAAATGCAGCACACACATCACATACAGAGCACATCTACATTGACAACGATGTGACACAATCCATAAAACACCTACAACAGAACACAGGACACTACTGGTGCCGCTTGGGTGCAGACACTGGCCAATCACAATTGGCATTGCAGGGATATGTGCGTTGATAATGTACAAGTACAAACACACATCCGTGATGTTGTCGAAATGTCCACTGTCCCCCATCAAATAGGCAGCTCCTCCCAAACAGCCACAATGTACCCAGTCATGCTGTCTGTATGTAAACATGTACAATGCGACAACATACATGTGGACACATTGTTAAACTGCATCTCCCCTTCACATTGCAGAGGGAGAATCAACACCTCCTGAGGAGCAGTCCGACCCTCTCGTCTCTGGAGACGAAGAGGACGACCACAGCTTCGACTCTGACGCCCTCCAACTGCTCGTGGAGAGCCTCCGCAGCCCACTTCCAGGAGCTGGGCAGCCCAGCTGCTACGAGGAGACCCCACCCCCTGCACAGACCACACAGCAGGCAGAACCCACCACCACTGCTGCCTCCCAGGACCCCCACCGAGAACACATGGCCTTCCAACGCCGTGTTTTGGGGTGCCAGGAGAATCTGGCTGAACAGGTGCGGGTGGGCTTCGACCGCATGGCAGACAAACTAGATGCCATACGTGGGTGTCTAAGTCCCATCAGGGACCACTCACGGTCGCTAACGGACACCCACAGTCCGCTCCATGCTATCCAACGGACCATGAACTGTCCAGTCCGAGTGGCTCTAGCGATGTCACACGGGAGTTGGGAAACATGCGGAGGTTAATGGAGACCATGGAGCGGGCGAATGCAGAACGAGCGGTTGCCACGGCTTCACACCAGCGAGAGGTAGCTGGGTTCCTCAATGACCTCAGGACCCTCCTCATGGCATTGCTGCCACAAGGCCTGGTGCGGATGCATGCTGCTGCCACCACTCCATCCACATCTCCGCCCCCTGAAGTGTCAGTGCCACACAGTGCGGCAGACCTTCCACCTCCGGCCACAGATGTGTCACTGCCACACAGTGCTGGAGACAGAACACCACCACCCACACGTGAGGCACATGAAACAGCAGAGAACGAAGATGCGGATGATACTGCCCTCGTGGTAAGGAGGACGCAGCAGCATGCATCTCATCCATAGGTCCGGCTTCAGCTTGGTACTGCCCTCTGCAGCATTACCTTCCACTGTCCCCCCGATGCGCTCTGCGACTCTCACCTTGGACCTCGACATGGACTGCCATATGATGTTTGATCGCCATTGACACAGCAATCAGACTGCAGACTGTACTCGTCCTCTTCCTTTGGACTTGTCATTCCCTGGAGGACCCTGGCTGGACCTCCACGGGACAACATCGTCATGTGGGGTTTGCATGGCCCTGTATTGCTCCAGATGCAACACTCCACTGAATGTGCATTAAACATTCATATACACACAGATGTGTCATGTCTATGGTCTTTTAAGTGTGGAAGTATGGATGAATGTGGGCTCACTGGACTCCTCTTACATCCATGTGGCTCATGTCGTAGAACAGGGGTCACAGGGTGACACATTGTCCAATGCGGTCCGGGTGGCGCTGACACAACAACAGGGGCACACGCATGAGTTACTTCCTTGTCCAGCCCAGTACGGAACCACGCCCAGGGCCCGGGGGTCATATACAGACCTTTACGCTGGACTGGCATACGCCAGGCCAGCCCACTCCGCTTACGCTCAGAGGGGGGGACAGCAACGGTACATGTCCCCTGTCTTTCCTGTGGTGATCTGCTGCTCACAGGTCTAGTTGTCAGCATGCCACAGCCACTCCCTCACGGCTGGTTTACACCCACACCACACCCATCCAGCACACGCGTCACGGGACATGTGACCCTACCAATGAAAAGGGACGGGCGCACGTGCTCGACGCCATTTCCACTCTCTATCTGGGTGCGTCCGTGTGGTGTTAATGTAGGCATGAGGGCCTCGGGTCCTGCAACATCACATTCTCCAGGACCGGAGGTGACATGATGGCTTCCGCAACACGATACCCAATCATACAGGGACCATGACTTTGGGACACAGACTTGGTGGCACCGGATACATTGCGGCCGGCACAGGCACACCGCCACGGGACGGTGACATTGGGTGCACTGAGGTAGGGGCACCTTAAGTGCTGAGCGGGTGTGCAGCCTGTGATGATGCCCCGTCCCGGCCGTCCGGACTGCTCAGGATTTGTGTGCCCTGCTGGACCGCAGTGTAGGCCAGAGACAGCGGGCAGCGCGGGCCTACCGCCTCGTGGCGTCGCATCCCGGATCACAGAGTTAGTGGCACCTCAAGGGCTGAGCGGGTGTGCAGCCTGCGATGATGCCCGGTGCACTGGTATGTCCTCTGCCATGGCGAAATCAAGACCCAGAATCATATGTGGGACCTGGTGGCCTGCGGAGCGGGGCTGCATGATGTGGAGGGCGCCATGTCCGCGGGCCTCGGGCATGTGGCTTGCAGCGGCTTGTGGTGGGCCCTCATTACTACACGCCAAGGGTGGAAGGTGAGCAGTGAGGCCTGGGTGCGCAGGGGCGGGCATGCACCGCTGGGCGGCGGGAGGGGCTGGGGTACATCTGCCTGGGTGCGCAGGGGCGGACAGGCGATGATGTCTTGTGCAATTGTGTGTACTTTGCCATTCATGTCTCTGGACTCTGTTTCAGATGACGGATCTGTTTCAGATGTGTGACCTGGTGAACTGCACTACATACAGGCACGTGGTTGGAGACACACCTGTGGCAGCAGGTGGGCAGTGTGGCCTGGGTGCGCATTGTGGGCACTCTCTCTCCCTGTCCATCTCTTCTGTTATCTGTGTCTCACTCCCCCTCTCTGTCAGTCTTTCTCTCGCTCACCCTCTCTGTCCGTCTTTCTCTCGCTCCCCCTCTCTGCCCGTCTTTCTCTCGCTCCCTCTCTCTGTCCGTCTTTCTCTCGCTCCCCCTCTCTGTCCGTCTTTCTCTCGCTCCCTCTCTTTCTCTCTCCTTCGCTCTCTCTCTGTCCTTTGATGTGCGCAAGGCACACCTTCTCATCATGATTTTTGTCTTGCAGGCTGTGACCTACGGATTGTCCCGAGGGGAGCCGCCATGTGTCTTCATTTCTGTTCTGTATTTCTTTGAATACATTTTCATTTGTTACATCGAAGGTGGATGTGTGATGCTCATTTTTGTGATGACACATGGATGCCACCAAATGTGATTGTGCGACATCTGGGGGATTATTTGGTACATGTTCCGTATAGTTGATGTGGCATGTCTTTGGCAGGAGGGGGGGACGGCCCGGGGGTCCTGGGGGGGGTGGCGGTGGGTGTTGTGGCCCTGCTGGGGCTCCGAGCTGCCTGATCAGTGGCTCCATGGCATCTGTTGCCCTTCATGTGTGGCTCTGGGCTGGGCTCCCTTTGATGGTGCAGGTTGTCGTCCGACTTTACACCAGGTCAGAGCAGGTGTTAGATTCCTGCTGCTAACACGCCTTATCGCCTGTTTTGTGGTCTTATCGCTGATCGGGCTGGTCGTTGAGAATGTTGAGGTGTGGTGTTGTCGCAGCTTTTTGCTCAGGAACGCCTACTGTGCATCTCATTAGCGATAGTTGCAGGGGTCATCTGTGGCGATGTTTTTTGAGGATGCTTTCGCAGATAAACTGGTGTTATCGGCTGTTAGCACCACCTTGTGAATGGGGCGATAAATTTATCGCAACTTTGGCTGCGATAAAGTGCCGTAAACTCGGCGATGGCTCCTTGAGAATATGCCCCTCAGATTTTACTATGGCTGGACACTGAGCCTAACACCCAGGCAACATTTCAGTAGAACAAGCATTACATCTGGGATGGTCAGTAACTAGTTAACATTGAATGCAGAAAAGACCAAAGTCCTCATGGTAAATGGTCGGTATGATTAGCAGCTGGATACTTACTGGGCCTGTGAGTGGAATTCACCCCCTAAATCTACCATCTTCAAGCCTGGGTATCAAGATAGACTCTCAGCTGGCATTGTCTACTCACGGTTCATCCACAGTCTTGGCTCACAGTTACCAAATAAGAATATTTATTAAAGAACATTTTACCCTATCTTTCATTTGAGAGCAGGCATATGGATGTGGTTCTTGTCTGGACTATGCTAACTCCCTGTATCTGGAGTTCCTCTCACCCTAATTAATAGTCTCCAGATTACTCGAAACACAGAAGCACGATTAGTTACCAGTTTCCCATGCACTGCTCATGCCAGACTGAATTTGTAAAATTATATTGGCTGCCTATCAAAGGAAGGATAATTGTTAAATGTATGCACTTTGTGCACAGGACTCACTATGCAGAGGAAGGTGCCTTCATTAAATAAGTCATTCAAAGATAGTTCTCCTAGGAGGGTCGTCCGGTCAAAGTCTGGAGACCTTCTAATAGTTCCTTGATTTCATGAGTGGAAGTCAAGAGATCATAGTTTTTCTTTTTGTGTTCCAAAGCTGTGAATGCTCTAAGGTTTAGGCACTGTCTCAAAACTTGTCTCTTTAATTTCCCTAACTAGCCTGGATTGTTTGAGAGCAGCTTACCTCAGTAGATGCGCCTAGAGACCCATGGTTTTAGTGCATACCACAAATGCAATAGAACCAGCATAACCTAGGAAAAAGGACAGACCAATTGAGCAATAGCCCCTAAAAGGTTTGCATCAGCTTTAGTAGCAAAACACCGTTCATATAACTTTAAGAGCATCCTGTTATAGCTTTTGCAAATGGCCTTGATGTCAGCAAAGGCACAAACACATGCTCTAGCAGGAACTGGTCTTATGTACCTCCAGAAATTCTGCAGTGCATCCTACCCTGGTGGGTCAATGTTGAAGACGCTTGAACTACACCATTTCAGTGTTCTGATAGCCTGGACTCCTGCTTGAAGAGCCGGACATCTCCTGTTTCATCATCCCACACTTACCAAACTCACAACTCCTGGACCACTTGAGCAGACAGTCACACCATAGTCAGATGCTACTGGAAATGATTTATATCTGTCTGGAAAACAGCATCCTTATATTCAATCGTAATTTTGACTGACAGACGTGTGGTACTGCCATGGGCATCCAATTGCCCCCCCCCCCCTCCGAGCTACGCACATTTGACAATGGGCTAGTGGGAGAGGCAAGGAGATTGGTCTAAAGAAAGTGAAAAATATCTAGAAAAATCATCATATGGCTTCACTGCAAAGATGACTTTTTAATTATCAAGTACATAACAACAGTTTCAGGACTACTTTAAAAAGATCAACAACAATCCTCACAATCTCAGATTTACATATGAAATAAACAGTATAAAGGTGATATTTCTGGGCATTGAAATATATATTGCAGACCAGAGATTTAAAACTACGATGCAATGCAAACACACAGCGACCAACCGTATTCTGCATGCTATAAGAAAGTCTAAAATGGAGAATCTTTTATTGGGAATTTTTGAGACCAAAATGGAATTGGTCAACAAATATTGCACAGCAAGGAAAAAAATGATTTCAAGCACAGGATTACCTAGAAAGGATAATTGAGAAAGGTCTACAGAAAGCAAAAACCAAAAGCATAGAGGAAATACTGGTTAAAAAAAATATTAAAAGTAGGAAACAACTGATGACAACATTATTATGATAAAGACCTTCACCAAAGAATCTAAACCGATTAAACACATTCTCAGGAAACGTTTGGATTTGATCAATGCAGCACAACATCCACGTTAAGAAAAGAGCAATAAAAAATAATGATTTCAGCTATGCCATAGCCAAATATTATGATCAGCAACATAGAAATGACCACAGATCCCTGAAATTGTATGCAATAGGCGAGATTAAAAAGAGCGAAAAAGGAGGAGGCAGAACACGTATTGAGACAAAGTCAAAAGATAACATTCGGCTGGGTAGAATAAACACTCACAGATTGAAAATTGCCGAAATTTTTTATATACATCTTGCGTAAAACCAAAAAAACAATGACATTCATAAGTTATAGGTTAGTGACCAAATTCTAACTTACGTCCCATCATGCAAAAGTACTTGAAGTGGAAAAATAAGTACATTTTAAATAATTTATTACCTATTTATTTATTTTTGAGTTTTATATAGCGGGGACTTGACTCGAAGGTATCAGAGTGCTTTACAGAATATGCATAGCAACATTTACAGACAGTCAGTGAAGTCTGTTATATTAGGAGGGTGGGTTCAAGTATTTGGAGAGAAGTAATTGAAGGTTTTTTCTGAAGTGTAGGAATAAATGATTGTCACGCAAATCCTGTGGCAGGGCGTTCCATATTCTAGGCACATTCCCAGAGAAGAAACGAGTGAGTGGTCCTCGTTCTTAATCGTTGTAAATCCTGCATTGCATATCAAAGTGATGAAGGCGTTTGTAAACTGTTTATCATAAAGGATTGCTCCATGCAAACTCATCACTACACACTGGAGGAAGAAAGAAATGTGCAATACTATTATTTAGAACCCAAAAATATGACCACACATTCCATAAAGAAAAGAAGTACCAATCACTAAAATTACAACCATACATTATGAATGGATTTCAGCAACTCACCCACTAGAGGGTAACAAATTAAAGAAATATCAAATTTCATGACAAAAAAATAACAAGAGAAACTTTAGTGAATTGTTTGTGAAATGAACTTCCAAGGTGACCAATGAAGGAGAAAATGTCACAGGTACCTACCAATCCCTCAATGCACTGTTCAGTACAACATGGAGCATGGCTCGCACCGATTAGCATAAACTCTAGAAAGAAAAGAAGGACAATTGTTTGCTCTGACCACAATAATAGGGCTGCTTGAAACGTGTCTGAGCTTTTTTTCATAGGATGGGATAGTTTTACTTATACAAATAAACAGTACTCCATGTTAATGAAGGTAATGGTTGAGCACACTTGATGTGGTTTGCAGAGGCATGTTTCAAAATAGGTTGTGGCTTTAAGCTAAAGCCTGTTGTAAAAAAGTCTGTGATAGAGCAAAGCTTCTGAATTTAGTTTGTTAGGTGAGTGAATACCAGAAAAAAGAGGGAAACATCCATCAAATGTGGGTGAGTTGCCAGATATGCTATGTGTTCTGCATATGGTCAAATGTTTTGTCCATTATCACTTGATTAGTAATAAAAAAAAATGGGCACAGGTGTAGCTTGTTGAATTACTTCCTGTCCACAAGTACATAGCACACTGCCACAATCGTTGGATGATGTTATTAGTGATGTCTTCGATATGTCATCAATGATGTCATCTAACATGTCATGAGTGATGCAATAAGTGAAGTCATAAGCAGTACATGATGGGCACAAGTTATAGTTAGTTCACTAAACTATAACTGGCAAATTTCATTGGTTTTTCGGTTTGTAATTATTAGTTCTTATCTCATTTTAACACATAACCATAAAGTCACTTCAACCTTTGTTTTTTTCAGTGAATACCTGCTTTTTTAACATATATAAAGATCTCATTACCATCCCTAACTATAGTGTCACTTAAACCTTTGGGTTTCTCGGTGATCAGACTGATCTCTCTGTAAAACACTCTGGGGCAGATCTACAAGAAAGTGCCGCAGCGTGGCGCTGCAAGCCCTTTGGCTGCGCCACGCTGCGGCACTTTCAGAGCACAGGAATGCGACATATTTACAAGAATATGTCGCATTCCTGTGCTCTCCCCTGCGCTGGCGCACAAACAGTTGCCAAGCGCCGGCGCAGGCACCCTTGCACCATGGTGCAAGGATGCCTGCGCCATGGGGAGATTGTTTCTGTGCAAGAAGGGCACCTTTCTGCACAAAACAATGCTTTCAATGCGTGCTGCAGAATGCAGCACGCATTGAAAGAGGAAAAACGAGGAGAAATGAAAACATTTCTCCTCGGTGCGCCTCGCTACGCCACCTCTAGGGTGGCGTAGCTTTCAGACGCATCTCCAGAGTTACGATTTCTCGTAATTCTGGAGATGTGTCTTGTTCCATGGGTGTTGCGTGGGAACACCCACAGCAACACCCATGGAACGCCCCTTCACCGCAAAGTGCTGCGTGTGAAGGGACGGTATTTACAAGGAGAGGAAAAGTCACGCATGGTGGCTTTTCCTCTCCTTGTAAATATCGAGGAGCCCCCTGCGCCACCAGTACGTCACGAAAAGTGACGTACTGGTGGCGCAGGGGGCTTGTAAATCTGCCCCCCTGAGTGGCCGATTCCACTAACCTGTTAAAATCTTCCAAGAAGTGATTCCATATCCTCAAATTTTCCTTGATGTCTGCCATGAGTCTAACCTGCCACAAGGAGAGCTATGGCCTATAGGTTTTTCAATAGTCCCCCATGAATAGTGATTTATAGCAAAGTCCCTTTGATGTTTGCCCTTAAAATTGAGTAGACATGGACCATACATCCAATCTAAAGCAGTCATAAATTCCAACAAAAAATTGATGTCAGTTTAAACACAGTACATATTGGGATTGCTTGCCTTCGTGCCCCAGTAAAACCTTTTATTCATTTCTAACCCACAGACCCACCCCCACCCCCACGCCCACAAAATCCATCAGTGCACCTTAATACTCTTGTTTAAGTAGAATACTAATGTGGACCCAACTCTGGTAATTTCCTAACAGCATGAACTGATACAACAGAAAGCCTAGTCACATGTTTGTGAAAGATTCCTCTGTCGTTGTCTTACACTATTTTTTTGGTAAGTCTTTT
Source organism: Calotriton arnoldi (assembly GCA_963921515.1). NCBI lineage: Eukaryota > Metazoa > Chordata > Amphibia > Caudata > Salamandridae > Calotriton > Calotriton arnoldi. The sequence continues at coordinate 2,860,569 of CAWUFW010000444.1, forward strand.
GTATCCTCACCTCTACTGGTTGATGGTAGATTAGTTCAAATATGTCTAAAAACTGCATGTCCTAATCTGCTCCCGGGAGTCGTCACACAGATGCATCTCCAATTGATGGTGCGGAAAGCATGACGTAGAACCTCACCGTATTTTAGGAGGGCAGCGCCACCTTTCTTACCAGAAGTCTTCTCCTTCTCCCCTCCAACCACCTGGTCTTGGGGGGCTGGCTGATGCCTGTAATGTTCTTACCTATTACTGTGCAAATTGCTGTCTCTAATTTACTAGCATCAAGCATAATCAGACATTTTACTCTATGGTTATTTCTCCCAAATTAGTGAGATGTGCTAAATGATGCTTGTAGTGTTGATTTGCCATTTCAAACACATGTGCTTATTCACTGAGCCTGTAGTTAGTCTGGGATCATTATTTGAATGGTACACGCTCATTCACCATAATACCAAAAGTGCAGCATTCTAGAAGCCAGTGATCCGGCACCATTCCAACAATCAAGGATGTATTATTCGTGTTACACAGCCCTCCATCATTCCATCATCCCATCTTATTCCGATTCAGTAGCCAGTAGACCGTGCAATTCAACCTTCAGTGTTGGAGAACATCTTGATTTAGAAGAGGGGACAGTTCCAGCAAACCAATCGTACATTTACTGTTACACCCTGCTGGTGGGATAACCACCAAGTCTGTGTTTAGCAAATGGCAGCGACTACTTGGGCTGTGCCGTTGACTGCTCGGGCTTTGTCATTGTTTGCTCGGGCTCTGTCATTGTTGCTGCCAAGTTCCAAATTATGAAGGTAACTGTCAGGATTAGTGGCAGTGACTGTTCTGACGTGGTTGCTCTTTGACCATGCATGGAGTAGTTACCTCTCTGGAAGGCTGCAACTGAAAGCGTGGGGGACTTTCATGAAATGGTAAAGATGCTGACCTAATCATGCTAACAAACATTCCATCATTTAGGGTGTAGGATTAAATACAAGTGCACTGACAATTCTCCACTTTCAGGGTGTATTTCCAGTTCTCAAATTGGTTGGTGGAAATTCTGCCTGCAGAGATGGTGCTGTTGCTTGAAATTTGTTAGACACATACTCCCCTGTGTGCAAGACTGTCCCATAGAAGCTGTGGTTGAGCAATTGATGCCTATATCAAGAGAGGTGGCTAGAAGTTTAGGTCTATGTACAGCATGACACAGTTAATCAGATAAAATAAAGGCAAATTGCAAATCATTAAAACAAAACCAATTGAAAAAGTATCTAGTGTGTACCAAAGATGGGACATCACCTGAGAAAGTGTTTTAGAGTTTAGAAACAAGGTAAGATGTCATTTCAAACTCAGTGGTAATATGGCAGCTGTCAACCCTAGCAGAGAAATTAACAAAGGGTAGGAAATATGGACTTTCTCATGGGGTTTCTTGGGAATGTGTGGGTCATTACGGTATAATAACTAAACCTGTAAGACTAATTTCTTGGAAAACGCTAACTGAGGCTCAAACAATCTTTCAGTAGTGGATTTCCATGGACTGAAGGCAAAGAAGTTTTGAAGTTTATTGATTCAAGCCACAGGTACGTGAGGCTTTAAGAGGTTATGGTGACTCCCTTGGAGGTAAGGCACTAGCAGAGTCAGGATTTCGTCCCTGAAGATAGAGAGAGAAATGGTCGTCATGAGGCCCCCCTGGCCAGTGGCAGCTGCTGAACATTCAAAATGGCGTGAAGTAAAGGTCTGCTGTGAATAATAGTGGTGGGTGAAATTTGATAGTAGAGTGATGTAAATACCTGCTCTGAAATGTTGTGAGTGCCCATAATTTATTTAGTGGTAAGCTTTCCTCCCTCCTCCCCAAGAAAAGATTGTAAAAATTAGGCCCAGTAGTCCATTTTAAAGCAGATTTTTCCATTCCTAAATTGGATAAAAACCAAACACTTCAGAAGGAGCAAAACTGGCTATCCGCGGAGATGTTGAGAGTTCATCCTCTGCAGGAGAAGTGTTGTATCTGGTATTAAGAAGAATACCAGCAACCAAATGTGGGTCAAACAGGTTGCTTTATTTCTTAGAAGATCCCATCCAACCGTCTTCACCATCTCCCACCTTTCTCTTGCTATTCCAATCTCCACCATTCTAAATGACCTTATAACATTCTACAACTCACACAAAATGAAATAGGTGTTACATACAATACAATTATGCACATGTTACAAATGTTATAGATACCACACTCCTCCCCCCTACACCCTAGGCTCCGTTGCTTTCTCACTAACCGCGCACTGTAAACAACCCCTCACCATTCTCTCGATGTGAAGATCCATTCCTGGCCACCAATAAGAGGTACGTAACCTTTCCTTGGTCTTGGACATTCCCTGATGCCAATTATGAGGCAGATTTATCAACTCTTCCCTTAGTTTTGTCAGAGGAACGAATCTTGTTCCTCTGAACACCAGACCATTACTTGAAGGTAACTCATTCTTTACCCACCAAAAATCCTTACAGTCATCACCACCCTGTCTTTTATCCTTCCATCCAGCACAGACCAACTCTATCACTTCATTTACTATATTATCACACTTCAAATCTTCATGCCATCTTTCTTCAGAAATAATCTTTCTCCCCACCTCACAGACAAATTCTGTTCCATCATCAAATTCAAAGTTTTCATCTTGATCACAGACTTTATTGGTTATCAACCTGGAGACACTTTATTTTCTACACCTGGAATGTATTTTACTTCAAAGTTGTATTCTTGTAATGGCACATCCCATTTAGTCATTCTCCCAGACAATTTATCTATTCCTTTTTTCTTAAATATCTCGCACAGAGGTTTGTGATCTGTTCTCACTTGAAAGATTCCACCCCACAGATTGTTTTTCAATTTCTTTATTGCCTAGTATACAGCAAGTGCCTCCCTCTCTATGACAGAATATCTAGTTTCAGCATCTTTCAATCCATGTGAAATAAACATAATGGTGCTTTCTTCATCATGCCCACCTTGCTGAAGCACAGCTCCCAATCCTGTAAGACTAGCATCTGTTGTTATTATAGACTCCTTCTTTGGATCAACGTTTTTCAACTTGGGCTCTTGGTTGAGCTAATTTTTCAATTTCAGAAACTCCCTCTCCCATGCTGCATCCCACACAAAGTCAACTCCTTTTTTAGCAGATGTCTTTTGTTAACACTCAATTCCGCAAAATTCTGAATTAACTTATGAGAATTTCATAAATTTTTCCCGTGAAGTAGGTGAGACCATCTGCCGAATAGTATTGACCAGATCTGTTTTAGGCACAACCCCATCGCCATTGATTGCGTGTCGCAAATAGTCTATAGCATTTGTTCCAAAATTGCATTGCTCAAGTTTGATGGTAAGATTGAAATCACGTAACCTCCCCAGTACATCTCTAACATGGGCATTGTGTTCCTTAACGTCTCTGCCAAACACAAGAGTGTTGTCTTGATATACACATACACCCTTTTAAAACTTTCTACATTGACTCGTTGACAATGCTCCGGACTCACAGATAAAGAGTTTCCTCCTTAAACAAGCACAATAGGCTCAGGCATAACCAGGCCTCACTGCTGAATAGCTCGTTATCCTGGCCAGGAGCCCATCAGCCATTTGCATGTGAGCGTCATTAGTTGCTCCACCGTGGAGGGGTGGGGGACCAAGGAAGTGGGTCATGACCGGAAGGGGTCATGAGTTATGCGACAGAGGGGATGGGGCAGAGTAGAGCCCTTTAAAAGTGGGCTACCCCCCAGTGACCCCCTCTTTGTCCCCTGATGTGTTGCGGGAGTCGGACTGAATGTTTGCCACTCACCCAAACATATCCACATTGGAGCCCATCGTAGCAATGTAATGGCACTAATGCTTGAGGGCAGTAAGTTGCCCAGTTGGCCGCCTCCTTCGGGAGAAGCCTTTTAGGGGTGAGGCTGGTTGGAAAGAGGGCTGACCTGCTGGTGGCCCTACCCTTCTAGCCCTACCTCGGGTACCCCGGAGATTATGTGGGGCATGACCAAGAGTCATGGGATGCCCCGGCAGGGACCAATGCGCTGTGCAGTCTCTGGAGATGTCAGAAATGTTTGATGTGACAGTTTCTCACCTGGTCTTTCTGTACTATGTTGCCCCCAAATGGGGATGTAAATAGGATATGTGCAATGCCGTGTTCGGGTTTGCTGTGTATTTTGCAATATTTTCTATTGTGTAATGTTATTTGTTTACAGTGGTTTATACTATCTTGTTTCATGTGGAGTAAATCTGCCACGTCCTAACCCAAGAAGTTGAGTCTTTTGACTTTGTGGGGGGTGAGGGGACCGCGCAGTTCGTAAGGGTGGTTGACCCCATTTCCATTGCTTGAGTGAGCGCACTATTGTCGGATGCAGCCTGCCCTCGTGCAGAACAATCTCACTGCCTCGTTGTTGCGCACACAGGCTTCCAGTGAGGTGCGGCCTGTTCTCACGCACCAAGCTCAGCCCAGTTTACAGTCACGGGCAAGGCCCGTTGCGAGTCAAACAGGCACCGAACCAAATTTACACGGCTGATAAAGCTTTACACGCTTCACCGGCTAGGCAGATAAATGTCATAAATCATACTACAGAGTTCTACTGCTCTCGTTGTTCACCCGATGTGAGGGCTCCGATTAAAATGTCCACAGCGTCCTCAAAGCCATTGTTATAAAACGGGCACAGTGTTGAGATCTTCTGTATCCTATCCTCGTCGCCAGTGTGGTATCTGGTATTAAGAAGGTTACAAGCAGCCAAATCTGGCTCAAACAGGTTGCTTTATTTCTCAGAAGAAGATCCTACCCAACAGTCTTCACCGCTCCCACCTTTCACTCGCTATTCCGATCTCCACCATTCTAAATGACCTCATAACATTCTACAGCTCATACCCAGTGAAAAAGGTGTTACTTACAATACTATCATGTACATGTTGTTGTTAATGTTATAGATACCACAAGAATCTTTAAAAAATGGTGGGCTAAAGATGAATTGTTCAATTCACTTTCCCATATGTACTAGAAATCAATAGGTATCAACGTCGGGTCAAAAAATCTGAGTATGCAATTTTACATGGCCTACCAAATTTTAGGTTTGTAGCAGCCAAACACACAGAGAGGACTTAGGGTGTGCCCCCTTTCCCTATTGGCTGCTCTGGCACAGCACCCTTCAGGCATTACTTTGAGGGAGCATCAATCATATCTTGGATTTGTCCCAAGGTGTAATTCAGTGCCAATATCAGACTATTGGCAATTGGGTGGGTCATTGCATCTCCTAAGGAATACAACCCCTCCCAGGTCTGCGAGTTCGCTCTCCCTTCTACTTTGTGGTCCCCATTCATTACACCCCTTCTTTTCATATATTGCAAAGTACACAGGTTATGGTGTAAAAAGGCCGCAGTTTTTATTGCATAATACATAAAGCATGGATCAACATTTCACAACGTTTAGGGCTGGTCATTCGCGACCCATGTCTTTTTGTCATAATTACATTGCTTGATAATCATGTCCCACTTGTCCTTCTATCTGACAGCGCTAAACCTGAGCAGTCCTGCCGGTGTGCCAGTGTTTACGGATTCCAGGCTTCTCTTGCTACCGACCTCGTGGGCTGCCGTTTAGGCCTGGCCTGTGCTGCAAGTGCCGTTCCGCTTGGCCTGTACCTTTGCTGACCCCTCGCCTGCTCCTCTATGCCCCTATCGTGCGGCACCCAAGGGCACTATTCGGGCAGCCCTTCAATCCTGGCTGCCCCTGTGTGCTGTTGCATGCTCACCTGTGTCCCTGCCATGAGGCATCCCAAGGGCACTGTATGAGCACTTCTCCTACCTAATTTATTCTTTTTTGTGGGTACCTTTCTGTGCCACTACCGCCACGCCCTTCTCCCCTTTCCTTACGTCTGCTACTACCGTATTCTGGTGTGGGTGGGTGGGTGGGTCTCGATGGCGAGGTTAGTGTAACCAGGAATTGCCTTGTTCTGGGGCTCCTGCCCCCTTTTTACCTCCTGTTCCCGGTCGCCTCCTGCTCGCCCATTGGGCGACTTTTCAATTCAAATGACGCGCCCAATCATGGTGCGGCAATTTTCGCAGGCTTTGCCCCGCCATCTCTTTCCCGCCACCGTGAGGGGTTCCCTGTGGGCCTCTATTGGTCCGCTGCGCTTCCCGCCCCACGCCCCAACCCCTCCCAGGTCTGCGAGTTCGCTCCCCCTTTTACTTTGTGGCCCCCAATCATTACAACCTTTCTTTTCATATATTGCAAAGTACACAGGTTATGGTGTAAAAAGGCTGCAGTTTTTATTGCATAATACATAAAACATGGATCAACATTTCACAACGTTTAGGGCTGGTCATTCGCGACCCTTGTCTTTTTGTCATAAATACATTGCTTGATAATCATGTCCCACTTGTCCTGTTTCTTTCTATCTGACAGCGTTAAACCTGAGCAGGGGTCAGTCCTGCCGGTGTGCCAGTGTTTACGGATTCCAGGCTTCTCTTGCTACCGACCGCGTGGGTTGCTGTTTAGGCCTGGCCCGGGCTGCAAGTGCCGTTTCGCTTGGCCTGTACCTTTGCTGACCCCTCGCCTGCTCCTCCGTGCCCCTGCCGTGCGGCATACCAAGGGCACTATCCAGGCAGCCCTTCAATCCTGGCTGCCCTTGTGTGCTGTCGCATGCTCACCTGTGTGCCTGCCGTGAGGCATCCCAAGGGCACTGCCTGAGCACTTCTTCTACCTAATTTATTCTTTTTTGTGGGTACCTTTCTGTGCTGCTACCGCCACGCTGCCAATGGTTACCCGACCGATGGAAGCTCCCCCATGAAACATGGACCCTCATGAAAACCCTAGCTGCTCCAGAACCCCGACTATGTTCAAGAGGAACATGTCCATGCCCACCCCGGTCAGATGCACCCCATCCTCAGCGTGGTAACCTGGTGACCTAATGGTAATGAGCCCATGTCTCACGAATCCCTAGCTGTTAGCCCTGCAAATGTTTGCCATTGTCATGTTGAGCTTTTTCCTGGACCTATCCACTGCCCCTGGGTCGATGGCCTCCCGCCACACTCGTCGTGCTATCATTTCTGACCAGATCAGCTCCGCCGGGCGAAGCATTTTTGCCAGGGCCGCCATCCCTGAGGTCATGGAGCTCAACAATTCCCTCCTCCCTACGTTTGCCAGGTCGTTCCCTCCCAAGTGAACGATGATCGCATCCGGCCTCCCTCTGGTCCGTAGTTCTCTTTGCATGGTCTGGAGTAGCTGCTCCCACCTCATGCCTGGCTGTCCCATCCATTTCACCTCCTTGTGTCTCAGCCATATTCCATGGAAGTCCTCGCGTGCCGCCGCCCAGCGTTGCGCCCGTGCGACGTATGACTGCCCCATGATCCATACCACGCGCCGACCCCCCCATTGAACCTGTTGAGAGTAGGGAAGTTTAGAGACCTGTGAGCCGTATGTATATTTTGTATGCACCCGACGCCCATCTCCCCAGTGACTTGATACTCTCGGCCCCAAGCCCCTGCTGTGCCGCGGTGGTGGCGGCCCTTATTCGAAAGGAATGTGACCCAAACTCCCCGGCCGGGAAGTCTGCCTTCCCCAGTGCTTTTCGGAGCACCGCCGTGAACTGGAATTGGCTGAGATAAGTTCCGTCTAGGTGTCTGAATAGGGGGCCGGTCGCGGGCAATCCTTGACTTGCATAGCTCCTCATGGTACACACTGGGCAGCATGCCTTGTCCGCAATGCAGGTGAAGCGTGTGTCCCTCCCTTCGCCTTTTTGATCAGTTTTTGACCTTCTCAGGTGAACTATCATGTACTAAGTGTAGGTCCCCAGTCTGTATGCATGCGTGCCCCCTAGGGATGTCTCTTGGCCGGCGCCACCAGTTCACTTACTCTGTAAGCCCCAAAGAAGGCCAGAGTGAAGGATGCTCTAAATAACTTTCTTTCATGCCCATCCGGGCATATTCCCTCCAGCTCCCGCAGAACTACCCCAGTGGCGTAATGAAACTTGAGGGGGCCCCCCTGCAAAACACAGGGAGGGGGCCCCCCCAGCGGCCCGGCCCACCACCTACCACTTTGCCCCACCGCCCAAAAATCTGGCATATTTTGATTTGAAACCTCCAACATTTAAATGAAATGCCTCTATATTGTCTTTCTCAAAGTTCAAATTAGAAAGTGGGAAACCCTCTTAACATATAAGGTACCCCATTTGTAACAATAATGTCAAAAGGAGATTATTTAATTGAGGCAGCAATCGGAACAATGCCAAGGAGCGATCCTATTGTCTCAGGACCTGCAGCAATCATAACAATGCCAAGGAGCAATCCTATTGTCTCAGGAACGGAAGCAATCAGAACAATGCCAAAGAGCGGTCCTATTGTCTCAGGAACTGCCTAAGGCTGAAGAATAACTATGAAGGGTTTGAATTAGAATTGACACAAGATTTAAGGCACACGTATTACAGACATGTGCGAGCAACACCATAAATAACACCGCAAGTAGAATAAAAACAAACCATATCAGCAAGTACCTAATGACAATCTATACAAACTGTAGTTGGTAAAGCAAAAGAAAAGTGCAAATACTTTCAAAGTGCACAATAAAGCAATCACCAGTCCAGCAATATACAAAAATCAAGCATGTTTAGTAAAACAATTAACTTTCTTTCTTGAATCAAAATGAAAATACATTCAAAGTGCATGATAAAAACAAGCCCAGCAGTATGCAAAAATGAAGCCAGGTTAGTCAAACAATTCCCCGTTTAGTGTGTGCATAAAGGCACATATATTTCAAAGCAACTGGTAAACAATAACAACTACAGCACCATACAATAATCAAACCAGTTTAAACTAACAATTCCCTTTTGAAGTGTCAAATATTTCAAAGTGACTAGCAAAACAGTAACAAGTACAGCAGGCAGCAACATATAAAAATTCAAACCACTTTAGTCAACCAATGACCTTTTGGTCTGTGCTTGTGCATGAAGGTGCAAATATTTCAAAGTGACTTGTAAAACAATAACAAGTACAGCAAGCAGCAGCATACATAAATCAAACCTATCTAGTCAAACGAATTCCCCTTTTGTTTGTGCACCACCACAGAAACACTTATGCAGAGTTTAAACATTCTGCACCTTTGCTACAATTTTTTTTGCTGAACTTTATGCACAAAATATCTTTTCCATGGACCTAGACGTGCCAGCCCATGTGGTAATTAGGGCCATCATATTCGCAGATGGCACCAGGAACATCTTAAGGATATTAGGGGCCAACCGCCAAACATATTTTGGGGACCCCTGTAAGAACAGTTTTGAATTTATGATCCTATTTCAGCTCTTTCATGCCCTCTTTGGGTGAGTCACAGACAGTGCACAAACACACTAGTCCAAATTCTAAATGTGTTTACATGTAATAATCAGGGATAGTGATGCGTGTTTTCAAATTTGTAACACAGCAGCATATTATTGCAAATAATGTCTGTGACGCTCTCCCATTTCTCATATGTGTGAGGTCCTGATTTGATCCAAAAGAAAATGTTATGTATTTTGCATGATACACAACATTCCTCTACAAAATGTCTGTAATAGACACACATCACCAATATTGAAAAAAAGTGAAGGAAAGTTGTATTTAAAACAATCTGTTCAAGAATCATTTAATGCCATCCGGGCAAGGCTCTACAGAACAGAGCTGGTTTTATCAGGGGCCCCCCTGAAAGTCTGGGGCCCTGGGCAGGAGCCCACTTTGCCCATGCCTCAAAAAGTCTCTGGATGGCATCTGACAGTCTTTTTTGGCACGCCCTCCCTCCTCCTTTTCCATGAATTCCCTCACTACCACTCACCAACAATGCACCTCATCTCTCTATAGCACCTTTCTGAAAAACATTTCATTTTTTTATAGCACTACTCATAGTTTACTCACACTCAGTTCTGTGATCTGCATGGTACACGTTCTTTGTAGCAGGCACATTAACCCTGTGCGCTGTGTGGGTGACAGGAGTGCCCATGTGAGTTCACAGTGAGCGACGCGACAGTGTGAGAGTAGGGTAAGAGGAGTGACGACAGGGTGAGTGAGGTGACCATATGAATTTGGGTGCGGATGTAAGTGCAGAGTGGGATGAAAGAATGCATGGTTAGTGATGGGCTTGTTTAAGTGAGATTGCAGAGTGAGCAGTGAGGGGGGCAGGTGAGTGTAGTGTGACATGAGTGCAGGGTGAGTAGTGTGCTCCTGTGACTGCAGGGTGAACAGCGCAAGTGCATTGTGAGTGCAGAGTTATCACTGTGAGTGCAGGGTGAGCGGGTGAATGGTGGGAGTACATGGTGATCAGTGTGAGTGCATTGTGATTGCTGTAAGTGCAGGGTGAGCGTAAAAGTGAAGGGCGAGAATTAGGAGTGAGTTGTCTGATGCAGGGTGCATTCCCAGACACTTGAAGTAACTCAGCATGTTATTGATGGCGGCGTAGGGTTTTCAGATATAAGTTAAACTATTGCTATTATGGCGTTAATCAGGGATCGAGGGTGGAGGAAATAAATCATGTGCTGATCCTGCAACAAACTTCCAGTCTTATGATTTGGGCTGCCAGCTCATTATTTTGATGTCCCAGACGGGGCAAAAATAAGCAGTCACCTAAAGCCGTATTTTCAGCACTTATCTGTGCATACTTCGAACAACAAATATAAATAGAAAGCACTTTTAATTGTGTTCTAGGGCTGCCTGAATGATCCATGACTGATAATTAAAGTGAACAAAGACAGAAAAGTCACATTGCAAATCAATACATACTTTATTTATAACCCTATTTAGCGTCAAGACGAGGTCTTTGCAGGCTCTTTAGACAACACATGGCTGGCATTTTTCTTTTGGCAACCTCACTTTATATTCCTTTTCATGAAATGCATTCTCACACTACAGCAGTAAATGTAAATTTCAAATGTAAGGAATTGGCAGAGTGGGGGCCCAGGGGGTACTGGAACCAGAAAAGAACGAAGCCTCGGTAACCAGTTTACAAAGGTATGTAAATCTGCAAATGGTCTCTGGCCTCAAGGCAGTTGCCTTCAACTCCCTTGCTGCTGGGCCTGGAAGCTCAGGTCACCTGCACCCACCGCACGTGGCACGCACCATTTAATTTATGAGGCAGGACTGTTATGAGGCAACTCACTGGTGCAACCAACGCCGGCGAGAGAGTGTAGTGCTGCCTGTGTGCGCTACAGCACTGATGGGGCCCCTGGAGGCTGGGACACGGGGGCTGCTGTCAAGGTTTCAGATTGCCATGTGTGACATTTTCATAATTTCAGTGTAATTATGAGTGACATTTAAACGACTATGAGTGACTCTTTCTTGCAAGCAAAATTATGAAACGAAGACGATCAAAACATATAAATATCAGAAATTACACCCATTTGAGCAAGAAGAAACTTGAAGATCTTAAAACACCAGAAATGGTGCAAAGCACCAGAAATGGAAGGACACTCAGTCATGGAATGGCACAGTATGGCCTCTCATTGTATAGTAGATGGTCATGTACTGTGCGTGTTGTCCTTCCCTTCCACAGAGGCCAATGGGCCATTTCCAAGCCGTGCCATCCTTGAAGACGCACACCTGCAGGGCATAGAAACTGCACCGCAATACACAGGGTGCAGTGCTGGCAATGTAGAACCACCTTGATACAAACTAACTCCCGGGGCCAAGCATCATTAAAAAACACTTACCTAAACCTCATGCCGGGAAACAGAAATCAAAGGTTTTTGCCAACCTACGGGTTGGAAGTGTGTTTTGTCAAAAGCTATTAGGAGTGTTTTATAACACAGGGCTGCTGGGAACACGGTTTAAGCACATGAAATGGCTTGTGGTACACATCATGACCAGTATGGAAACCCCCATGTTGTATGTGGGGGTAAAAGGAATATTTAAAACACCTCCTGATACTTAATCTGCACATTCCCATGTGCTTTTATGAAATACAAGATTGCTGCCTGCTGCAGAGGCGCCCCAAAGATTGCCAGCCTTTGCCCACACTGGGCCCCCTCCTTGCCAGCAATCAAACAGAAGAGCAACAGGACTCCAGGGCCTCTCTGTCCACGTGGGACCCAACCCAACAGGATGTGAGGCAGCCCCAACATGATTAGTTACAACACACAAATCCATCTTAGCTGCCTAAGTGTGACACTGACTCGCGCACGGACAGGCACCATACTGCATTATCCTCAGGCTGAGGCAGGAGCTGTGCAGTAATCTCACGGCAAAACCAACAGCTAGTAGGACTGTCAGAAGAGACCCACCTATTTTAAATTATTACCCCCAAGATACAGACGAAGCACGGCTGCCAGAAAGCCGGCTGCATTTGCCAACAAGCGCTTGAAACAATGTGCCTACGTACCTGCGGCATTGCAGCCAAGTTTTTAAGATTGCTGATGTGCGACATTGCAATTGCGATTGCAGTCGCAGAGCCCACCGAGGCACCAAAGGCATGTATTAGGCACAAGTGGTCTCAGAAGTGTAAGAAAGTGCACATAACATTCCCAACTTTTAAGGTTGTATGAGGCTTTGAACATATCCCAGCCCTACACGTTCTGTTTTTTCTGAGCGCGAAAATGCAAAAAGCATTGAGAAAGGCCTTTTCCAGAAAAGTAAGGGAAGATGTAGAGCTACCTCTTGTAAGCCTATCGCTTCGGTGAATCAGGTAAAACATGAGAAATTGTCACAATGCACAGGCCCCTATCTATGTATGCTGTAAGGTATGTTTCTTTGGTGACTACGCGGCCGCCCATTATTTCTAGACTGGAGGCCCATATTATGCTCTCACCTTTGATTATGGTTGCGGCTTTGCACCGTTGCGTGGCTGCAATAAATCCAATTTTTTAATCATGATGATTGTGACAATCATCAGTCCTGCCAAGTACCATGCATCAGGCGTTAGAGTAACGCATTTTAATGTGGTGGTCCGCATCACCGCATTGAAATGCATTAATCACCATCTTTACTAATGGTCTGACCACCTGTGCACTGAGGGTAAAGCAGGGAAATGACCGCAAACGTCAAAGCTGCCTTTACAGCAGCTAACGATGAGGGCTTGGGCAGCTGAAGCGGGGCATGCACAGCTGGTTCCTGCGGCAGGGCGACTCTGAACAGGACAGGCACATGACGGAATTTGTGCCCCTGTTGGCCCCCGGAGCAGCACACCACCGCCTGCGGCACTGTGTCACAGTGTCAGTCACTTTCTGGGGAGCTAGGCACTTGAACCCACTCACTGTCACCCTGGCGAAGTACCCAAGGATAGCTACCTCCAGCAGTTGCCAATGTACCAGAGAGTGGCAGTGCAGGGGGGAATCGGGATAATTAAAGGGGAACGCGATTCCTGAGGCGGCCAGAGGTAAGGATGGCTTGCTTCATTGCAAAGAACTTAAGGCACGCTTTACAGCCTACCACCAGCACTGCACTTCGCTGCACATGTTTATCACAGACATGGGCTCAGCTGACTGCATTAGCAGCTGAAACTTCACCTCGTCGGCTGCCTCAGTCTGTGACTGCCCTAGTGACGTGGCCTGCAGAACGTCCGTGCCACTGCTTATCCGGGGATGGCACCTTCCCTGACTCGCTGGCGACGGCAGGAAGTATTTAATTATTTAAAATTGATGCCCGCAGCCGGGCCCCGGGAATTGCTTCTGCCTCCCGGTGCTGGCTGAGTTTAAATACAGTAAGACTAACACCTGTGTTCGACCTCATGACCTGGACACACAAGTGCAGGTTAGCGCCCTTGCATTTCTGGTGCTTTATAGCAGTTACACGATTATCTAAGAGTTTCTTTGTGTAATTTCTGATATTTATCTATTTCCGTTGTCTATATTGCTTAATTTTGCTCGTAACAAAGTGTCACGCATAGTCGTTGAAATTTCACTCATATTTACAAAGAAATTATGAAAATGTCACACATAGCAATCTGAAACCTTGGCAGCTTTGAATCATCATGAATAAAAACTCGCACTGGAGCAATCCTCACGGTCTCCGTCTCCACTAAGCAGAACGGAACCGAGGCCTATATGACCTTTCACTTTTAATCCCGGCCGCCCGCCCGCCCCACGATGCATCCCATTTCCACCCCACCCTCTCACATGAACTCCTTGCTCCTCGGACGTGGATGCATGGACAGACTCACCTGCGGGCAGAAATAATTAAGTTATGGCCTGCGGGCTGCGGCCGCATGGTCCCTTTCAGTCATCTCTGGCCTCTGTGAAGCCTCGCCTCACCAGACACGCTTGCGCGATCACCAGAACAGCCCCACCCTAAGGGAGAAGACTGCGCAGCCGCGGACGCAGAGACATCGGCGCGCTGCACACCAATATGAAGAGGCCACTGCGAGATGCTGGTGCAACGAACGACGGCGTTGCACGTAACCATTTCATTAGCAAATACCTAACGATGTGTAGTGCTTGCTGGCTCCGCTGAGGGGGCCCCTGAAGCCGCGGGGCCCCCCGCAACGCGGGGGCTGTGGGGGCCTGTGTTACGCCCCTGAACTACCCTTAATACATTAAAGTCAATAGGTCTCCTCCTGTCCTGCTGTCTGGGCTGTATCCTCCCCCATCCCTTCATTGCTGCTCTAATATAAAAGGATCCCGTTGGGTCGCTTCCTGTTGCTAGTTTGGCAAAATATGCTAATGCATTTAGGTGTGTCTGTGCCCATGTCTGGGATTTTCCTTCCTGGAAGGCATCAGCCAAGAAACTTTCCACTTCTTTTTGCGTGACCCTGCCGGGAGACTCCGCCCCGGTTGCGCTCTGGAAAGTTTTCCAGCACTTACTGTATTTGCCTTCAGTTTTCGGAACCAGCGCGTTGCCCACCAGTGTTTTCAGGGTACCTCCATGATCTCCCATATTCGCCCAGGCAATGGGGTCATGTCCCGTTCCGCTTGCGGTGCCAGCTCCCTGAATCTGTCCCACTGAAAATGAGAGATGGCATTCACTATTGAGTTGTCCATTCCTGCAATGTGTCGCACCCTAACTGCAATGTTGGCCCCTAGCTGGAGGTCCACCATTCTCTGCAGCAGCCGCACCACTGCTGGGCATTTTGCAGATCCCATGTTGATTGCCTGTACTACTGCATGGTTGTCTGACCACAGCGTGATCTGCCTGTTTGCTAGCCTCTCTTTCCAGATGGTAAAAGCCACTATGATGGGGAAAAGTTCCAGTAATGTGATATTTTTTGTGACCCCTGCCTGATGCCATGTCTCGGGCCAGAGTGCCGCCGTCCATGCGGTTCCCATGATTTCCCCCAAACCATGCCTGCCAGCGGCATCTGTGAACAGTTCCAGTTATTCTGATGTCACCCACGGCGCCCTCCACATGAGTGACCCATTTAACCCATCTAGGAAGGCACCCCATTGGCCCAGATCCTCTTTTACCCCTTGTGTGAGGCGAACCCTGTGGTGCTTTTGTCAACCATGCTAATCTCCTGGCAAAAGGCCGTCCGGCCGGGATCACTCTGCCAGCAAAATTCAGTTTCCCTATCAATTGTTGTAATTCTGTCAAGGTGGCCTTCCTCTTGTTTTGGAGCTGCCTTATCAACTGCTGCAACTCTGCTGTCCTTGGGTAACCTATATAACCCTTCCATGGTGTCCAGCTCTATCCTCAGAAAGGATAGCCTTGTCATTGGGCCTTCTGTCTTTTCTGGTGCCAGTGGCACCCCCAGCTCCTCCACTAACTCTTTGAACTCTTGTAGTAAGTTTGCGCATTCGTTGGTCCCTGGCTGCCCTATAAACAGGAAGTCATCTAAGTAACGCAAGCGTCCTCCTGCCGGGTGGCGTCTCCCCACTTCCCATTCCGAGAAACTACTGAACGCTTCAAAATAGGCACAAGATATTGCACACCCCATTGGTAGGCATTAGTAGCTGGAAACCCAACAGGTGGAAGCTGTCGGAGTGCACAGGCAGGAGGCAGAAAGCTGCTTCTATGTCAGTCTTTGCTAGGAGAGTTCCCCGTCCCATCTGTCTAATCTGATCCACTGCTTTGTCCAGCGACGTGTAGGACACTGAACAGCTCCCTAGATCTAGACCGTCGTTCATTGACTCGCCCTCTGGGTAGGATAGGTGATGATTGAGGCGATACTCTCCCATCTCCTTTTTTGGCACCACCCCTAGCGGGGATACCATCAAGTTCTCCATTGGAGGCTCTTGGAAGGGGCCCGCTACCCTTCCTAGCATGACCTCTTTTTCCACTTTCTGCCTAGCCACTTCCGGATTTTCCCTCACAGATTTCAAATTCTGGCTACTTCTCGGGCCCACCTTGCCCCTGTAGGGTATCGTGAAACCTTCTGTGAAACCCCTGGCCAAGAGTTGTCCATCTGCCTGCTTTGGGTATGCACCCAGTAAATGCCCAACTCTTTGAACTATTATGGGGGGGTGGGTAGTGTTTGTGTTGGCGCCATGTTTGTTCCCTCCCTTTGCCCCCATGCCTGTTCCTCTCTATTTCTTGTGTTTGTTGTCTTCGCCCTCCCGCGCTCCCTTGGGCTGCTTACATCGGATGGCCGGGTGGGTGCCACCACAATTCCCACAGCAGTGTCTAAACCTGCAGGCCGGACCCCGTGCATTCGTCCTTGTCAAATTTCCAACAAGTGGCTGTTCGGCTTTTCCCTGCTTTGCCCCCAAAGGTACTCTTGTACTTTGCGCCCTGTGTGCCGCTCTCGAATTTCCCCTTGAAGAACGAAATAGCTGTCACGAGCTCCAACCCCTTCTCTGGCAGCTACCATGTGGCTTGTGAAACCCTCCACATCCTGTTGGTCCCATTCAATAACTAGCCATGTTTGCATTTTTTCTCAGAAGCCCTCATCGTAGTGTAACCATGCCTCCCCCTGGTACTTCTGCTGTGCCTCATGCACCTTCTGTTCATGCAAAAACAGTGCCGCTGCGCTCTGCGGGAATTTCTCTACAAATACTAATGCCAGGGTTCTAAATGCCCGTTGCCAGTTCTCAATAGTCCTCTCTACCCGGGGCTTGTGTCTCTTCCTCGTATCTTCCTCCTTTTTGTCCTGCGCGGTGAGGTCTAGCTCTGCCTGGCACACCTCTAGTAAGGAAAAGATGTCTATGTACTCCTTCCTCCATATTCTCTCTTTTACTGCCAGTGGTATCAGGTTGGCCAGGCCGGTTAACCTTGTAGTGATGGGAGGGTCCCCCGGGGAGGGGAGGGGCGGATGTATTCCCTCGCGGGCTTGGACCCGTCCCCCCTGGTCCCTTCGTTCGCCCTGCCCCATTTGGGCTAGCCTCCTTTCTCTATTACCGACCCGACTGTTGGGAGGTCCTCTCCCCCTGCGCTCCCAGGGGCGCTGCTCCCTGTGTCCTTTCCCTTTGGTATCTCCTCCACTACACCTGTGGTCCGATTTGCCTTTTGGCGAGCCCCCCGTTCATGCTCCAGGCCTGGCCCGGGTGGCGCTGCAGGGGCAACTGAGCTGGGCTGGTGATGTGGCCCTGGCCATTGCCACCATGGCATGAAGGGTTGTCTTGTGGTTTGTGGCATCCTGGCCCTGGCCTGCCTTGCTGAGTCGTCTTGGGCCTGACTGCCATAATGCTTTTCTTTGCACACATTACTCTGAGCCGTTGTTCTATCGACCTCTGCTCTTGCCAAGTTATTATAGCACTGTCTGCATTTTCTATCTTTCACCTTTTCTCCTGTTCACTTTGGGCTCAGTCTGCACAACATGTACAAGGTCGAATAACAACGTTTCCTTGTTCTTGCTGATTTGGCCAGTCCCTCGCACCTAGACATAACACTAGGTACAGCTGCCATGGAGAAATTAGTGTGCTTTTAACATTGCGGTTTACCCGCGCTAGAGGCACTCGGAGACAACCTTTCCAGGGAGAAGAGCTGTTATTGTCTGCTGATGTAGTTTGGCATCTAGAGACTGAGGTATGGGGGTTCGCTAGTCAAAGCCCGGAGGTCTTCTATTTTTATAATAAACTAGCTTCCAGCACGGGGAGGGTGGTAATGTTAGTTAGACATATATCCACTGCTTTATGAGATGCTTTCCCCGTTTGTATTCTATGGAGTTGTAACCATGCTGATTATGTTATTCATATGCATTATGCTAATAGTACTGACACGTGTACTGTATCTTAGAGCACGTAAGTTGAAATAAACATTTTAACCTATACAGTTACTCTTCTTACGCACTTTGTGGACAGGTACGAGTGTGACGAAAGAGTGTTCTTGCCTCTGCGAGTCCTGAGAGAGAGATACCGTGTTCTGGGTTGTCTAATCATTGGTACATTGGTGCTAATGGGACGCTAAGGCTAGTTGGGTTGGGGTTTTAGGTGCTAAGGTCTATGGTTGGCTCACCACTATATTCCGAGGTCCTATTATCCTGTGCATAGCTCTGTGTGTGTGCGGATCACTGACAGAATATAGAATGCCAAAATATCGACCTGCAAAAATATAGTGGATAAAATATAGAATGCCAAAATATCGAATTCCTATCTACAAACAGGTAAGTACAAAAATATCGAATCCAAAATATCATTGTAAATAATATAGGGGCATATTAGCAAGACCGGCGATACAATTATCGGCGTTTTAGCGGCAGGAAACTGCCGCTAAAACGGCGATAATGGGCTTGCTAATATGCGTTATAGAATTCAATAGAAGCCCAGGTTAGATGTGCAGGACATCTAACCTTGGCTCTATTGAATTCTATAACGCATATTAGCAAGCCCATTATCGCCGTTTTAGCGGCAGTTTCCTGCCGCTAAAACGGCGATAATTATATCGCCGGTCTTGCTAATATGCCCATAGTTTGTTAAAATATCGAATTTTTTTAATGTATTAAAAGTAATGTAAAATTAATAAAATAATAAATATAATTAACTGAAACATACTTAAAAATACTTAAATAACCTTAAAATTAATAAATAATTAATGTAAGTTATTAAAAAATAAACATACATTTTTATTTTTTAATACATATATATATTAACTTAATATTAATAAAAAATATTCAATATTTTTAGCGTAGGATAGCGGGAGGGTAAAATTTACTATTATCACTCCAGAGAGTGCAACAGTAAGGAAAGCGTTGGATAGCGTAGGGGTAAAAATTACTATTTCCACTCCAGTGAGTGCAACAGTAGGGAAAGCATTGGATAGCGTAGGGGTAAAAATTACTTTTCCCACTCCAGAGAGTGCAACAGTAGGGAAGCGTTGGATAGCGGGAGGGTAAAAATTACTATTCCCACTCCAGTGAGTGCAACAGTAGGGAAAGCGTTGGATAGCGGGAGGGTAAAAATTACTATTCCCACTCCAGTAAGTGCAACAGTAGGGAAAGCATTGGATAGCGTAGGGGGTAAAAATTACTAT
Organism: Calotriton arnoldi; assembly: GCA_963921515.1. Taxonomy (NCBI): domain Eukaryota; kingdom Metazoa; phylum Chordata; class Amphibia; order Caudata; family Salamandridae; genus Calotriton; species Calotriton arnoldi. The sequence goes on from CAWUFW010000444.1 coordinate 2,879,860, forward strand.
TCCCACTCCAGAGAGTGCAACAGTAGGGAAAGCGTTGGATAGCGTAGGGGTAAAAATTACTATTCCGACTCCAGTGAGTGCAACAGTAGGGAAAACGTTGGATAGCGTAGGGGTAAAAATTACTATTCCCACTCCAGAGAGTGCAACAGTAAGGAAAGCGTTGGATAGCGTAGGGGTAAAAATTACTATTCCCACTCCAGTGACTGCAACAGTAGGGAAAGCGTTGGATAGAGTAGGGGTAAAAATTACTATTCCCACTCCAGTGAGTGCAACAGTAGGGAAAGTAATGATTTAATATTTAAATAAAAATAAATTAATTATCAATACCAATAAAAAATTAATTAAAATTAATTACCAATTACAAAATATGTAATAATTAATTAATTATAAATACCAATAAATATTATTTATTAAAAATTAATTACCTATTAATTAATCAACAACCAATTAATTTTCAATACCAAAAATATAATAAGTAATACAAAATTACCAATTAATAATTAACAATAAATTAATCAATACACAAAAAGAATTTCAATAATTACTTAATTACAATTAAATTACTTCCCACCCTATTCCCCTATAAACCCACAACCCGCTCCGAATAATAAATTAATACAATTAACATAATTATCAATTAATCAATTAATACAAATTTATTACCAATTAATAAAAATTGATTACCAATTAATAATTAATTAACAATAAATTAATTATCAATACCAATAAATAAAAATAAATATTTTCTTAATTACAATTAAATTACTTCCCACCCTATTCCCCTATAAACCCACAACCCGCTCTGAATAATAAATTAATATAATTAACATAATTATCAATTAATCAATTAATAAAAATGAATTACCAATTAATAAAAATTAATTAACAATTAATAATTAATTAACAATAAATTAATTATCAATACCAATAAATAAAAATAAATATTTTCTTAATTACAATTAAATTACTTCCCACCCTATTCCCCTATAAACCCACAACCCGCTACAGAACTAAAACGCAAAATTAAATTAAAAATAATTAATAATTCCTAAAAATTAATATTTAATTTACTATAATTAAATTACTTCCTACCCTATTCCCCTATAAACCCACAACCCGCTACGGAATTAAATTACGCAAAAATAATTTTACATAAATTTCGTAACTTTAAAAAATAAACATACATTACAAAAATAATATACATTTTTAACTCATATACTAACATACTAAACACTTACAAAAATTCGATATTATTAAAAATTCGATATTTTTTAATGCCTATATTATGTACTTCTATATTTTGAAAATCGATATTACTTACCTTCATTTCGATATTATTAACCACTATATTATGTCCATTCGATATTATGTCCATTCTATATTTTGAATTCGATATTCTGTCCATTCTATATATTTTTTTCGATATTATGTCTATTTACCGTGTGTGCAGAATCCCTAAGACATGGCGCAACCAAAGAGTGGGCTGCTTATCTGCGAGACGCTTGAGTAGTGCTTGTGCTTGTCCACAACAACCCTCACATACGCTTCCGGAAGCGTGTGTGACGGCGATACTTCCTATATTGAAGTTTTTGTAGGTTCTTTCAAGCTTGAAGTTGTTAAAAAAGGTTTCTAGATTAAAACCCTAATTGTGCTGCCTCCTAATAGATTGTCGACTATTTCTAGCCATAAATGGCTGTTCAAATAGCGGCACATAGCCGCGGGGCGCTCCGCGATCACTTACGGGTGTATGGAGTGCCAGATACGGGAGTCGAACTGATCTTTGTGGTACAAGCCGATCCAGCTTACCACTTTGAGGTGTTCTACTCATGGATCACTTTTCCTGCAGTGGATGGGACTGATAATTTGTTCCATGAATATACAGCCACCGCAGTTCCTAATCAATATAGACCTTATTCTAGTCTTGAAGTACCGCTCACGGCATGGCAGCACCGTGTTTGGTTTGATGGCGCCCTCCCCCAACCGACTACCACGGTTCGTTTAGGCCCCTTATCTATTGATGGGGCCACTTGGCCTGTTTTGGCCGGGTACACCCCACATCCACGATTTATGCAAATACCAGTCACTGAACTAAGCAATATGTATTCGGCTTTGGTGCGAGTGCATCGAGCCTTAGTGCAATATGTTACAGGCAACATCCAGGGAGCCCCTCCTGGAGTTGCAGGCCATCCAGCTGGTGCAGGCGGAGTTACCATAAGTCCTGTAATGGTGAACTCAGTGATGGGCAAACGTCCACAAAATAAGGATGACTTTCCTTATTGGCTTGCAGAAAAATTTGACCAGTTGGAGGCAGTTTTTCCACATACAACCCCGGTGGATAAACATCGCATCCTTACGATTAGTTTGCCAAAAGACTTAATTCTCGAGTTGACAGCCTGCGACAACTGGGGTAAGGTATTCGCAGCAGTATATTCTATGGGGCCGATTCCGATCTCGGCCGGTAGGGCTCCGAATCGGATTCGGTTTTACCGGATCCGATCCGGAGCCCTATTTTCCGACCGAGTCGTACGCGCGTCCGGGCGAGCGAGTACGATGCGTATTCGCCGACCGACTCGTCCGGGCGACCCGACCGCTCCGACCGACTGGTTCCCGGATCGTACCGCTCCGACCGACTCGCTCGGACCCGATTCGCACCGCGCAATGGAGACGTTTTCCGGCCGGGTAAGTACGATGCGCACCTCGACCGCTCCGACCGACTCGCGCCGTCCGACTCGAACTCGCTGTCGGAGCCATACTTTGGGGGTCCGTGTCGGACCCCCTGTACTGCGTACCCGTGCGAGGCGCACACAGGGGGTACCCATGGGTCCCCCCTACCTGTGCGTGTACGCCACAAAGCGCTTCGCGGCGTACTCGCTGTAGGGGGCGCCCTTGTCCGCCTCGCACCCATTGGAGGCAATGGGAGCCCGCGTACGCGTTGTGCGACCGGCTCCCATTGAGTTCAATGGGAGTCCGACCGACTCGTGTCCGGTGGCATACGAATGCATCGGACTCGTTCGGTCGGACTGCACGGGTCCGATTCGGTCGGAAATCTCTCCGAGGCCGGCTCGGTCGGAGAAATTACCGACACGAATCGGAATCGGCCCCTAAGTGTTTTGGTACTCCTTCCATGACGGTTCTCCCCTCAGTAATTAAAAAAGTACAGGATGAACATGGCCCTGAAGCGGCTGTGGAATTAGGGATGAGACTGGTGGGAGTGTTTGAAGTAGTAGCTGAGCTGATACTTGCGAATGTCAAGGGCGATGCAGTGAACTTTCAAGTAGCGAATGCTTTGGCTTTGGTCCCAGAATTGGACAGGCCTCGCGAATTACCGAAAATTATTACCCAGGCTTACAAAACTATTGGCAGAAATAGCCTGGGCAACAAGCCTTTTGCAAAACAGCAAACACAATCGCAACAACAACAAACCAAATCTCAATCTGAGAAAGATGAGAAACCAGTCTTCACTAAAAAGAGCTGGAGGCTGAAAAAACAGGGTAAGCAACAGAAGAAGCCGGGGTCGAGAGGCGCATCCGCGGTTTCAGTCTCTTCTGAACGCACTTATGATTTACGCGATAGAAAGAGAATTAAATCGCCGGATAGGTTTCAAATCCCTGATGCGCGTTCTCCTCGTTCTTCACAGGCACAGACTTCGTCACAGGCCGGTGGAGGAGACCGCCAGGATAGAGGAAGGGACCGAGAGGCTCCCCAGGGACGAGACCAACCTCGACAACAAGTCAGAGGGAAAGCAGAAGACTTTCAACGTTTTCGACCACAGTTTCAGAAGAAGTAAGTTGCCGCTGTAACAGCGAAATATGCCACAGACGGTGAGAACGAGGCTCCTGAATTGGACGTGGGCGGTAACCCTCCTAGACAGCGCCGCGGAAGTTACCATAGTGCGGGAGGCGCTACGTCCTCATATGGAGGCGACAGCAACTGAAACATTCATTACTGTCGAGACAGCTGACACCAGAGTGGCACCCCTGATAGACTTTTTAATATTGTCATTCAAATTGAAGGTGATATACAGCGTATAATTAAAGGGATTTTTTGGGAAAATCTAACCTCTTCATACGACATTTTGTTAGCGGAGGTGGATTGGCCACCCCCATTCGTTTTTGCAGCGCATAAAGGGGAGGAGGTAATCCTTCCGAGCTTTTCTCGACATGTCCCAAAGGACAAAGCGGAGGCTCTTGCCGCTGAGTGGGCTGTGTCCTTGGCTCCTGCGTTATACCGCAACCACGTGGGTTGGGATGAGGATTCTCCCCCCCATGAAATACCTTTGCGGTCACTACCGCAGCCACAACCTCAATATCCCATAAAACGTGAAGCCAAAGGCCCCGTTTCCGAAATTCTGACTCAGTTGGAATATCAGGGAGTAATCGAAACCTGCGTATCACCCATGAACAATCCCCTTTTCGCGGTTTCTAAACCCGATGGATCGTACCGCTTAGTTTTGGATTACCGGCATTTCAACTCTCATTGTCGGACCTTTGCGGTGCAAAATACCCATAGTTCTGCGCTTGTAGACAGTCTTGTTCGTAAAAAATATAAAACGACACTTGACCTTTCAAATGGATTCTACACGCACAACTTAGCCCCGGAAAGTGGCAAATGGAGTGCTTTTACTTCCGGTGGTAAAATGTTCAAATTCAGGCGTCTTCCTATGGGCTACAAGAATAGTCCAGGCGTATTCGCCGCTCGTGTTGTTTCTTTGTTAGACGGCATCGATCCAGACGCATGTTCGTACGTAGATGACATTTATCTGACGGACGACGAATTGTTCCCGCATCTGACCCGAGTAGACCGCATTATTCTTGAATTTGCGGTTCAGGGTTATAAATTTAACTTTGCCAAATCTCATATTGCTGAATTTACCGTTTTGTTCTTGGGCTACGAGCTCAACAATGAAGGTAAGGGCTTAGCCCCCCATTTTCTGGAGAAATGTGCACTATTGTGCCCTCCTACTAACCTGAAGAAGCTTCAGTCCTTGCTGGGTTTTTTGAACTTCGGACGTACATACATTCTCGAATACGCCCAGCGTATCAAGCCATTGTATGCCTTGATACAACCTACCTTTTCGAAGTCTTGCTGGCTTCCGGAGCATACCTCCATTCTACAGTCTTTACAGACTGACCTTCTTGAGTCTAAATATCTTTTGACACGTGATAACCACACAAACCTGGTGATTAGAATCATTCCAGGGGCAGTGGGTTTCATGTACTTAACCTTTAATGAAGGTGATACAGTACCCATCGCATACAAGTCACATCTATACACCTCCGCAGAAATGCGGTTTTCATCTGTGGAAAAAGTTCTGACAGCAGTGCAAATGGCGATTCTAAAGGAGCGCGCACTGGCACAGGGAAAACGCATTCTGGTGGTAACACCATATCCTGCCCTAGAGGCAGTGACCAAAGCAAGTGTACCGAACTCTAAAGCTTTGCACCCCCGTTGGATTCAATGGGCAACCTCTTTGACGTCTCCGGATGTCACTTTCATATTTGATTCTTCTCTTCAGACTCAGGAGTTCTTACAGTATGAATTCGTTCATCCTCCTCCTCTGTCTTTACTGCCGCTTGAGGATTACGACTGTGTGATCTACACCGATGGTTCGGCACAACCGGCCACGGGGTCCAAGCATGCTTATTCAGCCGCATGTGCTATTGTTGCAGTTACCTTTGTGAACGGAAAGTTCAAATCCACTGTAGTGCACACTCAGGCACTCGGGGATAGTACCGCACAATTGGCCGAGCTGCGCGCTTTGGTGCTTGCACTTGAGTTCGTTAATCCTGATGTGACCACTCTAATTGTGTGCGATTCTTACTACTGTGTTCAATCATACAATGACAATCTGTTCTTTTGGTCGCAAAACGACTATAGAGACGCTAAAGGCAGCACAATCAAGCATAAAATGCTTTGGGTTCGAGTGGCAGAATTACAACAACAATTCTGCCGCTACACAGGTGGTTCACACCCTAGGCCATCAGCGGGTGGGCGCACACGCTGTTGGTAACAGTCTGGCAGATGAAGCTGCCAGATCAGCAGTAGTCACGTGTTCAGTAGCAGCAGTTACTAGATCCATGTCTAAAATAGACACCGATATCTTGGCAGCTATTGCTGCGACAAAGGAAGGCGTTAATTACCCTAGGGGTTTTCCTTCCAAATATTCTTATCAGTTAGGTCCCGAACAGGCTCCTTATGTAACAATACCCGACGTTGGTGATCGGCTGATCCCCAACGCGGACCGCAGACTTTCCTTGATAACGGCAGCGCACGAAGGCATGGCTTCGGCTCATGCTGGTGTGTCTGCGACAGTTTCCATCTTGCAGCAGCGTTACTGGTGGCGTGGGTTGTATAAAGATACCCGTACTTATGTGCTTTCCTGTGACATTTGTCAACAGATTAAGCCTTCCACGGTTACACGACCACCACAGACCTCGCTCGGCATTTCTAACAGACCCTTTGGGTGTGTTTACCTGGATCACTGCGGTTCATTTTCTTCAGACACTGCCTATAAATATATCTTAGTGGCAGTGGACTCATGCACACGGTTCATCTGGGTCTGGCCACAACGGAGTGCTGACGCTCGAAATGTCATCAGGGATTTGCGTGTCTTTGTGGGAATTTTCGCATGCGGCACCTTCCATTCTGACCAAGGTCCGGCGTTTGCCTCTAAGGCTTACAAGGACGCAATGGGTTCATTGGGGGTGCGGGTGAAATTTTCGTCTCCGTATAGGCCTGAGGGCAATTCTATCGTTGAACGAATGAACCGTGCCTTAAAGCAATCCTTGACAGCTAGAGTTATAGGTACTGGCAGGAACTGGCTGGCCCACTTGTATACCGTACAACGTGCACTTAATAATCTCCCTAGAAGACCTCTGGGTGGGCGGACCCCATACGAAATGCTTTTTGGCATACGAATGTTTGTGCCTGACCTTGATGGTCTAGACATGGCGGCGCAATCCGCCAAGTTTGATGTAGATAACCATTCTACTATGTTACAGGACTTACAAGAAGCCCAAGACAAACTTGCAATTGCACATTTGCCTTCAGCCACAGACCCTGCTCTGCAGATTCCGGTTGCCGGTTGGCTTCCGAAGATTGGCGACCTGGTTCGAGAGAAGGTGGAGAACAAAAAGGAATTCGGCCCCTCTTTTCGTGCACCGGTTCCAGTTCTGGGCTTGAAGGGAACACGTACAGTCATCTTACCACCGCTTCCTGGTCGCAAGGAGAACAGATACATCTCAGTGGAAAATGTCAAGCTACAACATCTGGCCGATCCTGAATAGCGTTACACCAGCGGTCTCTTGTCCTACCATTTATCGGACATGTGTTCGAGGCACTCCTGCCCGAACGGTCACTGATGTTACCATGGAGATGGTTGATTTGCCTGAAAATATACTCGAACCCCCAGTCGCCCCCTGCATCGACGAGGACGAGTATACCTATCCCGCAACAGAGTCAGTGGCACACCAACCAACAATGCCACTGAGCCCGACCCGCTATTCTTTTGACTCGGATTCCACCTCATCAGTTGTCCCGTCCAAGCTCAGTCTTTTTGTATCCTGGTTTAGAGACAATTTTTTGGTTCCACCCTGGACATATATTTGGTTGGTACTTTTCTTGATTTTTTTGTTCATGTCCATTGGCTTTGTCACAGTGTTTTTTCTATTCATCAATGGTCACTATTTACCTGAACGCTCTGCTGTGAATAGTGTTGCTGGAACTTTGGCTCCACATTCCTCATCTCACATCATGAAGCGTGACCACACATTTGTGAACATTTCAGCCTTTCCAGTTGCTGATGGCATCGTATGGGATGCGGTAAACTTTCAAATCCATGGTCCGACAGAAATTATTAATGTACCAAATGTCCTTCGTGTTTCGATGGGTGATGTAGTAAAAAGTAATATTCATTCTGACGATTGGGATGTGCATGCCGTTGAAGCATTGTTTGCTGATTTAAAATATTATGCTTCTTTTAATGCTGAGGATTTGTATATGAATTCTGCGAATTATGCCGATTTGTATTGCTACCAGCATTGGGGCAACCATTTCCTCCACAAACCGAGTGCACTACGTAGCCCTGTAACCTACACCCAATGGGAACATTGCCCAAACCCCTTACCTGGTAGCTCCCAGACTCTTAGAAATAAATTTACCTATTTCACTGATTTCAATCGATCAAACCCGGGGTCATATTATTTTAAACTGAATGCTACATTAACTCAGAAAATCATGTTGCCCCACACCAAATTGCTGTATTTGGGTTCCTTTTTGAGCGCCTTAGCTGTGGGTGGTTATGAGTACTGGAGGGACACTGTGGATTTAAAATCAATCTGGGGCTCAAAACCATGGCAGGTGCAGGGCACAGAGGCTTTGCACCGTGCTTGCCTTATCCCGGCCCAAATGGTGTTTCTCAATGCTTCCATCTATCAGACTACGTTAAACGCACCTTCCCTACCATCCCTGTCAAGCGCTCTGAATGATAGCTTGCGTTTTAATATGTCCCTTGCAACTTTGCAGGCCATGTTTCAGGACAATTCATTCAATGTTTCTACACTTGTTCAGTCACCCTGGTTGGTATGGCCCATATCGTCTAATGCATGCCAACTGCGTTTTCACGGCTCAGTTCCTGGATACAAACAGGACAGGCCTGATCCGAGGTTTTCTGATTCCCGTACTGTTACCACATATTCTGTTGGTAAATTATGCAAACAATGGTTGCAGCATGCGTCCCTAGACTCTGTTAAACAACATTTATCCCTCCTATCAGGCACTATTAATCTGTCCGACTTTATCTTGGGACCTCGTGGTCCACGACCGAAGAGGTTCATTTATGAGGCATATAATGAACTCTGGAAGCTGTCACAAATGGAAGCTGCATCCCGTCTTCGGGAAATAGACCAAGCCAATTTGGAAAAGGTGCTTGCTGTTGTTGACAATAGTATCAATACCTTGTCTTCTCGCATTTACACATTGGAGAATATTGTGTCCTCTGTTGTTGATATTGTACAAGATGATGTTTCTATATTGTACCATGGTCAGAATCAATTGCGTTCAATTATGCAGAAGCGTATAAGTGCAGAAAAACGCTATAGCATCCAAGAGGACATCATTGGAAGTGTCAGAAAACATAGACGCCATCCAGTCCATCAGATCAAACGAGCAGGAATGTTCCTCAGAGGACGGAGCATCCAAAAGCAATGCGGGACAGCTTGCGTGATATTCAATATAGCTTTGTTGTAGGAGCACGTAAGTTGAAATAAACATTTTAACCTATACAGTTACTCTTCTTACGCACTTTGTGGACAGGTACGAGTGTGACGAAAGAGTGTTCTTGCCTCTGCGAGTCCTGAGAGAGAGATACCGTGTTCTGGGTTGTCTAATCATTGGTACATTGGTGCTAATGGGACGCTAAGGCTAGTTGGGTTGAGGTTTTAGGTGCTAAGGTCTATGGTTGGCTCACCAATATATTCCGAGGTCCTATTATCCTGTGCATAGCTCTGTGTGTGTGCAGAATCCCTAAGACAGGGTGGCTGCCCATGTTCTGTAGTGCCGCAGGGTCCAATGCCTCACCCTGGAACCCTACCCCTGTAGGGCCAGCACTTGTAGTGGCCTGCCAATGGTAGGGGGAGCCCAATGGACCCTGAGCTGTGGCGTTAGTCACCCCCAGTTGTGTCCCTTAATTGGCAATACTGCCCGGTCCCCCCTGGGCTTGCCCCCTACCCCTCTTTGCTGCGTATTATGCTAACCGGTGGTGTTGTCTTTCGCCGTGTTCCCGCCTCTCCTGGGGGCCGCCAGTGTGGCTACAGATCCACCTTCGGAGTCGCTGCTGCTGCTGATGTCCTTCGTTTCCTCGATATCCACTGCAGCTTGCCAGCTTTGTCTTGGCCGCCCGCTTCCCCTTCTCCTCCTTTCTTCTTGGTTGTTGGGCGTCCCCTCGTGGTCTTGGGGTCTTTTTGCCGAGGGGAGCCGCCGTTCTGGCTGCATGCCCCCTCCCTTGTGGCTCAGCCCCTTTTCTGTTATCCAGCTTGGGTCTCTTCGCAGGGCCTCCTCCAGCCCCTTCGCCCATCTGCTACTCCACCCATTCCTTCCTTTTCATTTCGATCAGTGCCCTGGCTGTTTTCAGCATTGCCTCCAGGTCGTCGTCCAACGCCGGTCCCGAGCCCCTCGCCCTGTCTCTGCATGGCCTTGGTTGCTCCTCTTTGTCCTGGAAGCGCGCCGGCCGCCACCGTATTCTTCCCACCATCCGGTCGGTTTTTGCCTTTACACCTCACACGCGAGCTGTGTGTACTCAGCTGCACCTCACCAATACTTCTTTAAAATCCGCTGGGTAAATGCTGCCTGTTCTTAAAGTTCCCCAGGCTCCGCAGCGTCCTCCTCCTTAAGGGCCCACCTTCTCCAGCAGGCCCTTGCCGTTTTAAGAAATAGGCCGCTGCCGGAAGCCCTCGATGCAGCAGGCGCTTACCGGCTTTCCTCCCTTGCCAGAACGGGCCTTGGGAGCTGCGCCCGCCCGCTCGCCCCTGCTGAACAAAGAGCTTCCGCTCCCCCCGCACACTGCTCAAAGAAGGGGGAACTGGCAGGTACTTATCGGCTGTCCACTGCAGTGCTCGCTCTGCTGCCGCCAACTGCCTGCAACTCTCACTCCTCTCCGGCTGTATAGGATCCGTCCGGGAGAGGTTCGCTGTTTCGCTGGGCACCAGGCACTTCAAGGAGGCGCAAACTTCCCCAGCCGATCTTCCGTGGCCCGTGGTCGCCCGTTGGTCCTGTGATGGTCAGGTGATGGCGACCGCTGGATCCGTTGCTTCTCCCGATGGCGAGGCGCTGCTTCTCTCGATGGCGAGGTTAGTGTAACCAGGAATTGCCTTCTTCTGGGGCTCCTGCCCCCTTTTTACCTCCTGTTCCCGGTCGCCTCCTGCTCGTCCATTGGGCGACTTTTCAATTCAAATGACGCGCCCAATCCTGGCGCGGTAATTTTTGCGGGCTTTGCCCCGCGATCTCGTTCCCGCCGCTGTGAGGGGTTCCCCGTAGGCCTCTATTGGTTCGCTGCGCTTCCCGGCCCACGCCCCTTCTATTGTAGTGCATGCGGTGCATTGTTTTCAGCATCTGGCAGGGACTATTTGGTGAATACAAATATCTCAAAAACAAAGATCTCTTCCGAAAGGTCAACACAGTCTGAGTGATACACGATTACTTTATATTTTATTATGTAAATGCAGTAATATGCTTGTCAGGTATTATTTTTCAAAAAAGATGTGTGTGCAAAACTGCTGAAAGAAATATAAACAACGCATGACTGTTTTGAAGAAAAAAAGCATATGAGAAGCACTGCAGTTCATTTATATTGTCTTCCGGATCATAATTCAATTAAGTATTTCTTTCCTATGTGGTTTGAGTTGCTTGTTCATGTTTCAAGTTCTCAGCGTCTTTAAATGTTCAGAGGAGCAGCCTTCAGTACATCTTTTCTTTTTATGTCCCAGAGCCTGGATTCCCTCTCCCAATGTGCAAGTATAACAGAAGAAGGGTGAGTTGCCCAGATGTGTCCTTTGTGCAGCCACCTTGAAATGGTACCAGTTATTAAGAACTGCATTAGCAACTATTCTCTCACAATTATATTAGAACACCTTGAGAAACAAAGTGTAAACAGCTGGGTTCTCATTTTTTTTAGGAGGGCTCCATACTTATTTTGGGTTTTTTAGTAGGATTCTGCCTTTTCCACTGCAAAGTTTCATGCTGGTTTGTGTTTTTAAGGGCTTGTTTTGGTGTTCTACACAAGCTTGTTTCTGGTATATATTTAAGGAGGGTTTGAAAAAGATTTTGGCTTTTTAGTGTGGGCTAATGTTGGGATTTTTTTCAAGGAAGGATACAACTTTCTTTTCCTTTGCACTGAAATGCTGTTTTGACTCATAAAGTACTGTAAGCTTGAGGAATAAAAAAAATAGGACACAGCCATAGGCTTCACAGAAAAAGGCAAATTGAACATAGACGTGGCACAAACAGACCGTGCACATTTGTGAATGCCTCTGTTACCATGCTTTAGTACATTATAACCAGACCTGTTGGCTTTGCCAAGGCTTGTTTAAAAAGTATACACTACATTTCTTCTCTTTTACATTCCTCTTCCTTTCATTATCTCATCCTGTCCCATCCACACAGCCATATTTTATAACTGATAATGTACTTGGAGTGGTCAGTTGGGAAAAATGTAACATGAAACAGAACACATAAATTCAGGTCCTAGACAGCAGATGGAGACAGATGTTACAAGATCTGGCAGCTGGGGTACCACTCAGATTTCAGAGACCTTCCAGGCTCAAATAGACGATAGGCTATGCCAACCTTACAGGCTCAAACTTCAGATAGCAGTATCCATGATATCATAAACATTTTCCCCAATATTGCGATGAATTGACTCTACATGAGTATGAAATGACAGTCATAGCTAAACTGGCCTCTGGCTCCTCCCTAGCAGACTTCAGCAATAGGTCATACAGACTAAGCATGGATTATCACTCAAGTATTAGCGTTAAATATTGCTCCTCCACTTTGGGAAAGAGCTAAAGATACACCTCTTCAAGCAATAACTTCACAGTGTAAACCCCTCAATGACTGTCCCCATTGAAAAGACTTCTGCGTCCTTTGCCACCAACCCTCAAAAGACTTTGCTCCTGAAATACATCCCTTCAACATATTAGCACATGGTTACTAGCACCTCTCAAAGAGAGCACACCTTACCAACCTGCTTTCACCTTTCCACTCACTTGCACAAAATTCCCTCTACCTCTACCCTACCTCCGTGCCACCTGTATCCAAGTCACACACAATCCTTGTCCTCCTCCACTCTAACTCACCACTCCCACCTCATTGTGCAACTGTACCCCTCCACTCCTCCCTCCACACACACACACATCCCCACACAGGGGCAAACACGTTCCCTTCCTTGTACAGCACATAATTGCTTTGCAGCAATTAAGTTCTGTAGTGCTTTCAAGGCTCAGGTATTCAGAAATATATTTTGGAAATGCAATCTTTTTGTACCCATATACACCAGCCTGTCAGTTTCTATACATACATACATTTCTACTATCAAATTAATTTAGGATAAGTAAGCTGAAATTCCCCCAAACGAAAGGGTGATATTATGTATGAAAAAACACAATTCCTGTGTTGAAATACTGGTTTTTGTAAATACACATTTGGGCCCCAAACCTCAGTGTGCACATGTTCTATTGCCATATGTGTTGTTAATCTGACAATTCTCTGTCACACACCTGTGGCACACTTATGCCATGTTACTGCCCTGTCCAAATCATTGGAAAAAGAGTAAACTGACATTGCTGCAACGTTGTTTGTGCTTTGTTTGCTTGCTTGTGCTTTGGGCCTGAAATGTTATTCCTTACTAGAAATTGCAAATGTCTGGGAGGAAATTCTAGAATGGTAGAGGTGGACAAGAAAATATAGGGTTCCCTGAATCTAAAAGAAAGCACTGAGGGTCGCATGGAGGGTGAAGACTAGAGTACAACGGGGGCCTTCGGACCAGCCTGTTATGTCAGAAAAGCAACCTACCAAGCGCTTCGCTGGGTGCCCATCTAGGTAGGAATTCAGCCATGACCTGCGTATAGTCCTATAAGAATAGGGCACTTTACTCCGCACGCTTTTACAACGCGTGCCATTACCCCGCATTTTTTACTCCCCAAAATCTTTTACAACGCAGGGCTTTACAACGCAATCCATTACAACGCATTCCCCATTACAACGCAATTTACTATTCTAACTCCACCGGGGCGTTACTTTAAAGGTCAGCCCATGAGAGCAGGTGGCAGTCCCAACCCTCCAGGAACTGCGAAGGCTGCACCGCTGAAGCCTGGTAAAGTTTTTTTGTTAATGTTTAGTGTGTGTATGTATGAATGTATTGATGTGTATTAGTGTGTGTGTGCTGTGAACGGGTGTGTATGCGCTTGTGAATGGTGGATGTATACGTGCATGATTGTGAATATATGGGTGTTACTGAGTGTGCAAGGCCTGACCACCTCTGCCAGCTCAAATTACCAGTTGCCACTGCTTGTTACTATGTGGGACCCTTATTGCTTGTTACTGTGTGGGGCCAGTAAAGTGAATAAAAGTATGGGGTCATTAAAGCTGTTACTATTTTTATTATAGCCTTAGAGCCTGACGTAGTGGGATCTACGGCCATTAAAGGCCTGCTCCAGCGTTAAAGGCCCGAGCAGGCCTTTAATGGCTGGTAGAGCCACCTACGGAGGGCTCTAAGGCTATTAGAACATTTCGCCCCTAGAGGGCTGAATGTTCTAATTTGTAAAACAAAGACCTCACGGAGCCCGAGGGGGTTGAAATCTCCTTGGGATCCGTCAGGCATTTGTTCACAGAAACAGCTGTGAAGGACAACATTGGAATGTTGATCCTCCGGGCTTCTACAAGCCATTAGAAGCCCGGAGTACTCCATTGTCTTCAATGAATAGCTCAACATTCCAGGTTTCTAATACTTACTGGTAACATCATATTTCTCCAAATAATACCTTTCACTCCGAAATCTGAGAAAATTAGATTTATCAATGACTATTCATTCCTTTTCATCATGAAATGGAAGCTCTTCTTAGCTTTGCACATTAATTCATCCACAGATTCATGATCGGTAGTTTGAAAACTCACAACATTCTTTTTTTTTTTTTTTTCCAGTTATAGAATAATAGTCACATTGCATTGCAAACAGTCATCTTACATATCGATCAAATTGTGCCTGACAGGTACATATACTGTGATGAACGTTATAGTGTTCTACATCATGGTCCAGTCCAATACCGGGGTAATCCAGCCCAACCCTCCTCCCCCCCACCCTCAGTCACCCGTCTCAGAGATAAGAATCCCAACCAGCAGTATCTCCCATATGTAGCAATGGAACACGGCAGAAGCCAACCTTCCGAATCTGAAAGGGAAGTCATGGCTCAATTAAGAAAAACATCCCCTCAGCCCACCCCCTCAGGCACCAACCCAGCATTCACCTGTGTGGCAGAGGCTCGCTTGGCAGTCTCGAAATAGGACCTCAGCGGCCCCCAAATGACCCGCGGCCGCGACTTCGCTGGCATAAGACCTGCGTATATTTCAGCGTTGGTGTTGCAGTGTGCCAGACTCCCCAGCCAATCCTGCAGTTTAGGAGCAGACTTCCTGCCCCAGTGAAAGGCCACCTCTCTCTTAGCTAATAACAGCCCCAATGATGCTAGTTTCCTGACTGTCTTACGAATCTGTATAGTGTACCCTAACAGGGCTATCTCGGGAATGGGGACCACTGGAAGTCCGATTATCTTCCCCAGGGTCACGTGCACCTCTGACCAATAGGATTGCAAACGGGGACATGTCCATGCCAAATGTATAAAATCAGCGTGTGGTGCGTTACATTTCAAGCAGGTGTGTGGCCGTTCGGCGTCTATCCTGTGTGCCAAGGCTGGGGTAAAGTAAGCGCGGCAGAGAAATTTAAAATGTAACAGCTTGTGGCGACTGTTAAGTGAGAGGTCCTTGGTGGCCTCACAGCATTTGGCCCACTGCTCATCTGTGATGGTGCACCCCGTGTCCGCCTCCCAGGCCTGTCTAAGGCTGGAGTCGTCCGCCGGCAGCATCCCGGCGCAGGCTTTATACATTTTAGAGATAAGGTGTGTTCCGCCGGGGGTCTCCAACACCAGTGTAAGTGGGGGGAAAGAGTCAGGCTCAGTCGGGTATGTGGGGAAGGTAGCGCGCAGCGAAGACTTCATGCGGCTCAGCAGGAATCTCGTCATGAAGTTGCAATCGGTAAACCGGGCGTCCTCGTCTATCGAAAACACATGGCCCCCTGGGAAAAAATCACCCACTTTTGTAATATCCAGCGTAGTCAACGTGTTCTGCACTAGCCTCTCACCCGTGATTGGGAACCATCTGGCATTGGGTAGGGGCAGGGCGGAGGAGTATAAGTGTGTGGTGCCCGTACGCTTTTTCAACTTACCCCACGCCCAGGCAGTTGTGGACACCGTCTGTATGTCGTGTTTGTCACGTGGAAAGCCTCCGGGAAGCACCTCGCATAATTTGTCAGGGAGCACCAGGTCTGCCTCTGGTCGTAGGAAGGGTATGCGTACATCCGGGTGGAATCAAGCGAACGCATAGTGACATTGCGCTACCAAATAATAGAGATGGAAGTCCGGCACATTAAACCCGCCCCTAACGTATGGGAGCGTCATTGTAGTCCAGCGAACTCGCGGTCTCCTCCCACCCTATACCAGTCTAGTCATGAGCGTCTGCAAAGTGCGGAAAAATCCATCAGTGAGGGGGATCGGGATATTATTAAAAAGGTATAAGAACTTGGTAAGCACCACCATTTTCAATATGGCCACCCGGCCAGCCAGAGACAGTGGCAAACGTAGCCATCTTTCGACCTGTTCCTCCAGCGTTCGAAAAGTCTGCCCGTAATTCAAGCGAATGATTTGAGTGGTGTCTAGATGAATATGTATACCAAGATATTTCACCGAATCCTGGCACCATTCTAGGGGAAATTCGCATTCCCATTGGGCAGTGCCAGTTGTAAGCGGGAATATGATTGATTGGTGCCAATTTATACCTAGCCCTGAAAACCGACCAAAACGGATGACTTCCCGGATAAGAGGGGACAGGTTGATGTGTGGCTCCCGGACATAAAGGATGGTATCGTCGGCATATAGAGAGGCGAGTAATGGACCAGTGTGGATGAAGTCCCCTGTGCAAATGGCGTTCCTGGAGATGTCTGACCAAAGGGTCCATGGCTAAGATGAACAAAAGCGGGGACGGGGGCAGCCCTGTCTGGTCCCGCGATATAGCCGAAATGGCTCGGACAGGGTGCCGTTCAGACGGAGCCGCGCCGATGGCTGACTATATAACAAGGAGACCGTGGAGATAAAGCCACAAGGCAGCCCCATGCGTTGCATCACTTCTACAAGGAAAGGCCATTCTAAAGAATCGAACGCCTTTTCGGCATCCAATAACACCGCAGCCGCGGCGACCTCGGGCTGTATTCTGTGCAGCACAGCGAACAACGTGCGGAGATTCAGGGATGTGGACCGCCGGGGAACGAAACCAGACTGCATCGGGGAAATGATATATTCCATTAGTTGTGAAAGTTTATTGGCGAGCACTTTGGCTAGAATTTTGTAGTCTAAGTTCAATAGGGACAGTGGTCGATATGAACCGCATTGTTTGTGGTCTTTGCCGGGTTTCGGAAGGAGTATGATTACGGCCTCCCGTAGCGTGGGGGGGAGAATCTGCCTCTCTAAAGCCTCCGCGTAAACCTCAATTAATTGAGGGGCCAATATGTCCTTAAACTCTTTATAAAAATCACTGGTGAAGCCAACAAGCCCCGGGGCAGAGGAGCTTCGCAGGGTGTCTATGGCCAACGCAACATCTGAGACTGATATGGGCTCTGCCATGAAGTCGAGCATGTACCTCTCCAGGAACACCAGCGCGATCTCATCTAGATAAGCAGTCTGGGCAGTGCCATCCGAGTCAGCCCTTGAGGAGTATAGTGTGGTGTAATAGGCCAGGAACTCATCCCTGATGGCCGATGTGGTAGACAATATGGCACCGGAGTCCGAGTGTAATTCAGTTATGTAGGATTTGCTGTAGGGTGGTCTCAGCATTTGTGCCAGTACTCTGCCAGGACGTTCGCCCTCGCCGTACCTACGCGCTGTCTGATATTTCCCCATATATAGTATCTCTCTATCTGCCGTGTCTCTATATTCTGTCAATAGGGCGAGTCTTTCCGCCTGGTCGTTTGGATTCGGGAGGGAAGAGAGTCGCGAGTCCAGCCGGGTAATATCTTGTTCTATGCGGGCCAACGTGTTACGGAGATCCCGGAGCACTCCGGCTTGTTTGGAGATGCATACCCCCCTTATAACTGCCTTGAAGCCCTCCCACAGTACCGCCGCTGTGTCCACAGAGCCAGTGTTGATTTCGAAATAGTCCTCTATTGCCTCGCGCACCTCCGCCTTAAACAATTCATCCAGGAGGGCCCTACTGGGGAACCGCCATTGTCTTTCATACCCCTCCGGGCGTGGGAACAATAAATGCAGGGTCACTGGGGAGTGGTCTGAATATGTGCTGGGGAGTGTGGAGAGGGAACTAAACCAACCCACAACGCAGGGAGAGAGAAGCCAGTAATCTATCCTCGACCAGGTACCGTGTGGGCCAGAGTAATGAGTGTAGTTGGTGAGATTGGGATTGCGCTGTCGCCAAATGTCAATCAGTGAGTACTGCGCGCAAAGAGCCTTCAAGGATCGCCTCGCCCGCGGTTTAGCGTCTGGTGTGTTGGACGAGCTATCTAGTGTGGGGTCTATTAATAAATTTAGGTCCCCCCCTAGGAGTAGCGCTTGAGGATCATGTTTCGCAATCCGGGCATTCAGGTCGTGAAAGAACTCGGGGGAGTCAACATTAGGAGCATATATATTAGCTAAAGTAACTTTATGGCCGTACAGGGTTCCCGTGACTATAACAAATCTACCCACTGGATCACGGGTCACATCAATAAGAGTAAAGGGGATTCTCTTGTTTATCAGTATAGCCGTGCCTCTAGCATAATTACTATAATTGGCAAAATATCTATGTGTGCCCCAGCTGGCGCCAAATTGAGCCGAATCAGTGGGGGGGAGGTGTGTCTCCTGTAAGTAGACTATATCGACCTTGTGTCGGAGGAGGTAATGAATCACCTGGCGCCGTTTACGAGTATTATTAAGGACCCGGACATTCCAGGTCATAAGGGTAAGGGCTGAAGGCCCCTGTATATTACCTAATCGTGACATCGAGATTCTGCGGAAACATCTTCCTGGCATGTCTGTAGTGCGATGGTAACTCAGCAAGAAGTGTGAAAATAAAATGTAAATTAGAACATTCATGGTGTGTGAACTTACCCATAACCCCCCTCCCCCCACCCAGCCACCTACCAACCCTAAGGCGGCCAACCCCTCGCAAGATAACGCGCTCGGGAATCATAGTGATCGCCGGGCAACTGATTGTGGTCCAATAAGTGGGCCCCAAAAGACAATAAATCAACTTTGCGGATACACCAGAGGGGGGTGGCAGCCCAGAATCAAGCCGGCCTAGTGCCGTGTCTGTATAGCAACAACAAATCAAACAACGCGATTTCCCAATTAAGCAATATAAAGCACACCAGATAATGCAAGGCACCCTTATTCAGCACCAGTGTTCGAAAATAGGTCCACGCTAGCGACAGAGCCACTATGATGTGGGGAAGCCAGTGCACCTTCCTCCGTGCTCTGTGAGTTCCGAGTTTTGTGCGTGCGGCAGAATTCCTGGGCCTCTGTAGGGGTGTCAAATATTCTCGATCTGCCGCCCACATCCACCTTCAGTCTCGCGGGGTACAGCATGCCATATTTGAGTCCAAGATTTCGTAACGCAGCCTTGACCCCCAGGAACTTGCGTTGTGCCTCCTGAACCATTGGAGTGAAGTCTGGGTAGAATGCCAATTTGGACCCTTGCCATTCAACCGTGCCACGTTCTCGTGCCAGTCGGAGCGCTGTGTCCCGGTCCCTAAAATTCAGCAGGCGCGTGATGATGGGTCTAGGGGGGAGGCCCGGGTTCGGTCTAGGTCCCAGTGACCTATGGGCCCGCTCAACAACAAAGCCAGGTGTAAATGCCTCACTCCCAAACAGATCCATAAGTAGCTTCTCGACAAAGAGGGCCATTTGGCCTGCTGATGTCGTCTCCGGAACCCCCATTATGCGGACATTGTTGCGGCGTCCACGCGCCTCCAAATCCTCATTTTTTATGGCCACTTCCTTAAGCAGACGCTCTGCCCTCTTCAACCGCTTCAGAGATTGTGCTGTCCCGTCCTCCAGGTCAGAGCCACGAGCCTCAGCAACGTCGAGGCGTCTCTCATGTACCTGCACCTTGGCGCCCAATGACGCGATCGTCTGGTCTAGGGAGTCAAAGCGAGAGTCTAGCGCCTTAAATCCCGCCTTCATTTCCAGCAGCAATGAGGCGACGGAGGCCTCTGAGGGTATAGAAGGCGCCGTGGCAGGACCCTTTTCAGCCATGTCTGTGCTGTGTGATGTCGTGCTTTCACTCGCTTTCTCAAAAGGCAAGGTTCGCTGCCTGGGGTCCTTGCGGCCCATTCCGTGAACGCAGGACGGTGGAAGGAAGGGGGGGTGACCATGCAGTAATGAGGTGCTCACAACCAGTGGCAGAGATGTCTATTTGTGCCAGCCACAGGCCCCGTAGAGCTCAGGGGAGCAGGATGGAGACAATTCAAAAACTGGACGAGAGCTTAGGCCTGCTAGTCGGGGCAAAGTAGGATGGCGGCACCACTCCCTGGGGATATGAAAATTATCATGGCAAAAGGAGGGTATCACAGTGTAGGCGGGGTGCAGCCATTCAGATCCCAGACTGCAATGGTGGGGCACATCGCAGCAGTCCACATTTATGCACCTCAGGCAGAGTTGCAGCAATCCGGCAATGCGGGTGGGTCAGCTAGCATGCGTGCCAGGCACCGTCTCGCTGTTCTCCAAGGCACCCCAGGGAGTCATCGCAGGCAAATGGGGCCGCCTTCCAGTACCGGGTGGCCGCCGAGCACGCCCCCGCCTCCGCCGCGGCCGCCGCAGCGCCAGACCAGCGTCCTACCCCCAGTGGTAGAGGCCGGAGGGCCCTATCCCCCTCACGGGCTCAGGAAAACGTGGCAGCGGGGGCGGAGCGGTCAGCCCAGCAGCCGCAGCAGACCGGGACAGCAGGGGAGGGGAAGGGAGCGCGACAGGCTCAGGCCCAACTCACCCGGTCCGACGAGTCGCAATCCAGCGGAGAACTCCAACGGCGACGGGTGGGCGCTCCACGCTGTGCCCCGGGATGCCAGACGCGGCTGCGCCGGCCGGCCCCACTCCGCCTTGAGCTCGACGAATCTCCGCCTCAGATAGATGCAGGCGCCCGGCACTCAGGCAGCCGCATGCCGCATCACCTCCGCCATCTGGAGCGCTGCTTTTAAGGGCCAACTGCGGGCGTTGTTCGGGGGAAATCGCTCATGAGGCCGGCTGATTACTGGAGCTTCACTCGCTGGCGGCCATCTTTGCCGTCGGCTCGGCCACGCCCCCAACTCACAACATTCTTAATATGTTCACTAGTTTCCTGGAATTGTGCACCTTGCACATGCTTCCTTTTAGGCATGGAATCTAGGGCTTCATTACTTTTTGTTACCTTTTTGCTTTTGAAGGTTGATGGTACAGCCTCTGAAATCATGCTCTGTAAGTCAGCTTTGGAGAGTGAAATAATGGATTGGTCAGTATCCTCCTCCATTTACATGTGAGGCAATTACTGTAGATGTCTTAGTTTCCATAGCGTTGGCCCAAATCCAGGCATTAATTTATGAAGACCACGCTAAAACCAGAAGTTCTCGTTTTTATATTTTATTTTGGAATCAGAATCTCACATCTCGCAAACATGTACAGGCCCATAACATGAGGGCTTGTCTAAGCTGGTGTAGATCCTGAAAATCGACTATAAAATAGAGTGGGACACTAAGGGACATATTTGCAAGCCCCTATCGCCAAGGACATGTCACTTTTTGTGACGTTCCTGTGGTGATACGGGCTTCACCTTATTTACAAGGCAGTGTTAAGCCACTTAACGTGGCTGAACGCTGCCTTGTATATAAGGCACCCTTTCACGCTAAATTTAGCGTTAAAGGGGAGGGCAATGGGTGTTGCTGTGGGCGTTCCTCCACAACACCCATTGATTTTGACGCTGCCCCATGATTATAAGGGTGGCATAAATATGGGGCAGCGCTAAAATTAAGACCAAAAAAAACCCTGGTCTTAACATGGCGAAACGAGGAGAAATGCTTTATTTCTCCTCATTTTTGCTGTTTCTATGTGTGCTGCATTGTGCAGCACACATAGAAACATGCAAAAAGAACAATTGATTGACAGAATGCAGAACAATGTCATACATTCACCCCAGTACAGAGATCTGGGACTAAATCCATCATTTTTTTGCTCCCCATGCCATTCCAGTTTGAACCCAGCCATATGCAAATCAGTCTTGACCCTGCGCTCAATGGGAACAGTCCAACCCGAACAGCCAGGCCAGGTCCTCCCTAGACTGGAAACAAGCATCCTAGGACCGGTTTCGGGGTTTCGCCCCTCATCATCCAGGATAGCTTGACTCCAGTGGCATGGAGAGCATGGGACCCACGTCTGGGCATACCCGTCCCACTCGGGGTGACAAATGCAAAAAGAACAATTGATGGACAGAATGCAGAACAATGTCATACATTCACCCCGGTACAGAGATCTGGGCCTAAATTCATTGTTTTCTTGCTCCCCATGCCATTCCAGTTTGAACCCAGCCATATGCAAATCAGTCTTGACCCTGCGCCCAATGGGAACAGTCCAGCCCGAACTGCCAGGCCAGGTCCTCCCTAGACTGGAAACAAGCATCCTAGGACCGGTTTTGGGGTTTCACCCCTCATCAGCCAGTATAGCTTGACTATAGATGGCATGGAGAGCACTGGACCCACATCTGGGCATACCCGTCCCACTCAGGGTGACAAATGCAAAAGGAACTATTGATGGACACAATGCAGAACATTGTCATACATTCACACCAGTATAGAGATCTGGGCCTAAATCCATCGTTTTTTTGCTCCCCATGCCATTCCAGTTTGATCCCAGCCATATACAAATCAGTCTTGACCCTGCGCCCAATGGGAATAGTCCAGCCCGAACTGAGGGGACACATTCCTGCACATGAACAATTATTCCACAGCGCAGGCACCGTTGCACTATGGTGCAAGTGTGCCTGCGTTGGTGCTAGCCAGCTGTAATTAGCGTTAGCACAGGGGGAAATGCAGGGCTGCATTGTATTGTTATAAATACGGTGCAACTCTGCATTTCCAAGGTGACGGAGTGAGGCACTCTGTCACTTTCCTTGTGAATATACCACCAATGACATATTAAAAGTATGTATAGATTTTCTATGCCTAACTCCACATCTTTGTACTTTGACAATATATATCATCAAGGTACATAGATATGGAATTAAGAATAATAAATCTATGCTTTCCTATAAATATTAAATATTTTTTCATTCGACATTTTGTCCATTAAATATTAGTGTGCCACAATATTCTTGTACTTGATATTTCAGAGTACAGTCGTCCAAGTTCCATTAGAATGCTGCGAGAGACCAGGAAACACCCTTCATGTTGGGCAGAAGGGCTTCCAAGCACCCTGGTCCAGCTGTTAATCCAGAGCAGGGACAGCCATCCCCCTGCTGCATTTCAAGATGTGTTTGCTTCCATGAAACGTTCAATACAGTGAGTAAAGATAAACATTGGCGTCACAGTACCTCCGCAATGAGAAACTGCAGTTCGGAGGTCCAGCCACGAGTGCGGAGGCCCTTTGTGAATCGGGCCCATATACATTTCTCATCTGAAGTGTGTGATCGAGACCATGGTGCTCTAGTTTCTAGAGGTAAGGGAAGATATACTAGTTGTTTTGTTACTTGTTATAACCTTGGATGGGTATTTGTCTTACTTAGTGAGGACTGGAATGGGGAAGATGGCCAAAGGGATAATGTGTGGGACCATTAATGCTTGTTACTGTGGTCATTAATGCTTGTTACCTTGTTCATTAATGCTTGTTACCTTGTAGCATAATTAATGCTCATTACTTTATCTGGCCATTAATGTGCAATTTTAATTATCAAACAATACTTGCTACTGTACGGGGGGCCTTAAAACTGGTTAATGTGTTGGGGCATGAATCCTGGTTACTGAGAAGGCACATTGAAGTGTGTTACTGTGTGGGGCAATTAAAGGTAGGTACTGCATGGGGCCATTAAAGCTCATTACCATGTTTGACTACACTTGCTCCTTACTGTGGAGCCATTAGAGCTTGTTATTGAGTAACGCCATAATGTGGGGCTTTAATGCTTATTACTGATTTGGGCTGTCAATGCTAATTACTGTGCAAGCCAATAAAAACTGGTTATTGTGTGGGCCCTTAACACTGGTTACTGATTGGGGCCAACAAGGTTTGCTACTGAGTGGGGCTGTTCATGCTAATTACTGTCAGCTTCTGTGAATGCAAATTTATGGCTGGGACTACTGATTCAATGTGGCCTGGGGCTTTAATGGTATATAAAGCCTGAGGAAATTCATGCATATCCTGTCAAGGACAGAGGTTTATTCAAGGAGGTGTAGGAGGACAGATCCATGCCAGACATTTGCCTATATCTGCATAGATTAAAATAAAATGAAAGTCAGTAGAATTAATTTACATAGTGAGTGGTTTTCCTGAAAATCTGGCATGGATATGGCCTACCTGGACTTACGTTGGACACCCTTGACATAGGGCTCCACTGCCTGATCACCAATGACTGCTGACGTGCAACTGGAGAGACCAAGTGCTGATGCTCAAAAGTTGCATCCGAATCTGCTGGACCTAGGAGAGTAATTGAAGTGCAGTTTGGTCACCTAAGACAGACCCTAGCTTTCACTGTGACTGGAGACCAGTAGTCCAGTGGTAACTGGACTTTTGATGGCCCAAAGTAGACTTCTAGGTAAACCGACCTCTGTGGCTTAAGTTGCCACACCTGGACTGTGGACAGAGTAGTAGCACCAAGAAGCCCCTAGACCACACAGCATTCTTAGCATCTTACAGCATCTTCAGCATGCTGTATCTCTTGCATCAGGACCACTCCATTAAAGTCTATGGCGTTTCGCCCATAGAGGCTGGAACTGGACTGGAGACTGCTTTGGTGACATGGTAACTGTCCTACAACTCCTTACTGCCCCCTTGACCTCCCCCCAGCCAGAGTTGGTCACCCAAAGTGGGCCGGAATAGCTGAACACAACTTAAAAAAAGTTTTACTAAGTTTCCAAACTTTCCACTTACCAATACTTTTTGGAATTTTGCAAGCACAGCAGTGTATTATGATTTACTTAAAAACCTATATCTTTGGAACCCTCTGGTCGATTTTGTTTGTTTTGGTGTCTAAAAATTCATAAAAATAAGATCTATTGGTAGGAAGATGGCTTTCCATATAGTGTACCAAATGAGGTGCACTGTGCAGAAAGTCCAGACGACACAATTTGGATTACTTACAGGGGCTTTCTTTAACAATCCCAAAGTGCTCTATTTGTGGTAGTCTGGTTGAGCAGCTTTAGGCTTATCAGAGGGGCGTGTTGAGCATTTGTTGTACACACAGAGCCAATAAATGGGGGACACACTCAAGAAGGAATTCGAGACCAATTTAGAAAAATAACACAGATTTTTATGTTAATTTAGACACCAAGATCATAAGAATTAGTTCAGTACTCTTCATTTTATCTATTTTACAGTAAAACAGTAACAATGCAGAAATAACGGTTTTGAGGTATGAGTCTCACATGCTTTAATGCTATCCTATGGGAGAAACATTCACTGCATAGGTATACCGGCAAATGGTTGTTAGGGTTGATTTCCTGGACTTACGGTGCTTAGGGGCCAAAGTCCATAGAACCACCGGCAGTTTGGTTTTACCTGTCCTGGTGAGTCCTGGTGCAGAGGTGCTGGTCGCGTTGGTAGCCTCGAGCACTACACGTTAAAATCAATAGAGATTACTTGTAACAAGAAAGGCTGCAAGTGGGGACAAGTCCGGCAGAACCCAAAGGCGGGCTCGGCTCTTAAGGGTCTCTGGGGCAAGGGGATACCGCCAGTTGGCCTGGAATGGGCTCAGAGGTGTTTTGTCCGGCGGGTCGTTTGCATTGGAGGCTCTCACGTTTTAGGTCGACCTGGAGATGGGGACAAAACAAGACAGCAGGGCCACTCTCAGTGATGGCCTCGTGGGTGCTGATGTCCCTCATCGGTAGGTTGGTTTAGGCGGTGGTGGTGTCCCGGCTGGACACTCAACAAGAGCCTTAGTTGCTGCAAGTGCTCTTGTACCCAAGGTATTGGTGCTGGAGGGCTCCTGGAGGGTCTAACATCTCAAAACTCACTGGGGAGATGGGCCTAACCTCTTGGAGCCATGAGAACCATCTCCTGGGGTGCTGCCCCCTTGGTGGAACCAATGGTCAGCAGAACAGTGTACTGAACAGTTGCGGTCGGTGCCTGCAGCTTGCAGGGAAGTGGCTCCTCCACTCCAAGGGAGTTGGCGAAGTTCTGGCAGCCCTCCAAGGCTTTTGGAGGATGCACAGCTTCTGGGGAAGTCAGGTCTTTGCAATTGTTGGCACTCCAGAAGCCAGGCAGGGTTTGGTGCCAGTGTCAGATCTGGTCCACAGTTCTTGTGCTGTAGGCTCTTCTTAGTCCTTCTTCTGTTCCCAGTAGACACATCTGAGTTCCTGGTGTCAGGGGGAACCCTAAATACTGAATTTAGAGTAGTTTTAGGGAGTGTAAGATTGTAGCCAATGAGCTACTTACACCCACTATATGACCACTTCCTGCTAAGAGTGGGCATAAACCTGACCCAGAGTTTCTAGTTTCACCAAAAACAAGATGGTGAAGCCCTTCTTTCGTTGTTCACTTCAGGTAGCTGACCCATGGGGTATGCCTAGCCTGAGAGTGAACACGCCTTCTGACTAGCTAATTTCCTTGCATTTCCTGGCGCCCAATTGACCTCAGGGCAGGGGAGGCATTCCCAGGTCTGGGGGGAAGCTGGTGTCGCATATCAAACGCAGCGGGGGCTTTGAAGCCCCTGGCCTTGATATGCTGAAACACTAGCCATCCTGCTGGAGGAGGTGCGAACTCCTTCCTCTGGAGCAGGCATTATTTCTGACCTCAGAGAGGGTGAGCTCTCACCTTCAGGGGGTCAGAAACTTGTCTGTGGTGGCAGGCTGGATGATATCAGTCAGCCAGCACACTAAGTGACTAGTAGGATTCAGGGGGCACCTAAGGTGCCCTCTGGGTGCATGTCAGAATAAATCCATTACTAATATCAGTATGGATTTATTCAGATGAGGTGTTTGATACCAAACACCCGTATTTTCAGTAAAGCCATTATGTAGCTGGGTTAACTCATAATGACCAGTGCCCTGTACATATATTTAAAAAGGTTTCCTGATCACTTGCAATATCTAGCAATTGACCTAGACATTAAAGGGGCATATCTGCTCATGCAGATATGTCCTCACATGTAATGTAATGCACCCTGCCTTAGGGCTTTAAGACCTGCTGAAGGGGTGACATAGTACATGCAGTATACTTTCGCATGGCACACAGGGAGTGTGCCATGGTGTGTTTTCGGAATGGTTTGCATCATTTCACGCATCCTGCATTGGCAGTCTGCATGCAGTTTGTGTGTGGGTGCCTAAGGGTGGCACAGTACATGCTGCCGCCCTTGGGGACCCTCTTTAGTACCCATGCCCTGGGTACCAGGGGTACCATTTACCAGGGACTTACAGGGAAACTAAAGTCCTTCTCAATTGGTTAATAATTGAACATGTGGTTTATTTTAGGGAAAGAGCACTGGCATTGGTGCCTGGTTAGCAGGGACCCAGTGCACATCAGTCGAAAAACATCAGCACCAGTGGCAAAAAGTGGGGGTGGCCATGACAAAAAGGGCCTCTTTCCTACACTATTTTTATAAATTGGTTTTTGATTTCTTTCTTGCATCGCGACTTCTTAATGCTTTACACTTGTTCTTTTGTTGAAGCCAGACTGCTGGAAGCCACAGCTACCCAGGGTTGAGCTAAGGTTTAACAAACGAGGCCGACTGGACCGAAGTCGGTAACATGAGTGTATCATACGGTGAGGTCACACAACAAAACCATATAATACACCACTTTCCTCAAATACAGTGATACTGCAAAGCTTGCTACAATGTGCTATTCACAAACTGCACTTTTGTAGTAACTTGCATTTTTGAGTAAGTTTACTACTTTTCATTATTCACAAACTGCACTTTTGTAGTACCTTACACTTTTGAATAAGTTTACCACTTTTCGTTCACAAACTGCACTTTTGTAGTACCTTACACTTTTGAGTAAGTTTACCACTTTTCATTATTCACAAACTGCACTTTTGTATTAACTTACACTTTTGCAGCAACTTACACTTTTGTAGTAAGTCCCTACCGCCATTATTTTCTATAGGAGGCTGTTACAGTACCAGAGGTTGGCCATGTGTACTACTGAACTTACTAATAAACTGTAAGTCACTAAAAAACATGCAGTTTGTGAATACCGAAAAGTAGTTAACTTACTGAAAAGTGTAAACTTAAGAGTGTAAGTTACCTTTGTGAATTAGGCCCACATTTTGGCAGGATACCTCTGCCACTTAAGTGGATGAGGAAGGAGAGGGACCTCGGCAGGTGCATCCCTGCCGAGGTCACCCTCCTCCCTCTACAGTTTTCATAGAAAGGTCACACTGGTTATTATGCAAGTGATGTGATTAATCAGAAAGTGTTGGCCAGAGCTTTCTATGTTTGAATGCCATATACATAACTATTGTCTGACATAAATACCATGCCCTAAATTATGTTTTTAAAAACATCATCCTATTGGGTGTAGATTTTCTTGTAAACTCGATGCCTCTGTTACCATGTGCAGAGCATGATATTTATGTAAGACGACATTCTAACTCTACGTCACCCTGCCACACACATGTTCATGCATACACATACATCTCTCGACCCCCCAGCCGCTGCCCGTGCAGGTAAGAGCAGTGGGCCGTGTGGGTGGGGCTTTCGACAGACGACGACAAGGGAAAATTAATTATTTATTTAATTTTCCTTCGTGGTCGTCTCTCAAACCCCCCCAACCCCACCGCTCTTACCTGCACGGGCTGCGGCTGCGACCCCCATCGTCTTTTGTATTCTTTCTCCTGTTCTTACTCTGCCACTGACCCTTGCACGCCTTCACTCACTCTCTTCAACAGTCTCACCTCCAGGGCTTTAAGTGGGCCTGGTCCCACCGGGATTCAGACCCGGTATTCATTTAAAACAGACATTGAAACGGGTCCCCATCGGGCCCTATATGAGTGTCCTTAACCTTACTGGTAAAGACGCTGAGGATTTCTGAAAAAGGAATGTAAAAAACGTTAAGTTAATACGTCAGTGATTTAGTTCCTGCTTGTATTTCACGTTTTTCTTAATTTGCCCCTCCATAAGAGTGTTAGCTATTTCCAGTATGTTGTTGTGTTTCTTTTCGTGGAGCCTGTTTGTCTTGTATAGTGCATACTTCGAACTGAGGCTCCTCCATGTGTTTAGAACAGAGCTCTGGAATTCAGGCTGAAGCCAATGCGAGTTTCTCACAGTGCCTGTCAGTGGGTCAAAAAAGAGTTCAGAAGACATGGGCATCCAATCTTTGGCCTCTCTGCAGAGGTCACAGAGACAACCATTGACAAAGCCAGTAGTCCTGGCTGGTTTTAGGCGTTTGTCAGTTGTTGTGTTATATATCTGCATGCAATCACTTAAAGCAAAGGTCACTGGGTGGGTCGGGTGGTACACTGTGAAAATCACAGAAATCTAATTTACGTTTCAAGCCACGCCTATAATTACATAGTCCACGCCCCTTTTAGGGAGCCTCCACTTTCTTCATCCCACTGAAAGCCCTGCCCCCCTCCCTCTAGTAAACGTCCACGCTGTGTCCACCAGTCTAATTTACCGGGCCCAGCGCGCCTTTACATCAGATGTGATCTTGGCACTCACGAAGAGCACGAGCGGCTGTGAAGTGACCTGCCGGCCTTGCTGACCCATGCGTCCTGCTGGCAGAAGGTCAGCGTATGGTGGAATGTGCAGATCTGTTGGCGGCAGAAGTCCCAGGTGGTCGGAAACCTGAAGCTGATGGGGCACGAGGTGAGAGCCCTGTGGAAGGGGCGGGCCACACAGGCGGTGTTTGACCGGAAGATGAGCTGTGCAAGCATGGCGCATTGCACTCTACATCGCATCATTTCCTTCTCCAGGGAATATCTGGTCACTTTCTTTCAGTGGCTCCTCCTAGACCATCCGACACTGTGCACAGACACTGGTGAACCGATACAGGCGCAGCGACACTGATGAACCGATACAGGCGCACAGATACTGGTGAACAGACACAGGCGCAGAGATGCAGCTGCACAGATACTGGTGCCCGTACCACGGTGCACATATACTTACAGCCTGGCGCACAGATACAGGTGCACCGATACAGATGCACAGACTCTAGAGCACAGAAACTGGTGCACAGATGCAGGTGCACAGACTCTGGTGCACAGATACAGGTGCACAGACACTGGCGCACAGGTACAGGTGCACAGATATTGGTGCACAGATACAGATGCACAGATATTGGTGCACAGATACAGATGCACAGACCCTGGAACAGAATCACTGGTGCACAGATATAGGTGCATAGACACTAGTGCACAGATACAGGTTCATAGACACTAGTACACAGATACAGGTACACATACACTCAGGGCTTTAAGTGGGATGAAAAAAAACTGGGGGTCTCTCAAAGGGGCGTGGCCAATGTAATTAGGGGCGTGGCTTAAAACACATAAGCTAAAAATCTGTGCTTAACATAGTGTGCCGCCCGACTTGTATTTTGCTGTTTCTGTCATTGCATCCAGATATATGATAAGTAACATCATACCTACAACATGTCAGGACTATTGGCTTGGTCAGTGGTTGTCAGTTGCATAAGATAAATAAGCAACAACTATGGCTTGTATATAATATTGAAAAAGCTACCACTTAAAGCCCTGGTGACACCACGACAATGTTGCTGCTCCTGAGTTTCAAAAAGAGAAGGGAAATCCAGAGAGAAAATGACTCTCTTTAAAGGATTTCCCTTCCCCTACAACCCTCACCTGGCATGAAGTCATGCCGTAACTTCTCCACTAGTGAGAAGTGAGCAGTGTAAACGGACCGCCTGTGCCAGGGCACAAAACAGAGCCCGGTAGAGGCCCGTTTCGAAGCCTCCTTTAAAACACTGCCGGTGCGCAGCACCGGTGAGACCCGGCCCACTTAAAGCCCTGCATACACTGGTTCACAAATACAGGTGCACAGATACTGTTACCCAGGTACAAAGGCACAGACACGGGTGCACAGCTACAGGTGCACAGATACAGCTGCATAAATACAGATGCACAAACCCTGGAGCACAGGCACTGGGGCACAGATACAGGTGCACAGACACGGGTGTACAGATACAGGTGAACAGATACAGATGCACAGACTCTGGTGCACGGACACTGGTGCACAGATACAGGTGCACTGATACTGTGCACAGATACAGATACACAGACCCTGGAACACAGGCACTGGGGCACAGATACAGGTGCACAGATATGGTGCACAGATACAGATACACAGAGCCTGGAGCACAGGCACTGGGGCACATATACAGGTGCACAAACACAGGTGCACAGATACAGATGCACAGACCCTGGAGCGCAGACCCTGGTGAACAGATACAGGTCCATAGACACTCGTAAACAGATTCAGGTGCACATCCACTGGTGCACAAATACAGGTGCACAGATACTGTTACACAGATACAAATGCACGGACACAGGTGCACAGTTACAGGTGCACAGGCACTGTTGCACAAATACAGGCAGACAGACACTGATGAGCAGATACAGGTGAACAGATGCAGATGCACAGACCCTGGAGCACAGGCAGTGATGCACAGATACAAATGCATATACACTGGTGAGCAAATACAAGTGCACAGATACTGCTACAAAGATACAAATGCACAGACACGGGTGCACAGGCTTACACAGATAGAGGCAGACAGACACTGGTGGGCAGATCCAGGTGCACAGATACAGATGCACAGACCCTGGAGCACAGGCAGTGGTGTACGGATACAGGTGCATAGATACAGGTGCACAGATATAGGTGAACAGATACAGGTGCACAGACACTGCTGCACAGATACAGACACACAGGTACAGGTGCACAGATTACTGGTGCACAGATACTGGTGCGCAGACACTGGTGCACGGATACAGGCACACAGATACAAGCACATGAATACAGGTGCACAGGTACTGGTGCACAGATACTGGTGACGAACAAGGAGATTGGTGGACTCTCCCAGACTGCCCTGTGTTTTACTGTAGTGATTATTTGCTATACATCGATCAATAATCAGACTCTTGTTCCATATGTGAAGGGTATGGACACAAGTTGACTTGCGGCTATATCCTTCGAGCACTGGAACCTGTTCTCATAGCGATAGTAGGCATGATCACTACTTTGACTATGAAAAGCATCCACCTCGGAGCACCTACCTACTGACCCCTGCCCGCCGCACTTCTTCCACTGGGCCACCACCGCCATCGCACCCAAACTACGACAAACTATCAACTGCTCCCTCGAGGACGCCACATTCCCTGATGACTGGAAAGTCAAACCTCTCCTCAAGAAGCCCCACCGCAGACCCAACAGATCTCAAGAACTTCAGGCCCATCTCACTTCTCCCTTTCGCCGCCAAAGTCATCGAGAAAGTTGTCAACACCCAGCCAGCGCACTTCATAGAAACCAACAACATCCTTGACACCTCTCAATCCGGATTCCGCAGCAACCACAGCACCGAGACCGCCCTCATAGCCGCCACCGATGACATCCGCTCCCTCCTCGACGAAGGCCACACAGCAGCCCTCATCCTCCTGGACCTCTCAGCAGCCTTCGACACCGTCTCCCACCGCACACTAGCCGCCAGACTCCACGACGCCGGCATCCAGGGAACAGCTTTAGACTGGCTTCAATCATTCCTCTCAGGCAGAACATAAAGAATGAGACTCCCGCCCTTCCTCTCCGAACCTACAGAGATCAGATGCGGAGTACCCCAAGGATCCCCCCTCAACCCCACGCTCTTCAACATCTACATGGCCCCCCTCGCAACCATCGTCAGAAAACACGGACTCAACATAGTCTCATATGCCAACGACACCCAGCAAATCCTCTCCCTCACCAAGGAACCCGACATAACCAGGCGCAGTTTCCAAGAAGGGATGAAAGACGTTGCAACCTGGATGAGCAGCAGCTGCCTGAAGCTCAACTTGGAGAAAACAGAAGTCCTCATACTCGGCTCCACCCCCTCCACATTGGGACAACACCTGGTGGCCCCACGCCCTCGGAAACCCTCCCACCCCTACGGACCAAGCTCGCAACCTCTGCATCATACTCGACTCTTCACTCACCATGAATGGCCAGATCAACGCCGTGTCCTCCATTTGCTTCAACACCCTCCGCATACTTCACAAGACCTTCAAATGGATCCCCCCGGATGCCAGGAAGACCGTCACCCACGTGCTCCTCACCAGCAGACTAGACTACGGAAACGCCCTCTAGTCCGGAATCAACAAAAACTACTCCGCAAACTCCAGACCGTCTAGAACGCTGCAGCCAGACTCATCCTTGACATCCCACAACATGACTACATCACCCAACACCTCCACGACCTCCACTGGCTCCCCGTTGAAAAAAGAATAACCTTCAAACTGCTCACACACGCCTACAAAGCCCTCCATAACACTGGACCCCAATACCTCAACGAACGAATCTCCTTCCACTCCCCCAAGAGAAACCTCCGCTCTGCCGACCTAGCCCTAGCCATGATCCCCTGCATCCACAGGGCCAGAGCGGGTGGCAGATCCTTCTCCTACATCGCGGGCAAGACCAGGAACAAACTCCCCCTCCGCATCAGATGAAGCCTGACACTACACCAATCCAGAAAGGATCTCAAGACCTGGCTCTTCGAATGACCTGAAAAGCTGCTCGTACCTCTCCACCCCCAGCGCCTTGGACTCTCACGGGCAGTCGCGGCTCGAATAACTCACGGGTGGGGGGTCATGCGGGGGTTCGCGCGGGGGGACGGGGGATTAATTTATAGATAAAAAATTAAAACTTACCTCACCTGGTCCTGCGCCACCTCCGCTGCTGGCCGGGTCCCACGTTTTCCTGCTGCTTCAGGAGAACAGGAAGCAAGCATCCTCCCTCCCCTCAGCCAATCACAACGCTGTAATGGCAGCGTTGTGATTAGTGCGGACGGCGCCCAGCCGGGCGCCTGTAGGGAGGCCATTTTCTCTATGTAGGCTGCATGCAGCCTGCATAGAGAAAATGTAGAGTGCACATGACTGCGAGAAAGCAGTGGGGTGACGCTCCTCCGCCCTAATGGAGGAGCCGCCCCTGCTCACAGGTGAGCAGCGCGCTTCAAAAATCCCGGATTGATTGATTGATTGACTTTCAGTCTACCTCACTCCACTCTAGGGTGAAGCATAGCTACACAATCACATGGCAAAGCTTTGAATTTAGGAAAGAGTCGAATATTCCAAAATGCATAAGAGATTATCATTTCTATAACACAAACTTTTTTCTTGCAAACGTTTTAGTAAAGTTGACCAAAGCCTCTGAAGGTCTAGTTTGCTTTTATAAGTCAGGTGAGAAAAACTTTGTTGTTGAAGGGCCCAGCCATGGCCAGTTTGAGATAAATGGGCGCCTTATTGATGTCGTTATGGCTAGCCTGTTAAGTGAGCTGTTAGCCCTCGAGCATTCCGCTCCCAGGCCAGTTTGTTCATAGCCTGGTTTGCTGTTGGTCCGAAGTACGTCCGACAGGGTCTTCTTTAACTATCTAATGAACTTTGAACAAAGTTACCCAACACTATATTTGACCCTAGTGACCGTCATAGTGGACCTTAAGCATGCCTGGAAATCTACAATTTGTGTAGATTTCCAGGCAGTCTGTGAATCACCAAAACTATGTAAATCAACCCAAATTGTAGGTGAAAGTATACTGTGTGTAGATTTGCCTTTGTTTGAGATTTGGGCTGTGAGTACATAGACCTAAACAGCCAGACTTTCAGCCAGATATAGCAGCAATGTATCAAGGACCTTGTAAGAAACATACAACAATCATTGGCAAAGCCCATAGGAGTAGCATGGTCTGCCAACATTTTGACTTTGTCAATGCTTGTTTTGTTTTGTCATGGTTTTTGTAAAACTATGGGGCATATTTATAACAGAATGGCGAAGCGTGGCGTTAAGCAAAAATTGCTAACGCCATGCTTCGCCATTCTGAAAACGCAGGGATGCGCCGTATTCACAAGAATGCGGCGCACCCCTGCGTTTCCCCTAGCGCTGGCGCTAAATTAAGCTGCCTAGCCAGGTGTCTGCGTTAGGAGGAATGATTGTGTATGTGCAAGAAGGAACACCTTCCTGCACATACACAATCATTCATGGCGATTTGCTTTTTCTATGTGTGCTGCACAATGCAGCACACATAGAAACAGCAAAAACGAGGAGAAACTAAGCATTTCTCCTCGTTTCGGCATGCTAAGACCAGGTTTTCCCTGTTATTAATTTTGGCGCTGCCTCCTATTTAAGACACCCTTGTAAATAGGGGGCAGTGGCCAATTCAATGGGAGTTGCGGCGGAACGCCCACTGCAACACCCATTGCACGCCCCTTTCATGCTAAGTGTAGCGTGAAAGGCGGCCTTATTTACAGGGCAGCCTTAAGCCACATTTAGTGGCTTAACGCTGCCTTGTAAATAAGTTGAAGGGTTTATCGTCACAGGAACTTCATAAAAAGTGACATTCCTGTGGCGATAGGGGCATGTAAATATGCCCCTATGTTGTACGGGAGCTGGTGGGCCCTCGCCAATATGTATAAAAAAGCATTGGCTAAAAGGAAAAATGTCTTTGGGGTGCAAAAAGCACACATTGCAATAGTAGTCCCTGGCACTGAAGGAACTACTTCAAAGGAAGGGGTGCTCCTTGTGAAATCACAGTAAAGTTATCCAATGACTGCAGTGGGCTGACCCCCTGCCCCATGCTGTAATGAGTGAAAGAAAAATTTGAATGACACATCAACGGACCAATGGATGAAGAGGACTGACTGAAAGTCTCTGTAAGTATACTACATAAAAACTTTTAGTAAAACCAAAAGGTCTTGAGAGCCGCAGACCTAAAAATTCTCACACATGAGAAAACATCGAACTTCTACTAAGGGGACTGTGCAGGGGGTCCAGGGACCTGACAAAGTGGGAGGCTTCAGAAGCTCTCATTGGGGAGCTGTGGATGGAGGAAACACATCAACAGAACATCCGTCACCGTGTGACATTATCACACTCTCAAAGGCTGTGATCTGGTAATACTTTTAGATGTTAAACTAATGCCAATGAAGCATCATTGAGTGAAATGGAATTGTTGGCAGGGAGCAGGCGCGGGTGGACATGTGCAGCGGTGCACACTGGCCGCTGCGGTGCGTGGACTGGGAGGGAATGCGATGACCCTATAACTTCTGGCAGCGACAGCAGAGCGAGAGACATAACGGCCCATGCTGTGCATGTCCTTGAACACAGGTGGCAGGAAGCCTCAGTGCACAGGGCGCGAGGTGCACCCTTGGCCATGGTCCGCGTGCGCGTGAGTCCCGCCTTAGGAGGGAGTCACCGTGTTTGGATAGCTGTCATCCAACATCCCCAGGGAATGAGGTTACTTTTGTTGCCAACTCGATGGAACATTTTGTGCCCTCTGGATGTTGAACTACATCGATGTACAGGACAGGCTATGCGCTGAAAGCGGTAAACACCTACAAATTATTTTTATTATACTTACTAAGACCACAGGATGAGATGTACTTAGCTTGGTCCTCTGTCTAATAGTCATTTTCCCTATGGATGAATTAATGGGGTGCTTTACAGAGTAATTTCAGGAGCTATGCACAATGGGGAGGGCCTGTGCTTCATGGCCTGGAAGGCGATGGAGGGGATTGGGGTAAGGTGGGTTGCAGCAGGGAGGAATGGAGGGGTGGATGGTTACAAAGTGAGGAGAATCTGAGACGAGCTGCAGCCAGAGCGTGGGGGGTTGGGGAGGGTTGGAAGGAGGTTGCAGCAGGAATCTTTGAGCGGGCACATTTCAGAGGCACTGGTAGACCATCAGCCTTGTAACGAGGGAAGCGTTGTTGCTTTGAACAGTAGCGCATTGAGCTTCTGTTTGAAGCAGAGGTGATGGTTCCTATTTGGTTCTGGCCGTCACCTATGACCTTCCTCTAAATCTTTTGGCATACTGTTCCATTTCAAACACTTTCAGAAATGGAAATATCTGGACTGTAGAAAGCCCTGGTCCTGTATCACCTAGAAGCCTTTCATCTGGGAGCATTCACCCGCGCTCCCTCAGCGATTGATGACATCATGGATCGAGGAAGTCAGTCAGGTTTGAATTTAATTGGATTTGAAACCTAAAATATCACATAACGTCACACCAGTAGCGGCAGGAGGAGGAGAGAAGGAAGGGAGAATGGAAAATTCAGCGACCAGGAGCTTCAGATCCCGGTTGAAGAGTGTGAGGCAGAAAATGAAAAACCTTTTGAAAAGGCCTCACTTACCATCCTAGAGGTTACAAAAACAGATAATGGGCATAGACAATAATGCGTAAAGGCTGCATGGGCTACCAACAGTAGAATGGAGAACGTCCACAAACGTTGGCATGATCTAAGGTCCATGACCAACGGGGAGAATTGCGACCCATCACCGAGCGACCATCCTCACCCAAGGAACGAATGATTGAGTCCACCTCCCACCCAGAGGTGGCGACTGGAGCATCCCCAATAGACACGCCATCTGCAAGACTAAGAACACTTTTTGAGATGCTGCAGCGGCGTAAGAAATGCTCCACACTGCACCATATTTACAAAGTGACGCATCTAGGGAGATTTGGCACTTTGTAAACCCCTGCGCTACATTATACCTGCAACAGGTATAATATATGCAGGGTGGGTGTTCTGACGCAGAAAAGCCTTGTAGAAGTGGTGCTGTGAAATCTATGAGATTTCACAGCGCCACTTATACGGCGTCACTGCGTCAAATCATTAGGCCTGCTTGAAGCCGGGGTGCCCATGTGAAATGACACATTGCTGGAGTTGCGTCCGTTTCCAGACACACTCCAGCAATGCGCCAATTTTGCGCCTACAGATACGTCAGGAATACTGACGTATCTGTAAATCCTTGCGACATGGAGCGCTGTACAGTAAATACGGCACATCCATGGTGTTTTTAAGGAAGGCGCTATGAAAAGTGTTGCATCGCTGTTTTCCCGCAGTGATGAAACACTTTTCATAAATGGGGCATGTTGTAATAAATGAGGTATGTTGTAATGAGTATAATTGTAAAATTAAACTAAAAAAAAATTATTTGTTCCAAAATTGATGTCAGATGTTACATATATCTCACACAGTGCATCATGGGTAATGCAGCACTTGTGTAATGTGGCTTGTCTACATTAGCAAAAATACATAAACATAAGGAGATAAATTTAAGGGCATCATCAATACGATCTGCACAGATTGCATCTGAGTTTTGAGTCTCACATTTATCACAACTACACGTGTGGAATTTTTTCATGATTTATAATCTTTCAACCTAATTATATCACCACAATGAACTCACTAAACACATGCTTTGGTCCTCACAGAAGAACTACCCAGAGAACCCAGGCCCAGACTGTGGGAGAACAACCATAACTGGAAGACAAGTGCACACCTGTGAGAGCTGGATCTGAAATTACTTCAGGAGGAGAATACGTCAATTAGCTACCAACACACCACTGCAGGGATCTGCCACACTAACCTCAGGACCAGCAAGCGCAGTTATATGGTCAACAACCAGGCACACAACACAACACGTTTGGAGACAGGATCACAGGTTACTCATTCGCCAGACAGGGCTGGCCCTCTAGGAAAGGATGAATTATCTGGAATGCCTACACCCAAGTTACATTTATTTTGGCAAACTATTTGACCCTAAACAATATTTATACATATGATCACAACAAGTAGTTGATAGATTGTGTTAATGACTTTTTTGTTCTTGATGATTTTTTTCAATCAGCATCTGTTAGCAAATGGCCGACACGTGTTTCGCCCCATAATGGTATGTAGGCCTGGGGCTTTTTCAAGGCTGAGCTGGCGATTCTCTTTATAGAAGATGCTGTATGTGACTCCTAATGAATAGCTAGTGGACTGTTGTATGGTATGAGATTTTCGTAATTACTGAGATAAACTGAGTTCTTAATACAAGCTTTTAAAGAGTACATCAAATACCCTGTGGAGCCGTCCGAGTACTCTTATATATTGTTGGGGCGTCTGATGTGGCATGGTGTCTGCCAGATGCTACCCGAGGTACCATTTGGCCCTCCTGCTGCATCACATTTTCATATTTTGGAGAAATCTATGCCCATGATCAAACGTAAATCATAAGCCTCCCCTTTCTGCGGATCACTGTTCATTTTACCAAAACTGATCATAAGAAAGAAAAGCCAGTTTTTGTTCTCTTTGCTTAAGATTCATCTGCAATAATGCTCTGTGATCTCACTCCATCTGGCAGTAGGCATTATGACGTCATAACTCAACTGTAATAAGTTACTATAGTTGAGCAGCTACGTCATTTCCTATCACCGGTGACTGGAGATGCCACAACTCAATTGTAATAAGGAAATTAGAGACTGGTTTTTATACTGGGATTGGAGGCTCCCATGTAGTATACCTTCATTCCCTTGGAGTGCGTGGATTCAGATAAGGCGTCAAGATCCACAGGCATAAGGCATAGGGACTGTCTTCTACCAAATGGATATATAAATACCAACTTTGCTTTAAAACAGGATCATTTTATTCAGTTCATAGGATGTTCTATTAATGTAACTTACCAAGCAACCACCCTTCAAGGTTTCCTTTTTATCAGTCGGTCATACATCCAGAGTAATGGGAGATGCATGAATCATGTGTGCTCCTTGAGTAACAGGCCACTAGAAATTCTATAATTCAGGTGGCATTCAACATCACCTGTATTTTATATGAGTGCTGAATTTTTCTGTGCAGATATTAACTTTCAGAGATGAGCCATATAGGAACTTGGGTACCATCTACACATCCTATAACATTTGGAAATTGGGCTAAAGCATAATTTTGAAACTTTGGGGCATATTCTTTACTTTTTAGCGCAACGCAGCACAGAAACAAGGTTGCTGCTGTGTTGCGCTAGAGGGGAAAAGCAGCTCAGAGCCATCTTTATTAAACATTGCCTGCTGCAGCTGTCATTCCTAGCACAGTAGCACTATAAAGACGGGCTAGTACCACACACAGACAGACAACATCGCTCCCCATCTTCGCAAGAAACCTCAAAACCTGGCTCTTCGACAGACCCCCTCCTTGATGGATGGAACCTGCACCCCCCCCATCCCTAGCGCCTTGAGACCCTTACGGGTGAGTAGTCGCGCTTTAACAAACCCCTGATTGATTGATTGATTGACACAGGGGGATATTCACAAGGACTTATCTCCGATTTATCTCCACCTTAACTCATCAAAAGTGGAGATAGATTTAACACCCCATTCACAAGCGGGTGCAAACTGCAGACATCGCCAGTATTCCCGAGATAACTGCCCCAAAATTTATTTCCACGGTGGACACCACCAACTAACCCTAATGAGATGCAGAGTAAGCGTTCCCGTGCAAAAACACACGAAAAAACCACAACACCACTTTCACAACGAACTGCCAGATCTGCGATGCGAACCAAAAACAGGCGATAAGCCGCGGTAGCACCAGGGATTTAACACCTGCCTTTTGCTGGTGTAAAGCAGGAGACTACCTGCAGCATGAAAGGGAGCCCAGCCAAGAGCCACACCTGAAGACCCACAGATGCCATGGAGACAATGATCATGCAGCTCCGATACCCATGAGGGCCACAACACCCACCCCCACCCCCGCCGGCCCCCCCCCGGACATACACATACCGTGCACGACACAAGAGCCACAAAAAGCGCATGATGACGCACATTGACAAAAAATAACACACATGTGTGGCCAGAAGAACGAGAAACAGTCACACAGCACTGAAGTAACAACCAAAAACTTTATTGAAATACAACACAAAACACCAATGCAGAAGACTCCTGTCGTGTCCGTCCGGGACAATCTCGATGTCACAGCCTGGAAAACAAAGCACAAAATCAGAACGTGTGCCATGCACACATCAAAGGAGCGAGACACAGAGAAACAGAGAATGAAAGAAAGGCAGAGAGAGAAAGAGAGAGAAGGAAAGGAAGGGAGAGAGAGAGAGAGTGATAGAGGGAAGGAAAAGAGAGAGAGTGAGAGAGAGAGAGAAGGAAAGGAGAGTGAGAGAGAGAGAAGGAAAGGAAAGGAAGGGAGAGAGAGAGTGAGAGAGAGAGGGAAGGAAGGGAGAGAAAGAGAGAGTGAGTGATAGAGGGAAGGAAAGGAGAGAGAGTGAGAGTGAGAGAGAGAGAAGGAAAGGAGAGTGGGAGAGAGAGAAGGAAAGGAAGGGAGAGAGAGAGTGAGAGAGAGAGGGAAGGAAGGGAGAGAGAGAGAGACACCGCTGCCCCTGCGCACCCAGGCCCCACTGTTCACCTGCTGCCACCGGTGTGTCTCCAACCACGTGCCGGGATACACTGCAAGCCACCAGGTCTGCAACCTGTAATCGAGGCCAGAGTCAATCATGGCAGAGACCATCACACAGCACAAAGCAACAACGCCTGTCCGTCCCTGCGCACGCATGCAGCCGCACCCCACCCCCTCCCGCCGGCCAGCGCTGGCTGTCCGCACTTGCGCACCCCGGGCCCACTGCTCACCTACCACCAACGGTGTGTCCACCAGTGGGCACACCACATGCCCGTGCAAGCTCCAGGCCCCGGGCCCGCCACCATGGCATGGTCCACATCATGCGGAGCCGCCCCGCGGCCCAGCAGGTCCCACACATGACGCTGAGTCCTGAGGCATCAATGGCAGAGACCACATCAGTGCACACGTCATCATTGCAGGCTGCACACCCGCTCAGCTATTTCGGTGCCACTAACCCTGTGCAACCCCAGTCAGCGCCACGTGGTAGTAGGCCCGTGACGGCCGCAAGGCTTCGGGTGCCACTAACCCTGTGCAACCCCAGTCAGCGCCACGTGGTGGTAGGCCCGTGATGGGCGCAAGGCTTCGGGTGCTACTAACCCTGTGCAACCCCAGTCAGCGCCACGTGGTGGTAGGCCCGTGACGGCCGCAAGGCTTCGGGTGCCACTAACCCTGTGTAACCCCAGTCAGCACCACGTGGTGGTAGACCCGTGACGGGCGCAAGGTTTTGGGTGCGACCAACCCAGTGCGCAATAACTCATGGGCCCTTTATGATTGAGAACCGTGGAGCGTCCGTCATCCAGTCACCACCGGCAGTGGGGAATGTGACGTTGTCGGCCCCTTATATTGGCGGGGTCACATGGCCTGTGACGCCTGTGCCGGATGGGTGTGGTGTGTGTGCAAACCTGCCCTCAGGGAGTGGCCGTGACATGCTGACAACTAGACCAGTGACCTGCATACCACCAGCGTGTACGCCTGTGACATGTAGCTATGTGGGCCCCCCCTCTGAGCGTAAGCGGAGTGGTCTGGCCTGGCGTACGCCGGACCAGCGCAGGGCTTGCAACAATGACTCGGGGGCTCTGGGCGTGGTTCAGTCCATGTCCGGACAAGGAAGTGACTAATGCGTGTGTCCCTGTTATAGTGTCCACGGCAAGCGGAACACAATAGGCAATGTGGCACGCTGTGACTGGCATCCCACTAGATGAGCATCATTGACGTGAGGGAAATCACTGTCCATACATTCATCCACACATTCATACATGAATGATGAAAGACATGACACAGCAGTGCGTTTCTGGATGTTTATTGCACATCCGGTGGAGTATTGCAGCTGGAGCAGTACAGGTCCATGCCAAGCACACTACACAATATGGGCCCGTGGAGGGCCAGCCAGAGTCCATCCGGGGATGACAAGTACTGCGGAAGAGGAAGGGTACAGTCCGCAGTCTGGTCGCCGTGTCATTGGTCATCAAACAGGATATGGCAGTCCATGTCGCGGTCCAAGGTGAGTGCAGCGGGGTGTATCAGGGGTCAGTGGCAGGTCATGGGGCCATGTGCGACACCAAGCAGAAACAGGCAAGGTGGTGGACATGAATGCTAGTGCCTCCTTCTGAACCCAAGCCCATCCACGTCCTTGTCCTCGGATGTGTGCTCTGCCCCACCTGTGGGTGTTGCAGTACCGGCTGCGGCACTGTGTGCCACTGACACATCAGGGGCCGGAGGAAGATTGTCGGCCGCACTGTGTGGCAGTGACACATCAGGTGCCGGAGTGGATACGCCTGCAGCACTTGGAGGCACTGACACACCAGGGGGCGGAGATGTGGATGGTGTGGGGGCAGCAGCATCCATCATCGCCACGCCTTGTGGCAGCAATGCCATGATGAGGACATGCAGGGCATGGTAGATCCCAGCTACATTTCGCTGATGTGCAGCGGTGGCTGCCATCCTTTCCGGCTCCATCCGCACCATGTCCTCCATGAGCCTCCGCATGTGTGCCAGCTCCCGGCTGGGATCGCTGGAGCCACTCTGAGCGGACAGGTGTTCTTGTCTCCAAGTCAGGACTCCAGCGATGTCAGTCAGGGCTCGTTGGAGACCATGGAGCGGGCCGTGGGTGTCCGTTAGGGACTGGAGCTGGTCCCTGATGGGACCTAGACACCCATGGATGGCGTCCAGTTTGGTAGCCATGAGGTCGAACCCCACCCGCACCTGCTCAGCCGTCTCCCTCTGGCCCTCCAGCACACGGCGTTGGAAGGCCATGTGTTGTTCCTGGGGGTCTTGGGAGACTGCCGGGGCTGTGGGTGCCTCCTGCTGGGTGGTTTGTGGAGTGGGTGGGGTCTCCTCGATGCAGCTGGGCTGCCCTGGTCCTGGAGGTGATTGGCGGATGAGTTCAATGATGTCTTGGAGGGCTTGGGTGTCGATGCTGGTGGTGTCCTCCTCGTCATCAGTGAAGAGTGGCTGGGACTGCTCTGCAGGAGGTGTTGATGGTGCCCCTGCAATGTGAAGGGGAGATGGTGTATTACAATGTGTCCGCATGTATGTAGCCGCATGGTACAGGTTCACATTCAGACAGCATGGCATTGTACATTGTGACAGTCTGTGGATCAGGGCCATGATCCAGAGGCATTGTTGGTGTGCACTGTGCTCTGCTTGATTGTGCATGTGTACCATTGTGGCCATCTCCCCCCGTCCCCCCAGTACCTGGTGGTTACTCACCCTGTTGCTGTGGTGTGTCATGTCGAGCAGTGTCCGGTCCCCCGACTCCTGCCACGGTCTCCACACTGATGACTGTCGACACCAGCTCCTCCATGTCATCCAGCTCCAGCTGTGGCGCTGGGCTTCCACCTCCAGTCTGCATTGCTGCCTTCTGGTTGCCTGCGAGTTTCTCCTTGGTCTTGCGCTTGATGTCATTCCATCGCCTCTTGACCTCGTCCATTGACCTCTTGTGCTCTCCGACAACGTTCAACTTGTCCATGATGGCCCGCCATAATCCATTTCTGGTGCCCAATGACACATTGGAGGCGATCAACAGTTGTTGATGGTGTTCTATCACCTCCGTGACCAGGATCCGATTCTCCTGCGGACTGTACTTCGTCTTCCTCTTCTTCTTGTCCTTGCCCTTCCCTGTCACCGTGGTCCCGGGCTGGTCGTCCGGGGTACTTGTGGGGTTGCGCTCGTCCTCTGCGCCTGCTCCGGCTGCCTCCATGGTGCTTGGGTGTTGGTCATTTTGTGTTTGTGTATTTTTTCTCCTTTTGTAGTGATTTTCCCGCCTGCCGTGTGTGTATGGCAGGCCTGGCGCTGCTTATCGCTGATTTCCTCATCGCGAATGGGCTCATCGCACGTTTTTTGGTGTTGGGGTTTGTGTTTTTATCGCCGTCGCGGTGGTTGTATTGCGGACATTGTCCGCGGTTTCAGGAGACTATCTCATGGTACCGCCGTGTTGTGAATTCCATGTTAACACGGGGTTATTTTCCCGCGATGGACTGCGATGTGTAAAGTTGCGTTAACATTTTTTGGAGATGTTTAGCACACGTTCTTGTGAATATACCCCACAACCTTTAAACAATGGTGTGTGTCTGACAGAGGGTTTGTATTTGAATCATACCCTTCCAATAAGCAAAACTTATGCCTGGAC
This sequence comes from Calotriton arnoldi, assembly GCA_963921515.1. Classification (NCBI taxonomy): domain Eukaryota; kingdom Metazoa; phylum Chordata; class Amphibia; order Caudata; family Salamandridae; genus Calotriton; species Calotriton arnoldi. The sequence goes on from CAWUFW010000444.1 coordinate 2,924,821, forward strand.
AAATTCTGAAACATTCCACACATTGTAGGTGTGCTGTGCAGTGCTACTTCCCGTAAGCAAATCCTATACCTGGACAAATTCTGAAACCTCCACACATTGTATGTGTGCTGTGCAGTGCTGGTTCCCGTAAGCAAATCCTATACCTGGACAGATTCTGAAACCTCCACACATTGTATGTGTGCTGTGCAGTGCTGCTTCCCGTAAGCAAATCCTATACCTGGACAGATTCTGAAACCTCCACACGTTGTAGGTGTGCTGTGCAGTGCGGCTTCCCGTAAGCAAATCCTATACCTGGACAAATTCTGAAACCTCCACACGTTGTATGTGTGCTGTGCAGTGCTGCTTCCCGTAAGCAAATCCTATACCTGGACAAATTCTGAAACCTCCACACGTTGTATGTGTGCTGTGCAGTGCTGCTTCCCGTAAGCAAATCCTATACCTGGACAAATTCTGAAACCTCCACACGTTGTATGTGTGCTGTGCAGTGCTGCTTCCCGTAAGCAAATCCTATACCTGGACAAATTCTGAAACTTCCACACATTGTATGTGTGCTGTGCACTGCAGCACACATACAATATGTGGGATGTTTGGAGAAAAGAAAACATTGCACTTTGCTAGCACCTGCTTCAAGGAAGGGTTAGTTTTTGATGCAAAACCTGGCTATCTTTGTAGATCTGGCTTTGCGTTAAAAACTAGGGGCCTTATTTACAGCAAAATGTCGCAGCGCGGCGCCGCAAGCCATTTTGCTGCACCGGGCTGCGTCATTTTAAAAGCACAGAGATGCGTCATATTTATAACAATATGACGCGTCCCTGTGCTTTCCCCTGTGCTGGCGCACAATTGGCTATCATGCGCCAACATTAAGTGGCTTAACGCTGCCTTATAAATAAGGCGAAGCTCTTATCGCCATCACAACGTCACTAAAAGTGACGTTGTGGTGGCGATAGGGGATTGTAAATATTCCCCCCTGTGTCACTTTGCATGACTTTGCTGGTGCAAAACCTTTGTAAATCTGGGCCTAAGTATCATGCAGCTTGGCAGGTGTACTGGAGAAGGTGAACTATGTGTTTCTTCATGACATCATGGCATCAGACACATTCTGGAAAATCCTTTACAGGGCATCCTATGAATTGCACCAGCAGCTGCAGCAATACTCTGGCTGCTTCCTGGTGCTAGTAAGTGTAGGCTACACAACACCTGAATATCTGCGAATATTGCCTGGCTGTGTCTTGTAACCCTGCTAGGTTGGGTTGAAATTCATCTCTAAGGTCTAAGGTGTCTGTGCCTGCATTTTGACTGCTTTTCTTTTCATGGTTCTGCTTTCTCTTGCCCTCTTTACCTTGCCCCTACCCATCTCATTTTTTTCAACACACAGACAGTTAAAGAGGACAAATGGGAGTGAGGGGCAAAATTGGTTTCACCCAGGGCACTATCTGAGCAAAGGCCAGCTGTGTGTGTGGCGTAGGGTGTGCTGTCTTCAATGTCAGCCGACACGCAGGCGATTCTCATGTGTGATATTAGTAGACTGAGAGCTTGTGTGTCTGTGTGCTGAATACTGTGGACCCGATTCACAAAGGGACTCCGCACTTGTGGCGGAGGTCCCGCAGTCGTGGATGGGACCCCGCAGTCGTGGATGGGACCCCGCAGTCGTGGATGGGACTCTGCAGTCGTGGATGGGACCCCGCAGTCGTGGATGGCACCCTGCAGTTGTGGATTGGACCCCGCAGTTGTGGGTGGGATCCCGCAGTCGTGGATGGGACCCCGCAGTCGTGAATGGGACCCCACATTCTGAGTCTGCAAACTCAGAACTCACCTACCGCTCTACATGACCAACGCTTGAGCCTGCCACTGTCTCTCTTTGTGACCTTAGGAGGGTCATTCCTGATGCTAGCCCCCTCACCACCAATGTGTGCCTGACTTAGGATGGCCAAACGTCATGCACTTTGCAGGTTTGCCAGCCTGCAAAAAGGCACTGAGGGGATTATGAAGAGAAGCAGATGATTCACTCCGAATCCTCGGGCAGTGGAGGGCATGGAGCCCTCCATTATCCAGGGTCAATTCCGACACTTGACACATCAACAGGAGAACCACACCAGGAGAGTGCAAACTCATAGCTCACGTATCACCAGTACTTTAAATGGGCAGGTACTGTCTGGTACTGAGTACCTGCACTTGATGGGGAGAGTACCTGCACTTCTCAGCACTGCTGCATGACACTTAATGGGAGAGTACCAGCACTTCTCAAAAGGAAGCAGGTACTCTAAACCAGGGGCGGCTCCTCCACTAGGGGGGAGGAGCGTCGCCCCACTACTTTCTCGCAGTGCGAGAAGCAGAAAGATAAAATGGTAATAACTTCCAGTTATTACCATTTTATGTTTGATTGCAGGCGGGAGGGTGGGCGGGTCTGCTCTGCACCCAGGGCAGGGGAGGAGTGGTGTGCCCTCTCCTGAGTGCACATAGACTGTTTGGTCGGCCCTCTGGGACCGCCCAAACCAGTCATGCACACTCTGCCCTTCTCCATGCAGGCTGCAGCCTGCATGGAGAACATGGCCTCCCCATAAGCCGCTGGCTGGGCGGAGTCCCGACCCCGACCAATCACAACACTGCTTGCATCGTTGTGATTGGCCTAGGGAAGGGAGCCTGGCTGCCTGCTTTTTGTTCCTGCCGGAGGTAGGAAAGCAGGAGAGCAGGAGCAGTGAAGACGCGGGACCCAGCCAGCAAAAAGGTAAGTTACATTTAAAAAAAATAATAATTATTAAATTAAAACCCCCTGCGTGACCTCCCCACGCGACCACCCCCCTCCCAGTGCAGCTCCCTTCCCCCAGCCAAGAGCCATACCGGCCGCGACTGCTCTAAACAGCGAGTACCTGCACTTGTATATTTCCATTTAAAGCACTGCGTACCGCCCTACATGCCTCACTCCTGAGCCTGCCACTGTCCCTCTTTGTGACCTTAGGAGGGTCATTCCTGATGCTAGCCCCCTCACCACCAATGTGTACCTGACTTAGGATGGCCAAGCGTCCTGCATGTATGCAGGTTTGCGTTGCCGCAGAGAGGCACGGAGGGATCCCCATTGTCCTGCATTTTGTGTCCTGCATTTTTGTTTCCTTTTGAAGACAATAAACACTCACTCTTTCAGCCCTTTATGAGCTGTAAAAGAGGTGCCTGTCTGTGGTTGGTAGGGAGGAGCTACAGTACAGGAAGGGTCCTGCACAATACAGCTCTAGGAGCATGTTTATCTATTGAGATGCAAATCCAGCCTCCTGCCTAAAACAGCCCTGAATGTGTTAATGAATACTCAGATGGAGAAAACAATTTGCCCAGGACCAAACAGTTAGTTAAACAATAGACCTGAGAATGCAGCACACTGCTACTTGCTGAAAACGGTAAATATTTACCAGCATATTGCATTTTGGTGAAAATATTATGCGATTGGGCCCTTCTCCCCTCTCCAGGAAATAACCAGTCCTTTTTTGTTTTAAACGACATGTGTACTAGCAGCTTTTGCAGTGGCTCTGAGTCTAAATACCAAATACAAAAATAGAGAAGAGGAAGACGTTCAAAACGTGATTGTCCAAGAGCACACAGTTTGGCCAAATGGAGGGTCGGGATTATAAAACGTGTATCCTGGTTCTGCGTTTCCAACTTGTCCAATAGACTGCTACTAGGGTGGCAAGGATTCTGGTGGCAAGGTGGAGGGGCTGCCCTTACCAGCAAAATGTCACTACATTGTGGGTTTTGCGCAGCTTTAAAACGCAGCGTATATTTCCGGCATATTTAGATAAAGTGGTAAAGATGAGATTCAATGTCACATGTCCTAGTTCCGTGGCTAAAAAAGTATCCAACAGACCAGGCCCAGTGGCAGAATGGGGGTTTACTGGGCAGTGAGGATGGTAGATATTGATATCTGCCATTGCTGTCTCAAAGCTTAAGCCTATTTCATTCCATTTGGATACCAATGCTGTTCATTTTCTAAACCTGTGTCAGACCTGGCATCTTTTGGTGGGGGTTCCCCCTGTGTTTTTGCTTCTGGCTTCCTGTTTTTGACCGTGTGTTGAACTTCGTTTTTGCTGGTCTTTGGACGTTGGGCACTTTACCACTACTGACCAGTGCTAAAGTGCATGTGCTTTGTGTCTAAAATGTGATTGTATTTGATTTCTCCATGATTGGCTTATTTGATTTACTAATAAGTCCCTAGTATCGTGCACCACGGGTGCCCAGGGCCTGTAAATTAAATGCTACTAGTGAGCCTGCAGCACTGATTGTGCCAACTACATGAGTAGCTCTGCAAACATGCCTCAGGTAGCCCCATGGCCAGGGTGCAGTGTATTCAAAAGGTAGGGCATGTCCTGGAAGTGAAAAACTGCTACATTCGTTTTTCACTACAGCAAGGCCTATCTCTCTCATAGGTTAGCTTTGGAGCTGCCTTGTAACACCTTACAAGTGTATCTTCCAATTGGGAGCAGATAGAAAATTGGAGTTTGGTGTGTCTAGACTCACAATTTAAAAACACATCTTTTAGTGAAGTTGGTTTTTAGATTGCAGGCCTGAAAATGGCACTTTTAGAAAGTTGGCATTTTCTTACTTTAACCATTCTGTGACTCTGCCTGTCCCTAGAATACACGTTTGGGTTGGATGACAGCTCGGTTTTGTGAATTCACCCTAGACAGTCACACACAAAAGGAGCTGAGGTGTTCCCTGCATATCCTGATGGCCCATCAACAGGCTGATGAGCCTTTCTGAGCTAGAGTGGTGGGAGAAGCTGTCACTTGTGCATGAATAGGGCTGTGCCTGTCCCCACACAAACCGCTACATACCCCCCTGTAGTGTGTCTAGAGCCAAGGCCAGGAAGGGCAGGGTCATGTGCACTACAAAGACCTTTCTTTGAAGTCTCCCTACTTCAAAGGCTGAAATAGGTATAAGTACTGGACCTCTGACCGATACTCATAACACTTCTGGACTGGGGACATTCTGCCAGGAAGAAGAGCTGTTGTGCTGCCAGGAGGGACTGCCACTTTGCTGTTTCCTTTGTTGTGTTGGCCTGCTGCTTCCTGCCAGGAAGTGAGAGGACTGGACTTTACTGTCTACATCCTGCTTTCTAAAGTTTCTTCAATGGCTTGATTGAGCTTGCCTCCTGTTGCTGAATTCTCAGGGACAACAGAGACTTCACCTGCATCTCGCTACCAGCACCTGGGCTCCTCTGCTGTGAGTCCTGCCCTGCGAAGTGGTGCCAAATCCAGTGCTGGGCCATTGGAGGTGAATTTTGTGCTGTAACCAAGAAATCGATGCATTGACTCCCCAGCGTCAGTTCGGAACTGGTGCATCACTGTGAATTCGATGCATCCCAGCTGCCTGCACCGAAGCCATGGACACTACTCACAGAGTGCGCGACACATCGACTTTCAATGCAGCCCCGACTTTGCCGTTGTGCCTCCGAAGAACCGCTAATGCGTGAGTCTAGAGCACCGCCTCACCAAAGTCTTTGATGCCCCACTCTGACTCTGACAAAGCCTGTGTGACTTTCTACCGATGTAGCACCTTCAGCCCAGCAGTTCAAAATCGATGCCGAAGAATCAATGCCTCGTGCTTTTGACATCGATGCATCATTGACACCGCATCACTTTCAGGAACCAAGGCCTCGCACCAGCAACTGACGCATTATCTCCTCTGAGCAATGCATCTTCCCGGGGCGTCAAAGTTTCAATGACCCTGCACCGCTTTAAGGAACCAACCTTGCACCTGCATCTGCGATGCCTCACCTCCTCTGCGTGACACATCTTCTTTGATTTCAGACGCATCCAAGGTACTGTATTGAGGTCTGCATGCGTCCTGTAGCCGGCCCGTGCTCTATTGCGGTTGGACTGAACTTGTGGATTTGTCCTGGTCAAGGTCGATTAGATAGCCCCAGTTGGAGCTATTGACTTCTAAGCACTGCATTTTGATTTAATCTTTAAAAATTCATATATCTTGACTTGTGTATGTTGGATTTTTGTCGTTTTGGTCTTGTTTTATGCAGATAAATATTGACTATTTTACTAAACTGGTGTGGAGTAGTTTTGTGGTGTTTTCACTGGGTTACTGTGTGTGTGCACAAAGACTTTACATATTGCCTCTTTAGTTTAGCCCAACTGCTCTGTGTCAGTCTACCAGAGGGTGAGCACAGGTAAAGTTTTGGGGCCTCATTTATGAAAAGTGTCGCTTCGCTGGGGAAAAACAGCGATGCAAAACTTTTCATTGCGCCCTCCTTGCGGCACCATGGATGCACCAAATTTACACTACGGTGCTCCATGTCGCAAGGACTGACCAGATACGTCAGGAATCCTGACGTATCTGGTGGCGCAGTAATGACGCATTGCTGGAGTGTGTCCGTAACCTGACGCAACTGCAGAAATGTGTCATTACACATGGGGCGAGTCCCATGTAAAAGGCCCTGCGTCACTCCTTATGCCTGCTTGAAGCAGGCGTAAGGATTTGACGCAGTCAAGTCGTAGAAATCTCATAGATTTCACTGAGCCACTTCTGCAACCCTTTTTTACGTGAGAATGCCCACCCTGCATACATTATACCTGAAGGAGGTATAATGTATTGCAGGCATTTACAAAGTGACACATCTGCCTAGATGCGTCACTCTGTAAATAGGGCGCAGTATGGCGCATTAATTACGCTGCCACAGCGTCACTGAAAAGTGACGCAACTGCAGCTTAAGGCCTTCATAAATAAGGCCCTTAGTGTGTAGTACACTTCCCCTGACTAGAGTGAGGGTCCCTTCTTGGACAGAGTGCATACCTCTGCCAACTGGAGAACCCATTTCTAACATTGGTGATCAGCAGTGAGGATAGGACTTGTCTTTGTGCATTACATACAGTGATTGATGTACACTACTTCCATATCTCAGATCACTACGTACCAGCATACTGTGTTGCTATTTATTTTTTGCAACCTTTTTGAGTATTCGCATCAACCATGTCTCAAGCTGGGGAGCCAACAGTTGTACCTTCAACAGTGGAGTTTGAGCAGGAGAAGTTGGAAACCTACACGATGTCCCTGCTCAAAGGTTTCTCCAGGGACCTCAAGCGGTCTTTTAAAGGCCTTACTAAAAATGAGAAGCTGCAAAGGGCATGAAGGCCTGGTTAGCAGCCAGGGATGCAGCTGGGTACCCAGTGGAGGAGAATGATGTTGCTGTGGAGGTAGAGGAACCAAGCTTGCATCTGGAATGGCTTGAGGATCCAGCATTGCTTGTAGGGCAGGCCTGAATGGTAGAAGAGGTCCCTCCAGAGCTGGTAGTAGTGTTTCATCTAAAAGTATGACTGCTCCAGATTGAACTTGCCAAACTCAAAATGCATTTGTCAAAAGATAAATTGGCAATGGGGAAGAAAAAGATGCTTCTAGCTCAGGAGCTGAGCTTGAAGCAGTTGGATTTAAAGGCAAAGGGAGCTGAATCCGTCGCAGATGGTGGCAGCATTTCTTCAATTTATTCAGAGAGAAAGGCACACATACACAAATGTCTGGTGCCTGATTATGGAGTGGGAGATGACATAGATCAATGGTTTCAGACCTATGAGATTGCTTTGCAGATGCAAAGGATTCATGGGCACAGCCCCCCATAGGTGAGAAGACTCTGGGGATGGCTAGTGGTGCACTTGGGGAGGAGTTGGTCCCAGTTAGTGGTGGGGGGCCAGCTGAGATGACCCTAGTATCCCTTGGTGATAGCGAGATGGTCCATAGAACTGTCATACCTTTCAACACTAGGAAGTACAGGCAGTGGGTGACCATTAATGGGCAGAGGGTGGAGGCTCTGGGAGACACAGGAGTCAGCATGACAACCGTCAGGTGTCATCTGGTGTCTTCAGAGCAGGTAGTCCCTAATGTCATCCACCAAGCAGTTGCTCTAGACAACAGTGAGCGCCAATGTTTGATGGCTCAGGTTCCCTTTGAATGTGGGTGGTCTCAGGGTCCTTAAGGATAGCTGTGAGTCCATACATGCCTGTAGATTGGCTGCTGGGCAATGACCAGAAGCATACCACCTGGAAGGAGGTGGAGCTCAGGTCACACTTGGAGATGTTGGGATTGCCTTGGTGGGTTGTGCCTGCCCACAGGGTCCAGGGCAGCACATGAGGGTGGTCAGAAGGTCCTGGTGCCTGAAAGAGTGTCCCAGGTCCCTGCCAAGAAGAGGAAGGCAAGGGGCATGGGAACCCCGCTCCTGAGTTTCCCGCAGCCTGGGAGGAGGCTGAACCTGAGGCGGAGGCCCCGAAACTTACAGGGGAAGATGTGGCCAAACTGGGGAACCTGCCTGAGCTGTCCCAGCGGCAGCAGGACGGAGGTCCCTCCAGCGTAGAAAGAGTGCCCTACTCTTGTGGGTCTTCGGAAGCAGGCCGAGGCCCAGCTGGTGGCACTTCTGGAACTCACCTGATCTATTGGTAGAATGATCTCCTGTATAGTTAGTCTAAGGTTGTTGAGCCTGGGGCAGCCCATGTGCTGGTGGTATCCCAGCACTTCAAAGCCGTCCTACTGGGTCTGGCTCATGATGTGCCTCTGGCAGGTCATTTGGGGCAAGACAAGACCTTTGACAGGCTTGTCAGCCAATTCTATTGGCCCCAAATGAGAAAGGCCTCAAATGCGTTCTGTAGTTCCTGTCCTACCTGCCAGGCGACTGTCAAAACTGGGGGGAGATGCAAGGCTCCTCTGCAACCCTTTCCTGTCATGAGCATCCCCTTCAAGCGGGTGGGCATTGACATTGTGGGGCCACTGAACCCCAAATCAGCCATGGGCAACAGGTTCGTACTGGTCTTGGCCGACCATGCCATCTGGTACCCGCAAGCTAACCCTCTGAGGAGAGTGACTGCACCCGCCGTGGCCAGGGCACTGATTGAGATCTTTATCTGCATGATTTCCCTCAAGAAGGTGATATCTGACCGTGGCACCAGCTTCATGTCCTTGTACATGAAGGCCGCATGGAAGGCCTGTGGAGTAACCTACAAGTTCTCCATTCCTTACCACCCCTAAACCAATGGATTGGTTGAAATGTTCAACAGTACCCTGAAAGGCATGATTATGGGTCACTCTGAACCCATGAGGCGTAAGTAGGACGTCCTCTTGCCATGTCTTTTATTCGCCTACAGGGAGCTACTGTAGAAGGGGGTTGACTTCAGCATTTTTGAACTTCTGTATGGGCACCCTATGAGAGGACTATGGCTGGGCAGAGCTTGCGGAGTTTCACTCCACGGAATTCCGCAGAGTTACCAGAAAACTATGCCAAATTCCATGGAGTTCCGTGAGCAGGTGGAGTATTGCTTGCCCCCCTCTTCCCCAGTTTGATTAGAGCAAGCTTACCTCGGAACCAAACAATTCCCAGTGCGTCGGGCCTCCCATGCAGAGATAAGGAAGACGCGCAGAAGAATCGAGTCAGTTTTCCTACTGTTTGAAATCTGCTGCGCAAGACTTGCTGTTTGAAAAATCCGACCTAATTAATGAGGCTCGCCGAGGGAGTGCTGCCCATCTTACATGACGAGAGTGTTGTAAGGTCGTGCGGGACCATGCCTTATTCCTATTCCTAACATTATGGGCGCTGTGCTTTGCACAAAATCAAGTCATTGCACTATCTTAGCAGCTGCAACGCAGCGCCGCTCCTATAAAGAGATCCTGACGCATACCTAGAATCAAAGCTGCAGCGTAGTGCAGTGTTTTGCATTTTTACTTTTTCCTTCAATGTGGTGCAAAAGTTATCACTCCGCCTCTTTAGTAGTTAATGTAACAGCTGCAAAGTGTCATCATTTCTTGTATACAGGTCTTGGCTTGGGTCCCGCTGCATAATCGTGGCTGCAGGAAGGCACCACTTTTTTATAAGGCCTCACTGCCTTGCTGAGAGCAATATCAATTATCATGTTTAACTAGTTCATACTGCTGGCCACAAACTAACCATTTTGGATAGGCAGAACAGCAACTTTATTTAATTGACTTACCGGGCAATTTTCTGAGACACCACCGGCTGGCTGCTTCAGTTTGGATCTTGGCACAAGGCATGCGGGACCAGGAGGCACAGGGGGCCAGGGGAAGGCACAGGGCCTGTACCTCTCTTACCTGCGTGCCGCCATCGCCATGCTGCAAGTACTCAGAGCCGCCATCCCTGCCCTCCACCTCCAGTGCCTCCATTTTCCTTGCACTTCACAGGTTTTCCTGGAGCTGCGGGACACCCAAGAGGGGGAAGCAAACGTCACGGGCAGAAGTTCTGCTCCTCTTCTCTGCCGGCATTGGCTCAGCTCAACTGGGGTTTGAGCGCTTATTGGACAAGCGACTTGTTGGTTCCGGGGTCAGGAATCAGATGCTTGCTGCGACTTCCGCTTGGCACCTGTGGCTGTCTAGCAGAGTCTGGGGACAATACATTTCTGAGAGCCTGTTGGGAGCACGTTAGGGGCCAAGAGGGCAACGTTTCCCACTAGCACCGAAAGTCACCAGTTACTCATGGTTTGCTACCAGCACGGAGTGACCCAAGGTGCCAAACATCGGTTTAAAGAGCTGCTTTTAAGGTCAAGAGACATGTTACTCATAGCCCACTTTTACATTTCGGGGGGAAAGCGTGCCAGTAAACTGCGCTCTGCCGGCAGTTGCAAAGTTTTTGCTTAACTCTGCACCCAAGCGGAGCGCGGAGTGCCAGAAACTCTGGGAACTCTGCCAGCGGAGCAGAGTTTACCACCCACCCCTAAGAGGACCTTTAAGTTTGGTGAAGGAGGGCTGGGAGAAAGCTCCTAGGAAGCCACCCCAGGATGTATTAAGTTACATGCTGGCTTTCCGCAACCAGACAGCCTGCTTCCGGAAACTCGCCCAGAAGAATTTGGAAGCTAGCCAGGAGGACATGAAACACTGGTATGACCAGAATACCACTCTGGTTGAGTTTCAGCCTGGCCAAAAGGTGTGGGTAATGGCGCCAATAGAGCCCCATGCTCTGTAAGACTGCTGGTTGGGCTCATTTGAGATGAAGGAGCGCAAGAGTGGTGTCTCCTACCTGGTGGACTTGCAGACTCCTAGGATCTCGTTGAGGGCCCTGCACATGAACCGCCTCATGCCACACTTTGAGAGGTCTGAGTTGACCATAAATATTATAGTATCCAATATCAAAACATTCCTCAAGGGGCAGACTCTCCGGCTCAGCTGAGAGCTAATACTATAATATTCACTGCACTCTAGAATCTCGCCCCATAATGCTTTGCTGGGCCTTTGGTTGGCATTGTATTTTTGCCCATAACTTTGCTTGGGGTGGTCCTAGGAGGATGGGACCACCACTGAATCGTTCAGCATGATATGCTCTTTGTGTTCAAGGCATCTGCTTGCCCTCCCCCTAGGTTAGGGGTGACCCCAAAATCATCACCTCTCTCATTGCCTGGTATTTTTCAAAGTTCACTTTTGTGAATTTGTTATATGCTTTTTAGCATGTTAAGGTAAAGTTGATTTATCAAAGTGTTGTGGGTATAATAGCTAACTCTGCTAAGTGGTAGAGTTGGAATTATTGCATGAATTCTGTGTTTTCAATGTAATGTGTAGTTAACAAATCTCTGCACGGTTACTTTTGGGTTGCAGAATGCTCCTGCTCTCCAACCCAGCCAGGATCTTATTGACCTTCCAGAGGTTGGTCAATCAGGTTCTGGCTGGTTTGGAGAGCCTCAGTGCTGCAAACTTTGATGACATTGTAGTTTTCAGCTCCAGTTGGGAAGACCATTTGTACCATCTCTAGGAAGTGCTGAAGGCTCTAGAGAATGAAGACCTCACTATCAAGGTGGGTAAGGGCCAGATAGGGCAGGGTTCTGTGGTTTACTTGGGACGCCAAGTAGGGGGTGGCAAGGTGCATCCCCTACAACCACAGATTGATACCATTCTGGCTTGGGCACTCCCTAAGACCCAGACAGAGATGAGAGCCTTCTTAGGCCTCACCAGTTACTGCAGGAGATTCATCAAGGGATACAGCACCATTGCTGCCCCCTTGACAGAGCTGAATTCCAAGAAGCAGCTACGGCAAGTGATCTGGACAGAGGCGTGCCAGACCGCCTTTGACACCCGGAAGGAAGCCTTGTGCACAGCGCTTGTGCTCAAGGCTCCTGATTTCTCCAAGGAATTCATGGTGCAGACTGATGCCTCAGAGTATGGCATGGGGCTGTGCTTTCACAGCTAAATGAAGAGGGCCTAGATCAACTGGTAGCCTTCATTTCTAGGAGGTTACTTCCCAGGGATCAGAGGTGGAGCGCAATGGAAAAGGAAGCTTTTACTGTGGTCTGGGTGCTGAAGAAGCTAAGACCCTACTTGTTTGGGACTCACTTCTGGGTTCAGACAGACCACAGGCCCCTCAGATGGTTAATGCAGATGAGGGGTGAGAATCCTAAACTGTTGAGGTGGTCCATCTCCCTACAGGGAATGGACTTTACGGTGGAACACCACCCTGGAACAGAACACGCCAATGCTGCTGGTCTTTCCAGATTCTTCTGCTTTAGTGAAGAGAACTCCGAAGGGGTTGGGTAGTTCTCACTTTCCGCTGGGGGTACACGTGTTAGACCTGGCATCTTTTGGCAGGGTTTCTCCTGTCTTTTTGCTCCTGGCCTCCTGTTTTTGATTGTGTGCTGAATGTAGTTTTTGCTGGTCTCTGGACTCTGGGCACTTTAACACTGCTGACCAGTGCTAAAGTACATGTGCTCTGTGTATAAAAAGTGATAGTATTTGGTTTCTCCATGATTGGCATATTTTATTTAGTAATACGTCCCTAGTAATGTGCAGCGTGGATGCCCAGGGCCTGTAAATCAAATGTTACTAGTGGACCTGAAGCACTGATTGTGCCACCCACATGAGTATCCCTGCAAACATGTTTCAGGCCTGACACTGCAGAATCTGTGTGGGCAGTTTTAAACTCACCTAGTAGTTCACCTAGTTGGCAGGCCCAAACCTTCCCTCTTATTACATATAAGTCACCCCTAAGGTAGGCCCTATTTAGCCCCATGGGCAGGGTGCAGTGTATTCAAAAGGTAGGACATGTACTTTGGTGTTTTACATGTCCTGGTAGTGAAAAACTGCTAAATTCATTTTTCAGTACAGCAAGGCCTATCTCTCTCATAGGTTAGCATTGTCACTGCCTTGTAACACCTTACAAGTGTATCTTCTAATCGGGAGCTGTTGCAAATTCATCCTACATTTGCCCCTACCAATAATCCACTTTCCAACATTTGGTGCTCAGCGGTGCGGATGAGGACTGGTGTTTAAAAGTACACCTTTCAGTAAAGTGAATTAAGATTTAAAAAAACCTCTAAATTGCCTTAGAACAAAACTTTTGAGTTTGATTTTTGGAATTTGGACTAAAACTGTTTTTAATCCATTGTTTTGATTTTTCCAAATTGTTCTAAGTCTGTGTGCCTAGTTGTTGTGACCCAAAACTAGGGAACCATGGAGCTGGACCTGGCTAAACTGTCCCAGTTCAAAATGGCTGATCTTAGGGTACAGTGTAGGCTGAGGGGGCTGCCTGCTTCTAACAAGATGAGGAAGGCAGGGTTGCTAAGGTCCCTAAAGGCCTGGGCTGGGGTAGCTGAGGAGATACAGGGGGGAATAGGGAGTGTTCCCCCCACCCTCGAGGGGGGTGAGGATGTTGCCTCTTCCATTTTTTCTGTTGTTAGCCCTGCAGTTCCAGATGGTGGGTGGAGGGCAGGGTCCCCTACTCAGGAACCACCGCTGTCCCTTGCAGAGAGACAGCTTAAGGCTCAATTAGCTTTGATAGCTTTGGAGCAGGAGAAATTGGAATTAGCTAAGAAGAAATGGGAGAGGGAGGAGGAGAAAAGAAATGGTGGCAGTGAATATGATGAAGATTTTGAGACGTCCAGGGGTGGTGGTCTTGATCACAAACTTTCCAAGGGTATAGTACCCAAGTACACTGAGGGGGATGACATTGACAAGTGGCTAGCAGCTTTTGAGAGGGCCCTTAGAATGAGTAGGGTCCACTCTAAGAATTGGTGTGCACTCCTGTGGGAGTTAATTCCAGTAGCTGGGAGGGATAGGCTCCTGACCCTGAAGGGAGAGGATGCAGAATCATACCAGCAGATGAAGGTATGCTTAGTTAAGAGATTTGGTCTGACTCCAGAGCAGTACAGGGTGAAGTTTAGAGGCACCCAGAAATTATGTTCAAAGTCTTGGGTAGACTTTGTGGACGTTTCAGTGAAGGCACTGGAAGGCTGGATTGTTGGTAACACTGTTGACACATATGAGGGATTGTATAATTTGTTTTTGAAAGAACATATTTTGACTCATTGTGCAGAAGAGAAGGTACGCCAGTATCTATTGGACTCAAAGCTGGCAGACCCCAGAGAGCTGGGAGAAGCAGCTGATGAGTAAGTGAGAACCCGGGTTTCCATTCAGCACCAGGGGGGTGACCAGAAGAAAGGAGGACAGGTCCCTCCCCAGATCAAAGCCCAAGGGAAAGAAGGTCAAAACCAGAAGGAGTCCTCCAAAGACCCACAAAAACCTGCACAAGGAGGGGGGGGGGCCCGAGCCAACCCAAATTCAAAGGGAGGGGGTATCAGGGAAAGAATGGTAGGTTCTTTGATCCCTCAAAGGTGGGTAAGTGCTTTGACTGTAACCAGCCAGGGCACAAACATGGAGATGCTGTCTGCGCCAAGAAGCTCCCCCCTAAGGGGAAATCCACAGGGATTGCCAGTGTAAGTGTAGGGGTGGAGAGTGGTGCCCCAGAGAGGGGAAGTCAGGTGGTGGAAGCAACCTTAGTGTCCCTGGGTGGAGTGAATATTGCAACCCTTGCTGCCTTACCTCCAAACATGGACAAGTACAGGCAGAGGCCTAAAGTGAATGGGACTGATGTTGAGGCTATCAGAGACACAGGGGCTAGTGTAACTATGGTCCTGCTTGAGCTGGTGCCTCCAGGGAGGTTGCTACCTGGTGAGTTTCACCAGGTGACTTATGCAGACAGCACTACCAAACTCCATCCTATGGCTGTGGTGGATTTGGAATGGGGAGGTGTGACAGGCCCTATGAAGGTAGCTGTGTCAAAGGTGCTCCCAGTCCAGTGTTTACTGAGCAATGATCTTGAAGTGGTCAGAGGTGGAGAGAGGACTCCATATGAAAATATTGGAGCTCCCTGAGTGGGTATGTGCTGTGACTAGGTCACAGATTAGCCAGAAGGGAGGGGCTGGACACGTGGACCCTGGAACAAAGGGCCAAGCATCCAAGGACAAGGGTACTGGGCCTGGTGAGCCAGCCCAGGGAACTCCAGAGGTGCAGGAATAATCTAACCCTGATGGGGAGGATCTGGCCTCTGAGGGAGGGACTCCATCCCTGCCAGAGCTGTCAGATTTGGCAGAGCTGACAGGAGCAGGTGGACCCTCCAGAGAGGAGTTCAGTACGGGACAGAGAGACTGTCCCACCCTTGAGAGCTTGAGGCGGATTGCTTCTAAGCAAGAGGAGGGGGATGACAGTGGGTTTTACAAACTGTACTGGGAAGATTGACTGCTTTATACTGAGGCCAGAAACCTCAAGGAGGGGGCCACCAGGAGGTTGGTGGTGCCCCAGAAGTACAGAGAGTTCTTCCTGACTTTGGGTCGTGATATCCCCTTGGCAGGACATTTGGGACAGACAAAGACATGGAACCGGTTGGTGAACCATTTCTACTGGCCCCATATGTCTGAAAAGGTAAAGGAGTTTTGCAGCTCCTGTGTCACCTGTCAGGCCAGTGGCAAGGCAGGGGGCAAGACAAAGGCTCCCCTAATACCACTGCCAGTGGTTGGGGTTCCTTTTGAAAGGGTGGGGATGGACATTGTTGGTCCCCTGGACCCACCTACTGCATCAGGGAATAGGTATAGCTTAGTGGTAGTGGACCATGCCACTAGGTACCCTGAAGCAATCCCTCTTAGAACCATTGATGCTCCTGCAGTGGCTAGAGCACTGCTTGGTGTGTTCACCAGAGTGGGTTTTCCGAAAGAGGTGGTATCAGATAGGGGCACGGACGTCCTGTCCAGCTATCTGACTGCTATGTGGGATGAGTGTGGTGTCAACTACAAGTTCACCACCCCCTATCACCCACAAGCAAATGGTCTTGTTGAGAGATTCAACAAAACCCTGAAGGGCATGAAAAATGGGTTGTCAGAGAAACTCAGGAGGAGATGGGATGTTCTCCTCCCATGCTTACTGTTTGCCTACAGGGAGGTACCACAGAAAGGGGTTGGTTTCAGTCCCTTTGAGTTGTTGTTTGGACACCCTGTGAGGGGGCCATTGAGCCTGCTGAGAGAGTCTTTAGAGAAGCCTCTTAAAGAAGCAAAGGACAATGTGCTTGCTATGTGCTAGGCCTGAGATCTAGAATGGCAGAGTACATGTACAAGGCGAATAGAAAACTAGAGGCCAGCCAGGTGCTCATGAAGCACTGGTATGCTCAGAAGGCTACTATGCTTGAGTATACTCCAGGACAACTGGTGTGGGTGTTGGAGCCTGTGGCTCCCAGGGCCCTCCATGACAAGTGGAGTGGGCCCTATCCAATCTTAGAAAAGAAGGGTGAGGTTACCTATTTTGGTTGACCTTGGCAACCCCAGGAACCCTCAAAGGGTCCTGCATGTGAATAGATTAAAACCCCACCATGACAGGGCAGACATGACCATGTTACTGGTCACTGATGAGAGAGTGGAGGAGGAAACTGAGGCAGTGCCTGACCTCTCCACTAATGTGCAAGATGGGTCAGTGGAGGGAGTGGTACTCTCTCACAAGTTGACAGACCAGCAGCACAGAGACTGAAACCAAGTGCTGGAGCAGTTTGCTGGCCTGTTCTGTGCACCACATTGACACTGGTGACAGCCTACCTGTCAAAAATAAACTGTACAGGTTGTCTGACCATGTCAGAGCCAGCATTTAAAGCTGAGGTTGCTAAGATGCTGGAATTGGGGGTAATTGAACCGTCTGAGAGTCCATGGGCCAGTCCAGTGGTGCTGGTACCTAAATCTAATCCTCAGGGGGGACCCAAGGAGTTAAGGTTCTGTGTGGACTACAGAGGATTGAATGCAGTCACAAAGACTGACGCTCACCCTATACTTAGAGCTGATGAGCTCATTGACAGGTTAGGGGCTGCTAAGTACCTGAGTACTTTTGATTTGACTTCAGGTTACTGGCAGATTGCCCTCACTGATGGAGCAAAGGAGAGGTCAGCATTCTCCACACCAGAGGGACATTATCAGTTAAAGGTAATGCCCTTTGGCTTAAAGAATGCATCCGCCACCTTCCAAGGGTTGGTGAACAGGGTCTTGTCTGGGTTTAAACAGTTCAGTGCAGCTTACCTGGATGATATAGCTGTATACAGCTCTACCTGGGGGATCACTTAAGCCACCTAAGGGAAGTGCTTCAGGCCATGCAGCAAGCAGGCCTGACTTTTAAGGCAAGTAAGTGCCCAATATGGCAGAGTTCTGTGGTGTACCTAGGCCACCTGGTAGGTGGGGGCCATGTACAGCCTCTCCAAGCTAAAATCCAAACTATTTTGGATTGGACAGCTCCTGTTACCCAGACTCAGGTCAGGGCATTCCTTGGACTGACAGGGTATTATAGAAGGTTTGTTCAAAATTATGTGACTATTGTGGGGCCCCTAACCGAACTCACTTCTAAGAAGAGGCCCAAAAAGATGTATTGGACCCTGGCGCAAGAGAGCAAGTGATGCGGGAGAACATGGCGGCCGTGAGCTGAGCGGTCGCTTGCCGCCGGTGGTGCTCTTGTCCTGAGGTGCCGTACAGAAAGCAGAAAAAAAACGGCAGAAGAATGGCAGGAAAATAGAAGGAATACGGCAGGATATCCGCGCTGCAAAACTTTATGTCTATAAAAAAAAAAAAACAACGATCGATATTATTCTACATACCTGGGGATGTGCATTGGAGTGTTTACGGACCTCCCACGTTGGTCTGCAGCTGCCCTGGAGCTTAGGAGGGGCCGGAAGGCGGCGGCTCGCGGACTCCTTCGTGTGGAGTCCGGAAGGGGCAGAGGCAGCACAAGGTGCCCTGCTGCGGCTGCTGAGGCTGTGGTATTAGCTGCTTTGGAGAGGACAGCTGGTAGTGCGAAGTCAGGCGGTGGGCTGCCTACAGAGAGTAGTAGGTTGATTTCAACTACACGGAGCCCAACGCTGGACCGGTGTGAGGTATTGGGAAGCCAGGAGGAGGGGGCACAAGTGAATCAACCAAGTGCGGTGAGTCCGTTTTATTTCTCCCCTCAGACCTCAGAGTTGTTTAGGTCAGCCCGTGAAAGACCAGGA
Source organism: Calotriton arnoldi (assembly GCA_963921515.1). Classification (NCBI taxonomy): domain Eukaryota; kingdom Metazoa; phylum Chordata; class Amphibia; order Caudata; family Salamandridae; genus Calotriton; species Calotriton arnoldi. The sequence goes on from CAWUFW010000444.1 coordinate 2,943,071, forward strand.
GGGTCAGAAGGGGGGAATTCTTGAGGCTAGTACAAGACAGCCTAGTGGAGGCTTAGGGGCACTAAATTAAAGGCAGAAAAAGCCCAGACGACGACACAAGGTGTGAAGAGAGGTAAAAAACGAGGAGTAGCAGCGTGTGGGTCTATAAAAAGGAAAACTGTCGAAAAATCTGCCTCACTTGTGTATAAAGAATCTGAAGATAGTTCTGATAGCTCGTTCTCTCAGCGCAGTGAGATCAAGAGTAGGGGCACAAAAATCAGCCGAAAGAAGGGTCGCCCCCTAGATCCTAAAATAAAGATCACCCCTTCATTAAGGTCATATTTTAAAGTTCTTCCACAGGTATTAGACGTGGCAAAGCAGGGAGAGACTCTCAGGAAAGTCTGTGGGAAAAATCTCGGGACAGCGAGACAGCCTCCTCTAGGATATATGGAAGAGCTTGACTCAAGAAATACCTCCACTCCTTCTCTAGTATCTATACCGGCAATACATATTGTACCTGCCAAACAACCTGATGTATCAAACAATTCTGAAATTGCGGGAGCAGGTATAAGCATGACTTCATCTGAAGGTAACAGGCTTGCCAGCGGCGGAAGCCTTGTCACGGAAAATGCGGAAAATGCAGAGGCCAGTGGCAATGAGAACAGTTGTGGCATCAGTAATCGAAGCAGAGAAGGGGGGAAGGTTTCAGAAAAAGAGAAAGAGAGTCCCTCGGTGGCATCTTTGGAGGCCCTCTTCTCTACCCTATCTTCGGATATTAGAAAGGGGTTTGCTATCTCGGAGACAAATCAGGGGAGATTAGGCTTTTTGTGAATCTCTCGAGAAGAAATTTGACCTCCTAAATTCCAGGACAGTGGCTTTAGAAAACACAGTGGAGGAGCTTAAAGACAATCTGGGAGCAGTCAAAGTTGATATTTCAACACTTAAAAAGGAAGAGGCTGTGCTCCGAGATAGATTAGAATCGTTGGAAAACAACTCCCGACGCAACAATCTACGCCTTCTGAACATCCCTGAAGGGAAAGAGGGAGAAAATCTTAAAGGTTTCATCGTAACTCTCATTAAAGAAGCGGTTCAGATTGAAGAGTCTGAGGAGGATTTGATGAGAGATATACAAAGGATCCACAGGGACCCCTTCAGGAGACACCCCAATCGCACTAAACCAAGAAAGATTTTAATAAACTTCCTGACTTTTCCCTGAAAGAGAAGATACTAAATGCTGCCCTTAAGCAGAAATCATTGAAACCTAGAGATTTCGCTTTCGAAATTCGTTCGGACCTAGCTCGAGTCACATTAGAACGACAATGGGAGTTGGGAAAAAAAATGGATGATTTTAGGAAATTGGGGGCTGTCGTCCAATTAAAGTTTCCAGCACACTTAAAAATTATGCATAATAATAAAATGTATAATTTGAAAACAGTGCAGGAGGTGGAGGAGCTTTTGGGAAACTTAAGTAAAAATCCCTAACAAGTTCTTGAACTGGAAAGTTACATTATAGACCTATTAGGGTAGGTGAATAGTGGAGGTGAATAGTATACTATGATAAACATCTATATACCTACACTTACACTTAGTGTTAAGATATACATGAGAGAAATAGGGTTGGGAACTGGGTCAAATTAGAATACACAGGGTTCATGGGGTCACAAGGGTCACAGTATAATATAATACATCACAACATAACACTACCACAAGATTAGAAATAATATTATTAATGGTGAGAGTTTTTAGCTGTTTGCTGTTTTGACTGTTTGCTTACTTTAGAAATTTGTTACAGTCAGGGACAGAGTAGGGTACCCGGCAGGCAGAATCTGGACTCATAGTCCAGGTAAATGGGGAGTAGGGTTCTCCAGGGAGGGCTTCAAGGGTAGGGCAGGGGGAGCACGGGAGGGGAGCATTGGGGTAAAAAATATAAAATAAAAATCCTCATTCACCTCTTGGCTTAATTAGTCTCTATTGGTTATTGTTCTCGGTTTGGTGTCGACACTCGGGCAGTTTCGGCTTATTCAGGATTTCGCTTTTTAATTTACTATGAAAACGCTACGATGTTTGTCCTGGAACTTTATGTTTTTGTTAATGGTCTCCGGGTTAAAAGCAGGAGGGAAAAAATTCTTCAATATCTTAAGGACTCCCCCGCTCAGATAATTATCTTACAGGAAACACATCTCCTGAGACTGACTGACTGACTGACTGAAATATTTATAAAGCGCTCTTATGCCGGGGCGTCTTGGCGCTGAGGAAAATAGCCACCCACCAAATTTAACAAGCCTAGGTCTTAGTGAAGAGCCATGTTTTAATCATTTTTCTAAAGAGATCCCTGCTTGGCTGCAGTCTCATGTGAGTTGGGAGAGAGTTCCACAACTTAGCAGCTTGGTGGGAGAACCCCTTACCGCCCCATCTGACTCTGCTTATAGTTGAGAGCTGGACCAATCCAGTGTTTGCTGACCTGAGGCAACGGACCGGTAGGTATCTTGGGAATAGAAGTTGGATGGCTGACGCCCTCCTCCATAAAAGGCTTTATGGACTATACACAAGGCCTTAAAGTCTATTCTTCTGCGAACTGGTAGCCAATGGAGGCTTTTTATACTTGCGGATGTTGGGTGATATTTAGGTAACTCTAACAATACTCGTGCAGCAGCATTTTGTAGAGACTGTAGTTTAGAGAGTTGTCTAACGCCAGCCCCCAGGTATAGCGCATTGCAGTAATCTATTCTGGACAGCACCAAGAAGAGAAGAAATAAAGGGGATTTGTGGGAAGCTTAGATGGGTGGAACACTGTGTTAGTTCCTGTCAAAGTGCTAACATTAGGGGGTAGCCATTATAGTAAAAAAACAAGCAAAAGCTCGTCTTTTAGATACTAAGACAGATTCAAGTGGCAGGTGGGTGATTGTTAAATTACTTGTTCAGGATTGTTTCTTGACAGTGGTAGGCTATTATGGTCCCAACCAGGATGACCCCTCCACATTGAAAATTATCTTTGCTAACTTGTTGGGATCCCCAGACTCGACCATTTTAGCCGGAGATTTTAACATAGTCTTAAATCCTCAACTGGATAAATCACTAAGTAGTAGGGCAAATGTTTTGTCCAAATCAAGGACATACCTTCAGCTGATGATGAGACAGAATGCCTTATCCGATATTTGGAGGGAAAGATCAGGGACTCAATTAGGTGTATCATTTTATAATCGGAAATATGGGCACAACTCCAGGATTGACTATATTTTGATTAGTAATGACTTAAGGGGTAGAGTTAAAGACATAGGCTATTTGACACCTCACCTATCAGATCACGCGGTGGTGTGGATGGATTTAAACATGGTAAAAAAAGAACAATTGAGGGTGTGGACACTAGACCGTACACTTCTTCTAGATGAATCAGAAACTTGTTACCTGTCTCAGGAGACAGAGTTTTTCCTAAATATAAACGTAGGTTCGGCAGAGATTCCGGTGGTGTGGGATACCCTGAAGTCTTACCTGAGAGAGTTAATAACAAGTAGGACCTCTTATAAGAACAGACAGTACAGGGAGGAAGTTGCACACATTGAGTGTGAAATGAAGGACGTTGAAAGAAAGATTAACAATGAGGTAGATCAAGTAGTTTGTCAGGCACACGCTGTGAAACTGAGAACTTTGAAGGATCACTTAGAAAATATTATGCAGATCAGGATCGCGACACGATGGGAAGCTAGCAAGCTTGCCCATTTTGAATATGGTGAGGGGCCAGTAAACTCTTGGCTTGGAAGGCCAAAACCGACAGAGTACGAAATTTTATAAAGCAAATTGACAATGAATACACGAATTCATCAGTAGTCAGTGATGAAGAGATCAGAGAAGCCTTTTCACTTTCTTTCAAGATCTGTACAAAGAAGAGAATGAGGTAGATATCAACCGTGCACGGGAATGGCTGAATCAGATCAACCTTACCTCCTTAAACTCCTCCCAATGAGAAAACTTAGAGTTAGAGATATCTCAACAGGAGGTAAGGAAGGCCATTTCTGCTTGTAAGGCGGGTAAAGCTGCGGGGCCGGATGGCCTTCCTGTAGAGTTATACAGAGTCCTGGGGGAGGTAGTGATTCCGACAATGACAACCCTCTTCAATAAAATACTACTAGAAGGAGTTAGACCCCCTATCTCGTGGGGAGAAGCCATCATAACATTGATTTTAAAACCTGGGAAGCCTTCAGTTAATTGTGGGTCATATAGACCTATTTCACTTTTAAATACCGACTATAAGGTTTTTACTAGAATTTTGGCTGATAGGTTAGGTGCGGGGGTAGGTGGTTTGCTGCATCCAGATCAGAAGGGTTTTTGAGAGGTAGGAATCTTTTTGATCTCACCCATGATTTCATAGGAGCCATTGATTTTGCCTCCACTTTTTCACTTCCTCTAGCAGCAATGACATTAGACGCCACCAAGGCTTTCGATAGGGTCAACTGGAACTACCTAGCCGCTGTACTGAAGAAGTTTAATTTTGGGCCAAAGTTTAGTCGAGTTATTAATCTTATATATAGTAGTCCTTCGGCGAGACTTTTGGTCAATGGAAATTTGACCAAACCCTTTAACATGTCCTATTTGACATGTACATAGAGCCTTTTGCTCAACGTCTTAGAGAGGAGACGGGTATTAAACCATTTAAATGTGGAGCATGGGAGAGGAAGGTAGCCCTCTATGCGGATGACGTATTAATTCTTTCATCAGATCTGGAGGTGTCTTTTTCCAATGTTATTCGTTTAGCACAGGATTTTGGTTTAGTTTCGGGATATGAAGTCAATGCAGGAAAAACAGATATTATGTCATGGAATTTGCCGGGGTGTCGACATCCTACTAAGAGCGAGATGAGATATCTGGGTGTGAAGATAGTCCAGAATATAAAAAAGATTGCGGAGACTAACCTCTTGAATGTTTCGAGAGAGTGTCAGAAACTCTTGAAATCCTGGGCCCATCTTCCTCTGACCATTTTGGGTAGAATTAATTTAATTAAGATGGTAATCCTTCCAAAAGTTACTTTTCTTTTTAACACCATCCCTTTATATTTTGAGAAACAGGCAATTGACAAACTCCAGCAATTTATTAATTCATTTGTGTGGGCCTATAAAGCAGTGAGGATATCCTGGAAAAAGTTAAGGCGTAGGAGGGAAAAAGGGGGCCTCACTTTACCAGATTTACAGTACTACGCCTGGGCTTTCCAGCTGACGCATTCAAGAATGTTGTTGAAATCCCCACATTCATCGGGGAGGGGGGTAATGTTTTTGACTATGTTAGATCAAGTGGGATTATCTAAAGAGAGTTTTCTTTTTAAATACGGAGACCAGAAATTTTTCAAGAAAATAAAGCTGAAAGTCTTATTGAGTGCGGCCCGTACATGGGCCAAAATTAAACAATGCACGGGCTTGGGCTATTTTTCAAGTCTGGCTCCACTGTGGGTTTCCCGGGGGTCCCAGGCTGTTTGAAAGATAAATTGGCAGTCCCTCTTAAAACAGCTGGTTTTTAGTGTGGGGAGACTTAGCTGCGGAGGGCTCACTTTTACCTTGGGCATTATTAAATGACAAATTGGAGGAGGGCATGTCGAAATTTAAATATCTACAATTAAAAAGCTGGTCCCAGAGTCTTAAAAAACCTATAGGCGAAGAGAATGTGCTGGAAGAGCAACTGGTACAGAGGCCGGTAGGAAAGAGGGAAGTATCTTTCTTTTATTGGTCTATTGAAGAGGCCATAGACGGGGATTTTAGGCTAGCCGAAGAACTGTGGGGAGCATTAATACCAGACATAGATTGGGTAGATTTGTGGCAAACCTCTTTTAATATCTTATTTGCAGTCGTAAAGCCAGCCTGGTTCAGGAGAAACCACTATTTCACTACACACAGAGCTTATTTATCCCCGGCTAGACTTTCTAAAATTGCCAAGGGTCCCCCTGTCAGTTGCAAAAAATGTGGTATGGTGAATGCCTCGGATACACACATGTTTTGGGATTGTCCAGCCATCCAAGATTTCTGGGAGAGAGTAAGGAACACCTTAACAGATATCTTGGGGTTCCCAGTACAAGTTTCTCTTGGTCTTATTATTTTTGGTATATCAAGTGAAATTAGAGGCCTGAGCAGGAGTTTCCTGTTTTATTCTATCTTGCTGGCAAGACGAGAAATATGTAAGAGATGGGTTGAGGTCACACCCCCACATACTCAGACTGGTTGTCCTCCTTGTATAAAACCTCCAAGACTGATTTGGCCAGACTGAAAAATAGTAGAAAGAAAGCCGTATGGGATTGTCTCATAAATTGGTCTCTTGGTTAATGAATGTTGATAAAGACTCTTTTATCCTATGATTAAGCCTTATGGGAAGCTCTCAGACTGTGCTGGGCCCCGCCCTCTGGTTTTCCCACTTCCGATTTTGGGTGGGCCTTAAGCAGCAGTCATCGGTTGTGAGTAATCAGCAGAGAGTGAGACCACCCTCTCCTTGATAATGAGAGGTCAGCAACATGAAGGGGGTTTGCTTGCTACTGGTAGGCGGGTGACACCTCGAGGGCCTACGTCTCAAAATTGAGTAACAGTGGCGACTTCCCTAACCTTCTAGTTGTCTGGGGTTGGAGGCGAATGAGGGAAAAAAAAAAAAAAAAAGATGTATTGGACCCCAGAGTATCAGAAGGCTTTTGACACTCTGAAAGTTGCTATGTGTTCAGCACCAGTGTTGCTGGCCCCTGACTACACAAAAGAATTTGTGGTTCAGACAGATGCTTCAGAACAAGGGATTGGGGAAGTGTTGTCACAGCTAAATGAAGAGGGCCTTGATCAGCCAGTTGCCTTTATTAGCAGGAGGCTTCTTCCCAGAGAGCGGAGGTGGAGTGCCATTGAGAGAGAGGCTTTTGCTGTGGTTTGGTCCCTGAAAAGGTTGAGACCATATTTGTTTGGGACCCACTTTCGTGTTCAAACTGACCATAGGCCTTTCAGATGGCTCATGCAGATGAGAGGGGAGAATCCCAAGCTGTTAAGGTGGTCCATTTCTCTACAGGGAATGGACTTTACAGTGGAACACAGACCTGGGGTTGCCCATGCAAATGCGAATGGACTGTCCAGATTTTTCCACTTAGCTGATGAGGACTACCAGGGTGTAGGTTAGTAACCCAAACCTTTCGTTTGGGGGGGGGGGGGCGCCGTGATGCAAATTCATCCTGTGCCCTGGGCACCCCCCAACTTTTTGCTGATTGGTACTGGTGGTAACTGACTCTGACTGACCCTGGGCTCTGCCTAACCAGGCCCAGGGCCAGTGCTATGCTGAAAGAGACACTTAGAATACAGTGAAAACATCTACATACACTAGGGTACACTAAGTGTTGGGGTACCCCTGTGATTGGTATGACCTACCCCATAGGGCCCTAGTACATAATAGGGCAGGGGGATTGAAACTACCTATCAGTCCCTAGTATAATAATAGGGCATGGCAGTTTAGAGGCCAGCAGCCCTTCCTGCACTTGCATGTGTGCACTGCTGAAGCCTGAGGTCTTTTTAAAAGTGGCTCTGTGCTGCTTTTAAAAAGCAAATTGTGCCCAAACTCGACTTTTGTGTTTGGGGCACTTAAAAATGGTTAACCTACAGTGTTTGGGCATATTAGGTACCTCCAGAGTCTCCCCTAGGTGTCCCAGGGGTGGGGGCCAGGTATCTATAAGGTGAACCCTTATAAAATGAGTTTTATATGCCCTGGGTAAAGTGAAATTGCACATTTCACTCCCCACATTGTGATAAAGTGCTGCCCAAAATCGACTTTGGTGGTAGGAGCACTGTTGAGGGAGGATCTGCAATATTTTTACATATTCAGAACCCATAAAGTCTCCCCTAGGTGTTCCTGGGGTGGGGGTCCTGTAGATATATATAGCATACTTATAAAATATGTTTTCATAAGCCCTGGTGCTCGAAAAATGGCCCAAGTCACTTTTCCCATTGCAAATCCCATGCCATAGGTTAACATTGGAAAAGGTTATTAGTTAATAACTGGAGAAAGAAAAGCCATAAAACTAGGATTAAAGGACTCAGTAGAATGGTAATGATAAATCCAACAATTTGGTATTGTTGAATTTATTGTAAATTGTACAGACAAGAAGTTATAAGATTTTTTTTGTCTGTAAGCCAACATTCAACCCTGTACTGCTCTGCCCTGATTGGTCAGAGATAAGTGGGTGAGCCTGGCTGCTTTGAAGAGATGATAAATGACCCCTGAGGTTAGGTTGCTGGGCATAGGATTGCCAGAGCAGGGGGAGGAGTCGTAAACCATGGACTTCAAGCGAAGGGGAGGACCCTTGTTCCCCTCCAGCCAGATGCTAGGATTAAGGAAGGAATGAGCAGATGCAAGGGGGAGAGACTATGGAGATTAGCCGTCCTAGGGGTGTGTTTAGCCAGTTCTTCTCTCCCTGCTGAAAATTCTGACATATTGAATTTTGGAAGAATAGTGGTTTCTGGGTTAGCATTTTGCCACACTCTGCAGGAAGTGGTCAGACCTTTGGGTGGAACCCTGCAGCTCATTGGACAGGAGTGCCCTCCTGCTTGACCCCAGAGAACACTGAATAAGTAACTGAGAGGGGTGGTGACTCTCAGATCTGCTGCTTGAAACTTAAGAGAATTAGAAGGGTCTGCGCTGAAGAGTTTGATGTGCATTTCCTAAGACCTGCACTCTGGAGATTGCGCATTTTTGCACCATTTGAAACTACAGCCCTGTGGATCAAACCTGCTTCAAAAGGACTAAAGAGTGGACTCCCTGCAAGCGACAGGTTAACAGAGCTCACCTGGACCATCACCACAAAGAATCCCCAGCCTGGAGTACTACCAGTGGATTTGTAAGGGTTTTGTCCAAGTGGATGGTGGGAATTTAAGTCTCACACTTTCAAGGACTCTCTTGGAGATTCCAGAACCTTGGATTGTGTGTTGGATACTTTGGGACCCGCAAGAAGAACTTCAGGAAGGAGTTATAACTGGACCCAGCCTGCTGGAGGGGGCTGCACAAGACTGGTGAGAGATCCTCCAGAACAATTGCTAAAGGTGAATATGTCCCTGTCAGAGGCAACAAAATGACTAAAAGGGGCACTGTTGGTTTCTAAGCCCTAGAAAGTGACTAATCTTTAAAAATTCATATCTCTGGTTCCCTACAGTGGTTTTTTTTCTCGTTTTGGTGTCATTTAAAAGATAAAAATATTTCCTATTTTTATAAATTGGTGTTGGATTTTTATTTTGTGTTGTGTCTTAATTATTTACTGAATTGGTGTTTTTAAATGCTTTACATACCTGTCTTTGAAGTTAAACCTGCCTGCTCGCAGCCACGTTACCAAGGGTTGAGCATAGGAATAATTTTCTAAGACCTATTCTGAGCCCTATACTGTGTTAGTGGCCTTATTGCCAGTGGCAGACCTACATTTGCCCCTACCAATAATCCACTTTCCAACAGGAGCAGATGGAAAATTGGGGTTTGGTGTCTCTGGACATATAATTTAAAAATACATCGTTTAGTGAAGTTGGTTTTTAAATTGCAGGTCTGAAAATGCCACTTTTAGAAAGTTGGCATTGTCTTACTTTAACCATTTTATGCCTCTGCCTGTCCCTAGAATACACGTCTGGGTTGGATGACAGATGGGCTTTGTGAATTCATTCTAGACAGTCACACACAAAGGGGCTGAGGTGTGCCCTGCATATCCTGATGACCCATTACCAGGCTGATGAGCCCTCCTGAGCTAGAGTGGTGGGGGGAGCAGTCACTTGCACCTGAATAGGGATGTGCCTGTCCCCACACAAACAGCTGCATACCCCCCTGTAGTGTGTCTGGAGCCAGGGCCAGGAAGAGCAGAGTCTTGTGCACCACAAAGACCTTTTTTTGAAGTATCTATTCTTCAAAGGCTGAAATAGGTGTAAATACTGGACCTCTGACACCATATACTCAGAACACTTTTGGACTGAGGACATTCTGCCAGGAAGAAGAGATATTGTGCTGCCAGGAGGCACTGCCACTTTGCTGTTTGGTTTGTTGTGTTGGGCTGCTGTCTGCTGCTTCTTGCCTGGAAGTGAGAGGACTGGACTTTACTCTCTACATCCTGTTTTCTAAAGTTTCTAAAGTTTCTCCAATGGCTTGACTGTGCTTGTCTCTTCTTGCTGAAGTCTCAGGGACAATTAAGACTTCACCTGTGTCTCGCTACCAGCATCTGGTCTTCTCTGTTGTGAGTCCTGCCCAGTGGTGCCAAATCTAGCCCTGGGCCCTAGGAGGTGAAAGTGGTGCTATAACCAAGAAATCAACACATCGACTCCAAAGCGTCAGTTCAGAAACTCGATGCATCCACTGCTCACCGAGTGCGCGACACATCGACCTCGAATTTCAAAGCGGCCCCGACTTTGTCGCTGCACTTCCAAAGAACCACCACTGCGTGAGTCTCGAGCACTGCCTCACCGAAGTTTGTGATGCATCACTCTGACTTCAATGCAGCTCCAGCCCTGCGTGGCTTTCGAACAACGCAGCGCCTTCAGCCCAGCGGTTCGGCATCAACACCAAAGAATCTACGCCTCATGCTTTTGACATCGACGCATCATCAACGCCGTGTCACTTTCAGGAACTGAGGCCTCGCACCAGCAACCGACGCATCACCTGCTCTATGCAACACATTGTCCCTGGGCATCAAAGCTTCAACATCCCTGCGCCGCCTTCAGGAACCGACGCCTCTCCTGCATCTGCTACGCCTCACCTCCTCTGTGTGATTCATCTTCTTTGATTTCCGATGCATCCAAGGTACGGTACTGGGGTCTGTGTGACTCCTGTAGCCGGCCCGTGCTCCATCGCGGTCGGACTGAACTAGTGGTTTTATCCCGGTCAAGCATGACAAGATAGTCCCAGTTGGAGCTATCGACTTCTAAGCACTGCATTTTGATTTAATCTTTAAAAATTCATATCTTGATTTGTGGATATTGGATTTTTGTAATTTTGATCTTGTTTTATTCAGATAAATATTGGCTATTTTTCTAAACTGGCGTTCAGCACATTTGTGGTGTTTTCACTGTGTGTGTGTGCACAAATACTTTACACATTGCCTCTTTAGTTTAGCCCGACTGCTCTGTGCCAAGCTACCAGAGGATAAGCACAGGTAAACTTTCAGTGTGTACTACACTTACCCTGACTAGAGTGAGGGTGCCTACTTGGCCAGGGTGCATATCTCTGCCAACTGGAGACCCCATTTCTAACATCTTGTCTTTCAAAAGTTGCAATAGTGAGCATTCAAGGCTTACTCCAAGAGGTAGTAAAGGGATTTGACCTTAAATACAGTATTACTAGTAATCACACATGATAAATTCAATTTCCTTTAAAATGGCCTGCTTTAGCGGAGGGCATTTATAATGAAACTCCAAAAATGTTCTAGGTGACTCAGCCCCCAGTCCCCGCTCTCCAACAAACATCTTCTGTCAACCCACGTGCAATATGTCTCCACAATCATGCCACCCTAGACTGACTCACCTTGGGGTGACGTGAGCAGTGTCCACTCACTACTCTGCTTGTCCTGGCCATTACTCAGTCACTGAATTAGTGTGACAAAGGGGAAGCCCACTCACCACCCTGTGTTTCCAGCTCTTGACACTGCCACTGAATCCAATTCCTAACTTAAACACTGACTCCCTGGGTTGGCTGAGGGCAGTCTACTCACCACTTATGTGTGCCCAACTCAGGCACTGACTTGTAATTTGTATTACAACACACCTCTCCAGTCGCCGCTGATGCACACCTTGAAAATCTAATCCCATTCAATGCCCCAATCCTTACCCACCTCTCAGCCCCACCATAATCCCTGTACCTACCACACACACCCTAAATTGAGTGAGTACCTGCACTTCTTTTTTCCCAAATTAAAGCACTGAATACAGTATAATACACTGCTGAGGCTTTTCCTCCTTCCCATATTTTCTTGGTCCTCATACTCATCTCTTGTCCTTTGTTCCTTAAGTTCTGTTGCTGTGCCACTGATTCCACTGAGTATTTTAAAAATACTTCTCTGCCTTACCGGCAGCCAATGTAAGGCTGTCAGCGAAGGAGCCGAAGGTGTTCCTGATGGAAGATTGAGAACAAGCCTGGCTGCAGTGTTTTGCACCACTTGCAATTTTGCCATAAGCGTCTCATTTGCTGCGGCCAGTAGGGCGTAGCCGTAGTCCAGTCTACTTACTACAATTGCCTGGACTAACATTCTTCTGGTAGATATTGGAAGACCATTTTGTATGAGCTAATCCAGTGTTTGCCAAAATCTTTCATGGAGAGAGCTTGGTCAATTTTTAGATCGAGAATTTTCACAGACTGTCTGAGAGTCGGAACTGCGCCCAATTTAGCGGGCCACCACTTATCGAACCAAAAAGTAATTGCCTTCCCAAACATCATAATCTCGGTCTTGTCAACATTCAGCTGTAGACAGTTTGCTGTCATCCAACTAGAGATGGCTAGCATTTCCTTAGCAAAACGATCTTTGGTTTTGGTGAGATCTTTGTCAAAAGTGTAAATCAGCTGAGTGTCAGCAGCCTAGGATATTATCTCATAGCCGAATGGCTCTACAATCTTAGCAAGGAGCGCCACATATATGTTACACAAAGTAGGGCTCAAACATGAGCCTTGTGGTACATCCTTGTCAAGCAGCATCTTGCGGGAGGTAAAAAGACCAAGAGCAATAGTTTGGAATCTATCTTCCAAGAAATTTTGGATCCATTTGAGAGCTGTTCCCTGGATACCTATCTCTCGAAGTCTCTGTAACAGCCTTGAGTGAGATACCACATCAAAAGCTGCAGACAAGTCCAGCAGCACTAACATAGATGAAGCTCCAGCATCAAGCGAGAGTCTTAAAGAGTCCAGAAGGGCTGTCTCAGTGCTATGGCCAGATCTAAATATCGATTTCGACAAGTTCAGAATCTGATTCTCATCAAGATGGGCTATTAATTGTCAATTGTAAAGTTTGAGAAAAGGTTCCTTTTTTGAAAATGCTTCTAATTTTGTATGTGTGCTGCATGTACAACACACATAAAATTTTGGGAAAAGTGTTAAACTATATGTAAGTGTAGTATTGTGTACTGTATTGGTACAGTGCCAGTATAATAACCTATTCTTAACTTCACACATACACACACTCTTGCACTAAAGCCTAAGGCCGTGTGTGTTGCCATAAGGCAGCCAAAAGAATGCCAGTACAGGGAGAGAGAGAAACAGTGCCATATTTTATGGATCACTGACATAATATCGATGCATACAATATTGAAACACAAAAATATCAGAAAATAAATATAGTTAACAAAAATATTGCCTTCCTCTACTTAACTAATAAAACCACAAATATCGTGAACACAAATATCGTTGTTAAAAAGATTGATTTTTACTTTTATCAAAAACACATCAGAAAGAAAAATATTGTCACTTTTAAATAAACATATTATATGACAAAAATATCGATTCACATAATATCGACTACAATAATATCCAAAATAAATACATTATCATTAATAAATATTAAAAAAACAAATTTGTATGTAAAACAATTGTTAAAAATAAACATAAAACATTTTCTACATGTTTAAATTAAAAAATAAATATATTGTATCACCAAAATATTTACAATTCACCCCAATAAAATATATAACTAAATTCATAATAATATAACCTAAAATATATTTCCATTAATTACAAAAAAATTACAACGTGATTATCTATCTATCCATCCATCCATCCATCCATCCATCCATCCATCCATCTATCTATCTATCTATCTATCTATCTATCTATCTATCTATCTATCTATCTATCTATCTATCTATCTATCTATCTATCTATCTATCTATCTATCTATCTATCTATCTATCTATATATTACCTACTGGCGGTCGCCAGTAGGTAGTTATAGTTAGGACCTAGTTACCATAGAAAAAGCGTTTTGATTTGCCAATATCTTTGGCGCCGTTTGACGAATCTTCGTGAAAGTTTCCAAAAAACAGGGTTGGACCGCTCAGTTTGTGTGTTGAAAGTTTCGGGGTGATTCGTCAAGCGGGGGCTGAGAAAAAAGGGGGGTGCCAAAGCACGTTTTCCCATGTTCATTTCTATAGGAACTTTATTACAGGCTACAGCCCGAACTGCTGAACGGAATTACACCAAATTTGGCAAAAAGGTAGGTCTTGGTTTAGACTGCACCATTTTTGTTAAATGGTGTAAATCCATTCAGTAGTTCCTGAGAAATTTAAAAAAGAAAAAATATTGATATCTGAGCACCGAGGAGGGTTCGCGGACCCTCCCGAGCACGAGCTCAATTCTGATTGTCTGCCAACATTGCAAACCAGGAAGTGTTGGCAGCCATCTTGTGACTCGGTAACCGAGTCACAAGAAAAAGGGGAAAAAAGGTTGAAAAACAACAAAAGGGGGCAGGGTAGAAACACCCTGACCCCTAGGCCTGCTCAGGGGGTCCCAAAAAAGCATTTTTTTTTTAAATTAAAAACCGCGGAATACGCGCCGGGAGCACGAATCCTGCCGAGAAAATAAAAAAAAACGCTTCGTTTTCAAAAAGCCCCGGGTGGGCCAGGTCCTGGGGGCAATCAGGTATTTATTTGTGGGGGCCCGTGGGGCCCCCGCAGCCCCGGGGACCGCCACCTCCCCGGGGCTTACTAAATTGAATGCGGGGGGCCCTCCCCGGGGCTTCTTTTATAAATGTGTGGGGGGTCCCAACCATCCCAAGCTGCCCCGGGGACCGCCACCTCCCCGGGGCATTCATGCAAATGTGCGGGGGGGCCTCGCGGGCCCCCGAGCCCTGGGGATCACCACCTCCCCGGGGCACAAAGTTTTAAAAAAAAGTGTGTGGGGGGGGCTCCTGCCCCTCCCTACACTGCCCCGGGGACCACCACCTCCCCGGGGCATTAAATATATAAATGCGGGGGTCCGTTGCGGACCCCCGGCCCCGGGGACCACCACCTCCCCGGGGGCTTTGGAGATGGAGGGAGGGGGGCTGCGCGACCCCCCTCCTGGAGCCCTCCTTGGCCCCGCCACACCCCAGGGCCGGCTCCTGCAGTGTCCCGGGGTGCCCACCCCCGGGACACTGCTGTTTGCTATGGCAGAGTATAATAAATGGGGTGACCCGTAGGACCACTGGAAACGGGTAAATACTGGTACATAGATAAATGGTCACAGTGGAAAAATTATTAAGAACTCACGTATATACAAATGAATTGAAAATACACTAGATAATTCAAAACGTCACGAGAAGGACAGATGATTTCTTGTGATTTTATTAATATCACAGAATCGAAATTAATCAAAACATATGAATATACGATTAATCAAACATTGATAAATTTTGGTGCTCAGAGAGAAAGGAGGAAAAAAGGGGTGGGGGTTTGTGAGTGATCAAGGAGAATTGAGTGATGGTGCAGAGGAACGGAAAGGTAATGTGGTTCAAGTACATCCAAGTATTTAGATCCAATCCGGCCTTTTACTTTGGCAGAACAATCAAATGACAAAACATAACATTATGGGCACAGATAAACATGTCTCTGTCGCCTGTGTTTGATATAAATGACCATATGTCAACGTTTCGACCCCTGTAATCATAAAGGTAGCTTCATCCTTATTGGGGAGTCTTCATCAGGACTCAAGGGAAGGTGAATAGGGGAGAAGGGGCACCATTTGTAGACAGCATGTGTAATAAGGCTGTGTTGTAAAGGTGAGGGCCAGTAGGCTCTTGAAAAAAACACTTTTTTAGAAAAAAGTGATGGGTGTCACGAGTACACCTAATATCCGACCAGGTTGATTAGTAACCGCCGGTGGCTCCGGTATGAATCAGAAAGCCCTGCATAGCAAACTCTGCTTTGCTTCCTTGAAGCAAGAGCAGGGAAACCTGCTCTCGCTTCAATGAAGCAAATTAGAATTGCTTTTGAGCAAGGGGAGCTGCATGTCAGCAGCTCCCCTTGCTCAAAAGCAATGCCGGCTCCCGCAGGAGGCGGGGAGCCGGCGGGACCGTGGGGGCATTGGGGCTCCCCCCACGGTCCCCAACCATGAGGCCAGGCCCTGGGGGATGGGGTCCCCGGGGCCAGAAGTGGTCTGGGAGGGGGGCCACGTGGCCCCCCTCCCCTGAAATTATAATTTAAAAAAAACGGAAAGGCCGGCCCAGGGGGATGGGGTCCCCGGGGCCATAATTGGCCTAAGGAGGGGGGCCACGTGGTCCCCCTCCAAAAAAAGAAAAAAGAAAAAAGAAGGTTGGCCAGGCCCCGGGGGATGGGGTCCCCGGGGCCATAATTGGCCTCTGGAGGGGGGGCCAGGCGGCCCCCCTCCACAAACTTTCAATAAAAAAAAAGAAGGCTGCCAGGCCCCAGGGGATGGGGTCCCCAGGGCCAAAAGTGGCCCAGTGAAGGGGGGCCACGCAG
Organism: Calotriton arnoldi; assembly: GCA_963921515.1. NCBI lineage: Eukaryota > Metazoa > Chordata > Amphibia > Caudata > Salamandridae > Calotriton > Calotriton arnoldi. Next base: position 2,959,449 of record CAWUFW010000444.1, read on the forward strand.
CCCTCCTCCCATACAATTTTTTTTTTTTTAAATAAAACAAAAGCCGGCATCTCGCCGGAGGCCCGCCCCCTCCCTGCACCACTGTGCAAACGGGGCCCCTGGCGCGTTGTAAATTGGGGGATTAAGTCCCCTTCAGTCCTGAGGGTCCCTGGGGGCCAACTAGCCCACCAGGTACCTCCAGTAAGCGCCACAGAGCTGCGTTGCAGAGAGGTGGTCTGAGGCCACGCCCCTTTTACACCTCTCTGCAATGCAGATCTGTGGCAGTTACTGGAGGTACCTGGTGGGCTAGTTGGCCCCCAGGGACCCTCAGGATTGAAGGGGACTTAATCTCCCAACTTACAACGCGCCAGGGGGCACGTTTGCACAGTGGTGCAGCGAGGGGGGGGCCTGAAACAACAAGTGTGCAAACGCGCCCCCTGGCGCGTTGTAAATTGGGGGATTTAGTCCCCTTGAATCCTGGGGGTCCCTGGGGGCCAACTAGCTCACCAAGTACCTCCAGTAAGTGCCACAGAGCTGCGTTGCAGAGAGGTGGTCCGAGGTCATGCCCTTTTTACACCTCTCTGCAACGCAGCTCTGTGGCGGATACTGGAGGTACCTGGTGGGCTAGTTGGCCCCCAGGGACCCTCAGGATTGAAGGGGACTTAAACTTACAACGCGCCAGGGGGCACGTTTGCACAGTGGTGCAGCGAGGGGGCTGGGCCTGAAACAACAAGTGTGCAAACGCGCACCCTGACGTGTTGAAAATTGGGGGATTTAGTCCCCTTCAATCCTGAGGGTCCCTGGGGGCCAACTAGCCCACCAAGTACCTCCAGTAAGCGCCACAGAGCTGTGTTTCAGAGAGGTGGTCCGAGACCACGCCCCTTTTTACACCACTCTGCAAACGCGGCTTCTGGTGCACTGCTGGTGGGGCGATGAGGTCCTCTTGTGTCCTGAGGACCTCAGGATACAAGTGGGCTTCATCCTACGAGCAGCAGTGCGCCACAAGCTGCGTTTGCAGCGTGGTGTAAAAAGGGGCGTGACCTCGGAACACCTCTCTGCAATGCAGCTCTGTGGCGCTTACTGGAGGTACCTGGTGGGCTAGTTGGCCCCCATGGACCCTCAGGATTCAAGGGGATTTAATAGGGACGTTATAGTTAGAAATTAGCATTTAAAAAACCCTTGAAATTCACTGAAAAAACCATAGGTTTCAGGGATGTTATAGTTAGAAATTAGCGTTTAAAAAACCTTTGAAATTCACTGAAAAAACCACAGGTTTCAGGCACGTTATAGTTTGAAATTAGCATTTAAAAAACCCTAGAAATTCACTGGAAAACCATAGGTTTCAGGGACGTTATAGTTAGTTGGACATTTCACTCGTACAAAACCAGAGAAATTCTGCTGTTATAGTTAGTTCAGCTAACTATAACTCGCGCCACCGCAATGCACTGCTGATGACGTCACATATTACATCATTCATGACATGGTCAGTGATATCACTGATGACATCACTGATGACATCTCAAATGACATCACTGATGACATCATCCACGTGAAAATCTGATGCACCTCCTCACACCCTAATATAACCTTTGATACACCCACTCTAAAATACAGACTACCATTTAAGAAACAATAGACACACCAATACCAGTTACTACATACGCACTCACTGATTCCTAGGTCTACACACACATCCACTCATTCACCCATACAGACACTCATACATGCAGTCACTCATCAATACAACACTATCATATGCACTCATACACCTATACAGACACTCACACACTGCCACTCATCCAGAGTTACTCACACGCCTAGTCAGTCATGCAAAGAATCAATCACACTTCCATTTACTCACCTATACAGTTATACACACACCACCTCACTTATTCATACAGATACTAACGCATACTTAATCTCTTATACAATCACTGATACAAGTACACACTCATCCATACAGCCACTCTCACAATCACTGACTCTCATGTATAGTCATTTATATACTCCAACTCTCACATACACTGCCTTTACATATGTAGTTACTTGGACATGTACCACTGAGACATCCATTCACTCACCAACACACCCATACACACACTCACCCACCCATACAGCTGTTTCCACATGCACTCTTGAACCCATACACCCAGTGAATCAACCACTCACACATCTATGCACAGAGTCACACACCTCCCACCCACCCACACACACACTCAGGCACCCATACAAATACTCAGGCAACCAATCAATAACCCATATAGACACTCATGTAGATACTCACCAACCCATGCAGCAGCTTACACAACAACAGACAGACTGATACAGACATTCACACAGTTTAGTCACTAACCCATGCATTCAGTAAGACACATTTAATCACTCACTTATACAGTCTGTCACGCACCTACTAAATCCTCCATCCAGACACTAATACACCCACTCATTCTTAAATACACCTTGGCATATATATAAAACATATTTAAACTTTATAGAAACACACAGTCACTAGATGATGTCATCCTATGAATTTCTAGGGTTTTTTAAATGCTAATTTCTAACTATAACGTGCCTGAAACCTATGGTTTTTTCAGTGAATATATATATATATGGACATTGATGAAGGCCGTCAAGGCCGAAACGCGTTTGTTTAGCACGGGACTAAAAATAAAGTAATTTTTAACTCTCACTCGAGTGTGCGCCACACTGTTTATGCAGAGTTTGGACGAATATATATATATATATATATATATATATATTTATATATAATTATATTAAAAACTATGGGCCTCATTTGGATGCCGGGCAGACTGCCACCAAGAGGCCGTTGGTGGCGGTCTGCCCGACATCCAGGTTATTGGTCTGACCACCAGATTACAATACCGACGTTCGGAGTGATTTGGGTGGGGGGAAAGACCGCCGATTCCGACAGGCTCAGGCCCTTTTCCGGACGGCAGCACAAGCCTCAATTGAAAAAAGGGATGATTCTGACTGCCTACACGGTGGTCGCATCAAAATCTGGCGGATGGGACTGCCGACTACTTGTCAGGCAGTCCCAATCCGATAAGATGGCGGTTGTACTCTCGTCCAACCGCCATCGTAATGACCCCTATATATCAAACATTATTTTTAAAACCTAACTTAGGAGGTCATTACGATGACGGGCGGACAAAGTCCGCCCGCCACCGTAGCGGTGAATGGGACTGTCCGCCATAGGAGCGGTGGTCCCGACGCGAGTATTAGGATGCCACCGCCACGGTGGCGGTGGTATCCCCTATTCCCAACATTGTGGCAGGCGGTGTTCACAGCAGCGCCCGCCACAATGCTGGGAATGCACGTCGTGCATTGGCATGCACAAGGTGACAGGCACCGCGCGGTGCCTGCCACCTTGCCCATGCCAATGCAGGGGGGACCATGGGTACCCCCCATGTGCACCCCCAACTCCCCCAACATCCTGGGGGCCCGCTACAGGCCCCCAACTGCGAAGACCGTATGCCTTTCCATGGCCAGCATCCTAATATGGATGGCGCTGTCTTGCAGACACCGCCACCATATTACTGCCCTTTTCCGCCCGGTCCCCTGTTGGACCGGCGGAAAACCGGCGGACGGTCTTTCCGTCCGCCAGGCTCCCTCCCGCCATCGTAATGTGGCGGGGGGAAATGGCATGCGGGCGAAGGGGAATGGCGGGCGGATCGCCACCGCCATACGGGCGGTGGCGATCCGCCAGTCATCGTAATGACCCCCTTAGCGTTTACCACAGAAGGACATATCTGATCAAAAAAATTAAAACTGAAACTAAACTAACCAATAAAATCAAGCTATAAACAACCTTAACTAATAAAATCATACAAACAATTAAATCAACATTAAGTGGCTTAACGCCACCTTGCAAAGATGGAGCAGGGCATTGCGCCACAGGAACGTCATTAAAAGAAACGTTCCTGTGGCACAATGCCCTTGTAAATATGCCCCTCAGTACTTCACAAATGACAAGCGCTGCAAGACGAGGAAACTGCCAGATTCTCTGACCACATCCTTAAGGAAGAAATATATACATCTCGACAACTAGCTAACCAAGTAAGTAAAACTTATATTTAAACTAAAACTTACTTAAAAATGTAAAATAGCAAATAATTAACATAACACTTTCCAACTCCTATCTCTTTATATGTACTTTCTAAAACAAAACAGTGACTTCAAAAAGTGAGAAGCTGCTAGAAAAAACACCTATCACAAACCAGCAAAAAGATATAACAAAGTAAGTATACATAAATTATAAAAAAATATAAACTGACCCCAATAGCGATTAAAAATAAACTTAACGACCTTACGCTCTACAAACTGCCAACAAATAAATGTTTAAAATGAAGCTGACGCTTTTTTTCCCTTCTAACACAAAAGAAAGCACTTGCTCCACATTACAACACCCCAACGAGAAAAACTGCAAAACAGTGTGAAACATCTAAAAAGAACATACATGTAAGTATAAAAAATAGAAGCATAATTTTATATATAAATAACAAATGTATAAACTTTAAAAAAAAATGTCTTTATTTATACTGTTACAATACTTTCAGATACAATGACAGAGAGAGCTAAATACATAACATGCCAGAAAGGAAAGCAATTACTAATTGACATAGGTTACACCTACAACCAAGAAAGTGCATCGACAGAAAATGTGAATTGGAAATGTACCAACTATTATTCTAATGTATGCTATGGGAGGGCCACTAGAAAAGATGATGTTGTAATTAATGTAAGAGAACACAACCACCGCCCAAATGTGACAGAAATATAAGTAAGGGATGTATTTGAGAATATAAGAGAGGCAAGCACTAGTTCCCAGGAACCCACAACCAAAATCTTAAAAGACATAGAGGCACATGCATCATTCTAAATACCGGTCGCAAAGGGGCAGATTCGCAGAATCTGCCCCTTTGCGACTGGTATTTTTGCATTTGGGATGCATCAACCGAAATGCAAATTCGCAATTTAAGTAATCGCAAAATTTGCGATTACTTAATTACGAATGCATTTAGGGAATCGCAAATTGCGATTCCCTAAATGCAATGCATGATGCAATTTTAAATTGCGATTTCGCAATTAGGGATAGCAAATTACCATCAATTTAAAGTTGATGGTATTTTATGAAAACTTGAAAAATGCACTAAAGTGCATTTTTCAAAGTTCCATGTTACACACACACATGCCCTTGGGGCATGTGTCTGCGCAACATGTGGTCACATGGCAATTTCAGGGTGCATCAGGGTGTCCTTTTGGCACCCTTGCACTTGAAATTGCATGCGCAATTTGCGAGTACCTATTTGGTACTCGCAAATTGCGCATGCATTTCCCATTCATTCCTATGGGCCCATAGGAATGAATAGGAAGCTATTCCTTAATTGCGAATCGAAATTTGCAATTCGCAATTAAGGAATATGTAGGAATCGCAATTCTTTTAGCGATTCCTACATGCATAAGGAATTGCGATTCCTAAATAGCGATTTCAAAAAAATCGCTATTAGGAATCGCAATTCCTTACGTTGATGCATGTGCCCCATACTGCCTAAAGTCCTCAGGCCAACTACCACCTATGGCCACTTTTAAATGCTTGAGTGCATGAACTAAAAAACTCACCAGCGATACTCCTGCCACATAATGAGGAACCTTTCCTTTTACATGACAACCTAAACAATAATAAACAATCTTAATATTCTCTACAGCAGATAACTTTCTTACTAAATCTAAGCCATTGTTGAACCTGGATGACGGATGATACCTTCAAAATGTGTCCCAAACCATTTACTCAGATATACACCTTACATGGTGAATATCAACACACAAATATCCCTTTTATAGATGCCCTACTACTGAATAAACAAATCAGCACTTACTACGATCTCTTAAACCACATTAAACATAAAACAAATAACTACCACCCACAAAAAACAATCATAGACTTTGAACAAGCAATGATTCAAACCAGTTAAAAAATGTACCACCACAAGGCTGTTACTATCATTTCAATCAAAGCTTATGGAGACACTTCCTATAATCTTCACCAAGTGTAGAATATGCTACAAACAGCCAATTTACCTTTAAAATAAAATAAAAAGGATAGCACTAGCCTATGTCCCTGCCACAGAGGTAGCTAACCACTACAATTTACTAAAAGAAAGCCCTTTCTACCAACAAAATGAAGACAAACTAAGCCCACTAATGAATTATTTCGAAGACGATTGGGTTGGCAAACTGCATCGCTCTGGACACAGACGCCAAACCAAATTCCAAATACCATGGTGGAATGTCTATGATAGCACCTTTGCACAGGAAGCCAGAACAATCAGCACATTGTTAGGATGGCACAATGCCTTCCAATTATTTACATGAAAAATGTAAACCTCACCAACCAAAAAGCTCAAAGAACAAACTCAATCCATCACGTAAACCAATGCAACACATAAACCACACATTTCCAACTAACAATTACATAGGGCCTTATTACAGGACCGCAGTACTCGCGGAGGCGGTCCGACCACAAACACCACTGCAGGTCGGCCCACAGTATTATGAGTGTGGCGGTCTGACCCCCAATGGACTGCCACGTCCGCCAGGGATCCAGGATCCTGCGGTTGTCGCGCAGCAGAAGGGGGCAGCAAGTTGCCTGTCCACCGCCCATTTCATGGCGGTGAGCCCACCATGATAAGGGTGGCAGAGAGGCAACTGAGGCACTCCTGGGCTTCGGGGTGCATGTGTGGGGGGGCACATGTTGTGCCCCCCCAGAATTTAACCCCCGTTCCTGCAAGGTGTGGCATACACGACATGGTGTATGCCACACCGTGCAGGAACGTCCTGGATTCAACTTTGAATATGGCGGGCGGGCGCACCACAGCCTTGGCTGTCCTCCTGCGGACCAAGCGGTGGCGGTGCAGCAGGAGGACCACCAAAGTAATAATTAAGGGTGGGCGTAGTTTGCGGAGTTGCGCTACGCGAAGCGGTAAAACAACTCCGCCGCGCTACGTGGAGCTACGCGAGCATCGTAGTGCGATAGGAAAATGCTGTTCGCAGTGATTGCACAGTACCGGATGCTTGTCCGCACTGTGCAATCATTGCAAACGGCATCATGCACAGTGCAAGCGGTCGTTTTCTGCCGCTGGAGTAGATTTTTACTCGAGCGGCAGCTTTCTCAACGCGAACGGGCAGTTTCTCATCGCGAGCGGTCGCGAGCATACGCGACCACTCACAATGAGAAACCTGACCCCCCCGCGTTGAGAAATCTCGCCGGGAGGTTTATTTTCCACGCTCGCGCTCGCCAACTTGATGTTGCTGATCGCGAACGAGGAAAAATCTCGCCGGGATGTTGATTTTGCTCGCTCGCGGTCGGCAACTTGACGTTGAGGAATGCGAGCAAAAATGTCCGCTTTTTCTCTGCACTCCGCGAGATCCGCGTAACGCGGAGTGCAGAAAACTCCGCAAACTCCGCGAGCGGAGCGTAGTTCACCGCCCAGGGTTAGTCATAATAAGGCTCATCATATTTACACAAACAATAAAATATAATATTTCCCACCCAAAATAAATACAAATAAATATGATTTACTGTTATGTAGCTGCAGATCTATCTCTTTATCCATGTAGTCAAAAATAATAATCCACCAAAAGGAATTGCAAGTATGAACTGATTGGCTATTGTGTCCTGTGCAGCTTATTCAACCCTCTATGATGGCATGATATCAGCTACCGTTAGTAATGCTGTGTCTGTAAAGTTTTCGATCATATTGCTGCTTTTGTATGGTATATTTATTTATCCATCTGATTGTTCTACTGGTTTTATGTATTGCTCTTGTATTTTTTATGGCAATATTTAATGCCGAATAAAGCTTTCTGAATCTGAATCTAATAATCCATCAAAAATTGGAAAAATATGTTCCAAAAAGCCCCCCAAAAAATGAATCTAAGGACATCCTTCATAGCAATCTAAAGTATTTTGGAACCATAAAAAATCTGAAAATGTGTTAAAAAAAATAAATTCTCCTGGAAACTCGAAAAGAAGGGTAATCAAAGTTAGAAATATTGGTTTTTTATACACCAAAAGTGATTTCCTTAAATTAAAAAAAAGATAACTCCCAAAGCCCATAGGACACATTTGTTGACAAAAGCCTGTAAAGTAAACAAGAAAACCCACCACCAAACACATTATAATCCCAAAAAAAACAAACACATTATACCTAATCATCAAAAAATAAGTAACATAGGGCCTGATTACGATGACCGTGTTTCCATCATCGACAGCCTGTCGGTCGCGGTCCAACCGCCATTGTAAGACAGTTTACCGCCCGCCATATTACAATGGTGGGCGGATGGATGGCGGTCGGAAGGAGCCACAATCCCTACAATGGTGGCGGTGCCTGCCACGCACCGCCATAGGGATTATAATGTTCCTCCCCGCCGGCCGTTTCATGGTGGTTTACCCGTCATGAAAAGGCTGGCGGAAGGGACATTGGGGGCCCGTGGCGGGCCCCCCTTTCCCCCTGGCCCTCAGACATGGGACCTGGGGGGCATCTATGGTGTCCCCTCTACATATCCGTGCACCATGTGGCAGGCACCGCATGGTGCCTGCCACGTAGTGCAATGATATGTGCAGTGTCCCCTTTTTGTACTGCGGCATGTGCTGCAGCCAGCAGCACACGCCACAATACAAAATATAGGCATTGCCACCGCCGTGGTGGCAGTCGCATCCTAATGCCTATGGCGGGACCACCGACATCCTATCGGGCGGTCCCACCTCCAATAAGATGGCGGTCGGATGCCATCCTAATCAACCCCATAATATAGTGTAAAATATCATAATGATACATTACTAAAACAGTGTACAAAACCCCCAAACTACACACCAGTGAAAGCACTACTATTAATACAACTAAGGGGCATATTATGATGTCGGGCGGACGTGACTGTTGCGTATTGGGAACTGCCCGACCTTAGGTAGGCGGTTCCGACCGCAGTATTTGGATGTGACCACCGATAGGGTGGTCGGAAACATCCTTTTTTTAATGGAAGCTTGTGCGGCGGGTGGAAAAGGCCTGCAGCATAAGCTTCCATTGAAAAATTGATGGTTTCAAACCTATCTGCACCGTGTGGCAGGCACCCCCATGGTGCCTGCCACATGCTGCAGGGATGTTAAGGGGGGGACCATAGGGGTCCCCCAGGCCCCAGAGCGGAGGGCCAGGAGGGAAGGGGTCCTGCTAGGGGGCCCCACTGTCGCTTTCCGACAGCTTTCCATGTCGCAAAGGCTGATATGGAATGGCTGTCGGAAACTGACATTATAATCCCGACAGCAGAGCCGCCATCATTAAGGGATTATGAAGTGTTTCAGACGCGAGCCCGTCAGAAGCGCCGCGGACGGTCCCTCCACCTGCTGCCTCTGACCGCACGCATTGTAAAGCGACAGTCGGACCGCAGCAGCAGATGGCAGTCGGACCGCAACTGACGAGCCGTCGATTGCAGTACGACCTCCATCGTAATCGACCCCTAAATGTTCAAAAACCCCAGAAATAACACATTGACTAACCTCTAGACCTCCCTCCTATACACCCCTTCCCTCAAAATCCTTAAAAAAGGTTTCAAAAAGGACTTACCTGTTTTAACGACCTGGATCCCAGAAAATGGACTAAAAATTACACAAATAGGCTACAAAATGGAAGGTAGCTGTGCACAAAAAATGGCTACTAAATTAAATTTTTCAAAAAGACTATCTTCCATAGATATGAAAGGAAAAATGTAAAAATGTTGAATAAATGTACTAAAAAGTATAAAAATATTAAACATTCTTAAAAAACGTATTAAAATGATGTTGAAAATATGTACATAAAAGAATTGAAGAAATGTTAAAAAATGTTTAACAATGGACAAAAGTGGAAAGTGTACAACATACAATACTATTTAAATATGATTTGCATTTTTTCATGTAATAATAAAAATGTATTCAAAAATGTGATTCATTTGTCTATATATAAATGTTTATTTTTAATTTTGAAATGTAAAAACATAAATTAAATATACTTTGAAAACATAAATAAAAATAGAAAAATGCTACATGTTTTTATTCCATAAAAATATGTAATTAATAATATTGTTTATTACAAACATAGCTAACTATTTTTTTTATTATATTTCTTAACACCAACAAGACTAATTAAATAACACAAACTATTTCTACTACAGCCCTTGTCATGAGCCGCCTGGACTATGGCAAAACCCTATATGTGGGAATCACTACCCAAATGCTAAACAGGCTCCAGACCATTCAGAATGCAGCAGCCATTCTCATCCATGACCTCCCTCGGTAAACCCACATACCACCCTACCTCAAAGCACTGCACTGGCTCCCCGCTAACAAATAATGCCAGTTCAAACTCCTCACTCACACCTACAAAGCCCTCTACAACACCGGCCCAACCTACCTCAACCACAGAGTAAACTTCCACCAACCCACCAGACAACTATGCTCCGCGTCCTCTATCTTGCCCACACTCTGCGCATCCTTGAAAGCAGAAGTGGCGGCCACTTCTCCCCCTTGTCTGCTAAGCACTGGAACGACCTCCCCCTCCACCTCCGAATAGCCCCAACCCCTCAGGAGTTCAGTAAGAAACTAAAAACCTGGCTATTCAACATATAGCCCAGAGCTGCAGCACCCCCCACCTGGATACCGTCATGGGTGATAAGTGGCGCTCTATAAATCCGCTTTAATTGATTGATTGATAAAATTAAATAATCACACTCCAACGTAAACTGTTTTAAAGAAAGTGTTGGAGACTAAAGGGATAACCTTTACTATTCCCACTCCAATCTAGACCAATTTGAGGAAGGTGTTGGACACTAAAAGGGTGACATTTACTATTTCCACTCCAATCTATACCAAGTTGGGGAAAGTGTTAGACACTAAAAGGATGACATTTACTATCGCCACTCAAATCTATACCAATTTGGAGAAGGTGTTGGACACTAAAGGGGTGACATTCACTATTCCCACTCCAATCTATACTGATTTGGGGAAGGTGTTGGAAAATAAAAGAGTGACATTTACTAATCCCACTCCAATTTAAACAAATTTGGGGAAGGTGTTGGATGCTGAAGGGATGAAATTTACTATTCCCACTCCAATCTATACCAATTTGGAGAAGGTGATTGGGATAAAGGGGTTACACTTACTATTTCTAGTCTAGCCCAATTGCGGGAAGGTGTTGGATATTAAAGGGGTTGTCTTTACTATTCCCACTCCAATCTAAAACAATTTGGTGAAAATATTGGACACTAGAAGGGTGACATTTACTATTCCCACTTCAATCTATACCATTTTGGTGAAGGTGGTTGACACTAAAAGGGTGACATTTAATATTCCCACTCCAATTTAAACCAATTTGGAGAAGGTGTTGGGCAATGAAGGGATGACATTTAATATTCCCACTCCAGTCTACACCAGTTTGGAGAAGGTATTGGCCAGTAAAGGAGTGCCATTTATATTCCCACTCTAATCTAAGCCAATTTGGGGAAGGTGTTGGACACTAAAGAGGTGAAAATTCTATTTCCACTACAATCTAAAACATTGTATTCAAGTGCTACAAAAATCTGTATATACACAATCATTACTTAAATACTCACACACAATTTTTCATCTATACAATAAACAAAAATTTACTTAAAAAGACACTTACAAAAACTACAAACCTATATATTCATATTTAAACATTAACATATAAAAGAACATGTTATCCCTATTAATAATTGATATATATGTTTCAAATATTTACTACTATTTCTAAACTTTGAATCATAAAATAAAAAATAAAAGCATAATCCAAAATTAACAATAAAATAAAAATATATACAAAACTATTTTTTTTTTTGTAAATATTAGGTAAAATATTTTAACTAGGAGTTTTTTCACAAAAATTATAAAACTTATACTTTTATTTAAAAAATGTAAAATTAATTTACTATATTAAATTTAATGTGTATATATTTTTAATTTTAAAAAGAATTATATAATTCAAATATGTATTTAAATATTCACAATAGAATAATACATTTTAAATGTGTTATAATGAATACCAATTTTAAATAATAATAAATTATTTATAATACTTATTAATGTTACCAAATACATTTAGAAATGCTACAATATTTATGTGCATATCATTAAAATAATGAACATTACACATACTTTAAAGTGACCACTTTTTATAAATTTCCCTATCCTTATTTCCTAAAAACCCACTATTCCACTGCTACAAAAATTATAAACCATTATTGGTTGTCAACGATATTTTTGACTTCCCGATATTCTTGACACAATATTTTTGTATCACGATATTTTGTATTCAATATTTTGTCCAAACACAATATCTTAGTACATATTGCACTGCTCTGCTCCCCCTTCTCAGTTTTCTTTCCTTTGAATACAATGCAGCTCAGCAACTTTTGTGATGGGTTCTATAGACCTATGGGACTACTCTTCTTTCCTCAGCATATGGGAGCATACACTGACCCTTTCATTGTGGTGAAAAAAACAGGGGGGCATATTATCAAGCCCATTATCGCCGCATTAGCGGCCGTTTTCGGCCGAAATGCGGTGATAATGGCATCGCACTATTAGCAAGGACACGCTAGCGCGTGTTTCCTTGCCTTAACGCCCGGTTCCCTATCGCCTCACCTCGCATCGCTAATGAGATGCAAGGTAGGCGTGCCCCTCACAACTACATCATAAAATATCAGTAACGGTGCTTCGCTGTATTTACAACGAAGCCCCGTCCGGTTTAGCGCTGATTTTTTTCGCGCTAACTGGGCCTTAACGCTGGAATTTAACGTCTGTTAAATTCCAGACTAAGGCATACCTTACATAGGGGGTGGATTGTGTGGCTAAGACCACAGGCCCTATCATCAAGGATATCGCCAGTATTCCATGGAACATCGCTGGAAAACCAGCGTTGTTCCATGGAAAACGGCGATATCCTCTTCTATCGCTGGAATTTTTATCGCCTCGGTGATACGCGTTGTTAATTACGCGTTAACCGGGCGAAAAATTCCAGCGATAGACGGCGATAAATAAAAAAGCACTAAGCGCGCTTTGCGATATTTATCGCTGTCTATTGCTAATATGCCCCAGGGTTTCGCATTGTATGCATCGTTTCCGGTGCCATGATTCATGCCATTTTCATCACATGCTGGATGTCGTAGTGTAACAAAAAGTAGTGGCACCTGAGCATCAGGAGGTGGCAAGGAAGGATGCTGGGATTAAAGTGGTTGTACAAAACACATTACAATTTAGTTGTCTCCCAGCTCAACAGGAGCCCAGGTGAAACAATTAGCTGCGCTGGGAGAAGCAAGTACACTTGGAAACTGAATAAAAGAGTATTGTTTTAAGTAAAAAATAAAAAGTAGGAGTACTGTGAAATATTTCTAAAAATTAATGGAACTATTTAATAACAAAAAAAATTAGAGAAATTGATTTCTCGTTATTTTCTTCTCATTCTGACCTATGTATAGTGTTGATTTGTCTGGGATTGCATTTTCCATCATTTTAAAGCCATGTACTGGCTGTCAGTAAAGCAATGTTTCAATGTAAAGGCCTTGTTTAGACTTTTGCAGACCAGCTACTAAGGGGATGACAAACTGCCCTATATATCATATCATGTTGGTGAACAGATACCACTGAAACAGTTTCTGTGGACAATGCTGGAGCACTTCTGGTGAAAATGCTCAACGCCGAATGGTCCGCTATGTCTTGGAGGCAAGGCAGGTTTGTCAGCATTTTTTTGTTCTTCATATTCGAGCCTCCAAAGCAGATGTTATTCTCTTAAAAAACAAACAATGTTCATGAACTGCTTGAAACTTTCCCCAAGCAAGGGTACATTGGTGTTTGTAATTGCTGGAACTGCAGGGAAAGTCAGCATTAAAAGCTCCACGCTAAATAGGTGTTTAGATGCCACACATGTGGTGGTTTTGTGTCAACTAGTCTGGCACAAGGGGATTTCTTGGGGCAGAGCTGGCTCAGGGTCTGCCATCAGAAAGCCAGGGGGGTTCTTAATGAGGGCCCAAAGATGAATTAATAAATTATTGTTTGGAATATACACTTATAAACAGTGCAGGAAATGAGGGCGATACAATTGAATCATGGATCTGGCAGCTAACATTGAGTCGGATCCGAACTGGCTCAAGTGAAATATGCTGAATTTTTCCCGGTGTAATTTGCTGACACCAAGACACATTCAGCCGTGCTCGGCATGTCTACTTTTCATTATCAGCAGCAACCTGCAGGCGGTGAGGGGGCTTTCCTATTTTCACTGTAAGCTGGTCCCAAAACAAAAGCCTGATTTAAAGGGCCTTCAGCCTTCCGTTTGCTCGAGCGCCATCCGGTCTGGGAGCTACCTGGAGCCTAACAGCTAAATGCCAATGTAATGGACTGAAATAATGACACACAGCTTGTTATCACTTCACAGGTACTTAAGAGAAACTATGCTTTGAAGTAGGTTTTTGACTTTGTTCAACTCCTGTATATAATGGATATATATGCACTTAAGAATGTCAGATATATCTCTCTGTATAAATAATTACACAAATAATTATTTAGATAGCACTTAATATCTTTTTATTATTTAATTCTTTTACATTGTTACTCATCCCAATGTAGGGTGTCATAGACACATTATACAAAGGGCCTTATTACAAGTTTGGTAGACCATAGGACCGCCGAACCCGTGGTGTCGGTCCAACCACCTCCATACTGCAGGACCGCCTGCAGTATTAGGACTGCAGCAGTTGCACCACCACAAGTCCGCTGGCACCGCTGGGATCAAGGATCCCGCTGGGCCGGCGGTCTGCAACCAGCTGTAATATGCTGGCGGTGCCGCTGCCTGCTCGTCACCCTTTTCATAGTGGTGATCCCAACATGACAAGGGTGGTGGAAAGGCAACAAAGGTGGCCCTAAGAGGGCGCCTGCCGGATTTGGGCCGGGATGTGCATGCGGTTGGCGCATATGGAGTGCCCCCCCTGTATTTGTACCCCCTCTTCCTGCACAGTGTGGCATGTATGTCACACCATGCAGGAAGGTGCAGTCGGCAGTCCGACTGCGGCGGTATGCATTATAGGCTCTTCTATGAGTCTTGCAGACTGCCGCAGTCAGATCGCCGCAACACCACCTGTTAGACCAGGATTTAACTCCTGATCTGGCGGGCGGTTGCACCACAGGTTTGGCGGTCCTATAGCTGATGGTGGAGGACCGCCTCTGCTGTATGATTGCCAAACTCGTAATCAGGCCCAAAGACAATAAATCATACAAGTGTTTAAATCAATGTACAGGAAATGTTACATAAGACAATGAGTGTTACAAGGGGCAGGAGTCACATTTCGTCCTTACTTGTAGGCATCATATGTTAAGAGTGCATAGTTTGGAGGAACACAAAGTCAAGATTTAAAATGTAACACAGTGGTTGGGGTTATCTGTACTAATAAGATTTTATAATACATGGGATTCTGTAATCCCTGTATAAATGGCAGTCTCTAATTTCTTTATAATCAACGACTTGTGATGCACCAAGTAGCCGAGTATAAAGGAAAGACGTCAGAACTCGACTATTATAAGTTATTTCAGTCGAGTTCTGATGTCACACTGCCTGCTGCCAGAGCCAACAGCTGAGGTGAAAGGCAGGTCTGGTCATGGAGCATAATTGAAGCGACAGTTTAAAGCAATTAAAACAGAAGGTTGCTTTTCTTTCTTAGGCTCCATTTGAATAACTTACAATTACAAGCAGAGAAAACAATTATTTTTTGCACTCCTTAGATAGAGAAAAGTTAGAATGTTCCTGCATGTTTCTGCACATTCCACCCTACAGCAGCTTTAAAACTAACTTGTATTGAACTGTTTCTAATATCTGTTTGCAACAAATATCTTTTTGATGTGTTTAATATTGCACCAGAGTTTTTATTTTTATACTTCAAGTTTGCAAACATGCTCGCTCTTTCATAAGCAAGAGCTACGAACCAAGGTTTTAAGTGCTTTGTGGGAAAGGTGATGGTGTGACCATGTATTATATGGGTTAAAGTACCCCCTGGTATACACGATAAGGATATTGCAAGCCAACTCGGAGTTTCATAACCTTATAAAGAAACTCATCCTTCGGCCTCGTTCCTGTATATGGTTAAGGAACTCCTCTGTGACTTGCAATATCCTTATAATGTATAGCAGGGGGTACTCTATCCTTTATATTACTACCCAAAGGATCCTTTTAGCAACAAAAAAAATGCCTCACAGTTTGCGTGCAGCTCCTGGATGCCAGTTCATGGCACACTGCGCTATATTAGAAGGATTGCAACTTATGAACTGTAAGTAAGAAAAATATAACTGTGTCAAAAGCAGTAACCCACTTACCTATTTATACAAAATACAAATCTGTGATCTCTATGTTACAGAATGTGCTCTGCAGCAGGCAATAGGCTGTTTTGAGTCACAACTCTGATTAGACAAGCATTAACCACCAGAGTGATCTTACCATAATTATTATTATCCTCCACTCACAGATATATGCAGCAGGTGCTTTAACCCCTTAAAGTATTTTAAAAAGCAGCCTCTTTGTGACCGGTTAAGTAAGCCAGACAGTGTTACTGTGACATTTTTCCCTTGTTGCTAATTTATTTGTGGCAGAGTTTTTATAAAATAACTGTATACGTTGCCTGCCAGACTATTTTTCCATGACTCCCGCCCCTCATGATTCGACCCTCCTTTCCGCTTCTACTCCTTGACCCACAAGTTAAGGGTCCCTTGAGTAAATTCATGTTTCCAATTCCAGCACTGCATATAAAAAGAATATATCCACTGCAGACTACAGCTGATGTTCTAAGCTATGTCCACGAGGAGGCACTGTTTCTCCTCAGGAGATTTATTAGCGTTGCTTGAGGGAAAGCTCTCGAGAAGGACGCTCGAAAGTCACCTGCTCTCGCTGGTAAAAAAAAGTTGTCGTTTTCATATAAAGACATTACAACTATTAGAAATAAGATGCAGCTCTTGGCGTCGCCGTACCTGTTTTGATATATACACTTACACACTTTTGCTTTCTATATTTGTATCTGTGTTTTCTGTAAATGCAGGGGAAGGCTGCAGGCACGCTTGTCCTGCCTCTTGTGACCACAGACTGTGCTGCAGAGAGAGGGCTTCTTGCCGCTACATCTTCAGGGGCTGGTCTCTGTGTGAGAGAAGCTTGCACCGCTGCACTTCCGTTGTTCTGTGTATGAGGGAAGATGACACACACAGCCAGGATGTGTTGAGAAGCATGTGCCCACGTATCAGTGCTTAACTTGAGCCAGCAGTTGCAGATGGGGGCCCATCGGCACTCATTTTTGGGGACAATCAATTTCTTTCTTCAACAGGCTTGGGCTCTGAGCAAGAGAGAAAAAAAACACAAATGGGGGAAAGAAGGTGGAAGTGAACGATGCAAAACAGTAACATAGGAGAAAAAGAACCTGCAACATGAGGCAGGGAGTGTTTGATGGTGGATGAAAGAGGCATGAGGTGGAATCAAGACAACGCAGCCTTGGTATTCAGTATGGGTGGGGGGGTAAACTCTGCCCTGCCAGCAGAGTTCACAGTTTTTTTCCCCAATCCGAGCTCTGCCTGGAGTGCAGAGTTCCAAAAATGCTCGGCGAACCGGTGGAGTTTTCGCATGCGCGGCTTGCCAACGTTAAGTTTGCGAGTACAAGTTGAGTGCTAGGATGAGTCCCGGCGCGATTTCTCTACGCAGGTGTTTGCAGCAGGTTGCTACCATTCGCGTTGAGAATGCTGCCGCTGGGTAGAAAATCTACTCGAGTGGCAGAAAGACTCAGCGCCTCTGGCGCGGCATGTGATGGCATTCGTGCTAATTTTACAGCGTGGAACAAGCTCCCGGTGCTTAAAATCAGCGCGATGTGCCAAAATTCCACCGCTCGTGGAACTCCACAGAATCTCACAGAGTTTTTGTGTAACTCCGCGAAAGTCCACGGAGTAAAACTCTGCAAGTTCCGCCCACCCCTAGTATTCAGCACCCTGAACTTCAATAGTGCCGGCTGCAGGCTTCCGAGCAAAACTTTGGTCCCAGGCATTTATTCTCATACAAAATAAGCGCAGTCAATTGTATGTGTGCATGTGTGTTTGTGCACCTAACATGGCTTAATATACTGTAGCATTCTTCAGGCCATCGTGCTGAGCTTGAATGTGACACAGAAGGTTCCAGGTCCCCAGTGCAGATACTCCAAGGCCAGAGTTATGGGCTTGAAGTGGACTCATCACAGCACCAGCTTCTACACTAGCCGGAGCCTGCTAGTCAGGCACAAACGTATGGGGCACTGCTGGAGTCTAGAGCATCGACACAAACATGTAACAGAGGTTCTAGATTGGGCTTCCAAATCTGGGAGCAGAACTCGTTATTAATATGTGTAAGTATAAATGTATATGGCATTTCTATAGCACGAACCTAGCCAAAAGTCAGCGAGTAATAGGAGAGGAAGCTTAGTTGTGAACGGGTAATGCAATGTGATGTAGTGTTCTTTAGAGAGGTGAATAGCAAGTAGGAACCTTAAAGGGTTGACTTCTATCGTCAGCAACTTTATTTATTTTTATTTATACATTGTTTTATGGAGCGCGGATTGCGCCCCGGTGTCTTTCAGAGTGTTGTACATAAGTGAGTGTGAAAACACCAGACGGAAGTCAAGCATTTGTTTAGACAGAGACACAGCCAAGCAAATACTACCTACAGTTCAGCGTTTGTTACAGATACAAAGAGGATTTCAGGTTGAGTAATACAAAGGGTGAGTGGTGCTGCATTAGGTTACTTACATGCAAGGTCTGAGGAATTACAGGTGAGTACAGAGCAAATATATAACAAATGATTAAATATTAACTAGTAGACGTGACGTAGAAGTCAAGAATTAGCAATTTGAGATATGAATAAGTACAGCCCAGAGCGTAGCCTGGATTATAAAGTACTAAGACCAAGAAATAAATATAAATTAGACTATAGCAGCGATTTGTGTGAGGCACAAATGGTCATAACGTGGGGCTCATGAGCATAAGAGGCTGGTTTGCAAATTATCAGGAGGACAAGTACAAAAACAATGGAATAAGTAAGAGGATATCGTAAAGTAAAACCCTTTGTAAAGGAGTACTGCGATAACCAGTAGACACCACATAGCAGGTAACATTCAGCAGTTTGCGGTGCTTTGAAGTGAGTTAGATCCTAGGGGGTAGTCTGGATTGCTAAGAACTGATATCAAGGAATCTCTAAGTAAATGGAATAAAGGAGATTTGTGTGAGACAGTTATTCATGCAAGTGAGGGTTATGAGCGACAGAGGACAGGGTTGCAAATAATTAAAATTTAAAGTATAAAAACACCAGAAAATGTATGAAGATAGAGTTAACCAAAACGCATTAGATATAACACCATTGGTCAATAGAGTCCCTAGAAGTTAGAGGATAATGGTAAGCAACTGGTAGTGGTTGACCATTGAACCTAGAAGTTGGAGAGGTCTAAGGACATAGTGCATCACCAAGAGTTAAGTATAAAGGTGAATATTTGACAGATGGACTCACCACAGAAAGTATCTAAGAGAACATAGGATTCAGCTAGAAGGTGATTTAAACAGGCAGGGATGCGTGCTCCTCAAGTAGCTGGTTCGTGAGGAATGATTTGAAGATTTGAAATTCTTAATCAATCTATTTCTATTTGTCTGCATTCAAGGAACCAATGATCAGATTTATCAAGGGCTTGCATCGCTGTTGCGTCACGCAGGGCAACACAAGCCCTTAAGTCAGATTTACTATAACACGCAGAGGCACCTTGCCTGGCTTTGTGTGGCATAATACATTTGGAGTAATGCTAGACAGTGCAAATCGCCGCCTTGTGTTACTCTGCGCTGGGAAGGCGTTCCATGGGTGGAGTGTGGGTGTTCCCATGCATCCACCCATGATTTTTGGCGCCCACATTTACTAAGGAAACACAAGGAGATGATGGATAGAGCGCTGAAACTTTTCAGACACTCACCCCCAGTCACAGATTTGGGTTGAATCCATCATCATTCTCTAGCTCACTTCGCCACCTCAGTTCAGACCCAGCTATATCCAAATCAGTCTTAACCCTGTGCCTCATGGGAACAGTCCAGCCCGAACTGCCAAGCCAGGTCTTCCCTGAACCGGAAACAAGCATCCTGGGACCGGTTTCGGGCTAACAGCCCTCATCAGCCAGGCTAGCCTGAGTCCAGTGGCAAAGTGAGCACGGGACCCGCGTCTGGGCATACCCTGCCAACTTAGGGCGAACAAAGCAAACACAAGGAGATGATGGACGGAGCGCTGAAACTTTTCAGACACTCACCCCCAGTCACAGATCTGGGTTGAATCCATCATCATTCTTTAGCTCACTTCGCCACCTCAGTTCAGACCCAGCTATATCCAAATCAGTCTTAACCCTGTGCCTCATGGGAACAGTCCAGCCCGAACTGCCAAGCCAGGTCTTCCCTGAACCGGAAACAAGCATCCTGGGACCGGTTTCGGGCTAACAGCCCTCATCAGCCAGGCTAGCCTGAGTCCAGTGGCAAAGTGAGCAAGGGACCCACGTCTGGGCATACCCTGCCAACTTAGGGCGAACAAAGCAAACACAAGGAGATGATGGACGGAGCGCTGAAACTTTTCAGACACTCACCCCCAGTCACAGATCTGGGTTGAATCCATCATCATTCTTTAGCTCACTTCGCCACCTCAGTTCAGACCCAGCTATTTCCAAATCAGTCTTGACTCTGTGCCTCATGGGAACAGTCCAGCCCGAACTGCCAAGCCAGGGCTTCCCTGAACTGGAAACAAGCATCCTGGGACCGGTTTTGGGCTAACAGTCCTCATCAGCCAGGCTAGCTTGAGCCCAGTGGCAAAGTGAGCAAGGGACCCACGTATGGGCATACCCTGCCAACTTAGGGCAAACAAAGCAAACACGAGGAGATGATGGACGGAGCGCTGAAACTTTTCATACACTCACCCCCAGTCACAGATCTGGGTTGAATCCATCATCATTTTTTAGCTCACTTCGCCACCTCAGTTCAGACCCAGCTATATCCAAATCAGTCTTGACCCTGTGCCTCATGGGAACAGTCCAGCCCGAACTACCAAGCCAGGTCTTCCCTGAACCGGAAACAAGCATCCTGGGACCGGTTTCGGGCTAACAGCCCTCATCAGCCAGGCTAGCTTGAGTCCAGTGGCAAAGTGAGCAAGGGACCCACGTCTGGGCATACCCTGCCAACTTAGGGCGAACAAAGCAAACACAAGGAGATGATGGACGGAGTGCTGAAACTTTTCAGAAACTCACCCCCAGTCACAGATCTGGGTTGAATCCATCATCATTATTTAGCTCACTTCGCCACCTCAGTTCAGACCCAGCTATATCCAAATCAGTCTTGACCCTGTGCCTCATGGGAACAGTCCAGCCCGAACTGCCAAGCCAGGTCTTCCCTGAACCGGCAACAAGCATCCTGGGACCGGTTTCGGGCTAACAGCCCTCATCAGCCAGGCTAGCTTGAGTCCAGTGGCAAAGTGAGCAAGGGACCCACGTCTGGGCATAACTTGCCAACTTAGGACGAACAAAGCAAACACAAGGAGATGATGGACGGAGCGCTGAAACTTTTCAGACACTCCCCCCCAGTCACAGATCTGGGTTGAATCCATCATCATTCTTTAGCTCACTTCGCCACCTCAGTTCAGACCCAGCTATATCCAAATCAGTCTTGACCCTGTGCCTCATGGGAACAGTCCAGCCTGAACTGCCAAGCCAGGTGTTCCCTGAACCGGAAACAAGCATCCTGGGACCGGTTTCGGGCTTACAGCCCTCATCAGCCAGGCTAGCTTGAGTCCAGTGGCAAAGTGAGCAAGGGACCCACATCTGGGCATACCCTGAAAACTTAGGGCGAACAAAGGAAACACAAGGAGATGATGGACGGAGCGCTGAAACTTTTCAGACACTCACCCACAGTCGCTAAGGGCCTGGTTTAGATCTTGGCAGATCGGGTCCCGCAATTTCTTTTTCAACAGTCTTCCCGCCAACAAACTTTTTGTCCGCCCACCGTATTTAGATGTTGTCGGGTCTATGGACGAAAGACCACCCGAGCCCCGCCAACTCCGCCAGAACTGTCCTCCCGCCTCGATTGCGTCATAGCCAAAAGCGGCTGTGGGAGGGAGTCCCACCAAGAAGACCACTGAGTTGATTACGATGTGCCTTTCCATCAAGGCAACTGTGGCAGGTACACCTCCATACTGAAGTTGGCGGAATGGAAGAAAAAGAGGTGAAAACTTACCTTTTTTTGGGTTCCCACTTCCTTTTCTGTCTTGAACCCCATCGTACAGGTCCTCCCTGTGCTGCTACTACTTGACCACGATGCTAAGCTACCCCGTAGTTGCCAGAATCTGTGGGTATGTTGTTCATGTGTAATGTGATATGTTTACATAAAGTGCAATACACATTACCTACATGTACATATTGACAGATCCACAACAAATGTGTATTGAGATAATGATGAGTAGTACTTACCTGTCTCCACACCCTCATGGCCTCACACTGTCAGGTCTCCATCACCAGGACACCCCCAGCACAACTGTAGCATGTAAATTGGCTTGGCACAATCCTACTGGCCTGATTGCAACAGAGTACTATCCTCCAGCTGAGAAGACTTCCGATGTGGCGCACCGCAGTCTGTTGATGCCACATCTAAATACAACAGGGGGAATGCCATCAGCTCGATGGAGTATTTGGAAACACCACGGCGGGACGACGGTAGTCCCCCCAAGATCTAAATCAGGCCCTAAGACTTGTAAACCTGGGAATGCGTCAAAATGATACGCCTTGCCAAGTGAGGCATAACAAGGAGAAATATGTTTATTTCTCCTCACTATTTCCACTTTCAACGTGTGCTGCATTCTGCAGCACACGTAGAAAGAGGAAAATGCCTCTGAGGATTGTTTTTGTCAGGAAGATGACCCTTCCTGCACAAAAACAATTCGGCCTGTAATGCAGGCACCCTTGCACCATGACACAAAGGTTCCTGCATTGGCGCGTGGAAGCCAAAAGTCTTGCTGCATTGCATTGCGCCAAATGTTGATAAATTTGGCCCCAAGCCACTTGCTTCGTAAAGGGCAGATTGCTACTGTCCGGCATTACAACCGCCACCATAACACAAAAGTGACTGGTGTGATTTGCCAGGGGGTGTACCCGGAAGTTTTGCTTGGCTCAGCCAGGTCGATACTGTGGCATGTGTATGAGGACACCCTACAAGAAAACGGAGACCTATCTCCCACCTTTGCCCGGGTCTGAATAGCAAATTAACCTTCTGCATAACTAATTCAAGGTGGTCCCTAGTAGGGATAATAGGAAGGATTCCTCTAGTCTCGCTGCCTCGGAGATCAATGCATATTTCGCTGGGCGTACACAAAAACCACCCTCTCCTGATTGGAGCCATTTCTGCTCAAAACTCAACTAAGACAAAAGGCCCGATTACGATGCGGTTAGGTTTGGCTCCAACCCTGGGTCGGAGCCATCCTAATGGCATAGTAATTACTGATTCGGTTTCCCTTCCAACCGACCCATTACGATGGAGTCGGTAGGAAGGGAAACCAAATCGGTTTTCCGGATGGCTTCCAACAGGCTCGGAGAGCCCGTCCGCCATCCGGAAGGCCCACAGTAATCCCCCGGCCGGCTCTTTCCGGTCAAGGGATTACAATGGCAGTTTCACACTGCCTTTTTGTCCTGGCCTTTCCAGCACAAAAAGGCATTGGGAAACAGCTTTGGGGGCCCCCAGCAGGGCCCCCATGGGTGCCAGGCCGCGTGCCCCCTTGTTGAGCCCTGCAGCGGATGGCAGGGACCTTGTGGTGCCTGCCACGGGGTGCAGGGATGAACTGCACCTCTGCCCCTTACAATGTCAGCATGGATTCCATTCGGAATGCATGCTCCCATTGTAAGTATAGGCATGCGCCCGAACATGATTCGGTCACATCCTAATTCCTGGGCTGTAACCGACGACAGGAAGTCATTCGGTTACAGTTCCAGAACGATGTCGGACGTACTCTGGTCCGTCCGCCATCGTAATCGGGCCCATAGAGTGGAAAAAACACAAGTTTGGAATGTTCACCAAAGTGCCAAGGTTGAGGGGAATTTTGTACAAAATTATTTCAAAAGTGTACCTTGCTGACGGGTGGTATATTTTGCCATATGCCCAGACGGGTTCACTTTACTGGAAACGCACTGTTCCTCTGTTGCAGTATTTGCATTTCACTTGCTTGTCACCACAGGCAGCCATTTCACGGCTTTTGCGGTGTGACGTCTCACGCTGTTTCGCGCGGATTCTCTACGTACCGTGCCACGTTTCGTGACGTCGTAACATTGGCTTTGTTTACTGTTGGCACAGAAATGTTCTCCTGAAAGTACTTTGTGCCAGGATCTTCTTGCTTAGTGTTTTCGCTGATGCGCACGGCTTGTGTCCACTGTAAAAAGCGCATTGTGCAATTGTATGTGATTTCGCCGGTGTGCACGGTTTTATCATCCCATCTGGCACTGATATTGTGCCTACCTTTCGCACAACTTCGGGTTTATGGTTTCGCCGATGCACATGGCTTGTATGCATTGTAATGAGCGTATTGCGCAGTTTTGCGTGATTTCGCCGATGCGCGCGGCATTCTCATTCCACAACACAAATGCTTATTGTTTTGTTACACTTTAAAGAGCGCTTTGTGCAGTTCTTCTCCATCTTGCTGATGCGCACAGCTTTATTCCTTTTTGGTAACATTGATGTTTTTATGGGTCGTTCGATTTGCACAGCTTAGTTAAATATTCTGGTGTATCTCACGTTTTTAGTTGTATTTAGACTACTACCTTTTATTATCAAATTTCTGTGGTTTGCAAAATATTTCCTAGTATAAATGTGTTTGATTTGGGTGTTATTGAGAAGCATGCAGTCTGTAAATCCCCCTCCTTCGTTTTTAGAATCTCCGGGTGAACCACCTGTGGGTTGGAAAAACTGGTTCGAAGCGTTTGAAACATATTTAGGGGTCATTGGAGCCTCAATATTTTGCCCTGAACGAAAAAAATTCTTGTTACTACATTCCTTGTGGTTCGATGGGTGTGCCATTTTCAAGCATTTACCAAACATTCAGGATTCAGAAGGGGAACAGTTGGATGATTACACAGAGGGGCATATTAGCAAGACTGGCGATAAAATTATCGCCGTTTTAGCGGCAGGAAATAGCCGCTAAAACGGCGATAATGGGCTTGCTAATATGCGTTATAGAATTCAATAGAAGCCAAGGTTAGATGTGCAGGACATCTAACCTGGGCTTCTATTGAATTCCATAACGCATATTAGCAAGCCCATTATCGCCGTTTTAGCGGCAGTTTCCTGCCGCTAAAGCGGCGATAATTTTATCGCCAGTCTTGCTAATATGCCCCAGAGTGCGTTAAAAAATGAGAAAAACATTTTGACGTGCAACCCAGCATCGTAGTGTTGAGACACAAATTTTTTATGAGGAAGCAGATGTCGGGAGAAAGCGTTGATATTTATGTATCAGATCTTAGGAGATTAGTGGCAGAATGTCACTTTGAAAACTTCACAGACCAATTGGTAAGGGATCAATTTATTTGCCACTGTTCCATCAAGGCTATTCAACAGAAGTTGTTGTCTCAGGCTAACCCTTCACTCGAGGAAACCCTATGCATAGCTAAAAGCATTGAGACTTCGCAGTTATCCGTGAAGGAAATGGAAGAACGGAGGACTGAGAATGTGAATGTGGTAAAACAGAAGACCAAGCCTTCTAGCAGTTCACAATTTAAGGAAAACATGAAAACTGAAAAGTTTTTTAAACAATGCAATATGTGTTTTAGGTGTGGTAATTTGTCACATCTTAAGAGTGGAAGAGTGTGTCCAGCAAAGAATGTTACATGTAGAATTTGCAACAAATTAGGGCATTTTGCCAAAGTGTGTCAGAGTCATGAAAAACAATATAATAGGAATAATTCTGTGGTGGCCAACCTGGGTGATGAAAATGGTGAAAATCATTTAGAAAAACGACAACAGGATCTCCAGGACATGGTATTAGTAGTTAATGATGACATGGTTGTATCACGGGATCCGTCTGCTTGTGTCGATCCTTACATAGATATATAAATAGGAGACAAATCTGTTAAACTACTGGTTGATTCAGGTGCAAGAATAAGTATGTTGACTCGAGTTATTCAATGATTTGTGGCCTGGAAGAGTTCTTGAACCACCTGACCGCGCTCTGGCATCCTATGAAGGATGCTGCATTGATTTGTCTGGCTTTTTTGAAGATGTCTTAATCTTCAAGGGAAGGAAGATTTTTGGGAAGGTGTATGTTGCTGTCAAAATTTTGTGTATCTTGGGTTGGTTTCACCAGGGTTTGTTTAAAATGATCTTGAAGCCTGGCACCAGTGAACAAGTGTCTGTAGTAGATGTTGGTGGTGTTTGTACAGATGAATGTAGTGTAACTGAGTGTTTAAACACTAAGGGGGTCATTACGATGTAGGGCGGATCGCCACCGCCCGCATGGCGGTGGCGATCCGCCC
The DNA here is from genome assembly GCA_963921515.1 of Calotriton arnoldi. Classification (NCBI taxonomy): domain Eukaryota; kingdom Metazoa; phylum Chordata; class Amphibia; order Caudata; family Salamandridae; genus Calotriton; species Calotriton arnoldi. Next base: position 2,986,059 of record CAWUFW010000444.1, read on the forward strand.
TACATTTCCATCCGCCCGCCACCCATTTTCCCCCCGCCATATTAGTATGGCGGGGGGACCCAGCGGACGGAGAGACCGTCTGCCGGTTTTCCGCCGGTCGACCAGTCGACCGGGCGGAAAAGGGGCTACATATGGTGGCGGTGTCTGCTAGACACCGCCATCCATATTAGCATGGGTGCGGGAAGCAGCCTTTCCGTGGTGGCGATGCCGCCACGAAAAGGCATGCAGAGTTTGCTGTTGGGAGCCCGTTGCTGGCCCCCAGGGTATTGGGGGGTGTGGGGGGTGCACATGAGGGGTACCATAGGTACCCCCCTACATTGCCATGGACAAGGTGGCAGGCACCGCGCGGTGCCTGTCACCTTGTGCATGACAATGCACACAGTGCATTCCCAGCATTGTGGCGGGCGGTGCTGTGTGCAGCGCCCGCCACAATGCTGGGAATGGAGGATGTCACCACCACGGTGGCGGTGGCATCCTAATCGCTGTTGCGGGACCGCCGCACCACTGGCGGCCGGTCCCAGCACCGCTAGGGTGGCGGGCGGACAAAAGTCCGCCCGCCATCCTAATAGGCCCCTAAATTTTCTAATGTATTCACTGGTGGGGTAGGGTTGATCAAGGAGTTCCAACACAAGATCAAACTGAAGGAGCAGTCAATTCTCATAAAACACAAGTTACGAAATGTTCCTTTTTCAGTTAGAGAAGATTTGGATAGAGAATTGATAAAGCTGTGTGTCTCAGGTATAATTGAACCGATTGAATCTTCTCTATGGTTATCCCCTCTGGTAGTAGCTCGCAAGAAGAATGCCGAACTCAGGGTCTGTGTAGATTTGTGCAACCTTAACAGAGCCATTTGGATTGACTCACACTCCCTTCCGAAAATTTCAGATCTACTGGCTGCTGTTTCTGGTGCGAATTGGTTCAGTAAGTTAGATCTTGCATCAGCTTACCACAAGTAGTATTGGATCCTGAGTCCAGACATTACATAGCCTTTATATCTCCAATGGGTACGTTTTAATATTGCAGAATGCCGTTCGGGTTAGCTTCGGCAGCATCTGTCTTTCAAAGGATAATGTAGCATTTGTTCAAGAATGTTGATGGAGTTGTTGTCTTTCAAGACGATGTTCTGGTATGTGGTAAAACTAAAGAGGAACATCTGGTCATTCTGGAGCGGGTGCTGTTGATTCTTCAATATAAGGGTATTGTTCTTAAAATTGACAAGTGTGAGTTCTGCAAAAGTAGAATAGAGTACTTGGGACATGTTGTCTCAAGAGAAGGCATGGAACCCAGACCAGGTCTTGTCAATGCTATAATCAAAGTACAAGCTCTCAAAGATAAAGCTGCTCTTAAATCTTTTATGGGAATGTGTGAATTTTACTCTTGCTTTGTACCAGATTATTCCTCACATATTGCACCTTTTACCAAATTGTTAAAAAAAATGCTGTTTTCAATTCGGATGATTCATGTCAAAATTCCTTTGAATGGGTAAAAAAAGCAGTTGGCCAGTTCAAACGTGTTGAAACCTTTTGATTCCAAGTTACCGTGTTGCATCACAGTGGATGCTTGCAGCTATATTATAGGTGCTGTATTGACCCAGCAAAAGGGGGTGGTGGAGAACATCGTCAGTTATGCTTCTAGAGTTTTGAGGGAGGCAGAAATGCATTATTCTACAATTGAAAAGGAGTTATTAGCATGTTGGTGGTCTATCCAAAAATTCAAACCATATGTGTGGGGAACAAAGTTTACTGTGAAAACAGACCATAAGCCTTTAATTGCCATTTTGTCTGGAGAAATGATTAAAGAACAGACACCTAGAATATCGAGATTATCATCCAAGCTGTTACAATTTAATTTCGACATTGTCCATATTAAGGGGGGGTATGAATGTACGCGCAGATTTTTTGTCGCATTTTGCTATTTCCGATGATGATGTGGATGGGGTGGATGACACTGAAGAGAATTCTTTTAGTGCTTCTTTAGATTTGGAAGGAATCTGTGCAGTGACAGAACGTGAATGGAGAGATGAAATGATCTTGGATGAGGTCATGAAAACTGTTATTGGCTGTGTTTCGAAGGGTTGGCCTAAAGAGAAGTCTGTTTCTAGTATGTGTCAGCCATTTTGGAAGGTTGCTGATGCACTATCGGTTGATGACGGGTTCCTTCTTAGGAGTGATAAGTTGGTACCATCTGTAGGATTAAGGTTGAAGTTCATTAAAATGGCTCATGAATGACATATGGGGGCTACATTCACAAAAAAACTATTGAGACAAACTTTATGGTGGCCTTCTTTGGATAGAGATGTTGAATCGTTTGTAGGAGAATGTGTGGTGTGCTTGTCTTCTGAAAAGGGTTTGATTGTAAGGAAACCATCCCTACATGCTATTGTAATAATCCTGAAAGGGCTTGGGAGAAGATTGGGGTGGATCTGGATAGTCCTTTCAACAGGTTGCCGAGCCAGTTTTGCTTTGCTTTAGTAGCAGTTGATTTATACTCGAAGTGGCCAAAGGTAAAATTTGTTCCTGAACCTAACCCCAAAGCAGTGGTTGATTTTCTCAAAGAACATTTCCTCAGGGAAGGCTTCCATCGCTATTTAATTTCTGATAACTGTGTCCAATTTGTCAATGACGTGGTAGGGGATTTTCTTAAGCCTGGTGATGTCAAGCACTTAAACACGTCTCTGTATCATCCTCAAACCAATGGCCAGGTGGAATGAATGAATCGTGTGTTGGTCCACTGGGCTGTCAACAACAAATGTGTGGTTGTCAATGCGGTAAGGTCTATGTTGTGGTTTTACCGAACCACTCCTCAGTCTACCACTCAGGTTTCTCCTTTCGAGATGTTGAGAGGGAGAAAGCCAGCCACCAAGATTTGCCCAGGATGGAGGAGTAAATGGGTCAAGTTTGGAGTGGATACTAGTGTTTGTGATGCACAAGCAAGGGCTAATATGGAAGTGGCCAAGTTGAGACAAAAAGTGAATTTTGATAATCGCAATTGTGTTAAGATGTGTAAATTTAAAGTTGGTGATTGTGTTTTCATTAAACGGGGGGTTTTGTGCATAAAAGTGTTAGCAAGTTTAATGGACTGTTTGTGGTTGACAAAGTAAGTGGTAATGCTGTGAGAGTAGGTGGGGCTAATTGGTGGAATATGGGAAGGATGGTCAAATCTGTACATGGATCAGGCTCAGAAGAGTGTAAGTGTTCCAGGGGACATTCAGATTATACAAAGACGGGAAGTCCTGCAAATGATCTTCTGGTGAAAGAAAGGAAAGGGGTATCTGATGTTTGTGAAGAAGAAGCAGAAAAGGTGTTATTATGTAGGAGTGGGCATTGTTCTAGGTTACCTGTCAGTTTCAGGCAGTGACTTCTTGATGTTTTATTTCCACATCTACCTTATTTTCCTTATCAGGTTCTGCCAGTGTCCCTTTTGAAGTGTTCTTTTTTCCCTGTCTGTACTACTGTTTACTTATATTTTGTTTTATGAAAAGGAAAAGGTAAATGTAGCATTCTGACAGTCCTCGTCCCTGGTTCCAGTAGAGTCTTCTGCTGGAACCGGGACCCCTTTCAGAATGTAACATCATGCAATGTTCTGCGTTCAATGATTCTTAGTCAGTTGGCTGAGGATCGACGGCTGCTCGCTGTATTTCTCGGCAGCTCTGTTTATGAATACATTTGAGTTTTCTTAACAACCGTATCCTGTGGCTGTTTCCTACGGCGTTATTATTACAGTATTATCATTTCCTATGTTTGGACTCTAACTATCCTTTTCTCTGCATACAACTCTCAATTTTTCAACTGCTTATGCAAGTAACATGCAGCAGCTAGGACACAACTTGTAGCAGTTTATAAACACTTTTTAATCAATTAATAGGTGATTCAATGGTATGGTACCTCAATATTGGCTCCAAAATGTATTAGTCAGAATACTGTAACTACAAAAATATCATGAGACTGAGGGGTCGATTCCGATTCGGGCCGGAAATCTCTCCGACCGAGCCGGACTCGGAGAGATTTCCGACCGAATCGGACTCTAGCAGTCCGACCGAACGAGTACGATGCGCACGTATGCTATCGGACTCGATTCGGTCGGACTCCCATTGAAGTCAATGGGAGCCAGTCGTACGACGCGTACACGGGCTCCCATTGACTCAATGGGCACGACGCGAACAAGGGCGCCCCTACAGCGTGTTCGCGTCGATGCGGGTCGCACCGTACATGCACGTGTAGGGGGGACCCATGGCTCCCCCCTGTGTGCGACTCGCGTGCCTACGCTTCCAGGGGGGTCCGACACGGACCCCCAAAGTGCGGCTCCGACAGCTCCTTGGAGCCGGACTGCGCGAGTCGGTCGGAGCGGTCGCGATGCGCATCGTACTTACCCGGCCGGGGAACGTCTCCATAGCGCAGTGCGAGCCGTCCCCGTGCGAGTCGGTCGGAGCGGTCGGGTCCTGCGAACGTGTCGGTCGGAGATTTTGCGAGCGCACGCATCGTACTCGCTCACCCGGACGCACGTACGAATCGGTCGGGAAATAGGGCTCCGAATCGGATCCGGTAAAGCCCGAATCCGATTCGGAGCCCTACCGGCCGAGATCGGAATCGGCCCCATAATGTCAATGGTAACTGTATCTTTCGGTCAAGCCTACTAGATATAGGACATGCGCTGTCTGTTGCAAGACATATTATGTCTTACCAAGAACATAGAAGGGCTTTTAGACCAACCGTGCTTGGCATTTGTTGGCTTTCCTGTCACCCATTTACCTGTTTCTTATTTGTGTCCCAGCTTGTCAATCTTGTGATTGTCCCTCATATGGAGCATTGCTTTAGTACTATCTTTTTAATTGGCTGCCACCTCTGCTTCCACTGCTTGTTATTCAAGCACTACTTTTTGTCTTTTTCATTAAGCTCTCATTGAGAGTGCCTGTGTTTTTGAGCTGTCTCCCTTGTGTACTTCTGTCCCCTGCACTATGTGTTGCTCCCTGTCACCTGTGTGCTCCCACCTCCCGGTTTGGCTATGCTTCTCCCATTGCATCCCAAGGCCCTCAGGGTTGCTTCTCCACCTGGGCCCTCCTTCACTTCTCTTTACCTGTAGTTGCTTCTGCCCACATGTGTCCTCTGCGTTGATTTTCCTGAACCCCTACGTTGCTAGCACCCTCTTCCCCGTGCTGCTTCTGTGTTGCTTCCGAAGCCCTTGTCCCTGCCCGTGCTGCTTCCTATGTTGCTTTGGTGTCCTCTGCCTTCCTCTGTGTTGCTTTTGCGTCCCGTGTTTCTTCTGCCCCGTTGTTTTCTCCCTTCACACACTTTAAAAAGAACAGAACACAGTTTTGCGTGTTTTTATTTTCTTTTTATTTACTGATTCAGCTCGGATTGGTAACTAAAGAGAAACAAAAACACCTGCGTTATTTTGAAAGCATGTACTTTCGAGTGCCTACAAAATGACATAGGTGGCTGCTGTTTTTAAATAACTTTAGCCAAGCTGCACAACACCTGGAAGAGTGATGTGCAATGTAGCTAAAAATCATTGGAAAGCCAATAGGTCTCGAACGCATGGCCTATTGGTTTTGCCAAGGCTTGCTTTTCTTGTTGTAAAAAATATGGATGTTAAAAATAGGGTGTACTAAAATATCATGGTAGTCAATATAGGTTTTTATTACTATTATAATATATTTTTATTTGTTTCTTATTGATGTTTTTTTATATGATCTTTTTGTTGAATATTTTGGAGGTGTGGGTCGGCAGTGTTTTATAATTTAATACATATAATGAAATTCATTTTTTGTTTAGGTTTTTACATTTTTTTAATAGATGTCTAAAATGAAATATTTATTTATATGTTAAATTTGTAATGTTCCGTTTATTTAATTTGAATATTTAGTTCTATTTTACAGATTGTAGGGTTTGTTTGAGGTTGGATTTTATTGCTTTGGTTTATTGAATATAAATCTAATAATTTTAAACTTTAATTAATAAGTTAATCAAAACAAAAACATTTTAAATGCTTCAAAATTTCGTATTGAGGTTCACTAAAAAATGTCATTTATTCATTAAAACAGATTGTGAGTTGTATTAGGGAATTTGGTGGGTAGAGTTTTAGGGTTAAGTTGATTAAATGAAATAACTATAGTGGGAATAATGTTTTATTAATGTGTTTCAGTGGTATTGTTTTTGAAGATTTTTAAAATGTTAATTTAAATAAAAAAATGACTGCAGTATTTAAATTAAAATTGAAGTTATTTTAATTTTTGGAAATAAAAACATATTTATTGGAATTTTCAATTATTTTGGCATACATGTGTTTATGTATATATTTTTCGTTCATATTTTATCTAAAATTATATATGATCCCCAATAATAGAGAGCTAAAATGAAATTGAACTCTTATTTTAGTTAAAATATTTGTTGAAAAAAGGGAAATATTAGAGACTAATTTTAACATTTAATTTAAAAATATGTTTAATATAAATATAAATAATATTTTAAGAAATTGTTTGGTGCATTGAAGTTAGAATAGTAAATCTGTAAAAAGTAAATCTGATTCCCCCCAATATTTGCACTTTCTCCAGTGTTTGTGGGATTGGAGTTAAAATAGTATACCTGACTACCTCCCTCAAATATTTGCACTTTCCCAAATGTTTTCTGAATTGGAGTTAAACTAGTAAACAGCACCCCTGCCAATATTTTCACTTTCCTCAAAGTTTTTTGGATTGAAGGTAGCATGCTAAACCTGACTCCTGCCATATATATGCACTTTCCCCAATGATTATGGGACTGGAGTTAGAATAGTAAATCTTGTCCTCCTCCCTCGATATATGTACTTCACCAATGTTTGTAGAATTGAAGCTAGAACATTATGCCTCCCCTCTGAATATTTATTTGTTGGACTGGAGTTAGATTAGTAAACATTCACCGCCACACAAATATATTCAATTTCCCCATTGTTTGTTGGATTGGAGGGAGAATATTAACTCTGAACCTCACAAAAATATGCACTTTCCTCAACTTGTGTGGGACTGGAGTTAGAATAGTAGCTCAAACCTTACCCGGCCCCCCAAACAAATATGCACGTTCTACAAAGTTTTTGATTGGAGATAAATTAGTAACTAGCTGGCACATGCATCAAAAATGCCATTTGCGATTCCTTATTAGCGAAAAATAAGGATTCGCTAATAAGGAATTGCAAAAGCCCATGCATGTAGGAATTGCTAAAAAAATAGCGATTCCTACAAATTCCTTAATTGCGACTCGCAAATTGCGTGTCGCAATTAAAGAATGGCTTCCCATTCATTCCCATGGGCCTATAGGAATGAATGGGAATTGCATGCGCAATTTGCGAGTACCTAATGCAATTTCAAGGGTGCCAAAAGGACACCGTGTTGCACCCCTGAAATTGTAATGTGCACCTATGTTGCGCACACACATGCCCCAAGGGCATGTGTGTGTGTAACATGTAACTTTGAAAAATGCACTTTAGTGCATTTTTCAAAGTGTTTGCAAATTACCGACCTGTTTTATTTTTCGGTAATTTATGACCCCTGATAGCGAAATCGCTATTTTAAATTGCTTCTAGCATTGCATTTAAGGAATCGCAATTTGCGATTCCTTAAATGCAATCGCAAAATGCGATATGCATTTGGGATGATGCATCCCAAATGCAAAAATACCTGTCGCAAAGGGGCAGATTCTGAGAATCTGCCCGTTTGCGACCGGTTTTTAGTTTGATGCATGGGGCCCTCTGTGCCTACCGAATATGTATTTTCCACAATGTTTATGGGATTGGAGTCAGAATAGTAAATCTGCCCCCCAGTACATGCACTTTCTCTAATGTTTATTGGATTGGAGTTAGACTACTAAAGCTGCCCCTTATCTCTAAATATATACACTTTCCACAATGTTTTTTTGTTTGGAGTTAGAATAAAATATCTGACCCCTAACAGATATATGCACTTCCCCCAACATTTGATGGATTGGAGTTAAAATAGCAACTCTGACCCCAGAAAACATACACTTTCTATACTATATGTGGGATTGGAGTTAGGATAGTAGATATGACCCACTCCCAAAACAACATGTATGCACTTTACACAATGTTTGGTTGCTGGGATTAGAAAAGTAAATCTGAACCCACCAAATGTTTGCACTTCCCTAATGTTTTTGAGTTTTGAGTTGGAATAGTAAATCTGCCAGCCCCAATATATGCACTTTCCCTATTGTTTCATGTATTGGAGTTAGACTAGTAAATTAACCCTCCACCCTCAATGATGTACACTTTCCCCAATGTTTTTTGGATTGCAGTTAGATTAATAGTTCTGATCCATAACAAATAAATGCAATTTCTCCAATATTTGTCAGATTGGAGTTAGACTAGTAAATGTGGATTGGAGGTGGAATATTAAATCTGTCCACCACAAAAATATGCAGTTTACCCAATGTGTGTGGGATTGGAGTTAGTTTATCTGGCCCTCGCCCCCCCCCCCTCAAAAAAATATGCAGTTTCCACAGTTTTTTTAATTGGAGTTAGAATAGTAAATCTGAACCCACAAAATGTATGCTCTTTTCACAATGTAATAGATCTAAACCCCTCAAAAAGATGTACTTTCCACAGTGTTTTTGGAATGAAATTAGAATAGCAGAATGTATACACTTTCCCCAATGTTTGTGGGAGTCGAGTTAGAATACTAAAACTGCCCCTCCCCCAATAATGCACCTTCCCTAAAGTTTGTTAGATTGGTGTTAGACTAGTAAATCAACTCCCTGCCCCAAATATATACACTTTACCTAGTGTTTATTGGACTGGATTTAGAACATTTTTCAGTTTCCCAATGAATATATGCATGTTCCTGAATATGTGTTGGGTTAGAGTTAGAATAGTATATCTGATAGCCTTAATATATACACTTTCCCCAATACTTGTTGGATTAGAATCAGAATAGTAAATTTGACTCCCCCCAAATATGTGCACTTCCTCCAATCATTGTGGAATTGGATATGGAATAGTAAATCTTGATTTATGCTTTTACCCAGTGTTTGCATGACTGGAGTTAGGATTGTTACTCTGACCCACTTTATTTCTGCACTTTTCCTAATATTTGTGGAAATGGAGTTAGAGTAATAAATACCACGCTTCAAAATTATGTTTTTTCAAAACTTTAAGTGGAAATGGAGTTAGAATAGTAAATTTGAACCCCCCAAAATGAACATGTTTTTTTAAAATGTTTGTAGACTGTGAATCAATACATTAAATTAACTTTAGTTTATATATTAATATTTTTTCATTTAAAACATTCAAAATTATTATATGTGTTTATTACATTTATGAACACATTTGATTATTAGAAAATAATAATTATGACCATTGATAACATTTTCATGAATAATGTATATACCTTTGTGTTTGAAGTGCTTAATTTCTAATTGGCATATTTCTCATAACATAATCTATAAATAATCTATTTTACAATATTATTTCTTTACTGTAAACAATACAAAGATACAAAGATTGTTATATACATATATTAAAGTTTTGACATTATACATATATATATGTATATATATAAATATATATTCCAAAAGCAGCTCCATTTTACTGGGGGCCCCGGACCCTGCAGGGCGGGCTCAGGCAGGAATGGAGAATCCTGTTGTGAGGCTTTTACCAGAGAAAAGAACTGAGCCCAACACCGACTTCTACTCAAGCTTGGATATTTATTCATCCGCGTTGCAGCAAAAACCACCCATATCCTTACGCGTTTCAACATGTGCTGTCTTGATCACAGGTGAGTGGTATTATGTGCTCCAAGTGGTCACATGACCTGTCTCTCAAACTACAGGCCCTAGAATGCACTTGTGTGTTTGTCCCAAACGTGGCAAAATGCAAAGTTCAATATTTTGCTGAATAGCGTTTTTAAAAGCAAATGTCACGAAATAATGAGGTGCATGCTGCTGAAGTAAAGTGCAAAGTGCGTATAGATGCTGCTCACGCTTGGTACTTGCTTGGGATGCGGTGTTGCCAAAGAGAGGGATCACCTCTCTCATCTCCCTTTCTTCACGACTGTACATCAAATAGCCTTGGAAATCCACTGGCTGGTGTCGTCGTTCCAGCGGGTCAGGCCCCCTCCATTAGTATTCCAAAAGCAGCTCCATTTTACTGGGGGCCCCCGACCCTGCAGGGCGGGCTCAGGCAGGAATGGAGAATCCTGTTGTGAGGCTTTTACCAGAGAAAAGAACTGAGCCCAACACCGACTTCTACTCAAGCTTGGATATTTATTCATCCGCGTTGCAGCAAAACCACCCATATCCTTACGCGTTTCAACATGTGCTGTCTTGATCACAGGTGAGTAGTATTATGTGCTCCAAGTGGTCACATGACCTGTCTCTCAAACTACAGGCCCCAGAATGCACTTGTGTGTTTGTCCCAAACGTGGCAAAATGCAAAGTTCAATATTTTGCTGAATAGCGTTTTTAAAAGCAAATGTCACGAAATAATGAGGTGCATGCTGCTGAAGTAAAGTGCAAAGTGCGTATAGATGCTGCTCACGCTTGGTACTTGCTTGGGATGCGGTGTTGCCAAAGAGAGGGATCACCTCTCTCATCTCCCTTTCTTCACGACTGTACATGAAATAGCCTTGGAAATCCACTGGCTGGTGTCGTCGTTCCAGCGGGTCAGGCCCCGTCCATTAGTATTCCAAAAGCAGCTCCATTTTACTGGGGGCCCCGGACCCTGCAGGGCGGGCTCAGGCAGGAATGGAGAATCCTGTTGTGAGGCTTTTACCAGAGAAAAGAACTGAGCCCAACACCGACTTCTACTCAAGCTTGGATATTTATTCATCCGCGTTGCAGCAAAAACCACCCATATCCTTAAGCGTTTCAACATGTGCTGTCTTGATCACAGGTGAGTGGTATTATGTGCTCCAAGTGGTCACATGACCTGTCTCTCAAACTACAGGCCCCAGAATGCACTTGTGTGTTTGTCCCAAACGTGGCAAAATGCAAAGTTCAATATTTTGCTGAATAGCGTTTTTAAAAGCAAATGTCACGAAATAATGAGGTGCATGCTGCTGAAGTAAAGTGCAAAGTGCGTATAGATGCTGCTCACGCTTGGTACTTGCTTGGGATGCGGTGTTGCCAAAGAGAGGGATCACCTCTCTCATCTCCCTTTCTTCACGACTGTACATCAAATAGCCTTGGAAATCCACTGGCTGGTGTCGTCGTTCCAGCGGGTCAGGCCCCGTCCATTAGTATTCCAAAAGCAGCTCCATTTTACTGGGGGCCCCGGACCCTGCAGGGCGGGCTCAGGCAGGAATTGAGAATCCTGTTGTGAGGCTTTTACCAGAGAAAAGAACTGAGCCCAACACCGACTTCTACTCAAGCTTGGATATTTATTCATCCGCGTTGCAGCAAAAACCACCCATATCCTTACGCGTTTCAACATGTGCTGTCTTGATCACAGGTGAGTGGTATTATGTGCTCCAAGTGGTCACATGACCTGTCTCTCAAACTACAGGCCCCAGAATGCACTTGTGTGTTTGTCCCAAACGTGGCAAAATGCAAAGTTCAATATTTTGCTGAATAGCGTTTTTAAAAGCAAATGTCACGAAATAATGAGGTGCATGCTGCTGAAGTAAAGTGCAAAGTGCGTATAGATGCTGCTCACGCTTGGTACTTGCTTGGGATGCGGTGTTGCCAAAGAGAGGGATCACCTCTCTCATCTCCCTTTCTTCACGACTGTACATGAAATAGCCTTGGAAATCCACTGGCTGGTGTCGTCTGCTCCAGCGGGTCAGGCCCCTCCATTAGTATTCCAAAAGCAGCTCCATTTTACTGGGGGCCCCGGACCCTGCAGGGTGGGCTCAGGCAGGAATGGAGAATCCTGTTGTGAGGCTTTTACCAGAGAAAAGAACTGAGCCCAACACCGACTTCTACTCAAGCTTGGATATTTATTCATCCGCGTTGCAGCAAAAACCACCCATATCCTTACGCGTTTCAACATGTGCTGTCTTGATCACAGGTGAGTGGTATTATGTGCTCCAAGTGGTCACATGACCTGTCTCTCAAACTACAGGCCCCAGAATGAACTTGTGTGTTTGTCCCAAACGTGGCAAAATGCAAAGTTCAATATTTTGCTGAATAGCGTTTTTAAAAGCAAATGTCACGAAATAATGAGGTGCATGCTGCTGAAGTAAAGTGCAAAGTGCGTATAGATGCTGCTCACGCTTGGTACTTGCTTGGGATGCGGTGTTGCCAAAGAGAGGGATCACCTCTCTCATCTCCCTTTCTTCACGACTGTACATCAAATAGCCTTGGAAATCCACTGGCTGGTGTCGTCTGCTCCAGCGGGTCAGGCCCCTCCATTAGTATTCCAAAAGCAGATCCATTTTACTGGGGGCCCCGGACCCTGCAGGGCGGGCTCAGGCAGGAATGGAGAATCCTGTTGTGAGGCTTTTACCAGAGAAAAGAACTGAGCCCAACACCGACTTCTACTCAAGCTTGGATATTTATTCATCCGCGTTGCAGCAAAAACCACCCATATCCTTACGCGTTTCAACATGTGCTGTCTTGATCACAGGTGAGTGGTATTATGTGCTCCAAGTGGTCACATGACCTGTCTCTCAAACTACAGTCCCCAGAATGCACTTGTGTGTTTGTCCCAAACGTGGCAAAATGCAAAGTTCAATATTTTGCTGAATAGCGTTTTTAAAAGCAAATGTCACGAAATAATGAGGTGCATGCTGCTGAAGTAAAGTGCAAAGTGCGTATAGATGCTGCTCACGCTTGGTACTTGCTTGGGATGCGGTGTTGCCAAAGAGAGGGATCACCTCTCTCATCTCCCTTTCTTCACGACTGTACATCAAATAGCCTTGGAAATCCACAGGCTGGTGTCGTCGTTCCAGCGGGTCATGCCCCGTCCATTAGTATTCCAAAAGCAGCTCCATTTTACTGGGGGCCCCGGACCCTGCAGGGCGGGCTCAGGCAGGAATGGAGAATCCTGTTGTGAGGCTTTTACCAGAGAAAAGAACTGAGCCCAACACCGACTTCTACTCAAGCTTGGATATTTATTCATCCGCGTTGCAGCAAAAACCACCCATATCCTTACGCGTTTCAACATGTGCTGTCTTGATCACAGGTGAGTGGTATTATGTGCTCCAAGTGGTCACATGACCTGTCTCTCAAACTACAGGCCCCAGAATGCACTTGTGTGTTTGTCCCAAACGTGGCAAAATGCAAAGTTCAATATTTTGCTGAATAGCGTTTTTAAAAGCAAATGTCACGAAATAATGAGGTGCATGCTGCCTTGGAAATCCACTGGCTGGTGTCGTCGTTCCAGCGGGTCAGGCCCCCTCCATTAATATTCCAAAAGCAGTTCCATTTTACTGGGGGCCCCGGACCCTGCAGGGCGGGCTCAGGCAGGAATAATATATATACTTATAGAAAAGTTAATATAAATTATATTGTAAGTACATTTTGATTTTAAGTTAATTTTAATTATATTGTAAATCATAATGTAAGTACATTTTGAATTAAAATTTGTTAGACATTATTATTTTTTAATGATTCATTTAATGTCCAATCTTATTGAATTTGAGACACACATCTTCGCCGACCAAGTGCACTGCATTGCTGATTTCCAATAGAACAAAATATCCTCAACCAACCCTCCATCCCTCAACCCGGCATTCCCTTCCAATATGCCACACTAGGGGGCATATTTACAAGAGCATAGCATCACTTTTTCCGACGCTCCGGTGGCGCTGTGCCCTGCTCCATATTTACAATGTTTGAATAGACCCGAGACTGCTTACGCAGTGCTCTATATAAGTTAGCATTCGCAGCACCATTTTCTGTTCAGACGCCATTTTGAATGACGATTGAAACTAATCCTTTGCCGTTTCCGAGAAAAGCCTTTGTTAAGTTTCGTTTCTGAAATGTTGAATGTCCCGACTGGAGTCCTGAACGGCAAAACCCTTGATCTGACTGTTTGGTCTGAGGAGTCGACAGTGGAGAACCGGTTCGTTTCTATTACTGACATCAGGTGAGTTTGTTTTGGTTCTCTGTGGATATGGTACCATTAGAGTTTGAGTTTGTTACGGTCTAAGGACTGTTTTGATGAAAAGTGTTTACAAATACTTTTCCAGGTAAAAATAACGATTTTGTTTTTCCTTTGCAATGCCTAGCCTAAGTAAACTTTGGAGTTTGTGTTGTCGTTGTTGTTCTGCAGATGCTCGGTTGGAAGAAGCTCAGCCTGCCCCTCCTGAAGGCAGCCCTAATTTTGATATGTATGTGAAACTTGGTCTTGGCCCTATTATGTTTAGTACACTATGGCACAAATATACGAGGGACAATGCCGAGTTGCAGTGGCCTTTGACAGGCTCTTTTGATGAACAGAAGATTGGCTTTTTACAGGAACAGTTGTTTAAGAGACAAAGTAGACAGTCGATGTTTGACTCTCTTCGAACTTGGCAGAAGGAGGCTTAGCAAAGGCGGTTAAAAATGTAGAAAGATGCATGGAAAGGGAGGATGCAGACACTTACACAGAAAGCTGTGGCATATGACAGAGAAAAGCAGGAGACAGGAATAGAATGTGAGGATAGGAGATTTATTTCAGTTGCATATTGACAAGTCCTATGCGGCCAAAGATGACGATGATACCTTTGTAGAGGAGTTGTTAGATACTCGACCCCGCCTCCTTATGCCCCGCAGAGGATATACCCCGTTGTTCCTTTGCAGACACAGCAGCCTGTCTCGTCCGCTGAAGCTGCCCCTGTATCTACGACTGTTATACCCACAGCTCCGGTTACCGTGCCCCCTATTCTTTCTCTCCCCTCGCCATCCTTGACGACTGTGACCTCTTTTACATCCACTGCCCTACTCTTGTGCCCTCTGTTCTTTCTTCTCTGGTGCAATCATTGACTACAGTTCTACCTACTACTCCTATCACCCCTCCTGCTGCAGTTATTCATCCCCCGATGTTTTTGGATGCTGATACCCCTGTATGTGTTTTTGAAGGGAGGGATTTGGCGAGATTTAGGGAACGAACAGGTCCGTTGATGCGATCTGGAGTAGGGGAGGAAGAGAAGAGGACAAAAGCGAGTCAGGCAATGCAGTGGCTCATAATGCAGTTTATAGCGTGGAAGATATTTGACAAGTTATACGTGATTTTGAGCTTTTTTTACAACAGCATGCTCTTCAACATATGTCTGCTACATTGATTGATCTTTGGCATACACACATTGGGTCGGAGGCTCCCCAAATATTATTTGGTATTAGAGACCTTGTTTATGTTACTGATTTAGCGCCGAAACAGGTGTTTGGTAATGTTTATACCATAGTTTCTTATAGAGGTTGGTTGTATGATAAGAGCCCTACTCAAATAACTCAGTTCCCTATGCCTGAAGTCCACCCAATCTATCATCCAGAAATACCTGCATTGACGGATCAGCACGGTGTGACCACTAGACCAGCCGTGGCTGCCCGTTTCCAGGAGCAATGGGTTTATACTCCATGGAAAAGAAGTGAGGTTTTAGCCCTTAAGGCTACTCTGCCCGATCCTAGGAAAAACCCTACAGCCTATTATAAGGAATTGACAGAAGCTGCCTCTTCTACTGTAATGACTCTTGCTGATATTGAAATGTTTTTTGGTCTTCTTGTTCCGGTCGATATTTGGCGGCAGGTGCATACTCAAGATCATGTTGCTGAGTTGGATGGTACAAGGGATTTGATTAAGGGATGGGATCAAGAAAGGAAGCCAGGAGATAAGCCACGTGCGGAGATACTCGCTTTGCCTGGTCTTATTATTACATATATGCATACACTTATTCCACCTAAGAAATTAAGTTGGGACAGATTGACGGCCTGTCAACTGAAAAAGGATGAGAGTGTATCTGATTTCTTTACTAGGTTTGAAGATACGTTTTTGGATTACAGTGGGCAGGATATGTCCACGGAGGGAGGAGTTTGTTTGTTTGTTGACAGGTTTGTTACTAATCGTCTTCCTGAAATAATGACTTGTTTGCATGTGTCTGAAAGTACTTGGTCTACGTCTTCTCTCTCTGTTATTTTGAATATGGCTCAATATTATGAGCATCGAGATCAGGAGGAAAAGGATAAAACTGATAAAAAACACAAGGATTTAAAGACGAAAGTGTTGTTGCAGCAGGCATTCGGGGAAATAACAGGGGACGGGGAGGTCCTTCTCGACAACTCCCATGTACTAGGCAGCCTACTATGACACCTTTGGGACAAAATCAGTGTGCGTATTGTAAGGAGGAAGAACATTGGTGTAGCCAGTGCCCTGTGCTTTTACAGAAGGTTTCGTCCCCTAGCGGTTCTGGTGATAGAGGCCGTTGGATCGATAGAAATCAGAATGCTGCGGCTTCTGTGGGCCACTCTGACAATAATTATTTTGATGACCCCAGAGATGGACAGTATTATCATGATGACTATGATATTGATGATGTGACAGGTATGTCTTACAGCTAGGACAACCAGGGACAGGGTGAGGGACCAGTTCAGTTATCTGTGGATCAGCGTGGTCCTTATGTCACAGCGGATTTGCAAGGTTCGACTAAGGAGTTTTTGGTGGATACAGGTGCGACATAAAGTTCTGTTTCTCAACATATGGTCCCTGGGGCGGCCCTGTCTGGCCAAAGTAATGATTCGGTAGGTTTTTCCGGTGTACCGGTCGTCAGCCCCATTTCACGCCCCCTTGCACTTACTGTTGGTCCTTTCACTGTGGAGTCTCCATTCTTGTTAACATCTAATTGGGGTGAAAATTTGATGGGTTTGGACTTGTTGAAGAAGTTGCATGCTACTATCTATTGTTCTCCTGATGGTGTTTATATTACTATGGGTTCGGATGTGAGCACCAGACACTGCCTGTCTCAGGATGCGCCCCTTCCAGATGAGTTTGCTCAGGTACCCCCACACCATGGGCCACAGGTGATACAGACGTGGGTCTGTTGCATATAGCACCAGTTTCTATACAAGTTAAAGATAATGCTATTCTGCCCCATATTCCTCAATATAAAATACCTCAGGCAGGGGAACGGGCCCTTCTTCAGATTATTCAAGCTTTGATACGAAAGGGAGTAGTTGAAGAAACGTCTGCCAACATTTGTAATAGTCCTATTCTTCCGGTCCTTAAGAGGACACCCTTGGGTTCTTCTGATGCTATTGATGATGTCTATTGCTTTGTGATTGATTTGCGAGAGGTTAATAAAATTGTAGTTCCGCAATTTCTGGTGGTTCTTGATATCACCACGCTTTTAACGATGATCCCATCTACTGCTAAGTTCTTTTCTGTTATTGATTTGAAAAATGCATTCTTCAGTATTCCTATACACCCGGACAGTAAGTATTTGTTTGGATTTACACTGGCCGGCAGAAGCTTTAGATTCTGTCGTGCTCCTAAAGGCTATACAGAGAGTCCTAGTATTTATAGTCAAGCATTAAAACGTCAGTTGGATTCCCTATCGCTTTCCCCAGGTAATGTATTGGTGCAGTATGTCGATGACCTGTTAATTACTTCTGATAAGGAACAAGGTTGCAAGGATAGTACAGTGAAATTGTTGTTGCATTTGGCACATCATGGACATAAGGTCTCTCTTTCGAAATTTCAGTATTGTCGACAGGAGGTTACCTATTTAGGTCACCTACTGTCAAAGGAGGGTAGGAGGTTGACCCCTGAGCGCATCAGTACTATTATTAAAATGCCCATTCCGCAAACTCGGAAAGATGTATGCGCTTTTATAGGTATTACTTCCTACTGTCGCCTGTGGATCCCAAATTATTCTTTACTAACCAAACCTTTGCTTGCATTAACAACGAAAGCAGTGCATGAGTCTTTGCCTTGGACGCCAGAATGTCAGCAGTCTTTTGAGCAATTAAAAACTGCGCTTTGTTTGGCTCCGGTGCTTGGCACACCTAATTATAGAAAACTGTTTGTGCTGTATGTTCATGAGATGGCTGGTTATGCACTTTCTGTCCTAACACAGAAATCTGGGGATAAACAGAGGCCTTGTGCTTATTTTTCTGCTGTGCTTGACCCTGTTGCTAGGGCCCTTCCGAGCTGTCTGAGAGCAGTCGTGGCTGTGGCCACTTCAATCAGGCAATCGGCTGGACTCATACTTGATACAGAACTCACAGTTATGGTACCCCATGCTGTGGATACACTTTTGAATAAGATGAAGACACAGCACCTCACCAGTGCACGTCTTACTGGTTATGAATTGACATTGTTTGCTAAACATATTACGATCAAAAGATGTGCCACTCTGAACCCAGCCACGTTACTACCCCTCCCTTCTGAGAATGATGAAGTTGACAAACATGACTGCATTTTACGGATGGAAGAAGAGACGAAAGGACGGGTAGATCTGACTGATGTTCCCTTATCTGACCCCCAAGGAGAACTATATGTCGATGGCTCCTGTTTTAAATTACCAGATGGCACTAACACTTCAGCTTATGCTATTACTATGTTGCGGACAGTAGTAGAGACATCACGGGTCCCTTATCAGTCGGCTCGAGCCACTGAGCTTGATGCCCTTATCCGAGCTTGTGAATTGAGTGAAGGGCTGGTTGTCAATATCTAGACTGACAGCCAGTACTCATTCGGGGTCGTGCATAATTTTGGGCGACTGTGGGCAGAAAGAGGATTTATTACCTCTCATGGTATCAAGATCCAACATGGGCACCTTATATTGTGGCTTTTGTCTGCCTTAACGCTCCCCAAGAGATTAGCAATAATTAAGTGCAGCACTCATAGGAAGGTTACTGATGACGTGGGTAGAGGAAATGCATTTGCAGATCAGGTAGCCAAGGAGACGGCTCGAAGTAAAATGAAACATATGTTTGTTGCAGGTCCAGCTAGGTGGGTTCCTGAGGTTGCTATGTTTGAAAACACCGTTGAAAGTGTAAAGGAGATACAAAGCGTAGCCACGATAGAGAAATTAGCAAAATGGCAGGAGAGTACAGCACAGTTAAATGAGGAAGGATGTTGGATTGATAAATCTGGAGAACAGAAATGGATGTTGCCCGATGCATATGTACTTCCTGTGGTTACTATGGCCCATGGTCCAGCCCATATTAGTGCGAAAGGCATTTGCAAATTGTTAGCCCCTGTTTGGCATAATGATACCATCTCTAAGACAGCTGCGCAATTGGTGAAACATTGCATGATCTGTATGAAACATAATCCTGGGAAAGGTACCCCTACACCGCCTGGTAATTTTGCACCACCCACCTTCCTGTTTGAAGTCCTCCAAATGGATTTCATTGAACTAGAAAGATGTAATAATATTAAATATGTTTTAGTGGTCATATGTGCGTTCAGCAAATGGGTTGAGGCTTACCCCACTAAGGACAATATGGCCATTACAACTGCGAAAGTACTCCTTAAAGAATACTTTCCTCGATTCGGTTTGCCCTGAATTATCTGGAGTGACAACAGGTCTCACTTTAATGGGAAAGTGATAAAATTGATTTGTGAAGGTTTAGATATTAAACAGAAATTTCATGCTGCCAATCATCCACAGTCTGCGGGTTTGGTCGAGAAGTACAATGGTACTCTCAAATTGAAATTGGCAAAAATCCAGGAGACAACAGAGTTGAAATGGCCAGATGCTCTACTGTAAGCTCTTTTGTCAACAAGAACTACAGCTCATTCTAGAACAGGCTTGTCACCTTACGAGGTCGTGTTTGGACGCCAGGTAAATGTCTGGGGAGTCCCGCGTCCTCGTAAATACTCCGATATTGAATATCCTGTATTGCTTGATTATCTTGGACAATTGACAGAAAGTTTACGTTCTATTCACCAATAGGTATGGGAATCCCTACCTTCTATACCAGAGGGGCTCGGCCATGACCTTCAACCTGGTGATTACGTCCTGGTCAGAAATTTCCAGAGGAAGAAAAGTCTGGAGCCCCGCTGGAAAGGCCCTGAGCAAGTTCTGTTAGTGACACAGACAACTGTAAAGGTTGCTGGTCGGAAAAACTGGGTGCATGCCACCCACTGCCGGAGGATTACGTTACTGTTGCCATACGACCAGTGGGTCAAGGATGGTATCAGCGACACTGAATGTGAACAAGTGCCCAGGTTTGTCCCTTTTAGTGATGCCAAATTGACCTGGACACAGACAGATAAGGAGAACGACAATGTTTTGAACGAGGCTGTTCCACCAGAAATACGAGCTATCCAGGAGCCTTTGTTCATTGGTCATACAGTGCCTGGGGCTGCCAGGTACAATTTGCGTCCTCGGCTGAGGGCTACTGAGTCTAAGGAGAAAAAAGATTAGGGATGGACTGTACAAGATAGGTAGCACTGAGTAACAGTACCAACGAATAATTGAAATAAGTGAGAATTCTGCATTTGCTTTGCCTTTGTTGCTTGAACATTAGTTAAGGAAGAAAGTATACTTAAAAGTATACCATCTTTATCGATGTGGGATAGATTAGGAGAAGAGCTTGGGAGTTGGGACAGAGCAAGCTCCACCGCTGGTGCTCAAGAGCGCCAACTTATTCATGGACTATAGGAGCCTGTGCCAGTGAGGCTCTGACGGACACTGGGAACTTTTATATTTTCTTGCATTTTCCTTCTTTTGAATTCAGTATGCATCCTTTTGGCAGAAAGGTTGCTGAGGAGGAGCAGCCAATGGTTACTACACAACGTGATATGATGTGGTCAAGGAAAAGTAAAATAACATGTGTTGTTCTTTTGATTTTGATGATAACAATACTGTGTGGGGTGTCCTGGGTTTTGGAAGATGCTCAAAGCATGCCCTTACGCAGTAAGGGTAGGGTCATTTCCCCGAGACGAAATAAAAGAACTGCCCCGAGTAATATATTCTTGGAAACACATAAAGGTTTTTTGGCGAAGGGACCCAATATGTCACCAGTCTGTGGACTGCATATCCATTGTCACTAGTAAATTACACATATACTCGACCACCTCAATTTACAGAAGTGAAAGCAGTGTTTGGTTTTGGTTATCCGGGGCCATGTCTATACCATAGAAAGCCACTGGGGGTGGGTTATCCGGGTTGTGATAACAATACATATTGCGATAACTTTTATATGGAAGAACAGAACGTAACATTAGTAGGTTGGCATTACATGGAGTGGAGAGTCCCTTGAGAGGCCGGTTATTACCCTGCTTGTTGTCCTATTGTGAACAGTACGGATACTTCATTGTATATAAATTGTTCAGGAATAGTGTTGTACAAACACACGGTCCCCTTAGTGAATAAAGAGGATCCAAGTACTTTCGGAATGAGCTCCAGGTATGCTGTAGTGGATTGAGGGGCCGATTCATGCACACCTAGGTTTTTTTTTCTTGTCTAATGGGACTTATTCCAATGTCTATAATGGTACAGATGATGTAGCCCTTGGAATGGTACTGGCTTTGGGCGTGCCCTGTAAACATGCCAAGCCGAAAATAAGATGGGTTAAAAGGACACTAACAAAAGAATTCTGTGAGGGTGTGACCGATATAGAGTTCAATAATTACAGTAATGGTATTACCTTTGGATACATCCTTTCTTCTATTTTCACATTGGGTGGTACTTCCATGGCCAGGTGTGAAAAGTCCAGAGAATATTTTGGATGCAAGCTACAAATGTTATCAAATACTACAGTGGCAGCTTTGCGGGACATCACCACTCAGTTAGAAAGTATGCGGATATATTCGGAACAGACTAGATATGCGGTGGATTTTATTCTAGCCAAGAGTGGTGGTGTATGCTCTGTAGTTGCCGATCAGTGTGTGGTCGGGATCAAGAATATGGGAAATAATATTACCAGTGAAAATATATGTGTTTGCAACGCACTCCTAAGTTAACTAAGTATGCTAGGCAATTTTTAGACAATACATATGTTCATCAAAAGCGTGCAACTGTAAACAAGGGTTCTGCCCCACCCTTAAACAAATGTATAATCAAAAGGAAGAATCGGAAACATCCAATCCTAGTTACAGTGCACAGCAAAAGACCCCGAGGGGTTCAAGCGCCAAACATAAACGGGTTTAACAAACTTACTATATTAAGGAAAGACTAGACTCTAACGTGGTGTCGAAATATGTTGTATTTAGTACATTAGAAGAACACCTCATTTTTACAAGGCTGAATTTCAACGAAACATAAATAATGCAACCTCAGTGCAAAGTCTATAAGACGAAACCAAAGATTAACTTCATGGGATCATTACTGCATGATCTACAGAACACTTTGTTACAAAATAAGTTCACAAACACCCAATGCATTTCGGGTCGACATGCAACCCTTCTTCAGGGGTAATATGATGTGACATGTATGTGTTATACATAAAATCTATACATGAGATGAAAATGAATCAAGTCAGCCGCCTGCCGGAAAAACACAGAAAAAACATTTTTTACAATAAATGCAGAAATAGGACACTCAGCATTAATGAAATGAATAACGTGCCTAAATTTAAAAAAGTGCTGAAGAACCTCATTTGCTATGAATACAGCAATACAAAGTGAATCTCAAAAAACAATAAGATGTGATGCTGTGCCAGAGTTCTTAACATCAAACCATGCAAATCACAAAGCTCAAATCAAGAACTTCACATGCGCAATAAAGCTCAAAAAGATCTGTGTGCACATATACTATAATTGAATATCTACTACAATTGAAAACCCACGACACCGTGTTTTTAATCTGCTAAAAGCGGTGAAACAGAAATAGAAGTTGAGACCAAGCCTCATGATGTGTGACACTAGAAACCTAAACACCCGAACTGCCAACATCTCAAAGAATAAACCGCAATTAACCCCATGTGCATGCTTTACGAAAAGTCAAACTAATAGACCTGAGAATTCATTCCAAAATAGTCCGTGTATCTTTTCTGTGAAAACAGAAAACAAACTTAAATTTCAAGTGAATGCAACCCCGAGGTTACCAAGGTTAAACTGCCAGTGTCGCAATTCATTCGCATAAAACGGATTACCTCTCATCCTGGACAGGTGGATGCACTAATCAGAGAACAAGCTTCTAGATATCAACAACGAGGATATCCTTTGAAGATTCTACAATCGGCCATGGAAAAGACGGCACTGAAACACAGAAATGATCTGTTGAAACAAACTCCAAAAACCCCCATGAAACGTGAGGTGTTTGTTATGAAACATTCGCAGCAATCCCATTACATTAAAAAAACTATTCTGAAACGTTGGGAAATTATTGAAGAAGAACCTGATTTCAAAACAGTGTTTGTTGATCAACCTTTATTTGCCTTCACAAGGCCTAAAAACTTGCGCGAATTGCTGAAAAACAAACCTAAAGGGGTTGAACCAATTTACAAAGGTATGGGTAAATGTTGGAACTGTGGACAATGTAGCAACGTTATGATGGGTAACACCTTCTCGCACCCTCACACAGGTCAAAAAATTGCATTAAAACACATATCTGATTGTAACACTGAAGGAGTGATATACGCCATACAATGCCCGTGTGGTTTAACATATGTAGGACGCACTGCACGCAAGATAAAGACACGTATCATTGAACACAAGAGCATGATTCGGACTAAGAACCCGAATTCATGTCTTGCGGCACATTGGTTAGTTGCTAACCATACCATACCACAACTGAGATTCATGATCCTTGAGAAAGTGGTAACACCTGCAGGAGTAGAAGCGCATACACATATGGCACGTAGGGAAACTTTTGGATCAAACGCTTAGGTACAAGCAGTCCAAAGGGACTTAATGATCATTATGAAATGTTATGTTTTTTGTAATTCGTTTCTATTAGCTTAATTGAATCATGTAGGTTTTCTTGTCATCTTACTGTACATCTGTGTATACATATACTATATGAGGATTTCTGTAACACGTTATTCACGGTTGTGAGGGTGACGCATTCATTGATGTACAATTTTACCTCTGGCTTTTCACTGTTCATCTTTTTATTATTTACTATCCAGTCATTCTTTCTCTCTTATTCTTTATCTTATTATTTTATTTCTTTCTATGACTCGTGCTCAGGTGTGAATTCGCAACCCAGGGACAAATGAGTGGGCACCTACGCTGGTAGGCAGTTTTGCTTTAAACCACTAAATCGTTATTGCACTGGGAACTAAGTTTTAAGATCCATCAGTCGATCGGCATGCGCGGCTACGGGAGGTGCACTCTTGTATAAAGGCGCGTGGTGCAATAAAGTTAGTTGCCTAGCAACTAGTTCTCACGGGATTTCATATAAGGGAAGCGGAAATACGTTTCCGCGTTTGCAAGGAGGCGCAGTGGAGTTGAATTCATCATTCTGTGGGATATAGGTGAGTGCAGTTGGTTATGTCAGTGAATACGTAGGATGGTTCTTGGCTTGTTAGTCATATGGGCGTTATAACAGCATTTGTTCTTTCAGATGTAACGGGGTTTCAGGCTCTGAACAGGTAAGGGGGCAGCGCTCCTTGTTACTGTGTTAGATACTGTGGCAGTTTAACCTTGGTAACCTCGGGGTTGCATTCACTTGAAATTTAAGTTTGTTTTCTGTTTTCACAGAAAAGATACACAGACTATTTTGGAATGAATTCTCAGGTCTATTAGTTTGACTTTTCGTAAAGCATGCACATGGGGTTAATTGCGGTTTATTCTTTGAGATGTTGGCAGTTCGGGTGTTTAGGTTTCTAGTGTCACACATCATGAGGCTTGGTCTCAACTTCTATTTCTGTTTCACCGCTTTTAGCAGATTAAAAACACGGTGTCGTGGGTTTTCAATTGTAGTAGATATTCAATTATAGTATATGTGCACACAGATCTTTTTGAGCTTTATTGCGCATGTGAAGTTCTTGATTTGAGCTTTGTGATTTGCATGGTTTGATGTTAAGAACTCTGGCACAGCATCACATCTTATTGTTTTTTGAGATTCACTTTGTATTGCTGTATTCATAGCAAATGAGGTTCTTCAGCACTTTTTTAAATTTAGGCACGTTATTCATTTCATTAATGCTGAGTGTCCTATTTCTGCATTTATTGTAAAAAATGTTTTTTCTGTGTTTTTCCGGCAGGCGGCTGACTTGATTCATTTTCATCTCATGTATAGATTTTATGTATAACACATACATGTCACATCATATTACCCCTGAAGAAGGGTTGCATGTCGACCCGAAATGCATTGGGTGTTTGTGAACTTATTTTGTAACAAAGTGTTCTGTAGATCATGCAGTAATGATCCCATGAAGTTAATCTTTGGTTTCGTCTTATAGACTTTGCACTGAGGTTGCATTATTTATGTTTCGTTGAAATTCAGCCTTGTAAAAATGAGGTGTTCTTCTAATGTACTAAATACAACATATTTCGACACCACGTTAGAGTCTAGTCTTTCCTTAATATAGTAAGTTTGTTAAACCCGTTTATGTTTGGCGCTTGAACCCCTCGGGGTCTTTTGCTGTGCACTGTAACTAGGATTGGATGTTTCCGATTCTTCCTTTTAAATAATATTACCAAACACATTTTAGAAATTCTTGAAATGTCAAGGGAATGGAGAGTGGGATTTGGAGTTGGTCCCTTTACTGCAGCTGGGGCTGGATACTTGAAAAAGTGATTTATCTTATTGTGGTATTGATGCTCTGCTGTGTACTGGTTCAGTGTCTCCCTTTTTGTTGCTCTTATGGTACCACTGTTTTCACACCTAAAACGAAAATATCAATTCACAACACAAATGCCGCTATAATGCTTCAGAAAGATGTTGATGATTTGATGAATATTGATGAAGGAATATTTGAGAATTCATCCCTCCTTGCTGTTTTGCTTTCTGATGTTGATGGTATGGAGTGTTCATAATTGTATCCCAATTTGATATTCTGTTAATGCTTGCAATTCTGTTCTTTTTGCTATAGTTGAAAATGTTTTAGCTCATGCTAAAAGGAGGGTCTGTTAGAATAGACCCGAGACTGCTTATGCAGTACCCTATATAAGTTAGCATTTGCGGCACCATTTTCTGTTCAGACGTCATTTTGATTGACGATTGAAACTAATCCTTGCCGTTTCCGGGAAAAGCCTTTGTTAAGTTTTGTTTCTGAAATGTTGACGTTTTTGCCTCAGCAATGAGTAGATTGTTCACATGAACTCATACCTTTCTCACTAGATAGAGGCCCTCTCCCACTTGTCTGGTGGCGGGCGCAGGGTGAAAAAACCTTGGTTGTGTCAGATACGAGAACTGAAACCTATTTTTTGTATTTCACTGTCCAGTTGCATCTGTCTGAAAAATTCCACTGTGGGCGTGTCTTTGCCCGGCTATGAAATGTACATAATGTATCTCTATGCTTGTTGATTTCAGTTCCCTCTGTACCACTCTTCGAGACTGTGCAGACGGGGCTCCACTCTGAGTGCATCTGAATAAAACAATTATTGGTATATTCTCCACTTTTTTTCCAACTCTTTATTTGGTATGGAAGGCTGAGAGGTGGTCCGAGGTGACCCGGGTGGCCCCAAGCGGGTCACTTCCTTCAACAAGGCGGTGCTAAACCGCTTTACATGGCTTAACGCCGCCTTGTAAATATGGCCCTCCTCGATGCAGTTTTCTGCGGCAAAGTGGTGTGCACTGGGTGTTGCTGAGGGCGTTCCCACACAATACCCATTGCTTTTTTACACTGCCCCAGATTTACAAAGATCTGTAAACGCCTTTCAAAAGGAGGCGTTAATGTGGCACAAAGAGGAGAAATACTTTTTATTTCTCCTCGTTTTTTGCTCTTTCTATGTGTGCTGCATTCAGCAGCACACATAGAAGGAGCAAAAGGTCATTAATGATTCCTTTCTGTACAAACACAATCATCCCTGCAACGCAGGCACTATTGCACAATGTTTCAAGGGTGCCTGCACTAGCGCTAAGCAGTTTTTTTAGCGCTGGCACAGGGGAGAGAACAGAGGTGTGCCGAATTCTTGTGAATACAGCGCATTCCTGCGTTTTTTAAATGACGCACCTTAGCGCAGCTAAATTGCTTGCAGCGCCGCACCATGTCATTGTAAATATCCCCTATGTGTCTTTGCACTAAATGTCGTGAATAAAGACCCTAAGGGCCTGATTACGAGTTTGGCGGTGCGGGTGCGGACCACCATGGTGGTGGCCCGCTCCTGCATCGCCAAACCCGTGTGCCCACCGCCCGCCAGATTTCAAGTTTTCTTGTGTCTGACGGCCTTTTTTTGGTGATCCCACGGCGATGACTCTGAAAATGGGCACCGCAATGGGAACGCCCCAAAAAGTTCCTGCTCGGCATGGGCTGTAAAGTCCATGCCATTCAGGAACTGGGCTGCATGCACACAGTATTTCCATGGACATGGGCAACAGAGGGCCCTTTGTTTCAGGACCGCCAGCCTTTTCATGGAGTAAAGACCTCCATGACACCGATGGCGGTCCTGAAAGTCGTAATATGCATTGTTGTGTCAGAGCGGCACCACCAGCATATTAATGAGGCCCTGACCACCATGCCAGTTGCGGTGGTGAAATGGGGGTTCGACCGCTAAAGTTTTGTTATGGTGGTTGGACTGCCGGTGCAGCGGTAGCTGGACCTCCACCTCCGCGCCTGTGCGAGTCTGGCAGTCCTCGGCCCTTAATCTGCAACATACTTACAATGGTGCATCCATGTTCAATAGCCTTTATCCCCTTCTCCCGCTATTAATTTTTTCACTTGTCTGATACTCTTGTCAGCAAGAATGATAAGGTGTAAGAATCTAAGATTTCTAGGGTGACGTAATTCATGATAATCCTTGGTTAAAACTGTAATATATGGTGCTTAATCTGTATCATATGTTATGTGATTCTATTCTTTCTGTTGAGTTATTTTTTCCAGGGCTAAGGTGCTCCAAATGTTGGTAAGCCAAACATCGGTTGTAGGTGGCTGGGCCATGTTCTACCTCGCTAATATAACTTAGATTGTGACTGTCAGAGCTATTGTGAGTTGCTTGCCCCTCAGCAATCTATGAGATCTCTGTCCTGGATGTGAGGAACCCAACAAGATGGTACCCAGAGCTCGTTTTATGGGGGATTCAAAAGTTGTTTTAAGATCTGTCAGTATAATATCTCAATATCCTGCTGGCTAGATACAGTGCCACAGCAGACATGTCACTATATCTGGAGCCCCACACCCTGCCAGCTTGATGCCTCTTTCCTTTTGTCCCATTCTGTAATTTGGTTAGGTGTTCTGTACCAATAATTTATATTGTGTCTCGTGTACTTGTCAGGATCTGGCTGTATTTTCGAGCCTTGACGTATATCCTGTTGGGACCTCTACAAATCTATTTCCCATCTCCTCTGTGCAGTTGTGCTATCTTTTTGTTGGCTGTCTATTAGCTGCCTGTATATATATATATATTTTTTGAGTTTTATATAGCGCAAACTAGACCCGTGAAATCATGTATCAGAGCGTTTTACATGAGCACCAGTTTCGTTACAGATGGACACATTCATTTTTGTTAGGCACAGGGAGAATAAGTGATTTGCCCAGAATCACAGGATGTTGAGCGTCGTTGCCGAGACTCGAACCTGGTTCCCCAGCTTCAAAGTCGAGCGCTCTAGCTGTAAGGCTACATCCTCTCCCAAAGATTGAGCGATTGTTGGTGAAGTGCCCTTAATCCATTCCTCAAAGCTAGTTAGCGATCTAGAAGCCCCTTGTTTCATGTTATGTTGTGATATCCTTTTTTTTTTTTAAATAGTCTTTATTAAACATTTTTCCACCATTTACAGAAAACCACCTACCCCACCCTCACGATCAGGGAGTAATAACATCAGAGAAGCAATGCATAATTATTGTACAAACGAGATACAGAAATAGAGCTAAAAGCCATCAGTGATAAAATACACACGTGTAAACATCAGACTGTACTTTAAAGTGCAAAGTGCAGGGAGAGGTATGTTGTGATATCCAATGCCTTACATGTAAGTATGAGAAGTGCTCACTTTCAGGGTGGCATTATTGGCATTTGAGGTCTTGAAATGATTGAATTTGTCCATTCTTGAAGGGAGAACCCACCAAGAAACACCCATTATTCCGCCACTTTGTGAAGGCCTATCTTTCCAAGGCTGGGTGGAAATCTGGATTACTAAAAGATAGGTGTGAGTGGAGAGGGGAAAGACCCCTCTTGATTGCCAGCCCATCTGATGCTTCTAGAATCACCTGCATAATAGGGGAAGGGTACTTACCCAAGCTTCTGTGCAACTGGGTCTGTAATGGGATTTGCCATGGTGGCACAGTTGCTATCAAGTGATCTATGCCATACCACTCTATATCTGTTTCTATTTCCCCCCATTCCATTAAGTATCTCAGTAGGTGGCTAACTGGTACATATGTATATGTGGAGCTTCTAGACCGCCACGTCGCAGTGATCTATATGTCTGTTTTGCCGCTCATCTTGGTTTCTTGCCCATCCATATCCAGATTATTATTGCTAACTGCATTTGAGTATTTACTTATTTTGGAACCAGGAGCGTTTGGAACAGATACACAATTCTGGGGAGATAATAATAGTGATTCTACTCATCCATGAAATATGTGGAATATTCCCCACCCCCAATTTATATTTTCTTTCTTTCAGTAATGCAGAGCAATTGAGTGATACTGTTTCAGCAATTGAGAGCCATAATTTGATTCCCAAATAGGAGATTGCTGTTATACCTAGTCTAACTGGTAGGAGCGCCTCATAATTCTTTCATTTGATTTAGTGGGGAGATGGAGTGCTTCTGATTTTCCCAAGTTTAATTTGAAGCCTGGCATGTCTCTACATATCTCTTTCTGTTCTAGAAGTGGGCCTATAAATTGTGCAGGATTCCCAATCGTCACCATGATGTCATCTACATGATGTACTTCTCACGACTCTATAAGGCTCCCTGAATAGCAACTCTATTTCTAATGGCAATGGCTAGGGGTTTGAGGGTAAGCTCAAACAGGAGAGGGGAAAGGCGACACCCCTGTATAGTTCCCCTCTTAATGTTAAATGATGCTCAAGCCGTCCCATTGACTTCTATGAAGGCACTCTGTGATTTGTAGCCAAGCAGGAACTAGTGCCAGAGCCCAGATTCTGCAAGACCCCTCGCATCCATCCCCAGGGATGTATGATGATACAACGCGATAATTTAGATCGCGGTACATTACATCACTGTTTTTACAACGCAAGTCGTTACAACGACTTGCGCTGGAGGGCGCTGGACTTAGGAATAGTGTGATTTACTATTCCAACTCCAGTCTACGTACAGTAGGGAAGGTGTTGGAATAGTAAATTACACTATTCCTTAGTCTAGAGCGCCCTCCAGTGCAAGTCGTTGTAACGACTTGCGTTTTAAAAACAGCGATGTAAATGTATTGCGGTGTTTTGACCGCGTTGTAAAGGTCGTTTTCCATCCCCAGTCAACTCTATCAAATGCTTTTTCAGCTTCTAAGGATAGAAAAAACGAGTTCTTACACTCTTTGTGCATTATCTATAGTATGTAATAGTTGTTTAGCATTATCTCCACATTGTCTTGCTAGTATGAAACCGTATTGATCTCCATGGATCAGGCCTGTCATCAGTTGGGTAAGATGTGTAGCAAAGATGCTATTATCTAGTTTGACATCAATATTCAGTAGAGATATCGGCAAGAAGTACACTAAGTATGGTCCTTTCCTAGCGTCGGTTTCACAACCATAGCTGCTTCCCTCATTGAATCCACTGTTTCACCTGTAGTGCTGAAATGGTTAAACAAATTAGTGTGACTAGGTGACAATGATGAACAAAAGTTGTTTTTTAAATATTCTGGGCAACCTGTCGAGTCCTGCGGCCTTGTCCAATTTTAATCTTGTTATGGCACTCACCAACTCAATAGGTTCTTCCAGCTTGTGTTTCCAAGCAGTTGGAATAGTCGGTTATTTATGTTCCTGGAGAGATCTATCTATGTCCCCTACTTACTTGCATCCCTGTTGTCCCTCCTACATAGTGAAGCATAAAACACTCTAAAACTGTTGCATATTTCGCTAACTTTTTCCATTATTTGCCCTCTTGTGCCATTCACTATTTGAACTCTTGTAGTCACTTTTGTTTTCACCTGGGCTGTTTGGCTTCATAGTTTTTGTGATCCCGTTGATTTATGCTGCTTTTCCATTCCTACTAACTGCACATTTAAGGCAGCCTTGCCTTTTCCTTTCTGTGGGCTTGATTTACAAAGGGCCTCCACATTCGTGGCGGAGGCTATGCATTCGTTGGGGAGTCTCCGTACTTGGGGCAGAGATTCCACTCCAAGTGCGGAGACTCCCCCATGACTGCGAGTGTGCAGACTCCACCATGACTGCAGGGCCTCCGCCTCGAGTGCAGAGCCCCTTTGTGAATCAGGCCCTTATTCTGATTACAGAGGCAGCTGCAATGATGATTCCTCTCGTAACTGCTTTGAGCGTTTCCCAGAGTATCCCAATCATTACCTACAGTTTTTCATTACTGTTCAGATACACATTAATGCCTGTCTAATAATGAGATCTCTTTAAAAAGTCATTCAACTTCCATCTGTGTGTCGGTGTTTGTACTGATTCACTGTATGAAGGCACAGGGGAATGAGGGTGTGGTCTGAGATAGATATGGTGCCTATGTTAAACCCCTCAACCTGCGCATCAACTTTATTGGATAGTAAGAAATGATAGAGCTTTGTGTAGGTCTTGTTGGCTGCAGAGTCAAAATGAATGAATGAATGAATGAGGTAGCATTTATACAGCGCCTGGTTACCCGAGGGCATCCCAGCGCTAATAGTAACGCAGATACCGGTTCCGAACATATCAAGGGAAAAGAAGAGTTTTTAGCTGTTTACGGAAATTCATGTAGTTTGATTGTGACCGAATATGGAGGGGGAGGCGGTTCCAGGTCTTGGCAACATTGTATGAAAAAAGACGACCTCCAAATTGTAATCAATGTTGTCAGTGTGGAGATGATGGCACCCATCATTCAGTCCCACTTCCCTCAGCCAGTTCTCTGGGTCCCTGTGTGTAGTCTTGCCCCCTGAACCTCTGATGCGGTCGGTCATTGATCGGCTCTAAGGTTAGGTTCAGCTCCTTGTGTATCTCTGGCTTCTTTTAAAGTTTTAATTTGGTTATAGTGTTGTTTCACGTAAAGATCAATCGGAATGGATTGCCCTACTGGTATGAGATGTTGTGGCTCTAGACATGTTTTGTGATCGGTTGAAATTCTCTCTGACGTCTGAATGTGCTGGCTGCCCGACCATTAAAGAAGTGGAGCCCATGTCCATTAAACTCCACCGGGCTGCCATCTTAACTTCTCTCATAGCCACTCTTTTTTGTCATAGAAGTGGATCCTTGCAATGAGGTCCGGTGAGGCTTCTCTGCGATTACCCATTGCTGCCACTGTGTGCTCTATCTGTTCTGGTAGGTGGGTCCTCTGGGCAGTCGCAAATAAAATGCAGTAGCTATTGAACGTAGGCTCGAGCATTAGAGCCTTCCATTTACTTAAGCAGGCCTCTGATTCTCACATTGTTCTGTCTCGACGTTTTTCAATATCTTTCTGTTTCAGTGACCTGAGCCTGTTGGAATCCAGCCGGAATGACCGGCCGGTTTCAGTTTTGAACGCCTGCATTGTAATGAGGCAGTCGAAACTGAAACTGCAATGAGGCTCGGAAAGCCTCCGACCTGCGGTCAGTGGCTTTCCGACTCTCATCGTAATCGGGCCCTTTGTATTAAAAAAATAAATACATTTTGTATGTTTTAACAGCAAATCATCTCTTTCGCTTTCATTGCTTTCTAGTTTTTCTTTTGATATTTAGGTTCTGGATTTCGATCAGAAAGATGGAGATGGAATTGTCTCGCTATGGAGCAGGTCAGAATCATCTTTATTGTAATTCAAACTTTATTTAGAAGTTTGGGAGTGGGCACGTTTAGGTTTTTTTATGCTTAAGTGTTAGGTTTTATGTGTGTAGTTTGGTTGTGAGTTTTAGTCTTACTGTTAAGTGTATTTCTGTGTATTTTGTGTTTTAATAATAACACATATTTATGTGGCAGGTAGTGGTGTTTTGTAATTTTGTTTGTTGTAGTTACAAAATATTTATGGGTTGGGAATGTGTTTTCTGTGTTTCTTTTACAGGGCAGGTGAAAACTTCTATCAAGGTTTTTTGGTTTTTTGCATCCGCATTTTTGTGGCTTTGTTTCAAACAGAATTATTTGGGATAGTTTTTTATATCTCAACTTTTAAAGTAATTCCTTTTATTTTACAATTTTGAGTAAGCAACATTCTTGCAACCTTTTCTTTTTTTGATTTTTTAATGGTTGAATCCACTACATGGATTATATCTTTCTCTTGGAAGGAGTGATACATTTTTTTTTAACCAATTACAATTTTTTTTGCATTTTGCTTGGTGCCTAAATTGGGTTAATGGCATTTGTGTAGGATTTTTAAAGACACCCTACTGCTACAAAATTGTGAGTATTCATTTATATATATTATGAGGATGGGAAGGTTTAAAATATGTTGTTTGATTTTTTGTAATGTTTGATTTGTAGTGTATTTAGTATATTGACAAATGCTTTGCTGTAATGTCGTTTTTTTATGTATGCTTCTGAAATGTGTTTTATGTGCAATACATTGTGCTGAAGTTATACTTTATATATATAGTTTACGATTTAAAAATTTGGATTTGTAATTGACGGGTGATTTATATATATTTTTGTAATATTCGTTGAATATGTTTTACTTTATATATTCAATAAATATTAAAAGGAATATATTTGTTATGTAATGGGGTTACTTTACAATTTTTATGTTGGCTTGTTGGTTGATTTTATAGTAGATTGTATTCACTGGAGTCTTTATAGCCTAGGGGTGTCGCTTCTCTGTACAGGTTGACTCTTTAGCACAGAACATCATGCATGTGTTACAGTTATTGGATATATATTTAGTTTTAGTGTGTGTGGCAGGGATTGTTGGATTTGTAGTTCCTGGAAGCCAGGTACTGTTTGTATTATTTCAATAACTTATTATGATATTGGATGGTGTCTGCCTATTCGTGCTTGAAATGGGTTGTGCCAGCCATCTGCTGCATTGCTCGGTTTGGACGTGTCATTGAGGTCTCTATGCATCTATGTGGAATTTAGCTTGGTGTCTGTATACTTTGTGGTGCAGATGGAACAAATCAAGTGTCCTCAAAGTAATCTAGGATTAGAATTAACTTTTTTTCATTTTCTGTGTAGAATGTGGTGTCTATTAAAACGTATTCGGTCATTTCTTTAGGAAGTAGGAGCAAGTTTGATGAGTATTAAATGATTATGGTGCATTGTTATGGTGGTGCCATATGTCTTTATTGTAGTGGAAATAACAACCTTGTATTTGGCTGTTGGGAAATTATTTTGCTATTGTGTATATAGTAGCAAATTAAAAATATATGATTTTTTTATTTGGGAAATAGTTGTTGGATTTTTCATTTAATTGTGTCTAATAATCCAGTGCAGGTTGGTTTTTATTTGGAAGAAGTGCATATATGAGAGGTATTTATTTAATTGGGCATGGATGTTATATGGTTGGTAAAATTGAGCTGGGCATGTTATAAACGTCCCATCTATGGGCCATATGGAGCACTGTGTAAGTGCTTGTATATTTTTGGTAGTAGAAAAAATGATTAATCTTTTTTATTGTTGAGGTTGTATAAGATGAAATTCTCTATAATAAACTAGCAGAGCCCACTCAGGCCCTCATGCACCCCTTCACAGAACAACCCAGACACTCTCAAAGCCACACACAGACCCATTCACTCATGCACCCACTCACAGACAAACTCAGACATGTACACCCACTTACAGACACAGTCAGACACTCATGCATCCACTTACAGAATCACTCATACTCTCTCTCACCCACTCACAGATCTACTCAGAGACTCAGGCAATGACCCACAGACCCTCTCAGAGACTCACACACCCACTCACAGCCCTACTCAGACACTTATATGCCCACTTACAGCCCCACTCATACTCTCTCATACCCGCTTACAAACCTACTCAGACACTCATACACCCACTGAGACACTCATGCATTCAGACACTCAGGGGCCGATTACGATGGAGGCTTTCCGACCCCAATCGTAGGTTTAAATTCTGACCGGCTGTTTATGTATCAGCCGGTTGGAATTGAAACCGGCCGGTCATTCCGGCTGGATTTTGACGGGCTCAAGGAGCCTGTTGGCCAGTCGGAACCGGCTCGTATTCCCAAAGGGCTGGCCTTTCTGCCCTTTGGATTACGATGCACGGTTTCCGGCCTGGTTTCCTTGCCGGCCTGTTCGACATGGAAACCATGTTGGAAAGCGTGTTTGGGGGCCCCCAGCAGGGCCCCCTTGTGTGTGCGGCCTCTGGTTAGGGGCCACCTATGGTGCCCCCCTGTCGATCCCTGCACCCCGTGCCAGGCACCTTAAGGTGGGTGCAGGGATGAACAGCACCTCCCATTTCCCTATGGGAGCATGTATTACGGCCGGTTTACAGCCGTACTGCACGCTCCCATTGGGAAATGTAGGAATGCGACCGAGCAGTGTTCGGTCGCATCCTTATTAGGGGGTCGGGACCGTCGACCAAAGGTCAGGCGGTCCCAGGACCGAGACAGTGTCTGGCAGACTTAAGTCCACCCAACATCGTAATTAGGCCCTCAGTGTCAAAGGTTAGTAGTTACAGTTAGGAAT
Source organism: Calotriton arnoldi (assembly GCA_963921515.1). NCBI lineage: Eukaryota > Metazoa > Chordata > Amphibia > Caudata > Salamandridae > Calotriton > Calotriton arnoldi. Next base: position 3,021,676 of record CAWUFW010000444.1, read on the forward strand.
TTCGGGGCATATTAGCAAGGGCTTTATCGCCACTTTAGCAGCACTTTTTGCCGCTAAAGCGGCGATTTTTTTATCGTCTTATCAGCAACTGTCGCTAACAGGTGTTAGCCACAGCTTTCTGGCGATATCGGCCCGTTTTCCCATCGCCTTGCATGCCAGCGATAATTATCGCTAATGACATGCAAGGTAGGCATTCCCAACTAAAAGCGACTGAAAACAGTCGCTAACACCACTTCCCCCTATTAGCAGCGCAGGCGAAGCGATAAAAAAATTCGCGTTAGCGCGAATATTGCTAGAATTTAACACCTGCTAAAAACACGACTTACCTGTTTGTTGAATGGGAGGTGGATTACCAGGCTAAGTCCCACATGGCGTTAATGCGTGAATATCGCTGGATTTCCAGCGATATTCACGCATTTCGCCGCTATCGCTGGATATTTTATCGCATTGGAGATAAACGTTGCTAATAGCGTGTTATCTCCGCGATAATATCCAGCGATAGGCGGCGATAAAAAAAAACACGCTAAGCGCGGTTTGCGATAATCATCGCAAGTTGTTGCTAATATCCCCCATCATTTTAAAAAACCTTACAAATTCACTTAAAAAAAACAAAGGTTACAGGGACGTTATAGTTAGGAAATAGAATTTAAAAAAACAGAAATTCACTGAAAATAGCCAAAAGTTACAGGGACGTTATAGTTAGGAAATAGAATTTTCTTTAAAACTTAGAAATCCACTCAAAAAACTTAAGGTTACAGGGATGTTATAGTTAGGCTCAGATTTCACTCATACAAAACCAGTGAAATTCAGAAGTTATGGTTACCTGAGCTAACTATAACTTATGCCCCCACAATGCACTGCTTATGACCACACATATTACATCACTCATGACATGGTCAGTGACATCATCACTAATGACATCTCAAATGACATCACTGATGACATCATCCAGTGAAAGTGTTTTCTATAAGTTTGTGTGTGTTAAACGTATATACTAAGGTACCACAAAAGTTAAATCAGTATACTTTGTGTACTACTAATGAGTGATTCATTTTTTTACCATAGTTTAAGTGAGTTGCTGTGTGACTGTGTGTATCTTTGTGTGATCGGGTGTCTGAGTGACTGTACTGGTGTGTGAGTGGGAATGCGAGTGGCTGCATCGGCGTATAGGTAGGTGTCTGAGTAGCTATGTGGATGACTTATTGGCTGTGTGAGTGGATGTATTGGTGAGTGAGTGGGTGTGTCAGTGGCTATATGGGTGGGTGAGTGAGTGGATGTGTAAGTGGCTGTATGGGTGGATGTGTGGGTATGTCAGTGACTGTAGGGGTGAATGTGTGGGTGTCTGAATGGCTGTATAAGTGAGTGACTGGATGTATAAGTGGCTGTATGGGTGAGTGGCTGTTTGAGTGAGTGTTTGGTTAAGTGAATTGGTGTGTGAGTGGCTGTATGGAAGAGTGAGTGTCTGTGGGATTTACTGCATGGGTAAGTGAGTGGCTGTGTGAGTGGTTGTATGGATGTGTGAATGGGTATGTAAGTGGTTGTGTGGGTGTATGAGTGAGTGTGTGAATGGTTGTATCGGTGAGTGAGTGGCTCTGTTGAGAAGCTGTATGGATGAGAGAATTGGTATGTGAGTGAGTGGCTGTATAGGTGAGTAACTGGGTGTGTCAGTAGCTATATGGGTGAGGGTGTGGCTCTGTGAGTGGCTGTATCAGTAAGTGACTGGGTGTATGATCGGGCTCCATGAGTGAGTGACTATGGATAAGTGAGTGGTTGTGTAAGTACTTGTATAGGTCTATGAATGGGTGCGTGAATGGTTGTGTGGTGTGAGTGGGCACATGAGAGATTGTATGGGGTGTGACTGGGTGTGTGAGTGGTTCTGTGGATGATATAATTAGAGATGTCATCAGTAACCCTGGGCATAATACTACACTACGCTCACGGAGCATGAGTAGTTTGTGCTACTACGCAAATTGCACACGTAGCACAGTGCAAAAACTGTGCTAATTGACGTAGTGTATCAGCAAAATCATCAACACCTACAAATGCTTTGATGAAGCAATTTTACATGCTAAAACGCACATAACCAATTCACAAAAGTGAACTTTGAGAATGAAAATATCAGGCAATGAGAGAGGTGATGATTTTGGGGTCCCCCCTAACCTAGGGGGAGGACCAAGCAGATGCCTTGAACACAAAGAGCATATCATGATGAATGATTCAGTGGTGGTCCCTTCCTCCTAGGACCACCCCAAGCACAGTTATGGGCAAAAATACAATCCCAACCAAAGGCCTGCAAAGCATTATGGGACGAGATTAGCAGTGGGCAGTGAATATTATAGTGTCCAATATCAAAATAATTCTACAAAGAGCTGCAGTTCAACTAGTCGTTACTAGATGTCCCTCACGAGTCAAATGCAAAGCATTGAAATTATTAATACATCAAGCTGCAGTTCCACTAGTCCTTACTAGATGTCCTCACGAGTCAAATGCAAAAGCATTGAAACCCTTTCATGAAGCTTTTGCATTTGACTCGTGAGGTACATCTAGTAACGACTAGTGGAACTGCAGCTTGATGTAATAATAATTTCAATGCTTTTGCATTTGACTCGTGAGGGACATCTAGTAACGACTAGTTGAACTGCAGCTCTTTGTAGAATTATTTTGATATTGGATACTATAATATTCACTGCCCACTGCTAATCTCGTCCCATAAGGCTTTGCAGGGCCTTTGATTGGGATTGTATTTTTGCCAATAACTGTGCTTGGGGTGGTCCTAAGAGGATGGGACCACCACCGAATCGTTCAACAAGATGTGCTTTTTGTTTTCAAGGCATCTGCTTGGTTCTCTCCCTAGGTTAGGGAGGATCCCAAAATCATCACCTCTCTCACTGCTTGTTAATTTATTGTTTTCGCATTTGTGAAATGACTATATGCATTTTTTTTTTAGCACATAAAGACCGAGATACTTATTTTAACTTGCACTGTGCAAGATGCCTTTGGTAATTATTGTACAGTGCAGTCAAGCACACAGCTATGCAATCTACGTCTCTACGTGTAGTTCAAAATGTACTTCGCGTAGCTACGTGTAGTGCTACTACGCAAACTACGCCCAGGGTTAGTCATCAGTGATGTCACTTATCATGTCATGAGTGATGTAATATGTGAGGTTGCAAGTTATAGTTAGCTCAGGTAAATATAGCTGCTGAATTTCACTAATTTTGTACAAGTGAAGTCTGAGCCTAACTATAACCTATAACGTCCCTGTAACGTTTTGTTTTTTTCAGTGAATATATATATATTTTTATATATATAAAAAAATATGTATGTATATATATATATGTATATATATATACATATATATATATACATATGTATACACACCATTTCTAGAATCTGAAAAAGAGTATAGCAAAGGTCACCACGAGCAGGCATATTAGCAGAACAATCACTGCTCCGAAACAACAGGAGAGAATATTCCTCTTGGAGATGAAGTAGAAGACAAACCTGAACGCTTCAGGTCATTTTGTGAATTGAAAGTTTATTAAAAAGAACATAAGGACACATGAGACAAAAATACTAGAAAAACAAAAACCATTTTAGCTAAAACTAAGACTACAGCATATAGAGTAAATATACTAAATTAAACTTTTTTAGAATGAGTCCATATAATTGGAAAAGGATTGACGCCAAGGCACTGGGAAACAATTATCTTGTCAGACCTCACTATGATCTTCCATTAAGCCAACAAATGGCTGTGCTGACAGACAGAAGGTAATTGCAAAGGGCGTGGGTAAGAATAACTTACTAAATGAGGAAAGAAGGAAAGAAGGTCAATTCTTTCTATTAGGCAAGAACTAGCATCATGAGCAAGATTCTACTTGCCAGTTCTTTGTTTCTCTTCATGGTTTACAGTACATTTTCTCGGCTACAACAACCGTCAACTATACAATGTGTTGATTACACACTCTACAGTATATCGTTTATTTACGTCCCTAGTTCGGGGACCCAGACGTTCACTGGCCTGACTTTGTTACTGAACCAGGTAATACTTTCTATGTTTGAATTTATGGATAATTTGCCAGAATTGAAGGCAAATTTTTCATTTTCATCATCTTTTCCATTTGCCAAAATGTTTGTGGTAGGAGGTGCATTAGGCGTCTCAATGGGCGTCTTGCAGCTGTGATCTGGATTGAGTTTGGGTGTACTGTAGCTCCTCTTATAGTCTGTCAATTTTCTTCTTCTGATCCTCAGCCAAAGCCACGAGGCCATTAAATGATGATGCAAAGTGGATTAACAGAAGAAGAGGAACCCCCAATGACAGTCATTGTTACCTTCTCATTAGACTGATCCTGATACTAGTGTGCCATACAATTGTGTTATATCTTAGTATTTAGCCAGCACAGTTTAGCTTGCATTGGAATCCAGTGCAATTAAGATGCCTTTGCAAGAATGCGATGATGCGGTATTAAGAATGTGATGCTTCAAGTTTTGTCAGTTAACCGGTGCTGGCAGCGGAGGAGCTCCTGTGCGTTCGACCTCGGCTACCGTGCTGCTCTGTATACGATAATAAACTTACCGGCATACTCCTGTTGTCTCGAGAATACTTACTACCAATTGCTTGCTGATTATCAAGTTTTATAGGTTAAGGGGGCTCAAATGATTCAGGTTCCCTCATTCTGGAAGTCAACCTTTCATTAGTTTAATTTCTACTCTGTCCAGTAACATATGCATTTCTTTGGGGTAGGGTTCTCCAAATGAGCCTCCGAATCCTTGTGTTCTCCCTTTTCTACTTTTCACTGGTAGAAGTAATAACTCAAGCTTCCTCCCCATGTTAAACTAGTATTGTCCTTTCTCCGTAACCATTAGTGATGTCTGGGGATGGCCCATGCATGTGTAGGCAGACATAACAGTGAGCAGTTCAGAAGCATTTAACCACATGAGCCCTACCTTCATTTATCTGCATCTGATCTTGGAATACCTGTGTTGTTGCAATGGGAATAGTTAAGGAGTCCTCCTGGAAGGCAATAGAAAGTAGCACCAGTGCTGACCTTTAATATTCTCCTGGCACTACAGCTGACGTGTTCACGTCCAGTTGCTGAACATTAATCTTTTTTGAGTCTTAGGACATCTACGCTCAAGTAGGAGACACCTGGGAGTCAAGGTCAAAAAACTATTTTAATCACCATAATCACGAGCTTTCCCCTCCATGGAAGTCGGGTAGTGTTGATACGGACCACCGTCAAGGGTGGGTGGGGGAATAGTGTGGCAGTCTGACCTAGAAGGTTCTTAAAATGGCTCAAGTATTTGCAGGGCTCAGTGGGTAATAAGTAGTAATGAGTACTTGCAGTCCCAGTTGAGTGATTTGGGAGAATCTTAGCAGGATTTACTAGTTGGCCACCAAAATTTGTACCAGGCTCAGGAAGCTCAGCACTTGGTAAGGAGCAAATAATAAACTCAGATTCATGGCTTTCAAATTTCTCTTACAGGCCTGCCTTCTTGTTGAGCACATCTTACCCTGAACAGCATCTCATTTCAGAAGTCCAGGCTAATAGACACAATGACCATTCATTTGCAGGATAAATACCTGAGACCTCAGATCCCCTGAGAGAGCAGATAAGGGTTTTCTGATCACAGTTCTGATCAATGTCAAATACTCATTTGCTGGAATGCCAGAAGGGTAATGGACTCAGAAGTCAGCAGAGCATAGCAGCATATACACCTGACACCAGATAGGCGCTTACATGCTAAGAGTACACGTATGCATCAGTGTAGATAATTTCTAGAGCTTTGGGTCTCTCCCATATGCCTGTGTTCACTGTCCTAGTGTTTGTGTCCAAAAGCCAATTCTTTACTATTCAGTGTCCCTGTGTCAGGTTTCCCTTAAAGTGTACCCATGTGTCTGTGCTTGCCTCAATGTCATTATTCCCATGTAAGTGACCATATGCACACCATAGTGCAATATGTTCTTGTCCCAAAGTCAATGTTAACACACCAATGTCCCTATATTACTGCCTCAACCCTATAGCAGTGACCTTATATCAATATCCCTGTGTTCATACCCTATTACTGTGCCAGGGTCCCTATGTCAGTGTCCCTGTACCGATGGCAGGCTCCTAGAGGCCTACTGGCATATTACATTTTCTAGTACCTTAGAAGTACTACAATAGTACTTCTGAAGTATTACAAAATGATATGCACAAACTTGTGAATGTAAAATCTCCTCTACGTCTCCCACTTTTTCTATGGGGATATCCTCACACATGTAAGTTTACTACTTAGCTGTAAATGTGGGAGGGACCAGGAGGAGTGGCTAAAAAAGGGGCTTATTTACTACTAAATGGGGCGGTTAGGGGGGGTTTAGGGAGAGTCAGGCAGGGGTTTAGGGAGAGAATAGCACCCACCCACAAAAAACTAAGCTCATTGCTATTCACAAACTGCACTTCTAAAGTTACTATAGCCAAGAAGGAACCCAAAACTGCAGTAAATTACTCCAGCTCAGAGCTGGAGTAAGTCCAGCACCGCACATGGACAACCACTGGTATTGCTACACCCTCCCATAGACAATAGTGGAGGTAGGAACTTAAAATACAATCTCATAGGAAATAATATTACATTAAATTACATTATTTCAAATAGTTACTTTTATCTGTGTTGCAGGTTTGGTGTGCTGTTGTTGTCCTGATGTCTGTATTTATAGTGCTTATATAACGTTTGAAACCACTATGGGGTAAAATAAAGGGGAATACGGGACATAAAAAAGATGGAAGTGACCCTGAGGGCTAATAATGGTAATAGAAATGAAATCTGCAAGAGTCAGAGAAACATGGATAAGGCGCGAGTCGCGAGTGTGAATATTTTCGATGAATAAAGCAATTCGTTTGGAAAATACAGTTTTAAAAAAAATAAAATGACTTGCTTCAAGGAGGAAGAGCCGGCAAGCACGGAATAGTTCATTGCGCATAAATTACACTTTAGAAGAAATATCATTGTGCTATCAGATTCATATTTAAATCTCATTATCATTGTGATATGGAAAAAAGTGTATAATGAAGAGCATCAAATGTAAAGTGAGCGCACTTTTTTCTATTCTAGAAATCTTGCACTATTTTCTTTGTGGCAATGCAAATTTTCTCTAATTGTCCCTCTTCCCAAAGGTTCCTTATTCTCCATCTTTTCAAGGGTTTCCTTGTTCCTGCTCTCTTTGAGAATACCCATAATACTCTTCACATATTTAATCTTCCTTCTTGTGTTTTTATTCTGTGTTCTTTTTTCCACCTCCCTAAAGTGTTCTTTATTCCACCTGTCTTCACATTTATGCAGTCCACCTTTCCTCAAGCCTATATATTGCACCCCCTCAATTGTTCCCTATTCCATTTATTCTTTGTTTTAAACAACTTTATTTAAGTTGTATTCGTACATGACATAAACAGTCATATAAGCAGTACATCAGTCCTTGGGTCAGGCACACAATACATCAGGGATGGACCTATCAGACACTCACATAATGACAGTCACAATCACAGAAATATAAGCAAACAGTTTAATGGCTGTATTGTTAGGACACTGACTTTACTGATTTTTTCACATTATTAAGAAAGGGGTCACAGACTTTATCAAAGGATTCACTCCGTTTGTAACAACTGCTGCAAGCTTCTACATGGAAAAATGTTCCGAGTTTGACGGCTTAGTGGACTAAAGCATCCATGGTTGGGGCCTGTGTTTGATCTCATGGCCACAGGTTCAAATCCTGGCATGTCCACTCAGCCTTTCATCTTTCTGAGGTCAATAAAATGAGCACTATTGGGTTGGTTAAACTTCAAAAAGGGCACCATCCTCCACATGTGAAACATATCGCCAAGATGGCTGCATCCTTCAAACAACCATCAAAACTCCCCAATGCAGCTTACAGGCTAACCAGAATCAAACACCCTTAAAAATGAATTTCTATCAAATGTTCTTTATATAGGGAACAAATAAAAGACTTTTGTAGCCCAAGATGCTCGTGCCCATCTCACTTTCACAAAATAACAGGAATCAGCTTTTCAATGAGGGCTCAGCTGGTTCTAGATTCTTGTACAACTTGGAGATCCATTCGACTGTTGCCTTCTGTTAAAATAAAGATTCAGGGGTATATTCTCAAGAACGTGCGATAATCATCGCCAAAAAAGGCTAACGCACGTTTTCATATCGCCGTCTATCGCGGGAAAATAACTCTGTGTTAACGTCGTATTCACAACACGGCGGTAACATGCGATAGTCTCCCGATAACGCGTCAAATGTCCGCGATACAACTACCGCGACGGCGATAAAAAAGGAAACCCGAACGTGAAAAAAGTTGTGATGGGCCCAACCGTGATAGAAAAATCTGCGACAAGCAGCGCCAGGCCTGCAATTCACACACGTCAGGCGGGAAAAATCACTACATAAGCAGAAAAAAAACCCAAACAAAAACAAAACAACTGCGAAGCACAATGGAGGAAGCCGGAGCAGGAACAGAGGACGAGCAGAACCCCACAAGCCCCCCGGAGGACCAGGCCGGGACCTCGGGGTCAGGGAAGGGCAAGGACAGGAAGAAGAGGAAGACCCGGTTCAGTCCGCAGGAAAACAGGATCCTGATAACAGAGGTGATGAAATACCATCAACAACTGTTTGTCACTTCCAAAGTGTCATTGGCGACAGAAAATGGAACATGGCAGTCCATCGTGGACAAGGTGAATGCAATCGGAGTGCTGAGGAGGACAATGGAAGAGGTCAAGAGGCGCTGGAATGATGTGAAGCGCAAAACCAAGCAGAAACTCGCCAACAACCAGAAGGCAGCAATGCAGACTGGAGGTGGGAGTCCAGCGCCACAGGAGGAGCTGGACGAGATGGAGGAAATGGTCTCCACAGTCATCAGTGTGGAGACGGTGGCAGGAGTTGGGGGACCGGACACTGCTCGACAGGAGCCGACACAACAGCAAGAGGGTGAGTAACGACCAGGGACTGGGGGGACGGGGGGAGATGGGCACAATGGCACACATGCACAATGAAGCAAAGCACAGTGCACACCCATGACTACTCTGGAGCATGTCCCTGATTCCCTTGGCACACTGCAGCACACCTAGAAACTGCAAGTAGTCCCCCGTCGACTATGTGCCCAGAGGGGGCCCTCCCCACACATCACTAATCTCACAACAAACCCATGCACAAGTACAAACACACATCCGTGATTTTGTCGAAATGTCCACTGTCCCGCATCAAATAGGCAGCTCCTCCCAAACAGTCACAATGTACATAGCCATGCAGTTTGTATGTACACCTGAACAATGCGTCAACATACATGTGAAAACGATGTTAAACTGCATCTCCCCTTTACATTGCAGAGGGTGAATCAACACCTCCTGCAGAGCAGACGGTACAACTCTTCACTGATGATGAAGAGGACCTCCCCTCCATCGACACCGACGCCCTCCAACGGCTCATGGACAGCTTCGGCACCCCACCTCCAGGAGCAGGGCAGCCCAGCTGCATCGAGGAAACCCCACCCCCTGCACAGACCACACAGCAGGAAGCACCCACCACCACGGCTGTCTCCCAGGACCCCCACGAACAACACATGGCCTTCCAACGCCGTGTGTTAGGGTGCCAGGAGAAGATGGCTGATCAGGTGCGGGTGGGGTTCGACCTCATGGCAGCCAAACTAGATGCGATATGTGGGTGTCTAAGTCCCATCAGGGACCACTTACAGTCCTTCACGGACACCCACAGTCCGCTCCATGCTCTCTGACGAACCATGGATGACATCGCTGGAGTCCTGACTCAGAGACAAGGACAACTGTCCAGTCAGAGTGGCTCCAGCAGTGTCATCCGGGAGTTGGGACACATGCGGAGGACCATGGAGAACATGGAGCGGGTGCAGGTGGAAAGAATGGCTGCCAAGGCTGCACACCAGCGTGATGTAGCTGGGATCTACCATGCCCTGCGGATCCTCGTCATGGCATTGCTGCCACAAGGCCTGGCGCAGATGAATGCTGCTGCTTCGACATCCACATCTCTGCCCCCTGATGTGTCAGTGCCTCACAGTGCGGCAGCCAATCCACCTCCGGCCCCTGATGTGTCAGTGCCACACAGTGCTGCAGAGAAAACACCACCACCCACATGTGAGGCACATGAGACATCAGAGGACGAAGATGCGGATGAATCTGCCTTACTGGTAGTAAGGAAGCGGTAGCATTCTTCTCCGCCATATGGCCTGTTTCTGCTTGGTTCTGCCCTCTGCATCGTCACCTTCCACTGTCCCCCGATGCACTCTGCGACACTCACCATGGACCTCGACATGGACTGCCATATTCTGTTTGCTCACCAATGACACAGCTATCAGACTGCGGACTGAACTCCTCCTCTTCCGATGTACTTGTCATTCCCTGAAGGACTCTGGCTGGCCCTCCACGGGCCAAGAATGTAAAGTGGGGTTTGCATGGCCCTGTACGGCTCCAGCTACATCACTCCACTGAATGTGCATTAAACAATAAAATTCACACAGATGTGTCATGTCTATGAACATTCAAGTACGGAAGTATGGATGAATGTCGGGTCAGTGATTCCCCCTTACGTCCATGTTGCACATGTTGTGGGACTTGAGCAACATTACCGATTGCGGACCGGGTGGCGCCGACACAACATCAGAGACACACGCATTGGTCACCTTCTTGTCCAGCCCAGAACGGAACCACGCCCAGAGCGCCGGGGTCATCGTTCACACCCCTACGCTGGACTGGCATACGCCAGGCCAGCACATCCCGCTTACGCTTACAGGGGGGGACAACGCTACATGTCCCAGGTCTTCCCTGTAGTGATCTGCTGATCACAGGTCTAGTTGTCAGCATGCCACAACCCACACCACACCCATCCAGCACATGCGTCACAGGACATGTGACCCTGCCAATAAAAGGGGCCGGGTGCACGTGCCCGAGGCCATTTCCACTATCTAGCTGAGTGTGTCCGTGTGGTCATTATTTATGCATGAAGGCCTAGGGCCCTACCACATCACATTCCCCACTGCCGGAGGTGACATGATGGCGTCCGCACGACGAGACTCAATCATGAAGGGCCCATGACTTGAGGTGCACAGAGTTGGTGGCATCCGAGGCACTTAGGCCGGCACGGGCCTGCCGCCACGTGGCGATGACGTGAGGTGCACAGAGTTGGTGGCATCCGAGGCACTTAGGCCGGCACGGGCCTACCGCCAAGTGGCGATGATGTGAGGTGCACAGAGTTGGTGGCATCCGAGGCACTTAGGCCGGCACGGGCCTACCGCCACGTGGTGATGACGTGAGGTGCACTGAGTTAGTGGCACCTGAAGAGCTGAGCAGGTGTGCAGCCTGCGATGATGCGTAGGCCTCGATACGCCATCCTGCCAATCAAGATTCGATTTGAATTGTGATCCCAGCTGGACCACAGTGTACACCGAGGGCAGCAGGCTGCACAGACATGACTCCGCGTCACGGTGCTGCAGGGTACGCTGGGGGCCTGTGGCGCGGAATCCAGCGATTGGCTGAGGAGGTTGCACCGGCACATGGTGGGCCCTCTTGGAGACACGCCGGTGGTGGCAGGTGAGCATTGAGGCCTGGGTGCGCAGGGGCGGGCACTCATCGCTGGTTGGCGGACTGGTCTGGGGACCAGGGCTGGGGTGCAGTGGGCGCACAGGATCGCGTAGGCACCACCGGTCACGGCGGCGCCCTCGTGGCTGGGTGGGGGGAGGGAAGGTGTAGGGGTATCAAGCTGATACAAACCGTGATGCTTACAGGTATGGGTAATCCTGCATCATGAGACCGTAACAGAAGTTGGTGTGACCGTAACCTTCCTTTTCTATCCTACGAAGGTTACGACCACACGTACTTCTGTTACGGTCTTTTTGTGAAGGATTTGTCTTTCCTGTGAGCATTCCGGTTTGTCCAAGTGCTATACACTGTACCAGATTAGGTTTGTGACTATATGGACGCTTGACCATTGTCACCATTTGTCCAACAGGTTTCTGGATACCGACTGCCGGAGTATGGAATGGTATTGGGGAGTTCCCGCAGCATATGCAGTTACTTGAATCCACACGTTGCCCTGATGAAGTTCCCCGTTGGGCGTTGGCTGTGCTTTTCGTATTGTTTATTGTTGTATTTGTAATAAAGGACTGTTTTTACACTACTGTTGACTACTGGACTTCATGACCGTGCGCACACCCATTTCAGTTACTGCAGTTTTGGATCCGGGGCACAGTGGCGTCTGGCAACGGCTGGCGTTGGGGTTGGTTGCGCAGGAACACTACGAATTGGAACTGTCGTGTGGTGCTGTGACCGGGGCCCGCCGTTGCTATTGTGGACATGCATCCATGACATGGGTGAGGACGTATGATAGGGCTGGCCGTGAGACTCCTCCGACTCTGGCAGTTGTTGTTTGGGAGGTACCAGGGGCCAACAGGTGCAGCACAGCCAGCAGCTTCGTCTGCGGAGGGATGGTGGTTGTCCGCCGTGTTGGTACCGTCAGCCTGTGGGCAATGTGGGTCAGGATGCGGAGGATGGTTGTCCTTTTGTGCCTGTAGTGGGCAGTGACTTCCTCTGGCGTTGAGTCTCTGAGGCTGGTGAGTTTTGGGAACGTCCGCTGTTCTGCGCTGCCTCTGTGGTAGTCAGGGGGGGCCGGGGGGTGGTTGCGGTGGGTGTTGTGGCCCTCTTGGGTCTCCAGGCTGCACGATCATTGTCTCCATGGCATCTGTTGGTCTTCAGATGTGGCTCTGGGCTGGGCTCCCTTTCTACTGCAGTTTGTCGTCCTGCTTAACACCAGTAAAAGGCAGGTGTTAAATCCCTGCTGCTAACGCGCCTTATCGCCTGTTTTTGGTTCGCATCGCAGATCTGGCTGGAAGTTGAGAATATCGCGAAGTGGTGTTTTCGTGTGTTTTTGCACGGGAACGCCTACTCTGCATATCATTAGCGTTAGTTGTCTCTCTCATCCGTGGCGATGTTTTTTGCAGCAGCTATCGCTGGTAAACTGGCGATGTGGGCAGTTTGCACCAGCTTGAGAATGGGGCGATAATTCTCTCGCCACTTTTGCTGCGCTACAGTGCCGATAACTCGGCGATAAGTCCTTGAGAATATGCCCCTCAGTTTGAATAAGGCCTCTCACCCTCACGTTGTGTTTCCCTGAAGTTATTGAGGTCACACCCGGTGGATTTCCTAAGCCTCAAATGGAAATTGTGACCTTTTCCTAATAAAATAAAACTGGCAGGTGTCTCTCCCCCTCCCTCGCCGTCATTCTCGTTTGGGCAGAAGTGTTAGGAGTCAGAGAGAACTCGCCAAAGAATTTCCTATCAGCTGGTGATAATACATAGAACTGCCATAGACCCTAGAATGAGTATTGGCGTTTTGCATTACATAATTATTTATTATACACTATTCTTTTACATGTAATATGAGTACGAATGATAAGTAGCTCAGCAAAGAATATATGTACAAAAGGGCAAAGCTTAGATAAGCCCCGACCATATTTTATCACACATCCCTAATCAGTTAGTCTAATCCCTACCTAGCTGATTAACTGCTGAGTTGTATTAGTTTGTTTATGCTGAGTCATCTAAAGTTCCCTGCATACCTTTTGCTTGACATCAGGCCTAAAGTCAGAATTCAGTAAGCCAGCATCTGTGCAGCAACCGGTCCATGTGTTAAACCCTGTCCCAATCACCAGTACCTTTCTTGTATATGGTGGTCTATGGAGGGAGGATAGGCTAGCTTGCTCTCGCCTGTTTTTCTATGAAGGACAGAGAAAAAATACTTGATTTAGGATCATAGGAAATACATGGCGTCTCCTATCCTTCCTTCTAGACGGAATTTACAAGGCCATGCCTCCTCCTAGCCACATTTCAGCTGCTGTTTATGAAAGAGCATCAAAGAATGGAAACGGCCTTTGGTGAGCCTCAAAGAATTTAAATATTTGTTCTCTGGTTGGTTAATGTGAGCCCCAGAAAACATGAAAGTTGGGTACATATTGTGTTACTCTGCACTAACAACCCTGGGGCAGATTTACAAGTCCCTTGCATGACTTTTGCGCTGCCGTTACGTCACTTTTGTGACGCAGCCCCGGCGGAAATGTTGCGGCCCATTTACAACGTGACGCATCTAGGGAGATGCGTCTCGTTGTAAAGCCCTGCGTCACATTATACCTGCGTCAGGTATAATGTATGCAGGGTGGGCGTTCCCACGCAGGAAGGCCTCATAAAAGTGACTCAGTGAAATCTACAAGATTTCACTGTGTCACTTCTAGGACGCCACTGCGTCAAAACCTTACGCCTGCTTGAAGCAGGCGTAAGGAGTGATGCAGTGTAGTGGGAATAGGGCTCAAAAAGCATTGCTGGAGTTGCATCGTGCTTGCGACACGACTCCAGCAATGTGTGACTTTTGCCCCAACAGATGCGTCAGAATTTCTGATGCATCTGTCAATCCTTGTGCCATGGTGCGCAGTATTGTAAATACGGTGCATCCATGGTGGCGCAAGGGTTTCTCAGTGTGGCGCAGGGAAAGTGACGCATCTCTACAGATGCGTCACTTTCTTGTAAATCTGCCCCCCTGTATTCTAGACAAACTCAAATGCATTCGGTGCATGAAAAGTGACCATGTTAAAGATGCAGCAAGACCTGTGGTGTATGCTACATTATAAAAACACATAACAGTCACGCCACACATGTCAGACCCCTTTCAGTACATTACCTTTTCAAGCCCAGTGCATGTTCACGACAGAAAATATCAGCATTTTTAACTGAAAATATGTGTTGCAATTGCTCAAACTTTTCAAAGAACTATTGGTATAAAGGTCGCCCAACACAGGTGGGCATTTTAATGTGCATGAACACATAAAAGTCATGCCACACATCTCAAACCCCTTTCAGTATCTTTTCTAGCCCAGTACATGTACAAGACAGTAAATACCAACATTGTTTACTGTAAGTATGTGCAGCAATTGCTCAAACTTTTCAAAGAACTATTGGTATAAAGGCCGACCAACACAGGTGGGCATTTCTATTTTTATGGTGATCCTCTGAACTGTTTATATGGGAAGAAGGATGCTCACAATAGGTGTCAGCGGTGAAAGGAAAGATGCTATTTCCCTCAACCAGAGGGCTCCCTCCAAGTGGTATTGTTTTTACAGATGGAACAATGATCAGCCCCATCTCTTTATGATATTTGGGGGAAATAGATGAGGTCTTGCAATGGACTCTTTGAGTATCCCTGCTCTGTAATATGCCAAAGATTAGGGAAATATTGATGTTCACTCCACAGTAGGTTTCAATTGAGTTGCTAAAATATTTCTCTCTTGGTGGGAAACCGAGCCTCCCCACCCGCTCCAATACAGACCTAAACAGACTCGAACTACCAGTGTGGAAATGTATTGGCATAATGAAGGGATAAGACTGTGAGGGACACTCTTACGGGGTTCTATTTCACCCTACTCGAATGTGTTCTATAATCCCACCTCTCCTCAAGTGAGCTGTTTTTAGATTTTGGATTTAGGGTAGGTTTGTAATTTTCACGATCACCAACATGTTATATTTATGAATTGTGATTTGTCGGAGAACGATCTTCAATGCAATTATGTATATATAATTTCTTGTAAGAGATCATTTTGCTGAGAGTGTAAATACCTTTTATTACTTCTCACGTGTTCCTGTGCTCCACCACTTCCCAAATGATCCTTTTTTCTACCTCTCACACATGTTTCTATGTTCCTCTTCGTGGGAACTTTTCTGGGAGTCCCTGGGCAGTCAGGGATTACTTGGTTCTACCTGCAACAAGGACAGCCTTCCAACCTGGGCTGGGTTAATTGTAGCATATGAATTGTTCAAAGTTCCCAGTCCTCCCCGCAACGCCATGCTCTAGCTCTACACCTTTATTATTCATGGCCTGATTGAGATATTGGGGGATGGGTTACTCCGTCACAACGGTGACAGATATCCTGTGCTCCAAAATATAAATCCCATAATATCCTACGAGACGGAGTAACTCGTCCGCCGAAATCTAAATCAGGCCCTTAGTCTGTAGCAGGTCGTCCCACTTCTGCTGCTGGCAGAGGCTACATGGTATCCCAGTGGTGTGCGATCCTGCTCTGCCCACAAGGAACAGTCATGCTGAACCCTGGCCTATCCTAGGTGGTGATGTGCCTGGCCTCTGCTTTTGTGTGCAGGCATGTGGCTAGCTTAGGATACAGGCTTCGAGGCATCGCTATGCCACCTCGCAGTGAAGCTCTTACCATAGTTTGCAATGCACTTAGATCCACTTCCTTACAGCCCTCCTCTCCTAGGTAGTGTCTTCTCAATGCAAAGGTACCTAGTTGTAACTTGGCGGTTCATTATTATTAGAATGAAGGAATGTGTTTAGGTCACCACATTCCATGTGGAATGTGGGATGGATACCTGAGAACTGAGGAGTGTTTGGTGGTCCTCTGGTGTGTGATCTGTGGCTGTATTTTGTGTTTTCTGCTAACCCGCTTAATAAAAGAGATGGACTTCTACCACCTGGAAGCAGTCGCGGCCCGCATGACTCACAGGTGAGGGGGCGGGTGGGTCGCACAGGGAGGGGGGGTTAATTTAATTTAAAAAAAAATAATTTAAACTTACCATCTCCTCCGGTCCCATGTCGCGTTGCGTCTCCTCTCTCCTCCAGACAGGAAGTAGGCAGCCTCCCTCCCCTCCCCTAAGCATATCACAACGCTGCAATGGCAGCATTGTGATTGGCTAAGACACCGAATCACAGGCCTCTATGGGGAGGCCATTTTCTCTATGTAGGCTGCATGCAGCCTACATAGAGAAAATGCAGAATGTGTATGACTGGTTTGGTCTGCCGACCAAATAGTCAACGCCCACAACAGTGGGCTAGCCACGCCTCCAGTGGACTCCTGCAGCACCGCCCGCCCGCCCCCAACCAGGCCTACCCTTCTGCTTTCTCTCAGTGCGAGAAGCAGAAACATAAAATGGTATTTAAAATACCATTTTATGTTTCTGCTTCTCGCACTGTGAGAAAGCAGTGGGGCGACGCTCCTCCGCCCATGTGGAGGAGCCGCCCCTGCCTGGAAGTCTGTGTGGTAACTTAAGACTCAACAAACCTTCGACACCCCTCGCCAGCAACCAGTCAACTCCTTCCCTCAAGGAAGGCGCAAGGCAGCTCTTGTTGGTAGGCTGCTGAACTTCCAGGTTCCTATTCCCGAACTTGGTAAAGGGGAGTTGGCAGGCAATGAATCCAACCCTGGAGTACAGAAGAGCTTCCCTGTATCCACTGGTATGGGACCCTAGATTCTGGTAGAGAAATCTTGGCACACTGACTGGCCGCTGCTGCCTAATACTTATGCCAAGTTTGCATCCAAAGTTTGTGCATTGTACAGGCCTAGCTCTGGGACCGGTTTCAGAGACTTTTTTTGCATATTACACGCAAACAGGTCCAGCCATAGTCTTTGTCTCACAGTGGGAGTGTTCTGTCAAGGGTGACCCAAATTTGATGCATTAAAGAGGGAGAGGCTTCCTCACTTAATCAAGCCACAACTTGCTGTAGGTAGTACTTCTGGGGAAAAATTGGTAAGAAAGCGGACAAGGTTTTTCTTTGCAATACATAATGCTCCTGTGTCTCATATACTCTGCTCTACAGAATTCGGGCCACTACAAAGGACCCCAGGAATAATTTGGAGAAGACCTGCAATTCACATTGTTTTCAGGGGGTCTCTACACCCTCCGTCTTAGGTAACACACTCCAATGCTGGAAATGAAAATAGATTCCTGGGTAGACACGTAGGGCCTGATTCACAGAACTAACTTACGTCAAAAACGTAAAGTTAGGACTTTTTGGTATTCACAGAATACACTTACTCATTTTGGTATTCACAGAATGAACTTACTCATTTCGGTATTCACAGAAGTTAGTAGTCCTAACTTGAGGACTCCTAAATGCCTTCTGTGAATACCGAAAGTCTTAAAGTTAGGATTTTCTCAGTTTAGGAGTAGTAAAGTTAGGACTCCTAACTTTAGGACTCCTAAATGCCTTCTGTGAATACCGAAAGTCTTAAAGTTAGGCTTTTTCTCAGAGAAAAATCCTAACTTTAAGACTTTCGGTATTCACAGCAGGCATTTAGGAGTCCTAAAGTTTGGAGTCCTAACTTTACTACTCCTAAACTGAGAAAATCCTTACTTTAAGACTTTCGGTATTCACAGAAGGCATTTAGGAGTCCTAAAGTTAGGACTACTAACTTCTGTGAATACCGAAATGAGTAAGTTCATTCTGTGAATACCAAAATGAGTAAGTGTATTCTGTGAATACCAAAAAGTACAAACTTTACATTTTTGACGTAAGTTACTTCTGTGAATCAGGCCCATATAGCGCATGTGTGTGGAGACACACACACAATACACACACACACCCATGCACACGCGCACACATACACACAAACACACACACTCACACACCCCTACCCCCACCTTTTGATGAGAATGTCTCTTGACTTGAGTAAACTGTAGTTTTCACTGGTGTTCTATTTTTTGTGACCAGCACACACAATAATCATGCATATGTGCTATGGCCTATGCTGTGTGAAAGCTTCTAAGACCTACAGCCAGGCTTCCTATGATACAGGGCTACTGCTAGTGTTGACAGCTTATTGTTTCTCTGACCTGTGGTAAAGCACAGGCCTTTTTTCAAATCTTGTGGGGGTAGATGTCTACCAACCCTTCTTGGGTAAGTTGTCACTACCCTGATGTGCCTACACTCTGCACTGATATTCCTAAGTGAGTGGTGTGTATACAGGGAGTAGATATTGTGACTCCCCCATAAGGCTCTCTCCACTGCACCCCCTCCTGACCTCCTTCCATTCTCACACTGCTACTGGAGCCAGAGGCAGCCTACAGGGGGAAGGCACCTCTCCCTGCTCCAAATGGGCTCACACATTCACAGGTGCTGGGTCTTCCTCTGTTTTTTGTCAGCTGCCAGCTGAAACATGGGCAAAGGCACCGCTGGTGTAGTGTCCTGCTGTACATGTTCTAGTGCTCAGAAGTGTGATGTGTAAGTGTATTACTTAACACCCACCCATCACAGGCGTCACCGGTCAAGTGACACATATAATATGGGCCAAGTGCACGTGCCCTGGACATTTACCAGTACCATATACTGTGTGTATCTGCCATTATTCCGGCTGCATGTGGGCCTAGGGCCCAGGACCCTACAATGGCGATGAGGGGGTCTGACCCAGCGTGTAGGCTGGCAGCCACCTCGCAGTTCCTGGTGGGAGGAGTAGCCCGCGTCTAAGGTACCCCCCACCTGCTGCTGACACGAGAATGACTGGGCCGTGGCACGCCTGAACACGCATAACCCTACAGCTACCCACATGCTGAGGTCCGTGCGGCTGCAATACTGACCGGCCCTGCAGCGTGAAGTCAGTGAAACAACAGGGGAAGCGTTGCAGCTAGCGCCATGCACAAGGCACCCCCACACTGCCAACCCACTTGCAAGAGGCCTCGACGTTCCGGCAGTGCCGCGTGGGGAGCAAGAAGTCTGCACAGACTGTAAAGTCCACAAAGCACCAGTCAATGTGAAAGCTGGCACGTAAAAAAAAAGAAGTAAGAGCGGCACACACTGCCAGACACATATGCAGGCCCCTACCTGCTGAGATGCCCGTGAGCTGCCGGTGCCTTCTGCTGTTGGTCCTGGCGAAGAGTGCTGTATATAAGAAAACACTGCACCAGCATCTACAACCCACCGCGAGGCCCGCAGTGTCATGAAAGCTGCCTTGACCTCCTGTGGCATCCACACGACACAGCCTGACACCCGCAAGAGAGGGTGGGGAGTGTGGATCAGCCGCTGTGGGAGCCATCGGTAAGCGTTAACCCTGACAGACATGGCCCGCAGTGCTGGGAAGGCTGCCATGATCCACTGTATCTGAAGTGGCGGCAATACCTATGTCAAAGACTTGTATGTGGTGGATCGGGCCTAACGAAGTAGGAAGAGCCCAACCTGCCGCTCTAGCATAGCGCAACCCCTGCACCTGTAATATGAGCCCTGTGTGCAGCTTCAGTACACAAGATATACACAAGCTGGCATATGTGCAAACCCTGCGCCAGCACTAATGAAAGCACAGCCCCCAGCACCTGAATGTCCAGTGCTGAGGCGGACCACATCACCAACGAACCTGCAATGTGAAAGGGAGAGTAGCTACAACACCACTGCGTTGTTGTCTGCCGCACCGCACAGAAGCCTGGGAAAATTGTCTTGAGAGCAACGTGGCCTGACCGAAGCCGCCGTGGCGTGTGAGAGGTGCCTGCAGGGCAAGGCCGGCAGCGATCCCGCCATAGCTGCAGCACCCTGCCCCCTAGCATGGAAGAGGAGCGTGGATCAGCCCGAGGTAGCAGGGAAGCTGAAATGTGCCTGCACCACACACAATCCTGCATTATTGAAAAAAAAAAACAATAAACAACATATGAAAAGAATTTTATGGCCTGGGGAACCAGTGAAGCTGCTTTAATAACTGGCAAAGTGTATGTATGGGTACCTCGCGGTAGCTCAGTAAACCACAACAGGCCAAGTAAATGACTCGGCCCATTAATTGTGGAAAAGTAAAGTCCCCCGGCCGCCAAGCGTGAATCAAAAAATTGCCGGCAATGACCCCACGTACCTTTTGAAATGCCCACAGCAGGGAGGGTGGCCTCCCCTCTCTGCATGTAGGAGCTGCGTGGCCCGGTGATTTCAGGAAAGACTGCCAGGGCCTATGAACAGAAGCGCCACCTAGTGGCCGTTTCCCCCTATAGCACCACATTGAAGGAAAGAACAGCAAGTCAAGAGTGTGACCCTGAACTGCAGCCACATACAAGTAAGTGGCATGAACAGATCCCCCACGAAGAGCAGACAGCAGCAGAGACTATTGGGGAAAGGATGTAGCCTTACGGCTAGAGCGGGTCGACCTCGAAGGTGGGGAACCGGGTTCGAGTCTCGGCAGGGACACTCAACTTCCTGGGATTCTTGGCAAATCACTTAATCTCCGCGTGCCTAATAAAAAAAATTAATGTGTCCGTCTGTAACGAAACTGGTGCTCATGTAAAGCGCTCTGATACCCGATAACTTCGGGTCAAGTTTGCGCTATATAAAACTCCAAAAAATAAAAAAAATAAGTGGAAGAGCCTGCCCCACTGAACAGCACTGTAAGTGTTATACACCCCCTCACAGAAAGTGGAGAACCCCTGTTGCCTCCAGCACAGATTGTCCCACAGTAACAGTGCCCTGTCCCTCAATAAGGGAGTGCCCCAAGAAGCTTAAAGCTGCCGTGGCATGAGAGTAGAGGTGGCTGCAGCACAACCTAGCAGGCAGGTGCTACAAGTGGAACCACATGACATGAAGAGTCATTTGTGTCCCTGTAAGGCACAGGAGCAAGAGACTATGAGGCACAACAGCCAGAGGCACTAAACCCTAGCAGAGAGCATTCAAGTAGCCCAAAGCTGCCTTAGCCAAGAAAGCTGCCAAGAGTCCAGTTGGAGCCAAGGACGTAAAGCGTTAAGCAGCCAAGCCGACAAACAGCACGCCCCATGAAGGGCATAAGAATGTGCGCTGTATATGCGCACCCCCAGTGGCTGTCTGATGCCACCACAAGCGAGGAAATAATGCCACACGCCCGAGTGGTGAATGGAAACCACCGCAAACCAGAAAAGTGGGCACACAAAGCACCAGAAGAGGGCACCCTGAAGAAGGACCAACAGCATGTAGTCTGAGGTGCGCCGACCCAGAAACTTGACAGCACGGGCAGGAGCCCGGGAGAGAGAGACCTCTCCGGAAGAAGAAGTAATGCTGAACGGAAGAGGCTGCGCCAGTCGCCGCCCCAGCACTGAATGGCCACTGTTGGCCCAGCACTGAGTGATTTCACATGAAGTGACCAACCCTGCCAAGCATGCCTGAACGGAGGCAGGAGCAAGCGACACAACGATGCAGGCTTGAGGCACAAGCACTATGCCCTCGAGCAAAGAAGGTGACCCTCCATCCAGGTAGAGGAGCACTGAGAAGATCCCTGAGGAGGGAATGGGGCCCGTGAGAGGTCCACGAGGAGGAGAAGCATGTCCTACCGACAGGACAGACCTGCGACAGGTCTGCAGCAAAGAAAAGACACAGTCCTAAGAACCGGACGCGACCAGCGAGATGTCCATGTGGAGTGAACAAGAGACACGTGGCATGACGCCACATCAGAGTGAGGAACCTGGTCGGAAGTATAGAAGAGCATGGCAGGACGACACATCGCGAAGAAGGAGAAGAGAGTGGCACAATGTCACAGGGTGAACAACCACCACAGGTGCACAAGCGAAAAGGCAGAAAAGTGATAAGACCGAGGACTCATACCACTACCTGAGAGGGCATATATCAACGCAAGACAGCCACCAGGGTGCAGAGACTTCACTGGAGACAGCCCTGTGAGTGGACCAACTGTAAGCCACCGGCAAGCGCGAACCGTGTCCAAGCCCCACGCTTCACAGTGCTACCATCCTGACACCTGTCAACGGCTGTCTGACATACATGGCATCCAAGATAGCAACTGCCCATGTCAAAAGAAAAATTACAAGTGGCTACTAAGTCCCGCCAGTCCTCCTCACTCCAAGCAAGACATTGACCCCTGTAGCCCAAGTGTAGGAAGGTAATCGTCATCATTACACAGGTGCCTCACCAGAAACACCTAAGAAGCATTGCACCACCAGAGTGGATCCAAACACCTGAAACGTCTTGAGACCAACAAGGCATTCCTGGTGCCGTGGGAGGCTGGCCACTCAGAGACTTTCTATCACCCCCCGTGAACCAGAGGCCTGCCGAAGAGAACATACTCGATCATTGGACCATCTACCCTTCGGTTGCACAAGGCTTGGCCATGGTCCTGTTGGGAATTTTGCAGCGACCCCTCAGTGCGGACAAGAGAGGCCCGCACAGCCCATGCATTCACATGGCAATCCAGGGGTAAGGGCCTCAAGGGAATTCCGGTGAGAGGGGAATCCCGACAAGAGAGATGCATCTGCAGCAGCTCGACGACAGGTACCGGAAAGCACTGAGGTCGCGGAGGGAAACTGGTCACCCAAATACTATCTGGTGAAGGCATGTGCACCTGAATCCTGATGGCCAGAGCACACAGACCCTGAGACACCACCCTTTGCGGCTGCAAGAGCAACTTGGTTGTGGTCCTGTTGGCAGTTCTCAGCGATGCCTTCGCACGGCCTACGAGAGGCCCCTCACAGTCCACATGGTTCCGTAGCTGCCCTTTAGAAAGGGCCTCCAGGAGACTCCTGTGAGAGGGGAGTCCAGGCATGAGAGGAAAGTCTGAAGCTGCCTTGCCAGTGGGCACTGGGAAGCATTATTGCCTTCAAGGAAGGCTCCAATTTCATCAAGGTCGTCCTCAGTCTTTGCAGGATTGCGGTCCACTGGAGCCTGTACGCCTTCAAGAAGATCTCCGTAGTGGACTCCACCATTGTTCCGGATGCACCCACATTGAACTATGTAAATAGTCTCCAACAGTTTGAGACCAGGCTGGTCCGAACAACATCACTGAGGTGGACTAAAACCTCATGGTCACGCGGTCAAGAGATCTAGTACTGCTCGGCAGATGGCCTGAAGAGACTCAGTGGTGCTGTGTTTTGTTGTGTGTTTTTTCCCACAGGTTGGACTTTGGTTCTTTTTCCAATAAAGTTTGGGAGGAATGTAGTATCCTGCTGGACATGTTCTAGTGCTCAGGAGTGTGATGTAATACACTTAACACCCACCCATTACAGGCATCACTGGTCACGTGACCCTGATAATAAAAGGGGCCAGGCGCACATACCCTGGGCCAGTTACCAGTACCATATAGTGTGTGTATGTGTCATTATTCCAGCTGCATGTGGGTCTAAGGCCAGGGACCCTACAGATGGGTCAGCAATCTTGTGGAATTGCTTGTCCAAGGTGCCCAAGTCCCCCAGGTGGAGGGATGGGAAGAAGCAGCAGGGTCTAGTAGCTGAGTATCGGAGGATTTGACTGTTACACTGCTTGTTTTTGTCACTGAGACAACACAGTGAGGAAAAGCAATGCCCAGAACAGGGGTGAAATATAGTTATGAAATCATGCACTTCTCAAATTCACACTTTAGTTTAAAATAACACCAGCTTCACCAACCACAAAACTGGTGAAGATTAAAACAAGCATACGTCTTGCCTAACTAATGCGAATGCAGAACTGTTGACTTTGCCAATGTTTGTTTGTAAAGTATTGTTTGAAAAAAGTTTAAAAAAATCAAAATACTGGACAAAAAAGACAACACATTATGTTATTTCAAATCTACATAGTGCTCAATGTTTTCAATCTTCATAAGTGGCATAATATTTTTTTCAAATACTTTCCAATCAAGAAACTCTGAACGGAATTTAAAAAAGAATAAGGAAGTGTCAAAATGTAAAGGGGGATCTTTCCAAGTTCTAACTAACTTTCCACAGGATTCAACCAGTTGGTCCTCTGTATTAGACCTGGGACCAGATTTATTGACCTTCAAGAGAAGTGTCATGCTAAGTGTCACCCCAGCTGAGTGTATGTAGCAGATGACCCTTTCCTCAGCGTCATAAGAGCCTTTGTGTGCCAAAGCTTGTCCCATCCTGCATTATGTGGAATGCAGGGGATAAAATAAAAACTGTTAACATCTACTCTTCTCCATACCCCAGCAAAAATATCCCTGCTGCTGTGCTTTTGCAGACAAGCTGGGGGGCTGGGGAGCAACACAGCAAGAAGACGGAAGCAACACAAGAAGGAAAGAGCTAGAAAACATATGCACTCTTGTGGAGTGCTGAATGACAATGAAAACCGTAGTTCCTTAAATGTGAGCAGTGGAAGAATATAAGTAAGCCAATCAAAAGAATCGTAAAGAGTCTATGCTCCAGGGGAGGAACAAACACAAGAAGAGGGAGGCAAGCCTTTGAATAAGTAAAAAGCAAAGGAGAATGACAATACAGCCAACCAGTAAGCAATAGGCAGGCTCTATGCCCACTGTAAGTTCAGAATAGGTCTTTCGCAACCAGACAACTTGTGCTGTCCGGTAGGCAGGACCTAAAATTGAGAGTTCCTGCTATGCAGCACCATTATTCCTATTGCTGCCAATGGCCGATTGACACTACTCAGCAGCAGCAGCGGTTCCTCCGCAATGGCCGAGGAGCATCGCCCCACTCGCTGCAGAAGAAAAAAAAAATGATAATAAAGCAATTTTATTATTGTTTTATTTTTTTATGACAGCCGATGCTGTGGAGTCAAGGGCAGCGCGGGCCGGGCATCCTGAGTGATAGCCAGCACGAGGAGGAAGAGTTGTTGGGAACTGGAAGCACACATGACGGTTTGGCCGGCCGTCTTAGGCCGGCCAAACCATCATGCGCGAATTGATTTCTCCTGTTATATTCCATATAGGTACCCTATATAGGCACAGGTAACATTGCAACCTTTCACCTATATTCTTCCCTACATTACATACATAACGGTTATTAGGGACTGACCTTTTACCTAGATACGACACTGCATTCAGAACGCGGGTTTTTCCCTAGTTCGAATCTCATACATTATGCATGAGGCTTCTTGGAAGCACAGCAGGAGTAACAGCAGGACTAACATCTCCTGTATAATATCTCTGTATTAAGTTCAGGCCCGACGTCATCCTTTAGGTCGACACAGTAACACAGCAAGGTAGGACCCCGGGGGAGACCTATGGGTATATATACATCACATCTTGCTTAGAAGGACAGAGGAGACCGAGACTTCACGGCTGACACACTGACCAGAGACGATGAGGTTCCTGCATGAAGACGCTCCAGCTCGCAGTGGTCTAACATCCCTTGTGGGGTGTCCAACTCGAGACCAGGATGGGGCCCCATATTCTCTCATTCTCAGGTAATGGGGTTGACTAGATCCTAGAGGGATTCTTGGCATAACACCTACACAGATGCTAGGTACATTTAGGTACATCTAGTTAGGGAGGCATCGTAGGAGTACGCACTTTTTATCATGTGTTTTATATACTTGTATGTATTCATGATTATTACAAGATGGTAGAACTTTACCATCCCTTCACTTTCGTAGTACTTCTAATCATATATCTCTGCTACTGTCTACTGGTTGTTGCAGCTCATCTATTCTACACTAGAATAATAACTGTTCAATAAATTCTTATTGAAAATGCCCAGCCTGTTTATTCTGTGTATCTCTCTGAGACAAACTAAGTGAGCACGAGTGACTGAGCGAAAAGTAGTACATTGTTTCCACGATTCTGAGGGATCAGGGTTGTCATGTTCTGAGGTTGCCAAAAACTATTCTCTCCCCGATAAGAGGAGATTCTAGTGGCACTGTGAGCTAACTGATACAGACAGGCTAACGTATCCGGTGGGGGTGCACGGAATCAGTCTGCCACCAGTCCCACAGTTTATGTTATCCAAACGAACAGATCCTATATAGGTTATATAGGAACTACATGACATGGCGCTGCCAACGTTGGTTGGGTACTTATTTAACAGTAGAATCTGAGTAGTTCAGTCGTGCTATTTTCAGAGACCCCTACTCACAAAACACCAGAGACGTCTGGAGTGGGTGGGCACAAATTCCGCCACAGCTGAGTAGGCTAAAAAAATCCTATTTATTGACTGTTGGTTAATCAAGCTTGAAGGACACATTGTTCCTAAATTGTGCATAACACCTTATCTTAGTTCCCTTGGAAAGCTCTTCTTTACAAAAATGACTGAGGACAGAGATAACGCAATAGTAGATCTACACCTCTCAGCCGGAGAAGACGATGCAGACGCAATACACATTGCAGAAAATTTTAGAAATACAGTCACCCTGAAACTGCTAGAGCATGGTTTAACACCTAGGGGTGGCATAGTGGTATTCGTGATAGAGGCACACAAATCATACAGAACAGAGGTATTTTATTTGTGGGTTACATTCCCAGCAGCAAATGCAAGAACAAAAACATTTCACTCCTACACAGAAGGAGATGCACCAGCGGAATATTGTCCGTTTGAGGACATTGAGGTTCTGCTCACGTACCAGGAACACTTATACTGGTTTAAAGGCGCCCTACCCCACATAAGAAGAAGAGTGAGACTCGGCCCGCTCGGAAGAGAAAGGGCAACGTGGCCAATATTAGCAGCCTACACACCACATCCTGACATTGAAACAATGCCACCAGGAGACTTACTCACACAACACAAAGAATTGATAAAAATATATAGAAACTTGACGCAATTCGTCATGAGGACACTTACAGTCCAACCAGCAATGGTTGCAACAAATGGAACTCAAGCTCAGAGTACAGCAACTAAAATCACACCAGAGACATTACACGCGGTGATGGGTAAAATGCCCACAAAACGTGAACAAATGCCATTCTGGGTAGCTCAGAAAATAACACAGCTAGAGGCAGTATTTCCGAATACTACCCCATATGAAAAACACAGAATGCTAACAATCTGCCTGCCCATGGGGATAACACTACAAATAGAGGATTGTACCACCAGTCTTTGCTGGCAATTGTACCAGAACTCATGGTATCCCGTCATTAGCAGTAGTACCAGATGTATTGAGACAAATACAGAACGAGTACGGAGCAGAGCCTGCTCTGAACTTAGGGATGAAGTTACTAGGTAACTATGCCCAGGTATCAGCCATAATATTAGCTAATATTAAAGGGTAAGCAGCTTCAGTGGCTATCCGCCAACGCCTAAGGGAGTTCAGTCCTTTAGAACAGGAACACGAACTACCGAAAATAATTGAAACTGCATATGCAGAATTAGGCAGAGACAGTTTGGTTGGGAAAGCTTTAAAACCACAACTGATGGGCAATCCTGAAAAGGACACTTCCAAGCAGACACCTGCTTCAACCAATAAGAAGTGGGACAATAAGAAACAACAAAACTTTAAAGGAAACAGATCTCAATCCAGAGGTAGATCTCCTCCACAGGAGCCGTCCAAAAAAGAGGTGTAACTTAAGGAATAGGGATAACATTAGGAAACCTGACAGGTATCATGATACTGAGACACGTTCCTCTTGTTCCTTTCAGGGTTCATCGAAAAACTCCGAGAGGGAAGGACGGTCAGACGGACAAGAAGAGCGTACAAAGCCCAGAGAGAAGCAGCACGCTCAAGATTATACTTCTAAAAAAGAAGAGAAACCAAAGCAAAAGCCACAGTTCAAAAAGAAGAAGGTTGCAGGTCTAAAGATCAGACATGCCCAGAATTCTGAGGGCTCGACTACTGAACGGGGAATGGGCTGTGACGATGCTAGACAGTGCGGCAGAAGTAACAATAGCTCGCCAGAACCTGATGGAATTTCTGGTGACAGCGGACTTGAATGATTATATCATGGTGGAAACACCTGATACTAGGGTAAGTATCTCACATAAGTTATATGAAATAACACTTCAAATGGAGGGGGACAAATGTAGGACAGTTAGAGGTCGCTTTTGGGAGAACCTGTCGTTTGGCTATGACATTTTGTTAGCTGAACAAGATTGGCCGCCAGCATTCATCATGGATTGCCCTAAAGGAGAAACAGTAATTTTACCGGCATTCTCAGACCATATTCCCAGGCACCTAAAACACACATATGCGCAGGAGTGGGCAGTGGCACAAGCACCTGCATTATACAAAAACCATGTAGGATGGGATGAGGATTCAACCCACCACATAATCCCTTTAGAAAATACTCCAACTGCACAGAGGCAGTATCCAATAAAGCAAGAAGCTAAAAAACAGGTCAGGGAGATTTTAGATCAACTTAAATACCAAGGGGTGATCGAAAATTGCACCTCATCAATGAATAATCCTTTGTTTCCGGTCATGAAACCTGACAATTCATATCGTTTAGTTTTACATTACAGACATTTAAACACTTGCACTAAGACATTTGCAGTCCAAAACGCACACAGTGCCGCATTAATGAATAATATTGTGCGGAAAACATATAAAACGACACTTGATATCTCAAATGGATTTTCTGCCAAAATATAGCGCCTGAAAGCAGGTATCTAACAGCATTCTCAGCGCTAGGGTCACAGCGGCAATTTTGTCGACTGCCCCAAGGGTATAAGAACAGCCAGAGTAACTGAGTTACTTCAAAATTTGGATGAAGAGCCATTATCCTATGTGGATGATATTTATCTAACGGACGATGACCTAGAGGAGCAGTTGAACAAAGTGAATACCTTAATATTGGGATTTGCATCTGAGGGCTACAAGTTCAACTTTAAAAAATCAAAAATTGCCCACCTCAGTGTCCTGTTTTTAGGATATGAGCTTTCAAGTGAAGGGAAAAGCCTGGCAGCCAATGTTTTTTAGAAAAATGCGCGCTGCTCCAACCTCCTAAATCATTGAAAAATTTACAATCAATACTGGGATTCCTAAATTTTGGTAGAACATACATTTTGGATTAATCCGAAAGAGTAAAACCTTTCTACGATTTAATAAAACCTGATTTTTCAGTAAGAAAATGGACACAGGAACACACAGATACACTTAGTTCCTTATAAGCTGACATGATAGCTTCCAAACACTTACAGACATGCGTAAATGTACGCAACCTGGTGATCCGTATAGTTGTGGGTCAATCTGGGTACACCTAGCTAACATATAATGAAGGTGAAACAGTACAAATTGCATACAAGTCACATTTGTACACAAATGCTGAGATGCGCTTCACATCTACAGAAAAGATTCTAACAGCAGTACAGACTGCTGTAGTGAGAGAAAGAGCACTGGCTCAGGGGAAACGAATAATAGTAGTGACTCCGGTTCCAGCCTTAGAGGCTGCAACAAAAGCGAGCGTTCCTAACCCTAAAGCCTTACATCAGAGATGGATACAATGGGCTAATTCTCTCACTGCAACAGGTGTAGAATACAGGTACGACCCAAATCTAAAACACAAGCATTTCTGCAGTACGAACAAGAATATCCTCCATCAAACAAAATAATGCCTCTAGATCAGTATGAACATATAATTTACACTGACGGATCTGCTCAACAGGCCATTGGAAGTAAGCAACAATATAGCGCGCATGCGCAATCGTTAAAAGTCGCTTACGGGATGGAAAGTTCCACCCGAGTTGCACAAAAACGCAATCTCTAGGAGATTGCACGGCACAGCTGGCAGAATTAAAAGCCTTGATACTGGCACTGGTAAATACGGATCGAGAATTCCCCACACTAATTGTGTGCGATTCATTTTACAGTCATATAATGAATATCCGCAGCACTGGGTTCAAAACGGGTTCAAAGATGCAAGAGGTGGCACAATTAAGCACAAAATGCTATGGGAACAGGTAGTGGAGTTGAAAACCGAACTATCGAGAGCTCACGTGATACATACACTGAGTCATCAGCGTGATGGCGTTCACGTTGAAGGGAATTCATTGGCTGATGAAGCCACAAAGGGGGCTGTACGCACGGCTTCCGTAGCTGCAATCACTCATTCTAAAACGAGAATAGACGATGAGATTATGGTGGCTGTCATTGCTTCACGCAAAAACAGCAAAGCAGTACCAAAAAGGTTTCCACTCAAGTACTCCTACAAGTTAGATGCCAATAACATTCCATTTGCTCAGATTCCTGGAGTGGGGGACAGAGTAATTCAAACATGGATCGTAGGTTAGGTTTAATTCTAGCAGCACACGAAGGGATAGGTTCTGCACATGCAGGAGTTACGGCGGCTGTTTGTTGAAACAACGCTATTAGTGGCCTGGATTAACAAAGCAGACTAAAGACTTTGTCTTGAAATGCGACATCTGCCAGCAGATGAAAGGTTCCACCGTAACACGTCCAGCACAGACACCTTTATTAATATCCGGCAAACCACCAGCGTGTGTTTACTTGGACCACTGCGGCCCCTTACAAAGAGATGGGGCTTACAGGTATATCATGGTTGCAGTGGATTCCTGCTCAAGATTCCTATGGGTGTGGCCCCAACGCTCGGCTCATGCTCGAACTGTTATAAAAGATTTGCGAGTCTTTATAGGGACATACGCAATTGGCACATTACATTCTGACCAGGGCCCTGCGTTTAGCTCTTGGTTTTACAAGGAGGCCATGCGAGGATTGGGTGTAGCATTGCGGTACTCCTCTCCGTACCATCCAGAGGGAAATTCGGTAGTGGAGAGGAAAAACCGAGACTTAAAGCAGTCTTTAACAGCCAGAGTATTAGGCACGGGTGAGAGTTGGGTAAAACATCAGAATGGAGTGCAGCGAGCATTGAATAACATGCCAAGAAGTTCTCTAGGGGGGTCACTCCATATGAGGTCCTATTTGGGACAAGAATGTGGTTACCTGATCTTGATTGTGAAGGCGCAGTGGCGGATGAAAAGCCTTTTGACATCCATGATCGTTTGGCTGTTTTACAGGATCTAAATGAATCCAGGACACAACAAAGTAATGTCCATATGAAGCAGACCGCCACTGGGGAAGTCAAATCAGTCACGGCAAGACCTGTCTGGATCCCAAAAGTCGGGGATCTAGTCAGAGAGAAAATAGCGGACAAGAAGGAATTTGGGCCATCATACAGAAAGCCTGTACAGGTCCTAGCAGTTGAAGGAACAAGAACTGGACTTCTACCGCCTCTTGCCGGAAGAAAGGAGAAAAGATTTGTCTCAATTGACCTAATCAAACCACACTATGTGGCCGATACTGAGTAGTAGGCCACATGGACTCCAAAGTAGCAGACGCCCTCCTCTTGCTACAATTCAAAAAGTTCAAACGGAAAGCCTCATCACGTTCGAAGAGTCCCCTGCACGGAATGATGGACTATGCAACAATGCGATGGAACTCGTTCCCCTTGAACCTGAAGTTCAAATTCAGAATGAAAATGAAAGACAAATTTCAATTCGACCAAATAAAGATGTCTACATCAACACGCCTCAACAAGAGCAAACTACGATTTCCAAAAATCCTGATGCAATACCAACAACTGATCGAACTGCTTCTGGCTACTTCATAAACTTTGATACATTTTCTTTGGATCCAAGTGAACCTGAAACGGTGCCAGCCCAAAAATCACACAAGCAGCAAGTTAAAGACTTTCTGAACTTTCTTAAAAAGACTTACCTGGTATCACCTTGGGTAGAACTATGGGTAATTACCGGGATACTTTTCTTTCTTTTCTGGTTAGGCTTAGTAATAGTTTTTAGCATGCTTGTTAATGGAAAATACCCTCGACAAAGCCCTGCAGCCCAAAAGGTGAATTTAATTTTAAAACCACACCAATCATCTCATCGAGAACGTAGAGACTTGTCATCAGTGAACATTACAGCAGTTCCTATACCTGATGGTATAGTTTGGAACAAGGTTCATTTCGATATATTTGGTCCGACCGAACTTCTAAGGATTCCTCATTTATTTAAAATATCGTTGAGTGATATCATTACCTCAAGTACATTTTCCGATGATTGGGACTTTGAAACTGTAAATAATATGTTGTCTGATTTGGAAAAATCTGATGCATTTTCTAATAGTGAAACATTGAAAAGCACATCAGATTTCGAAACAATGTATTGTTATCAACACTATGGTCATCATTTTCTGCATAAATCTGCTAATCCTAGAAATGTGTTCAGGTACCATCAGTGGGAACATTGTCCAACACCGCCGAAAGGCAGTTCGAAAACATTTACACAAAAGTTTCCATATTTTTCAGGGTTTAAAATGTCTGACCCAGCCTCATATTATTATAAGGTTGCACCAACATCAGCACAGAAAAATATGTTAACAAGCACCAAACAGATTTACTCTTCTTCCTTAATTGCCCAGTTGTCTGAACAAGGTGTCAACTTATGGAAAGACACCACAGACTTAAAATCAGTCTTGGGTACTAGAGAATGGCAAGTTCAGGGAACGGAAGCTTTGTTTAGAGCATGCCTTATCCACCAACAGATCATGTTTTTGAACGAGACAGTGCAACGGACGTCTTGCCTTGGACTAGCCAAGAACAAAGACTTGAACACACCTCAGCTGCCGACTCCATCACACACAGAGGGTAACATAACATCACAGAAAGAGATTACAGTAGATGACATTATACAATACAACAGATCAGACCCCGATTGGATGAAATGGTTGATTTGGCCCACAGACACCAATAGTTGTCAGGCGAGATTCATGGGTAAAACCGAAGGATTCAGTATCCATAGGCCAGATCCACGTTATGTACAGAGAGAACATTCAGGGGTAGTGACATCCTACTGTGTTGGGAAGTTGTGCCTTGATTGGCTAAAAACCTCAACACTCACAAAGGTGAAACAACACTTATCCTTACTGTCACAGGATGTGGATCTCAGGGATTTTTTACTAGGTCCCAGGAAGCCACGTCAGAAACGTTTCATTTATGCTGTCTACAATGAAATATGGAAAATATCCAAACAAGAGGCTGCAGAGAGATTACGTGAAATAGACCGTATAAATCTAGAATAATCTCTAGCAGTGGTAGACAATGGGTTAACTACATTGACCTCCAGGATATATTCCTTAGGCAACATTGTATCTTCTGCGATAGACATACTAGAACAAGATTTGGCCATATTACAACACGGGCAGTCTCAATTACGTTCTGTTATGTTGTTGAGCTGGACGCTGCAATCTTTGCGTGCAGGATATGTGCCTTGGCGTTATATTAACAGTACGTCTCTGTTCTCTGAATACAATCTAACAGATAAACAGATAGAAATGGCCCAAAGGGGAGCAAAATATACAATGCTGCGTATCGAAAAACTGGATAGATTAGCATTTACAGTGGCAGAACTACCGTCCACAGAATGGCTAATCCATGGCCACATAACTCTACCGGTCACTACTTTTCAGTTTCAGTATTGCCTTGAACAAAAGCAGGCAGACAGATATGAAAAAATGGGTAAGGAATACATTAAGGAATCATGGGTATTACCATACAGATTTCGATGCCGGAGTGGGGATCGAGAAGTGTTTCTAAGCAGTACAAACTGTGAGAACACCTTAAGTGGATCACTCATATGCCAGGACATAATGCTGCACGGGGCTTGTAATGGTTCTGTAGTGAACTTGTCCTGCCATTTGAGGGGTGCCCCAGCTGCAGTGATTACTCCAGCATTCAGGCTACTTTCAAATGGGAGTTACTTGATGCTGAACAGTCAAGGCTGCTGCGGAATGCTCCTGGGCATCGGATATCTGGTAACCGTGAGCTCCAGGGTTACTTGTTGTATGCAAGTATTGTTTCCACCGACACATACAGTCAGGGAGGCGCCGTTATGGCCTTCACTGAATGTTTCTTTAATACGGTTTGATACTCTAAGCAGAATGACAGCCATGCTTTTACAGAAGTCTGTGCCCTTAACCTCCACTCAAGAGACTTTTGATCTCCAGATCGCAAGGTCTTCAGCAGAGATACAGGCGCTTATCCATACAAGCTGCCCTTTCCATTTAGCAGAAATGGTAAATCGTATCTTTAACATGTCTGATACGACAGGCATAGTCCACCTATTTAAGAACATAGGTTCTGGACTTCTGGGCACCTTTCAGACGGTACTTGGAGTTATACCAAACTTCATACACTCTGCATTCTGACGCATCTTTGGAGGACTTCCGCTCATCCTGTTTCTAGTAGCAGGTATCCTGATTGTTTTCCATCTGCTACGCAATGGACGTCCCAATCACCAAGGAGATGGAAAAAGCACTCCTGGAGCGTAAATACCGTGACCGCATGGTACAACATCTAGGAATGCCTCGCCTAGGAGAACTAAGTGCATCTTGGTTCTTGTCATTTCGACCAGTCTGGATGGACTGCATCTTACCTGTCCTCCGATGCCTGTTTTGCGGAGTAGAATGCGTGTTAGACTTTTGTTTGACACTCCCATCATGTGCGCAACCGGACGTGAATGCTTTACTGGACCCCATAACGGCCCATGCTCTGCAGTGTCCTCAGCGTATTCCGATGTTGATGGTGGCATTCCTTGAGCCCCCACAGGTAGTAATAGCACCTGCTGGTATGGACACCGGCTCCTCCTCTGACACCCAGGCTTTGGACGGCGCACAGGCTGCCCCAACATCGGCTGCGGACAGTGTGGAACATCATCTGTGCTCAATTGACGTACTCTGCGAGGTGCTACAGGGGCCATCTACTGCGGAAGCAAGCAACAAAAATGTTGTGTCTACCAGCCAGGACACATAAACATTGGACTCATTTGGCTCGTCGCGTGCTGGAAGAAATTCGCCCTTTTTTAAACAAACTCACATTTTGAACTCAAAAACAAAATTGACATTCCTTTCATTTTTTGGGCAGACATGGCTTTCTAATGCTTATAGTGGTTCGGACTATACCTACGGACACTTTAGAGCTGTGGCTTGCAAAATTATTATTTTTTAACACTTTACGTTTTTTAGACATTTTTAGAAGTTTTAAACATTTTAGCAAAACAAATGTTTTATAAACTTTGTGCATACCAATATCTAGTTAGGCTAGTAGTATGGTGATAAGTTACATGTGTCGTCCAGTCGGAAGAGGAGTGGGTGTTATATTCCATATAGGTACCCTATATAGGCACAGGTAACATTGCAACCTTTCATCTATATTCTTCCCTACATTACATACATAACGGTTCTTAGGGACTGACCTTTCACCTACATACGACACTGCATTCACAACCCGAGTTTTTCCCTATTTCGAATCTCATACATTATGCATGAGGCTTCTTGGAAGCACTGCAGGACTAACAGCAGGACTAACATCTCCTGTATAATATCTCTGTATAAAGTTCAGGCCCGACGTCATCCTTTAGGCCGACACAGTAACACCACAAGGTAGGACCCCTGGGGAGACCTATGGGTGTATATATACATCACATCTTACTTAGAAGGACAGAGGAGACCGAGACTTCCCGGCTGACACACTGAACAGAGACGCTGAGGTTCCTGCATGAAGACGCTCCAGCTCGCAGTGGACTAACATCCCTCGCAGGGTATCCAACTCGAGACCAGCACGGGGTCCATATTCTCTCATTCTCAGGTAATCGGGTTGACTAGATCCTAGAGGGATTCTTGGCATAACACCTACACAGATGCTAGGTACATTTAGGTACATCTAGTTAGGGAGGCATCGTAGGAGTACGCACTTTTTATCATGTGTTTTATATACTTGTATGTATTCATGATTATTACAAGATGGTAGAACTTTACCATCCCTTCACTTTCGTAGTACTTCTAATCATATATCTCTGCTACTGTCTAATGGTTGTTGCAGCTCATCTATTCTACACTAGAAAAACAACTGTTCAATAAATTCTTATTGAAAACGCCCAGCCTGTTTATTCTGTGTATCTCTCTGAGACAAACTAAGTGAGCATGAGTGACTGAGCAAAAAGTAGTACATTGTTTCCACAATTCTGAGGAATCAGGGTTGTCATGTTCTGAGTAACCCTGGGCATAATACTTCGCTACGCTCACGGAGCATGCAAAGTTTGTGCTACTACAAAATTTGCACATAGCAGAGTGAATAACTGTGCTAATTGATGTAGCGTCGCAGCAGTAAAATAAACACCTTGAAATGCTTTGATAAAGCAATTTTCTATGCAATAAAAAGCATATAACCAATTCACAAAAGTGAACTTTGACAATAAAATATCAAGCAATGAGAGAGGTGATGATTTTGGGGTCCCCCTAACCTAGGGGAGGACCAAGCAGATGCCTTGAACACAAAAAGCATATCATGTGAACGATTCAGTGGTGGTCCCTTCCTCCTAGGACCACCCCAAGCACAGTTATGGGCAAAAATACAATCCCAACCAAAGGCCCTGCAAAGCATTATGGGACGAGATTAGCAGTGGGCAGTGAATATTATAGTGTCCAATATCAAAATAATTCTACAAAGAGCTGCAGTTCAACTAGTCGTTACTAGATGTCCCTCACGAGTCAAATGCAAAAGCATTGAAATTATTAATACATCAAGCTGCAGTTCCACTAGTCGTTACTAGATGTCCCTCACGAGTCAAATGCAAAAGCATTGAAACCCTTTCATGAAGCTTTTGCATTTGACTCGTGAGGGACATCTAGTAACGACTAGTGGAACTGCAGCTCTTTGTAGAATTATTTTGATATTGGATACTATAATATTCACTGCCCACTGCTAAAGAACAACCAATTTAAGAGCAAGACCTATATTCATAAGGGATTCTTGAAATAACCTGAGTAGATAATGAGTTAAAGACTGCTAATGAAGGATAACACTAAATGAAAAAGTTATCCTTCATTAGCAGTCTTTAACTCATTATCTACTCAGGTTATTTCAAGAATCCCTTATTAATATAGGTCTTGCTCTTAAATTGGTTGTTCTTTTCGGGACCATTGTTTGATTTTTGGTTTTCCTTTAATAGATTCTACTTGTTCACACTTGTTCCGTCCTGATGATGATCTTACATTCATAAGATCGAAACGCCCGTCGACCTATACAACTTAAAACTCCATTACTGCAACTAATTACTTAGGAGTTTTTACATGGTTGTTTTCAATGCGATGTAAAGTTTTTAATGTCACAAACACTCCTCACTTCACGAACTTTCACTTCTATGTGTGAGCACCAGAACTATTATTATGCAATTAAGCTATGATAATCCATTTATGCCGTTAATAAATGTGATACCATATCTACTTTGTGTCCCAGCATCTATTGCGTAATTAGTCCCGCCTGGACTACACTACCTTGTGCTATCTGATTAATGCTGCCTAAAAATAATTTAGTAGCCTAGGCTACACGAGGACCTAAGCGGCCTCTTCTTGACCTTTGTCCTTACCATATGCAGGGAATGTTGGGCATGACTGGAACTGAAACTGTGGACCTCGGATGAAGTATGGGACCTTCATTCTTCTTCGCAAAGTGCCACGTGCCAAAACTTTGCCTATGTGGTTTAATTAAAACTTTGCCCACCTCTTATCCAGAACTCACATTATATGAAAATGGAACTTCTTTTCTGTGCTGATAATTAAAATCGCTTTTATGTAGAGGCAGACGAGCCACTGAAAGCTTGAGCCAGACTCGAGGAGGGCCTTATTGAACCCTTGAGTCCAAAATGAGTCGAGCTTTCATGTGGCTTCTGCCTGCATCCCAAGCTCTGCCCTATTGCACCAAGATTTAAAGGAAAAACATTAACCTTCAATGTAAAACAGTAGAGAGAAAGGGATACCCATTTGGTGGCTAAATGGCACAACCTGAGATGAGAAAACCCTGAATGTTTCTCGGCTTCTCTGCTGGACTAAATTGTGTGATCCTAGACAAATATTTTATTTCACCGTGATTTCTTTTTACTAATTGCACTTGAGAGCACTTTGAAATACGTAACAAAAAATAATGTGTGTATTTGGAAAGTGTACGTTCACCCAAGGGTATCTTGATGCTGAATAATAAGGGGCCACTTTTGCGTCACTTTTCCCATGTTAAAAATGACGCAAAAGTGGCGTAAGGGCCTTGTAAATCTGCCCCTAAATGTTTATTGTTACCCAACTCAATTGTACTCATTTTATCAGCCTCAGAAGAATGAAAGGCTGAGTGGACCTGGCAGGATTTGAACCTGTGACCATGAGTTCGAGCATAGACCCTTACAGTGGACGCATTAGTCTACTAAGTCAGCAAACCAGGAAACACATGAGTTTGTGGTGAGTGCTGCACAAACACCTTTCTTGGGTATGATTTAAATAGACTATAATGTTGTTCCGTGTAAGAATCTAGGCCACATACTGGGATTACATGAAAGTGACTTGCCTTTTAATTCACTAATGGCATTGTTGTCATGACAGGAGGTAGAGATGGGGCAGGAATATTTTTAAATTTGTGTTTAAAAACTGTCCCTTTTAATAAAGGTCTCAATACAATGATATAATCTAATGTACTAAGGTGAAATGCTTCCACATGTGAAAGAAATACGCTTTTTAGAATTTTAAAGAATATTCATTCATATATGGTGTTTGTTGTGATGTTGCAGAAATTTAATTTTATTTGTAGGGGTGCCTTATAATCACACATGCAGAGCGCACCCTCACATAATCTTTTGTCGTGTTAACATGAAGTGTTAGGATCTTGAAATATAATAACATAAAATGTGATGTATTTAGGCCATAGAATAGTAATGTGAAGAGTTAATGTAGAAAGTAAATGTAACCAGCAGAAAGCACTAATGTGAAGAACTTGTGTTGTGCAACTGACAATCATTCATTATTAAATGTGTTTATTAATTGTGTCATTTTTCATGTAGGTAGGAATATTAACTGAACATGCCTTATTTCCTATGCAATTTGTGAAGTTCATACGCTATTTTCTTATGTTAGCTGAATCTTGTAGGCCTGAAATGAAATTTCCCTGGTAGCTCTCGCTTTAGAATTAACAGTTTGAATTTCATGTGTGCTGTGGATTTCGTTCTTTCTCACATTTGTGTTGCAGGTAGAAAAAGCGCCTTTGTTAGCTAGAATAATGTCTCAGACTTGTCAGGCAACGAAAAAAGGGGATACATCGCAAGCTAAAGCCGATAAGGAGAACTGTTGTATTTTCACACCGGAGAAAACCTGGGAATCAAGGTCAACATTTTACAGTGCAGGAACATCGCTGTCCCGTGGAAAAGTACCTATGAGATCGTGGAGAGAGCAGATGGCGTGACCCACAAGGACTCTTGGGAAGATACCTGTAATATTAAACGTTCCAAGTAGGGAAAGGAGCCCACTTCTTCTATGCCTTTAAAGAGAGAGCATCTCAGAACGAGTTCAGTCACGATAGTTTTATGCTATTCGACCCATTGATGGTGTAGAAACTTCTTAGAAAGATTACACATGCTGACACCTATTATTTCTTTGCCTTTTGATGCTCAAGTAGGAAAATCACTTTAGGACTAGTGCAGGAATAGATAGATGCTTTATATTCATTAACCGTGGGCAACTGCACCACATAGGCAAATTAGCTATTGCACCCACAACCCTTTGATAAAACAACTTTAACTTTAAATGCTTAAAAGCATATAACCAATTCACAAAAGTGAAGTTTAAAAAATACCAGGCAATGAGAGAGGTGATGATTTTGGGGTCCCCCCTAACCTAGGGGGAGGGCAAGCAGATGCATTGAACATAAAGAGCATATAATACTGAACGATTCGGTAGTGGTCCCATCCTCCTAGGACCACCCCAAGCAAAGTTATTTGCAAAAATACAATGACAACCAAAGGCCCAGCAAAGCATTATGGGGCGAGATTCTAGAGTGCAGTGAATATTATAGTATTAGCTCTCAGCTGAGCCCAGAGAGCCTGCCCCTTGAGGAATGTTTTGATTTTGGATACTATAATATTCACTGCACTCTAGAATATCGTCCCATAATGCTTTGCAGGGCCTTTGGTTGGGATTGTATTTGTGCCCATAACTGTGCTTGGGGTGGTCCTAGGAGAATGGGACCACCACCAAATTGTTCAGCATGATGTGCTCTTTGTGTTCAAGGCATCTGCTTAGTTCTCTCCCTAGGTTAGGGAGGACCCCAAAATCTTCACCTCTCTTACTGCTTGCTATATTTTCATGAGATGACTATATGTATTTTAGCATGTAAAAATAGAATTATTTATTGTTTAACTAAAGGTACTGCTTGTTATATTTTCATGATATGATTATATGTGTTTTAGCATGTAAAGATAGTTATTTGTTGTTTTACTAAAGGTACGTGAGATTTCTACTTTATTAGTACGCATTACATTGAAAAACAAAGATTTTTTTCATGCAAAAACTCAGGATTCAGCTACTACACCCACAACCCTTTGATAATCAACTTTACCTATACATGCTAAAAAGCCTATAACCAATTCACAAAAGTGAGCTTTGAAAAATATCAGGCAATGAGAGAGGTGATGATTTTGGGGTCCCCCCTAACCCAGGGGTAGGACCAAGCAGATGCCTTGAACACAAAGAGCATATCGTGCTCAATGACTGTGGTGGTCCCATCCTCCTAGGACCACCCCAAGCAAAGTTATGGGCAAAAATACAATGCCAACCAAAGGCCCAGCAAAGCATTATGGGGCGAGATTCTAGAGTGCAGTGAATATTATAGTATTAGCTCTCAGCTGAGCCCGGAGAGCCTGCCCCTTGAGGAATGTTTTGATATTGGATACTATAATATTCACTGCACTCTAGAATCTCGTCTCATAATGCTTTGCAGGGCCTTTGGTTGGGATTGTATTTTTGCCCATAACTGTGCTTGGGGTGGTCCTAGGAGGATGGGACCACCACCGAATCGTTCAGCATGATGTGCTCTTTGTGTTCAAGGCATCTGCTTGGTTCTCTCCATAGGTTAGGGAGGACACCAACATCATCACCTCTCTCACTGCTTGCTGTATTTTCACTTTTGTGAGATGACTATATGCATTTTTGCATGTAAAGATAGAGTTACTTGTTGTTTTATCAAGGGTATGTGAGGTTTCTGTTTTATTAATTGGGATAAGACGCGGAGTTCACAGAGTTTTTGTTCAATTCCGCAGAATTCCGCGTAGTGGTACTCCGCCAACTACGCCCACCCTTAATATTCATCAACCCTGAATGCAGGGAAATTTGGACTCATGCTTTCTGAACTTCTGCATCCTATTTCTTGAGTTAATTGTGTTGTGCATACTGCATCGACTCAACTTTAGTCGCAGATTTGGCTTTATGCTGATTTCGATGTATTTCTATACTCTCATCTTGAGGTGTCTTTATGTCCAGTTATTTTTTGCTTTGTAATAAATGAACTAACCTTACGTAGTTGTCTGTGGTTACTAGGTGTCCAGAGGAAATCTTATTGAATTGATTGGCATTATTGATGATTCTCTCCCCTCTACGCTTACATACTGCTAAAAAGAACCTTCGGATTGTGATTCTAGAACAGGTCCAGAACTTATGGGCCCGACCCTTTGAGTTTTACAGTATATTCGCCAAATATTTTCAGGGCCCGACTCGTGTATGGGCTCTTAGAGTCCAGCCAGACCCACAGCTCAGTTCTGGCTCCTCTCTCCCTGTTTTTTTGTTGGCTTTTATGCTTGCGACCCGTAAAAATTTGGCACCCTGACTTCCGGTCTTGTGTATCTATACATTACAGGTTTAAATCCTGCCAGTCTGGTAGGGTTTGATATTCATTTACAGTTGGGGTGCAGGTGTCTGGGTGATTCAAGGGGCTTCCGGTCCTAGAATGGCCCAGCGACTGATAGGTGTCCTGGGACGAACAGAAAGGAACAGAAAGAACAGGGCCTCAGCAGGAGTTTGTGCAGGGTTCACCCCTCTCCACAGAGAGATGGACTAGTCGTGGCCAAATGAAGCAGCAAACACCTGAAAGAGAAGACAATCCTTAGCATGGTCTACACCAGTGGAACAAACCAAAAGATCATGGCTTATATGACAAACTAAATGGAGGAAGCATGCATGGACAAAAGTCTTGATTTAGGGGTTCCACCCCTGGTGAGGTAAGGGTTCATGCAACAGTGCTGTAAACCATGCACACGCTAACTACGGAGTCACAAGTACTCAGTTTGCT
The DNA here is from genome assembly GCA_963921515.1 of Calotriton arnoldi. Lineage (NCBI taxonomy): Eukaryota > Metazoa > Chordata > Amphibia > Caudata > Salamandridae > Calotriton > Calotriton arnoldi. Next base: position 3,064,213 of record CAWUFW010000444.1, read on the forward strand.
TCAAAAAGTGCCTCCCCTCTCCCAGATGCCAGGCACCTTGTGATCACAGAGAGCCGTGGTAAGGACCAGAGGTAAGCTGCGCATTCGAGCAAGGGCGTAGCTTGGTGTGTAAAATTAGTGAGTGTATGCTTCAGATTTTCCGACAATCAGGCTGGCATATAATGTTTAAATATATTATATAACAAGCAGGGTGCATGAGAGGGGCCTAAGAGGCAGTGGAGGGGGAGAGAAATACGGACTGGTATGAGTACTAAGAGAAACAAATATTTGCAGTGCAATAGGTCTCGCATTTTTTTAGTTAGAACTACTGGCGTGTTAAAGGGCGGTGCTCAGCTCTGCAAGCGGTGCCGATTCTGAACAAATAAAGGCAAGCTTAAAGTGAAAGCAGTGCCTTTAATAAAGACTTGATGTTCTGAAAAGTGAATACAGTGCACCGCACATAAAGAAAGGTGCGCAGCTGCCATTGTTTAAGTGAAAGCGCGGCATGTTGCGCTTTAAAAAATAAACACTTTCTGTACCAGCAACAAGGGAGGAGTTGCACAGCGCCGTGCAGAAGTAAAGGCATGTGTGTTAAAGGGCGGTACTCAGCTCGGCAAACGGCGCTGATTCTGAAAAAATAAATGCAAGCTTAAAGTGAAAGCGGCACCTTTAATAAAAACTTGGGGGCATATTAGCAAGCCCCAGCGATAATTATCGCTGAGCGCGCTTAGCGCGCTTTTTACTATCGCCGGCTATCGCTGGAATATATCGCCAAGCTAGCGCTGTATTATCAACGCTTAGCGCTATGGCAATAAATATTCCAGCGATAGCGGGAAAATGGCCAAACATAGCTGAAAAACCAGCGATGACCCTTTCAAAACGGCGATAAGCTTGGTGATAAGGCCCTGTGGCCTTAACCCCATAATCCACCTCCCATGTTAGGTATGCCTTAGTCAGGAATTTAGCAGACGTAAAATTCCTGCGTTAAGGCAAAGTTAGCGCGATTATGATTATCGCTATGCCTCGTTGTTAATATCGCGAAGCTGCCTTAGCGATATTTTCCCGTGTTGTTTTGACAGCCACGCCTACTTTGCATCTCATTATCGATGCGATGCGAGTCGTGACAAAAACGGGAGCTAAATCAAGGAAACACGCGCTAGCGTGTCCTTGTTAATAATGCGATAAAATTATCGCCGCTTTTCGCCTGAAAACGGACGCTAAAGTGGCGATAATTCTATCGCCAGCCCTTGATAATATGCCCCTTGATGTTTTGAAAGTGAATACGGCGGGCCGTGAATAAAAGAAAGCGATATGTCTGAACTGGGGTGGTGGAGTGAGCTAAAGAATGATGATGGATTAAACCCAGATCAGTTGACTGGGGGTGAGTGTTTGATTGGCTCAAACGTTCCGTCCATCATCCCCTTTTGTATCGCTTTGTTCGCCCTAAGTTGGCGGGGGTATGCCCAGACGTGGGTCCCTTGCTCACTTTGCCACTGGATTCAAGCAAGCCTGGCTGATGACGGCTGAAATGCCAGAAACCGGTCCTAGGATGCTTGTTTCCGGTCCAGGGAAGACATGGCTTGGCAGTTCGGGCTGGACTGTTCCCATGAGGCACAGGGTCAGACTGATTTGCATATGGCCATGTCTGAACTGGGGTGGTGGAGTGAGCTAAAGAATGATGATGGATTAAACCCAGATCAGTTGACTGGGGGTGAGTGTTTGATTGGCTCAAACGTTCCGTCCATCATCCCCTTTTGTATCGCTTTGTTCGCCCTAAGTTGGCGGGGGTATGCCCAGACGTGGGTCCCTTGCTCACTTTGCCACTGGATTCAAGCAAGCCTGGCTGATGACGGCTGAAATGCCAGAAACCGGTCCTAGGATGCTTGTTTCCGGTCCAGGGAAGACATGGCTTGGCAGTTCGGGCTGGACTGTTCCCATGAGGCACAGGGTCAGACTGATTTGCATATGGCCATGTCTGAACTGGGGTGGTGGAGTGAGCTAAAGAATGATGATGGATTAAACCCAGATCAGTTGACTGGGGGTGAGTGTTTGATTGGCTCAAACGTTCCGTCCATCATCCCCTTTTGTATCGCTTTGTTCGCCCTAAGTTGGCGGGGGTATGCCCAGACGTGGGTCCCTTGCTCACTTTGCCACTGGATTCAAGCAAGCCTGGCTGATGACGGCTGAAATGCCAGAAACCGGTCCTAGGATGCTTGTTTCCGGTCCAGGGAAGACATGGCTTGGCAGTTCGGGCTGGACTGTTCCCATGAGGCACAGGGTCAGACTGATTTGCATATGGCCATGTCTGAACTGGGGTGGTGGAGTGAGCTAAAGAATGATGATGGATTAAACCCAGATCAGTTGACTGGGGGTGAGTGTTTGATTGGCTCAAACGTTCCGTCCATCATCCCCTTTTGTATCGCTTTGTTCGCCCTAAGTTGGCGGGGTATGCCCAGACGTGGGTCCCTTGCTCACTTTGCCACTGGATTCAAGCAAGCCTGGCTGATGACGGCTGAAATGCCAGAAACCGGTCCTAGGATGCTTGTTTCCGGTCCAGGGAAGACATGGCTTGGCAGTTCGGGCTGGACTGTTCCCATGAGGCACAGGGTCAGACTGATTTGCATATGGCCATGTCTGAACTGGGGTGGTGGAGTGAGCTAAAGAATGATGATGGATTAAACCCAGATCAGTTGACTGGGGGTGAGTGTTTGATTGGCTCAAACGTTCCGTCCATCATCCCCTTTTGTATCGCAGTGAATAAAAGAAAGGCGCATGGCTGCCATTGCAGCTGTTCATAATAGGGAGGAGAGGGAGCAAGTGTAGGAGTGAGTTAGAACCTGAGCCTGAAAAAGACTAAACGAAAAAAGAGTGCTCAAACAGTAATAAATAACATGATGAGTAACACCACATGTAAGAGAGGCAGTCCTCAAGGGAGGTAACAAAAGAAAAAAGGAGGGACCAGTGACCATATTAACCAATGAAAAGCAGCCATTTACAAAGGACAGTAAAAGGAAGGAGTCAATTAGAAAGATGGGTGTTGCTTGATGCCCATATCTTTAATACAGCATATCTTGAAGATATAGCGCAAGCGTTTCCTAGGCGAGACCTAAAAACACAATATTTTGTAAAATAACCAATATTTTAAGGACTTTCAAAATAGAGAGGTAGAAAGTGTGTGCGCGTTTTTGTCTGTGTGTTTGCAAACATTCCTGCTGAAATCTGACATACATCTCACAATACCTGAGTGAAAGCACCTGTACCCAACTATGTATTAGAAAATATGTTAATTGGGGGATGTAACACCCCAAACACCCATCCCCCCCCCTTGAAGCGACGCCCCTATTCGAGGCAGGCCATCAGTGGTGGCTGCATCCTGAATAGGCTGTGCCGGGAGACAGTGACAGAAGCACCCTGATTCCCAGAGGCCAGGATGCAGACATCTGGCTGATGTGAGTCCAGCCGTGCCCCAGTTCAAAGTGCGGTCCCTGACAAGTGTCAAGGGGCATAGAAAGCGGTACATGAGGTGTAACCAATGGGAATCCTTCCATCAAGAGTCAGAGCTGTTGTGTGCTGCAGTGATTGATCGGGCCTGAGGCAGCGAGGCAGCAGGATGTACAGAACACATGGACACTCCACCTAGCTGTATGGGACAGGCCTCAAGTGGGCCCAGCCCCATTTATTACACCCTTCGGTCTTGCCCGGCCGTAGGGTTGCAGGCGACATCATTACCGGCTCGGGGGTTGCAACAAGTTGCCGAGTACCTCACTAAATCCCCTGCAACGTTAGTCTACTATTTCTCTCTCTTCTGACTTGTTCGAGCCAGACACACATAATCTCAGAGCTTCTGGCTGGGTTTTGGGCTGTAGATTGTATCATCGGCCTCAGATTGCCTCTGAGTCGTTCCGTGTCTCCTGTGTGGGTGCCCCCTCAGAGGACGTCGATGTCCATGGAGGCGGATGCACTGCCCTGGATCCCTCACCTCTGCTGCTTACGTCGGTTGCCGGGGGTCTTAGGCTGAACCGGATGTTGCCTCAGGATTCAGGGGGATCCCAGTCGGTGCCTCCTCTGGCATCATCTTTCCCATCCCTTAGGGTTGTTCTCACCTTTTTGAACTAGGTGACGTTCCTGGCCACAGTTTTGGTACCTCGTCAGGTGGATACCAAAGTAACTGTTATTGAGTTTACTGTCCACTGTCATGTAGGGTGCAGAACTTCCACCCTGGATGCCGATCACTTATCAAGACTCTGGGGCATATTCACAAGGACTTATCCCCGAGTTATCTCCACCTTAACGCATCAAAAGTGGAGATAGATTTAACGCCCCATTCACAAGCGGGTACAAACTGCAGACATCGCCAGTATTCCCGCGATAACTGCCTCACAATTTATCTCCACAGGTGACACCACCAACTAACCCTAATGAGATGCAGAATAGGCGTTCCCGTGCAAAAACTCACAAAAACACCACTACACTAACCCTGAGCATAATACTTTGCTACGCTCACGGAGCATGCAAAGTTTGTGTTACTACGCACTACGCAAATTGCACATAGCAGAGTAAAAAACTCAATTTTCTATACTAAAAAGCAGATAACAAATTCACAAAAGTGAACTTTGACAATGAAAATATCAAGCAATGAGAGAGGTGATGATTTTGGGGTCCCCCTAACCTAGGGGAGGACCAAGCAGATGCCTTGAACACAAAAAGCATATCATGTGAACGATTCAGTGGTGGTCCCTTCCTCCTAGGACCACCCCAAGCACAGTTATGGGCAAAAATACAATCCCAACCAAAGGCCCTGCAAAGCATTATGGGACGAGATTAGCAGTGGGCAGTGAATATTATAGTGTCCAATATCAAAATAATTCTACAAAGAGCTGCAGTTCAACTAGTCGTTACTAGATGTCCCTCACGAGTCAAATGCAAAAGCATTGAAATTATTAATACATCAAGCTGCAGTTCCACTAGTCGTTACTAGATGTCCCTCACGAGTCAAATGCAAAAGCATTGAAACCCTTTCATGAAGCTTTTGCATTTGACTCGTGAGGGACATCTAGTAACGACTAGTGGAACTGCAGCTTTTTGTAGAATTATTTTGATATTGGATACTATAATATTCACTGCCCACTGCTAATCTCGTCCCATAATGCTTTGCAGGGCCTTTGGTTGGGATTGTATTTTTGCCAATAACTGTGCTTGGGGTGGTCCTAAGAGAATGGGACCACCACTGAATCGTTCAAAAGATGTGCTTTTTGTTTTCAAGGCATCAGCTTGGTTCTCTCCCTAGGTTAGGGAGGATACCAAAATCATCACCTCTCTCACTGCTTGTTAATTTATTTATTTCACTTTTGTGAAATGCTATATGCATTTTAGCATATAAAGACAGAGATACTTATTTTATCTTAACTTGCACTGTGCAAGATGCTTTTGGCAATTATTGTACACTGCAGTCAAGCACACAGCTACGCACTATGCAATTTGCATAGCTACGTGTAGCTCAAAATGTTCTTCACGTAGCTACGTGAAGTGCTACTATGCAAACTACGCCCAGGGTTACACTACATCACTTTCACAACGAACTGCCAGACTACCTGCAGCATGAAAGGGAGCCCAGTCAAGAGCCACATCTGAAGACCCACAGATGCCATGGAGACAATGATCATGCAGTTCTGAGACCCATGAGGGCCACACACCCACCGCCACCACCCCCACCCCCAGGCCCGCCACCACCCCCAGGACGAGTCAAATGCAAAAGCATTGAAACCCTTTCATGAAGCTTTTGCATTTGACTCGTGAGGGACATCTAGTAACGACTAGTGGAACTGCAGCTTGATGTATTAATAATTTCAATGCTTTTGCATTTGACTCGTGAGGGACATCTAGTAACGACTAGTTGAGCTGCAGCTCTTTGTAGAATTATTTTGATATTGGACACTATAATATTCACTGCCCACTGCTAATCTCGTCCCATAATGCTTTGCAGGGCCTTTGGTTGGGATTGTATTTTTGCCCATAACTGTGCTTGGGGTGGTCCTAGGAGGAAGGGACCACCACTGAATCGTTCATCATCATGATATGCTCTTTGTGTTCGAGGCATCTGCTTGGTCCTCCTCCTAGGTTAGGGGGGACCCCAAAATCATCACCTCTCTCATTGCCTGTTATTTTATTCTCAAAGTTCACTTTTGTGAATTGGTTATATGTTTTTTAGTATGTAAAATTGCTTCATCAAATCATTTATAGATGTTGATGATTTTACTGTTACGCTATGTCAAGTAGCACAGCTTTTGCATTGTGCTATGTGCAATATGCTTAGTGGAATTATGCTCCGTTAGCGTAGTACTATGCCCAGGGTTAATCCTGACCCACATTGCCCACCTGCTGACGGTACCAACACGGTGAACAACCAACATCCATCCGCAGACAAAGCTGCTAGCTGTGCTGCACATGTTGGCCTCTGGTATCTTCCAACCCACAACTGCCAGAGTCGGAGGAGTCTCACAGCCAGCCCCATCCAAGTTCATCACACCTGCCCTGGATGCCATCATCAGCCTGGTACCCCAGCACCTCCACTTCACCCACACTGCGCAGGAGCAGCTGGAGACCAAGCAAGGCTCCTACGCCATAGCTGGATTCCCTCACGTGTCGGGGGCAATCGACTGCACACATGTACCCCTCGTGCCCCCTGACGACACTGCACACAACTACCGCAACAGAAAGCACACGCATCCCATGAATGTGCAGGCAATAGTGGACCACCCAGGACTCAACAATGTTGTGGCCAACTCCCCAGGCAGAGTGCATGATTCCTACATCGCCCGACAGTCCATCATCAACCAGCGCTCCCAGGATGGCACCTATGGAAATGCAGTGCTCGTTGGTAAGTACCAAATGAACACACCTCACACCTCCACCCCACAGTCATGCAACTCACGACACTGGCAATGGGCACGCAGCAGAACTACATGCAACATGCCACACAACATGCCAACCGACCAGACACGACAACACGACTCCATTGGGAACCTCGGCTTGCCATGCACACAACCCAGCCATGGCATGGCACCACAGCCACACAATAGCAGAATGTGAGGAGAGGCCTGGAGCAGGCATGTGCGAGAGCGGCAAGTGACTAATGAATGAGAACCTACCCAATGCCAGGTGTGGGGTGGAGGTGCCGGACAGACTCCAATGTGCAAACCACGGAAATGGCCATGTGGACATTAACTGCTGGTGCATGGAGTGTAGTGGCCACTGGACGCTACCATGTCCCCACAGGCTGTGGGGCAGAACGCGAAAATGTCGCACGTTACGTCCCCCCTGTATGCGCGGGCGGAGTGGGTTGGCCCTGCGTACGCCAGGTCTGCGTAGGGGTGTGAATAAAAACCCCGTCGCACTGGGCGTGGTTCTTTTTCGGAATGGCCAACGTGTCTGCCAGGGCGGCGCCTCTCAGCCCGCCATGAGGCCGGCGCCGAGCGCGGTGGGCCTGCGTCCCTGTGCGCCTGCTGCACCCCGGGCCGCTGGTCCCCAGACCCGTCATGCCTGCCCCAGCACACCAAGGAGGCTCCGCTCAACTGCCGACACTGGCGTGTGTCAAAGAGGGCCCACCACGTGCCGGTGCAAGCTCCAAGCCCCAGTCCTGCGACCTTTGCAGCCTCCGCAGACCATTGCTGGCCTCCACGACGCTGGCCCACAGTACTCCTTTCTCATTGACATACTCCACCGGCGTACTCCTCAGCCCAGTTGTTGGCACATGTTGTACTGAGTCGTGAGAGTCTTGAATGGCAGTGACCCCAAGTCCGTGGCAGCGGCCACATCACTATACTCCCTTCGATCAGTGAAGCCAAAGTCTGCATCGCAAGCACACGACACGTGTCTGTGGGCCCGTGCTGATCGCTGCCCCCGGCCTACACTGCGGTCCAGTAGGTCCCACATCCAGCACTTAGTCGTGATTCATGAATGGCAGAGTCCATACCAGTGAACGCATGGAGAGGAGTAACAGGAAGATGCGGTTCAGTCCGGATGAAAGCCGGATCCTCGTCACGGAGGTGACCGAACACTAGCAACAACTGACCTGGTGCCACTAACTCTGTGCGCAATGAGTCATGGGCACTTTCTGGTTGGACTTTGGTGGCGTCTGAGTCTATGGCCTGGGGGTTGTCTGCATCATCATCTGGCTGGGACGGACTTGGTGTTCGACATGTGTCTGTTCCATTCATCTCCACCATGGTGACTGTTTCTGCGTGCTTCTGCCCTCTGCATCATGCCCTGGGGGTACACCTTCCACTGTCCACCGAGACACTCCGCGACAACCCCCTTTGTCATCTACGAGAACCTGCTCTGCTCTCGTGACCCTGCCCCAGTGCACCGCAAGTCAGCGGCCCGTGGCGGTAGGCCCGTGTAGGACTCTGTGCATCCAGGGCCACTAACTCTGTGCAGCTCAAGTCATGGAGCCTTTATGGTTGAATGGTTGTGTCCTTAACGATGTACACTGTTGTCGTTGTTTTGATTGCACCAGGCACTCCATGACGGCTGGTGTACACACACCCCACACACATCCAACACAGGTGTCACCCGACATGTGAGCCTGCTAATAAACGTGGCCGGGCGCACGTGCCCGTAGCCATTCACACCATCTAAGCAAATGTGTCCGTGTGGTCATTATGTCAGCATGATGGGCCCGAGCCCTGCAACATCACAGTGTGCTGTCTTCAGCGGACGATACCATGTCACCTCAGCAGTGGCCAAGACCTTGGACATGTAGCTTCGCCCGCCCCCCCCTGCATGCACAAGCGGCGTGTGCTGGTCCGGCGTACGTCAGGTCAGCGCCAGGGTGTGCTGATTCAGCAAGGGGGTTCAGGGCGTGGCTCTGGTCTGGCCTTGAGCATGAAGTGCGGTAAGCGTGTCTCTGTGCTGGAGTGTTGTCGCCACCAGGGCCACAGTAGTCGATGTTGCAGTGTAGCATGCACCCGGAGGGCGGGCCCGCACGTACGGGGAAATGTAGGAGCGCAAGACCGCTCGGGGTCTTGGCTCATGCATGCCAAGTGTTATGTGTATCAGTCCTGCGGCTGCATAAGTCAGATGCCTAGCCTCAATCGCAGCGTGATCACAGCCAGCCATGGAGTGTACTGTACACCTGTGTCCGCCCTGTCCGGATCACTGGCCTACACTCACATGGCCGCACACCCTCAACGGCCAGCTTCACGGTGTTGTTGGCATGCCGCTGGACATGCGCAGACAGGCATGACAATGGTGTGCTGTAGGAGTGCACGTGATACAACCGCGCAGCGCACACAAGTATGGGGGCTCGTGGGAGGGAGGAGCAGCTGTGAGGCAACGTAACACACAGTGAGCCGCTCATGTGCCACGTGCTCGGCATATCATCCAGGTTCCCTGGGTCGCAGACATCCCACCCCACCCACGACAGGCCTCTGTACATCTCCTGTATGCAAGCAGATGGTGAAGTTACTGTAGGGATGAAAGGTCCTTTGTCTGAACTATCAGGCGGTAGCACATCTGCAGCTCCGACCTGGGACTTGCATGTGCCCAGCACCCCCTGACAGATATGATAGCATTTGCTGGTGACTCCCACACTACGCACTGCCCGACGTGAGACCAACTTGTACACATCGAACACGCAGTAGTCCTTGGCCGTAGTTAGCGTGCGTGAAATGGCCTTCACACGTTCTTCCACCCCACCCCAGGCCTGCACTCATTGCACACAGACACTGCTCATTGCTCCGAGCTGTGCCATTTCATCCACAGGACTGGCGTGGGTCAGCACAGTGCCGCTTCAAGCAGAGCCACTGACGCAATGGCAGACCATCCGGGACACATGCACAACTCCAGTCACGTGAACCTGTACCGTGCACGTCTGCTGCATGTTGATCAGTTACCGGCTAAACTTCCGCCTTGCCAACGTCACCTGCGTTCAGCCTGTGTTGCATTGTCGCTCGTGCATATTCGAGTGGACCATGGATGTCTGCCTCTCCAACGTAACGGTAGCTGACCTGGATTTTGACGATGTCTGTGCGCCCCCTGTTGGCCCACGACCAGGAGTGTCACTGTGATGCCCGTTTATGGCATGCCTGGATGATTGGCATGCATGCTGGCAACTGGACCTGGGAGATTGCACGAGTCGTCGTGTGCAGTGACCACATTGAGCCGCTCCCCTATTGGGCTTTAGTGCCAATTGGGGCCAGGGATTGGAGTCAGCACATCTGTCCGGGACAGCTGATGGGTTACGTCGCCGACATGTTAGATGTGGTGGACAACGAGCTCTCATTGGAAATGTTGGCTAACGCTGCTGCACTCGCGTTCATGGACGAGTGACAACGTACCTGCAGCCACAACTGAATGTGACCCATTGCACGTGCCCCGACGCCTGGTTGCATGTTGGGGATCTGATCACATGTCCCAAGACGACAGTGGACATGGCTGCATTGGCCTGGACTCCGGATCCATGCGCGGACAACCAACGCGGGTTGGCACTGACTTGTGTGGGTGATGGACTCCCCCGGGGTGGACATGGGCGCTTTCCAACATTCCTCATTCAGACATGCTGCTGCATTGGTCTGCATATCTTGGCACTTCTCTTGGACGTACTGACACGCAATTGTTGATAAAGTTTACACACCTTCACTTGTCTCCAACTGTGATGAGTGTTCATTTGTATTCCAATGCGTGTGTCACGGCCTATCTGGGTCCCTGCCATACATGCATTGTTACTAACCCTGGGAATAATACTTCGCTATGCACACGGAACTACCACGCACTACACAAATCGCACGTAGCAAAGTGAAAATCTGTGCTAATTGACATAACAGCAGTATAATAAACACCTACAAAATCTTTGATAAAGCAATTTTCTATGCTAAAAAGCATATAACCAATCCACAAAAGTGAACTTTGACAATGAAAATATCAAGCAATGAGAGAGGTGATGATTCTGGGGTCCCCCCTAACCTAGGGGGAGGACCAAGCAGATGCCTTGAACACAAAAAGTATATCATGTGAACGATTCAGTGGTGGTCCCTTCCTCCTAGGACCACCCCAAGCACAGTTATGGGCAAAAATACAATCCCAACCAAAGGCCCTGCAAAGCATTATGGGACGAGATTAGCAGTGGGCAGTGAATATTATAGTGTCCAATATCAAAATAATTCTACAAAGAGCTGCAGTTCAACTAGTCGTTACTAGATGTCCCTCACGAGTCAAATGCAAAAGCATTGAAATTATTAATACATCAAGCTGCAGTTCCACTAGTCGTTACTAGATGTCCCTCACGAGTCAAATGCAAAAGCATTGAAACCCTTTCATGAAGCTTGGAGTGAGAGAATTGACGCTGACGCTGACGCCTGGGCTGCAACGAGTAGGAGGAGGAGGAGGAGCTGCAGCCGCCGCCGCCGAAAATCTGTCCGAATCTGTCCGAAACTCGGCAGAAACGGCCCGATATTTGCATGAAAGCGGCCCGTTATTTGCCCGAAAACAGCCCTCGGAGACTCGCTCGTTGTCCCGCTGAGGCCTGAGGGCCACCACCGCTGCCGCTGTTGTTGTTCCCGGTGGAGGCAGTTCGATCCCGGAGGGTGCCGGTGGCCGGAGTTCAGACTGTGAAGTGCGGTAGGTGCGAGAGGTGGCGCGGCGTGGCGAGGAAAACACTCAAGTCTCCCAAAGTGAAGTAACGAGGAGTGCAGTCTGACGCCAGAGCCGCGTAGATTCGCAGAGGGACGGCGAAGGTGGGCTGCAGGTTGGCTTGAAGCAGAGCGGTTAGGTGCAGTGGAAGAGGGGGTTGAGGGGTTCGGGGCATAGGAGTTATCTAAAGCCTCCTGCCCCACCCCCTCCCTTGTGGTTTAGCCTTGGTTTTTGCCCTGTTTTTGCCTTATTGTTTTTTCGTTTTTCATTAATCACTCAAGGCATTGTAAGCATTTCAAGGCCACTAAGATCCCAAATACCCTGGCCATCAAGCTGCTAAGATGCCAAGTACCAAAGTACTTAAGCAATTAAGGATTTAGGATCGTGTCTATTTCCACTACAATTCTGCCACAACCTCGCTAAGATTTCTTTAGACTTTGGTATTTCCAAAACTACAAATTGCAATCTGTCCTTGGTGAAAAGATCTACTGGAGATACACAGGAGTTAGAGGGTGCTTGTAGTATATAACGGTAGTGACTTCTGACCATTGAAGACCCTTGAAGACGAGCGCGCTGACTACTGGAGATAAGCGCGGTTCCCCTTCCTGCGCCTCTCTGAGCCCCATAGCCTTGTGTTGGCAGCCAGTAATTCAATCTTCTGCTCGAGCTTGTGAGTTTGTGAGACTGCGTGCTGTGCGTTGGAGAGCGGAAACTCGACGCTCGGTGCTCGGTGTAGCATAAGCGGCGCATCGGCGCACTAGCGTATTGGAGCTATAACTCTCTGGCTGTGCTGGCCGGCCTGGCAAAGGGACTTGTAATATAAGAACTAAGATATGACCGCAAAAAAATTACGCTCTGGCAGATTGGTGTACACAAGAGCTTGCAAAAAAACTAGAGCTAATCCTCTAAGGAACAACTCACTGCAAATAAACTTCTTGAAGAGCTTCAATACCATCCCTTCCTTCTTCCCTAAAAAGGATACAAGTTTCAAATCAGTAGGGATGCCGGAGTCTTCCCAAAAAGAACATGAAGATCATGTAGAGTCTAAAGGAATTCCCGGAAATCCATTGCCAGTAGTACCCTCCATACTACCGTCTAAAATTGGGGGATCATGGCCTACAGATCGTCAATACTCTGAAGCTAAGGTGGCTGATTCTTTGCTGGCAAACTTAACCATTCACTCCCCTGTAAAGTCTTTGATCCCAAAGGAGCTTCTCAACTAGTCCCAAAAGTGGGAGAACACTTAATGGAAGATTTCACGCTACCTGACATTAATTTAGATCAGTCTCATAAGATGTCTCTGTTCATAATTTAGAATCGTCCAGGATTCTTATTCCTGCCACTTCATTTTCCTCCAAGGATCATCTTGTTAAACTGCAACTGTTTAGTAGTACACCCAGCGGTACAAGCTTATTAGACTCACGGGGTTCAATAACTCCTGAACTATCCCCGAACTTTCTTCCTTTAACTAATAATCCAGAGTCGAAAATGCTGATGTCGGAATCGTTATTTTGCCTGGAAAGAGTGCTGGCTTCCATCCTAGCCCTAATGGAGAAATCAGTAAGTAATTCTGACTCTATTTTGGACTCTGTTTTGGCTCTGACAAAGTTTATAGCCTCTGAACAAAAACTATTGCCAGACAAAGCTTTCGTACTTCCTCTCAGTACGTCTGAAACAGGGAAGGGATCTTCCACTCCCCTTCTTTTGAAGGAAGGTGCCGACAAGCTATATTCTACTCAAACAGACTCTTTTCCACTTGTCAAAGGGCGAGACTTTGGCATCCAGGCTGGCAAGTCTTTCCTTAGTAGAAATAATAAAACTAAAATGAAAGAAAACGAAGATATATTTGATAAGTTACATTCCTCTACTCTACAGCAGCTTTTCGATTGTGAGCCGTTAGTTACAGTGGTTGTACCTCCGTCCTGCCCGCAAACTAAGACGGAAAATTCAAATTCAAGTACAATTCGAAAGGTTTTTCCCATCTTCCTAAAAACTGGTGTAAATTCCTCAAAACAGCCTATAGAGGAAGGTCTTAAAGATGGATGCTCTCCTATTAAGGAAAATTATATCAAGAACAAAAGTAACAACGCCGGTAAGAAAAAGAAGGAAAAAGGGAAAAACGACGACGGATAAATAAAAAAGGACAAAACGGTTACGTTTCGATCCTAACCTTATCCATAATATATCACCAAAGTTGGATTCAAATGTTTTGAAGAAAGAAGATGGACAAACAGAGTACATTCTATTGGGTCATTGTTCCTCTTCTCTGAACTCAAGTGTACCAATTAAATCTACCAAAGATGCAGTGACATTAGATATAAGTGTTCCTCCTATTGTTCAGAGTATTTTGAACCCTAATGCTTCTCTATTTGCTTCTTCTCTAGGTAATAATGTCATTTATAATTCCAATGATAATATTTCTGAGGTTTCTAACCTAGGTAATAACTCCCATCCTGCTCCTTATAGCCTGGATTTTTTGTTTATTTTTGACCAAGAATTATATATGAATAGGACCTTTTTGTTGGGTTGCTTTGCTGAAATTCTGGGCCTACAGATGATCGAAAGTAATGACATCGCTCTGGTTGAGGTACAAAAATTTAACAATCTTAAGGGTGCAAGAGTAACATTTACATCCAAAGCTATCTCACACCTGATAATGGCACACAGCGATAAACTACGCCGTTGTGGCATTGATGTTTTAATACCTGAAGTGGAGTTACCATTAAAAAAAGTGGCCCTAAATAAGCGGCCTAACATCGATCTAGAAACCTCCGTAAGAGGTATTCCTTTCTCGGAGAAAGAGAGTATTTTGCAGGTTTTCCTCGGAAAAGAAGGTAGGAGGGTTTCGCTCTATTCAGAGAAAAACACTCAACACGTGCTTCCTGTAGAGGAGGAAGATAAGAAATGGAGTTGGGTTGCAGGCGTTCTTAATTCAAATAGATCCTTAGGCCTAAAATGTGGGAACTCTTCCTAGCAAGGATATTAATGTGATATCTTGGAATGCAGCCGGCTTAAGCACTAATAAAAACAAACTCTTATTTTTGAAAGAGCAGAATGCCGATATAATTTGTCTACAAGAGACTTGGATCACAAAGAACTGGTCCACCGAAGATTATATTGTGCTGAGCCGGCCCGCACTCCCTGTGAATAGAGGTCACGCTAAAGGAGGTATTGCTATTTTGTTAAGCACAAGCCTTAGATGGTCATATAAAGACATTTTTCATGCCTCTAACCTAATTCAGGCAATTAAGTTAGATCACAAGGATGGCCAGGTTATCTTGGACTCCTTGTTGATCATAAATGCATATTTACCTCCTGACGCATCTCATTCTTATCTATTAAAAGATCTATTCCATTTTATTTCATCTACCTTGGAAAGTGAAGACTGCAGGTCCCTATTATTAGTTGGAGATTTGAACTCTAAAGTCTCATCTCATAGTATAAGGGTATTTTCTAACTCTGAAAAAAACGAAGCCCTAAATATTCCGATTGCCCAATTTCCGAATAACAGCAGGACAGACAAAAGAGGAGTCTCATTACTCGAAGGTTTGAGAAGTTTGGATCTCATAATTGCTAATGGGAGGCTAGGAAAAGATATTCCAGCAAATCACACTCATAAGGCGCCAACTGGGAAATCTATTATAGATTATTTAATTGTTTCTGCAGATTTTTTCTGTAAACTTACAAATATGGAAGTCCTGGGAAATGTTTTCAGTGACCATATGTTGATCTGTTTTAAATTTGATTTTACTTGTGCTAAGGTAGGCCCCTGGAACTTCAAAGGAGACACAGTAGGGTTCAATGTAACAAATGGTAGAATTCATTGGAATACTCAAGCGACCGCTAAATTAAAAGCGTACTTATCGACTCTAATAAGAGATCAGCAGCATTTTATAACGGAGTGTGATTCTACCCAACCAGATTTACTCGAAGCCTTTTCCCATAATATAGGTTTCCTGGCTAAATCCTGTAAATTAACACAAGCTCCTGTTAAACGGAGATCATATTTTAACCCATTGCTTACTATAAATAGGGAAATAAATAAATTAGTGAGGGCCCAGTTCCTGAATTTTTCGTGCGAGCGAAGTTCTTTAATAAACCTATTAAAGAGGAAAAGACAGAGGAAAAAACGCTCCCTAAGACAAATAAAGGAAGATGGAGCATGGATACATCTAAAAGAGGCAGCCTTAAAAAACGATTCCAAAAGGTATTGGGAAATAATTGCCGACTGCTGTGGCACTAGAGTGAAATCTCTCCCTATACCCATAAAAGAAGAGGAATGGAAACTTCACTTGCTAGAACTGTATTCTGCGAATCTTAATTCCTTTAGATTAACCACTGCGGCACCCGATCAGTCTAAAACCTTAGTATCCAATTATGTACATTCAATCAATGAAGTGGCCGGAGCTATTAAGAAAATGAGATCCTCAGGAGCAATGGGTCCTGATGAAATTCCCATGACGGTAATTAAAAAGGAGCCACTTTTGTGGGCTACTTATCTAGCTCCATTGTTTAATCTCTGCTACTCCCAGGGGAAGATACCACCATCTTGGTCTGGAAGCATTTTAATCCCTCTATATAAAAAGGGTCCCAGAACGCACCCAGGTAATTATCGGCAAATCGCCCTATTGGATGCCACGGGGAAAATATTTGCACGTAGTATCCTCGATCACCTTACGGAATGGGTGACGGAGAAGAAAGTCCTCCCCATAGAACAAGCAGGTTTTAGAAAAAATCATTCCACTCTAGATAATATCTCTATGCTGAAACTAATTGAGGAAAAATACACAATCTTTCGTAACTCAAATGTATACACGGCTTTCATAGACTTTTCAACAGCCTTCGATAAGGTGGATCGACCCCTATTATGGAGAAAATTGCAAAAAATGGGACTGCCCTTACCCCTGCTATCCTTAATTATTGCACTACATTCGCAAACTTGGTGCCAGATACTAATGGGTGGAAATCAAGGTTTATCAGATGTAATCCCTACAGAAAATGGTTTGAAACAAGGCTGCTTGTTAGCACCGTTGCTATTTTCTTTATATATAGCAGATCTACCCGATTGCTTTGTTCAAGCTGATGGAGATGCCCCAAAGATAAGTGGCCGGCCTTTTGCATGTCTTTTGTATGCAGATGATATAGTAGTAATGGACTTAACCCCTATTGGATTGAATAGAAAGTTGATATCACTACAAAAATATACAGTTGGCCACTTTTTGAAAATAAATGTCTCTAAAAGTAAAATCTTAATTATGAAAAGTAACAAAAGTAGAAAATTATGTAACTTTAAGTGGCAAATTGGTCCTGAAATGCTGGAGGTGGTAGACTCATACCTTTATTTAGGGAAACTTTTAACAGGTAGTACAAAGAACAAACCTCATATTGAACATTGCATTTGTAAAGCTATGTCTCATGCCAATGGTTTGCGTATTTTTTACAGCGCTATGGGCAGAAGACATTTTTTACATCTACTGATGGTTTTTAAGGCAAAAATTCCTCCAACCCTGCTCTATGCGATTGAATCAATCCCTGTTAAGGATTGGAGTTTTTTAGATAGGATTGAAGGTCAGATACTACGCAAAATATGTAATTTTAACACGTTAGTTCCAACGGCAGCAATTAGACTGGAATTTGGCTTGATAAGCTCCTATATCCAAGGTTTATCCAGGGTTTTACGCTGGGGATATCAACAAAAAAATAGCGAGCCAGATTCATTAAGAGGTCTCATGTGTTATGAAATCTTCAATGTTAAGGCAGGTAATTACTCCTTTTATCGTGATTTCTCATTAGCACTAAAAATCTTTGGCATACATGAAGAATCAGTGGTCACACTTCCACCATTAGGATTCAAATCTCTCTTAAAGACCTTAAGTGGCAAAATCAGCTTTGATAGAGATACTAAATTTTGCAATTCTAAAGAGAGATTAAAACTAATAGCCAAGACAAACTCACCGAGAATTGCACAAAAATACTTATTTTGGAATTTGGAACACGGAACTCGACGTTTGCTCACTTTATGTCGTATGAATCTTTTACCTCTAAACGATTTAACAGCAAACTGGTCCCAGAATTTGAAAAATGGAAAAACTTGTAATTTGTGTAAGCTGAGCATTCAGACCTTGGACCATGTCTTGTTTGTCTGTCCAGCACTGGCTTCGAGCCGTCATCGTTGGCTTCGACCGATGTTTTTACAAAATTGTGTAAAAAATGTAGCATCAGCCCGAGACTATCTCTTTTGTCCAAAAAATGAAGCAGTGTGTGTAAAACTTTTTAATTATTTTAAGGAGTTTATGTTTATATTTTAAATCTTTTACATATTCTTTTAATTGGATGGTTAACCCCCTGTTTGTCATCTTCTTACGAAGTATTAGTATTTCGTTTTTAGTTAAATTGTATTTTGCACATTGATTGGCTGCTATTTACTGCTATGTTGCACAATAGGGATATGTTGCGTTCGTTTCCCACTATGTACTTGTTGTTAACTACAAAACCTAATTGAAGTGGGACTTTGGATCTATTTTGCACATGAACTGGCTGCTACTAAATTGCTTTTTTGCACAGGTTAGGATTTGTTTCGTTATTCCTTTTTCATGTTGCTAATTCCAAATTGAACTTTTTAGCCGAAATTGAACTCTGGCCTTCTTTTTGCATATGAATTGGCTGCTACTCACTGCCCTTTGCACATTTTAGGATATGCTCTGTTATTCCTTTTTTCTTGCTGCTAATTTTAAATTAATCTTTTAGCTGAAGCTGAATTTTGAACTTTGTTTTGTATATGAACTGGCAGCTACTAAACGTCCTTTGTACATTCTAGGATATGCTCTGCTACTTTAATCCTTATCCTGTTAATTCTAAATGCTATTTTCTGTCGAAATGGCTCTGTGCTTCTGCCCAAATCATTGAAAAATCTTCTCCAAGCACTGAGGTTTTGTATATTATTTTTTAACTTAAATATACCTGCTATTGACCAATACGGTTCTACAGTAGAGGTCTAGGGCTCTGTTTCTGTCGTGTGCTAAGTAGTTTTATTGTTGAATTTCTTAAGTATTTTGCGTACTGAGACAACTGACAATATTGACTGATGTTATTTGAAGGAATTTTAGCCTTGCTAACGCAGGTCTCTGATAATTTTATTATGGCCCGTGGATTGAGTTCTGTTATGTTTTTATTACTTGTAATAATATGCATGTACTTTTATGTGGACCTCTTAGGAGTTCCAAATCTTTAATAAAAAAAAAAATATTGAATTGAAAATTGACTAGTGGAACTGCAGCTCTTTGTAGAATTATTTTGATATTGGATACTATAATATTCACTGCCCAATGGTAATCTAGTCCCATAATGCTTTGCAGGGCCTTTGGTTGGGATTGTATTTTTGCCAATAACTGTGCTTGGGGTGGTCCTAAGAGGATGGGACCACCACCGAATCGTTCAAAAGATGTGCTTTTTGTTTTCAAGGCATCTGCTTGGTTCTCTCCCTAGGTTAGGGAGGATCCCAAAATCATCACCTCTCTCACTGCTTGTTAATTTATCGTTTTCAATTTTGTGAAATGATTATATGCATTTTTAGCATAGAAAGACAGAAATGCTTATTTAATCTTAACTTGCATTGTGCAGGATTTCTTTGGCAATTATTGTACAGTGCAGTCAAGCACACAGCTATGCATTTTGCATAGTTAATAGCTACGTGTAGTTTAAAATGTACTTCGCGTAGCTACGTGAAGTGCTACTATGCAAACTACACTCATTGTTAATTGCAACCCCATCAGGGCTGTGGGTTTGTACTTGTGCATACTCATGTCCCTGTTTCGTGCTTTGCCAGATGCCATTTACCGGACACAAGCGGGTGCACTTGTGTCCAGTGTTTGGTTGTGCAAATGTTGCTGTTTGTGCTACATTGTGTTCGATGTTGGGGTGCTCTGCTTCCTATGTGTGTGTGCTGCATTGTGTGTGAGGTGTCCCTTCAGCTCTGATTTGGCTCACCCTTCTCCCTTTCAG
Source organism: Calotriton arnoldi (assembly GCA_963921515.1). Lineage (NCBI taxonomy): Eukaryota > Metazoa > Chordata > Amphibia > Caudata > Salamandridae > Calotriton > Calotriton arnoldi. The sequence goes on from CAWUFW010000444.1 coordinate 3,083,821, forward strand.
GCAGTGTGGTTTTCACTTCTGTGCTTGTTCAGTGGTGTGATATTGCCGAGTTGTGTGACTTGTGCTCTTGGTTGGTGTTGTTACTCTTGGGCATGGTTTGTCTGCAGTTGTGCTGTGCTTAATTGTGCATGTGTGCAATTGTGCCCATCTCCCCCAGTCCCTGGTCGTTCCTATCCCTGTTGCTGTTGTGTCTGTTGATTTTGAGCAGTTTCTGGTCCCCGACTCCTGCCACCATCTCCAGACTGATGTGGTGGACACCATTTCCTCCATGTCATCCAGCTCCTGGTGTGGCGCTGGACTCCCACCTCCGGTGTGCATTGCTGCCTTCTGGTTGTTGGCGTGTTTCTGCTTGTTTGTGCGTTACGCATCATTCCAGCTGTTCTGGTTTTCTTCCATTGTCCTCCTCCGCTCTCCGGCTGCATTCATCTTGTCCACAATGGACTGCCATGTCCAATGTTTTGTTGCCAATGGGGCTTGTGGGGTTGTGTACTAGCTCCGGCTGCCTCCATTGTGCTTCGCTGTTGTTTTCTGTTTGGTTTGTCTTCCTTTTTCCTGCTTTTGTTGTGCTTATTCCTGCCTGCCGTGTGTGTGTCGCGGGCCTGGCGCTGCTTATCGCTGCTTTCCTCATCGCAAATGGGCTCATCGCACGTTTTTTGGTGTTGGGGTTTGCGTTTTTATCTCCGTTGAGGTGGTTGTATCGCGGACATTGGCCGCGTTTTCGGCAGACTATCGCATGGTACCGCCATGTTGTGAATTCCACGTTAACACTGGGTTATTTTCCCGCGATAGACTGCGATGTGTAAAGTTGCGTTAACATTGTTTGGAGATGTTTAGCGCACGTTCTTGTGAATATCCCCCTCTGTGTCCTAGCATAAGATGTTGTACCTTGTCTCTCTGGCACCAACTTGCAGATTCATTGTTCAGTCTTGTGTTTCTCTTTGGTCATCCACTGGCGCTGCCTCCCATCGTGTCTCACCCCCACCTTTCAACAGCATTGTCCACGGGGAGCACCGAGTTGTGCAGTGTAGCATGCTCCAATAAGCTGTTGGAAACTGGTGTAGACTGGCCTCTAAGTTTGCCTTTTCATCCACCACTACACTAAGGGGCATATTCACGAGGAGCTATCGCCGAATTAACGGCACTTCATTGCAGCCAAAGTCATGATAAATTTACCCCCCCCATTCACAAGCCGGTGTAAACAGCCCACAGCACCAGTTTACCTGCGATAGCAGCCGCAAAAAACATCGCCACAGAGGACCCCCGCAAATATCGCTAATGAGATGCAGAGTAGGCGTTCCCGTGACAAAAGCCGAGACAACAGCACACCTCAACATTCACATCCGCGATAAAAACACAAAACAGGCGATAAGGCGCGTTAGCACCAGGAAATCTACACCTGCTCTGACCTGGTGTAAAGTCGGACGGCAGCCAGCACCACAAAAGGGAGCACAGCCCAGGGCCACATCCGAAGGGCAACAGATGCCATGGAGCCACCCATCATGCAGCCCGGACACCCAAGAGGGCCACAACACCCACCTCCACCACCCCAGGACCCCAACCCACCCCCGGAACATCCCCCCCCCCCCGGACCACCACAGCCGCTGCGCAGACAAAGACAGCGGAACTCCAGGTAACATACCAGCCGCACAGACCCAACATCTGACAATGTCACCGTCCACTACAGGCTGAAAGGGACAACCAACCTACGCATCCTGACCATCATCGCCTAACAGGCCTGCGGCAACAACACAAGGGACAACCAACATCCCACCCCACACAAAGCTGATGGCGTGGCTGCACCTGTTGGCCCCTGGGAACCCCCATCCAACACCCACCAGAGTCGGAGGAGTCTCACAGCCAGCCACATCCAAGTCCCCCACACCTGTCCTGGACATCACCATCACCCTGCTACCCCAGTCCCCATACGTACAACACAATGCGCAAGATCCGCTGGAGACCAAACAAGGACCATACGCCATAGCAGGATGCACGCACGGGTTGGGGGCAATACACAGCACACATGTACTACCTGTGCCCCCTGGTGACACAGCACACAATCACCGCAACAAGAAGCACACGTCTCACACCAATGTGCAGGCAACAACAGAACACCTTGGAACACCCAACAATGTCGCCTTCAAATATACAGCCAGTGTGCATGATACCTTCATCCTCCGACAGTCCATCATCAACCAGCGTTCCGAGGATGACAACAAGGGAAATGAACACCCCCTTGTCAAGTTCGAAATGAACACCCCACACACCTCAACTCCACAACCCTGCAACTCACAACTCTGGCAATGCACACGTCACAAAATCACAACCAACATGCACAACAACATGACCACCCACCAGACACGACAGAACAACTTACAATGTCCACATGGGCAAGCCCTGAACATGAGCCAGCAACGGCATGGCACCTCAGCCACATAATAGCCGAATGTGGGGAGAGGTGGCAACCAGGCATGTGTGAAGGATGCAGTAGAACCATGATTGGGAAAGTACACAATGCCAAGAGTGCCGGAGATGTGCTGGACACCTCGCAGTATGCAGAACACACCCATATCCATGGAGACATATGATCCAGCGCGGCTAATCCAGAAAAACACCTACACAACCTTGATCACTTGAAACTTATGTCGGTGGGGCCCATAACACCGCATACATACATTCATTCAATTCTCTGGATCAAACGCTAAGGAAAAATTAGTTGCTGGACAAACGGGATACCTTAAAATGACAGAATTATAACCTATACATTATATACATTAACTTCGGATCCTGTCGGTTCTAAACATCAAGGTACTCCGCTATTCGGTCGATGGACCAACTAGTAGAATCAGTTGATGGCGATTAAGTCCAGCTCAATCACAATTAAAACCTTTAACATTTTATTAATCACAATTTTATTTAAAGAACCACAGACTCATTTAGAGTTAGCATATAATTTTATCTAAATTCTTTAAGCAAATAAGTAAAGTTCTTTTTAGGCAAATACATTTATTATATCAGTAAGCATTTAAGTAAAAGATTAAGAATAAAGATGGGAAATACTCATTACCCTTGGCCATAGGGCGATGACAAGAATGGTTCACCAGGAAAGAAAGATGAACCGCAGATCACAGGATGGACTCCCAAAACTGACTGACTGTCCCGCTAACCTCCTCTGACGCAATCTCCTCCCGGGCAACTCCCGCAACGGTCTCGTTCCTTCCCCAGTCAAAGTTCATAGTAAAAAATGACAGAGTCTCTCGCAGCATCAGGATAGTAGAAGCGAATAGAACAACATGGACAACGTAAGAGCAGACTCTCTTATACCCTATTCTCTGACTCGCTACACTTAAAGTTGCAATCTTTAGGGGCAGAAATCACGCTAATTGGTCCATTGGAGGGGTGGTGAATGATGGTCACCTCATTGCCCTCCTTGTTCGAACTGGTTTGGGGACAATAACGCACACATTAAGTCTCATGATCAACGATATCTCAAAAGTAGTCCAATTTGTTAATCCATTTTGTAACAAACTCTGATGGTCACATATTAGTTCATCCCCTGTCGCTCAATTTTCTCATCCGTTCCCATGCATATATGCTGAACTCTTGGCACGATCCTCGTTGCAGGTCAGATTGGCCTTGACATCTCTCACTCCGGGCACAGGCCGCATACACGTGACTGGAGCATTCACACTGTTCATGCGCGGGGGCCATTTTATTCAGCGCACGCCATCTCGTCCTTTCCAGCGGCCATTTTCGAAGCATGGCCTAGCAGGCCCGAACGAAACTAATATAAGAACAAACACAACGAAAATTAAAACATGGAAAATAAGCCTTTCTGTTTACCACCCGCCATTCTAAAGACCCGTGTTAGGTATTACCTAGCAGAAGGGACATTTAAAGCCATTTTACTTACCATCTGCATTCTTTGACACAGTGCAACTTTACTGTGCAACAAAAATCATGCAATTTACTCTATTTACTACGCAAATCACAATACTAATGTTATTTTGCTTCACATTTGTAAATAAATTAGATTTTGCAATGCCAGCAAGTTGCCCACATGTAATGTTTAATAAAAAGGTGCATTTGTTGATTAGTTCATGCGTTTCAAACAGTTAGTATCATTAATCGTTATGGGGTCATTAACTTCCAAGGGGTACACAAAAAATATTTTGTTTCCCCTGCTCCATCACATACACCACTTGCGTATGGAGTGTAGTGGACAGTGGACGCCACCATGTCACCCCAGCCAGTGGGGGACCTCGCGGAAATGTTGCCTGTCACGCCCTCTCTAAGCGTCAGCGGAGTGGGATGGCCCGGCGTACGCCACGCCAGCGTAGGGGTGTGAATAAAAAGCACGTCGGCCTGGGCGTGGTCCTCTTCCGGAAAGACCCACGTCTCTGCCAGGGCGGCACCTCCCACCTCGCCACGAGGCCGATGCCATCCTCGTGAGTGGAGTTGCCTGCGATGCTGTGCACCTGCCGGACCCCGGCACGCTGGACCACGAACCCGTCAGGCCAGCCCCTGTGCAGCCAGGCCACACTGATCACCTTCCGACACCGGCGTGAGTCAAGGAGGGCCCACCACATGCCTGCGCAAGCCCCAAGCCCGAGGCCCGAGACCTTGGCAGCCACCTCAGACCATCACGGCCTCCACGACACCGGCCCGCTTTATTCCTTTTTCATTGACGTTCTCCACTGCCGTCCCCGGCCTACTCTTCGGACCAGTAGGTCCCATATGTGAAATTGTGTCCTGAGTCATGAATGGCTGTGACCTCAAATCCAGGCCAGCGGCCACAGCACCAGACCCCCCCGATCAGTGAGGCATAGTTCCATATGGGCATCTTGCGACACGTGGTGCCACTAACCCTGTTCAAGGTCAGCCTGCTACACGTGGTGCCACTAACCCTGTTCAACGCCAGCCAGCTACACGTGGTGCCACTGAACCTGAACAACGCAGGCCGGTGGGGCCATCCAACCTATGCCGGAGACACTCGGTGGATGGGCCGTGCTGACCGCTGCCTCAGGCCTACACCACGGTCAGGTAGGTCACACATTTGGAACTGAGTCTTGATTACACCATGGCAGTGAACATTATTTATGGCAGAGAACAATTCACAATACACCCTCCGATGTGGTGGCAACAAGTCTGTGCATGGCATCACAACCACACGTGTCTGTGGGCCTACGCGGACCACTGCCCTCGGCCTACGCTGCGCACGAGTGGGATCACAGATTTGGAACTGAACATCGGTAATTCAAAAGGCAGAACACATTTCTTCGCACGCACGGAGGGGCGTAAGAGGATGACACGTTGCAGTCCGGAGGGAACAGGATCAGCGTCACGGAGGTGATTGAACACTACCGACAACTGCCACTGTGTCACTAACTCTGTGCCTCGCGAGCCAACGACCCGTGGCTGTGGGCCACTGCTGACCGCTGCCTCCGGCCTACACTGCGGTCCAGTAGGTCACAGAGCCTTGATTTGGCATTCTTGGAGTTCACATCTGTGTACCGGCATCATCGCAGACTGCATCCCCTCACAGCACCTGTGCCACTACGTTTGTTCCCCGACATTCATGGACACTCACTGGTCGTACATTGGTGGCGTTTGAGTCTATGGACTAGGGGCGAGTTTTCATCCTCATGTAGCTGATCCCAAATTGTTGGTGCAAACGAGGGTTGCGCTTTCCACTCCTCCATTTGCTGCTTCCAGATAACATCAGACCTTCCGCATCATGCCCTGGAGGACACCTTCCACTGTCCCCCGAAACCCTCCGCAACATACACCTCGGACATTGATGGGGACCCACTCAGGTCGCATGGCCCATCTGACTGCACCGCAAGTCACCGTCCCGTGGCTGGGTGCCTGTGCCGACCGCAGTGCATCGGGGGCCACTAACTCTGTGCTGCTCAGGCCTGGGACCCCTTCTTCTGAGACATTGAATGGCCTCTGTAGCGATGGTCTTGGGGTCATCAATGCCATGTGTCTGTGGCCCTGCGCTGTCCGCCTCCTCCAGCCCCAAATGCGGGCCACCAGGGCCCACACATGGCATCGAGTCTTGACCGGCCCGGACATCGCATCACCGCAGGAGGCACACGCCACCACCGCAAGGGCCACCTTCAACCGCCATCTGCCAGAGTCGAAAGGGTGGTCCTGACAGACCTACGGAGTTGCTCAGACCTGTCGTGGATGCCATCATCGGCCTGATACCCTGCTCAGCACTCCAGGTGGCAGTGACTCAGTGCACCGCAAGCCATTGTCCGTTACTGATTGAGTTTTGTGCTGTTGTGAGGTTGCGCAGCAATGTCACCTCATGCAGTGGGGAAGACCTGGGACCATGAGGAGGAGGATGTGTCAAGTGTGCGGACGGGAGAAGGCACAGACAATAGGAGGGCAGGTGGCAACAGCCCCAAGGCAGGAATGCAGACTGGTGGCGGTAGTCAAGCTACACACCCGGATCTAATACTGGGTATTGCGCTGTGGACTGCGGACGCAACTGTCACCTCAGGCAGTGTGGGAGACCTGGGACGTTGATGAGGAAGTTGATGCAGGTGTAACACACCCCACTGCATCTGCATCAGGACTAACCCGAAGGGACACAATCCTAGCAATTTCTTCACATGAGCGCGCTCTTCTCTAGTGCCCCTACCTCAGTGCACTGCAACTCACGGAACGTCCAGACTGAATATTGGGTGACCTCTGGCCTTACTCCGGATCCCTCCATGTTGCTCTGCATTTGACTCTGTTATGCTGGTGTTTGCTTTTCCATTACACTGGTGTCCACTTTTCAGGTTGTTGGCAGCACCAAGCACTCCGTGCAGGCTGGCTTATACTCACCCCACACACATCCAGCACAGGCGTCACTGTACATGTGGCCCTGCCAATAAAGGGGCCGGGCGCACGTGCCCATAGCCAGTTCAACATGATATGTGCATGTGTCTCTGTGGAGGTGTGGGTCTCCTTTGTGGGGTGTAGTTGGTCCCTTAAGGGTACTGGACACCCACGTATGTGTTCTAGTTTCACATTCCATGGGTTCGGCAACACCCTCACCGGTTGGGCCCCCTCCTTTTGGCGTTCTGCCACCTGGCATTGGGGTACCATGTGTGGGTGGGTGAAGTGTTGTGAGGCAGCCGTGATTGCGGGTGCTTCATGCTGTGTGGTCTGTTGCAGGGGCTGGGTTCTCCTCTGAGTAGCTTGTCTGCCCTAGTCCTGGTGGTGGGTTGTGTGGGATGTCCATGGGCTGTTGTAGGACGTCGGTGTCTGGGCTGTGGTGTTCGTCTCGGGCATCACTGATGGGTTGTCTGTTCTAACCTGCTGGAGGTGTTGTTTGTCCCTCTGCATTGTGAAGGGGAGGTGCATGTTGGCATTGTGTTGGCGCCTTGTTCTTGTCGACATGCAGACTGTGTGACAATGTACATTGTGACTGTTTGGGCGGTGGTGGCTATTTGAGTTGGGACAGTGTACATTTGGCCTACATGGCTGATGTGGGGTTGTAGGGGTAGATGTGCATCTCACAGTTCCCTGCTCTGTCCAATGTGATTGTTCTGTTTCTGCGCCTGGGTGGACCCAGTTGTGTCCCCTGTTCTGCAGTGTGGGTGTTGCACTTTGTGCCACATTGTCATGGTATGTGCTGTGATTGCTATGTGTGTGTGCTGCAGTGTGCCATGGGGATGGGGGACATGTCCCTGGGTAATTGTGGGTGTGCAGTGTGTTACACCTCATTGTGCATGTGTGGCATTGTGCCCATCACCCCCGTCCCCCCAGTCCCTGTTGGATCCTCACCCCCCTGTTGTTGTGTCAGGTCCTGTCGAGCTGTGTCCGTACTCCCTACTCCTTGCACCCTCTCTGTGGTTTTTATGGTGCAATTTCCCACCAGACGCGTGGGATTTTCAGGCCTGAGGCTGCTTTTCGCTACTTTTTGTACCGCGATTGGCCTCATCGCATGATTTCTCGCGTTTCGCATTTTTTCGGCGTGGCGTTGATTTTCACGCTGACATTTGACGCGTTATCTGGTGACTATCGCATGGTACCGCCTTGTTGTGAATTCCACGTTGACACAGGGTTATTTTCCCGTGATAGGCTGCGTTATTGAAAGTTGCGTTACGCTACTCTTGCAGTAGTTATCACACGTTCTTGTGAATATACCCCTAAGTGCCTTGTTCAAGGTAAGTATAAAGCGTTCAACGTCGCCATTGGCTTGGGGCCATTGTGATGTTATTTTCCTGTGTCGAACTCCGAGGTGTTCCAGAAACTCTTTGAATTCTGCTCTCTGTAATGGCGGACCATTTTCTGTTCGTATTTCTTCTGGGATGCCGAACAGGGCAAATACCTTCTCAAGTAAAGGATGAATTTTGGAGAATGCTGTGGACTCCATCAACTTTACCACTGGGTATTTAGAATACTTGTCGACCACCACCATCGAGAGGTGCCCATCCAGGAACCTGCCAAAATCGAGGCTTAGTCTTGCCCATGGCATGTTGCAGTTTTCCTCTGTAGCCACAGGTGCCAGGGTTTTGGCTCCACTAGTTAGTTGGCATGCTGTGAACCTCCCACCAGTTTGTCAGCTGCCGCTTCCAGCCCTGGGAACCTCACTTTACTCCTTCAGTGGGTTTTTGTCTTCACTGTTTCCTGATGACCAGGGTGGGCAAGCTTGGTCACTCTCTTGCACAGAGTCACAGGCATCATGATGCGGTGTCTTCGTAGCAGTACCCAGTCTGGAACTACACTCAGTTCGCTTCTAACCTTCCATAGCCAGGATAGTCTTTACTTGCCTTGGTATGCCCACTGGTTGGCATCTTTCAAGAATATCTTCCACCTCACTTCCTGGATGTATGATGTAACAACGCGATCATTTAGATCGCGGTACATTACATCGCTGTTTTTACAACGCAAGTCGTTACCACGACTTGCGCTGTAGGGCGCTGGATTTAGGAATAGTATGATTTACTATTCCAACTCCAGCCTACGTACAGTAGGGAAGGTGTTGGAATAATAAATCACACTATTCCTTAGTCTAGAGCGCCCTCCAGTGCAAGTCGTGATAACGACTTGCGTTGTAAAAGCAGCGATCTAAATGTACTGCGGTGTTTTGACCGCGTTGTTGGTCAGAGCCTTCAAGACGGCGGTCTCACTCACCAGCCGTACATAATGTTCAGTTGCCAGTCTGACAACTTATGCGCCTCGTCCCAAGGTGGCTGGGTGTTGAGATAAGAAATTGGCTGGGTGCTTTGCACCCGGTTGGTACACCATTGTGAAGCAATATTGCTGCAATTGTACTGCCCATCGTTCGATACAAAGGGAAGGATATGGGGTGGTTCTGCCAAACAAGGAGACCAGAGGCTGATGATCAGTGATGACTTTGCATGCATGTCTGCATAGGTAAAGACGGAAGTGCCAGCAGCCCCACATGATTGCCAGAGCCTCTTTTTCAATTTGGTTATAGTGGCTCTCTGTGGCTGTGAGTGCGCGGTTGGCAAAGGCGATGGGGGGACCAATGGCCTCGTTCTCTTTCCTAGGTTAGGACTGCCCATAGATCTACTGTGCTAGCATCAACAATGAGTTCCAGGGGTTTGCCAGGGTCGAAAACAGCCATCATGGCACCATCGAGCAAAGCCTGTTTCATGTTCTCAAATGCTTCATGTTAGAAATGGGGGTCTCTAGTTGGCAATGGCGGGCCACTGTCCAAGTAGGGACCCTTCTTCCTAAGTCAGAGTGAGAGGGCTACCCTCTTTAATACCCCTGCTCAACCCTGTGGTAACGTAGCACGAGCAGGTAGGCTTATCTCAGAGGCAGGGTGTGAAGCATTTATGATCATACACAGTAACACAATGAGGAACACTACAAAGGGACACCACACAAGTAGTTATTATAAAAAATAAGTATCTTTATATAAAGGCAGATTTATCACAAGACCAATAACTGTAAAAGCCACAATACTGTCAAAAATAGGATAGCTGTTGAAGGGCTGTCAAAAATAGTTCAAAGGTTGCAAAAATAAGGTTCAAGTTCAAAGCAGTGGTCTCTGCGACCCTTTCTTTCACAAAGTACCTGGGTTTAGTTGCAAAACCAACAAAGTGTCGCAAAGAAGCTGTAGCGATGATTCTCGGCACGCGAGGCCGGCGATGCGTTGAAATCCTTGCCGCAAGGGAGGATGATGCGCCGATCTGCGGGATGCGTGCGGAGACGATGCGACAAACTTCTGCACGCTGGACCACCGATGCGATGACTTTCTTGCCGCGTGGGAGAAGTCGATGCGGTGATCCTGTTGCGCTGTGCGATCGTGTTGCGATGCGAAGACAAGACGCTCCGCGAGGGAGCGACGAAATTCGGTGTGATGCGATCAAAGTGGCGAACGCACGGCGTCCGCACTGCGATGTCTCGAAGCGATGATTTCTGTCAGGGTTGCGAGTGCGCGGCGACAGCAGCGCGATGATCTTTCCAGCGCGTCTCGGCTGCAGCGGCTCGCAAAGGGGCGTCAGCGATGGTTTCGGGTTGCGGGCCCTCGGCGGCAGCAGCGCGATGATTTTCCCAGCGCTCTCGACTGCAGCGGCCCGCAAAGATGCGTTAGCGTCGATTTCTTACCCTCTTCTCTCTGATGCAAACTAGAGGCCCTGGAACTCACAGGAGCCTCCTCAGCAGATAGCAGTCCTCGCAGGGAGGAAGCAGGAGGTTGGTGGTGGAGTCTGTTGTGCCTGAGACTCCAGCAGGAGGCTAGCTCTTTTCCTAGCCCTTGGGTGATTGCTGTACAAAAATAAAAGTTCTCTCAATAGTTCCTTTTCCTCTTCTTCAAGGTCCAGTGGTCACTGCTGCAGGCCAGTGCAAGAAACAACACACAAGCACAAGGACAGTCACTTCCTGCAGATTCCTCCAGTGGCACGGACAGAGTTTCCTCTCCAGATCCAAAAGCAATACAAAAGTAGGGGGTTTGAGCACAGATATTTATACCCCAAAAGCCTTTGATCCTTGAAGCTACCAGTCCCTGAACCTAGCCAGAACCAGTTCTGCTCAGGCCTGGAGCACTTTGTTTACCAGGCTGCATCCTTCCTTTCAGAAAGAGGGGGTCTGCTAGCAGACACACAGTGGGAGGTGGAGCCAGCATTCACCTTGCCAGGCACAGCCCTATTCAGATCAAAGAGCCACCCTTCCCCACACTCTAAATGCAGATCTCTCATTCCACCAAGGTCTGACTCAGCCTGTCCTGCCCCTCTAAAACCAGACAGCCAATACACATAACGGCAGAGCACACTGGAAGGCTTAGGCAAGAAAATACCTACTTTCTAAAAGTGGTATTTTCAAACACAGAATATAAAAATAAACTTCACTAAAAGGTGTATTTTAATATTCTGAGCTCAGGCATACTAAATTCGTTTTTCTACCATGTCCCTGGGGTCAGTTAGGACTATAGCATGTAATAGTCAAACTGCCCATTCTAGCCTATGAGGAACAGGTAGCCTTACAGTAGTGAAAAACGAAATGGTGCATAATTCACTACCAGGACATGCTACACACACCCAGGCATGTCCTACCTTACACATACAATGCACCCTACCCGAGGGGCGACTTACAGGATGCCAAGGGAAGGTTCAGGGGCTGGGAAGTGGTTGCACTTCACAGCCAAGATGGCAGTTCTGGACTGCACACAGACACTGCAGTGGCAGGTCTGAGACACACTTTACAAGCTGCTTCTGTGGGTGGCACACATCAGTGCTGCAGGCCCACCAGCAGCATTTGGTTTACCAGCCCTGGGCACACATAGGCCACACTACTAGGGACTAACAGGTAACCCAAATAAGCCAATCAGGGATATACCAATTCACATAGACATATTTATACAGGGAGCATTCGCGCTGTGACACTGAATGGCAGTGGCACAGCGCCCAGAGCATCTAACACCAGTAAAACAGAGGAGACAACAGCGAAAAATGGAAGGGAGACCCACGCCAATGGTGCCAGGTCTAACACACGTCCCCTCCAGCTGAAATGTGGGGAGAACTACCCATCCCCTTGGAAGTTCTCATCGCTAAGGCGGAAAAATCTGGACAGACCATCAGCATTGGCGTGTTCTGTACCAGGGCGGTGTTCCACCGTGAAGTCCATACCCTGTAGGGAAATGGACCACCTCAACAACTTGGGATTCTCACCCCTCATCTGCATCAGCCATCTGAGGGGCCTGTGGTCTGTCTGAACCCGGAAGTGAGTCCCAAACAGGTATGGTCTCAGCTTCTTCAGTGCCCAGACCACAGCAAATGCCTCACGCTCAATTGCACTCCACCTCTGTTCCCGTGGAAGTAACCTCCTACTGATGAAGGCCACAGGTTGGTCTAGTCCCTCCTCATTTATCTGTGACAGAACGGCCCCCACCCCATGCTCTGAAGCGTCTGTCTGGACAACAAATTCCTTAGCAAAATTGGGCGCCTGGAGTACGGGTGCTGTACACATAGCAGTTTTGAGGGCATCAAAGGCTTTCTGACAGGTGTCAGTCCAGTTCACAATCTTTGGCCGCTTCTTGGAAGTCAGCTCAGTCAAGGGTGCAACAATGTTGCCATACCCCTTGACAAACCTCCTGTAATAACCCGTGAGTCCTAAGAAGGCCCTCACCTGGGTCTGGGTCCTTGGGGGCTCCCAAGTCAGGATGGTTTCAATCTTGGGCTGCAGGGGCGCCACCTGGCCGCTCCCCACCTGGTGTCCCAAGTACACCACAGAACCCTGCCCAATCTGGCACTTACTGGCCTTGATTGTGAGGCCTGCTCTGCGCAGCGCCATCAACACTTCCCAGAGGTGGCGCAAGTGGTCCTCCCAGGAGGAACTAAACACTGCAATGTCATCCAGGTAGGCGGCACTGAAAGCCTCCAGCCCAACCAACACCTGGTTGACCAATCTCTGGAAGGTGGCAGGGGCATTCTTCATCCCAAAGGGCATCACACGGAACTGGTAGTGCCCATCTGGTGTGGAGAATGCTGACCTCTCCTTTGCCCCATCCGTTAAGGCGATCTGCCAGTACCCAGACGTCAGATCAAACGTGCTGAGGTACCGGGCAGCCCCTAACCGGTCTATGAGCTCATCAGCTCTGGGGATGGGGTGCGCGTCGGTCTTGGTGACCGAATTGAGACCTCGGTAGTCCACACAGAACCTAAGTTCAGGAGTGGCACCAGGCGTCGCAGCTTTTGGTACCAAGACCACGGGGCTGGACCAGGGGCTGCTAGAGGACTCAACCACCCCTAGGGCGAACATTTTGGAGACCTCCTCCTTAATGCAAGCCCTGACCCTGTCAGTTACCCTGTAAGCCTTGTGCTTGACAGGAGAACTGTCCCCGGTATCCACCTCATGGACGCACCAATCAGTGACACCAGGTACCAGGGAGAACAAATCAGAAAATTGCCCCAACAGGTGGTGACAATCTCTCTGCTGCTCAGGGGTCAGTGTGGTGGAGAGGATCACACCCTCCACTGACCCATCCTTCTCTTCTGCACACAGGAGGTCAGGGAGAGGCTCACTCTCCTCCTCAACCCCATCATCTGTGGCAAGAAGCATGCCCACTTCAGACCTCTCAAAGTGGGGCTTTAGGCGGTTCACATGCAGGACCCGCAAGGGGTTCCTGGGAGACTGAAAGTCCACCAAGTAGGTAACTGGACTTTTGCGCTCCACCACCTCAAAGGGACCGGTCCACTTATCTTGGAGCGCACAAGGCTCCACTGGGGCCAGTACCCAAACCTTCTGACCAGGTTGAAATTCGACCAGAGTGGCATTCTGGTCGTGCCAACGTTTCATTTCTTCTTGGCTGGCTTCCAGATTTGCCTCAGCAATTTTTCTGAAACGCCGAGTCTGGTTCCTGAAGGCCAACATGTAGCTAAATACATCTTGGGGAGGTTTCCTGGGAGATTGCTCCCAGCCTTCCTTGACCAGACTCAGAGGTCCTCTAACCGGGTGGCCATAGAGGAGTTCAAAGGGACTGAACCCTAAGGACTTCTGTGGCACCTCCCGGTAGGCAAACAACAGGCATGGCAAGAGGACGTCCCACTTACGCCTCAGGGGCTCTTCTAGGCCCATGATCATGCCCTTCAAGGTCCGGTTGAACCTTTCAACCAGACCATTACCTTGGGGGTGGTAAGGAGTGGTGAACTTATACGTTACCCCACACTCCTTCCACAGAGACTTCATGTACTGGGAGATGAAGTTGGTCCCCCTGTCAGACACCACCTCTCTGGGGAATCCCACACGGGAGAAAATCCCCATCAGTGCACGTCCCACCACGGGGGCCGTCACTGTCCTGAGCGGGATGGCTTCAGGGTACCGGGTGGCATGGTCCACCAAGACCAGGATGAACCTGTTGCCCATGGCTGTCTTGGGGTCCAGAGGCCCCACAATGTCAATGCCCACTCGCTCGAATGGGGTACTCACAACTGGAAAGGGCTGGAGTGGGGCCTTGATCTTCCCCCACTCTTCCCACTTGCCTGGCAAGTCTCACAGGTCCTGCAATGAGAGTCTGAACTCTTGTGCATCTGGGGCCAATAAAAGTGGGCAGCCAGCCTCTCAAAGGTCTTGGTCTGCCCCAGATGTCCTGCCAATGGAATGTCATGAGCCAACCCCAGTAGGAAGGTTCTGAAGCACTCGGGTACCACCAGCACACGGGCTGACCCTGGCTCAGCAACCTTAGGCTCACTATACAGGAGACTGTTCTCCCAATAAATCAGATGTGAACCGGACATGTCACCTTCTGCCTGGGCTGCAGCCTGTCGCCGCATACCCTCAAGAGAGGGGCAAACTCTCTGCTGCTCACAAAATTCCTCCCTGGTGGGTCCCCCTTCCTGCTGCCAATGGGTCAGCTCAGGCAGGTCCCCCAGTTCGGTGATCTGCTCCCCGGTAGGCTCCAGGGCATCCCCTCAGGGTCTGCTTCTTCCTGGGCCGTGGGAACCAAGGGGGCCGGCTTCCCGCGCCCCTTGCCCCTTCTCTCTAAGGCAGGGATCTGGGCCCTACTCTCAGGCTCCAGATCCTTTTCAACACCCTCCTTGGCTGCCATGGACCGCGTGGTAGCACACGCCCACTCAGGCAGACCCAACATCTCTAAGTGAGCCTTCCTCTCCACCGTAGCCCACGGGGAGTCCTCTAAATCATTGCCCAGCAGACAGTCTACAGGCATGGCGGGCCTCACAGCTACCTGAAGAGTTCCTGAGACCCCCCCACTCAAAGGGAACCTGAGCCACCTCACATTGGCTCTCTGAGTTGTCGGCGGACACTACTGGGTAGAATGCATGGGGGACAACCTGCTCTTTGGACACCAACCGGGAGCTGACAGCAGTTACACTGGCCCCTGTGTCTCTTAGAGCCTCCACCCTATGGCCATTGATGGTCACCCACTGCCTGTATTTTTTAGTGTTAGCAGGCAGTGCAGGCTTGGGGACCATCTCAAAGTCCCCTAATGAGACAAGGGTCAATTCTACGGGATCCCACCCCTCTTGGGCACCCATCTCCTCCTCTCCCAGGGCTACACTAGCAATCTGGCGGGGTGGTGCACGGGGGGTGCACTGGCTCCCCTTTGGGGGCACTGGGGATCAAAATATCTGTGGCCCACTTGACCACAGTTGTAACACGTGGGGGCCCCCTGGGAACAGGCCTAACTGGTGGGGGCCCGGTCCTCCTTTCTTGGGGGGGCTGGGACACCACTGCTGGGTTCCCTGGGGGATTACTTTGGGGCCCTCGGGGAACTCCCTCTGTTGACCCTTGTCCCCCCCACTCCTCTGCTGGGGACCCTGCCCACCTTTGGCGACGTCTCCCACTGGACCCTTGCGGACCCGGGTGCTCACCCAGCGGTCCGCCTCCTCAGCAAGCTTTCTAGGGTTAGTCAGCTTGCAATCAATTAGGTGCTGGCGTAGCTCAGGAAAACAATTGCTAGATAAATGCTCCCATGCAATCAGATCATAAAACTGTGCAAAAGTTTCTACTTTGCTACCTCTTACCCAGCGTTCCATGGCTCTGCAAAAAAAGGACACATATTCAACCCACGTGGTACCCTCTAGCTTCTTACAGACCCTAAACCTCTGTCTATACATCTCAGGGGTCAAACCATAGCGGGTCACCAACGCTTCCTTCATGTGGGCGTAAACCATCCTACTTTCTGGGGGCAGGTCCAACAAGGTATCCCTCCCCTCACTCACAAAGCGTCCCCACAACCCTGCTCCCCAATCCTTCTCAGGGACCCGGTGGGACACCATGGCTACTTCATAAGCGGCAAACCATTGCCCAATATCTTCACTTTTGTGGAAATCTTTAATAACCTCCTTGGGTATATACACCCTACTCTCAGGGTGCACTACAGGTACGCTGCCACCAGAGGGGAGATTTCCATGCTCTTAGCTTTAATCTCCAACTCCCTCAATACTCTCTCATGCTCAAGCTTCATCCTCATAATCTCAATTTCTAACTTCTTGTTCTCTAGGTCCCGGTGACCATCCATTTTAAGCTTAGCCATCTCCATATTATGCCGCCTATCTCTCTCCCTGTCCTCCAGCTCTTCTGGGGACAGACCCTTAGCGGACACACTAGAGCCCGGGTTGGAAAGGGCTGGGTCTCCTACTAAGTCTACTACATCGCCCTGCTGCTCTCCTCCCTCCACAAGCTCTCCTAGATCCTTAGGGGCATCCCTGGCTTCTAGCCAGGCCTTCAGCGCCTTGTAATACTCCTCCCTCCTAGTGAGACCTGTGATAGGGACTGTGAATTGCTTGCAAAAATATTTGAGCTGCTTGGCATTGTAGGTTTCTATTTTCTCTTCTTCCCAGGAGAGATCTTCTGAGGCATTGGATCTGGGCTTGCCCATTGTAGAAATAACTGGCAATATCAATAAAGGACAGAAGAAAACTTCTCAAAAAATGTAAGCGGGTGAAAAATCACCGGCAATATCAATCACAATATAGGATCCTAAAAAATTCTCAGAAATGTGCGTGGGTGAAAAATCACCAGCAATATCAATCACAATAGGGGATCAAAAACTTTCAATAAATGGGCGCGGGTGAAAAATCACCGGCAATATCAATCACAATATAGGATCCCAAAAACTCTCAGAAAATGCGCGCGGGTGAAAAATCACCGGCAATATCAATCACAATATAGAAGCAAAAAAACAATTCTCAAAAAAAATGTATGCGGTACGTTATGGTCTGCACTCACTAGTAGTGTACACTATAATTACTGTATGCGATCATAAATGCAAGTCCAGATCCTCACCGCTGACCACCAATGTTAGAAATGGGGGTCTCTAGTTGGCAATGGCGGGCCACTGTCCAAGTAGGGACCCTTCTTCCTAAGTCAGAGTGAGAGGGCTACCCTCTTTAATACCCCTGCTCAACCCTGTGGTAACGTAGCACGAGCAGGTAGGCTTATCTCAGAGGCAGGGTGTGAAGCATTTATGATCATACACAGTAACACAATGAGGAACACTACAAAGGGACACCACACAAGTAGTTATTATAAAAAATAAGTATCTTTATATAAAGGCAGATTTATCACAAGACCAATAACTGTAAAAGCCACAATACTGTCAAAAATAGGATAGCTGTTGAAGGGCTGTCAAAAATAGTTCAAAGGTTGCAAAAATAAGGTTCAAGTTCAAAGCAGTGGTCTCTGCGACCCTTTCTTTCACAAAGTACCTGGGTTTAGTTGCAAAACCAACAAAGTGTCGCAAAGAAGCTGTAGCGATGATTCTCGGCACGCGAGGCCGGCGATGCGTTGAAATCCTTGCCGCAAGGGAGGATGATGCGCCGATCTGCGGGATGCGTGCGGAGACGATGCGACAAACTTCTGCACGCTGGACCACCGATGCGATGACTTTCTTGCCGCGTGGGAGAAGTCGATGCGGTGATCCTGTTGCGCTGTGCGATCGTGTTGCGATGCGAAGACAAGACGCTCCGCGAGGGAGCGACGAAATTCGGTGTGATGCGATCAAAGTGGCGAACGCACGGCGTCCGCACTGCGATGTCTCGAAGCGATGATTTCTGTCAGGGTTGCGAGTGCGCGGCGACAGCAGCGCGATGATCTTTCCAGCGCGTCTCGGCTGCAGCGGCTCGCAAAGGGGCGTCAGCGATGGTTTCGGGTTGCGGGCCCTCGGCGGCAGCAGCGCGATGATTTTCCCAGCGCTCTCGACTGCAGCGGCCCGCAAAGATGCGTTAGCGTCGATTTCTTACCCTCTTCTCTCTGATGCAAACTAGAGGCCCTGGAACTCACAGGAGCCTCCTCAGCAGATAGCAGTCCTCGCAGGGAGGAAGCAGGAGGTTGGTGGTGGAGTCTGTTGTGCCTGAGACTCCAGCAGGAGGCTAGCTCTTTTCCTAGCCCTTGGGTGATTGCTGTACAAAAATAAAAGTTCTCTCAATAGTTCCTTTTCCTCTTCTTCAAGGTCCAGTGGTCACTGCTGCAGGCCAGTGCAAGAAACAACACACAAGCACAAGGACAGTCACTTCCTGCAGATTCCTCCAGTGGCACGGACAGAGTTTCCTCTCCAGATCCAAAAGCAATACAAAAGTAGGGGGTTTGAGCACAGATATTTATACCCCAAAAGCCTTTGATCCTTGAAGCTACCAGTCCCTGAACCTAGCCAGAACCAGTTCTGCTCAGGCCTGGAGCACTTTGTTTACCAGGCTGCATCCTTCCTTTCAGAAAGAGGGGTCTGCTAGCAGACACACAGTGGGAGGTGGAGCCAGCATTCACCTTGCCAGGCACAGCCCTATTCAGATCAAAGAGCCACCCTTCCCCACACTCTAAATGCAGATCTCTCTATTCCACCAAGGTCTGACTCAGCCTGTCCTGCCCCTCTAAAACCAGACAGCCAATACACATAACGGCAGAGCACACTGGAAGGCTTAGGCAAGAAAATACCTACTTTCTAAAAGTGGTATTTTCAAACACAGAATATAAAAATAAACTTCACTAAAAGGTGTATTTTAATATTCTGAGCTCAGGCATACTAAATTCGTTTTTCTACCATGTCCCTGGGGTCAGTTAGGACTATAGCATGTAATAGTCAAACTGCCCATTCTAGCCTATGAGGAACAGGTAGCCTTACAGTAGTGAAAAACGAAATGGTGCATAATTCACTACCAGGACATGCTACACACACCCAGGCATGTCCTACCTTACACATACAATGCACCCTACCCGAGGGGCGACTTACAGGATGCCAAGGGAAGGTTCAGGGGCTGGGAAGTGGTTGCACTTCACAGCCAAGATGGCAGTTCTGGACTGCACACAGACACTGCAGTGGCAGGTCTGAGACACACTTTACAAGCTGCTTCTGTGGGTGGCACACATCAGTGCTGCAGGCCCACCAGCAGCATTTGGTTTACCAGCCCTGGGCACACATAGGCCACACTACTAGGGACTAACAGGTAACCCAAATAAGCCAATCAGGGATATACCAATTCACATAGACATATTTATACAGGGAGCATTCGCGCTGTGACACTGAATGGCAGTGGCACAGCGCCCAGAGCATCTAACACCAGTAAAACAGAGGAGACAACAGCGAAAAATGGAAGGGAGACCCACGCCAATGGTGCCAGGTCTAACACACGTCCCCTCCAGCTGAAATGTGGGGAGAACTACCCATCCCCTTGGAAGTTCTCATCGCTAAGGCGGAAAAATCTGGACAGACCATCAGCATTGGCGTGTTCTGTACCAGGGCGGTGTTCCACCGTGAAGTCCATACCCTGTAGGGAAATGGACCACCTCAACAACTTGGGATTCTCACCCCTCATCTGCATCAGCCATCTGAGGGGCCTGTGGTCTGTCTGAACCCGGAAGTGAGTCCCAAACAGGTATGGTCTCAGCTTCTTCAGTGCCCAGACCACAGCAAATGCCTCACGCTCAATTGCACTCCACCTCTGTTCCCGTGGAAGTAACCTCCTACTGATGAAGGCCACAGGTTGGTCTAGTCCCTCCTCATTTATCTGTGACAGAACGGCCCCCACCCCATGCTCTGAAGCGTCTGTCTGGACAACAAATTCCTTAGCAAAATTGGGCGCCTGGAGTACGGGTGCTGTACACATAGCAGTTTTGAGGGCATCAAAGGCTTTCTGACAGGTGTCAGTCCAGTTCACAATCTTTGGCCGCTTCTTG
Source organism: Calotriton arnoldi (assembly GCA_963921515.1). Classification (NCBI taxonomy): domain Eukaryota; kingdom Metazoa; phylum Chordata; class Amphibia; order Caudata; family Salamandridae; genus Calotriton; species Calotriton arnoldi. Next base: position 3,103,921 of record CAWUFW010000444.1, read on the forward strand.
GAAGTCAGCTCAGTCAAGGGTGCAACAATGTTGCCATACCCCTTGACAAACCTCCTGTAATAACCCGTGAGTCCTAAGAAGGCCCTCACCTGGGTCTGGGTCCTTGGGGGCTCCCAAGTCAGGATGGTTTCAATCTTGGGCTGCAGGGGCGCCACCTGGCCGCTCCCCACCTGGTGTCCCAAGTACACCACAGAACCCTGCCCAATCTGGCACTTACTGGCCTTGATTGTGAGGCCTGCTCTGCGCAGCGCCATCAACACTTCCCAGAGGTGGCGCAAGTGGTCCTCCCAGGAGGAACTAAACACTGCAATGTCATCCAGGTAGGCGGCACTGAAAGCCTCCAGCCCAACCAACACCTGGTTGACCAATCTCTGGAAGGTGGCAGGGGCATTCTTCATCCCAAAGGGCATCACACGGAACTGGTAGTGCCCATCTGGTGTGGAGAATGCTGACCTCTCCTTTGCCCCATCCGTTAAGGCGATCTGCCAGTACCCAGACGTCAGATCAAACGTGCTGAGGTACCGGGCAGCCCCTAACCGGTCTATGAGCTCATCAGCTCTGGGGATGGGGTGCGCGTCGGTCTTGGTGACCGAATTGAGACCTCGGTAGTCCACACAGAACCTAAGTTCAGGAGTGGCACCAGGCGTCGCAGCTTTTGGTACCAAGACCACGGGGCTGGACCAGGGGCTGCTAGAGGACTCAACCACCCCTAGGGCGAACATTTTGGAGACCTCCTCCTTAATGCAAGCCCTGACCCTGTCAGTTACCCTGTAAGCCTTGTGCTTGACAGGAGAACTGTCCCCGGTATCCACCTCATGGACGCACCAATCAGTGACACCAGGTACCAGGGAGAACAAATCAGAAAATTGCCCCAACAGGTGGTGACAATCTCTCTGCTGCTCAGGGGTCAGTGTGGTGGAGAGGATCACACCCTCCACTGACCCATCCTTCTCTTCTGCACACAGGAGGTCAGGGAGAGGCTCACTCTCCTCCTCAACCCCATCATCTGTGGCAAGAAGCATGCCCACTTCAGACCTCTCAAAGTGGGGCTTTAGGCGGTTCACATGCAGGACCCGCAAGGGGTTCCTGGGAGACTGAAAGTCCACCAAGTAGGTAACTGGACTTTTGCGCTCCACCACCTCAAAGGGACCGGTCCACTTATCTTGGAGCGCACAAGGCTCCACTGGGGCCAGTACCCAAACCTTCTGACCAGGTTGAAATTCGACCAGAGTGGCATTCTGGTCGTGCCAACGTTTCATTTCTTCTTGGCTGGCTTCCAGATTTGCCTCAGCAATTTTTCTGAAACGCCGAGTCTGGTTCCTGAAGGCCAACATGTAGCTAAATACATCTTGGGGAGGTTTCCTGGGAGATTGCTCCCAGCCTTCCTTGACCAGACTCAGAGGTCCTCTAACCGGGTGGCCATAGAGGAGTTCAAAGGGACTGAACCCTAAGGACTTCTGTGGCACCTCCCGGTAGGCAAACAACAGGCATGGCAAGAGGACGTCCCACTTACGCCTCAGGGGCTCTTCTAGGCCCATGATCATGCCCTTCAAGGTCCGGTTGAACCTTTCAACCAGACCATTACCTTGGGGGTGGTAAGGAGTGGTGAACTTATACGTTACCCCACACTCCTTCCACAGAGACTTCATGTACTGGGAGATGAAGTTGGTCCCCCTGTCAGACACCACCTCTCTGGGGAATCCCACACGGGAGAAAATCCCCATCAGTGCACGTCCCACCACGGGGGCCGTCACTGTCCTGAGCGGGATGGCTTCAGGGTACCGGGTGGCATGGTCCACCAAGACCAGGATGAACCTGTTGCCCATGGCTGTCTTGGGGTCCAGAGGCCCCACAATGTCAATGCCCACTCGCTCGAATGGGGTACTCACAACTGGAAAGGGCTGGAGTGGGGCCTTGATCTTCCCCCCACTCTTCCCACTTGCCTGGCAAGTCTCACAGGTCCTGCAATGAGAGTCTGAACTCTTGTGCATCTGGGGCCAATAAAAGTGGGCAGCCAGCCTCTCAAAGGTCTTGGTCTGCCCCAGATGTCCTGCCAATGGAATGTCATGAGCCAACCCCAGTAGGAAGGTTCTGAAGCACTCGGGTACCACCAGCACACGGGCTGACCCTGGCTCAGCAACCTTAGGCTCACTATACAGGAGACTGTTCTCCCAATAAATCAGATGTGAACCGGACATGTCACCTTCTGCCTGGGCTGCAGCCTGTCGCCGCATACCCTCAAGAGAGGGGCAAACTCTCTGCTGCTCACAAAATTCCTCCCTGGTGGGTCCCCCTTCCTGCTGCCAATGGGTCAGCTCAGGCAGGTCCCCCAGTTCGGTGATCTGCTCCCCGGTAGGCTCCAGGGCATCCCCCTCAGGGTCTGCTTCTTCCTGGGCCGTGGGAACCAAGGGGGCCGGCTTCCCGCGCCCCTTGCCCCTTCTCTCTAAGGCAGGGATCTGGGCCCTACTCTCAGGCTCCAGATCCTTTTCAACACCCTCCTTGGCTGCCATGGACCGCGTGGTAGCACACGCCCACTCAGGCAGACCCAACATCTCTAAGTGAGCCTTCCTCTCCACCGTAGCCCACGGGGAGTCCTCTAAATCATTGCCCAGCAGACAGTCTACAGGCATGGCGGGCCTCACAGCTACCTGAAGAGTTCCTGAGACCCCCCCACTCAAAGGGAACCTGAGCCACCTCACATTGGCTCTCTGAGTTGTCGGCGGACACTACTGGGTAGAATGCATGGGGGACAACCTGCTCTTTGGACACCAACCGGGAGCTGACAGCAGTTACACTGGCCCCTGTGTCTCTTAGAGCCTCCACCCTATGGCCATTGATGGTCACCCACTGCCTGTATTTTTTAGTGTTAGCAGGCAGTGCAGGCTTGGGGACCATCTCAAAGTCCCCTAATGAGACAAGGGTCAATTCTACGGGATCCCACCCCTCTTGGGCACCCATCTCCTCCTCTCCCAGGGCTACACTAGCAATCTGGCGGGGTGGTGCACGGGGGTGCACTGGCCCCCCTTTGGGGGCACTGGGGATCAAAATATCTGTGGCCCACTTGACCACAGTTGTAACACGTGGGGGCCCCCTGGGAACAGGCCTAACTGGTGGGGGCCCGGTCCTCCTTTCTTGGGGGGCTGGGACACCACTGCTGGGTTCCCTGGGGGATTACTTTGGGGCCCTCGGGGAACTCCCTCTGTTGACCCTTGTCCCCCCACTCCTCTGCTGGGGACCCTGCCCACCTTTGGCGACGTCTCCCACTGGACCCTTGCGGACCCGGGTGCTCACCCAGCGGTCCGCCTCCTCAGCAAGCTTTCTAGGGTTAGTCAGCTTGCAATCAATTAGGTGCTGGCGTAGCTCAGGAAAACAATTGCTAGATAAATGCTCCCATGCAATCAGATCATAAAACTGTGCAAAAGTTTCTACTTTGCTACCTCTTACCCAGCGTTCCATGGCTCTGCAAAAAAAGGACACATATTCAACCCACGTGGTACCCTCTAGCTTCTTACAGACCCTGAACCTCTGTCTATACATCTCAGGGGTCAAACCATAGCGGGTCACCAACGCTTCCTTCATGTGGGCGTAAACCATCCTACTTTCTGGGGGCAGGTCCAACAAGGTATCCCTCCCCTCACTCACAAAGCGTCCCCACAACCCTGCTCCCCAATCCTTCTCAGGGACCCGGTGGGACACCATGGCTACTTCATAAGCGGCAAACCATTGCCCAATATCTTCACTTTTGTGGAAATCTTTAATAACCTCCTTGGGTATATACACCCTACTCTCAGGGTGCACTACAGGTACGCTGCCACCAGAGGGGGAGATTTCCATGCTCTTAGCTTTAATCTCCAACTCCCTCAATACTCTCTCATGCTCAAGCTTCATCCTCATAATCTCAATTTCTAACTTCTTGTTCTCTAGGTCCCGGTGACCATCCATTTTAAGCTTAGCCATCTCCATATTATGCCGCCTATCTCTCTCCCTGTCCTCCAGCTCTTCTGGGGACAGACCCTTAGCGGACACACTAGAGCCCGGGTTGGAAAGGGCTGGGTCTCCTACTAAGTCTACTACATCGCCCTGCTGCTCTCCTCCCTCCACAAGCTCTCCTAGATCCTTAGGGGCATCCCTGGCTTCTAGCCAGGCCTTCAGCGCCTTGTAATACTCCTCCCTCCTAGTGAGACCTGTGATAGGGACTGTGAATTGCTTGCAAAAATATTTGAGCTGCTTGGCATTGTAGGTTTCTATTTTCTCTTCTTCCCAGGAGAGATCTTCTGAGGCATTGGATCTGGGCTTGCCCATTGTAGAAATAACTGGCAATATCAATAAAGGACAGAAGAAAACTTCTCAAAAAATGTAAGCGGGTGAAAAATCACCGGCAATATCAATCACAATATAGGATCCTAAAAAATTCTCAGAAATGTGCGTGGGTGAAAAATCACCAGCAATATCAATCACAATAGGGGATCAAAAACTTTCAATAAATGGGCGCGGGTGAAAAATCACCGGCAATATCAATCACAATATAGGATCCCAAAAACTCTCAGAAAATGCGCGCGGGTGAAAAATCACCGGCAATATCAATCACAATATAGAAGCAAAAAAACAATTCTCAAAAAAAATGTATGCGGTACGTTATGGTCTGCACTCACTAGTAGTGTACACTATAATTACTGTATGCGATCATAAATGCAAGTCCAGATCCTCACCGCTGACCACCAATGTTAGAAATGGGGGTCTCTAGTTGGCAATGGCGGGCCACTGTCCAAGTAGGGACCCTTCTTCCTAAGTCAGAGTGAGAGGGCTACCCTCTTTAATACCCCTGCTCAACCCTGTGGTAACGTAGCACGAGCAGGTAGGCTTATCTCAGAGGCAGGGTGTGAAGCATTTATGATCATACACAGTAACACAATGAGGAACACCACAAAGGGACACCACACAAGTAGTTATTATAAAAAATAAGTATCTTTATATAAAGGCAGATTTATCACAAGACCAATAACTGTAAAAGCCACAATACTGTCAAAAATAGGATAGCTGTTGAAGGGCTGTCAAAAATAGTTCAAAGGTTGCAAAAATAAGGTTCAAGTTCAAAGCAGTGGTCTCTGCGACCCTTTCTTTCACAAAGTACCTGGGTTTAGTTGCAAAACCAACAAAGTGTCGCAAAGAAGCTGTAGCGATGATTCTCGGCACGCGAGGCCGGCGATGCGTTGAAATCCTTGCCGCAAGGGAGGATGATGCGCCGATCTGCGGGATGCGTGCGGAGACGATGCGACAAACTTCTGCACGCTGGACCACCGATGCGATGACTTTCTTGCCGCGTGGGAGAAGTCGATGCGGTGATCCTGTTGCGCTGTGCGATCGTGTTGCGATGCGAAGACAAGACGCTCCGCGAGGGAGCGACGAAATTCGGTGTGATGCGATCAAAGTGGCGAACGCACGGCGTCCGCACTGCGATGTCTCGAAGCGATGATTTCTGTCAGGGTTGCGAGTGCGCGGCGACAGCAGCGCGATGATCTTTCCAGCGCGTCTCGGCTGCAGCGGCTCGCAAAGGGGCGTCAGCGATGGTTTCGGGTTGCGGGCCCTCGGCGGCAGCAGCGCGATGATTTTCCCAGCGCTCTCGACTGCAGCGGCCCGCAAAGATGCGTTAGCGTCGATTTCTTACCCTCTTCTCTCTGATGCAAACTAGAGGCCCTGGAACTCACAGGAGCCTCCTCAGCAGATAGCAGTCCTCGCAGGGAGGAAGCAGGAGGTTGGTGGTGGAGTCTGTTGTGCCTGAGACTCCAGCAGGAGGCTAGCTCTTTTCCTAGCCCTTGGGTGATTGCTGTACAAAAATAAAAGTTCTCTCAATAGTTCCTTTTCCTCTTCTTCAAGGTCCAGTGGTCACTGCTGCAGGCCAGTGCAAGAAACAACACACAAGCACAAGGACAGTCACTTCCTGCAGATTCCTCCAGTGGCACGGACAGAGTTTCCTCTCCAGATCCAAAAGCAATACAAAAGTAGGGGGTTTGAGCACAGATATTTATACCCCAAAAGCCTTTGATCCTTGAAGCTACCAGTCCCTGAACCTAGCCAGAACCAGTTCTGCTCAGGCCTGGAGCACTTTGTTTACCAGGCTGCATCCTTCCTTTCAGAAAGAGGGGTCTGCTAGCAGACACACAGTGGGAGGTGGAGCCAGCATTCACCTTGCCAGGCACAGCCCTATTCAGATCAAAGAGCCACCCTTCCCCACACTCTAAATGCAGATCTCTCTATTCCACCAAGGTCTGACTCAGCCTGTCCTGCCCCTCTAAAACCAGACAGCCAATACACATAACGGCAGAGCACACTGGAAGGCTTAGGCAAGAAAATACCTACTTTCTAAAAGTGGTATTTTCAAACACAGAATATAAAAATAAACTTCACTAAAAGGTGTATTTTAATATTCTGAGCTCAGGCATACTAAATTCGTTTTTCTACCATGTCCCTGGGGTCAGTTAGGACTATAGCATGTAATAGTCAAACTGCCCATTCTAGCCTATGAGGAACAGGTAGCCTTACAGTAGTGAAAAACGAAATGGTGCATAATTCACTACCAGGACATGCTACACACACCCAGGCATGTCCTACCTTACACATACAATGCACCCTACCCGAGGGGCGACTTACAGGATGCCAAGGGAAGGTTCAGGGGCTGGGAAGTGGTTGCACTTCACAGCCAAGATGGCAGTTCTGGACTGCACACAGACACTGCAGTGGCAGGTCTGAGACATACTTTACAAGCTGCTTCTGTGGGTGGCACACATCAGTGCTGCAGGCCCACCAGCAGCATTTGGTTTACCAGCCCTGGGCACACATAGGCCACACTACTAGGGACTAACAGGTAACCCAAATAAGCCAATCAGGGATATACCAATTCACATAGACATATTTATACAGGGAGCATTCGCGCTGTGACACTGAATGGCAGTGGCACAGCGCCCAGAGCATCTAACACCAGTAAAACAGAGGAGACAACAGCGAAAAATGGAAGGGAGACCCACGCCAATGGTGCCAGGTCTAACACTTCAGCTTCCTTGGATCCCCAGGCCACTTCACACCAGCCCTTGTCAGGAATCTCAGCCACTCCGCCAGTGTGGCTAGGTCAGGGTTGAGCCAGCGACCATAGGTGGCCATCCACACCTCTCTCTCCACTGGCTGTGTCCCCACCTCCCTTCAACTTGGACAAATCTCTCCCATTATCAAGAACCCCAATGCTGACCCCAATGACCTAAACAATCTCCGCCCCATCACTAACCTCCCCCTTCTCTCAAAGGTCCTTGAAAAATGTGTCCTACTACAACTAGACAAACACATCGAAAACTTCAACCTACTCGACCCCTTTCAATAAGGCTTCAGGAAAGGCTGAAGCACCGAAACAACAATGCTCAATGTCGTCGATGACATCCACCACTCACTTGATAATGGCGAGACTTGCCTTCTTATCCTCCTTGATCTCTCCGCAGCGTTCGATACAGTCAACCATTCAGCCCTACTTAATGTGCTTAGGACCCGTTTCGGCCTAAATGGTACTGCCTACAAATGGTTCGTCTCCTACCTACAACACCGAACCCAGCAAATCAAAATTTAAAACTGTCTTTCTAACCCCACTCCTGTCTCCCTTGGAGTCCTCCAAGGATCTATTCTCTCTCCCTCCCTCTTTAACCTCTTTATGGAACCCCTCACCCTCATTCTTAAGCAAGCAGGCATCAACTACCACCTCTACGCCGATGACACCCAAATCTATTACAAGATTAAAACTCATGATGACATCTTACACCTGAACAACACCCTCACCAAGATCCAAACCTGGTTCCATTCCAATCATCTCAAACTTAACCCTAATAAAACCGAAATCATTCTCTTCTCCCCTAAAAATAACCTTCTCCCCGTTCAATCCTGGATCTCTGACCTTAACGCACTCAACTGCTCACTCACCCTGTTCAACTCCGTCAAATCTCTTGGTATTTCTATCGACAACACCCTAACCCTTAACGTCCACATCAAAAACTCTGCTAAAGGAGCCCTCTTCACTCTCCGTCACCTCAAGAAAATCAAACCCTTTATACCTACCGATGACTTTAAACTTGTAGTTCAGTCACTTGTTCTTTCACGTATTGACTATGGTAACGCCATCCTCAACGGAATCCCCAAGGTCCACCTTGCTCCAATCAAAGCTGTGCTCAACCTTGCAGCCAGGCTCATCCCAGACTGCAAACGCTTCGATCGTATATCCCCGGCTCTCAAATCTCTTAAATGGCTCCCTATTGAAGGCAGATCTGCCTACAAAACTGCCTGCATTACTCATAAAGTCCTCCACCAAAACACTCCGCAGTACCTCTCCAAGAAACTACTCATTGTGGGCACCACACGACCTCTGAGAAGCACCAACACCCTCCTCCTAATCCCACCACTTCATAAAAAGAAATCCACACAATCACGCTCCTTCTCTGGTAATGCCCCTATCATCTGGAATGCCCTCCCAAAAAACCTGCGCTGTAACCCCTCCTATTTCAGCTTCAAAAAAGACCTCAAAATCCACCTCCTCAATTATTATTGGGGATCCTAACCTGTGACCTACACTTGATCTCCAATAACCATGTTATATTTGTCCAGTAATATTTGTCCATTTCCGGAACATCATCTACCTAATTACTTGAAATGTATAGCTCTTGCCCCTGTTTATCTATTTGATTTGTATATTTCGCATGTTGTTTTCATCATCTTTTATCTACTTGTATGCCATGTTTGGCCCAATTATTATTGGGGGTCCTAACCTGTGACCTGCCCTTGATCTCCAATCACCATGTTATATTTGTCCAGTAATATTTGTCCATTTCCCGAACATCATCTACCTAATTACTTGAAGTGTATAGCTCTTGCACCTGTTTATCTATTTTGATTTGTATATTTCACATGTTGTTTCATTATCTTTTATCTACTTGTATGCCATGTTTGCTTTATATTATCTTACGCATGTAAAGCGCTCTGATATCTCTGGGTCTAGCCAGCGCTATATAAAACTTTTAAAATAAAAAAAATAAAAAAAATCCTTAGGGAGCTGTGTATCTCAGTGGTGTTGTGAGGGGTAGGTGCTTGTTGGATGGCTTGCAAAGTCCTGGGGTCTATCATGAGCCCATCCGTGGTGAAGAAGTAGCCAAAGAATTCAATCCGTGATTCGAAGAAAGAACACTTTCACTGTGGAGCATGAGGTTGTAGGCACAGAAACACTGCAGTGTCACATGCAGGCAGTGGTGATGTTTCTTGAGGGTTGCTGAGTACACAAGGATATCATTTCTGATATTCATGACACCTTGTGGGCCGGACAGTGTTCCATGGATGCCGTTCCAGAACACTTCAGCCACCCATGATATTCCAGAGTTTAGCTGCTTGTAGCGTTGCAGGCCAAGGTACATTGAAAAGGTTGTAATATAATGGCTCTCCTTGTCTAGCAACAGCTGATGATATGCTGCATTAAGATCTAGTTTGGAGAACCATCTTCCTCCATTTAAGTCAGCGATTATGTCGTCCATGGTAAGGTTGATGTGCCTTTCTGATCTCTTTATTTGGCAGACGCATGTTGAGGCACAGCCAAATTGATCCTGACTGTTTTGCGCCTTTCTGCAATGACCATTAGGGATACCCAGGGGGTGCGCCTGATACCTTTTGACAACTGACTAATGAGTTTGGATGTAGAGAGCTTATACACTAGCCTACCACAAGATGATACTCGTACAGTGATTAATGAAGCCGTGGGCCAAGGGGATTGGAATTACATCAACCCAAAATTTCATTCTGAAATATGCAAGCCTTGTGCTGAAGAAAAATTTATTTGAATTTGAAGGTACTCCAGACCTTTGGGACATCGATGGGAATTACCTTTGCTCCGAGTGTGGCTGGACCAAACGTTTTCATCTTTGAAACTAAACACATATTACAGAATGATAACCCTATCAAGGACAAAGTAATCCTGTGGAAACGCTACATCTACGACATCCTGGTAATTTGGAAAGGAGACAGGACCCTAGTCACCCCATTCATAACATGGATTAATGAGCGAGACCCTGACCTAAAATTCACCCACATGGTGGACAATCAGTCTATCACTTTCTTGGATGTGACAATCTTTGCGGATGATGGAAAACTGAGCACCTGGACTTACCAAAAACCAACAGACAGAAATACTCTGCTCAAATTTAACAGCTTCCACCCCAGGACACTAAAAGAGAACCTTCCGTACAACCAGTTCTTGAGGCTAAGAAGGAACTGTACAAAAAAATCAGACTACAACATACAGGCGACAGCCTTGAAGAATAAACTCAGAGATCGTGATTATCCAGAGAGAATTATCAAGACAACATGTAAACGAGTGAGCAATCAAAATAGAGAAGCCTTTCTGGAGACCACCACCCAAACAGAAACTGCCGCCTCCCTAACATGTGTTACCACCTACAACATGGTCTCAGACGAAGTCAAGAAAGTTACCAACAGACATTGTAGGATTCTTCGCACAGGGTTCCTGAATTAGGAGAAACCACTCTTCTCCTACAAAACAGCAACGGCCTCAAAGATAACCTTGTAGCCACAGGCCCACAGAAAAGAAATCCCCAAGCACAGACCAATGTCTTGAGAAGTTGGGGCCTACCGGAAGTGCCAGGCCATTATGCCTGTGGAAACGGCATTGCGTGCCATCTCACTAGCACGACAAAATCTCTGAATCTGGAACCGGGCAAAATATGGACACTAAAAAAACACACTAATTGTAATTCCTCCAACGTGGTGTACCTCATCACTTGCCCCTGCCACTGCACAAGAAAAGTGAAGACACGTATCTGCGAACACCGCAGTAACATCCGATGCAAGAAAAACACAGCTAAAATTATGGGTCACTTTCTGAGAACAGGACCCACCACCAATGACATGAGATGGGTGGTTAATGAACAAATTGACCATATTCTAAATACAGAGGGTGCATTACTAGAAAAAGAGCAAAGATGGATTTATTGTATGTCCACCAACAAGATAGGATTAAATGACAATATTACCTGGCACACTGTATTACAATATCGTTAACCCCAGAGACACATTAGAACTATACTGTTGAATTCAGGGACTTCCCTAAACCTAATTGTTAATTGTTAAGAACACGAACGAAGACAGTATTGAACACTACCTCATGATGGCTAGTGCCCCATTCGAGGGTATGTGCACAATAGGAATTGGGACCCCATTACCACTACCAGTACTAGTACTATAGACAGAAGCGACTCTCTGTTTCTAGAAAGCAAGATGACGAATAAACCAAAACACGTAGATAAAGTACCCTCATCAATGGATACCATGAACAGGTAGAAGAGAATGGGAATGGGCATTTTAATTGTTGTATGCTTGACCCACTAATAAACTGTAGCAGAACCAGCAGTGGCCAAATATCATGGAATGTGTCTTCTAGCACCTCTTACGATTTAGGGATCACTAGGAAGAACATACTCCATTTCCCTCTATATCTGTGTAAGGGAACTCGCCACTAAGGTTCATAATGATGACAGCCCCATGTCGGCCACACCTTTATTATAGATGAATTCCAAGATGTGAACCATAAATGATTAAGATACACCATCACTTAGGTTCATAACAATGACTGTACTTTGCCGGCCACAACTATAATACACACAAATAGCCATTATCTTATGGCTGCCATAAACGATTAAGATACGCAGACCGGCGGGACTCCTCCCTTGTGGGCGGAGCTGAAGGGCAGGACCTCCTCCAGGCTCCTAATGTGCGATCTGAATGACGCATGCGACGCACTCGAGAGAACCGTGGCAGATGAGCCTAAGGCTAAGGGTCGTCTCCCTGGCGCCCAATCGTACCGCACCAAATCCACGTAGGGGCCGCCAATGGAAAGGGCCGTAAAAGATAACAGCCCCATCGCGCGCTATCAGATGGTGTACCTTGCAGGCGAATTGTGCCTAACTGAATACAGCCGCGATACGAGCCATCACAAGCGAAACCTCTGCCTAACGCCCAACCAGAATAGAGGCACATAGTAACTAGTAAAGCAAATACTCAATCAGAAACACAGCTAGCGAGTCCTCAGATACAGCACATGCCGTGAATATTTGGTATTTAAGCACTCAGACTCCCAGGTCTAGATTAACATGGTGACCTTACGAGGAGGAACTTTAGGTGTATCAGAGGGTGAGACACCTTGATGAAGTAAGTGTGAGGGGGTCTCCCACAGGATTCCTTACCTAATTCTAGGACCAGATCAGATAATTAACCAACATTGTATGCATATGTAGTTTTAGAGTGTGACTACAGGGTCGAGGCGATCCATGTTGTGTAGAAGTGCTACACAACAAGTAGGTTTTACTTTAGGATCTATGCCTTGTTTTAAATATGTCACACAGCCATCACACACCCTGTAGAGATACCTACGATGCACCCACGGCATGATTGGAATGCGGTGGGAAAAGGCTAATTACTGCTGGAGGTTCCAGCATGAATGGAACATACTGCATTACCTATTTTGTTTTGTGCCCCAATATGGTACTGCCTGTGCTCCATATAAAGTGTTTACCTAACCTAATGTCTCTCTTACTAATATTGTTTTACAGAAAATCTATGCAAAAGGCAACTAGAAGAAACAGTGAGTTTAAATCAAAGCTCACTTACGCATGTCTTAGTGTGCATGCGTTGAATAATATGGTCTTGAGGAAAGCCATATGGACCCTTCTGGGCACTTGAGAAATGGCTGAAACATGTTAAGGGGTAAAGGAGACCATTGATATCTAAAAGGTACCCAAACACTGCTTTTAAACTTTCCCAAGATCACCAAGATTAAAATACCCTTTGGGTAGGCAACCTTGAGTCCATTTTAAATCACTTGCACTTTTTTCACTTCACAAAAAGCTGTAATCAGGCATCGAAGCACACCTTGATGGCATTCTGCTTCCAGGGTGGGAACCCAATGATGAAGCAAGCCACTAACTAGGTTGGTGAGTGAGGTTTTTTTTTTAAAACCTGAAGGTTCCCCCTATAATTCTGTAAGTGAGAGTCTCCATAGGGTGATGTGTTAGGTAAACAAGTACTCGCTCTTGTTGTTTGTTAGTTACCTTTTAAATGAAGTCACAATTTTCAAGCTTTCTTAGTTCTTGCTCCACCAGCAGCCACAAGTGTAAGGGTATTCTGTGGTGCTTGAGGGCCATAGGTTTCACCCACTTGTCTATATGGAGTTTCACTGGTGGCCCCTCGAGACATCCTAGGCCTTAAAACAGGCTCGAGAATTGGCCAAGAATGTGGTCCACTTGCAAGGTTTGGATAGCATGCGCAAAGAACACCAGCCCACGGACTTCAGCCGTGTGGCACACCATGAGTATCTTGGACCCTTCTTAGTTGATATAGAATCTGGCAGGTGCTTCTTTCTCTCCATTCCGCACCACTACGTCTATCACACCTGTTAGTGGGAGCAGTTCCTTGCTGCCATAGCTGTATATCTGTGTCCTGGTCTGGGATAGCCTTGGCCGTGGCTTTAACTCTTTGCACTGTGCGTAGTTTATGACATTCACCGATGTTCTCGTGCCAATCCGTGCTTTGACTGTAGTTTCTGTTATCATCACCTTGCATGTGGGTTGTGGTCTCCTCCCACGTTACGCCAGTGCTGTGTCTTAGATCAGGAACATGTCCTCTTCTTCCAACAGGTCCTCTTCGCAGTCAACGGGTGTCCATGCTGAGTGGCCTCTGTGCTGTGCTGGTCCACTTCTTCGAGTATGAGGGTCCAGACTACTGTCGATGGTGCCCTCTTGGAGCACGATTCTTCTCTCCACTGCAACATACCAGCGTGACGTTGTTGGGCTTCCTACAGCTCAAGCACGTGTTGCCTTGTGTGGGGCAGCTGCCCAGCAGGTGTTCCTCCCTCCTGCAGTTTCTGCACTGGGATCAGGCGTTGCGGGCAGCCGCACCAGCACGCCTCGTCATTGGCCAGGTCTTTATTGCGCAGAGGGCCTCTGTTTGGACAGCAATCTCCATCTCTGCCCCTCCGGAGGCAGATCGATCATCTGAGCATCCATGGATAAGGATGTTCTCTAGGCTTATACCTGGTTAGCGCAGAAGGAGGCCTCTCGGAATTACAGGCTTGAATGAGTCGGGCCTGGACCTTTTTAGGCTAATCATCTTCAGTGCATGTGCGCACCAGTTCACGCAGACATGTGTAAAAACCATTGATGGACTCTCCCTCTTGCTGTTATGCTTGCTGGAACTTAAAGTGCTCAAAGTCTGGGTTGAGTTGGGGGTCGAAGTGGGCAATGGGTGCCCTAACCTCTGCAAACTAATTATTATCAGTGCAGGCGCCTGGAAGTTTTTCGAAGAGCTAGTATATTTTATCTCCTGCGTAGTAGAGCAGCGGAAACCTCTTAATCGTGCCATTGGTCTCTTGCGTTGCCCTGATATAGTTGTTTAGATGACCAATCCACGTCTTCCAGTGTGGGGCAGCAGTGGATGGATCTGCCAGTTGACTAAAGGGCTGCAGTTCTATGAGTGGATTGTGCACTTGTGCCACGCCTGTGGGCTCAGGGCCTGCTGCTGGGAAGTCGGCACCTTCTTAAGCAGGGTTGGCGACATCCACCATAAGCAGATGGTGAGAGCCACAACACAAAATGCTAGTCGAGATTTGGAAAGCCATACAAGGATTGATTTGCGCTGCCTTGCGCTGTGTTTTATACTGCATGGGGCAGGCTTTACAAGGGTGGATCATGGGCATTCCCATGCATCCACTCATTAATTTTGACATAAAACTAGATATTCTAACGGCAGTAAAGCTGGGTTTGCACCAAAATGGTGCACCTAATAGCACACATAGTTTATTTTATTTATTTAAGAATTTTATATAGCGCTGGCCAGACCCGAGGGTATCGGAGTGCTTTACAACATACGTGTCAAGGAAATCACACAGTAACGCAGTAGTATCAAGGAAAACACACAGTAACGGGGTAGTATACATAGTGGTTCATGGCGCTTCGGAGGTCTGGGCACGCTGTACCGCATTAAGTCAAGGAAGTCTGATGGAGTACTAGCAGTGTGCACGTTGGCTAAAGTCAACCTCCTTCAGGGATGTGGGGGCGAGGGAGGTGTCCGGTGGTTTGGTAGAGGTAGATGTCTTGATGGCAGAGAATTGGGCTGCTGCCAGGTTCCAGCTAGTGAGCTCTGGTGGCAGCTAACGATACGGGAGCGAACAATTGAGAAAGAGGTCTTTGAGCTGCATTTTAAATTTTGGGAAGGTTGGGGTAGTTCTGATGTGGACTGGGATGGAATTCCAGATTTTGGGCGCACTTCCAGAGAAGGAGCGGGCTGCGGTTTTTTGTTTACGGGTTTTCGGCAGGATGAGGAGAAGCGTATTGGAGCTCCTGAGGGTCCTTGTCTGACCGGCCTTCTTAAGTTTGGAGGCCAGGTAGGCGGGTTTCCCTGTGTGCAGGGCTTTGTGCGTGAGGCAAGCAGTTCTGAAGTTGGCACGCATTTCGACTGGGAGCCATTTTAGCTCTTTGAGTGCGGGTGATATGTGATCGTATTTCTTTGCTCCTGTGATCATTCTGGCTGCTGCGTTGAGCGTTGTTCTGAGGGGAGCTAAGTGGCATTTAGCTGTACCTGTGAGGGCTGCATTCCCGTAGTCTAGTCTGGACACCACCAGTGATTGAGTAGCCTGTTTGAGGTCCTGGGGCGGGATGAAGGGTTTTATTTTGTTGAGTAATTTCAGGTTGAGGAAGGCGCTCTTTGCGGAGTTCTTGATGTGCTTGACCATGTCTAGTTTTGGATCGAGAGTGATTCCCAGCGATTTTACGGAGTCAGCCAGGGTGATATTGCTGTTGAGGGCATCAATAGCTTTAAGCCATTCTATGATTTGGGGGTTCTCTTTTTTGTTAGAGATGAGGAGGAATTCCGTTTTGTCTTGGTTGAGTTTCAGGTGATTAAGAGATAGCCAGTGTTGGACTTCACTAAGAGTGTCGTTGAGTCTTTGAATGTCATCGATGGAGGAGGTTTCGAGATAGATCTGGGTGTCGTCTGCATATAGGTGGAAGGGGATGTTGGTTTTTTTGAGAATGGTGGTGAGGGATTCCATGTAGATGTTGAAAAGTTGAGGGGAAAGAACTGACCCTTGGGGGACACCTCTGCTGACGGGGCTGTAGATCTGACGAGAAGTTATTGATTTTTATTCTTTGTGTCCGGTTCTGGAGAAATGAGGAGAACCACTGTAGGACCACCTCTTCTGCACCTAGCCTTTTTTGAAGTACTTTGATGAGTAGCTTGTGGTCAACCGTGTCGAAGGCTGCCGATAGTTCTAGAAGAATGAGTAGGCAGCATTGGTCCGTGTCTAGTGACTTGTGGATGTCGTCTATGATGTTAATGATTGCTGTCTCTGTACTGCAGCCTTGTCGGAAGCCCGATTGGTGGGGGTCCAGGAGGTTGATGTTGTCCATGTGTTGGGTCAGTTGTAGGAGAACACACCTTTCCAGGATTTTGGATAGGAGAGGAAGATTGAAAACGGGTCTGAAGTTATTCAATCGTTAGTGTCCAAGCCCGTTTTTTTTAGAAGTGGTGTGACTTGGCCGACTTTGAGGCAGTCTGGAATGGTTCCGGTTCTCAGGGAGCTGTTTATGATTTTGCTCCAGAGCGGGGCTAGGGAGAGTTTAAGGGGCATATTATCAAGAAACGGCGTTAAAATTATCGCCGCTTTAGCGGCAGAAAACTGCCGCTAAAGCGGCGATAATGGGCTTGATAATATGCCCTTGAGAATTCCAATAGAAGCCCATGTTCTGGTGTCAACATGGGCTTCTATTGGAATTCTCAAGGGCATATTATCAAGCCCATTATCGCCGCTTTAGCTGCAGTTTTCTGCCGCTAAAGCGGCGATAATTTTAACGCTGTTCTTGATAATATGCCCCTCAGTTTTTTAGCCAGTTGGGTGGGTATAGGATCGAGGACGTGTGAAGAGGGTTTGGAGGTGGAGATTAGTTTAACTATCACCGATTCAGAGATGGGGTTGAAGGATTTTCAAAGTTTTGGTGGGTGATTGGGTACGATATCATCTGTACTTGGGGACAGGCTTCTGTGAGGGGGACTGCGGTTGAGATCCAAGGAGAGCTCAATCTTGGTGATTTTGTCGTTGAAGAAGTTTGCGGAGTTATCGCACAGGTCTTTGGAGGCCACAATCGAGGAAGGGGGGGGCTTGGAAGTCTGTTGCCTGATGAGGTTGAAGAGTTCCTTGGGCCTGTTTTTTGCATTGTCGAGAGCAGTGCAGAAGAAGGAAGTTTTTTCGTTAATGATGTGTTTTTTGTACTTCCTGCGAGTTGATTTGAGTTGCTCGCGAAGGATTGAGGTTGGGTTGTTCCGCCAGAGTCTTTCTCTGGCCCTGAGGTGTCTCCTGGAATGTTTCTGGCTTTTTTTAGTTTCAGGGGGGCTAGTTGGTCCAGAAAGGAAGTCATGGTTGCGTTATAGTGAGAGGTGAGTTCTGTTGTGGAGAGATCATCCGTGGAGATGGGAAGGAGAGATCTCATCTTTTCCTCCAGGTTTGACAGGGGGATCTGAGTAAGGTTTCTCGTCCATTTGGGGGGGTCCAGCGTGGGGGGTTTGCATAGGATCGGTTGGCTGATGCGGAATAAGATGAGGTGGTGATCAGACCAGTCAACGGGCAGGATATGGTCGATAAGGATTGTGTTGCGTTGGGAAATAATGGCATCCAGGATAGATCCTTTGTCGTGTGTTTCTTCAGAGCAGTGTTGGATAAGGTTGTTGTTATTTAGGAGATCGTTCAGGGATTGGATTAGCGGGTTGTTTTCCTCATTCCAGTGTAGGTTGAGGTCGCCTAGAATTAAATAGTTTGAGTCTCGGAGTGAGCAGTAGGTATTCAGATCGGACAGGTGTTCCCTGAATGCTGTGGTGTTTCCTGGCGGATGGTAGAGGAGGTGGCAGAGTAGAGATTTGTTGTCGTTTGTCTTAATGTTGGCGGTTAGGCATTCAAAAGTGTTGTATTTGAAGTTGTCTGTTTCCGTCACGGAGATGTTGACCTTGTGTATGATTGCTATGCCCCCTCCTCGTTGATCCTTTCTGTCTTTGTTGATGAGTGCATAGCCCGGGGGCACAAGCATGTCCAGGCTTGGGGAAGAAAATTCGTTTAGCCAGGTTTCAGTGATGAAGGTGATATCTATGTCATGGGTGAGGATGGTTTCCGCCAGCTCAGTTGCATGTTTGGTGGCTGATCTGCAGTTAATGAGCATGCATTTGGTGGAGGTCGCCTCGTTTTTGTGTTTCTTGATGAGGGGAGCCCTGGGAATATTTGTGAGGAAGGCAGGGGGTCTTAAGTGTCTCGGAGGGGAGCGGTCTCTTCTGAATCCAGTGATAACCTTGAACTTGGATTTTGGGATGGCAGAGGTAGGAGTGTCATAGGAGGCGGCGAGCTCCGTCACTTCACTTGGGGACATATCCGCAGTTGTTCTTTTGGGTCTCTGTGATTTGTTTGAGAGGGGGGTTGAGATCCAGCTGGGATATAAAGCCTTGGGAGGCTGTTGCTGTCTGGTGATGGGAAAAGTGGGAGTCGAGAGAGGGAGTAGGCTAGGCTCTCTGAGTGTGGAGAGGCTTAGTAAGATTGCGTTAAGACCTAGTATTACAGTTTCTAGCTGGCTTTCCAGCAGAGCGAGACGTTGCGTCGTTTCTTCAGAGAGGGGGTGGGGGTGTTTAGTGCAGGGTCGTCCCGCGGGGGAGAGAGCTTGTCGTTGATATGTTGGCTTTTGGCGTTCCTGATGCCGGTGTTGACTATGTGTGGAGCCGTGGGCAAGGGGCGCGGGGGATCGCGTGGTGGATCCCTCGTCCTCTTGCGTGTGGAAAGAGATATGAGGTTAGGTGTGGTAGATAGCAGGTTGTGGGTGTTAGTTGTTGGTTGGGTGAGGTGGAATGGGGAGGGAGGGGGTAGGTGGTTATTGTCCGGGGGATGCGGAGCATCGTTGGCGTCGTACCTCCTGTGTGTGTTGGAGAGGAAGAGTGTATTGTGCGTGTTTTGTGGAGGGCAGAGGGGAGGTAGTTGTCCAGGGGGGTGAGGATGACGGGGTTTGCGGAGGGTGTGGGATTGGTTTGTGGGGTCTCTTTGCGGGTCAGTCTGTCAAGGGATGGGGAGTAGGTCGGGTGTGGGTGGTGTGGGTGAGAGGGGGCATTACGTAGTGAGGGGAAGAGGTGCTTCTAGGTTGTCATTATTGGCTTGAACCAAGACTGTGCCATTGTGGTAGATGGTTGCAGAGATGTTGCCCTTACGCCTAGTGTGGTTGGGGATAGAAAACTTTAGCTTGCAGCTGTAGGGAGTGTTGGTTGATTTGCTTATGTGGAGCTGTGATCTGAGCATGGAATTCCAGTTTTCTGGTCTTATAGTATGGAAAATGAGATCCATTTTCAATTGACCCTTGGAGGTGCAGTGGTAGATGTCAGCGACTAGTGTTTCTGGATGTTGACGAATCAGTCTGTGTTTCAAGTTTCTTTTCGCTTTCGAAGAGAGGTTGTGGGGGAAAGTGATGTAGAAGGAGTTTGGGCCATGTGGTTTAAGGTGTATTGATGTGGAGGGGCTGGGGGGACTGTGGTGGTAGATGTCATTTTGAGTTAGATGGGCGGGAGGATGGCTCGACGGAGCTCTTCTCAGGCTGTTGGTCTGATGCCAGACCAGCTGTTTCTAGAAGGCAGTATGTGATCTGCAATCACGGCAGTGTTCTGGGTTCCCTGGTCTGGGTTGGGTCAGAGTGGGTAGCCCTCAGAGGAAACCCCAAACTGGGGTATAAGAGGTGTAGTGGAGCTTGAGTCGGGGTGGCGGCTAGAACAAGTTATAGGGTGGTAAGCCTAGATGTATGTGGGTCCCTCCGGGTTCTTCCTTGGTTGTGGGTGGTGTACTAGGGGGAGGTTAATAGGGATTGGTCCAGGAAGATGATGGTTATTTACAGCATAGGTGTTGAAACTTTTTGTTCTCGATAGCGGTGCGGGGACCATTTCTAGTGCGGGGGGCGTCAGCGGTGAGTGTGCTCAAGGGGCCGCCATCTTAAGGTCAGTCCCAGGGGGCCGCCCTGGTAAAGAGGGATACACCACTAAGGATTGTTTTGTGCAGGAAGGTATGCCTTCCGGCACAAAAGCAATCCTGCCCTAACATAAGCACCATTGCAGCATGGTGCAAGGGTGCCTGCATTGTTGGTTCTAAGCTGCATGAAGAGCACCAGTGCTGTGAGAGAGCAGGTTTGCACCAAATATTAGCAGATATGGCACACTTCTGCTTTTTCCCTATCATGCAATGCAGCACTGCAAGTTGCCTTGCTGAGTTGTTATTGTTATTTTTAACTTGGACTTATAGAGCGCGTGTTCACCGACAGGTCTCTTAGCGCTATGAGAGAGAGAGACTAAACCTCGCCAACGATCAACCTGTACACGCTTCAGGTCTTGGCCTATGTTGTGTCCCAAGCTTCAGTAAAAAGAAGCGTTTTAAGTTTTTTCCTGAATGGGAGAAGGGTAGGTTCCCTACGTAGGCTTTCCGGTAGCCCGTTCCACAGTTGAGGGACCACTACAGAGAAGGCTCTGCCCCCTTTGGAGGTCGTATTGAAGCATGGGCAGGCCAGTAGGCCTGCTTCGACGAGTGGCGGGTACGTCCTGGCACATCATTTTTGAGGCGCTCCTTGATGTAAACTGGGGCCTGGCCATGGATGGCTTTGTGGGCAATGCAAAGGCCTTTAAACCTGGCTCTCTGTTTGATAGGGAGCCAGTGCAGCTGCTGCAATAGGGGGATAGCATGTGCCCGTCTTGGGAGCCTGAAGATTAGCCTAGCTGCGTTGTTCATGGCAACTTGGAGTTTGGTTAACAACTTCTCAGGGAGGCCAATGTAAAGGGCGTTGCCATAGTCCAGCCGTGACACAATCATTGCCGACCCAGCCATCCGTAGTGCAGTAAATGAGAGGAGGGGAGCCAGTCTCTGCAGCTGTCTCAGTAAGCCCACGCATGTCCCCGCCACGGTGGACACCTGGTTTGACATGGAGAGCTTGGCATCTATTTTTATGGCGAGGCTTTTTACGACCGGGACTGGCGTGGGGGTGGTACCCAACTCTCGTGGCCAAAAGAGGTCGCTCCACAGGTTGTTTCCGGTGGTAATGGCCAGAACCTTGGTCTTGTCGGGATTAATTTTAAGTGAGTTGGCTGTCATCCAGTTAATGGTGTACCTGAGTATATTTTGCATGCGTGCGTGGGCCGGAGAAGAGTTGTCGATCTGGATGATTATTTGTGTGTCATCGGCATAGTTGATTACTTGGCACTCCATGCGGGCCAGAGCAGCCACCAGCGGCTGGAGATAGATGTTGAAGAAAAGGGGGGACAGCGCTGAGCCCTGGGGGACTCCGCACGTTATTGCGCCGATGTTGGACACCTGATCAGCCAGCTGGACCCTTTGAGACCGGCCTGACAGGAAGGACGAGATCCATTGATGTGCCAGCCCACGGATACCCAGCTCTAAAACCCGTGACAATAGTTGGTCATGATTGACCGTGTCGAATGCTGCGGATAGGTCTAGTAGGACCAGGGCGCATGGCTTCCTGATGTCGGCCGTAAGTCTGAGTTCGTCCATCACTGCCAGCATTACCAGCTCTGTGCTGTGGTGGGCCCTGAAACCTGCCTATCGCACCTGGAGCAGCTGTTGTTCCTCGATGAAGTTTGATAGGGTTTTCAGGACATGCTGTTCCACTACTTTTGCCAAGAAGGGAAGTTGGGAGATGGGCCTGTAATTCTTAAGGTTGGCTACATCTGCCCCTGGTTTTTTCAACAGGGGGGTAACCCTGGCTTTCTTGAAGTTGGCAGGGACTTAACCCGTTTTCAGTGCCCGATTGAGCAGGTTGAGGACCTCTCTCTCTACCCCGGGTAGAGCCATTCGCCAGTTGCATGAAAAAGATAGTAAATCTGTGTCCCTGCATCCGTGGAGGAGGTAGTAGCACCAGCCCCCACCCCAATGCAATCAAAGCTAGGGCTACGATGACACTCTGGTGTTCGGGGAGAGATGAAGTTCAAGGATGTTACAGGTAAAGTTGACCCCCTAAGATGACTTCATCAGAAGCCATCTCAACACACTGAAGCAAAGCAAAGGACAATGATTGTTTGGTAAAAGCAGCTATGTTTCAGGTCACAGCAGTTTTGTTACTGATAATAGCAGCTATGTTACAGGTAACAACTCTTGCCTCAGAAGACCTACACCTTTGGATCCTAAAGATAGATTAGACTGGATAAATAGGTTACTAATATCATCACATCTTTGAATATAGAGAATAATTAAAGGTAATTGGATGGTGGAAGTGTATCTTATTTCTCAGAAAGGTTTGCATATTAGGGATGTACGTTTCTACCTAGATGCATTGGCAAAATAATCCCAGACTTTAAGACATGTTCATAATTGGCGCAAAGATTCATTGTGATTCTCAGGAGAGGCGCCATGGAAGCTACTTCCTTCTTTCACCGTGACAATGCATCTGTTGACCTAATGTGGAACTAATCAATCTCCCAATACTGCAAGTACATTTTTGGCTGCTGACCCATCAAGATGTGAAGCAATGTTTGAAAGGCCATGGGAACTAAAAATTAAAATAATGTGTATTTATCAGAGGCCACCTATTGGACTCTATAGTACAGCAAGTGAGGCTTTACTTTCTCTGATCTAATATTCCATTCTTCTTGTAGTTCTTTTGAAACACTTGGCCTTTAATGTTAATTAAGTCATATGTTAGGGTAGATGTGAAAGCTATCAATGAAAAGTGGTCACTGAAGACTTGTTTCACCAAGAATAAGTTAAAGAAGGCCGCTTTGCATATATCCCTTCAAGTAAAGATTGGGGGGCAGATTTACAAGCCCCTTGCGCCACTTTTACGCTGCCGTTGCATCACTTTTGTGACACAGCAGCGGCGTAAACAATGCGCCACTATGCGACATATTTACAACGTGATGCATCTAGTGAGATGCGTCACGTTGTAAAGCCCTGCGCTACATTATACCTGCGTCAGGTATAATGTATGCAGGGTGGGCGTTCCGTCGCAAGGAAGCCCCGTAAAAGTGACGCAGTGAAATCTACAATATTTCACTGAGTCACTTTTACGTCCCCGCTGCGTCAAAACCTTACACCTGCTTGTAGCAGGCGTAAGGAGTGACGCAGCACAGCAACTATAGGGCACCCCTGAGCAGTGCTGGAGTTGCATCGCGCTTGTGACACGACTCCAGCACTGCGCCACCCTTACACCGACAGATGCGTCACGCATCTGTCTATCCTTGCGCCGTGGTGCGCCGCATTGTAAATGCGG
The DNA here is from genome assembly GCA_963921515.1 of Calotriton arnoldi. Lineage (NCBI taxonomy): Eukaryota > Metazoa > Chordata > Amphibia > Caudata > Salamandridae > Calotriton > Calotriton arnoldi. The sequence goes on from CAWUFW010000444.1 coordinate 3,127,281, forward strand.
CGCATCCATGGTGGCGCAAGGTGTTTCTTGAGTCACGCAAAATAACTGGCGCATCCCTGCTGGTAGGCAGGGATGCGCCAGTTATTGTAAATCTGCCCCCGGAAGTGTAATTTACGACCCCCAAGCAGTAGGGTCTGTTGGAAGAGCATTCTTGACTTGGGTCTCTGGATGTTGATGTGGGCCTGCATCATGTCAGCCAAGAAAGATGACTTGTAGGTTTAGTTAGCTGAGCTTGTTGTGTTTTGCAACTGGTCAAAATAGGTCGTATTTGAGATCTGGTGAGCATACATTTCAAGTTAAGTAGAAGAACCAGGTGAAGAAGACTCTGGAGTCTAGTTCATCCTTAAAATCTATACACTTTTATGTTGTCTATGTTTGATCATCCCATACAATGTTGTGCAACTATCTTGGAGCAGAAGCTGAGTTGGGTTCCTCTTCCGTGTGTGTGAACAATGTTCATGAGGACTCCAGGCAACAAGAGCCAGGAATATGCATGCTTTGTCGGGTGCGATATCTTGATTTTCAGATCTATAGGGAAATATTCTAAACAGTATATCAATTAAATGAATTTCCAAAAACTGCTCAAAGAGTTACTCTAAAGTAGTCTGTAGACATCACTGTTTGTTTTTGTCATTCAGGTCTAGAAGAAGGAACCATGTGCTAGAGTGCCTGACTGGAGCTGTGAACTCTGATCCCAGGAGTAATTTTCCACTGTCACTTCTCCTATGCACAGAGGATCCACCCGCCGAGCCAGCTTTTCTTGCCCTACTGGAAGCTTGTGGAAGACTGTTTTTATTTTGGAAATAAAAGCAATTACGAGAAGGTGACACATGCGTCAGCACTGTTACGGTTACACACATAAACATACCTTTTGTAAGGTTTATCATTTATTACTCCAACATTTGCCGAGTGTGAGAATACTACTCAAAGAATAGATGGTTGGTGGTCTTAACAGAATGTAATACGATAGGAAAAACAATTGGTACTATTGGCTAGGATATACAACAATACTCAATATTGTATTTATATCAAACATAATCCATATGCACGGGAGAGAGAGAAAGAAAACACAATTGAACACGTTATTATGAAAAACAATTCAATTCTTTATATTTTTATATTATACTGAAAAGGTTCATTAGTATACAATCAGTGCTTAAAGGTTGCTCTAATAGGTGCATAAGAGAGTGCTCGTAGAAGTGCTTAAGTGATGTGGAAGGAGTAGAAAGGATGAATCTAAAGAGTATAGACAAAAATAAAAACAATTTAACATAACCGTGTTACTTCAGTAGCTTTGGAACGCTTGTCCAGAGAAGGGTCTCACATATTTGACAAGATTTATCCATATAAGAAAAAGAGGCCGATTTAATCAAGGGACATCTGTCTTTAGGATGATGCAAAAAAATGATCCGAGCTCTTATGGTTATGTCGTCGATTTTTCGACCCAGATATAAGCTTTGACAATTAAGGACCTAGCAAGCGGGTCTTCATCAGGACATAAAATAAGCAACCTAGAAGTAAGGGTAGGTGTATGTACAATTAATCTGTGAAAATAAAAACTGTTTCTCTCTCTAAGAAACAAGAAGGACCACTGACCTTCAGTGGTGTGGGAGAATCACGACATCCAAAACAAGATATCCACGGGTCTACTCAATCACAAAAACGTGCATATAAGCCCTACTCGGCCTATAGAAGCTGCAACACTAAACCTCTTACAAAAACAAATTACAAAAACAGAATATCCTTTAAAAAGGATGGAGTCCCATCACTCACCAAAGGTGACATGCTTCATCATCTGGGTCTCCTCCTAGTGACACGTTAGTGTCACTAAGGGCTACAACCCTTTCAGAGGGAAAGGGGGAGCTCACGGATGTTTTATGCTGTTTGATTGAAGCGCTATAACGCGCTATGTCAGATCCTACAGATGTGAGGAAATGGTTCATGTAGGAGTAATGGGTGCAGTGCATATAAGTGAGAGATGGTGAGTTAAAATTGAACTGTGAAAGAAAAATATTTTAATTGGTATCTCTCGCAGCTCAAATTAAAAACAGTGCAATGACAGTTTTAACTAAATAACTGTCTGTGAGTGGAAAAAAGGGGGTCTACATGTTTCAGCCAATTGGATTAATTTATCACGCACATCTTAATACCGCCTTTCAATTTACAGCGGTATCCAGGGTTACTCCCACCCGCACAGGAGAGTAGATAAGGAGCCCACCAGCACATCTCTCTTGCATATGGATTATGTTTGATATAAATACAATATTGAGTATTGTTGTATATCCTAGCCAATAGGACCAATTTTTTTTGTACTGCATTGCACCCAAGTCCTTTGGCTGTTTGGGTTAATCCATTAACTTATAATGGAACATAACAGAATGTATGCATTATGCACAATGACTTGAATTTTAGTCTCCTGTCTGTTAGCAGCCAAAGGACACGAGAAAGGAAAGGAGAAATATGTCACCACTCTCTGATTCACACAATGTGGTGTGTGGCAGGTTTCTGAACTCTCTGATGACACTGAATCAAGTATTGAGGGAGATACACATGAAGGTCGATGCAATGGTGTAGTTGGATGGACATTCACTGGGAGGGATGTTCTTCAGCTCTGGGTAGGGTCTCTGGAAAGACTCTTAGAAACTCATTCAGAGATTATTGCGCCTCAACAGTGTTACCAAAAGTGATAATTATGTAATCACCACAAATTTAGAAACAAATGAAGAATAACAGTGTTCCTGCGTATTTTTACTGTAGTTATTGGTGCAAAATTAGTGCTAATAGATACAGAGTTCCCTTGGAGAGTAGTGGTGCTGGGACAGGCATGTGAAACTGGCATTCTGACCTTTATTGTGGTCCTGGCGTCATGCTAATCTAGCGTAGGTGCAGAGGCCTAGGCCTGTCTCAGGCCGGTCCTCGAGAATGCAACGTCCAGGACCTGTCCTCTGGTCTGGACTGGCACACCAAGCATGCCCTCATAGCAGACAGTGGTGTTTCATTATCCCGAGTACTGCTGGGCATACCAAAAACATCATCTGCGCGTCCGGCATTAGCAAGTCTTCACTGGTTGCCGGTAAACAAAGGAATTCAAGGCCCTGTGCATTGCACACAGTGTAAAATATGTTCACGGTCCAGATATCCTCGGTCACTTCATAACATCCTACAACAACTCGAGAGAGTTGAGATCAAATAATCGCTCCCTCCTGGTTACTCCCAGAATTAAAAGAGCGAGAAGTGGAGGGAGATAGTTTGCATATCTAGTGTCAAAGCTTTGGAACTCTCTGCCTACTTACATTAGATCTAATGGAATATGTTAAGCTTCAGGAAGCAACTGAACACCTGCCTCTTCACTTAATCAAGGCACTCACATCCTCATGACCCCTGTCAGTGCTAGGAAGCCTGTCTCTGGATAGCCACGCACTTTACAAGAGACTGTAACATAGCATAACAACATATAAAGCAGTGGAGGCACCATACAGTGTTTTGTGAATCGGTAGTAAGACCAGGGCTTATTTCGCTGTGCCAGGGGGAACGTGGGCTACTGACCCCTCTCGCTAAAAGTGTTATTGTTAAGTGAGACTCAAAACCCTGCACCCACATCCCATGTACATGTCAAGGGCATGTACATGTACAGTCGTACAGTGAGCATAAGATACATGAGTGGTAGCAGGACTCAGTGTGTGCATGAGTGTGTGTAGTGAAGCCAGTGGATTCCATTATGGATGCCCCTGGTTTAGCATGGGACAAGATGGAGAATGAAGAAGTGTTCCCAAGGCAGTGGAATTGTATTGCCTGCATTCCTGTGGCTGAAGGGCGGAGATCCAGATGCTGAAGTCAGGAGGCTGGAAACAGGGCTAGATTTGGACTTTGCTAGCAAGGGACTGCTGATTAGTTCTTACTGAGCACTGCCATTTGGTTAATGGTTAAGGTGAGGGCTGAGACTCCAGTTTCTGTTGCAAAAGGTGAGGAGATTCCTAGGCCAAAGCTGTCTCTGATTACTGCTTCATGAAAGCTTCATTGGGCTCATGTTGTTGGTGCTCGAGTTTAGAGATGACCCCAGTGCTAAGAAGTCTAACTTAAAACAAAGGCTGTGTCTGGAGCGCATTAGATTTGTAAGGAAACCATCCCTAATCGGTTTTGAAGCATGAGATGGTGGATCCACAATGCTTGTCTGGAAAATGTGTATAAAAGTGGGATCCATACCTCCCCACTTTGTAGTCACAGGTTCTTCTTGACCAAGGAAGGAAGTGCTCCTAAAGGTACTCCAGACTCTGCTGTGCAACTAAGGCTAGTCTCTGTCTGGCAGTCAGTCTCCCAGAGGTGAGGGAACATCACCTCAAGTCAACACTCGCTGATGGGTGAGAGCCTTGTGGCCTGCCTGCTGAGAGAGGGAAGGAATGTGCCTGATGCTGCAGGAGTGACGGTTCATGAGGGGGACCAGAATGCTCCTGGAGCACTAAGAGGAAAATGACGACTCAAAGAGAGAGATTAAGGCACGCCCCATGCTGTCAAGGGTCCCACTGGTCTCTGTGCAGTTCTTGATGAGCTGGAAGTAAGACTGCCAGAGCGTGACATCTGAGTCACCCTGCAGCCTTCCATGGGCCAAGTAATGGGCACTATGCTGCCCATGAGGAAAAGTAGATCAGATAGTCGCTTACAGGAAGTCGCTAAATGCCCCAAAGTCTGCAAGTGCTTCTATTCTAATGCCACAAGACGACTTGGCCAGGAAGCTACACCCTTGCAAGCTGAGTGCTGGTTTGCATCTTACCACCCAGAGGTTGCAGCTATCCTGGGCTTTTGTTTCCACCCATGAAGATAGTGAAGCAGGAAGCAGCCACTGTGGTAACCTGCAATGATGAAGTCCACCCCGTTAGCATCATCCTTGCCTGCTGGAATGTCTGGATAGCTGCAGGTCATCAACTGCTAACCACAGAACTTAACTGCACCTATGGATAAGAGATACTGAGGTACGTGGTAAGATCTGCGGCGCCCACTTGAGACTTTTCACCAAAAAGCCAGTAGAGATTTTGGAATGAGTTACCACAATATCTCAGGAGACTTTTTGGGCAATCTGTACCTGACCTAAATCTTGCCTACATCCATAGAATAGAGGGGACGATTATAGCAGGATCCCGGCTACAGCGGGAGAGACTATTGTTATCAGGAAGGAGGGGTGAGTGCGGTGCCTCACTGTTAAAGTACAACTTATGCCAAATCTGTCTGATGTGCTAATTACACTCTGTAGTATTTAGTTCTGCTATGAGACAAAGTGTTGCTGTGTCTGTTGTCTGACTGTTTGTTCTGGGTTTTTGCCAATCACAGATTTTTGTGACAAAAACAATCTCTTTATTTAAATTGATGGAAACCATGCACTGTGGTAGGTACTCATATGAACTTTCTTGTCTGGAAATTGATACTACTCTCACCCAGAATGACAATTTGTAGTGGACCTTTGGTGTGAAGAACACTATATACATGCACATTAGGATAGGGATCCCCATTCTTATTCTTCTTGGGTTGATTCCTAGTAGCTGATAGGTTGAAATGGCCTTTATTGGGAAGTGCTCTCACCCTTGGCCTTCTATGAATCATCAAACAAGAGGTCTCCAATTGAAGAATTATTACTGCCCAATGATGATGTGGAGAGGGCATGGAAACATCCAGCTGGCAGAGTAGAACTCGCCCCTCTCCAGGGTCCTCAGGACGTATCGTTTACCACCTGCAAGTGCAAAGTTAAGTGGTAAGGCCCGGACAAAGGGGGATTACAGAAAGTCATCTATTTCCTCCAGGGCAGACAGCAAAATGGTAAAATGTCCTCTGAGGAGCAGGAGAAAGAGTGTGTTGTGCCCTCTTTGGGGGGTGAGCCTCCCATATTGTGTCCTTCCACACCCTGTCTGCTTGATCCGAGCGAGATATGCCAGTTCCCTCCCTCCAACCTCCAAGAAGACCCGCTTCTTCAGAATTCCGGGATTTGAGGGGGGGTCCATATTTGCATGTGTCACGGTCCAAAGAGAATGAGGCCCAGCCCATACTCCTGCCTAGTGACGTGACAGGCTGAAACTCCCATCGGCAGAATTTTCCTGCTGAATGTAGGCTCTGGCTACCACCGCTGACCTTTAATGGGAGACATATTCATGCAACAGGAGGAGGTTAGTGAAGGTCTTTTAAGGATTGGTCTCTTTGTCTACAAAGACCCCTCATGACTAGTCTTCATTGCAGCCACAGTCTACCAATGCACTCTGTGTATCTCTGGGCTGACACAGACCGTCCTGTAGAGAAATCTCTCCATTTTCTGAACTCTGAAAATCCAGAAGGCTCAGTGGCATATCAGTCGGGTGGGGGCGCAGGTCTATTGCCTTTGGAAGGCGGGACCCTTAAAGATTTCACCATGGGCCTGATTGGGACAGCTTTTCCATTGCAGTGCACCAATATTCTCAGGCCAGACGTCAGTCGCTGTGCAAGCGTTGCTGATGCTTTGCAACTCTGGAATAGCACATCAGGAGGCCGTTGTGCCAAACTTCCAAAATGCTGACCTGAACTGGGAACCAAAGACAGATGCCGAGGTGCAGACAAGTAACCAGAAGATGACAGGTCAGCACAATGGAAATCATGGTTGAGAGCTCCCAAGATCACTAATGTATTTTGATTCTGCATGACTAAGTTCTCTTATTCTGTCACCTGCCTCAGGTTCTTAGGTATTCTGTCAATGCCAAGATATCTTAAATTCTCCCCTTGGGAACTGTAGTGTTTCCTAAAATGCTTAGCAGTGCTGTAGGTCCAATCTTTTTTGTTTATTGTTTCTATATATTCTAAGATCCTTTTTTGAGCTGGAAGATTATACTTCCCACATATCACATACTACAAGGGCATTCCGTAACTTAAATGGTAAAATCAGATTTACATATAATGTGTTGACTGATCTTCGTATTTGTGTTAGGGTGTTGTACCACGCAGTCCTGTTGTCTTCCTAACCACAACGGGGAACCTCCCACTGCTGGCAGATAGACCACTGTTTGCAAATGGAGCCTGGGAGGACACTGTGTAATGGCCTCATGTGGAACAAGCATTTGCAATGCAATAGGTCTCGCATTTGTGAGAGTTTAAGCTGTTGGCATTGTAAATGGCAATGCCCTTTATGGATGTGTTTTGATAATTAACACATAAATAAAAGGCATCGTCATTTACAATGCCAATAGCTCAAACTCTTGTAAATGCGAGACCTATTTCACTTCAAAGAAGCGGCTGCCATTGTCCCGGGCTGCTTGGAAAGTGAAAGCGCGCATGGCTCGCTCAATGTTTCAGCAAAGCAGGTCGTTCCTGCAGTAGGAGACACTCACTGAAGAAAATAATGCTTGCAGACTAAATAAGACATACCGTGTAACTACAGAAGTAAAAGGGCCAGTCCTCATGGAAGGTTACAAATGAAGTCAAGGCGGTACTAAGGAGGGACTAACAAGCCTATTAACGAACCAGAAGTCAGCATTTACAAAGGACAATGACACAAGCCAATGAAAAATATGGGCGGAGAGTGGGCGGAGCTTCAAGTCAATACTCCAATACAGCATGCCTCGACCTAAAAAACGAAGTGTTCCAGTATCTCCGCATGTAGGGAGGAATATTCTACGTTTATGAAGATCCTACAATGCAGAACAATTTGATCTGATGTCAAACCCCAGTAACACCTAGAGCAAGCGGAGTCTGTTCCAACTGGAGAAACTGAAGGGAGAGTGGAGTGGTGAAATGGACATACTCCCAAAACTGCCTTCAAAATAGACCACAAACATTTAGCATTTAAGGGGCATATTCACAAGGAGCTATCGCCGAATTAACGGCACTTTACCGCAGCCAAAGTCGTGATAAATTCCCCTCCCCATTCACAAGCCGGCGTTAACAGCCCACAGCAACAGCTTACCCGCGATAGCAGCCGCAAAAAACATCGCCACAGAGGACCCCCGCAAATATCGCTAATGAGATGCAGAGTAGGCGTTCCTGTGACAAAAGTCGAGACAACAGCACACCTCAACATTCACAACGACCAGCCACACAAAACAGGCGATAAGGCGCGTTAGCACCATGAAATCTACACCTGCCTCAAGCAGGTGTAAAGACGGATGTCTACCTGCAGTAGGCAACGGAGTCCCGCACACAGCCATACCCGAAGAACAAACGACGCCATGGAGCTACTCTACATGCAGCTCGGAGCCCCAACAGGGCCACAAAACCCACCGCCACCACGCCCTGGACCGCCACCACCCCAGGACCCGGACCCGCTCCCCCCCCCCCCGGACCACCACAGAGGCAGCGTAGAGTAAGACAGCGGACCTACCGAAAACACACCACTCTCACAGACCTAACGCCCGCGGAAGTCATTGCCCACTACAGGCTCAAAAGGACAACCATCCTCCGCATCCTAACCCACATTGCCCACAGGCTGACGGTCCTAACACAGCGGAGAACAAACATCCCTCCGCAGACAAAGCTGCTGGCAGTGCTGCACCTGTTGGCCTCTTGGACCTTCCAACCAACAACTGCCAGAGTCGGAGGGGTCTCACAGCCAGCACTGTCAAAGTTCATCACACCCGTCCTGAATGCCACCATCAACTTCATACCCCAGTACCTTCACTTCCCCAACACTGCGCAGGAACAGCTGGAGACTAAGCAAGGCTTCTACGCCATAGCCGGATTCCCGGCCGTGTTGGGGGCAATCGACTGCACACATGTCCCACTTGTGCCCCCTGCGAATACTGCACACCACTACCGCAACAGGAAGCACATGCATTCCATCAATGTGCAGGCAATAGTGGACCACCAGGGACTCTTCACCAATGTCGTCGCCAACTACCCAGGCAGTGTGCATGATTCCTTCATCTTCCGACAGTCCATCATCAACCAGCGCTTTTCAGGATGGCACATATGGAACGGGACTGCTCGTTGGTAAGTACCAAATCAACACCCCACACATCCCACAGCCACCAACGCACAAGGCACAACTGTGGGGATGCACACGTGACCAAACCACATCCGACATGTCGAACTACACGACCACCTGGCCCCACCACTCTTACCTGCAGCGGCAGCGGCTGGCCAATAGCTCAAACTCGCGTAAATGCGAGACCTATTGCATTGCAAATGGTAGGCATTACGGACAACGGGAGGGACGGGGGTTGCGGGGGGAGGCACGGACAACAGGAGGGAGGACGGGGAGGGGGGGGTAAAGAAAGCACCAAAGCACGTCGTGCCTGCAGTAAGAGAAACTGGATAAAGAAAATAGTGCTTATAGACAAAAAAACAGGTACAGTTGAACAACCGAAGTAAAAGGGCCAGTCCACATGGGAGGTTACAAATGAAGAGGAGGCGGTACTAAGGAGGGACTAACAAGTCTATTTACGAAACAGAAGCCAGCATTTAGGACGGACAATGACACAAGCCAATAACAAATATGGGCGGAGAGTGGGCGGGGCTTCTATTCCCTACTCCACTAAAACAAGTCTAGCAGAGCTGGCAGTGCAAGCGCGCTGGCTCTAGGCTCGACCTAGAAAATAACCACTAAGCTGGTGACAGTGAGAACCCTAGGTCGTCAAGGTTTTCCAACATGGTGATGTAGGAATAATTGGGGACTCTCCTTAACAAGGGACATGAATGTAACAAAATTACCAATAATGTGATCATTAGTAACACTGTTAATTTTAAGATGACGATGTTACTGCGATAAATTTAATCTGTAATCGAATACAATTAAAAATATTGTAAAAACATAGACAAGGACACACAAGCAGAAACATGCACAGACAAAACCTCTAGAAACTCAGGTCCTACCGTCGTGTACAGGGGTGAGCGCGCGCGCACACAGACACCCAACCTGTTTGCACAGGGCTGAGTCACGTCATCAAACAGTGCACGCCCTGCCTCCCCCTCCCTTCCCCCTCCTGTGCAGGTACAGTGCACCTGTCATTCCACAGCTCGGCTGCCTCTGGCACACCTTGCTCACGGGCTGCCTGCCAGGCAGGCAGGCCCTTGAAAACCGTGTTGTGTTTCTCACAGTTGTCATGAAAACAGTGACGTGTGACGTCAGGGCGGAATCCTCAAGACACCTTCCTTTCTCAGAGATTCTTGCCATTTTTGTAGCACACAGTGACTTGCGTGACGTCAGGACGGAATCCCTAAGACACCGTCCTTTCTCAGAGATTTTTTCCATTTTTGTAGCACACAGTGACTTGCGTGACGTCAGGGCGGAAAACACCGTCTTTTCTCAAAGATTCTTGTAATTTTCGAAGCTTTAGAAGTCCTTGCGCCCTTCTGCGTCCTTCCCAGCAGGGTATGTGTCGCCGGGCCCTCGGACAGGAGGTCGTAGATAGGGAACACTAAAGAAAAGAAAGAAAGGGCCAACATGGTAACAACATAAAACAGAAGAAGAAAATCTCATGTACAAACTATGGTTGTAATTCACAAAACCTCCTTGGAAAACAACTGACTCTTTAGTGAGGCATTCACAAGTGCTGCTCGTAATCTGTAATTGTTGCAGGCTCCTTGGAGTACTCAGTTACTTTTGCATGTATTCATTTATTCTCCAAGGGGGATATTTTTCCAGTCTAGAAACCTCTTCTACAGTACCCCATTTTAGGGATGTTCCTTACCAATTCGTATGCTGATAATGCATTGAATTCTGCCCTTGATATAAACTTTACAGCCATTTCAAGGTGAGAAATATCTTGTAAATGTTTGGTGAATAACCACAAACATGCACATTTGTAGGCAGGGCTTTAAGTGGGATGAAAAAACTGGGGGGTCTCTCAGAGGGGCGTGGCCAATGTAATTAAGGGCGTGGCTTAAAAACACGTAAGCTAAAAATCTGTGCTTAGCACAGTGTGCTGCCCGACTTGTATTTTGCTGTTTCTGTCATTGCATCCAGATATATGATACAACAAGTAACATCATACCTACAACAAGTTAGGACTATTGGCTTTGCCAATGGTTGTTAGTTGCATACGATAAATAAGCAGCAACTATGGCTTGTAGATAATATTGATAAAGCTTCCACTTAAAGCCCTGGTGACACCACAACGATGTTGCTGCTCCTGCTTTTTAAAAAGAGAAGGGAAATCCAGAGAGAAAATGACTCTCTTTAAAGGGGTATGCAGTCATAATATCGAGTTTCAAATATCGATATACCAAAATATCGATGTTTAAATCTCGATATGACAGAATATCGACCTGCAAGAGTATCGTCAACAAGAATATCGACATGCAGGTAAGAAATATCGGGCCATATTAGCAACAAAATGCGATAAATATCGCAGAGCGCGCTTAGCGCGAAATATTCTATCGCCAGCTATCGCTGGAATATATTGCCACGCTAACGCTGTATTAGCAACAATTAGCGCTATGGCGATGATTATTCCAGCGATAAGCGGCATAATCGCGAGAATATCGCTGGAAAACCAGCGATATTCTCGCATTAACGCTAAGGTGGATTCAGCATTAGAATCCACCTCCTATACTACAAACAGGTAAGTCATAGTCAGTAGCAGGTGATAAAATATAGCGATAAACGCGCTTAGCGCGATTTATTTTATCGCTTCGCCTGCCTTGATAATAGGGGTTAGTGGTGTTAGCGACTGTTTACAGTCGCTTTAGTGGGAACGCCTACCTTGCATGTCATTAGCGATAAATATCGCTGACATGCAAGGCGATGTAATTCCCGGCCTCTAACGCCTGAAAGCTGTCGCTAACGCCTGTTAGCGACAGCTTGCTAATAGGGCGTTAAAAATATCGCCGATTTAGCGGCAAAAAGTGCCGCTAAATCGGCGATAAAGCCCTTGATAATATGCCCCATCGTTTTACTGAATATCGAAGTTAGTAATATCGTTAGTAAAAATATCGTAGTTTATAATATCGAATTTTTTTTTAGTGTTCTGTATGTTAGTATATGTGTTAAAAGTATAGCTTATTTTTTAATGTATGTTTGAATTTTTTAGAAATAATTTATTTTATGTTAATAAATTTTTGCGTATTTTAGTTCCCGTAGCGGGTTGTGGGTTTATAGGGGAATAGGGTGGGAAGTAATTTAATTATAATATATTTATTATTAATCTTTTAGAAGTTATTATTATTATTTTTTTTTAAATATTGCGTTTTACTTCTGTAGCGGGTTGTGGGTTTATAGGGGAATAGGGTGGGAAGTAATTTAATTGAAATTAATTAATTCATATTTTTATTATTTACTATTTTTGTATTTAATAATTTATATTATTAATTGTAATTAATTGGTTATTAATTAATTATTAATTGGTTATTAATAATTAATTGGTAAATATGTTAATTGTGTAATTGTTTTAGGAGCGGGTTGTGGGTTGATAGGGGAGTGGGGTGGGAAGGAATTTAATTATAAATAATTAATTAAAATTTGTATTAATTAATATTTATGTAATTATTATTTTATATTGTTAATTGTGTTAAAAAATGTTATTAATTAGTTATTAATTAGATTGTAATTATTAATAATTAATTGGTATATATGTTAATTGTGTAATTTTTTTAGGAGCGGGTTGTGGTTTGATAGGGGAGTAGGGTGGGAAGTAATTTAATTATAATTAATTAATATTTTTATTAATTATTATTTATGCAATTAATATTTTATATTGTTAATTGTGTAAAAAATGTTATTAATTAGTTATTAATTGGATATTAATTATTAATAATTAATTGGTAAATATGTTAATTGTGTGATTTTTTTAGGAGCGGGTTGTGGGTTGATAGGGAGTAGGATGGGAAGTAATTTAATTTTAATAACATTTTTATTTTTTTATATAATATTTATTTAAAGTTATTTTATAGTGTTAATTGTGTGAACTAATTTATTTTTGATGGTTTTTAAATTGCTTGTTAATTGTTATTAGTTAATTAATTAATTGTTAATTAATTATGTAAAATGTGTAATATTTAACAATATTGGTGGTGTCGTTTATAGGGTAATATGGTGGGAGGTAAATTATTTTTGAAAAATTAATTATTTGGTAATTTATATTAATTATTTTGCAGGAGTGGGAATAATAAATTATTCCCCTCCGCTATCCAACACTTTCCCTACTGTTACACTTGGTGGAGTGGGAATAGTAAATTATTTCCACCCGCTATCCAACACTTTCCCTACTGTTGCACTCGCTGGAGTAGGAATAGTAATTTTTAGTCACCCGCTATCCAATACTTTCCCTACTGTTGCACTCACTGGAGTGGGAATAGTCATTTTTACCTCCCGCTATCCAACACTTTCCCTACTGGTGCACTCGCTGGAGTGGGAATATTAATGTTTACCAACCCGCTATCCAATACTTTCCCTACTGTTACATTCGTTGGAGTGGGAATAGTCATTTTTACCCACCCGCTATCCAACACTTTCCCTACTGTTACACTTGTTGGAGTGGGAATATACATTTTTACTTCCCCGCTAGCCAACACTTTCCCTACTGTTGCACTCACTGGAGTGGGAATAGTAATTTTTACCCACCCGCTATCCAACACTTTCCCTACTGTTGCAATTACTGGAGTGGGAATAGTAATTTTAACCCCTCTGCTATCCAACACTTTCCCTACTGTTATACTCCGTGGAGTGGGAATAGTAAATTATTCCCCTCCGCTATCCAACACTTTCCCTACTGTTGCAATTGCTGGAGTGGGAATAGTAAATTATTCCCCTTCGCTATCCAACAATTTCCCTACTGTTGCACTCTCTGGAGTGGGAATAGTAATTTTATCCCCTACGCTATCCAACATTTTCTTTACTGTTATAGTTAATGTAGTGTAAAATATTTTTTTACAAATAATTATTAATTTAATTTTTTCCATTTATTATATATATATTTTATTTTTATATTTATATGACAGGTTTATGTATAAATATATGTATTTATAATTTTTATTATGTTTCTAACATTTTATAATTAAATAAAATAATTATTTATTAATATTATTAAGTTAATATATATATAAAAATGTTTAAATATGTATGTTAAATTTTTTTTAAAGTTACATTTATTATTTATCATTTTTAACATTTTTAAATAATTCTAACTATGTTTATATTAATTATATTTAGTATTTAATTAATTTCATATTATCTTTAAGACATTTTAAAAAAACAATATTTTATACAACGATATTTTGGTTTCGATATTTTTGTACTTACCTTTGTAAAGATAGGATGTCGATATTCTGTCCATCGATATTCTAGACTCGATAATCTTGTAGGTCGATATTCGGTCCGTCGATATTCTGTCAGTGATCCAAAGGATTTTCCTCCCCCACAACGCTAAGGGGCCGATTCCGATTCGGGCAGGAAATCTCTCCGACCGAGCCGGACCCGGAGAGATTTCCGACCGAATCGGACTCTGGCAGTCCGACCGAACGAGTACGATGCGCACGCATGCACCCGGACTCGAGTCGGTCGGACTCCCATTGAAGTCAATGGGAGCCGGTCGTACAACGCGTACGCGGGCTCCCATTGACTCAATGGGTGCGAGGCGAACAAGGGCGCCCCCTACAGCGGGTACGCGTCGATGCGACTCGCGCCGTACATGCACAGGTAGGGGGGACCCATGGGTCCCCCCTGTGTGCGACTCGCGCGGCTACGCGTACAGGGGGGTCCGACGCGGACCCCCAAAGTCCGGCTCCGACAGCACTTTTGAGCCGGACGGCGCGAGTCGGTCGGACTGCTCGAGGCGCGCATCGTACTTACCCGGCCGGGGAACGTCTCCACTGCGCGGTGCGAGTCGTGTCCGTGCGAGTCGGTCGGAGCGTGTTGAAGCCGCGAACGAGTCGGTCGGCGATTTCGCGGGCGCTTGCATCGTACTCACTCGGCCGGACCCGCGTACGAATCTGTCGGGAAACAGGGCTCCGAATCGGATCCGGTAAAGCCGAATCCGATTCGGAGCCCTACCGGCCGAGATCAGAATCGGCCCCTTACCTGGCATGACGTCATGCCGTAACTTCTCCACTAGTGAGAAGTGAGCAGTGTGAGCACGCGCACATCGATGTGCCTGCTGTCACTGCAGTCCGGCAGGGCACAAAACAGAGCCCAATAGAGACCCGTTTCGAGGCCCCCTTTAAAAAACTGCCGGTGCTCAGCACCCGTGAGACCGGGCCCACTTAAAGCCCTGTTTGTAGGTGTTCTGCAACATTTTGGTAGTATACGAACCCAGAACGTCCACAAACCTGACCAGAGGCGCAACTAGAGCCAAATTTCGGGGGTTAATAAAAATTTCGGGGGGGAGCTAATTCTTCCAGCAATAGGCAGAGTGGAGATGCAGGGACTCTAAGAAGGGGTGAAAAAAAAAAAGCCTCGTTAACAAGTAAAGGGTCTTTTAAAAACCTGTGAAGTAGTCGGTTGCGGCTGCAATAAGACAGACGCCAGACCAGCCAGCCCGGGAAGCTGTCTCAGCCCAGGCTGACACACACGACGGTGGGGGAAGGGGGGAGTGGGGGCAGGGGGATGGGGCTGAAGCCCTTTGAGCCCTATGGGCGTTGCGCGCCTAAACCTGACTCTGTTTGGACATTTGCTCACCAGTGCCGTCACTGCCGGTGTTTTACAGGGGGGACACACATGGTGCCACAGATACAAAAGGCTTCTCAGATTTGGATGCACAGACCACAGCAAGACCTCTTGTGAGACTGTACACTTGGCGGTTTCTGTGTACCACAAGCCAGGGCACCCCCATGGTGACCCATCTTCTCCTATGTAGATCAGATACCTGAATCCACAAGGTTAGACTGCCTTTCTTCTCGAGAAGCTTGCACTGCCATAGCTTAGGGCTCTCTACAGAGCTGCCCCTGCTTGGGAGTGTCTACAGAGCTGCCCCTGCTTGGAAGTTTCTACAGAGCTGCCCCTGCTTGGGGGTCTCTACAGAGCTGCCCCTGCTTGGGGGTCTCTACAGAGCTGCCCCTGCTTGGGGGGACTCTACAGAGCTGCTGCACAAGTCTCAGTCAGGGGCATATTCAGAGGCGGCTCCTCCGTTTGAGCGGAGGAGTGTCGCCCCACTAAGCAAAATGGCTCAAAACAAGCCCCCGAGATGAAAAATAAAATGTTAATAAAGTTAATTTATTTCCATTTTATTTTTCATCCTCCCTGTCCCGAACCGAGTGTCAGGATGGGGCGGGGCTTGTTGCGTGGTAGCAGCAGGGAGGTGGGTGGGCTGCCTGGGCACTTTTCAAAGTGCGCATGCCCCTTTGGCCGGATGTCTTGCGAGGGCAAGCCACACATGTGCACTTTGAGAGCTCTATAGCTGGGTTAGAGCAAGTGCAGGGTTCCAGTGTCCTCAGGAGCGGCGACAGAAGCCGCTCCCTCCAATCCTGGCGCTGCTCTCATGCAGCATGAGAGCAGTGCCAGAATTGGTTAGGGGAGTTGTTGAGGGTCCCGCCCTGGAGGAGAAGACGAGAAGATGAAAACCGGACCGAAGTGCAGAGGACATTCGTGCAGGTAAGTGTGTTTTTATTTTTTTTCTTTATTTATAGTGTCCCCCACCCATTTGCCTGCCCCACCACTCTCTAGGGCTGCCAGCTGCTACTGATATGCACAAAGGTAAAGTTGGTAATAAACGTAAATTTACAACCAAATTTACCTTACTTACACCTGATAGAATTCTGCAAATATCTTCTGGGCAGGTCTAAGGCCATTTAGTGGAGATCGCCATCAAAAGTGGGGAGAACTCCGCACCCTTAAATCCCACTCAAACTGCATGAGTATAGGTACTCTTGGGTTCTCCAAGGCTGCGCTGCTCACCTTTGAAGTTTGTCAACGACCACAAAGAACTATATTACAAACTCCTCTTATTCTCCATTCTGGCCTCCAAAGGGTGGGATTTTTACTCCAGCTCTCTGCAGGCATCAATACCCTTTCCAGGGTGGGAATGGGAATGAATCCCCCCAGATTTGGAGGGGTCTCCTATGGGAAGAGGCTTCTCCGCGGAGAGATATATTTTCTGTGCAGAGGAACAACATTTTAAATCTGCGGGGGTGTTCTCTGCTATGAAGAATTCCATACAGCGGGAATGGGATCCCGAATGGAATCTCACATGGCCTCCTAGGAATCCACCCAGAGACCGGCACCTAGTGCAGCATTCCATGTGTATTTCTGGGAATTCTCTTGAATTCCAGAAATTAGTAAATCTTCACCGGAAAGTAAATATAAATATATTAGTGTAGATTTACTACTTTGTCAGTCGGTCCCTTAGTGCCGAAGACTCCCATCTGCCACCATGTGTGTGCACCAGCACTACACCTGCTTAATGAAAGACCAAAAATGCCAGCGCCTGGATACCCTCGCAGGTGACAAGTAGCGCTCTACAAATCTACTGATTGATTGATTGACTGGTGTTGAGCTGCTAGAACTGAACTCGGCCGC
Organism: Calotriton arnoldi; assembly: GCA_963921515.1. Lineage (NCBI taxonomy): Eukaryota > Metazoa > Chordata > Amphibia > Caudata > Salamandridae > Calotriton > Calotriton arnoldi. The sequence goes on from CAWUFW010000444.1 coordinate 3,144,673, forward strand.
ACTTTACTGATGATATTTCAAATGTCTATTATTTTCCCTGTTTACGGGTGTCATATTAGGACTATCAGCGATGCTGCTGCAGGGAAGTCTTCCATCTCATAAAGTTTTATTATTTTCTGCTTCTCGGTATGACCCGGATGTCGGAATTTAGTAGATAAGAAATATTGATTTTTCAAGATGAAGGAAAGCTCCTGTTGTGACTTTTGTAAACATGTTTGGATACTATCTTTGTACCTGAACAAGTTAGGGAGTTCGGATGTTTGTTGTAGTAAAACTCTAGTGGTGGGTGGGGCTGGGGAGACCTGTGGTTGGTGGGTCTTTCTGTGATATCTCGAAGGTGGAAGGTGCACAACACATTCTGGCACAGGAGCAGGGAGGAGAGGCTAGTACCAGGGACGTAATGAAGACAGTGCCTCCACGTCTGTAGTGGTTAGTGCACCGGGGATCCGGAGAAGGCACTGCCTCTAAGTCTGTAATGTTTAACTGAACACCTCACCGGATACCTCAATGACCACCAACTCCTCCACGGTGCTTACACTGAATAGCGGACAAATTATTGTATCAAGAACATCGAGGACAAAAATATTGTGAAGGTAGGTTTCTATAGGTAAGTAGAGTTTTACTATACATAGTTCTACATATATGTACTTTGATGATATATATATATCTCCGAGGTACATAGATGTGGAGTTAAGAATAGTAAATCTATTCTTACCTATTAGCACTTACCTTCTCGATATTTTGGTCCTCCATATTTTTGACACGATATTCTATCCACACCATATTTTTGGTTCCGATATTCTGCCAGTGATCCCTCCTCGACACCACTCGAGTCTGGTTTCAGACTAGGCCTGGGCGAAATTTTAATTATGCGGGAGTGATGGGAGTAATTTCAGTAATCACACATTACTCCTGCAAAGCAAGATTACCAAAATTATGCGGTTATGCCAGTTTGAGTAATTAAGAGTAATTTGGAGCAAAAATCTTAGCGCAGGAGCACAGGAACTATGATCTAAGAGAAAGCAAGCTGCTTCTGCTATTCCTGTCCTGTAGCATAGTGCTATTTTCTTAGCTCAAAATGCATCCCTGGGCCCATTTAGGGCACAAGGGCACATTTTGTACTAAGAAAATAGAGCTAAATGCTGGATTATGCTTCTCACATAATTACGGGTAATTTTGCTGTAATCACGAGTAATAGCACTAGAGATAATTATGCCAGTTATGCCTACCCCTATTTCAGACTCAACCACAGCTTGGAAACTGCCCTCATTGCTGCCAAGGATTACATCTCCATAACCCTGAGCAGAGGAGACATGGCAGCAGTCATCCTCCTGGACCCCTCCGGAGTATTTGACACAGTCTCCCACCCCATCCTCATCCAACACATACACAACATGGAAATCCAAGGACACTCACTCCAATGGATCTGCTACTTCCTGACTGGAGGGACCCAGTCAGTCAGCCTAGCAATCAATCAATCAGTAGATTTTTAGAGCGCTTCTTATCACCTATGAGGGTATCCAGGCGCTGGCAGGGTCTAGTTGATTAGCCGAATAGCCAGGCCAAAATTGACTTTTGGAACTCTGGAAGAGATGGGGAGGTCCGTAGATGAAAGGGTAGCTCATTCTATGTCCTCGCTGCTGGGAAGGAGAGTCAGCGACCTCCGCATCTGCTGCGCCGGATGAGGGGGGTGAGGGACAGCGAGCGGAGGAGTCTGGTGGGCTGATGGAAGTTCAGGCAATGGTTAAAGTAGGCAGGCCTGCAGTTGTGTGGGGTCAAGTATGCATGGGTCAGGAGCTTGAACTGGCATCTTTTTTTGTAGAGGGAGCCAGTGGAGTTCTCTGAGGTAGGGGGTGAGGTGGTTCATCTAGGGAGATCCACAACAAGTCTGGCACTGTACACTTTGGATGCCTGCTACCTCATCTACTAAGTTCCACAAGGATCCTCTCTGAGCCTGACCCTCCTCAACGCATACATGATCCCTCTTACCAGCATCATTGGCTCTCACGACAACAACGTCTTCTACTATGCTGGCGACATGCGACTCATTCTCTCCCTCATGCACAAGACAACCAGTACCTGGATCAAGTTAAATGCCTGCATAACTAAAATCGCCCACTGGATGGAGACCACTTGTCTAAAGCTGAACAGCTACAAGGCCGAAATCATGATCTTCAGGAAGAGCACATCCCCCTGGGACTCCACCTGGTGGCCAACAGAGCTAGGATGGAAACCCATCCCCACCACCCATGCCAAGAACCTCTGGATCATTATCGACAGCAAGCTCAACATGACCGCCCAAGTCAATGCCATCCTCACCTCATGCTTCTATACCCTGAAGGTGCTGAGAAAGATTTTTAAATAGCTCCCAATCAGCACCCAGAAAACCATCACACACGCCCTGGTCACAAGCAAGCTGGACTTACGTGAACACCCTCCTTGCCAGGATCAACAAAAACTCACCAGGAGCCTGCAGAACATTCAGAACTCGGCAGCCAGAATCACTCTCAACCTCCCACACTGCTCTCACATCACACCACACCTGAAGGTGCTTCCATGGCTCCCAATTCACACACAAGCACAATTTAAACTTCTCACCCACACTTTCAAGGCCATATATAATAGTGGCCCAACATACAACAATCGCATCTGCTTTCACAAACGTTCCACACACCTCCACTCATCCGCACTCCTACTTGCTCAAATCCCACACATGAAAAACCAGGTCCAGCAGTCGAGCCTTCTCCTACATCGCTCCTAAAGCAAGGAACATCCTGACGCTAAACTTAAGACCCTCCTCCTTACTTCTTGAATTTAGTAAGATGCTGAAAATCTGGCTTTTTGACTAGTCCCACTAGGTTTGGCTAGACTCACACCTGCTCAGTGCCAGGTTACCCTCCCGTATGATAATGCGCTCTACATATCTGCATAACATAACATAACCACATAATGCAATGGGCCCAGATGAAGACCCTGCCTCTACGCCTGTATTGTTTAATGCACAGGGCCCGAAGAAGGCACTGACTCTACGCCTGCAATGTTTAATGCACAGGGCCCGAAGAAGGCACCGACTCTATGCCTGCAATGTTTAATGCACGGAGCACCAATGAAGACCCTACCTCTACCCCATCAATGCTTAATGCATAGGTAGCAGTGAAGACCCAGGGCCTCATTTATGAGGTTTTGCCGTAAAGTGCTGCAGGCCTTCCTGCGGCACTGCCCTACGGCACAAGAAAAGGGCAGGAATGTGCCGTATCTATCAGATACGGAACATTCCTGTCCTTTTCCCCTGTGCCGGCACACAATGGGCTGCCGTGCGCCAATGCAGGCACCTTTGCACCATGGTGCAAGGGTGCCTGCGTTGCAGGGATGATTATTTTTGTGCAGGAAGGGAAACCTTCCTGCACAAAAAAATCACAATAGGCTTTTTCCTCTTTCTATGTGTGCTGCAGAATGCAGCACAAATAGAAATAGGAAAAACGAGGAGAAATAAAAATATTTCTCCTCGTTGTGCCTCCATTACGCCTCCCCTGGGGAGACATACGTTTTTGGCGCTGCCTCAGAGTTCCGATTTCCCGTAAATCTGGGGCAGTGTCAAAAAGCCATGGATGTTGCTGGGAACGGCCACAACAACACCCGTTGCACGCCCCTTTCGCGCAGAAAACTGGGTTAAAGGGAACAATATTTACGAGGCAGCATTAAGCCAAAAAAAGTGGCTTAGTGCTGCCTCGTAATATGGAGCAAAAAGTGACGTTCCGGTGGTGTAAGTGGCCTAAAAAATGAGGACCCCTGCCTCTATGCCTGTAGTGCTTTGACATGAGTTCTAAACCAAAGGCCCTTTCTCCCTACTGGGGCTGTGTGAAGTTTATATCACGCAAGAGTAGGTCTGCGTACTTCCTCGATATTGGCCACTATCTTGCATATCTTCTACTTGTGAATCACTCGATACTCGTGATGCAAAGGTATGTCAGCGTACACTCGCAGACAAAAAGAGTGAAAACGGATCGTGCGCGATAGTAAAACCATTGTGAAAGTCTTGATGATCACGTCAAAGCCCAATCACATAGTAGTTAGTGACCTTCGCACATTTTTCATAGTTATTGTGATAAATACCATGAGTTGTGACAAAACAATACGACAATGAGTTCTGATTAAAATTAACACACTGTGTGATCTGTGGTAAGTCACTATCCTTCGGACTGTCGCTCTATCGTGTTTCATCTGAGAGCACTTAACAGCGTAGCTGCCTTAACTTGTCATCCCTCTTTAGAAGACATGAGTGGAAGTTATTCGTGCCCACAACATTGCTCAGATGGGGCTATTTTCTTGTGAGTGCGTTCATGTCCAGAGTGATGCAGAAACATTTACAAAACATAGGGGCATATTAGCAAGGGCACTATCGCCGCTTTAGCGGCACTTTTTGCCGCTAAAGCGGCTATATTCTTATCGCCCTATCAGCAAACTGTCTCTAACAGCAGTTAGCGACAGTTTTCGGGCATTAGCGCCCGTGTTTTTACCGCTTTGCATGTCAGCGATATTTATCGCTAATGACATGCAAAGTGGGCGTTCCCGACGAACAAACCTGGGAAACACCCGCTAACAGGCCTATCGCCTATTAGCAAGGTGGCTATGACCACAGTTAGCGACGTGAAAAGTCGCGCTAACCGGGGTCATCGCCATTTATTTAACACCTGCAATTAGCAGGTGTTAGCCATATCTAACATGGGGGAGTGGATTATGCTGATACGACCACAGGGTCGTATCAGCAAGGTTATCGCCGTTTTCCATGAAACATCGCTGGAAAACCAGCGATGTTTCATGGAAAACACCGCTATGGCTGGAATAATTATCGCCATAGCGCTAAATGTCGCTAATACAGCGTTAGCATGGCAAATTATTCCGACGATAGCCGGCGATAAAAAAGTGCTCGCTAAACACGCTTTGCGATGTTTAGCGCACTTTTTAGATAATATGCCCCATAATTGTGGCAAATGGCTCGTTGGTGGGTTATTCAAAGCAAAGCAGAACCTCATAAATGAGGAGTGTGACCTTAAAAGTGTATGAAAAGAAGAGAGCCAGAAAGCGAAGTCTACATAAAAGCAAAGGCAACCAGAATAAATCAGAATGAACTAGACTCCTAGAAGCACTGTCCAGGCACTAGATGGTCCAGTGAAGGACACTAAGGGGCATATTATCAAGCCCATATCGCCACCACAACGTCACTTTTTGTGACGTTGTGGTGGAGATAGGGTCAGCTCCCTATTATCAAGGCAGTGTTAAGCCACTTAACATGGCTTAAAGCCACGTTAAGTGGCTTAACGCTGCCTTGATAATAGTGCCCCCTTCACGCTAAATTTAGCATGAAAGGGGCGTGCAGTGGGTGTTGCGGTGGGCGTTCCACCGCAACACCCATTGAATTCGACGCTGCCACCTATTATCAAGGGTGGCGATAATAGGTGGCAGCGCCGAACTTAAGACCAGGAAAATCCTGGTCTTCAGATGGCGAAAAGAGGAGAAATGCTTTATTTCTCCTTCTTTTCGCTTTCCATGTGTGCTGCCTTGTGCAGCACACGTGGAAAAAGCAAAATGCCATGGTTTGTTTATGTACAGGAAGGTGTCCCTTCCTGTGCATAAACAAACCTTTTTAAAATGCCATTTTGTAACTTACATGTGTGCTGCATGATGCAGCACACACGTAAGTTACAAACTGGCATTTTAGGTTTGTTTATGTGCAGGAAGGGACACCTTCCTGTACATAAACAAACCTCCCTGCTCACAGACACCCTTGCACTCTGGTGCAAGGGTGCCTGCGTTGGCGCTAAGTTGTAAAACTTAGCGCCATTGCAGGGGGAAATGCGAGGCTGCACCATATCCTTGATAATATGGTGCAGCCTCGCGTTTCCGAAGTGGCGGAGAGAGGCGTTAAGCCAAGAAGGATAACGCCTCTCTCCGCCACTTCCTTGCTAATATGCCCCTAGGAGAATTGTCCAAAGACCTGATGACATTGAGAGTGCTTTATCTGGAGACACTGCTGGGATGCAGCGGCCAAAGCAAACTAAAACAAGCATTGGAAATGCATTAGGTCTCGTATTTGTTGGAGCTGGAGCTATTGGCATTATAAATGGCAATGTTTTTAACCTATGCAATACATATGCCCTCCCCACCGTAATAAAATAAAGAACTCCTTTGTGTTTTTTTTTTAATGCAGTACTCCTGCAATGGTGCCGTAGCGCTAGGATTGAAAATACCAGTTCCGACACCACTTTAAAACAAGCACTTAAAAACACAACGGAGTTCTTTATTTTATAAGGTGGGGAGGGCATATATATTGCATAGGTAAAAAAACCTGGCATTTATAATTCCAATAGCTCCAACTCCAACAAATGCGATACCTAGTGCATTTCCAGTGTTAGTCTCAGAAAGCACACAGTTTTCACAAAAAGCAGTTTTGTTTTTAATAAAAATGTATTTTTGACTGCAGTTATCCATAGAAAAAGCTGGTGGTTTTCTTTGGTACTAAGGTTTGTTTTTATTGATAACAGTAAGAATCTCGGCTTATAATTTAAGAGACTCTTGTGTTAGCCTTTCAAACATAATTTAATCTTGGACAAGCGGTGACAACTTTATTGATTGGCAACGTCTCCAATAAAGAGGGGGCTGACAGCAAACATGCCAGATAAACTTAAAGGAAATGTTTCTTTTCCGTCAGTACCAGGCCCAGCTGTTACTTTATATGTGATCAAGAAGCGGCTTTTACAGAGTATCGCCTTGGTGTTATTTTCAGAATATTCACGCTGGTTTCACAAAAACAAGCTTGTATAACAAGCAAGCCCACTAAAGTGAGCTGTGGCAGCCCGAGCATACTCTACGCAGATAAGGGAAATATAAAACATTATTATAACCTAAAAACAGAGGCACAACTGTTATGTCGACACATTCAATGGTGCCGTATCGCTGGGAGTGAAAATGGCAGTTCCGACTCCACTGTAAAACAAGCAGTGTTGTGAGGGTGCAGTACCACAGGCTGTCAATAGGTGTCCTTTGGGACCTCTTTTGGCCACATATGGTACTGCACCCTTCAACATGGTTAGGTAAAGGATATGGCGCAGCGGTGAGACCTGCCGACTGGTGAATTGGGGATCTGTGCTTGAGTCTGCTGTCGGCTCAACATCCTGTGGTAATGAGCTCATTGTTTAATTTCCCTGAGTCCATGGCTAGGTGCGCTATATAAATAAAAGTGTTTAATGTAAAATAACATAAGAATTCAATGCAGCGATCTTGGGGGTGGGCAAGCAGTGCCGTGCAGGGGGGCTGTGGGTAGACGGCAAAGAGATCTTAAACATGGGCACTGCATTGCAAATTATGGGGGCCTGTGAGCAGTGTTGTGGAAGGGGTGAGGCGGAGGCATGGGAGATTAAGGGACATGAAGCAACCGAAGCAGTGTTGTGGGAGGGGTGAGGGAGAGGCACGGGGAGATAAAGCAATGACAAGCAAATGATTCTACAGAAGTTTTATTGCACAAGTAAACAGAACAGTTAATGAGCAACGAGGCAGGCCAACTAAAAAAAGAGTTGTGTCTAAATATAAATAACCTGAACAGCAGGAACACATGTAAGAGGGCCAGTCCTCATAGGAGGATACACAATTCCAAAAGGAGGGACTACTAAGTGTAATCATCAATGAAAAGCCAGCATTTCTAAAGGACAGTAAGAGGAACCAATGAAAAAGATGGGTGTTTTTTTAAGCCCATATCCAAGATACAACATGTCTCTTCGAGACAGTGCATGCGCTGCCTAGGCGAGTCCTAAAAAACAGTTTAGCAAGATGATGGAACAGGCAGGTTAGTAGAGGTCAAACGGAGGTTAAATGACGCCGGCAAGTGTAGGATGAAGTATGTGAAAGGAAAATCTCACACATAGCAGAAAGGGCAACTTAGGAGCCAGGGTCATAGGTAGGTTTATTGACTACGAAGCAGAATTGTATGCAAGTGCATTCAAGCAGACTTGTAGTTTGAGACACTGAGAACCTAAGCCGGACAGAAGGTAACATGGATGGTTTTTTTAGTGAGGGTTAACAGATAAGGGAGCATGGTCCAGGTCTTGGTAACAGTCTGCCATTATGAGTAATATTTCCACAAGTTGAAATTTAAGTTCCAACACTAAGCCTCTGTTCGAAGTTCTTAAAATCCATTGATCTCTCACCGCCTGCGTTTTATCCTCTGATTTGGATTACAAGCTGTCGAACAGCCAGTGTGGACACTCATGCCTGTCTGAAAATCAGAGTGCCATGTTCTAGACATTCCTTCCTGGGAGAATGCCCAACAGATCACATGCAAGAAGTCCAGATATATTGAAGAGGACACGAGATCAGAGATTTCAAGAAAGGAACCCCGGAGAAGCAAGTCACGTGGAACCCTTTCTGTTCCAGGTGTTCACAAAGGAAGGACATGTTCACAATTTGCAGTCCCCTCTAAGACCCTAGGTTTATACTAAAGTCAAAAATCTCTCCAGTGCGGGATCTCCAGTACATCAGTGCAAGATTTCGAACAGGCCTTTTTTCTATTCAGACAGGGTGGATAAGCAACAGAGTCATCTGGTTCAGTTACTCATGACATAGGCAGTTTCAACTTAGCCTTGGCTAAACTTTGGGTAGCACATCACCTTACCTTCCCTCCTTCTGACCCCTTGAGTTCCTGTGAGAATGCCTCTACCTGGAATTCCTGGTCCTTTGTATCTCCACTTTTTTTTTTCAAACGTGTTTTTTTATTAGCATATGATCATTTTGTTACAACATCAGTCAATAATGGTACAGCATGAAGAGGTTTGTATCGTGCTCATGCAGAAGACCGAAGAGTGAGAGACACCAATTCTACCGGTGCCCAGCCCCAATCACACAAGAACCTAATAAGAAGATACAGTTTTCTCATGACATGGCTAGTAAGCTCATATTGCGTCCTAGTAAGGCCTTCACTCATCTGTCTTTCTTTTGCGACAGCCGTATTCTCAAACCTCCCAACGGGGAGGTAGTCTCTACCAAGAGTTCAAGATCCCCAAGGGGATTACTGAATTAACTAAAACATAAACAAACCCCCCTCTTCCCTCCCCCACCCATCCCCTTACTGGTGGTGGCTGCCTAGTTGGTGCGTCTCAGCCAACATGTCAGTCTCAGTTCTTTTTATACTTGAAATAAGTGCATTGCTCTAAGGGAGGGAGGACATACCGCCGACGGTAACCCCTTCGTAAGGAAAGCAACCAGGGGCCCCCATCTGTATTCAAAGTTTTTGTAATCATCTCTAAAGATGTTGGCCATCCGTTCTAAGCTTAGGAGTTTCCATAGTCTGAAGTGCCACAGTGAAATAGCAGGTGCCTCTTTTTTCTTCCAGGCGGCCGCGATCGCTACTTTCGCGGCCCCAATGCATGTCCACATAATGGCCTTATCAGCCTTGGTTTGGTGCTTAAGTGATGGATCGCGCAAACCCAGGAGGACTTCTGCCATAGTGGTCGGTATGGGATAACCTAGTATATCTTTGATTTGTGCAAGAATTTCTTCCCAGAAGGGTCTAATCCCAGGGCAGTCCCACCAAATGTGCTGGAAGTCTCCTAGTAGCCCACACCCCCTCCAGCACCTGTCGGACGAGCCAGGGAATATCTTTTTAAGCTTGGCGGGGTAAAGGTACCAGTCCATCATGGTTTTGAGATGAGCCTCGCGTAATTCCGTGGAATGATTAAATTTCACAATGTCAGACCATAGGCCTTCCCATTCTTTATCGGAGATGTTGCGCTGCGAAATACCCTTCCACATGCTCATATAGCGGGGGCATGGAGTGTGCAGAGAGGCAAGAAGATAGGAATACAGATAGGAAATCACCCCCTTCATAGAATCCACTTTTTGTACATAGCTTTCGAATTTCGTAAGTGGTCTAGTGGCGGCCTCGTAGATGGAAGGTGTAAGCGCCCAGTGCTTCAATTGAAGGTAGTGGAAGTGTTCAATATGTTCCACCCCGTAGTCCCTCTTGCAGTTGTCAAAGGTGAGGATGTCATAGTTGTGAAATAGGTGAGTCAGTGCCCTGCACCCTCCCTCTCGCCACTGATCAAAGAGCCCTTCCTGCATGGCCGGGGGAAATGCCGGACTGTAGTGGATTGGCGTGTAAGGGGTCGGAAATGTGGTCCACTGGGTATTATGTGAGACAGAGTCCCATGCCTTCAGGGTGGTCCGGGTGGGGGTGCTAAGGTAGGTGTTTTTTGGTCTATCGGTCTTGTGGCGCCAGATGAGATCCCAAATCGACCGACCAGCGACGGCCCTGTCCATATGAAGCCAATGCTTCTCTGATTCCCTTTTGGCCCATTCGGTGACCACCCTCAGTTGGGCTGCTTTATAGTAGAGCCCGAAATCTGGGAGGCCCACCCCCCCCCTTTCCTCGGCCGCCTCAGAATTACAAAGGAAAACCGTGCACGCCCCCCTTGCCAGATAAACTTCAAAACCATTGATTTTAATTTGGGGAGAAGGTCTGTGTCTAACTCAATGGGAAGAGCCTGAAAAAGATAGAGAAGCTTAGGTAGCACAGTCATTTTAATCGCGTGTATGCGACCAAGCCAGGATATGAAAAGCGGTTTCCAGCGTGCAAGATTTGTCTGGAGTCGCAGGAGGGCGGATGGGTAATTGGCTTTGTACAGCTCTTCCACTCGTGATGTTAACTGGACCCCCAGATATTGAAGGGGGCGGGTAGTCCATTGTAATGAGGTGCATGTCCGTAGCGTCTCCACCTCAGCCGCTGGGATCGTGAGGTTAAGGATGGAGGATTTTTCCATATTGATTTTGAAACCCGCAACTGTTTCGAAGCGCCTGAGCTCCACTTGGAGTGCAGGGAGAGAAGTGGCTGGCTCTGCAAGGGACAGGAGCACATCGTCCGCAAATAGCGATATCTTGTGCGATTCTCCACTAAAGGGGATACCTCGTATCTCTGGTGATGCACGGACCACCACAGCCAGGGGTTCGATACTAAGAGCAAACAGTAGCGGCGAGAGAGGACACCCCTGGCGGGTGCCTCTAGTGAGAGAGAAGGAAGACGACAGCACCCCATTCACCTGGACTCTCGAGCGAGGTTGAGTATAGTTGGCCCGGACCATAGTGATAAATTTGTCGTCAAATCCAAAATGAGTAAGGGCAGCGAAAAGGAAGGCCCAGTCCACCCTATCGAACGCCTTCTCGGCGTCAAGGCCTACCAGTACCGCCGGGATCTGTTTCTTATTAGCTTTTTCAATTAGGTGGATGATACGTCTGGTGTTATCATGAGTTTGGCGTCCTTTGATAAACCCAGACTGGTCTGGATGAATGAGGTCCGGCATCAAGTCATTCAGCCGTGCCGCGAGAATGGACGAGTATAATTTTGCATCCAGGTTGAGGAGAGCTATAGGGCGATATGAGGCACATTTCTGCGGGTGTTTCCCCTGTTTCGGAATAACTGTTATCACTGCCTCCGCCATCGTGGGGGGGACCGTACCCGTCTCGGCCATGGTGTTGAATAGATGGGTCAGGTGAGGTAAAATATCGGGAGCAAAAGTTTTATAAAATTGAGCTGTATAGCCATCCGGGCCTCGGGCTTTGTGCGGTTTGAGAGATTTAATGGCGAGGGCCACTTCCCCCGAGGTTATGGGGGCCGTGAGCTTTTCATTCCATTCAGATGTAACTTGGGGGAGTGACAGGGCTGGCAAGTATTCATTTTGCACTTCTGTGTCACGCAGTTCCCCTGTGTACAGGGTTCGGTAGAAGGCACCAAAGGTGTCTGCTTTATCGATGTCTCTATTGGTCAGCCCTCCCCTCCATTAGTATGCCTCCTATGTATTCCCTTTCTCTCTTTTCTTTCAGTTGGCGGGCCAGATGTCTACCAATCTTGTTCCCCTGGGAGTAAGATATCTGGCGAAGCTTCAGAAGGGTGTGTTCTGCCCTGTTGTTGTAAATGGCCCTAAGTTTTCCTCGCAGTGTGGTGAGTGTGCGTAGGGAGTCCCTAGTGGGTTTTGTTTTATGGGAAGCTTCTGCCAGTGAGAGTGCTGCCTCTAGCTCTATCCTTTCTTGAGTCCTTCTTTTGTTCAGCGCGGAGTTAAGCACGATGCAGCGCCCTCTAAAGACTGCCTTAAAGGCATCCCAGGTATTGAACTCTGAGGTGTCTGAGATCACGTTCTGGGCAAAAAAATCCTTGATCGTGACTCTGAGTTCCGTGCACAGCCCCTTTTCTCTCATAAGAGAAGCCGGGAAATACCATTTGGGGGGTGTAGCCGACTGCGGGCTCCAGGAGAGACATATCGAGACCAGGCAGTGGTCCGATATCGAAAGCGGAAAGATCTTCGCCTCCTGCAGAGACCCCACTAAATGTTGGCTGATGAATATGTAATCGAGTCTAGAGTACGTGCGGTGCACGTGCGAGTAGAAGGTGTAATCCCTCGACTGGGGATAAAGAGTCCTCCATGTGTCCCTAAGGCCCATATTGTGGATCTGTTGTTTAACCTCCCTGGTAAAGCCGCTGGATTCGTGTCTATGGGGGCGTGTGCTGTCAAGATATGCTTGCCATGTTAAGTTGAAATCACCTAGGAGAAGTGTCGGCCCCTCCGCAAATCCCTGTATTTTCCCCAAAAGTAGCTGCAGGAAGGGTGTCTGACCCGTGTTCGGTGCGTAGGCCGAAATGAAAGTGCAAAGTTTACCCTTCAGTATGCCTTTGACCATTACCCAGCGGCCCTCTTTGTCTGATTTAGTGGCAGTAGGTTGAAATGTCGTAGAGGTATGGAAAAGAAGCGCCGTCCCCTGGTGTTTAGTAAGCGCAGAGGCTCTATAGATCAGGGGGTATTGAGGATGGCGAAAGCGAGTCTCCTCTGCGCGCGAAAGATGTGTCTCCTGCAGCGCCACAATATCTAAATGATGATCAGTGATGTATTTCCAGACCTTCTGGCGTTTCTGTGGTGAATTAAGGCCCTTTACATTCCAGGATCCTAGTGTAATTACCATCGGTTCCTTGTATCCCCCCTCTGCCCTCTAGAAAGCCGTTGTATATCACTCATGTCCCACGCACCGCAGCTCCTGCCCTGCATAAACCTGAGGAAGCTACCATGCATAGAGACGAACCTGTGGCACACACCTGCGTATGTAGTTGCATTAAAAAAGCCGCCACCACCAGTCTCCCTCCCTCCCTCCCTCCCACCCGCCCCCCTTCCCAACAAACAGAAAAAACAACGTCACCCTCATGAACAGACGTCGGATTGATGACAGATCTCCGACACTGGGGTGAAGCACCCCATTAAACATATTGGGGGAGCTGAGGGACCGAGGTCCTAGTCCGCGCCCGCCCCGTACATATCCAAAAACAATGTTATGTGCCTATACCATGGCATTTACGTGTCAAGTTCGGCCCTGGTCATTTCGTGCTTGGGCGGCCTACCATAATCGCCGGTCCCCAAGGTAGCCCGAGGTCCGCCTGTTCTGGACTCGTTTATAGTTCATATTGTCCTTGGGGTCTGGCTTCAGGTCCCGGCTCGAGTCACATCGAGGCCTGTCCTAGTACCCCACCCCGACCCGATCCATTGACAGAGGGTGGTGATTGCCGCAGCCCTCGGCATCCACAGGGTCTTGGCATTGTTTTTAGGGAGGGTCTATATGATCAACGTGTCAGGGTTCAGTAGGAGTGGCCTCCCCTCCATAGGACCTTAGTTCTCGTCACCTTTATGGCCCGTGGTGGTCAATTTTTTGGGGGTCCGTCCCTGGAGCGAGACCCCTCCTAAATAGGAAAGTGCAGTCCACTAGGCCTCACTTACGATTTCTCCTCCGGCCTGTGGTCCATGAGCTCATCTGAGGGCCGGCCCCCGTCGGATCTCGTGTCTTGTGTCCTGCCGCGCCAGTATCCTCGGAGGGGAGACCCAGAAGATCCAGTCCTTCCTGCAGGTCTGAGATGTGCCGTGACTTGTTATTATATTCGAACGCCAGCCCAAATGGAAAGGTCCAGCGATATCGAACCTGATCCTCCCTCAGTTTCAGCGTGATGGGCCTAAACGCCTGTCTCCTGGCCAACGTGGCCGGTGCTAGGTCTTAAAAGATGGCGCATGAGTGGTCTTGGAAAGAGACCGTACCTTTTTTCCTGGCTGCGAGTAGTACTGCTTCCTTGACTTTATAGGAATGAAATTTCGCCAGCATGTCTCTCGGTCTTTTCTTGTCTCCAGTCGGCTGGCCTCCAACGCGGTGAACCCTGTCGAGCTTTATCTTTAGGGTGATTGGACTCAGAATCTCGGCAAACAACCCCTCCAGAAAGGCCTCCAGATCTGTCCCCTCCGCGCCCTCCTCCAGGTCATGGAGTCGAAGGTTCTCTCTCCGGGCCCTGTTTTTGAAATCCTCCGCCTTTAATTGCGCTTGGTGCCATTGATCTTGGAGGGTATGGATGTCTTCCCGCATGGCAGCTGTGTGCTTATCGATATCCTGGGTTTGGGTTTCCAAGTCTAGGACTCTAGTGCCAACAGAATCAACATCCTGCTTGAGAGAAGCGAGCCTGCCGGTGAGGTCAGCTTTTAGTTGGTCTATCGATGCCTTGAGGTCCTGCCCCAGTTCAGCCCTCAATTCCGTCTTGAATTCCCGCAGAGTTGCCAAGAGATCATCTTTAGTGAGAGCCAATGTGCTCGCACCTCCGTTGCTACCTGAGGGCTGGCTCTTGTCTGCTGGTGGAAAGAAATCAGACACTCTGTTCGGGGCATAGGGGCCGGTCCCTCGTTCTGTGGCAGCCGTGGTGAAGGGTGGCGTACCAGGCGGCGCGTAATGTCCCCCCCTGGGAGGGTAGGCGGCTGGATTGCCTGTCTGCTTTTGCCCTGCGTCCGACCAGTAGGGGGTGGATGGTGACCCTTTTACTCCAGGCCCAAAATGTGTCTCTCTCCCTCCGGGCGTGTGGGGACCTGCGCCACCCTTCTCCATGTAGGAAACGGCCCGCGTTGCCCTCGTGGATATCGGTGAGGCTGCGGGAGCGCCCGCTTCAGGTCCCTGAAGTGAGGTGGGAGCAGCAGCGGTGGGGGGAAGTCCATCTCGGTTATCGGCGCTCGCCAAGGGCCGCCATCTTAGGGTCAGGCAGGGCAGGGGCTTCGGCGTCAGAAGGGAGTCAGCAGTCCGCAGTGCCCAATATCATGCCTCCGGGAGCAGCAGCTGCGTTATAAATGGTCGGGGGTAGCTCCGCTCGACGGTCCGTGTCCGCCACGTACCTGCCGCATGACACTTCGTCTCCCAGGCCGTCGGAGCCTCACATGTCGCCGCAGCTGCCAGCGCTGATACCGCACACCCGGTGAGTTTACACCGCAATCGTCACCGGGCTCCGCTGCGTTCACCAGTGTGCACCGGCCGTCGCAATTCTACCTCCAGTGCTGCTGTTATCGGAGATCAGCCGCCCCTATGGAACGAGGGCTGTCATTTTGTCACTCTCCGGCCTCACTCGTGTCTAGCCCCGTAACCAGTCGCCACATAAGGTGTGCCTCTGTCTCAAGGTAGCATTATGTGCCCTCCGCTTTCCGGTGACCACCCGTGCCTTCAGGATCGGTTTTCGGGTGGTATAGGCTGCGATCGAGGCTCGAGACTGCAGCGCGGACCGGGAGCCGAGATGAGCTACGTCCGTCCGGCCATCTTGCCCGGCCACGCCCCTGTATCTCCACTTTTATTGTTTCCAATCATTCTGTCTGTAGGATCTCAGCCCATGTCCCCCAAGACCTGGAAAGAACTTTATTGGTGAATTCAGACCACTAATTTTGAGTGGGTGGTATCTTCTTCCTGCTGGCCTACATATTGTGACAATAGATGCCAATGGCTTTAAATCTGGCCTTCAAATCATTCTCAGCCCGCGGATGCTGGAATTAGCAGGATGCTCAAATGGGATCCATAAAGAAGAAACACTCTCTAGCCCAGCGTGCACGGTGGGGCTTTAAACCCAATCCCAAGTAGTCAGCATTCTCTCCTGGGACAAACAGCACTATGTTGAAGGCAAATCTAAACCATTTGAGCATCACTAGGGCTGGACAACTGGTTCAGCTGACAGCTTTAATTGAGATAAAGGCTCAGGAAAATGTACTGTCTCTGTTGGATATTCGTATTTGAGGCCCGGACAATTATCAGGCACACACCCTCAGCTGGAGGGTTTCCTCATCTTATCACTCTGCACATGGTTTGGTCAGGGGACTAGCTAGCAAAATAATGGAACAACTATTTTAATAGTTATAAAAAATACAATTCAATGGTGCAGTCGCACTTTTAATAAATATTGAAGAAAAGTAACTTTTAAAAAGCTACCTTTTCCCTGCATGAAATTCCTGGAAGCTAATTTGCATTTGTTCTCCAATTTCTCCCAGCCAGTAATTAGCATTTGAATAGGTTTGACATGCCTCTGAGGATCAAACAATAGGCTGACCTGAATGGGCAGAGATGACTCCTCTAAACTTCACAGAATATGCAAGGTGGGGATTGTGGCATCCTTTTTGACACTGCAGTGGCAAATCCTGCCTGAAAGGTCTGCTGGATTTACATATAAGATTGGAGGCGCACTTGAAAGGAAGGGAAACAGGATGCCAAGACAGTTCTTGTGTATCCACTGTCTGGTTGCTGAAAAACCGTGCTTTTGGTCTAGCTTACTTCTTTGTCTCTGAGTGTATTGTGGGTACAGTGGCTGCCTCATACTGAATTCTAATGTTAGATGTGAGAGAACACTAAGATTACCATATTATGCTCCTCACACACGCCCCAGCTTTCAAAGCTCAAGTTTAGTGTAGTCAAAGACTTACCATCTTGAAAATGCCCAAAGTGGGCAGGGTTTAGCCTTGGGGAACTTTTTCCCAATTGGTTAGGGTATGCCCAGGAGTCATCTCCACCCATTAGCTCATGCTAGGCATAGATGTGGCATCTCCAAGCACCCACTTTATAACACTAGTCTAACCAGGACCTGAGGAAGAACTAAATAGGACTGAACCTTCTAACTGTGACCTAATAGGAGCCATAAAAAACTGGACATTTTCCCTCTTGTACCCAGGACAAAAAAGTGGACTCCGAGGGTAATAACCTGAACTCCTGTTCTAGCTAGTGGGATACAACAAGCTACAAGAGTTCTTTCTTTTAACTGCCTAGCTGACTAGTGGCAAATGGACCGGGACAGGACCCTTCTGTTGGCATCTGCCTCATACCATGTGAGTCTCTAAGTGCCTCCCCTAAGGCTCTGAGGGCTTTAGAAGTGTACTCCCGTGGTGAATTGAGCCTCAAAGGCCTAAGTTAAAAGGTAAAGTTTTGGACCAGGATGAACCCGGTTGGTGTATCTGACCTGTGCTCCTCGTGGTCAGGCTCAAATTGTGCATAGGACCTAGTCTATCATGACCATTGGCTATCACTGGTGCTTTGTGCCTCTTGGCACTATTCCCCTTAAATCATTTTAAAAAAATCATATCTCTGATTCACCTTATTGGATTTTTGCTATTTTGGTGTAATTTTCTTTATTAATTTTTACTCTGTTTGTCTAATTTGGTTTGGGAATTTTATAGTTCTGAATTTTGACTTTATTACTGTTTTGGTACTGCATTAATACTTTTCACATTGCCCTAAGTTAAGCCTGTCTGCTCTGTACGATAGCTAACAAGGGTTGCGCTCAGGTTAATTTAGTGACTTTGATGGTTCACCCCGACAAGGGTTGCAATTATTCCTTGAGGTGGGTAGTCACCCACCCCAAATACTAATCTAATTTCTTACAACTTTCATTTAGAAAACATTTATAAGTGCAGCACCAAAATGTATGGGTTTTAGCATTACATTCTCCTGCTGACCAAGGGTGAAGCTCTGCACTATTGATTTGGCATTTGTCTACTTATTGTGAAAGCTTGCTCGCTACTTTTGCATTAAACATACGTGAGACTTCTAAGTGCTGTCTGTTTTCTTTGACAAGCTGTTAGAGCCACTGCATGGGCTTGACAGAGAAATGGAATCTGTGGTACACCGGTCTAAGGGGTGATCTTCTCTAATTGCATATTCCTTCACAAAATTATCGATTGTAGGCAACTTTAATTCTTGAATTCTGATGGGTCCCTGATTCACCAGGCTCTTCCAAAAGTTCTTTTTAATAGGTTTAGCTGTGTCATCCTTGAAGGTCCTGTGGGTGGTGATAAGGGCCTTTGGGCAGTGGCATAATACAAAATAATGCCCCACCCTCCCTGCAGAATCTGATGATGAGCCCCCAAGTCTCCCATACCTCACAGATATTCCTTGTCCTTGAGCTGAATGGGCCCCCTTGAAGCATTAGGCACCCCTGGAGGGGTTGGGGACCCCCTTCACCACAGGGGCTGCAGGGGCCTGTATTATGCCCCTGCCTTTGAGAACCCTTGGGGTGGCCTCTTCCTCTATGAATTATGTGCCTTGATTTATAGCACAGAAAAGGCTCATTTGGAACAGAGAAACACGCCATGATGTCAGCAGGAAAGAAAACAAGTGGACTAGCCGAGTTGCAGGCTGTCAAGGACTCTGCTGAGCTGTGAACAAGGTTAGGTAAAAGAGAGTGCTTGCTCTCTACAGGGAAAAGGAAATTCAGGAGAAGGAGTTTAATACATGCAAGAGTGTACCTGGAGGCTAGGAAGGAGAACACAATAGAAGTGGAGGACTGGAGCAGGTGGAATCGTCTGTGATCAGGAAACTGGACATGAACTGGGAAAACCTGCAACAGAGAAACTAGGACGACAACACAAGCACAAACAACAGAAAGAAACAAACAGAAAAACAATAGACTAACTATCATAAATGATAGCTTATATGCTCCTTGGAAAGTGATCTCTCTGTGTGGAAACTATCTTGCAGCAAGGTAAGGAGCAGTTCATCTCACAGATTCCTGGTAAATGTCCAGCAATACAGAACTGGACTCATGGAAAAACAGGACTGAAGTCACAGACAAGCATAGTTGCCAAGGTTTCAGATTGCTATGTGTGTGACATTTCATAATTTCAGTGTAATTATGAGTGACATTTCAACGACTAGGAGTGACACTTTTTCGCAAGCAAAATCAAGCAATGAAGACAAGGGAAATATATGAATATCAGAAATTACACCCATTTGAGCAACGAGAAACTCTAAGAAGATCTTAAAACTGCTACAAAGCACAAGAAATGGAAGGGCACTAACCAGAGACACACTGCATGACTGAAGTTCTCAGTAACAGAGGGCCAGCAGGCAGTGCAGCTGCTCAGAACAAGGAACAGGACTGGGCTAGAAATAAGCAAGCAGAACTATGAACCCTGGAAACAAGACTGGGAAATCTGTACACTATCAAGGGCAGGATGGAAGTATACAGACAAGATAGGAAACACTGAAGCACAAGGCAAGGAGATGGAAACAGAAAAGTCTGGAGTTAAGAGAGGGATCAGAGATGAGAGAGAGGAAAGCCCAGTATGCAGTTATAAACGGGTCCAAATAATCATAGTATCCAGGAACCAAGATACAGAACAAAGCTCCACCACCAGGATCTGGCAAAAAAGCAGAACAAGGTCATGATGCCTCAAGATGGTGGTGTAGAAACCTGGACTCGCGTCTTATGTGGAGCTGGGAAAGGAAGGTGTTGGAAAGTGTTCGGTCATATACCGGTGTACAGGGGCGGCCGGCATGGCTCGCGGGTGGGGGGGGGGGGCGGGTGTGCGGGCACGGGGCGGGGGCTGCTTTTTAAAAATAAATAAACAAAACTTACCTACCCGCAGGGTCCAGCGTCTTCTCTCCTTTTCGCCTGTGTCCGACTCCAGGCCGTAACTGGAAGCAGGTAGCCAGGCTCCCACCCCTAAGCCAATTACAACGCTGCATGCAGCGTTGTAATTGGTCTGAGCGCGGTAACACAGCGCTCAGCCAGGGGCTGGAGGGGTGGGCATGTTCTCCATGCAGGCTGTAATGCAGCCTGCATGGAGAACAGGGGAGTACGCATGGCTGTTTTGGGCAGCCCGAGAGGGCCGACCAAACAGTCATTGCGCACAGGAGTGTTCTACCACTCCTCCCCTGCAGCTCCGCCCCGCCCCCTCACGCACTGCTGCAGCAGGAGGACAAAATAAAATGATAATAACATTCAGTTATTACCATTTTATGTTTTCTTTTCTTTGCTGCTCGTGGCAGTGGGGAGACGCCCCTCCGCCTTAGCGGAGGAGCAGCCACTGCTGGTGTAAACACAAGACCCCACATGGCCCTTGGAAACACCACTGATAAGCCAGATAGCAGAATCCTGACACAGATGTCCTCGTTGGCATGCAAAGACTAAACTTGTCATTGCAATAGTGCTCGCTGTTCTTCAGGGTCTGCAATCGCACAACTGGACATTTTGTCTGCTGTCTACATTCCAGCCATCTGAGAAGCTTCATGACTTCATTTTGAATGATTAAGACTCAGCCCAGTAAAACTACATGCTGATTATGCCTGTTTATGGACTATATTTGCCCAGAGCTTTATGTGTGGAGTGGCTCTCTGGGAAAAGAACAAATCTGATAAAAGCCCTTAGGAATTAATTGGCATTTTAGGTTGTCTATATTCATAATTAATCATAATTTTTAATAGGGTTGCCTTGCGCCATGCCATTCTTTAAATTTTCACACAGGGAGGAGTAGAATTGCATGTTCAGGTGCTCTCTGTAGTACATAAATGTGTGTGTTTGTGTATGTATATATACATATATATAATTATATTATATTTCAATTGTTATAAATGTTAGTAAATTATTATCATGTGACTATATATGTATGTAGGTTGCACTCTAAGGTGAACAGAATCTTCGAGCTCTGCATATTTATATTTTTTTATATCGAGGCATGTATATCTGTTTGCTTGTATGCATGTCTGCAGGTGTCTGTGTCTATTGATATACATACATATATTCATATTATTATGTTGATTAATATGTTACTTCTTCATCTTTCATCATTAAAAATAGTATACTGCATTTGCTTACTGCGATCACCACCTGACTTGGATTGCACAGTATTTCTAATATGGACACTTTACTTTTGCCTCTCCTATGTCTACCCAGAATAGCTTTTCCAAACTCGCTGAAACGCTAGTGATTTACTCTTCTTGGGGGAGTATTGTGACCTTATTTAGCCCACCTGTATGACTAATGGGTTTTACTGCTGGACATCTTATTGAGTATTTTGCATTCTTAACTTCTATTAGTACTGTACATATTATATTGTATGTTTAATATATATTTTTTTTAATCTAGTGGTGTGTGCCAAACTAGTTTTCTAATTAACTTCATATGTAAGTCTATGTGTAATTTCGTCATGTCTCTACTAACAACCTGGTTTTCTAATTTCTTTACTCTTAAAGAATCATTTGAACTGGTGCATAAGTTATTTTTACATATTGATGTGTGTTTATTACATATTACCTTCTAATTATATTGCCGGTGAACTGTACTTGAATAGTGTTATTAGTGTACATAACCAGCTGCTTAGGATGAGTTGGAGCCCAGGCCGGGGAAGGCAAAGCCGGACCCGATGGGGGCCTGGGACAAACGCCGCCCGGAGGCGGGAAGCCCCCCCTCGCTCATTAGAATAGCCCGCGAAATGGGGCGACCAGGATTGGTCACCCCAGGGCAAGCTGCGGCCCCCCTCCTATCCGGGGGCGAGCTGCTGAGCGGCGAGGGGGGATGAGAAGGGGCACAAGGCCCGAGACTTGCACAATCCCCCCTCGAGTAAGGAGAAACGAAAATGACGAGCGATGTGGACGACGATGCAGATCCTGAACACCGGACACCGGGGCAAAAGGATCAACGGTCGCCAATCGTCAAGCGCAGGACCATCCGGCCTTCCCCCTGTGGTCTCCCAGGAGCCGGAGAGCGAGTGGCACCTCGTTCTGCGGGATATCCAAAGGAGCGGGCGGAAGCAGCTCAGACCGGTTGGAGGCAGAGGCCGGGTCCAGCGATCGCGTCTCGGGAGCCGGTGAGATCTCTGCCGGTGTTTTTCTACCAGCGAGCCAGAGCATTGCCCGGTGCAGCCCGGCTCCCGCAGCCAAGAGTCGAGGCCGGAGGCTGCAACCGGAAGTGCGGGTGTGCCATCGGGTGCGGCATTAAAGGGGCAGGCACCCGAGGCATTCCAGACACCTTCCCGCGTACAAGGGAGCGAGGACCGCGCCCTTAACCCGCTTCCATGGCTAAGGCGAGCGCGGGTGAGGGCGATACCTTGGGCTGTAGTTCCAGGGGCACAACGCACGTCAACTAAACCTGCATTTCCGCGTGAACTTTCATACGCTTTTACAAACGGGCCGGAAACAGACAGCTGCGGGGCAGTCCCAGCAACCCCCTCCCCACCCAAAGCATTGGAAAGGTTAAAAGGAGGACACATTCCCCCGATCACTGCTGCCAAAAGGTTGGTGGGGGCTGGCAAGCTCGGTTGCAATCTAAGGGGCTTGGAACCACTGCTGTCCGCGTGGGGTTTTCCAGTTTGGGCGTTTTTCAGCACTTCCAGACAGAGCATCAAGCAAAAAAAAAAATTCACCTTTTCCCAGCAGAACTCGTCGAAAGCTTTTTAGGGAATACCAGGATGGCCAACAAGCGTGGGGCAGCCGGGAGGGAGACACGGCTCCCGGCCCGCTTCAGAGAGGCGCAAGGGCTGACGGAGGTTCCCCAAAAGGGACAAAAACGGCAAAGAGGAGACGCAGGGCCAGATCTGGATGATGATCTGCAGGCGATGTTGGACAAAGCCAGGGCATTGGTAGCCCTAAAAGGGAAAACCTGGGTGGACCAGCAAATCAACGAGGGAGCCCACGGGAAGAAGCAACGGCGGGCATCCTCTCCGCCACGACCTACAAGAAACCCGGCGGTAAGGGGCATGCAGCCAGGACGGCGGCCCCCGCAAAGGTTTCCAAAGCAGGGGCACAGACTCAGGTTGCCAAGAGAGCGGTGCGAGGCGGGGGATGAACCACACCAGCCAGGAGCATGAGGGCGGCAACCCCGGAAGTGGTATCCAGCTCAGACGCCGAAGGGAGCAGTGATGAGGAGGGGTCTGTAGATAGCACGGCGGCCGCCCGGAATCACGCAGAGGACAACCCAACGCGGCCAGCAAGGACAATGGTAAGCAACACACGCAGAGCGTCAGGGTGGGGGGGCGCGTGAGGGCGCAGCGCAACAGCCCGCCAGAGGGGAGAACAGGGCAAATTGTGAACTTGGGTACGCAGCTGGGAGTCAGCAATTCAGCGATGCAAGGGCCCTGGCATATCCATCAATCCTGGCAGGGAGTGTTAGGGAGGGACGAACAGGGTTTCCAAGGGGAGTCATGGGGTCAAGGAGCAGCTCACCCAGCGGCTTGGATGCCCTGGTGGCAATGGCCTGGGGCAGGATCCCCATTTGGAGTGGCCCCCCCTTAGAGCACAGATCGGCAGGGGGGACGCCAAGAGCCAGAATAAAGACCGGGGGTGCAAAAGGGGCGACAGGCAAGGGAAAAGAGACCCCCCACCCGGCTAAGCAAAGCGAGACAGAACATCCTGAGGAAACCAGACAGGAAGGGGCAGCAGCACCCGGGGTTAGTACCGTGGGAAAAAGCGGAGCAGGGGAGGGCCTGGACCCCAAGGGGAAGCCGGCGATTGTGAGTACCTGCGCCCCTCCCCGGGAGATCCTCCCACAACCACGAAACTATTGGAATTGGCCAATCTCATCCCACTGACAGTAAAGGAAAGAATATGGAGGAAAGAATTTTTCAACATCTTTTCCCTGTTAGAAGTGCATCAGGCAGGCTTGGATCTCACAACACAGGACAAGAAGGACGATGACAGGATGGAAAGACGCAAACCCAGGGTACAGCGATCACTAGAGAACTGGCTGAAAGCATTAAGTACCCTGGCTTGCGTTTTCATCGAGAAATTCCTGCAGAGCGCAGCAGCACTTATTTTATATGAGCAAAAAGTGTACAAGGCACAGCAACAGTATCAAGGGGATGCATGGCTGAGATACGATGAGGGTTTCAGGGAAAAGATGCAGACATGGCCTGTGATGGAATGGGACTGGCAGGACATGTAAGGGTTCACGACACACATGGTGGCTGCCAGGGAAGGGGTAAACACAAAAAACACAATTTTCGTCCCTACAGGAGTAAAGGTAAATTTGAAGGGCAAGGACAGGGGTCCAAGGGAAAGAACCAGGGCAAAAACAAATCAGGAAAGTCATGCTGGAAGTTCGACAAGGACGATTGCAAGTGGGGGGCCGCATGCAGGTTTAAGCACGCATGAGGGTCATGCGGGGGAAGCCACCCCGCCATACGCTGCAAGCAGGCGCAGGGTGCAGGGGCCAGCATAGATAAAGCAGGTACGAGAAAGTAAGGAGCAGGCCCCCCCAGACGGGGGCAGCTGGGGGGCGGGCGGGGGACAGCCGTTACCAACCCCCATAAGGGCAGGCAGGCTATTATATTTGCAACGGCACTATCCCAAGGTGACAGACAAACGAAGGTTAGCGGAAGGTTTCACACGGGGTTTTCCAATCCCTTACATAGGACCCAAGGGGGCACGGGAAAGCCGGAACTTGAAATCAGTAAGAGACAACCCAGGGGTGGCACGGCAGAAAGTGGGGAAGGAAGTCAGCTGGGGTGGGTGGCCGGCCCTTTCATTTCCCCCCACTGAAGGACCTGGTGGTATCACCTCTTGGCGTGGTGCCCAAGAAGGAGGCAGGCAAATTCAGGTTGATACATCATTTGTCACACTCCCAGGGGGATTCCATCAACGACTGGCTGGAGTTGCTCAGTAGCCTACGCATCGGTGGATGACGCAGTGGACCTGATAAGGCAGGCAGGGAGGGGGGTGAAAGCTTTAAATGCTTTCATTTCTTCATCATTCATTTCAAAAGGATCTTTAACATCCTTCTTTGTCAGTTTCTGCAATGGTTTGGCAATTAGTGAAAAACCGCTTATCCATTGTCGACAATATCCAACCATTCCCAAAAACATTCTTACTTCTCTTTGTGTCATTGGAGCTCTCATTCCTTGAATCATTTTTATTCTCTCTGTCGTTACCTTTCGCACTCCTTTCTCAATTTTATGCCCTAAATACTGGACTTCTTTTTGACAAAACTGCAATTTCGAAGGGGACACTTTATGTCCTCTTTTTGCTAAATGATTCAGCAAAGCAATTGTATCATTGACACATGCTTCTTTCGTTTTTGATACCACCAGTAGGTCATCAATATACTGAACCATTACTGACTTTTCTGGCATTCTTAAATCTTCCAATGATTTCTTTAGGATCTGATTAAAGATTGAGGGACTTTCTGTGTACCCTTGAGGAATTCGGCACCATGCCAAAATACGCTCTCCAAACCTAAACGCAAATATTGGCTGGCTATCTGGATGCAATGGAATAGAGAAAAATGCATGACATAAATCAATTACAGTGTACCATTCTGCTTCGCGTGGAATCTGATATAGAATTACAGCAGGGTTCGGTACTATTGGGCAACAAGGCACAACAATTTTGTTTACCTTTCTTAAATCCTGTACGATTCTATATGTTCCATTTGGCTTTTTCAGTCCCATTATTGGCGAATTACATGGACTGCTCATGATTTCTTTTAGAATCCCTTGTTCAATCATTTTATTTATTACTGGCGTTATTCCTTCAATTATTTCTGGAGTCAATTTATACTGGGGCGTATTTGGGTAACTCGTTCCTTCTTTTACTGTAATTTTAACGGGATCTACTCCTTTCATTAATCCTACATCTTCTCCTGTCAAGTCCCACACTTCTTCTTTCACTGTTCTTTTCAACTCATTTGGGATTTTCTCTGCATCAAATACAGGAAACAAACCATTTACTTCTGGTTCTAAATTTACCAATGTCATTTTATACAGCACATCCTCATCTGGAGTCTGAAATGCAATTCCGTCTGAGTACAATAAATTGTGCAATTCATTTTGCACAACAAATCGCGTCCTAAAAGGTTCACGGGACTACAATCACACACCACAAATCGGTGCATTTCACTAAATGGACCAATTCTTACCTTTACTAATCTAGTAAGAGGCGTTTCAATTCTGCTGATTGGAAACTCCAACCACTTGTATATGTTCACCTGAGAGAGGAAGATTTGGAATTTCCACTGACCTAACAGTAGAACGGGTAGCTCCAGTGTCAACAAGGAATGTTACATTTGCACCATTCACTTCTCCATCCACAAATGGACCTGACTGATCTACCTCTAGAGTTGCGCCAAGCACGCACTCTTCCCTCTCTTTAGACACCGTCATGAACTTTCATACGACTCATCTTCATTCTGCCGTAACCAATATTATGAAATTTCAGCTGCACGTGACAACTGTTTTACCTGTTCTCCTCCGTAGAATCCTGTTTCTGCACTGTATTTCTGTTGGTTAGCACTCTTGGGAAGTGGTGGTTGTGGCACCTGACCTTGTTGAGTAACTACCTCACTCTGCACCTGTGAATTTAATGATTGATTTTCCACATTAGGTTTTGGAGGAAATTTACACTCGTTTCTCCAATGCCCTAGCTTTCCGCAGTTGTGGCATGGCCACTTTTTTCTTCGCCTCATCTATGCTCATTTGTCCTTTTCCTTTACCTATATTAGGTCGGGATTTAAACTGTCCAGTTTCACTGCTAGCATTATTCAATTGAGCTTCTTGCTTCTCTGCAACTTTCACCTGTGCCCACATGGCTTTCTCTTTTAATTTACGCTGTTTACTCTCAATTTCATCACTGCAATACTTAGCATATCTCAAAACTTCATCTACTGTGCTATTCTGCCATCCTATCAGGTGCTGCTTAATCCTTTCACTTATCTCTGGTGTTAATCCATACACAAACATATATACAAAGTGACTCATGTCCTTCTCACTTAGCGTCTCATAACCACTATATTGTTTGAAAACCAACAACAATCTTTCATAGTACGCATGCACTGATTCTTTGCTTTCCTGTGTTGTTCTGTCTATTTTCACCCAATCTGTTTCTTTTGGTGGAATTTTATTCTTTAGAAAGGTAACTACCTGATCATACTTCCTCATCACTTCTGGACCTGGCGATCCTGTTTTGGCATCCCTTGGATATTCTACAGTTGGCCAATCAATTGTAATCTTACATTCTGTCCATAAATCAGCAGGCACTACTATGTCAAACAATCCATCCAGATCTGTCCACAGCACTTTTGACACCTTAACAAATCTCTCCACTTGTCTGTACCATTCTACTGGTTTCTCTCTCAATTTTGGGAAGTCATTTGTAAATGACAGTATATCCTGTCTGGTCCACGGAACATGCACATAACTACCACCTGGTGTTTCTCTCATCGGATACTCCCTAGTAACTGGTTCCTTATCTGTCACCGCAAAAGCCAAAGATGCTTTATCTGTTGTTTTCTCATTCCTCTTTGTCCATCTATTTCTCCACCTATCCACATCACCCCATTTTCTCAATAAAACAATTAGCTCTTTTATCTGGGTCAGTCTTCCTGATGTGTTCAAATTCTCTATGTCTTTCTCACAAAAATCTACTCTGTACGGTTTCTGCAACGTCCTTACTTTCACAAATTCCACTCCTAGTTCACCTGCAATCTCTTCCAATTTGTCATGTAAATTTCTAGCTCTCCAAGTAAGACTCTTGCACAGAAACATAATCTCGTCATCCTGATAATTTTTTAGTTTTTCTGTTCCAATTGTTCCTAAAATCAACTCTTCCATGTCTATTTTCAACCTTATTACATCTAATGGTTTTTCTTCGGGTTCTTTTGCTTTTAGCGCTTTCATCCATTCATTTAACTCTTCTGGAGTCGGACCCACAGGCGTACTATTTAATTCTATCCAATCATTGCTTCTTTCTGGTGTTCCTGATGCGGACTCTGTCACCATAGGCATTCTCCTAATCTCACTCTCATTTATCGTCAAATTTGTAGGTGGACTTGGTCTACACGTACTAGCCGAATTGTGTGCACCTTCATTATTCAGTTCCATCCCTTCTCTTTTTCTTTGCAAATGTGAATTCATGGGAATCACCAAAGAATGTTCATTTATTTTCTGATTCTCAAAAATTGGCATTACTGGACCTATCGTTACTGGTACAGTTACAGCTTCCATATTCTTTGTCAATTCTCTTATTTTCTCAGTCAATTCTTTTGTCGTTTTTGCTAGTTCAGTTGCATAATTTGTCACTTTCTGTCTCTTCATTTTGTGAAAATGTAAATGTTTCTTGTGACCTATTTATTTCATTTCTTCGTTCGGGTTTTTTATTTCTCCCAGTTTCCATTTGCGGTGCATTAGGTAGGTGTCACCACTACAGAAGTCTGTTGGTATGGAGGTGGGTTTCTGTTTAAAATATCTTCCAGCAATTCGTCATCTGTTTCACTACCACCATACACATACTTTTCTACCACTACATGTTTCTTTTTCTCGGTACACTTTCTCTTTGCTTCTTCCTCAACCGCAAAAGCTGGAAACAAACCTCCTGCCATGTTAGCATATCTCCAACGCTTTATTCTGTCCTCATGATTTATTCCCCACAACCTTCCGGGTATAAACTCATGATTCTTCTAATCCTCTGGATCTCTCTCGCTCATACATCTCATCTTCCCATTCCGCTAAAGCTTCAAACTGTGTCGGTCTAGGTCTAGGTTCTAACATTACCATCTTTTCTCTCAAGTTCCGTAATACAGCTACATTAAATGAACCATTCTCAGGGAAAGCCAATGCTCCATCATTCTTGGTGTATTTTGTCCAATTTTCTAACCGTATGCATGTATGATATCCATATTTCAGCATCATATGTGAAGCTGGTGATTTCGGCGGAGTAATTATTTGTCCCTCTCTAGTCACTACGTTTTTGTCCTTCTTAAAGAAGTTCTTAACTTTCGACATCCAAGACGTTTTCTCTTTTCCATACTCATAGTACGACATGATTCACAACCTTTTTCTTCTTAAACAATCCGCAATTCAACACTGTTCCCTATGCGTTATTTCAACCAATGCTAGCGCGACTCACACCAACACTCCAATCACAACGATTGCTGTCTACGGCGCACTGTCCAATCCCAGCGCGGCTTTTGTCTACGTCACTTTGCTCCTGCTCTCATGTGACTGGCGCACTGTCCAATCCCAGCGCGGCTTTTGTCTACGTCACTTCTACTCTTGACCCCTCCTTTACAAAATTTATCGGCAATTTCTTTTTCAACAATTCTTGTTAGTTACAACATTTTATCCACATTTCCATTGTCTGATTCGCTAAACCAAAAAGATAGCTTTGACCATTCACACAAGAATTCTGTATTTTCCAGTAGGCAGCGCTTACCTCTACCCTACCACAGAACTTTCAGTTTCGTCGATAAAGTAGCAGTTCCCTCTACCTTACCCTTCTTTCAAGCAAGCGGTAAACCCGTTTCTCTGGGGATAAAACACCTGTGGAGACTATACTGCTCCTGAGAATTAAGGCCAGAGTTTCACAAGAAAACCGATCACTATTTCACTTACACACCTTTTATACGCAAAATGTCCCTATTATAACACAACCTGTGTTATTACCAAAATGAACTCAGACAGTGTAAAATTCCATGCGACTTCTCTTGCCACACGTGTTCCACTTCCTACTTCCCGGAAGCGTGTAAACTTACATATAACATAACGCGACTCAACAAAAAGTGTTAAACATAAACTTATCAATAATCTATAATCATAAATCAATAATCACCAAACTAATCTATAGTAACCATCCTCTGCTACCAAGAAATCTGATCCAGCGCTTACAATAAAAATAATTTCTCCTATTATGCTTTTGGTCATCCAGGTGCAATTAATTCTCTAACACACACACTATATCCATATGACGGTGGGGCCCATAACACCGCATATACATTCACTTACTCATTTGTTCCCTGGATTTCCTCCGTCATGAAACCTAGGAGAAAAACGATTCGCTGGAAGGAGACGGGATACCTCTTTTATAATGACACAATAATTCTCATTTGCTTTTAAGGTATTCCGCTCATTGGTCGATGGACCAACTAGTAGGAATCAGTTGATGGTGATTAAGACCAGCTCAATCACAATGAACTCTTTACCATTTCATTTTTAGTCATTATACTAAAGAAAAATCACTGAGTCATTTGTTTAAAGAATAATAAAGTTTATATAAAGTTTTGAATGCAGGAAATTTTAGATTAATCTTATTATTCAGATCATTTCATTTATCATCAATATAAGAAATGTTGAAATTGCATGGCACTTTTATTAGACGGAAATGAGGTTATCATACTAATAACTCTATAAATCAACCTATCTATCTCTCTGGGAAATCCTAATAATTCTAATAAAATCTATCAAATAAGAGTTCTCCTAAAGCAGCATTTTATACTCAACTGGAAAAGGAAAATAACCGCAGCAGCATCAGCTCGTCAGCATCAGCAACCGCAGACTCTCCCATCTACAGCATCTAACTTCTTCAGCATCTCCCGCAGCATCCCGCAGCATCTACTCCAGCATTCTAACCCCTCCCACCAAGAGTAGGTCTTCTTATACCCTAATTCTAGCTTACAGCATAAAATGTTTCTTCTTACATGGCGCGATTCATTCTCATTGGTCAAAAACTTCCTGGTCTTAACCAGTTCCGTGTGGAATGTCCATGCAAGCATCGTTTCCCACAGTTCATGCACTTGCTCATCCGTTTCGATCAGTCCAAATTGTATCTTTTCTGCAACAATTTGTATAACACAGTTCCTTCTATTGATTCAACCAGGCTTCTCACGCTTCTTGCTGATCATCTTGGCACACATCTGCTCAGAACAGAAGGGTCACAGCAGCCTTGACCATACTTTCATCTTAGCCTCTCGGCCTCAGCACGTGATCATCCCTTTTCCACAGCCTCTCTCCTCTATCACATGGTCGCATCCGCTCAGGCGCACTCTAGTAACTCGCGGCCATTTTATATTGCTGCTCGGCAGGCCTAAGCGCACTATTTTTAAAGAAAACAAAATGTTATTAAAACAAAGAAATATAAACCCTTTCGTTTCCCTCCCGTCTTTCTACGTACCCCAATTAGGTATTACCTAGCAGAAGCAACATATAAAGCTGTCCCTTACTTACCATCGCTTTATTTGCAACCACATGTTTTATTCAAAAGCACAAATCATGCATTTTATTATTATTTTAGTACGCAAAATATTATGTTATGTTATAAACGCAAACAATTATTAGTTCATTACTTTGCACACTGAATTGCGTGTTACCATTAACCCTTTACATACATTGTTGGTTATTTACTTGAACGAACATGTTTATTAATATTGTACGAAATATTAGGAGGTTAAAATTTTTATATTTACCCTGCTCCATCAGGGGCCATGTTGGCAAAGAGAGAATCAGCCTTCCGCCTCCTGCCAGTACACCCAGACATCTACCACTTACTAAGTTTTCAGTTAGACGGACAATACTATTATGACAAAAGCTTGCCAATGGGGCGCTCGATATCCTGCGCATACTTTGAGGCTTTTAGCAGATTCCTGGAGTGGGAGCTAGGGACAGGCGCCCCAGAGGGGGGGCGGGTGCACTACTTAGACGACTTCCTCTTCATCGGCGAGGCAGGCACAGGGGAATGCGCCAACCTCCTGCAAAGTTTCATAGAACTGGCACAGGAACTGGGAATCCCCCTAGCCCAAGACAAGACAGAGGGCCCAATCACAAAACTGTCCTTCCTCGGGATAGAGCTAGACTCGGTGGCTTGGACATGCAGACTGCCTCCCGTGGCAGAGCTAAAGGAAATCATTGGTAGATTGAGGCAATAGAAGAAGGCGACGCTAGGTGAAGTGCAGCAGCTGCTGGGGAAATTGAATTTCGCCACAAGGGTAATCCCCGCAGGGCGCGCCTTTGCTAGACGCTTGGCCTGGATGACCAAGGGCATGACACAGAAGCACCACAGGGTCCGCCTGACACAAGGGGTGAAAGAGGACTTGGGGCAGTGGGAGAACTTCCTAACAAATTTCAATGGCTCCCTCATGTGGCGGGAGCCTTGGGTGCAGGCGAACCAACTGGAGCACTACACGGACTCGGCCGGGGGCTTCGGGCCATCCTAGGGACAACATGGACGGCAGGGGCCTGGCCAGCAACCTGGCAGAAGGCTGAGGTTACCGCCAACATCGCCTTGCTGGAGTTGTCCCCAATTGTGGTGGCTTTCCACATTTGGTCCCAGCGGCTGGCGAACAGACAGATAATGCTATGGTCGGACAACCATGCGGTGGTGCAGGCAATTAACACAGGGAAAGCGAAATGTCCGGCAGTGGTCAACCTGCTGCGTAAATTAGTCGACTGTCAGCTAAGGGCGAACATCGCGCTTAGGGCAAGACACATCCCAGGGGTAGACAACTCAATTGCCGATGCCATTTCTCATTTTCAGTGGGCAAAGTTCCAAAAGCTCGCCCCGGACGCAGACCAAGGGATGATCCCGGTGCCGGAAGAGGCTTGGGCATGGGTAGACCTGGGTTAATGAAGCTGCTGGACAATGCTCTGGCTCCAAAGACAGAGATCCGTTACCGTAAGTCCTGGGAGACATTTACGGCCATGACAGGGCTAGCAGGGGACCGGCTGGCAGGGCAGGAAGAGGTCTTAAACTTCATAGAATGGGCATTTGTATCGGGCAAGACAAAATCGTGGGCCCAGGCTCACCTGAATGCGGTAGCACACTATACAAAAATGGCAGCAGGGGAGGATCCGACCACGGCTTTCCAATGCAGAATGGCATTGAGAGGGTGGGGCAGGCTGCAACAGGCAAAGAGGGATACAATGCGGCCCATCCACTTCGACATACTTCAGCGGATGATGGGGGCCCTAGGGGAAATATGCACCTCAGAGCTAGAGACCACACTCTTCCGGGCAGCTTTCGCGCTGGCATTCTTTGGGGCATACAGGGTCAGCGAAGTGGTAGCCCCAGCGGTAGGTGACCCGGGGACAGCATGCATACGCAGGACCGACGTGGAGCTCAGGGAAGGGCACATGAATATCCTGCTGAGACGGTCAAAAACGGACCAGACAGGCAGAGGGAGGTGGACTAGATTAAACTGCATTAAGGACAAATCTTGCTGCCCAGTGTGCTTAGTTCGGAGATACATGGGTCCCGGGGAACATAGCCACGGGCCACTATTCAGATATAGGGACGGGTCATTCCTCAGCAAGTTCCAATTCATAGCGGTAATGAGAAAGGCACTAGAAGCAGGTGGGCTCCCTGCCGGGGCTTCGGGTCCCACTCATTCAGAATTGGGGCAGCCACCACGGCTGCTGGGTTGGGCTTGGACACCGAGCAGATCAAGGGGATAGGGCGCTGGGCATCCGGCGCGTTTAAACATTACATACGCCCCACGATGTACTAAGGCCGATCTCTCCCCTCCTCCGCCTCCGTCTAGGTCCGACCGAGCAATGCAAGAAGGTATGGATCGTAGGTCATTCCTACATTATGCGGGCGCAACGATGGGCGGCGGCCAGTTGGGAATTCGGCGGCATTTCGCTGCCGGACACTGAAATAGTTTGGCTGGGGCATCCGGGATTGAAATGGAATCAACTACTCCCCGCTGTGCGGGAAGCAATGGGGCAAGATGGCAGACCGGATGCAGTGGTGGTCCACCTGGGAGGTAACGACTTAGCGGCGTTGGGGAGAAGGGGCATCCTGGAAAGAATGCAGGAAGGCCTCGCAGCCATGGCCAGACTGGTACGCCCAGCGAAAGTAATTTTTTCAGAAATAATAGTGCGGAGAGAGTGGAGAGGGGCCATGGACCTGGGGACGGTGGAAAAATCCAGACGCAAACTGAATATCACCATGGCAAAGACGTGTAGAGCCAATGGTTGGGGCTTCGTAAGACACAGTTTCATAAATCTGAGGTCCCCGGACTATCGCTTGGAGGACGGGGTGCACCTGACCGGGGTAGGGATGGACATGTTCCTACTGAACATCGTGGGGGTGCTAGAACAGTTGGATTTCGCGTAGAAAGAAAAAGGGGGGGAGCAGGATAGGGGGAGCTCCCTCCGATCGAGAAACCGTAGGGAGCGTGGTGGAAGGAACCCAAGAATACTAGAAAGAATTAGATGAATTACTAGAGGTAGATGGAAGGCTCACACAGTGTCCTTGGAATGCCTCACGGCAGGGGCACTGAGGGAGCCAAGGGCGGCATATCGCCATAGACAGAGTAGATGTGATGTTTCCGCAGGACCCTTGGGATGCCTCACGGCAGGGGTACCGAGGGAGCGAGATGTAAGGACTCAGCCTCAGGCAAGATAGAGTAGATGCTCACACAGGGTCCTTGGGATGCCACACGGCAGGGACCCGTAGGAGCAGGGAGGGCCCAGGAAGGGGTCCAGGGCAAGCGGGATGGCGCTTGCAGCCCGGGCAGGTCCTGACAGACACCCACCAAGTCGGTAGCAAGTTGAAGCCTAAACCTGGGAATCAGAGGCCCAGACATGTGGGCCCCCTCCCGAGAAATTGGCTTGGCGGAGACTGCATGAAGACCAAGAATGTACTAAAATAATGGCAAAAGACAATAAAATGTACTAACATGGATGTTATAAATGACAGTTGAAATGACAATGAAATTGCAAATGTATAGCCATGTTATGTTGAATAAACTGCGAGCTTTCAAGGCACCAAAGCATTTTGTCAGCGGTGTT
Organism: Calotriton arnoldi; assembly: GCA_963921515.1. NCBI lineage: Eukaryota > Metazoa > Chordata > Amphibia > Caudata > Salamandridae > Calotriton > Calotriton arnoldi. The sequence goes on from CAWUFW010000444.1 coordinate 3,179,298, forward strand.
TTTGAAGGGTACGAAGGATGCAGTTGAAGTAGGGGAGGGTGACTCGCCTCTTGGGAGGGGTTGGAGCGCGGGCCGGGGAAGGCGAAGCCGGACCCGATGGGGGCCCGGGACCAACGCTGCCCGGAGGCGGGAAGCCCCCCCCTCGCTCATTAGAATAGCCCGCGAAATAGGGCGACCAGGATTGGTCACCCCAGGGCAAGCTGCGCCCCCACCCCAATCCGGGGACGAGCTGCTGAGCGGCGAGGGGGGATAAGAAGGGGCACAAGGCCCAAGACGTGGACAATCCCCCCTCGAGTAAGGAGTAGCGAAATCCCACCCACACCAGAAAAGAGCGGGGGTCACAGCCGCAAAGGTAGAGGTGAAACGGAAGGAACCCAAGAAAGATAGACAAAAGAGATAAATTACTAGAGGTAGATGGAAGGCTCACACAGTGTCCTTGGGATGCCTCACAGCAGGGGCACTGAGGGAGTCAAGGACGGCATACCGCCATAGACAGAGTAGATGTGATGTTCCCGCAGGACCCTTGGGATGCCTCACGGCAGGGGTACTGAGGGAGCGAGATGTTAGGTCTCAGCCTCAGGCAGGATAGACGAGATGCTCACACAGGGTCCTTGGGATGCCACACGGCAGGGACCCGTAGGAGCAGGGAGGGGCCAAGAAGGGGTCCAGGGCAAGCGGAACGGCACTTGCAGCCCGGGCAGGTCCTGACGGACACCCACCAAGTCGGTAGCAAGTTGAAGCCTAAACCCGGGAATCAGAGGCCCAGACATGTGGGCCACCTCCCGAGAAATTGGCTTGGCGGAGACCGCATGAAGACCAAGAATGTACTGAGATCATTGCAAAGACAATTAAATGTGTTGACATGGATGTTATAAATGACAATTTGCTAAATGTATAACCATGTTATGTTAAATAAACTGCAACCTTTTAAGGCACCAAAACACGTTGTCAGTAGATGTTTTTGAAGGGTACGAAGGACGCAGTTGAAGTAGGGGAGGGGGAGGGTACTCGCCTCTTGGGAGGAGTTTGGCTTCTCATTTACTAGATTTGTAAATTTGTTTTAGTAGAACATCTATAGAGGAATGGTGTACTTGGCTCTCGTCTGCGACTTCTTTATTAATCTAACCAGAAGGCCCATATGTATCCTTGTTGCTATTTAAAAATATGTATTTCTTTCTGGAGCTCTTGTGGCACTTTTCTGTACAGCCATCATCAACTTTTATTTTGAATACCATAGTGGGCTTTTTCTTAATACTGGCAATGGCAAGTGTTTTACCTCTCCCCTCCTGGACAGGACCTACCCTAAAGGGCAGGAGGACAGCCCCAGCTCAATTACAAGAAACTCACCTTCAAAGATGAGGAAGCAGTGAAACTAAGCAGATCATTGGTTGGATTTGAGATGCACAGCTACAGCACTACTAAGTCTAAAGGAGTCAGTAAAGTATTTCATAAAAACTGCATAGTTAATAACTCTTCTAGAAACAGGGGATAGAAGGGTATTAATCGTTAATGTCTACAATCCTAATCAGAACGCCCACCCAGTACCTACTGCCATCTACCAAGAGATTGTTATGCTGAACTACACTGAACTAATAATGGGAGGTGATTTCAATCTAGCCCCTGATCATACATGATTATGACAACTAGAATAGAGAATTAAACAAAAGAAAGCTGGAAGCTTAACAACACCTTCCTTTTAAAGGGTAAACCTTTTAGACTAAAATGAAGATATCATATATTAGTGATTTCTTACATCAAAATTTAGGCAGCGTCTCAGATGACAGCTATGATTGGGAAGCGTTAAAGGCATGTATCAGAGGTATGATGATTTCCTTCCTACATACCTCACAAAAGGAAGCAAGACATGAAAGAGCTTCTAACTATAGGGGATAAATTCAAAGGATTAGAAACAAGGTTATGTCAATAGGTACACCCACAGGATATACTATGGTGAGAAGCAGAAGGACTGAAATATGCTGCAAAAAGAACAGAATATCTCTCCTTTTGGTACATCAAAATCACTCAGTGGGAGGAGAAAAAGAACTCTGTGTAGTGTAAGGATGGAGTGCCTGAGTGAAGTGGATTGTGGAATGTTGGTGCAGGAGGAGAAGGTAGAATGTGGAATGTGGCGGTGTGACACTGGTAAACAGCAGAGGCAGGAGAAGGAGAGCGATGAGTTGAAATGTAGTTCAAAAACATTCCTTCCACTGTAACCAAGGTAGAGGTGGATGCCCAGGAACACATAGAAACTCCTTTGGAGCATTAACAGTAATTGATGTATATACCTACTTCAAGTAGGTGGTAAACCACTCGCAAATGGGAAGGGGTCCCCACGGGACCCCTTCCCCTTTGTGAATGGGTGCATAAATATATTTTTAAGAGCAGGCAGTGGTCCCAGGGACCACTGCCTGCCCTTAAAAAATGAAACTGAAAAGTTGCATTTTTCTTTTTTAAATGCATCCCGTTTTCCTTTAAGGAAAACGGGCTGCATTTAAAAAAAAAAAACTGCTTTATTTAAAAAGTAGTCCCAGACATGGTGGTCTGCTGAGCCCAGCAGGCCACCATCCCTGGGAGGGCTAGTCATTCCCAATGGGGTCGCAAATTGCGCTTGCCTCATGAATAATAATGAGGCATGCAATTTGCGACCCCATTGGGAATCGCTAACAGTGTCTGAGACACTGTTGTACATTCACTTTTGCGAGTCGCAAATTGCGAGTCGCAATTCGACGCAATTTGCGAATTGCAAAACTGAATGGTTGTACATCTGGCCCTTTGTGCTGTTTTGTCACAGTATGATGAGGAAGGTGGTGAGGTTACAGTGGCGTTTGCTTCCAGAACAATAGCTCCTTCAGAGATAAAATATGCGGTCATTGAGAAAGAAGCCCAGGTGTGTGCGTGCGTGAGCTTTGGAATATTTCCCTTATTTTGTGTGGAAGAAGGTTGTGATGTTAAGGTGGGATCACAAACCTTTGACTAAAGTGTTAACATCAGAAGGTTTTCTCAAAGGCTTCCCCACGGTTAGCTTGTATTTCCATGAGCTTACTGGATTATGTGTACAAGGTGGTTTACATTCTGGGGAAGAAGACTGCTGTGGCTGATTTTCTTTCTAGACTGCCAACTGGTCTGACTGAAAATCAGGATGAGCTTCAGGAAGACCTAAAGGTTGCATTGGTTGGGGACAGTGGCATACAGAGTTTCGATAAGAAGGTGTGTCTGGAAAGTGTGGGAAGGATTGTGTGTTGCAAAAAGGTATTTGTTGTGTAACAGAAGCGGGGCCATCCAAGAGGAATCGGGGTAATTGGAAAACTTTCTGGGAAGTTTGCAATGAATTATCCAGTAATGGGCCTAATTTATCTAGGGGTGGAAGATTTGTTCTTCCAATAATGTTGAAGGTAAATATTATATCTATGTGTCATGAGCGGCATTTAGGCACTGTAAAGACCTAGAGTGCTATAAGGCACGTGTATTGGTGGCCAGGAGTGGATATTCATGTTGAAAGGATTGTCAGAGATTGTAATGAGTGTATGGGAGGCAGAAAAGTCTCTCAAAACTTTGAGACCACCCATGGCACAGTTTGAGTGTCCGACAGTGCCTTGGGAAAGTATAGCAGTAGATATCATAGGGCCCATTGGAACTCAAAATTAGCATGTCATTGTGGTCATGAATGCATTTTCAAGATGGCCGTGCGTTAAAGTGGTTGACAAAATTGATACTGATTGTGTGTTCAGTTTTTGGATGAATTGTTTCAATGTGAAGGGTTACCCTCTTGTTTATTAAGTGGCAATGCTGTTTAGTTCACCTCTAACAAAGCAACAGAGTACATGGAAAGTTGTGGTATATTCCATAGGGTCACTTCTCTGTACAATCCAAGTGGAAATGGAATGGCAGAACGTTTTAATAGAGTTGTGAAGGGTGCTATTCAACTTGCCATCAAGGATGGGGTGGATTGGGAAGTTCAAGTTATGAAAACTGTATGGTCCTACAGAACCACTGACATGGCTGCCACAGGATATTATCCTTTTGAGATAATGAGGGGAAGGAAGGCCACATCCAAATTTAGCCCTGGGTAGTTCAACGGTTGCAGGGTAGTTCAGTGGTCAGTAAAAAAGGTTCAAAAAAAGCTTTGCAATAAGCATAATGAGTATAAGTCTTACTTTGATAGAAAACATGGCGCGAGACCCTGAGAGATATAGGCGGGTCGATTTGTCAAGATCATGAAACTTGGCAAGGTTTCCAAAAGTTATAGTACGTTTTTGAACCACAAAGGTTCATTCAAGTTTTTAAAAATTCTTTGATGGTAAGTGTAAGTAGGGTGGCACCTTGCAGCACAGGTGATGTAACAGGAGCCAATGGTATTGCACAAGATGGTGACATTGGTGTAATGCACAAGCATGGTCATAGTCTGGACAATGACTACGATATTGATCAAGAGCTATTCAATATCGGAGAATTGCAGAATTCGGAGGTGCACCAATCTAATTACACTGCAGGGAATCTGCATGTCCCACATAAGACTGGATATTCTACTGACTGTCAAGAAGATGTTATTTGAGAAAATAGTCAGGTTGATTTACAGAGGAATGCTAATTCCGGTTTTACATATCAAGAGATCAGAAGCTGTTGCGGCTACCAACCGTCCAAGGTGAATAGTGAGACGTCCTAAAGCGTTGGATGAACTTTGAATGTGACTATAATTGTTTATCAGCAAATGTGACTTAAGATGTATTTCAATATGCTATACTGGTCATGGAGAAGTTGATTATATGTTGTTTTACAGTATTATTGTTGTGCTACATTATATTGTTGTTTTATTGTATAAGGAAGGGGGAATGTAGAGTATGGATGGAGTTTCTGAGTGAAGTGTTGTGTGGAATGTTGTTGAGGGAGTAGAAAGTGGAATGTGGTGGTGTGACAGTTGGTGAGCAGCGGAGGAAGCAGAAAGAGAGTGATGAGGAAGCTGTGTGGGTTATACATGTTCAAATAAAGAATTAGGAAGTATCCAGTGTGTACACCTTTACTACACTCTGCCTTCTGTCTTCAAAGGATTTGGCTTTGGTCAGGCCTGTACCCATTTCCTGTTTCCTCCTTGGGATTTGCTCTCACAGGCCTTACAAAAGGCCCCATCAGAGCCGGTTTTCAATGAGAAAATATTCAAGGAAACAGAATATTTTCTCATTGAAAACCTTGATGTTTTCTGCAGTTACAAGAGCCAAAGGGCTTGGCTAAGGGGCCTCTCTTACCTCAGTGTTATTCCAGATAGGATGGTAATTAGGTTATGACTTGTCATTCTTTCTTTTGGCAATCTAAATGAAGAGCTTGTATGACTCTTCTTGTTCCCAGGCCCTTCTTCTGAAAAAAATGGTCTCACACAATTTTGAAAAAGTGACACAACCCTGATGCAAAATCTGGGCCTCAACTTATACATTTATTTTTAAAACCCTGCCACAAAGAAAATGGCAAGAAGGAGAAAAATGGCTATAAACTTTTTCTGCTTAATTAGTTGCAAAGTCTGCATTTTATATCTTATGGGGTTAAGGCACCTGCTGCAGAGATATTTGTGTGCCCAGTAAATCTCAGGGAATAACAATAATGGTAAGATAACTCTGGAGGTTACTTATTTGCTGGAGAGATCTGTGTTTTGTCTAGTCCAAGTTTTGAGGATTAATGTGTCTCCTGCATAGCACATTATGTAACACACAAATGACAGATTTTTATTTTATGTTGTTGGGTGAGTGGGTTACTGCTTTTAACAGAGATTCTTTTGTTACTTGCAGTTTGTAAATTGTAATCCTTCTAATATAGCACAGTGACCTATGAAGAACTTGTATCCCTCACTGTCTTATGTAACACATCCTGTGCATTGATTTACACACATATGATTTATTGTCATTCTATAATGTGTACGTGTGATGTCAAGCGTTCTGACACCCTGCAATGGGGTGAGTAGCGCTATGAAAAGAATAAAACAAAATAGTAGTATTTAAATTGTCATGTGTGTAAATACTGGGACAGACAAACACATCTGACATTTGTACAGTGCATGCATATCTCTTATATACAGGGACTGAACAAAGTCGAAAGCATGCCTTGCTTAATTAAGTACCTGTGAAGTAATAAGCTGTGTGCTTTTTTTCCCATCCATTGCATTTAGGTGTGAGGCTCCCGATAGATCCCTGCCATGGTACTCCAACAAAAGGAGGCCTGATGGCCCCTTAACTGCGGCCTTTGGTTTGGGCCCCGCTGGAATCTGATAAGCCCCCTTCCTATTTGCACGTTGCTGCTCCAAACAAAAGCAGACAATGTGCAGGTGCTGCTGAATGTGTCCCAGTGTCTGGAAATTACACCGGGACAAGTTTAGCATATTTATGTGGGGCCAACCTCTTGGAAGGGGAAGGCGGCATTCAGCCTGTGAAAAGAGTGGGTAGACGACATCTACCTGTTTGCCCTCGACTCGTGCCCTGGTTGAAAGGATGCTCTGTCGCAGTAGCGTGCCGTTGTGGGAGTGCTGCCGGGCAATGACGTGGGGCGGGGGAGGGGCAGGGTGGGGGGTAGTAAAGTACGGAATACGGCCGTATAGAGGTAAGTAGACATATAAATTAATCGCACAACGAAATTCGTTTTATTTATTCATGTGTCTACTTACCTCTATACGGCTGTATTCCGTACTTTACTTTTACTACCCCCCACCCTGACCCTGACCCTCCCCCGCCCCACGTCACCGCCCGGCAGCACTCCCACCACAAGCCGCTACTGCTCTGTCGAGAGAATGGTGCTGAACAGGGAAGGAAACTGTGCAGGGGGCAGGAGGTATTGCAGGGGGAGGAAGGATCTTGGAACCTTATCTGTGGGCGAGGGACCTTGCATGGGGAATAGGGAGCTCAGAGCAGTAGATGGGGAACGATATCAGCACCAGCCCATCTGCAGCCCTTAGTTGCCCCCTGTGTCAGCAGAAAATATTCCCACTGCTGCGGTGCCTGGTAAAGAGAACCTTTTTGTGCATCTGCTGCAAACTTCACAAAGCTTTAAAGAACTACACACAGTTGCGAGTCTGATGACTTTACAACTTAACACACCCTTATTTAAGCCATTTCCTCAGATTATTCCTGGACAGGGTTTGAGTCTCCCCTCATCTATTCAGGGTCGCTCTACAAGACGAATGGCTGCCTCTTGGATGGAGTTGAAGGGACTGCCAGGTGGAAGCAGCGAGCACAGGGGCTTTGCTACATCCTAACGTAGTATCAGGGGCCGGCATGTGAAGGCCCAGGGCCTGGTTCCATTACTCACTGGTGATGTGCATTACACCTGGTTCCCCCTTCCTCATTCTCTTCCTTTTGAAAAAAGGGGTGGGGGGTTGGAGGGGATGGTGGGAGGGAGTTGGGGTGGGGTGGAGGTGGGTCTGAGCATTTAAGGCTTGGTATGTTCTGGCAGCCTGTTCAGGACTGGACTAGCCATTCTACCACTCTGGCAGTTTCCTTGCTACAAAAACAAAGCTATTCCAAAAGGCCAGTCTATAGGAAAGTGCCAGAGAGGCACATTCATGGGTAACAGCTTTCAGAGAAGGGGAGTGTAGAGTAACTCATGAAAGCCCCGGTCGCCCCTGACAATCACTGTACCACTGCCTCCAAGAGTGTGGACTGGTTCGAAATATTTTGTCATGGTTAATTTTGGTATCTAGTCCGGCCCAGAGTCTGTTAGTTTACAGCCTTTTTTCACGCTGTCTTCAGTGGTAGGGTAAATATACCTAGAAGGGGGAGGGCGGGTTTATTTTGTTTGAGGGTGTTCAAGATGGCTGACAGGGTGGTGGATAGCCTCGCCTATTAAGGAAGGACGGGAAGACATGGACGTCAATTCACCAAAATGCTTGGGGCAGCGGAAGTGACATCACATGCAATTCAACCTTTATTTTCACTCACACACATACTTACACATACACACATATTCACTCATACACTGTCTCTTACATAAGCACATTCTAACCTGCAAGCACACACAAAACATACATTTAAAAGCATTTTTTACTTACCTCAGGAGCAAGAAAGGGTCATATTCCCCCTCATTGTACTCCATATTTACGTCGACCCTGGGCAGCGCAAGCGCTGCTCTGCGAGGCATCCTGTATTCGGTATATGGGCTATTGAGGACTTTGGATACGCCCACCGATTTTGGTTGGTTAGTTGGTCTGCTTTTTAAAATGGATTTTCTCTGGTTGGTTTATATTGTGCGTTGATCCCGCCTTTCAGTGCTTGGTTCCCTCCCAGCGGACATCACCAATTGATTCTTTTGTTTGGCCAGCTCTGCCCATCGCTTGACTCTTTGCTCGCACACCCGGCCCCCTCCCATCACGCACACATGCAGTGTCCATTCATGTTGTCATCTGAAACGGGAACATTTAGGCCCATTTCTACAGGCCACTGGCCTGCTAAAGAACGTCATGGGATCCCGGAGGTAAGATAAAGATTAAACAAGCATTTACAATGCAATAGGTTTCGCATTACTGAAAGTTTGACCTATTGGCGTTGCAAATAATAATGCAATGCTAATAGGTCAAACTTTCAGTAATGCGAGACCTATTACATTGCAAATGCTTGTTTTTATTACACTAATAGTGAATAATATGATATTATTCACTTAGTTTAATAAACATTTGACTAAAAACAAGGAAAGTAGAGCCCCCACCAACATCCATAAGGGCGAGCTGCTCCTGTGTTCCTGGCACAGGGCGCAAGTAATGCTCCCATGCTCCAGAAGTGGAACAAATGCACGAAGCGGAAGGAATGCCCACACGATCTAGCGAAGAAAGCCAACCAATAGTGCAATGGGGGGAGGGGTGGGAGGGGTTTAATCCCACTGTATGGTAACAATATGTCTTGTAACAGACAGCACGTGTAGACAAGGCCTAAAAAGCAACTGAAACATAACTTACAAACCTATGAGCACTGTAAATCCCTAACAATTCAAAGGAGTACAACTGAATACAGTTTAGAGAACCCAAAACACCCCAGGGCTCACCCAGTTTCTTTTCATTCTCTAGAATCTGGTGTTTATTTGCTCCCCTACGTGCGTAACTGAAATGTGTACCAGAATGCGCAAGGAAAATAGGGCCTACTTTAATAATAAAAAAACTCTACGTGCTTTGATACAACATACAGTGCTGCTGAATGCTTGTTAAATACAAACGCAAGCAAAAGGGATTAAAATTGTGCAGTGGGGTTACACTTTTACAGCATTAATGTGCCTCTAGGCATGTCAAAATAAGAGTGAGGGTGTGGCCTAAAGGCTAGAGCAGTCGACTTCGAAGGTGGGGAACTGAGTTAATATCTCAGCAGGGACACGAAACATCCTGTGATTCTGGGCAAATCACTTAGGGGCTTATTTATAGGCCCCCTGCGCCACTGGGGTGTCACTTTTTGTGACGCTCCGGTGGTGCAGGAGCCTGCTCCATATTTACCGGGCAGCACTAAGCCACTTTTTTTGGCTTAATGCTGCCTTATAAATATCACTCCCTTGAACGCAGTTTTCTGCGTTAAAGGGGCATGCAATGGGTGTTGCTGGGGCGTTCCCAGGAACATCCATGGCTTTTTGACACTGCCCCAGATTTACGAGAAATCGTAACTCTGAGGCAGCACCAAAAACTTACGCCTCCCCAGGGGAGACGTAAGGGAGACACAAGAAGGACAAATATCTTTACTTCTTCTCGTTTTTCCTTTTTCTATGTGTGCTGCATTCTGCAGCACACATACGAAGAGGAAAAAGCCTCTTGTGATTGTTTTTGTGCAGTAAGGTTTCCCTTCCGCCACATAAATAATCATCCCCGCAACGCAGGCATCCTTGCACAATGATGCAAAGGTGCCTGCGTTGGCGCACAGCAGCCCATTGTGCGCCAGCGCAGGGGAAAAGGACAGGAATGCGCCGTATCTGATAGACATGGCGCATTTCTGCTCTTTTCTTTTGCCGTAGGGCAGCGCCGCAGGAAGGCCTGCGGCGCTGCACTACGGCAAAAACTCATAAATGAGGCCCTCAATCTCTCCCTGCCTAACAAAATGAATGTGTCCATCTGCAACGCAACTGGTGCTCATACAAAGCGCTCTGATACCTACGGTTGAGCTCGCACTATATAAACCTCCCCCCCCCCCAAAAAAATGGGCCCTCATAGGATTGAAGAAGGGGCTGCCCGCGACATGATGTTGGCATAAGACTCAGTTTCACCCAATTATTGTACACATCCTGTTCTGCACCAGAGTCTGACTGGGACAGAAAAAAGGCCTGGGCACCAGAACAAGAGTGGCCTGTACAAGTTTTTTGCAAGGTATGGAGAACTGCATAGATTTAAGATTACTGCAGCAGTGTTAATTTTAATATCTGGGAACTCACCAGTAAAAACTACCCCATGAGACCATAAAACAGGCCCACAAACGGCCACAAAATGGCGTACACACTGACCTGTGAGGCCAGCCCATCGGGCACTGCATGACTGCCCTATAGGCCAGTCCGATCCTGCACCACTCTAAAGCCAGGGGTCTGCTTGCTAATCTTGCCTAGTAAAAAACCTCGTCTGCTGCTGCAGATTACAGCATGCCGCTAGCCGGTCCTTCACGACGACACTTCGGTAGAACGCCTGTCTTGAGGGCTTTCGCTCAGTTGTGCCCTGTCTATGAATCCTCCTGTGGCCTGCTTGCGCTGATCACTTCTAGAGATCAGAAATAGCCGCCTTTGATGACTGCCCCCTGCTGCCAGGAGGGCGCTGCTGTCTGGCTCGGCCAGTTGTATCTGTGGCCCAGCTGTGGGTCTATCACGCCTATCACTTCTATGACGTTTCTATCAGCTTCTCCTCGAGGCCTCGCTGCCAATCTTCTCGTTCAGACTCGTGTTTTAGAGATTACACGGCGGCCATCCAGTACACGCTAGCGCCAGGCAATAGCGGCATAGCGCCTTGCTTCTGACTCACAAAGACCAGAGGCGCTCGAGGCAAGAATCACCGGGCACAATAGTGCAGCCTCTCAGTTGTGCTTGTCAGTTTTTCACTTCAGCTGAATTTAATATAGCACTGTAAACGAAACTGTCTTGCGAGTAGCAGGCTTGAAAAAAATTGAGATTTCCCCTAAGCCTCCACTTGCTCCCACGTGTTCTGAGTCGCAAAGTGTAAACAGTGAGGCGTATTTTTCCATTTGAGTGTTTTTGACCCTGTTGTTCTCGTCCGTCATTATATAATCTGATTAGGACGTACACTCAAAAATGTGCAAACACGGAGCAGGTGGCGGTTTACAAATACCCCTTTAGCTTCCAATTCATGGCGTAAACTTTTAAACAAAATATTTCAGACTGGACAAACCAGTACAGTAACCAGCTAAGTGGATTATGGTCATAAGAAATGTCAAGAAGCATTGGCAATGCGAATAGGCCTTGCTTATGCAAAAGCTATTGGCTTTGCGAAAGTGTTCTAGGCATGTTGTACACCAGCGTGGCTGCTGTTCAGCATGGCTAAAAGTTAGTGGCATAGAGGAGAGTCGCGTGGAGTGTCGTAGAGTGGAATGGCGACGAGTGGAGTAGAGTGTTGTAGAGTGGAGTGGCAGAGAGTGTTGTGTATTGGAGTGGCCTACTGTGGAGTCGCGTAGAGTGGCATACACTGAAGTGGCATAGAGTAGAGTGGACTGGTGTAGAGTGCATTGGTGTAAAGTGTTGCAGAGTATAGTGGCATAGAGTGCAGTGGCGTTGAGTGCAGTGGCATACAATGCAGCATTGTACACCGCAGTGGTGTAGATTAGAGTGGTGCATAGTAGAGTGCAGTGGTGTGGAGTGTAGTGGCGCAGAGTTTAGTGGCGCAGGGAAGAGTGGAGTTGCGCAGAGTAAAGTGGCATGGCATAGAAGTGTCAGAGTGAAGTAGAGTGGTGCATAGTAGAGTGCAGTGGTACGGAGTAAAGTGGCACAGAGTAGAGTGGCACGGAGTAGAGTGACGCCGAGTGCAATGGCACAGAGTGCAGTGGTGTAGAGTAGAGTGTCGTAGAGAGATACAGAGTAGAGTGATGTAGAGTTGTGAGTTGAGTGGCATAGAGTGCAATAGCATAGAGTGCAGAGTATAGTTGAGTGGCATAGAGTGCAGTGGCATAGAGTGGTGCAGAGTAGAGTGGCATAGAGTGGTGCAGGGTAGAGTATAGTGCCATAGAGTGCAGTGGCATAGAGTGCAGTGTGTAGAGTGGAGCAGCGTAGACTGGAGTAGTACAGACTAGAGTTCAGTGGCGGAGAGCGCAGTGATGCAGAGTAGAGTGCCAGAGTGCAATGGTGTAGAGTGTAGTAGAGTGGCATAGAGAGCAGTGGCGTAGAGTACAGTGATGCAGAGTAGAATGTAGCGGCATAGAGTGCAGTGACATAGAGTGCAGTTGTGTAGTGTGCATTGGCATAGAGTGCAGTGGTTAAGAGTAGATTGGCGTAGAGTGCAGTGGCATTGAGTGGAGTGGCATAGATTGGAGTAGAGTGGCATAGAGTGCAGTGGCGCATAGTAGATTGTTTCAGAGTAGAATGGAATGGCGTAGTGTGGAGTGGTTCAGGGTAGAGTGCAGTTGCATAGAGTGGCATAGAGTGTAATGGCGTAGAGTAAAGTGGTGTGGAGTTCAGTGGCAGAGTGCAGTGGTGCAGAGTAGATTAGATTTGTGTACAGTGGATTGGCATAGAGTGCAGTGGCATAGAGTGCAGTGTTGCAGAGTGGCGCAGAGTGGAGTTGTGCTGAGTAGATTGGTGTGGCCTAGACTAGACTGGTGTAGAGTGCAGTGGTGTAGAGTAGAGCGGCAAAGAGTGCATTGGCATAGAGCAGAGTGGCATAGGGTAGAGTAGCGAGGTGTTGCGTGAAGTGGCATAGAGTGCAGTGGCGTAGAGTGGAGAGGTGCAAAGTGCAGTGGAGTAGTATAAAGTGGAGTGGTGCAGAGTAGAGTGCAGTGGTGTGAAGTGGTGCAGAGTGAAGTGGCGTAGAGCGGAGTGTGCATGGTGTGGTAGCTCACTGCCATTACAGACAACACATTTTCAATTGAAATGACCATTACATTTACACAGACGTACAGTTTTACCAATAAACCTTTACAGTGCATAAACACAAATGTGTGGAAATTGCATCACCTAGTGTAATGATTTGTTCTGATCTTATAAAAGTATTTTGTTATACCCTACTTAGTTGTATAACATGTACTCCAGCCCTGCTGCCTCTAGCTGCTCAGCCAGAGTGTGAGTTGGTTATGGAATGTTGGTGTGCCTGTGATGCGTGGAATGCCTGGGTGTCTGAGTGGATGAGTGTTGGCAGTTAGAGATGGGCTGAGCAGCTAGGCAGGCTGCTCCTGGTGGGGCTGGTACCACACCAGTGCTGGCAGAGTTTATTTGACTTGAAATGTTCTCTTTGGGAATGCATTTACATTATTGTTTCCTGTGGTTGATCTCCTGTTTGTAGAACCAGTTTTTGCATTGCTTACTTATGTGAATGTTTACACTGTTGCTGTGCGTCATTGTGACCAACTTTGCTTGTAGTGCTGTGGTTGAAGCTGTAGAGTGCTTGTCTCTTGGGCATGGTGTTACTCCTACATGGGGGTAGGTAACCTCTACATGGGGTTTGGGCATGGTGTTACTCCTACATGGGGGTAGGTAACCTCTACAAGGGGTTTGGGCATGGTGTTACTCCTACATGGGGGTAGGTAACCTCTACATGGGGTTTGGGCATGGTGTTACTCCTACATGCGGGTATGTAACCTCTACAAGGGGTTTGGGCATGGTTTAGTTCCTATATTGGATCTAGGGCAACCCTTGCACTGGGTTGGAATATGGACATGATCTCTCTTTGCAGTTGCGCGAAGTACAAAGGTACATCCCTACACGGGCGTTTTTATGGGTGACGACCCATATACATTTTTGTTCTCTTATTTTTGGGAGTGTTCTCGCGAGGTGTGTTTCCCTCTGCGTCACAGTACATAGTCATACGTTTTGCTACAAATGTTACTATTTGAATTTTTACAGATTTTACTATTTACTTATGCTTCAAATTGCTCATGTTTATGGGGAAGGATGGGGATATTGTTGCTCTGGTTTCCGTAGTCGTATCCTAACCATTCTTTCTTGTCTTGATGGTTCTCTCCCTTGTGATGTTCTGTACTTACTGCTGCATCCTTGAGTTTCGTACTATTATTCATATTGCCTGTTTATAGTTCTTGCTTGTTGTTGCATATTTTCATTTTTTCGTTTTCTTTTGAAGAAAAAGGGATAATGTTATACCCTACTTAGTTGTATAACATGTACTCCAGCCCTGCTGCCTCTAGCTGCTCAGCCAGAGTGTGAGTTGGTTATGGAATGTTGGTGTGCCTGTGATGCGTGGAATGCCTGGGTGTCTGAGTGGATGAGTGTTGGCAGTTAGAGATGGGCTGAGCAGCTAGGCAGGCTGCTCCTGGTGGGGCTGGTACCACACCAGTGCTGGCTGGATTCAAGACAGATGTAACTTGGACAGATGGATGAAATAAAGAAGACTTAAATACATCCTGGCTCCTGGTATTTACTTGCGGAGAACACAACATATTTGTTTCCAACAGACTTCAAAAATAACAAAAATTGTGCTTCATTTGGGTTTCTAATTCTGATATATTCTGAAATACTTTCACAGTTAATTTAAATGTTGTCGTGTGATAGAAAAAGCCTCTTTCCTACCCCCAATATCCAGCAAGATTGTCACATAAATCCTCTCACTTTGAAGTCAGTGAAAATAAAGTAAACAAGCGCCCTTGGACGACAGCGTCTGACAGTTGACCTCGGTCTTTGAATACACAGCAAATGTGACAAGATAAGAATAAGATTTAAAAGCCTATTTACAGAAATTCAGTTTGTGGAAGAATACAGTAAACTCGCTTTAGGCAATAGAGGGACAAACTGAACCTGGAGAGTCTAAAGCAATTAAAGCCAGCAAATCAAATGCCAGAAAATGTGAGCTACAAACCACAAAGTCAATGGTAATCACCGGCGGAATGCATTCCTACGTCAACATTCTCAAAGTCCCCCTTGTCTTTAGCAAACCAGATGGCTGCAACCTAAAAAGGGACAAGCAGAGCTTCTAAAAGATGTCAGTTGCGGAAAATTATACACTGCGTGTCTTACTCTCACACCTTTTCATCCACCCCACTGCTAAGCGTATCATAACATGATAAGCACCCCTCAGTGTCCTCATTGATCAAAAACAAAGGTAACACCTTTCCAAATACCCACCTTACATAGTTTAGCATGCAGACCATGTAGGCAAGCGCTTCAGTGCCCCACATAGGGGTCGGAAGCGCAATATAAGTCTTACAATACAATACGCTGCTTCATGCACATGTGGTTATTTGTCCTAGCCTTAATCTGCAGACAGAGAAAACAGCTTACCCTACACCTGGTAATGCTTAGGGCAAGATTCCCATTATCCATCTGGCCTCCTACGTAGAGGTCAAAGTGGGCAGGATCGGTTGGGCACGACCTACCTATACTTTTTAGGTTTCGCTGCCGACAGCGCATGTGCTGTTCACAGGGAGGGGTATTGTTTATAATAAAGGGCTTGCAGCCCGCCCATCGCTTACCATATGTTGGCATCATTGCCACTCTTCTTTGCTGCCTCCTAATTGGCGAGAGTGTGCCGCACAGCACTTCCTTCTCTGTTTCTGGCGCATGGACCAAGCACAGATTGATTAACTTTAACTAGTGCTTGTCCGCAGCTCGCACTGTGATTGAGGTACTATCTCATTTTTTAATTTTGCATTTTTATTATTGTGCGAACTCGACCTAACTCAATGGTTTCGGTGCGCTTTACACGATCACCAGTTACATTACAAGTTCACATTCATTTTTTTACACGCTGGAGGGATTAAGTGATTTACCAAGAGTCACAAGATGTTGAGCTGATGCAGAAACTCAAACTTGGTTCCCCAGTTCCGAAGCTGGCAGCTCTGGCAGCTCTGGCCATAACGCCACATGCTTCTTCCACCTCCCACATTCTCCTTCTCCATTTTGTGTCTGAATAAAGGAAGAATGCTAGATCCAGAAGGTTTTCTTGGAGCCCCCCACTGGCCGTGCCCAGTGCCAGGGTTGCCGAACACCAAGGCTGCTGCCAGGTGTTGATTGCACAACCTTCACCCCTTCTTTCTTCTTTTGTCACTGTTTCACTATCTTTATTTTGCTTCTTTATTCTCCCTTTTCTGCCTCTCGCTCTCTCTCGCTTGCTGTGGGCCAACGTGTGATGATGCAAAAGTTCCAGGTTACAAAAAAAAGCACGGATGCCCACCATCTTCAAACGTTAAGCACTACCAGGACTCTTGGCACTACACACGTTTTCTCGATCACATGCACTCATTCATGTACTTTGTTTATCATTCCATTCCACTCCATTCCACGCCACAGTTCTACTTCACATAAGGCCAAGCGATTTTACTCCATGCAGCACAATGCCACACAATTTCACTTCATGGCACATAGTGACACACAATTCCACCCCACTCAATGCCACACAATTCCATTCCACCCAAGGCCACACCATTCCTCTCCATGCTACACAATGGCACACAATTCCACACCACATAATTACACTCCACACAGAGCAGCACAATTGTAATCCACTCCAAACTATTCCAACCCACACAGTGGCACACAATTCCACTCCAAGCCACACAGTACTACACAATTCCACTCCACCATACTCCACACAATACCACACAATTCCACTCCACATGATTCAACTCCATACCACATAATTACACTCTACACAATACCGCACAATTGCAATCCACTCCACACAATGCCACACAATTCCACTCCACACCAGGCCACACAATTCAGCTCCATACCATTACAATCAGTGCCATACATTGTCCACTGCACACAAGTCACTCTACTCCAGTCCATTCCACGCCACACAATTCAACTTCAACTCCCACAATTCCAATCCATTCCACACAATTTCACTCCATGCCAAACAATGCCACACATTCCACTCCATGCCACAAAATGATGCACAATTCCACTCCACTCACACAATTCTACTCCACACAATTGCAATCCACTCCACACAATGCCACACAGTTCCACTCCACACCAGGCTGCACAATTCAGCTCCATACCATTACAATCAGTGCCATACAATGTCCACTGAACACAAGCCACTCTATTCCAGTCCATTCCACGCCACAGTATTCAACTCCACCTCCCACAATTCCAATCCATGCCACACAATTTCACTTCATGCCAAACAATGCCACACATTCCACTCCACTCCATGCCACAAAATGACACACAATTCCACTCCACTCACACAATTCTACTCCATTCCACACAATTCCACTCCACTACACACAAATCCAATCCACACAAAGCTACACAATTCCACTCCAGACTACAAAATGACACAGAGTTTCACTCTACGCCACAGAATTCCACTCCACAGAAAGCCATACTTTCCACTCTACTCTATGCCACACAATTCCACTCTCTCCACACCACACAATGCCACACAATTTGACTCCATTTCACACAGTTCTATTCCACTGCACCCCACACAATGCCACTCACTTCCACTCCATGCCAAATGGTTCCACTGCTGGCCATGCCACATAATAGCACTCCACTCCAAACTATACCACACAATTGCACTCTATTCCATACGCAACACAATTCTACTCCACTGTATCTACACCATACAGTTCCACTGCACTGCAGTCCATACAATGCTACACAATTCCACTCTGCACCACACAATTACACTCCATAGAGTGCTACACAGTTCCACTCCACACAATTCCACTCCACACCACACAATGCAGCTCCACTCCACTATACACAATGCCATACACTCTCCATTCAATGCCACACAATGCCACTCCACTCCACACAATTCCACTGCATGACACCAGGTGCGGCTGGTAAGTGCATGGATCGGTAGGCCGGGCAACTGAGTGGTGGGTGGGTGGGTGCATGCAGGCAAGGTGAGGGGCAAATAATAAAAAAAATAAAGTCACTTACCTTGCTTGCTTTATGTCCAATGACCTCTTTGCTCCAGTCCCCGTTCTGTCAGCTCTGCGGGCTCCAGCCTCCAGGCAGTTCCCCTAACCAATCCTGGTGCTACTCTCATGCTGGTAACCAGCATGACAGAAGAGCCAGGATTGGATGAAGCGGGTTGGCTGGACGCTCCTTTAGGCCCTGGAGGCCTTTGTTGGTCTCCACCCAGCTGTCTAAGACAGCTGGATGGAGAGCTTCAAGGTGCGCATGTCAGGCTGGCCATCGTAAGACAGCCAGCCAAGCTGACATGAGCACTTTGGAGCGTCCTGCTAGCCACTGCTCCTCCAGTCCTCTATGCTGCCAATCAGCAGTAGAGGAGGACACACCCCCATTTCTCCCGGCTGTGGGCAGGCTGGCGGCTGAAGCACTCTAAATGTGAAAAGAAAACGGCAATGAAATCATTTCATTGCCATTTTATTTTTCATGTTTAGCGCAGCTGCAGCGGGTGGGGAACAACGCTCCCCCGCCCTCATGAAGAAACCACTGCTGCATGCCACACAATGCTACACAGTTCCACTCCTTGCTACACAATACCACTCAGTTCCACTAATCTCCATGCCACATAATGACACACAGTTCCACTCCACACAATGCCACACAGTTCAACTCTACACAATTTAACTAAACCCTACACAATGGCACAGAGTTTCACTCCACTCTATGCCACACACTTCCACTCCACACCACACAATTCCACTTAATTCCACACAATTCCCCTTCACTGCCTCCACACAGTGCCAGACAATTCTGCACCAAACAATTCCACTCAATGCTACACAATGCAACATAATTACATTCCACACCACACAATCCCACACAGTTGCACTCCAGTCCACACAATGCCACACAATTCAGCTCCACTACAAACAATGTCATAGAATGTCACTCCACACCACACAATGCCATTTCACTACACTCCAATCCACTCCATTCCATGCCACACAATTCCACTCCATGTCACACAGTGCCACTCCATGCTACACAATGGCACACAATTCCACTCCACACCACATAATGACACACAATTTCACTCCACTCAATTCCAATCCACTCTACTCAATGCCATACAACTCTACTCCACTGCACTTCACACAATTCCACTTCACACCACACAATTCCACTCCTACACTCCACACCACAAAATGCCAGAAAATTGCACTCCACTCCACACAATGCCAAACAATTGCACTCCACTCCACACAATGCCACTCAGTTCAGCTTCACTCCACTACACACAACGCCATAACATTTCACTCCACTCCACGCCACACAATGCTACGCCACTGCACTCTGATTCACTCCATTCCATGCCACACAATTCAGCTCTGTTCCACACAGTGCCACACATTTCCACTCCACGCCACACAATGATACACAATTCCACTCCACATAACTACAATCCACTCCACATAATGCCACATAATTCCACTCCACATCAACAATGTCGCACAATTCCACTCGACACAGTGCCACTCCACGCTATACAATGCCACACAGTTTCACTCCATTCTATACCAAACAATTCCACTTTACACCATGTCAATAATTTTCACTCCACTCCAGCCAATGCCACACAATTTCACTCCATACAATTTCACTGCACTCCACACATTGCCACTTCACACTACACAATGCTACACAGTTCCACTCTACGCAACACCACAAAATTCTACTCCAAACAATGCCACACATTTTCATTCCACTCCATGCCACACAATTCCACTCCATTCCACACAATCCCACATAATGTCAAGTCACTCCACCCAATTTAACGCCACACAATGCCACACAAGTCCACTCCATGCCACACAATTCCACTCCACTGTCATCTGGTTCGTGGACTCATGGTCTGCATTGCTAAGTTAGCTTAGGCCTGGCTGCCATGATGCCTCTTTGCGCACGTTACTTTGTGACTTTGTTTTTCCAGCCTCTGCTTCTGCCCGTCTATATTAGGACTGTCTGCATTTCTGCCTTTCACCTTTTCTCCTGTTCCCTGTGGGTTACGTCTGCACAACATGTACAAGGTCGAAAAACAACGTCCCTTGTTCTTGCTGATCTGGTCAGCCCCTCGCACTTAGACATAACACTGAATGCAGCTGCACTGGAGAAATCCGTGTGCTTTTAATATTGTGATTTCACGGTTAGAGGCACTTGGAGAAAAACCTTTCCAGAGAGAAGAGCTGTGCTTGTCTGATGATGTAAACCTTGCATCTAGATATTGAGGTATGGGGGTTCGCCTGACAATGCCCAGAGGTCTTCTGTTTTTATAATAAACTAGCTACTAGCACGGGGAGGGTGGTATGGTCATTTAGCCCTATATCCACTGCTTTATGAAATGCTTTCCCCGTTTGTATTCTATGGAATTGTAACTATGCTTATTATTTTATCCTTATGCATTATGCTGATAGTACTGGCACGTGTACTGTATCTTAGAGCACGGTAGTTGAAATAAACATTTTAAACTAAACAGTGTCTCTTATTACGCACGTTGTGGACAGGTATGAGTGAGTTATGAAAGGGTGTCCTTGCTCCCGCGAGTCCTTAGAGAGAGAGAGACCGTGTTCTGGGTTGTCTAATCATTGGTAGCATCGTTGCCAATGAGACGCTAAAGCTAGTCGGATTGGGATTGTGGGTACTAAGGTGTATGGTTGGTTCACCACTATACTCCGAGGTCCTATTATCCCGTGCATAGCTCTGTGTATGTGCAGAATCCCTACAACATGGCGCAACCTACGAGTGAGCTGCTTATCTGCGAGACGCTTGAGTAGTACTTGTGCTTGTCCACAACCCCCTTCGCAGACGCTTCCGGAAGCGTGTGTGAGGGTGATACCTCCTATATTGACGTTTTTATAGGTTCTTTCAAGCTTGAAGTTGTTAAAAGGTGTTTAAATACAACCCCATATTGTGCTGCCTAATCCTAGGTTGTCGAAACTTTTTAGCCTTAAATGGCTGTCCAAATTGCGGCACATAGCCGCGCAGCGCTACGGGCTCACTTGACAGTGTATGAAGTGCCTGACGCGGGTGTCGATCTGATCTTTGTGGTACAAGCGGATCCCGCTTACCACTTTGAGGTGTTTTACTCTTGGGTCACCTTCCCGGCGGTGGATGGGACGGATAATGTGTTCCATGAATATACAGCCACCGCTACTCCTATAGTTTATAGGCCTTATCGAAATCTTGAAGTACCGCTCACGGCATGGCAACACTGTGTTTGGTTTAATGGCGCCCTACCCCAACCGGTTACCACGATTCGTTTAGGCCCCTTATCGATTGAAGGGGCCACTTGGCCAGTTTTGGCCGGGTATACCCCACATCCGCGTTATATGACGCTAGCAGTTGCTGAACTGCGTGACTTGCATACGTCTTTGATACATGTGCACAGAGCTTTAGTACAGTATGTTACAGGCAATATCCAGGGAGCCCTGCCTGGAGTTGCAGCGCATCCAGCTGGGCTGGGCGGTGTAACCATAAGTCCCATCATGGTTAATTCGGTGATGGGCAAGCGCCCACAAAATAAGGACAATTTGCCTTATTGGCTTGCAGAAAAATTTGACCAGCTGGAGGCAGTTTTTCCAAATACTTCTCCTGTGGAAAAACACAGGATTTTAACGATTAGTTTGCCAAAACACTTAATTCCCGAGTTGACAGAATGTAGCAACTGGGGCAAGGTATTCGCAGCAGTATATGCGAAGTGTTTCGGCACTCCTTCCATGACGGTTCTCCCCTCTGTAATTAAACGAGTGCAGGATGAGCATGGCCCTGAAGCGGCTGTGGAATTAGGGATGAGACTGGTGGGAGTGTTCGATGTAGTAGCTGATTTGATCCTTGCGAATGTCAAGGGCGATGCAGTTAACTTTCAAGTAGCTAATGCTTTGGCTTTGATCCCAGAACCGGACAAGCCGCGCGAATTACCGAAAATTATTGCACAGGCTTACAAAACAATTGGCCGCAATAGCCTGGGAGTCAAGCCTTTTGCTAAAACGCAACCACAATCGCAACCACAACCGAAAACTCAATCTGAGAAAGATGAGAAACCGTTCTTTACTAAGAAGAGCTGAAGGTTGAAAAAACAGGGTAAGCAACAGAAGAAACCGGGGTCGCGAGGCACATCCCCGGTTTCCGTCTCTTCTGAACGCACTTATGATTTGCGCGATAGGGCGAGAATTAAATCTCCAAAGAGATTTCAAGTCCCTGATTCGCGTTCTCCTCATTCTTCACAGGCACCAACAACCTCACAGGCTGGTGGAGGAGATCGCCAGGATAGAGGAAGGGGTCGAGAGGCTCCACAGGGACGAGACCAACCTCGACAGCAAGGCCGAGGGAAACCAGAAGAATTTCAACGTTCTCGCCCACAGTTTCAGAAGAAAAAAGTTGCAGCTGTAACAGCGAGGTATGCCACAGACGGTGAGAACGAGACTCCTGAATTGGACGTGGGCAGTGACGCTCCTAGACAGCGCCGCGGAAGTTACCATAGTGCGGGAGGCACTACGCCCTCATGTGGAGGCGACAGCAACTGATACATTCATTACTGTCAAGACAGCTGACACCAGAGTGGCACCCCCTGACAGACTATATAATATTGTCATTCAAATTGAGGGTGACATACAGCGTGTAATTAAAGGGATTTTTGGGAGAATCTGACCTCTTCTTACGACATTTTGTTGGCGGAGGCGGATTGGCCGCCCCATTCATACTTGCTGCGCATAGAGGGGAGGAGGTAATCCTTCCGAGCTTTTCTCGTCATGTCCCCAAGGACAAAGCGGAGGCCCTCGCAGCTGAGTGGGCTGTGTCCCTGGCTCCAGCGTTATACCGCAACCACGTGGGCTGGGATGAAGATTCTCCCCCCATGATATTCCTTTTGCGGTCGCTGCCACAGCCACAACCCCAATATCCCATCAAGTGGGAAGCTAAAGGTCCCGTTTCCGAAATTCTGATACAGTTAGAATATCAAGGAGTGATTGAAACATGCGTGTCACCCATGAATAATCCCCTATTCGCGGTTTCTAAACCCGACGGATCATACCGCTTAGTTTTGGATTACCGACATTTGAACTCTCATTGTCAGACCTTTGCGGTACAAAATACACACAGTTCTGAGCTTGTAGACAGTCTTGTTCGTAAGAAATATAAAACGACACTTGATTTATCCAATGGATTTTACACGCACAACTTGTCCACGGAGTGCAGCCAATGGAGCGCTTTCACTTCCGGTGGTAAACAATTCAAATTCCGGCATTTATCCATGGGCTACCAGAACAGTCCGGGTGTATTCGCCGCCCATGTTGTCTCTTTGTTGGACAGCATAGACCCAGATGCGTGTTCGTACGTCGACGATATCTATCTGACAGACGACGAATTATGGCCGCATCTTTCCCGAGTGGACCGCATTATTCTTGAATTTGCATTCTTAGGATACAAATTTAACTTTGCCAAATCTCACATTGCTGAATTTACCGTTTTGTTTTTGGGCTATGAGCTCAACAATGAAGGTAAGGGCTTAGCCCCCCATTTCTTGGAGAAGTGCGCACTTCTGTGCCCTCCAACCACACTGAAGAAGCTTCAGTCTTTACTGGGTTTTCTAAATTTCGGGCGTACTTATATTCCCGAATATGCCCAGCGTATCAAGCCTCTTTATGCCTTGATCCAACCTAACTTTTCGAAGTCATGCTGGCTTCCCGAGCATTCCTCCATACTGCAATCTTTGCAGTCTGATCTACTTGAATCTAAATTCTTGTTGACACGTGACAACCACACAAACCTGGTGATTAGAATCATTCCAGGGGCCGTGGGTTTCACGTACTTAACCTTCAACGAAGGCGACACAGTACCGATCGCATACAAGTCACATCTTTACACTTCCGCAGAAATGCGCTTTTCCTCTGTGGAGAAAGTTTTGACTGCAGTGCAAATGGCGATTCTAAAAGAACGCGCACTGGCACAGGGAAAACGCATTTTGGTAGTAACACCATATCCTGCCCTTGAGGCAGTGACGAAAGCAAGTGTACCGAACTCTAAAGCTTTGCACCCCCGTTGGATACAATGGGCAACATCTTTGACGTCCCCGGATGTCACTTTTATCTTTGATTCTTCTCTTCAGACACAGTATGAGTTCGTTCATCCTCCTCCTCTGTCTTTGCTACCGCTTGAGGAATACGAATGCATTATCTATACCGATGGTTCGGCACAACCGGCCACGGGTTCCAAGCATGCTTATTCAGGGGCATGTGCTATTGTTGCAGGTACTATGGTGAACGGAGAGTTCAAACAGATTGTAGTGCACACTCAGGCACTAGGAGACAGTACTGCACAATTAGCCGAGCTGCGCGCTTTGGTGCTCGCACTTGAGTTTGCTAATCCAGACGTGACAATTCTTATTGTGTGCGATTCTTACTACTGTGTTCAGTCTTTCAATGACAATCTATTCTTTTGGTCGCAAAACGACTATAGAGATGCAAAAGGCAGCACGATTAAGCATAAAATGCTTTGGGTTCGAGTGGCAGATTTGAAACAACGTCTGCCTCTCACACAGGTGATTCACACTCTTGGCCACCAGCGTGTGGGCGCACACGCTGTCGGTAACGGTTTGCCAGACGAAGCTGCCAAATCAGCAGTAGCCACGTGCACAGTCGCAGCAGTTACAAGATCCATGACTAAATTAGATAATGATATTTTGGCAGCTATTGCTGCAACAAAGGAAGGTGCTAACTACCCACGGGGTTTCCCTTCCAAGTACTCTTATCAACTAGGTCCCGAACAGGCTCCTTACGTAAGAATTCCAGACGTTGGTGATCGGCTGATTCCCAACACGGACCGCAGACATTCCTTGATAACGGCCGCACATGAAGGCATGGCTTCGGCTCATGCTGGCCTGTCTGCGACGGTTTCCATCTTGCAGCAGCTTACTGGTGGCGTGGTTTGTATAAACAGACCTGTACTTATGTGCTTTCTTGTGACGTTTGTCAGCAAATTAAGCCTTCGACGGTTACACGGCCACCACAGACACCGCTCTGCATTTCAAACAGACCTTTTGGGTGTGTTTACCTGGATCACTGCGGTCCATTTTCTTCTGACACTGCGTATAAGTACATCTTAGTTGCAGTGGATTCGTGCACACGTTTCATCTGGGTTTGGCCACAACGGAGTGCTGACGCTCGAAATGTCATAAGGGATTTGCGTGTCTTTGTGGGAATTTTTGTCTGTGGCACCTTCTATTCTGACCAAGGTCCAGCGTTCGCCTCTAAGGCGTACAAGGACGCAATGGGGTCACTGGGGGTGCGGGTGAAATTTTCGTCTCCATATCGGCCTGAGGGCAATTCGATTGTTGAACGAATGAACCGTGACTTAAAGCAATCCTTGACAGCTAGAGTCTTAGGTACTGGCAGGAACTGGCTGGCCCACTTGTATACCGTACAACGTGCACTTAATAATCTCCCTAGAAGACCTCTGGGTGGGCGGACCCCATACGAAATGCTCTTTGGCATAAGAATGTTTGTGCCCGACCTTGATGGTCTAGACATGGCGGCGCAATCCGCAATCTTTGATGTAGATAACCATTCTACTATGTTACAGGACTTACAAGAAGCCCGAGACAAACTTGCAATTGAACATTTACCTTCAGCCACAGACGCTGCGCTGCAGATTCCGGTTGCCGGCTGGCTTCCGAAGGTTGGAGACCTGGTCCGAGAGAAGGTGGAGAACAAAAAAGAATTTGGCCCCTCTTATCGTGCACCAGTTCCAGTCCTTGGCTTGAAGGGTACTCGTACAGTCATCTTACCACCGCTTCCTAGTCGCAAAGAGAACAGATACATCTCAGTGGAAAATGTCAAGCTACAACATCTGGCCGATCCTGAATAGTGTAACACCAGCGGTCTCTTGTCCAGTCATTTCCCGGACAAATGTTTGTGGCACTCCAGCCCGAACGGTCAATGATGTTGCCCTCGAGATGGTAGATTTGCCTGATCGCTTACTCGACTACCCGGATTCCCCCTGCAACGAGGAGACTGAGTATACCTACCCCGCTAATGAGTCGGTGGCTCACTTACCAACAACGCCACTGAGCCCAACACGTTAGTCCTTTGACTCGGATTCCACCTCAGCACTTATCCCGTCCAGATTCAGTATTTTTGTATCCTGGTTCAGAGACAATTTTTTGATCCCCCATGGACCTACATCTGGTTGGTGCTATTCCTGATTTTTCTGTTCATGTCTATTGGCTTTGTCACAGTATTTTTTCTACTCATTAATGGTCACTATTTACCAGAACGCTCTGCAGTGCACTGTGTCGCTGGAACTTTGGCTCCTCATTCTTCCTCTCACATCATGAAGCGTGACCACACATTTGTGAACATTTCAGCTTTCCCAGTCGCTGATGGCATCGTATGGGATGCGGTAAATTTCCAAATTCATGGACCTACCGAGATTATTAATGTACCAAATGTCCTTCGTGTTTCAATGGGTGGTGTCGTTAAAAGTAATATTCATTCTGACGATTGGGATGTACATGCCGTTGAATCATTATTTACTGATTTGAAATATTATGCTGCTTTTAATGCTGAAGATTTGTACATGAATTCTGCAAGTTATGCCGATTTATATTGTTACCAGCATTGGGGCAACCATTTTCTCCATAAACCAAGTACCCATCGGGGTCCTGTTAATTA
Source organism: Calotriton arnoldi (assembly GCA_963921515.1). Taxonomy (NCBI): domain Eukaryota; kingdom Metazoa; phylum Chordata; class Amphibia; order Caudata; family Salamandridae; genus Calotriton; species Calotriton arnoldi. Next base: position 3,205,994 of record CAWUFW010000444.1, read on the forward strand.
CACCCAATGGGAGCATTGTCCGACCCCTTAGCCAGGTAGCTCCCAGACTCTTAGAAATAAGTTTACTTACTTTACAGACTTTGATAGATCGAACCCTGGGTCCTATTATTTTAAACTAAACACTTCATCCACACAGAAAATCATGTTGACCCACACCAAATTGCTATATTCGGGTTCCTTTTTGAACGCCTTAGCTGTGGGTGGGTATGAACTTTGGCGGGACACCATTGACTTGAAATCTATTTGGGGCTCCAAATCATGGCAGGTACAAGGCACAGAAGCCTTGCACCGTGCTTGCCTCATCCCGGCCCAAATTTTATTTTTGAATCATACCATCTATCAAACAACATGTTGGGGTTTGGCTACTTCCAAACAATTGAATGCACCTTCCATTCCTGTATTGTCTTCCGCTCCCAACACAGGCTTGCATTTCAATGTCTCCCTTACAGATTTGCAAGCCTTGTTTCAGAACAATTCATTTAATATCTCCACGTTTGTTCAGTCACCCTGGTTGGCTTGGCCAACGGCGGCAAATGCCTGCCAACTGCGTTTTCATGACTCAGCTCCTGGTTACAAACAGGATAGGCCAGACCCGAGGTTTTCTGACTCTCGTACTGTTACAACATATTCTGTTGGTAAATTATGTAAACAGTGGTTGCAGCACTCTTCTTTAGATTCTGTAGAACAGCATTTAGCCCTCCTGTCAGGCAACATTGATCTGTCCGATTTTGTTCTGGGGCCTCGAGGCCCTCGACCTAAGAGATTCATTTATGAAACTTACAATGAACTCTGGAAGCTTTCGAAAATTGAAGCTGCTTCCCGTCTACGGGAAATAGATCAAGCAAATTTAGAAAAGGTGCTTGCTGTTGTTGACAATAGTATTAATACCCTGTCTTCCCGCATTTACACATTAGAGAATATTGTTTCCTCTGTTGTTGATATTGTACAAGATGATGTTACTGTGTTATATCATGGTCAGAATCAGTTGCGTTCAGTGATGCAGTTTGCATGGCCTTTGCAAACACTTACAATGGGTAAAGTTACTTGGCATTTTTTGAACACCTCTGTCTTATTCTTGCCTTTTAATTTAACTGAAAAACAGCAATTCATGTCCATGAAAGATGCAACATACACTCTGTTACATATTGAAAAAATAGAGCCGTTACCATTCTCTGTGGCGGAATTGGATTCTGCAGTGTGGCTAGTACACGGGGTTATCGCCTTGCCTTTTTCTTTATTTGAGTTCAGTTCATGCATGAAACATTATCCTGTGGGCCGTTTTCAGCCCTTGGGCAGTGCCTTCCTGCATGAACTTTGGTCCCTGCCTTTCATGTATAAATGCCTAAGGGACGGAAAGGAAGTTTTTCTCACAGGGGAGTCATGCGATTCTACTGTGGGTCATTCCCTTATTTGCAAAAACATTAAACTGCACGGAGCTTGTAATGTTATGGCTCCAAATCTTGCTTGTGTTTTGAAGGGCATTCCTGCTCCTGCTATATCTCCTACTTTTTCTGTGCTTGCAAATGGTAGCTATCTCCTTCTGAATAATCAGGACTGCTGTGGCATGCTTGCCGGCATACCCTATATTGTAACAGTTTCCCACAGGGTTGTCTGCTGCAAAAATGTGCTTTTTCCTACCCCGCACAACATCATAGATAGTTCCATTTGGCCTTCCATTCCGACTTTGAAGGCGGATTTCAATAAATTGAGCAGAATAAAGGCACTATTATTGAACCAGGAGGTTATGCTCACATCCGCCCGGGAGACATTCATTCTCCAGGTGGCGAGTACCCACAGTGAAATACAGGCCCTTTTGAACACAAACCTCCCACAGCATTTCGGTGAACTGATTCACCGTGTTTTTAATGCATCACGCACCGAAGGTCTTGTGCACTTTTTTAAAGCTGTGGGCTCTGGCCTTGTTACCTCCTTTCAAACTATCTTTGGTGTAATACCGGCTTTTATTCATTCCATTTTTTCCAGCGTCTTTGGCGGCTTTCCGTTGATCCTCGCCTTAGCGGCTGGTATATTGCTTTTGGTCTGTTTGCTACGCAATGGCTGCACTTCCTGGGGGCCTCCTCGACCCAGGTCATCTCCAGATGCTCCGTGAGCGCATCCTCGCCGGCTTCGGCGTCCTGCCATTGGCGACACTGAGTGTGTCCTATAAACTTTCTTTTCGCTTTGCGTATTTCACTTGCGTGCAACCTGTGATGTCCTGCATCCGATGTCCTTTCTCATGGTCTTTGGATTATTGCCTCTCCAATACGTCTCTGTCTCGCCCGGATTTTGTCCAGTTGATGGGTCCCTTAGAGGACCATGAACGGGACTGTTCCGGTGCTGGCTACATGGCGCGTGCGGCTGCACTTGGAATTTTGGCACAATGGGATGTCTGGGCGGCTGCTCAGACTCTCCTACGACAAAGTTATATTGAGTATCACGCAAGTTGTCCCGCAATGCTGTTCGCTGCTCCATCGTGCGAGGAACATGAATGCAGTTTTGATTTATTGGACTGGATGGCGTCTCTTTTTTCTGACGATTCCAACGATGTCCTCTTGGAAGGTGTGGCGTTTTTCTGCACTTACACTCTAGTGGATTAGGGGGCCTCCGCTTTCGGCGTCCCGCCTCCCTGGGGATTTTTTTTTCTTCTGCATTTTTTTTTTTTGTCATTCATTTTCCTTCATTGGAGACTGTTCCATCACAGACGCTTCCGTTCTGCTCCATCTATTTGAACTCTGTCTTCGTCCTATGTCTTCACCAATGGACTGACCAGGGGAGGGCATCATGTGGTTCGTGGACTCATGGTCTGCATTGCTAAGTTAGCTTAGGCCTGGCTGCCATGATGCCTCTTTGCGCACGTTACTTTGTGACTTTGTTTTTCCAGCCTCTGCTTGTGCCCGGCTATATTAGGACTGTCTGCATTTCTGCCTTTCACCTTTTCTCCGGTTCCCTGTGGGTTACGTCTGCACAACATGTACAAGGTCGAAAAACAACGTCCCTTGTTCTTGCTGATCTGGTCAGCCCAGCACTTAGACATAACACTGAATGCAGCTGCACTGGAGAAATTCGTGTGCTTTTAATATTGTGATTTCACGGTTAGAGGCACTTGGAGAAAAACCTTTCCAGAGAGAAGAGCTGTGCTTGTCTGATGATGTAAACCTTGCAACTAGATATTGAGGTATGGGGGTTCGCCTGACAATGCCCAGAGGTCTTCTGTTTTTATAATAAACTAGCTACTAGCACGGGGAGGGTGGTATGGTCATTTAGCCCTATATCCACTGCTTTATGAAATGCTTTCCCGTTTGTATTCTATGGAATTGTTACTATGCTTATTATTTTATCCTTATGCATTATGCTGATAGTACTGGCACGTGTACTGTATCTTAGAGCACGGTGGTTGAAATAAACATTTTAAACTATACAGTGTCTCTTATACGCACGTTGTGGACAGGTATGAGTGAGTTATGAAAGGGTGTCCTTGCTCCCGCGAGTCCTTAGAGAGAGAGAGACCGTGTTCTGGGTTGTCTAATCATTGGTAGCATCGTTGCCAATGAGACGCTAAAGCTAGTCGGATTGGGATTGTGGGTACTAAGGTGTATGGTTGGTTCACCACTATCCTCCGAGGTCCTATTATCCTGTGCATAGCTCTGTGTATGTGCAGAATCCCTACAACACCACACCACACAATTCCACTCAAATCCACACAATGCCCCTTCACTCCACAAAATGCCGCTAAATGCCACTTCACCCCACTCCACTCAATGCCACTCCATGTCACACAATGCCAATCCACTTCAGTCCACACAATCCCATATAATTCCACTCCACTGAACTCCACACAATGCCACTCCACTGCACACCACACAGGCAATCGGCTGCACACATTGTCACTCCACTCAACACAGTGCCACCTTACACAATGCCACTCTACTCCATGCCACACAACGTCACTGCACACCACTCAATGTCACTTCACTCAACACCACTCTACTCAATGCCACTCCACACAATGCCACTCCACTCCACACAATGCCACTCCACTCCAATCCACTCCCCCAAAGCAAATAGATCTTACATAGGCGAGACCTAGTGGCTTTGCCAATGTTTTTTTAATATAAGAAAGAGTCCTCCCTACTTTTATTAAAAGACAACTGGGACGGTTAATTTGGACTATTGAGAAGCCTCATCTGATGTGGAAGGGAGGGAGTCTCCTGTGCTGTGAAGCTAAGAGAGGGACAGATACCTGAACAAGAATCATGCCTTCTTGCCAGTGTGAATTTGTAACTGTGTGCAAATGGTTAATCTGCACATGTAAAGGCTGCCATTATTGGCTTAAATTGATGGAGTTGCTTGAAGCTTTGTGATGACAAAGGTTTATTATTTCTTGAGCTATATTGTAAGGTGGAGTGCCTGCTTTTAATGGACCATTATACAAAACATTTACACTAGCTGTTTAATAATGTAAAATAGTGCATTCCCCATTGATTAGTTTAACTTTCATTTATTTTTCATTTATTGTGTGCATTATATCCATGACCACTGTAATTATCTGGCAAGGGAGGACCAAGTTATGTGGCAGGGTTTACTAAAATATGGGGCAAGACAATGCAAACTATGCGGCATAATGCAGCACATTTTGTGACTGCACTTGCTCATTATTTTGTCATTTTTCACATGTATATACTATCTGGGCAAAGGTTTCATCTAGTACTACTAGTTTAGCACCCAAATATGCAGCTGAAAGTTGAATAGTCAGCCTTTGGAAAGCACCTTCCCATGCACAGCAACACTTGTTGCTGCATTTTTTTTTAGTAACTTTTGATCTGTTTGAGCTAGAAACATTTGTTTTTATCAAAATCTGCAAATTATGCAGCAGCTGGTGGATTATGTGGCCAATGCAGTAAATACATAATTATGCGGAAAATGCAGTGGTCACAAAATTACATAATTCCAGTGACCCTTGGTATTTTATATTCAGTTAACTGATGGTGAAAGACCAAAATAGTTCCATTTATTATCCTAGTTATATTTTAATCCTTTTAGTCACATATTTGTCCCCGGCCCATGACACTTGAAATCACAGTTTCCATATGTTTTTTAATGCACATCAACTGCTGCAAAAGAGGATGGAGCTTCTCTGTCACTGACCCAAAACTTTTAACAATGTGAGCATCATTCAGATTCTGCAATATCAGTCTGCGTTTGAAGAAGTTGATAACAAAAATCAACTTTTTCGATAATACTGGAGCTGCACTTGCTAGACTACCTCTAAAAATAAACAATTGCAAAGCAAATAGTCTGGGCCATAACAGCTGAGTTACTGGGTGTGCTAATGCTTTTTATCAATCATGCAAATGCATGTGTCAAGATGCATGCGCTGGCAATCTTGCAATGGGTTTTCTGTTAGAGAAAACCCATTTAAAGATAGCTGCCGATGGGCACACATGTTTTGTGACTCGCGGGGAGAGGGGGGTAACTCGCGTAATTCAGTGTAGCATCATCATGCGGAATTACCTAAAATTCTGCGAGATTACACATAATTACGGGAGAATAGTAATTCTGCATTTAATGCTATTTCTTGATGCAAAAATGCCTGCGCACGTACAAAATGACTATAAGAACCTGTATTGTCACTCACTTGAACTTAACAGGAGTGGACCTTAAGGATTGATGGTAACAGGCATGGAATGCAAGGCTTGACCTTAACAGGCATGGAATGCAAGGCTTGACCGTAACAGGCATGGAACGCAAAGCTTGACCTTAACAGGCATAGAATGCAAGGCTTGACCTTAACAGGCATGGAATGCAAGGCTTGACCTTAACAGGCATGGAATGCAAGGCTTGACCTTAACAGGCATGGAACGCAAGGCTTGACCTTAACAGGCATGGAGCGCAAGGCTTGACTTTAACAGGCATAGAATGCAAGGCTTGACCTTAACAGGCATGGAACGCAAGGCTTGACCTTAACAGGCATGGAATGCAAGGCTTGACCTTAACAGGCATGGAACGCAAGACTTGACCTTAACAGGCATGGAACGCAAGGCTTGACCTTAACAGGCATGGAACGCAGGGCTTGACCTTAACAGGCATAGAATGCAAGGCTTGACCTTAACAGGCATGGAATGCAAGGCTTGACCTTAACAGGCATGGAATGCAAGGCTTGACCTTAACAGGCATGGAATGCAAGGCTTGACCTTAACAGGCATGGAATGCAAGGCTTGACCTTAACAGGCATGGCACGCAAGGCTTGACCTTAACAGGAATGGAATGCAAGCCTTGACCTTTACAGGCATGGAATGCAGGGCTTGACCTTAACAGGCACGGAACGCAAGGCTTGACCTTAACAGGCATGGAACACAAGGGTTGACCTTAACAGGCATGGAATGCAAGGCTTGACCTTAACAGGCATGGAATGCAAGGCTTGACCTTAACAGGCATGGAATGCAAGGCTTGACCTTAATCGAGGTATTTTTGAGAAAGGATGACTTCTGCGTCTTGTCCAGCCACTGAGCAGATTTATAAATGATGTGGGCAGACTGAATCTGCAAGTGGTTTTTAAGATCCATGTAAAGGTAACTCGGAGTGGTAATTGAGTTTCCAGCAGAACGTTGCACCTTGCAGACCCTGCCACAGACCGAGCGTGTCTTATAAATGATGCCCAAGGAGCAATGTTGCCACCAGCTGATGGGTACTGTATGTATGTATGTGGCATTTCAGTATTGTGAGGTTTCAGCAGGGCCAGACCTACGGCTAGGTAGGCTACTTGCGGTGTTTAATTTGTATGAAACATAAGTGCCGGGGCCCTCGTAAGAAGGCCCCTGCCGCTTGGACCACCCATTGCCTCTGCCAGTGCTGCCAATGGCAGTGCCAACACAACTACTAACCATCACACACTACAAGTGTGACAATTCAGACTATTCAAGGCTCCTAAAGCTCTAAGAACATTGAATTAATAAGCAACTGTTGTGCTCATCTCTAAATTAGACAAAGAGTGCCACTATGTGGCAGACTGCCATAAGTGCTGGTCCTGACAATTAAGGGGCAGATTTATAACAAACTGACGCATCTATATAGATGCATCAGTTTCCCTGCGCCTGCGTGAAAAACCCTTGTGCCACCATAGATGTGCCGTATTTACAATACTGCGCACTATCGCGCAAGGATCGACAGATGCGTCAGAAATTCTGACGCATCTGTTGGCGGAAAAGTCACGCATTGCATTGCAACTCCAGCAATGCGTGTTGCGGCCTATTCCCAATACACTGCGTCACTCCTTACGGCTGCTTCAAGCAGGCGTAAGGTTTTGACGCAGTGGTGTCCTAAAAGTCACGCAGTGAAATCTTGTAGATTTCACTGCGTCACTTTTACGAGGCTTTCCTGCGTGGGAACGCTAACCCTGCATACATTATACCTGACGCAGGTATAATGTCACGCAGGGCTTTACAACGTGACGCATCTCCCAGCACCTGCGCACACTCCACTGGCTCCCCATCGAGGCAAGAGTCACCTTCAAGATGCTCACCCACGCACACAAGGCCCTCCACCACACCGGACCAGCATACCTGAACAGCCGACTCAATTTCCACGCACCCCAAAGGACCCTACGATCAGCCCAGCTCACCTACGCCATGGTCCCACGCACCAGAAAAACCAGATCAGGGGGCTGCTCCTTCTTCCTCGCGGCCAAGGCCTGGAACGCCCTTCCGCTCCACCTCAGACAGACAACATCACTTCCCATCTTCGTAAGAGACCTCAAGACCTGGCTCTTCGACGGACCCCCACCTTGATGGACTGGAACCTGCACCCCCCCCCCCCAGCACCTTGAGACCCTTACGGGTGAGTAGTCGTGCTTAACAAACACCTGATTGATAGATGCGTCACATTGTAAATTTGCCACATTTTTTACGCCGCTGTTGCGTCACAAGAGTGACGCAACGGCAGCGCAAAAGTGTCGCAAGGGGCTTGTAAATCTGCCCCTAAGTGCCAGTGCTGATCACTGGAAACCATGCGTTCAAATTAAGCACTGGCTACCTGGCCACTATGTCGCCAATATAAATAGTAAATGGTACTTATTTATCAGGGTAGGTCGAGGACAGCTAATTGTTACTTTGAATTGACACACCTATGTTCACCAGCTGTGTGCCGGCATTGGTTTCCGCTTTTGGCAGAGCTGGTTGTGCCACCCATCTCCCTGCCTGCTTCTTCCATACCACGATGCCAAGCTCCTCTGGGCAGGCAGCTCTCCTCTTACTTGGGCATCCAAACACCCTGCCTGGAAACACTTTTTGGGGGCTGGGTGAACTGCTGAATGTGTTTGCTAGCACCACACTGAGCACACTGACAGACCTCGGTACAGAATGCCAGGTTGAGGACTCAACACAGGAACTTCATGGACACAAATCAAGAGGTGATGTTGTTGTGAATGGGATCCAAATTTGGCCAGTGTTCAAAGTTGTGCCCTGCCCTTCTGCGAGCTTTGGCGAGGGTCTGTGCTCTGTCTTGGAGCCGGAGACCGACTCTGCTCTGCATGAGTGGAGCACAGTGAATCCTGGCAAACCAAATTGTTTGATGTGGGATAAAGGAAGATCTTTCCATTTCGCTCTCTGCAGCCTTTGCCAAGGTATATATTAATAGATGTCCTATAAGCAGGGAAATGTGTATTTGCACAGGGTTGAATGCAACGCCAGCACAAGATGGAAACGACCAGGAGAGTGCTGTAAGACGCCACGATAAAGATTCACAGTAGAAGGAGGTAATGCATCCTGAATTAAGTTGTGTAGAGATGGACAGCCAATGGGGGCTGTGGAGGTGCTCCTAGGCTGTGCCTGATGCTGGCATCAGGGCTAATTTCTATGGCACAACACAAAGGTTGGTGCTTCTCCTCCTGACCCAGGCGTGGGTCACCAGCTCTTCATATGAAACAAAGGACTCAAGCTGTGCCCCACTGATGAGGCCCAAAAGCATGATACTGGTCTGGGGTTGCTTGTGGTCCCTTGTAGAGGTGCTTCAGCATGGCAGTTTAGGGTGGACTCTTCCAATATAGCAGAACATGGACCAATATACATAATGCTGTTCGTGGTGTGCCGTGGCACAGTGGGCAAGAAAACAATGGACTGGAATGCGGCCCAAGTAATTACCAGTGGTTAAGATTAATTCCACTGTCATTTTTTTGTTTGCTAAGTGGGGCATCCTGAGTGTGGCGGGTATGCCTCGATGTGGGTCCAAGGCTCATTGTAGCTAGACGTCATGCCACACCTCATTATTGAGGTCAAATTGGCTGAAACTGGTCTGGTGTTGCTTGTTTTCCATTATGGAAGGAAACTCCTTCCTACTGCAGCAGGACCGACTGATTTGCATATGGCTGGTCTATGTCAAGAGTGGCACGGTGAGTAAAAAATGATGGACTGGAGTGTGGCCAGAGTAATTTTCACTGTCCGAGATTAAATGCAAAACCACCGGCCTCACATACATGGCTGTCCACTGATAGTCTCTGCCATAGAAGCTTCGGCTATCTGGTAAGAAGAGAACTCTAAAAGTCCATGTCCTCCTACTCATAAGGCCAGCACCCTTTTGAAAGAAATCCACTCTCAAAAGAGGTCTTTCTCTGGAAATTTACCCAGAATTAGGAACTCCCTGCCACCCATATGAGACTTGCTCCTCCCTGTACACTTTAAAACCAGGCCTCAAAAAACAACTCCTACCCCAGAGCTAGGCACTAAAATACAATATTTCTGTATGATCATCCTTGCTCTTCCCGCCTTTTTCACTCCCTAAAATGAGCATCTGCTGGCCTATGCTCATTTTAGTTCACTTGTTCCTGCCTCTTTTTTCTACTTTCTTCCTACCTACCCCTTGTTTGGCATTTTTTCTCATAAAACACTTCAGCACCTATATTTTGCCTTACTGGATGTTTCTTTTTAATCCATCATGACCTCCTACCCACTTCGTTTTACTCTCTGGTAAACATCCCTATCACCAGTATCACACACAAGCACCTTACTGTCTTCAAAGGCTTCCTGTCTTTACAATACTATTTCCATGATTACTCTCATATGGAGATACACAGTCACTCCCTAGTACTGAGATATTTTGTTATACATGAATTCCCATTATCTGCACAATGATACTGTCTTTTTTCCTTACTATGAGTCTGCATTAGACCTGGGCGGAGTTCACGGAGTTCCACTATGCGGAACTCTGCGAAGTGACCCAAAAACTCTGCCGTGTTATGCGGAGTTCGGCAAGCGGCAGAGTGCGTTAGGTTGCACCGTTTGTGATGATTTTTAGCACCAGGTGTTTGTTCTGCGCTGGAAAATCAGCACGAATGGCACCATGCGCAGTGCAAGAGGGCGCACCTTGTTTCTGCCACTAGAGTAGATGTTCTACATGAGCGACAGCTTCCTCAACGCAAATGGAAGGTCTCTCAACACGAGTTTTAGCAGCCATCCACAACTGCCTGCGTTGAGAAATCTTGCCGGGAGGTGGTCTGGAGAAAGATTTTCCTCGCTCGCCAACTTAACGTTGGCGAGCACGAGCAGGGAAAAAACACTGCTACGCAGAGCGGAGTTTTTCGGAACTAGCACGGAGTGGGAAAAACTCTGCAGACTCTGCGAGCGAAGCGGAATTTCATGCCCAGGCCTAGTTTGCACCTCCTTGAACTGCACAGCACTGGTCTCTTGTGATGTTGTGTCAAATATTATGAAACAAAATCAATAAAAATGGCCTAGGGTTGAGATCACAGGAGGAGACAAATGGCAGCCCTAATGGGGCATCTGATTTAATACTCATGATTTAAGCAAGACCTGCAGGTTCAGAAGGTCATGGAACTTACCAAATATAGGGGGAACAGTCCACTGCAGGGTATCTTCTTGATCCCACTGCTGAAGCCAGTTGAGCATGTGGTGCAGCAAAGGTGGAAGTATCTCCACAGCTGGTGCCACTCTGTGGGTGAGTGCAGGAACGGCCCATGCAGGTAAGAGGGGTGGGGTCGGGTTGGGGGGGAGTCAACAGACAACCACGAGGGGAAATTAAATAAATAATTATTTTTCCCTCGTTGTTGTCTGTCAAAATCACCCCCCACCCGGCCCCACCGCTCTTACCTGCATGGGCACTCAGCATCTCATGAGACATAGGCTGCTCCATTGATATGCCTTCCATGGTTCGGAAATGACTATATCTGAGCACGCTCCTCCAAAGAGCTCCCTCGGATAGTGCGCCTGATCTACTCCCGCCTGACTCGTCCAAACAGAGATCCAGTGGAGGAACATTAGCAATATCTTCAGCCTTGCCCTCTGTATTTACAGGGTTACAAATGGGGCTATGAACTCCGCCATAAGAAAAAGCTAGCTTTATAAAGCATTGCGCGCCGCTTTCTGCTTGGATGTCCTGCCCTTCTCTTACCTCCCAGCTTCCTTTAAACTCTCCTTGCACACAAATGAGATCATTATGTGGATATTTGAGGCCAAGGCCCTCATCATGTTCCTCTTTCCGACATGTTTTAAAACTCCTGACCATGGGATGTTTACTAGCCATACCGTATCTAATCCATGGTGGCATCTCACCTTTCAACCTGAACGTCCATCTTTTGCAAGACCCAAAGTAGCAATTTCACTCATGAGCAACAGTCGCCATCTTAGCCCTGAAGCTGGATTGCCATGCAACATTGCCCCCAGACAGCCATTTTGTCCTGATGGCTGGCAGCCCACTTACACCATTTGTCTTCCTTGGTGTGCACCCTGAATCTCTAAACCAGAATATCGATGGCACAGAATACTAAGGGCAAAATATCGAAACCGAAATATCGACAAGCAAGTAGGTATATATTTTCTACACCTAACTCCACATATATGTACCTTGGAGATATGTATCTCTTCAAGGTATGTAGACGTGGAGTTAGGAATATTTAATCTATACGTTCCTTTATGCACTCACCTTTCAGTATTGTGTCCCTCGATAATCTGTCCTCGAAACACTTGCAGGTTGACTCCAGTGGGCCTACGTTCCTTCATCCTTCATCTACCGATGAATTTTCTGCCATTTCGATAGCTCTACCATTTTGCACCCACCTTCAGGAGGACATTTTTTCACTCCTCACCCATGGTGCTCATAATTACCTCTTCTAAGATACAGGGGCATATTAGCAAGACCCACGTTAAAATTATCGCCGTTTTAGCGGCAGGAAACTGCCGCTAAAGCGGCGATAATGAGCTTGCTAATATGCGTTATAGAATTCAATAGAAGCCCAGGTTAGATGTGCAGGACATCTAACCTGGGCTTCTATTGGAATTCTATAACGCATATTAGCAAGCTCATTATCGCCGTTTTAGCGGCAGTTTCCTGCCGCTAAAACGGCGATAATTTTAACGTGGGTCTTGCTAATATGCCCCACAGTTTCCATCCATGCTTGCAGCGGTCATATGGAAGCAAAACTTATAGGGGCATATTAGCAAGAAGAGGCGATAATCATCGCTAACCCTGCTTAGCGTGATTTTTTTTATCGCCGGCTATCGCTGGAATATATCGCCACGCTAACGCTGTATTAGCAACGATTAGCGCTATGGCGATGAATATTCCAGCGATAGCGAGGAAATGGGCCAACATCACTGAAAAACCAGCGATGTTGCATGATGAAGGAGAACACCTTGCTGATACGACCCTGTGGTCGTATCAGCATAATCCACCCCCAATGTTAGGTATGGCTAACACCTGCTAATTGCAGGTGTTAAATAAATGGCGATGACTCCGGTTAGCGCGACTTTTCAAGTCGCTAACTGGGGCCATGGCCACCTTGCTAATAGGCGATAGGCCTGTTAGCGAATGTTTCCCAGGTTTGTTCGTCGGGAACGCCCACTTTGCATGTCATTAGCAATAAATATCGCTGACATGCAAAGCGGTAAAAAAACGGGCGCTAATGCCCGCAAACTGTCGCTAACTGCTGTTAGAGACAGTTTGCTGATAGGGCGATATAAATATCGCCGCTTTAGCGGCAAAAAGTGCTGCTAAAGCGGCAATAGAGCCCTTGCTAATATGCCCCATAATGTCCAATGGAGACCTTAGAATGTTTTGCATGTATTGATTAGGTGGACGCGAAATGTTTTTTTGAATGTTGTGAACATCATGGGGAATTTCCTGATACATTTATTTGCCCGCATATCGTGTGAAAAATGAATACTATAGCATATCTCACATTCAGAAGTCAAGGGAGATGCCAGCAGGAGGCTGGTTCAAAGAGAAAATGTCACTTGGTTTTGGTTTTCTTTTCCCACAAGACTGCTTTACCATGTTTTCCACACATCTTGCAAATTTTTAAAAAATTGGCAAAATGCGAAATTCGACAACTTTGCAAGGTTTCACATGCATAAAAATTAATCTCAATCTAGTCTTGATGTGAATAGGTCTATCCGTCTCAAAGCAGGTGGCTTTGACCATCAGAGTCTGAATGGACCTTGTCTTGAAGCTGTCGGAGATATCCTGCGATTGCATGAGTGGGAAGCAAGGTACTTTTTCCAACAATTGTGCTGCAGCTAAGTGCTAAGGGAAGTGGGTTTGATGTCATTTGGTATTAATTCACTATATATCGAGTTAACTTAAAAAAAAAAAACTACATGAAGACGTGTGATTGCATTGATTCCTGCTGTCAGGTGCACTTCAATGGAAGGGTCACGTTCGATCAGCATTCCATTGTAAGATGAACCTTACAATTACAGAGCTATGCCTTGGTTTGAATATAAGTTCATTGGAAAGCAAAAACCCACAAAATTATACCTCATCACTATAGGGCCTTGTGCCAGCTCCCCCTGCGACAGTCTCCTGTCCAACTTGCCCGCAATCCACTGCCCTCTGCTGCCTGCCTACCTGCTGCCCTCTGTTTGTGCCTCCTTTGCTCATTTTTCTGCCCTTTGTTTTCCCTTTTTTGCTCATTTTTCTGCCATCTGTTTGTGCCTCATTTGCTCATTTTTCTGCCCTCTGTTTTGCCTTTTTTGCTCATTTTTCTGCCCTCTGTTTTGCCTTTTCTGCTTGTTTTATTGCTCTCTGATTGGCTTTTTCTGCTCATTTTTCTGCCCGTTATTTTGCCTTTCTGCTCGTTTTTTTGCCCTTTACTTTGCCTTTTCTGCTCATTTTCTGTTTCCCTTTTTCTGTTTGTTTCTTCCCTCTTACCAGCATTTCCCTCCTCCTGGCGTTTCCCTCCTCCCGCCACCCAGAGCCCACACTTCCCCCAGGACCTACTTAATGGAGGCTGCAGCGTGGCAGCGCCGCTGGGGCACCAAAGGTGGCCAAAGGAAAGCCCGTCTGCGCCCTTCCATGCCTGGATCACCCCCAGCGCCAGGGCCCCTGGCCCTTACCCCACCCACTGCTATACCACAAAGGAGCTCTTGGCCCTGGAACCCGGACACCGAAATAACTTCTGCTGCACTTCCTGCCATGGAAATCTGAGACACATCACAAACTTCTCCCCTGACATTGCCTGCATCACCAAAACATGGCTCAACATCTCCACGAACCCCGCCATTGCCACCGCAACACCTGACGGCTGCAAGATGTTACATCGAGACTGCACCAACAAACACAGCGGGGTCATCGCCCATCATCTTCAAGGAAACCATCAGATGCATCAACACCAGCGACAACCCAACACCCCTCATGGAACACCTCAACTTCCAACTACAGTCCAATGGCAAAACCACGATAAAAGGCACCATCGTATACTGACCCCCGGGACCCTGACTGACTTTCTGTGATGCCATCTCCAACCTCATCGCTCCCCTACCCATCGACACCTACCACTATGTCCTACTATGCAACCTCAATTTCCACCTTGGGGACCCCAACAATGCCAACTCCACTGCCCTCCTGGAAAACCTGAACAACATCAGCATCACCCAACTGGTCACGGATCCCACGCACAAAGCTGAACATACACTTTACTTCATTTTCACCTCCAGCGACAGAATCAAATTATGCCATGTCACAGAACTCACCTGGACCATGCCATCATTGTCTTCAATCAATCAATCAATCAGGGGGTTTGTATAGCGCGGGCTACTCACCCGGAACGGGTCTCAAGGTGCTGAGGGAGAGTGGGGCAGGGGAGGGGTCCGCTGATCTTGCAGGTTCACTGCGTACCATCGAAGAGCCAGGTCTTGAGGTCCTTTAGGAACTTGAGGAGCGATGCAGTCTGTCGGAGGTGGAGAGGGAGGGAGGGAGTTCCATGCCTTGGCCGCGAGGAGGGAAAAGGAGCGCCCTCCTGTTCTGCTTTTCTTGATCCGAGGTACAGTTGCGAGGGAGAGCTGGGCCGAGTGGAGAGAGCGCTGGGGTGTGTGGAACACAAGGCGGTGGTTCAGGTTGGCGGGTCCGGCGTTGTGGAGGGCCTTGTGTGCGTGGGTGAGAAGCTTGAAGGTGATTCTCTTCTCGACTGCGAGCCAATATAGGGTCCGAAGGTGTTGGCTGATGTGGCAGTGGCGTAGTAGGTTGAGGACTAGTCTGGCGGCGGCGTTCTGGACGTTCTGGAGTTTGCGGGTGAGGTTCTTGTTGCTCTTGGCGTAAAGTGCATTGCCGTAGTCCAGTCTGCTGCTGATGAGGGCGTGCGTGACCGTTTTCTTGTGTTCGGGGGGGATCCACTTGAAGGTCTTGTGGAGTAGGCGGAGGGTGTGGTAGCAGGAGGAGGTGATGGCGTTGACCTGGTGGTCCATTTTGATTTCGGAGTCCAGGATGATCCTGAGGTTGTGTGCTTGGTCCATGGGGTCACCGAAGGCGGGGGGCCACTGGGTGTCGGTCCAGGCATCAGGGTGTGGGCCCATGATGAGGATCTCTGTTTTGTCCGTGTTGAGTTGAAGGCAGCTGCTCTTCATCCATCTGGCGACGGCTTCCATTCCGTCTTGAAAGTTGCATTTGGCGATGTTGGGTTCGTTGGATAGGGAGAGGATGAGTTGTGTGTCGTCTGCGTATGATGTGATGTTGAGTCCGTGTGCTCTGACGATGGCTGCGAGCGGGGCCATGTAGATGTGGAACAGGGTCGGGCTGATGGAGGATCCTTGTGGGACTCCGCAGGTGGTTGGAGTCGGTTCTGAGAGGAATGGAGGGAGTCTGGCTCGTTGCGTTCTGCCGGAGAGGAAAGAGAGGATCCAGTTGAGGGCCTTGTTCCGGATTCCCATGTCGTGGAGTCTGCGGGTTAGGGTGCGGTGAGAGACAGTGTCGAAGGCTGCGGAGAGGTCAAGGAGGATGAGGGCCACAGTCTCTCCTCTGTCGAGGAGGGCGCGGATGTCGTCTGTTGCTACGAGGAGTGTGGTTTTGGTGCTGTGGTTCCTGAAGCCTGATTGGGAGGGGTCGAGAATGTTGTTCTCTTCGATGAAGGTGGCGAGTTGGCTGTTGACAGCTTTTTCCATGACTTTGGCCGGATAAGGGAGTAGGGAGATCGGTCCGAAATTCTTGAGGTCAGTAGGGTCTGCTGAAGGTTTTTTCAGGAGAGGGTTGATCTCGGCGTGTTTCCAGTAGTCGGGGAAGGAGGCGGTCTCGAAGGAGCGGTTGATGATGCGTTGAAGTTCTGGGGCGATCACAATCTCCAACACTCAGCACATCATCCCCAAGCATTACAGCTCCTCCCACCACAGCTGGGGCAATGTAACTGAGACACTGTGGACACAGGCCCCCAGTGACACTCAACCCGAAGCTTCATCAGACTTTGACTAGGTCGTCCAGAACTTCTCTGCATGGATCACCAAATGTGCCGACAGAGTCGTCCAGATGAAACCAGCAAAAACCAACAAAACCTCAAAACAAGCCAGCAGGTAGTATCCAGAGCTCAGAAACATCTAACACAACTGTTACCGACTCGAAAAACAGTGGCGAGCCACAAGGAACCCCTCCCATAGAGCCACTCACAAAGCAGCTCTCACAACTACGATCGTCGCATCAAGGAAGCCAAAAGAACAGCCATCACAGCCTGCATAGATAAAGCAGCCAACCACATGAAAGAACTCTTCAAAAAGTCAAGAAATTCTCCAACCCAGCAGCCACAGAGAACACATTCCACGCCTCTCAAGAACACTGCGACACCCTCTCGGACTACTTCCACAGCAAGATTGCCATCATCTTCAACCCCCAACCCACCGCTCTCAACCTCAACAGCCTCGAGCAACCAGCACACACCAGCCGAATGATCACTACTTGGTCTCTACTCACCACTCAGACCACCACAGCCATCTTGTCATCCATTTACTCCGGGGCACCCACCATCCCCTGCCCCCACTGTCTTTTCAACTGGGAACTGACCCTATCAGCATGGAACTCACCTGTATCATCGACACCTCCATCACCACAGCAGCCTTCCCAGACAGAGGGAAACATGCAATTGTCAGATCCCTCTTAAAGAAACCCTCCGCCGACCCCAGCAAACTCAGAATTTATCTACCGATCTCCCTGCTCCCCAACCCAGCCAAAGTACTTGAGAAGGCAATCAACAAACAGTTTACCGAATACCTGGAACAAAACCACCTACTTGACGCCTCCCAATCAGGATTCTGTGCCAACCACAGCATTGAGTCCACCCTGATCGCTTCCACAGAAGACATCGGAACCCTTCTCAAGACTGTGGCCCTGATCCTCCTCGACCTTTCTGCTGCTTTCGACACCGTTTACCACCACACCCTCATCAACAGACTCTACAACAACGGCATTCAACAAAACGCCCTTAAGTGGATTGCTTCTTTTCTCACAGGATGCACACAGAGCATACAGTTGCCTCCCTTCACTTCCGAACCCAAGGACATCCTATGCGGCGTACCCGAGGGATCATCCCTCAGCCCCACCTTGTTCAACACCTACATGCACCCCTCGGAGACATCATCAGATCCCTTGGCCTCAACATATTTTCCTACGCAGATGACACTCAACTCATCCTTTCACTCACCAAAGACCACCACCAGAATCAACTTCCGTGACGCAATGACCAACTTAGCCAACTGGATGAGAGACAACTGCCTTAAACTCAACTCCAACACAAGACAGAAGTACTGATCTTTGGGAAGAATACAGCTGTATGGGACCATAGCTGGTGACCAGCAGAACTCGAAAAAACACCCACACCCACAGACCATGCACACAACCTAGGCATCATCCTTGACAGCGAACTGACCATGAAACGGCAAGTCAACGCAGTTGCCTCCTCTTGCTTCCACACCCTTCTCACACTCTGCAGAATCTTCAGATGCATCCCAGTCAACACCAGAGAGACTGTCACTCAGGCACTCGTCACTGGCTGCCTAGACTACGGTAACACTCTCTATGCCAGCATCTCCACCCAGCTCCTCAAAAGACTCCAGACCATACAGAATGATGCATCCAGACTCATCCTGGACCTTGCCAAACAGACCCACATCACCCCCACCTCAGAAACATCCCCTGGCTCCCCATCTAGAAGAATTGCCAGTTCAACATCCTCATGCATGCCTTCAAAGCTCTGCACGATCAAGAGCCAGCCTACATCAACCAATGACTAAACTTCCACCTACCTGCAATACACCCGCACTCCTCCACACTAGCCTACGCACACCATCCTGCACCCGTCGCAGCGGGGGCTACTCTTTCTCCTCCATTGCCGGCAAGACCTGGAATGACCTAACCCTCCATCTTTGAACAGCACCCTCTCTGGTGGATTTCAGGAAGAACACAAGACCTAGCTCTTTGATGGAGACACCGCACCCACAGCGCTCAGTTACCCCTAGGGGTGACAATGCAGTGCTATTCAAATGCCGATTGATTGAATTTACATCTATTCATAATAAAGATCACTATTAAAATGTTCTTTAACATTGATTGAAATAGTACCCATACCAATTACAACTTTCTCACCTCAATTTTGCATAAATTGAGGTTGTTACACTTTACTCATCCCAGGCACACATACTTCAAATGCAGAGTCACTACTCCTGTGCTGCACAGCACTCCACATCTACCTAATGTAGGCCAATGGTAAGTTAAGCACCCAGCAGTGGAGCATTTAAAAAGGTGAGTGAGCTGATGGGCCTCACTTCAGTGACACAGGGCAAAAGGTTCCTGTTCACTACTACTGATCACTACACAGTATGCTGCTACCAGCATCCTGGGACAGGTTTCAGGGTATCACCCCTCATCAGCCAGGCTAGCTTGAATCCAGTGGCACAGTGAGCACGGGACCTATGTCTGGGCATACCCTTCTCACTTAGGGCAACAAAAGCAAAAACGACAAATGTTGGACGGAATGCTGAACAAATCAAACAATCACCCCCAGTCACAGATATGGGTTTAATCGTTCGCTTTATGTTGTTTTGTTTCTGTCCATCATTTTATATTGTGATGTGGCTATTCGCACCCTAAGTGGCTAAGGGTGTGCCCAGACATGGGTCCCTTGCTCGCTGCGCCACTGGATTCAAGCTAGCTTGGCTGATGAGGGGTGACATCCCGAAACCGGTCCTAGTATGCTTGTTTCTGGTCCAGGGAGGATCTGGCTTGGCAGTTTGGGCTGGACTGTTCCCACGAGGCACAGGGTCAAGACTGATTTGCATATGGCTGGGTCTAAGCTGGGGTGACGTGGTGGCCAAAATAGCTATAGATTAAACCCAGATCTGTGACTCCGTCCATCATTTTATTTTGTGATTTTGCTATGCACCAAGAGTTAAGTAGCACAAGCGCGATGGTAGCAGCATACTGTGTAGTGATCAGTAGTAGTGAACAGGAACCTACATCAGGTAGATGTGGAGTTTTGTGCAGCAAATGAGTAGTGACTCTGCACTTGAGGTATGTTGTTATGTTTCATATAGGTACCCCAATATAGGTTCAGGGAACCACTCAACCTTTCACCTATATTCTTCCCTACCATCACACTACATAACGGTTCTTGGGACTGACCTTTTACCTAGTTACAGTACTGCTTACAGGACGTGTGTTTTTCACTGAAAACTAGCTTCCTCCATTATGTATGAGGTTTCTTGGCTTTACACCTACATACATGCTAGGTACACTTAGGTACATCTAGTTAGGGTCGCATCGTTGTAGTACGCATTTTATTGTCATGTATTTTTATACTTGCCTGCATTCATCGTTTTAGCACTATGGTAGAAATCTACCATCCTTTTACTCTGTTGGTGCTTACAATCATTTATATCTGTTTCTGTCTAATGGTTGTTTCAGCACACCTATTTTACACTAGAATGACGCTGGTTCAATAAATGCTTATTGAAAACGTCCCCACTGTTTATTCTGTGTATCTCTCTGAGATAAAGTGAGCACGAGTGACTGAGCGAAAAGTATCGCACTGTTTCCACGATCCCTGATGGGACAGAGTTGTCATGTTCAATAGTTGCCAAGAACTATGCTCTCCTTGGTAAGAGGGGTTTCTAGTGGCACTGTGAGCTAGCTGGTATACAGGCGTACATACTCGGTGGGGGTGTCGGGAATCAGTCTGGACACCAATCCCACAGTCTATGTTGTCTAAACGCGCAGATCCTATATAGGTTTATAGGAACTACACGACATGGCGCCGCCAACGTTGGTTTGGCACTTATTTAATGGTCAAATCTGAGTAGTTCATTCGTGCTATTCTCAGAGACCCCTACTCACATTTCCCTAGAGATGTCTGGAGTGGGAAGGGAACTATACGCCACAGCTGAGTAGGCATATCCTATGAATTGGGTGTAGTTTTATCAAGCTTAAATGGCAAATAGTTCCTATTGTGCATAAAATCTTCTCAGTTTCCTTGAAACTTCTTCTTTTACAAAATAATGGCTGACGAAGACGCTGTTGCGCCAGCACAATGTGCTGCAGCTAGGGAGGAAGAACAGGAAGGGGAAATCAACGTTTAAGAAAATGTCAGAACTGCCCTTACTCTAAAACTAGCAGACTATGGAGTTACAGCTAGGGGATGGGACACTAAGATTCGTGATTGAGGCACACGAATCATATAGAACAGAGGTATTCTATTCATGGGTTAAATTCCCACAAGCAGATGCACATTCAAATACATTTCATTCTTACTCTGAAGATGAAACACCAGACGAATACTGTCCGTATGAGGACATTGAAGTTCCGCTAACCTACCAGGAGCACATAAACTGGTTTAAAGGCGGCCTCCCACACAAAAAAGAAAAAGTGAGACTCGGTCCACTCGGAAGAGATGGAGCGACATGGCCAGTCC
Organism: Calotriton arnoldi; assembly: GCA_963921515.1. NCBI lineage: Eukaryota > Metazoa > Chordata > Amphibia > Caudata > Salamandridae > Calotriton > Calotriton arnoldi. The sequence goes on from CAWUFW010000444.1 coordinate 3,227,157, forward strand.
TAGCGGCCTACACAGCGCGTCCAGACATTGACACAATGTCAGTAGCAGACTTACGTCCACTTCATAAAGAAATAATAAAACTTTACAGAAACCTGACACAGTTCGTGATGAGAACACTCACACTTCAGCCAGCAAGGGCTACACAAGCAGTACAAATTCAGGGATCTACAACTAAAATAACACCACAAATGCTACACGCAGTTATGGGTAAAATGCCCACTAAACGTGAGCAAATGCCATTCTGGATAGCTCAAAAAATAACACAGCTAGAGGCAGTATTTCCACTCACTAGCCCTCAAGAAAAACACAGAATGTTAACAATCTGCTTGCCAATGGGGATAGCTCCCCAGATAGAGGATTGTACCACTTGGGGTACAGTTTTCGCTGCAATATATACCAGAACACATGGTATCCCTTCATTAGCAGTAATACCAGATGTATTCAGACAGATACAGAATGAGTACGGAGCAGAACCTGCACTGAACTTAGGGATGAAATTGTTAGGTAATTTTGCCCAGGTATCAGCTATTATATTAGCAAACATAAAAAGGGAGGCAGCAGCAGTGGCAATACGCCAACGTCTGAGGGATTTCACTCCTTTACAACAGGAACATGAATTACCTAAAATTATTGAAGACACCTATGCTGAATTAGGTAGAGATAGTTTGGGAGCTAGAGCAACAAAACCTGAACTCATGGGTGGTCCTGAAAAAGAGAACACCAAGCAAGCGCCTGATTCTTCCAGGAAGAAATGGGATAATAACAATAAAAAACAAAAGAATAGAGAGAATAGATCACAATCCAGGGGTGGGTGTACCTCCGAAAGGAGGTACAACCTTAGGAATCGTGATAACATTAAAAAACCTGACAGGTATCAGGATACTGATACACGTTCCTCTCGTTCCTTTCAGGGTTCTTCAAAAAACTCCGAGAGGGAAGGACGGTCAGAACACAGACAAGAAGAGCGTACAAAGTCCAGAGACACGCAACGCGTTTCAGACTATACTTCCAAAAAAGAAGAAAAGCCAAAATCAAAACCTCAATTTAAAAAGAGGAAAGCAGCAGGTCTTAAAGTTAGACATGCCCAGAATTCTGAGGTTTCAACTTCTGAATAGGGAATGGGCTCTGACGATGCTAGACAGCACAGCAGCAGTAACAATAGCTCGCCAGAACCTGATGGAATTTCTGTTGACAGCGGAGTTAAATGAACATATCACGGTGGAAGCACCTGATACAAGGGTAAGTGTCCCACATAGGTTACATGAAATAACACTCCAAATGGAGGGGGACAAACCCAGAAAAATCAAAGGTCTCTTTTGGGAGAACCTGACTTATGGCTATGACATACTTTTAGCTGAAAAAGATTGGCCACCTGAAATTGTTATGGATTGCCCAAAGGGAGAAACTGTAATTTTACCAGCTTTTTCGACCTCGTTCCTATATACCTAACACATACATACGCTCAGGAGTGGGCGGTAGCACTTGCTCCAGAATTATATCGCAACCATGTTGGGTGGGATGCTGAGTCACCTCACCGTACAATCTCAGTAAAAACTACTTCAACTCCACAGAGACAGTACCCAATAAACAAGAAGCGAAAAAACAGGTCAGGGAGATCTTGGATCTTAGCCCTTCACAGCAACCAGCACTCTGCACTTTCCTCTGGGGACTCCATCCCCCAGCTGTCTCTGCGCCAGAAGGCGCCAACACATCTTCCCTGCACCAGGAGGTGCATAAAGGTGGCTTCAGGCTCCCGCGCACAGCAACCAGCACTCTGCACTTTCCTATGGGGACTCCATCCCCCAGCTGTCTCTGCGCCAGGAGGCGCCAACGCATCTTCCCTGTGCCAGGTGGCGCATAGAGGTGGCTCCAGGCTCCCGCAGCGCGGGAGCCCTTCACAGCAACCAGCACTCTGCACTTTCATCTGGGGACTCCATCCCCCAGCTGTCTCTGTGCCAGGAGGTGCTAACGCATCTTCCCTGCGCCAGGAGGCGCATAAAGGCGGCTCCGGGCTCCCGCAGCAGCAATGGGGGTGGAGACGACCAGCCCTCCTCAACAAGAACATGGCATAATAATGACTGGTGGCCAGTCTCAAAACTTAGATTACTGTGCGGGCCCATCTAGGCTGCGGATATTATCTTGGAACATTTCTGGTCTCACTACTAAACTGGACAACCCGGAATGGGGGCCATTTATAGAACATGAAATTTGCATGTTCCAGGAAACCTGGGTTAGGGTGGACACGCATAGACTAGGCTATGTGTCATTTAGCTTAGCAGCCACTTTCGGGGATAGGGTAAGGCCCTCAGGGGGACTTTGTACCTGGGTTGGTGTGCATTTGGGTTGTGTAGCCAAACCGATAGAGACATCTTCATGTGATATCCTTTGTATTTTTCTGATCTTTCCCACAAAGGTCAGAATTGCGTTGATAAATGTCTATTTCCGACCGGTTGGCTATAGTTCACCGCCTTTCTTCTCACCATTCCTAATAATTTCTTGGTGATACTCGGTGGTGATTTTAATTGCCAGTTCGAGCCCCTGAACGGCCTGAATACAGGTAACCCCAGTGATGAGGATTTACACAGGGCCATTCCAGAGCCCAATATTCTGCCAATTAGGGCGTGGACCCCATTGGTGCTTCAGATGAACACCCTCACATTGAATCATTCATTAAGGGCATGTAACGGTCGCACAAAATTTGACTCACCGGGGAACTACACCTTTAATAGAATAGGACATGCCTCTATTTTAGATTATATTCCGGTAGATACAAAATCTTGGCATAGGGTGATAGATTTTAAGATTATGCCCCGTCATGATAGTGACCATAATGTTCTTATTTTAGAGGTGATCTCGCCTTGTCAAGAGCGCATCTCAATTAAAACCTCCACTTAATATTGACTAATTGCAGGAGGAGAGTTGGATGGGGGGTAATCTGCCAATCTCAAGAAAAGCTGTCCTCTCTATATCAAACCATCATTCCATTCCTTATGGCCGCGAATCAATGTATTTTGACCGACGGCATCTCTATCTCCCTCTCTAAAATTTTTGATAACTATCAAGTCTTAATATCTACTATGGCTAATATTTTTCATCCCAATAAAAGAACAAGGGAAAATATAAGATCACAACACCCCTGGTATAGCGATAGCTTCCGTATGGCCAAGTCAGCTCTCATCTCTGCTATTAAACTTAAGGATAGGCTGCTAATAAGAGAAAAAAGGGTAGCCTACAAAAGCATCATTGACAAGGAAAAAAGAAGATGGGAATGTGATAAGTGGGACACCCTGAGAAGCGCCCTAAGTACCCATGACACGAGGACCTTAGGAATGTGGTAAATACGGGCTGCTCAGAAGGTAAACTGGCTATAGAACCCAATATAGGGGCGGATGCATGGAAGGCCCATTTTGAATCTCTATATCTAAGGATAGAGGACGAGGATGGGCCAGCTGGAAACGAGTTCTCCCCTTCCCAGTCAATCTGCTCTGACACTCCCATAATTTCCCTTAAAGAGATAACTGATGCCTTGAGCAGGGTAGCACCATCTAAGGCTCCAGGGTTAGATAAGATCCCTGGGGACCTCTTCCGTAGTGAACCTTCTATTTGGGCCCCCTACCTGTGGACCTTGTTTAATGCTATTCTGCAGGGAATGTCGATCCCCACCACCTGGGCGGGGGCGGAAATTATACCAATTTATAAAAAGGGATCACCACTCCTTCCTGTTAATTATCGAACTATTAGCCTTATTGACGTTAGCCAAAAAACATTTGCCCGCGTACTGTTGGGACGACTCCAGAGCTGAATGGAGGAGTACAATGTCCTTAGTCCTCTCCAAGCTGGGTTCAGAGCGAAGATGTCCACAACTGACCAAAGTTTTAGGTTACAACTTTTACAATGGAAAACAGTGTGCATAGAGGGTGGCAGTCTCTACTTGATATTGTGGACTTAAAATCCGCATTTGACCTGGTGCCGAGGGACAAACTGTGGGCTATTTTATTGGACTTGGGGGCCCCAGCCTATCTTTGCCATCAGCTGAAACGACTGCATGAAGGCAATTTTGCCCAAATCAGGTATGGCAAAAATGGTGAACTTACCGCCCCCAGACAGAGGTGGACAGAGGTGTACGCCTAGACTGCGTCCTGGCCCGACCCTTTTCTGCCTTTTCATTAATGGCCTAGTTGAGGCTTTGAATGCAGGGAATGATATTGATGCCCCCAAGTTGGCGAACCGTAAAGATTTGCCATGATGTTCGCCGACGACACCCTCTTGCTCTCGAAGTCGCCCCTGGAAATCCAGACGGCCCTAGACAACTTTTATGTTTTTTGTAGAAATAGGGGGCTGGAGATTAATTTGCAGAAAACCAAATACATGGTATTCAATGCAGGTAATAGCACCTGGCCAAATCCTCGTTTAGATGGGAAACCCCTTGAGAGGGTGTCCGTTTTTGAATATCTTGGAATCACGATCACAGAAAAAATGGACTGGGGTGCTCAAATTAAGAAAGCAAGCTTAAAGCTGGCCCAGACAACGGTGGGACTGGCAAAGGTATACAGGAGTTGTAACCATAAGTCTGTTGGTCCCGTGGTGGAAATTTATAAAGCTCAAGCCAGGGGTGCTGCCCTGTATGGAGCTGAAATTTGGGGTCATCGTCCATCTGGCTCTATAGCAAAAATTGAGAATTCCTTCGCCAGGAAACTAGTGGGCCTTCCCTCAAGCTCCCCGCTTACACCGCTTCGCATGGACCTTGGGATTAGACCAATTGCAGACGAAGCCGCTCATAGACCTCTTTTATTCTGGCGACGACTGTGGAGTACCCCAGATTTGGCGGCATACAGGGAAGAGCTGAGTGAGGTGTTGAGCTTACATGGTGCGAGCAAATTATCATGGTTGGCTTTCATCAAGAACACTTTTGTGGCCATGGGAAGGGGCAATTTGTGGAATAATGCAGAAGAAACCTGTTCAATAACATCTAGGAAGGACCTGATAGAGAACTACAGGGAGCATAAACAGGCCCGGTTACAGGGGAGCTCTATGTCTGGCCCACTGACTACAGCGTTTCTAGAAATAAAAGAGACGGAATATCATGTAATATTTTTCTGCCAAGGGTACAAGAAGGCGAGACACCGATGGCTATTAGAGTTATGCACTGCACTGAGGTTTTTAGGATACTGAAATATGACACCCACATGCCTATTGTGTTTTCAATATCACGTTTTTTATTTTCTATGTGGTGTGTACGTAGAGCTATCCTAAAGATGAGCCTATAGGTTCTGCCTGACCATTCTATCATATTTTATTAACTGGGCCTGGTAAATTTTTAACAAGTATGAAAGTATTTTATGACTTTTAAATTAGCATCTCTTAATCAAATTATGCTGTATACTTCATTTTTTGTACATTCTTATCTGCATATCCTTTTTAATGTGATCATGTGACGGCTGTGATGTTAGTAACATGAACCCTGGTTTCTGGAAAATTGCTAGGGCTTTAATACTGCTCATGTATTGCACACGCACTTTATTGGATCTTATACCCATAGGACAATTTTAGGACCTTGGAGGGTAGCATGCTGGATAGTAGAGTGTTTTCTGTGATACCAATGCAATCTACACGTACTTTTTGAGTTACTCTGCCCCCTATTCAGAGCAATGATAGTTTTTATCTTTTAGAAAGAAAAATTGAATTGAATGAAATGTATTGTATTTTATCTGTGCTTTTATGGTCATATTGACCCAAATAAAGATTTTTTTGATATGATGAACTTGAATACAAGGGTGTAATTGAAAGTTGCACCTCTTCAATAAATAATCCTTTGTTTCCAGTAATGAAACCCGATAATTCATACCGTCTAGTTTTAGACTACAGACATCTCAACACATGCACTAAAACATTTGCAGTACAGAATGCACACAGTGCCGCATTAATGAATAACATTGTGCGGAAAAAATACAAAACAACACTAGATATCTCAAATGGATTTTTCTGCCAAAATATAGCACTTGAGAGCAGGTATTTGACAGCATTCTCAGCGCTCAGATCTCAGAGTCAATTTTGTCGACTCCCCCAAGGTTATAAGAATAGCCCTGGGTTGTTCTCCGCTAGGGTAACAGAGTTACTTCAGAATTTCGATGAAGAGGCATTGTCCTATGTAGATGATATTTATCTGACGGATGATGATTTAAAGGATCACTTGACCAGGGTGAGCAACATAATATTGGGGTTCGCCTCTGAGGGCTACAAATTCAACTTTAAACAAGCATTGGCATAGCCAATAGGTCTCGCCTTTGGGACCTTATAAGTTTTTAGTTATGCTTTACATTATCGTGTGTGGAAGTTTTAACACATTTATTAAGCATATTATAGAACTGTATTGAGAAGTACTTATGTAAAGTGTTATTTTGTACAACTAAACCGCAGGGTAGATATGTATAATACTAATAATAGGGTAGCAAATTAAAGTGGCAGAGAATTGAACAGAAGTAATGGGATGGTATAAACACAGGGCAACAGCAGCTGGTATAAAATGTTTATGAACAAAGTTTTTCTGTATACATATACATATGTCAATATATTCCTATGTGATCAGAATGTATTTTGAAAATAAATTGCATACTAAAAACATATTTTATTTATTCACTAATAAAACAAATTGATGCACTTTAAGCAACAACTAAACTTAAGGTTTGGTAATCTGCTTGAATTCCTTGTGTTATTTGTGGTGCTGCTACAAACTAATACTGCTTGATACTGATGTGGTGGTGTTTTTGTGGAAGGTGGTGCTTGATGGTGTTGAGTGATAGTGATGTGGTGCAGAGTGATATTAAGTTGATGTTGTGTAATGCTGAGGTGGTGCTGAGTGATGTTGAGGTGGTTTTGAGTGATGCTGAGGTGGTGTTGAGTGATGTTGGGGTGGTGCTGAGTGATGTTGGGGTGGTGCTGAGTGATGCTGAGGTGGTGCTGAGTGATGCTTTGTTGATATTTAGGTGATGCTGCATTGGAGATGTGTTTGTTGTTATTTACAATTGAGGTGGTGCTGTGTTGATGCTGTGGTGGGGCTGTGCTGGTGTTAAGTTGGTGCTGAGTTGGTGCTGCACTAATGCGGAGGTAATGTTGTTGTGAGGGGGTGGTGTTGAGTGATGCTTAGGTAATGCTGTGCTGGTGGTTTAGCTTGGCAAACAAATTTTATTACCTACGGTATTTGAATGTTTACTATTTTCCTGTATTTGATGAATTAACATGCACTGCCTTTGGTTTGCTTGTGGCTTGTTTACTTTTATTATGTCTGTATTTGATATAATTATACACAAGTCCTGACGTTTTACCCAACAGCATTATGCACGCTGTGATGTTCACATTCAAAAATGTACGTTAAAATTAAAGCTACACACCACAGCGCACATGTGTTATTGGCAAAAACACGAGTACTAACTGACTGGTGGTGTCACAAAGATGCTTGTACACAGTAGGTAAAAATAAAATGGTGCCGAAGCAAGGCATGAATCTAGAAGGCACTGCATGGCACTCAGCTGGCAGGCTCATGAGGCCTTAAAAGGCTTCTTCCAACTTGAACTTTATTTATTGAAGTGCACTGTACTGAATGAAAAGTTTAGTTATCTGCCCCAGAGGTGTGTCGGTGTTATTCAGTTGGCGGGTTTCAATCTCAGTAAAGATAGCTTGGTTGGTTGAGTGCCTGCAACAAATTCCAATGGAAACCCAGGCAATTTCTGGCCAGAAGAATGAGGGTCACTTCAAATTTTTTTGATGGCAAAATTTTGCTGGATTGATCAACAACTCTTTGGCTTTCATGTAAAGTTTAGCCCATCTGCAACCCGTGTAAAGTGGTCTTAAAAGCTTCTTTGCGTAACGGACTTAGAATTTAAGACTAGAGTTCCCCAATATCCTCGGAGGGGGTACCCCGAAAGCCCCTTATAAAGTATGCTATAAGTCCTGCACTGTTCCGTAGCCTAATGTGAATAACAATGCACAGTTTGTCACTAATTTCCCCATTATCAGATTGTTTAAGACAGGGTCCCTAACCTCTCTGTAAAGCTATCTTCAATTTGATTAAGGGGAGAGACACACAAAACATGGAAAGTCCAACGTGCTCACGCTAAGACACCTAAGTACAATGGAAAGAAGTATGTTTAACTCGAACAAGATATAACCCTAATCTACCAAGTTTCGATCACAGTTATTGTGCTAAAATGCTCGGAAAGACCCCAAAAAAATCCCTCCTTAAGAGGGACGTCCTCCCCGCGCCCCCCCCCAAAAAAACAGGCATAGATTGTGACACTGTATGAAAGTATTATTTTTATGATACTTACTACAGCAGTTTTACAACTATTAATATCTGGTAACAGGTGATACTAATATTAAAGTTCAAGGTCATCCATTTATCAACCTCCAAAGGATGGAAAGCTGAAATGGCCCCACCGAGACTCCAACTTGTGCTTTGCAGGTTACACACAGATAGATGTCTGCAGTGAATGCTTAAGTTACTGGGGAATCGTATTGGTTTCAAAAGCCTCCATTCATCCGTGCATTGATCCAAACATGTTCTGAAGCGAACACACTCCAAGTGGAGAATTGAAGGGGCACACCGCACGCTTTAAAGGCGAAAGAAAAAGCGGGGCGCAGCAATACACAGCGGCGCCTAAAATACAGTGAGAGCAGTTTCTCATTGGGACCGATTTCTAAGAATAGGCATCAAAGTTAAAAGAAACGCGCGGCTGCAAAAGTGAAACCGACCGCCATCTGTTTCCAATTAACGCGACCGCGAGTTAAAAGGAACGCGCAGCCGCAAAAGTGAACGCGACTGCCATCTGTTTCCAATTAACGCGACCGCGATACAGGCAAATGTAAACAAGCGCGGGCGCGATAATTGGAAACAGATGGCGCCGCTACTCGCTCCCGCAAGGTGGATGAAGTACATGCACGAGTGCTCATTGGAAACAGTGCAGTACATGCACGAGTTTTCGAAAAAGTACAACCCGATTCCAAGAGGTCATCTCCTAAGCAGCGCTTGCGCGCTGCGCTAGGCTCGACCTAAAACTCGAAAAAAGCCCAGCTCAATGTCCTTTTTTTGGGATACAAGCTTTCAAGTGAAGGAAAAAGCCTGGCAGCTAACTTTTTAGAAAAGCGCGAGCTGTTCCAACCTCTTAAATCTTTGAAAAACTTACACTACATATTGGGATTCTTAAATTTTGGCAGAACATACATTTTAGATTACGCAGAAAAAGTGAAACCTTTCTACGACCTAATAAGACCTGATTTTTCAGTTAGGCATTGGACACAGGAACACACAGATATCCTTCGTTCCCTACAAGCTGACATGTTAGCTTCCAAACACTTACACACGCGTGTAAACACCACAAATCTAGTGATCTGTGTTATAGCGGGTCAATCTGAGTACACTTACCTAACCTTCAATGAAGGCGAAACAGTACCCATAGCATACAAATCACATTTGTACACAAACGCTGAAATGCGTTTTGCTTCTACAGAAAAAATTCTGACAGCAGTACAGACTGCTGTAGTGAGAGAAAGAGCACTGGCTCAGGGGAAACGAATAATTGTCATAACTCCAGTACCGGCCTTAGAGGCTGCCACAAAGGCAATCGTTCCAAATGCTAAAGCTTTACATCCAAGATGAATTCAATGGGCTAATTCTCTCACTGCGACAGATGTAGATTACAAATTTGACTCTACACTTAAAACACAAGCATTTCTGCAATATGAACAAGAATATCCTCTCCCGAATGAAATAATGCCTCTAGATCAGTATGAATACATTATTTACACTGACGGTTCTGCTCAGCCAGCCATAGGAAGTAAACAGCAATACAGCGCCGTGTGTGCGATTGGGAAGGGTCGTATGCAGGAAGGCAAGTTCCATCCTAGCAGTACGAAGAAACAGTCTCTAGGAGACTGCACGGTACAGCTGGCAGAACTAAAAGCCCTGTTACTGGCACTAATAAATACGGATAGAGAATTCCCCACACTGATTGTGTGCGATTCTTTTTATCGTGTCCTGTCGTACAATGAATATCTTCACTACTGGGGTGAAAATGGGTTTAAAGACTCAAAAGGTGGCACAATTAAGCATAAAATGCTATGGGAACAGGAAGCTGAGTTGAAAAACGAACTACCAAGAGCTCACGTGATACACACGCTGAGTCATCAACGTGATGGTGTTCACGTTGAAGGGAATTCATTGGTTGATGAAGCTGCAAAGGGGGCAGTACGAACTGCTGCCGTAGCTGCAATCACTCGTTCAAAATCAAGAATAGACGGACAGATAATGGTAGGTGTCATTGCTTTACGCAAAAACAGCGCAGCCTTACCGAAAGGTTTTCCACTCAAGTACTCCTACAAGTTAGATGCAAATAACATTCTGTATGCTCAGATTCCAGGAGTGGGAGATAGAGTAATACTATACATGGATCGCAGATTAGGTTTAATTCTAGCTGCACACGAGGGTCTAGGTTCTGCACATGCAGGAGTTACAGCGACAGTTTCTTTACTGAAACAATGCTATTGGTGGTGAGGATTAACTAAACAGACAAAGAATTTTGTCCAAAAGTGCGACATCTGTCAGCAGATGAAGGGTTCCACCGTAGCACATCCAGCGCAGGCACCATTACTTATATCACACAGACCACTCGCTTGTGTCTATTTGGACCACTGAGGCCCCTTACAATCGGATGGGGCTTACAAGTATATCTTGATGGCAGTGGATTCATGCTCTAGATTCCTATGGGTATGGCCTCAGCGCTCGGCTGACGCTCAAACTGTTATAAAAGATTTGCGAGTCTTCATAGGAACATACACAGTTGGCACATTACATTCTGACCGTGGCCTCGCGTTTAGCTCTAGGGCTTACAAGGAAGCCATGGGACGTTTGGGTGTTGCATTGCGGTACTCCTCTCTGTACCATCCCGAGGGAAATTTGGTCGTGGAGAGGAAAAACCGAGACTTAAAGCAATCTTTAACAGCAAGGGTATTAGGTTTGGGTGGTAGTTGGGTCAATGACCTATACAGGGTCCAAACAGCCCTTAGCAATATGCCAAGAAGTTCCCTAAGAGGTGTCACTCCTTACGTGGTCCTATTTGGGACGAGAATGTGGGTACCTGATCTCGATTATTAAAGCACAGTGGCGGATGAAAAACCTTTTGACATCAATAAATGTTTGGCTGTTTTACAGGATGTCAATGAATTCCGAGCACTACAAAGCAACGTGCAAGTAAAACGCACCGCCACTGGGGAAGTCAAATCAGTCATGGCAAGACCTGCCTGGATCCCAAAAGTCGGGGATCTGTCAGAGATAATATTGTGGCCAAGAAAGAATTTGGGCCATCATACAGAAAGCCAGTCCCTGTCTTGGCTGTCGAGGGAACAAGAAAAGTACTTCTTCCGCTTCTTGCCTGCAAAAAAGAAAAGAGATTTGTCTCCATCAATCTGATCAAACCACTATGTGGCCGATACTGAATAGTAGGCCTCGTGGGCTTCTGGGTAGCCGACGCTCTCCTCTCGCTACCATACAGGAAGTTCAGACAGAAAGACTCATAACATATGAAGAGTCGCCAATAAAAAGTAATGGAATTTCCAACAATGAAATGGAACTCGTTCCTCTGGAAACAGAACTTCAAAACCAAAATGAAAGACAAATATCAATTCGGCCTAACACCGATGTCTACATCAATATGCGTCTACAAGAGACGTCTGCCAGTTCAACAAAACCTGCTGAGCTACGAAAAATAGATCGAACTGAATCTGGCTACTTCATTGACTTTGATACCTTCTCTCTGGATCCCAGTGAACCTGAAACAACGCCAGCTCCAGTTTCCCGTAAGCAACAAATTTGAGACTTCTACATTTTTCTGAAAAAGACTTACCTAGTATCACCTTGGCTCCAGCTCTGGATATTAACCGGAATACTGTTTTTTCTGTTCTGGATTGGCCTAGTGACTGTCTTTTGCTTACTCATGAATGGAAACTATCTCCCATAACGCTCTGCAGTATCAAATATGAACTTGGTCCTGAAATCTCATTCATCATCTCATCGTGAACAAAGAGACGTGTCCTTCGTGAACATTACAGCTGTTCCAATTCCTGATGGTATAGTTTGGGAGAAGGTTGATTATGATGTATTTGGTCCCATTGAACTATTAAAAATACCTCATGTATTTAAAATTTCTCTAAACAATATCATTACCTCCAGTACATTTTCTGATGATTGGGATTTTGAAACTGTAAATAATATGTTGTCTGATTTAGAACAATCCGCTGCATTTTCAAGCATTGAAATGTTAGACGACACATCAGACTATAACACTATGTACTGTTACCATCATTATGGCCATCACTTTTTAAACAAATCCAGTATCCCGCGAAATGTTTTTACATACCACCAATGGGAACATTGCCCGACACCAGCGAAAAGTAGTTCCAAAACATTTGCACAGAAATTTTCTTATTTTTCAGGGTTTAACACTTCTGACCCGACCTCATACTATTATAAGGTTGCACCTACAACTGCACAGAAAAATATGCTAACTAACACCAAACAGATTTACTCTGCATCCTTTATTTCCAAACTGTCTGAACAGGGTTTCGACTTATGGAAGGACACTATAGACATAAAATCAGTCTGGGGTTCAAAGGAATGGCAAGTTCAGGGAACAGAAGCACTATTTCGAATGTGCGTCATTCCACAGCAGATAATATTTCTGAATGACACTGTGCAACAGACTTTCTGTCTTGGAATAGCTAAGAACAAGGATTTGAACACACCTAGGATTCCAACACCGCCACACTTTGAGGGGTGGCAAAACTTTACATCACGTGGAGGGGATACAATAGATGACATCATACAGTACAATTCATCAGACCCCAATTGGAATGGATGGTTAGTTTGGCCCACAGACACAAACAGATGTCAATCAAGATTCAGGGGTACCACCGAAGGGTTTTGTATCCATAGGCTGGACTAACGCCTTGTACAAAGAGAACATCTGGGGGTGGTGACATCATACAGTGTTGGGAAGTTATGCCTCGATTGTCTAAAACCCTCGACACTGTCCCAGGTGAAACAGCACTTATCCTTACTCTCAGATGAGGCGGATCTAAGGGATTTTTTATTAGGTCCCCGAAAACCACATCAGAAACATTTCCTATACGCTGTCTATATAACATTACCGGTCACAACTTTCCAGTTTCAGTATTGCCTAGAACAACAACAGGCAGGCAGGCAGATATGAAGTGATGGGTAGGGAATTCATCAAGGAATCTTGGGAATTACCATACAGATTTCGATGCAGGAGTGGGGACATACAAGTGTTTCTAAGCGGTACAAACTGCGAGAACTCTTTAAGTGGATCTCTCATATGCCAGGATATCATGCTTCACGGGGCTTGTAACGGTTCGGTTGCCAACTTATCTTGACATTTGAAAGGGTACCCAGCTGCCGTGATTAATCCAGTGTTCAAGTTGCTTTCAAATGGGAGATACTTGATGCTGAATGATCAAGGTTGTTGTGGGATGCTTCCGGGCATCGCATATCTTGTCACTATAAACTCCAGAGTTACTTGCTGTATGCAAGTATTGTTTCCACCGACCCATACAGTCAGGGAGGCACCGTTATGGCCTTCGTTGAATGTTTCCTTTATACGGTTTGATACTCTGAGCCAAATGAAAGCCATGCTTTTACAGAAAACCGTGCCCTTAACCTCCGCCCGAGAAACTTATGATCTTCAGGTCGAAAGGTCCTCAGCTGAGATACTGGCACTAGTACGAACAAACTGCCCTTTCCATTTCACAGAAATGGTACAACGTATCTTTAACATGTCTGATACGACGGGTATAGTACCCCTATTTAAGACCATAGGTTCGGGACTGTTAAGCACCTTTCAGACAATCTTCAGAGTTATTCCCAACTTCATACACTCCGTGTTTGGAAGCATTTTTGAAGGGCTTCTGCTGATCCTGTTCCTAATAGCAGGTATCCTGATTGCCATTTTTCTGCTATGCAATGGACGTCCCAGTCACCAAGGAGATGGAAAAAACGCTCCTGGAGCGTCGATACCGTGATCGCATGGTACTCCATCTGGGCACACCTCGCCTTCATGAACTGAGTGAGTCTTGGTTCCTGTCATTTAGACCAGTCTGGATTGGCTGTGTTCTGCCTGTCCTCCGATGCCTGTTCTGCAGACAAGAATGCGTGTTGGATCTCTGTCTAACACTTCCATCGGTTGCGCCACCGGACGTTGATGCTTTACTGGAACCGGTAATGGCCCATGTTCTGCTGTGTCCTCAGCGCATTCCAATGTTGATGTCTGCATTCTTAGAGCCTCCAGAGGATGCTTCAGCTCCTGTTGGAATGGATACCGGCTCCTCAACAAGTACTCAGGCCTTGGATGTCACACAGGCTTCCCCAGCATCGGCTGTGGATAGTGCAGAAGATCATCTGTGCTCGATTGACCTAATCTGTGAGGTGTTGCAGGGATCGTCATCTGCGGCGATGGCAAGCAACAGTGATGTTGCGTCTCCCAGCCTGGACACATAAACATTTGGCGCATCGTGTGCTGGGAAAAAATTTGCCCTTTTTCAAAACAACCAAATTTGGAATTTTTAAACAATAGACACTTTTTTGTTGAACTTCATGGCTTTCAGACACTCATAGTTGTTCGAACTATATATACGAACATATTTTAGTAAGACTTCTACCGCTTGAAATACGATTTTTGCATTTTTTAAGATATTTTTTAACGCACTAATGTTTTGGACTAATTAGTGGTTTGCGTACAAATGCATAGAAGTACATTAAAATTATAGTATGTCGTCCAGTGGGATTATGAGTGGGTGTTATGTTTCATATAGGTACCCCAATATAGGCTCAGGGAACCACCTAACTGTTCACCTATATTCTCCCCTACCATTACACTACATAACAGTTCTTGGGACTGACCTTTACCTAGTTACGGTACTGCTTACAGGACGTGGGGTTTTCCCTGAAAACTAGCTTCATCCATTATGTATGATGATTCTTGGAAACTCAGCAGGACTACCATCTCCTGCATAATAACTATGTATAAGGGTCATTCCTTCCGTCATCCTAAGTCCGGCAAGTTAGAACCCCTGAGGGTACCCCTTTGGGTATATATACACCATATCTTTGCTGAGGCAGGGAGAGGAGAAAAAGGACTTCCATGCTGACTCACTGAGGCGAGACACTGAGGTTCCTGCACGCAGACACTCCAGCTCGCAGTGGTCTGATATCCCTCGCGGGGTGTCCATCTCAAGACCAAGACAGGGTCCCACAGTCTCTCACTTCAGGTAATGGGGTTAACTTTATCCTAGAGGGATTCTTGGCTTTACACCTACATACATGTTAGGTACACTTAGGTACATCTAGTTAGGGTCGCATCATAGGAGTACGCATTTTATTGTCATGTATTTTTATACTTGCATGTATTCATCGTTTTAGCACTATGGTAGAAATCAACCATCCTTTTACTCTGTTGGTGCTTATAATCATTTATATCTGTTTCTGTCTAATGGTTGTTTCAGCACACCTATTTTACACTAGACTGCCACAGGTTCAATAAATGCTTATTGAAAACGTCCCCACCATTTATTCTGTATATCTCTCTGAGATAAAGTAAGCATGAGTGACTGAGCGAAAGGTTTCGCACTGTTTCCATGATCCCTGATGGGACAGTGTTGTCATGTTCGATAGTTGCCAAGAACTATTCTCTCCTTGGTAAGAGGGGTTTCTAGTGGCACTGTGAGCTAGCTAATATACAGGCGAAAATACTTGGTGGGGGAGTCGGGAATCAGTCTGGACACCAATCCCACAGTCTATGCTGTCTAAACGTGCAGATCCTATATAGATTTATAAGAACTACACGACAATGTGTGCCTGGGACAAGTACAGTACAGGGATACAGCAGTACTGTGTAGTACATGTGGGATTTGTACATGATGTGCTGAGTGTATGTATGCCTGCAAGGAATACATTACATGAGAAATGTAGTGCTGTGAAGTACATGCACATTGAAAGCATGTGCTAGTTGTATGTATGCTTGCTTGAAGTACAATAGATGAAGGGTGAAATGTTGAGCAGCGCCCACAATGTGAATGTGTGCTAGCAATGTGTACATGTAAGGGTACAATGCATAGAGGTAACAGCGCTGAATGGAAAGTGTGCTATGAACATACACTGACTAAGTGTGCCTGCAGTGGCACATTTCATGGAGTAACCTGGGTTCCACTTAGGGAAGCCCAAACCTGCCTGAAGAAGACATGAGGAGGAGAGGAATCCCACAGATAGATTTGTATATTGCTGCATTCCTGTGAGCTGGGTGGGACATACACTGGAGGGAAAAGAAAGAAAGCGACTCCCTTTACACTTCAAAAGACTGCTCTTTGATTCCGTGATTGATCACAAGGAGGGGCCTCAACACATCTCAGTAAAAGAGATAGGGCTGTTAAGGGAATCATGAAGAGGGTCTGGAATTAACCTTTTTATGCACATATCACTATGGGTGACATCCAGGTGTGAACTCTGGTCACTCCCATGAGTGGTGTTGTGGGACAATAAGCTTCGAAGTCATGCCTGCTGTGACAGACGCCCTTCATGAGGAAAGGAGAAAGAGAGAAGTGTCCACTTCCAAAGAAGCAGAACCTCAACATAAAACTTCAAAGACTCAGACCCTAAATCACATTTGGTGTCTGAAAAAGGACTATAGGAATGGGAGGTTGAGTCTCCATTTTTTTCTTCTCTACCAAGCAGCCACACAGGCTGTGCGAAAAAGGGAAGCTCTGTGAGACTTCTGCCTGTGACCAGGCCTGGGGACCAAGGTCTGGTAGTCTCCCTGCTGGGTGAGGGGACATCACCCAGGACATCAAGCTCACTTGCCCTGGAGCACCATTGGCTGCCTGCTTGATTAGGCCAATGCCCCCTGTGAGGGAGTGGAGAGCGCTGGAGGGAGTGAGGTCCAGTGGGTAGCCCTGCACAAGGATTCCCTGAGCAAGCTGTGAAGCTGTGCACCGATCAGGCTGTTGCCCGTGTGCAGTATCGGCTGTGCGACCCTCGTATGCCAGGAGAGGCCCACCTTGTTCTGAGCTGTACCAGAGGTGCTGTGTTGGAAGCACCAGGCCACACCACTGCGCCACTGTGACCCCATATGCCAGACCGGGGCACGGGGGTACTGATTTTGGGCCAGGAACGTAGGCTGTACGTGACTGATGAAATTGGCGAGCCCGTATGCCAGGAGGGGCTGCCATAGTGACAGCAACTGCATAAGGAGAGTCTGCGCCAGGATCGTGAGAACTACAGAAAACTGTATGCCAGGAGGAACTATTGGTACCACTTTGGCCAAGAGTTCGGGGCATCGCCCAGACTGAAGGACTACTGCTGTGACCAGTGGGTCGAGCATGCATGCAGTGATCTGCACCCCTCTGCTAGGGGGAAAGAGCAACTTACCTTTGTGTCTGCCAAGCAGGAGCAGTTCCGATCACTGGAACGAACTGGCAGAGAGAGACTGCGCTGCTGGTGGCTGCCACCGCAGGCGGCCCGACTTCGCTGTACAGGATCCAGACTTGTGAGCACCCGAGGAGAGGGCACTCACTACACCGCTGAACACTGCCATACCGCCAGAGTGGGTAAGACCAGAACTGGGCCTTTGGTGCCCCGGGGGGACTTGCTGCTAAAGGTGGTGTGGGAGTAGAATTACATTTAGAGCTGCCAGGTAGTGGACTGGTTTATAGCAAGGGAAAGGTGATTGCAGACAAGTGAGTAAAAATACTGATGAAACTATCTAGACACTGACCAAATAACTCAAACAATAGGACTTGTAGTGCTGCGACCATTGTGGAGCAGGACGATTCCAGAGCCATGCTAGGGGAGAGCAGGAACCTTTAGGAGGGACAGTGTAGAGGAAGAATATAAGGAGATCTGAGGAATGCACCCACTAAGCACCTTTCTCAACCCCCAGAAGCTGCACGCATGAAGATGCAAGCATGTAGAATTGTGACTCCACATATATTCAACAGCATCAGATAGTGTGAAAGAGGGGATTCTGGTGTTGTCACACAAGGAAGGAGCAAAAATGGAGCATAACCAGACGATAACCAATAGATGTGCTGCCAGATGAGATGATTCCACAGAATCTAAACACAAAACTGGGAGCCATTGGTGGGTCACTTTCATCAGTAATCGGGGAACATTTGAAGGAATCCGCCAGGGGCAGCTCCTCTGTTAAGGCAGAGGAGCGTTGCCCCACTAAAGAGAGAAGGAAAAATAAAATGGTAATAAAGTTAATTTATTACCATTTTAGTTTTCAAAACCCCGAGCCGAGCATCAGGACGGAGGGTGGGGCTTTCTGATTTCTGCTGCGGCCAGTCAGACAGCAGCAGAAAGCAGTGATGGGCAGGGCACTTTAAGTTTAAAGTGCGCATGTGTGTTTAGCCGGCCGTCTTGCGATGACCAGCCAGACAGTTGGGTTAGAGACAGCATATGGCTCCAGTGTCCTCAGGAGCGCAGAAGGAGGCCGCTCCCTCCAATCCTGGTGTTTCTTTCATGCTGCATGAGAGCAGCGCCAGGATTAGTTACTGCAGTTTCCTGGACCCCATGTTAGAGCCTGCCTGAATGGAGAACATCTGAGCGAGGGTGATGTTGTGCCAGGAAGTTAAGTGTAATTATTTTTTTCACTTATTTTTTATTTTTATTTTTGTCCCCTCCGCCCCATCCGTACATGCCAGCCACCACTGGAATTTGCTTCCAAGTACCATAGACACTCACCAGAGTCTGCCTATTAAATAACAACCATGAAAACCATCCATAATACAGCACTGGCCAACTGTTAAGGAGTCACAGAAATCTAGGGAACAACCATGCTCTCCCACTCGACAATGGACTAAAAAACACCTGCACCGTTTCAGTACGGGGGCCTGACTTGCAAACTGTGGCACACTCACTATCTTCACCAGAACTTTCTACAGGTAGCAACAACCAGAGGCTGGGGTACCAACCAGTGTGGTGGGGAACTGAAAGCAGAAGGGTAACGCTGGATCTGTTGACTGTGGAAAAGGCCACTACTACTCCTGAGAACAGTAGAGAAGTTGTGCTTCTGAGTGTCAAGGTGCTCCTGAACGTATTGTATGTCCTGTTCACCAGAGTGGGTGCTCAACCAGATAGACAGGAAGTAGAGGGCATGGGTGCGGCAACAGTGCCAGTGCTTTTCCAGGAGCAGGAAACACTCAGGAAGGCAGTCTGCATTAATTATACATTTCTGCATCAGGGCCAAACAATCTACAAAGTCTGTGTGGACACAAACATACCAGCAGGTCAACTCAGAGAGTACTGAGTAGGTGTGAGCAAGCCACAAGAAATATTTTTCACCAGGCAAGCATCTGTTAGTGTATGAGGGCAGGATTTATGTGTTGGCGGAGAGGGAACTCCATAGCAATGGCAACTGAGTTCCCTCCCCGCCAGCATAATGGTCCGCCCGCCCGACTTAAATTTGGGCAGACCATAATTTCATGACAGAAGAGACTACCCTGCCTCCGCCATGGTCAAACTTCTCTGATGGCTCGACGGAGTAAGGGCTGTCGGAGGTCTGGCTGTATGTCTGCCCACTGAATTTAAATGGGCTGACATACAGCCATTTTCCAATGCTCGTCACCACTAGGAAAATCTTTGCATTAAAGGGCGCTGAAAAGTGCTTAATGCCCGCCTCACCTTGAGAGGAAACCCCTATGGTGAAGGGGATTTTGCTTTATTTTCAGGAAAATCCCGCCGTGACGGTGGTTCCTGTCAATGCTTGAAATGTGTGCTGGGTCATAAAAACATTTCAAAATTTGGCAGGCAGCACCTCCGTCAGGACAATGGAGTCATTTACCTGATCGCTCTAGTCTAGCTGAAGACAGGCCGTATACCACAAAATTGTATCCGGCCCTGAGTTTCTTTATACACTGAAAACAGTTCCTTTTTCTCTTTCAAACAGCCAACACCCTTTCGTATTGGAATGGTCATCCTGTCTTCATTTCCTCTCTCTTCTTCCTTTTGTTCTACTTTTCTCACACTATGGAATACCTTTGAAGCTGAACATTGTTGGAAACTGTTATATATTATTTGCATTTATGGTATATGGCCCTGACTGCTTCCAGTCAATCAGTCATAATCAGTTTAGTTACACCATGGTCTATCAAACTTGGCAGAATGCAATACAAAATGCTGACTATAAAATATATTATATATACATTAAAACTTTTTCAGCAATAGTGATTAAAAACCGTTCCATTGCACAATTTATTTCAAACGATTGCATGCCACAACAACAGTTTGTTAGCCTCTTTCCGAATTCTAATTTGATATTCATGTAACAATTGTACAACAAAGAACTGTGGACTTTTCTTTATGTGCTCCTTCCAGTGATTAATTTGATATTTATGTAAGGTAGGTTTTAGAAAAAGAAGTCTAAAATTCTTTAAAAATAAACTGTTCATTAAAACATGTGCTATTCTATATTTAAAATCTAAACCACATTTACAGTATCTCGAATTTGTACTGCTTGCTCCGGGACCGCAAGTAAAGGATTACAGTTCTAAACTTCAGGGGGCAGATTTACAAGCCCCCTGCGCCACCAGTACGTCACTTTTCGTGACGTACTGGTGGCGCAGGGGCTCTCGATATTTACAAGGAGAGGAAAAGCCACCATGCGTGACTTTTCCTCTCCTTGTAAATACCGTCCCTTCACACGCAGCACTTTGCGGTGAAGGGGCGTTCCATGGGTGTTGCTGTGGGTGTTCCCACGCAACACCCATGGAACAAGACACATCTCCAGAATTACGAGAAATCGTAACTCTGGAGATGCGTCTGAAAGCTACGCCACCCTAGAGGTGGCGTAGCGAGGCGCACCGAGGAGAAATGTTTTCATTTCTCCTCGTTTCCTCTTTCAATGCGTGCTGCATTCTGCAGCACGCATTGAAAGAGGAAAAGCCTGTACTGATTGTTTTTGTGCAGAAAGGTGCCCCTTCCTGCACAGAAACAATCTCCCCATGGCGCAGGCATCCTTGCACCATGGTGCAAGGGTGCCTGCGCCGGCGCTTGGCAGCTGTTTGTGCGCCAGCGCAGGGGAGAGCACAGGAATGCAACATATTCTTGTAAATATGTCGCATTCCTGTGCTCTGAAAGTGCCGCAGCGTGGCGCAGCCAAAGGGCTTGCAGCGCCACGCTGCGGCACTTTCTTGTAGATCTGCCCCTAAGAGTGAGTACCTGGCGCATCTTTACGTTGGTAAAGGTCATTGTAGCTGAAATGTGTTGGCTTTCAGTCACAGTTACTGGCAGACTGGTCCCGAGCCACCGCCAGGCAGATTCTTAATTACTTCCGGGTCCTGATCCTTCAAAACAACAGCAACTTGTGCAGAGGGCGAAGGACTGACTGCAACACAGATGCACTGTAGTCCCCGCAGAGCAGTAAGAGAGCAATGCTGATCAAGCCCCTAAAATGGCTGCTCACCTGCGAGTGAGCGGCTAAGATGGGAGCCCAGCTCCTTAGCCATGAGAACGGTCACCTCCCCATGCATTGCACTTCCGGATTAGATGCATTGTCAAGGAGACAGAGCCTGCCCTTCCATTAGGGACACAAGAGGGTTGATCCCTCTGGTTGACTGTTCTGCACCCTATCAGTGCTTAATTTGTAAAAAAACACAAGTGCCGGGGCCCTCGTCAGGACGCCACTGTAGCTTGCACCAACTATTGCCTCTACCAGTGCTACCAACACAACTACTAAACATCATATTTCTACAAGTGTGACAATTCAAACTATTCCAGGCCACCAAAGCTATAAGAATAGCGTGGGTGGCAGGTATTAGTCATTTTAATGTGTAATTAATAAAAAAAACTGCTGCTAGTGTGCTCATCTCTAAATTAGACAAAGAGCACCACCATGTCATAAGTGCTGGTGCAGACAATTAAGTGCTGGTGCCGAGCACCGGAAACCACTAGCTCAAATTAAGCACTGAACCCTATATTGTGAGGTAAATGGAGGCCTCCTAAAGACTTCCATAGGAAGAAGGATGTTCTCTGCCCATGAGAAATGAAACATCTTGGGGAGGTAGTTCCTGGGTGTGCGTGCGGGCAACTAGGAGGATGTGAGGGGGGAGTGACTCTCTGAATACTCATTTATATTTCACTGGCTATTCAGAAGACTATGATGCTTACGGATAGTTTAAATATGGACCAACGTACGCCCTACCATACATTCTAATGATATTGCAAGTCACCGAAGAGTTTCGTGACCATATAGAGAAATGAGACCAAAGATCATGAAACTCTCAGGTAACTTGCAATATTCTTTTAACATACAGCATAGAGTATTTTATTCCTCAAAATAAAAGGTCAAACCATCACCCTTCCCACAAACTATTTAAATCCTTGGTGTATAATATGGGTTCAGCCATGAAGAATAAAAACAGAATCTGTAGCCTGTATTTAAACAGACCAACAAGCAAGTACTAACTTGTTACATTAAACTGATTCTAATACCTATTTGCAAGTCTGGTTAAATATGCTGTATCTCAGAATGTGCAGACACGTGGAGAGATTCTTTCCTGTAATGACCTATAACATGGAAATAAAGATGTTGCAGTAAATATCTCCTTTCTACTGACCATTGTTCACTTTAGAAAAAGATCAGAGGGAGGAGGAATGGCCAGTTCTCGTTGTTTAAACTGTAGCTGTCATTATGCTCTGTCAACTGCCTTTTACCTTCTCTAATGGCCCTGGCAGTGGGTATCAGGATGCCACAACTCAAATGTAATAACTTATTACAGTTAAACAGCTACTTCAGTTCCTTATTAACAGATGACCATAGGCGCTGGAAGTAGGGATGCAGGGGTTACTGCATCTCCCCAAAATAACCATGCTGAAGTTCACAAGGTGAATGAGCAATAAAGATGTCTTTACATTTTGTTTTCATCTCCCACATCTGCTGTGTTCAAAGACAGAGGTCAAATGTCAGGTTATGTCTTCTGTCAAAAAGCTGCTTTTTCTTTCACCTTGGAGGTTAGTGTTTACTTTTCTTTCTCTGACAGCAAAGTGAGAGGATTTGGTAAAGTGAACTATATGACAATCTTGCTGGGGTGCAGGGAATAAAGGAAAGGGTGTAGGATGTCAATTTCCACACATTATCCTTTGAGCACTCTATAGTTTTATCATTAAAACTTAAAGTCTGTTCAAATTTAGTGGCAATTTCAATGGAAAACATGCCGTATGGTTCCTACTAATTTAGTCAGACAGTGCGTTTGGGCAAATTAAGGCTCACAACTATGGGGACTACGTCCACTCATACCATCAGAATATGTTGACCTAGTTCCTGGCTAGTACACAGTACACCATCTGGATCCCTAAACCTTACAGGGTACCTGATGGTGTCTGCAACCTCAGATCATGACAACCCTAATTCCGCCAAGGAAACCGTGGCAACAGATCTACCCTTTCATCGCATGCCCAGAGGGAGACACAAGAAATACACAAATTGGCATTTAAAACATTTATTTAAGCAGTTGGATTCTTCTGTAAAATACGTGCACTGCAATGATTAGTAGAAAGAAACAGAGCATTGTAACCAGCAATACAAGAATGGTGAAAAAGATGAAGAATTCAACAATTATAACTATTTGATTGATTATATGGATACATATAATTGTGCTCCTACCTAACACAACCTATCCTAGAGAGCATAGGGTGAATGTGGTTCTGCCAGATACCTTGGAACGATCTAACTCCCCATTTACCTGTGTGCATGTGTCATTCGGAAGCCAGTCTGGTGTAGAACAGGCCGCCGTCCCTCTCAGGATAGTGATGAGATTCAGCTGGGCTGGAATTCAGGCACTGGGCGACCACGACAATCCATGGAAATGCTCCTCTGTCGAACAAAGGCTTAGGGCAGTTTAAATAATAAAAACCGGACCCATTCACACTGTGCCTGAGTTCAGATGCAGCTGTCATTGTTGATTCTACCATTCAGAGCTGTCTCCGTACAGACAACAATATGCAAGAGTATTTTGCGCAGGGTACTTGGCCCTTGGACAAAATGTACAATGGTATGATAATGTGTCTACGAAGAACTGTATTTGTAAGCAAAACACTTTCTGAGTACCCTATCACATGCAGGCATGCAAGCAAAATGTGCTAAAAGCCATTGTCTAAAAAGATGTCAACTCTAAACATGAACATGTAAAAATGGGAGCATTTGTTCACGGGCCCTATTAACCTCACAACAAACGTGCTGACTGTAAGTGAATGTGAGCCACCACACCATGCTTTAGTAATATATGTGTGACAGTATGCTCCAAAGTGCACCACCAGTTATAGGCCACAACCATACCACTCTCCTGGTGAATGGGTGTGGAAAGAAAGAGCTTAGAAGCCCACTGCCACCCTGGCATGCCCTCCGCTCCACTGTGGATCCATCTGCCCTCTGCCCTGCCCAGCATTGTGCCTCAGCTGGAACACATCACATACTGCCCTGGGTCGTGCTGTGTTCCCCGGTGCATGTTAAATTAAGAGGGCACCTTGTGCTTGCTTTGTTTTTGGCACTGCTACTGCTTTAAGGCTCATTACACCTTCAGAAAATTACCTTCCGGAATGTGCTTGTATGTCTGACTCATTAAATTAATACGCATAAATAACTGGTTATTTTAGATTCACCAATGCGGAAAAAATGTCTCTCCTTAAACTCTAGCCCTTCTTGTCTCTCTTTTAGTTTTTTTTTTCTTTTACCATTTTTCTCTCTTGCTTCTTTACGGCTTCTCCTGTCGCCCTTTCTACACCTTGTATTACCTCTTCTTCTCCAACAATGCTGTCTTTGCAAGACTTGCACATTTAAAAGCATTGGCAAAGCTCTGCACAGTAATTGTGTTTACAAGGTGAACGGAGCCTGTGCACCAGTATTGTAAAAGCTGTCACCGTCTCAAACCCTGATTGATGATTCTTTTTCCTGAGTTTGCATCGGAATCTAAGAGTCTGACAGCTTCACTGGTCCCGGGATGTCTGATAGTGTCTGTTGCACTCTGGGTGGGGCACTGCATCTTTTCTGTTCTGGTTATTTGATAGCGTGCATTCGTCTAATATTAGTGTCTGTGGTCTCGAGGTATCTGACTGTAACTTTTGTTCTCTGGTATCATGCAGTGTCTGGTGGGCTCAGAGTGGGTAATAGTATCTTCTGCCCTCTGGGTGTCTGCCAGTGTCGATAGGTCTGTTGGTATCTTACAGTTTCTGTTGGGCATTACCTGCTTGGCAGAGCAGACGGTTCTCTGGGTGCCTCACATTATATCTTCTGTTTTTAGTATCTCACAGGTATTTCAGTATTCATCAGCATCTGTTGATCTCCGTGCGCCTGATGGTGTCTGTTCCTATCTGGGTGTCTGGAAGTGTACTTTGGTATCTGGATCCCTGACATGGTTGTTGCTTTCAGGATGTCTGAGTGTCTCTCCTCTTCTTATGGGTGAGTGGCTGATAGTTGTGTGGTGGTGTCTGTTAGGCTCATGAAGTCTGATGGAGGTCTTTAATCCCTGGGGATTCTCAGAGTGGCTTTAAGCTCTGTGTCTCTGCAGGTTCTCTCTGTGGACACTACTACCATGGGTGGCTTGCTACATAAACACTATCATTCGCCTTATGACACCAGGCTTTTAGGGTCTCTCTCTCTCTCTCTCTCTCTCTCTCCCTCTTCCCTCCCCCCCGCCCCCCACACGTTTTCTGCTGAAGGGGTGGGAGGAGAGGGTATCGTGGACATCTTAAGGATTTTGGGGGCCCTGGGCAAAACTATTTTAGGGGCCCCTGTTCGGAACAGCTTTGAATTTATGATCCATTTTCAGCTCTTTCATGCCCTCTTTGGCCAGGTCACTGACAGTGCACAAGCGCACTGGCCCATATTCTAAATGTGTTTACATCTAGGGCCTCATTTATGAGTTTTTGCCGTAGGGCAGTGCCGCAGGTCTTCCTGCCGCTCTGCTCTACGGCAAAAGAAAAGGGCAGGAATGCGCTGTATCTATCAGATACTGTGCCTTCCTGTCTTTTTCCCCTGAGCTGGTGCACAATGGATTGCCGTGCCCCAACGCAGGCATCTTTACACCATGGTGCAAGGGTGCCTGCGTTGCAGGAATGATTGTTTTTGTGCAGTATGGGAACCTTCCTGCACATAAACAATCACAAGCGTCTTTTTAAGGGAAAATGAGGAGAAATAAAGATATTTCTCCCTGTTGTGCCTCCCTTACGCCTCCCCAGGGGAGGCGTAAGTTTTTGGTGCTGCCTCAGAGTTGCGATTTCTCGTAAATCTGGGGCAGTGTCAAATAGCCATGGATGCTGCTGGGAACGCCCCCAGCAACACCCATCGCACCCCCATTTAACGCAGAAAACTGCGTTAAAGGGAACGATATTTACAAGGCAGCATTAAGCCAAAAAAGTGGCTTAGTGCTGCCTGGTAAATATGGAGCAGGCTCTTGCGCCAACGGAGCGTCACAAAACGTGACGCACCGGCGGTGCAAGAGGCTTATAAATAAGCCCCTTAATATTTAGGGATAGTGAGGTGCGTTTTCAATATTGTAACACAGCAGCAGTTCACTAATATTACTGCAAATGATCTCTGTGGCACAAGAATAGGCGAGGTCCTGCTTTGATCTGAAAGAATGAAACATAAACACAAAATTTCTCTGCAAAATGTCTATTTCAAATACTGTTTTCCTTTCATTTATTTTGAATAGAGGTGATGTGTGAGAGTTTATCACAATCTGTGTAAGAATTATTGAGGGTCATCAGTGCAAGACTCTCTGCAGAACTGAGCTGGCTCTATCAGGGGGCCCCTGAAAGGCTGGGGCCCTGGGCTAGAGCCCACTTTGCCCATGCCTTAAAACTTCACTGGAGGGGATAAGAGAAAGGCAATCCAGGGAGACTATAGAAAGGACACCAGTGCACTTTCACTTCCTGTTGCGGATATCATGACCCAAGACCAGTGGTAGCAAGGACAGACCAAGGGATGCCCAAGGTCAAGTAATGGTAGTCCATGCTGCCCCTGACTTCAGCAAATAGACGGCCATGTCTGATCCAGGCATAGATCGATTCAGACTCAGCACGGCACGGGCTTCTATGGGGCATCTGAGCAGATCAGGCACAACTAGTACTGCCCTACTCAAACCCAGGTTAGTGAAGCCCACGTGTGCCGAGGTTCTGATCTGCAGAGGTAGTGGAAGAGATTCCAGCCTCCTTCTTTTAACCTCAAAGTCTGGTGACCAACAAAGAGAGACCTGTGTACTCCTCCAAGTCACCCTCCCCTGCAGCCTTGCCGTCTTTCGTCCCTCTCCCGAGAAACACACCTCCAGGCCTTAGATGAGCTCAAACATGGCCACCTACAAAGCAGTCCCTGACCTTTCTATGTGTTGTGGCACTAGGAAGATGGGTAGGTTCTGGCTGTGGAGCAGGAGACTTGCATGTGATGAGGTCACCAGGTGATTCCCTTCATAACCAGGGGACCACTTACCCATGCTGGGAGGAACATGGTGGTGGTCCAGGTGCTAGAATGCTCCTTTCCCTGCACCATGCTTGGTAAGAACTATTTCCCTTCACCTCTTCCGTATTCCAAGTGTGCCAACAACTGGAGATCCAGAGAATAATGTGGAAGCTGAACCAGGGCTGGGAATGGAAAAATATATATAGGGAGCCCTTAAGTTACGGGGGAAGTGGTGGACTCATAATTGCCAGAGTAAAGGAAACTATAGTCAAAATGAAGCCGCATGTCATGAGTGGCAGCCGGGTCAATGAAAGCCAGCCTACTGTCTACCAGTCCATGTGCACTATTTTTACAAACTCTGATTCCAAAGACATTGATACCATGGAAAATACTAGAAACATTTTTTTCTCCCTTTATTAGTTACAAAACAGAATGGGGCAGATTTACAAGCCCCCTGCGCCACCAGTACGTCACTTTTTGTGACGTACTGGTGGCGTATTTCTCTGCCCCATATTTACAAGGTCAGGAAAAGCCACCCTTCGTGGCTTTTCCTGTCCTTGCAAATATGGCACCTTTACACGCAGCACTTTGCGTGAAAGGGGCGTTCCATGGGTGGTGCTGTGGGTGTTCCCACGCAACACCCATGGAACCAGACACATTTCCAGATTTACGAGGAATCGTAAATCTGGAAATGCGTGTGAATGCTACGCAGGGAGACGCAACTAATGCGTGCTGCATTCTACAGCACGCACTGAAAGAGGAAAATGCCTGTAGTGATTGTTTTTGTGCAGGAAGGTGCCCTTCCTGCACAAAAACAATCTCCCCATGACGCAGGCATCCTTGCACCTTGGTGCAAGGGTGCCTGCGCCAGCGCATGGCAGCTTTTTGTGCGCCAGCGCAGGGGAGAGCACAGGAATGCGACATATTATTGTAAATATGTCGCATTCCTGTGCTTTGGAAGTGCCGCAGGGTGGCGCAGCCAAAGGGCTTGCGTTGCCGCGCTGCGGCACTTCCTCGCAAATCTGCCCCAATGCATCTTAAGATTGCCTATGGACTTAAAGCATATGCTGCAATTGTTTTAGACGAGAGACCCTCCGAGGTTGAGAGGGGATGACCTCTGGGTGAATACCCTAAACCAACCTCATATCCCACCGCTGCAACGAAGCAATGAAATAGCCTGAGACCACCATACTTTCTCAGACATTCAGCAAACATTCTCAAACTTTATTTATTTTTCAAAAGGCACATTAGCAAAATGTCTTGATATTGACACACTACACAATATTTACACCATTGAACATCCATATCAATAAAAGGGCTAGATATAACATTTCCTATCTGAAATTTCCCAAAATCATGGTGAACCACAGGGATGTCTCTTCAAGCACCATGTCTGTGAAAATTTAACCTGGGCCCCAGATTTCCTCCAAGGGCCTCAACTTAGTACTTGATATGGTGAACTCAGTGGCTCCTCCATACCAGAGGAGCCCCCTTGGTCCAACCAGTAAGCTGGATCAAAAACCATGCCAGAGCAACCCAAAATGGGATTCTCCTGGCACCCTTCGGAAGACAGACCTGGACAAACGGGCCAAATCTTGGTCCCCTGGCACAAGTGCATTCTCTCAAATCATCCCTGAGCAGTGTAAAAGGAGGATCTATGAAGAGGCCTGGGATAGTTCCTGTGTCAGCCAAACTCCAACCATCCTGCATGCTGCTGTTCTCCCACCCTCTTTGGGGAAATATTTAGAGCCAAATCTGGAATTTCCGCGACCTTATACAGTTAGATACCAAGGTGTCTGTCTGTCCTGTGGGCAACCATGAATTTTCATCACAAATATGACAAAACAGTGCAGAAACCCAAAGAATGCACAGTAGAAATTACACTTCTACAAGAAAACCTAGCAGAAAAGTGATAGGTGGAAGGTAAAACAAAGAGGCAG
The DNA here is from genome assembly GCA_963921515.1 of Calotriton arnoldi. NCBI lineage: Eukaryota > Metazoa > Chordata > Amphibia > Caudata > Salamandridae > Calotriton > Calotriton arnoldi. The sequence goes on from CAWUFW010000444.1 coordinate 3,256,606, forward strand.
TCGCTCAGCTGAGAACCCAAGCAGGAAGACAGCAGGCGAGCAACAGAGGTCAAGGAGGCCAGAAACTGTCTCTGATCCAGCCCTCCCAAGTTAAATGCTGGTTTCCTCAAGCCTTGGCCCTGGCCAACCCTGTGCCCATAGTCAATCAGATAGTAAACCTGGCGTTTGTGCCAAAATCGTGTGCCTACCCGAGAGAGGTGTAACAAGGAGAAATATCTTCATTTCTCCTTGTTACTTCCTCTGCAGCACACATAGAAAGAAGAATAAGCCTATCAGGACTGTTTTTGTGCAGAAAGATGTCCCTTCCTTTACAAAAACAATCCTGCCTGTAACACAAGCACCCTTGCACCATGGCAAAAGGGTGACTGCATTGGCACCAGGCTTGCTAGAAGTGTACCAGCGCAATGAGAGAGCAGAAGTGTGTCATATCTTAGTAGATATTGAATTACTGCTCTCTCCCATTCACGCAACGCAATGCAGCAAGCTGCCTTGCTGCATTGCATTGCATCAAAGGGTAGTAAATCCAAACTGTAGTGTGGGCTTACTAGGAACTTACATTGGTTTACAGCCCATCCATTGCTTACCATTCTTGGCTTTATTGTTACTCTGATTTGCTTGCTTCATATTTGATGGATTTCTTTGTGGCAGCTTGTCCATCTTCTGTTGTCCCTCCTCTTGATCATATCCTCTTTACCATCTCTCTGATTGGCTGGCTTCTATCCTTCTACTGCTCATTGTTAGGGAACTACTTTTTCCCTTTTGCTTAAGCACTCCATGAGAGAGCCTGTGTTTTCCACCCTTTCCCTCATGGCCTTCTCCCCTGCAAAATACCCACAACACCGTGCTCCATATTGCTGTCACACATGTGCTGCAAGCTCTCTCTTGTGTGCTTCTCCCCCGCCAAACCCCAGGCCATCTGAGCTCTGTGTTACTTACTTTCCTGCTCGTGAGCTTTTCTCTTGCCCCCATGTGCTGCTTTTCCCCCCTCCATCACCTGGACCCCATTGCTTTTCCCACCCGCTCCTCTGTTACCCTCACGTCCACCTTTTAAAAAACATTTTTTGTACGACCAGGTAGCAAATTGTTGCCAGCTCCTCATCCTTTAAAAAAGCACTTTTGTGCTACATCTTTTCTTTTCATTTACCAACCCATCTCAAATTGGTAAATAAAACAAAAATGGCACGTGCGTCAGTTTGTATGGGCATATGGGTAATGATGAATGGAAGCATGTCATCACACATGTGAGCGCCTACAGAATTATGCAACATTTCCCCTTTTATTTGCTATTTTATTTACTTATGGCCATACTCCAGCATTTTATTATCCAGAATCCCCTGCAAACCTCAAATTTAGCTAAAAAGTCACACTTGTCTCACATTTCTTGGTGGAAAGGTTGTGGGATCACTGCGCCGGCATATATTTTGCACACAAGTGAGGTCAGTCAGTCAGTCAGTCAAATCACTTTATTCAATGCTTAAATTGTTAAGATCATAAAAGTACAAAAAGCACAATATAAAATATACATTCCAAAAAATACAACTTTCATGATTCAAATAGTAACAGTAATTTGTTTAAAACAGTAAATTTAAAAGCAGGATTAGATTCATAGTTCATAAGACAAAATGGTCCAGCCGCCTAATCTTCCATGAAAGGAGTAAATATGAGGCCACAGTAAAACATACTAATTCGTTAGATAATAATTGTAAAAAATACAGAGCTGGGCGACACTGAGTAAAGTGATATTTACTCATAAGCGGCCAAATAAATCTTTTGCGGTGCGTCTTATAAAATTTACAAAAAAAGAGAATGTGTAGATTTGATTGGGGAGAGGAGCCATCGCACGGACAGGGCGGAAGATCCGCTATAGAATAAATACCAGCTGGAAAAGAAAACATACAAGGAATGAGGTTCAAACGAAACCTTACTAGAATAAATCGATGGTGTGAATTGGTCACAAAAAATAAATATCCCGGGGCGCCTTCCTGTTCAATTGGGCTTTCTAAGTATAATTTTACGAACGCTTTCGAGCAATTTAATTTAGATCGCTCCAGTGTCCTTTGATTAAAAAAAGATCTTTTAATTTCTTTTTTTGATACCGTGATGCAGGTTGAAGGAAATGTAAATAGTCGGCCTAAACCGAGAGAGGTGAGGCTGTTTTTAATATATAATAACAACGGAATCTTTAGCACGTGTTCCAAGGTGAGACTATCTTCTATTAGTCTCTGGGTAAGGTTTACTGAAGTTCTTCTCCAGATGGAATGCCACAACAATATGGGTGCCAACCTAATTATGTCGTCGATATAAGGGACATCCAGCTCGGTGTGGCATAAAAAGTTAGAACAGCTGGCTGGAAGGCCAATGAGTCTTTTCCAAAATGAATTTTCGATGGTCTGGAGAGAGTGGGCATTGGTGTATCCCCATATTCCTGCCCCGTAAATTGCCACTGATATTGATTTGGCAGAATAAACCTTTTTGATCATCTCAAGGGGCTTTGCACCCAATTTCTTTGTAAAGGAATTAAGTGCTATTATACTTTTTTCCAGTGCTAGGCCTCTAGTTATGATCATGTTGGACCAGGATAGTTGCCTCTCAAAGGTTATTCCGAGATACGAAAAGGTATCAGTATGGGCCAATTCACGTCCTTCTATATAAAAATGTGGAGGCCTCTTTTCTCTACGTCCGGTTATTAAAACAAGAGACTTTGCCTCATTTGTTTTTAGATCTAGGCTACTCATGTAGTTTACATAAATCCCTAATAGTTGTTGTAAGGCTCGGCCAGTACGAGCAATCAAGACAGCATCGTCTGCATATAGCAGAATTGGGGTGCGTACATTCTTAATCAATGGGACGTCCGGGGTGGAGTTCAGCAGGGGTGCTTCTACCCCATTCGTATAGATGGAGAAAAGAAATGGGGCAAGAACACACCCCTGGCGGACTCCCCTCAAGATTGGGAACGACCTAGAGCACTCACCCTGGTTTCCGTAGCGCACGATTGCCGATGCTGAAGAATAAAGCTGTCTAATAAAGGTGGTTATTGCATCGTCTATACCCATTTCTGCCATTATTTCCCAGAGGTGGTGATGGGTTACGCAGTCGAATGCTGCTGAGAGGTCCATGAATGCCAGATATAGTTTCTCCAGTTTTGCTTTAGTATACTTAGCCATTAGTAGGGTCAGGTTGAGGGTTTGATCTTGGGTACCACTCCCCTTTTTGAACCCGTATTGTACCAGGATCAAGATGTTATTGTCAGTGGCCCATTCCTCTAATCTATTAAATAAGACACGACCCATCAATTTGGCGGTACTATCTAGTAAAGAAATTGGACGATAGTTTTTGGGCTGGGCTTTGTCTCCTTTTTTGTGAATTGGAATTATAATAGACCTCTTCCAAGAATCAGGTGGACCCACTGCGGCTATTACATTAAAAACATTAGTGAGCACCGGCCCCCACAGGTCGGGGTGCTCCAAAAAAAGGTCTACTGGAGTGCCATCTGGGCCAGGGGCTCTATTAGTGGAGGACTGTGAGAGGGCCAATCTAATTTCCTATAAGTTAAAACACAAGGGCAGATTTGTGGGGGGCTATTTGGTAGCAACTGGCTAACCAACCCCTCCGTATGAGAGTTAAAAATAGAGGAAAAGTGTGTGATCCAAGAATCCTTGTCCACATGGCACGCGGTGCTCGGATCTTCCAAAGGTTTAAGGAATGGGGCATTAATGACTCTCCAAAAATCCCTAGAGTTTTTTGAGAGAGCCGCTTGATGAAGTTTCTCCCAAGCGTCTTCCTTGAGAATGTTGGTTCTTTGCTTCCTGGCCTCTGAGTAACGAAGCCGTAGGGTCTTAACCAGTGATGCGTCCCTTGGGGTAGATCTAAGTGCTAGATGTAAATTTGAAAGGGCCTTCATGCAGGACTGGTCAAACCATTTAGGGCCTGGATTGTTAGAGGTTCCTCTTTCCCTAGTTATTGACTTTTTTGCCTCTGACAATATCCTTTCGAATGCTGTTATTGTCGGTATTGGGTCAGGGATTGCTGCCAGACAGGTCATAATATAGTCAAGACTATTGCCAACCACGCCTGTGATAAATTTCACTTTATCTCTCATTTCCCATTTTAAAATTATCCCATTTTTCCTTGTTATGACTGGGTTGATATGTCTTATCTGCTCCAGAGCAGTTCCTCCCCATACCAAGTTGGCAATTATGGCGTGATGGTCACTAAATCCATATGGCGTAATTGCAATAGATAGATTTACACAGGGACAAAGAAATCAATAAATAATCTAGGGTTGAACCCTGGCTGGTCAATCCAAAGGTATGTTTTAGTGAACCAGAGCTGGGGTCAATTGGATTCATAATTTCCAGGTCATTAATAAAAAATAGTCTATTCAGAGCGTCGCCATAGGCATTGTGTGCAAAATGGGAAATTGGATCACCTGAATCATTAAACAAGCCGCATGCTATTTTATTTGGTAAAGTGCAGCAATGTGTGTTAAAATCACCCGCCCATAGGATTTTTGGAGGCTGCTTAAGACTCTTAAAAAGGTATTAACATCTCTTTCCAGTGTATCAACAATCTCTTTCATATTCGCGTTAAAGTTGTTATTATAATAATTAATTAAAAGAATGGTATCACCACTTGGTTCTTTTAAATGAAGAAAGTGGTAATAGGAAGAAGCATTAAAAAATGATAAGACTGCTAATTTTAAAGTGTTTTTTAACAACGTTAAAATATCTCCCCTTGCGCGTCCAGAAACAGACGGGCAGGCTGGAGTATAGAAGGAGTGATAGCCGTCTAGATAAATTGGTCCTGTTTCCCATGTTTCCTGGAGGTAAATCAGGTCATGTTTATTAATAATTACTAACCAGTCTAAGTTAGACACTTTGGACTTTAGTCCAGCGATATTCCAGGAAGCTAGTTTAACATGGTCACTGGGAATAGGTATATGGTTAGCAAGTGCCACCTGGGTGTTAGGTGAATCAAGTCCCAGGTCCCTAGGACTTTCAGATAAATTAATAGAAGTCCCATTCCCCCCCTGTCAATCACACCCATCCAGGTCTGTTAGGGCGCTAAAACGGTTGTTAATGGGGAGGTGTGTGACAGGGCGGTCTGGGGCAAGGTGAAAAGGCTCCTGATGGTTTTTACTATGTGAATTTAAAAAACTTTGGGCCCTGTTAGATGGTCTCTCAGGTCTGTAGAAAAAGCCAAGAGGCAGTGCAAACATCTGGGTTTGCTGTGTAGCTGTGTCAGGTAAGCGCCAAAACAGATTCTGAACCAGGTGGTGCGAATTAAAATTAACAACCACGCAGTCCCCCTGAAAAGTTTTCTTAGAATTCCCTACCCAAGCCACCCATCTTGCCATTAGAATACACTGTAATAACTCCCCTCGACCCCCCGTGCTTACTAATCCAATGGCATGCCTTGGTAATAAGTTGATCTGTAGATTCTATCTGAGTGTCCACTAACTTAGGGACATTTGCCAGGACTATGACATACGGACTGGCAGCGGGGGGAAGGTCCAATCTTGAATCGTAAGGAGGGTTTGTCCCGTTTATCACTTCACTGTCAGAGTCTCTAGAGTGTATATCTGACGATGGAGAAGATGGTGGCGGTGCCCCCTGTGGTAGCGAAGGGTGAAGGGAAGAATGGTGAGGGGGGTGAATGACTTGCGTATTTGAAGGTAGAAGGTTATTTCGAACTTCACCGACCCTCATACCTACTGATTGTGGGCCTCTTGCCCTAAAGACCTCGCTATCGGGTCTCGCACTGACCCGTGAGGTTAAGGAATGCTGAGGTATTACAGTAGGCTCAGAGGGTAGGGACATCTCCTTAGCCCCCACCCGATTGTGACCATTAGTGCTTATGATACTTAGATTTAGGAAGTCCAGAGTTGCCTCAATTTTACTTAGCCTGTCTGAGAGGGGCTGTTATAGGCGAGTAAAAGACAGTTCCATTTTTAGTAGCAAAGCATCCACTGAAGGCATTGAAGGTATGGGGGCTGTTGCAACCTCTGATACAATAGCAGATGTTGGCTTTGTAACTGATCTTACACCCCCTTTTTTCCTCTTTGGCGGCGGCTCAACATAGACAATGGGAGAGTGGGAGAGTTGTAGTGTAGCTCCTATTTCCCTAATAGGCTCTGCGCATTGGAATAATATATCCTATAGGTTTGACATAGGACTACGGTCAGTATGTCCCTATCGAGTATATTAAACTTAATTACTTGTGCCAGCTAGCTCAGAGGCCACTAGAAACTCCTTGACAACAAGAAGGGAGTAGTTTCTGGCAGCCGCAAAACATGACCACTGTGTTTCCCTTTAGAATCAGAACGTGTCCCAGAGTCGTGGAAACAATATTGCACGACTATTTCACTCAGCTCAGTCGTGCATGCTTAATTTTCTCCAAGTTACACAGAAAGAAATAGACGGGCGTTTCAATAAAGGATTTATTGAACAGTCTTGTTTCTGGTGTAAGTAAAATGTGCTGTTACGATCACAAGACAGTATGCGAGATAAATAATGTACAGGGTGAGCAGTAGAAATAAATAATACTGCGATAGCATTATCTTTTAGTACATATGTATTTACATAAATAACACAGACTAAAAATGCGAGTACTCATACGATGCGTTGCTAAGCTAATTCTACCCCAATGTACCTAACCTGACCTAGGTGTAGGAAGAGGGAAGAAGTAGGTAAAGTATTCCTTACTACGGTATACTAAGAGTATGTTAAGTCTAGTATGCCTAGTATGCCAAGAGTCCCTCTAGGTTCTAGTCAACTCCATACCTGAAGAATGAGAGAGGTAGGAATCTCTTTGCCAGACTCGAACTCCAACATCCCGCAAGGGAAGTCAGATCACTGGAAGCTGGAAGCTGGGCTCTCTGCGTGCAGGGAATGGCAGCGTCTTCTCAGTGCGTCAGGCCGGGAAACGGGCTCCTCTGAAGTCGAGGTCTCCTCTGGTTAACAGGGGCTAGGGAAGGTATATTTATACCTGAGACCACCTAAGAATGTTAGTATTGACGTGAGTTGGACAGCGAAAGACGTCATGAATGAACCCCCTAAGGAATAATGGTTCATGCATAATGTATGAGTCCTTGAAGAAATCAATAGTCCTGGACTAGGGAAACTCCCGCAGCCTAAGGGTCTGTTCTTCATGAACTCGTTGTGACGTTAGGGTGGACGGATGTCAGAGATCATGCCTGTATTTGGAGTGCGCGGTTTAATGCCTAAAAAGGGCTGGGATTTTATGCCTATATAAGGGCAGGGCGAATTGTGTCTATATAAGGACATGATACTGGAAAGCCCGTTTATGGATACCCTAAGAGGAATACAACAGAGTGAGCTTTAGCTGTAGCCCGAGAGTTTTTACATTTAGAACGAGTTACAGTTTGCTTCGGTGGTGGAGGGGGAGAGGAAATAGAGAGGTCTTCCACAGATGCATTTGGAGGCCCAATGTTAGTACAAACAGGCGAGCAGCCGGGCACAGCTAAATCGCCCATTGATATCTGCGCTCTACAGTTTGGATCTCCTTGTTCAGAGCATCAGAGGCTCTTATAAGGAAGGCATCTAAGGTGTTAGATGACACCTCCGTTCGTGGTAGATTTCCTTTTACCCATCTACGTCAGCCAGGCCAAATCCAAGTCCAGATCTTGATAGCAGATAAAGAAATGGAAAGAGTTGGAGGGGGGGCCCAGCCCAGCCTCCTCCGGGCATGGACGGCCATGGACGGGCCTGCCCTTGGCCCGGGTGCGGTCCGGGCCAGTCCCCGCGCGCGTCCCGCGCCGCAGGTGCGCGACGCGCTTTTGTCGTCACGGAGGAGGAAGCAGGAAGTGATAGCTGACTGCTGGGGGAGATGGGAGTTGTGGTCCACTCCCTGGCGGTGCTCCGGGCTGCACGGCTCTCCCCTGGACCTCCCAAGGCACAGTAGGCGATGTGCAGCTCTCCCCGCGGGTCCCCACAGCACAACGGCAAACAGCCGGCGTCTGGACAGGCAGATACGGGGCCGCTGGTGCGCTATGTGCTTTTGTCATCAGGGAGGCGGAAGCAGGAAGCGATAGCTGACTGCTGGGGGAGATGGGAGTTGTGGTCCACTCCCTGACGGTGCTCCGGGCTGCACGGCTCTCCCCCGGACCTCTCAAGGCACAGTAGGCAATGTGCGGCTCTCCCCGCAGGTCCCCACAGCACAACGGCAAACAGCAGGCGTCTGGACAGGCAGATACAAGTGAGGTATCATTTTTATCAGGAGACTGAAGGAAACGCTGAGTGGTGGGAAAGTGTTGCCGGCACGGTGATCTCATAACCTTGCTACACAGAAATGTGAGGAAAATGAGACTTTTTAGCTAAATTTGAGGTTTGCTGGGGATTCTGGGTAAGAAAACTTTGGGGATCCACTCAAGCCACACATCCCTGGACTCCCCGGGTGTCTAGTTTTCAGAAATGTCTGGTTCAAATCACTGACATAATATCGACAGACACAATATCGACCTACATTTTTATCGACACAAAAATATCGACGACACTAATATCGATACCCTATACTTAATTAAAAAAATACACTATTATCGACCCCAAAATATCATCATCCAAAATTATCGATTACAGTAATATCGAATACATAATTATCGTTATCTAAAATATCGAACATCCTTTAAAAATATACATGTCCAAAATATCGATCACAATAATATAGACAGCAATATTATCGTTTTTGTAAAAATATCGACAACTCAAAAATAGATAAAACGCACAAAATTAAACACCATAAATATAGTTAAATAAATAAACATACACTGCATATAAAATACAAGCCAATACATAATTTTAGAAAATAGTAAAACATATCTTAAAACATTAAATGATAAATACACTATTAATAACCATTTAAATTTTATACTTACATTATGTACACACATTTTTTAACATCACATATAATATAATACACATTTAAATAATTCAACAAGTGAAAAAAACAGAAAACTGACTCTTAATTAGCGTTTTCCATATATGGAAAACAACTACCAAAACAATTAAAACAATAAATATCAACCAATAAAAACACACAATATTAAAATGAACCAATGAGGTTAACCAAACAAATAAACAAACACTATGGGGTCGATTCCGATTCGGGCCGTAAATTTCTCCGACCGAGCCGGACCCGGAGAGATTTCCGACCGAATCGGACCCGTGCAGTCCGACCGAACGAGTACGATGCGTCCGTATGTTATCGGACTCGAGTCGGTCGGACTCCCATTGAAGTCAATGGGAGCCGGTCGCACAACGCGTACGCGGGCTCCCATTGACTCAATGGGTGCGAGTCGGACAAGGGCGCCTCTACAGCGGGTACGCGGCGAAGCGATTCGCGCCGTACACGCACAGGTAGGGGGACCCATGGGTCCCCCTGTGTGCGACTCGCGCGGCTACGCGTACAGGGGGTCCGACATGGACCCCCAAAGTATGGCTCCGACAGCTCTTACGAGCCGGAGTGCGCAGCTCGGTCGGACTGCCCGCGGCGCGCATCGTACTTACCCGGCCGGGAACGTCTCCATTGCGCGGTGCGAGTCGAGTCCGAGCGAGTCGGTCGGAGCGGTTCGAGCCGGGAGCGAGTCGGTCGGAGCGGTCGGGACGCCCGGACGAGTCGGTCGGCGATTTCGCATCGTACTCGCTCGGCCGGACCCGCGTACGGTTCGGTCGGGAAACAGGGCTCCGAATCGGATCCGGTAAGGCCGAATCCGATTCGGAGCCCTACCGGCCGAGATCGGAATCGGCCCCTATATAAAGAAGGAAAACTTATTCTTATTTTACACCTTAAACCAAAAACAATAAGGAAGCCGAAACTCTGCCGGATTTCTACCAGAAGCAAGGACTTCATCAAAGAAAAAACTATTGCATTCTTCAAAAAGTAAGTAAATTACCATCTATAAAATAACAGTAATGCTAATCTTCATAAACTAATATTTATCATACTCAAATAATTAATATATATCTTTTTTCTATTTATGTCTCCTCTACAGATAATTCTCAAATCATCAAAAAAATAACAGCTCACCTCCTAAAACCATCTTACTAATAAAGTAAGTATTCAGCAAAACGCCTTTTAAAAACATGTAAAACACCAAACCCCAACTCCATCCCAAACACCCACCCCATGTACAAATTTAACAAAATAAGTAAAAATATGTTTTACTCTTCCTACAGAAAAATCCACAACTTAACAGGATTCAACAAGCAAAGAAAGAACATCTCCATTTAAAAGCATCTCAAAACCAACATTGTAAGTATATTTATAAGAATGTGTATTTATTAAGACATAAACATGTATGATATTCATTTTAATAATTTTAATATACATTTGTTGTAGAATTTACCACATCACAATGACAGAAGGCGCCCAATTTATAACATCCCAAAAAGGAAAATTTTTGCTATGTTACGTGGGGTATGTCTACACCCAGGAAAAGCAAAGCGGACTAAAAGTCAATTGGAAATGTAGCAAGTACTATTCAAATAAATGTTATGGTCGGGCAACAACTAGAGAAACAACAGTTTTGTAAACGAGGGAGCATAACCACCCTCCAAATGTTACTGAAATAGACGTTAGGAATGCCCTTGATGACATTAGAGAAGCTAGCACTAGCTCACAGAAACCTACCAGTCAAATACTGAAAGAAATGCTGCCTAGAGTACCTAAACATGCTACTGGGCAAATGCCCTCTATTTCTTCATTAAAAAGAACTATAGCTCGCACCAAAAAAGCCACAACTACCACACCTACTCCAAAAACTTTTGAAGAGGTGGTAATTCCCCCAGAACTATCTATAACTCATAATGAAGAACCCTTTGTTCTCTATGACAACAAATGCAAAGAGAAAAGAATAATTATGTTTGCTACTGCAAACAATTTAATAAAGCTTCAACAATCAGAAACATGGATGATGGACGGGACTTTTAAAATCTGTCCCAAACCATTCTACCAATTATACACTGTCCATGCCCTATATCAGAAAACCAACATCCCCTTTATCTACGCCTTGCTACCCAATAAACAAAACTCCACATATATGGAAATACTAACTAAAATTAAACAAGAAACAAATAATTATTTTCCACAGAAAATAATAATAGATTTTGAGCAGGCAATGATAACTGCAATTCTAAAATCCTACCCACACACATCAATTCAGGGATGTTACTATCATTTCAATAAGTGTCTATGGAGACACCTTCAGAAATCAACACTAAGGGCCTGATTCCGATGTCGGACGGACCGGAGTCCGTCCGACATCGGTCAGGAACTGTAACCGACCGACCTCCTGTCGTCGGTTACAGACCTGCAAGTAGAATGCGACCGAACCCTGTTCGGTCGCAATCCTATACTTAACAATAGGAGCATACATTCCGAACGGAATGCATGCTTGCATCGTTAAGTGCAGAGGTGCAGTTCATCCCTGCACCCGGTGGCAGGCACCTTGGGGTGCCTGCCACCGGGTGCAGGGATCAACAGGTGGGCACCGTAGGTGCCCCCTAGGCCGCCATTCGGTGGCCACGCATCCATGGGGGCCTGCTGGGGGCCCCTAGAGACAGTTTCCCACTGCCTTTTTGTGCCGGAAAGACCGGCACAAAAAGGCAATGGGAAACTGCCATCGTACTCCCTCAGCCGGAAAGAGCCGGCCGGGGGAGTACTGAAGGCTTTCCGGATGGTGGATGGGCACTCCATAAAACCGAGTTGGATTCCTTTCCGACCGAGCCAATCAGAATGGCTCGGTCGGAAAGGAATCCGAACGGCACATTCCGATGTGGGCAGGAATTCCATGGTGGAATGTCTACCTTAGCACACTAAACCAAGAGGCAAAAACCAACAATGCTGTTGAAGGTTGGCATAATGCATAGCCTGAAAAAAACGCCCGCCTGCACCATGGGAATACCGACCGAGCAATTATGATGTCGCGAAGCAACCTCCGCCCGCGGAGTTAAAAACACACAAAATTCCGCCCGTCCATGTCCGAGTAGAAGATTAACCGTCCGCCACGGACGCAATCCCGCCCGAAAACCCAAATCCGTCCGCCCTGACGACCGAGACAACGACCGTGAAATTATGATCTCCTCGACATGAGCGCGGAAAATCCACATTTTCCCCGCCCGCCACGGTTAACAACAGCGATGAAGAACTGACACGGCGGAAGGCCTTGCGGACACGTCCGTGCACGGAAACCATTGGCGGGACAAAGAAATACACACAACATGGCCAACAAGTCCACACAGCAAACCACGCCAAAATACACAAACACAGAACACATCCCAATGACACATGCCCCCTGCCAAAAATAAAAAACTACAAATCCCAGGACAACAGACACAACACACCTGAAAACGACAGACCATCATGACACACCCACATAAGTTAGTACAAAAGCAGCTTCCTCACAGACCCCAATCCCTTGCACGAGGACAAAGCGAAGACGCCATCAGACAACACAGAGAGACACAAAGGAAAGCAGCACACCACACGCACGCACACATCACACACATCACCACCACTACCACCACCACCATCACCACTGAAACAACGGCACCACGAACCCCCTGCACATCACACACCACACACCACACAACCACCACACCAGCTCAACAAATAGTAGACCACACACCATGGCAAGCCAAAGAATGCCAAAGTACACTGCCACTGAGTTGACGGTCATGGTCGATGAGATCATCAAGGTGCACCCACAAATCTATGGGAACCAGGTCCAACAGACACCAGTAGCCACCAGAAACAGAATGTGGAGAAGGATAGTGGACCAGGTGAATGCAGTTGGGAACGTGCCACGCAACCGGGGCGAAATCACAAAGAGGTGGCACGACCTGAAAAGCGTGGTCAGGAAGAAGGAGGCCAAGAACCGTGAGCTGGCTGCCATGACTGGCGGCGGAAATCCTGCGCTATTCAAGACCTTCCAGGCATGGGAGGAGAAGGTGCGAGGCATTCTGCATCCGAAGAGTCTCACCGGAATAAAAGGGGGAGTGGAGGCTGGTAAGTACAAACAAATGTATACCAGCACACTGCTATGTACTGTCATGCACTACCAGAATGCCATAGCACCGAGGGCCAAACACCCCCATGTCCAGTACACAATACACAAGACATCTCTCACACATGCAACAGACACTCCCACACACTCAGCCCAAAGGTACCAACAAACAAAACCATGGGGGCATGTGTACTGTCAGCCAGCACCACAACTCCCACCAGGTCCCTCTATACCCCAGATGTGCCGGAAGGAGCACTCCCCACACCCACACTCATGTGTCAGCCATAGCTGCACTAACCAACAAGTAACAGGTAAGTAGCCTTACCACAAACTCCGAGTATCGGAGGGGGGACTGCAGAAATACAACCACCACCAGGCCCCTAGTCCTACAGCGCAGCAAGATGGAGCACTCCCCACACCCATGTGACAGCCATTGCAGTGCACACCTTCACCCGACAGGTAGATATGTTTCCCTACATGAAGGGGTGTCTGTGGATGGTAAGCCTTCACCACAACTCACAACACGGCCCCCACTGCCACAGACCAGCAAGATGGAGCACCCCTCCCTCTCATGACCATGTGACAGCCATTGCATTGCTCCCTACAAACCAACAAGTAGGTAGACTACTTTACAGGGCGGGGTGTCTGTAGGCATGAGGACTGTACTACGACTAACATTTGAGACATGTCACGTAGCAGAGGAACAGGTAGCACTGCTCCCTATCATAATCATGTGACTAATGTGCACACGGACATGAATTACAGAGTCATAGCCAACATGAGCCATCACAAATACACTAACACGGAAGGAGTCACGTCTGCATGCACAAGTCTCACTGGAGTACTGACCCACATGCCGTGCACTGTGCCAGTCATCACACACATCAGCAACACCATCGAAGTATTGTCCATGTAGTCGTGTCTGCTTGTTCCGTTGATATCGTACAACATCACCCATGTAAGTCCATCTCGTCTCAATGTAACTGAGTGGAACCACAGTAATGTCACATACACCACTGGACCCATGAACCACACAGCTACACAATGCACATTCAATGTCTCATCCATCACATCTTCACAGCCCCAGTGTCATGAAAGGTATATCATCTAATCAGTTGCCCCATATACAGTAGTACAGCAAAGATTCCTGCCGATGACCAATAATGTGTCTGTAGTGTCTGAAGCGCACGTCACACTGTGATTTACAACATACCTAATATAGTCAACACACCAAGAGCACTGCATTGCTGCACATGGCTGAGGGTAGCACGCACACAAAGGAATTGTCCCATCTGCAATACGTCGTGTGGCACACAACCATCACCCACCTACTACAATGCTTGCAGTGTAATGTCCCTAAATGATAACAGTGAGCAGATATGCTTGGTACGTCAGACATACACACACCTTTGTCTCTGCAGTGTCGTGTGGCCAAAACACATGTCCCCTCCTGTACCCTTATGTCACAGTATGTACCCCAAAACCATATTTCACATCAAAAGCGTTGAGGGGGCTGTACCCCTTTTGCCATCTGCGTTCCTAAGCGTTCCATTTGAAACCCCAAAACCATATTGCACCTCAAAAGCGTTGAGGGGGCTGTACCCCGTGTCCACCAAAGGCACAAAATGTAGGGGTACTGCAACACACACCGATTGGCTATCCAAATCCGTCCCATGCCATGTGCACCCATCACACCATTACATTGCCTTGATCACGCACACACATTGTAGAGCCATACACACGCATCTGGGAAATCAGTGCTGTCCCCCTACATTCACCTTCCCACTCATGTTAAGGGACATACGCTGGATCAAGTTTTTTCTAACGTTAGTATGATAACGGATGCCCCTTGTTAGAATTGGGGGTCTCTAGTTGGCACAGGTAGGTACTTGTGACAAATAGGGACCCTCGCCTCTAGTCAGGGTAAAGGGGTACACTCCTAAAATAACCCCTGCTCACCCCCTTGGTAGCTTGGCACGAGCAGACAGGCTTATCTCAGAGGCAGTGTGTAAAG
This sequence comes from Calotriton arnoldi, assembly GCA_963921515.1. Lineage (NCBI taxonomy): Eukaryota > Metazoa > Chordata > Amphibia > Caudata > Salamandridae > Calotriton > Calotriton arnoldi. The sequence continues at coordinate 3,271,641 of CAWUFW010000444.1, forward strand.
CATTTGTGAACACATACAGTAATCTAGTGACACACTACAGATGGACACCACACAAGGTTTATATCAAAAATAAGTATTCTTTATATAGTTTTAACACAAGACCATAAACGACAAAAATCCACAATACTGTACTTAAAATGGTAGTTTTAGCTTAGTTCAGTTCAGTTCTTAAGATGCGACACTTTAAGTCAATGTACCTTACGATGCGGGACGCTTCCACAACAAGCAATGTTGCAGCGATGGAAATGCGACAAAGTGCTGGTGCAAAGAAATAAAGACGTCAAGTTCTTCCTGATGCGGCACGCTTCTCCGAGGTTGCGAGAAGTCTCGACTCGATGCGTCAGCTACAGCGGCGACACCCTTGTTCCGTGATGCGACGGCAGCGGCTTTGGCGGCGACCCTCTTCTCCGACGTTGCGAGACGCTTCCGCTCGATGCGACAACTGCAGCGGCGACACCCTTGTTTCGTGATGCGACGGCAGCAGCTCCGACGGCGGCACGCTTCTCCGTGGATGCGAGGCGCTTCTCTTGATGCGGTGCAATGCGACAGCTACAGCGGCGACACCCTCCTTCGGAGTTGCGACGGCAGCGGCTGCGACGGCAACACGCTTCTTCCTCGATGCGAGACTCTTCTCTTGATGCGGTGCAATGCGACAGCTACAGCGGCGACACCCTCCTTCGGAGTTGCGACGGCAGCAGCAGCGACGGCGACACGCTTCCTCTTCGTTGCGGGACGCTTCTCTCGATGCGGTGCAATACGACAGCTACAGCGGCGACACCCTCCTTCGGAGTTGCGACGGCAGCAGCAGCGACGGCGACACGCTTCTTCCTCTTGAGTCGCGCTTCCAGCTCCTTGCGACACGCAGTCCCTTCAGAAGGCCCAAAACAGCAGCAGGCACTTCCAAAGGATTCTTGGGGAGCTGGTGGTTGAAGTCTGTTGTCCCTGAGACTTCAGCAGGAGGCAAGCTCTTTTCTCAAGCCCTTGGAGATACTTTACAAGTTGAATAAAAGTGCACACAAAGTCCTTTCTCCTTCCTTTGGCAGTCAGGCAACCACTGCAGGCAGATCCCTCTAGCTTAGGGATAGTCTTCTCCTCAGTTCCTTCTTGGTTCCGCTCCTCAGCAAAGGTTTCTTCTTGTTTTCCCAAAGTGATCTAATTTCCTAGGGGTCTGGGTCCCCTTTTTATACCCAGTTTTCCTTTGTTCTCTGAAGGCAGAGAGGCCTCTGCCTAGTCCAAAACCAGTTCTGGTCAGTCCTGGAGCACTTTGTTTTTCTGACTCCTTCTTTCCTTTCAGAATGTGGGGCAGGGTGCTCAGCCGCCCTGGCAGGAGGTGGAGCCAGCATTGTGGAAGGCAGGCACAGCCCTATTCAGACCCAGGTGCAACTCCTCCCTCCACTCTGGATGCAGATCTTTCTATTCAGCCCTGTGCTGACTCACCCTGTCTCCTGTAGCCACCCCCAGCCCCTGTCACTCAATCTCCAGACAAGGAATACACAACCTAGCAGAGGCAGGCTTGGAAGTTTAGGCAAGAAAATACCCACTTTCTAAAAGTGGTATTTTCAAACACAGAATGTTAAAACCAACTTCACTAAAAGATGTATTTTATCATTCTGAGTTCAGGCATACTAAATTCGTTTTTCTACCATGTTCCCTGGGTCAGTTCTGACTATAAGGTGTAATAGTCAGTCTGCCCATTCTGGCCTATGGGGAGCAGGTAGCCTTGCAATAGTGAAAAACGAAAATGGCTGTAATTCACTATTAGGACATGCCACACACACCAGGGCATGTCCTACCTTATACTTACAATGCACCCTGCCCTAGGGCCTACTTTAGGGGTGACCAACATGCAGTAAAGGGAAGGTTTAGGGACTGGTAAGTGGGTGTACTCACCAAGTCGACATGGCAGCCCTAGGCTGCACACAGGCTCTGCAATGGCAGGCCTGAGGCACATTTTACAAGCCGCTTCTGTGGGTGGCACAACCAGTGCTGCAAGCCCACCAGCGGCATTGGAGTTACAAGCCCTGGGCACACTCAGTGTACTGTACTAGGGACTGACAAGTAAACCAATCATCCAATCATGGAGTCACTAATCCATCACGCAATTTATCATAGGGAGCACTCGCACTGTGGCACTGAATAGCAGTGGCACAGTGCCCAAAGCATCTAACGCCAGCAAAAATGGATCGGTAACATAGGAGACATCATAAAAAAAATGGAAGGGAGACCCACGCCAAGGATGCCAGGTCTAACACGTGTCCCCTCCAGCTGAAATGTGGGGAGAACTACCCTACCTCAGGGGAGCTCTCTTCACTAAGGCGGAAAAATCTGGACAGACCATCAGCATTGGCGTGTTCTGTACCAGGGCGGTGTTCCACCGTGAAATCCATCCCCTGTAGGGAAATGGACCACCTCAACAGCTTTGGATTCTCACCCCTCATCTGCATCAACCATCTGAGGGGCCTGTGGTCTGTCTGAACCCGGAAGTGAGTCCCAAACAGGTATGGTCTCAGCTTCTTCAGTGCCCAGACCACAGCAAATGCCTCACGCTCAATAGCACTCCACCTCTGTTCCCGTGGTAGTAACCTCCTACTGATGAAGGCTACGGGTTGATCTAGGCCCTCCTCATTCATCTGTGACAGAACAGCCCCCACACCATGCTCTGAAGCGTCTGTTTGTACTACGAACTCTTTGGAGAAGTTGGGTGCCAGGAGCACGGGCGCCGTGCACATGGCAGTTTTCAGGGCCTCAAAAGCTTTCTGACAGGTGTCAGTCCAAATCACTTTCCTGGGCTGCTTCTTGGAAGTCAGCTCTGTCAGGGGTGCAACGATGCTGCCATACCCCTTGACAAACCTCCTGTAGTAACCCGTGAGTCCTAAGAAGGCTCTCACCTCTGTCTGGGTTTTGGGGGTTCCCAATTCAGGATGGTTTCAATTTTGGGTTGTAGGGGCGCCACCTGGCCGCTCCCCACTTGGTGTCCCAAGTACACCACAGAACCCTGCCCGATCTGGCACTTACTCGCCTTGATCGTGAGGCCTGCCCTCCGCAGCGCCATCAACACTTCCCAGAGGTGGCGCAGGTGTTCTTCCCAACTGGCGCTGAACACCGCGATGTCATCCAGGTAGGCGGCACTGAACGAGTCCAGTCCAGCCAACACCTGGTTGACCAACCTCTGGAAGGTGGCAGGGGCATTCTTCATCCCAAAGGGCATCACCCGGAACTGGTAGTGCCCATCTGGTGTGGAGAATGCGGACCTCTCTCTTGCCCCATCAGTCAAGGCGATCTGCCAGTACCCAGACGTTAAGTCAAACGTGCTGAGGTACCGTGCAGCCCCTAGCCGATCTATGAGCTCATCAGCTCTGGGGATGGGGTGCGCGTCAGTCCTGGTGACTGAATTGAGTCCTCGGTAGTCCACACAGAACCGGAGTTCTGGTGTGGCACCCGGTGCGGCAGCCTTTGGGACCAAGACCACTGGGCTGGCCCAAGGACTGTTAGAGGACTCAATCACCCCTAACGCAAGCATTTTGGAGACCTCCTCCTTGATGCAAGCTCTCACCCTGTCAGTCACCCTGTAAGATTTGTGCTTCACAGGCGTACTGTCCCCAGTGTCCACATCATGGATGCACCAATCTGTGACACCGGGAACCAGGGAGAACAGATCAGAAAACTGTCCCAGCAACTGGCGGCAGTCATTCTGTTGCTCAGGGGTCAGGGTGGAAGAGAGGTTGACACCATCCACTGACCCATCTTGCTCTGTTGCTGACAGGAGGTCAGGAAGAGGCTCAGTCTCCTCCTCCATCCCAGCATCTGTCGCTAAGAGCATGCCCACTTGGGACCTCTCCAAGTGGGGCTTCAGGCGGTTGACATGCAGGACCCTCAAGGGGTTCCTGGGAGACCGCAAGTCCACCAAGTAGGTAACCGGACTTTTGCGCTCTACAACCTCAAAGGGTCCGGTCCACTTATCCTGGAGCGCGCAGGGCTCCACTGGGGCCATGACCCATACTTTCTGGCCAGGCTGAAGCTCTACCAGAGTGGCATTCTGGTCGTACCACCGCTTCATCTCCTCCTGGCTGGCTTCCAGATTCGCCTCAGCGAGTTGCCTGAAACGCCTAGTTTGGTTCCTAAAGGCCAGCATGTAACTGTATACATCCTGGGGAGGTTTCCTGGGAGATTGCTCCCAGCCTTCTTTGACCAAACTTAGAGGTCCTCTCACGGGGTGTCCATAGAGAAGCTCAAAGGGGCTGAACCCTAGAGATTTCTGTGGCACCTCACGGTAAGCAAAGAGCAGGCATGGTAAGAGGACGTCCCACTTACGCCTCATAGGTTCCTCAAGACCCATAATCATGCCTTTGAGGGTTCGGTTGAACCTTTCAACCAACCCATTTCCTTGGGGGTGGTAAGGAGTGGTAAACTTGTAGGTTACCCCACACTCCTGCCACAGGGACTTCATATACTTGGAAATGAAGTTGGTCCCCCGGTCAGACACTACCTCGCTAGGGAATCCCACTCGGGAGAAAATTCCCATCAGTGCTCGTCCCACCACGGGGGCCGTCACTGTCCTCAGAGGTATGGCTTCCGGGTACCGGGTGGCATGGTCCACCAAGACCAGGATGAACCTGTTGCCCATGGCTGTCTTGGGGTCCAGTGGCCCCACAATGTCAATACCCACCCGTTCAAAGGGGGTGCTGACTACAGGGAATGGCTGGAGAGGAGCCTTGCGCTTCCTCCCACTCTTTCCACTTGCCTGGCAAGTCTGACACGTGCTGCAGTGAGTGTCTGAACTCCTGCGCATTTGGGGCCAATAAAAGTGGGTGACAAGCCTCTCAAAGGTCTTGTCCTGCCCCAAATGTCCTGCCAATGGAACATCATGAGCCAGCCCCAGTAGGAAGGCTCTGAAGCACTGGGGTACCACCAGCACACGGGCTGACCCAGGCTCAGCAACCTTAGGCTCAGTATACAGGAGATCATTCTCCCAATAGACCCAATGTGACCCAGACTGATCACCTGTTGCCTGGTCTGCAGCCTGTTGCCGCAGACCCACCAGAGAAGGGCATTCTTTCTGCTCCTTGCAGAATTCTTCACTGGAGGGTCCTCCTTCTTGCTGCCAATGGGTCAGCTCAGGCAGGTCCCCCAGTTCAGCTACCTGTTCCCCTGTAGGCTCCAGGGCATCCCCCTCAGGGTCTGCCTCCTCCTGGACCGTGGGAACTTCGGGGGCCGGTTTCCCACGCCCCCTGCCTCTTCTCGTGACGGCAGGTACCTGGGCCTCCCTCTCAGGCTCCAGGTCCTCTTGAGCACCTTTACTTGCTGCCATGGACCGGGTGGTCACACACGCCCAGTCAGGCAAACCCAACATCTCCAAATGAGCACTTCGCTCCACCTTCGCCCAAGGTGAGCTCTCCAAGTCGTTCCCTAACAAACAGTCAACAGGCATGGCGGGCCTCACAGCTACCTGAAGAGTACCAGAGACCCCCCCCCACTCAAAGGGAACCTGAGCCACTTTGCAGTGACTCTCTGTGTTGTCAGCGGCAACAACTGGATAGAATGCATGGGGGACAACCTGCTCTTGAGACACCAGGTGACACTTGACAGCTGTCACACTGGCTCCTGTATCTCTAAGAGCCTCCACCCTATGGCCATTGATGGTCACCCACTGCCTGTATTTCTTAGTGTTATCAGGCAGCTGGGTCTTGGGGACCATCTCACAGTCTCCTAATGAGACAAGGGACATCTGTGCGGGACCCCACCCCTCTGGGGCATCCATCTCCTCCCCCAGGGCTACACTAGCCATCTGCCGGGGGCTGCACCAGGGGGTGCGGTCTTTCCAAACTGGCGGCACCTGGGATCACTCGCTATATGACCCAGGTCCCCACATTTGTAGCATCTCAGGGGTCCCCTTTGAACAGGTGGACCTGTCGGGGCCCCTGTGGGTTTCTGGGGGGGAGGCTGGGAACCTTTCCCTTGGTTCCCTTGGGGACTACTTTGGGGCCTTCTTTGGAACTCCCTCTGTTTACCCTTGTCCCCCCCACTCTTCTGCTGGGGACCCTGCCCACCCTTGGCTGAGTCTCCCACGTGACCCTTGTGGACCCTGGTACTGACCCAGCGGTCCGCCTCCTCAGCAAGCTTCCTAGGGATAGTCAGCTTGCTATCTATCAGGTGCTGGCGTAGCTCTGGAAAACAGTTACTTGACAAGTGCTCCCATGCAATCAAATCAAGGAGCCCCTGAAAATCATCAACTTTGCTACCCTTCACCCAACCATCCAATGCTCTGCAGAAAAAAGTGACATATTCAACCCAGGTACTGTTCTCTATCTTCGTGCAACCCCTGAACCTCTGCCTATACAATTCAGGAGTTAAACCATACCTAGACATTAAAGCATCCTTCATGTGGCGATATGAATTATGGACATCAGAAGGCAGATCTAGCAGTGTGTCCCGCCCCTCACTAAGGAACCGTCCCCACAACCCCGCTCCCCAATCCTTCTCAGGGACCCGGTGGGAAGACATGGCTACCTCATAGGCCTTGAACCACTGCCCAATGTCATCATTTTTAAAAAACTCTCTGACCACATCTTTAGGAATATATACTCTAGATTCCACAGGCATTGACGGTGTGCTGCCACCAGAGGGAGTAATTTCTAAGCTCCTAGCTTTCAAATCCAACTCCCTCAAACTTCTATCATGCGCAAGCTGCATCTTCTTTTCTTCTAGGGCCAGTTTCCTAATTTCCAATTGCCCACTCATTTTGGCCAGCTCCAACTCATGCATCCTATTTCTCTCCCTGTCCTCCAGCTCTTCTGGGGACAGGCCTTTGGCAGAAACACTGCTACCTATTAGGGAAGGTGCTTTCCTTTCCCCTGGACCCACTGGCCCTTCCAGCTGCACATCTGCATTATTCTCCCCTTCCTCAATCTCAGGGGTTTTCCTTGCTTCTACCCAGGCCCTCAGCGCCTTGTAGAACTCATCCCTCTTGGTGAGCCCGGTAATTGCAACATTAAACTCTTTTGCAGAAGTGTCTTCAGCTGCTTCACATTGTAGCATTCCAGTTTCTCCTCTTCCCAATCAAAATCAACAGATGCTATGGATGCTGGTCTTCCATGATGGCTGAACTTGGCAAAAATGGAACGTCCTAGAAAAACAAATCTACCAACAGTATGTGGTCGCGTTTTGGTCTGCACTCACTAGTAGTGTTCACCAATCACTGTACATGAGTCACAAATGCAAGTCCAGAATCCCCACCGCTGACCACCAATGTTAGAATTGGGGGTCTCTAGTTGGCACAGGTAGGTACTTGTGACAAATAGGGACCCTCGCCTCTAGTCAGGGTAAAGGGGTACACTCCTAAAATAACCCCTGCTCACCCCCTTGGTAGCTTGGCACGAGCAGACAGGCTTATCTCAGAGGCAGTGTGTAAAGCATTTGTGAACACATACAGTAATCTAGTGACACACTACAGATGGACAGCACACAAGGTTTATATCAAAAATAAGTATTCTTTATATAGTTTTAACACAAGACCATAAACGACAAAAATCCACAATACTGTACTTAAAATGGTAGTTTTAGCTTAGTTCAGTTCAGTTCTTAAGATGCGACACTTTAAGTCAATGTACCTTACGATGCGGGACGCTTCCACAACAAGCAATGTTGCAGCGATGGAAATGCGACAAAGTTCTGGTGCAAAGAAATAAAGACGTCAAGTTCTTCCTGATGCGGCACGCTTCTCCGAGGTTGCGAGAAGTCTCGACTCGATGCGTCAGCTACAGCGGCGACACCCTTGTTCCGTGATGCGACGGCAGCGGCTTTGGCGGCGACCCTCTTCTCCGACGTTGCGAGACGCTTCCGCTCGATGCGACAACTGCAGCGGCGACACCCTTGTTTCGTGATGCGACGGCAGCAGCTCCGACGGCGGCACGCTTCTCCGTGGATGCGAGGCGCTTCTCTTGATGCGGTGCAATGCGACAGCTACAGCGGCGACACCCTCCTTCGGAGTTGCGACGGCAGCGGCTGCGACGGCGACACGCTTCTTCCTCGATGCGAGACTCTTCTCTTGATGCGGTGCAATGCGACAGCTACAGCGGCGACACCCTCCTTCGGAGTTGCGACGGCAGCAGCAGCGACGGCGACACGCTTCCTCTTCGTTGCGGGACGCTTCTCTCGATGCGGTGCAATACGACAGCTACAGCGGCGACACCCTCCTTCGGAGTTGCGACGGCAGCAGCAGCGACGGCGACACGCTTCTTCCTCTTGAGTCGCGCTTCCAGCTCCTTGCGACACGCAGTCCCTTCAGAAGGCCCCAAACAGCAGCAGGCACTTCCAAAGGATTCTTGGGGAGCTGGTGGTTGAAGTCTGTTGTCCCTGAGACTTCAGCAGGAGGCAAGCTCTTTTCTCAAGCCCTTGGAGATACTTTACAAGTTGAATAAAAGTGCACACAAAGTCCTTTCTCCTTCCTTTGGCAGTCAGGCAACCACTGCAGGCAGATCCCTCTAGCTTAGGGATAGTCTTCTCCTCAGTTCCTTCTTGGTTCCGCTCCTCAGCAAAGGTTTCTTCTTGTTTTCCCAAAGTGATCTAATTTCCTAGGGGTCTGGGTCCCCTTTTTATACCCAGTTTTCCTTTGTTCTCTGAAGGCAGAGAGGCCTCTGCCTAGTCCAAAACCAGTTCTGGTCAGTCCTGGAGCACTTTGTTTTTCTGACTCCTTCTTTCCTTTCAGAATGTGGGGCAGGGTGCTCAGCCGCCCGGCAGGAGGTGGAGCCAGCATTGTGGAAGGCAGGCACAGCCCTATTCAGACCCAGGTGCAACTCCTCCCTCCACTCTGGATGCAGATCTTTCTATTCAGCCCTGTGCTGACTCACCCTGTCTCCTGTAGCCACCCCCAGCCCCTGTCACTCAATCTCCAGACAAGGAATACACAACCTAGCAGAGGCAGGCTTGGAAGTTTAGGCAAGAAAATACCCACTTTCTAAAAGTGGTATTTTCAAACACAGAATGTTAAAACCAACTTCACTAAAAGATGTATTTTATCATTCTGAGTTCAGGCATACTAAATTCGTTTTTCTACCATGTTCCCTGGGTCAGTTCTGACTACAAGGTGTAATAGTCAGTCTGCCCATTCTGGCCTATGGGGAGCAGGTAGCCTTGCAATAGTGAAAAACGAAAATGGCTGTAATTCACTATTAGGACATGCCACACACACCAGGGCATGTCCTACCTTGTACTTACAATGCACCCTGCCCTAGGGCCTACTTTAGGGGTGACCAACATGCAGTAAAGGGAAGGTTTAGGGACTGGTAAGTGGGTGTACTCACCAAGTCGACATGGCAGCCCTAGGCTGCACACAGGCTCTGCAATGGCAGGCCTGAGGCACATTTTACAAGCCGCTTCTGTGGGTGGCACAACCAGTGCTGCAAGCCCACCAGCGGCATTGGAGTTACAAGCCCTGGGCACACTCAGTGCACTGTACTAGGGACTGACAAGTAAACCAATCATCCAATCATGGAGTCACTAATCCATCACGCAATTTATCATAGGGAGCACTCTCACTGTGGCACTGAATAGCAGTGGCACAGTGCCCAAAGCATCTAACGCCAGCAAAAATGGATCGGTAACATAGGAGGCATCATAAAAAAAATGGAAGGGAGACCCACGCCAAGGATGCCAGGTCTAACACCCCTCAACCTTTAGTTTGGTCGGACCACTATCTCCTGAGTTTTAAACCCCCGAGGTCGTTAACTCATGCTCAATATAGGGCTGAACCCCGTCCATCCACTTTTAGATCTTTTAGTCAGGTCACGGCCGATAGACTGGCGACTGCTTTGAGCAAGTACCCGATTCCCTTTAGTGGTAACCCTGAGACTGATGCCCTCAGTCTGGAAAGGTGGCTAGGAGATAGGGTTGCGGAGCTGGCACCCTCCTCTACCCGGAAAGCTAAAACTGGTCGCACTTCCGCACCTTGGTTCACTGAATCACTTAGGGAAAGTCGAAGTGCCTGTAAACGGTTGGAGAGAACGTGGCGGACTAAGTTTGACTCCGAGGATAAAGCTATTCTTAAACTAGCTTTAGAAGCCTACTACAATGAGGTCCGTTCGGCTAAGAAAAATTATTTTTCTTTAAAAATACAAGATGCAGCCAATAAAAGCAAGGACATTTTTAAAATTGTTAAGGATTTCTCTTCCCCAAGGGCTATGAGTAAGGCACTTATCCCTACCTCTAGTTGGGCCCATCAGATGGCCGGTTTCTTTTATAACAAAATCTCTCTGATACAGCAGTCATTTCCCCCTAGGGACTCATCTGAAACTGGTTGCATGTGGAATGCCCATGATTTGTTGTCGAGGGCCAGTCATTCCCTTGCCCAATTTCCCACCATTTCTTTGGAAAAGTCTCTTGACATTATTGGAACAGTGAAGTCGGGCTCCCTTCTGACCCCTGCCCAGCTAGGATTCTGAAAAATATCGCGGCACCTATAAATTTTGTGGTTAATTCAGTCCTCAACTCCTCGCTTAGCCAGGGTATGGTACCCAGTTGCTGGAAAAAGGCAAAAATTGTTCCCCTTTTGAAGAAACCTACGGCCGACCCTGAGGTTGCTTCCAACTACAGGCCCATTTCATTGCTGCCTTTTTTCTCCAAGGTCCTTGAGAGGCATGTCAATTCCGTGCTAACAGATTACATTGAAGGTAACCATGTTCTCCATGACAGTCAGTCAGGTTTTAGACCTTCCCTTAGCACGGAGACTGCTCTTCTTGAGGTTTCGGAGACTATCAAATCTCAGGTGGATAAAGGGGGCAGCGCGGTGTTGATACTGTTGGACTTGTCCGCGGCCTTTGACACCGTGCCCCATGACCGGCTTTTGTGCAGGTTAGCCGAGTGCGGCATTGGTGGCGCGGTGTACAATTGGTTTGCCTCTTTCTTGTCTGAGCGGCAGCAGGAAATCTGGGCCCCGCCCTTACAGCTGTTATTCCTCAATGCAAGTGGGTGTCCCGCAGGGCGCTATTTTGAGCCCTACGCTTTTTAACATCTATATGGCCCCACTTGCATGTTTGGCTGAGTCACACGGAGCGAAGATTATTTCTTACGCCGATGATACTCAATTACTGTTCACGTGTGACAAAGGGGCGAACTTCCAGGGAATGGAGATAAATAGATGCTTAACTGAGGTTTTTTCCTGGTTGCAACTTAATCAACTTAAGTGTAACCCTGAAAAGTCAGAAATCATGGGGCATATTAGCAAGACCGGCGATAATGGGCTTGCTAATATGCGTTATACAATTCCAATAGAAGCCCAGGTTAGATGTGCAGGACATCTAACCTGGGCTTCTATTGGAATTCCTATAACGCATATTAGCAAGCCCATTATCGCCGCTTTAGCGGCAGTTTCCTGCCGCTAAAACGGCGATAATTTTATCGCCGGTCTTGCTAATATGCCCCCATGTTTTTTGGATGTCCCCCATGCGCCAACTGGAGCTCATGGTGGCCGTGTGACATGTCTCCTCCGGCTACTCCAGTTGACACAGTAAAAAATTTGGGAGTTAAGTTGGATACTAGTCTATCAATGAAGTCCCATATCCAAACTGTTGCTGGTACCTGTATCGGGCTGATAAGAATGGCAAAAACTTCCTTCCTCTACTCCCGGTTGAATCCCGGAAGATCGTGGTGCAAGCCTTAATTACATCCAGGTTGGATTATGTAAACATCTTGTATCTGGGGCTCCCTGAATATTTGCTCAATCGGCTGCAGGTTGTTCAGAACGCCGCAGCCAGAGCCATCCTTATGGTTAGCCCCAGAACACGCATGTCGCCTCATTTGAAAGCACTACACTGGCTCCCGGTGAGAAAGAGGATTCAGTTTAAGGCTCTGGTGTTTGCCTATCGTGCTTTTTACGATTTGGGTGCGGTCTATCTGAGAAGTAGGATCCAGCACTATCAGCCTCAACGTGTTTTAAGGTCCTCGGGACAATCCCTGATGGTGATTCCCAAATTCACTCGTTCTCGGATTGGAGGTCGTTCTTTCCAGGTTCAAGCACCCTGCCTATGGAACACTTTGCCCCTTCATCTTAGACTGACCCAGGACTTGTTGCCCTTTAGAAGACTACTTAAAACATGGCTGTTCCAGCAATAATACATTGGTAGGGTAGGTTGGGGTTTTCTGTCTGGTGGTTTTGGAGATTAGCGCCGGGACACACTCTGTGAGTATCCGTGCGCTTTATAAATCCCTATTTCATTTCATTCATCATTTCATTTCAACTGTGAATGTCAGTCATCTAACACAAACCTTGCAAGGTGCAACACAATAACCTTTCGTCTCCGCCCCACAGGTGACGAACAGCATGATGCTGGAGAGGCAGACAGCAGTCATCACAGCCAGTCCACAAGCCCTCCACCCGGACTCACGGATGTGGAAGACCTGGACACCTCCTCGGACGAGGACTCCGGACCAGGCACATCTGGTGTGGCAGGGCCCAACCGCTCCCCAGAACCCCTCCTACCCACCAACCCATCTCCCAGGGCCGGTGACCAGTCCCAGGCCCCTGCTGCCACGGTCATTGCGGCCACCACCACCGCCGCAACCACCACCACCACCACCAGGGCCTCCCTGACCACTCAGCCTGCGCAAGGACTTGTACGCACGTCGACACCGACCCTGGGAGCCACAACAAGGCCCCGGGTGACCACTGTGGCGAGTGGGCAGGTCGGTGGCAGCAGTTCAGGTGGGAGGAGCAGGGTCAGGTCAACGCCATCAGAGCCTGGGAGCCAAGCCCTGCCGCAAATCGCAAGAGTCCTTGGGGCCTATGAAGAGGCCCAGGGACAATGGGCCCGGTCAGCTTCCGATACGCGGGAAGTCCTTGGGGTGTTGAGGTCCATGGACGCCCATATGGGCCAATTCGTGACCCGTATGGGCAAACTTGTCGACCTCATGGGCCAGCTAGTGGTGGCGGTGAGGGCCCAATCAAGGCCAACCACACCACCTCCGACACCACCTGCTGGGGCGCAGGTCTGTGCAACATCCAGTTCCCCTGCGTCCACAGCGAGTGGGCAATCCTCAGCCACCACCAGCAGCCCAAAAACACAACCACCCCCTCTCAAACGTGGAAGGGGGTGTCCGAAGAGGAAACAGGTGCCCAGAGATGACTTTGCACGCTCCAAACGCCAGTGAGACAGCCAGCCACGGTGGCCATCTACTGCATTCACTTGGACTACTATCCTACCCCACACTGCCATGTGAATGGCATGTGTCTGTCGGACTGTGGACCCAGAACAACATGGGTACACCTTGGCCATCACGCGGACATGTCCGTCAACTCATTGTTCCAGCATGCACCACTTTTGTCATCACCTTGCCCACAATCACATGTCACTGTTCAAAATAAATACACCTGGATCACATTCTGTTGTATGTGCTCTGTGTTTAATCAAGGATGTGCAACCGTCACCATGATCAGTAATGCATCAGGAGTGTGGTATGTCGATAGTAACCCTGGGCATAATACTTTGCTACGCTCATGAAGCATGCAAAGTTTGTGCTACTACACACTACGCAAATTGCACGTAGCAGAGTGAATAACTGTGCTAATCAACGTAGCAGGAGTATAATAAACTCCTTCAAATGCTTTGATAAAGCAATTTTTTATGCTAAAAAAAGCATATAACGAATTCACAAAAATGAATTTTGACAATAAAATATCAAGCAAATGAGAGAGGTGATGATTTTGGAGTCCCCCTAACCTAGGGGAGGACCAAGCAGATGCCTTGAACACAAAAAGCATATCATGTGAACGATTCAATGGTGGTCCCTTCCTCCTAGGACCACCCCAAGCACAGTTATGGGCAAAAATACAATCCCAACCAAAGGCCCTGCAAAGCATTATGGGACGAGATTAGCAGTGGGCAGTGAATATTATAGTGTCCAATATCAAAATAATTCTACAAAGAGCTGCAGTTCAACTAGTCGTTACTAGGTGTCCCTCACGAGTCAAATGCAAAAGCATTGAAATTATTAATACATCAAGCTGCAGTTCCACTAGTCGTTACTAGATGTCCCTCACGAGTCAAATGCAAAAGTATTGAAAACCTTTCATGAAGCTTTTGCATTTGACTCGTGAGGGACACCTAGTAACGACTAGTGGAACTGCAGCTCTTTGTAGAATTATTTTGATATTGGATACTATAATATTCACTGCCCACTGCTAATCTCGTCCCATAATGCTTTGCAGGGCCTTTGGTTGGGATTGTATTTTTGCCAATAACTGTGCTTGGGGTGGTCCTAAGAGGATGGGACCACCACCGAATCGTTCAATAAGATGTGCTTTTTGTTTTCAAGACATCTGCTTGGTTCTCTCCTAGGTTAGCGAGGATACCAAAATCATCACCTCTCTCACTGCTTGTTAACTTTTTGTTTTCACTTTAGTGAAATGACTATATGCATTTTTAGCATATAAAGACCTGATCCCTGAAGGGCTGGGCCTGCGTTACTCTGGCTTGACCGGAGCCAGGCTGCGTCACTAAGGGTGAAGGAGACTTGTAGACAGAGCCTCTCCTGTTTTGCCTATCCTAAGGGGTTGGGCCTTCGCTCCCTGGCTTGCCCGGGGCAAGGCTGACATCTCTGGGTGTGGTAGACAGGTCAGAGGGTTCTACCTGGGGGCCACTGGGTTTTCCTAAGGCGGAGGGGCTGGGCCTGCGACTCCTGGCTTGCCCGGGACCTGGCTGATGCTCTGAAGCTGGTGGGGTCCCAGCAAGGCTTTCCCTGCTGCTCGGACTGCGTGGAGCCAGCTAGAGCAGGCTTCGTGCATACATTATTGCAGCTGAGGATCCATCCTGCTGGAGAGCAGACCTGTGGATACATCATTGCTGCTGAGAGGTCTTCCGTCTGGGAGCAGACTGCAAAGATACACTGTTGCAGTGGAGAAACCTTTCCTGCTGGAGAGCTGACTTCGTCGATACTTTGTTGCAAGCTGAGCACCTGCAAGCCCAGGCCGGGCTTTCTCTTCATTCCTGTTCGTGTGAGGCTGCTTTCTGTGCTGCTGGCAGAGAATACATCGTATCGGAGGCAGGGGGCCAGTCCCCCTGTCGGTGCCTGCTCCAGCGCAGGTGGGGGCTACAGGACAGGGTGCACACGTGCGGCTGCCTTTTGCGAGCGTGTCTGGCTTGCATTGTGACACCTGGCGGCTGCCTTAGTGTGTGAACACTTTTTCCTGCCCACGGAGGTAAGGCAGAGGCCTTTTTCATTTTTCTTGTGACTGCATTACATTAACAGACTTGAAGTGGCAGCTGCCTCTTCATTAGAACAAAACGCCGAGACTTGGCTCTCTTTTCTTTTGACTCACGCAGATGTACCTTTAGCTAGGAGCCATGACAACCTCTTCCAGGATGTCAGAGGCCTCTAGGGCATTTGATTTTATACCTAACTCAGTTCGAGTTGAGGTTGCACAAGCGCATAGGAAGGAAAAAAATGTGCTCTTTATTGTTGAGGATGTCATCAAGAGAGAATGTGATATTGCAGAGCGTGCTATAGAATGTGTGCAAGACTTTTCGAATAGAGGTATTTTTGACATTACATTTGCGAGTGATTCCATTTGCCAAAGTTTCTTGCATAATGCACAGGCACGTCATGATTGTGGGATTTTGCAGGGGCTCACATTTACGCCTATGTTTGCACCCAAGGAGGTTACGTTAGTAGTGCACATGTACAATCCCTACACTGATCCTCGCCTCATTGAAGTATTTTTGCAGCGATATTGTGCTACTATCAGAGGGGGTCAGAAAATTAAGAATATCTGTGGCATTTGGAATGGCAAGCGAAAATATGTTGTGACTTTTAAAGAAGACTCTAGTGGAGTGCGAGGCTTGGCTCACCCTCCACAGACTTTTGCACTTGGCGCTAACAAGGGCTTCCTAGTTTATTCTGGCCAACCCTTATTTTGCAGATTGTGTCAGCAATTTGGGCATGCAAAAGAACAGTGCTCAGGCTTGGTTTGTAGGAACTGTGGGGGTATGGATCACAAGGCACAGGAGTGTCGTGCCCCAAAAAATGTAATCTGTGTGGAAGCGAAGATCATCTCTTTAAAGCATGTCCCAAAAGTAAGTTCTCATATGCGTCAGCTGCTGGTTCGCATGGCCACCCTTCCCATACCACCCTCCCGCTGCCTCTGCTCCTGCTCCATCATCTGCTGAGCCATCTACATCAGCGCAGGCGGACGTCACTGATTCAGACATTTTGGGTATATTTGAAGGTATGGAGATCCGCAAGTGTAGAGTGTCTGAGGGGGAGGAGGTGGAGGAGGAAGAGGGGGAATCTGAGACTGCGGTTGCCCCTTCTTCCCAACCTGAAGAGCCTGACCCCGAGCAAATCCAGCAAGAATTAGAACAAGCAGACAAAGATAGACTTGAGGCAGAGCAAATGAAGCAAGCTATCCTGGAAAAACGTGCACGCCGTGAGGGGGCAAAGCACAGTGCCTCATCTACTCCTTGTGCTAATGTCCCAAACCTCAGCCTATCTGCTGAGCCCTCCTCTAGTGATCCTATGAATTTATCTAACTCCTTTATTCCCCCTACAGGTCATGAATCCGATGTGGCTGGCGCAGTCAGGGATCTGCGCAAAGTAGCAGAAGACACAGCTGCCTCTTTAGCCTCAGCTGTAGTGGTCTCTAGTGCAGACGCTGACATGGATCATAGTGGGTGGACCACTTATAATACAAAAAACGTAAAGTTTTTAAACAAGCGGTGGGCCCAGTTTCAAAAGTGAATACAAGACGGCGCGCATCCTCCTTGGACCGCCCACCAAGAAGGGGGAGGTTTGACCCCCTACTTAACCTCTCGGACTCCGAGGAGGGTATCGGGAATGTTGCTCAAGTTATAGAAGTGCACGATAGTCAGATTATTGATTTGGAGGCTTCACCTAATCTCGAGGCTTTGCTTTCACAGGCTTCATTTGAAGGTCAAGACCAAGACGCAGCTTCACAGTTTGCATGTGTTAATTCTGTTGTGGTACCTGAATCACAAGATTTGTAACATGGCTGTTGTTTTACTTATTATACTCATGGCAGTAACAATTGCCACTTGTAACGTTAGAGGCATGAGTGGAGAATTACGGCAACATATGATCCTTCATTATTGTAAAAATGTACAAGCGGATATCATCTGCTTACAAGAATGTCACTTAGGTTTTAAACCCAATTATTTTTCTTACCAATCCTTATGGCAAAAAGGACCCTCTGCATGGTCGGGAGGGGCCAATAAGAATGGCGGCGTTGTTATTCTTTTTCAGAATAAGCATTGGCAGATACTAGACGAGAAAATAATATCTCCAGGGAGAGCAGTTCTTCTGTCTGTACATATGGACGGAATCCCTTTAAAGATATGTGTGGTTTATGCTCCAGCCAAAAAAACAGAACGTAAGAATTTGTTTTCACTAATCAAGCTTTTTTAACAGGTTCCACGCCATTACTGTTAGTTGGCGACTTTAATTGCATCACACATGGTAAAGACAGGCAAGGGGTGCACACTGAGTACACTATGGATGTAACCTCTAAACTTTTAAAAGCACTCATCTATGACCTAGGCCTTTATGATACCCACAGGAAATTTTGTCCACCAGGGTCAGGTTTTACATGGGAAGCAGACCATGGAGGAGTCAAATCGCGTATTGATTATATATTTGCATCCAAGCTGCTGTGTGCACAACATGGCGCCATCACACCTGTTTCCTTTTCAGATCATCACTTGGTGTCCACGTCACTCTCCGTTCCTGCCAGACCTCAAAGGAGTCCAGGCAAGTGGAAACTTAATTGTGCATTATTGGAAAACGAAGAGATTTGTGTTAAATATACCAAGTGTTACTGTAAATGGGCGGCTCGCAAAAGTACCTTCCCTACACTCTATCAATGGTGGCGCTGGGTTAAACACCAAACGCGGATTTTCTTCCAAACACAGGGAAGGGTATTGCACAAGTTGGAGTGGCAGGATTTTCTTAAGTTACAAAAAAGACGGGTTTTATTGCAACAATTAGGTGATGCAGGGAAAGATGTAAAGGAAGACATCAGATCACTTGAAACAGAAATGAATACATGGCTTAAAAGGAAAAGCAAAACTACCATTTTTCATTCCAGGGTGAAACATTATCAAGAAGATGAAAAATGTACAGCATTCTTTTTTCGCAAGGCAGCTGTCTCTCATAAACTACTAACCACGCTTTTAAATGACAAAGGTGATAGAGTGAATGGGGTAGAACAATGCCAAAAAGTGGCCTATGCATTCTACTCAGCATTGTATGCCTCTCCAAGCACTCCTCCTCCCAAAGAAGACATAGAGTCATACTGTGAAGCCCTCCCAGAAAGTCTTACTGATGAACAAAGAAAGTTTTTGGGGGAACCGTTTGATGGTGAAGACTTTCGCAGCTTTGGGAGCAGCACCCAGGGGCTCTAGTCCTGGTTTGGATGGGTTACCGTGGGAGTTTTATAAAAAGTTTTGGGGTTTGCTTTGTAAAGATTTTATGGACATGATTGTACATAGTTTTGAACAGGATGCATTTACCACGGATTTTTCCGCCGGACTCATCACCCTCCTCTATAAGAAAGGGGATGAAACATCTCTTCAGAACTGGCGCCCAATTTCTTTGCTTAACGTGGATTACAAACTGGTATCCAAAGTGTTAGCTCGTAGATTCCGCTCTGTCCTGCGCACTAGTATTCACCAAGACCAAACATGTGCAATAAGGGTACGCACTCTTGTTGACAGTCTCACCATCATTCGAGATGTTCTCCATTACAACCAGGACAGAAACATCCCTTTGGGAATACTGAGTTTGGATTTTCGAAAAGCATTCGATAGTGTTTCACATGATTTTCTTTTTGCAGTGTTGTCCCATTTGCGGGTACCCCCAATATCATGCGAATGTTACAAATATTATACAAACAAGCAAGCAGCAAAGTCAGTATCAATGGTTTTCATACTGAGGCTTTTCAGATACATACAGGAGTACGACAAGGCTGCCCTTTGTCTCCAGCACTTTGTGTGTGCTTTGGAACCTTTCTTGTGTAAATTGCGAAGTGACAAGGTAATTAGAGGGGCGTTTGTACCCGGTGGTTCAGCCTCACAGGCCAAAGTCGTAGCATACATGGACGATGTTACCGTCCTATGCACCACTGCAGCATCAGCACGCAGAGCTCTTTTGCATGCTTCATTATTTTCGCCTGTTTCAGGTCTTGCACTGAATATGGAAAAAGTGTGTGTGTCACAGCTGGCCCCTGGGACAGGTTGGCAAATCTGCCTGTGAATACCACCACTGAACCTACAAAGATTTTGGGGCTTTATTTTGCATCTCAAGGGCATATTCAAAAGAACTGGGCAATACTGCATGACAAAATAGTACAGAAAATATCTACGTGGTCTACACGTAAACTCACATTGGAAGGCAAAGCATTGGTTATTAAGGCTGTCTTATTTCCGTTATTGCTTTACACTGCAATGATTTTTCCTCCCTCCCCTCAGGTGTTACAGAAATGTGCAAAAGTGCTTTTACCTTTTTATGGGGGTCAAAAATGGAAAAATTAAGTAGAGACAAAACCTGCAAGCATTGGAGAAATGGAGGGAAAGGTCTTCCGGATCTCAAAACCTTTTTGTATTCTAAATTATTTCGTCATATTATTTCCAGAACAGAGGAAGATATGTCAACCACTGCTAGCTGTTTTACTTGTTATTTTACGGGTTCCATGTTGAGAAAGTTTGGACTTTTTACCTCTTCCAATTTGCGGCCATTGGCTCAAACTGTTCCTCCTTTCTATATGGCCTTGCAGACATTTTTGCACACAATGGACTTAACTGATCTTACCAGAGACATTTGTAAAGACTCTAAACGCTTGAAAAATGCTTTATCTTGTAGAGAAAAACCAGTCATTATAGGGTCTCTTTCAGAAAAGCAGTCACGTGCAGTTTGGCGTATGGTGGGACACAGAGATCTTGGTCACAGCCAAAAGGACATCGCCTGGATGAGCGCCCATGGATGCCTCCCGGTAAAGACATTTCAACATCGTAGAGGCCTCGCTCCTCCGCACAGTGCCCAAGACCAACCTGTGCCAACGAAGAGACTGTGTATCATCTGCTTTGGGGTTGCCAGTATGCACAGGATTTCTGGACATTGCTTCAGCCTTTCTTGCTTCATATTGCGAACATTACCACTTTGACATTTGAGACTATCCTGTATGGCTGGACCTTGCCTACTTCCCGCTATCCAGCCGCCTGGAGACTTATTAACTGTGGGAAAGAATCCTTTGGGAAGCAAGGAACCTTATGTTATATCTGCATAAGACTTTTGATTCAAAAACATGCAGAAACCTTTGCCTAGCGAAAATGAACACTTATGTGGTTGCAGACAGAGAACTTTTGGGGGATGATCAGGCTTTGGCCACATGGCAAGTACCTAAATGGAAAGAATGGGTTACTTGAATTTCTTGTTTTTCTTCTGTTGTGCATGACCCCTGCCACCGGGGCATAAGGATTGGCACTTATATAGGTTTTTTATGACAACATAATCTATATCTAGGAAAAATGTAATTATGGACTTTGTTCTGTAACTCATGATCATATTATAAAAAATGTATTTTTCCTGTATGTGTGCCTTTAAACAATAAAGGTTTTCAAAACAGCATATAAAGACAGAAATATTTATTTTATCTTAACTTGTACTGTACAAGATGCTTTTGGTAATTATTGTACAGTGCAGTTAAGCACACAGTTACGCACTATGCAATTTGCATAGCTACGTGTAGTTGAAGCTGTACTTCACGTAACTACGTGAAATGCTACTATGCAAACTATACCCAGGCTTAGTTGATAGGCCAGGAGAGGCTGGAGGGACTTAGGGGTGAAAAACAGAACAAAAGTCCATTGAATGTGTGTGTCACACACTCATCACACAGTACTTGTCATCAAGTTCAAGCAATGTACACACATCTCACAGAGCAACAGGGCACAATGCCACAGCCACTGTCAGTGGCATACTACCCTGGACATGGACCATTGCCACACAGCACTCAGTGAACAATAGGCCGCCGTGACAATGCACACATACACCTACACAACTACAGCAACATCAGCGGACGTACATGGTCACTCACCGTCAAGTGAAGTAGCGGGCGATGAGCTGCTGACGCTCATTCACTGCTTCCTCCTCTCCACTGTCCTCGTCACTGGACACGGCCTGGTCTGCAGGCGGGGGTCCTGGCTGATCACCGTCATCCACTATCAGGGGGATCTGCCTGCGAATAGCGAGGTTGTGCAGCATGCAGCATGCCACAACTATCTGGCACACCTTCTGTGGGGAGTATGCCAGTGCACCCCCGGTGCGGGTCCAGGCACCTGAATCTGGACTTCAGGAGTCCAAAAGTACGCTCCACCACACGTCTGGTCCTCCCATGTGCCTCATTGTATCTGACATCAGCTGGTGTCCTGGGATTACGGAGTGGGCTCAGCAGCCAAGGCCCGTTAGGATATGCCGAGTCACCTGGGTGTGAGAAACACAGAGAATCCTTGCAATTCCAACAGGACACAATACAGCATGTCACACCCAGCACGCTACACGAGTATGCATACTCACCAACAATCCAGGCACGGTCCGGTTGAAGATTGGACACCAGTCGTGGGAGGATGCTGTGGCGCATGATGTGCGAGTCATGGGTGGAACCGGGAAACTTCGCACACACGTGCGTGATGATCATGTCCGCCAGGCACACCACTTGCACATTCAGGGAGTGGAAATATTTCCAGTTCCTAAAGATGTGCTCCATGGCCTGTGGTGCAACAAGGCCAACATGTGTGCAATCAATTGCACCAACAACGTGGGGGATGCGTCCAAGTGCATAGAAAGCCCCCTTCACTGCCGCCAAATCACGAGCCCCGGGGAATCTGATGTACCGGTTCCTGTACAGCATCATAGCTGACAGGACATCCCGTAGCACCATGCTGAACATGGGTTGGGACATTCCAGCTCCACTGCCTACCCTGTGTTGGAAAGATCCGGTAGCGAAAAATGCAGTGCAGCCATCACCTTAGCCGTGGGGGTGAATGCTGTTGGATACACCCTGCGAGGACGAAGGTGGGGTTCCAACATGGCACATAGGCGATGCAGGGTGGGCTCGGTCCAGCCGGAATTTACGAATGACCTCCACATCCTCCATGTCTGACAGCAATTGGTAGGGGCGATGTATGTTTGGTCTCCTCCTAGGACAGATGGAAGTGGACACATGTCAATGCAACACACCACATGGCACATACACATACCAAAAATAACTGGCAAAGCTATAGAATCACAGAACAGCTGAAAAGTAGGGACAGCACAGCCACAATACTCTTACACAGGTCCCCTACCAATAGCAATGGTTACTGACACAAACCATTGACATGAGCATGCACATGGGGATTTAGGCCCTAATAGCTTGAAAGGCATCATGATGGTTTCAGACTGCATAGGTGGGAGGCGACAACACCACGGCAATATACTCTAGCTGCTGTGCCAGACACAGCTTCCGAGGCCGGGTGAGTATGGCACACACCAACAACACAATGTACACAGGCTGAGCGGCCAAAACAAGTGGGTCCTGTTGCACAATGGGATATGAGACAGTCAATGATGTCCCTAGTCCACCCAATGTCCAGCACTGTACGTATCACACCTCCAACACACATTGACAGGTGTACACATTGACAACTCCATGACAACACAGCTGTGTGAATGCAAACACACATCACAAGTGACACGTAATGTTGCACGTGCCAAGTGGGAGATGTACATAGAGAAATATGGCATGTGTGTGCATATGCACATCCCATGCACCCATGCTAATGTGTACATGATGATGTGCCAACAGACATATGGAGGCTGAGCACTGGCCGTAAATGCCAATGCACAGAGCATAAAGTGGCCCTGTCCAGTGTGGACATGCTCCCACACACAAATAATGGCCACACCTGCAAATGCATGGCGCACCTTCAACTGTGGATTCCACATGGCACCAGCGGACTGTACCCGCCATGGACCAGGCCCTTGAGGCCAACTCCAATGGCCCTCGCGACTGCATCCTGCGTGTTCGGCGATAGAGATAAGCGTACCGGGACAGCTCGGTGCAGGCCATTGTGTGCATTTGAAGCAGGCAGACATGGTACACCAATTGCAGAAGCTTGGACCCACTGGAACAGCCCCAGGGGGCTATATGAGTGTGGGAGGGAGAAAGGCATTACCACAGCTTACAGGGACTGCTGCCTGGCCTCCCTCAACAACACCTGCCGCTGCTTCCACATGTACACCTACATGTCGACGACTCTGAAGATATGTCCAGGTCCACTCACCAGCGAGGAGCTGGAGATCATGGATTCCGAGCTCCACGCACACTGCCCAAGGCTATTCATAGCAAAACTTGTGTGTGTAAGACAACTACAGTGTGTGTGGGAGTGCATGTGGGGGACACACACGTCGTAGATCCGCAGCACTATGATTCTGAGCCTGTGGGGTTCCAACATGCACTGCTTACCATGCTAACTACAGGTGTAAGGGGTATGTAGGCTCTATGGCGCTTTCCCATGCATGTCCCACACGAGTGGTGGTACATGGCATTTCCATGTCAGACATCCAGTCACGCAGCCACTTGGCAATGCAGGACTCAGGGCAGTCATTGCTTGTGTGACTGGCTGGCTGGGTCCCTGCTGGCCTTCTCAGTGGCAGCAGACCTGGGCTGCACATTGACCGCACAATCCTAGAAGGAGACAACACTGACTGTACAGTGGGTTACATGTGTCTTTTGTTCAGGTCTCTCCTGAAATGCACAAACTCAGCCCTGTCGATTGGACACACCATGCCTTGTGATAGGGATGTGTGTGAGAGATAGTGGCACTGAATGTGACCTCCATTGCGTGGTGAGCCATTCACAGGGCGAGTACGTTGAGGGCTGCGCAGTGTTGGACACAGTGAGTCCACCCACAAAGGTGTGTTACCTTGTGATCTATTTGTTGGTCCACCTGACAATGCACAGTAGATGTGGGCAGACTACACATTGCTCAATGTGCTGGCAACCTGCATGTGAATGGGATGGACAGGTACTGTGTACACACTCCCAGCAGCATGCATTCACGTGTGGTGTACACATGCTGTTGGGCCATGTCCGATTAATTCCTAGCTCTGTTGCACGTCTCTGAGTATTTGGGATGGGTCAGCAGCATGCCACTGTGATTGGTGGATGTGGGTGATGTTGAGAAGTGCATGAGTGACATTCCAAGGCTCTTGTGTACCATCCCTGCAGTTTGAAGTCCTCCAGCCCAAGGGCTTGTGATGAGGCATTGCATCCAAGTTGATGCCTCTGTGTATGTGTGACCGACAGTGCAGCCAATTCCACAAAGGGTGTGACGTCATCTGCCGGATGAGCTACTACGTGGCGAGAACGGATCGGGGGATGTCCCCTCGTATTGTCAGGTCAGCACGGCGCTGCATTTCACCAGTAATGGTCTGCATCTTGACAGTCACACAGCCTGTGCCGGATGCATGTTTGTAGGGGCATCAGCAGCAAGCAAGTGTACAGTAATGTGGGATGGTGTCTTCTGCGGTGAGAGGCAGCATGTGTCCACAGCCTAACCATAATCTTGGTGATGCGATGTATGTTGTGTATGCAGTGGGTTGTAAGTGTACTCTGTGCTGTGTGCACCTGACATGCATATGCGATTCCTGAGGGTCAAGATGTAATTTGAGCACTCTGCATTCTCAATGCACTCAGAGTCGTAGCCCTCAGGAACAACCTGTAGTGGCCTGGATTGGCAATTCACATGTATGTTTGAGGCACTGTGCCTACTCTGATTTCGTTCGGTCATATGTTTGCGATGCCTCAGCTCATATCTCTGTTGCTTACACATCCGGCACACTGTGCAACAGCAGTTATGCTCGTGTCAACGACAGGTGGATGGCATGGGCTCATGGCCATTGTGGCCGGTCATGTTGCAGTCTGTGAGAGTGGTTTCCCATTCTGCTCCATGCAGGTATGTCTTTGGCCTAATTAAGTAGTGTTCATCCTTGCCCCATCAGGACAGTGGGTGTGCACACCGCGATTTGGGACTATGGTCGCACGGTGACACAGGCCGGGAGTGGTGCTATGTGCACAACACATGTGCCACTTATTAGCGGCTTCAGTTACTGTACGCCAGCCATTACGTGTTGAATGTGGTGGGTGTATGCAATTGCACAGGTATCGTGCAACATGTGGATTGGTGGATGTTCTGTGCTGCTTCCCTTGCACATGTCTGTTTAATTGATGCCAGATGAGTGAGGCCACCTCGCTCTCTCTCATGTGGCATCTCCCATGGGTGCTGAGGGACAGGGGACGGTCAGCAGTGGTGTGGCATCGGATGTAGCAGCTGCACAGGTGCTGAGTGTGTCAGATGTGACCAGCGCTCGGAGGGGCCAGACGTGTGCTGGATGAATTACAGGCCGAGACGGCAATTTCTGAGTCATCTGAGGACCGAGGTGATGCATCCATGTTTGCTAACACAGGGGATGTGGACTCTGGCTCCTCTTCAGCCACGCGGAGGCCAATGCCCGCCCTCCCATCTACTTCCACAGGTGCAACACGTGTCGGCACAGGGATGAAGGGTAGTTTCCTTCACACCAGGCACAGCTGCCCCTGCACATGTGAGCCCTGCTGCCCTCAGTGCTGGGTCTGTTGAGCTCATGCGCCATCTCTGCGTGGGGCAGACAGCTCTCCTCAATAACGTCATTGCCCATGACATCACTTTGCCGCAGGTGACACAGTACATGGAGGGCCCACATGTACGAGTGGGTGGGCTACGACAGACTGTCCAATGGTTGTCCCCCCCCAGTCAAGGTGGTCCTTCAACTGGGCCAATATCAGGCTGACATTCCTGACCCTTTCTCCACCCCCCTGGGCAGTGGCACATCTGACAACAGCAGGGCACGAGTCCGAAAATAAGGGGTGGGGGACGCTGACGTCACGACAGGAAGTGACATCACGGAAGGTGGCTTGCACCGTCTGACTCATTGCCTCCCTCGCTCACTCCTTATATGCGATTGCATCGTAGAAGCCAGCGCGTGCACAAGCAGCTCCGATCTCGCCACAGAGAGGCCAAAGAGTGAATGTGTGGGTCCATTTGCCCCAATCATCTGTCTCGCGGTAATATGAGTGGTGGGACGCCGTCCACCCGCGTGGTACCCCGACTCGATACCTGGACAACAGTGACAATGCATGACAGCCTCCGGAGTCCGGATACACCACATGCAACACACAGAGGCTGTGTCTGCCCTAGCGGGCCAGGCCGCAGACACAATCCCACACGTAGGGTTGACCCACCCCTGCGCGCATAGTCATTACAACCGCTGCTATTGACAAGGGACCCATGTGGTGGGACATGGGCCTCAGGGTGACGGGCCTCCGAGCCATCCCCCGCCAACGAGTGTCATGCATCTCACACATTTCGCAAAGCCAATAGGACACTTTGCCTGCACACCAGGTCTCGAGTCAGGGTACCACGCGGGTGGATGGCGTCCCACCACTGATTTTACCACGAGCCAGGGAACTGGTGCTAATGGACACACACATTCACTCTTTGGCCCCTCTGGGGCGAGCTCGGTGCTGCTTGGGCACGCGCTGGCTTCTCTGTTGCAATCGCATGTAAGTGGTGGGCGAAGGGAGGCAGAATGTCTGATGGTGCAAGCCACCTTTCGTGATGTCACTTCCTGTCGTGACGTCTGCATCCCCCACTACATATTTAGGACTTGTGCCCTGCTGCTCACTGAGAATGTGTTGCCTGCGAGATGTGACCAGGAGAAGGGCGCCATGAGCTCCCACCCACCAAGCTCCACTGCCATCCCGTGCCCTGGGTAGCCTGTGCATGCGGACAATGTAGGGGTACACCTGGTGGACAGGGGATGTGAGTGCCTTGGCAAGGGCCTGGCAGATGCACAGCAGTATCCAGCATGTCCCCAGAGGGAGGGCTAACATCTACGCCTGATGCAGCATTGATCGTGTGCCCGCCTGTTGTGCCCACACGAGTTCACATTCAGCTCCAGACAGGTGTGCTTTCCAAATACACAACACAGTGGAAATATAGCCCTCTGGAATCCTCCCCACACAGTCTGTTTCAACAATGCATGTGTGCACCTACCCGTGCCACCCACCCACCTGGCCCAAGCGGAACTCCCGCTTCACATGACACATGTGTGTCTTCCACAGTTGTGATTCTCTCTCAGGGGCGGACCTCCAACTGTCCCGTAGCACATAGACAGCACCGAGTTGAACGGGCCATCCTGTTTGAATGGTAGGGACACACACACATCTACCTGTGACACAGTGGTGGCTGTGATGGATATTGTGCCTGCCATGGCAGTGTTGGTGGCCATGTCAGGGTACACTCACACACATTGCATACGTAGCTTTCGTGTCACTACTCTGCACATCGGACTGGCCACTGTCCCTGGTGTTGAACAATTTTGCCGCCTGTCTATGTAATCTGTGACTGGATGCTGTTGTTCCTGTAGTCGGTTGTGTCTGTGTAGTTGCTGATTGCAGTTGTTACTGTGTGTGCATAGTTAAGTGAGGCACATGCCTTGTATGGTACATCAACAATTGCAATGTCTGGTGTCACATTCCAATGTGTTTTACACGTGGCTGGGACTTCACTTCTTTCAGACTCTGCCACTTGTGTGTGTGATGAAGAAGTTTTTTAGTGACACGGATTGTCTGCATGTATTTGCTGGAATTCCATGGTAAATGTCTACGTGTCATGTTTGCGTGCAGGCAAAGCACGGGGTGTGAGTCTGGCCACAGGATGACAGGTAGCATGTGCATAGTGTGCGGGTATGTGTGAGCTTACTTTCTGGGTGGCCAGCAGTGTAGGTGTATGTTGATCTTGTGATGGACATTGAGCCTGGGCACATGGGTTACTTTCAAAGTGTGCATTTGGGAAGTGTAGGTGTGTGTGGTGTGAAGTGTGTGACTTTGGGGTGGTGTTGGTGTGTGTGTGTGCACTCTGGCAATGTCGATTACACACATGTGTTACCCAGGGGCATGGTGGGTGTTTGTATCCGTGTTCAGGTCTGTGAATGTGAGCGCATGTGTGTATTGTATGTTGCACAGTGTGCAGTGTGTGGGTGTGTCCTTGCAGTTCAGGATGGCTCCTACTTAATATGTTTTGGCCATTGTGGGTCTGCAGGGTGTGTGACTGTCAAGATTGTGCCTGGTTTAATTAAGCATGTATGTGAGTTTCAGCAGTTCGTACTCACTGTGCGGACCTGCCCACCCACACTGATTTCCTGTGTGTGTTTTGACATGCATTGCTGTAGCATGCTTGTTGCGTGGGTCCTAATTTTGCTTGATGAGTGGGATGTCAGACTGTGAAGGTAATTATACACATATGTAGGACTGTGCTTTGAAGTGACCAGCCTGTCAGTGTTAATGTGATGATCTGTTGGGCCACGCCAGAGTCTGACAATCAAAGGCCCACGACCTGTAGTATTTCACTAGGTCCACTGTGGCGGCAACTCATATGCATTGACATCCAATGTCACTGGACTACATGGTCATCTCACGGCTCTCGTGTACTTCACACACTCTCATCCTCTCTCATTCGTACTTGTCTTCTTGAAATTATTCAACAGAGTCACATATTTGCTTCGAGGCATGTATTTGGACTTACTTCCTCTGTGATGCAGAATAGTGGACACTACTGGCAGCAAAATGCATGTGGAGGATATACTTAGCATGATTACACATACGAAAGGGGGTACAGGTAGATGTAATTAGTTTTTGACTGTGGAATGGAGGCTTCAGGGTTACAGCTGCCTTGCCCTTTCTATGCTACAGTACATTTGCTGATTACTGATGGTCTCTGGGCTTTGACACAGACAGTATTCATTCAGCCTACCAGACAGCTTGGCATCATAGGGACAGTTCATCTCAGTTCCATGGTACCGGTTTAATACAATAGTGACTCCGACACACCTGCGTCAGAGGTGACATCAGGGCATGTGCCCACCTGCATGCAGCAGCGTCTCACCAGTTGTTGCAATGTGGTGGCTACTGAACATGACACTGTTACTAGGGCCATGTTGTAGGGGGTTGCATTAGTTGTCCATGCAAAAGTCCTGGCACGGAAGTACAGACAAAGGTGAGGTGACAGTTCGCACGTACTACAGCAGACAGATAAGTGTGCACTGACAGGTGCATGTGTCCAGGTGCGCAGGATACATATTATGGCATAGTTGTTCGTGCTGTATTGCCCATGTGGTTACTGTACACAAGTCCCATACCTCTGCCTCCCCCTGTTCATGCAGAGACACGGGATATGGTGGGGAACAGGGTGCATGTCCCGGAAATGTCAGTTGTCATGGCAGTGGAGTTGATGGTAAGGTGTTAGTTGCAGATTATATGGTATAGTTCTTGTACAGCTACCTGCCCACTCCGTGCGAAAGCCAAGCATGGGTACGGTGTTGTACATCTATGTTCAATTGGGGATATTGAGTCGGGACCCATGAATTGACAAGTTGACGTGTATGCGATACCTTCCAGCAGGGTATCCATCCCATTGATGGTGAACATGGATGTCATCCAATGAAGCGGGTGGTGGGTGGCAACGTGTTCGTCGTAAGTTGTCCCTTGTAGAATCCTGATGGGACATGTTGGATGACATTCGATGAAACTGTGATCCAGAAGACGTTCTGTGGAGGCACACTGGTCCCATTGCAGTGTGTCCCCGATTGCAGCCACAAACGCCATGCCCCCATACACTGAACAGATCCTGTCGTGGTCGATCCAGGGGTGCAAACAAGTGTACCAAGTCCGCCTTTGGACATGCCGGGTTGGAGAGACATAAATCCACAGGCCAGTGGAACGGACACCTCCGACAGTAGAATACGGGGATGACGCAGCTGAACATTGCAATGCGGTAAGTTACTCGGTAACTTACATTCAGCATTGCCAGATTTGAGCAGCCCACTATGTGTAGCATGCTGTCACTGTACAGCTTGATCTGTCCGGCGTAGTTGAGGGTCAGTGGTGCAACAGCCATTTTGCTACAGGGTGATGTGATGGCGTGCTCCGTCTGCCTGAGCAGTCAGCAGAGTGCAGCCTCCGTCGATGCTGGGAATTCTGGAATGGATGTAAGGCGGATGGACTTGGGGTATAGCTTGGGCGGAGGACACAGTCCCTCATCCCACATGCTTCTATGAATAGTCAAGGCCAGTGGTGTGTGACTCTTTCCACATTACTTTCATTTGGTCCACATGGAGGAGTGGTATTATTGCATTTTGTGGTGTTATCTTTCTTTCATGTTGTGCGCTATCTGCCAGTGGACGTTTTACTCTGCATGGCTATGTTTTGCTTCTTGTTGGTACAATGGCTCCATTCTCCAGCATAATTTGTTGCAATGTTATTTCGGAGCAGGAATGGAAGGCCATTCAGTGCTATCTGCTCTCCCGTGTGTGGGCGGGACACTCCGCTGCCGCTGTACATTTCGGCTTCTGTGTGGGTGTAGTGATTGTGCACACCTGTTCTCAGGCAGCAGGGTTTTTCTATTTTGTACATTGCATGTGTTGTTATTGCGAGCAGGATGGTTTTGGTATTTCTTGTTGAGACTGGCGTGCCTTTTCCGGACATTGTCGATATTCTGCGCTGTTATGTGGTAGCCGCCGTGTGATTATCCATGTTTTACATACAAGGGTGTGTCCTATTTAGCATTCACATTACTCCCCTGTTCGGGACACTTGTGTGACGTCAAGTTGACAACTGTGAGTTGTCGGTTGGGGACATGACTGATGCAGGAAGGCCACGTGACATGTGCCTTCAGGGTGGGGCTGGTGTGTGGGGTGTGTAGTTGTGGCCCTGTGGTGTTTGTGTGCAGCCGAATTATGGCGCAGTCGTTGGCCACTGTGTTGTGCGCATGTGTACCTGCGTCATCGCCGCTACGCTGCGGTGCCGTGACGGGGACGTCACTTCCTGGGCCCGGGTCGTGGGTGCCCAGGATGTTGCGAGTTGTTTATTTTTGACAGGTGGGACATGTGTGGGTACAGTGGTGGATGTGTCCTGTCCACACAGGGGTGTCGGGGGGGCCATGTACAGTTTTCCCGCCCTTGCACTGTGTGCCTTGTTTTCGTACCCTTGTTGTGTGTCTGCCTACCTGCGTCGTCGTGGTGCGTTCACTCCTAGGTGGTGCATCAGGTAGAGCAAGGGGATGGCCTGGAGTGCAGGATTCATCTCTGGGTGGTCCGCCTTTTTAGTCTCCGTCAGGAAAAGTCGAGTTTCCGCCTTGGTATCTCGTGCGGTATCTCTTAGCCGGTGGGGCTGTTTGGTTGTGGCATCATAATTTGTACGCCGGGCGGTACGTCATTTCGTCGGACGGTGTGTCTCCATTGGCTCGCGCCGCTACGTAGACTTGCGCACTTTGATGGCGGGTGGCGCCGCAGGCTTGCGGGCGGTGTTTACCTGACTAATCACATCCTAATTTGGCGGGCGTGTGGACCGTTGCTGGCGGACGGTAATTAGCGGTTTTTGCCTCCATCAGCACGGCGGTCGTGCTTCCGCCCGACATCGTAATGGGCCCCATAATATTTAATATTATAATTCCATGTATTTACATGTTACATACATTTATTAAAAAAAATTTAAACTTTTTTTTTATCTTTAAAAAATGTCTACTTTATAAATAAAATGTATAAAAATTAAACTATGTAATAATTATTAATATTAATATTTTATATATTAATATTAATAATTAAAATGTATAATGTTTTTTTAAAATGTAACTAACTTTGGGGCCCATTATGATAACGGGCAGATCGCCACCGCCCGTATGGTGGTGGCGATCCGCCCGCTATTTTCCTCCGCCCGCCACACATTTTCGCCCCGCCATATTACTATGGCGGGGGGGACCCCGGCGGACGGAAAGACCGTCCGCCGCTTTTCCGCTGGTCGACTCGACGACCGGCGGAAAAGGGGCATTATATGGTGGCGGTGTCTGCAAGACACCGCCATCCATATTGTGATGCTGGCGGAGGTGTGCCTTTCCATGGCGGCGTTGCCGCCATGGAAAGGCATACGGTAATTGCTATTGGGGGCCCGTTGCAGGCCCCGGAGTGTTGGGGGTGGCGGGTGCACATGGGGGTACCTATGGTACTCCCTGCATTTCAATGTACAACGTGGCAGGCAGCGCGCAGTGCCTGTCACGTTGTGCATTGAAAAGCACAACTTGCATTTTTGGCACTAGGCGGGCGGTGCTTTCAGCACCGCCCGCCGCAATGTCAGGAATGTGGATGCGCCCGCCAGTGTGGCGGGCGCATCCTAATGGCATGTGCGGGACTGCCGCATGCATTGCGGGCGGTCCCATTTCCCGGGGGTATGGCGGGCGGACAAAGTCCGCCCGCCATGCGAATGACCCCCTTTATATTTAAAAATGTATTTAAAAAATGTTAAAACTGTCATATTATTAAGTTGTTACAAATATATGTAACTAAATAAAAATGTTAATAATACCAAACTAAAATTCACAACTGCTAAAAATATATATTTATTTTTTAAATGTATCTAAAGAAATGTAAAACTACATTATCTGATATTACGAAATGTACACAAGTGTTTAAAGCAATATACTAATGTATTAAATAATTTTTCATTAATTATTACATGTAAAAATTTACATATGTACAAACTATGTTGTTTTTGTAAAATAAATATAATTTCCTATCCTTATGTATTGGTTTATTTTACATATGTTTAATAAAAGATATATTTCTTTTTGATTTCATAATATTTTACAATAAATAAACATCAATAAAAAAATTAAAACGTCTAATTTATTGTCTACCATTTTATTAATGTTATATTCAATGTTACATATTAAGTTTATTTCTATTAAGTATACTGTGTAAAATAATATGTTTTAATTAAATATATATACAATGTTATGTTTTTTCCTTCACAACTGTCTTATAATTATAATTTGATACTACTTTAAACTGTAATAATTTTTTTAAACTATAATTAAAAACACATTTAGCTAAATTACTATTCCCACTCCAGTTAGCATAAATATAGGGTAGGTGCTGGACACTAATCTTAAATAATTTACTATTCCCACTCCAGTTACTATAAATTCAGGGTAAGTGTTGGACACTAAACTTAATTAATTTACTACTCCCACTCCAGTTAGTATTAATTAGGGGTAGGCGTTGGACTCTAAGGGGCTCATTAGGATGGCGGGCGGACCTGAGTCTGCCCGCCATCTCCGTGGTGTTGGGACCGGCCGCCAGACATGTGGCGGTCCCGCACCGCGAATTAGGATGCGACTGCCACCCTTGCGGTCGCATTCCGCATTTTAACATTGCAGCGGGTGCTGCCCGCCGGGATGTCAAAATCGCATGCCTGGCATTTTACTACACGACATTGCAGGCACCACACGGTGCCTGACACTTGGTGCAGCGAAAAGTAGGGGGGTGCCATAGGTACCCCCCAAGTGCCCCCCTATCCTCCCACCCCCTGGGGGCCAGCAACGGGCCCCCAAAGCCAATCTCCACCAGCCTTTCGATGCCGCCATAGAAAGGCCTTTCACAATTGACATCCTAATATGGCTAGCGGTGCCTGCTAGGCACCGCCACTATATTAGAGCCCCTGCTCCGCCCAGCAGGCAATCGTAATGCCGGAAAAGTGGCGGACGGACTTTCCGTCCGCCGCGATACCCACCGCATTCATAATATGGCGGGGGGTATTTCACGTTACAATGGCGTAACGGTCGCCACCGCCGGCTCGGCGGTAGCGATCATTACGCCATCGTAATGAGCCCCTAAATTTAATTAATATTACTATTCCCACTCCAGTTAGTATTAATTAGGGGTAGGTGCTGGACAACAAACTTAATTAATTTACTATTCTCACTCCAGTAACTATTAATTATATGTAGGTGCTTGACAATAAAATTAATTAATTTACTATTCCCACTCCAGGTAGTATTAATTAGGGGTAGGTGGTGGACACTAAATTTAATTAATTTACTATTCCCACTCCAGGTACTATTAATTAGGGGTAGGTGCTGGACACTAAACTTAAATAATTTACTATTCCCACTCCAGTTAGTATTAATTTGGGGTAGGTGTTGGACACTAAACTTAATTAATTTACTATTCCCACACCAGTTACTATAAATTCAGGGTAAGTGTTGGACACTAAACTTAATTAATTTACTATTCCCACTCCAGTTACTATAAATTAGGGGTAGGTGCTGGACACTAAACTTAATTAATTTACTATTCCCACTCCAGTTAGTATTAAATTGGGGTACGTGCTGGACAAC
Organism: Calotriton arnoldi; assembly: GCA_963921515.1. Taxonomy (NCBI): domain Eukaryota; kingdom Metazoa; phylum Chordata; class Amphibia; order Caudata; family Salamandridae; genus Calotriton; species Calotriton arnoldi. The sequence goes on from CAWUFW010000444.1 coordinate 3,305,948, forward strand.
AAACTTAATTAATATACTATTCCCACTGCAGTTAGTATTAATTAGGGGTAGGTGCTGGACACTAAGGGGCCGATTCCGATCTCGGCTGGTAGGGCACCGAATCGGATTTGGCTTAACCGGATCCGATTCGGAGCCCTCTTTCCCGACCGATTCGTACATGCGTCCGGCCGAGCGAGTACGATGCGAGCGCACGTGAAATCGCCGACCGACTTGTTCGCGGGTCTGAAGCGCTCTGACCGACTCGCACAGACACGACGCGCACCGCGCGATGTAGACATTCCCCGGCCGGGCAAGTACGATGCGCGCCGCGAGCAGTCCGACCGACTCGTGCCGTCCGGCTCTAAAGAGCAGTCAGAGCCGCACTTTGGGGGTCCGTGTCGGATCCCCCTGTACGCGTAGCCGCGCGAGTCGCCTACCTGTGCATGTACGCCGCGAGTCGCTTCTAGGCGTACCCGCTGTAGGGGGCACCCTTGTACGCCTCGCACCCATTGGGTCAATGGGAGCCCACGTACGCGTTGTACGTCCGGCTCCCATTGACTCAATGGGAGTCCGACCGACTCGAGTCCGATTGCATGCGTGCGCATCGTACTCGTTCGGTCGGACTGCCAGAGTCCGATTCGGTCGTAAATCTCTCCGGGTCCGGCTCAGTCGGAGAGATTTCCGGCCTGAATCGGAATCGGCCCCTAAGGGCCCGATTCCGATTTCGGCCGGTAGGGCACCGAATCGGATTCGGCTGAACCGGATCAGATTCGGAGCCCTCTTTCCCGACCGATTCGGACGTGCGTCCGGCCGAGCGAGTACGATGCGAGCGCACGCGAAATCGCCGACCGACTTGTTCGCGGGTCCGAAGCGCTCCAACCGACCTCGCACGGACACGACACGCAACGCGCGATGGAGACGTTCCCCGGCCGGGCAAGTACGATGCGCGCCGCGAGCAGTCCGACCGACTCGCGCCGTCCGGCTCTAAAGAGCAGTCGGAGCCGCACTTTGGGGGTCCGTGTCGGACTCCCTGTACGCGTAGCCACGCGAGTCGCACACAGGGGGACCCATGGGTCCCCCTACCTGTGCATGTACGCCGCAAGTCGCTCGAGGCGCACCCGCTGTAGGGGGCACCCTTGTACGCCTCGCACCCATTGGGTCAATGGGAGCCCGCGTACGCGTTGTACGTCCGGCTCCCATTGACTCAATGGGAGTCCGACCGACTCGAAGTCTGATTGCATGCGTGCGCATCGTACTCGTTCGGTCGGACTGCCAGAGTCCGATTCGGTCAGAAATCTCTCCGTGTCCGGCTCGGTCGGAGAGATTTCCGGCCTGAATCGGAATCGGCCCCTAAGGGCCCGATTCCGATCTCGGCCGGTAGGGCACCGAATCGGATTCGGCTGAACCGGATCCGATTCGGAGCCCTCTTTGCCGACCGATTCGTACGTGCGTCCGGCCGAGCGAGTACGATGCAAGCGCACGCGAAATCGCCGACCGACTTGTTCGCGGGTCCGAAGCGCTCCGACCGACTCGCATGGACAGGACACCCACCGCGCGATGGAGACGTTCCCCGGCCGGGCAAGTACGATGCGCGCCGCGAGCAGTCCGACCGACTCGCGCCGTCCGGCTCGAAAGAGCAGTCGGAGCCGCACTTTGGGGGTCCGTGGGACCCATGGGTCCCCCCTACCTGTGCATGTACGCAGCGAGTCGCTTCGAGGCGTACCTGCTGTAGGGGGCACCCTTGTTCGCCTCGCACCCATTGGGTCAATGGGAGCCCGCGTACGCGTTGTACTTCCGGCTCCCATTGACTCAATGGGAGTCCGACCGACTCGAGTCCGATTGCATGCGTGTGCATCGTACTCGTTCGGTCGGACTGCCAGAGTCCGATTCAGTCGGAAATCTCTCCGGGTCCGGCTCGGTCGGAGAGATTTCCGGCCTGAATCGGCCCCTAAATTTATTTAATTTACTATTCCCACTCCAGTTAGTATTAATTAGGGGTAGGTGCTGGACACTAAACTTAAATAATTTACTATTCCCACTCCAGTTAGTATTAAATTGGGGTAGGTGCTAGACATCAAACTTAATTAATTTACTATTCCCACTCCAGGTAGTATTAATTAGAGGTAGGTGCTGGACACTAAATTTAATTAATTTACTATTCCCATTCCAGTTAGTATTAATTAGGGGTAGGTGCTGGATCCTAAATTTAATTATTTTCTATTCCCACTCCAGTTAATATTAATTTAGGATTAGTGCTGGTCATTAAACTTAATTATTTAACTATACCCACTGAAATTACTGTAAAATAAATGGAATTGCCAGACCTTTAAAATATTTTTTTTTCCTTTCCCATTAAAATTACTATAATATGACTAACTACACTATACATAAGATTTTTCATTATTTGACAACACCTATAATAAATTACTACACTATATAATATAATAAATTTCATTATTTTTATAATTTATAAAACAAAATATATATATATATTTTTTAAATATTTATGTTTTATTAAATTTAAAATATCACATATAAATAATATATTATCTACATAAAATACCTAAATACAAATATTTCAATATTAAATTTTAAAGATTTTTATAAATTTATCTCCTAGATTCAAATTTCAAAAAATTTACACATTTTATTTAAATTCTAAGTTTTCCTTCTTAACAAATGAAATATTTAATAATTTCCATTTATTATAATACATTTTCTAACTTTTTATGTTATTTATTTATAATACACAATTCAATATAAATATTAATAGATTAATAATTTACACTGTATACACAATTTCTTTTTATTTTAGTGAATATTTTTTTTCTTTTTAAATTTCAAAATATTTCAACAAAATGTATAAAACTGTAACCCACATTATATCCTATAAACACAACTCCAAACTGATTAAACAATACATTCAATATACAAATAAAATATAACCAAATTGAGTATAGAAACTTCCAATTTTTTTGACATTTCATTTAAACACTCCACACGCTTATCCACTAGAAACTCAACATCCCACTCCTAAAAAAATTATTTCAAAATTAGATATAATATTTTCTAAATTATAAATTAAAATTTTAAAGTTATTATAAATTAAAATACATTTTAAAACACTCCCCACCCTTATCCCCTATAAACCCAACATCCCGCTCCTAAAAAATATTTGTATAAATGTAAAAATGTATTTGCTAAATTATAATTTGAAATTTCAAATTTATTATAAATTAAAAACAATTATTTTAAAACACTCCCCACCCTTATCCCCTATAAACCCAACATGCCGCTCCTAAAAAATATTTTTCTAAATTCGAAATTATATTTTATAAATTATAAATTTAAATTTCAAATTTATTATAAATAAAAATCAATTATTTTAAAACACTCCCCACCCTTATCCCCTATAAACCCAACATCCCGCTCCTAAAAAATAATTTTCTAAATTCGAAATTATATTTTCTAAATTAAAAATTTAAATTTCGAATTTATTATAAATTTAAATCAATTATTTTGAAACACTACCCACCCTTATCCCGTATAAACCCAACATCCCGCTCCTAAAAAATATTATACAAATTAATTTTTTTATAACATTAACTAACTAATATTATACTACAAACAAACTCTAAATACATTAAAATATAGTACAATAACGATATTTTAACATAACGATATTTTAACAGTCGATATTACAAACTTCGATATTTTTAACAATACTTAAAATCGATATTTTTAACATCGATATACATAACATTGATATTTAATACTATCGTTATACTAAACTCGATATTTATGTGTATCGATATTAAAATTTTGATATTATGATATTATGTCTACTTACCGTCTGGTTCCGGGCTCGGCAGCCATGTAGGGAAACCTACCAAACCCAGACATTTCTGAACACTTGACATCCGAGGGAGTTCAGGGACACATGACTTGCGTGGATCTTCCAACGTTTTCTTATCCAGAATCACATGCCAACCTAAAATTTTGCACAAAAATCATGTTTTTTTCACATTTCTGTGTGAGAATGTAGTAGGCTCACTGGGCCGACACAAACTTCTTACCACCCAGTGTCCTCCAAGTCTCCCGATAAAAATGCTACCTCAATTGTGTGGGTGGGCCAATTGCCCACGACAGTGAAAGCCCAAAACGTATTGTGGAGGCATTAAAAATAATAGATCACAAAACAACCTTGTTTTGCAAGAAGTTACACCTGCGTTTTTGGTCCCGGGCTCGACGGACATGTAGGGAAACCTACCAAAACCAGACTTCTCTGAAACCTAGATAGTCGGGGAAGTCCAGGGATGTGTAGCTTGCATGGATCTCCATGGCTGCTAAACCCAGGACCAAAAACGCAGTGACCCCCTTGCAAAAACAAGTCGTTTTGCGATCGATAATTTTTGATGCCTCCACAATACGTTTTCGGCTCTTCCTTGTCAGGCACTTGGCCCACCCACACAAGTGAGGTAGCATTTTTATCGGGAGACCTGGGGGAACGCTGCGTGGTAGAAAAATTGTGTCGGCTCGGTGACTCCACAACTTCCCACACAGATAATGTGATTTCTTTAGCAAAAATTGAGGTTTGCAGGGGATTCTGGGTAAGACACTTTTGGGGTATCCATGCAAGTCACACCACCCTGGACTCCCCCGGATGTCAAGTTTTCAGAAATGTCTGGGTTTGGTAGGTTTCCCTACATGGCGGCCGAGCCCGGGACCAAAAACGCAGTGACTCCCTCTCAAAACCAGGTCTTTTTGTAATCGACAATTTTCAAGTCTCCACAGTATGTTTTGGGCCATTTCCTGTCACGGGCACTAAGCCTACCCACACAAGTGAGGTACCATTTTTATCGGGAGATTCGGCGGGATGCTGGGTAGGTGGAAGTTTGTGGCTCCCTGCAGTTTCCAGAACTTTGCATCACAGAAATGTGAGGAAAATGTGTTTTTTTTTTACAAAGTTTGAGGTTTGCAAGGGATTCTGGGTAGCAGAACCTGGTTAGAGCCACCCAAGTCACCCCATCCTGGATTCCCCTGTGTATCTAGTTTTCAAAAATGTACAGGTTTGCTAGGTTTCCCTAGGTGGCGGCTGAGCTAGGACTCAAAATCCAGAGCTAGGCAAATTATAAAAAAGGGTCGGTTTTCTGTGGAAAAATGTGATGTTTCAACGCTGTGTTTTGGGGCGTTTCCTGTTACGGGCACTAGGCCTACCCACACAAGTGAGGTACCATTTTTATCGGGACATTTGGGGGAATGCTGGGTGGGTGGAAGTTTGTGGCTCTCCACAGATTACAGGACTTTCCATCACAGAACTGTGAGGAAAATGTGTTTTGTTTTTACAAGGTTTGCAAGTGATTCTGGGTAACAGGACCTGCTGAAAGCCACATAAGCCATCCCATCCTGGATTCCCGTGGGTATCTAGTTTTAAAAAATGTAAAGGTTTGTTAGGTTTCCCTAGGTGCCGGTAGGGCTAGGGTTCAAAATTTACAGCTAGGCACTTTGGAAAAAAAGGGTCAGTTTTCACTGTAAAAATGTGGTGTGTCCATGTTGCGTTTTGGGCCGTTTCCTGTCACGGGCACTAGGCCTACTTACACAAGTGAGGTACCATTTTTATCGGGAGACTTTAGGGAATTTGGGGTGGGTAGAAGTTTGTGGATCCACATAGAATCCAGAACTTTCCATTAAAAAATGTGAGGAAAATGTGTTGTTTTTTTTTTACAAAGTTTGAGGTTTGCAAGGGATTCTGGGTAACAGAACCGAATGAGAGCCACACAAGTCACCCCCTCCTGGATTCCTCTGGGTATCTAATTTTAAAAAATGTACAGGTTTGCTAGGTTTCTTTAAGTGCCAGATGAGCTAGGACTCAAAACCTACAGCTAGGCATATTGCAAAACAAGAGTCAGTTTTCAGTGGATAAATGTGATGTGTCCATGTTGCGTTTTGACCCATTTCCTGTTGCGGCCACTAGGCCTACCCACACAAGTGAGGTACTGTTTTTATTGGGATACTTGGGGGAACACAGAATGGTAGAACAAGTGTTATTACCAGTTGTCTTTCTAAGCATTTCTGCCTTCCAAATGTAAGACAGTGTGTAAAAAAGCAGACATTTTGAAAAATGCCCTCTAATTCACATGCTAATATGGGTACCCACAAATTCAGAGATGTGCAAATAACCACTGCTTCTACACTACATATCTTGTTCCCATTTCGGAAATATATAGGTTTCCATGATACCTATTTTTCACTCTTTATATTTTTCCCAAATGAATTGCTGTATACCCGGTACACAATGAAAAACCATTGCAAGGTGCAGCTCAGTTATTGGCTCTGGGTTTCTCAGGTTCTTGGTGAACCTACAAGCCCTATATATCCCTGCAACCAGAACGGTCCTGCGGACGTAACGGTATATTGCTTTAAAAAATATGCCATAGTTAGAAGACGTTACAGATGAAAATGTAGGCACAAATAGCAGTTTTTTTCAACTCAATTTCAGTATTTTATCATTTCAACTGTTACTTTCTATAGGAAAACCTCGAAGGATCTACACAAATGATCCCTTGCTGAATTCAGAATTTTGTCTACTATTACAAAATATATTGCTTTCCAGGATCCATTATTGGTTTTACACCCATTTCTACCACTAACTGGAAGGAGGTTGAAGGCACACAAATAGGAAAAATAGACTAAGGGGCCGATTCCGATTCGGGCCGGAAAACGTACCGACCGACTCGGTACGGGAATTTAGTCCGACCGACACGTACCAGCGCTGCCCGATCCGCGTAGTACGATGCAATGCATGTGAATCACGACCGACTCGTACGGAACACAAGCCGAACGACCGAACCGCATGGAAACCAGCTATCCGGCCGGAAAACCACGCAAATCGAACCGACCGACACGCACCAGGAATGAACCCGACAGAAACGTACCCGCGAACTCCGACCCGCGCAGTACGATGCAATGCATGTAAAACCAGACCGAGTCGCACGGAGCTCAAGCCGTACGACCGACATGCATACAAAACCGAGCCGAAGCAACCCAATACTCCGCAACCGACGCGTACGCCGCACATAAAACACAGCAGAAACACAGCTTGAAAGACTCGGAGAAGCTCGCACGAGCCAACTCCAGCATCCTACTCAGTCAGAAGAAAGTCTCCTACATGCCCCAAAACTAAAAAGGAAAAAAAAAAAAAAAAAAAAGGGCCAAACAAGCAATGACAAAGTCAATAAATACTGGGGGGGGGGGGGAAATGGAACAAAGACACACCCACAACTCCACCCATATAAAGGCCACAAATCCCTACCATGATCCTTTGCAAATTCAACTGACCTGCCAGCACAGAACACCATCAGACAGCAACCACAGACACACCCACAACTCATCCATCACACAAGCCACACACCATTAGCACCTCCCTAATAGCACCCTCACAAAACTGACACTCACCTACCCTCACTTGCACACTCACACACACATCAATCCCCACCACCACCACCCATCACCATGCCCCCAAAGAAGAATCCAAAGTTCTTAGACAGTGAATTGGAAGTGCTGGTAGATGAAATCCTCAGGGTAGAGCCACACTTGTTTGGTACACTGGTCCAACAGACCCCCATGTCGCAGAAAACCAAGATGTGGGAGAGGATCGTCGACAGGGTGAACGCACAATCACCATGTTTGCGCACAAAGGAAGACATCCAGAACAGGTGGTATGATGTGCGCAGGAGGGTCAAGGCCCTACTCAAGAAGGATTACACCTTGAGCCATCGCACCGGCAGTGGCCCTCCTGCCAAACCAGTATACCTCAGGCCCTGGGAGGAGAAGGTGCGGGCCATCCTACCACCAGAGAGTGTACATGGACTATCAAACATCCCAGAGCCTGGTGAGTACACAACCAATATACCCAATATCGTTAGACAATACACACACATCACTGTCAAGGGGATAGTGAAACCATGCACCGTTAGCAAAGCCACAGTAACCAAAACATAATCATCCCAAGATGTGTATGTTAGTTAGACAAACACAATACCTGCCATCCCATAGGGATATGTAACTGTGTCATGACATGTACAAACCCAACAACAAATAGAGCAAGGCAGCGGCACAAATCTAACCAACAAACACTGTCAGACATTTTGCCACCACTAGAACACCACCTCACAGGGAAGCTCACTGAAAGGAAGGAATTCTGTGTATGCTGGTGAAGTCAGTGTAGCCAATAGCATGATGGGAGTTGTAGTCACAGATATTGCTCACCCTCACAATTGGCCCATCAACACCACTCTGAACCATGCTCACATCACAGGGAGTGGAAAAGAACTGACAAGATGGCTGACACTGGGTACTGCTGTGGGGAGCACAAGGCCCTGCTGGGAACTGTGCACCAACCAACAGCAGGACACCACTGTCTGACATCCTGAAAGCAAACTTGCACTCCCTGCAATGGAAGCACGTTCCATGGTGGGATATCTGGATGGGTGGGAAGGAGGACTGACAGCACTGACCATAGTTACCAGCAGCTGTTCTCACACACACCCTTAACACAAACTCCACACAACTCACCTGGGAGAATGCATTGCCTCACACTCTAATTAAATATCCCACAAAGAACCACCACCCTGGGTTATGCTGTGTGAAGCACAGGGACACTTCTGGGACTTGTAGCCAAACTAACGACAGGACAACACTGTCAGCCATCCTGTCAGCACAGGCACACTACCCCACAGGGAAGCAGAGTCAAAAGGAAGGAAGTATGGGCATGCTGGGAAGGGGGGGTGTAGGCAATAGCATGATGGGAGTGGTAGTCACAGCTCAACATCCCCCACCCACATGGCCCAGCAAGCTCACACTGAAGCATGCACACCTCCCAGGGAGTGAAAAGCCACTTCAAAGATGTCTGACACTGGTGCTCTGTTGTGGGAGCACAAGGCCCTGCTGGGAACTGGGCACCAACAAACAACAGGACACCACTGTCAGCCATCTTGCCATTGCTGTCACACTCACACACAGTGAAGTCCACTCAAAAGGAAGGAAGTATGGGCATGCTGGGAAGGGGGTGTAGGCAATAGCATGATGGGAGTGGTAGTCACAGCTCAACATCCCCCACCCACATGGCCCGGCAAGCTCACACTGAAGCATGCACACCTCACAGGGAGTGAAAAGCCACTTCAAAGATGTCTGACAATGGTGCTCTGTTGTGGGGAGTACAAGGCCCTGCTGGGAACTGGGCACCAACCAACAACAGGACACCACTGACTGACATCCTGAGAGTCAACCTGCACCCACTGCAAGGGTGGCATGCTTCATGGTGGGATAACTGGGCTGGAGGGAGAAGGAGGTCCGGATGTCAACCAAATACCACCAATGCTGGCCATGCACACACCTCAACATTCACATTGAAATGCTTCATGTTGGCAGGACAATGTGCTACACCAATATCAACCTCTGACTGTGACAACTTAGGACAATGCAATGTACAGGCCCGCATCCAGAGGTACAGTCACAACTGTCAGGTGTTTGAACCATTGATGCCTGTAGAAACATAACATACATTGTGTGTCTCTTCCAAAAACAGGTGATGATGGGGACACAGCAGCAGACGATGAGGAGTCCCTGTCCCAGGCTCCGGGGACCCTGAGCTCTCTGGTGTGGAACAGCCTCTGCCCTCCTCGGATGGCGAAGACCTACCTGGCCCCTCCGGTGTGAGTCATCATGCAGCACCAGCAGGACCACCATCTGCACCCCTGCACCCACTCCTCCAACAACTGCCAACACACAGACCACCCCCGCCGACACGGACAGACCAAGGACCACCAATGACAACAGCACAGGGACCCCGGCCCACCGTGAAGCAACGGACAACAACCCCAGTACCAACCCCCAAGGGGGCCTAGGGTCACCTGTGCGTGCCACCGCAGGTCCCGCACGTGTGGCCAGGGGTGGTGGGAGGGGTGGTAGGCAGAGGTCGCTGTTTGCAGAGGGGTCTGGACTGCATGATGACCCACAACTGGTACGCATTGCTGATGCGTACCAGAATAGCACCGGAGAGGTCAGCCAGGTAGTGGGGATCCTCAAGGACATTCAACAGCAGCAGGCTGCCCATCATGCCCGCTTGGACTCCCACATGTCCCGTGTGGAGACACACATGTCCTGTGTGGAGACACACATGTCTGGCATGGAGTCCAAGTGGGACACATTGGAAGAACTGACAGCGGTGCAGAGGGACATATTGACATGCCTCCGCCAGATTAGCACCAACATGGCCACACCTCCCTGTGTGCCCACAACATCTGGTGCCGCAACAACTGCAACTGCCACAGGGAGGGAGGATGACTCTGGTGGAGAGTCCTCTGCACCGCAGCGGCCTGCACGTGAGGGTCCCCCCAGAAAGAAGAGGGGCCGTCCGAGGAAGGACAACTGAGAGGCCGATGGCCATGTACATCCCCCAGGAACCCAACACCTGTTCTGGAAATTCTCCTTTGTGTGCAAACTGTTCACCCTGTCAAATGCAACACAACTCTCCCACATGACATGGGGAGTTTAAGTTGGACTAATGCATCAGATGACTGTGGACTTTACTCAGGACATTTCTGCTACCAACACTTCCAACTCATCTGGGAACTTCGGATTCCAATCCCAATGTACAGCACCCACCATCCTGTGCACTATCCTCAAACATGTATGTAAATAAACTCACTAATGCACCATACTTACCTCTGTTGTGATTCCAATGTTGTTTTTGTCATGGAGATGATGATCTGCTAAATGACACTGTGCATGCTAACTGCTACAGCAAGTTCAACACCGTCATGTGAGTCATGGAGACGTGACACATATGAGGGAGACACACCACTAGGGCAACACAACACATACACACCAGGGCCATCTGACTCATCGCCTACACTGATGTTGCCAGGAAATACAGTGGAATGCACAGACACCACACCTATTCACAGTCTGTGTTAACTAGCCCACAGGTGCAGTAAGCAAATGTCAGTCAGATGTGTGACCACAGACAACGCACATCCCAAAGTGAAGCACAGGTTTATTACACATTTGCAACATGTTGTTTCCACTACAGATGCAAGGTAATCCCACGTGGCAGTGGCCACACAGTCAACAATTGTAGAAGAAATAAAGTCCATGGGTGTGGGGCACATCACCTGTAGGGAAACGACTGCTTCCACCCTGGAAGTTGAATCATGGTGTCGGGGGATCCGAGTGGACCAAACAACTCTGAAAGCACACTGTGAAGGACAGACATGACACACAGTCAAAAGCACTGAAGAACAGGACAGAACTGCAATACTCATGCCCAATACATGTCACAAGATACCTACACAAAACCAAGTTAGAATGTCAACACTGTTGGGGAGTACAGACTACCTGTAAGGACACATCACTGCACGCATCCAGTCAAGTAGCACATGGCCACACTCAAACAGCAACAGAGCACCACCAACACATATCATGCAAACTCAAATCATTGACATGACATCTCTGGATACTCACATTCAGCTGAAGAAGTTGGTGATGAGCTGTGTGCGGACATCACCATCATCATCATCATCATCACTGGCATCGTGGCCCAGGCCAGGATCCTCCACAGGTGGTGGATGTTGGTCATCGTCATCCAGGATGAGAGGCAACTCCTTCCGCACTGCCAGGTTGTGTAGCATGCAGCAGACGATGAAAATCTTACACACCTTTGCTGGGGCATATGGGAGGGCCCCTCCTGTCTTGTCCAGGCAGCGAAAGCGGCTCTTCAGGAGACCAAATGTCCGCTCGATCACTCTCCTGGTCCGACCATGTGCCTCATTGTAGCGCATCTGGGCTGGTGTCACAGGGTTCCTGAGGGGTGTCAGCAACCACAGCATGTTGGGGTATCCGGAGTCACCTACATACAGACAATTGCACATTAGCTGAGTTGGGTAAAGAGGGTGGAATACAACATTGCAGAACACACACAATGGTAAAAAGTCAGTACACACCGACAAGCCAGGCACGCTGGTTCTGCATCTGTGACATCATCCTCGGGATGCGACTACTCCTCATCACGTAGGCATCGTGTGCAGAACCGGGGAAACGTGCACACACATGTGAGATGGTCATATCTGCAAGACATACCACCAGAGCATTGATAGAATGGTAATGTTTCCTGTTCCTGTATGCCTGCTCATGTGCCTGTGGTGGTACCAAAGCCACATGTGTCCCATCAATGGAGCCGATGACATGTGGCATCCTCCCCAGGGCATAGAAGTCACTCTTGACGTCAGTGAGTTGTTGACGTTTAGGGAAATAGATGTACTGGTTCAGGTATCTCAACATTGCCTCCAAAACATCGCATAGCACACGGCTGAACATGGTCTGTGACATCCCACCAGCAGACGCCACAGTGTGTTGAAAGGTACCGGTGGCAAAGAAGTGTAGGGCTGCCATCACCTTCACCTTGGGGGTCAGCGCTGTAGGGTATGTCCGGCCAGGTTGCAAATGTGGGGCCAACCGCACCGTCAATTCCTCAATCAGCGGCCTGTTGAAGCGGTACCGTCGGATGCAGTCACGTTCAACCATGATTGCAAGGTCAGGGAATGGTCTATGGACAGCTGGTGCCCTGCAGTGCATAGGTGAACAAAGAAAGATTGTCAGTCACCCCACATATGTGGCATTGACCATACTCAATATCACATGATACATCATTAAAGGACACAAGTACTTGATGTGTGTGCCATTCTGTATGGACATATATGGCACCTACATGGCCAACATCTAACATCACAGTTCAACATGTGTTGACAACAAGTTCCAGGTCGTGCTATGGGAAATCATTAGGCTGTGTCACAGTACCCATGTACTGCTGTCACGTTCCAAACACACACCACAGTGACAAGTGAGGACAGATGTGCCACAGGCATCACAGCTCATTGACAGGTAGATTCCCAGGGACCCTGTATTGCCACATAGACATTGGCATGACATGGTGTATCATGTACACGTCAGCAAAACAACCATGACTCCCACAGGTAGCGGCCCCTGTTGCCTCTGCAGGACAGACATGGACGTCTGTGACACACACACGCACAACATCAAAGTAGATGCACAAACAACGTGGATGTGGAGACTGTCTTCCATTGTGCACATTGAATCAGAGACATCTGAAACACAACATGCACACAGACTGTGGAGGGCCATCACTATTGTGGCAATGGGTCACCCTGTGACGTACATACCTTCCCACATGGGACTCAGGGTGTACATACACATACACATACACAACCTGGAAATGTGACCATGCCACATGCCCTGAACTGAACAGTTGCACATCACAGTGGTCATGTGCACAACACACAAAGGATTCTGTCTCCATGAACACGTGCACAGCCTGGGAGTGGCTGCCCCCAAGTGCCACCAAAAAAACCACATGTTGACCCCCATACACACACAGGTAATGCATCCTTACATGCCTTAGGATACAGTGTGGACAGGCTGTGGTGTTGTAGGTGTGCCCCTGAGTCCCTGGCAAGTAATTGTGGCTGGCATACGTTCACCAGTGACAACCATGGTGACATATGCAAGTGATTTGTACAGGGACGCTTTGAACAGCAATGGACCGATCGGTGCGCACGCATTGGCCATTGCATATGATGTGGACGGATGCGTGTTGTCATCCGATGTACGCATTGTACAGCAATGGACCGATCGGTGCGCATGTATTGGCCATTGCATATGATGTGGACGGATGCGTGTTGTCATCCGATGTGCGCGTTGTACAGCAATGGACCGATCGGTGCGCACGCATTGGCCATTGCATATGATGTGGACGGAAATACGCGTTGTACAGCAATGGACCGATCGGTGTGCACGCAATGGCCATTGCATATGATGTGGACGGATGCGTGTTGTCATCCGACATACGCGTTGTACAGCAATGGACCGATCGGTGTGCACGCATTGGCCATTGTATATGATGTGGACGGATGCGTGTTGTCAACTTGTCATCCGACATACGCGTTGTACAGCAATGGACCGATCGGTGTGCACGCATTGGCCATTGCATATGATGTGGACGGATGCGTGTTGTCATCCGAAATACGCGTTGTACAGCAATGGACCGATCGGTGCGCACGCATTGGCTATGGCCTGGCATGGCAACGGACGCGTTTTCGAAGCTTTAACGAGTCTGATCATGATGCAGTGAATTCAGTTGGCCACCCACAACAATGTTGCAAATTCATGGGTGTCATGAAGTTGAACTTTTGAAGGATGCTGTGGGCGTGTATAAGTGGTGCAATTCCATGGATTGGCCAGATTCAGAAGATGCAAACGACTTGGACCTATCACTTTGGACACATGGGACAGTATCTGCCTCTGCAGCACACATATAATGCTGGCTGTTCCCCTGAGAGCTTACTTGCCTGCACTACATGCTCCAGGACGACATCTGCCACCACCACTGCTGCTGTCTCTGCATCCTCTGGCTACTGCAATGGCACGTACTGTGGAGAGAGCCCCAGCCTTCAGCACTGAGGAGAACCAGGCCCTGCTGGACAGCCTCCTTCCACAGTACAGCAAGCTGTATGAGAAACCAGGGGAGCAGGTGAGTGTGCTGTCCACTGCCTTACTAAATGTGCATGTTGTCTGACTAGCAAGACTTACAGTGTGCACACCACTGGCTAGCATGCTCACTGAGTAGTTGTCACCCCCAAAGTGTGTAGTTACATGCACTGAACAGGTATAGTGCAGTAACAGTGCATTCCAACAAGGTTTGACTTCCCAGGCAATGATACCATTTGGTAACTGCTGGCAAACTGTTCATAGCCATAGTTGCACTGCCTGTGTACATCATATGCCCCTGTGATTGAGACATGTATATCCAACTGTGTGATGCACGGAAATGTTGCATGTGTAGTAATGGCCTTTTCACTTTGTCATCCTCACAGGTTGATGCCCACCAGAAGCAGGAAATCTGGCTGACCATCGCCCGGGCAGTAAGATCCTTGGGGGTCTACAAGCGCCGGATCCGCAACTGCCAGAAGAGGTGGCAGGACCTTCAGGGCTGGACCCGGAGGATCGCAAGGGTCCAGCTGAAGCTGTCGCCTCCTCGCAGGAGGGGCGGACACCGGACCCTGACCCCCACATGCTCAGGATTCTGGCGGTGGTCTTCCCGGACCTGGATGGGCAGCTGAAGGCCAGACAGCAGCAAGGAGGGGTGAGTCCATGACTGCACTGTGAACTTTGTCTGACATGCTATGTGCCCTCCTCTGGCCTGGTTAAACTTCCACAGTACATCAGTCTTGTGGTCCAGGACCCATGTCCCTCAATTGTGACATGCCCACTCCTCATCTGATACCCAGGTGTGGCCCTTACAGTCAGGAAATTGTGTCACTTGGGTACTGTGTCCTTGCATTTTGCTTAGCTCAAGGTGGGGGACAGCATTTGTTCCCGTAACTTTGTGGTGGGCTTCATGGGTGGGTCAATTGCTTACACAATGCCTGAGTTCTGACATGTAATCTGCGTGTAACTTTGATATGTGGTCCAATTGCTGATCTGACTCACCACATGTGCCTGGGGTATTTGGCACACACCCATGCTGCGGGTGGGAACAATGTTTGGGCCTCAGGAGTATGTATATCAAGTGTGTCACACATGCCTACTGTCCAGGGCTCATCCCTCTTTCACGTGGAGCAGGACAGTCATGCCTACTGCAGGGCATACAATACACTCTGTACTCCCACTCCCGTGTATCAGCTGACACGTTGTGCTCAGTGAAATGTTCCCTCAGGTGTCTGCCTCTGTGTCATTGTGCTGTGGCTTCGTTGTCAGGACTAATGGGGTGTTTATCGGTTAGGGCTCAGCATGCCATCTGAGATGTGACCATAGGAGACGATACTTGTGTGACATATAGGTGTTTGATCACTTGACTGTGCAGACTAGTGTATGCGACTGTGAAGTTCAGGCAGCTGTTTTTCATTCACAGCAGACTGTGAGGTGCTCAGGTTCAGAGAGTTGTGTTTCATGTCTCCCATATGTCCAATTGGTATGACGTGGACAAATAAGAGTTCAGATGATGTGGTTTGTGGGGGATGGACATGCGCACTTGTCAGCTACAGAACTTGCATTCCCCATGACCTAGGATTGTGACACAGTGCAGACTGTTGTTGGCTGGCTGCCCTGCCCATGTGACTGGAGACAGTGATGTATGACTTTGCAGGCATGCCTGTGCCATGGCATTAAACTTCCTAAGAGTGATCCTGCAGGGGAGTGACATGTGCTACATGCACCCCATTGTGGCATTGACTATCAGGACATGGGTGCATCATGGTGTCTGGTGCTGGTATGCATCACATGCATTTCAAATTAGACTCTGGCCATCCCTTTATCCGGACACCTGTACTGACTCAGTGGCAAGAGATGTGATGTGTGCATGTTCACATACTTCACCGTGTTCTCTGCAATGTCCAACAACTGTGTAGGTGGTGCATGTGTCCACACTGGGGTATTACCATCCGACAGGCACCAGACAGATGGGTGCAAGGCCAGGAGGGATGTGAGTGCCATGGTTGACCATCAGACTGACAATTGGCTTCTCCTAATCTGTGTGAGCCCTTTTGGCAATGTTCAACTAAGGATGCCAGGGCTTGCTCTGTAATGTGCTGTACTTACTGTGGTGTGTGCGGTCAGTGCAGGTGACTGATGTTTGTCTGTTTCCCTAATTGTTTGCAGATACATCCACAGCCACAGGAGGGGACAGCTCCATGGACCAGGAGGAGCTGCAGAGCCAGACTGGGTCAGCAGCCGATGAGTGGTCGGAGGGACCCAGTGGCATGGAGGGCGAGGGGAGCCACACCGAGGAGTCCTCAGCACCATCCACCTCAGCTGAGGACCACAGCAGCTCGGAGGATGACTCCCTTGTGGAGGCGGGTGTCAGCAGCCACCACACCCCAGCTAGTATGGCTGGCCCCGCCACCACCACCACCGCCCTCCCATCGGCTCCCATTCCAGAGGTCCGTGGAGGCTCCCGTGTTCGGGAGCATGTCTCCTTTGTGCCAGGCACCGCACCCCCTGCCCCTGTGTCCCCTGCTGCCCTGAGTGAGGAGTCTGTGTACTTACTTCGCCAGCTCCATGTAGGGCAGACATCAATGCTGAGTGTCCTCCATGCACACACCACTCTGTTGACACAGCTGGTGTCGTTCATGGAGGGCATCTCATCGGGCATGTCTGCCCTACAGAGGAGCAATAAGTCCATGGTCTCCTCCCTGACGGCAGCAGTGTCCCTCCTCCAACAGTCCCTCACCCCTCCTACCTCTGCCCCATCCACACTTCCTGGCACCCTACCTGTCCCAAGCACATGCACACCTGCACAATCACCGAAACACACAGACACGAGCAGCACAGAAACACCCAAAACAAAGTCAAAACGTGCACGCAAGCATCCTCAGGGGACTGATACCACACCCACAGGGGATGGGGAACTGACACACACACAGGCATCCACAGTCACTCCGCAGTCCTCCGATACCTCTCCCTCCAAGACCCCTTCCCTTGCCTCACCTGCAACCCCACCTACAAAGCAGCTCTTCCTCTGTGACCTCGGCCTCTTCCCCTCCGATCCAGCTGATCCAGCATACAGGGGGAAGAGGAAGTCCACCCACACAGAGGGAGTGCCCTCACCCCCGGACACCCTCCCCAGGCACAGACAAACTGAGGACCCCACCCGTAAGTCCCCCGGACCCGGAAGAGCAAGACCCCGCCACCGCCCTGCACCTCAACCACACAGTCTCCTTCCTGAATCCCTCAGGCCCCCACTACACAGGTTCCCCCACCACACCCTGCCCCAGGTTCCCCCACCCACAGATACACCATCCCCAAAATGATCCGGCCTTCTCCCCCTACCACTTGCTCTTCCAGCCCCACCCCCGCTGCGCATGTTTGTGCCACTGGTGTGGAGACCGTGTCCTCCCCCTCCGTCCTGC
Source organism: Calotriton arnoldi (assembly GCA_963921515.1). Classification (NCBI taxonomy): domain Eukaryota; kingdom Metazoa; phylum Chordata; class Amphibia; order Caudata; family Salamandridae; genus Calotriton; species Calotriton arnoldi. Next base: position 3,323,908 of record CAWUFW010000444.1, read on the forward strand.
CCACCTTACCTGAACCCCATTCTACTCCCCTGGAGATAGGCACTGCAGTGGAGTCCACTACCACCCCGTCTGACTTGGGCACTGCAGTGGGGAACCTGTCCACTCCATCTGGCCAGCCCACTGCAGTTGTGCCGGCACCCACACCATCTGACTCATGCCCCCCAGTTGTGCCGGCACACACCATGTCAGACACCTCCTTTCAGTTGTCAGTGACTCTCCAGCACCCACCACCCCTTCCCTGCCTCCTTCTGGTGAGCCCTGATCCTGTCCCTGCGGTGCCTGGCCTGCCCCCCCGTATGCCCCTCCGAGGGGAATGTCCCTGGTCCGTAGGAGTGCAGGCAAGCAAAGGGTGACATCTGCCACTGTCACCCTGTTCGGACTTTACTGATGGACTGGCCATTGGCCTTTGTGTTTTTTCAGGACTTTCAATTTTACACCCACATATGCTGAATAAAGCTACTTTCTGTTCTCTAGTGGTTTTGCTTCAGATGTACATGATGTTGATGATGCTAACCATGCCCTTGCTGCAGTGATGGTGATTTTTTATATCAGGAAAATGAAGTGTTACTGTGCAGGACCCCATGTGGTCCAGGGGGAATGTGTCCTATCCTGGTGTGTATCTATGTCATCCTTTGCAGCAATATGAGGGTGTCATGTTTTCAATATTTGCCAATGGGATTTCCTACTTTTATTTGCAATATCACATCTGTGGCTTACACCCCTGCACATCTGTTGTTCTTGCCATTGTTCAATTTGTCTATTTCCCTGACCGTGTGACCATCTCCACTGGACATGCAAGTTTGGGCATCAATGGGGAAGGACTCATCTGTGTTATCAGTGCAACTTGCTATACATGTGTGTTGGATCTGTGCAGATGATTTCGGTGACACTCCCATGACCAGGCTGATGTGACGAGAGCCTTCATTTTGTGCTAATTGTTGACTGAGTGACCAAGTGTTCTGCTGACATGATAGAGCCCTGCAGAGACAACGTATGGCACAGCTTTCCTTACACAGGAGTGGAGTCCCCTCATGGCAGTGTGTAATTCCGTGACATTGCCTGAGCCCAAGGTGTGTGTTGTGTGAGCATGTCTGTGTGTGTTCACTTCCATTTTGCTACGCAGGCTGGGATCCCTAGTGATGTTCCTGTTTGTGAGTTGACCTATGTTCCCCCAAAATCTTCGCCCTGGGTTCTCTGGGATGTGGGTGCATGGCACATTACTGGTCATCAGGGTGTCATCCATAGGTGTGTTTGCTGTCAGGGCTGAGTTTGTGGGCAAACGCAGATGAGACACAGTCAGGATTTCCCTTGGCACTTGTTGGTTACACAAGTCATGTAATTTACAGTTTGTGGTAGCTTTCAGTGATTGTGACACGTTGTGTGTGTGACTGCTGCCACTCCTCAGGGTCAGAGTTGCAATGTTGGAAGTTGCCTATGTGTGTTCTTTGTGGGTGACCTTGGCTTCTTCATTGGTGTGTGACTGTGGCCGGGATCCCATTGGTTGGTGTGGATTTGACGTCATGCCCATGTACGGCGTACTGTGCAGTGTGTCAGACATTCACGAGTCTTGTTCACTGGCCATGTGTGATGGGTTTCTGCACCTTAGTTCCCACCACCACCCCTGGGATTGTCATGGGTGCATGTGCAATGTCACCAGTCCATGTGAGCTTCACTGCTGCACATTGGTGGAGATCAAGGTGTGTGGTGTTGAGTGTGTGCAAATGAGAGTTGTTTCACGACTAGACCCCTACCTCCATATTGGCCTTTGCTGACAGGCCGTGCTGATTGATTTGTGCTTGTTCAATTTTCAATTCAATAATCTTTATTCGGATATAAAGTGTCCATAAAAGTACAAACAATTCTCACAAAGTTAATCACTTAAACATTTACATAAAAAACATCATCTGGATTTAAAACATACATCAAAGCTTTAACTATATAAAAATAATTTGATAAGTCATCACAAAGTTGTCACGGGTGTATCAAGTTATATATATAGCAGCATCATATAATAAAGTGCCAAAGTGCAAGGTGCAGATGGTTTTGGGGGGAATAGCAGCGGGGGTGAAATAAGCTATTGATTTGAATTCCAAGCATAAAAACTCCACACATTTGAATATCGATCAGGAACCAAAGAGCATATTTCTTTATCAGCATAAAGCCAAGAAGTGCATATAGTACAATCGGGTCCACTTATCGGAGTTCATAGAAACACGTGAACGAATAGCCATTTTAAAAAAGTACAAGTACGGAGTGTTAAGTTTTCCCCATTAAGCTGAAGGATAGTCCCGTAGGCAACCTTGAAGTCCGTTATTCCACTGGCCCTAAAAAACGGAATCAAAGTTGCTTACTGTACTTTTGATAAAAATTACAAAAGAACAGAAAATGCAACATGGATTGCTTACCTAAATTGCCGCAAGGGCAAGGCAATTCCTCAATGTTAGGCTGAAAGCCTAAGGGGAAACACAACAAATATTTTAATGTACCAGATCTAAGGCGAAAAAGCAAACTTCGGGCCATATTAGCAACAAAATGCGATAAATATCGCAGAGCGCGCTTAGCGCGAAATATTTTATCGCCAGCTATCGCTGGAATATATCGCCACGCTAACGCTGTATTAGCAACAATTAGCGCTATGGCGATAATTATTCCAGCGATAGTGGCATAATGCGAGAATATCGCTGGAAAACCAGCGATATTCTCGCATTAACGCTAAGGTGGATTCAGCATTAGAATCCACCTCCTATACTACAAACAGGTAAGTCATCCTCACTAGCAGGTGTTAAAATCTAGCGATAAACGCGCTTAGCGCGATTATTTTATCGCTTCGCCTGCCTTGCTAATAGGGAGTAGTGGTGTTAGCGACTGTTTTCAGTCGCTTTTAGTAGGGAACGCCTTCCTTGCATGTCATTAGCGATAATTATCGCTGACATGCAAGGCGATGGAAAACGCGGCCTCTAACTCCTGAAAGCTGTCGCTAACGCCTGTTAGCGACAGCTTGCTAATAGGGCGATAAAATTATCGCCGCTTTAGCGGCAAAAAGTGCCGCTAAAGCGGCGATAAAGCCCTTGATAATATGCCCCTTCGTTCCCAGAGAGTAATATCTCTTAAAAGGTAACTAACTGGTAAATAAGAGGGAGGGCCTCCGTCGTCTACCATTAATATGTAGCGTGCGACGGATACTTTAGAGAGCTCTTGTGCGTATCTTATGTCCCCATAATATTTATATATAGCTTCTCGAATAGTCTTTTTGTTAATTCCATCTAACTGCTTGTGTAGGTGTGATGGTAGTTTGTTGCTCAGGACACATGACTGTGGTTCACAGTGTGAACGACATCTAGCTTTGTCATCACAGTGGGATTATCATGCAGGCCAGTGTCACCACAATGTGGGGTCCCTGGGGGTAGTGCTGTGGTGGGTCTGTCTCTTGCTGTGTTAGTTGCTGTTCCTACAAGCTTGTGTGACATGTGTAATTTGGGCTCCCTCTCATCTAACAATGCCTGATTGCCCACATAGGGGAATCCGATCCATGAGTTACTTTTGTGTGGCACTGTATACACATCTGTGTAATTGGGATTCAGGCCTCCTCATGTGTTGTGTGGTTGCCTGGGGACACTGGCACACCCCCATCACCTGTTGTGTTTGATATGCAGTGTGGGGCTGCCTGTTTGTGTTTGTGCATCTGCACCACTGCATTGGCATATCTTTAGTGTGCCATTGGCTGTATGTTGTTTGGTGGGTTTCCCTGCTGTCCCTGGGACTCCTAGGTCATCAGTCAGCACAATGATCATGGTTTGTATGTCCCATTGCTGCCATGGTATGGTATTTGTTCACCTCACATATACAGTCTCCACAGGATATCTACATTTGTGTGTCCATTGGTGCAGATATGTGGGTCTGCATTATGATGGTCACTTCTGTCATTGTGTTATTGATGAATGTTGACAATGTCAGCCCCCATGGGTGATGTTTGTCTGCACATGGCCAAAGGTATGTCTTATTTGCACTGCACTGTTTGCCTCACCCAATCTATGTTGCTATGGGACACAAACACTACTATGCCACTGATGTGTTTGTTGTTCTGTGGCCAGGAATCATCCATGCTGTTTGGCATTTGCAGCTTTTTCCATGACAACACTTACATTTTGGTCACTGTGATGATGGGGGTTTAGACCCCATTGCCACAATGTTCAAAATGTGCTTCAGCTATGGACCCCACACTTACCTTTTGGTCACTGTGATGTTGGGGGTTTAGACCCCATTGCCACAATGTTCAAAATGTGCTTCAGCTATGGACCCCACACTTACCTTTTGGTCACTGTGATGATTGGGGGTTAGACCCCATTGCCACAATGTTCAAAATGTGCTTCAGCTATGGACCCCACACTTACCTTTTGGTCACTGTGATGATGGGGTGTTAGACCACATTGCCACAGTGGTCATGGTCTGCTTGCATTGTGGAGGCCACACACATTTATGTGTGACACATGTGATAGGGGGTCACATTGTATGTTCAATGTCATGTTCAGTGTTGTAGGCATTTGACACAGACTACACACGCTTGTCATGGTGTTCGGGGATGTGTTTTTCTGACATTCCTTATGTTGGAGTATGCTGGTTGTGACATGCATTACCCGTCCTATGAGTAGGGATGGTGTTGGTGGTAGGCATCCATCCCCTATGAGTGGGGATGGTAGTAGTGACAGGCATCCAGGCCCCCATGAGTAGGGGTGGTGGTAGTGGTAGGCATCCAGCCCCCCATGAGTAGGGGTGGTGTTGGTGTTAAGCATCCAGCCCCCCCTGAGTAGGGGTGGTGGTTGTGACAGGCATCAATTCCCCTATGTGTGGGGATGGTAGTAGTGACAGGCATCCAGCCCCCCATGAGTAGGGGTGGTGGTAGTGGTAGGCATCCAGCCCCCCCTGAGTAGGGGTGGTGGTCGTGGTAGGCATCCAGCCCCCCATGAGTAGGGGTGGTGGTAGTGGTAGGCATCCAGCCCCCCATGAGTACGGGTGGTGTTGGTGGTAGGCATCCAGCCCCCCATGAGTACGGGTGGTGTTGGTGGTAGGCATCCAGCCCCCCCTGAGTAGGGGTGGTGGTAGTGACAGGCATCAATTCCCCTATGTGTGGGGATGGTAGTAGTGACAGGCATCCAGACCCCCATGAGTAGGGGTGGTGGTAGTGGTAGGCATCCAGCCCCCCCTGAGTAGGGGTGGTGGTAGTGGTAGGCATCCAGCCCCCCATGGGTAGGGGTGGTGGTAGTGGTAGTGGTAGGCATCCAGCCCCCCTGAGTAGGGGTGGTGGTAGTGACAGGCATCCAGCCCCCCCTGAGTAGGGGTGGTGGTAGTGGTAGGCATCCAGCCCCCCCTGAGTAGGGGTGGTGGTAGTGGTAGGCATCGAGCCCCCCATGAGTAGGGGTGGTGTTGGTGGTAGGCATCCATCCCCCTATGTGTGGGGATGGTAGTAGTGACAGGCATCCAGCCCCCCCCTGAGTAGGGGTGGTGGTAGTGACAGGCATCCAGCCCCCCCTGAGTAGGGGTGGTGGTAGTGGTAGGCATCCAGCACCCATGAGTAGGGGTGGTGGTAGTGGTAGGCATCCAGCCCCCTGAGTAGGGGTGGTGGTAGTGGTAGGCATCCAGCCCCCATGGGTAGGGGTGGTGGTAGTGGTAGGCATCCAGCCCCCTGAGTAGGGGTGGTGGTAGTGACAGGCATCCAGCCCCCTGAGTAGGGGTGGTGGTAGTGGTAGGCATCCAGCCCCCCCTGAGTAGGGGTGGTGGTAGTGGTAGGCATCGAGCCCCCCATGATTCGGGGTGGTGTTGGTGGTAGGCATCCATCCCCCTATGTGTGGGGATGGTAGTAGTGACAGGCATCCAGCCCCCCCTGAGTAGGGGTGGTGGTAGTGACAGGCATCCAGCCCCCTGAGTAGGGGTGGTGGTAGTGGTAGGCATCCAGCCCCCCTGAGTAGGGGTGGTGGTAGTGGTAGGCATCCAGCCCCCATGGGTAGGGGTGGTGGTAGTGGTAGGCATCCAGCCCCCTGAGTAGGGGTGGTGGTAGTGACAGGCATCCAGCCCCCCTGAGTAGGGGTGGTGGTAGTGGTAGAGCATCCAGCCCCCTGAGTAGGGGTGGTGGTAGTGGTAGGCATCGAGCCCCCATGAGTAGGGGTGGTGTTGGTGGTAGGCATCCATCCCCCTATGTGTGGGGATGGTAGTAGTGACAGGCATCCAGCCCCCCCTGAGTATGGGTGGTGGTAGTGGTAGGCATCCAGCCCCCCCTGAGTAGGGGTGGTGGTAGTGGTAGGCATCGAGCCCCCCATGATTCGGGGTGGTGTTGGTGGTAGGCATCCATCCCCCTATGTGTGGGGATGGTAGTAGTGACAGGCATCCAGCCCCCCTGAGTAGGGGTGGTGGTAGTGGTAGGCATCCAGCCCCCCTGAGTAGGGGTGGTGGTAGTGGTAGGCATCCAGCCCCCATGGGTAGGGGTGGTGGTAGTGGTAGGCATCCAGCCCCCTGAGTAGGGGTGGTGGTAGTGACAGGCATCCAGCCCCCTGAGTAGGGGTGGTGGTAGTGGTAGGCATCCAGCCCCCCTGAGTAGGGGTGGTGGTAGTGGTAGGCATCGAGCCCCCCATGAGTAGGGGTGGTGTTGGTGGTAGGCATCCATCCCCCTATGTGTGGGGATGGTAGTAGTGACAGGCATCCAGCCCCCCCTGAGTAGGGGTGGTGGTAGTGGTAGGCATCCAGCCCCCCCTGAGTAGGGGTGGTGTTAGTGGTAGGCATCCAGGCCCCTATGGGTGTGTATGGCATTGGTGATAGCCATCCCGCCCCTATGGTTCTGCTGTTGCTAGTGTACGTCATTTCTGCATCCCTATGTGTGTGTGACATTTGTCGGGTACGTGTCGTTTGTTTGTGTAGTGGGTGTTTGACTTACCGTCTGCGCCGTACGCGTCTGTACCTGTTCCGGTAATAGATGTAGAGTATTGGTAGGACCTGCGCGATGGGATTCATGGTTGGTTCTGCCTCGCTCGGGTTTCTCGCTGCTTCGACTCGTACTCGTCGCTGGCTTGTTCGTCTCGTAGCCGTGGATCGTCTTGTGGCGTGAATCGGAGCTTATGTGCGGCTCTCCCGGATGCTCTGACGTGCCGGACATAGCGACGGTTCGGCGCGTACGGAAGGCACTTCGTACTAGTCTGGCCGGAAGGTGCTGTATTTTTGCTTCCGTGCGACTCGATTCTGCGTTTACGGATCCGGCTTGGGCGGGGAACAGGAGCTGGAATGGGTACATACGGCTGGGTCGGGATCTGGGCAGTTATGCGCATGGTACTTGCTCGTTCGTACGAATGTTCGAACCGGTCGGGAAACACGCGTTCGGCTTGGTTTTTTTCCGGACGAATAGTGTTAGGTGCGCTTCCGGCCGAGATCGGAATCGGCCCCTCAGTCCTAGTAAAATGCCAAAACTGTGTGGCAAATTTTGGTTTTCTGACAAACGTCTGCCTGTTCTTGAAAGCTGGGAAGATGTTGATTTCGGCACTGTAAACCCTTTGTTGATACCATTTGCAGGGAAAAAACCAGATGCTTTCCTCTGCAGCACTTTTCCCCCAATTTTCCCCCAAAGAACAAAATGTTGCTGTATTGTTGCTAATTTCTTGGTCTCCTCCAGGGGAATCCACAAACCCTGGTTACCTTTAGAATCCTCAGGATGTTGGAATACAAGGACGCAAATTTGGCATTGATACCTTATATGGACAAACAGTAATGGGGGCTTAAGCGCGAACTACCCCAAATAGCCAAAAAGGGGCGTGGCACGGGGGGAGGCCTGGCAGGTGTTAAATCGTACTGCAGGAACACAGGAACAAAGAACTAAGGGGCATATTTGCAGAATGTCACTGTTTATGGTGTCTCCTGTTGGCAATAAGCCCTCCGCCTTATTTTGGAGTTACACGTTGCTCCGCCCGTTTATTGTAAATGTGCCCCTAAGAGAGAGAGAGAGAGAGAGTCTGCTTGCTACTGCTGTTGATGTCCTGTAGCATGTTATGCTATTTTCTTAGCACAAAATGCACCCTTGGCCCATTTTCGACACTGGGTGCATTTTACACTAGGAAAATAGTTGATGCTAAATGCTTAATTACACATCTCACGTAATTGCGCATAATTAAAAGTAATTTTGCGGTAATTGCGAGTAATTATGCTATAGAAAGCATTATGCCAGTTACGCCCATCCCAAAAATTAACCCTTTTTGTTGCCTGCCTAAATGGCAGATTTTTTTTGTTTCCAAAAATCAAATTGTGCTTTGCAGACAGACTAAAAAGAGGACAACATTCTACAATTTTGCCTCTTGGAAAGCTTTTTCACCCAGCATTAATCAGGAAACAGAGAGGCTAACAAGAGGTGATGTGAAGGAGACAGAAATATTAAACTAAGATGCATAAAAGGCATGGGGAGAGCTTTGCATTAGGGAGGCAGGCACACTACTGGCCTAATTTACAAAATATTTTGTCTGTTGCCAACTTTCAGATTTGGTAAATCTGAGAGTTTTTGATCGCTAAAACCAGGGCCGTAGCTGGGTGAGGGGGAGGGGCGAGCGGGCCGGGATAGTCTATATTTCTGTGTGGCCCCCCCCAGATAGTACAAGGTATGCCTTTGTTTTTCATTTTTTGCACATTATTATTGTAATTTGGGCCTGTTCTTAGAATGCTTTGCATAGCAGAGTGCACTCCCAGGCTTGACTAAAGCAGTCGAGGCTGGGCGGGGACTCGTCCACAAGTAGAGTGGAGTGTCAGTGCAGTCCCACACGAGACATTTCCCCTTGAGCCCAAACCGAAAATAAACTGACAATAGAAGCAGAGGAGGGCCCAGGGCTATGGGCGTGCCCTTCCTGCCCCTTGCTTGACTCTTCCAGCAGTTCCCAGGTGTCTGTGCACGTGCGCTGCACAGCTCAGGGAACAGCTTTAGTTACTTCCACATCAGAGGCGCAACTAGAGCCAAATTTCGGGGGGGCTACCCAAAATTTCGGGGGGGGGGGGCTGATTCTTCCAGCAATATGCAGAGTGGAGAAACAGGGGCTCTAAGAAGGGGTGAAAACACAACAAAGCCTCGTTAGCAAGTAAATGGTGTTTTAAAGACCTGTGAAGTACTCGGGTGCGGCTGTGTGTGTGCCCGGGAAGCTGTCTCAGCCCGGGCTGACACACACGACGGGGTGGGGGGGGGGGTTTGAAGCCATTTGAGCCCAATGGGCGTTGCACGCCTGTTCCACATGCAGTGTAAGACCCAGTTGTGATGCTGCTAGCAATGCACCTGTTGCCTGGCCAACATTGTCAGCATGCACCAGCCTGCCAGTGTCGGACCTGCCTCTCCATATAGTATGTGCCATCACAGGATTGCCTTCTGCGGGCACAGACAGAGCTTCAGAGCTACCCATTTCAGGGCCTGAGGCCCCCTAATGCTACAGCAGCTGGCATCGTAATATTGGCAGCACGCTGTTCTACACCTGCATGATACTGTTTGCAGCACCAGTGACCAGGATGGCTATGGGTTCTCCAGCCGAATAAAAAATCTGCGGCCCTCAGTACTGTACGAATGAGTAAGCAAGGGTCATCTGCTGCACTGCAAGGAAGTTGTACACACATAAACGGAGAAAGGACCCCTTTCTCATAATTGGTGGGTGAGCCAATAAGTTACTAGGGAGCGCCTGCCAGAGCTAAGCAAGGGATGAATAACAAGAAAGAGATGAGTGCAGGAATAACTTTAAGACCATTAAAGAATAATGGGGTAACCCAGTATCTCACAGAACCTGGGGGACTAGAACAGTATGTACTAATGGTTGGTTCGGTTGAGTAGAACAAAATTATTTTTAAACTTATTACTTTGTCCTGGCCACTAGGAAAAAGCAATCAATGGTGTGCAGTCCACATAGTTTACCATACAGATACAAAAACACTGAGACTAACACTATAGAATGAAAAAGTGAACGATGTATTCACAGTGATATATTGTTTAACACACTACATTCACAAATATCTTATACAAGAAAATTTAACACCGTAAATTGTTACATACATAAATAAGTGCCATGAAGTTAACATAAACCAACATTTAACATTGACAAAACAAATTGAAAAAGAAAGGAAGGAATTTGTTAAAACAAGGGCATCCGTAATGACTTAGCAAATAAATTAGCACATATAGCGTAATTATTGAGCCCTGATATGTGATGTGCTAGTACGGAATGTCTGATCAGGATCCGATGTAAGACTCAGGGTGCACCACTAGTGGAACACTTCACTAGGTTTGACCACTCCGCAGAGAGTTTGAGATGGTGGACACTAGAAAAGGTAACACGCAACCTGAGAGGGGGACGACCTTTCTGCCACCCTTAACTTGCGTGAATGCAAGTTAAGGGTGGAAGAAAGGTCGCCCCCCTCTCGGGTGCACCCTAAGTCTTACATCGGATCCTTGAGCAATGTTAGAAAATTCTAGTCTTTACTTTCTGTCTGGTTTGGCCTATATAAAACAAATCACAGGGACATGTTATAGCATAGATGACATCTGTAGAATTGCAATTTGTGTGATGTTTCAATGTGTATGTCAGATCTGAATACGTAAAATCTTTCCACTCCACAGTGAGGCCACGTGCCTTACATCGGCCCCATTTGAAATGGACCCCGGTGGTGGTAATGAGTTGGGACCTGAGGTCTGGGACTAAATGAGTCTTCAGATACGAACTGACTACATAGTCACGTATGTTACGTCCCCTTTTAAAGGCAAAGAGAGGCTTCTCCTTTGTGTCAATCTCACCTGTGATCAGTGCCCAATGGTGATTAATGATCTTTTTTATCTCGTTGCTCCTGTTGTTGAAAGTGGATACACAGACCACTCACTCTCTATCACCTACATCCGAGCCTTTTGCTTCTAAAAGGGTTTCCCTGGGGCAGTACCATGCTCTTTTTCTGGCTCTTTTTAAAAAGCCTCTTGGGTACCGTCGATCTTTTAGTCGTATCAGGAGATCATCAGTTTCTTTGATAAATCATCTCAGTGTGTACAATTTCTCCGGAGTCTCGGGAACTGTCCATATGGCAGGTTATCTCTGAGGTTCCGTGGATGGTGACTAAAGTACCTGAGTAATGTGTTGCGTTCCATTGGTTTTCTGAATAGTGTGGTGTATAACATGTCATTCATAGTTTTAATACTTAGATCTAAGAAATTGATCTCATCCTGATTGTAGGCCATGGTGAATTGAATGTTAGTAGATCTCTCATTAAACCATGTAAAAAATTCCTGTAATGTCTGTTCGTCCCCTGTCCAGATCATCAGAACATCGTTGATGTATCTTTTCCAGAGGGCTATATTTACAAAAAAAGGATTGTCATTGGTGTAGATAAACTTTTCTTCATAAGTATCCATGAAGAGATTAGCTAGGTCAGGAACAAAGCCTGCTCCCATTGCTACTCCCTTTGTTTGAAAAAAGTACTCATTTTTAAATACAAAGACATTTTTGGTCATAGCAATGCTAAGTAGTTCCACAATGCACTCAGTTGGGACCCAAGCAGGTCTTGGTCGTTTGTTAAGTACCTTACGTACCACGTGTAGTGCCTCCTCTTGGGGAATGCGGGTGTGTAGGGAGGCTACGTCAAGCGTTACTAGTCGTTGTCTATCCCTATTGAAAGGTAGGTCCTCAACTAATTTTATAACTTCCATTGTGTCTCGAATGTAGGATCGTGTCTCAGTAACCCAAGGCTGTATAAAGAGATCAATATATTTACAGAGGGGTTCTAAGATAGAGCCACAGCCTGAAACTATTGGTCTCCCTGGTGGCTTCTCCCTGTCTTTATGTATTTTGGGCAAGGTGTATAAAGTGGGAATACGGGGATCCTTCTTATTCAAGAACCCAAACTCCAATTCACTGAGATAGCCTTATTTCAGTCCTTTTGTAGTGAGTTGGTGTATCAATTCAGCTACCTCATTCGTCGGGTTATTCTGGATCTTTTTGTAATTATCAACCACCCCCAGCTGCCTCTCAATCTCAGCACTATAGTCTTCAGTGTCCTGGATAACTATTGCCCCGCCCTTGTTAGCTGGTTTGATAACTATACCATTGGTTCTTTTAAGGAGTCTAGACCTAGTCTCTCTTCCTTACTTATGTTGTGTTTGATATATTTGTTGTCCTCAAACAGTTTCAATACATCTCTCATAACAACTTGCTCAAAAGCAAATATTTTTTTAGATAGGATGGGGGGTGAAGGTGCATGGTGTCCTCGAGTCTGTAGCATCAACCTTCCTTTCTCTGTTAGGGCTAGGGTTTTTATAGAAGTAGTGTCGTAGGCGTACCTTTCTAAAGAATTGTAGAAGCTCAACTTTGGTGTTGAAACAATTGGCGGGTGCAGTTGGTACAAAAGATAACCCTTTACTTAGAACTATCTGCTCCGCTGTACTTAACCTATGGCCTGAGAGATTAACAATGGGGTTAATCAGATCACAGGTCTGGTTAGTCAGTAATGTTTGCCCGTGGCCCAGGTCGCCTTCCTGTTGTTCTGCTCCCAACTGCTCTTCATCTAAACTCAGACCCTCATGTGTCACCATCTGTATGTTTGTCTCTTGGTCTGGTTTTCTCCGTGTGTCTCCTGTGAGTAAAACCTCACGGTTTTTCTCCCACGTCCCCTGCCTCTGTTCCACCCTTGATTCTGGCCTCTGTTCTGGCCCCTGCTGTTGTTCCATCCTTGTTCATGACCCCCTCTTGTATGTGTTTGCCACCTTCCGTCCCCTAAAAAAGGACCGGAAGATAAACCCTGATACTGCTGACCTTGGATGTACTGGTAACTAGTGCCCGTGTGTTCGTGATCGCCCCACTGGAGTATGATGATTCTGAAAAGGTTTTGTAGCGTCGCACGGTAGGCCTACCCCTGTTAATGTAATGTCCCTGTTCTTCTAGTTTATAGTATTACTCTGTGATGTATGGGTACGTAACTTTTTTTATCACTACTTCTATATATTCTACATGTAACCCCTCATGTATTTTGGGTAGTTAGTTTGAGAAATCTGTTTGATTCAAAATTCATCTAACAACAGGCACTGACTGGAATTAAATTGTTTGGGTTTGTAGATCATGAATGAAGTGTTAATAAAACAATGGGGAATGGAAAGGTCCTGTTGATTTTTTCCAGTTATACAGCTGCAGCCATTACCACATAATAATAGATTTACCATGTTTGACATATAATTTGCTATATCATTTCGCATGATTTTCAGATTCCACAAAAAATGATTCGGGCTCAAATGGATGGAAATAATACTGCCAAAATGTGCAGCATAATTCACCTTTTTTAGGTACACAATTTAGATAGCAACGCCTTGAAAGTGACAACGCTCTGGAGAGTTGTTTGGGGTATGTCATTATGACTATGAAACCTGTATTTCAGAAGGAACTGTTAAATATGTCTCATCTGTCATGGTTCCCTTTGTGAAATATGATTTTTTGTACCATTGCAGTTTGTGCAATAAAATCACCCAAGCATGTAGTATGTATGTATGTATGTATGGTTGCTTGTATTATGTATGTATGAATGTATGCATGTATGTATGTATGTACATAGGTATACATAGATCGGTAGCTAGATGAAGACAGGTTGATATACAGAGATAGGGATGGGTAGACAAACAGATAGCTAGATAGTTAGATAAAGGTGCCAACCTAGAAACATATATAGACAAAATCAGAGCTGCAGACATATAGTAACAGATAGAGATAGGTAGATTGATTATAGGTGATTGGATAACTAGATAAAAATAGAAACAGATACTGATGCCTGTTTCTTCCTTGCCCTCTCTCAGCTGTTACCTCTTCCTGAACATTCTTTATGTATATCTGCCTTTCTCTCCCTCTCTCACTTTCTCTCCCTACCTCTCTCACATTCTGTCTCTCTGTGCCTCTCTCCTCTGTCTCTTCTTATCTTTCTCTGCATTGCCTTTCTTTTCTTTTCTTGTCCTTTGTCTCCCTCCGTCTTTCTCTTCTGTCTTTCTTTCTCTTGCCTTCTCTGGCTAAACATGCCTCTGTCTTTCTATGTCTCTCCCTGTCTTTCTGACCTTTAGGTCGCCTTTATTTCTTTATCGCCCTCTTCTTTCTGTTCTTTCTCCTCCTTTCTCCATCTTTCCCTATGTTCATCTCTATCCACTTGTCTTTCTCTGTCTCTTCCTTTAACTCTTTCACTGTCTTTCGCTCATTTCACTTTTGTCTCTCTGCTGTTCCAGGTCTCTCCTGATTTATCTCTTCACCTCACTTCTTTCTGCCTTTCCATGCATTCTCTCTGTCCCTTGTCTTTCCTGACCTCCTCTGCTTTCTGCCACTCCCTGTCTCTATATCCTTGCTTTCTTGCTCTCACCCTGTTTCTCAATTTTCTCATCTCTCCTTGTCTTTGTCTGACTTCTATATTCCCTGTCTTTAACTTCCTTCTCTTATTTTATTGTCCAAGTCCATCTCTCTCCCTCACCCTCTCGCTCTCTCTTTCTTCTTCTCTATCCCCATTGTTTTATTGTTTTTCTCTGTCTCCTTGTCTTTGTCCATTCTTAATGTCATTGGATGGGTGTTTTTGCAGTCTCTTCTCTGTCTCCTTGTCCTTGGCCATTCTTAATGTCATTGGATGGGTGTTTTTGCAGCCTCTTCTCTGTCTCCTTGTCCTTGGCCATTCTTAATGTCATTGGATGGGTGTGTTTGCAGTCTCTTCTCTGTCTCCTTGTCCTTGGCCATTCTTAATGTCATTGGATGGGTGTGTTTGCAGTCTCTTCTCTGTCTCCTTGTCCTTGGCCATTCTTAATGTCATTGGATGGGTGTGTTTGCAGTCTCTTCTCTGTCTCCTTGTCCTTGGCCATTCTTAATGTCATTGGATGGGTGTGTTTGCAGTCTCTTCTCTGTCTCCTTGTCCTTGGCCATTCTTAATGTCATTGGATGGGTGTGTTTGCAGTCTCTTCTCTGTCTCCTTGTCCTTGGCCATTCTTAATGTCATGGGATGGGTGTATCTTGCAGTCTCCTATCTAACTGGACCACATGGGAGGACCTGTCTATTCGGTCTTCAAGAGGGCCCTAATAAATGTAATTCCTGGTAGGCTTACCAAAGCGTTGATATGCACAACAGAAAAATAATATTTGTTTTAGGTACAGCATTATCAAGGTTTTGTTTTTTTAAACTCGTCTTTGGAATTGGTGCATCATTATCTATTATTGAAGAAAGAAAGCAAAATTAAAAAGGAACACTAGTTGCATGATTGCCCTCTATCCTGTAAATGCTTTAAGGGTTGAGAAAATTCATACCTTCCTACGTATTCGTAGTCTTTTGTTTGCCTTATATTTTCAGGCACTGCTTATTATTCCACAGCTTTTTATGGAACCATTCTGTTTATTGAAAGATCCACGTTTCATACGCAGCTAAGTGCCTACAACCCTGGGGCCGGCAGCAACATCATAAGGATTAAGTATACACAGCTACATGCCTACAACCCAGGGGCCGGCAGCGATTGTGAATCTCTTGAAGAACAAAAAGATTCAAACTAACATAAAATGAAAACCCCACCCCCTCCCCCTCCCTCTCCCCCCTCCTCCTCCGCACCCTAACTGCATCAGCCCAGGCAAGTGGGCAAGGCTATCCATTCCTATCAGCCTGTGAAAGTTGTTCTCCCAGTTACTTTCGGGACAGTGTTCAGTGCTTCTCTCTCAGGAAGGGAGGAGTCGCAGAATACGTAGATATTGGGGGCAAGTAGCCTCCCGAAGTTCGGTTGACAGGATCTGGATGAAAGGAGAACATAGGTCAACGTAGTTCTCCTCCTTGTGATCCGCCACCATTGACATGCGCTTAGCCAGGTTTGCCCCACCTGGCTAAGATTACTTGTCGAGCAGCCAACAGCGCAAGGGCCATTTGTTGGCCTCTTAAGGAGAGCAGGGGAAATGTCAGTGGGTTCGGAAGTCCCAGGAGCGTGTATGCTGGGAAGCGCGGGATTGCAGTATCAAATGCCCTGTCTATGTCGTCCAGGACAGCCCCCCAAAAGCGCTCCAACTTGGGGCAGTGCCATAGCAAGTGGACTAGAGAACCTGTCTGACCGCACCCCCTCCAGCATTTTTCAGAACGACTTTTGTCCCAGCAGTGGATGCGTGCGAGGGTAAGGTACCAATATGATATCACTTTGTATGCTGATTCTGCCCCTGCTGTGTTATGTGCTGGATGGTGAGCTCTAAAGTGTATATCCTCCCACTCTTTCTCCGAAAGCGTGCGTCCTAGTTTCTCCTCCCACCGCTGCTGACCCTTGAAACGACCCCCTCCATGTTTTTTGTCAGCATCGCATAAAGCTTTGATATGAGGTGTTTATCGTCGTGTTTGCGCACCAGACATTTTTCAAACACTGTCAGCTTTCTCGATGCCGCTGCTTGGTATGTTGGCTCTGTGACCCGATGGCGTATTTGAAGGTACTGAAACATGTCTGATTGGGGTAGTTCATAGTCCTGTTTTAATTGGTCAAAAGGGATCAGACTGTTGGGGTCATTCCACAGCTTTTTAGACATTTCATTTTGATGCAGCTGAATTCCCATCATGCAGTTTCCAGGTCATCTGTATGTGCTTGCTTTGATTCAGTTTATATATTCGATTATAGTCTTTTTCTAGTCCTTTTATTAATTAAAACAAGACTTTAATTGCTGGATGAACCTCCAGGCGTTCACTCAGTATTATTTATGTTGAAAGTTGTGAACCATGGATGTAGAGCCTCAGCCATGTGAGAAGCGGTGCTAAAGCTTGGACATTAATGGGTACAATGACCTAATATATTCATCAAGGCGGGAACACATCTGTGTTACCCTAATTTCCCTAATTTAAGAGTGAAATCTAAGGATTCATCTGTGCTCTGCTGTACAGGTCCGATGCCATCACTGAAAACATACATAACACACAGTCCTGGACTTATTAATCATTCATACTATACAGTACCAGAACATCCCCCTAATGCAGCCAGTCTCATGTCTTTATTTTTTTTTCCGTAAACATGTATTTATTGAGACCCCTTGAGACTGCTGCAACATATAGGTCATTGGTTTGAGTCCCTGACAAAGCCAACTCAGTCTTTAATCCTTCTGAGGAAGATAATTCAAGTATGGTTAAACTGGGTAATAGCAATACCAAATATTTCAATCAATCAATCACAGAATTTGTAGAGCGCACTACTTACCCGCGAGGGTCTCAAGGCGCTGGGGAGAAATAAGGGGGGGTGCTGCTACTGGTCGAACAGCCAGGTCTTGAGTAGCCTCCTGAAGGTCAGCAGGTCTTGGGTCTGTCGTAGGCTTAGTGGAAGGGTGTTCCAGGTCTTGGCGGCGAGGTGTGAGAAGGATCTGCCGCCGGTGGTTGTTCTTCGAATGCGAGGGACGGTGGCGAGGGAGAGGTCGGCGGAGCGGAGCTGGCGGTTGGGGACGTAGAAGAAGAGTCGTCTGTTGAGGTAGGCTGGGCCAGTCTTGTGTAGTGCCTTGTGTGCGTGGATGAGGAGTTTGAAGGAGATTCTCCTGTCGACGGGGAGCCAGTGCAGGTTCCTCAGGTGGGGGTGATGTGGCTGTGGCGTGGTACGTCGAGGATCAGGCGTGCGGAGGCGTTTTGTATGCGTTGCAGTCGCTTGATGAGCTTGGCCGGGGCTCCCTCGTAGAGGCCGTTCCCATAGTCAAGTCTGCTACTGACGAGGGCCTGGGTGACTGTTCTTCTTGTATCTGTCGGGATCCACCTGTAGATCTTGCGAAGCATGCGGAGGGTGTTGAAGCAGGAGGAGGAGACTGTGTTGACTTGCTTGGCCATGGAGAGCGTTGAGTCGAGGATGATTCCCAGGTTGCGTGCGTGGTCGGTGGGTGTCGGGGCTGCTTCCAGTGTCGTTGGCCACCAGGAGTCGTCCCAGGCTGAGGGGTTGGAGCCGAGGATGAGGACCTCTGTCTTGTCCGTGTTCAGCTTTAGTCGGCTGATCTTCATCCAATCGGCGACGGCCTTCATTCCTTCATGGAGGTTGGATTTGGCGGCGAGGGGGTCCTTGGTGAGGGAGAGGATCAGTTGAGTGTCGTCGGCGTAGGAGATTATGTTGAGGTCGTGCTGTCTGGCGATGCGTGCGAGCGGGGCCATGTAGATGTTGAACAGCGTTGGGCTGAGGGAAGATCCCTGGGGTACGCCGCAGATGATCTCGGAGGCTTCGGATCGGAAAGGTGGGAGGCGGACTCTCTGGGTTCTGCCGTCGAGGAAGGAGGTGGCCCATTCCAGGGCCTTGTCTCGGATCCCTGCGTCGTGGAGGCGTGCACGTAGAGTGCGGTGGCAGACAGTGTCGAAGGCGGCGGAGAGGTCCAGCAGGATGAGGGCTGTGGTCTCACCGTTGTCCAGCAGGGTCCTGATGTCGTCGGTGGCGGCGATGAGGGCAGTCTCAGTGCTGTGGTTGCTGCGGAACCCTGATTGGGATGGGTCCAGGATGCTGTTTTCTTCGAGGTATCGGGTTAGCTGTTTGTTGACGATCTTCTCGATGACCTTGGCTGGGAACGGAAGCAGGGAGATGGGCCGGAAGTTCTTGAGGTCTCTCGGGTCCGCCTTGGGTTTTTTGAGTAGGGCGTTGTCTCTGCGTGTTTCCAGCTCTCTGGGAAGGTCGCGGTCTCGAAGGAGAGATTGATAACGTTGCACAGGTGGGGTGCGATGGAGCTGCTGGCTTTGTTGAAGATGTGGTGCGCCGGGGGCAACGAGGGGAAACAGAAGGCAAAATTGGGCACAGAAAATGGGGGCAACGAGGGGAAACAGAAGGCAAAATGGACACAGAAAATGGGGGCAACGAGGGGAAACAGAAGGCAAAATGGACACAGAAAATGGGGGCAACGAGGGGAAACAGAAGGCAAAATGGACACAGAAAATGGGGGCAACGAGGGGAAACAGAAGGCAAAATGGACACAGAAAATGGGGGCAACGAGGGGAAACAGAAGGCAAAATTGGGCACAGAAAAATGGGGGCAACGAGGGGAGACAGAAGGCAAAACGGGCACCGAGGCAACAAGCAGAGGGGCGAGCTTACCAGCAGCGGGCAGGACAACACAGGCGGAGCTGTGTGGCGGGGGAGCGACCTACCTGGCAATATTTACAACACTTTGGATTTTAAACTGCCAAATGGGTGCAAACCTGCAAATATGAAACAGAAAATAAAATCTACAGCCATCCAGACACACATAAAAACATGCATTTTCACCTAAAATCCTCAGAGGCAGTGTATGGTATAATCATAAAATGCAAATGAAAATAGACTGGCTGCTTTCTGCTTTTAAATCATATTAAGACAGCAGATGTTTCCTCAAATATTTTACGCAATACAATCTGGTCGGAACCTCCTCTAGAGTTTGTCATTACAGGGGCCATGTCCTCCGAACCAAATATTCCTGGCTATGGGCCTGGCTAATACACTTTTGCTAATTTAATAAATCTTAATAATGATTCGGAAAAGGTTTTCCCAATTGTTAAATGGATTATGCCAGGGGTCTCCAACCTTATCTAAAATAAGAGCTAATTGAGTTCAAAGAATATTCTGCTGAGCTACTGGTATTATTAGGGATTTAGTAGTCACCACATCAGACAAGATTGCATAAGTGACCACCACATACAATATTACCAGAAGAGATCCATTTGCTCTCTAGCCATGGTTGCCAGCAGTAATGTAAAAATGCTTTGTCAATTTGAAATGCCTCCACATGGGTAATACATAAAAGCCATAGCTGCAATGCCCTAGCACCAAAGTAATACATTAAAGATAATTAGTAATAGTTTCCCTAATAATGTTTGATTTCTATCTCTCAAACTTCATCTTTAAATATGTTTTGGAAATGCAGCTGTTTTTCTCTAAACATCAGCTTATGAATTCTGAAAATACTCACATTTTCATTTCAAATTTTAAAAAAATCAAATTTGGCCTATATTTATTAATTAAAATAAGCAAAAGAGTCTAATTTAGTTCACTGGGCTGCACACAAGAGAGCTACTAGTAGCTCCTCGTTGCATGAGCCTGGGTGAAGTACACATTAAGGAATCAATATTTGGAAAGGTGCCTGTTAAAGGCGTCCCTTCCAAAAACCAATGGGTTGCATTTTTTAAAAAAATTTGAATGGTTATTTAAAAGTAATCACAGACATGGCAGTTTTCTAACCCCAGAAGGCCACCATGCCTGTGACTCTAGCCAATAGTAATGTGTAGCAATTTGTGACTTGCCTCATGCATATTAATGAGGTAGGTCGAATTGCGATCCAGTACAATTTGGAATTTTGAGAACTGATCTACTAGTACATAGTTTGGCTCACAAAATTCCTTTTTCCTTACCAGAAAGTCAGTGCTTAATTTGTGCCCACTCTTTGATAATGGAAATCTCGCAAATCAGGCCCAATGTTACGTATTTCAACTAGTTTGCTTTCTAAACCTTCAGTATTATTGACATTAAGGGCCTTGTTACGATGCCGGGAGGACGTACGTTGCTGAATCGGGACCGCCAACCGGAGACTGCAGTATTACAATGCGATCGCATACTCCCATTTCCCTATAGGAGCTTGTGCTGCGGCCGTAAATCAGCCGTAGCACAAGCTCCCATAGAGAAATGGGAGTGCCTGTTAATCCCTGCACCGGTTGGCAAGCACCGGAGGTCTCAGGGAAAAGGGGGCCCTGCTAGGGGTCCCCAAAGTCACTTTCTGACAGGCTTTCCATGTTGGAAAGCCTGACATGGAAAGCCTGTCAGAAACAGACATCGTAATCCCGACAGCGGAAACGCAATCCATAGGGATTACGGTGAGGCCTCCGAAAGGCCAAAGGGCTCCTTGAGCCCGTCGGATTCCAGCGGAATGACCGGCCAGTTTCACTTTTGACCGCCTGCATTGTAATGTGGCGGTCGGAAGTGAAACTTCCGCAGGTTGGAGGCCTTCCGAGTCACAACCTAATGAGGCCCTAAGTAAATAGCTGCAAGTGCAGTGTGATGCCATCTGTTTAATTATTTTTGACATTAAAGCGAGACAATTAAATGTAAATGCTCACCTTCATTTCAGCAGATGTCTAGGGTTTTCCTTGCACATTTACACTTTTTTTCCACGCGGAAATGTGAATATAAATCTATAGACACTCAACTAGCATTCCAGATACTTCTGGCTAACAGTAGCCTGTGTTTGACATCGCTACATGTGCTCCCTTTAGTCTCAGGTCTGTGGTCATTGACACTGAACATTGTAGCTCGGGGTTCACGTGCCCTGGCGTATCTGTGTCTGTTTCTTGTGGTCACTCACACTGTACGGTCATTAGTTGCCTGTCCGAGTCTTGAATTAGTGGACACCCCATTATCTAGTCTGCACATGTAGCAGCTGTGTAGGAAACTGAACTGCCTACGTCACCGCCCCTCTATTCTTCCTGCTGCCCACGTCACCACGCCCTCCTCTGCCTGCTCCCTACGTGACCAAGCCCTCTTCTACCTGCTCCCTACGTCACCGCCCCCCCCTCTTCTGCCTGCTCTCTTCGTCACCACGCCCTCCACTACCTTCTCCCTGGTACGGAAGCACAGTTGGAGTATGACATTACTCTAAGCCAGAGGTCTTCAAACTTTTTGATGCCGAGACCCCCCTGTCAAAAAATGTTAGGCGTAAGGACCCCCTCTGACAAAAAAATTCTAGAACTTGGTACTCATCATCATCAACAACCAAAAGCGCCCCCAATTACCACAGCAAATTATTTCACGGTGGGGAAATAGTATTAAACAGTGTTTAGCAAATCAAAGGTTTGTGGGTGACTGTGGTTCTGTGTCAGAGGCTTACTACACAGCTCAAATACAAAATCTCCAAAACGAATTGCCCAAAAATGCACAAATGGTACTGTACTTTATTTTTCAACAAACAAAACATAATTTGACTCAATTGGATGATAACACCTTTCTGAATCAGTGTGATGGGTGTGCCTGTTTTTCTCCAGAGAGACGGTCAATCTGTGGATGTATCCTAGCTACTGGACATTCAGTACAGTGGGAGGCTTAGTGTCTGGAAGGAGAATGGCACCCATTGTGAACACGTGTTCCCATGCATTTGGTGCAGGTGGAGGACAACATGTTGCACGGTCAGACTGGCTCAACTGAGCCTTCGTCTTGGAAAGGCCTTCGCAGGGTGAGGTTCAGAAGAGGGGTTGTGAAAGGTAGCAAAACACACTCATCTAGAGATGGAAGCCAAAAGACACCAGTTGTTTCTTTTTGTGGGTGAAGTTCATTGTACCCAGAGGCCGGTAATCTAACAGACAGGTAAACTAGATCATTCAAGATCACACAGGCAGTCGGCGAGGAGCTGAGTAGCCTCCAAATTAGCACACACGGCGATTCTGTGAGAGCCTGGCCTTGACATGAGACAGACAGCTGTTTACCGCATGCCATTGTCTCCTCCTTCTCCCCTCCCGGTACCTGGGTGATTTATGCCGATTTATTGCTGACAAACTTATAGTGTGAAAATTAGAGTACGGAGTTCCTCAGTGGGTCATAGAACACAAATGAAGGTGATGTATAGTGAAAGGTTGGACCGAAATACTATGTGGAGGGGAATTCCTCCTTTCAGAACTAGGGCCCTCACACACCCGGCAAGCTAGGTGTCATGCTTCATCATATGGGCCTGCTCCTCGTCGGGTCGGCGCTGCAATACCCGACGGGCACCCATAAAGGGGCTCTTTGGCGGAGATCTTTTGTTCCTTGCCGTATAGGTGCCGTGGGTGTAAGGGGCCTAGTATGTGTAGATGTCAAAGTAAAGTGTGCAGATTAAAACAGGGGTGGGATTCCTCTAAATGACTTTATTCAGGGAGGACCCTAGCCTGATTAAAAAGAATATAGGAGAGGCGACAATCTGGCTACAATGTGTCGGAAATGCGCTCTACTCCTAGGTGGTCGACATGTTTCTCGCCTGGTAGTCACGAATGATCTGTGGCGATTCCTCAGGACCGTGTGTGAAGAACTATCTACAAATTAATGGTAATGTGGGCAACTACATACCATACAGTGGTTCTACGGGAGTATTATCCGCAGGTGAGAAGCCAACCTTTGAAGGAAACATAGGGAAAAATACCTTATGTAGTATTTGTGCATAAATCATCATACATCAGGCAACAATTCATTAAATGTGTCCATGACCTCATTATCAGTCATCTACGGTGTGATCAATATGGCTTGATACTTCTAATTTATCAACATGTGGAGAGTAAAAAGGTGCGATAGTAGCACGACCGTGACTTAAAATATACTAAAACCAGCAAAAATGATGAAAAGGCTGCAGTGGTGAGATTAGTCTAAACCTCACCTCAACTTTGTAAGATCGTGCTTCATCAGTTGCAGCAGGAAAAAGACACACATAATGTTGTGTCTAAACAAGGAAAAGTTTAAAAGTAGTGATTAGCAGGTAAGCATAAAAACTGCTAACCATCAATTCTAGGGGCCCCATTGGGTCGCCAGTCATGCCATGCAGCGGCGATAGGGGGCAAGGCAGTGTGCAAAGTAGACCGCCCGTCCTACTCGTAAAAAGGGCCCTGTATAACTTATTCTGGGGCTTCAGGCGGTAGCTCAGAAAGCACTGCAGCAGGGGGCGTCTCAGCAAGGTGAGGTCCCGGTACTGCAATGTAACAGAGGGCCCTCTTGAGCCCGTATGAGTAAGCGGGAGGAATTAATATTAGTCAGGACTAAGATAGTTACCCCATGGCACTGTTCGCCACACCCGCTTACCTCCGATGCTGGTAGGAGACGTGGGGCGAATCCAGAAAGCGTCTTAGATACTCACCTGCTCCAAGAAGAAGAACAGTGGTTGACCTACCCCGCTCCGCTGCAACCGGGATGGTAATGTCCCTCAGTGTGGACTGGTCTATATACCTCTCTTAATTGCAAACGGGGGTGGGGCGGGCACTCAATGGTTTTCACCTATGATAGAGCTGGTCATGGAAAATGATGCCACGAGAGAAGTTTTGGCACACATTGGTATTCAATTCCACAATGACAACAGCATATATGCGGAGACACCATTCAGCGTTGAGTCACATGTGCTTAGTTTAGGACACAAAATCTCATTGCAAACAAAATAGCGGGATGTGATCTATATGAACTGAAGACCCACAAAGCATTCACTGCTCCAGTGTGTCAAAGATATTGTATTTTATTGTAATTGCATTTATATAGCGCTTATTACCCCTGACGAAGAGTCGGAGCGCTTTTTCAGCGAGTAGCACGCTTCTCCAGAATCCATAAAGGATTAGTGGTGAATTAGTATAGTGAAAAAGGAAAGTAATTACAATGGTGGTTATGGTATTTGGATTGAGAAGGATAGTGGAGGGATGTTTTGGAGCTCACAGCAGTAGTAGGAGGCTTGGGATGAGTAAAAGGGAGACGGAGGGGGAAGAGTCAGAGGGAAGGGTTTAGAAAGGCTTGTTGGGGGGGGTTAGAATAGTAAAAGAGGTATGAAAAAGTTAAGAATTAACTAAATGGACATTTCTAGAGTTAGTGCTTGGCCACGTTTGCTGACTAATGCTATGATTTTACTCATGAGAAGATACTTATGCATTGAAACTGTAGTTGTATCGACATGGTTGACAATGTTCTGGCATATTCTTATGTTTTGCTGTATTACCGCAAATAGTACTTCCATTGCTCGTCATTTATAGAAGCTTTCTGAATACATTTGAACTACAAAATTTAAAATACTCCATGTTTTGGAATCTTGTTTCTTTGCAAAACACATGACTAAACATAATTTTGTAATTACAAATGTCGTCATTTTTCTAATGTGTATAGCACCAATATCTTTCTTTGCAGGACATAATTATCTGTTTCTAACCACAGCTGAAATTCAGAAGGCTATTTAGGTTTCCATGAGCACATATTCACCAATCTATTTAGAACTTTTGACAAAAAATTATGTCCTCAGATGAACTCTCCCAGACCGGTTTTAAATGATTCCTCCGCGTGATAAAGTTTTTGTACTACAAAACCCCCACATCAAGTAAGGTGCAATCATGGATGTTTACACATGAACAAATAACCATCGCTTTTTTTTGGAAAGTGTGGCAACTGTAGTTGGACAAAGGCATCATATTAATCTGCTGCGTCAAGAATAAAAACGGAAAGAACATGGAAAATAAACATTTCAATGTCACAAAAATGAATATGAAACTGCTGCTACAAAAACAGAAAGTACACCGAAAATAAACACCATTCCACAGTCATAAAAATTAACCGGAGCATTTTTCCTGTCCCCTCCCACCCACATGGCTCAATCAAAGAAACAGATAAGAATCTGTGTGTGTGTCTTTGCGTGCGTGCAAGATAGTTTCAGTGTATGTTGTCTGCAGCTGAAAAGCCAGGGCATGGGGGATGAGAGGGGGCTTACCTAATTATTCCCGGAAGTTTCGGGTTGTCTTGGAAACCAGCCGGGAAGGAGATCCTAATGCAGAGTCAGCAATGAGCCACGAAGATGAGTTGCAAAAAGGAACACGAGGTGAAAGCAGCGACGGCCAAGAAAGACAACTGGATCCAGTTAAAGGCAGCAGTGACGGCGCAGAACTCCGTGGAAATACAGCCTGCATTACGAAGGTGCTGGTCCATCTTTATGGACAAAGTTCGCGGGCATTTCCTGGTGTGCATGCTGCAGTCTCTCTGATTGGAGGACAGGCATTGATGACGTTACCACATTATGATTGGCTTATTTTGCCCTGTCCTCCAATCAGAGAGGCTCCTGAGATGTAATTATTTCCAATCCAAAATGAAACGTAAACGTTTTGGATTCGAGGCAGCAGTGAGGCAGGTAAATGCGCGACCCCCTTCCAATGACTCCACGCCCCCCCTGGGGGTCGCGCCCCATAGATTGAAGACCTATGCAAGTGGGCGTTCCCGATGACGACAAGGCGCCTTCTGATTCGTTCTTGTCTTTGTGCTGCGATGAAGAGCTGTGAAGCGTGAATGATCCCTGAGAAGGGCTCTTTGCACCGCAAACGTTCGTTGAGTTTTTCAGTTTGTTTTGCTCCCGTCACACTGATAAGCGTGGTATCACTGTGGACATGTATTCTGCCAGGGCGTGCCCCCTGGCAACCTGCAGCTCTTTGCTTTCCTGCTGGTCTTTATCTTAGTTTCCCACTTGGTCATCCACCTTTTCTCAGCTGCTTTTGAGAGCAGGCTCAGGGGGCGGGGTCTGATCGGATTCAGTCTCGGCAGAGTGATCCGCAGAGTCTGCCTGTGGCCTCAGTCTCTGGCATGTACTGGTCTGTGGCCTCAGTATCTGGCATGTGCTGGTCTGTGGCCTCAGTATCTGGCATGTGCTGATCTGTGGCCTCAGTCTATGGCATGTGCTGATCTGTGGCCTCAGTCTCTGTTATGTGGTCTCAGTTTACAATATGTGGCCTCAGTCTCCGGCCTGTGGCCTCAATCTCTGGTATGTGTTGCTCACTGGCCTCACTTCCAGTGATATGTGGTCTCAGTCTCTGGTATTTGCTGGTCTGTGGCCTCAGTCTCTGGGCTGTAACTTCAGTTTCTGGTATGTGGCCTCAATCTCTGGTATGTGCTGACCTGTGGCCTCAGTCTCTGGTATGTGTTGGTCTGTGGCCCCAGTCTCTGGTATATAGCCTTAGTCTCTGATCGGTGGCCTCAGTCTCCGATCTGTTGCTTTAGTCTCTTGTATGTTCTGGTCTGTTGCCTCAGTCTCTGGTATGTGCTGACCTGTGACCCCAGTCTCTGGTATTTGCTGGTCTGTGGCTGCAGGCTCTGGTATGTAGCCTCCATCTCTGATATGTGCTGACCTGTGGCCTCAGTCTTTGGTCTGTGATCTCAGTCTCTGGTATGTGCTGGTCTGTGGCCTCAGTGTCTGGTATGTAGCTTCAGTCTCTGGTATGTGGCCTCATTCTCTGATGTGTAGCTTCAGTCTCTGGTATGTTCTGGTATGTGGTCTCAGTCTCTGGTATGCAGCCTCAGTCTCTGGTATTTGCTGGTCTGTGGCGTGGCCTCAGTCTCTGGTATGTGCCTGTCTGTGGCTGCAGTTTCTGGTATGTAGCCTCAGCCTCTGGTATGTGGCCTCAGTCTCTGGTATGTGCCTGTCTGTGGCTGCAGTCTCTGGTATGTAGCCTTAGCCTCTGGTATGTGGTCTCAGTCTCTGGTATGTAGCCTCAGTCTCTGGAATTTGCTGGTCTGTGGCGTGGCCTCAGTCTCTGGTATGTGCCTGTCTGTAGCCTCAGCCTCTGGTATGTAGCCTCAGCCTCTGGTATGTAGCCTCAGCCTCAGGTATGTGGCCTCAGTCTCTGGCATGTAGCCTCACTCTCTGGTATTTGCTGGTCTGTGGTGTGGCCTCAGTCTGTGGTATGTGCCTGTCTGTGGCTGCAGTCTCTGGTATGTAGCCTCAGCCTCTGGTATGTGGCCTCAGTCTCTGGCATGTAGCCTCACTCTCTGGTACTTGCTGGTCTGTGGCGTGGCATCAGTGTCTGGTGTGTGCTGGTCTGCGGCCGCAGTCTCTGGTATGTAACCTCAGTCTCTGGTCTATAGCTTCAGTCTCTGGTATGTGTTGCTGTTTGGCCTCATTCTCTGGTTTGTGGTAATATGTGGTCTCAGTCTTTTGTATGTGCTGCTACGTGCCCTTAGTATCTGGTATGTGATGATCTGTGTTCCCACTCTCTGGTGCCACTCTGTGATTTCAGTCCCTGGTATTTGGTGGTGTTTGGCATCCGCCTATGTCCGTGCGGATCCGTGGTCTCATTCTGGTATGTGGTGAAATGTGGTCTCAATATATGGTATATGTTGGTCTGTGGTCTCAGTCTCTGCTTTGTCGCCTCAGTCTTTGGTACAGTGTGGGTTGGTTTGTGGTGTCCGACTGTGGTATGTGCCGTTCTGTGGTTTCCCTCTGTGGTATGTACTAGTCTGTGGCCTCAGTCTCTGGTCCGTAACTTCAGTCTCTGGTATGTGTTGCTGCCTGGCCTCATTCTCTGGTTTATGGTAATATGTGGGCACAGTCTCTGATATGTGCTGGTCTGTGGCCTCGGTCTCTGGTATCTGCTGGGCAATGGCCTCCGTCTCTGGTATGTCCTGGCTTTCTGTTGTGTGGTGATATGTTGTCTTAGTCGTTGGTTGGTGCTGGTCTTTTGTCTCTGTCTTTGGAATGTGCTGGTCTGTAGCCTCAGTCTTTGGTGTGTGGTGGTTTGTGGCCTCGGTTTCTGCTATGTACTAGTCTGTGGTCTTAGTCTGTGATATGTGCTGGTCTGTGCTCCCAGTCTGTGGTATGTACTGGTCTGTAGGCTTAGTCTTTGGTGTGTGGTGGTTTGTGGCCTCTCGGTTTCTGCTATGCACTAGTCTGTTGTCATAGTCGGTGATATGTGCTGGTCTGTGCTCCCAGTTCGTGGTATGTACTGGTCTGTAGGCTCAGTCTTTGGTGTGTGCAGGTTTGTGGCCTCTCGGTTTCTGCTATGTACTAGTCTGTGGTCTTAGTCTGTGGTTGGTGCTGGTCTGTGCTCCCAGTTCGTGGTATGTACTGGTCTGTAGGCTCAGTCTTTGGTGTGTGGTGGTTTGTGGCCTCTCGGTTTCTGCTATGTACTAGTCTGTGGTCTTAGTCTGTGGTTGATGCTGGTCTGTGCTCCCAGTTCGTGGTATGTACTGGTCTGTAGGCTCAGTCTTTGGTGTTGGTGGTTTGTGGCCTCTTGGTGTCTGCTGTGTACTAGCCTGTGGTCTTAGTCTGTGGTTGGTGCTGGTCTGTTGTTTCAGTCTTTGATGTGCAGTGGTTTGTGGCCTCTGTGTCTGCTATATACTAGTCTGTGGTCTTAGTCTTTGGTATGTCCTGGCTCTCTGTTGTGTGGTGATATGTTGTCTTAGTCGTTGGTTAGTGCTGGTCTGTTGTCTAAGTCTTTGGCATGTGCTGGCATGTAGCCTCAGTCTTTGGTGTGTGGTGGTTTGTGGCCTCTCGGTTTCTGATATGTACTAGTCTGTGGTCTTAGGGCCCGATTATGATGCAGGCTGAAACAGCTCTGACCGTCGGTCGGAGCCCTTCAGCCCTCATCGTAATCGGCTGGTCGGATTCCTTTCCGACCGACCCATTTTGATGGGGTCGGTCAGAAGGGAATCCGAAGCGGATTTCCAAATGGCTTCCGACGCCATTCGGAAAGCCTTCAGTAATCCCTCGGCCGGCTCTTTCCGGCCGAGGGATTACGATGGCAGATTCCCACAGCCTTTCTGTGTCGGCCTTTCTGACACAGAAAGGCTTTGGGAATCTGTCTTTGGGGCCCCCAGCAGGGCTCCCATGGGTGCAAGATCACCAAATGGCGGCATAGGGGGCACCTATGGTGCCCCCTGTTTATCCTCGCACCCCTGCTCTTTACAATGGGGGCATGAATTCCGTTTGGAATGCATGCTCCCATTGTAAAGTATAGGACTGCGACCAAACAGGGTTCGGTCGCATCCTACTTGCTGGGCTGGAACTGATGACAGGAGGTCGTTCGGTTCCAGTTCCCAAACGATGTTGGACGGACTCCGGTCCATCCGACATCGTAATAGGGCCCTAAGTCTGTGATATGTGCTGGTCTGTGCTCCCAGCCTGTGGTATATACTGGTCTGTAAGCTCAGTCTTTGGTGTGTGGTGGTTTGTAGCCTCTCGGTTTCTGCTATGTATTAGTCTGTGGTCTTAGTCTGTGATATGTGCTTGTCTGTGATCTTATTTTCTGATATGTGGTGGCTTCTGGCATCGGTCTAGTATGCGTGGCTCTGTGGTCTCAGCCTATGGCAGGTGATAGTTTGTAGCCTCACCACCTCAGTCTCTGGTCTGTGGTGATCTCTGGTCCCAGTCTCTGGCATGTGCTGGCCTGTGGTTTCACTCTCTAGTATGTGGCCTTACTCTCTGATATGTGCTGGTCTGTGGCCTCAGGCTTTGGTATGAAATGTATTGGTCTGTGAGAAACATCTGTGGTATGTGCTGATCTGTAGTCTCACTCTCTGATCTGTGCTGGTCTGTAGTCCCGGTCTCTGACATGGGCTCGTCTGTGGTTTTGCGCTCTGGTATATGCCCTCAGTCTCTGTTGTGTGCTGGTCTGTGGCCTCAGTCTCTGGTATGTGCCCTCAGTCTCTTGTGTGCTGGTCCGTGGCGTCAGTCTCTGATAGGTGCTGATTTGTGGCCTCACCCCCTTAGTCTCTGGTATGTGCCCTCAGTCTCTGTTGTGTGCTGGTCTGTGGCATCAGTCTATTGTAGGTGCTGATCTGTGGCCTGATCCCCTTAGTCTCTGGTATGTGCCCTCAGTCTCTTGTGTGCTGGTCCGTGGCGTCAGTCTCTGGTAGGTGCTGATTTGTGGCCTCACCCCCTTAGTCTCTGGTATGTGCCCTCAGTCTCTGTTGTGTGCTGGTCTGTGGCATCAGTCTCTGGTAGGTGCTGCTCTGTGGCCTGATCCCCTCAGTCTCTGGTATGTGCCCTCAGTCTCTGTTGTGTGCTGGTCTGTGGCATCAGTCTCTGGTATGTGCTGTTCTGTGGCCTCACCCCCTCCGTCTCTGTTGGGTGCTGGTGTGTGGCGTCAGTCTCTGGTAGGTGCTGCTCTGTGGCCTCACCCCCTCAGTCTCTGGTATGAGCCCTCCGTGTCTGTTGTGTGCTGGTTCGTGGCGTCAGTCTCTGGTAGGTGCTGCTCTGTGGCCTCACCCCTTCAGTCTCTAGTATGTGGCCTCAGTCTCTGTTGTGTGCTGGTCTGCCGGGTCTGGTGGCTTAGAGGACTAATGCGCCCACTGTAGGGGCCTGTGTTTGACCTCATGGTCCCAGGTTCACATCCCAGCGGGTCCACTCAGGCTTTTATCCTTCTGAAGTCGATAAAAAGGGTGCCTTTGAGTTGGGTAACAATAAACATCTGTTATTCAGCACCAAGATGCTCTTCTGGGTGAACATGCGCTTTACAAACATATGTTATGTTATGTCTGTGGCGTCAGTCTTCGTTAGGTGCTGGTCTGTGACTTCACCCCTTCAGTCTCCGTTATGTGGCCCCCCTCTACTGTATGCTGGCCTGTGGCGTCAGTCTCTGGTATATGCTGGTCTGAGGTCTTAGTCTCTGATATGTGGTGGCCTCCGGCATCATTTTCTGATAGGTGCTGGTCTGTGGCTTCGCCGCCTCAGTATCTGGAATGTGGTGGTCCGTGGTCGTAGGTGCTGGTCTGTGGCCTCGCCGCCTCAGTTTCTGGTTTGTGGCCCTAGTCTCTGATAGGTGCTCGTTTGTGGCCTCCCTGCCTTCGTTTCTGGTATGTGGTGGTCCGTGGCCCCAGTCTCTGGTAATTGCTGGTCTGTGGCCTTGCCACATCACTTTCTGGTATGTGGTGGTCCGTGGTCCCAGTCTCTGGTAGGTGCTGGTCTGTGGCCTCTCCGCCTCAGTTTTTGGTATGGAGTGGCCTGTGGCCATAGTCTCTGCTAGGTGCTGGTCTGTGGCCTCGCCGCCTCAGTAGCTGGTATGTGGTGGCCTGTGGCCCTAGTCTCTGGTAGGTGCTGGTCTGTGGCCTCGCCAACTCAGTTTCTGGTAAGTGGTGGTCAGTGGTCCCAGTCTCTGGTAGGGGCTGGTCTGTGGCCTTGCAGCCTCAGTTTTTGGTACGTGGTGACCTGTGGCCCTAGTCTCTGATAGGTGCTGGTCTGTGGCCTCGCCGCCTCAGTAGCTGGTATGTGGTGGCTTGTGGCCCTAGTCTCTGGTAGGTGCTGGTCTGTGGCCTCGCCAACTCAGTTTCTGGTATGTGGTGGTCCGTGGTCCCAGTCTCTGGTAGGTGCTGGTCTGTGGCCTTGCTGCCTCAGTTTCTGGTATGTGGTGATCTGTGGTCCCAGTCTCTGGTAGGGGCTGGTCTGTGGCCTCGCCGCCTCCGTTTTTAGTACGTGGTGACCTGTGGCCCTAGTCTCTGATAGGTGTGGGTCTGTGGCTTCGCCCCCTTAGTAT
Source organism: Calotriton arnoldi (assembly GCA_963921515.1). Taxonomy (NCBI): domain Eukaryota; kingdom Metazoa; phylum Chordata; class Amphibia; order Caudata; family Salamandridae; genus Calotriton; species Calotriton arnoldi. The sequence continues at coordinate 3,355,815 of CAWUFW010000444.1, forward strand.
CTGGAATGTGGTGGTCGGTGGTCGTAGGTGCTGGTTTGTGGCCTCGCTGCCTCAGTTTCTGGTATGTGGTGGTCTGTGTCCCTAGTCTCTGATAGGTGCTGGTTTGTGGCCTCGCTACCTCAGTTTCTGGTATGTGGTGGTCTGTGTCTCTAGACTCTGGTAGGTGCTGGTCTGTGGCCTCGCCGCCTCAGTTTCTGGTATGTGGTGGTCCGTGGTCCCAGTCTCTGGTAGGTGCTGGTCTGTGGCCTCGCCGCCTCAGTTTCTGGTATGTGGTGGCCTGTGGTCCCAGTCTCTGGTAGGCGCTGGCCTGTGGCCTCGCCGCCTCAGTTTCTGGTATGTGGTGGTCTGTGTCTCTAGTCTCTGGTAGGTGCTGGTCTGTGGCCTCGCCGCCTCAGTTTTTGGTATGTGGTGGTCCGTGGTCCCAGTCTCTGGTAGGTGCTGGTCTGTGGCCTCGCCGCCTCAGTTTCTGGTATGTGGTGGTCTGTGTCCCTAGTCTCTGGTAGGTGCTGGTGTGTGGCCTCGCTGCCTCAGTTTCTGGTATGTGGTGGTCCGTGGTCCCAGTCTCTGGTAGGGGCTGGTCTGTGGCCTCGCCGCCTCAGTTTTTGGTACGTGGTGACCTGTGGCCCTAGTCTCTGATAGGTGTGGGTCTGTGGCCTCGCCGCCTCAGTAGCTGGTATGTGGTGGTCCGTGGTCCCAGTCTCTGGTAGGGGCTGGTCTGTGGCCCCGCCGCCTCACTTTTTTTAACGTGGTGGCCTGTGGCCCTAGTCTCTGATAGGTGCTGGTCTGTGGCTTCGCCCCCTCAGTATCTGGGATGTGGTGGTCCGTGGTCGTAGGTGCTGGTTTGTGGCCTCGCTGCCTCAGTTTCTGGTATGTGGTGGTCTGTGTCCCTAGTCTCTGATAGGTGCTGGTTTGTGGCCTTGCTGCCTTAGTTTCTGGTATGTGGTGGTCTGTGTCCCTAGTCTCTGGTAGGTGCTGGTCTGTGGCCTCACCGCCTCAGTTTCTGGCATGTGGTGGTCCGTGGTCCCAGTCTCTGGTAGGTGCTGGTCTGTGGCTTCGCCGCCTCAGTTTCTGGTATGTGGTGGCCTGTGGTCCTAGTCTCTGGTAGGCGCTGGTCTGTGGCCTCGCCGCCTCAGTTTCTGGTATGTGGTGGTCTGTGTCCCTAGTCTCTGGTAGATGTTGGTCTGTGGCCTCGCCGCCTCAGTTTCTGGTATGTGGTGGTCTGTGTCCCTAGTCTCTGGTAGGTGCTGGTCTGTGGCCTCGCCGCCTCAGTTTCTTGTATGTGGTGGTCCGTGGTCCCAGTCTCTGGTAGGTGCTGGTCTGTGGCCTCGCCGCCTCCGTTTCTGGTATGTGGTGGCCTGTGGTCCCAGTCTCTGGTAGGTCCTGGTCTGTGGCCTCGCCGCCTCAGTTTCTGGTATGTGGTGGTCTGTGTCCCTAGTCTCTGGTAGGTGCTGGTCTGTGGCCTTGCCGCCTCAGTTTTTGGTATGTGGTGGTCCGTGGTCCCAGTCTCTGATAGGTGCTGGTTCGTGGACTTGCAGCCTCAGTTTCTGGTATGTGGTGGTCCGTGGTCCCAGTCTCTGGTAGGGCTGGTCTGTGGCCTCGCCGCCTCAGTTTCTGGTATGTGGTGGTCTGTGGTCCCAGTTTTTGGTAGGTGCAACCTTTCAACCTATCGCAAGTAGTTCTCTCTCTGTGATCCGTTTGCAGTGCTTCGAACTGGAAAGCCTTCTTGTGACGTTCTCGAAGGTGCACTGAAAGCCCCTGTGATCTGATTCTATGCAACAAGGTCATGAGTATTGGTTCACTAAAGTGCTAGGTTTGGAGGAATTGAAATAACAAATCCTTAACCCCCCAGAAACATCAATAGTTTGATCTCATGTCCCAACATTACTATTTTCAAAACAGCCTCTTTGTATCCTCTGAGTGGCTGGGAGAGGGGAAAGGAATGGAAACTACAGAAATGAAGCAGGCCTCCCAGAGCTCTGTTTGCGCCCTGTTCTGACTCTGCTTTGGTCACCCCTTGGAGTGGCCAGGGGCAACAAAGTGCATGCTATAGGTCGTAGCTGCTACCACAATTAACATCCATGGTCCTCTGTTTCTCTGCTCTCTCTCTCTCTCTTTCTCCTAGGCTCTCACACTTTTATGTGCATTCAATTTTTACTCAAAATTCCACTCAAGCCCTGATTTTGAGTGGCAGCACGGAGGAGAGTGGGGCACAGTCACAGTGCACTGTGTGCACCACAGGGGTTTTGGAATATCCTAATTTAATACTGTTGCTTCTGTCCTCGCAGTGCTGGACATGCTAGGTGAAACAAGCAGTGGCAACGTAAATAGGTCTGGTGTTGGCTGTCAGCCATTTTTGGCCTTGTCAATGCCTGTTTTCTCATGGTTTAATGGTGCCATCGCTGCTTTTGTCTATATTGTGGCAGCTGTGATCATTACTGAGATCCCTACCGTGGTTACAACTGTGGTGGAAGTTGTTGTCACTACACTGAACTCTGCTGTGCAGGCAACTATTAATGCAGCTGCTGTTGCTACTTTGGTGGTGGGTTTGTTCACAACTGTTGTGTACCCTGCTGTGGTAGAAGCTATTGCTGTTGTTGTTGCTGCTGTTGTGCAGCTGTGGTTGTTGCTGTGGTCCCTACTGTGGTTACAGCTATGGCCACTTTTCTGCTCCGTGCTGTCAGGAGTCTTGCTGTCATTCCAGCTCATGTCACTGTTGTAGTGCCTACTGTGCTTGCAGCTATTGGTGTTGATGTGGCAGCTGTTTTATTTATTTTATTTTAAAGATTTATAAAGCGCAACAGCTACCCAACAGGGTTTCCCGGCGCTGAGCAGGACAAACGAAGTTGAGGTTAGTTGGAAGCAAGGAATTAAACCTGACTATAAAGAAAAGTCTTCAACTTTTTATGAAAAGCCAGGACGACAGGTCCTGAGTTCCAACGGAAGGGAATTCCACAATTTAGGCCCCAGGTAAGAGAACGAGCGAGCTCCCATACGGGTCCGCCGCACTCTAGGAACTGAGAAAAGAGAAAGGCTGGCCGATTGCAGTTTACAAGTGGGTTGGTAAGGCTTGACAAGGCTTTGTATGTACAAGGGGGCCAAGCCGTGCTGAGCTCGGAACATATAACAAAGGGCCTTGAACTCAATACGTTTGTGTACCTTGAGCCAGTGAAGTTGATGAAGCAGAGGGGAAACAGAGGCGAGCCGAGGCAACCGAAAAAGCAGGCGGGCTGTTTTGATGTTTTTTTGTTGCAGTAGCTGTGAATGCTGGGATGGCAGCTGTTGTTGCTAATGTGAACAATGCTGCAGTGGCAGCTGTTGTTGTGGTTCCTGCTGTTGCCCCTGCTGTGGCTATAAGTATGGCCACTGCTGTTGTTCTTTCCTTAATGGTAGCTCTTTTTTCTGCTCTTGTCCCTCCCATGGACACAATTGTGGTCACTCCTGTGGGCCCTTCAATGGTTACCACGATTGTGTCCATGGGACACAGTTGCAGTAGTTCCAGCTGTCCCTGCAATGGTGGCAGTTGTGGTGGCTGCTGTCATGACAGCAGTTTTGGTCCATACTATTGTGGTACATGTGCTTGCCACTGTATCCCCCATGTTGGTTACAATTGTGGTTGCTATTGTAACCCTGCTGTTGTGGCTGCTGTTGTCGTTACTGCAGTGGCAGCTGTATTTCCTATAGTAAAGAGTATTGTTGCTGCTATTATCCTTATTCTGGTGGGGGCAGCTTTTGTTAAAACTGTGGTCTCTACTCTGGTTACAGCTGTGGTAGATGCTCTCATCACTGCTGTGGCCCATGCTGTGCTTGCAACTATTTTGCAGCTGTCGTTACTATGGTAGTGGTTTTTGGGTGCAGCTACTGTGGTTAATTGTAGCTCCTCTTGTTGCTACTGTGGTCTCTGCTGTAACTGAGGATATTGTGGTTGCTGTTGTTGCTGCCTTGGCGGAGGCTGTTGACCCTGCTGTGGTTAGAGCTGTTTTCACTGCTGTCATAGCTGATGTGATGCCTGCACTTTCAGCTCTTATTGCTGCCATGGCAGCTGTTGTTGTTACTTTGGCTGTGATGTGGTGGCAGCAGTTGTTACTGTTGTGGGCCCTGCTGTTGTGGGAGCTGTTGTGGTTGCTGTTGTCCCTGCTCTGGCTACAACTGTAGTCACTGCTGTTGTCCCTGCCTTGGTGGCAGCCGTTGTTGTCCCTGTTATGCCAGCAGCTATAGTTTCTGCTGTGGGTCCCACCGTTGTGGGAGCTGTTATGCCTGCTGTTGTCCCTGCTCTGGTTACAACGGTGGCCATTGTTGTTGTCTCTGTTATGAGGCATCTGGTGGTCCCTGCTGTGGTTACTGCTCTGCCCACTTTTGCTGTCCCTTCCACGGTGGCAGAAAGGGGTTTCAAGGTATATAAAATCTTCTGGTGATGTTGGGCATTAATGGCTGCCTGGAAGGCATAATTGGGAGCAATTGCAGTCACAAACGGCATATGTGTAAGCTCTATACATTGGTCAAAACAGGGCTCTAAAGGTTTTTTACAGAGAGTTGTTCATTTTTAATGACATTAGGCTAATAAGATAAAAATATCTCTCAACATGGGGGCTCGGACTGCTCCTTTTGCATTTTATTAAAACATGTCACAGATGTGAGCAAACGACATTAAGTCCCTCAAATGGGTTGCTGTAATGGTCCCTTTTGGAGTCTTTTGCATAGTAGCTGGAACAAATTCATACTACAATCAAAAATTTTCGTGGCATAATATAAAGCAGGTTTACTTTCACTTTGAGTCATTTGGATGGATTTTGTCTCATGGTCTGAAGGAATCATCTTCTGCTTGCTTGGGATATGTATCCAATGTTTCTTTTTGTGTGGCAATGGTCTCAAAAATTCTTTTGTGCACATTTTCAAATTCCCATCAGCCTGCTCATTTTGAGAAACACCACTGTTTTACTGTACATGTTAAAGTAGTTTATCTGCCATTGCATCTTTCAGAATCCAACCAGCCTTGGATTGAATTAAGAATGTATAGCTTGTCACCCCTTTTCTTTAACTTTCTTCTCATTATTAAAGAAAACTCATCTCTAGGGATAGCCTATCAGGTCTAATATATGTTTAATGCAAAGTAGACAGTGAGCAAGTAAAAATTAAGCAAGACAATTGCATCTTCAATAGACCAGAGATTTGGTCTTAATCAGGTGGAGCATGTAATGCGAAAACCCATCAGGTTGTTGTATTTATACAATGTTTCTCAATACAAGTGAATGGAAGCAGGAACTCGTGGCAAAAAAATGAAACTAACTGATAGCTACTAATCAGCTGGTACCAGGATCTTCTCTTTGGAAGAAAGGTGTGAAACCTTGACAAACTCATACAAGAAGCACCAACAAGAGCTGACACCACTATAATAAAATCCTCGCTTCATTGTGCCAACCTCAGAACGAGTCTCCCCTTTGCTAGCACAGTACAGGAAATGTGCAGTTGTATCGTAAGAAATTAAATGGCTGCAGTGCAATAAAAATGAGTATAACTGACCATGAATATTAAAGATTTAGTGGTCTTTAATCTGGTTTTAAATGACATAGCAATTCAAAAATAAAATGTAATGCCACTTGTTAAGGCTCACGTGAGCAATGGCGTTTTCGCAGTACACATATATGTATTAATGCACAGGCATAGGTAAAGCTGCTTTCTCATTGTTATAAGTGCGTTCCTAAAGCCATTGCAGCTTCTCTCCAGTTCCAGGCAGGAATATACCATGTACAAATAATAAAGACCGGAAAAGAATATGAGTGCTGTTAAATAACAAGGCCGGCCTACAAACAGCAAGTTAAAAAACACTTTTCGTATAAGACATTCAAATATATCCCGTTATAATTAAAAGGGTATCCTGAAGGTGAAAGAATGAAAGCACTGACATTTGTGTACATCCCCCCACCCCGCCCCCACTGCAGCTGTAACACAGCTGTACATCTGAAAGCCTCTGCTGCAACCTTGGCCATCTGCCAAGACCAACAAATCTTTGATGAGGAAAAGCTGCTTCATGGCAAGTTAAGAGGAAACATATCTGAGTCTGTAATCACACCAAGAGACTGAAGATATTTCAATAAACTGACAAGTGTCAGTACCAAGGACCTGGCAGGTGACCTGCGTTTTAAAATAATCTTGCTACCTGATTCCAAAAGATTATTCTGTATTTACACAACTAAGTCTGCCTCTGTTGAGAGGGATCAGATTATAATATACAGGTCAAGTTAACTTACCAGGAACAGTGAAGAATGTTCGGTGTTTGAAGCAAAACAATGTTTCTCCACTGGAGTGCTCCCCATCCGCAAAGAGAACAACATTTTTGGGTTGTGTTTCTTGTCATTTGGTGCCACATAGTAGACACCAAAGTGCAGGATCCTTGCTACGATTAATGGATGCGCCGGACATGAAGGGGAATTTTTTTCTTTTTTAAGTTTTACAAGTAAAGTTTATTAAGTAGGAAAAAGGAAAATAACAAACAGCAGGTTCACAATATAATATAATAACAACGTACTGAAAACATTTGAATGATAATAAGATAGAACAGTAAAATATTTGCAATTATATGTAGAAAACAGAATAAGGGAGGGAGGGAGAAAGAAAATAGAAAGTGCAAATATAAAAGCACTTGTCATGTAATGAAATTAGCATAATTTTAAATAGTGGAATTACAAAAGTGATAGAGTACATATTATCAGGGAAACAAAAAAGCAAAATATATTACTACTAGAATGGAAACTCTGATAAGAAAAATTGTATGTTCAAGGAGGTTTAGATACTTCATCAGTTAAGGGTTGATGTATAAAAGTCTTTAAAACTGAGGAATCTAGAAAAATGGTTACTGGAGACCAGAGAGAATTTCGTTTAATAGTTAGAGACACTGGGACAGTATATGCTCTATCTAGTCTATGACGAACGTGGCATCTTAAACCACCAGCAATTCACATAGTAGCCTCTTGTATTATTTAGTTTTATCCAGCTAGTAGCAACCCATTAGGGTCTTTTATTCTGCTTTTATTATGTGTTACATTTGATTTTCATGTTCAAAAGAGGTGACATTATGTAGCATTGCCGCTTTGTCCATTAACAAGAAATAATGAAACAGTGCTCAGAATAACAGCTGCAAATGAATCAGCATCAGAGGGGAAGTGAAAATGCAATGCACAAGCCTGAATATGGCTCTCTTAGGGAAACAGCGCTTACAACGCTGTCATTACATCGTGCTACTGTTAGAACGCGGTCGTTCCAACGACCGTGTTGTTAGTACGCGATGCATTTACATCGCAAGTCATTACAACGACTTGCACTAGGGGGTGCTGAGGTATTGGAAATTAATTCCAACACCTTCCCTACTGTTGCGCAAACTGGAGTAGGAATAGTAATTAATACTATTCCTAAGTCCAGCGCGCCCCCTAGTGCAAGTCATTGTAATGACTTGCGATGTAAATGCATCGCGTACTAACAACGCAGTCGTTGTAACGACCGAGTTGTAAAAGCACGCGATGTAATACATCGCGATGTAATGAGCCATATTCCTCTCTTAGTCCCACAAACACTGATTTACCTGTTTCGAACGAACATCTATTTGGGCCCATTATACCATGTCATCTAGTAGTAAGATCCCACCAGCATGGCAAAGCACAGCCCACAATTAACCTAAAGTGATATATTGGCGGGTGTCTAGGAAGTCCAGCAAAGATTTGCCATTCCAGAACTTTTCATTTCCCTTTTAACATTGTAAGCATGACCAGGGTTGGACTGGCCTGTAGGGCAGTCAGGCAGTGCCTGATGGGCTGGTCTGACAGGCCAGTGTGTGGGCTGTTTTTGGGCTGTTTGTTGGCCTGTTTTGTGGTCTCCTGGGCCGGTTATTGCTGTTGATTTCACTGAGATTACCACAAACATTGCCTGCAGCAAGCACAAATGCATGGAGTCTCCCATACCTTGTAAAAACACAGCTATACTTTTTAAACTTTTATTTTGGTGTTGATTAGCATTACGAAAATGGTGAATTGATTAGCATAACGAAAATGGTGAAAAAGATGAACAGTTTAACCATTTTGCTTATTACAGAGAATATATGCTTGCATACAAGTACTGTAATATAATGGGCTCCTACCTAGCGCATCCTAACCTGTCATGTCTAGGGTGAGTGAATCTGCCAAATCCCTGTAGGGTGATCTAACTCACCATTACCTGTGAGTTAGTGTCATCAAGCTGCCCGTTTTGGTGTAGAGTCGGACAACATCCCTCGCTTGAGGTAAACAGGAATCAGCAGAGCTGGGATTCTGGCATGGATCGACCTCAGTGCCAGCAAAACCCTCCTCTGTCTATACAAAGAGTTGATGTCATTAATATAATAACATCCTCCATGTTACCATGCTGAAGCCCCAGTCAGGCCGCTATTGTTTATTATATTGTGATCGCTCTGTCGCCGAGCAGTCAAAAACAAATAACATCTTGCATGCTGAACTTAGCCCTTGTACAGAATGTTCAAGGTGTTCTGATAGAGTGCCTACAAAGCGGTATTGTAAGCAAAACTGAATTCGAAGAATGTCAACCCATATGTGCATGCAAATGAATGTGTGTCAGATGTCACCGTGTTTAGGGGAGAAGACAACTTAAGAACATGAGCATGTAAAATGGGATTACCTACAGGGCTGGACTGGCCGTAGCGGTCATCGGGTGTTTGCCCAGGAGGCTGGAAAGGTGGGGGCCAGTTTTGGAGCAGTGGGGGCCGGTTTTGTTACTGGGGGCGATTTTGCAGCGATGCTTCAATATCAGCCCTCAGTAACAAAAGCATCAGTGCTGGGGGACAGTTTTGTTAAGCAGCAGTGGTTGATACTTGTGCCCCCCCCCCTCCCCCCCCCGGGAGGGTGGGGGCTGGTCTGACAAAATTGCCAGGGCTGTTTTGGGTTCCCAGTCCGGCCATGATTACCTAACCAGGCCTAATACCTCCGCGTGACAGCACCTACCAAGGCTGATAGTGAGACACCATGTTCTGCCATCATCCCAGAATACCTGATACTACTACTTACAAAGGTGAGCCAACAAGCACATGGTTTCCCTGTCTCTTCACTTTCAACTCTGTCAAGCAGTCAAAGCTTAATCAGAAGAGTCACTGCAAATGTTGATTTCAGGAGGAGCTGCCGCTGCGTGGATGTTAATGTTCAGGGCATCAGACCCCACCCCCACACCTACGGTAAAAAGGCAGTACCCCTGACAATGTAAACTGTCAACCACCAGACAGTCACCCCAGCTCAAGGCCAAACCGCTGGGATGAAAGGAGGAGGAGTTTTGGTTCTCCTCAACCAAATGCAACCTAGCGTTCATCTCCAGAGATGGCGCCTTAGGGGTCTTTGGGATCTGAGAGTATGGGGGAAACCTCCGGGGGGATAGTGCACGAGAAACGGATGAAAGTGCAGGTGAAAAAAATTGTGAGATTCCCTGGCGAGGGTGAGTGTGAGACTTGTACTACTGTTACACTATTGTGACTACAGTCAAAGGATGGCCAGGTACGTGGTTCTAGTCTAACTTGGCCCTTAGGCATGAGGATAAAAAGAGGCTCGTGTGGCGCTCTATATATAACACAAGTGATTATTTTTTAGACTGAAATGAGGAAAACTCAAACTTTGTTATGATTGAGAATGTTTACTTGTTTCAAATTTAAAACCTTTAAGAATTTTTAAATGAGCCTAAAATGGCTTGTTATACACCGCTTGCTGTCCGATTCATGTGTTTTTGTAGCGCTGTACCAACCAGTACTATTACACAATTCTGTGGTTCTCATTTTATCAATCTGTGACCCATAGCGTCGGCAGTGCTTCCTTCCCCTTGCCCAGTTACAACGAGTTCTACCGATTAGAGATGTGAGTGAGTGGATTCCTATACATAACTGCTACAGAGAACGATCCAGCTGTGCACTTGTGTCTCGATACTGTAAGGGTTTGTTTCATGGCATTGTTTTTTGTCTTCAGTTTGTATTTTTTCCACTTCTAGAACTGCACGTGTTTGTTTTTGCTGAACAGTGTCCAAAACCCCATATGTCGCACCTTTAACTAATAAAAAGTAATTACATCTTGCCCAAGGGAATTTCCCGCTGGGGGGTTCCAGGCATTTTTCATTGACAGGTCCCATAACATCCTCAGCTGTCCAGCCACACCTTGTGAGTTATCTTTTCTATCTGTAGCAGGTGCAAGATTTCCCCCAGGGTGTGGACTAAACGGTCCTGTGACACTTCCTGGGTGCTAGTGGAACTTGACCTTTGGCTTTTCACCTGAGCACACTACCAGAGGGCGCAGTAAAACCTTCCCACCTGGACCCTCTCGAGTGCCCTGATCCAGGGTAGCCCTGGGCCTGCCTGTCTCAGGCTCAGACAAAACTGGCCCGCCACTCTCATAAGAGTGCAGCAGATCGTCACAGGTTGTGAATCACCTGAGTGTGTAGACGGGGGGGGGCATATTTACAAGCCCCTTGCGCCACTTTTGCGCCGCCGTTGCGTCACATAGGATGAACTGCGCTTCCGTATGTCATGTACAGAGCGCTGTACATTTTCACTGGTTGTGAATCACCTGAGTGTGTAGACGGGGTGTTGTGTTATCACAGCCTGTGAACATAGGATGAACTGCGCTTCCGTATATCATGTACAGAGTAAGGGTGGGCGGAGTTGGCGCAGTGACACTACGCGGAATTCCACGGAGTTGCCTAAAAACTCAGTGGAATTCCGCTCCGCCCTAACTATGCATGCAGACAGCAGACCTGGAGGGTTCCTGACCCCCAGACTGCCACCTGCTTTACGGCTTACCTGGATCTGGCGTTCTCCATGCCCGGGCTGTCCTCCTCCTGTCTCCTCGTCCTCGGCGGTGCAAAACCCCTACGCTGCACGACTTGGGAGGACTGCGCATTTGCACACGCGTGCGCATGAGCAGTGCTCACGAGTCCTGCAGCGTATGGGTTTTGCACCGCCGAGGACGAGATGACAGCCAGGAGGAGGACAGCCCAGGCACGGAGAACGCCAGATCCAGGTAAGACTCCTTATTTTCTCTTTAAGGGTGGGCAGCAGGGGCAAACTCCACCACGTAGCGGAATCAGAGTTTTTGCTGAACTCCGTGTTCCCAGTGGAGCGTGGAGTTGACAAAACTCCGCAAACTCTGCTGGCGGAGCGGAGTTTGACACCCACCCCTGTTACAGAGCGATATACATCTTCACAGGTTGTGAATCACCTGAGTGTTTAGACCGGGTGTTGTGTCATCACACAGCCTATGTGAATATAGGGTGAACCGCGCTTCCGTATATCATGTACAGAGTGCTGTAGATCTTCACAGGTTGTGAATCACCTGAGGGTTTACATGGGGTGTTGTGTCATCACACAGACTGCGTACATAGGATGAGTTGCGCTTCTGTATATCATGCACAGATCGCTGTACATTTTCACAGGTTGTGAATCACCACGAGTATTTAGACGGGGTGTTGTGTCATCACTGTGTGTGAACACAGGATGAACTTCTCTTCCGTATGTCAGGCACAGAGCGCTGTGCATCTTCACAGGCTGTGAATCACCTGAGTGTGTAGACGGGGTGTTGTGTCATCACTGACTGTGAACTCAGGATGAACGTACTTCTGTATATCATGCACAGAGCGCTGTACATCTTCACAGGTTGTGAATCACCAGAGTGTGTAGACAGGGTGTTGTGTCAACACAGACTGTGAACATAGGATGAACATCGCTACCGTATATCATGCACAGAGCGCTGTGCATCTTCACAGGTTGTGAATCACCTGAGTGTGTAGACAGGGTGTTGTGTCATCACAGACTGTGAACAGGATGAACCGGGCTTCCGTATATCATGCACAGAGCGCTGTACGTCTTCACTGGTTGTGAATCACCTGAGTGTTTAGACTAGGTGTTGTGTCATCACACAGCCTGTGTGAATATAGGATGAACTACGCTTCCGTATATCACGCACAGAGCGCTCTACATCTTTACAGGTTGTGAATCACCTGAGTGTTTAGATGGGGTGTTGTGTCATCACAGACTGTGAACATAGGATGAACTGTGCTTCCATATATCATGTACAAAGCGATGTACATCGTCACAGGTTGTGAATCACCTGAGTGTTTATATGGGGTGTTGTGTCATCACAGACTGCGAACATTGGATGAACAGTGCTTTCGTATATCATGCACAGATCGCTGTAGATCTTCACAGGTTGTGAATCACCTTAGGGTTTAAACCGGGTGTTGTGTCATCACAGACTGTGAACATAGGAAGAACTGTGCTTTCGTATATCATGCACAGAGCACTGTACATCTTCACTGGTTGTGAATCACCTGAGTGTTTAGACTAGGTGTTGTGTCATCACACAGCCTGTGTGAATATAGGATGAACTACTCTTCAGTATATCACGCACAGAGCGCTCTACATCTTCACAGGTTGTGAATCACCTTAGGGTTTAGATGGGGTGTTGTGTCATCACTCAGCCTGTGTGAACATAGGATGAACTACGCTTCCTTATATCATGCACAGAGCGCTGTAGATCTTCACAGGTTGTGAATCACCTGAGTGTTTAGACGGGGTGTTGTGTCATCACACAGACTGCGAACATAGGAGGAGCTGCTCTTTCATATATCATGTACAGAGTGGTGTGCATCTTCTCATTTCTCTTTGGCTGAGTGTACAACCCTACATTATGGAGGTATGTAGAGCACAGTGTTGTTACAAGCAACACAAAATTGACTAGATGTATCACACTGAATCCAGCATAGGCTTGTAGCTCCTCTCATTCAAGCGCTTTTAAACCACACAATGGGACACTGACAGACGGAATCTTGATACCTGGATCTTCCCAAAGGTACAGCATTAAAAAACATCTCTGGCTCGTCCAGTCTGTCATTTCTCTACTTACTTCCACACTTGGATATCCTTATTTGTCTCTGTCTTCATACCCTAACCATGGTTCCTTTCATCTGTCCAGGCAGAATCCTCTTCACACTTGACAAACACAGAGGATCTCTGTCTGTGGGCGGCTGGACCTTCAGTAGAACCTGGCACAACCAGACATTTGCCCAAGGGAGCTGGTAGATACAAGGAGGCCATATCCTTACATTCAAGGAAACCAACTTGTCAGGACGGTGGAGGTAATGTTCTCCACTACCTGATGGGTGGAGTACAAACCATAAATCAAGCCCCTAATATTTTGTGATGCGGCATCCAGTGTTTTACTCTCTTAGGGGCTGATTTAGAGTTTGGCAAGTTTTACTCTGGCAAAAATGTTCATCTTGATACAAGTGCATTATGTCCGATGGCACTTGCAATAAGGTGGCCGAGATATCTGTTATGTTTATGTCAGAACCTTTTCCACTTCAAATAATTCCAACATTGCCTTCCCAACTAGTTTAGAAACTAAGGGCCTGATTTAGAGTTTGGCAGATAGGGTACCCCATCACAAGCACAGCACTCTCTTCTCCAAACCCTTAGTCTTGTTTGAGTTGAGCAGACCGTCAATTTTCCGATAGTGATGACCCTGCTGGATCCACAGTGGGAAACTTACTCCAAAGGCTGAACGGATTAGGAGCCATCAGAGTGAGAGTATCAGATGTCTGATGTCATTTTGACTGATGGAGAGACCACCATGCAGCAGCCAACATCTCCAGCGCCTCGAGACCCTCACGGGTGATGTGCCGCGATTTATAAATAGTTGATTGTTTGATTGATTGATTTTCTTTCTGTCCTTCACCACCAAGTAAACCCTGGCGATCACGAACAGAATATACAATAATGAGCCCCACACCCTGGAAGAAATCTTCCAGGGTCTGGAACCGTTCGTTTTTTTGGTTTTCAGAAACAAAATATCACTTTTGGAGTTTGTTTCTGAAATGAAAAAAAAGGTTTGATGCATAGCCATTAGAGACATGGCGGACGTGCACCAAACTTTTTGTGTCTTCACAGGAGCTGCCGTAGCTGTGCCTCCTGTGAAGGCACAGAGGTCTTAGTAGAGCTGGCGGCGATCTCTAAATATAGCAAGCGGGAGCCTGACCAAGGCGACAGAGGTAATGATGAGAACAGAAACCCAGATGGAACATGATTGCCTCCCCTTGTTGGCCTGTGCCATCTTCAAAACCAGTTGCATCATTTACAAAGCCGTCGCAACCGGCACCCCCTCATATCTTGCAGACAAGCTCATCATCTCTGATGGTTAGCTGTACACCCGCAGCCAGAACACCATCGGACTTGAAACTAAAAAGAGTAGAAAAAAACTGTACGACAGGCATGTTCCATCTACGTACTCAGGATATGGAACAACATCCCAGTATGCATCCAGTCAGCCCCAACTCTGCCCTAATTTAAGAGAGATTTAAAGAAGCACTTAGATAAAGCACACTTCATCACAATACATTGACTGGATACAAACCAGCTACCTCTCATCACTCATTTATGCTGTGTCTGACTCTGTACAGCTCTCCGCTGGCTTTTAGCTAGGTTTGCACTATAGAAATACCATATACATATACATAATTATCTCCACCACCCTGATGGAGGAAGGCCTGCCTCTCTGTACTTTACATCAGGCTTTAAATCACATGTCGAGCCGGCATAACATTTGTAGCGGCCTATGGTGCACAACTGGTTGGACTATGTCTACTATAACTGTTTTAGACACTCTTTCCTCACTTTGAATAAATATTTTACTGTGCATTTGATATCTATTTATTTTCAATTTACACACATCAATTCATTAATCTCTGGGTGCTCGTGGGTCACGCCAATGCTTTTGATCAATTATCTGTTGATGGACTCATTTCCAGGCGGAGTACCTGTTATTAGCACAACCAGAGCTATTAGACTACATTAAAGATCACATTTGTATATTTAATATAGTTAACTTATTTTTTTCTCATAAATATCTCCTCTGGGATTTTCTCATGGTTATCTTCGTGGAAGGGGGCTAAGAGGTGGTTAGAAAGATGGTAGAGATTAAAGAGGGAGTAAAAGTCAGGGAGCAGGACCATTCTTAATGCAGGGGGTTTTGTGAGATGTCTGCGACTGCTTTTCAAAATCATAGGAATCAAGTTAAGCAAGAGAGAGTCCACGGCCTTACAGTGGGGGTGAACCCCTCAGAGTCGTCTTGTGGAACGTCAATGGTCTCCTAGACAAAGTTAAACGGACAGCGTTTTTAAAGTATGCACGGAGGGTCACCCCGGATTTTCTTCTACTACAAGAGACACTCCTGATGAGGAATCATTGTCCCCTTTTAGCACGTCAGGGATTTGACAGGATTTGGCACTCGGGATTCTCTAAAGAGGCTCGGGGAATGGCGATCCTTCTGCGACGCTCCCTCCCCTTCACACCGGTCCAAACAACCAGCGATCCTCAGGGCCAGTTTGTCACCCTTACAGGTACCCTAGGAGAAGCTACTGTTAATCTGATGTCGCTATATACCCCTCCGGCAAACCTGGAGCCCACCCTCCGAGCCACTGTATATGTAATATCCTCCCTCCGCCAGAGTCTGACAGTGATTGGGGGGGACTTTAACTCTGTCCTAGAACTCGCCAGGGATGCCACTGGGACACCATCTTCCCATAGAAAGCTAGGCGCTAAACGACTTGTCGATTGGGCATCCAAGCTGGGCCTTTGCGATGTCTGGCGTACCTGGAACCCTAGAACACTCCAGTATACACATACATCTGCTGCACACCATACCCATTCCCAAATTGACCTCATCTTCATGCCTGCCCCTGACTGTAGGACAGTCACTGATGTACAAATCCTGGCGCAGGGTATATCGGACCACTCCCCACTCCTCCTCCAGTTAGGGGGCCCCACAGGTGCTCCACGTCCTATATGCAGGCTGAATGCCTGGTTCCTTCAAGACCACGAGATAGGAAGATGATTGAGGGAGAACTTAAACATTACTTCCACACCAATGAGTGCACAGTGCAACTTCAAAGTACACTGTGGGAGGTGGGTAAAGCCACAATCCGAGGGTACGCTAAAGGGTACCTTAAGCATAAATGACAAGTGCAAGATCGCCATCTTTCCCAGCTAGACGCCCGGGCCCTCCGCCTGGAACAGGCCGCGGCTACGGCAGACGGCGTGTCGGAACGCTGACAGCTCCAGTTACTAGGAGAAGAGATTAGCACATATCCCTCGAATCTGCTAAAATGTTATGGAGGTCCTCGGCGGCTGGGGTCTACGGCTGGGGAGAAAAGAATGGCAAATTGCTTCACTGGCTTGCTTCCCACCCCCTGGCCAACCGGATAGTTCTGGAAATTCGACTTGTCTTTCGCACCCTGCTGCAATTGCACAAACATTTGCGAAATACTATGCGGAGCTCTACTCAGCAGACCACTCGCAGACACCAGTCTCTAGCTCTCTCTTTCTACAGGGTATCTCCCTTCCGAGGCTCTCAGAGAGGGAAGTCCAGGCCTTTGACGAACCCATCACGAGTGAGGAAATTGGTGAAGCGATCTCATCACTTGCTACCCGCAAGACCCCTGATCCAGATGGTCTCCCTGCAGAGTACTATGTGGCATTTCGGGAAACCTTGACCCCACAACTCCACGCCCTATTCGCGGAGGTTCTGGAGAGAGGCGCCTTTCCCCCGGACAATGAAATATACCTAAAACGGACCCTCCCTCTGCCTCATGCTCTAATTATTGCCCAATCTCGCTGATTAATACTGAGATTAAAATGTACGCAACCATTCTCGCTACCAGTCTTAAGCGGGTACTCCATCCTCTCATACACCCTGATCAATGTGGCTTCATGCCACATCGTAGCACAAGGCACTGTCTGAGGAGCCTCCATGTGGCCCTCGCTCACCGCCACCTCCTCTCCCCATACCTAGCCCTATTACTACTCGACTTTGAAAAGGCCTTTGACACGGTCGACTGGCTATACCTAGGAAATGTGCTAGAGAGCGGGCTTCGGCCCCCAATATAGGAAACTGGTAGGGGCCCTTTACTCAAACCCGCCAGCCAGGGTCCTCATTAACGAGGCGCTCTCAGAGACCTTTCCTATCAAGAGAGGAACCCAGCAGGGGTATCCTCTCTCCCCCCTCCTCTTCGCTCTAGCAATTGAGCCCTTAGCTTGTTTCATTCGGGCTGACACAGGGGTGGCGCTGGCAGTGCCTGCATGAAGACCGTATTGCATTGTATGCGGACGATGTGCTGCTCTTCCTGGCCGACCCAGCGCACTCCGGTCCTAGATGCCGCCAGATCCTCCAATCCTTTGAGAGAGCGTCGGGCTTACGCCTTAACCCTGTCAAGTCCACTTTGGTGCCCCTTCACATCTCGCGAGAACTGGTCCCTTAATGTCAACTCATTGCTCAAACATACTAAGGATGACCTCCGTCGGTGGCAATCTCTTCCCCTCAACACAGAGCATGCAAAGTTTGTGTTACGACGCACTACGCAAATTGCACGTAGCAGAGTAAAAAACTCTGCTAATCGACATAGCAGCAGTATATTAAACACATACAAATGCTTTGTTAAAGCAATTTTCTATACTAAAAAGCATATAACAAATTCACAAAAGTGAACTTTGACAATGAAAATATCAAGCAATGAGAGAGGTGATGATTTTGGGTTCCCCCTAACCTAGGGGAGGACCAAGTAGATGCCTTGAACACAAAAAGCATATCATGTGAACGATTCAGTGGTGGTCCTTCCTCCTAGGACCACCCCAAGCACAGTTATGGGCAAAAATACAATCCCAACCAAAGGCCCTGCAAAGCATTATGGGACGAGATTAGCAGTGGGCAGTGAATATTATAGTGTCCAATATCAAAATAATTCTACAAAGAGCTGCAGTTCAACTAGTCATTACTAGATGTCCCTCACGAGTCAAATGCAAAAGCATTGAAATTATTAATACATCAAGCTGCAGTTCCACTAGTCGTTACTAGATGTCCCTCACGAGTCAAATGCAAAAGCATTGAAACCCTTTCATGAAGCTTTTGCATTTGACTCGTGAGGGACATCTAGTAACGACTAGTGGAACTGCAGCTCTTTGTAGAATTATTTTGATATTGGATACTATAATATTCACTGCCCACTACTAATCTCGTCCCATAATGCTTTGCAGGGCCTTTGGTTGGGATTGTATTTTTGCCAATAACTGTGCTTGGGGTGGTCCTAAGAGGATGGGACCACCACTGAATCATTCAAAAGATGTGCTTTTTGTTTTCAAGGCATCAGCTTGGTTCTCTCCCTAGGTTAGGAGGATACCAAAATCATCACCTCTCACTGCTTGTTAGTTTATTGATTTCACTTTTGTGAAATGCTATATGCATTTTAGCATATAAAGACAGAGATACTTATTTTATCTTAACTTGCACTGTGCAAGATGCCTTTGGCAATTATTGTACAGGGCAGTCAAGCACACAGCTATGCACTACGCAATTTGCATAACTATGTGTAGTTCAAAATGTACTTCATGTAGCTACGTGAAGTGCTACTACGCAAACTACGCCCAGGGTTACTCTCAACCCCTCTCAATAGGATCGTCCTCTTCAAAATGAGGGTGCTCCCGCCGCCTCTTATATGTGCTCCAGAACCTCTCACTCCACCTTCCCTGTAGTTGGTTCCGCGGGCTAGATGGTATGACCACGACCTTCCTCTGGGGTGGTTCGAGGTCGCGGCTTGCCCTTACACATTGCCAGAGGGCCCCTTATGATGGAGGGATGGGGATGACGAATCCTTTCCTGTACTACTTAGCCACCTGTCTTCTGGTGATACACGACTGGTTCAACAGCGAATGGTCTGATCTGGCCTACCGGCTGGAATTAGAGCGCCTCGGATTTCCCCGGATCCAAGCCATGCTTTATGGGGCACCGGTTCCTCATACTTTACCGGCAGTAACTCGACGGCCCTTCTGACGTGGAGCTTAGGGGTCTCTGTTTTATTTATCTATCATAATATGTAAATAATATCCTAACTATTTTATCTACAAGTGCTACACTATTGAAATATTGAGGAAAAGATCACATGTAAAAAAAATTGTTATAAAAATACACAAATAAATTAGCTTCAAGTACAGTCACACTTGAAAGTCTGAGTTTATACAATACAACTTTAAATCTCGATATATTATCTTCCTTATACATGTCTACCCTTTCTATGTAGTTATGCATCTATATATTTATTATTTTACGCCTACTGCAGAAGATGAAAAAAAAAAGCACATTTGACTCTTTCCAATGCACTCTCTGTCTCACCCTATACCTCTCTCAATATACCCTCTAATTCCACTCTCTGACTCATCCCTAGCCTCATTCTATGACCATGATCTCCAAAATAACGATTTTATAGACTTTTCTTTCCTTGGCTCACCCCAAACCTCATTTTACTACTATGCTCTCCCAAACAACCCTTTTTAAATTATTCCCTCATGTATCCATCCTTTGACTCATCCCAAACCTCATTTTACTACTATGGTCTCCCTAATCCCTTTCTAGAGACTCTTCCCTCCTCCATCTCTCCTTTTCCTCATCCCAAACCTCATCTTACTACTGTGATCTCCCAAATAACACTTTCTATACTCTTCCCTCGTCTATCCCACCATTATCCTATTCAATCTAACTAACGGTCTCACATGTCCACCGCTCAAATTAACTCATATTTCCCTATACTAATCCACCACTAATCCTTTTTGGGTTCCGGAGTAGCATGCTACTCGCCGAAAAGCACTTCGACGCCTCGTCAGAGTTAGTAAGTGCTATATAAATACAATTACAACACAACTCTACAAGTCCAATTTTGACTCAGACAACATTTTAAAACACTTTTGGTGATTTTGTAAATGACTGTATTGCGAACACTCTGTGGCTATTTTTGGGATTCATGTATATTTAGAGCGAGCCAGCTTGAAGAAAAATTTTAAGACCTAAAGCAAATCAATTGACCAAATTCTAACAATTGATAAAGTTAAGCATATTATGGCAAGTTTTGCCCCTGACAAATTTGGTAATATATATATATATATATATATATATATATATTGTTCGGTGATTGCTCCTTCTGCCTTCCCCCACCCTCTGCAGTGGATCGCAACAAGTTGGCGGTGCTGTGCAAACAAAACGCGTAACCTGGATTAAAATCAACTTCTGGTACATGCAGACCTCTGAGTAATCGCTTTATTTGAGTACTTAAGGGGTTGCTTTTATTCATTTCAGGTTGGCTTAGATGGTATTTTACCAATCCAAAGCTGTAATACTGTGCCTGGAGTGGTAAAAGGCTTTGGCCATTTTACATCTCAGCAGGGATAGCACTGTGCTAATCCTATGCTTAAAGATTTTGCTGTAAAAATGGCAAAAGACTTTGGGGCATATTAGCAAGACCCACGTTAAAATGATCACAGTTTTAGCAGCAGGAAACTGCCGCTAAAACGGCGATAATGGGCTTGCTAATATGCGTTATAGAATTCCAATAGAAGCCCAGGTTAGATGTGAAGGACATCTAACATGGGCTTCTATTGGAATTCCATAACGCATATTAGCAAGCCCATTATCGCCGTTTTAGCGGCAGTTTCCTGCCGCTAAAACGGCGATAATTTTAACATGGGTCTTGCTAATATGCCCCCTTGTCCCTTTCTATCTCGGCGTGGATAGCACTGCGCTAATCCAATGCTTAAAGACTTTGATAGAGAAGCAGACATTTGAGGTGAGCAAATTTAGAGTGTCGCTGGTGTTGAGAGTGCTCTTACTGGAGCTGCTTTCCACCTAAACTTGAGAACTACCCAGAGTTCTCTATTCTGTTTTTGCATAATTTATTCGTCACTCTATGCCTGAAAGGGTTTTGTTTTGACTATATATATATATATATATATATATATATATATATATATATATAACCAAAGTTGTCAGGGTAAAACTTGCCATCATTATATGCTTAACTTTATCAATTATATATATATATATATATATATCCATCCATACAACAAAGTCGCCCGCTGTGGAGGGGCCCACAACAGGTAAATTCAGCTCAAAGACGTTTATTTGAAAGTTGCAGATACAAGAAAGGGACTGCTGCCACACAGATTGTCCGATTAGCCCGACGCGTTTCATGCCTTCGTAGCATTTCATCAGGGGCTTCTGGCATACAGAACTAAAGGTTGGCTGAATCATTTTAAACACCTGCTGTTCATTCAGTTCCCGCCTCTGTGGGCGTCGCCACTCCCGTGGCATTCTGGTATTTGTGGTGCTTATTTTCTTACCCCAGTGGGTCATTGGCCATCCCAGTCCATTGTACAACATATTACCCAAGTGGGTTGCGACACCCAGTCACCTTCTCATATCGGCACCTCATTACTTTCAAATTGGCTCCTGTTCCATTTTCAGTTGCACCGTATGGTGTGACTGCTGGTCTGTCCACAAACAGCGGGGTTCCTTCCGCGGCCCAGGCGTGGTCGCTTCAATCCATACAACAAAGTCGCCCGCTGTGGAGGGGCCCACAACAGGTAAATTCAGCTCAAAGACGTTTATTTGAAAGTTGCAGATACAAGAAAGGGACTGCTGCCACACAGATTGTCCGATAAGCCCGACGCGTTTCATGCCTTCGTAGCATTTCATCAGGGGCTTCTGGCATACAGAACTAAAGGTTGGCTGAATCATTTTAAACACCTGCTGTTCATTCAGTTCCCGCCTCTGTGGGCGTCGCCACTCCCGTGGCATTCTGGTATTTGTGGTGCTTATTTTCTTACCCCAGTGGGTCATTGGCCATCCCAGTCCATTGTACAACATATTACCCAAGTGGGTTGCGACACCCAGTCACCTTCTCATATCGGCACCTCATTACTTTCAAATTGGCTCCTGTTCCATTTTCAGTTGCACCGTATGGTGTGACTGCTGGTCTGTCCACAAACAGCGGGGCTCCTTCCGCGGCCCAGGCGTGGCCGCTTCAATTCATACAACAAAGTCGCCCGCTGTGGAGGGACCCACAACAGGTAAATTCAGCTCAAAGACGTTTATTTGAAAGCTGCAGATACAAGAAAGGGACTGCTGCCACACAGATTGTCCGATTAGCCCGACGCGTTTCATGCCTTCGTAGCATTTCATCAGGGGCTTCTGGCATACAGAACTAAAGGTTGGCTGAATCATTTTAAACACCTGCTGTTCATTCAGTTCCCACCTCTGTGGGCGTCGCCACTCCCGTGGCATTCTGGTATTTGTGGTGCTTATTTTCTTACCCCAGTGGGTCATTGGCCATCCCAGTCCATTGTACAACATATTACCCAAGTGGGTTGCGACACCCAGTCACCTTCTCATATCGGCACCTCATTACTTTCAAATTGGCTCCTGTTCCATTTTCAGTTGCACCGTATGGTGTGACTGCTGGTCTGTCCACAAACAGCGGGGCTCCTTCCGCGGCCCAGGCGTGGCCGCTTCAATCCATACAACAAAGTCGCCCGCTGTGGAGGGGCCCACAACAGGTAAATTCAGCTCAAAGACGTTTATTTGAAAGTTGCAGATACAAGAAAGGGACTGCTGCCACACAGTTTGTCCGATTAGCCCCACGCGTTTCATGCCTTCGTAGCATTTCATCAGGGGCTTCTGGCATACAGAACTAAAGGTTGGCTGAATCATTTTAAACACCTGCTGTTCATTCAGTTCCCGCCTCTGTGGGCGTCGCCACTCCCGTGGCATTCTGGTATTTGTGGTGCTTATTTTCTTACCCCAGTGGGTCATTGGCCATCCCAGTCCATTGTACAAGATATTACCCAAGTGGGTTGCGACACCCAGTCACCTCATATCGGCACCTCATTACTTTCAAATTGGCTCCTGTTCCATTTTCAGTTGCACCGTATGGTGTGACTGCTGGTCTGTCCACAAACAGCGGGGCTCCTTCCGCGGCCCAGGCGTGGCCGCTTCAATCCATACAACAAAGTCGCCAGCTGTGGAGGGGCCCACAACAGGTAAATTCAGCTCAAAGACGTTTATTTGAAAGTTGCAGATACAAGATATATATATCAGACAAGAAAGGTTGTCCTCAGACGAAGGTGCACTCCTAAACAGATTCAAATTATGTATTCTGGAATGCAGCAAAGCCAGCAACATACAGATAATTCTTCGCTTCAGGGTAGAACTTGGTGAACAGGTGCCTGCAATCAATCTGCTGAACTGTCATGCATTTGGCCTGTGAGCAAAACGTGTTAGGCCTCTGAAGGAAGAAATAAGAATTTGCTGTATGTTGCTGGCTTTGCTGCATTCTGTTTGGAAGTGCACCTTCGTCTGAGGGCAACCTTCCTTATATATATATATATATATATATATATATATATATATATATATATATATATATATATATATATATATATATATATATATATATATATGTATATATGTATATATGTATATATATAAAACGTTCTAGTTAGGGACAGATTTCACTCATACAAAACCAGTGAAATTCAGCAATGTAATATGTGAGGTCATAAGCAGTGCATTGCGGGGGCGTAAGTTATAGTTAGCTCAGGTAACTATAACTGCTGAATTTCTCTGGTTTTGTGCGAGTCAAATGTCAGCCTAACTATAACATCCCTGTAACCTTTATTTTTTTCAGCAAATTTCTATGGTTTTCTAACTAGTAGTCACGTGTGTAGAGTGGTGGAGAAAGGGGGCAGGGCCTCCGACCAGCTCTCACGAATCCCACTGTGTCGCACTTACTAGAAGTAACAGGAGGGCTTCTTGACCCCTAAGTACCCTCAGCTTCCAAGAGGACTTCATCCCCCAACCAGTAGTGTGCCAGGAGGTGCGTTTGCAGAGTGGTGGAGAGAAGGGGCGTGGCCTTCAATGACCTTTCAGTAATTCCGCTGTGTGGGATTTACTGGAGGTAACAGGAGGGCTTATTGGCCCCCCAAGGACCTGCAGAATCCAAGGGGACTTCATCCCCCAACCAGCAGTATGCCAGGAAGTGCGTTTGCAGAGTGGTGGAGAAAGGGGGCTTAGCCTCAGAAGACCTCTCAGCAATCCCTCTGCGTGGGGCTTACTGGAGGTAACAGGAGAGCTTGTTGGCCTCCAAGGACCCTTTGGAGCCAAGGGGACTTCATCCTCCAACCAGCAGTGAGACTTGCTGGTCCAGCCTTTTTTTATTTACTCTGGAAAGGGGGCAGCGTGGCCACCCCTTCCTTTGGCCAATTTTGGCCCCAGGGACCCTATCCCTGGGGCCAGGCCTTTCTCAAATGAGAGAGGGGGTGTGTGCGCCCCCCCCCCGGGCCAATTTCGGCCCCAGAGACCCAATACACAGGGACTGGCTTTTTTAAAAAACAAATGGTTTAAAGTTAAAGAAGCCCCCCTCCAGGGCCGATTTTGGCCCCGGGGCCCCCATTCTCCAGGGACTGGCCACTTTTTTTCTTTTAAAAATAAGGGGAGGGGCCATGCGGCCCCCCTCCCAGGCCAATTTTGTCCCTGGGGTACCCATCCCCCAAAACCCAGCCTTTTTTTAATAAATGTATTTTTTAAATTAAAGGGAGGTGGGCTAAGCGGCCTCCCTCCCGAGCTGATTTCAGCCCCAGGGACCCTATCCCCCGAAGCCAGGCTATTTTCTTGTTTTAAAAAACAAGGGGAAGGGGGCCACGCACCCCCCGCCCCCTCCGTGGCTGATTTTGGCCCCGGGGACCCCATCTCTCAAGGCCCGGCCTCTAGTGTGGGTGCCCTGGTGCCAATCAGGGCACCCACTTAGAAATGTCGGGGACCACCTCAAGGCCCCTGCGGTCCCTGCCGGCTCCCAGCCTCCTGCGGGAGCCGGCATTGCTTTTACACGTAGGGAGCTGCTAACATGCAGCTCCCTGTGTGTAAAAGCAATTGTGCTCCAGTTTGTGCAAGCGAGAGCAAAATGCTTTGTCAAAGCGGAACACAGTTTGCTATGGCTTGGCGGGAGCGGTAAAGCTCCCACCAAGCCATAGCAAACAGCTATGTCCCGGGGGAGGGCACCCTGGGACATAGCAGGAGCTGGCCCTGGGGGTGGCGGTCCCCAGGACCATGTTTGGTCTAAAAGGGGGGGCTCTGCTTGGCCCCTATCCAATCTTTACTTTAGCCCAGGGGAGGTGGCAGTCCCCAGAACTGTGAGGCAGCCACGCAGGCCTCCGCACTTCTATAATTGATTGCCCCAGAGAGGTGGCAGTCCCCGGGGGCTGCGTGGGGGCCGCACAGGCCCCGCATTTCTACAATTGCCTCTCCTGCACTAATTTTACAAATAGCCCCGGGGAGGTGGCGGTCCCCGCGGCTGCTGGGGGACGTGCAGACCAACGCATTCTTTTATTGTTTGCCCAGGGAGGGGGTGTGGGGGGGTTGCCACATGGGCACCCCTTGCATAATTAAAAAACGCTGCCCTCTGGATTTGGCCCACCTGGGGCCTTCATGAAAAAGATGCGCGGGAACCCGAGAATCTTTTTTTTCCAATTTTGCCACCAATATGTGTGTCTACAGACAAATTTGCGGCAAAATTTAACAAAAAAATGCTTTTAACCCCTGTGGGGTCCCTGTGGGACCCCCCTACCATATCTGGCTGGTCGGGGTATTCCTACCCTGCCCCCTTTTGTCTTTTTTTTAATACTTATTTTGTGGGACTCTTGGCTTCAAGCCGAGTCACAAGATGGCTGCCAACTGTTCATGGATGAAGTGTTTGCAGCCAATCAAATTTCAGTAGGATCCACAAGTTCACTGCAACGACTAACATCCTGAGAAATCTATATTTTTTAAACTTAAATATCTCTAAAACTACTGTACAGATTTACACCAATTCACAAAAAGCACGCTTTCTGGACCGACATCTAGCTTTCTGACAAATTTGATGTAATTCCATTCAGCGGTTCGGGCTGTAGGCGTGTTCAAAATCCCTATGGGAAAATGAATGGGGAAAATGCATTTTGGGATCACTCTTTTTTCTCGGCCCCCACTTCATGGATCACCCCGAAACTGTCAACACAGTAGCTGAACCAAAAAGAGGAAAGGTTTTGAACATTTTGTGAAGATTCGTCAAGCGGCACCAAAGTCATTGGCAAAAAATGTTTATTTTATGGAAACATGGTCCTAACTATAACTACCTATTGGCGACTGCCATATGTGTGTGTGTGTATATATATGTGTATATGTATATATATATATATATATCTCACTTTCAATTCTTTCCCATCATTCTCCAACCGATAGAGGTAAGGACACAAACACCGTTACTTCGTGCAAAATTCTTTACTTTGTCTTTTCACAGTCAGCCACTATGTATATGTTAGGGCAGGAACTTGGTAAATACATGACACTCCAGTAAAACTCACACTCCACAGTTCTGATTTCCACATAGTTTATTTTGCCGAAATAAACTACCTGGAAATCAGAACTATGGAGTGTCAGTTTTACTTTAGTGTCATGTCTTTACCCCAGTTCCTGCCTGAACATTATTGACGGGTTCTGCACCAGGGTTCTCGCACAAGCCCCGTCAGTGTGGACGAGACTTTTTGCTGCAGGGATCCATTGTATTTATATATCCCCACCAACAAATGCCCCCACCAGGGAGACAGTGGAGCACTCACGGCTCATTTCAATAATTTATTTGTGGCAAAGGCGTTTCGGCGAGTCAGCCTTCATCAATGCCTTCATTATTATTTACAATTTCATTAGCTCCACATTTAAAAACATCACTGCCCTTTTCCATTGGACAGTCAGCATGTCGTGATGGAAAACGGACTACGAGTCAATTTCTCCGCTGTCCGTGCCCGTGTCCGCCATCTTAACCTGTCTTTCAATTAGTGTCTCAGTAGGTTTTCTGCCACATTGTGCATTTCAAATTAATAATGAATCTTGGTAGATACATTACATGCCGGTAAGAAAAGTTATTTTGCAAGGTAAGTTCCATCACAGAATGTGTGCTCGAACCGTCGCCCTGCCGTGCTCTGACCTGCCAATGAGTTGCATTCATTGGAACAGGATCAATATCCAAATTTCCATCCACTTAGCAGTGCCGACCTTGTGTCGACGAGCGCCAAACCTAGGGGGTCAGCGGCGGTTCTGGAAGCCAAGCACTTTTCTCCACCAAATGCCACAGTAGCTGCCGAACATCTTAGTGGGCGGGTGCCTCCTCCGTGACCGAGGCTGTCACATAAATATTACCACCAACAAATGCCCCCACCAGGGAGACAGTGTAGCACTCATGGTTCAATTCAATAATTTATTTGTGGCAAACGCGTTTCGGCGATTCCGCCTTCATCATTGCCTTCATTATTATTTACAATTTCATTAGCTCCACATTTAAAAATATCGCTGCCCTTTTCCATTGGACAGTCAGCATGTTGTGATGGAAAACGGATTACGGGTCAATTTCTCCGCTGTCCGTGCCCGTGTCCGCCATTTTAATCTGTCTTTCAATTAGTGTCTCAGTAGGTTTTCTGCCACATTGTGCATTTCAAATTAATAATGAATCTTGGTAGATACATTACATGCCGGTAAGTAAAGTTATTTTGCCAGGTAAGTTCCATCACAGAATGTGGGCTCGAACCCTCGCCCTGCCGTGCTCTGACCTACCAATGAGTCGCGTTCGTTGGAGCAGGATCAATATCCAAATTTCCATCCACTTAGCAGTGCCGACCTTGTGTCGACGAGCGCCAAACCTAGGAGGTCAGCGGCGGTTCTGGCAGCCAAACACTTTTCTCCAACAAATGCCACGGTAGCTGCCGAACATCTTAGTGGGCGGGTGCTTCCTCCGTGACCGTGGCTGTCACGTAAATATTACCACCAACAAATGCCCCCACCAGGGAGACAGTGGAGCACTCACGGTTCAATTCAATAATTTATTTGTGGCAAACGCGTTTCGGCGATTCCGCCTTCATCAATGCCTTCATTATTATTTACAATTTCATTAGCTCCACATTTAAAAACATCACTGCCCTTTTCCATTGGATAGTCAGCATGTTGTGATGGAAAACGGACTACGGGTCAATTTCTCCGCTGTCCGTGCCCATGTCCGCCATCTTAACCTGTCTTTCAATTAGTGTCTCAGTAGGTTTTCTGCCACATTGTGCATTTCAAATTAATAATGAATCTTGGTAGATACATTACATGCTGGTATGAAAAGTTATTTTGCCAGGTAAGTTCCATCACAGAATGTGGGCTCGAACCCTCGCCCTGTCGTGCTCTGACCTGCCAATGAGTTGCGTTCGTTGGAGCAGGATCAATATCCAAATTTCCATCCACTTAGCAGTGCGACCTTGTGTCGACGAGCGCCAAACCTAGGAGGTCAGCGGCGGTTCTGGCAGCCAAACACTTTTCTCCACCAAATGCCACAGTAGCTGCCGAACATCTTAGTGGGCGGGTGCCTCCTCCGTGACCGTGGCTGTCACGTAAATATTACCACCAACAAATGCCCCCACCAGGGAGACAGTGGAGCACTCACGGTTCAATTCAATAATTTATTTGTGGCAAACGCGTTTCGGCGATTCCGCCTTCATCATTGCCTTCATTATTATTTACAATTTCATTAGCTCCACATTTAAAAACATCACTGCCCTTTTCGATTGGATAGTCAGCATGTTGTGATGGAAAACGGACTACGGGTCAATTTCTCCGCTGTCCGTGACCGTGTCCGCCATCTTAACCTGTCTTTCAATTAGTGTCTCAGTAGGTTTTCTGCCACATTGTGCATTTCAAATTAATAATGAATCTTGGTAGATACATTACATGCCGGTATGAAAAGTTATTTTGCCATGTAAGTTCCATCACAGAATGTGGGCTCGAACCCTCGCCCTGCCATGCTCTGACCTGCCAATGAGTCGCGTTCGTTGGAGCAGGATCAATATCCAAATTTCCATCCACTTAGCAGTGCCGACGAGCGCCAAACCTAGGAGGTCAGCGGAGGTTCTGGCAGCCAAACACTTTTCTCCACCAAATGCCACGGTAGCTGCCGAACATCTTAGTGGGCAGGTGCCTCCTCCGTGACTCTGGCTGTCACAGCAGCAGTCACCACTGGGTAGTTATAGTTAGGTTAGCATTTCCATAGGAAATGTGTGTTTTTGTGTTGCTAATAACTATAACACAGAATCTCCACAAAACTTTTCAAAAAAGTCCTCTTTTTTGCCTGCTTTGCGCATGGACCCAAAATGGGTCAGGGAGGGGGTTGGCGCATGACCCCCTCTCCTTATGAAATCCAGCCCCGGTGGTGGGTTCCCCTGTCCTGAACATTAAAAAAGATATAGATTTAACATAAGGGGGCAGGGTAGGGATACCCTCGCCCCAGGGGGATCTAAGATGGGTAAATACCTCAGTGTGTTAATCACTCACTGGAGAGCTCCGTGTGTAACTGCTGGACACGGGCCATATGCAGGGAGTGTAGGTACTGCCTTTTGTCTTCCCAAGGCTGGAAAAGTGTCTGGTAATAATGGTATAATGGGCTTTGGGGGGCAGACGACAGGAGGGACGTCTGCCCCCTGGGTTAATTGGGGGAATGGTTCAGCCCATTCCTCAGATGGGCTATATTTGGGCTTGTTCTTGGGCTCCAACGTGGGCTACTCCAGCCCAGGTATTTATACAGCCATGTTGTGGCTTCATTCCTCTTCCCATGTTATGGGGGCTACCCTGGTGTTGGCGGTAAAAGAAATTTCCACATCTTTTATTTCTATAGCAGTGTTTGGAGCGGTTGGTAACCTACCTCACTATGGAGGACGACCATGTGCGCATAGTCATGCGCCTACTAGAGGAGCTGGAAGGTTGGACCTGAGGCTTCCTAGCGCCCTCGGCACGGTGCGCCCGGTCCAGCGTACAGCAGGTGGGGTTGCCATGGCAGTTCTGGCATGCTCTCCTCCGCGATGCAACTGAAATGCGCCCAAAACACTGGTAGGAGAAAGGGGCCGCTCCCGTGATTAGAGTGCAGGCCCAAATTCGGTGCATGGCTCATGGCACACATGCAGTGCGGTGCGGTGGCCCGCGCTGACTTTTATTGAAGGGTGGGAGGGTAGGGCTAAGTGGGAGCAGGCCGCGCCATCAGCGGTGCCAGCGTTCTCGTGGCCTTGTACGAGCCACCTCTGTTAAGAAGGTCATTGCGGGCCCAAGTAAGCAACAAGCATTGGCATAGCCAATAGGTCTCGCCGACGGGACCTAATAAGTGTTTAGCCATGCAGGAGAATAGGGTTTGGGGCGGGGGTGGGTTTGCTTAGACTAGTGTCCCGCCCGACCGGTATTTTGCTGCGTCCTTCTGTTATTGCATTCAGATATATAATACAACAATTGACATTACACCTAAAACAAGCCAGGACTATTGGCTTTGTCAATGGTTGTTAGTTGCAT
Organism: Calotriton arnoldi; assembly: GCA_963921515.1. NCBI lineage: Eukaryota > Metazoa > Chordata > Amphibia > Caudata > Salamandridae > Calotriton > Calotriton arnoldi. Next base: position 3,386,087 of record CAWUFW010000444.1, read on the forward strand.
AAGATAAATAAGCAACAACTATGGCTTTGCTGTCCATAATATTTTAAATGCTTCACTTCTAAAATGATGAGACTGTGAAACAACCATAAAGAGTCTTTTTGAACTTACATCTAACACCGGTGAAGGGTGGCACTGCTGCTGTGGTAAGATTTTTTTTCACCCTGAGGATGAGGGCAAAAACGGAGAGACGGATATGGACCCGTCTCGGCACCTGCTTTTTAAAACTACGGGTGGTCAGCACCGGCAGGACCCGGCCCACTTGAAGCCCTGGTTTTACCAAACGAAGACGCGCGTATTAAGCTCACCGCCACAGCGTCTTATCATACATTCAAACTTTTGGTCCCTAAGTATGGATGCCCAAGACTATCTGCCCTGGATACAGGCACCTGGCATTCTATCCCGGAAAACATTAGACCTAGCACGCATCCCCCACCGTCCACAAGCTTGTGAAGACCTGTCTGCTTGGCCTGGAAATGGGTAGGACGCACATGAACCGAGTTCCAACAGCAATTCTTTGCTGCAATTCACGTCCCTCCTCGAGATTATGTTTTTCATTAAGGGTGTGTCAGAGAGAGTCCATCCCAGCTGATATGAGAGGGGTACAAAGGAGGAGTTTGCAGGTCAAAGTTTAAAAAAATAACTCATATGTTCAAAGTAATTCGTCTGTTGGCAGACCACGAGCTGCCAGGCACTGACGTGGAACTGGGATTTGCCCCCTCTCCACTGCAAACGCTCTCTCATCGGTGAACTCCCAGTGAAAATTATTTCCATTTCCAGTTGTGCCTAATTCTGTCTGTTAGCTTTGCATTTTTTTAATTTTTTTTTGCCCTAATCTTTGAAGCTACCGTATGTGGGGTCGTGCTGGTGCAACACAAATCAACCACAAACAGAACCAAGCATATCCACGCACACGTACAAGCATACACACTCATGCAAGTAGGCAGTGAAGAGGGAGCATGCGGGCACCTGATCTGCCAGCCAGAGTCTGTCCCCAGCTCCTCGTGCTGCCCAAGCAGAGCCCCCCCCGCACACTGCACCAGATGCCTTAGGCACGTCTCTTTTATTATCCGGAGTGACTAAATCGATGATATCATGGATACTGTGACAGTATGCACTGTGGCACTGTTAATTGTAATGTTACCGATGCAAAATAATAAATAACGTTTTTTTAAAAAAGCACGTCTCTTTAAACAAAAAACAATGTTACAAAAAGAAAGAAAGATTTTTAAAAAGGTGCCAACTGGGAAGACGATGTAGGTCCCCAGGCAGTGTGTCTTGATGCCGGGTTTAACAGAATGCCAGCCGTGTCCTAATGTTCGAGGGTGAAGGGCCGGGGGGCGCTGGACATGAAAATCTGGGCTTTGGTGAGGGGTGGGGGGTTTTTGTGATGAGAAAGACAAGAATTGGCAATATTTTGTTCCAGCTCGACGTTTTTTTTTTTTTTTTAAATGAATCTCGCAAATTGCTAATCTGGCAACCAGTGCCCATGCCGGGGAGAGATCGCCATGCCAGGCACGTCGTGGGAAGGCTTTTACAGCAACGGTGACAAATCTTGTGCTGAAACAAAGAGGCCCGGTCTCCCTTAAGGGAAGAAAGAGAGAGATGGGTCCTGCAGAAGAGTCGGCGATTTCTGACATCCCTTTTCCCAGTCCTTCCCCTCACCCCTCCTGCTCCTCACCGGATCCGTTACCCCAACACTGACGCCCCTCGTGTATCGGCTTGGCAGACAAGAATTGGCAAAGCCAATAGGTCCCGCCTTTTGGCTTTGCCAATGCTTTTTGCTGACTCTGTTCAGCCTTTTAACAAACAGTGGTGTGCCGCGGGGGCAGGGGCGGAGGAGCACCTCACTGGCCGCCACAAGTGGGGAGGGGGCGGAAACAAAAAAAATGCAGACAACGGAAGGAGGGCGGGAGCATGTTTAACACGGACAACGGAGGGGGGCGGGAGCAAAGGGTATGCGGACAGCGGGAGAGGGGCGGGAGTCTGGTGAACATGGACAACGGGAGGGGGGTTACCTCACGGGTCGCCGCAAGTCGGTAGGGGGGCGGGAACAAAGGGAATGCGGACAACAGGAGGGGGTTGGGAGCATTGTGAACACGGGCAACGGGTGGGGGGCGGGAGCAAAGCAACAGGAAATTAAACAAGCGCTGCCGCGAAAGTGAAAGTGACCGCGCTGTGTTTAATTAGTAACCTGATCCACGACGAGGAATGCAGCTGCCACCCTGCGTGCCGCTGCTCGCTCCCGAGCGCAAAACGCCGTGGGAGTGAACCTTTGGAGAAGAGGTGGGACATGCACCCGCCTTTGGCGTGCTTTCATTATTGAAAGACACACGCAAAGGCCAATCCAATGTGTGGGAGCAGTGAGACCCACACGGAGAAGTTTAGAGTGCTCATAAGAAGCCTCCCATAGAGCAGCGTATGCGCGCTGCGCTAGGCTCGACCTAAAAAAGGCCTGCGGAAGGGGATAAAGAGCAGGCAGGGGTCGGGCCAATGGGCCCCTCGCCAATGCTGGAGGGATGTCTGGGGGCAGACACTAGGTCACACAAGGAGCATGGGGCCTTAAGGCTGTTGTCACAGCTTCGGACACGAGTGCTAAGGCCAGTCACAGGTCACTGGAGAGCACTTAGGAGTCATGTCCCATGAGCTCTGTAGTGAAGGGTGGGGGGGGAGAAAGGGGCCATGCACCAGGTCCTACTGGGCCCGTCTGATGAGGCGCTGGGCCAGGCTGAGGTAGGGATAGAAGAGGGTACCGTTTCAGAAGGGTAGGGAGACGGGGAGCAATCTTTAGTATACTCCACAGCTTGGGGGGACAGGCCAGGTAGGACAGAGCCCAGGCCCCGCTGCCTGGTACATACCCCCTGTAACGTTAGACAGGGGTGGGTGGTTGAAGAGGGCCCCTCAGGGTATTAAAGCTTTTTGGTCTGAGGAATCAGGCTGGGAATGCAGGAGCCTACAGGTCTTGCCTGCACTACAGTGCAGCGGTCGGGGAGAGGGGGAGGTGAAAGAGGGCAATCAGGGGGGCGCAACAAGGGCCTGGCGTCTTCCCTGGTGGTGTCAATGCTGGATTGGGGCACTGGGGAGGAGGAGGAGGAAGATTCAGGCCTTGCGCTTGCAATTACATTACCGGTGTGCGAGTGCCAGGCGGGGTGGGGGCTGAATATGGCCAGGTATTGCAGAGTCCCCTCCCATTAGTGGACTTGTTGACCCCAAAACTCCCTTCCCAACAGGGTTGCTTCCAAAACCCCTCTTTCCCCATAGCCATCGATAATAAAATCATCCAAACACAGAACTTGGATTAGGGGTCGGATAACCCCGGCCGTATTTTATTAAAAATTAATAAATCATAATTAAAAAAACATTACACAATTTTTTAATACGCAGAAAACCCAAAACATATTCAATAACATTTCAAATACACTTATTTACACATCTTAGATGGCTAACCTTAACATGATTCTAATACACAGCCAAACCTAACCTAAAACTGGAATATGTACACTTTGTTTTCTGCGTATCCTGGATGAGCCTACGTGCAAGGTCATGACTGTTCCCAACTACTTGCCAGGTTCCCCATTAACGGAGTGACCTTGCGTAGGAGGCCCGTTTGCCCATCAGATTCCTTTCCGCGGGCACCCCCTACGCCCTCCAATACTACCTCCCAGGGACTGATGTTATGCCACGTTGGCACCCATGCGCCTGCGCGGGGGTTGGCCCAAGGGGCCTGCTGGAAGAGGCACTTGCTACCCCCGCACCCTTCAGCCTACCGGCCGTAAGCGCCCCCTGGAGTGTGATGAGGGACCACTGTCCCCCCCCAGGCATCCCCATTAAACAATGGGATGCCTACTAAGAGATGTAAAATTGACCTAGCAATCATGACCTTACCGTCACAGGCCAGTATAGTTGACCGACTATCTGGCCTCCCCCATCCGCTGCTGACCCAAAAGGCCATGCCCTGTTTGTTACCCCTGACATCCAGGCTAGTACATTTTCCATGAAAAAATCATTGCCCAGTTTGGAAAGGTGCACCCCGTCCTGCAGAAAAAAACGCTCCCCCCGGATGCAACCATGCGCAATCGTTTGCAATTTAGGAGACCGGAAAAGCTTATCTATCCTGTTATTAATCTGCTTTATGGAGTGATTCAAAGCCCACACAGACTCACCCCCCCCGCCATTGGAACCTCGGAATCATGTGAGACCATACCAATACTGCCTGTGGGCACTGCTTGGCCAACCAACCTATTTCTGTGATTATTGCCTCCACCACTCCTTTCCTACCCATGTGTACCAGGTCATTACCTCCCAGATGTATTATTACCGCAGCGGGTGTCGCTGGGGACCTAAGGAGCAAAGCACCCATCACATTACGGAACTGACTCAATCGCAATCCCCCTTGACCGTGTAATGACACTTTAAAACCCGCCTGGTGGGCCCTGTCCGCGAAATTTCCTGTCAGAAAATGCTGTTTCAGCCTGCTCACATATGAATGGCCTATGATCCAGACTTCCCTGTGGCCTGGCCCCCAGGCGGGTACCTGGCGTGGGCGAGGCTCAGTTGACCAGCGGACGACGGCTAGCTCCCCTCCTGTGGGACAGGACGTGGAAACTGCAGAGAAGTGAAACAAGACCAAACATTAGTAATGATAGAGTAAATGTAGCCGCACATATCGCTTGTAGCAGTCCGAAGACCACCGCCCTATTCTTTGAACATCCTGTCCCATCAGTCCCCGAGCCGTGGCTTCAGTAGCTGCCCCAATCCTGAAGGAATGGGTACCAAATTTGGATGCATCCAGGCCTGCCTCCCCAGCGCCAATGTCAAGATCCTCCCAAACTGAAACCTCGTGAGGGGAGTCCCATCCTGGTGGATCAACAATGGCCCCCCTGCATCCCGTGGCCTGCAGGCCATGTAAGCCTCCAAGTTGCCCACCGGACAGTATGAGCTCCCCAGAGCTTTGTGCAAGATAATGTGATCCCCCCTCCCGTTCTGATCCATTTTTGATCTGGGGATTGACAAGGATACTGACCCTGCCTGTAGGTGGACATAGGAAAGTTGCATCCCACCCTGCCAATCGTGTTTATTACGTGCCACCAATTCCCCAACTCTGAAAGCGCCATAGAAGGCGAGGGAAAAGGCAGACCTGAACAGTTGGACCTCACTGGTGGATCTACATACTTTCTCCAAAGCCCCCATAAGGGCTGAGAGCACTGCAATGCTAATCGGATGTCTAATGTCCGGCTGGGCACCTTGCAGGCGTTGCCAACCCTTCAGAGCCCTCTGAACCAAGAATGAGCCTGTGGGATCCCTATGCCCCAGCATCTTTGCGAAAAAGGCTATTGCTGTCATGTGTCGCTTTGCGCATGCCACAGAACGCCCTTTGTTCTTCAATTCCCTTATGAATGATATGACGGACCCTGGCTCGTGCCCTGCCCCTTCCCAGCCCTCCCCCAGGAATGCGCAGTATGCAGTAACGGCCCCCTCATAGGCCCGCCTAGTCCTGGGTGCTAGGCTAGCTGCCACGAGGTCTGGTAGGTTGGGGCACCAAGCTGCCACAGATGCTCTGGAAAAGGGGTGGGAGGGTCCGCCGCCTCCGGATGGTAGGACCTGAAAACCTGTATCTTGAAACGAGACAATGCGTCAGCCACGTGGTTGAGTATTCCCGGGACATGCCTAGCCCTAAACATCACATTTAATCTCATACATTGCAGCACAATTTCTTTAAGCAAGCGAAGCATCATCTTACACTTGGCAGACTGCTGATTGATGCATTCCACCACCGCCATATTTTCTGACCAGAAAACCACTGACTGATTGCGAAATTGGTGTGGCCAAATGGTCAAGGCCACCAAAATGGGGAAGAGTTCCAGAAATGAAATGTTATTTGTTACACCGGTGTCAACCCACCATGTGGGACAACGTTGCGCCACCCATTGAGAACCCAGAATGGCTCCAAAACCCTCACTCCCTGCCGCATCCGTCATGAGGCCAAGTTCTGGACTGGACCTGGCCGGGCTGGGCCATACTACTGAGCCATTGAAATCACGCAGAAATGCCATACAAATCTGCATATCCTGCTTAACCTTGCTGGACAACCGAGTGTGGTGATGTTTTTCTTTCAGCCCTGACATTGCCTGTGCGATGGAACGTGAAAAAGGGCGGGCCATAGGAATGATTCTTAATGCAAAGTTCAGCATACCTACTGCCTTCGGTAGCTGATGCAAAGTGACCTTTTCTTTGCGCAAACAGTCTGCTAATGCTAGCGTGAAACCTTTTACCTTACTCAATGGCAAGCGTGACACACCCTCAATAGAATCCAACTCTATGCCCAGGAACTCAATTTGCGTGGACGGCCCAACTGTCTTTCCTTGTGCCAGGGGGACCCCAAAATCCCTCATGAGTGCGCAGAATGCTTCTAAAGCCCTGCCACACTCCTGTGACTGTGGTGCCCCCAACAACAAGAAATCATCTAAGTAGTGCAATACCCAGTGGTGCCAGGTCACCTGCCTGAAGACCCACTCCAGAAAAGAGCTGAATTTCTCAAAATAAGAGCAAGAGACTGAGCACCCCATTGGCATGCACTTGTCCATGTTGAACTTCCCTTCTAGATGGAACCCCAAAAGATGGAAATCCTGTGGATGGACTGGTAGTAAACAGAAGGCAGATTCTATGTCAGATTTTGCTAGCAAAGTGCCTGGGCCAAGCAATTGCAGCATTGCAATCGCCTGATCCAATGATGCGTATCTCACGGTGCACAAAGCCCCATCAATAGCATCATTCAGTGACTGACCCCTGGGAGCAGATAAATTATGGATCAAACGGAACTCCCCCGGGTCTTTTTTGGGTACTACACCCAGAGGTGAGCAGACAAAATCATCAACAGGGATTGAGTCAAAAGGACCCGCCAGCCTCCCCAAATGCAGCTCCTTCAACACTTTATCTTTTGCCACGGGCATGTTCCCCCTCACTGACTGCTGATTGCGGCAGTAAGGAACCCCAGAATAACCAGGGGCAGGAATCCTGAAACCATCCCTGAACCCCTCCAACAACAACTGGGCTGTGCTTGGGCAGCAGTATTTATTTAGCCAGGGAATCAAAGCCATTGTGTTTATGGGTGAGTGTGCCTTAGTAAGTGATAAATCCTCATTCCTGTTTTTTACCTCCCTTGTCCTTTGATTTCTTGAAACACTTGGATTCTGGATGGGAGGACAAACCACAGAAAGAACAGGCATGCCTGAATTTACATGAACCATTGGGCCTTGTGCATGTCCGTTTGTTGAAATTCCAATACGCTCCCTTCTTGCTACCCCCTCCCCCGCTATGGGGTGCACTTGGCCGAAAGGACTGTCCCTTTGGTGCGTCCTGGCTTGTGTTTTTCATGTGCCTCACAGAATTACATCCATTTGATCCCATGCTAGAGCCAGGTCAGAGGCCTTCGCCCTCCTAAATGCCTTGTCATATTCCTTCCAACACATTCCCCCGTACTCATCATGTGCACATGTGATTCTATTCTGATAGCACACCAATTCAGACCCCAGCCCAGGGAATTTCTCCACCATTATCGCATGGAAGTTTGAAAATGCCTTTATCCAGTTAATTAAGGTCTCATCAATCTTTTTCCTAGTGGGCCAATTGCCCCAATCCCTTGGGTGAGCCCATACCCTCAACTTTTTAGCCTCTTCCCTCTCATGCTTGTCCACTAACAAAGAAAACATGTTCACATATTCCACTTTCCAGATTTGCTCTTTCACATCCTGTGCGATGTGCCTCCCAAGACGCGCATCTCCCCCAAACCTAAACTTGGTACCAATTGGTCCGTACCTGCAGACGTGCCTGCTTGCGTCTTTGCGTGCTCAGTTCCTTCAGCCGTGACCGGATTGGGAAGCTCTGGGCCACTCTTGTTGCTCCCTGCACTCTTTTGCCCTGCCCCACTGGCCGGCCCTACCACTGCTGGTGTGCTCGTCTCAACCGCCTGTGGCACCACCTGCTTCGCCCTTTCTACCTGCGCTACCAAACTCTTGGCCCTCTCCACTGCGTCCCCTTCAGCTAACAGGGCCCCACTGCCCGCAGAAGGAATTACAGTCCCCGCCTTGGCTAGCCATGGGAGCACTGCTGCTAGATTAGCTACTAAATCAGGTTGACATGGGACCAAACTAGGGGTACCTCAGGGGGGTACCACTGGTTGGGACGGAGTCCCCTCTGAACCAGGACCCCCCGGTGCGCTAGGCTGACTTGGGCCACCAGGACCCCAGGTGTGCTAGGCTGATTTGGGCACCCTGCGCCCTCAGGTGGCGTTACTCCCACTGGCACTGCACCATTCCCCTCCTCTGGCTGCGCCCCCCCGGCTGGAACTACAGGTCCTGGGATTGTTGGGCTTGGCAAATCTACTGGCACAGCCCCCCGCTCCTACTTTTAGGCTTAGATCTCCGGGGTACCGGAGGGAAAGCCGCCCTGCGTGCCACCCCGGAACGCCTGGGCCTGTCCTCACTGTCTTCCTGCCTATCCACTTTCCTGCGTAGCTCTGCCACGGTCTGACCCAAATCATTCATTGTGCGCATAATTGTAGCCATCCACTCCTCCATTCGGGTTGGTACCTGCCCCCTCTTAGCCTTGGGTGCCGTGGCGAGAATATGTACTGCACAATAAATGCCCAAAAAAGAGAATGGAAACCCAGCTTACGCTTATGGCTTACTGCACTTGGTCAAAACCCCAACAGTGACTGCACTATAATCAGGGTAATTTTGGCAAACCTCAATAACCCTGCCTGCCTTAGCTAACAAAATTGGCTCCTGTGCCACAACCACACTGCACCCCACTTCAATGTGGCCCTAGACAAATACTACAGCTTACAAGCCCAAACTACTTTGGTCTGGTCTGGGACAATGCCCAGACCCTTACCTCCCTCTCAGCTGAGTCACCGCAGGCCCCCGGTCGACCACGAGCACCCCCACAGCCAGAGCCACTCCCACAAGCTAATCCAGTGGGTCGGGTGAGTATGTACTCCAACCCGAGTGGCTCCCGACTGCGGTGGAATGCAGGTCTACCAGGGCTGCAAAAGGAGGGTCCTAGCTGCCTTGTGCTTTTCCCTCACTGCAAATTGCTCCTCGTGATGTAAAATGCCAGTGAAGAGTGATCCTCCACAGAAGAATGCCCCCCCGAATTCGCCAGCAACCTGCAGCAACAAGGAGAGAAAAAGAAAAAAGAAACTGAGGCTCCCCACAGCCTCTGATGCGTGGGGGGGGGCGAAAGCTGATTCATGAGGCGGAGCGGCGAGGAAAAGACCGTGCCGCCGCTCCGCGCTGCTTTTAAAGGAGCCCTGGCCCCCAGAACAGGAAAGAACAGGTCCCGGCTAGATCCGAGACCCGTTTCGTGTACGTTGGCCCTGGAAGTGCTTGCTTCCACTTCCGGGGCATGCCTGGCGACCAATCACTGCCCGATGGGGGGTGGACGTGGCCACGTCATCGCGGCGCTGGCCCCGCCCCCGCAGGAGAAGTGTCCCGGGGACCGGCACAACCGCCATATTGGCGGCGTGACCGAGTTTCCGGTGGCGCCTTGGAAGATACCCCTGAGGGTCTACATGCGGTCTTTTATGGGCAGGGTCCCAGGGCCGGCATTTTGGGGGGACACATGCCAGCAGGTTTTGCAGGGGTACAGAGGGATGCTGCAGCTGAGGGAACATGTGGTTCCCCTCCTAGGCCGGGAGTAGGGGTTGGCCGTGGGGCAGATGGGCGGGACAGCCGAGGCCAGTGGTTGTGGGTGCCGGAGAGGGATACTGAATTAGAGGTTAGGGTGACTAACCCCAGCACACCAGTCCTCCCATTTCTTTTGCAGGACCAACGGACTGGCGAACAGACGGACTCTGGGGAGCTTGGCATGGCTCGATGGCCCTAAGGGGAAGAGATGGCAGGGCGCTCTGCGGCCAGCCGGACTGCATTGTGGGACATATGCAACGCTGTCACAAGAAGGTTTGGGGGTGGCCTCAGCAGTGCATCAAACCAGGTGGTTCAGTACGTCCCCCGGTGCGCACAAACTCATAGACAGGCATGACAGGGAAGGGTGCATTACGGCCCCGTTGCAAGCCAATGCTGGACAACGCGTGCGACAGCGCGAAAATGCTTTGCCAAGTCAAGGGTGAGGGCGCACAGGAGTTGCTTCCACTAGGTGAGGATACACTGCTGGAGTGGGGTGGATAATGTGATTGCTCCTATTATTTTGCAGGAGGTGCCTGCCGCTCGGAAGAAGGGAACCATGGATGGTGGTCAAGGGAGAGCTTTGCGACAAGTGAAGCAGCTGGATCCGGATAGAAGACCAACCTTAACGCCAGGTGAGGCTATCAGGAGCTGCGGAGGCAGCATGGCAATGGTGTCTACGGGGGTAGATGTGGGCAGCGACTGGTGTAACGGGGGGCTACGGTTGAACAAAGGTTTGTATGTTAAGGACACCGGCGTAAGCACGGAGCAGCTGGGGCAGGAAGGAGGCAGAGGGTGTGCCACAGAGGACATTAATGGGGCGACCGGGCAGGTCAAGACAAGGTACGCCACGCCAGTGGGCGTTGGGGGCAAAACAGAGCTGGCGTGGAAAGAAGGCAGGAGGTCGAGGATGGAAGGCCAGCAGGGTAGCGTTTGGGAGAGTAAGGGGCTGAAAATCAAGAAGTTGCCATATATGGCGGTTACAAAACCCCTTGGCGCACATTTGATGTTATCCACAAAAGAAAAAAATCTGGAAGGGGGAGTATATTGAAATGTTTAAGCTCCTGCATAGGGAACTTAGAGCTACGGAGGGGTCCAAGGAGGATGAATATAAGCTGTCAAAACATCCCAAGGTGCCCATGACCATTGAGAACTGGACGCCTGCATTTTTGATTGTCGCTAGTATTGCCAAAAACACCCAGAGAGGTCAGAAGCCCTGTTCAAGTATATGAACGTGATCAGAAAAACACAGATTACATTTTAATGAATATGCATGTGCGCAATATGACGACGTGTTCCGGGCATGGCTGGAATTCACAACAAGGCCATTCGGGCGCATCACACAATCCACAAGGAGGGTTCCAGGGAGGTTGGGGCTCCCAAGGGACAATGGGCAAGGGCTCATACACCAATTCACTTGGGACACTTGGAATTTTGGCTAGCACAATACCCTGACAAGGAAGTTGCGACCTAGTTAAGCGACAGGTTTCGCTGGTGGTTTCAAGCTGGGTTATGAGGGCCTGAGGGCAGTGAATTTGAAATCCGCTAAGTTCCAGAGACAGGTGGTGGCCGTTAAACGGCACAAAGAAATTCAGGAGGGGATGATGGCGGGCCTTTTGACAACTGGCCAATGCATGACTTGATTGTGTCGCCAATTGGGGTGGTGCCCAAGAAGGATTAAGGGCAGTTTAGGCTCATCCAACACCTGTCGTGACCGGAGAGGCAGTCAGTAAATGACTTAATTGCAGAGAAGGTAGCCTCAGTGTTATATTCTTTGGTAGATGTAGCAATGGCTCCAGTCAAACAGGTGGGAAAAGGGTTGCACATGGCCAAATGTGACATAAAGTCTGCCTTTAAGCTATTGCCCATACACCCGGAGGACTTCGGATTGCTGGGACCAGTGGTACGTGGACAGGGCACTGCCCATGGGATGTTCCATCTTCTGCGTCCTGTTTGAACTCTTCAGCTCGTTCCTACAATGAGTATTCACAAGGCACACGTGTACAGTGGCACACAACCTGGATGCCTTATTTTTCGTGGGTCAACCCGGTTCGACGGACTGCCAACACCAGTTAGTACAGTTCCTGGAGCTTATGGGGGACCTGGGTGTGCCCCTTGCACCGGAAAAGACAGTGGGGCCCAGCATGACTCTCTCGTTTCTAGGTATTTAATTTGATTCAATGGCAATGGCGGTATGGTTACCCATGGTCCATGGTCCATATGCTACTGTTGCTGAAAACTATGCTGGCCAGAGAAAAAGTAACAGTTAAAGAAGTGCAGATCTTGCTCGGACACCTGAACTTTGCTGGCAGAGTACTCAGTGCGGGCAGCACATTTTACAGGCGACTGAGCTTGCCTCTAATGGGTCTGTCTCAACCTCATCACAATGTGTGGGTTTCCTATGGGGCAAAAGAGGATTTGCGCATGTGCTGCAGGTTCCTGGAGGAATTCAATGGTATCCCAATGGGAGTCCCAAAGGAATGGGAATGGGGTGTGCAGATTTACTCTGGGGCAGCAGGAGGCCTGGGTTTTGAGTTGTACTGGTGGGGCAGGTGAAGCGTGGAGGAATAGCCAGCCGATTATAAGCACAGAGGGCTGAACATTGCCTTTCTAGAATTCTTTCCACTGGTGGTGGCGGTGACACTGTGGGGTCGAGAGCTGGCACACTGCCAGTGCTGTTTCGGATTGATAACATGGCAGTGGTTTTCATTGTCAACAGGCAGTCCGCCAGGGACGCACAGGTCCTCAAGCTCCTACGGGTGTTTGTATTGGGTTGTCTGAAGCATGATATAGTTTTTACAGCCCGGCATGTACCAGGAGTGGACAGTGACATTGCGGATGCTTTGTCTCGTTCGCAGTGGGAGAGGTTCCATGGGCTGGCCACGGATGCAGACAGGTTTAGGACGCCAATGCCAGCGGCATTGTGAAAGATAGGGGAGAAATGATGCTACATTTGGTGGTAGCGTCTTTGGGGCAGTCTACAAGCATTCTTATGCACAGGTATGGGATGAATTTATGCACTCTGGGGTGCAGTGGAGGCTGGCGGGCTGGAGCATGGAAGAGGATATAATACAGTTCATTTTGACGATGATTGAAAAGGGACTATTAAGGGTGACGATTACGGGGAAGTTAGTGGGGATCGCATTCATGGGCAAGATGTGCTGGGGCTATGACTGTCTGGGGGAACAGGGCCAGAGGATCCTGGAGGGTTGGGACAGGAAGAGGGGCAGTGGGGGTAGGAGTAGAAGGCCACTGATGAGGGGTTTGTTTGGGAATGTTTTGGAATCTCTGCCAGCCATTTGCAGCGGAGTGGATGAGACTATTTTATTCTCCACGTTAATGTTGTGGATGTTTTTCTGGGCCTTTTGGGTTTCGGAGTTGTTGGGTGGACGGGGTGCTCTTGGGTTTCAGTAAGAGGAGGTCTATGGCGTTACAGAACAGGTGGAACTCTGCGCAAGTCCAAGATGGATCAAAGATTGCAGGAGAAGACAGTGGTGTTTCAAAGCTTTCCTGTTCCAAGTCTATGCCCCGTCCTGTGGGGCGAGCGATTGCAGAGTATCTCAGGGGTCGTGATGGGGGGTGTTCCACAATGCTAATGGGGCACAGGTGACATCTTTTCAGCAATTGGCTGTTTTGCGTAAGGTCCTGGCCCATGTTGGGGAAGATCCGGGGGCCTTCGGCATACCGCAGGATTTCATCAGGATAAGATCATGCGCCTGGGGAGGTGGTCCTCGGATTGCTAATGCTGCTACATGCGTTTGGGGCCGGGGGAATGTTGATGTGCTGAGGTCCTTTTTTCATGTCTATCACTTGTTTTATTTTTTCAGGTGCTGTGGCAGGCCCGGAGGCTGTCGACCTGGCAAGCTGGATTGTAGTCAAATAGATAAATGGGAACACGCACTAGTGATTCCAACTGTTGTTCTCTGTACTCAATTTGTAGCGTGCTACAAAGGGTCTCACTCTCTGATCCTGGAGTGTATGTAACAATGTAGAATAGCAGCGTCCCCTGTTAGGGTCCGTCCCCTCAGCACAGCAAATGCCCCTACGTCCAGGGGTTGTTTTGAAATGATTCAACTTCAATTAAATTTGGATATGATGTATTTATTATGTCAAGGCAATATTCAACTTTCATCCACCTTGTCATACATCAAATTAATTCAATAAATCATGATCTTCTTATAACCATTTTCATCCAAGAAGACTTAAATTGCATTATCCCATCCCAATGCATTTCGGGCTGTGGCCCTTCGTCAGGGGATATTAATTCTGTAAAGCACATAACATATAACAATCCACGAGGAAACAAATCTCTGTATTTTGGGCTGTCTACCAAACCCACTGGGTGAAGTGTCAAAATAAATGATTCTCATGTGATAGCGTGAACAAAAAAAAGTGACTCCAAACTCATGCACCTCAATGAATCAGAATGTTTGATCATTACCGTGTGCGTCCCCTAGGGTCTAAAAACGGAATAAATCACTGTGCCTCATGCATAAAAATCAAAAACATGGTTAAAATAGTGACTTCCAAATCATGCCCGTGGACAACGAACTCAAAAGAAGTCTTCACGTGCGTTTTCCGTAAGATCAAACGTAGGTTAAATAAACCGCTGTATCTTTAGAAGACCGCTATGTGAATAGCATGTACTATTGTCAAGAGAATGAATTAGTGACTTTCGATTTAAACAAATGAATTAGTGACTTTCAGTTCAAACGAATGAACACCGAGCAGAAACACAGCCTTCACGAATGTTAACCAAAAATTCAAACGCGAATTAAACAACTCGCTGTGTCTCTCCCAAGCCGTTAACTGAATAGCATGCATTGTTGACAACATAACCATGAAGCAACAGTATTATCAAAGGAACATGGATCTCACACCCCATGAAAGGGAACAGGATTGACCGTAGAGTTTCCGCTAACTGTGACACCAAGAACATTATATATCTGTTGAAGTGCCCGTGTGGGTTGAAATATGTTGGTAAAACTGAGAGGAAGATGAAAACTAGGTTCAATGAACACAAGAGTAATATTCGTACCAAAAACACGAAATCTGTCATAGCCAGCCATTTTTTAGATCATGGTCATAACATCTGCCAATTGAAATTCCTCATTTTGGAAATTGTTGAGAGAAGGGAAAGAAAAGACAACATTAAAAGCTTGTTACAAAGAGAAAACTTTTGGATTAAGCACTTGGATGCCTTGAGACCCAATGATCTCAATGACAGAATGCAATACATGTGCTATCTCTGACCAGTAGGGTGCACTACAGCAGTTGATTACCATAATCTTGAACTGTGCCATTTAATTGTCTCCACTTTTACATTGTTTTTCGTTATTTTCATGTTTATTTTACATTTGAAATTATCATGTTCACTGAATGTACACGATCAGGTTACTGAATTATTGAAACATTGTGTTTGTGAACTCTTTGTATGATCCTTAGACATGAGGCAGCCCTCCATTGTATGTAAGGTTACACAATAGGTGATACCCTGATTAGAAAGTGACATTATTTAGAGTTACATTCGGTAACAACACTAATTTCACGTTTTGCACATTTCTCTCTATGTGGTACTTAAGCTTTAAACATCCTACAAGATGGCCCCCAACACTGCATGCCACCACACGGCACGTTCGTTTTTACATCTTACAATATGGCCCCCAACATCGTATGTCAGTCCGTCGTTGTTGTCTTTATATTGGAAGCGTTTGCACGCGCTGTAAATACAGGGAAGTTGAACCACCGGGAAACGCTCGTACGAGGTTTCTCGCCGGATGGCCTGAGTTGTAAGTAATGGTTGTCTATATGCTTCATGGTTATGTTGTCAACAATGCATGCTATTCAGTTAACGGCTTGGGAGAGACACGGCGAGTTGTTTAATTCGCGTTTGAATTTTTTGGTTAACATTCGTGCAGATCGTGTTTCTGCTCGGTGTTCATTCGTTTGAATTGAAAGTCACTAATTCATTCACTTGACAATAGTGCATGCTATTCACATAGCGGTCTTCTAAAGATACGGCGGTTTATTTAACCTGCGTTTGATCTTATGGAAAACGCACGCAAAGACTGCTTTTGAGTTCGTTGTCCACGGCCATGATTTGGAAGTCACCTTTTTAACCATCTTTTTGATTTTTATGCATGAGGCACAGTGATTTATTTTGTTTTTAAACCCTAGGGGACACACACGGTAATGATTAAACATTCTGATTCATTGATGTGCATGAGTTTGGAGTCACTTTTATGTTCAGGTGGGTTATCACATGAGAATCATTTATTTGGACACTTCACCCAGTGGGTTTGGTAGACAGCCCAAAATACAGAGACTTGTTTCCTCATGGATTGTTATATGTTATGTGCTTTACAGAATTGATATCCCCTTACGAAGGGCCACAGCCCAAAATGCATTGGGATGGGATAATGCAATTTAAGGCTTCTTGGATGAAAATTATTATAAGAAGATCATGATGTATTGAATCAATTTGATGTATGACAAGGTGGGTGAAAGTTGAATATTGCCTTGACATAATAAATACATCATATCCGTATTTAATTGAAGTTGAATCATTTCAAAACAACCCCTGGACATAGGGGCATTTGCTGTGCTGAAGGGGACGGACCCTAACAGGGGACGCTGCTATTCTAAATCTGGATTGTAGGACACTCCTTTATCAAATGGGCGGAGAGACATGAAGCTCAGAGAGGTCATGGAGCCAATTTGGGTCTAGATGATCGACTGTACACGGTGTTATGGCATGGTAGACGGGGCTTGAAGTAAAAAGACTTGTTGAATGGTTAAATGGCTTGTTGAGACAGAAGAGAAGTCCAGATGTTTTGTTGCTTCACCTAGGGGAAATTACATGGTAGTGTGCAAGGGGTTAGCATTGCTCAAAGAGATGAAAAGGGATTTGAGTGAGATCAAGCGCCAGTGGCTAGGGTGTCACGTGCTTTGGACAGAGTTCGTTCTGCGGAGGAACTGGGGGGGTGCTCAGAAGCCCGCAGCGATTGACAGAGCTAGGTGGAAGATAAATAAAGAGATGCGTTTGTTTTGTAGGGGGGAAGGTTTCGGCAGTGTGGCGAATGCTGAGTTGCGGTACGACGAGGTTGAGTTTTTCCACGGAGATGGGGTGAATTTATTTCACTTCGGGATAGAATTGTACCTTATACAGATTCAGGAAGCCCTAGATAAGACATTGAATGTCCGCAGATAAAAGGAGGGAGCCTATCTGGGGGAGACAGAAAATCCGGAGGGCTTTTCTGAGTGGCAGTGGGCCTTCAAGTTGACATGATTTTACAGCAAGGTTATTTGTTGTTGTGTTAGAGTGCGATTTTGCTCTTTCATTTGTAGGGGTGCATTATAATCATGAGTAGTTCACACCCACACACATATAATACTTTGTCGTGTTAACATTTGGTTATTAGATTGTGTATTGTAATAACTTGCAGATTGAAGTGTTACATTTTCATGTAAACAAGGAAATTAACGCTGTTGTTACTTGGGTTTAGGCGAAGTCTCAACGTATAAAAGTGCATTCCTAACTAACGAACGTTTATGATGCTTATGTAAAAAGTCAAATTGAATGATTTATAAATGCGTGTGCTTTTTAAAGCTTATGTATCGTTTTTATGTTGACCTAATTCAGTAGGCCTAAACGTGTATTTCTCCCTGCTCGGTCTCATGCTAAAAGTTTGTATTGGAATTTATGTGCATATGGAATTTGCCTTTCTCACGTCTCTGTTGCAGGTGGAGAAATGCATCTTTCTTAGTTAGAATGATGTCTTTATTTTAGGAGCTAGGCTTAGGGAGGTGAAGATACATTTGAACAAGCGATACTGATAATGTGGGACGGTGTTCTTTCCCACCGGAGAAGGCCTAGGAATCAAGGTCATCGAGCAAGAGCCTGGGAGCACCGTTGCTGCATGGAAAGTTACCTACGAGGAGGGGTCTAGCTGGATGGGATGATCTTGTGATGTGATGAGGAGTGTGACCTATGATTTTTGTGTTGGGGTTAGGGACAGAGTCCAGGGACTTCTGTCGTGCCTTGAGAGGAGAGAGTATCTTAGAACGAGCTCTGTAGCTTTATGCTACTTGACCCATTCAACGTGAGTGTACTTCTTAGGAAGCCTTCATGTGCTGACACCTTTTTCTGGAACTTGCCTGGGAAATGCTAAGAAGGGATGCCACGATAGGATAGTGTAGGGACTGATTAATGCTTTTCACCTACGAACCCCCATGAAGGGGGCTATTGATGTTGGAGCAGTTATATTCTGCGTACTGATATTGGAATTGATCGTCCTGAGCATGTTGCACCGCCTAAATTTCGCTCGTAGATTTAGTTTTGTTTTAGCGCCCATGTATTTTTACACCCTCATTTTGAGGCGTTTGTATGTTCAGATTTTCTTGGCTTTGTAATAAATTTACTAACTTTGGATCTGGAGTCGGTGTTCCTTCAGTAACATGGGCGACTGTAATGGTAATGTATAATTGGCTAATGATTATTTCTCCCCTCCACACTAACAAGCAGGCAGCAAAGATCCATCGACCGGGGGTTCCAGAGTAAGTCTAGAACTTGGAATCCGGCTCCTTCAGTTGGTAGCAGAGTAGGACGGTTGCCTCTTGAAGTGAGGGGACAATCTAGAAAATTCTAGAAAAGATTTAGACCCATAGAGCCCCAAAGAAAAAGAGCCCAATGATCGAGAGCGGAGAACGACGGACTTTGGCGGAGACCGACGGAGATTGACGTGTGGCGACAACAGCGGTGAACGGTGGAGTGAGTATGAGTAGGGATGTGTTGTGTGTTAGATTGTTGGAATGATTTGCTTGTGTGCTGTCTTCTGGAGTTGGGATGAGAGTCGAGTGAATATGGTTTCGGATTGGACGCGTGTGGTCCATGAGTTTCGCTTTGTTTTGTTTTATCGGGCTCAAGAGTAGCCTAAGATCCCGGGATATATTTGTGGTGTAGAAAACACTGATTTGTTGTAATTGTCTGGCCGTTGGTTTGTTGATAAGTTGTGAAGTGCTATTGACAACCCGCCTGAGACAGGGAACTTTGTGTGAGTGGATTTGTTAGAATCGTGTGGAAAGCTTCGTGCGCAGAGGTGGACTGCATCGATTCGAGTGGACAGCACAGGTGGAGGGTCACAGTGCATGAATTTTCTTGAGTGATTGGATCCTATCGATCTTTTAGTAAGGCAGATAATTACTTGTTTCTATGATTACAAGAGCGAATGCGTAAGGTGAGATTGTGAAGGAGGGTGAACCGCTGTGAGGGGGAGAAAGTGATGTCGGAGTGTGCCGCGCTGCGATAGGTCGATTGGTAACTCCGCGCTGGGATTGGTTGGTTGACATTAGGAAGTTGAAGCGAGAACATCTTGTTGGCGAAAGAACTTGGGTTAGTCATGCAATGCTTTAAAGTATTATGAGATCTTTGTAGGGGAGATAGAGGAGTGGTGACTCGAGTGGGTGAGGAAGCACCACCCAAGGATACCACAGCACATTACGTGGCAACGAATGTTGGATCTCCATACTATAGTCTGGCTTCAAAATTGCCATAAGGTTACTGAAAAAGAGGGAGATGTGGCTTTTCCATGTTATGGTTCATTTCGATTGGAGGTATTATATCAGTTGAGGGGAGTGATGTCTTCATTACGGCCCCCACCTAGACCAACACAGTTTGAGGCATTAGATGCTTGGATGCGAGCAGCTCAGGCTAAGAACAGGGAAAAATGTCAGGAAAAAATGAAAAAAACGATGAAGGCATATTGGGATGCACAATGGGATTCGCAGTTGAAGAGGTGGAGAGTAGACACCATTGAGGGAGAGAGATTGTACCCACTATTAGTGAAGGAAGGAGACGCTCGGAACAGGAATGGAGACAATGAGAGTGACACCGATGACAGCTTGTTGGATAGATTATTAGCAGAGCGTCCTCCACTATACAATTCAAATTCAGAGGAAGGAAGACGAGAATTGGCGAATGCAGTGAGCATGGAAAGAATGGTAGTGCCACAGACAGGCCCTAGTGCGAGAGTAGTGGGGAAGATTTCGACAGGGACAGAAAGAATGGGGATGCCAGCTCTTGGAGGTGCAGAGACGAGTGACGTCAACACTGCTATACGGTTACCAGAAACCCTTACGGTACCGGTCACCATTGGACCTGTAGTTTCAGTGTATGACCCGAGTTTAGAGGAAAGCAGTAGTCAGCCACAGACAGGGCTGGGAGAGAGGGTCAACTCAGGGGGAATTGTAACAATGGATGGGAATGGTCCATTTTTGGTGCCTGTGGAAGCTAATACTCCATTAACTGCAACGGCAGACCCTTCGAGGATGCATGTTGGGTCTAGTACAATACGATCAGTGTCACTAGCAAATTCAAATTTGGATTTGAGGATGTGGGAAACTTCAGTTAGAGGACCCATGGAAAGGATATCAGAAGTAGGTACAGTTCAGGGCGGTTCCGGAGATCAGCATGTCTCGCAGACTACAGTAAAAGACACACAATTGATGGACGGAATGCAGAACAAATCAAAACATTCACCCCCAGTCAAGAGATCTGGGTTAAATCCATCATTCTTTTGCTCACCATGCCACCCCAGTTTAGACCTGGCCATATGCAAATCAGTCTTGACCCTGTGCCTCATGGGAACAGTCCAGCCCGAACTGCTAAGCCAGGTCCTCCCTGGACCGGAAACAAGCATCCTAGGACCGGTTTCGGGGTTTCACCCCTCTTCAGCCAGGATAGCTTGAATCCAGTGGCACAGTGAGCCCGGGACCCACGTCTGGGCATACCCAGCGCACTTAGGGCGAGGAAGCAAAAGACACACAATTGATGGACGGAATGCAGAACAAATCAAAACATTCACCCCCAGTCAAGAGATCTGGGTTAAATCCATCATTCTTTTGCTCACCATGCCACCCCAGTTTAGACCTGGCCATATGCAAATCAGTCTTGACCCTGTGCCTCATGGGAACAGTCCAGCCCGAACTGCTAAGCCAGGTCCTCCCTGGACCGGAAACAAGCATCCTAGGATCGGGTTCGGGGTTTCACCCCTCTTCAGCCAGGATAGCTTGAATCCAGTGGCACAGTGAGCCCGGGACCCATGTCTGGGCATACCCGGCGCACTTAGGGTGAGGAAGCAAAAGACACACAATTGATGGACGGAATGCAGAACAAATCAAAACATTCACCCCCAGTCAAGAGATCTGGGTTAAATCCATCATTCTTTTGCTCACCATGCCACCCCAGTTTAGACCTGGCCATATGCAAATCAGTCTTGACCCTGTGCCTCATGGGAACAGTCCAGCCCGAACTGCTAAGCCAGGTCCTCCCTGGACCGGAAACAAGCATCCTAGGACCGGGTTCGGAGTTTCACCCCTCTTCAGCCAGGATAGCCTGAATCCAGTGGCACAGTGAGCCTGGGACCCACGTCTGGGCATACCCGGCGCACTTAGAGCGAGGAAGCAAAAGACACACAATTGATGGACGGAATGCAGAACAAATCAAAACATTCACCCCCAGTCAAGAGATCTGGGTTAAATCCATCATTCTTTTGCTCACCATGCCACCCCAGTTTAGACCTGGCCATATGCAAATCAGTCTTGACCCTGTGCCTCATGGGAACAGTCCAGCCCGAACTGCTAAGCCAGGTTCTCCCTGGACCGGAAACAAGCATCCTAGGACCGGTTTCAGGGTTTCACCTCTCTTCAACCAGGATAGCTTGAATCCAGTGGCACAGTGAGTCCGGGACCCACGTCTGGGCATACCCGGCGCACTTAGGGCGAGGAAGCAAAAGACACACAGTTGATGGACGGAATGCAGAACAAATCAAAACATTCACCCCCAGTCAAGAGATCTGGGTTAAATCCATCATTCTTTTGCTCACCATGCCACCCCAGTTTAGACCTGGCCATATGCAAATCAGTCTTGACCCTGTGCCTCATGGGAACAGTCCAGCCCGAACTGCTAAGCAGACTACAGACTACAGTAGCAGGAAATCGCCAGAGGAATATGAGTAGTGAAAGAGAAGGACAGAGTAGCGTGTTGAGTCAGGGAACGATCAAGGCTGCAGTAAAGGCAAAATTGTTAGACATAGTGAGGCTGAAAGCAGAGGCAGACGAGCTAATTAGTGGGTTCTTGCCTTTGGAGAGGTTAGAACATTTTGAGCAGGATGAGTTGCTGTTTGTGGCAAAGGACGTTACTTGTAAGGCAAGGCGAGCACATGAGAAACTAACAGAATTGGCCCAGAAATATGATGCGGATCTGTCTAAAACGGAGATGTTGCAGGGAAGTCATAGGTTAAATTACAGTGATCAGGAATTGGAGGAGAAAAGGGTCACAGGCTTGAAAACGCATATTCGAGATTTTTTTTGGGGGGGAGTTTTATATAGTGCAAACTCGACCCGAAGGTATCAGGTATCAGATCGCTTTACATGAGCACCAGTAGCTTACAGATGGACACATTCATTTTTTTTTTAGGCACAGGAAGATTAAGTGATTTGCCCAGAATCACAGGATGTTGAGTGTCGTTGCCGAGACTCGAACCCAGTTCCCCAGATTCGAGGTCAACCGCCCCAGCCATGGTTGTAGGGATTCATGCGTGGAGCATGCTTGACAAGTGGGAAGAAAGATGGGCAAAGAAGAAGAGTGTCCGGAAAGGGATGGGAGATACGCCGCCTCCCGGAGGAGGGACAACAGGAGTAGAGGCTTACCCATTGCGAGAGATACCGAGTGGAGGGTATGTGCATGTGCCTTGGAGCAGGGGTGATTTGGCAGCATTTACAAATGATTTTCCTCGGCTGAGGGAGAAACCTGCTGAATGGTACAAACAAGTTGATCGCTTTGTGAAGATCTCAAAAGTGTTGCACATTGATTTGAACACGCTATTTGATAATGTAGTTCCTTGTGATTTGTGGTCCGCTTGTAAAAATTGCTTTTGATTGGCTGACTGCTGAACCAGATAGAGACCCTATAATGCATGGTCCTTCACCTTTGGTCATGAAAAAATGTGAGCAGGTAATCACATGGTTACAGTCTAAGATTGCCCCCACAAGATATTGATTGGGTTAAGATAGATTGAACCACCCAATAGCCCAAGGAATCAGTACATGCCTATTATGTTAGGCTCTTGCAAGCCTTTAAGCAGTACAGTGGGTTGGATTCTCTAGACCCTAAGGATATGGGACGGTTTGTTTCCAAGTATTTGTTGGGACTGAGACCAGAGATTAGCTTCATGATCCAACAGCATTTGATCTTCTGGCAAAATAAATCAGTGGAAGAAATCCTGTGGTATGCCAGATACTGTAGTGATGAGGTGGATTCTAAGAACAGGAAACTAAAGGATAAACTGATACTGGTCCAGATGAGGAATGCAAATAGGGTAAACAAGCACAGACAAGCGGAGGAACTTTGCAGGGAAATAGTCATGGAGGGACCCACAGCGTGTCAACTCACACAGGACAGGGAAGAGGGAGAGGAATAGATCCCAAGACAGGAGTGGACGTTGGTACTCTAAAGAAGACCACTGCTTGTCATTATTGTCACAAAATCGGACATTGGAAGCGCGAGTGTTGAGCAAATCCAGCAAATCAGTTCCAGGATGAGGAGATAGTGCAAGTGCCTGATGTTATAAATACTGTGACAAGACCTAGATCTGTCAATGGGGGGGGGGTCCGAATCAGCCAGTACAAGCACCCCAACCTCCGAAAATTTCAAGGGTAACTGAGCGTACCATCAGGTGCCCTTCATTGAAACTCTAGATGACTTTGAATTAGACCCATTACAATGATGGTGCCTGAGGGGGGAGGAAGACTGTACCCTTGGAGCAGTCTTAGAGGTAGACCAGCGTGGACCGTATGTGGAGGCTGATGTAGACGTCATCCCATTACATTCTTGATTGATACTGGTGCTACTCATTCTACTGGGAGGTCCGCAGTAGTCCCAAACGTACACCTCTCGGGACAATCGATCCAAGTCGTAGGAGTCGCTAATAGGAGAATGACTAATACGGTGAGAGACGAGATACCTGTGAGAATAGGAACATTTCAGGATCAACACCAGTTTGTGGTGTGCGATTCAAGTCCAGTCTATTTGTTCGGACGTGACCTTTTGTGTAAGCTGAATTGCACCATCTATTGCACGCCCAAGGGAGTAGAATTGCAGACTGATGATGATATTGCATTCAAACTGGCGAACCAGAATCTCTGTATGGAGATGTTCCCCATGCTAATGGTGGATGACCTGCCCAATGACTTGAGAGACGCTGTCTCTCCAGTGGTGTGGGACTTCACGGGAGAAGAGATAGGGGTGATTCGAGGAGCTGAGCCAGTTAAGATACTGACCAAGCCAAATGCTGAATTCCGAGAACACCCCAGTACAACCTGACCCCGAAACGGTGGCAGGAATTAGACCCGTGATTCAGTCAATGATCATGCAAGACATTTTGAAACAGATCATAGGAAGCCCAAGCAATTCACCTATAATGGGGTTGCAGAAAACGAGTGGAAAGTATAGCATTGTCCAAGACCTGCGGAAGGGCAATGCGATTGTGATTCCATGTTGTCCCGTGGTACCGAATCCATCTGTGATCCTATTTCAAATCCCTTGTGAAGCAGAATGATTTACTGTGATTGATCTGTGCCAAGCATTCTTTTCGATACCCTTACACAAGGAAAGCCAATTTTTGTTCGCTTTCCGGCTGGAAAACCGTGTGTTAACGTGGTGTCATATTCCACAAGGGTATACTGAGAGACCATCGATCTTTAATCAGATCCTGAAAAAGTATCTTGGGAGCTTGGTGCTGCCCAAAAGCTCAGTGCTTATGCAGTACATTGACAATCTCCTGATTGCTTCAGAGACCGAGGAGGCTTGTAGGGACGATACCATTGCCCTCTTGAATCACTTGGCAGAGAACGGACACAAGGTGTCCCCAAGCAAACTTTAGTATTGATTGCCTGAAGTCCAGAATTTGGGTCATCTCATTGAGAAAGGCAAGAGAAAAGTGTCACCAGACCGCATTGAGGCAATCATGAAAATGTATGCGCCTACCACACAAAAGGAAGTCCGGATGTTTTTGGGAATGGTTGGTTACTGCCAACAGTGGATTCCCAACTTTTTATTGAAGGCAAAGCATTTACAGAGATTGACGCACAAAAATGTGAGTGATCCAGTACTATGGGATAACGATTGCTTGGTTGCCTTGTTGGAGCTGAGAGAAAGCCTATGTCACACTCCGGCTCTAGTAATGCCTGATTACAACAAAGCGTTTTCGCTATTTTGCTGTGAGAGGGACGGTTGTGCACTGTCTGTAATCACCCTGGTACATGGGAGTGTCTGTAGACCAGTAGCCTACTTCTCAGCTACATTAGATCCTGTAGCTTCTGCGTTGCCTGGATGTCTCAGGTCCGTTGCTGCAACTGGTCTCAGCATTGAAATATGTGAAAGCATTGTGATGGGTCATCCTCTTACTGTCTATGTTCCACACTCAGTTGAGCTCCTGATGACGAGAACCAAAACACAGCATTTGACCAATAACAGGCTAACACGTTATGAGCAAGTTCTACTGGCCTCAGAGAACGTTACCTTGAAAAGATGTTCTGTGCTAAATCCTGCTACTTTGATGCCTATCCCAAATGTTGAAGGGGAAGATTGTGATCCTTTCCAATTTACTCTAGAACCCTCGGCTGATGGACCGTTGGTGTCTGCTTGGAAGTGTAGAGGGGAGAAATACTATTCACATCAGGTTCAGGAACACAATGATTCAGGACTCCGAAGAATCACAGACTACAGGTTCTAAGTTTAGTGGATTTATTACAAGGCAAAAAATAACTGGACAGACAAGCACCTTAAGATGAGGTTGTAGAAATACATCAGAACTAATACAAAGCCAAACCTACAGGCAATTCTCAATCTTTGGATCATGAAAAGGATGACAAATTCCAAGGCTAGGACACAGGCAATAAGTGCTCCCACGTCCAGATCAGACTTCATTGAATGTTCGTAAGTGAAAAGCATTAGTCTGCCCCTACACTATGTTAGGTTTCAAATTCCCATCCCTGCAACGCACTCGCTTCATGCTATATTAGGTTAGCAATGTGTGGCTAAATAGATGTCATTTGTATTCACGTTATGAAACCCACTGAGTTATCCCCGTAATGCGCAGGCTTCAGTTAGCGAGTGTGACTCCATTTTGCATTTCGTAATCCTTATTAGGCTGCTTAGACTGTGCCTGAGTTAGGCCTCATTACTCGTATTGCTTGCCTCAGCAGAACACTGTATTTCGTTATTATTTTTTCTTCTGTTCAAGGCTGTTTCTCGACTTACTACTGAATAGGCCATTTTGCCCTCGCATACCTATCTGAATGTGTAGTTTCTGCTCCCACGTTAGGAGAAGCTGAGACCCAGCACCGTGGCCTTGGATTCCTGATAAAATGTATCCATCTGGCAGGTGTTAGCTCATCCTACTGTGCCTCTTTGTTCATGTTCGGCCCAGGCCGGTATTTTTCCATTGTGGGCGTGGTTGGAGGCTTCTCGGGAGGAATTATTACTCACTGTAGACGGTTGGGGGGGGTCAGTCCCTCGGAAGACATCTTAGGGTGCAGGTCATGATGGACTCATCTGCAGAGCATTGCTAATAAAATGTAAGTTTGTATTCTCTACTGTCTGACCGACTCTTCATTCTTGGGAAGGCATAGCAGGTGGTTGTAAAAAAACCTGAGTGGCCCTTGAGGGCCACTTCCTTCAGTTGGCGCCCGAACAGGGACCCCGCAAGGTGATCCGACTCGCCCGTAATCGGGTTGTAGGGTCGAGGGGCGTGTTTGGTCGGTTGGGCGGATCGGGATACCCCACACAAGACCGAGCTTGGTTCTCGCAGCTGCCCCGCCCGGCTGATCGGGCGCCCCTTCGTCTAGTGGTCCCCGGCTGGGGTCCTGAGAAGGCGAAACCTTGGAGTTGACCGTTTGGTCCGAAGAGTCGGCAGTGGAGAATAACTTGACTCGACCTGTGTGCACCAGGTGAGTGATTTGATTCTTGGAAAATGGTGCCATTCACGAGCCTGCAGTCTCCGGACTGTCTTGTCTGCAGTTTTCGGACTGCCTTGCTTGAACGACATGAGTCGACGGGCTGTGTCTTGGTACGGTCTCCGGACTGTCTTGTCTTGAACTTGGTGGGTTTTCGGACCCTTGAAAAGGCACAGAGTGTTTGCGAGCAGTTCACCGGACCGCCTGGAAATTTGGCCCACGCTTGAAAAGGTCCGGGACTGTCCGCGAACAATCTGCCAGACCAACTGGTAATTTGGCTAATGCTTGAAAAGATCTGGGGTTGGAGCCTGTCTTCTTGAATTTGATATAGTCCCCGGACTGTAGGGAGTGGTCCCTGGACCGTTTGGTTTGGTTCGTGAATAATATTTGTTATTTTATCTTTTCTTTATTTACCGTTGCTGGTGTTATACTTGTCCGTTAGGAACAGTGCATGTGTCTTATATTAAGATGCCTTGTTTAAGCAAATTGGGGTGTTTTGGATGTCGATGTTGTTCTACTGATGCTCGATTGGAAGAGAGCCAGCCTGCGCCTCCGGAGGGTTCTCCAAATTTCGACTTATACGTTAAACATGGTATTGGCCCTGTTATGTTTAGCACATTGTGGCATAAATATACGAGGGACAATGCTGAGTTACAGTGGCCGCTTACCGGCTCATTCGATGAACAAAAATTGAATTTCTTGCAGGACAAATTGTTCGCTAAAAAGAGCAGACAGTCGATGTTTGATTCTCTAAGAGTATGGCAGAAAGAAGCAAAGCAGCGACGAATGAGAGCAGAGAAAGAGGCCCGGAAGAGGCAGACGCAAACTATAACACAGAAACCCGCGCTTCAGGAAACTACTTAAGTCTACTTTGTTTTAACATCTTCTATCAGCTTGCCAGCAGCTTTTCCCAAAGCGCAGAGATACCCCTCAGGGGGTGATTCAGGCACTCTACAAAACCAATAAATAAATAAAGAAAGAAAGCAGTAGCCTATGAAAGGGGAAAGCTAGAGAAGGGCATACAATGTGCGGATAGAAAGTTTTGTTTACAGACAGATAAATGTTATGTTACTAGAGAGGAAGGTGATGATTTTATCGAAGAGCTATTGGATTCTCGCCCTCCTCCCCCTTATGCCCCTAAGCCAGAGGTCTTCAATCTGTGGGGCGCGACCCCCAGGGGGGCCCCCCGGAGTCCTGGAAAGGGGGTCGCCCATTTCCAGGCCTCACTTCTGCCTGGAATTTAAAACATGTGGTCTTCCTTTAGAAAACCGGGATGCTTCATTCCAGTTGTTAAAATGCTTCAGCTGAAGGTAATTGAGTCTCCTGTTCTGTGAAAGGAAGAGGCTAGGCAGACAGGTGAAACAATCCTTGTGCCAGGGTGCCTGCTTGCCTGAATGAAATACAAATGTGCGTTTTGAGTTAATCCGCAAATGTAAATGTTGCTTGGTAGCGGGTCTGGCTTTAATTGCTTTGTGATGGCAAAGATTTTTTTTTTTAGTGGTAGTAAAATGAGTTTACAACTGGGCTGTGAAGTGCATGTTTTTAATCGCTTAGTACCCCTGAGGAGGTGTTAAAGGGACAGATATGCAAACATTTTTTTAATTACTCATGTTCTAGTATTACTAAAATCTACATTTTGAAAGCTCCATTATATCCTTAAACTATTTGCACAGTTTGTAGCAGTCTACCTTATAATGTGTGTAATGCAAGAATAAATTAATGACTTACACTTTCACAGTGCTTTCTGTCACCAGGCTGTGACCTCATAGTACTAAAAATCCACGAGCCACTATTCCCCACTGCACCAACCAAATTTAATTCTGTGGCTCTCTGGTTACACACAGACCTCTGCAGTGCATTAACTAATAGAGGTTTCCTAATGTACTACAGTGCATTTCCCACGAGTAACAACTTTGTACAATTTATTTTTCATTTAAGCTACCCATTATTTTATATGTAGCTACCTGATGGTCAAAGACGTAAAAACCTAGCAGGATATTTTGGGGCTAATTTATGAGAGCCTTGAGCCCCCGGAGCATCATTTTTTTTTTTAAGCTCCGGCAGCACAAGCGTCGCAATCGTATCTATGAGGCGACGCAAAGTCACCCTGCGTGGCTCAGTGGCCTCATACATATGGAGTAAGACAAAGCAGCGCAAGTCGCTGCCTTGCCTTAGTCTGTCAAGTAGGAGTTCCATGGGCATTGCAGTGGGTGTTCCTACGCAACACCCATGGATTTTGACACTGCCCCAGATTTACAAAACCATGTAAACCTGTGGTAGCGCCAAAACCTTATGCATCCCCACAGCAGGCGTAATGAGGAGAAATGTTTTCATGTCTCCTCAAATTTTTTCCTCTTTCCATGTGTGCTGCATTCTGCAACTGATAAAGAAAGAGGAAAGGGGCACCTTCCTGCACAAAAATAATCCTGCCTACATTGGCACTAGGCAGCAATTTGTTCACCAACGCAGTGGGATAGGACAGGAATGCACCATATTTCATAAATAAGGTGCATTCCTGCCCTTTCACATTGGCATAGGGCAGCGCAGCAAGAAGACTTGCGGTACTGCCCTAGGCCAATTCCTCATTAAGGAGGCCTTTTGTTTTTAGCTACACCTTTGACCGCGCCCCCACGCTCACTGATCTTTCATTTGATAAACACGGTTTAATATTATTTCCCCACTGTAAACATTATTTGCTATGGGAATTAGGGGCTTTTATGGTTGTCGATAGTTGTCAATGATGAGGAGCACCAAGTTCTAGAATTTTTTGTCAGGAGGGGGTCCTTGCGCCTAAAACATTTTGATAGGGGGCTCTCGCCATCAAAACGTTTGAAGACCTCTGCCCTAAGCGGATATACCCAGCAGTTCCGACGTCCCAGTCCCCGGCCCCTAGTGCCACCCTTTCTAGTGTTCCTGTTTCTAGCGCTACCGCCTCGGCCCGCTTGCTTCTCCTTTACTCACACCAGTCACCGGGGCGGGTGCTGTTAGCTCTCCCGCCCAGTCTATTAGTTCTGTATCGACTGCTACTCCCCCTTTCACCCCTACAACCCTGTCTCCCTACATGATGGTACTTGTCTCTGCATCTGCTCTTTCCCCCGTGAGTGTGACACCCCAAGCACAGTTGAATGTCGAAACTCCTGCACGTGGAGTACATGAGGTGAACTGGGCAGCAGCGCCAAACCGGATGGATAAAGTGTTGGTGCGTTCTGCTGTGGGTGATGAGGAAAAGCAAATGGTGGCGAATCAAGCAGCTCAGTGGACTCGGAGCCCGATCTATAGTGTGGAAGATGTGTGGAGTGTGATGAAAGATTACGAGCCGTTTATACAGCAGCATGCCCTTAAGCACATGTCAGTCATGTTGATAGGGTTGTGGGAACAGTGTTTTCAAGGTGTTGCACCGCAAATAATCTATGACATATGGGACAGGGTATATGCTGCAGGTATGGCTCCCAATGAGGTTTTTAGCAATGTAATGACACTGGTGGGTTACCGAGGCAGATAGCTCCAGAAGGTCCCAACGATGGGGACACAGCATCCCATGAGGGAAGTCCATCCCATTTACCATCCTGAAATTCCAGAACTGCGCGATTCCACCAACACTGTGATTAGGCCACGAGTTGACGCTCGGTTTCAAGAACAGTGGATCTATACTCCTTGGAAGAGGAGTGAGGTCCTATCCCTAAAGAGCCAGTTGCCGGACCCTCGGAAAAACCCGACTGCATACTATAAAGAATTGAGGGAGGCGGCCTCCTCCACAATGATGATGCTAGCTGATATAGAGTTGTTTTTCGGTCTGTTGGTACCGGTGGATATATGGAAGCAGGTTCATATGCAGGATCATGCACTAGAGTTGGCTGGCACATGGGATGAGATCAGGGCTTGGGACAAGGAGCGTAATCCCGGCGACAAGCCGAAAGCGAAGCTCCTAGCTTTGCCAGGGCGTATTATAACATAAATGCACTCACTTATCCTGCCAAAGAGAGTGGATTGGAACAAGTTGACTGTGTGTCGCCAAAAGAAGGATGAGAGTGTGTCGGATTTCTTTACCAGATTTGAAGGGGTGTTTTTAAGATTTTAGTGGTCCGGACCTGTCACAGGAGGGTGGTGTTTGTTTGTTTGTCTGTCAACAGATTTGTTACTAACTTGCTTCCCGACATTGCACCACGGTTGCAGGCTTCGGAAAGTACTTGGACGGCCTCATCCCCGTCAGTGATATTGAGTATGGCACAGTACTACGAACATAGAGAGAATGAGGACAAGGAAAAGGTAGAGAAAAAGTCAAAGGATTTGAAGACGAGGGTATTGATGCAGCAAGTTGCGAGGGGAAGTGGACGAGGGAGAGGTTCGGGTTCGGCCCAACACCTGCCCCGGTCTGGCAGGGGTGGTGCTTCAAGTGCGCCCCTCGGGCTCAATCAATGTGCGTACTGTAAGCAGGAGGGACATTGGCGGAACGAGTGTCCGGAGTTGTTGCAGAAAAGTGAGGCCCCGAGAGGTCGGGGTTTTCTAGGACACTGACGAGGAGCAGGAGGTAGAGGGGGGGATGCAGTCAGAAGATACATCACACAGTAGGCAGAGCGGGAATTATTTTGACGACCCCCGAGGACGACAGTACTATCATGACGACTATGACATGGACGAAGTGACAGGGTTGTCTCACAGCTAGGACAGCCGAGGACAGGGCGAGGGACCAGTTCCTGTGCCTATAGAGCAGCACGGACTGGGTCCGGGTCACTGCTGATTTACAGGGTACTACAGAAAATGTTTTAGTTGATACAGGGGCTATGAATAGCTCTGTTTCCCGTTCACTGGTCCCGGGGGCAGCTCTGTCTGGCCAAAACAATGTGTCAGTGGGTTTCTCAGGCGTGCCGGTCATTAGCCCCATTTCCAAGCCTCTTGCTTTGACTATTGACCCCTTTACGGTCGATTCATCATTTTTACTGACATCAAATTGTGGGGAAAATTTGTTAGGACTGGATTTGTTAAAAAGGTGGAATGCGACAATTTTTTGTTCTCCAGACGGTGTTTACATGACTGTTGGACCACAGGTAGCCCGTGCTAAACAGTGCTTCGCAAAGGATGCCCCCCTTCCCGCTGAGTTCACAGATGTGCGACGTACATTATGGGCTACAGGAGACACGGATGTGGGGTTACTCCAGATCCCACCAGTATCTATACAGATCAAAGACAATGCTAAATTGCCACGCATTTCCCAGTACAAGATATCCCAGGCAGGTGAAAAGGCCCTATAGCAAATAATACAGGATTTGATTAAGTCTGGCGTGGTTGAAGAGACTGTGGCGAATGTGTGTAATAGCCCTATTCTCCCTATTCTCAAAAAAACACCCTTGGATTCTTCTGATGCTGATGTTTACCCTTTTGTGACCGACCTCAGAGAGGTAAATAAGATCGTAGTTCCCCAGTACCCTGTGGTCCCAGACATTACAACGATCTTGACAATGATTCCCCATCAGCAAAATTCTTTTCCGTAATTGACTTAAAGAATGCTTTCTTCAGCATACCAATCCATACAGATAGCAGATATCTGTTTGGATTTGCAATAGCCGGTCGGAGCTTTAGATTCTGCCATGCTCCACAAGGCTATACTGAA
The DNA here is from genome assembly GCA_963921515.1 of Calotriton arnoldi. Classification (NCBI taxonomy): domain Eukaryota; kingdom Metazoa; phylum Chordata; class Amphibia; order Caudata; family Salamandridae; genus Calotriton; species Calotriton arnoldi. The sequence goes on from CAWUFW010000444.1 coordinate 3,418,388, forward strand.
AGTCCTATAATCTATAGCCAAGCCTTGAAAGCTCAATTGGATTCTTTGGAGCTTCCCCCTGGTAATGTGCTATTGCAGTACGTTGACGACCTCCTTGTAGCTGCGGATGACGAGGATGGTTGCAAAGCAGCCACAGTTAAATTATTGTTGCATTTGGCACATCATGGACACAAGGTGTCACTCTCTAAATTCCAATATTGTCGACAGGAGGTCACCTATTTAGGTCACCTACTGTCAAAGGAGGGTCGCAGACTAACACCTGAGCGCATAGCTGCTATCACTAATATGCCTGTTCCTAAGACCCAATGCGAGGTACGCGCGTTTATTGGGATAATATCGTATTGTCGGCATTGGATCCCTAACTATTCCCTACTAACAAAACCCCTTCTTTACCTGACCACCAAAGATGTGCATGAACCCCTGCCTTGGATACCTGCATGCCAGCAAGCTTTTGAACAATTAATGGTTGCGCTTTGCTCTGCTCCTGTGCTTGGTACTCCTGATTACCAGAAGCCTTTTGTGCTCTACGTGCATGAGGTGGACGGTTGCGCGCTTTCTGTTCTAACACAGGGTTTCGGTGGTAAGCAGAGTCCCTGCGCCTACTTCTCTGCCATGCTTGATAATGTTGCTAGAGCGCTCCCGAGCTGTCTGAGAGATGCCGCGGCGATGGCAGTTTCTATCAGACAATCGGCAGGGCTCGTCCTTGATACTGATCTCACAGTAATGGTACCTCATGCTGTGGATACGCTATTGAATAAGACAGAGACGCAGCAACTTACTAGTGCGCGTCTGACTGGCTATGAATTGACCTTGTTTGCTCCACACATTACCATCAAACGATGTGCTACTCTGAACCCAACCACGTTACTACCCCTCCCTTCGGAAGAAAAGGACAATGATGTCCATGATTGTTTATTTCGGACTGAGGAAGAAACGAAAGAACGGGTAGACCTGACTGATGTTCCCTTATCTGACCCCCAAGGGGAACTATATGTCGATGGCTCTTGTTTCAAATTACCAGATGGCACCACCACTGCAGCCTATGCAATCATAACGTTGCACACTGTAGTTGAGACATCCCGTATCCCACACCAATCGGCCCAAGCTGCAGAGTTGGTTGCCCTCCTCAGGGCTTGCGAGTTGAGTGAGGGACTGGCTGTTAATATCTACACCGACAGCCAGTATGCCTTTGGAGTGGCCCATAATTTTGGGCGCCTCTGGGCGGAGAGAGGGTTCTTGACCTCACACGGACTGCGAATACAGAACGGGCCATTGCTACATAGATTGCTGTCCGCATTGACACTTCCCAATAAGTTAGCAATAGTGAAATGCAGCGCTCATAAAGCCTTTACAGATAATGTTGGGAGGGGAAATGCTTTCGCAGACCAGACAGCTAAGGAGACAGCTCGATCAAAGATGAAAAAGATGTTGGTGGCAGGTCCCACTAGGTGGGTCCCAGACAATGGAATGTTCGAGAACACATTGGAAAATGTCAGGGAAATCCAGGGTGAGGCGACTCTAGATGAATTGGCAATGTGGGAGGAGAGAACAGGTCGTTTGGATGAGGATGGGTGTTGGACTGACTTGTCTGGGAAGCAGCGATGGTTGCTGCCTAATTCATAAGTGCTCCCTGTTGTTACCATGGCCCATGGCCCAGCGCATATTAGTGCCAAAGGAATATGCAAGTTACTGGACCCAGTATGGCAGAATGATAATATCGCTAAGGTAGCCACACACCTAGTGAAACATTGCATCATTTGTTTAAAGCATAACCCTGGGAAAGGTACTCCTACACCCGCTGGTAACTTTACACCGCCTTCCTTCCCTTTCGAGGTTCTCCAGATGGATTTCATCGAAATGGAACGAGTTAAAAACTTAAAATATGTGCTAGTAGTGATCTGCGCATTCAGTAAATGGATTGAGGCTTACCCCTCTAAAGAGAATACAGCCATGGCGACGGCGAAGGCACTTCTAAAAGAGTACTTCCCGCGCTATGGATTGCCACGCGTGATTTGGAGTGACAACAAAAGTCACTTCAATTCAAAAGTCATTGAATTGGTGTGCACAGGTTTGCATATTAAGCAGAAGTTTCATGAAGCGAATCACCCCCAGTCAGCAGGTCTGGTTGAGAAGTACAATGGTACTCTCAAACTGAAGCTAGCAAAGATTCAAGAAAGCACAGGACTGCGATGGCCAAATGCGTTACCCTTGGCTTTATTATCTACCAGAGTGACAGCGCATTCTAGAACAGGGTTGTCCCCGTATGAGGTGGTCTTTGGACGCCCTGCTAATGTCTGGGGTGTCCCACGACCCAAGCTCTTTTCCGAGATAGAGTACCCCCTGCTTGTAGACTATTTGTATGAGTTGTCTAAAGATCTTCATTCTCTTCACCAACAGATACAAGCCATGCTGCAGCCAGTACCAGAGGGGCCCGGGCATCAAATCCAGCCCGGAGATTTCGTCCTTATTAAAAACTTTCAATGGAAAAGCTGTTTGGAGCCGAGGTGGAAGGGGCCTCTCCTAGTCCTTCTTGCCACCCGCACAGCGGTGAAAGTCGACGGCAGAAAACACTGGATCCATGGTTCACATGTTAAACGGATACCTCTACCGCTCCTGTATGACCGTTGGGTCAACGAAGGCATCGCTGATCAGGAATGTGAGAGGGTGCCACGCTTCGTTCCCTTCTCTGACACCCGATTGAGGTGGGCGCAGACGAACGAAGAAAGTGACGCAGCCCTGTTCGAGGCGATCCCACCAGAGATAAGGGCTGCCCCGGATAACACAGTTTCTAATACACCGGAATCTGAGTCTCGATGCCCATCTGATCCTGAGTTTCTGCCCCTTTTTGTTGATGAAACAGTGCCTGGAATAACTAAATATAATCTGAGGCCTCGAAAGAAGGACGGTGCACCAGCCGAACAGTCTAGGAGTTAGGGAAGGACTTGAGCTTAGGGTGCAGGTGCTGTGCCTGAGGTGCCTGTATTAGACTAGGGTGAACTACACTGGTGCGCTGCCCTGGACATTGGACAGGATAGTTGAGGGTGTTTGCCCAGGAGGGAGGGTGCCCTATCCTGAAAGAAGAAGGATTTGTTTTTCTGCAAGGGCTGCGATCACGCAGCTCCTCCGTGGGACTGCTTCATAGCACCGTCGTTGATGAACAATAGGAGCCTGCCAGCGAGGCTCTAGATGGACGCTGGGTGATTTGTGCCCCCTGGTACTGTTGTTGCAATAGTGGCTCTAGCCCGTGAGTTTTTCTTTCCCTTGTGACACCTATAAGTTGCCCTTGAAGTTTTCTAAATGTATCCCTTTGGTCGTCCTATCCCTGATGAGGAGCAGCCCTTTGCGGCTCCACGTCCCACCTCAGATGGGCCTGTTTGGTCCTCTTGGTCCACTAAGAGTATAATAGTATTTGTTGTAATAATTTTGCTTTCCTTGCTAGTCGTATTTGGGGTGGTCTGGTACTTAGAGGAAAAACATCCTGTGCACACCTTGATAAGGACTACCCCGGCTCCAGCTGAGCACTCGTTTGTTACACTGGCCCCACATAAAGAGAGACATAGACAGACTTATGCCCAAAATGTTTTTGTTCAGATGCTTCATCAGGTACACAGTACTACTAATGCCACGAATTGCTGGGTGTGTGGGCTTCTTCCATCAGTTATGCACAAAAATTATTTGCTAGTGTCATTGCCCCTGTCATATTTGGGTAGCTGTGAAGCCTGGTTTCAAATGCTCTCTATGGTATAAATGCACTATTATGCTGACGCGATGAAAATGGTACAGGCTGATTACGAACTAGTATTGGAGTATATAGTGGTACACCAAGGATATACACCTGGGGCAGATGGCAAGGAGGGTACCCTGCACCCAGATGCTTGCATGAACGTTTTTGAGGCTAACGAAAATGTCACTTGGTTACGAAATGAAATGCTAGATTTCCAAGGATTCAATGTCACTGAATACTTTAAATGTTTCCAGGAACACAATATCACTGAAGACAAAGCCATGCCTGTCCCTGTGATCAATGCAACAGCTAGTTTCTGTGTTGAAGGATCAGGGAATATTTCGGTAGGACAGAGCCATTGTAACTACACATACCAATTGAACACTACTAGCAGCCCACCTTTGCTTACACCTCCGAATGTATACTTCATCTGTGGGGGACAGGCTTATACATGGCTTCCGAGAGGGTGGTCTGGCCGGTGTTATGTTTCCTTTCTCTTGCCTCCCGTTTACATTGCACCGTCCAATTACCACAAGGATCATAGACTACAGCGTAGGGATCTCCAGGTACATCGAGTTAAGAGAGTTGTCAATCCAGACGATATTGATCAAACAGATACCTCCCTGCAGCAATTTACTGACATAATGAAGGGCATTCTGCCGTTCGGGGGTCCCATATTCAATAGCCATAATATTCAGCGCCTGGCCAGAGTAGTGGAGGGAGTCATTAATACGACTGCAGGTATATTGACTAATATTACAGTCGAGCTTCAAGCTACGAGGCTCGTTTCTCTTCAAAACAGGATGGTTCTAGACGTCATTCTGGCTGATAGGGGTGGAGCTTGCCGCGTCATCGGCATTCGGCAACAGCTGCTGTGTGTACATTCCTGATAGTGCCCCTACTGTGTATTCTGCAATACAGAAATTACACAGACTTGCTTCAGACATCCACCAGGATAATGGTTCATGGTCCCTCACAGGGTGGCTCTGGGGTCTGCTGACATCATGGGGTTGGAAGATATTACTTGTCCTAATAGCCATCGCAGGAGTCATCTTTACATGTTGCTTATGCATTAATTGCCTTCCAGCCTGTTGCACCTATTGTGTGAGTAAACTCACCCCTACCACTACATTGCCGAGAGGAGATAACAAGATCTCTGCTATTTTGATGCAGGAAATTCAGGACATAATGCTCATTGATGAGGGCATCTTTGAGTATAAGGTGATTACGATGCTCATGTGTTGTTTTGTTTTCCCTTGTAACATGAGTGACTATGCAATTTCTTTCTTTCCCTTAGAATAGTAATGACCCTACCGGATAGCGAATAAAGCATTTAGCCACCCATGCTAAAAGGAGGGTCTGTTAGGTTTCAAATTCCCATCCCTGCAACGCACTCGCTTCATGCTATATTAGGTTAGCAATGTGTGGCTAAATAGATGTCATTTGTATTCACGTTATGCAACCCACTGAGCTATCCCCGTAATGCGCAGGCTTCAGTTAGCGAGTGTGACTCCATTTTGCATTTCGTAATCCTTATTAGGCTGCTTAGACTGTGCCTGAGTTAGGCTTCATTACTCGTATTGCTTGCCTCAGCAGAACACTGTATTTCGTTATTATTTTTTCTTCTGTTCAAGGCTGTTTCTCGACTTACTAATGAATAGGCCATTTTGCCCTCGCATACCTATCTGAATGTGTAGTTTCTGCTCCCATGTTAGGAGAAGCTGAGACCCAGCACCGTGGCCTTGGATTCCTGATAAAATGTACCCATCTGGCAGGTGTTAGCTCATCCTACTGTGCCTCTTTGTTCATGTTCGGCCCAGGCCGGTAGTTTTCCATTGTGGGCGTGGTTGGAGGCTTCTCGGGAGGAATTATTACTCACTGTAGATGGTTGGGGGGTCAGTCCCTCGGCAGACATCTTAGGGTGCAGGTCATGATGGACTCCTCTGCAGAGCATTGCTAATAAAATGTAAGTTTGTATTCTCTACTGTCTGACCGACTCTTCATTCTTGGGAAGGCATAGCAGGTGGTTGTAAGAAAACACGAGTGGCCCTTGAGTGCCACTTCCTTCAACTACTACTAACGTGGCATCCCTACTTAGCATTCCACAGGCAAGTCAGGGAAAAGCTGTCAGTGCGTGAAGACTTCCTAAGAAGTGCACTCACGTTGTATGGGTCAAGTAGCCGAAGGCTACAGAGCTCGTTCTAAGATGCTCCTTTTCTCACCTTCGATCTCCTCTCTTCTCCTGACTCAACCCCCGGGGCACTGTCTCTAATTCCAACACCAAAATCACAGAACACACCCACTGGACATCTTCTGATCACCTCACCCAGCTGGGCACTCCTCATAGGTGATTTTCCATTTAGTTTCGAGACTCCCAGCTCCTGGCTCGATGACCTTGATTCCCAGGCCTTCTCCAGTGAGAAAGAACACCATCTCACATTATCAGCGCTTCTTGTGCAAATGTATCCTCTCCTCCCCTGAGCCTAACTTCTAAAACAAAAGCGTTATTCTAACTAACAAAGACGAGTTTCTCCACCTGCAACAGAAACGTGAGAAAGGAACAACTCCAACAAGCACATCAAAATTCAACTATTAAATCTAAAATGTGAGAGCATCCGGGAGAATACATTTCAGGCCTACAGAAATTGGCCAACATAAGAGAATAGCACATAGGCCTCATGAATTTACATATAAATGAACTCTTTTACTGAGCACTTCTAAATCAACATGTTACATGAGCACATCAAATACGTGAATAAGAGTGAGCATCTGACACAATTCTGCACGTTAATGTTTTCAGCTAAACACGCATGTATTGCAACTTTAATTTCTTCACGTTTATATGGGAATAGGCCTAACACATCACGTTTCACATTATTACAGTACACATTCTACTGTCACCTGTTAATATGACAGAAAACAAATGTAGGTGCGAACTACTCATGATTATAATGCACAGCTACAAAGGAAGAGACCATGACTGTCTGGATGTGACTGAACTTTGTGCCAAACTGAGACCCGACATTGTTGATGAACCTCTGCCTGAGTCAGACCAAGTCCTTTTTGTTGACGGTTCATGTTTAAGAGACAATGCGGTTTATTTGAGAGCAGCGTTTGCTGTTTGTACCATTTCTGGAGTCATGGAAGCTGCTTGTTTATAGGGCGTACACTCCGCACAAGTGGCTGAAATCATTGCTTTGACACGTGCATGTCTTGTTTCTGATCAAATCCGAGTCACTATCTACACCGATAGCCAGTATGGATTCAGTGTGGTTCATGACTTCAGACAGCTATGGTCACAGAGGGGTTTCTTAACGTCATCAGGATCTCCTATCAGAAATGGAGAATATCTGAGACAACTTTTGGAAGCCTTGCAACGGCCAAGGGAAATATTCATAGTGAAATGTGCTGCTCATGGAAAGGGAAGGATTTTGTTACTATGGGCAACCGATATGCAGATGAAGTTTCACGCTTTTGTGCTGTACATGCTTACATTTTCAATGGAGATTATTCAGGAGAGAGCACAGAAAGAACTGAGCTCAGCAGAGATGCTAGCCAGAGCAGACACTTGGGATGAGGTCAAGCGTCTGCTGGGAGAGGTGTCAGACCAAGAAGAAGCTGGTTGGATTAAAGCAGGTTGTGAGAAAAGAGATGATGGCATTTGGGTTTCAACAGATGGTAGAGCAGTGTTGTCGGATTGTTTACTGAGCCCTATTGCAAGGCATATTCATGGAGCAGTGCACATTGGGACAGATGCCATGGTGAGAGTGTTCAGACAGACATGGTTTAACCCGAGGTTTCGTGTGTTTGCCGAAGCGGTGTGCCACGTGTGTTACATGTCAACAGACGAATGCTGGAAAGAAAACTGTGGTTGCTTTGAGTCACATTGGGAAGTCGAGGGTTCCTTACAACAGAATCCAGCTTGACTTCATAGAGATGCCTATGTGCAATGGGCTGAGGTACACCTTGGTTGTGGTGTGTGTCTTTTCACGATGGGTAGAGGCATATCCAACTAGGAGGTGTGATAGTGTCACAGTAGCAAAGCTGTTACTTAGGGAACTCATTCCGCTTTTCGGATTTCCAACTTCATTGGAGTTGGATAGAGGAACACATTTCCACAGTGATATCATGAAACTGTTGCGTACTGCGTTACAAGTTGATCAGAGATTGCATTGTAGCTACAGACAGAAGATGTCCAGTAACCCTGGGCATAATTTGCGTAGTAGCACTACACATAATACACTTTGAACTATGCTCAAATTACGTAGTGCTGTGTGCTTATCTGCACTGTGTAATAATTGCAAACGGCATCTTGCACATTGCAAGTTATGATAAAAACAAGTATCTCTCTCTTTATATGCTAAAATGCATATAGACATTTCACAAAGGGGCAAACAATAAATTAGCAAGCAGTGAGAGAGGTGATGATTTTGGGATCCTCCCTAACCTAGGGAGAGAACCAAGCAGATGCCTTGAAAACAAAAAGCACATCTTGTTGAACGATTCGGTGGTGGTCCCATCCTCTTAGGACCACCCCAAGCACACTTATTGGCAAAAATACAATCCCAACCAAAGGCCCTGCAAAGCATTATGGGACGAGATTAGCAGTGGGCAGTGAATATTATAGTATCCAATATCAAAATAATTCTACAAAGAGCTGCAGTTCAACTAGTCGTTACTAGATGTCCCTCACGAGTCAAATGCAAAAGCATTGAAATTATTATTACATCAAGCTGCAGTTCAACTAGTCGTTACTAGATGTCCCTCACGAGTCAAATGCAAAAGCTTCATGAAAGGGTTTCAATGCTTTTGCATTTGACTCGTGAGGGACATCTAGTAACGACTAGTGGAACTGCAGCTTGATGTAATAATAATTTCAATGCTTTTGCATTTGACTCATGAGGGACATCTAGTAACTAACGACTAGTTGAACTGCAGCTCTTTGTAGAATTATTTTGATTTTGGACACTATAATATTCACTGCCCACTGCTAATCTCGTCCCATAATGCTTTGCAGGGCCTTTGGTTGGGATTGTATTTTTGCCCATAACTGTGCTTGGGGTGGTCCTAGGAGGAAGGGACCACCACTGAATCGTTCAGCATGATATGCTCTTTGTGTTCAAGGCATCTGCTTGGTCCTCCCCCTAGGTTAGGGGGGGATCCCAAAATCATCATCTCTCTCATTGGCTGATATTTTTTCAAAGTTCACTGTTGTGAATAGGTTATATGATTTTTAGCATGTAAAATTGCTTTATCAAAGCATTTGTAGGTGTTGATGATTTTGCTGCTATGCTATGTGTTTTAGCACAGTTTTTGCACTGTGCTATGTTTAAAGTAGTGCAAACTACTCATGCTCCATCAGCGTAGCGTAGTACTATGCCCAGAGTTAGTGTCCGGTATGGTGGAGCAGATCAATGGCACTCTCAAGCTGAGAATGGCGAAAGTGTGCTCTTTGACAGCTCTGAATTGGCCTGATGCGTTGCCTTTGGTGCTGATGAGCTTGCGTAGCATTCCAGATAGGAGAACAGGGCTCTCGCCACATGAGATATTGATGTGGAGGGCGAGGTGCTTGCCAGCGGTGCCATCCACAGAGCTGATAAACATCACTGATGATCCGATCCTTGATTGTTGCAAAGGACTGGCTGACGTGGTCTGTTCCGTGTCTCACCAGGTTGAAGCTACGACTGCACCGACTTCGAAGGACCTCTGTCATGACCTGTGTCCAGGTGACTGGGTATTGGTCCGGAAACATGTGAGGCAGAACTGTCTTGATGCCTGTTTGCGAGATCCTCTTTACCAGGTGATTTTGGTGACGAACACAGCTATGAAGTGTGGAGGCTTGCCGAACCGGATTCAAGCCTACCATACCCGCAGAGTTTCAGGACCCTTGGAAGAAACAGTTCCTCTCCCCGAAGAAAATTCTGGAGGAGGCGGTAACGTTGCGAGTGGTACAGAGTCAGACTCAGCTGATGAGACTGGTGTGGAAAGTGGTTGAGTGCAAAGGAGGAGAGCAGAAGTCGCAGGAGAATCATGGCCTGTGAGACAGAAGAGGCAGAACTTGAGACTTGCACCTGAAAGAGACCTTGCTCTCGTATCTGAAACATCGAATCAGTATTGAGTGACACAGAGCAGGCACATGGGAGTTTGAGACGGTCTGGGAGAGTAAGAGTACCGTGCCAGGGATACGCTGCCCGGAGTGGACTTATCTGGTTACAGATGCTGGGAACAGTGAGGTCCGGGAGGCTGAGATCCGGACGAGTGAGGCGAGGAGCATCAGTACTGATAATTGAAATTGAACTGTTGGTCCCTGGAGTAGAAGCTAATGGAGTCTTGACACTGACTGTACCAGATCCTCCGAGACTGAGTAACTTGCGAAGCCTGATTCTGCAAGATCTTTCGTTTCCGACTTTTGGGTATCAGCCACTAGCTCAGGAGATTGCAGCATTTCGTCTTGAACTTTTACAGGAAGTCTTTGAACTGTGTAGATAGTTGTGCAACGAACTGTGAAAACTGTTTCCCATGACTTCAAGGAACTGTGTATGAACTTTGTTGTCCGGCAGTGAGAGGTAGAGAAAGAGACTTTAAACTTTGGGGCATATTAGCAAGGAATAGCGATATTTATCGCTAACCGCGCTTAGCGCGACTTTGGTTAACGCCGCCTATCGCTGGAAAATATTGCTGAGATAACACCCTATTAACAAGGTTTATCTCCATAGCGATAAAATTTCCAGCGATAGCGGTAAAATGTGAGAATATCGCTGGAAAAGCAGCGATATTCTCGCATTATCGCTAAGGTGGATTCAGCATTAGAATCCACCTCCTATACCTTAAACAGGTAAGTCATCCTCACTAGCAGGAGATAAAATATAGCGATAAACGCGCTTAGCGCAAATTATTATATCGCTTCGCCTGCCTTGCTAATAGGGGGTAGTGGGATTAGCGACTGTTTTCAGTCGCTTTTAGTAGGGAACGCCTTCCTTGCATGTCATTAGCGATAATTATCGCTGACATGCAAGGCGATGGTTAACGCGGCCTCTAACGCCTGAAAGCTGTCGCTAACGCCTGTTAGCGACAGCTTGCTAATAGGGCGATAAAATTATCGCCGCTTTAGCGGCAAAAAGTGCCGCTAAAGCGGTGATAAAGCCCTTGATAATATGCCCCTTTATTTTCCATTTTCTTCATTACAAAAGAAGTACACATGTATGTTCGTACATCATGTCGTAGTCATAGATTGTCTCATCATTCTAAAGTAGCGACTTATGCGTTACACAAATATATTCAAGCAATCACCAGGTAGCAGGGCCAATGACAATAATGATCGCTCGTCGTTTTAGGGTCCCTCGGAACCAACCCCTCCCCCACTTGTAAAAAAATTCAGCAAAGACACTCCGGGGCATATTATCAAGAAACGGCGTTAAAATTATCGTTCTGGTGTCAACATGGGCTTCTATTCGAATTCTCAAGGGCATATTATCAAGCCCATTATCGCCGCTTTAGCAGCAGTTTTCTGCCGCTAAAGCGGCGATAATTTTAACGCCGTTCTTGATAATATGCCCCTCCATCTTCCCAAAAAAACATCATGCATTTCAGTGAGGCTTACTGACAGTTATACATAGAAAATCATTCCAAATGGGGATACAGGATCACCCCACTCCCTCCGGGGTAATGCCACGCTCAAGCTGGGTCTCAGATTCCTGTCTAAGGACCTCAACGTATGACTTGTAGGGTCCCCAGATGTCTTTGGGGCGTGACGTACTGGGCATCAAACTTGCATAGAGCTCACTGTTTACATTGCAATAAGCGAGGCTGTGCAGCCAACCCTGTACATTTGGGGCAGTTTTCCGCCCCCAGTGAAGGGCCACCTCTCGCTTCGCTAATAAAAGACTCAGTGAAGCAAACCTACGGATTTTTTTGGGGAAGGTAACTGTGTATCTCAACAGGGCAACTTCTGGAATTGGGGTCAAAGGAATGTGCAACATCTGACCCAACGTGTGGTGGACCTGTTCCCAGTAGTCCTGTAAGTTTGGGCATGTCCAGGTGAGGTGTGTAAAGTCCGCGTATGGTGCAGAACATTTGCGACAGTTGTGTGGCTTCGATGGGTCTATTTTGTGAGCCAGTGCTGGAGTGAAATAAATGCGACGTAGGAATTTAAAATGTAGGAGTTTGTGTCTGCTGTTCAGGGAGACGTCTTGCGTGACCGAACAGCAGTGTGCCCATTGCTTATCAGTGATCGTGGTCCCCAGGTCGTTTTCCCATGCGCTATGAATTTTGCTGTCCTGTACAGGCTTCAGTGAGGCACATGCTTTGTAAAGCTTTGAAATCAGGTGTGTGCTGTCCACATTTCCTATGACCAGTGTTAGAGGGGGAAACGAGACTGGCTCAAGTGGGAACGTCGGGAAAGTGGAACGTAATGCGGAGTGGATGCGGCCCAGGACGAATTTATCCATGATGCTACTAGCGTTAAAGCGTGCATCTTCTGTGGGGGAGAAAATATGGCCGTCCGGGTACAAGTCCCCTAGTCTTGCTATATCAAATTTCGTCAGAGTACGCTGCACCAGTCTTTCACCTGTAATGGGGATTAGTCGAGGGTTTATGACAGGTAGGGCGGAGGAATATAACCTCTCCGTTCCAGTGATCCGGCATAATTTATGCCATGCCCAGCTCGTGGAGGAGACGGTTTGAATATCGAGTGGGTCTCTAGGGAAACCCGTGGGAAGGACCGTCGAGAGGCGCTCAGGTAGTACCAGGTCTGCCTCCGGTCTCAGATAGGGGATCCGGGCATCAGGATGATACCAGGTGTATGCATAACTACTTTGTGCCACCAGATAGTAAAGCTGAAAATCCGGTACATTATAACCCCCTCTTTCGTACGGTAACGTAAGAGCAGCCCATCGGACCCGTGCCTGTTTACCGCCCCATACCAGACGACTCAGAAGGGAATTATGTGTACTAAAAAAGTGATTGGTGAGAAGGATCGGTATGTTGTTGAAAAAATATAAGAATTTAGGAAGGACTATCATCTTTATTATGGCCACACGCCCAGCTAATGACAAGGGGAGTTTTAGCCATTTCTCTATTTGAGTGGTAAGCGTGTCCACTGCCCGCCCATAATTGAGACTGAGGGGCAGATCTACAAGAAAGTGCCGCAGCGTGGCGCTGCAAGCCCTTTGGCTGCGCCACGCTGCGGCACTTTCAGAGCACAGGAATGCGACATATTTACAAGAATATGTCGCATTCCTGTGCTCTCCCCTGCGCTGGCGCACAAACAGCTGCCAAGCGCCGGCGCAGGCACCCTTGCACCATGGTGCAAGGATGCCTGCGCCATGGGGAGATTGTTTCTGTGCAGGAAGGGGCACCTTTCTGCACAAAAACAATCAGTACAGGCTTTTCCTCTTTCAATGCGTGCTGCAGAATGCAGCACGCATTGAAAGAGGAAAAAACGAGGAGAAATGAAAACATTTCTCCTCGGTGCGCCTCGCTACGCCACCTCTAGGGTGGCGTAGCTTTCAAACGCATCTCCAGAGTTACGATTTCTCGTAATTCTGGAGATGTGTCTTGTTCCATGGGTGTTGCGTGGGAACACCCACAGCAACACCCATGGAACGCCCCTTCACCGCAAAGTGCTGCGTGTGAAGGGACGGTATTTACAAGGAGAGGAAAAGTCACGCATGGTGGCTTTTCCTCTCCTTGTAAATATCGAGGAGCCCCCTGCGCCACCAGTACGTCACGAAAAGTGACGTACTGGTGGCGCAGGGGGCTTGTAAATCTGCCCCTCAGTATTTGGGCTGTGTCTAGATGAACGTGAATACCTAAGTACAACTGACAGATCATGGGTTTATAAAAATTCTTTTATTTTAAATATAAGTGCCTTATCAAACACAAACTCCAGCCAACGCGTTTCATTCCCTTACTGGGAACTTCATCAGGGCTGAAAAAAATTCAACAAAAAATACACAAATTACAAACATAAAAATTAATAACAAAATTCATGACAAAATTTAAGACAAAATTTAAAAAACAACCATGGCACAGAACTAAAACATTTTGGACACATAATACCATTTAACAAACACACAAAAAAAGAGAGAGGGGGGAGGATATTAAATAACACAAATCTTCTCAGTGCCCTCCTATTATGTTGATACGACAAACTGTGTTTGATAAGGCACTTATATTTAAAATAAAAGAATTTTTATAAACCCATGATCTGTCAGTTGGACTTCATTTGGCTGTGCATCCCCCCCATCTTGAAAAAATAGTAAGAATTAGATCTGGAGCACAGTTGCGCCACTCAACGGCTGGCGTTTGGGGATGTTTGCACGGCCCATCATTACGACGGAACAGGTGTGAGGTGCGGTATTGATGGTCCGCCGTTGATCTGTTTTCGGGTTGTGAATACCTAAGTATTTCACCGATTCAGTGCACCATTCTAGGGGAAACTCAAGGTCCCATGGCTTTGTACTGCTCGTCAATGGAAATATGACTGATTTGTGCCAGTTTATGCCCAGTCCGGAGAAACGACCAAATCTAATAATTTCTCTAATCAATTCGTTTAAGTTATCTTTGGGGTGTCTAACATAGAGTATTGTGTCGTCGGCATATAACGATACCAGTAGGGGACCTGTTTTAAATTGCAACTAACCCTGGGCATAATACTTCGCTACGCTCACGGAGCATGCAAAGTTTGTGCTACTACGCACTATGCAAATTGCACGTAGCAGAGTGAAAAACTGTGCTAATTGACGTAGCGTAGCAGCAGTATACTAAACACCTACAAATGCTTTGATAAAGCAATTTTCTATACTAAAATGCATATAACCAATTCACAAAAGTGAACTTTGACAATACAATATCAAGCAATGAGAGAGGTCAGGATTTTGGGGTCCCCCCTAACCTAGGGGGAGGACCAAGCAGATGCCTTGAACACAAAAAGCATATCATGTGAACGATTCAGTGGTGGTCCCTTCCTCCTAGGACCACCCCAAGCACAGTTATGGGCAAAAATACAATCCCAACCAAAGGCCCGTCAAAGCATTATGGGACGAGATTAGCAGTGGGCAGTGAATATTATAGTGTCCAATATCAAAATAATTCTACAAAGAGCTGCAGTTCAACTAGTCGTTACTAGATGTCCCTCACGAGTCAAATGCAAAAGCATTGAAATTATTAATACATCAAGCTGCAGTTCCACTAGTCGTTACTAGATGTCCCTCACGAGTCAAATGGAAAAGCATTGAAACCCTTTCATGAAGCTTTTGCATTTGACTCGTGAGGGACATCTAGTAACGACTAGTGGAACTGCAGCTCTTTGTAGAATTATTTTGATATTGGATACTATAATATTCACTGCCCACTGCTAATCTCGTCCCATAATGCTTTGCAGGGCCTTTGGTTGGGATTGTATTTTTGCCAATAACTGTGCTTGGGGTGGTCCTAAGAGGATGGGACCACCACTGAATCGTTCAAAAGATGTGCTTTTTGTTTTCAAGGCATCTGCTTGGTTCTCTCCCTAGGTTAGGGAGGATCCCAAAATCATCACCTCTCTCACTGCTTGTTAATTTTTCGTTTTCACTTTTGTGAAATGACTATATGCATTTTTAGTATATAAAGGCAGAGATATTTATTTTATCTTAACTTGCACTGTGCAAGATGCCTTTGGCAATTATTGTACAGTGCAGTCAAGCACACAGCTACGCACTACGCAATTTGTATAGCTACGTGTAGTTCAAAATGTACTTCACGTAGCTATGTGAAGTGCTACTACGCAAACTACGCCCAGGCTTAATTATAACCCCCTGTGTAGATGTTTTTCCTGGAAGTGCCGTACGAGGGGGTCCATGTCCAAAATAAACAATAAAGGGGATAGGGGGCAGCCCTGCCTAGTACCGCGTGTTAGCCGAAAGGGACTGGAGAGTGTGCCATTCAAACGCAGACGGGCAGTCGGTTTATTATACAAGAGAGCTGTTGTGGCAATGAAGCCCATGGGCATGCCCATGCGGCGCATGATGGAGAGAAAAAAGGACCATTCCAGTGAATCAAAAGCTTTTTCTGTGTCCAACAGGATGGCTGCAGCCAGAGTGTCTGGGTCAATCCTGTGAATGACCGAGAACAACGTGCGAAGATTCAGGGAGGTGGAGTGATGAGGCACAAAACCGGATTGGGCTGAGGAGATTATAAATTCCATTCGTTGGGACAGTCTATTGGAGATGACCTTCGCTAATATTTTATAATCCAAATTTAGGAGGGACAGCGGACGATAGGAGACACATTGCGAAGGGTCCTTGCCCGGTTTGGGTAGAAGGATTATGACCGCTTCACGCAGGGTGGGAGGAAGAGTCTGCTTTTCTAGAGCTTCTGCATAGACTTCAATAAGTTTAGGAGCCAATATGTCTTTAAATGTTTTATAAAACTCTCCCGTGAATCCATCTAACCCAGGCGCTGAGGAGCCCCGAATAGTGTCTATGGCGAGTAGCACATCTGCAACAGAAATGGGTTCAGCTAAGAAGTCCTGGATATATTTTTCAAGATATACTAACGCAATTTCGTCAAGGTAGCTCTCCTGTGCCTCATTATTGTCCCCCAGAGTACATGAATATAACTTGGAGAAGAACTCCAGGAAGCTGCTCTGAATGTCTTTTGTGGTGGTGTAGGTGTGTGAGTCGGAAGCCCGCAATTCAGTAATGTATGTTTTGTGGTAAGGAGGTCGCAATAATTGAGCAAGGACTCTCCCAGGCCTTTCACCCTCTCCGTAACGTCTAGCTGTCTGGTATTTCCCTAGGAAAAAAATTTCCCTGTCAGCAGTGTCTCTGTATTCCTCTAGCAGCACCAATCGTCTATTCTCGTATATGGATGTTGTCTGATGTGTAGATGCCTCGTCTAACGTTTTTAGGTCGCGCTCAAGTCGTGTCAGTGTGTTACGTAGATCTCTAAGGACACCGGCGTGTTTAGCAATGCATGTGCCTCTAAGAATCGCTTTAAAGCCCTCCCACAGGACCGCCCAGGAGTCCACCGAGCCAGTGTTTATAGTGAAGTAGTCTTCAATAGCCTTGTGTATCTCAGCCTTGAAAACTTCGGGGCAGATTTACAAGCCCCCTGCGCCACCAGTACGTCACTTTTCGTGACGTACTGGTGGCGCAGAAGCCCTCGATATTTACAAGGAGAGGAAAAGCCACCATGCGTGACTTTTCCTCTCCTTGTAAATACCGTCCCTTCACACGCAGCACTTTGCGGTGAAGGGGCGTTCCATGGGTGTTGCTGTGGGTGTTCCCACGCAACACCCATGGAGCAAGACACATCTCCAGAATTACGAGAAATCGTAACTCTGGAGATGCGTCTGAGCGACGCCACCCTAGAGGTGGCGTAGCGAGGCGCACCGAGGAGAAATGTTTTCATTTCTCCTCATTTTTCCTCTTTCAATGCGTGCTGCATTCTGCAGCACGCATTGAAAGAGGAAAAGCCTGTACTGATTGTTTTTGTGCAGAAAGGTGCCCCTTCCTGCACAGAAACAATCTCCCCATGGCGCAGGCATCCTTGCACCATGGTGCAAGGGTGCCTGCGCCGGCGCTTGGCAGCTGTTTGTGCGCCAGCGCAGGGAGAAGCACAGGAATGCGACATATTCTTGTAAATATGTCGCATTCCTGTGCTCTGAAAGTGCCGCAGCGTGGCGCAGCCAAAGGGCTTGCAGCGCCACGCTGCGGCACTTTCTTGTAGATCTGCCCCTTCATCTTGTAAGGCACGGCTGGGAAATCGCCATTGTCGCTCAAAACCCTCCGGGCGGGGGATCTGTAAATGCAGTTTAACTGGAGAGTGATCCGAATAGGTCCTAGGGAGTGTCTCAACCAACGAGCACCAGCCAGAAATATCGGGCGAGATCAACCAGAAGTCGATCCTCGTCCATGTGTTATATTGGCCTGAATAGTGTGTGTATTCTGTAGTGTTGGGGTGACGTTTTTGCCAAACGTCCAGTAAGGTGAACCGGTCACAGAGCTCTTGGAGTGCACGGCGGGCCCGGGGTTTGGAATCCTGTGCCAAAGAGGTACTATCCGCGATGGGGTCGGGCAGTAGGTTGAAATCCCCGCCTATTATCAGAGTCTGCAGATCTAGCTTATCCAGGTGGAACGAAAGAGAGTGAAAAAATTCTGGACTGTCCGTGTTGGGGGGGTATTTGCATACTAGTGTAACCGTCCTACCAAAGAGGATCCCAGATACTGCCAGATATCTTCCCTCGCAATCTTTGAGAGTGGAACTGTGGCGGAATTGAACCCTGTTGTGTATTAAAATGGCTGTCCCCCTGGCGTAGTTACTGTAGTTTGCAAAATATCTATTTGTGCCCCAGCTAGCCCCAAAGTGTGCCCTGTCAGTCTTGGGGAGATGTGTCTCCTGTAAGTAGGCAATGTCTACTTTGTGTCGTATTAAATAGTGGATGACCTGTCTACGTTTCCGAGTATTATTCAAGCCCCTCACATTCCATGAGATGAGGGTGAGGCTCGATGGACCCCCTACATTACCGAACTTGGCCATCTAGCTGGTGTAGCATTTCTAATATAGCAGACAATCGATTACGAACCACAGTGATCAATCTTGAATGACTTGACTGTACGAAGGAAAATTGACTCATGAATGAAATTACCCTCCCACCGCCCCCCACCCAGCCAGACCCCCATCAGGGGAAGGGCCACATCCCAAATGATAATGAACGTGAAGTACCAAATTGCTTTACACTGAAATGACATTCCCAAAAAACAGTACCCCAAAGTGAACCAAACCATACACAAAGGATACACCATGGGGGGCAGCAACGCCCCGGCATGTCTCCAGCTAACTGCAATATCAATATAGAATTACGTAACGTGTTCCTGCAAAGTTAAACATGAGTACATGGAATCGGAAGTGTTCCGATCATCCTGTGCCAGCACTGGAAAACAGTTCCGCACTTCCATCTGAGCCGCTGTGTGGCCGATGGATTGTTCTTTTGTTTGTAAATTCGACAGAATTCCTGTGCCTCCATCGGGTTATCGAAGATGCGGGCCCTGCCATCCACATCAACTTTCAGCCTAGCAGGATACAGCACACCATAGCGCAGCTCCAGGTTTCTCAGAGCAGCTTTAACGCCATTGAATTTCCGCCTAGTCTCCTGAACCATGGCAGTGAAGTCTGGATAAAAGAACAATTTAGAGCCCTGCCAGTCCACATCGCCTTTTTCTCTCACCAGTCGGAGTATGTGCTAATAAACGTAGCGTAGCAGACAAATGCTTTGATAAAGCAATTTTACATGCCAAAAAACATATAACCAGTTCACAAAAATGAACTTTGGGAATGAAAATATCAGGCAATGAGAGAGGTGATGATTTTGGGGTCCCCCCTAACCTAGGGGGAGGACCAAGCAGATGCCTTGAACACAAAGAGCATATCATGCTGAATGATTCAGTGGTGGTCCCTTCCTCCTAGGACCACCCCAAGCACAGTTATGGGCAAAAATACAATCCCAACCAAAGGCCCTGCAAAGCATTATGGGACGAGATTAGCAGTGGGCAGTGAATATTATAGTGTCCAATATCAAAATAATTCTACAAAGAGCTGCAGTTCCACTAGTCGTTACTAGATGTCCCTCACGAGTCAAATGCAAAAGCTTCATGAAAGGGTTTCAATGCTTTTGCATTTGACTCGTGAGGGACATCTAGTAACGACTAGTGGAACTGCAGCTTGATGTATTAATAATTTCAATGCTTTTGCATTTGACTCGTGAGGGACATCTAGTAACGACGAGTTGAACTGCAGCTCTTTGTAGAATTATTTTGATATTGGACACTATAATATTCACTGCCCACTGCTAATCTCGTCCCATAATGCTTTGCAGGGCCTTTGGTTGGGATTGTATTTTTGCCCATAACTGTGCTCGGGGTGGTCCTAGGAGGAAGGGACCACCACTGAATCATTCAGCATGATATGCTCTTTGTGTTCAAGCCAAGGCATTTGCTTGGTCCTCCCCCTACGTTAAGGGGGACTCCAAAATCATCACCTCTCTCACTGCTTGTTAATTTTTCATTTTCACTTTTGTGAAATGACTATATGCATTTTAGTATATGAAGACAGAGATCTTTATTTTATCCTAACTTGCACTGTGTAAGATGCAGTTGGCAATTATTGTACAGTGCAGACAAGCACACAGTTACGCATTAGTGTAGTGCTACTATGCAAACTATGCCCAGGGTTAATTGTGTTTCTGTCTCAGAAGTGATTGCTCTGTGATCTGTGCGCCCTCTCTATGACAAAGCCTGGAGTGAATGCCTCTTTTCCAAATAAGCCCACAGAGTCTCAACAAACAGATCCATGCGGCCAGTCGGAGTCGTCTCGGGAACTCCAATAATGCGTACGTTATTTCGGCGACTGCGTGTTTCCAAGTCCTTGTTTTTAAGAGCTACCTCTTTCAAAATGCGTTCCATACGCTCGAGACGTTTGACGGATTGTGCAGTCCCATCCTCAATGTCGGAGATGCGTGCCTCAGCCACATCCAATCTTCTGTCATGAGCTTGAACTTTGGCGCCGAGGCTGGAAATGGATTTATCAAGGGAATCAAAGCAGCTGTCTAATGCTTTAAAACCGGCTCTCATCTCCTGGAGCAGGGAATGCGTTGGGTCTGAAGATCCGTCTCCCAGGCCCAGGCTCTGTGCAGATCCCGCCATGGTGGAGTTTTGCGCGGGGTGGTGTCTGTGATCTTTTCAAACGGAAGCGTTCTCTGCTTAGGATCTTTGCGACCCATGCCGTGCAGAGTGAGACTGCCGCGATCCGCCTGGCCTCAGCTGGTGTTTCCAGGGTGGATGGCCACCCCTGCAGCGGCGTGTAGCACGTCAAGTGGCCACAGCAGGCTCGTCAGTGAGGAAACAGGGGGCCAATAGGTCAGCTTGTGGAGGCAGCACGGGCGGGGAGCGTGCGGAGGGGCATCACCTCGATTGCCTACGCAAGTAGAAATGGAGGGACCGCCCGTTGATCGTATCCAGGCCACTGCGGTTGCCGGCGGAGGGAAGGCACTCACACGCATCAAGGAGAGCGCAGGCGATGTATCGTACAGGCGGAGCGACAGGGGCGAGGGGTGAGATCCTGGTCTATTATCACCCCATAAGGCGCCAGATCTGGGAGCCCGTTGAGCTGCAATGTCTGGGACTTCCACATGGGTCGACTCCCAATGTATAGGAGAACGTAGTGTGCTAGCACATGGCGTCGACTGCATATGGCAGATCAGGGCAGAAGGGATGGGGTCACACAGCCAGCGCTGTCCTCGGAAGTGTCTCACGGGGCGCTACACTCCTCCACCCTCCTTAGGTATCGGTCACGCTTGTACCCAATTGTACGGGCAGAGGCAGGATAAGTCCCGGAGCCGGCAGCCGCGAGGCGCGCAACTCCCCCCGCAGGCCCCGCGCTGAAGATCGAGGCGCGCCTCGCCGTCAGCGCCGATAGATATTACGGCAGTCGGCAGTAGCCTAGAGGGGCTGCGGGCACTCAGTGCTAGGGGGGGCGCAGCGGCTCTCACCAGTGTCTTGTGGGGATTGCTGCTTCGGGCGGATTAGGCCATGCGTGCTGGAACAAGGGCTGGGAGCCGGGCTCGCGGCGGAAGGACCGCGCCGCAGGCCTGCACTTTGCCGTTGCGGCCGTTCTCATGCACCCAGCGGTCCCGTTCCTGCACCGGAGGATTCAGCGTCGTTTTAACTGGCTGTTACATCGTGCTCGTCTTGCGATGTCGGCGCTGGCCACAGGAACACGCCATTCAGCTGGAAGACCGGACGGAGCTTCAGAGCCGGGCGGCCATTTTAGTCGCCGGCTTGGCCACGCCCCGATAGAGAAAGAGACTTGACATTGATCCTCTTGCTGTGGCAACCTAAACTTATTTCAAGATGGAGTTTGGAAATTCGAACTGTAGAGAAAGTGTGTAATAGGTACACTTATGGAAGGAGTGATTGTAGTTATAGCAGTAGTCATTATCATGTCCGTTAAATGTTCACACGAAGCAGAAGTTGATGGGGTGGGAGTACAAGGGACATCCACACCTGCCACTTCTGGCACAAAAGAGGGTACATTAGGAGCTGATAGCGCTATGATTGATCAAACGAGCGGCTTGCATGTAGATTTGTCCAAAGGTGATTATACTTTGGATGCTTATGCAAAGTTGTTGTATGAGTATGTGAATAAGATGGATGTAAGAGATTGTTGTGTGTGTATCTGTATGCAGTTACCACCGTCGGTTGAGGAGGGTATCAGATACCACCACCTGCCTCTGACATATGGTATCACTTGCAGTTTATTGCTTAGCATGATTTATGGTAAGGGCCATTATGAATATTACTTCTCAAATTATGATATGGTGCTTTCAGAGGTTCCAGCTTACAAGCACCTGAATAAGTATGATTACATTAGACACGGCTTATGCACATACACATAATTTGACATGTATGTTGACTGACATAGAAAAGAAGTTTGTAGATCAGGTAGAAAATATGCATAGGCAATTAGCAGTTAAGCTTACGGATAGGGAAGGAAAATTGTAATGGACCAAGGAGGAGTTAGCTCACAAAGCTAGAGGGAGTTATGGTCGAATAGCCTTCGATTTAGAGCAGCATGGGAAGCTTTGCATCAGGCAGGTACAAACATATTATGATAAAATCTTTGTGGGACAGAGTGTGTGTGATCACATTTTCACAATTGAAGCCACTGCAAGGAAGTTCCTACAGGATGTGGTACAAGTGGTGCCAAATGTATACTTTGTGTGTGTGAGAAATGTGTATGTTCATTTGCCACTGAACTGGTATGGTGTGTGTTATGTGGCTGTTGTGTTTCCCAAGATATATCACGTGGAGGATTTGGGAGCTTCGGAAGGGAAGCCATCCCATAGAAAGAAGCGTGGTACAAATGCAGGAGAGATTGTTGGAGATGTGTTTGGAGCAATGATACCAAGTTTGGGAGTGGTTTTGAATGACATAAAGATTAGAAGGTTATCAACTATTGTGGATAAGTTGTCAGCAAATACAACTCAGTCTTTGTTACTCGTGGATGGAGAGATGGTCTTGATAAGAGCAATGGTGATGCAAAACAGTCTTGCTCTAGATGTGTTGTTAGCAAAAGAAGGCGAAGTCTGTAAAATGCTGAGGGTTCAACAGTGCTGTACTTATATCTCAGACCATAGTAAGGATCTGATGAAGTATATAAGTAACATTACTGAGATACACCATGAGATACATGATTTGGCAACAGAGGGAATTCGAGATAAGGTTGGTGAGGGATTTGGAAAGGTTTGGAAGTTGGTTTGCAAATCTTGGGAAGGGATTTCTTAGTTACATCTTGAAGCCAATCATAATAGTTGTGGTTTGTATCATCCTTTTGCTGGGAGCAGTAAGAGCTTATAAGTGGCATAGATCGAGACAGGTTGAGAATTGTCTTAGACAGCGAAAGAGGAGAATTGAGAGACTGCAGGGCAGTCACTATGAGAATCTCAAGAACCTAGAAAAGTTTTGTCAGGGAAGACTGGCTACAACTTCTGTTTAGGTCGGTTCTTTCTGCAGGGAGATGAAATTGATTGTGATGACACTAGTCATCAGAGGAAGGGAATGATAGAGCGCGATTTTCCTCTTTCATGTGTAGGGATGCATTATAATCATGAGTAGGTCGCACCCACACACATATAATCCTTTGTCGTGTTAACATTTGGTTATTAGATTGTGTATTGTAATAACATGCAAATTGAAGTGTTACGTTTTCATGGAAACGAAGAAATTAACGTTGTAGTTACTTGGGTTTAGACGAAGTCTCAACGTGTAAAAGTGAATTCCTAACTAATGAACGTTTATGATATTAATGTGCTTATGTAAAGAGTCGAATTTAATGATTTATACATGTTTGTGCTTTTTAAAGCTTATGCATTGTTCTTATGTTGACCAAATTCGGTAGGCCTAAACGTGTATTTCTCCCTGTTCGCTCTCATGTTAAAAGTTTTAATTGGAATTTATGTGCATGTGGAATTTATCTTTTACACATTTCTGTTGCAGGGATAGAAATGCATCTTTGTTAGTTAGAATAAGGGGGCATATTATCTAAAAAGTGCGCTAAACATCGCAAAGCGTGTTTAGCGAGCACTTTTTTATCGCCAGCTATCGTCGGAATAATTTGCCATGCTAACGCTGTATTAGCGACATTTAGCGCTATGGCGATAATTATTCCAGCCATAGCGGTGTTTTCCATGAAACATCGCTGGTTTTCCAGCGATGTTTCATGGAAAACGGCGATAACCTTGCTGATACGACCCTGTGGTCGTATCAGCATAATCCACCCCCCCATGTTAGATATGGCTAACACCTGCTAATTGCAGGTGTTAAATAAATGGCGATGACCCCGGTTAGCGCGACTTTTCACGTCGCTAACTGAGGCCATGGCCACCTTGCTAATAGGCGATAGGCCTGTTAGCGGGTGTTTCCCAGGTTTGTTCGTCGGGAACGCCCACTTTGCATGTCATTAGCGATAAATATCGCTGACATGCAAAGCGGTAAAAACACGGGCGCTAATGCCCGAAAACTGTCGCTAACTGCTGTTAGAGACAGTTTGCTGATAGGGCGATAAGAATATCGCCGCTTTAGCGGCAAAAAGTGCCGCTAAAGCGGCGATAGTGCCCTTGCTAATATGCCCCAAGGTCTTTGATTTAGGAGCTAGGCTTAGGGAGGAGAAGACACATTTGAAAAAGCGATAATGATAATGTTGGACTGGGTTCTTTCCCACCAGAGAAGGCCTGGGAATCAAGGACATCGAGCAAGAGCCTGGGAGCACCTTTGCTGCATGGAAAGTTACCTACGAGGAGGTGTCTAGCTGGATGGGATGATCTCGTGATGTGATGAGGGGTGTGACCTATGATTTTTGTGCTGGGGTTAGGGACAGAGTCCGGGGACTTCTGCCGTGCCTTGAGCGGAGAGAGTATCTTAGAACGAGCTCTGTAGTTTTATGCTACTTGACCCATTCAACGTGAGTGTACTTCTTAGGAAGCCTTCACATGCTGACACAGTTTTCTGGAACTTGCCTGGGAAATGCTAAGTAGGGATGCCATGATAGGATAGTGTATGGACAGATTAATGCTTTTCACCAACGAACCTCCAATGAAGGGGGCTATTGATGTCGGAGCAGTTATATTCTGCGTACTGATATTGGAATTAATCGTCCTGTGCATGCTGCACCACCTAAATTTCGCTCGTAGATTTGTTTTTTTATTAGCGCCCATGTATTTTTCCACCCTCGTTTGAGGTGTTTCTATGTCCAGCTTTTCTTGGCTTTGTAATAAATTTACTAACTTTGGATCTGGAGTTTGTGTTCCTTCAGTAACATGGGCGACTGTAATGGTAATGTATAATTGGCTAATGAGTATTTCTCCCCTCCACACTTACAAGCTGCAACAAAGAGCCATCGACCGGGGGTTCCAGAGTAAGTCTAGAACGTGGAATCTCCTTCAGTTGCCATGGGTGAATAGGAGATTTGGGGGTCAACCAAAAGTTAAACCTGGATGAAACAAGGAAATTAAATGTTATGCTGTAGGAATGTAGATAGATCGTAATAGATGTTAGGTTAAGCGGTAGGAGAAGTAAAATATCAATGGCAGGGTAGGAGTTAGGAAGCTGTAGGATAAAGATGAAGGGGGCGGGTACTTTAGGGGTGGGGGTTTAGTGATGGTAGGATTTTTGTGTATAGTGAGGTCTAGTTTTCTAAAGGCAAAGGCCTAAGGTTTCTGTTGTAATGTGCACCTGTTTTCAATAAAGCGACCTTTTCCACACCAAATTTGGACTCTGTGGTATATGCTGCCCCCAGTGCTTAATTTGTGCCTGTGGTTTCTAGTACTCAGCACCGGCACTTAATCATCAACACCTGCGCTATTTATGAGCACCAGTTAAGGACACATTAATTTACGGGGAAAATAAGTGATTTGCCCAAAATCACAGGATGTTGAGCAACGCCGAGACTAGGAACGTGGTTCCCCAGCTCCGAAGTCGGCAGCTCTGGCCATTACCCCACATCCTCTCTCCACTTTCATGGTTAGTAGTTGGTTCTGTTTTAGGTGGCGCTAACAGCAGAAATGGGCTGGTGCAAGCTGCCTCCTAACGAGAGCCCCAGCACTTATTTTTTTTTACAAATTAACCCCTGGCTGCCCCCTTTCACCCAAAGTTTTACCGTGCTCTAAACTCACCATGGCGAGCTAGAATACCCCATGGCTAGTACGACATAGCTAGAATACCCCATGGCTAGTGCGACATAGCTAGAATACCCCATGGCTAGTGCGACGTGGCTAGAATACCCCGTGGCTAGAATACCCCATGGCTAGTACGACATAGCTAGAATACCCCATGGCTAGTGCGACGTGACTAGAATACCCCGTGGCTAGAATACCCCATGGCTAGTGCGACATAGCTAGAATACCCCATGGCTAGTGCGACGTGACTAGAATACCCCGTGGCTAGAATACCCCATGGCTAGTGCGACATAGCTAGAATACCCCATGGCCAGTGCGACGTGACTAGAATACCCCGTGGCTAGAATACCCCATGGCTAGTGAGACATAGCTAGAATACCCCATGGCTCGTGCGACATAGCTAGAATACCCCATGGCTAGTACGACATAGCTAGAATACCCCATGGCTAGTGCGACGTGGCTAGAGTACCCCGTGGCTAGAATACCCCATGGCTAGTGCTACGTGGCACCTTTAGCAAATCCTGGCCAAGACGAGGGACGCCGGCCTTGGGGAGTAGTGCTGTGTCTTCGGTGGCAGTAAGGTTGGCTTGGAATTTGCATTCTAACCACTGGAGTGCGCTGTAGTACTCTTCATGCTGTAGGAGAGGGAGGGGGAGGGGAACGTGCCGGGAGAAGAACAGTGCGTTCGCGTGCGCATAACATGACACCCGCAGAGTGTCCCTATGTGTGCGTGCAGTGTGTATACGTACGTGTATGTAACATCACACCTGCAGCAGTGATAGAGTGTGTGTTTGTGTTTGCGAGAGACAACCCTGCAGCTTCATTGTGATCACTGCTGTGTGATACGGAGGGACACTTGTGTCGGTAATAGTGAATGGGGCTGTTAAATCCCCGGCTGCCGCGCGTGCTGTATAAACGGTGAATATTATTGCTAACTTTGGGGGCGTGGCTACACGTTTAGAGACGCCAGCTGCAGCTGCTCACAAGTCATTGTGTTAGGAAGAGACATGACCGTTTCTTTTCCGATCTGATCAGTTTCGTCTCTGTGCCATTTTACATTTGTTTTGTGTTTGGCATAAAAAGTGCGACTCTTTAATGTCTGTCTGTGCAATAAATAACACTCGCCTTCCTGTCCCCTTGATACATGGCCGCAGCCTCCCTACTCTAGGCAGCTTGTGGTTCTGGTGACGACAGTACGGCCGCACCGACCGGTGCACGGAAAGCACCAGGACCGCACACCCATTATTTCATTCTAGATGGTGAATCCCCTCCAAGTTAATGAGGGCGGGGTTCACTACCCCCGGCCCTGAGTGCTGCGAAGGGCTGGGGTCAGCAGTGCAAATACACAGCCTGGCCTGTGCAAGGACAGAGCACAAATGCACACTCAGTTAACCAGAAAGACATCTCTGTGGGTTGAGCGCCTGCTTTGTCGATTTGTGTCAGTGCTTTAAATGGGCAGGTACTGAGGGGCAGATCTACAAGAAAGTGCCGCAGCGTGGCGCTGCAAGCCCTTTGGCTGCGCCACGCTGCGGCACTTTCAGAGCACAGGAATGCGACATATTTACAAGAATATGTCGCATTCCTGTGCTCTCCCCTGCGCTGGTGCACAAACAGCTGCCAAGCGCCGGCGCAGGCACCCTTGCACCATGGTGCAAGGATGCCTGCGCCATGGGGAGATTGTTTCTGTGCAGGAAGGGGCACCTTTCTGCACAAAAACAATCAGTACAGGCTTTTCCTCTTTCAATGCGTGCTGCAGAATGCAGCACGCATTGAAAGAGGAAAAACGAGGAGAAATGAAAACATTTCTCCTCGGTGCGCCTCGCTACGCCACCTCTAGGGTGGCGTAGCTTCAAACGCATCTCCAGAGTTACGATTTCTCGTAATTCTGGAGATGTGTCTTGTTCCATGGGTGTTGCGTGGGAACACCCACAGCAACACCCATGGAACGCCCCTTCACCGCAAAGTGCTGCGTGTGAAGGGACGGTATTTACAAGGGGGCAGATCTACAAGAAAGTGCCGCAGCGTGGCGCTGCAAGCCCTTTGGCTGCGCCACGCTGCGGCACTTTCAGAGCACAGGAATGCGACATATTTACAAGAATATGTCGCATTCCTGTGCTCTCCCCAGCGCTGGCGCACAAACAGCTGCCAAGCGCCGGCGCAGGCACCCTTGCACCATGGTGCAAGGATGCCTGCGCCATGGGGAGATGGTTTCTGTGCAGGAAGGGGCACCTTTCTGCACAAAAACAATCAGTACAGGCTTTTCCTCTTTCAATGCGTGCTGCAGAATGCAGCACGCATTGAAAGAGGAAACGAGGAGAAATGAAAACATTTCTCCTCGGTGCGCCTCGCTACGCCACCTCTAGGGTGGCGTAGCTTTCAGACGCATCTCCAGAGTTACGATTTCTCGTAATTCTGGAGATGTGTCTCGTTCCATCAGTGTTGCGTGGGAACACCCACAGCAACACCCATGGAACGCCCCTTCACCGCAAAGTGCTGCGTGTGAAGGGACGGTATTTACAAGGAGGGGAAAAGTCACGCATGGTGGCTTTTCCTCTCCTTGTAAATATCGAGGAGCCCCCTGCGCCACCAGTACGTCACGAAAAGTGACGTACTGGTGGCGCAGGGGGCTTGTAAATCTGCCCCAAGGAGAGGAAAAGTCACGCATGGTGGCTTTTCCTCTCCTTGTAAATATCGAGGAGCCCCCTGCGCCACCAGTACGTCACGAAAAGTGACGTACTGGTGGCGCAGGGGGCTTGTAAATCTGCCCCTCAGTATATATTGGTTCCACGTCCCTTTGAACTGATGCAAACAAATATATAAAAGCCTGAATCTTAAGTATTTCTTTTATTTTTATAAATAAATAATTTGTGTGCAACCGGCTGCTCATACCTCGGAATCATTGCTCACCCAGCCTTCCCTGCTCCTGAGTGGATAACATGAATGGCAGCCATTTTTGTAAGAAACTTAATAGCAACTGTGAAAAGGTGATTTGATCTGTGGTGTTTATTATGTAATTTACAAGTAGCAATTGTAGTAATAGTGCAGAAGTTGAAAGAAGATTTAAGTACTGTGTAGATTGATTTATTACGAAATTAACTTTGCCTCGTCAGGGGTAGTAAGTGCTAAATAAATGCAATTTTAATTCAATTCAAGTGTTAGAATGTGAGCAAATTATGGACGTTTCTATAGTTGGCATTTGAAGACAATCTTGCTGAAATTTGTACAGAAACACACCACCCTGACCCCAAATATCGGCAGTAGGTCTATGGAACCCATTTTATTTTAACACTTAGGTGCTCATTACCACTCTGACGGAATGGAGTGCGGTATTTATTTAAAAAATTGGATAAATACCATTCCAAGTTCAGGAGCCGGTGAGGCCCACCAGTTACTGGTGTTCCCATTTGAGATGTATGTGTGACTCCAAGGCAGGACTGGCCGGACCGGGCATCAGGCCTTTCCCCGGGAGGCTGGAAGTGTGGGGGGCTGGTTTTGTTAGTGGGGGCCGGTTTTGTAGCAGTCAGCAGTATTAAAAGCACTGCAAAAGTTCTTCTATAGTCAACAGTGTTCAAGCAACAATAAAAGTTAACTCTGGCGATTAATGTACCTGCGGGAGAGAGATGGGGGTTTTGTCGAGTGGCAGTTTTGACTCATGTAAGATAGCGCAGGGGGCTAATATGCCTGCGGCGAAGAACGTGTACCATGCCTATCAAAGAACAATATTTTATGTGCCTAGCTCAATGGGTTACTGCTTTTGTCACAGAGATTCTTTTGTTAAAATGCAGTTCATAAGTTACTATCGTAATCTAGTACAGTGAGTTATGAACTGCCATCAAAGAGCTGCATGCAAACTGCATGGTACAGGGTAGAAAGTTATGTTTATTCCCAGTCTTTCATTATCCTGATGTTGCTAAAAAATGGTTTGTTTGGGTAGTAATACATTCTTATTATTAAAGTCAACCCTAACCACAGTGTTATGTTCTGAATCCTGAGTTTGTGCTTCTCCAGACCGAGCACTCTTAAAAAGTGCCTACTAGTATGGGTGACATGCGCATCCTACACCTTGTAGTCCCCTATGCCTTATGTAACATTTTCTATACACTAATTTACACATGTATGATTCATTGTCTCTTTATGTGTGTGTGATGTAAAGTGCTCTGACACCCTACACTTGTATAAAAGGTGCTATAAAACAAATGAAATACATGTGAGAGAGGGACTATGGAGAGATGAATGGCACTGTTGGAGGGTGATAGTGAGGGACTCATTGAAGAGTCCCAACAAAGATTGTCGTATCCTGGTACACAGTAAGGTCATCACTTACTACACTTTAAAAGCAAATACAATTGAATATATAATGACAAATGGTTTGTCGAATGCACCATTTTTCCCAAATTTTCTTGGGGCAAGAACACCCAAACCCTTCTTGTATTGGGCAGGCTCTCTCACTGCACTCACTATGCACTGTATGGGTGCAGATCTGTCAAAATTTGCCAGAGCTGCTTTGGGTTCCCAGTCCGGCCCTGTGTGACTCGAGAAATACACCATGATCTGGCCTGTTTGTCATGGGGCTGGCAGGCACACTGAACAGGAGCAGCCCCAGAGAGCAAGGTGTGGCCAGAAGCAGCTGGTGTGATCTGAATATTAGCTATAGGTGCGGTTAACTCTCAATTGCATCCAAGGAAAACGTAATGAGTCACCCCCTCACCTTCTCCCCACCACAATCCCTGCAAGAGGCCTGCCGGGCAGGGGCCAGGGCTTCCCTGCCCCACTCAGCGCCAAGCAGTACCTGCCGCTCCGCTCCTGTATACTTGGCGCTACACCAGCTTTGACTCACGAGCCACGCTGCCATTCCGGGGCATTTCCAAAATAAAGCAGGTGGGCGGGCTCAAGTAGAGGGAGGGGTGCAGTTTTCCCCATTACCGGACCTCGAAGACATGCCCCCCCAGGGTGATCTCTGACTGACACACGTTCTTTCCAATTAGGCTTCTTTGTTGTTCGTACAACAGCGGGTAGTACACGTCCGGGTGCCAGCTCTGCCGCGCAGGAGCTTGCATTTCACTTAAAACGTGTTCAATTTAATTTACAGACATCACTTTATTTCATTCATTTCCCCGGTACATGTATGTATCGTTTAGACAAGAGTTCCCACTTGGATCAAATATATTTAGCTGCACAGGAGGCACCTACACTCCTGGACCCCTCCACCCCCCCCCAAAAAAACACACACACACCTCTCGCGTTATGGCGGAGGCAAGTCGCCCCACTTGCTGTTAGCGCAGCAGGCACACATTAATAAAATGGTTATAAATACCATTATATTATGTGTTGCAGGCAGGGAGTGAGGCTGATTAGTTCAATTGTACTATTACTTCAGCCCCATGCCAGTGCGCATGTCAGATTGGCCGGCTGTCTGGAGCTGGCCAATATGACATGTGCACTTCAGAGCCTGCAATCCCAGGGCTGAGAAACAGCCGACAGATTGCAGCCGCAGGCCACCAGCCTCTAAATAAGTACGGGCTTAGCCTGCTCCAACCAATCCTGGAGCTACGCTGCAGCCAGTGGCGTCACTAGGGGGGTGCGGGGGGTGCGGACCGCACCGGGTGACACCATCACATGGGGTGACACCTTTCCCAAATGAGACTATTTACTAAATAGTCTCATTTGGGAAAGGTGTCACCCCATGTGATGACACCATCACATGGGGTGACACCTTTCCCAAATGAGACTATTTACTAAATAGTCTCATTTGGGAAAGGTGTTACCGCACTGGGTGACACCAACCCTAGTGACGCCGCTGGCTGCAGCTCCAGGATTGGTTGGTTTCACTTTGCACAAGGGAGGTGGGGGCATATTATCAAGAACGGCGTTAAAATTATCGCCGCTTTAGCGGCAGAAAACTGCCGCTAAAGCGGCGATAATGGGCTTGATAATATGCCCTTGAGAATTCCAATAGAAGCCCATGTTGACACCAGAACATATTGGAATTCTCAAGGGCATATTATCAAGCCCATTATCGCCGCTTTAGCGGCAGTTTTCTGCCGCTAAAGCAGCGATAATTTTAATGCCGTTTCTTGATAATATGCCCCGAAGTCTTTCCCGTTCTGCCACTAGTCACCCCAGAGGAGAGAGCCAGGAGAAGAGAGACCGTAACCAGACCCTGCAAGCGAGCAAACACGACATATACATGGTGAGTTTTCTGAGCATCACGCCCCACCACATTTTAATGTTGCCGGCCGTTACTGCACGCACACACACGCACGCACACACACACACACACAATTTAGGTGGAGAGCAGCTCTTTTGATAGGAAAAACAGACATTGGAGGTGAGCAGATTTGTAGTGCCGGTGGTGTTGTAGGGTGCTCCATACTAAGGAGCTTCTCTCCACCCAAAACCTCTCGGGAACTACCCAGGGTTTCTGAAGAACAAAACAGTTGCAGCAGCTTGCACAAGGTGAGGCTGAGAGGAATGCTTTTCAACATCCAGCAGAAAGGATTCAACTCTTTCCTCTTCCTTCTGAGAAGGACACACGTGGAGGATTAAACATCAGCTCTGCAGTGTAACTCCAACCCACGCCTCTGGAGAGGAGTGCTACCTACAAACCATCGGGCAGCAGGGAGTAGGTGCAGTCAGGGAGTGTCCCTGGTTAGTTATTTGTGGGGTTTCAAAGAAGGCCCTGATGAAGCCCTCCAATAGTCTTGTTTCGTTATCCATAGGTTGAGAGCAGGAGCTTTTTACCCAGGCACAGCAGATGAATTCACCAAAACAAGAACAAAAGAGAACAAAAACATATCAACGTCATATTGGAAATATGTATACGTTCTTCCTGAGTTTAGGGAATTCCTTTCTCGGATATTATAGTTCTTTGTGACTCATTGTATCCTTTTGAACCAGGTTTTTGATTGGCGGGATGTTGTCTTGATGGACACACAGAAGCACACAAAAGATAGATAGATACATGAATATAAAGTTTTCTGAACAGCATTTATTTTACAACTTCATACAAAAAAAGGCAGTTCCGCTAGTACCTGACACATTAACCCTTTGGTAGAGCCATGGGAATAATTCATGTAGTGATTTACATAAAAAAGATTACAAAAATGGCAAAGTAACACTTCACACATGGAAACTGGAAATAAAAGATGATGGGCAGTTTTGAATGGGCTGAATGTCCAAAAATACAAATATATGCTTGTTTTTATCCATTTCCGCATGTATACACGTACGTCCCCCTCTTTATATAAAAAAAACTGCAGATACAAAAGTACACGTTTGAAGAAATCTTCCGGTTCTTCTTCACAAACTTTCACTCGAGTGACATGCAAGACCTAACATCAACAATTAACTTGAGGGCCGGGGGCAGAGGGGCCCTAGGAGCCTCCATTTCATTTACAAGCTCTTTAAAATTTTAAATAATATATTGTCGCCACGAACGATTTAATTAATTGACATGTGTCTCTTAAATACTGTCTTTTTGTGCCTTTATAGATACCTTTGTACACGTGTTTATTATTTAAAACATTCTTAACAGTAAGAAAATATTACAAATCTTCATAAATATAATTCTCAGTCGTTTTTTTCGTGATATATTTAGAGAACAATTTTAGCTCTGTACATCCGATGAGATCGGCCCTTTCCCCGTCCCTTAGGAGTCTTTTATTTAATTCTGTACATGTTCACGTGCCCCGGTTCTGTACATGTTCACGCGCCCTGGTTCTGTACATGTGCACGCGCCCTTGTTCTGTACATGTTCGTGCGTCCTGGCTCGGCTCACATGTGCCTCTTCATGTGCAGGGCCAGGTGGTCAGACCGAGAAAAGGCCCGCTCGCAGAGATGGCACTGGAAGGGCCGGTGGCCAGTGTGTTTGCGGTAATGGCGAGTGAGTTCGTCGGAGCGGGCGAATTTCCAGCCGCAGCCTTCCCAGTTGCAGTGGTAGGGCTTCTCGCCTGCGATGAGAGAAAAAGGAGGTCTGGGGTTACTTTCATTGTACATGACAAAATATACGGAAAAGTATACTGCGCAAACACATCAAACAGAAAAGTTTAGAACCTCAAAACAAAACATTAAGAAAGCCACTGGAGAGACACGGATACCTAAAGGCAGGGACACTTATTAAGTGGCATCGTTTGAAAATGGCCCGCCATCTTGAAACATGCCCGGTCCTGCCGTGGCCCTGCGAAAATCTCGGCTCGCCCCATCTGTGGGCGAGCATCAGGACAGTTATGGTAGTTTTTTATATAGCGTTTCACATTTGCCCTAAGCACATCTCAAAGCTCAGAGTGGGAGAAGAAAAGATGGAACGGGGTAGGCGAGATCAGTACAGGAAAAGAGGCATGAAGGGGAGCCCGGTGAATTCTGGGGTATTCTTTACAGTGACTACTTTCTCAGAATAGCAAGAATGCCCTATATTATTGTCAAAGAGGCAATTTAAGGATTCCAACCCATTGACTACTCCCAACTGTAAACAACGGTATGGCATGTCTGTGAATAGTGCGATGACATAAAACACAAGCTGCCCTGTGTAAAAAAGTGTGAGGTCGTACTTATGTTTAAAAACACCAGCCTGCACTGCTAAGTAGCCTAAGTCATGTCCGACGCCTTGAGCCTCTCCTGACTCTCTTTAATCCTAAAACCCTTTGCATTGGCAGTATAAGTATGGGCCTCCAGATCCCAGAGTGCAAAGTGCTGTTTGCTGAAAGGCAGGAGCATCTGATGTGACACCTGACTGACAGTCACCTGGTAGCCATGTTTGTCCCCTGCAAGCATTCCGGTGTGCGCACTCCCGGGCTCACACTGCTTCTGGTGGTGAGATGGTTTCTGCTAGAGAGGGGTTGCCCTGCAGACACGTGGTGTGACCTTTCTACTCTCCCTGGCTCACACTGCTTCTGGTGGTGAGATGGTGAGTGGATGGTAAGTGCACACCAGGGGGCTTATTTACAAGGGCTTTGCGCCACTTTTGCGTCACTTTTCCCATGTTAAAAGTGACGCAAAAGTGGCGCAAGGGGCTTGTAAATCTGCCCCCAGGTTTTTTCTAGAGGGGGTGTGTGCTGCGGGCAGGTGGTGTGTCCCCTCCCACGCTCACACTGCTTCTAGTGGTGAGCTAAGGAGTGCACACCAGGTATCTGCTGGGGGAGAGGGTGTTGCACTGCGGGCACGTGGAGTGATCCCTCCTCCCTCCCAGGCTCAGGCTCACACTGCTTCTGGTGGTGAGATGACGAAGCACACACAAGGTTTCTGCTGGGGGGCGGAAGGGGGAGGGGGTTGCACTGCGGACACGTGGAGTGCCCCCTCCTCCTACCCAGGCTCAGGCTCACACTGCTTCTGGTGGTGAGATGACGAAGCACACACAAGGTTTCTGCTAGAGGGAGGCTGCGTTGGAGACAGTCCCTAATAGCTGCCTGCTGCAAGAGGTAATCCTGCAGTGTGTCCCTGCACTAACATGCAATTAAGGGTGACTCGCAGTGGGCACTGTATCATTAAGTGCTTCTAACTAGGTTAGCACATCTCTCAGGGCGATGACGCAGGAGGCGAGCTGCCCTTACCTGTGTGGGTGCGCATGTGGGCCTTCAGGTGCGAGCTCTTGGTGTAGGTCTTGCCACATCCGGGATACTCGCAGTTGTGGGTAGCCGTCCGCTTGCGGGCCCAGGACCGGCGCCCCCTCTTGGGTTTGCAGTCCTCCGGGGCACTCATGGCAGGGAAGTAGTCCAGCATGGGCGAGGAGGGCGGGGTGAGCATCATGCCGTGGATGCCCTGGTGGTGGACTTTCAGGGGGTCCCGGTACATGCTGAACTGTCCGTGAAACTGGGCCGCGTGCTGGCCTGCGTAGTGGGGCGGGTAGGGGGCGGCCATCTGGTAGTGCTGGGGCACGGGCATGTGGGGGTGGCAGTGTATCTCGCTCATAACATGGCAGTCAGTAGGCACCATATCCTCGGTGGGTGTGGTGGGGCCTCCTCGGTGGAGGGCGAACGGGTGGCCGGGGTGGAGCTGTCCGTGCATGTGGATCAAGCCAGGTTTCTGGTCCACCATGCACTCTGAAGTGGGTGAAGGAGCGATGCCCAGCATGCAGGACTGCTCAGGGTGCTCCTTCTTGATCTTGTGGGCCCCCAGATGTTGAAGGTGCTCCATTGACATGGGCCGCGGGCCTGGGTGGCCCATGGTGCCCACGCCCCTGAGCTCTGTGTACTCTCGCCGTTGCATGGTGGTCTTCAGGCTGTAGTCTGGTGGCATGTCTAGGTTGGGCATGTCAGGGGTCAGGAGCTCTGCCACATAGCTGTGGTGGGGGCTTCCTGCAAAGCTGCTGGCCCCATACTTGTTGGGCGTAGGGTAGGAGGACCCGTCGCTGTCGTAGGTGGTGCTGCAGCTCTCTGGCGTCTCAGGCAACGGGTAGGTGCCACCATGTGAAGCATTGCCCCCATTCTGGGCAGCTGTGGTGTGGGCCAAAATAAAATCCAAGTCCACAAACTTGCCCAAGTCGTCGTCCTCCTTCTTGATGGCTGAAGCTTCCATCATTGAACACCTGGGGTCACTTCTGAGGGACTGTTCCATGGCCAGCTCCTGGTGTAAGAGAGAAGAGAGGGAGATCAGAGACGGCATTCACCCAAACAAGAGGAGAGCATTCACTGAGCACTGAAAAAACATCAAGAACTACAGTCAAAGGGAGCACACCAGTCAAACAGGAGAACATGCAATGAACCTTATGAGAACCATTCGTACCTACAATTAAAGGCAGCAGATCCCTCAAAGAGAACATTCAATGAACTTTACAAAACCATCATAACCAACAATCAAAAGGAGCAGAACACTTAAACAGGAGAACATTCCCTGAACCATGTGAGACCATCAGTACCTACAATGAAAGGCAGCAGATCAATCAAAGAGAAGAACATTCACTGAATCTTACACAACCGTCACAATCAATAATTAAAGGGAGCAGAACATTCAAACAGGAGAAAAATCTCTGAACCTTATGAGCTCATCAATGCCTACAATTAAAGGGAGCAGACCACCCAAATAGCAGAACATTCACTGAACCATATCAGACCAGCAATGTCTACAATCAAATGAAGTAGACCACTCAAACAGGAGAACATGCACAAAACCCTGCAAAACCATCATAACCAACAAATCAAATTTTGTAGACCACACAAGCAGGAGAACATGCACTGAACCTTATGAGACCATCAATGCCTACAATCAAAGAGAGCAGGTTACTCAAACGAGAGAACATGCACTGAACCTTATGAGACCATCAATGCCTACAATCAAAGAGAGCAGGTTACTCAAGCGAGAGAACATATGCTGAACCTTATGAGACCATCAATGCCTACAATGAAAGAAAGCAGACCACTCAAACAGGGGAACATGCACTAAGCCTTGCAAAAATAACCAACAAATCAAACTAGGCAGACTACCCAAACAGAAGAACATGTGCTGCTGAACCATACGAGACCATCAATGCCATAAAACAATAAAAAGAAGCAGACCACTCAAACAGGGGAACATGCACCACGCCTTGCAAAACCATCATAATCAACAAATCAAACTATGCAGACCACCCAAACAGAAGAACAAGTGCTGAACCATATGAGACCATCAATGCCTACATTAAAAAGAAGCAGACCACTCAAACAGGAGAACATGTGCTAACTAAGCCTAGCAAAACCATCATAACCAACAACCTGTGCAAAACCTTGGTAAATCACCATAAAAGGGAATATTCCACTGAAATAAGACCAACATTCACCAATCTGTGCAACACCTCTGTTCACAACCTTGGTAAATCACTATTAGTAACACACCACCCAGAAATAACTTTCACTGAGCTTTGCGAGACCCACAACCTACCAGTGAATAAAGCAGACCATCTTAATAATGGGAAGGTTATCACCACGCTGTGTGAAGCTGCAGCCACCTATCACCACAGGCAGCACACCCTCAAACAAGAGGAAACATGAACCGAAACCTTCAGATGCATGATAATCTGAGAGTAGATGGAGTTCATCTCTCAAAAAAGAGAGTTTAGCCAGGCTGTAAAAATGGCATAACATTAAAATAGAGAAAGAAGCCGCCAAAGAGCACGGTGACATTCACTGAGCAGTGAAAAACTGCAACAGCCCAACAGCGTAGGGAGCAGAGCAGCCGAAGGAGAGAACATTAACGAGGCTAGCTAACATCTCCAATATTCACCACCAGAGGGAACAGACCACCCAAACTAGAGCTGAGCGTTCAAGAAAGGGAGAGCAGCCAAAGATGGACCATTCACCACCGGAAGGAACAGACCACAAAACTAGTGCCCAACATTCAAGAAAATGCAAAAGAGCCAAAGAAGGACCATTCACCACCAGAAGACACCAACCACAAAACTAGCGCCCAAAGTTCAAGTAAATACAAAACAGCCAAAGAGAGACCATTCACCACCAGAAGGAACAGACCACTAAACTAGTGCCCAACGTTAAAGAAGATGCAAAACAGCCAAAGAGGGACCATTCACCACCAGAAGAAACCGAAAACTAGCGCCCAATGTTCAAGAAAATGCAAAACAGCCAAAGAGGGACCATTCACCACCAGAGAAATTGACCACAAAACTAGTGCCCAACGTTCAAGAAACAGCCAAACAGAGAACATTCACCACCAGAAGGAACAGACAACAAAACTAACTAGCGCCCATCGTTCAAGAAAAGTAAAACAGCCAAACAGAGAACAAAACTAGCGCCCAGCATTCAAGAAAAGGCAAAACAGACAGAGAACATTCACCACCAGAAGGGACAATGCAACCAAACTCGAGCCGAGCGTTCAAGAAAAGGAAAACAGCCAAAGAGGGACCATTCACCTCCCGTGGAAAAGAGGCAAGACCTGCCATAGTGGGTCTGTCCAGTAAACAGGGCTCACAGCTCACCATCAGATCGCAAAGTAATAAACAGCACAAAACTACTGATATAAGAGAAACTTCACAAAAGTCCAAAACCACCATCGTAAGCAGCCACAGCAAACTGTAGAAATGTCACAGCTCGTAGAAGCACTTCACAAAACACAAAGATCTCCCCCAGAAACTGACATCCAACCACGACGTTTCAGCGACCTGAGCAGACCACGTAAAACTTCGTGAGCAGCCCCAGAAAAAGAGATAATAAACATGACGCTTCACCCATCAGTGAAGACCTCTAGAAATTCAGCGGGCAACACCAGAAACAGACCTAATAAACTCAACGGGCTCGTTGGTCAGAGCAGAACTTCAGAAGGACAGGGCGAGCACCAGGAACAGACCACAGGAAATAGTTACCATTTACTGATCCCTGAATAACTTTACAAACTCAGATACTGCAGCCAGCCGCAGGCCAGGTAAACACACACGCTTCACTGACCAGAGGCGTTGACACATTCACGCACTTTCGTAAACTACACAGAGCGCCCGGTGACTGACTACCAACAATAAAAGGAAGGGCGCAGACCACTCGAACAGTAGAACATACACTGGACCTCATGAGACCATCAATGTGTGGAAGAGAGACTTGGATTCTAGTCCTGGCGCACGCTCTTTAACAAATTGTGTGACATGTGCAAATCACTTTATCTTTTGGTGCCCCGTTTTTTGCACGGTAACGCTAATGTTCATCACAACCTTCGATATGAAAATAAACGAACATAGAAAGACAAATCAACAAACTCACAAGACCTTTAAAAGATTCTATAATACTAGCAAAAACTAACCAGCAAAAATACACAAGTGTCACTCATTCGGGAAGCTCGCTAGACCTCAGCAATGCGCTCTGGCGGTTAAATGGCCATGGAAACATGAGTCACGTCCTAATCTCGGCTTTACCGCTTAACCAAATTGCGTGCTCCTGGGCAAACGCACGATTTCTTCGACTCCTATGTGTTACACGGTCGCGAGGGGCTGCAGGGTGGTATTTTCTGAGATCTGCCCTTTGGAGCGAAAGCCACCGGTGGAGCCCGTGAGTGGCGGGGGTTCGGTGGGGCCCGGGCCGGCCCCCAGCTCTGGAGAGGGCTCATTTGTAGCCAAACATTGACTCGGACGGATTATCTCCGACGGAACCAGTAAAACAGGTTGTTGTAAAGACAAACAGCGCGGCTGACACACGGATCTGCGCACACAGCCGGCTCCGCTCGGGGAGCGTCCTCTCGGGGCTGTTCAGGTCCTCACCGGCAGCCTGCAGCAGGCACCGAACCCACCGAGCTGCACCCGGCGTGCGCTGCCCAGATCGACAGCACCTTGGGTAGGGGCAGGGCTACCTATATGTGCACAGTGGCAGCTGCATGTGTGTACATATACATACATCGATGCATGCCATATGCATGTATGTTATGTAGCCACAAACGCATCCAGTTTTCTTGTAGCGCCTAGAATATCAGCAGTGCGTGTCCACACGCCAGCGCGCGCACAGATATGCTCAGACATTGAGAAATGTCCCACTTGGTTCATTATACACACGCCAGCATTCGGACTTGGAAATGGACATACTGATACTAGGTATATTTTACGAGCAAATACAACGTCAGGTCTAATTTTCTAAAAGCTACCACTAAAAATCGTTGCATTATAATGTGATGTTAAACACATTCTTTCATGTTACCCGATCTTTCCAAAAGTAAATGCCCAGTCTTTCTTGCCCTCGAATCCCGAGTGACAGCCAGGCTCTATTGCCCCTAGTCCTGGGAGCCCAGGCAGAAGGGCATTAGAAGGGCAGTAGAACCTGGCTCGGATACCCTAAGCCCCAGACGTGGCAGGCTCTGAAGCCCCTCTGCCCAAAATGAATCAAGCTTAGCTTCCCTTCTACCTGAGAGGCACGGGCTCTGCTCCCTCTGCCACTAGTGTGCCAGTATCTGATGCCCCTTTGCCCCAGAGATGCCAGAATCTACTGCCCCTCCACCCAGCGGTGCCAGGCTTTGCTGCCCTCCTGTCAGGTGCGCCTGGCTCTGCTGCCTCTCTGCCCCAGATGTGCCAGGCTCTGCTGCCTCTCTGCCCCAGATGTGCCAGGCTCTGCTGCCTCTCTGCCCCAGGGGTGCCAGGCTCTGCTGCCTCTCTGCCCCACGGGTGCCAGGCTCTGCTGCCCTTCTGCCCCAGAGGTGCCAGGTTCTGCTGCCCTGCTGCCCTAGGGGTGCCAGGCTCTGCTGCCCAGAGGTGCCAGGTTCTGCTGCCCCTCCACCCCTCTTCTCGGAAGTGCTAGGCGGCGCTGCCCCTCACACCCAGCGGTGCCAGGCTCTGCAGTCCTTTGAGACGCCGAGCTCCACTGCCCTCCTCGGGGCGCACTTACATTCAGCAGCTCGGCCTGTTTGACGTGCAGGGGCAGGAGGCTGGCAAAGGACGAGATGGAGGGCAGGCTGGCCTCAGTCCCGGCCGCAGTCATCCTCGGGGGCTCCGGACTCCAGACTCCACTGTTGAGGCTCCAAGACACCGCCTCAGACACCTACAAAACCTCCTTCCAGAGCAGCAGCACAGACTCCGCGAGCAAACTTTCTTGGACAACTTTTTTGGCTTCAACTAGTGAGGCGTGAGCAGACAGCAGGGCCTGTTAATGTCTCCCCCGAGCCCTGATTGGCCCGGGGATCTGTACGTATGGAAATGACTGGAGCCGGATTGGCTGCTGGGCCTGGGCGGCCGGACTCCGCTTCATGAAAGGCGCTCACCTGAAACACCTCCAGGACGGGCTCTGCCCCCTATGGGTAAGAAGTGAGGGGGGGTCATCTTGCAACAGGAGGCAATAAATTCCATGCAAAATAGAACGAGGGGGAGGGGTCAAAGGCGAGGAGCGGGAGGGACACAAACAAGTGGAAAGGT
Source organism: Calotriton arnoldi (assembly GCA_963921515.1). NCBI lineage: Eukaryota > Metazoa > Chordata > Amphibia > Caudata > Salamandridae > Calotriton > Calotriton arnoldi. Next base: position 3,460,121 of record CAWUFW010000444.1, read on the forward strand.
GTGAATGGTAAGAGATAGGAGGAGAGAGTTAGTATGAAGAAAGTGACGAGGGGACAGAGAGGAGAAAGAGAACCGGGAGCGGAGCTTCAAAGCGAGAAATGGAGATTGCAAGGGAAGATAGTGCGGGAGAGAAGGAGGGCGGAGAGATAGAGAGGGGGAGCAACAGGTAGAGAGGAAGAGATGCATCTATGCGGAGGGCAAACGAAGATCTATCTATCTATCTATCTATCTGTCTGTCTGTCTGTCTGTCTGTCTGTCTATCTATCTATCTATCTATCTATCTATCTATCTATCTATCTATCTATCTATCTATCTATCTATCTATCTATCCGTCTATCTGTCTGTCTGTCTATTCCGCCTGTCTGTCTATTCCGTCTGTCTATTTATCTCGGTCTCGCTAGATAGATAGATAGATAGATGCGAGGAAGAGCTAAAAATTAGAAAGAGACAAAGAGGGAGTGAGAGAGAAAAAGACAGAGAGGCAGTAAGAGTGAGTGATGTGCGCCAGTACTCGCCAGTGTGACCGGGTGCTGTCATTCACTCACTCTCCTCTTGCTCTGCATGTGCCCCTGTACAAAGTGCAGTGTTACATTCACCATCACTCACGCTGACTGACTCCGGCTTTGCTGGTGTTTTGAGTGACTGCCACTCTCCAGTCGCGGTCGGTGTAGGTGTGCCGGCCGGGCGGTGACGTGGGGCGGGGAGGGCAGGGTGGGGGCAAAGTATGGATTACGGACCTATACAGGTAAGTAAACATTTAAACAATAAAACGAATTTCGTTGCGAGCACTGCATCGCATTTGGCGATGCAGTGCGCCAAACGAAATTCGTTTTATTGATTTAAATGTTTACTTACCTGTATAGGTCCGTAATCCATACTTTGCTACCCCCCACCCTGCCCCTCCCCCGCCCCACGTCACCGCCCGGCCGGCACACCTACACCGACCGCGGCTGCCACTCTCACTGAGTAGTGAAATGCACGTGATGTCACAGTTGGACCAGCGTGTATTATATCTCCACGTGTGCATTACACACTCATAAAAACCTACACAGGGGGGCCCGTGCGCAAACACGCACACACCCCACTGTATGGATGGAGACGATCTCACGCACACTGAAGAGCCCCACACACTCTCTACGGATGACACCCCATACCACAGGGCGCACAGCACTGCTCCTGTCACTCAGTCCGCATGCCCACTGTACGCACTCGGGCACACACCACTATATGGAGAAGATCTCGCGCACACTGAAGCCTCCACCCCACCCCCCCCCCACCCCCAACTACCCACACTCCCCCCCACCCCCAACTACCCACACTCCACGAATGAAATTCGATAACTGTGGCGCACTGCTCTTCTCATGTCACTCAGTCTGCCCGTCCACTGCGCGCACACGGACACACACACTCTACGGATGACACACCATACCAGAGGGTACACAGCCCTACTCATGTCACTCAGTCTGCACGTCCACTGCACGCACACGGGCACACACCACTGTATGGAGAAGATCTCGCGCACACTGAAGCCTCCCTCCCCCTCCCCCCCCCCCAACTACCCACACTCCACGAATGGCATTCGTTAACTGTGGCCCACTGCACTTCTCATGTCACTCAGTCTGCGCGCCCACTGCACGCACACGGACACACACACTCTAGGGATGACACCCCATGCCACAGGGCGCACAACACTAATTCCTGTCACTCAGTCCGCGTGCCCACTGCAGGCAGAACTGGTCGTGACAGAGGCTGTTCATGTGAACTCTGGACACCCAGCCCAGGCTGGCACCGGGGCGCCCCAGGGGTGGAGGTGGTGGGGGCGGCTGTCTTTGATTTACAGATGAACTGACAAGACACAAAGAGGTGCTGTTTTACCCAAAACAGGTCATTGGAGGCGAGTTTACCAACAGTGGAGAGCAGTGAGTGCGCTCCTGACAGGCTCGGGGAGGAGGGAGGTGGGAGGTGGGCGTGGAAAGCAGCACGGCAAGCACGTGCAGTGCCCCTTCACATGCTGGGCCGACCCTCTCTCTCTCTCTCTCTCTCGCATATATAGACGCTCTCTCGGTATCTCCTTCTGTTCTCTCAACAATTCTCAATTTCCTTCCGTGTCCTTCGCTCTCCATCTGTTCCTCACACCCTCTCTTTCACATGCTGTGTTAATTTTCTATAGCGCCAACATACTTCATATCTGCCATTTCAAATCGCTATATCAGTAATATATATATATTAACACCACCATGTATTTAAACGAGGCTATTCCGTGAAAGCTAAACAAAGGGCAAGTGTTGGTCCATTGCTGAATAAGTGGCACACGCTGGCACCAGTGGGCAGTGTAAATTCATGGTGACTGTCACAATAAATGTCTGCGATGAGTGAACTTTGGACTGGCACGGTGGAAAAGATAAACAGGTGAATGCAGACAACCCCGGGCCCTGTTCACACTAGGAGGGCACCGACAGAGCTGGGGACTGAGCACAGCGTGTGGTGATCAAGAGGCAGCTGTATGGACAGACAGTGGGACACTGGTGAATCTCACATGCTGTCAGTCAGTATTCTGTGCACGGTGGCTCGGAGGACTAATGCTTCTGCTTCAGCAGTGTTTGACCTAATAGGTCAAAGGTTCATATCCCGGCAGGCCCACTCAGCATTTCATCCTTCCGGGGTCGATACACATGTCCTGTAGTTAACAATGAAAAACACGTTACTCAGCCCCAAGGGGTGAACGCGAACTTTACATGTGTTATGCCAGGCATCTGTGCATGCTGTAGGACAGACCAGCCCGTCCCCTGTCCACCTGCTGCAGCCCCATGTGTGTTTAACAGCACCAACACATGAAGTGCAGGGAACACAGTAATGCGGCCCGGGGCGTGCGCCATGTGCCTGATCTGCCAATCTGGGCCACGCACGACCACGTGTGCCGTGCGTATCTAACACTCATGTGTGCAGCCTGTGTACTCATGCCACCAAAACAGCCCAGCACACTTTCAAATATTGGATGTATTAAATATACAGTGATATAAATTTACAACAAGCTGTTGTTTTCCCAAGAAAAAAGGCGATATGATCTTGTAATATTGAAGTTCATTCTTTATTCATGTTCTTTTTTAAATTTGTAACCGCCAACGCGTTTCGTCCTCAATCGGACTTCTTCAGGGTTGAAAATGCGTTTGTCCCCACAGACATATTATGTCAACTCAAGGGCTCATCGATAACGGTGTATCCGTATATCTCGGTTATAGTCCCTTCCTCGTTCAGCAAATTTTGATTTCCATTTACACTTGATGAGAGTTGTGCTTTTTCACTGGGGTTCCATACATGCCTGCCCAACTGGCTATCGAATTCAACGTTAATGCCAAGAACTCTTCGATTTGCCCAAGAGACAGCCCCCACCTCCTCCCAACCAGACACAGACGCTTGTACCCTGAAAGAGGCAGCCCCTAGTGTGCCCAGAGCACAAGGGAACTGGTGGGCAGGCAGGTTGCCCAGCCTCCGGGGTTATCTCAGACAGACCTGGGTACGGTGTCAGGGCGCAGGGGCACTTGTGGGCAGGCAGGTAGGTTACCCAGCCCCCTGGTTCTCTCAGACAGACCTGGGCACAGTGGGCTTCCTGTGTCAAGGCGCAGGGACACTGGTGGACAGGCAGGTTGCCCAGCCCCCTGGTTCTCTCAGACAGACCTAGGCACGGTGGTCTTCCTGTGTCAGGGCAGGCACGAGGGCACGGCTGGGCAGGCTGGTTGCCCAGCCCACCCTACCCCCCACGGGTCTCCCTGTCTGCTCAGACAGACCTGGGGACGGAGGGCCACCCCCGCCCCCATGACGCTGATAGCCAGAGTGGTAATTCGTTAGAAAGCGCTCACTTTGTCCTGGAGAGATAAGCTTATCTCGGCCGCGCGCCTCGCGCGAGGATGATGATGCGTTCCAAGACCGGCTCCGCGCTGTCCTGGCATTTCTGAGAACTGTGGAGCTGGGGGGTCTGGTGGGGAGGAGGCCTCTGCTTTACAAGCCACGAGGCGCCCTGATATAAAGTGAGGGGCGCCTGCGCTCCAAGATGTCCAGTGCCAAAGGGACCCCACAGTGCGCCGGGGGACTCCGCAGTCAAGGCCCAGGGTTCAGTTCATTCATGAACGCAAACTGCTGTCCGCTTTTTTTTTTTTTTGCAGTTGCATATAGCGCGAACTCGACCTAGTGCTTTACACGAGCACCAGTTACATTACACAAGGACACATTCATTTTTGGTAGGTACATTGGGATTAAGTGATTTGCCCAGAATCACAGTATGTTGAGCCAACGCCAGACTCGAACCTGCTTCCCCAGCTCCAAAGTCTTCAGCTCTGGCTGTTATGCCACATCCTTTCCGTATAACACCCCCTGAACACAGAAGCCTGCTCAACTAGGGATGATTGTGGTCCAGTTTACAGACTTGACGAATCCCGGGGTCTAAAGTTGTAAACTGAGAAAGACCAAAACGATCATTCTGGTGGCATTTCCCACAGGATGTTTTTGCCAGAGGCACCATTGTGTGCCAGACACGTGGCTTGGTCCAAATATCTGCCTCTCTTTTGTACCTCTCTAAAAGTGGCCCGCGCATATATAAGTTGTGGCCATTTTCTGGTTTAAGAATTGAGGCCACATTTGAATTCCGAGCTTGTTTCTGATTGGTTGAGGACGAATGAACATTCTCTCTTTGGCGCCACATCTTGATTGCTTCTCCCTGTGGCAGGGGGTGGCTGGCTGGCACGCAGCTGCCATGTCACATCGCCAATGTGCGCCAGAAGTAGAGGAAATTGCTTTTTAGTTTTTGTGAAAAGGGAGTTAACTTTGGTTATGGGGTTCGCAACTAGAAGCTGGGTCTAATAAGGAGACACTATGCAAATGTCGAAGAGTCCTGGGACAGTTAGAGTGGCGGGAATCTGATTCTGTGGACAGACAGGACCACGTGGGGTGATCTACGGAAACTGAATAGGCTGCCCCATTTAGTTAGGGTGGGCACACTCCAAGCGTGAATTGATATGCCATGCCCTGTGTTTGCCGTAGGCAGGACAGGGGATGGCCACTACTATGCCCTGGGCACAGGACTCACAAACCCATTATCATAGTATGAGTGCACCAGGCATAGTTCAAAGCTGCAGGGTGACTCCGATGCCCTGTGCACTGTGGGTAGATCCGCAGTCTGTATGTAATGACTGCATGGCATGGACTGCATAGTACTTCCGCTGTTAATTGCTTGTCCCGCACACAGGGCATCCCCAGCAGTGGGCATTGCCACAGACTCTGTGCGGAATACTTACAAGTAATAATACCATGTGTGCATAGAGTGCAGTACACGGACATATGCATTACCGTGTGCCATGTTGCACATAGGACGCGAGTGACTACATGGCACGGGCACAAAGAGGCACTGTGCCAAACAGCCGAATGCTGCGCTCAACATGCTGGCAAGCCACGTCCTTTCTGCAGTACCCACTACCCAGAGGGCACAGACAGAGCGCTGTATGCACTGTACAGGGTGCGTCCTGTGCAGCCTAGACCCGACTGGAGAGGCCCACATAGGCCGACACTGGTCTTGGAATGCTTCATGCATGGCAGTTCGGGCGGGACTGTTCCTATTGGAGCAGGGTCAAGACTGATTTGCATATGGCCGGGTCTATTCTGAGCCAGATTGGTGGGCAAAAAAATGATGGAACTGGATGCGCCCGAGCTGTTTCCAGTGTCTGAGATTATTTTAAGCAGCCCACCTTCACGTTTATATGTTCTTCACTGTGGCACCCAAGGGTGACGCGTACGCCCAGACGTGAGTCCTGTTAACCTGTTAAACGTCAATGGTTAATTGTCTCCTGCTTCAGGGGTTACCTGGCCTGGCAATTTGGGTGGGCCCTTCCGACTGGAGCAGAGCCAGGGCTGATTTGCATATGGCAGGGTATAATCCGAGGTAGAAAGATGGACACAAAAGTGTATTACTTCCAAATCCATAACATTCACTCAAGAAACCTCCAATCACACATGACACCACTAATGGTATAACCAGTGACATCACTGGTGTCATCGCTGATGACATTACAGGAGCCATTATCAATGACATCGGGGATGACTTCTAAGATGCCATGACAAATGACATCATGGGTGACATCACATATGTCATAAGCGACGAAACTCCAAGTGACACTATCAATGGCAACAGTGATGTTACCATAGATGACGTTATCAGTGACATCACAGGTGAAATCACAAGTGATGCTATCAATGTCAACACTGATGGTACCACATATGTTATTAGTGACATCACAGATGACATCACTGGTGAATTCAAAAGTGATGCTATTAGTAGCAGCACTGACGTTACCACAGATGATGTTATCAGTGACATCATAGATGACATCAATGATGAAACCACAAGTGACGCTATCAATGACATCACTGATGTTACCTCAGATGATGTTATTAGTGATATCACAGATGACACCACTGGTGAAATCACAAATGACGCCATCAATGTCATCACTAATGATGGCACAGATGACATTACCAGTGACTTCACAGATGACATCACTGGTGAAATCACAAGTAATGCTATCAATGTCATCACTGATGTTGCCACAGATGACATTACCAGTGACTTCATAGATGACATCACTGGTGAAATCACAAGTGACGCTATCAATGTCATCACTGATGTCGCCACAGATGACATTACTAGTGACTTCACAGATGACATCACTGGTGAAATCACAAGTAATGCTATCAATGTCATCACTGATGTCGCCACAGATGACATTACCAGTGACTTCACAGATGACATCACTGGTGAAATCACAAACATTACCAGTGACTTCACAGATGACATCACTGGTGAAATCACAAGTAATGCTATCAATGTCGTCACTGATGTTACCACAGATGACGTTACCAGTGACTTCACAGATGACATCACTGGTGAAATCACAAACATTACCAGTGACTTCACAGATGACATCACTGGTGAAACCACAAGTGACGCTATCAATGTCATCACTGATGTTGCCACAGATGACATTACCAGTGACTTCACAGATGACATCACTGGTGAAATCACAAGTGACGCTATCAATGTCATCACTGATGTCGCCACAGATGACATTACCAGTGACTTCACAGATGACATCACTGGTGAAATCACAAGTAATGCTACCAATGTCATCACTGATGTCGCCACAGATGACATTACCAGTGACTTCACAGATGACATCACTGGTGAAATCACAAGTAATGCTACCAATGTCATCACTGATGTCGCCACAGATGACATTACCAGTGACTTCACCGATGACATAACTGGTGAAACCACAAGTGACGCTATCAATGTCATCACTGATGTTACCACAGATGACATTACCAGTGACTTCACAGATGACATCACTGGTAAAATCACAAGTAATGCTACCAATGTCATCACTGTTGTCGCCACAGATGACATTACCAGTGACTTCACAGCTGACATCACTGGGGTCCACAGGTGGCACCTCATTAGCCATGGTCCGTATACAGTGCAGTCAGGCCTCCGTCGGCGTGGTGATGGAGCTGCTGTGGTATTCAGTAGAGGTGGGTGCGCCACTTATGTCTCAAGCCAGGCGCCTGGACCCGGCTCGACTCGAGGTACTCTTGGGCCTTCAAGCCCAGAACGAGCCGATCTTTAATGTGGCTTGTGCGTGCCACCCACGCTCTACCATCATGCACCAAGAATTAAAAACAAAGCATAATCCTTTGGTGTTAAAAAGGAGAGGATGAGGTAGACATCAAGTTGGTGGACTGTTTAATACAAAACCAGAAAACCTGGGACCAATCCTGGCTTCCATGCTTGACCAAATTGTGTGATTCCAGGCAAACCTTTTTTGTTTTAAAGCCTCCTTTTTCTTCATTATCACATGTGAGTGCGCCTTCCAATACGTGAGGTCAGGGTGTGCACTGTACAAAAATAATCAAATGGATTAAGGTGAAAGGCTTCTGCATGTTAAAGAAATACAATTTTTTAATTTTAAAGAGACTATTTTCACATGATGTTTGTTGCATAATTTAGATGCCAACTATTTTCGGGGCTCGGCAGGATCTTAGAGCCCTGCCAGACCCTTGGCTTGGCCACCTCTAGTATTCAATGAGCAGGTGTGTAGGTTAGTGAGTTGGCGGCTGATCGGGTGAGTGAGTGAATGCAGGAGTGTGCCGACGCAGACCCTAAGAGGGAGGGGTCTAGTAAGGGCCTGACATGATTGGTCATTGACCTGTCGTCAGGGATTTCATCTGTGATACCTTGTGTGAGGTCATCAGCAGGTCACAGGCATGTGGAAAGTTAAGGTTGTAGCTAAAAACAGAGACTTGCAGTTTTTTTGTTTTGGACTCTTACCTTTATGTCCCTTACACTGCCTCTTTTACAGGGAATGTCTTTGTTCATTATGACTCTCTTCCCTAATTAGAGGTTATTAGCGGTCCTTAACTAATGTTTTTAAGTCACTCTTATAGAAATGTTTGGACAGATAGGGTAGGAGAGGTCGTAGGTACACAGTGAATTATGGTTAGGGCCACTGGAATTATGCAGCTATGCTGCCACAGTGTTTTCTACATGATTTATGGCTTAGCTGAAGATGCCACACAATTCCTCATCTGCTGCATAATCTACAGATTTTAACAACAAATGTTTCTATCTCAAACAGATCAAAAGTTACTCAAATGGCAGCAACGCTTCTTGCAGTGAAATGGAAAGCTCTTGGCAAATATTGACTGTTCTCTTTTAAATTGCTTATTCTTGTGTTTGGGTGTTAATCTGGCATTAATGAGGTGAAACCTTTTCCCAGACAGTGTTAACATGTATACACATGACAAAAGAATGACGTAATACTATCAAAATATGCCGATTAGGCCACATAATTTGAATCTTGTTGCTACATAATTTAGTCAACCCTGCCGCATAATCTGGTCCTCCACTGCCGCATAATTCCAGTGGCACTGATTATGGCCCTCTCTGGCCTGGACCGTGCGATGCAAAAGCCGCATTCTCTTAGTGATGGTAATGTCCGTCCTTGTATATTGTACCTACCAGAATTATTCTTTTTTTAAATAAGGGTGGCGGGGACTGAATTTGCCACAGTTGGTAATAACAAAAGTATAAGCAATTGGTGCCTTCAGTGAGCACCACATATATAGTTTTCTATGTTTATGCGACGAGCCCGGCGTTGGAAAGGCTGGCTTGTTCTGGTCGAGTTCCTGGGCTGGGAGGAGTGGGTGGTACCCACGTGGGAGGGGGTGGGGGACTGAGTGGGGGGGGGGGGTCTGCCCAGCTCTGCGGAGGGATCCGAAGCCTGGTCTCAGAGATGTAAAGAAGACACCAACGAGTTGTAGCGGGACAGACCGAGGTAAGGAAATGGCAGGGGTAATCTCAATTTTCCCCGAGATTAGAAACACTCTCATTTCATCATCCTCTTAAAGTTGTAATTCGAAGCTCGGGTCGGACTGAAATCCACGACTTCCGGCACATACCACTGCAGCAATTGCATTAACCCAGCACGCTGTCTTCTCACTAATTCTACATATACGAGGTCGCCTTTATAGCTCCTTTATTTTACAAAACATAATATGAAGTTAGCGGAGTAGCACATTTCGGATGAAAAATGGAATTGCAGGTTTTTACTCTGAGAGCTCTCCGTGCATGCTGTTTGTTAGAGATATAGCTCAGAGGGTTGGCCACCTGCTGCAGAGATCTGCGTACATCCTGCAAATATTACGTCCACCCCTCACAAGTGTGTCACCCTTCCAAAGTCCCTCAACTGATTACCCTCGGGCAACCGCGCCCATTATTAACAGCGCCAAGAAGCAGCTCATTCTGTAGTATGATGATCTGTGTAAATTGACAGTCCCAAGATCACACATTTAGTGCATCACAGCTGGACAATGTGGGGGAGTGGCGGCATTTTTCATGGAAGTAATGGGCTGCATTATCGCACGGTGCTCGACAGGGGGCGCCCACGCGCTAAAAGGAACAAGAGACAGGTTAGAGTCCGTGACACCACCAGAAAGAGGGAAACTTCTCTTCCCTGCCCCCTCACCCCCATGCCTCTGCCCCGCCTCCAGCCCCCGTCTCTGTTTACCAAGAACCTGAGGGGTGGATTTATCTCGCCAAGCAGGCAATAAAACAGCGCAGCTATTAGGCGAGATCAAATGGTCGTCAGAGGCCCCAGAAACAGGTCTGACAATGGAAGTCCGATTCACTCTGGTGAGACAGAAGGGAGGGGTCAGTGCCCCCAAGTGGAAACGGCTAGTTGAAAAACAAACAAACTTCCATTCTGGGTTACACAGTGATACATAGGCAGAAGTAGTAAAGATATCCGCAGCTGCAGTAAATTGCTACCCCGCCTAGCTCCTCCATTCGTATGCTGGATATAGCGCCTACCCCCTCGGTAGTTTAAGCGCTTGTTGCGAGGTTTTCCGTTTGTATGTTTTTAGGTCAGCGTGCCCGCAGGCTACCGAACGCCATCAAATATTAATAAAACGACAAATTACCGCTCGAAATAATCATTTTGGGCGCTGACTTTAATTTTCGGTCTTCTGTGAACATTTTTGCAAGCAAACGCATTATGTACATTCCGCGCAAGATACGCTTCTGTATCCGAGTGGGTGGACAGATGGACACAAATCGAGTTAGTGTCTTGCCTCCATGATCCAGTCCTTACCTTCAAGCATCCGTCCTTGTTCATTGCAACCGGTCACACAACGCTTCCCTCGTTTCGAAAACATAACATTTCCGTAATAAAAATTAAATCGCGCCTCGTGAGCGCTCCTGCTCGGTCGGATACCGCGTTTTTTTTTAAGGTTATTGTGCCGTAGTTTATGAAAGTACATTTCAACTCCGTGCGCCGCTGACAATCGAAATTCCACCAGAGGGGATAGCAAATCTACAATTCGGAATAAAGCTGCTGTTTTCCAGACACAATTTTTTAGTAATCCGAATCCCTCATTTGTGTGCGTAAAATCGGCGCAATAGCAGATTTGCTTCAAATGCTCTCTGCGTCGGGGGTTCCGTTCACCTTGGTTTGCGCGTGACGTGGGGCACAAGCGGAACAGACCCGCCTGGCGTCACTTCCTGTTCTCACGCGGCCTCCGCCGCTGCAGTGTTACCCGTTCTGTACCGGACTTTATTCTAGCAGTGGTTTAATGAATCCCAAACAACAACACTAATAACCACAACAATAATAATAATAATGATGATAACAATACTCCTAATAATAGTAATAATAATCATCATAAGAATCATGATCATGCATTCGTTTCATGTGCAATTGATCAAACATATTTTACCCCAGATTAATCTTCTGTTCATTTTCTAATGGGGGAGAATGGAGCAGATTTATTTGTGTGAGATGGAATAGAAAAATCACCACAAACCAATGTCTCCTTCCACACTCCGCATTGTTTCCACTTGCATAATATGCAACGAAGAACATATTTTACGCCCAACTAACATTACTAACAACTTTACATTGTGTAATAATTGGTTCTAGTCCAACGTCATCACTCAGCTGGGGTGGGGAACAAAATCAACTTACCAATTTCTAAACCACATTGGAATATTCACACATTCATCATAACTCACATGCTCTCTAGTCTCATCATAACACTGAGCCCAAATATATGCAAAAATGTCTAATATTTATTATATTATCTCAATGTACATATACAAGACAGTTAAAACAATTAAAAAAACTCCTATTATTAGACTCAGGTATTTGTTTTCACTTTCCACGTTATCTCCTATGTCCCTTTTGTATCAGAATATTCATACAGTATCATAGGAAAACACATAAAAAAAAACAAACAATTTTGTTAAAAAAAAATTTCATACACAATATACAATCAAGCAAAAGAATACAAATATCACATAGAATTAAAAATGGTAAACAGCATGTAGTTGTCGACGCAGCGCTTCGGTGGAAGAAAATCGATATACCACCTTCTTCAGGACTCTAATAAATGACAACAATCATCTATAAAAGATATACATAAAATATAATTACTAGTCTGGTATATACAAAACAAATTTACATATACAGAGTTCATTATAATCAATCACACCAATATCCATATTGGGATATCCTCCCAGTCACCCAGGTACCTAACCTATTAACAAACATGACTATTGTATCGAAGAAGTTAATACTAACTCTTTCTCTTATCTCCTAATATTTTTATTTTATTTATTTAATTTATTTATTTGAAGAGTTTTATATAGCGCTGGCTAGACCCGGGGGTATCAGAGCGCTTTACATGAGGAACATTGAGTTACAAATACAAATTACATCCGTTGCAAGAGCATAGTAAAAACACAGGCAAAAAAACAAGGTTACAGTAGTTCGTCGGAGGGAGGGGGAGGAAGGACACACAGCAGGGAGACAAGGAGAACAGTGCCCAATGACCGGCTGGGTAGGTGACGGCCGAGGGGGAAAACCAGGGTCAATCTCCTCTATAGCTGTCTAGCAGCTCCACCGGGCAGCAGCCATGTTACTCAGGTCTCCAAGGTCAGGGATAACAAGAATAACAGTTATGCATAGGTACATTTAGTTACAGTTGCATAGACAAACATATAAGGACAAGTCCCCAATGGAGGATAGAAGGAAATGGGGAGGGGAGTAGAAACAGGGGGATGGGAAGCAGATCAGTTCAGGCAGATCGGCAGTGGAAGACAAGTACCTCATGGGAGCCCAAAAAGATTCAAGTAAGCGGGCCCAGACCCAGGTGGGGTCACAGTCATTAAGTCCAATGCCAAAATCAATCACCGCGTTGGGTCATCTCGGTGATTTGGGGGACCTCGAGGCGGGGGTGAAAATAAGGGAGCCTAATTTGTGGCCATTAATGTATGGGGGGAGAGTGCATCCCAGAGGGGGCCATCCAGGGGCTAAGGACAGGAAGTCGACCAAAGGCGTGGACCGGCGGCAAGCAGTGATCCAGGAATCAGTCGAGGCCAACAAGATGGTGGCCCAGAGTAACAGTCACAACAACCTCGACACAAGATGGCGGTCCCCAGATCAAGAGAAAATGCAAGCCAAAGAACAGCTCCAAACTCCTTCACAACCAAGCGCATTCTGTGTAGTCTATTATGTGCACCATCTTCACCACTACGTTCACGTGGCCTCTAGGAACAGCGTCAATGCCCTCTCCCCACTAGGTCGCACACCCAGCTATCACCTACGGGGGGGGAGGCAGTCTTCAGTGCCCACAGGCCCAGTCAGCTGCTGCACGTCAGATAGCAGCCCATGCAGCAATGTATCGCCAGCACGTCCAGCGGGCCACAAATACTGCTAGGTCCCTCCTCACCTGCCCGGCAGCTCCGAAGAGGTCACCACACTACGCCGCACAGCAGGCAAAGGCCCCCAGGCAGTCCGAGCTCCTCGCAGAGTCCGCCTGCCTCAGCCACAGCTCCTCAAGTGCCCGCATCGGTCGCTACGCCCACAGCCAGGATCACACGCACAACTCCGGTTAGGAGGAGGGGGGGGCTCGCCGCTCACCTCCGCTTTGATGAACAGGTCCGGCAGCTCCGCCGCAGCCGTGGCTCCTTTTTGCGACCGGGCCCCACTAGCGACGGAGGCTCCCATACTCCTGGCTCAAGTTGGCTGCAGCTACGGTGCTCTCGCCAGGTGCTTTCACTATTCCGGCACCGATCGCTCCCGGTACCGGCAGGGGGGGGTCACGGTCTGCCCCCGGCCGGGGACCGCTCATGCCCTCACAGGTCCTTAGCAGCTTCGTTGAATATGCCATCCGCCATCTTGCAGTTATGAAGCGCCTTCAGGTCTCCGGCGTCGGTCGTGATTTACAGGCTCAGGAGGGCTGCCCGCACACCGCTCCTGGGACCAGGACGATCACAACAGTGTTCTCGGTCCAATTCCGTGGTATATATCCACGGATGGGCCGCTGAGGATGGGATTGTAAACGGATGAGCAGACTCGGCTGGCAGAGCCGCTTCAGCAAGCAGCCATCTTGCCGCCGCCACGTCACGTCACTAATAGGTCTCCATATTTATATAGATAATCTAGTTTATTGATCACCTTGTAATCTCAGGAGAATGGTGACTATTTACCTTTCATCTGATTGTCCATGGTTAGCACTTAGTGAATTTCATGCTTCTTAGTTAGTAACGGTTCTATAATATAAAAACCACATTTATTTCCCTCAGTTTTATTTTTCATGAAAGTACCTAACTATTTAGCTATTTTAATATAAGGATCCCTTCTTACCTCCTGAAGAATGCTCATACATCTATCTTCAGTCACCAAGTAAAGTATTTCTTCAAAATTGCTCTGTTAATGGTATAGCCTAAGGGATTCAAGAACATGTGTTAAAAATACTCCTTTAGTTTTTAGATATGCTCTATATTCAAAAGGTTGTGTCCCTCAACTTTTGTTTAAAATCCTTCACCACGTATTTAAACTTATCGTGGTTGATGAATTACGACCCCTTAAAACCTCATTTGATAGGTAGTCGCCAGTGGTCCTTTCTATTTCGATTGTAGCACCCTTTTATTATCTGAAGGCAATAAACAATAACCACAACTATTTCTGTGACAGAGTTGCACACCTAGTATAAGATTTCACCACTCGTAACACATTTTTTAGATTAATATGGCATTTTGTAGAAGTTATTTAATTAGATGGCCCCAATTAGACAGACACTTTCTGTACGGGACTCTCCTGTGCATAGTCATTTAATCAAGGATTATAAAATACCGCTTGACTTCATGCAGAGTCACTGATACTATACATATAAGCTTCATGTCACCTTATCTTATCAAAAAGAAAGTATAAGACTAAGGGGGATATTCTCAAGAACGTGCGATAAACATCGCCAAAATAGGCTAACGCAATTTTTCATATCGCCGCCTATCGCGGAAAAATAACTCAGTGTCAACATCGTATTCCCAACACGGCGGTAACATGCAATAGTTTCCCGTTAACGCGTCAAATGTCCGCGATACAACTCCCGCGACGCCGATAAAAAAGGAAACCCGAACGCGGAAAAAGTCGCGATGGACCCAACCGCGATAGAAAAATCGGCGACAAGCAGCGCCAGGCTTGCAATTTCCACGTCAGGCTGAAAAAATCACCATAAAAGCAGCAAAAAAATAAATAAAAAAAAAACATAACAAATGCGAAGCACAATGGAGGCAGCCGTAGCAAGTACAGAGGACAACCCGAACCCCACAAGCCCCAGGGAGGACCAGCCTGGGACCTCGGGGTCAGGGAAGGGCAAGGAGAAGAAGAAGAGGAAGACGCGGTTCAGTCCGCAGGAAAACAGTATCCTGATTACGGAGGTGATAGAACACCATCAACAACTGTTCGTCACCTACACTGTGTCATTGGCAACAAAAAATGGAACATGGCAGTCCATTGTGGACACGGTGAATGCAATCGGAGTGCTGAGGAGGACAATGGACAAGGTCAAGAGGCGCTGGAATGATGTGAAGCGCAAAACCAAGCAGAAACTCGCAAACAACCGCAAAGCAGCAATGCAGACTGGAGGTGGGAGACCAGCGCCACAGGAGGAGCTGGATGAGATGGAGGAAATGGTGTCCACAGTCATCAGTGTGGAGACGGTGGCAGGAGTTGGGGGACCGGACACTGCTCAACATGACCTGACACAACAGCAACAGGGTGAGTAACCACCAGGGACTGGGGGCACGGGGGGAGATGGGCACAATGGCACACATGCACAATGAAGTATAGCACACTGCACAACCACAATGACTCTGGATCATGTCCCTGATCCCCTTGCCATACTGCAGCACACATAGAAACAGCAAGTAGTCCCCCGTCCACAATGTGCCCAGAGGGGGCGTTCCCCACACATCACCAATTTCACAACAAACACATGCACATGTGCTGAACCCAGCAAAGCTGCGGATCTGTGAGCTCCACTGACAATGCAAGTGACACTGCATGACGATGAGCATGTCTGCAGGCCACTCATCATGACATGTTGCACGCCCCGACACCGAGGTGGCTGAGTGTGGTCCACATCCGGAAAGGAGCAGGTCACACACTGACACATCCACGTGCACAAACAACCCCTGACAGCAACAAGACATCTCCGGACAAACCATGCCCAAGAGTCCCAACTCCCACCAAGAGCCCAATTTACCCAATTATGCAACATCTCAGCACTGCATAAGCAGAGAAGTCAAAGGCACACCGCCTGAAAGGGAGAAGGCCAAGCAAAGTCTGAGCTGCAGGGGCGACTCTCCCACAATGCAGCACACACACAAGAATCAGAGCACATCAACATTGACAACAATGTGGTACAAACTGCAACACTTTCACAACAGAACAGAGGACACAACTGCTGCCGCTTGTGTGTAGAAACTGGCCAATCACATGTGGCATAGCAGGGAAATGTGACATGATAATGGACAAGTACAACCCCACATCCCTGATGGTGCACAAATGTCCACTGTCCCACTTCAAATAGGCAGCTCCTCCTAAACAGTCACAATGTACATTGTCATGCAGTCTGTATGGAAACTTGGCCAATGCGTGAACATACATGGAACACACTGTTAAACTGCATCTCCCCTTTTACATTGCAGAGGGAGAATCATCACCTCCTGCAGAGCAGACCGAACACTTCCTCATTGATGATGAGGAGGACCTCCCCACCTTCGACACCGACGCCCTCCAAGAGCTCATGGACAGCTTCTGCACCCCACCTCCAGGAGCAGGGCAGCCCAGCTGCATCGAGGAGACCCCACCCCCTGCACAGACCACACAGCAGGAAGCACCCACCACCCCGGCTGTCTCCCAGGATCCCCACGACCAACACATGGCATTTCAACGCCATGTGTTGGAGGGCCAGAAGGAGATGGCTGAGCAGGTGTAGGTGGGGTTCGACCTCATGGCAGCCAAACTTGATGCCATCCATGGGTGTCTACGTCCCATCAGAGACCACTTACAGTCCCTAACGGACACCCACAGTCCGCTCCATGGTCTCCAACGAGCCATGGCTGACATCGCTGGAGTCATGACTCGGAGACAAGAACACCTGTCTAGTCAGAGTGGCTCCAGCGATCTCAGCCGTGAGTTGGGACACATGCGGAGGCTCATGGAAGACTCAGTGTGGATGGAGACGGAAAGGATGGCTGCCACGGCTGCACATCAGCGAGATGTGGCTGGGATCTTCCATGCCCTGCAGATCCTCATCATGGCATTGCTGCCACAAGGCCTGGCGCAGATGAATGCTGCTGCTCCTACACCATCCACATCTCCGCCCCCTGATGTGTCAGTGCCCCACAGTGCGACCGGCAATCCACCTCCGGCACCTGATGTGTCACTGCCACACAGTGTGGCCGGCAATCCACTTCCGGCCCCTGATGTGTCAGTGCCACACAGTGCTGCAGCCGAAACACCAACACCCACAGGTGAGGCACATGAAACATGAGAGGACGAAGATGCGGATGAATCTGCCTTAGTGGTAAGGAGGAGGCAGTAGCATTCATCTCCGCCATATGGCCTGTTTCTGCTTGGTTCTGCCCTCTGCATCATCACCTTCCACTGTCCCCCGATACACTCTGCGGCACTCACCTTGGACCTTGACATGGACTGCCATATTCTGTTTGGTTACCAATGACACAGCAATCAGACTGCGGACTGAACTCTTCCTCTCCCGATGAACTTGTCCTTCCCTAATGGACTCTGGCTGGCCCTCCACGGGGCAACAATGTCAAGTGGGGTGTGCATGGCCCTGTACTGCTCCGGCTGCAACACTCCACTGGATGTGAATAAAACATTCCAATTCACACAGATGTGTCATGTCTATGATCCTTCAAGTATGACAGTATGGATGAATGTAGGGTCACTGATTCCCCCTCACGTCCATTTTGCACATGTTGTGGGGCTTGGGTCACAGGGTGCAACATTGCCGATTGCGGTCCGGGTGGCGCAGACACTACAACGGAGACACACGCATTGGTTACTTTCTTGTCCAGGCCAGAATTGAACCACGCCCAGAGCCCCGGGCTCATTGTTCACACCCCTACGCTGGACTGGCATACGCCAGCCCAGCCCACTCCGCTTACGCTTACAGGGGGTGACGAGTCGACACAGCTACATGTCCCAGGTCTTCCCTGTAGTGATCTGCTGGTCACTGGTCTAGTTGTCAGCATGCCACAGCCAGTCCCTGAGGGCTGGTTTACACCCACACCACACCTATCCAGCACAGGCGTCACGGGACATGTGACCCTGCCAATAAAAGGGGCCCACCACATCACATCCCCCACTGCCGGAGGTGACATGATGGCGTCCGCATCCACGGACCTCAATCATGAGGGGTCCGTGACTTGCGTTGCACAGAGTTAGTGGCACCCGATGGCCTGCGTCTGGCACGGGCCTACCGCCACGTGGCGATGACTTGCGTTGCACTGAGTTAGTGGCACCCGATGGCCTGCGTCCGGCACGGGCCTACCGCCACGTGGCGTAGACTTGCGTTGCACTGAGTTAGGCCCACCTGAAGAGCTGAGCGGGTGTGCAGCCTGCGATGATGCGTTGGCCTCGATACAGCGTCCAGCAAATCAAGACTCAAATTGAATTGTGAGCCCTGCTGGACCGCAGTGTGCGCGCAGGCAGCAGTCAGCACACACATGACTCCGCGGTGCGGTGCCGCAGGGTGCACTGGGGGCCTGTGGCGCGGAATCCAGCAATCGGCTGAGGAGGTTGCACCGGCACGTGGAGGGCCCTCTTGGAGACACGCCGGTGGCGGCAGATGAGCATTGAGGCCTGGGTGCGCAGGGGCGGGCAGTCATCGCTGGGTGGCGGACCGGTCTGGGGACCAGGGCTGGGGTGCAGCAGGCGCACGGGATCGCGCAGGCACCACCGGTCACGGCGGCGGCCTCGTGGCTGGGTGTGGGGCGCCGCCCTGGCAGACACGACCCTGCATGCGATGACGAGATGTACGCGGGTTGGCTTGGGACGTAGTCACCTCGTCTCCAGTGTGAATTCGGACGTTGAATGTGGTCGGGCACGTGTGTGTAGGCCCATGGTCACGATATGACGGACACAGGGACACACGCAGTAGTTACTGTGGTGGCCATCCTGGAAGTGGACCACGCCCAGGGCCCCGGGCTATTCATTCGCGACATACGCCGGGCAAGGCCGCTCCGCTCAGGCTTACATGGGGGGACCACATGGCTACATGTCCAATGTCTTCCACACTGCCTGGGGTCACCTGTTTGCGTCCACTGTCCACTACACTGCAAACACCAGCAGTAGATGTCCACATGGACATGTCTGTGCTCTGCATACTGCAGTCTGTCCAGCACATCTCCGCCACACTTGGCATTGTGTCCTTTCTTTTTGCTGGGTCACTTTTGCTGGGTCACTTACCTCCTTCGCACATTCTTGGTTCCCACCTCTCCTCACATTCTGCAATTGTGTGGCAGAGGGGCTCTGCCTTTGTGGATGGTTTGTCTACATGTCTGGCCTTGCCTTGCCAGGTAGGTCGCTCCCCCACCACACAGCTCCGCCTGTGTTGTCTGCCCGCTGCTTCTGCAGGTAAGATCGCCCTCCGCTTGTGGCCCCGGTGCCCGTATTTCTTGCTTGTCTCCCCATTTTCCTTTCTGTGCCCCTCGCTGCCCCATTTGCGTTGTGCTTGTAATTTTGTCTGTTTTCTCCCCCATTTTCCTTTCTGTGCCCCTCGCTGCCCCATTTGCGTTGTGCTTGTAATTTTGTCTGTTTTCTCCCCCATTTTCCTTTCTGTGCCCCTCGCTGCCCCATTTGCGTTGTGCTTGTAATTTTGTCTGTTTTCTCCCCCATTTTCCTTTCTGTGCCCCTCGCTGCCCCATTTGCGTTGTGCTTGTAATTTTGTCTGTTTTCTCCCCCATTTTCCTTTCTGTGCCCCTCGCTGCCCCATTTGCGTTGTGCTTGTAATTTTGTCTGTTTTCTCCCCCATTTTCCTTTCTGTGCCCCTCGCTGCCCCATTTGCGTTGTGCTTGTAATTTTGTCTGTTTTCTCCCCCCATTTTCCTTTCTGTGCCCCTCGCTGCCCCATTTGCGTTGTGCTTGTAATTTTGTCTGTTTTCTCCCCCCATTTTCCTTTCTGTGCCCCTCGCTGCCCCATTTGCGTTGTGCCCGCATTTTTGTCTGTTTTCTCTCCCCTTGTACTTTGTGCCCCCACTGCCTCTCGCCATTCCCGCCGCTGCGTCCCCTGCGGCCCCGCCCCCCTGACTGCCCATTCGCTGCCCCTGCCTCCCGCCTCCCAGCCGCTCCTCCCTCCCACCTCCCCATAAATGGCGGCCGCTGCGCGGTGAGGAGAGCGACCCTTGACCTTGCCAGGTAGGTCGCTCCCCCACCACACAGCTCCGCCTGTGTTGTCTGCCCGCTGCTTCTGCAGGTAAGATCGCCCTCCGCTTGTGGCCCCGGTGCCCGTATTTCTTGCTTGTCTCCCCATTTTCCTTTCTGTGCCCCTCGCTGCCCCATTTGCGTTGTGCTTGTAATTTTGTCTGTTTTCTCCCCCCATTTTCCTTTCTGTGCCCCTCGCTGCCCCATTTGCGTTGTGCCTGTAATTTTGTCTGTTTTCTCCCCCCATTTTCCTTTCTGTGCCCCTCGCTGCCCCATTTGCGTTGTGCTTGTAATTTTGTCTGTTTTCTCCCCCCATTTTCCTTTCTGTGCCCCTCGCTGCCCCATTTGCGTTGTGCTTGTAATTTTGTCTGTTTTCTCCCCCATTTTCCTTTCTGTGCCCCTCGCTGCCCCATTTGCGTTGTGCCTGTAATTTTGTCTGTTTTCTCCCCCATTTTCCTTTCTGTGCCCCTCGCTGCCCCATTTGCGTTGTGCTTGTAATTTTGTCTGTTTTCTCCCCCATTTTCCTTTCTGTGCCCCTCGCTGCCCCATTTGCGTTGTGCTTGTAATTTTGTCTGTTTTCTCCCCCATTTTCCTTTCTGTGCCCCTCGCTGCCCCATTTGCGTTGTGCTTGTAATTTTGTCTGTTTTCTCCCCCCATTTTCCTTTCTGTGCCCCTCGCTGCCCCATTTGCGTTGTGCCCGCATTTTTGTCTGTTTTCTCTCCCCTTGTACTTTGTGCCCCCGCTGCCTCTCGCCATTCCCGCCGCTGCGTCCCTGCGGCCCCGCCCCCTGACTGCCCATTCGCTGCCCCTGCCTCCCGCCTCCCAGCCGCTCCTCCCTCCCACCTCCCCATAAATGGCGGCCGCTGTGCGTGCGCGCCGCTGGCGCGCCAAAGGCGCGCCTAAGGCAAGCCCGTCTGCGCCCGTCTGCGACTGGACCGCGCCCAGCGCCAGAACCCCTGGATCCCACCGATGCAACACTACTCGACGGACCTACGACGCCGCCACCCTCACCGCACTCAATGCCGGCCGGAACCCTGCCTGCTACCGAGCCTCACCGAGACGCACCCACGGACCCTTCACCTGCCAAACCTGCCGATTCACCTGCCCCCGGACGTGCACCACCTCCGCCAAGTCGAGCACCAGCAGCAACCACCTGAAATGCATCCTGTTGAACACCCGCTCCATCCACAGGCACGCCGTGGAACTCTGGGACCTGCTCGACGCAACAGCACCGGACATCGCCTTCCTCACCGAAACCTGGATGAACGCCTCCTCAGCGCCCGACATCGCCATAGCCATCCCGGACGGATACAAGATCACCCGGAGGGACCGCGTCAACCAGACGGGAGGAGGCATCGCCATCGTACACAAGAACACCATCCGCATCTCGACTAACTCCGACGAGACCTTCACCGCCGCCGAACACCTACACTTCCAGATACACACTGACCCCAAGACCACCCTCCGAGGCACCCTCATCTACAGACCCCGGGACCACGCACACTATTCAGCGAAGACATCGCAGACTTCATCAGCCCGCACGCCATGCCCTCCGCCGACTACATCCTTCTAGGGGACCTCAACTTCCACCTGGAGAACAACAACGACAGAAACACCACCGCCCTGCTGGACAACCTCGCCAACCTCGGACTCAAGCAACTGGTGAACACGCCCACCCACTACGCCGGCCACACGCTTGACCCCGTCTTCTCTTCCAGCAAGCACATCTCCTTCAGCCACGCCACCGGACTCCACTGGACCGACCACAGCTGCGTCCACTTCAGCTTCAGAAAGACTGCGACCCACCACCACCCGCAACAGGCTCCCCGCCGGAGCTGGAGCAAGATCACCGCCGAGCAGCTCACCGCCTCCCTCAGCCAGAACACACCCACCAACACAACGGACCCAAACGAAGCAGCCAGCAACCTCGCCAAGTGGCTGACCGCCTGCGCCGACGACCTCGCACCACTAAAAAACCCTCCCAGCAGACCCGGAAGCAAGAAAACCCCTTGGTTCACCAACGAACTCAAGGAATCCAAGAAGAACTGCCGCACTCTCGAGAAAACCTGGCGACTCGACCAGACCACAGACAACAGGACCGCCCTCAAGCACGCCACCCGCAAACACCACCAGCTGATCCGTGCCACCAAGATGTCGGCACTCAAAGAACGACTGGACAACAACGCCCACGACAGCAAGGAACTCTTCAGCATCGTCAAAGAGTTCTCCAACCCCAGCGCCGGAAACAACGACATCACCCCCTCGCAAGACCTCTGCAACTCACTCGCCGCGTTCTTCCACCGCAAGATCACCGACATACATAACAGCTTCGACGCACAAACCACGCACCCTACCGCCGAACCAACGCCCGCCACCACCACCCTCTGCAACTGGACCCCGATCAGCACCGAAGACACCACCCGCACGATGAACTCCATCCACTCCGGATCACCAACCGACCCCTGCCCACACCACGTCTTCAACAAAGCCGACGCCACCATCGCACCCCATCTCCGGGACATCATCAACTCCTCCTTCCACACCGCCACCTTCCCGGAGAGCTGGAAGCACGCCGAGCTTACCGCCCTCCTGAAGAAACCAACGGCGGACCCCACCGACCTCAAGAACTACCGTCCCATCTCGCTCCTTCCGTTTCCGGCCAAAGTCATCGAGAAGACCGTCAACAGACAGCTTGCCGCCTTCCTCGAGACGAATGGATCCCTCGACCCCTCGCAGTCCGGGTTTCGGGCCAACCACAGCACCGAGACCGCCCTTATCGCAGCCACCGACGACATCAGAACCCTAACCGACAACGGGGAAACAGCAGCCCTCATCCTCTTGGACCTCTCCGCGGCGTTCGACACCGTCTGCCACCGCACCCTAGTGAAGCGCCTCAGCAACATCGGAATCCGAGAGAAAGCACTGGAATGGATCATCTCGTTCCTCGCCGGAAGAACCCAGAGAGTCCGCCTCCCCCGTTCAGATCCGAGGCCACCGAAGTCATCTGCGGCGTTCCACAAGGATCTTCACTCAGTCCAACCCTCTTCAACGTCTACATGAGCCCCCTCGCAGCCATCGCACGCCAACACAACCTCAACATCATCTCCTACGCCGACGACACCCAGCTGATCCTCTCCCTCACCAACGACCCCACCACCGCCAGAGCCAACCTACACGACGGGATGAAAGACGTCGCCGACTGGATGAGGAACAGCCGCCTTAAACTGAACTCAGACAAGACGGAAGTCCTCATCCTGGGCTCATCACCCTCCGCCTGGGACGACTCCTGGTGGCCCCCGGCCCTGGGCACCGCGCCCAAGCCAACGGACCACGCACGCAACCTGGGCTTCATCCTGGACTCCTCCCTGTCGATGACCAGACAAGTCAACGCCGTCTCATCTTCGTGCTTCAACACCCTGCGCATGCTCCGCAAGATCTTCAGATGGATCCCCACTGAAACCAGGAAGACCGTCACCCAGGCACTCGTCACCAGCCGACTGGACTATGGGAACACCCTCTACGCCGGAACCACAGCCAAACTTCAAAAAGACTCCAGCGCATCCAGAACGCCTCCGCACGACTCATCCTGGACATCCCCCGACACAGCCACATCACCGGACACCTGAAAGACCTGCACTGGCTCCCCGTCAGCAAGAGAATCACGTTCAGACTCCTCACCCACGCACACAAGGCCCTCCACGACCTGGGCCCAAAGTACCTCAACGACCGCATGACCTTCTACACGCCCACCCGCCAGCTACGATCAACCAGCCACGCCCTCGCCACCGTACCACGCATCCGCAGAACCACCGCCGGAGGAAGATCCTTCTCCTACCTGGCAGCCAAGACCTGGAACTCCCTCCCCACTCACCTTCGGCGAACCCAGGACCATCTCTCCTTCAGGAAGCAGCTCAAGACCTGGCTGTTCGAGCAGTAACTTACCCCCTCCCCCAGCGCCTTGAGACCCTCCCGGGTGAGTAGCGCGCTCTATAAATGCCGTGATTGATTGATTGATTGGCCCCTGTTACCACGGTTACTTGTGTTGTCGTGTCCGGTAGTTGGGCATGTTGGTTGGCATGTTGTATGTGATTTTGTTACGTGTGCTCTCCCACAGTTGTGAGTTGTGTGATTGTGGAGTTGAGGTGTGTGGTGTGTTCAGTTAATACTTACCAATGAGCAGTGCATTGCCATGGGTGCCATCCTGGAAGCGCTGGTTGATGATGGACTGTCGGAAGATGTATGTATCATGCACACTGCCTGTGAAGTTGGCGACGACATTGGTGAACTGTCCCCGGTGGTCCACTATCGCCTGCATATTGATGGTATGCGTGTGCTTTCTGTAGCGGTAATTGTGTGCAGGGTCGGCAGGGGGCACAAGTGGTACATGTGTACAGTCAATTGCCCCCGACACGTGCGGTAAGGCAGCTATGGCGTAATTCCCTTGCATGGTCCCCAGCTGTTCATGCACAGCGTGGGGGAAGTGAAGGTGCAGGGGTATCAAGATGATACAAACCGTGATGTTTACAGGTATGATGAATCCTGCATGATGAGACCGTAACAGATGTTTGTATGGTCGTAACCTTCCTTTTCTTTCCTGCGGAGGTTACGAGCACACAGACTTCTGTTACAGTATGTTTGGACTGGATTCATCATACCTCTATGCATTCCGGTTTGTCCAAGTGCAATACACTGTACCAGATTACGTTTGTGACTATGAGGACGCTTGACCATTGTCACCATTTCTCCAACAGGTTTCTGACTACTGATTTCGGGATATGGAATGGTATTGGGGAGTTCCCGCAGCATTTGCAGTTTATTGGATCCACAAGTTGCCCTGGTGAAGTTCCCTGTTGGGAATGGAACGCGTTGGCTGTAATTTTCGTCTTGTTGTTTATGTTTTTGTAATAAAGTTCTGTTTTTCCACTACCGTTGACTGCTGGACTTCATGACCTGGGGGGGAGGGTCCGGGGGGTGGTTGCGGTGTGTGTTGTGGCCCTCTTGGGTCTACAGGCTGCATGAACATTGTCTCCATGGCATCTGTTGGTCTTCAGATGTGGCTCTAGGCTGGGCTCCCTTTCATACTGCAAGTTGTTATCCTGCTTAACACCAGTAAGAGGAAGGTGTTGAATCCCTGCTGCTAACGCGCCTTTTCGCCTGTTTTCGGATCGCATCACTGATCTGGCTGCTCGTTGTGAATATCGCGAAGTGGTGTTTTCATGTGTTTTTGCACGGGAACGCCTACTCTGCATATCATTAGCGTTAGTTGTCGCTCTTATCCGTGGCAATGTTTTTTGCGGCAGCTATCACGGGGAAACTGGCGATGTCGGCAGTTTGCACCAGCTTGTGAATGGGGTGATAAGTCTATCGTCACTTTAGCGGCGCTAAGATGCCGATAAATCGGCGATGGCTCCTTGAGAATATGCCCCTAAATTTTATTTTTTCTATAGGGGGGTTACTTTACCCAGGCGCATTTACCCCTCGTTGTTAATAGTGGAGGTCTACTCCTTTTCCAAACATGCTGGGAGAATTATGGAGAAGATCTCCAAATAACTCGCAAGATGCCGTTATATTTAAAGCCCCCGACTAAATGGACCCCGTTCACTTGAATTACGTTTGACTTTAGAATAGTTGAAAACCGCTAGAGAACTACGGCACAGAACACTTGAAAAACACTTACTTTGTGCTCTTTTGCTCCCGTCCGTCTGATCTGGTGTCTTCTATTCATTCAAGTGAAACCAAGTTGGACTCTCAGTCCGTCTTTTATACTCGTGACCGCGTTACTTGTGCGTGATTACGGTTTACGTGTGTCATTTTTTCAACAATCTGTATTTATACCTGGACCCTTGACCTTGCCAGGTAGGTCGCTCCCCCGCCACACAGCTCCGCCTGTGTTGTCCTGCCCGCTGCTGCTGCTGGTAAGCTCGCCCCTCTGCTGCTGCCTCGGTGCCCGTTTTGCCTTCTGTTTCCCCTCGTGCCCCCATCTCCTGTGTCCATTTTGCTTTCTGTTTCCCCTCGTGCCCCCATTTTGTGTGTCCATTTTTGCCTTCTGTTTCCCCTCGTTGCCCCCATTTCTTGTGCCCGTTTTGCCTTCTGTTTCCCCTTGTGCCCCCAGCTCCTGTGCCCAATTTTGCCTTCTGTTTCCCCTTGTGCCCCCATTCTGTGTGTCCATTTTGCTTTCTGTTTCCCCTCGTGCCCCCATTTTTTGTGCCCGACTTTGCCTTCTGTTTCCCCTCGTGCCCCCATTCTGTGTGTCCATTTTGCTTTCTGTTTCCCCTCGTGCCCCCATTTTTTGTGCCCGATTTTGCCTTCTGTTTCCCCTCGTGCCCCCATTCTGTGAGTCCATTTTGCTTTCTGTTTCCCCTCGTGCCCCCATTTTTTGTGCCCGACTTTGCCTTCTGTACCCCCGTTGCCTCTCTCCACTCCCGCCGCTGCGTCCCCTGCGGCCCCGCCCCTCTGACTGCCCATTCGCTGCCCCTGCCTCCCGCCTACCAGCTGCTCCTCCCTCCCACCTCCCCATATATGGTGAGGAGAGCGACCCTTGACCTTGCCAGGTAGGTCGCTCCCCCGCCACACAGCTCCGCCTGTGTTGTCATGCCTGCTGCTGCTGCTGGTAAGCTCGCCCCTCTGCTGCTGCCTCGGTGCCCGTTTTGCCTTCTGTTTCCCCTCGTGCCCCCATCTCCTGTGTCCATTTTGCTTTCTGTTTCCCCTCGTGCCCCCATTCTGTGTGTCCATTTTTGCCTTCTGTTTCCCCTCGTTGCCCCCATTTCTTGTGCCCATTTTGCCTTCTGTTTCCCCTCGTGCCCCCAGCCCCTGTGCCCAATTTTGCCTTCTGTTTCCCCTCGTGCCCCCATTCTGTGTGTCCATTTTGCTTTCTGTTTCCCCTCGTGCCCCCATTTTTTGTGCCCGATTTTGCCTTCTGTTTCCCCTCATGCCCCCATTCTGTGTGTCCATTTTGCTTTCTGTTTCCCCTCGTGCCCCCATTTTTTGTGCCCGATTTTGCCTTCTGTTTCCCCTCGTGCCCCCATTCTGTGTGTCCATTTTGCTTTCTGTTTCCTCTCGTGCCCCCATTTTTTGTGCCCGACTTTGCCTTCTGTTTCCCCTTGTGCCCCCATTCTGTGTGTCCATTTTGCTTTCTGTTTCCCCTCGTGCCCCCATTTTTTGTGCCCGATTGTGCCTTCTGTACCCCCGTTGCCTCTCTCCACTCCCGCCGCTGCGTCCCCTGCGGCCCCGCCCCCCTGACTGCCCATTCGCTGCCCCTGCCTCCCGCTTACCAGCTGCTCCTCCCTCCCACCTCCCCATATATGGCGGCCGCTGCGCGGTGAGGAGAGCGACCCTTGACCTTGCCAGGTAGGTCACTCCCCCGCCACACAGCTCCGCCTGTGTTGTCCTTCCCGCTGCTGCTGCTGGTAAGCTCGCCCATCTGCTGCTGCATTCGGTGCCCGTTTTGCCTTCTGTTTCCCCTCGTGCCCCCATCTCCTGTGTCCATTTTGCTTTCTGTTTCCCCTCGTGCCCCCATTCTGTGTGTCCATTTTTGCCTTCTGTTTCCCCTCGTTGCCCCCAGCTCCTGTGCCCAATTTTGCCTTCTGTTTCCCCTCGTGCCCCCATTCTGTGTGTCCATTTTGCTTTCTGTTTCCCCTCGTGCCCCCATTTTTTGTGCCCGACTTTGCCTTCTGTTTCCCCTCGTGCCCCCATTCTGTGTGTCCATTTTGCTTTCTGTTTCCCCTCGTGCCCCCATTATTTGTGCCCGATTTTGCCTTCTGTACCCCCGTTGCCTCTCTCCACTCCCGTCGCTTCGTCCCCTGCGGCCCCGCCCCCCTGACTGCCCATTCGCTGCCCCTGCCTCCCGCCTACCAGCTGCTCCTCCCTCCCACCTCCCCATATATGGCGGCCGCTGCGCAGCCGCGCCTAAGGCAAGCCCGTCTGCGCCCGTCCGCGCCTGGACTGCGCCCAGTGCCAGAACCCCTGGGCCGCGCGCCCCCCGCTCCAGCCTCGAGGACTGACGCCGTTACGATGCCACCACACTCCACGCTCTCAACCCCGGACGGACACACAACTGCTTCAAGCCCGCCCCGAAACGCACTCATGGCCCCTTCACCTGCCGGAACTGCAGCTACACCAGCCTCAGAGCCACCGAAGCGCCCGCCAAGAAGGACCTCAACCACCTCCGATGCATCCTACTGAACACCCGCTCCGCACGCAAACACGCCGTCGAGCTCTGGGACCTGCTCGACACATCATCACCAGACGTCGCCTTCCTGACAGAGACCTGGATGAACGACTCCTCCGCACCCGACATCGCCATAGCCATCCCAGACGGCTATAAGATCACCCGCAGAGACCGCGTCAACGGAGTAGGAGGAGGAATCGCCATCGTCCGCAAGAACTCCATCAGGGTCTCGACCAGCACCGATGACCTTCTCTGCACCGCCGAACACATGCACTTCCAGATCCACACGGACCCCAACACCACCCTTAGAGGCACCCTTGTCTACAGACCCCCTGGGCCCCGACCCTAGTTCAGCGACTCCCTCGCCGACTTCATCAGCACGCACGCCCTGACCTCTACCGACTACATCCTCCTCGGAGACCTGAACTTTCACCTGGAGAACAATAACGACAGCAACTCCACCACCCTGATCGACAACCTCGCCAACGTCGGACTGAGACAGCTCGTCACAACACCGACTCATTCCGCCGGCCACACGCTCGACCCCGTCTTCTCCTCAAGCTCCCACGTCTCCTTCAGCCACAACAAGGAACTCCTCTGGACCGACCACCGCTGCATCCACTTCACCTTCCAGAAACCCACCACACACCACCGCACCCAACAGATCCCACGCCGCTGCTGGAGCAAAGTCACCGAAGACCAACTACGGGCAAACCTCGCTCTCAGCCCTCCCTCCGACCCATCCAACACCGACGACGCTGCCTGCAACCTCAGACGATGGATAGACGACTGTGCCAACTCCCTCGCCCCGCTGAAAAAACTCACCTACAGCGACACCACCAAAAGTGCCAGCTTGTTCACCCCGGAACTCCTAGCTTCCAAGCGTACCTGCCGGAAACTAGAGAAGAAATGGCACAGTGATAAGACACCGGACAGCCACGCAGCCCACAAAGACGCCATCCGTAACCATCACCACCTCATCAGGTCCGCCAAGAGAATCTCCTTCAAAGACCGCCTCGACAACAACGCACACAACAGCGAGGAGCTCTTCAACATCGTGAAGGAACTCTCCAACCGCAACTCCAACACCAACGACATCCCGCCGTCGCAAGCCCTGTGCGATTCCCTCGCCACCTTCTTCCACCGCAAGATCGCCGACATCCACGACAGCTTCAACACCCAGACAGCCCCTACTAAGATAGATACACCAGACCCGCCGCACACCATCGACCATGACCCCTTGCCAGCCTGGGCCAGCGTGAACATCGATGACACCATCAAGACCATGAGCACAATACACTCCGGCTCCCCGTCAGACCCTTTCCCGCACCACATCTTCAACAAAGCCAGCAGCTCCATCGCACCCCACCTGTGCAACATTATCAATCTCTCCTTCGAGACCGCGACCTTCCCAGAGAGCTGGAAACACGCAGAGATCAACGCCCTACTCAAAAAACCCACGGCGGACCCGAGAGACCTCAAGAACTTCCGGCCCATCTCCCTGCTTCCGTTCCCAGCCAAGGTCATCGAGAAGATCGTCAACAAACAGCTAACCCGATACCTCGAAGAAAACAGCATCCTGGACCCATCCCAATCAGGGTTCCGCAGCAACCACAGCACTGAGACTGCCCTCATCGCTGCCACCGACGACATCAGGACCCTGCTGGACAACGGTGAGACCGCAGCCCTCATCCTGCTGGAACTCTCCGCCGCCTTCGACACTGTCTGCCACCGCACTCTACGCGCACGCCTCCACGACGCAGGGATCCGAGACAAGGCCCTGGAATGGACCACCTCCTTCCTCGACGGCAGAACCCAGAGAGTCCGCCTCCCACCTTTCCGATCCGAAGCCTCCAAGATCATCTGCGGCGTACCCCAGGGATCTTCCCTCAGCCCAACACTGTTCAGCATCTACATGGCCCCGCTCGCACGCATCGCCAGACAGCACGACCTCAACATTATCTCCTACGCCGACGACACTCAACTGATCCTCTCCCTCACCAAGGACCCCCTCGCCGCCAAATCCAATCTCCATGAAGGAATGAAGGCCGTCGCCGATTGGATGAAGATCAGCCGACTAAAGCTGAACACGGACAAGACAGAGGTCCTCATCCTCGGCTCCAACCCCTCAGCCTGGGACGACTCCTGGTGGCCAACGACGCTGGGAGCAGCCCCGACACCCACCGACCACGCACGCAACCTGGGAGTCATCCTCGACTCAACGCTCTCCATGGCCAAGCAAGTCAACGCAGTCTCCTCCTCCGGCTTCAACACCCTCCGCATGCTTCGCAAGATCTACAGGTGGATCCCGACAGATACAAGAAGAACAGTCACCCAGGCCCTCGTCAGTAGCAGACTTGACTATGGGAACGCCCTCAAGCTCATCAAGCGACTGCAACGCATACAAAACGCCTCCGCACGCCTGATCCTAGATGTACCACGCCACAGCCACATCACCCCCCACCTGAGGAACCTGCACTGGCTCCCCGTCGACAGGAGAATCTCCTTCAAACTCCTCATCCACGCACACAAGGCACTCCACAAGACTGGCCCAGCCTACCTCAACAGACGACTCTTCTTCTACGTCCCCAACTGCCAGCTCCGCTCCGCCGACCTCTCCCTCGCCACCGTCCCTCGCATTCGAAGAACAACCACCGGCGGCAGATCCTTCTCACACCTCGCCGCCAAGACCTGGAACACCCTTCCACTAAGCCTACGACAGACCCAAGACCTGCTGACCTTCAGGAGGCTACTCAAGACCTGGCTGTTCGACCAGTAGCAGCACCCCCCCCCCTTTTCTCTCCCCAGCGCCTTGAGACCCTCGCGGGTAAGTAGTGCGCTCTACAAATTCTGTGATTGATTGATTGATACCTGTTGCATTAACAAACTTAGTTCAACTTTGTTGGTAGCCTCTAGCTGTTATTGTGAGCGCGTTACTTAAGCGTGATCACGGTTTACGTATATCATTTTTTCAGCAATCTTTATTCCTACCCACTGGGTTACAAACTTAGTTTAACTTTATTGATAGCCTCTACCTGTCACAGTAAGTTGCTTACTTCCCCGTAAATAAGAATGCATGCCTGCAACTCTCCAATCATATCAAATAAATTGCCTATCATCATTTATAATATTATTGCTGCAGATAATTCATTACTTGCCACTCCATCAGAAAGCATAGTAGCAAGCTGCATGAGAGCAACTCCCCTCCCAAAATGTTTTTCGCATGAATCGCCTATACTTATTTTTAATATGATTCCTACACCCATTTATCTTTTAAGTAAATTATATTAATAATCCATATATATGTCCCCTGTATAATACAGGACCGAACAGATTCCATGTATTGTAAATCCAATGACAGATTACTTGCAAGATTATTTAAAGCCCTATTAATCCAGTTAGGACCACTCCTACTGGATGTCAGAAAAATTAAACCAGTTTTCTCTAAAATATCAAACGCTCCCATTCCTCTCTATTATTCAATCCAGACCTAAATGTGTCAAATTTACTCATGTAAAACTGCTCTCTTCTTTTTCGTTTTATTTCCACGTTGCCACCCCTGCTTGAACATCTGATACATTCCAAAATGGCCCATCTAATGTCTTTTACAGTAGGCTTACTTTGTTGCCAATGTTCAGACAGTGGTGCATTCTTTTGTTGGTTCTAATAGCTGACCTATGCTCATTTCATCTGGTCCTCATTTCTCTGCTGGTCTCCCCTGCGTAGCCTTTTCCACACAGACAAATTAATAAGTAGATAATGTTCCTTGTTCTACAGTTCATGAGATTTATGTTGATGTCTCATACCATTGTATTCTTTTGATTATATTATAGTGAAATCGGCTCCCTACATTTGTAAGGGTACCTCTCGAACTTTGGAAACAAAATCAACTTACTCCATTTAATTTGAAATAAAATATTTATATGTGTTTTAAAAGCTTTCACAGGAAACCACACAAAAACATAAACAGAAAAGGGAAAAACCCCTTCAAGTTGTACTTATGATTAAAGTAGGATTCAGCCACATCTACCACTCATGTAACTACTCAAGATGCTGCCTTCTTACTTTCCTTGATAATGAAGAGAAATTACTGCATTGATAGTAAAGAAAAACACAATGACTTATTGTGAGATCTGGTTCTGAGGGTCCAAGGGCAGTCAGGGGTCACTGAGGTCCAACTATGACAACTGGAGTCGTTTGCCACTGGTGTCCTGGGCCCACCATACTGTTGAACCCCAGACTGAGTTATCAAGTAGACCCCTTTAGGATATGACGGTCAAGATAGCGATTCAGAATAGTGCAAGGCTTACTCAAGAGGTGGGGCAGACCCTCAGAGCAAAGCATAACACAGCATAACACTGTAGTATCACGGAACAAGCTTACCACTCTAGTCAGTGCTTTACTTTATAAAAAGAAAAGTACTTTAATAAACGTTTAACAACATACTATTAATACATCAGGGTAGAAATAAAAAAAACGGGGTCCTGTAGCTCCTTCCCAGCCAGACATCAGACTCTAACGTTATACTAGCATCTATGCACTAAGCGCTAGATTTACCCCTTTGCTGGTGTTTACAAAAAGTGCTATTCGATGGATCAGGCGTGCAGTCCTTGCATCGATGGACTAGGGAGGCCTCAGCAGTCAGAAGCACATATCTGATCCTTTCCCTTGGTCCCACTTGGTAGCTGCTAGCTTTGGCTGTTGCACTCCAGAGGTATCTGGTATCTTGGTCTTGGTACCGACTGAAGTCTATGCTACTGTTCAAGGTGGGTAACAGTTTTATTTGTGTTGTATAAACTTCCTATGAAACCTCTGCAAACCCACCTCGCGAACACTCAGTGGTTGGCTCACTGAAACGCTGTGCAAGCTGTCACTCAAAGGGGGATTACGGGGCAGGGTCCAGCGCCTGATGGTGTGGACTATGAGTCAAGGAAGTCTACCAGACCACCGGGCTACCTCCGAGGACTAAAGGTGGTCCTGGTGTCCATTCACCAGAGTCCCAGTAAACACCACATGATATTTAATAAGCCCCTCTACTTTCAAATTACTGGTGGTGGTTGGATTTTCCCAGCACTGGGGTGCAGACAGATCTGGGGGCACGGTCTTCAGTGACAAAGAGAAAGCTGGAAACAAAAGTCAAGGAAGTTCAAAGGTTTGGGAAACACCTATTGGATTTCTGCATCCCTGAATCACAGCAGCCTCATGTACTTCCCTCTCTGACCTCCTCAGGCTGGAGGATAGACCCACGGTAGACCTCGAGGCAACTAGAGATGCTCGCAGGTTTCTATGCAGTGTGCCGGGGGTCAGGGACCGAGCAGCTTCACCAACCATGATGAAGATGATAACCCTTCCCCTGGTCCCCAGGCGATGCAGACAGATGTTGCACAGTGGCTGGGAGATCTCATGTCTTGGACCAGCGTAGACCTCATATGGCACCCACAGGTCTTCAGACAGGGGCAGACTAACCCCTTGCTTCAGACACACTCTTCTCTGTAAGGAACAGTCCAGTCGCCCCTCTTACAGCAGACAGGGCTCATGTCCATGCAAGACAGTCCCATCAGTGCTTCCAGTAGGATTTTTGTCCCAGACTTAGGGCCTGATTTAGAGTTTGGGGGACCGGGTTACTCAGTCACGAACGTGGCGGATATTCCATCCGTAGTTTTACATGTCCATTATTTCCTAAGGCACTTGTTGTAATAAGACGGACAGGCTATCCATCACGTTTGTGATGGAGTAACCCATCCGCCAAGTTCTAAATCAGGCCCTTAGTCCTAGTCTGGTAGGGCAGCAGTCAGACAGAGTCTTTCCCGGAAACCAAGTCCTCTTCAAGTACGCTGGTACCCAGCTCCTTCCTTGGTCATGAGGGATTCTGGAACAAAGTACTGGCCAAGCTGGCATTATTTATAATCAGAGCTGACTAACTAGCTCTCTTGCAAAGTCCAAATTCCAGGTGACTTCTGCATTAAAACATTGTATGGCTACTGACCATCTATTCCATGGCAATGGCCACGGAACCCTTTCCTGGCCTGGTTCTGTCCGACACAGGTAAAAATGTTTTTGGGACCCGGACAGCAGGCTGTATATCTTGCAGAAGCAAATAAGGCAGAAAGGGGGGAAGAAGCTCTAAGTGTTCTGCCAGAGGCATGGTGGCCAGTTTCAAGGGAAAGAGGCCGTGCCACCGTCCACCACGTCTGAGGGTGGAGGAATGCATAAAGGCCAAGCACACCGGTCACTAACTGGGCACCCTCACACAATCCCCTCAACCGTTTCAAGTTGCTTCAATCATATAGAATCCAAAATGAATTCCATCATGCACTCTGCCAGGTATGCCCACGTTCTACACACACACCTGCCTGCAGCTGAACACAGGCAAGATGGAAGTATTGATCTTTGGCAATAGCAGCAATACATGGAATGACTCCTAGTGGCCATCAGACCTAGGACCTGTACCCACTCCCTCCAACCATGCCAGAAACCTCGGAATCATCATTGACATCACACTCACAAAGAAATCACTGATCAACGCTGTCTCCTTTGCCTGCCTCCTCACTCTACGCATGCTACGTAAGATCTTCAAGTGGCTACCTGTACACACAAGATGCACTGTGACACAAGCCCTCATCAACAGCCGACCGGACTACGGCAATGCCCTCTACGTAGGAATTGCCACACACCTTCTACAGAGCCTTCAGACCACTCAGCACTCCGCAGCCAGACTCATCATCGGCCTTCCCCGATGAACCCACATCACACCTCACCTCAGGAAACTCCACTGGCTACCCATACAGAAGAGATGCCAATTCAAGCTGCTGACCCATGCACACAAGGCTATACACAACCAAGGAGTTGCCTACATTAACCACCGCCTGAACTTCCAACAACCATCGAGAAGACTAAGCTCCGCCTCCCTTTCACTTGCCCATACTCCCCGCATCTACCGAAGCAGAAGTGGAGGACCCTCCTTCTCCCACATCGCAGCAAAGACCTGGAACAGCCTTCCCACCCAACTCCGGACCATGACCTCACTTCCAGAATTCCGAATGGCCCTCAAGACCTGGCAGTTCGAATAAGCCCATCAGGCCTGCAAGCGCCTGGATACCCTAAGGGGTGATTACCCGTGCTTTATAAATCCTGTTTGATTGATTGATTGAAACCTATGGCTCAAACTGGACTATGGCAATGCACTGTATCTGTGTATCTCTCCGATCTTACTCAGGGCTCTTCAAATCATCCAAAACATAGATATCTGCCTTCTACTTCAGGTACCTACACATCATCCCATTTCCCCTCATCTCAGAGATTTGCATTGACTGCAGATGACCAAGCAAATTAAATTCAAGGCTCTTTGTTTTGCCTATCGGGCTTTTATTAACACAATCACTCATTGACTTTACAGTCCAATCAGCCCTTACGTTCCCTCTAGGACACTTTGATCTAAAAATTCCCACCTGGCTATCTTTCCAAGAGTGAAGCGAGCCAGAAAAGGAGGATGCTTCAGCTATTACGGCACTAAACCCTGGAACAGCCTCCCACTCCACTGCCTCCTGATTTTGTCTAAATCAGCCTCCAGAAAACAATTAGAAACCTGGCTGTTAATCAAAAAAATCTTTCATTTCCCACTCTAAAATATATCTTTACTTTCTTCGACCATTGATGCTAAATACCCTTTGTCATAAATGCTCACAATGCTAAAATGTTCTCTTCAAACACTTTTACATATTTTGAAGAGTGCTCCACGAGGCCGAATTATGACCCATCTCATTCTTGTCCTTTGGTTCTGTTCCTTCTTCACATCATCAACTTAGCTTTATGAAGACTCTTTGGCATCCTTGAATATGGTCATATATTTGTCTGTTTAGCCGTTTAGAATATGTTAATCCATATTTTTGTAACCTGATCAAAATTAGGCCTGGGCGGAGCTCACAGAGTTTCACTCCACGGAATTCCAAAGAGTTACAGATAAACTCTGCCAAATTCGCTGAGTTCTGCGAGCAGGCGGAATATTGCCCGGCCACCCCTAGTGCCATTCTCTAAAAACGCAGAAAATGTAATGACGGCAGGGAACTAAACCTATGGGTTCTCACTTCCAGTGAGGCTATGACTGCCAATTTCAGACTGAACACAGAGCAGCAGGTCTCGAGGTGCGAATAATGAGTGAGGCATTTCCGGGCACGGCAATGCTGGTATGTCTAGCACCAGTGCCCACAAGCAGCCGTGGCCCATGCAGGTAAGAGCAGTGGGGCCAGGTGGTGGGTCGGGTGGGTTTCGACAGATGACGACGAAGGAAAATTAATTATTCATTTAATTTTCACTCGTCGTTGTCTGTCGAAATCCCCCCCCCACACCCGGCCCCTCCGCACTTACCGGCACGTGCCGCAGCTTCCCACAGGTGTCACTGTAAGGTATCTCTGACCCCAGCTTTGTGTGTTACCCAGCAGCAGACCTGCTCCAACCAGCAGGTGTCACTTTGACCACAGATGGCTCATACCAACTGTTCTAAGCATGGCAGTAACAGCAACATACAGAACTCTTAGGGTGGGATTCCTTGCAAGCAGCCTTTGGGCCCAAGGGGTGGGGGTGGTTTACTTCTGACACAGAGGGGCCGCAACTGGGCTTTAAAGAAAGTGCGGAGACTTGGTGGATTAAGGCGCTGTCCTCTGCTCGGTCTATGAAAGCACGTGTCTGTGCCTGAGGGCGGCTGCCTGTGTGTGAGGCTATGCCTCTGAGTCAGTGTGTCAACAGAAGTCTGTGTGTGCGGCATCCTGCTCACCTAAGCGGCTCCCTGAACCTCTATAGACAGGGGGCACGGTCCAAAGGGCTCCCAGTAGAGATGTGTCAGAAGAGCGATAACCGATCAATAATCAATGAAGGGGAGGAGAACTAGATGGTAAGAGCCCCGTCTGCCACTGTTCAGAAGGTGCACAGACAGGATGCACTGGCTTTAGGCATGGCTTCAGCTGAGTGCCTGTGTGATCTGTATCACTGTCCATCATCTCTTTGTGTTTACTGTATCGGACACTGGCACTGCCTGACCTGACTCAGGTTCTCGCTGTGATTCTAACACGCACTCTCATAAACTTAATGGCTGTCTGATGTTTACTTTATAGCAGAAGATGTTAGACTTATTTCTTACCATCCTCCTGGGCACAGATGGCTCCCACGAACTCAGACACAAAGGGCACACAGCATTCCAAGCGCAGATCTGTGGTGAGGGCAGGTACAACCGTACAAGTCATGCTCCAGCTCACGCAGGCACTGGAGAGGGCAGATGAAAGGGAAGCCGGACCCTTCTGCCTCATTCCATAGGTCTTTCGGGGGCAGTACACCACTGACGGGGGCAGACTGAGCACCTCTCCCAGGATGCCTCCCTTCGATATAGCAGCCACCTACTCGCTGCTGCAGCTGCATACCCTCCTCCCCCAGGGATTATTCATTATCTCCATGCTGCACACACTCAGAGGAGCCCGGTCTGTGACTCTGAGTCCCACTCCCGATATCACCTCCAGCAGTGGCAACAGCATAGAGGGCTTTGGGAGGAGCCCCAGAAGCAGAGTAGAGGACTAGGAGGAGAGAGAAGGGATTGCACACTCATCCTCCTCCTTCTCTGCTCCCAATACACCCCCTTGGCAGCTTCTGTCCTTTCCAAAGACTAGGTGGTACCGGCAAACTCCACTACGCGGTGGTTGGCAGAGTTTTTGTCGAACTCCGTGATCCAAGCGGAGTGCGTAGTGGCAAAACTCCACGAAGTCTGCGAGCGGAGTGGAGTTTGCCGCCCACCCCCAATCGAAATCTGCCTCAAAATGTGATCATACTGTTCTTCCAATCTTTCTTGCACTGTAATGTCACCCTGAAAAGAATAGGATGTTGCTCATCCGTGCCAACTAATTTTCCTTCACATCCATCAGCTGCTTAGGCCAACCCAATGCTTTCAAGAACAATGTTGAAGAATGGGACACATGAAGTAATTTTATCTTGAGGTACACCAAGGATAGTTGTATTACACAAAATACAGCCTCCCTCAATTTAGACACTGGGGCATATTACCAAGGAAGTGGCGGAGAGAGGCGTTAGCCGTCTTGGCTTAACGCCTCTCTCCGCCACTTCGAACTTGCTCAGGCTGCACCATATTAACAAGGATATGGTGCAGCCTGGCGTTTCCCCCTGCGATGGCACTAAGTTACACAACTTAGCGCCAGCGCAGGCACCCTTGCACCAGAGTGCAAGGGTGTCTGCGAGCAGGGAGGTTTGTTTATGTGTAGGAAGGAGTTCCTTCCAGCACATTAACAAACCTAAAATGCCATTTTGTTACTTTCACGTGTGCTGCTTCGTGCAGCACACATGGAAGTTACAAAATGGCATTTTGAAAAACGGTTTGTTCATGTACAGGAAGGTACACCTTCCTGTACATGAACACACCATGGCATTTTGATTTTTCCATGTGTGCTGCACAAGGCAGCACACATGGAAAAGCTAAAACGAGGAGAAACAAAGCATTTCTCCTCGTTTCGCCACCTTAAGACCAGGATTTTCTGGTCTTAGGTTGACGCTGCCACCTATTATCGCCAAACTTGATAATAGGTGGCAGCGTCGATTCAATGGGTGTTGCGGTGGAACGCCCACCGCAACACTCCACTGCACGCCCCCTTTCACACTAAGTTTATCGTGAAAGGGGCCCTATTATCAAGGCAGCGTTAAGCCACTTAACGTGGCTTTAAGCCACGTTAAGTGGCTTAACGCTGCCTTGATAATGGGGCGCTGACCCTATCGCCACCACAACGTCACAAAAAGTGACGTTGTGGTGGCGATAGGGGCTTGATAATATGCCCCAATGTTTCTTCTATATGAGGCAAGGAATTCCAATCTACCCAAATATCTCTAATTCGGTTCCTCATGATCTCAAACATAAGTAAATTACAACAGGGCTTAGAAGCAAACACAACTTGTTCCAACTATTCAGTTGAGTTAATACCCTCATATACACCTTCTTCTACTAACCTGTCTAAAATGGTTCCCGCATCAAAGGTGAAACAGTTTTGAACAACTATCCTACCCATCACTTGAGAAACATTTCATTTGTCGAGCCTGGTCAGAAGAACCACACCAGCTCTTTCAGGGTTTTATGTCCTGCACACCACACAATATATCATTACTTTATGATCAACCTATGCAAAGTGAAGGAGACGGAATACCAGGGTCAGTACAAAATGACCTAAGTGGTTACAGGTGCACTGACCATTTTTGTAGATTAACTAGTTAAAATGCAACCCATTTTACACCTATATAAACTAGACTGTTATTGATTACTGTTTTACTTTCATACTACTTCCAGCAAGAATAGTAGTGTAGTAAGGGACCCAGTTCCCAGTACAAGTGTAACCCACAGTGTGAAGTACCAACATAAAACAGGCTCCATATGTGTGTGCTCTGTCCACCACTAAGACATTCTTGGGCTCCGAGTGTGAAAGCAAAAATAAAATGTTGTCCTATCTTGTGTTAATAACTGCACATAGAGCCCTGAATGTATTAGTTATTTGAATCAAATATGGATGTTGTTTTATAGTTCAAGGCTTCCAGGCTGTAACTCTGAAAATACTTGCTAATTTTTGTGTCACTATTAGGCCCAGAAGCTATAGGGCTCAAGGTTATGCATTGCAAATTTCCTAGCAGAATAATCTGACTTTCAAACCTTGCAAGTGGAAGCGGGATTCTGTGAGAACAATGAGGCTAGTATTGTACAAACAAATGATATGATCCCCTCAAGGCCGTCTAGCGCTTCCTCAAGGGGAAGATCCTGCTGCCTGCCCAATAGATAGGTTTTCACTGAGAGTAACAAGTTTCTGTTACACAACTAGAGTTCATTGACTCATATTAAAAGAAAATATACATACATTAGTTTAATTTTCTATGAATTTTAGCTCTTTACTCCAACTGACCATTTTCTATCGAGAGCCGTGGTCAGTTAAAATGACAATTATCTGTGATCTTTTGCTGTGCTGCTGTGTTACCCACTTTCAATGGTAGTGAAGGAGCCTACTATGACTTAAAGGATGTGATTGATCAAGAAGGAAGTGAACAGGGTAGAGCAGTTCTTTTTGATTGATGGATGTGCAGTCAGACAGTTCAATCAATCAATCAGGTATTTGTATAGCACAGCTTATTATCACCCAAGGGTCTATCCAGGCGCCGAGGTTCTGACAGCCTTTAGTCGTAGAGCCAGGTTTTGAGCCTCTTCTTGAAGTCGGCGAGGGAAGGAGAGGTTCGGAGGAGAAGGGGGAGGTTGTTCCAGGTCTTGCGGCAAGGTAGGAGAAGGAACGACCTCCGCTGTGGCTTTGACGGATGCATGGGTTGTGAGTGAGGGTGAGGAAGGTGGAGTTGCCTGGCGGGTTGGTGGAAGGTCAGGCGGTGGTTGATGTAGGTGAGTCCGGTGTTGTGGAGGGCCTTGTATGCGAGGGCCAGCAGCTTGAACTGGCATCTCTTCTGGGCGGGGAGCTAGTGGAGGATTCTGAGGTGGGGGTGATGCTAGTCTGTTTAGGAAGGTTGAGGATGAGGCTTTCTGCAGTGTTCTGTATAGTCTGGAGTCGTTTGAGGAGCTGTGTGGTGGTTACGGCATAGAGTGTGTTTCTGTAGTCGAGTCAGATGGAGATAGGGCTCGGGTGACTGTTTACCTGGTGTTGACAGGGCTCCATCTGAAGACCTTTCACAGTTAAGTATCTCATTGTGGTTAATAGTGTTGAAAACTGCTAGGAGGATCAAGAGATTCAGAGAACAAGCCAGGCCCAGGTCCTGGACAACTAGGATCATCTCTCTGATGTTTAGGAGTGCTGTTTCTGATCCCCTACATGGATGACATTCCAACTGTTGATCACTTAGGAGGTTGTTGGTCTACAGGTGTGAAGGAGCTGTGATGTCAATGGTTTAACAAAACACAGAAGGTTTGAGATTGAGCAGAAGCCGGAGAGAAATTCAGGATCGGAGTTTGATTTTTTTCGAAAGTGGCATGATAGTGGTACACTTCAGTTTGTGATGGAATTCACTCGTGGACAGAGAGGCATTAGTGAGGATGGTGATTATATGTTCATAAACTGAGAGACTTGAATTGATTGATTGGTTTGAGAATGTCTTGAGGTTGAATATTCACCCAACAGGGCATCTCGGTGTTAAAGAAAGGGGACCAACGGGACAACATCAAAGGAATCAGAGAGAAAGGAACATTTTGAGCAACTTTCTGAAACATAGGTGGCTGTGGATGGCCTGTAGAGCGAGAAGCAAGTAATTCCAGATTGTACGTCCTAAGTATGAAAATGAACATACCCAAGGCGGGACCATTTGAAGAGCAGAACATTGAGAAGAAGCTGAGAGTTAGATTGAAGTTAGCTATGGGGTTGATAGATGCAAAAATGGTCACACAGATTTTTGGGTGTTGTGAAAGGCATCAGGTATAAGACCTTGAACTTGATTTGGTGGGTCACCTGAAGCCAGTGGAACTGTACTCTAGCCTCAGAGACATGGTCAACCAATAAATGCCCATGATTTTATTTTTTTGCAACTTGTATGGTGCAGTGACAGGGAGACCAGCTACAATAGTGCAATCATGACACAATGTTTGCAGAGAACAGGTTCGCATGACGAGTAGCAGATATGGGTGCACTTTGTATAGAATGTTTTGCACAAAGAAGCAAGCAGAGATGAGATATATGTCCATGGATTTGAAACTGTTGGACGTATCAGGGACATGTCTAATGTCACAACCCCACAGACTCCCTCTAAGGGTTAGGTTGGTTAGTGTAGTGACCTGGGGAAGGGCACTAGGACCCTGCCATGGACAGAGGGGTCAGGAGGGAACCGGACACCACATCCGGTCAGGGGTGTGGGGAGGAGAGTAGAGACAGGAAGGGGAACAGAGGCGGAGTGTGCACAGCCAGCTCGTGACGACGAGAGTAATAAAGCAACCTAACCCTTACCGGTGTCCTGTGCATTTGTGGGTCCGGGGACGCGACAACTGGCGACGAGGCGGGATCCTCATCTGGCGACCACCGCTGCGTGAGGAACCGAGGACGTGTGCAGGAGAAGCTGAACGACGGAGCCAGGAGCCCACCCTGGTCCGCGCCGTGGAAATACATCCGACCGCCAGAAAAGCGGTAAGAAACTGAAGTGCCCTGCAAGAGATCGTGCCTGCAGCCCAAATAGCAGAGAGACGCGCGAAGTTCAAAGGAACTATCGCGAGAGCAGGGCGGCCATCTTAGAAACAGGCAGGTTGGACCAATCAGGAGCGAAGAACAAGGGGCGGCCATTTTGGAAGGTCAGGCAAAGCTCAGAAGACAGAAACATCGTGAGACTACGGCGGCCATTTTGAAGTCAGGCAAAACAGGCCAATAGGAGCAAAGAACAGCGCGGCGGCCATTTTGGAGTCAGGCGGCAACTGAAACCAATAGGAAAAGGAAGAAAAAGAAGAAAACAGACAAAAGAAAAGGAAAAACTGTGAAATAAAAGCAGAACACAGTGGAACCAAAGGGAAATAAAGAAAAAAAAAAAAAAAAAAAAAAGGACAAGGGAGGAAATGAGCGACAATGAGGAGAAGAAGAGCACGCAAGCAATTTTCCGCAGGCCTCTACCATTTAGCTTATCGGAGCTGCAAGCAGGCATCAGGTGGGAAAGGTGGATCAGAAAATTTGAGCGCTACATGAGCGCCACGAACGTCCCGGACAACAAAAAACTGCACCTACTTCTGAATCTCGCAGGGGACGAAATAGAAGATCTACTGTTAACTTTCCCCGACGATCAAACAGCCAATTACAAGGGAGTGATAAAGTGTCTCACACAGAAATTTGACCCTCAACGAAATGTCGATTTTGAGAGGTACACGTTTAACACTGCATGCCAGCAAGAGGAAGAGAGCTTAGATGATTTTGCGACGAGACTGAGGAAACTGGTCGCGTATTGCGAATTTGACAAATTCGACAATGAGCAAGCAATAAGATTGCGTATCATCGAAGGTTGTCAATCAGTGGAGTTCCGAACACGTATCCTGAAGGAACCAACGACGCTGGAAAAGATACTGACAATGGCTCACACGGAGGCACGGGCCACAGCGCAGGCCAAACAGATGGAGACGGGAAAGGAGAAGAGAGTGGCGTCAGCATATCGCGTCACTGGGAATTTCAAAAGAAAGAGTTCCAGGCGCCAGTCCCAACAAAGAAGTGCGACCAAACATGCTACCGATGTGGCCTCGAGTTCCCACATGTTGGTGCCTGCCCAGCAATGGGCCAGAAGTGCAGGAAGTGTAATAGGGACAATCATTTTTCAAGCACATGCATGACCAGACAATTCAGAAGCGAGAGAGGCAGAACAATGAGACCACGGATGACCAGCAACAGATATGCACGATACATGGAAACGGCAAATCGCAGTTCCTCTGACGAGTCCGAAGAGACGGCAGCACCTGTGAGAGTAGAGAGACTATATCTAATGTCAGACGCACCCAAGGAGGAGAAAACAACAGAGCACATTCATCTCGTGGAGAAGCAGCAAATAAAGAAAACCGCCACTGTAAACATTGATGTGGGGAACCACCAAGCAAAGTTCGTGCTTGACAGCGGAGCAACATGCAATATCATGTGCAGCTCAGAATACGAGAAAATGAAAGCGA
This sequence comes from Calotriton arnoldi, assembly GCA_963921515.1. Classification (NCBI taxonomy): domain Eukaryota; kingdom Metazoa; phylum Chordata; class Amphibia; order Caudata; family Salamandridae; genus Calotriton; species Calotriton arnoldi. The sequence goes on from CAWUFW010000444.1 coordinate 3,504,266, forward strand.
AACCACAGCTGTCACCATCGACCGTGGATGTGTTCACGTGGGGCTCCAGAAGACCAGTAGAAAACATGGGAAAATTCATGGAAACTCTAACATACAAAGGCAAGTCTTACCAAGAAGAAGTACACGTGCTCAAGGGTGATATCCCAGCACCATGCCTGCTAAGCAACGTGACGGCACAGGTGAATGGGGCTACTAGCAATGACATACCACATGTCAGAAACTGAGAACATTCTACAAGAATACCCAGCCATACTGAAGGGTCTCGGCAAGCTAAAAGGAAAACAGATAACATTACATATCAATGAGTCAATTAAGCTGGTGGCCCAACATCATAGACGAGTACCGATCCACCTACAACAACTAGTCGAGGAAGAGATAACTAGCTTACTGGCACAAGACATCATTGAACATGCCGAAGGGCCAACACCGTGGGTATCCCCGATTGTGGCAGTTCTAAAGAAGGACACCTCAAAGATCCGCATCTGTGTAGACATGAGGATCCCAAACACCGCAATCGCAAGGGAACGTCACCCAGGGCCACACCTCAACGACATGATCAGCTGTCTCACTGGGGCCTGCCGATTCTCGAAGCTGGACCTGTGCAAAGGGTACCATCAATTAGAGCTGGATCACCAGTCCCGGTACATCACGACATTCTCCACACACCTGGGCCTGTTCAGATACAAGCGACTGAGCTTCGGAATATCATCGGCAGCGGAGATATTCCAGGAGACAATAAGGCAGGTGATAAGGCCGATACAGAACAGCCTCAACTATAGTGATGACATTTTGGTATTGGCAAAACAGACAAAGAACATGATACCGCTCTGCGTCAAGTGTGTTCACAGCTGGAGCAAGCGGGCCTGATGCTGAATGGAGACAAATGCGAGCTGGGGAGAGGGGAATTGGTGTTCTTCGGACACATCTTCTCCAAGCACGGGATGAGGCCAGACCCCAGCAAAGTAGAAACGCTGAAGAACGCAAACCCTCCAACGGATGTTGCAGAAGTGAGATCGTTTCTAGGACTTGCCAGCTACTGTGCTCGATACATACAGGATTTTGCCACGGTGAGCACACCGCTAAGAGAACTGACCAGACAAGGGCAGAAGTTCGTCTGGTCCCAGGAATGCGACAAGGCATTCGAGGACATCAGAAAAGCGGTGATGACTGTGAAACATCTCGCTTACTTTGACCCGCACCTGTGCACTGAACTGTCTGTAGATGCTAGCCCGGTAGGACTAGGGGCAATACTAGCGCAACACCTGCCAGGGAGAGACTCACCACGAAAAATCATCGCATATGCCAGCAAAAGCTTAACAGACATTGAGAAGGCATACTCGCAACCAGAAAAGGAAAGCCTAGCAGTGGTCTGGGCGGGTGAACACTACCACATGTTCATCTACGGGAAGCCATTCACCATCATAACTGACCACCAGGCACTGGTAACGATCTATGGCAGCCCGGCTGCCAAAATGCCACCCAGGATCGAGCGCTGGGGCATAAGGCTGATGGACTACGATTTCACGATTGTACACAAACCAGGGAAGGAACACAACCCGGCAGACTACATGTCGAGACACCCGCTGCCGCAGGCACAGACTATGACATCCATGGCAGAAGAGTACCTAAATTTCATACTAAAGCAAAACACACCGGCACCTATAACACTAGCGGAGCTAGCAAAGGAGACTAAGGATGATGCAACATTGCAGCTGGCCATGGAGACAATGAGAAGGCAGAGATGGAAGCACGTCAACAATAACTGCACATGGGGAGAAGGAGTATGCAAGGAAGAAGTATTGGCTCTAAAGAAGATACATGAAGAGCTGTCTGAGACAGACACAGGAATAATGATGCGAGGGACCAGAATAGTGATCCCGAATTCACTCAGGCGGCAACTGGTCAATCTGGCTCATGAATCACACAGAGGCATGGTAGCAACAAAGAAACTGCTAAGAGAGAAAGTATGGTTCCCTGGCCTGGACCGCATGGTGGAAAACACCATCATGACATGTCACCTCTGTCAGGTGACGGGCTCACCAGCCAAGCATGAACCACTACAGATGTCCGAACTGCCAAGCTAGCAGCTGATTTCTTTGGGCCGCTGGACACAGGCCATTATCTGTTGGTAGTCATGGATGAGTACTCGCGATTTCCTATAGTGCGACAGGTGTCATCAACATCAGCAACAGCAACCCTACCAATATTGGATGACATTTTTGCAGCCTGGGGCTCACCAGAAACACTGAAAACAGACAATGGTCCTCCGTTCTCAGGAGAAGAGTTCTGCAGATTCATGGTCTACCTAGGAGTAAACTACAGAAAGATAACTCCGCTGTGGCCGCAGGCGAATGGAATGGTAGAGAGGTTCATGGGGAGCATCAAAAAGGTAGTTCAAAGAGCGAAGCTGGCGCAGATATCGCTTGGCCAAGCTCTGTGTCAGATGCTACGAGACTACAGAAACACGCCAAATAGCACCACAGGAAGATGCCCGGCGGAGCTAGTACTGGGAAGGACATGCAGGACGAGACTACCGCAAGTAGAAGCAATCATGGCACCAGAAAACAGCAGCATTGCAGCTAAGGACAGAGAGGCGAAAGGGAAGATGAAAGACTACGCAGATGCCAGGCGACACGCCATCCCATCACACCTGAAGGAAGGGGACACAGTGATAGTGCGTCAACGACAGCAGAGGAAATCTGACAGCATGTTCTCCAAAGACCCGCTGACAGTAACGAAAGTGAAGGGCCCAATGATCAAGGCGGAGTCAGAACACCAGAGGATCACACGGAATATCTCACACTTCAAAGGGCTGAAGGAGAAACATGAAGAGGACCAAGATGAGGAAACAGCAGAACAAAAAGGGTCGGAAAGCAACGGACAGGAGCAAGGACCAGTGGAAGAGCAACAAATGGAGACCGGCTCAAGAAGAGCATGCAGGAGGCCCAAAAGACTAATAGAGGAAATGTAACGGGCGAAAGCACACCGGCACGTCAGCTGACAGGCTTGTATCTATGACCATCTACCGATCCATGGGTTGACATGCTCGTCATTTCTTTGTGACCAAAAGGGGAGATGTAGTGACCTGGGGAAGGGCACTAGGACCCTGCCATGGACAGAGGGGTCAGGAGGGAACCGGACACCACATCTGGTCAGGGGTGTGGGGAGGAGAGTAGAGACAGGAAGGGGAACAGAGGCGGAGTGTGCACAGCCAGCTCGTGACGACGAGAGTAATAAAGCAACCTAACCCTTACCGGTGTCCTGTGCATTTGTGGGTCCGGGGACGCGACAGTTAGCAACATCATGAGTTCTGTTTTTTGGGGGTTAGTTTAATAAACTTCAAGCTCACCCAGTCTTAGATTCCCAGCAGACACTCTGGCTGGGAAGGTGTGAGTATTGAAACCCATTGATCAAGCCGGACAATTGAGTGTCATCAGTGTAGCAGTTATATTTGTAGCCGAAGGAGCAGCTGAGACGAGCAAGAGGTCTGTGGTACATATTGAAGAGCAAGGGGAATAAGGCAAAGTCATGTCGGACCCCTAACCCCAGACTGAAGTGGTTACACTGCTAGGGTGGCAGACAAAGAGAGAGAGATCTGAAAGTCTGTGAGAAAAGAGGTTAGCCAACATTAAACACTGCCAGAAATACCCACTTCTCTGAGCTTCTTAGAAGAACCAAGGGGTCAACCATATCAAATGCGAGAGAGAGAGAGGTCTAGGAAAATAACAATAGCTATTTCACTTTCATCAAGGTGAACACAAAGGCCACCCCCTACAAAGCCAAGGTCATTTTATTTCCTCTTCTCCGGACACTTGGCCTACCTTCCAAGTGTCCAGCAAGACATCCTTTTGAAGAATGGAAGACAATTCTTTAGAGGTGATCTTTTCAAGTGCTTTGCTAAGGACTGGCAGCAATGTGATGGGTTTATCACTATCTGGCATATCCTTGTCTAAGTTGTCCAGCTGATGAGGAAAGGAGTGGACGGCAATGAATCTTGAGGGGTGAGAGAATGTGTCCCAAATCATTCTTGAAGGAGGTTGCAGTCAAAGAAGTGAGACTAGAAAAGATGCCCTGCTGCATTGAGTCATCCGAGGGGTTATGAGATAGCGCAATAGTGCCTCTAATGCTTGCTATCTTATTGCAAAAAAAGGACATTAGGCAATAGCATGGTTTGGTGTTATGCAAATTAAGCATATCATAACCTACCGTAGGGAAGGGACTTGTCTAGAAAGCACAAGGCAGAGATTAGTGTATTATAGATTTTGAAGCACTCTTTCACAGAATTCTCGTCAACGATACAGGCTTGAGAAAGAGATTTGATACACTGGGGCATATTTACAAGGGCTTATCGCCACAGGAACGTCACATTTTGTAGCAATTTTTGCTCAACGCCACTCTCCTCCATTCACTTGTAAATATGCCCCACTGTCTCTTTGGGGTTCTACCATGACACTTTCCTACTTCTGGGTGTAGTTCCACAAAGGGGGCAAGTTGGTTGGAAGTCAAGGAAAACTTACACTGCAGATGAGCTAAAATCTCTGACATGGTGGATATAGAAGGGCCCTTTATAGATTTATAGCTTTGAGAGTTTGTATGAGTATGTTGTGCTGATGTTCTTTCAAATCTTGTAGGAGAGGTTTGGAGTCCTGGTTTGTGTCCGCTTAGGCTTGGTGCAAGACTTTGTCTGATGTGGAAGTTTGCAAAGGCGTGATCTGAGAAAGACTAATGAAAATAACGTTCCTAGGCAGTCGAATATTCAAGTGATTTAACAATTCATCATGATTTTGCAACTGTAAGATATAAGACTCAGTGTGAATAAAGTGGGGCTATATTTAAAACAATAATGGATTTTTATTTAACACATTTTAAAAGACAAGATATAGATAAATTTCAATCAGAAATAATGCATAATTGATACATAAACATAATTTAACAATTTTTCAAAGACATGATTCATATCATTCAAACGAAACCAATCTATATAAGGAAAAAACAACTATCAATGATATATCAAAATGTGATGAAAATGAAAAAAAGGAGATAGTATATATATATGTATATGTGGCTACAGACTGGATCTTCTCAACGCGCGTTTCGGCACTGGGAGTGCCTTCATCAGGAGAGCCACGGTATTATCTTACAATGTGGTTTAAAAACAGCCAATGCGCAAATAAGGGGCATTTATTTCTACTCTTCCGCTTAAAAGAATCTTGGATGATCAACTGTATATAGTAGAGAAGTTGCACTCTCTATCAAAGAGCATGAGCTTGCATCAATATAATCTTGTTTCTTGTTAGATGCCACAACCGAAGTCAATATGATGTAGTCGATTGTACCGGTGAATGGTCCGTGACCATATCACCGTAACTCTCACTTTGTAGATTTTTGCATGCACAGACATCTGCCGTAGTCATTCCAGTCCAAATGAAGTTGTTGCATTCTCTGTTTTCATATTACAACCTCCACTTTGAATTTTCTGGTGTTGCTGGTGGAGAGTTTCTTGTGTTGCTTATATTCCTCGTTTTGAAATGTAGAGACGGCGTGGGAGAGACGATTTGTTTTATTATGTGGTTAGGGCTCAGCTCCTAAGTCAGGACAACAGTTTCAAAACGGCGTTCTACTCCCGTCTCATCTCTCCGGCATCATAGTCCACGAGGAACCGAACTGCCAAGCCATGTCTTCCCTGGACCGGAATCAAGCATCCTAGGACCGGTTTCGGGCTTTCAGCCCTCATCAGCCAGGTAGCTTGACTCCAGTGGCGTAGTGAGCACGGGACCCACGTCTGGGCATACCCTTCCCACTTAGGGCGAAATGCAAAACACACGAAACCGGTCCTAGGATGCTTGATTCCGGTCCAGGGAAGACATGGCTTTGCAGTTCGGTCTGGACTGTTCCCATGAGGCACAGGGTCAAGACTGATTTGCATATGGCTATGTCTGAACTGCGGTGGCGTGGTGAAGCAAAATAACGATGGATTAAACCCAGATCTGTGACTGGGGGTGAATGTTTGCCAATGTGCAACATTCCGTCCATCATCTTGTGTGTTTTGCATTTCGCCCTAGGTGGGAAGGGTATGCCCAGACGTGGGTCCCGTGCTCACTACGCCACTGGAGTCAACCTATCCTGGCTGATGAGGGCTGAAAGCCCGAAACCGGTCCTAGGATGCTTGATTCCGGTCCAGGGAAGACATGGCTTGGCAATTTGGCTGGACTGTTCCCATGAGGCACAGGGTCAAGACTGATTTGCATATGGCTATGTCTGAACTGGGGTGGCGTGGTGAAGCAAAATAACGATGGATTAAACCCAGATCTGTGACTGGGGGTGAATGTTTGCCAATGTGCAACATTCCGTCCATCATCTTGTGTGTTTTTTAGTAGATGAGTATGCAAATGAAGGCCCATGATGCATTTGACTTGCAAGTAATAGAGCGATGAATTGGACCTTGCATACATTTCAGAAGTGACAAATGAGGGCTGTTCCAAAGTATTTCAATACGCCCCATGGTAGATACCCTAACAAATGATCCAAGGAGATTATGTTGGGATGAGCTTTACCAGGTAGACCAGATGGATAGCAGAAACACCTCTTCCAGCACGAACGACCTACCTAGGTGAATACTCAGACTGTCTGGATATAATCAATACAATTCAAAGTTTAACAATGTGATAGCTAATTCCCTCATAGTTACCTTGGGAGTGGGAAATCTGCTTAGGGGAGGTGGGTGGTTTATTGCTAAACGCAGGAAAGGGAGGCAACATCTATGGCATGCCCTCACGTTGTTTGCGAGAGATAGTGAAGATGTGTTTAGGTTTCATTGGATGGTTTGGGAGGCCAAGCAGGATTATAAATGAGAGGCCTGGGAAGATTTAGAAATATCCTGTGGAGGTAAAGACTGTTGGCGTTTTTGGGATATTGTGGCTGCGGGTGGACGTAATCAGGCACTAGACATGGTTATAGGAGATGAGACATGACTTGAGAATTTTATAAAACTCAATGGTTGTTGTGAGGGCTTGTCACATCTAAATTATTATCTATTGGGGGATCAAATTCTCTCTAGACCTATTCATGGGAAGTCACCAAATTGATTACAAACAGTCCTGCAAATAAAGAAAGTCCCTTGGCCAGATATTGTCACTGTAGACACTGTAACAACAAGCACAATTCCCCTTCCTCCCTTTAGCCAAGTTGCTGATTGCTATTTATAGTCCTGGTATACTCCCAGAATCATGAGGGCTGTCTGTGATAATCCCTATGTTGAAAAGGGTGATAGAGCAACTCCATGCTGATGTAGACACATCTCCCTTATTGATTCCTTCATTAAGATCCTGGGTAGGATTCTCATGGGGAGGTTGCAGAACTGGGCCAGTGAGAAGAGTTCTCTCTAAAGTCCATCTAGGCTTCCGGGAGGAACTGGGGATATAACAGCTGTATCTCGGCTTATATCGACTCACTGTAAGTTTGTTAAGATGAAAGGAGGAGCAGTATATCTAGCTTTCATGGACCTGTCAATCACATTGTATTTGGTTGAAAGGTCCAAAGTGTGACAGGTTTTGTTAGACATGGGAGATGATGAGGGTCTCACTGCCTTGTTAGAGAGGATTCACTTTTCCTTACAAGCAAAGTAATGCGATGGAGAAGGTGGGGTGTACAGTACTCTTTAGCTCTGAAATGGGGTGCTGCCAGATTGTGTGATGGCTCCCTTTCCTTTTAATTTGTATATGATTTGGAATCTACGTTAAGTGATATTGTATCAGACACCCGAAAATTAATAAAGCAAGCATTTCGGTCCGATAGTGCGCTGATGACAGTTTTCTAATTTCCAGGATGGCAATCGAGCTTGAGTGCTTGGTAAATAAGGGGCATATTTACAAGGAAGTGGCGATGCGCAGCGTTAACCTCCTTGGCTTAATGCCGCGCTCCGCCACTTCTGAAACGCAGGGCTGCACTGTATTGACAACAATACGGTGCAGCCTTGCGTTTCCTCTAGCTCTGGGGCTAGTATAGCTGCCTAGTGCAAGTGTGCCTGGGTTGAGGGGAATGAATGTTTATGTACAGGGAGGTGTTCCTTCCTGCACATAAACAATCATGCATGGTGTTTTGAAACTTCTATGTGTGCTGCTTAATGTAGCACACATAGAAGTTGCAACTCGTCATTTTTAAAATGATTGTTTATGTGCAGGAAGGGACGCCTTCCTGCACATAAACAATCAATGGCGTTTTGCTGTTTCTATGTGTGCTGCACAACATAGCCCACATGGAAACAGCAAAAACGAGGAGAAATTAAACATTTCTCCTCATTGCGCCAGGGTAAGACTAGGTATTCCCTGGTCTTAATTTTGGCGCTGCCCCATATTTACGCCACCCTTGTAAATATGGGGCAGCGTCAAAATCAATGGATGTTGCGGTGTAATGCCCACCACAACACCCATTGCTTGCCAATTCAAGCAAAGTATAGCGTGAAAGGGGGCCTTATTCACAAAGCGGCATTAAGCCACGTTAAGTGGCTTGACCCTGCCTTGTAAATAAGGCGAAGCCCATATAGCCACAGGAACGTCACTAAAGTGAAGTTCCTGTGGCGATAGGGGCTTGTAAATATGCCCCTAAGTATGTTGATTTTATGAACCTGACCTGTGTGGCCTCAGAACAAATGTAGCTAAATCTAAGATCATGGCTATTGGCCGTATGAACTCACTCTCCAAGGTAATTTAGATTATTTTGGTGTCACCTTTGAGTCAAACATGAATTGGGAGCCTCACTTGTCTATTAAGTTTGTAAATTTGGCCAAAATTATTTAATGGCTTCTTCCTTAGTTTCACCAGAAACAAGGAGGATACTCATAGTCCCTTGATGCTCAGCATTTGCGCATCAGAGTGTTGCTATTACCTTATTGGTTGGCTGTTTGGGGCTATGCCAACCACATCCACTCCAAGTGGAAGAAAACAGATTTTGTGGCAACCTTGAGCCTATCCCAGTCCTGAATGTCCTTTGCTCTTCATCAGAAGGTGAGTCTTGTTTGCTATTTAGAGGGCAAAATAAGCAGCACTCAGTTCCTTTTATTGATATCTGTATGGTCCAACCACATACAGAACTGCATAGAGAACTCAGTAGATTGATTTTAGAGAACATCCTGGGCCTGTAGGGTGATTAGAACACAAAACCTATTGGCCTTATTTGTTATTATGAAAACAGAAACGGTTCATCTGGCATAAGAAAGATTTCCAACATTTTCACCTGGTGCAGGCCTTCTAATATTAGTTTGTGGCGAAACCTGTTCACTCCATTCCATACATAATTAGAGAATATGGCGCAAAGGGTGCCTGCTCCATTGTTTGCCACTTTTGAGAACTGTATGTACTATGCCCCCAGGCAGAGCAATGAAGTTAAAAGAGAAGATTGCTGTGAAGGCACATCTCAGGAATAAGGAATGATTGCTGCTGCCAACCCTGCAGCTTCAGGACAGCCCTGAGTCACACTGGATGAGCCTGTACCTGTCTAATTGCAGCACACGAAAGCAATGCAACCGAAACCAAAAAGGCAAGATTTGTTTTTCAGCTTGTTTGCTTTTTCCCTCTCTCCACAGGGTTCAACAAAGTGGTTTCAGATAAAATCCTGGGATTATGGAATGTCTGTCTAAATAGTGGCATGACTTTCACTGTAGATGCCTTTCTGTCTCTTGTGGATTCTCAGTTCCGCACATCAATCAGAACCTTTTTGAAGAGAACTTCAGATGCATGAACATAAAAACACTCTCTGCCATGGACTCAAACCAAAAGCAGGATTGTCCCAAAATCCGTCCGTCCATCCATCTATCCATCCATCCATCATCCATCCATCATCCATCCATCCACTAATATTTGTGCACATCCATCTGTCCCTCAGTCCATCCCACTTGCCCCTAAAGTGTTCTGCAACCGTCCTCCTCTTCCCGATTCATATATTTTGTGAGAAACGACTCAATCCTTGACCATGCTGTGCTCAAATTTAAAAATGTTTAAAAAGTGATTTTGAACAGAAAACCAACGCGAGTGTGGTGTGGAGTTCACAGACATACCTTGTGCATCCCTACAACATGGATTATAATTAGGGCTCCCAGTTTTATGGTATATATATATATATATATTTAACATTTCAGTCTGTGTTTTATTCATGTTTATTTTTGGTCCATCTTATTAGTATTTATCCATATTTACTTTGTGTTCTGTGAATAAATAAAGTTGTAAATTTGTACATTTCCACATTTATTTAACTAATAAATGTGCACTCATTCTTTTATGCCTGTCATATCTGAGCAAATTAAGAGCCAAATATAACACAACATTGCACCCACAGGTAAATATTAGCATGATGCCACCAATGGATGTTGCCATATGTATTTATCTAAGGACATCTCATGCTGTTTTTTAACTCCTCATGCCATTTATGTGCTCGGCTGTGGGCCTAGAATTGATGAAAGACAGTTTAGAAAGTCACTCAAAGGAAGCTCAATTTTCTGTATTTGTACGTTTTTAAAAATAAATGCAGACAGGAAACACAAAGAGGTATATTTACAAGGGAAGTGGCTGAGTGTGGCGTTAGCCTTCTTGGCGTAACGCCGAGTTCCCCCACTTTGGAAACGCAGGGCTGCACCGTATTTACAACCCTACGGTGCAGCCCTGCGTTTCCCCCTGTACTGGCGCTAATTACAGCTGCCTAGCGCCAACCCAGGCACCCTTGTCTGCGTTGTGGGAATGATTGTTTATGTGCAGGAAGGTGACCCTTCCTGCATATAAACAATCTTAAATGGCGATTTGTAACTCCTATGTGTGCTGCTTTGTGCAGCGCACATAGAAGTTGCAACTCGCCATTTAAAAAAAAGAATTATTGTTTATGTGCAGGCAGGGACTGCACATAAACAATCATGCATGGCATTTTTCTGTTTCTATGTGTGCTGCACAATGCAGCACACAAAGAAACAGCAAAAACGAGGAGAAATAAAGCATTTCTCCTTGTTGCGCCATGTAAAGACCAGGGGTTTTTTGGCCTTAATTTTGGCACTGTCCCACATTTACGCCACCCTTGTAAATATGGGGCAGCATCAAAATCAATGGGCATTGTGGCAGAATGCCCACCGCAACACCCATTGCCCACCCCTTTCATGCTAAGTATAGCGTGAAAGGGTGCTTATTTACAAGGCACGTTAAGTGGCTTAACGCTGGCTTGTAAATAAGGCAAAGCCCGTATTGCCACAGGAACGCCGAAAAAAGTGACGTTCCTGTGGTAATAGGGGCTTGTAAATATAGTTTTCTGCCTGTATTTAGCTGTAAAAATAGTAAACTGGAAGCCTTAATGATAATCACTCCCAGGTCTAGTGAAAGGGAGTTCCTGGTGCACATGCCACACGGGTGCACGGTCTCAGTACATTGCAGAGCTGAAACACGGTGCTCACTTGCTGGAGGTGGTGGACCTGCAACTGGGGTCAGGTCCTCAGAGATGGCTCATTTCTATGTCCACACAAAGGCCTCATTCCGTTGCTCCTGATATTCTCGGAAGGAATTCCCTCCCCAATACGGTGCAGTATTGACTGGGTAGGGTATTATATCCCCATGTTGAGCGAGAAGTCATCATGTTTTGCCTCATTCTGAGGTGCAAAACACAGGATGTTGCAGTTTTTCCTTCGCAAAGCAGGGAACTTTCTCATAGGGCCACTCTGGGCAGAAGAAGGACTATTGCACAAGAGAGTAGCCAGAAAAATAAAATACCCCCTACGTTGACCCCATATATATAGTAATAAATGTGCAAGTAAAGTGAGTGACACTAACTCGTCCTATAAAGTGCAATGGGAATTGTACCCTTGGGAAAAACTTGTACAAACTGGTGCAAAATTGCGAATCTTACAGTAAAATTTTAAAGGAATTTGACCAAAAACCACACATTTATCAGTACTGGCTTATTTCTGTCATTTATCCATTCCATCTTCTTTCTTTCCTTTTATACTTCTTTCCATCATCTTTCCTTTATTTTTATGTATATTTTATTCTTTCTTTTCTTCAGTCTATTCTTTTCTCATTCCATCTAACCTTTTTCTAGTTTTCCATCCTCCTCAATATACCTTTATTCTTATCATGCTCGTTTTGTTCCTTCACACCTACTTTTCATCCTTTCTTTTTGTATTCCTCCCATTAACTAATTATTTTATCTCTTCTTTCCTTCAGTCGCCCATCCTTTTGTCTCAGATTTTATTTTATTTCAATATATTTTACCGCTTTCCTTCTTTCTCGACTTTTATTTTTCTTATTTATTTCGTTGTGCCTTCCATTTCTTCTTTCCACCATTCATTTTTTTCTTTTTTACCTTTTTCCTTTCTTTTTCTTCTTTTACATCTTTTTTCTTATTTCCCATGTACTTTTTTGTACTCTCTGTCTCGCATGCTTCTTTTACCTTCCTTCATTCATTATTTGCATTTTACTTTCTTTTCTTTATGCAATTTCATTTGCCTCTATCTTATGTCTTCTTTGCCATTTTAATATTTTTCTTTCTCTCTGTCACCCTATCTCCTTCTGACTTAGGTTGATCTGCGAGCCCGAGATAAAAGTTAAGAAGGGTCATAAAACAATAGACTCTGCTTCTGTAGCGCCCCGCTTAAGCTGATATAGCGGGTGGTGAACTACGCCCTTGCTGTTGCAACTTGCTAGCCACCCCCTGTGCCCTGCTGTATTTAGTACCACCACCCACAAGGACAGCCCATCCCTGTGGGGCAGCCTGTCAGTGGCCTGCACCCACCCGCCCGCACCAGAAGTCCTCCAGCTTTGGAAATGTCCAGCCATGCCCTGCTCCTCCATGTCCAGCCCACAGAACACCCTGAAGCAGGAGAAGGTCAGAGGAAGGTGGTCAGTAGTTGGATTAAAACTCCTCTCAATCGGCTGAGATATGGAAACTTTGTCCATCTTCACAACAGCTCAAATTTCCCACGTTCTCTGGACTATGCAGCCTGAGAGAGCCCTTCGGTTCCTTCTGGAAGTCCCTCAGGCACGGGTATACATGAAGCGTGCAAGGGAAGAGACCTCCAGAGTTTAGTACCTGCCGCAGGGAGAGATACCCCTTGAAGGCCAAGGGGATGAAACTAAGGGGCATATTTACGGAAATTGTGGTGAAGTGCAGCAAGTCTCATGGAAAGGTCAGGAATGCACCGTATTTATCCAATACGGCGCATTTCTGTCCTGTCCCCCTGCGCTGGTGCCGTTTCGGTAGCCGAGCGCCAACGCAGGCCCCCCTTGCACTAGAGAGCAATGATGCCTGTGTTGTCGGCAGGATTGTTTTTGTGCGAGAAGGGATACCTTCCTGCACAGAAACAATCCTAAGAGGCATTTTCCTCTTTCTATGTGTGCTGCAGAACGCTGCACAAATAGAAAGAGGAACTAACGAGGAGAAATAAACATATTTCTCCTCGTTATGCCTCTCCTGGGGAGCGTATCTTTTTGGCGCATTCCCAGGTTCACCACGTTTGGTAAATCTGGGAATACGTAAAAAACCATGGGATTTGTGTGGGACCCCTTGGTCCTCCCTTGGGCAAGTACTGCAACGCTGTGATTTATCCTGCGGTGCATTACTCCATATTTTTTAAGCCACGCAAAGTGGCTTTGTGTCGCTTCATAAATATGACTTTGAGGTTTGCGTCGTGCATGTACCACGTTGCGTGGTGGATGCATGATGCAAAGTCCTCATGAATATGCGCTTATGGGTCTACCAGGGATTATACTGCCATAATTTGAAGGCGATCAAACCTCTAGGGGCAGATATATCAAGTTTCGATGCATTCAAATTTTCGGTGTTACATTGCGCAAACAATCACAATGTGTGCAGCGCCGTATTTGCAGTGTATCGTGCACCAATGATGTATCGATCACATAGACGCAAATAATGCGTTGCTTGTGTGACATCGAAGCCAATTTAGAACTGCAGTTTGGTGCAAAGGCAGAGCAAGCCTTGTCTTGCATGGGATTTTTACTCGAGATACAAATCTCTTTATGTAAACAACATATAGTATGTGTAATTTTCATGAAAATTCCACCTAATACACGCGGAACTAATATAACACCGTTTCTTTTGCTCGTTGTTTTCATTTGGTGTTAGTATTCTAATGCTAGGTAAACCTACTGTGTGTGACTTTAATGGATATGACTGCATTGAATCTATAGGTGTGTGCACTGTTCCTGTAACATGCACTCCCACTTTGCATGAGTTATCAACTCTACGCCTGCCTTCAGGGCACAAAAGCCTGTCTACTGGCACTAGTAGACAGATAGATTTTTTATTTGTTTCAGCCCAAAGGCCATATAAGTAGAGTACAAGAAGCAAAAATTAAAAAAAGAAAAACATGACAATGTGTACATCCAAATATACAAAAATTAATTAGTTAAGACTTAAAAATATTATATCTAAAAGATTTGTTACTAGTTTCGTGTCCAAAGATTCAAATAATAGCCAGGCTTTTACTTTCCCCAGCTCTTCTGACAGTTGCTCCGTTCTAGGGTTACCATTGTTAGTAGATTGGGATTTGTGTCAAAACACATAAGGCTGAATGTTTGCCCGCTTCAGGTCCCAGTGCTAGCTCACTGCAGACCCCGAAGTTAGCTTCCTTCTGGTCCCAGTTCTGTCTCTCTGCAGGTTCCAGTGCTAGCTCTCTGCAGCTACAAATGTATCTCTTTGCAGGTCCCTGTGTTAGCCCTATGCAGGTCCCTGTGTTAGCCCTCTGCAGATCAAGTGTTAGCTCTCTGCAGCTACAAGTGTATCTCTTTGCAGGTCCCTGTATTAGCCCTCTGTAGGTCCCAGTGTTAGCTCTCTGCAACTACAAGTGTATCTCTTTGCAGGTCCCGGTGTTAGCCCTATGCAGGTCCCAGTGGTAGCTCTCCGCAGCTACAAGTGTATCTCTTTGCAGGTCCCGGAGTTAGCCATATGCAGGTTCCAGTGTTCGCTCTCTTCAGCTACAAGTGTATCTCTTTGCAGGTCCCTGTGTTAGCCCTCAATAGGTCCCAGTGTTAGCTCTCTGCAGCTACAAGTGTATCTCTTTGCAGGTCCCGGTGTTAGCCCTATGCAGGTCCCAGTGTTAGCTCTCTGCAGCTACAAGTGTATCTCTTTGCAGGTCCCGGTGTTAGCCCTATGGAGGTCCCAGTGTTCGCTCTCTGCAGCTACAAGTGTATCTCTTTGCAGGTCCCTGTGTTAGTCCTCTGTGGGTCCCATTGTACCTCTCCACAGATGTCAGTGTTTGCTCCCATAAGGTTCCAGTGTTAGTCCCTTTAGGCCTCCCTCAGTGCATGCTCCCTTCAGGGCCTAGTGTAATTATCTGCCGGTAAAAGACAAATCAAAACATTCACCCCCAGTCAAGAGATCTGGGTTAAATCCATCATTCTTTTGCTCACCATGCCACCCTAGTTTAGACCTGACCATATGCAAATCAGTCTTGACCCTGTGCCTCATGGGAACAGTCCAGCCCGAACTGGCAAGCCAGGTCCTCCCTGGACCGGAAGCAAGCATCCTAGGACTGGTTTTGGGGCTTCACTACTCATCAGCCAGGATAGCTTGAATCCAGTGCCACAGTGAGCCCGGGGCCCACATGCGGGCATACCCAGCGCACTTAGGGCGAGAGAAAGCAAAAGACACACAATTGATGGACGGAAAGCAGAACAAATCAAAACATTCACCCCCAGTCAAGAGATCAACTTAGGACAAACAAAGATAACACAAGGAGATGATGGACGGAGCACCGAAACTTTTCAGACACTCACTCCCAGTCACAGATCTGGGCTAATTCCACCATTGTTCTTTAGCTCACTTTGCCACCCCAGTTCAGACACAGATATATGCAAATCAGTCTTGACCCTGTGCCTCATGGGAACAGTCCAGCCTGAACTGCCAAGCCAGGTCCTCCCTGGACCAAAAACAAGCATCCTAAGACCAGTTTCGGGGTTTCACCCCTCATCAGCCAGGCTAGCTTGAATCCAGTGGCACAGTGAGCCCGGGACCCATATCCGGGCATACCCGGCGCACTTAGGGCGAGAAAGCAAAAGACAAACAATTGATGGACGGATTTAGGCCCAGATCTCTGTACTGGGGTGAATGTATGACATTGTTCTGCATTCTGTCCATCAACTGTTGTTTTTGCATTTGTCACCCCAAGTGGGACGGGAATGCCCAGACGTGGGTCCCGTGTTCTCCATGCCACTGGAGTCAAGCTATCCTGGCTGATGAGGGGTGAAACCCCGAAACCGGTCCTAGGATGCGTGTTTCCAGTCCAGGGAGGACCTTGCCTGGCAGTTCAGGCTGGACTGTTCCCAAGACTGATTTGCATATGGCTGGGTTCAAACTGGAATGGCATGGGGAACAAAAAACGATGGATTTAGACCCAGATCTCTGTACTGGGGTTAATGCATGACATTGTTCTGCATTCTGTCCATCAATGGTTGTTTTTGCATTTGTCAGCCCGAGTGGGACGGGTATGCCCAGACGTGGGTCCCCTGCTCTCCATGCCACTGGAGTTAAGCTATCCTGGCTGATGAGGGATGAAACCCTGAATGTGGTCCTAGGATTCTTGTTTCCAGTCCAGTGAGGACCTAGCCTGGCAGTTCGGGCTGGGCTGTTCCCATTGGGTGCAGGGTCAAGACTGATTTGGATATGGCTGGGTTCAAACTGGAATGGTATGGGGAGCAAAAATCGATGGATTTAGTCCCAGATCTCTGTACTGGGGTGAATGTATGACATTGTTCAGCATTCTGTCCATCAACTGTTGTTTTTGTAGTTATCTGCCGGTCCCAGGGTTTTTTCCCTTCCATACTTAATGTTAGTTCTCTGCGGGCCCCAATGTTAGTTCTCTACAGATCTGTGTGTTATCTTTCTGCAGCGCCCAGTGTTATCTTTCTGCAGGCCTTGCTGGTAGCTTCATTCGTCCCACAATTAGAGCCTGGTAGGCACCAATGTTAGCTATCTGAAGGTGCCAGTGTTAGCTCCCCTCTGCAGGTCTCATTGTTAGCTCTCTGCAGGTCCCACTGTCAGCTACACTTAGACCCCACTATTAGTTCAATTTTGATTCCACATTTAACTTCCTTTGGGGCGCTGTGGAAAACTTCTGAAGTCCCTAGAGTTTGCTCCCCTCAGGGTGCGATGTTGGCTTGGCAGTTCGGTCTGGACTGTTCCCATGAGGCACAGGGTCAAGACTGATTTACATATAGCTATGTCTGAACTGGGGTGGCAAAGTGAGCTAAAGAATGATGATGGATTCAACCCAGATCTGTGACTGGGGGTGAGTGTTTGAAAAGTTTCAGCACTCCGTCCATCATCTTCTTGTGTTTGCTTTGTTCGCCCTAAGTTGGCAGTGTATGTATGCCCAGACGTGGGTCC
Organism: Calotriton arnoldi; assembly: GCA_963921515.1. Classification (NCBI taxonomy): domain Eukaryota; kingdom Metazoa; phylum Chordata; class Amphibia; order Caudata; family Salamandridae; genus Calotriton; species Calotriton arnoldi. Next base: position 3,521,636 of record CAWUFW010000444.1, read on the forward strand.
CTTGCTCACTTTGCCACTGGATTCAAGCTAGCCTGGCTGATGAGGGCTGTTAGCCCGAAACTGATCCCAGGATGCTTGATTCCGGTCCAGGAAAGACATGGCTTGGCAGTTCGGTCTTGACTGTTCCCATGAGCCACAGGGTCAAGACTGATTTGCATATAGCTATGTCTGCACTGGGGTGGCAGTCACCTAAAGAATGATGATGGATTCAACCCAGATCTGTGACTGGGGGTGAGTGTTTGAAAAGATTCAGCACTCCGTCCATCATCCCCTTGTGTTTGCTTTGTTCACCCTAAGTTGGCAGGGTATGCCCAGATGTGGGTCCCTTGCTCACTTTGCCACTGGATTCAAGCTAGCCTGGCTGATGAGGGCTGTTAGCCCGAAACCGGTCCCAGGATGCTTAATTCCGGTCCAGGGAAGACATGCCTTGGCAGTTCGGTCTGGACTGTTCCCATGAGGCACAGGGTCAAGACTGATTTGCATATAGCTATGTCTGAACTGGGGTGGCAAAGTGAGCTAAAAAATGATGATGGATTCAACCCAGATCTGTGACTGGGGGTGAGTGTTTGAAAAGTTTCAGCACTCCGTCCATCATCTCCTTGTGTTTGCTTTGTTCGCCCTAAGTTGTCAGGGTATGCCCAGACGTGGGTCCCTTGCTCACTTTGCCACTGGATTCAAGCTAGCCTGGCTGATGAGGGCTGTTAGCCCGAAACCGGTCCCAGGATGCTTGATTCCGGTCCAGGGAAGACATGGCTTGGCAGTTCGGTCTGGACTGTTCCCATGAGGCACAGGGTCAAGACTGATTTGCATATAGCTATGTCTGAACTGGGGTGGCAAAGTGAGCTAAAGAATGATGATGAATTCAACCCAGATCTGTGACTTGGGGTGAGTGTTTGAAAAGTTTCAGCACTCCGTCCATCATTTCCTTGTGTTTGCTTTGTTCACCCTAAGTTGGCAGGGTGTGCCCAGACGTGGTTCCCTTGCTCACTTTGCCACTGGATTCAAGCTAGCCTGGCTGATGAGGGCTGTTAGCCCGAAACCGGTCCAGGGAAGACATGGCTTGGCAGTTCGGTCTGGACTGTTCCCATGAGGCACAGGGTCAAGACTGATTTGCATATAGCTATGTCTGAACTGGGGTGGCAAAGTGAGCTAAAGAATGATGATGGATTCAACCCAGATCTGTGACTGGGGGTGAGTGTTTGAAAAGTTTCAGCACTCCGACCATCATCTCCTTGTGTTTGCTTTGTTTGCCCTAAGTTGGCAGGGTATGCCCAGACGTGGGTCCCTTGCTCACTGTGACACTGGATTCAAGCTAGCCTAGCTGATGAGGGCTGTTAGCCCCAAACCGGTCCCAGGATGCTTGATTCCGGTCCAGGGAAGACATGGCTTGGCAGTTCGGTCTGGACTGTTCCCATGAGGCACAGGGTCAAGACTGATTTGCATATAGCTATGTCTGAACTGGGGTGGCAAAGTGAGCTAAAGAATGATGATGGATTCAACCCAGATCTGTGACTGGGGGTGAGTGTTTGAAAGGTTTCAGCACTCCGTCCATCATCTCCTTGTGTTTGCTAGCTTCTTTTATCTCCCATTGTTAGTTTTTTTGCTGGCCACAGAGTGAGCTCTTTGCAGGTCTCACTGTTAGATCGCTGCAGGTCTCACTTTTGGCACTCTCCAGGCACCAGTGTTAGCTCCCTGCAGCCCTAATGTAGCTCTCTTTAGGTCTAACTTCTAGCTTTCTTCAGGTTCCACTTTTAGCTCTCTGTAGGCCCTTGTGTTAGCTCCATTCAGGCCCTACTGTTAGCTCTCTGCAGGCACCAGTGTTAGCACTCTGCGGGTCCAACGTAGCTCTCTACAGGTCTTGCTGTTAGCACTCTTCGGGTCCCATTGATAGCTTTATGAAGGCCCTGGTGTTGGCTCCATGGCCGGACTGGCCGTAGCGGGCACCGGGCATTTTCCCGGTGGGCCAGAAGAGTGGGTGCCTTTTTTGTCATTGGGGGACCCCTTTAACAACAAAAGCAGCAGCAGTGCTACTCAATAGCACCAATTCTCTGCCCCCACTCCCCAAGGGCCGGTACAACTGAATTGCCAGGGCTGGTTTGTGTTCCCAGTCCGGCCCTGGTTGGCTCCATTGAAGCCCCACTGTTAGCTCTTTGTTGGGACCACTGTTAGCTCCATTCAGGTCCTACTGTTAGCTCTCTGCAGGCAGCAGTGTTAGCACTCTGCGGGTCAAATGTAGCTCTCTGCAGGTCTCGCTGTTAGCACTCTTCGCTTCAGGTCCCATTGTTAGCTTTATGAAGGCCCTGGTGTTGGCTCCATTGAAGCCCCACTGTTAGCTCCCTGTTGGTACCAGTGTTAGCTAACTGCAGACCTGACTGTACACTCCATTCAGGTCCCACTGTTAGCGCAATTTAGGATGCAATACTAGCCCTTTGCAGGCCTGAATATTTGTTCCCTTCATGTCCCAATGTTTCTCTCTGCAGTTCCGGGTGTGAGCTCTCTGGAGGACCAGTGTTAGCTCTCTGCTGGCCTCTGTCTCAGTTCCCTGAAGGGCCAGTGTTAGCTCTCTGGAGGACCAGTGTTAGCTCTCTGCTGGCCTCTGTCTCAGTTCCCTGAAGGGCCAGTGTTAGCTCTTTGGAGGACCAGTGTTAGCTTGTTAGCTCTCTGCTGGCCTCTGTCTCAGTTCCCTGAAGGGCAGACACACATTTCTCTCTGGTATGAACTGCCCAAGACCTCTGCACTTTAGAGCGGCTCCAACCCCTTCTGGCAGCGAGGCTGACAGGCAGAAGGAGGCGCCCATAGGATTTCCTAATAATTTGTCAAGGTTTTTATTCGCCAGACTTCAGTGAACAGTCACTCTGTTGAAGCGCCTGGCCCGCTGGCTCCATGGTGCTTCTGCTGGACTTTACGTGTGCAGAGGGGATGTGAGAGTCCATGAGAGAGGCAGGAAGGTGTGAGAGCAGAGAGGAGTGAATGGAAATGAGAGGGAGACATAAGAAATATCAAACCAGGTCTTAGAGAGACCGACAAGCGTCGGTGAACGAGAGAAGCTGTGATGATATGGTTGGGGGATCAGAAGGAAAGAAAGAGGAAACAAAGGTGGAAGACAAAAATTATGCATCCTTACGAGGGACAGGGATGGAGAGACAAGACAGTGAGGGAGAGAGATAGACAGGAGAGCAACAGAGCCAGAGATAGGAGAAAACCAGACCAGGAATGCGAATCAAGGGGTAAAAACCAGTCAGATGAAGCTGACACTTGTGTCTATGCTATGAATAAAAAAACATTTACTGCTAGGAACCTATATTGGGACTGGGAGTGAGCACCTTGGGAGGGGTCTAATGGGATGCTGCTAGTCGGCGAGGCAATGGCGTCCTTTCCTAAATGCTAGCAGGTTTGGTTGACTCCTCAATTACAGTAAAAAGATGTAGGGGCATATTATCAAGGGCAGTATCGCCGCTTTAGCTGCACTTTTTGCCGCTAAAGCGGCGATATTTTTATCACCCTATTTACAAGGCGTCGCTAACATGCATTAGCGCATGTTAGCAGCCGATTTTGTAACGCATCTCATGCCAGCGATAAACATCGCTAATGAGATGCAAAGTAGGCGTTCCTTCAAAAATACAACATGAAAGAGGGCGTTAACACAACAGCGCTGTATTAACAAGGCGGCCCCGGTCTTGCAAAGCGATATTAAAAGTCCCGCTAACCGCGGTTATCGCCGGATCCTGACGTCTGGTCAAAACTAACCCTGGGCGTAGTTTGCGTAGTAGCACTTCACGTAGCTACGTGAAGTACATTTTGAACTACACGTAGCTATGCAAATTGCGTAGCTGTGTGCTTGACTACACTGTACAATAATTGCCAAAGGCATCTTGCACAGAGCAAGTTAAAATAAAATAAGTATCTCTGTCTTTATATGCTAAAATGCATATAGCATTTCACAAAAGTGAAATTGATAAATTAACAAGCAGTGAGAGAGGTGATGATTTTGGTATCCTCCCTAACCTAGGGAGAGAACCAAGCAGATGCCTTGAAAACAAAAAGCACATCTTTTGAACGATTCAGTGGTGGTCCCATCCTCTTAGGACCACCCCAAGCACAGTTATTGGCAAAAATACAATCCCAACCAAAGGCCCTGCAAAGCATTATGGGATGAGATTAGCAGTGGGCAGTGAATATTATAGTATCCAATATCAAAATAATTCTACAAAGAGCTGCAGTTCCACTAGTCGTTACTAGATGTCCTCACGAGTCAAATGCAAAAGCTTCATGAAAGGGTTTCAATGCTTTTGCATTTGACTCGTGAGGGACATCTAGTAACGACTAGTGGAACTGCAGCTTGATGTATTAATAATTTCAATGCTTTTGCATTTGACTCGTGAGGGACATCTAGTAACGACTAGTTGAACTGCAGCTCTTTGTAGAATTATTTTGATATTGCACACTATAATATTCACTGCCCACTGCTAATCTCGTCCCATAATGCTTTGCAGGGCCTTTGGTTGGGATTATATTTTTGCCCATAACTGTGCTTGGGGTGGTCCTAGGAGGAAGGGACCACCACTGAATCGTTCACATGATATGCTTTTTGTGTTCAAGGCATCTGCTTGGTCCTCCCCTAGGTTAGGGGAACCCAAAATCATCACCTCTCTCATTGCTTGATATTTTCATTGTCAAAGTTCACTTTTGTGAATTTGTTATATGCTTTTTAGCATAGAAAATTGTTTTAACAAAGCATTTGTATGTGTTTAATATACTGCTGCTACGCTACGTCGATTAGCAGAGTTTTTTACTCTGCTACGTGCAATTTGCGTAGTGCGTAGTAACACAAACTTTGCATGTTCTGTGAGCGTAGCAAAGTATTATGCCCAGGGTTACCTGACTTAAGCATGTTTAGTATGGGAGGTGGATTGACAGGTTAAGTCCACACTCCCATATTAACAAGCTTTTCATTAGCGCTGTGAAATCATTGCTTGATTTCACACGCTAATGATGATTATCGCTGTCTATCGCTGGTTTGTACATCGCCTGTGAGCTAAGCGTTGCTAATACGCCGCTAACACGGCGATGTAATCCAGCGGTAGACGGCGATAATCAAAATTGCGATATTCAACGCATGCCGTTGATAATATGCCCCGCAGTTTGGAAGCCTGCGCTGAAACAGAGCGGCTGCACACGATGAGTAACAAAAATCCATCCTATCACAGCGGTGGAACGGCCAATACAGAAGCTGGTGCTTCCTCAAGGACAAAGCAGAAGATTCAAGGGGTGCATCTGCAGTGCACATTAAGACAATTCTCTGATGGCCAGGGAGGCAGAGCGTGCAGCACTCTACAATGGAGAGAAGAGTGACTGCACTTTCTAGCTCCAACTACCACTCGTGTTATCAGTCATAATGTATCACTCAAGCATAAGAGAAGCAGCGATATCACTCCACATCCAGTCGAAGCCGGCCGCACGATCCCGTGAGAGTGTGCGATCGCGAACACGTCATTCGGACGCGCCATCGGACATCCGCGTTCGCGAACAGGAAACACGCATCGCAAGTGGGCGGGACATGTGAAACAAGATGGCCGCGCCAATTGGTGACCGCATGGGCAAGTTCGCGAGATATTTCCCCCCGAGCACGCAAACAGCGTCCCCGAACAGGAAAAACGCATCACGAACGGGTGGAACAAGCAATTCCACGTGCTCACGGAATTCTGCGTAGCTCGCGGAGATTTTTTACCTTTTTGCTGAACTTTGCGTAACGCGACTACGCAAATTCCACCCACCCCTAATTTAAAGTTTAAAGATTAGGTTTATGGTTAGATTTAGGAATGTGTTTAGGAAAAGGGATAAGATTAGGTTTAGAAATATGGTTAGGGTTGGGGTTATGGTTAGGGTTCATCTTTAGAATTAGAACTAGGGTCAAATAAAGTTAAGAATTGTGCTAAGGTTTGTACTTTGGTTTATGGTATAGATTTAGGGCCCGATTACGATGCGGTAAAGTTTGGCTCCGACCCTCAGTCGGAGCCATCCTAACCGCATCGTAATTACCGATTCGGTTTCCCTTCCAACCGACCCATTATGATGGAGTCGGTAGGAAAGGAAACCGAATCGGTTTTCCGGATGGCTCCCGAGCCCGTCCGCCATCCGAAAGGCCCACAGTAATCCCCCGGCCGGCTCTTTCCGGCCAGCTCTTTCCGGCCGAGGGATTACGATAGCAGTTTCCCACTGCCTTTTTCTGTCGGCCATTCCGGCATAAAAAGGCATTGGGAAACAGCTTTGGGGGCCCCCAGCAGGGCCCCCATGGGTGCCAGGCCCCCGAATGGTGGCCTAGGGGGCACCTATGGTGCCCCCCTGTTGATTCCTGCACCCGGTGGCAGGCACCTTGAGGTACCTGCCACGGGGTGCAGGGATGAACTGCACCTCTGCCCCTTACAATGTCAGCATGCATTCCGTTCGGAATGCATGCTCCCATTGTAAGTATAGGCATGCGACTTCCTGGGCTGTAACCGACGACAAGAGGTCGTTCGGTTACAGTTTCAAAACGATGTCGGACGGACTCCGGTCCGTCCGACATCGTAATCGGGCCCTTAGTGTTATTGTTTTAAATTTCCAATTAGACGTAGGATTAAGATATTGTTTATAGATAGGGTTAGGGTAATAGTTATGGTTAGGGTTAATCTTAGAGTTAGAATTAGGGGTAAGGGAAGGTTATGGTTAAGGCTTGTAGTTTGGTTTAGGGATAGATTTAGTGTTATTTTACATTTACAATTAGAGGTAGAAGTAGGATTAGTAATAGTGCAAGGGTTAGAATGCGGGGAGGCTTAGTTTTAGGTTTAGGTTTAGGTTTAGGTTTATGGCTGAGGATAGGCTATTGTGTTATGTTGAGCAGTAGAATTAGTTTTAGGGTTAAAATTATGGTTAGGATTAAAGTTAGGGGTCGGGTTAATCATAGGGTTAGCATAAGTGGAAATGTTAAGTTTGAGGTTAGAGTTAGGATTTAAGCAAGGATAGGTTATGGTTAGGATGAGGTGCAAGCTTTAATACAAATGGTAGGGTGATGTACATGATTAGTATGAAGTTGGTCGTAAATGTCATGGGCATCATTAGGATAAATATTAGGGTTACATTTGGGGTAAGGTTAATGTAGTTGTACAAACAGTGTAGTGGTATCAGTGCAGTGATTAAATACATCACATGCTTTACCGGTCATCGCACTACTAGGTCAATGTAGTTGCTCTGATGTAGCAGTAGGTAGATGTGCTGAGATGAACTAGTAGAAACCAAGATTACTTGCACTTGTCCTGCAAACGGACAAGACCCAAGCCACCCTGTCCAGCATTCGGATGTCTAGACATCCTCCATGCTTCCAACGATGACTACAAAACGTTGAGACTGGTGAAGGGACCAGCAGGACACCAAGTGAGATTGGCAGGGTGTCTACGAGCAAGGCGGCATAGCTAATGCTGACTACTGCTTTGTAGATGAGTGGATGGAAGGCAAGGCTTCATCTTTGATGCTGACCCCATCAATAGCCAGCAAGACATCATGGAGGACAGTCTCAAGGGCTTATAGTAGACCCAAAAAAATCAGAGATGAGGTACCATCTTCTGCCATCTCCCATCTGAGGCCATCCAGAACTGACATAAGTACCGACTCAGTAGTGAGGCTCAATACCTACTCTAAAAGGACCAAGGCAGTGCAAAGCGTTTAGGTCAGCCGATGTAATTTTCTCCAAGATCATACACGCGGCAGGTAACTGTGAAACATCTGATAGTACCCTGCCCATCGGAGTCTTGGGTCCGTTTTCTGAAATGAGGAGTAACAACTACATTTTCTATGTTTTATGGCAAATCTAGAAAAGAGCTGATAATCCGCAGTAGTGGGGGGTCTTTTCATAGGAAAGGATTCCAAATGTGACCCCAACTTAATAGAGTATATAAGTTCTTCTGATTGGCCCAATGATACGTTAAGAAAGACACTAACATCCGGCAGGTCTGGGGCGTTTTTAGGGTTAGCTGATAGCTAGTCAAATGACTGCATTTAATACCTGATATTCAAAGAATTCTCAGAACTTCACACAGAGCTCAGTGGTGAAGGCAATCATCCTGACCAAGACTGATGGAGAGGAGAGGTCTTAGACTATTTGGAGCATTTCCTCTTACTAATTTTGTCATAAAGTTGTACACATGTAAGAAGTGATCCTTAGGTTCTTCAATGTCTTTTATCTGATTAAAGTATTAAGTGTGCTGGGTCTCTGTTACTCCAATGAGCTGCTTTGGGTTTTCAGCAATCACTCCAGTTCCTACGGCTATTGTGATATCTAGATCTGAAGCGGTCCACAATTGATATTGATTTTCAGTTTTTTGGGGGTTTATGTGTACCCGTGCTATTTGACTCAAGTTTAGACGATGGCCCAGCCCTCTTAACTCAATTATACTCTGATCTCTGTAGTTCCAGGTGGAACAGGCTGACGTCCTTCCCTTTGCGCCGCGGCCGGGCATACAGAGAGCCACTGACGCAGGATCTTACCAGAAGAGATGCGTCTCCTCCGAGGTTGTTTTCAATCCTAGCTCAGTTGAAACTGGATCCAAGTGACGCCCTGACAATGCAGCTAAAAAATATTTATCAAAAGCAATAGAACAGAGTATTTCAAACAAATCCCTTGAAGGCGTTGTTTACCCGTTTATTTGAATTGCCCAAGCCCTCAAGGGTAGATTGGGTTTCCCATTATATTGAATTGTTTATAGCACTGACAATGCCAGCACAATAAAAAAATAGCCTATACCTGAAAACACAATAAAGAGTATAAAAAAAAGAAAGCATTGAGGTAAATGATCACTCTCTAATGATTCAGTCTCAAAGAACACACAACTGAAGACCACAAATAGAGTTATAGCCAGTGTGAGACTTGCTCCCGCTGAGCTGTAGATTAGCGCTACCAAGAGTATCTCTGTGATTCGCTGCGAAAAAAAATGATCATATTCAAACTTCTACAAAGGACGCTAAACTCTGGCCTCTACATTTAAAGTATTAACATTTGGACAGGGCAAGTGGCAAAGACCATAAGACCCATTCACAAGAAATGTTAAGGGCAAAGAAAGGGGGCCATATGGCATGTAAAACATTAAGAGGGAACATTATTGACACAACACTCCTACCTACATTTCCTCTCAGTATCTTTCTGCACACAAGCCCTGGTTTCATTGGCATAGGCAGCTTAGTGTATTGGTGCATAAGATCACAAGTGATTTCCCCCTTCTTTTTCACCAGATGATGCATCTATCTGAACCCCCAAATAGAAAACAAGGGATCGAATAAGAGTTAATGTTTACATCTGTTCTTTACTGTTAAGATAGAAATATTCTAGCTAGCCTTTGGACATCTACTTCTGGGGCGGGTATAGATAGGGTGCACTGCTCTAGATTACAGCACATCCTTGCAAACCAGAGGGAGAAAGAATCAAAAACAGTCATTCGTACATGTCAAACAACGAAGAAGGAAAATTTAGACTGTCCTAATCTGCGGGGTCTAAACCCCACTGTTTGCATCCTGTAGCACAACTATGGCCCTGTTACAAATGTCTGACACTGTTACAGGCCTACCAGACCTACAGAGCACTGTGAGGAGAGACTGCCCACTAGGGATGGACAATATTTGTACCTTTTCCCACAAAGTCTAATAAATTCAGGAAATCTTTGCATGAGTAAAGCCGGGTGGAGTTGCTCAACTTCAATCATAGAGAAGTTTGCACGACTGAAGCTGCCTTCCCCATAATGTGTCATTATCCAGCGCCTAGAGGTCTCTTCCATAAAGGCCAGGCACCCTGCGGCTGGGAAACAGCAAGAACCACTGAAGCATAGCGGAGCCCTGTGTGGTGGATGGGATAGGGGCCTGTCTGGAGCTAGGGCTTTGGTGTGGGGGGTCTGGAGCTCCAGGGTGGTCTGCTGATGGGTCAGACGGGGCACAGAGTGCTTAGCAGGATTGGGTGAGGGGGTAACATTCAGGGAGAATACGAGGGAAGAAGGCGGGTAAGGGTCCATGCATTGGCCCTAGTAATGTAAAGTAATGCAATGTAATGTAAGGTGGATTTGTGGAGCACTGCTTGTCATCCATGAGGGTATCCAGGCGCTGCACCTCAGTGCGCGTCACAGCGGCGGGAGCGGTATCCTGATGTCACAAAGGCCCACTGAAGCTGCCCCTCTGTTTTTCAAACTTCGGTGGATTTGCAGTTCTTTAAGTTTGCAGAGTTTAAAGCAGGACGTGCTGCAGTGTTTGAGGCCTGACTGGGCACTGCTGGAGACTGATAACAGTTCTGCGTCATCACGCTGCTGGTGGAAGAGCTGGCTTGGCTACCATTACCAGTACCTCTCCTGCACTGACAGGGCACAGCACAGGAAGCTCCCTTTGAAGGAGTCCTAGAGTACTCACAGGATACTCCTGGAAGGACCGGACCCGTGCTGTTGTACACAGTGCTAGATTCTGGTGTTTTTAGGTCTCGCCTAGCATTGCAGCGCACATGGCTACTCGCTCTGGCGAGATCTATTGCGAGAGAGGAGATTTGAGAAGGGGGCTTGAAGCCCCGCCCCTCATTTTCATTGGCCGGCGTCACCGTTTATGCTAAACGGTGGCCTGCCATTGGAAATGAGTTTTTTTTTGCCGCTGCCCTTTCTCCTTTTGGGACGGCCCCTCCGGACTGGATCGCCTGCTTCACGGCTGTCGTGAAGCAATTTCTTATCTCAAGGAGGCGTGTTATATAAACAAGCCGTGAGATCCAGTCCGGATGGGCCGTCCCAAAAGGAGACACTTAAAGTGAAAGCGCGATGCAAAAATAAACAGCAGCTGCCTTCCCGCAATGGCGAGCGCTTGTTTTTTAATGTACGCCACCCTGCTTGCCACTAGTTTGATTTAATTTGGCCATCCCGCTTCTTTTCATTTTTTTTTACATCGCAGTGCATTCTTATGTGCACAGGCAGCAGCATACACGAGCGGTCTCGTTGACTGCACCGCATTCCTTCCCCTGCTGGGTTCCCATGTGATCCTTAATTTGCTATTTCATTGTAAAACAAAAGTTGTGTGAACGCGCTGGCACACAACCCCTTTCCTGAATCGCAGCGTGTTTTATATTCCTTCCTACGTATGTAGTTTTTTTTTGCTTGCATACCCGAGCGGTCTTGATAGCACTTATCATGACCCGTGCATTCCTCCGACCACTGGGTCCCCGTGCGATCCTTATTATATTATTTTTTTCTGCCACCTTTCCAAATTGAACTTAAAAAACAAACCTTTAAATAGCAGCTTAGTCCATTAATGAGTGGCAATGTGTCCATCAATCTGAGTCCAATGTGTGTGTGTTCTAACAGGGCGGACAAATGCACAAAACACTGTGTCTATCTTCTATCTTTACCACTGCATCTGCATCCTCTGTTGGTGTGCGTCATCAATGAGCTTGGTGAACAGTCGTCCGCCTCCCACCACAAGATACAGTCGCTTATGTGAGGACTTACTGGTTAAGTGTTGAAGTTTTTATTTTATACTTGGCTCGTTTCTCCGTTGTCCCTTTATAGCCCTTTTCGTTTATTTTATTTCCTTCTGCAGTCTGGCACTCTTATCTTATAGAAGGCCAGTATCTTCACCGAAGGGTCAAGTAAAGTTCACTTAAAACTTAACCCAAGCATATTCACAAATATTCTTTACTTTAAATGCATTTTCCAGGGAGCATGTTATGGTTTTTAAAGTTCTGCTAATAATTTCATCCTCTTCGCGCAGCTGGTCAGTCTCAAGCACCTCCGTTGCTCACTCGCCCCGCTGACTATCCATTGTTCCCCTCACCGTATCCTTTGTTGCTCTCCAACACCTAGTGGTACTTTTAAAAAAATGTTCATTTTGTATTCTGTAGGGAGGTCTTGCCAGCTGCCATTTGCCACTGGGTCTTTGATTATTACAAAATGTGTATTTGTGTAAAAGAAAGAAATTTACTCACGTTTCTATTATTATTGCTGTTATGATGAGAACTGCTTATACAGTTAAAGTAAAGAAATAACTAATTTTCGCAGGAGAACAAACAGTCTACTGAAAAAATACACAATAAGAAATGTTGTCTGGATCATGTGCCCAGAAATGAATTGCAGGATAGAAAGGCATTATTCATTTTGTCATCTCATTTGTGGCCCGTGTGTATACCAGGTGCCCACATGAAGACAACTACTCACATATTGCTCTGTCCTTTCGTGGCACTGAAATTATTCCCACCACGAGGGACAAGCATGCTCTTCGTTGTTACCTTTTACCATTCTGATTACACTGTAATCCAGAGTTTATGAAGAGGCCCGTTCCCGGTTGAAGCACGCATATTTTCCACCCAACCCCACTTCCCACCGTCTCCTTTGTTGATCTCCCACACCTAGTGGTGCATTAAATAAAATGTTCATTTTGTTTTATGATGGGAGGTCTTGGCAACTGCAATTTGCCACTGGGCCTTTCCTCACTACAAGAAGTGTTTTTGCGTAAGTGTATTTTCCTTTTTTAAATGTATCAATCCAAGTGGCATACGCACTCTTAGATCAGTAAATATAACAAACACTTGCAACGCAATAGGTCTCGCATTTGTGAGAGTTTAAGCTATTGGCAATGTAAATGACAATGCCATTTATTTATATGTTTTAAAAACATGCAAGTGGTGTGGAAACACGCATTTTGTACTTATAGTCCTTGCTTACCAGAAGCAAGGCTGGAAGAAAAACAGGCGCAGTTACTGCCAGCCTTGCTTCTCGTAAGCAACAACTATAAGTACAAAGTGCGTGTTTATGCACAACTTGCAGGTTTTCAAAACACATAAATAAAAGGCATTCTCATTTACAATGTCAATAGCTCAAAATTTCGCAAATGCGAGACCTATTGCATTGCAAATGCTTGTTTTATATCCGGGCAGTGAATGACTGCTAGACCACACCTCGTTGCATGTGGTTTTCCACTTGCCATGACAATCTTTTGACTAAAATGAATTTCCATATTTAGCTTTTATGTAAATTGGCCATTAGCCTGCACAACCCGTGCTCAAACCGTAAAAGTGAAATATTCCACGTGGGCCGCAGCAAGGCTTTCACCACCCACGCGAGGGACATAAACATAGCACATGGGCTGAGAAGCAGTCGCAGCACTACAGGCCAGGCCTGGGTGTTAAACTGTGATCTCAACCCATTCTTAGAGTTTAGATCCTAAAAGTACCATTAGGTGAGCCAGGAGTCCTTTGCCTTTTAAAGTAAGGCCCAGATGCAAGGTGCTCACATTTCAAACATGGAAGTTTACATTTACTTTGCACGGACGCTTGCATTTGAATGGTGTGACGTGGGCAGCAGTGCCCTGGCTCTAGGGAGGCCTCAGCGGCTGTACTCTTTGGTAAGCCTGCACAGTGGCAGAAGCCGGACTCTTACAACCTTTAGATGCCAGCCAGGCTGGTTCAGACAAGGCGCGTGAATCCGGAGGTTCTCTGTACCGTGGGCATCATTCGTTGGGAGGTGGGTGGCAGTGCCAATGCGGCGCTGATCTTGATAGGCCTGTCAGCTGACTTCACCGTGCATTCTACTTTTCATCTCAGGATGTCTTTGTATTGGAAAAGGCTCTATATGTGTGATCTGCAGCTGAAAAAACACACATGCAGCAACTGCAGTGGCCGCTGTCTGCAGTGTTTCCCTGGAACCCAGCATCATACTATAGCCTTATAGCCTGCTGCCGGAGGCTATACCAGTTGTTAAAGGCCCGAAACCCAGCGGCGAGGGCCTATAACAAGGGTGAGGGCCTTTACAACCAGTATAGCCCTGGCAGAAGGGCTATAAGCCTATTAGAACATTTCGCACCGTGGACCACAACCTCCTAGTGCAGGGACTGCCAAGGCCAGGTCACTGCCTGCTTCGGTTCTTTTTAGGTCTCCTGATCTTACCTGTTGTTTCTTCCTTTTGGCCTCATCAGCTTGTCTTCTGAGCTGGGGTGTCCCACAGGCTCCATCTTGTCACCACTGCTCTTTAATACTGTTTGCAGCACTTGGCAGCCCTTCTGCTTACAACAGGAGTTCACTCTTACATGTATGCAGACCAGGCCCAGCTGATGTTTGGGTTGTCGAGAGTGGGGAAAGCTAGTTAGAACCGAGATCAAACGCCTCTGCCTGCACGCTTTTTGGCCTTAGTTTGTGGGGGATGTCCGCCAGCCTTTTGAAACTAAACCTTTAAAAGAATGACCCTTTGGTGCCATCTCCTGAGACTCTGTCTGGGCAGCTTCAACCGGCCAGAGAAAACGGGCACTAAACCCATCCCTTCTAAGCCAGCATACAGTCTATTAGAACATTGAAATTTTGGGAAAGCCATTCAAAACAATGGAGTGCTCTGGACTTCTAATGGCTGGTAGAAGCACGGAGCATCAACATTCCAATGTTGAACAAATGCCTCACGGAGCCCGGGGGGATTTCAACCCCCTCAGTCTCCGTGAGGCCTTTGTTTTACAAATTAGAACTTTCTGCTCGCTAGGGGTGGAATGTTCTAATAGCTTTAGAGCCATCTGTAGCGGGCTCTAGTGGCCATCAAAGACCCGCTCCCTTGTTAAAGGCCCTCACCTTCGGCTCGGGCCTTGAACGCCTCTAAGGCTATATTTGAAAACTGGAATGTTGAGAGCTCCATTGAAGACAATGGAGAGGCTCCGGGCTCATAATCGCTGGTATAAGATTTCGGTTGCAACATTTCAATGTTTGTCTTTCTGTTTCTCCCTTTTTAAGTTAGAACATTCTACCCTTAGTGGACGAAATGTGCTAATAGGCTTATAGCCCTTCTGCCAGGGCTATACTGGTTGTTAAAGGCCCTCACCCTTGTTATAGGCCCTCGCCGCTTGGGTTCAGGGCCTTTAACAACCGGTATAGCCCTCGGAAGCAGGCTATAAGGCTATATCATGATGCTGGGTTCCACTGAAACACTGCAGACAGAGGCCACTTCAGTTGCTGCATGTGTGTTTTTTAAGCCGCAGATCACACATATAGAGCCTCTTCCAATACAAAGACATCCTGAGATGAAAAGTCGAATGCACTGATCAAGATCTGCTCAGACAAATGTCTGGCAGCTGTCACTGCCTTCAGTGTTGCAACCTACCACCAGGGAAGGTGTGCCATCCTTCAAGGGTGTGCTTTCACCAAGAGCACCCTGCCTTATCTGATATTAAAGGGGAACAACTTTCAGTGTGTCTTCGAAGCTGTGGGGGCAACCATAAGCCTTCCTCTACGGGGATATGGAAATGGGCCAGGAGAAGGCATGTCTTTCATTTTGATCATAAAGGGGCTGGAATGGGTGGGTTTTCAGTGGAGAGAACCTTAGACAGGTCTCCCTGCGGCCATCTTGCCATGGTAGGGAGTAAGGATTTTTGGGGGGATATAGGAACCAGGTTATATAGTTGAAAAAGATTGTGCAAGACTTCTGCTATTATTCGTTATGGGAATTTGGCCAATCACTAGTGGAAAAACCTTTTAAAACAATTATTGAATCAATCGCAACTAAGGGGTCTCTGGGAACAAAGAACACATGAAAAGAATGTTTAATGTCTGGGAAAAGACTAAAGATTGTTAATTTTATTTCCCTTCGAGTAACTGACTTGAAAGACTAATGTCAGAGTTAGGAAAAACTGCTCCTAGAAGTCGCACAAGGAGAAGAGAGCCTGGAGCTTATGTCTAAGAAGAATTGGCAAGACCAGTTGGAACTGGACTTTTCGCTATGGGGTGACAGGCAGTCAGACATTTTGTTATGGCGCGATGTGCAATCAACAACTGTTCCTGAAAGTTTGGGGACTATTGGAGCACTAGAATCAAAGAAATAGAACTTTACTCGCAAGGTTTCAAAGTTGGAACTTAGAAACATTTCCATTTCTGAAGAACCAGAACAAGGTGCCAAGGATCCCTGAGAATGAAGCAATGCAAAAGGTCAAGATTTACAGGTTTCTCCTGCTCTAACATTTTTTTCCACAAGAAATAAGGATTCAACAGCACCACTCAGAGAAGGTACCAGATCTCATGCAGCTCTGCATTAGGACAGCCTTTAGGCTTGCTGGCTGATGGATTCTGACCTCCAGAAAAATGTTTAATTGTGTGGGTAAGCTGCTAGAGCATGAAAAGGTGCCAAAATGTGACTGCTGATAATGTGACCTCAGTATCTATCTTTTTAAGGTGTGTTCCATTCTTTTTGTTGCATGGCTTGTAGTTTCGGCAGGGCCTGGGTCTGTGTACTGACTAACCCTGGGCAAAGCACTACGCTACGCTCGCGTAGTTTGCGAAGTTTGTGCTACTTCGCACAACGCGAAGTGCACGTAGCACAGTGCGAACACGCGTAGCGTAGCGTAGCGTGAGTGCAGCGGTCATTTAGCTTGCTCGCGGTCCTCAACGTCAAGTTGGCGACCGCGAGCAAGCAAAATGACATCCCGGCGAGACTTTTTCCTCGTTCGCGATCAGCAACATCAAGTTGCCGATCGCGAGCGTGGAAAATAAACCTCCCGGCGAGATTCTCAACACGGGGAGGTCAGGTTTCTCATTGCGAGTGGTCGCGTATGCTCGCGACCGCTCGCGATGAGAAACTACCAGTCCGCGTTGAGAAAGCTGCCGCCGAGTAAAAATCTACTCGAGCGACAGTAAAAGACAGCTCGCACTGTGCAAGATGCCGTTTTCAATGATTGCACAGTGCGGACAAGCATCCGGCACTGTGCAATCATTGCGAACAGTGCACTACGCAGTTCGCGTAGTGCTACGCGTAGCTCGCGTAGTGCGAACTGCACTTTGCGTAGCTTCGCGTAGCGCTACTTCGCGAACTACGCCCAGGCTTAGTACTGACAGCTTCCTGCCTTTCTTTGCTGGTGGATTTTTACCTCCAGTAACATAATTATGGGTGAAGATAAAACCATTGACTACAGTGAGCCAACATACCTTGCCAACCTCGCTCCATCTCCATTGGACTGTGAATGGAGCCTAGGACCCAGTTTAAAGACCCCCATAGAGTAATTCCCGATCCCTTCAGCTTTCTTGGAGTGCTTTGTCCTAATTTCCCATCCCAACACAACTCCTGATCCCCACATTCTATTTTTGCCATTTTGGGGCTTTTTGTCATTACATTTTCCTTTAAAAAAAAAAAAAAAGTTGGATTGAGAGTTTTCAGTGACTTATTTTTTAACTTGAATGTTTATTTTGGTGGTGTTGTAAATTTACTACATACACTTTTTTCTGAGGATGGTTTTGCTGCTCATTCCAAACTATCAAGAGTAAGCTCAGACACTAAGGAATATTGGTGAACATTGGTCTAGAACACGAGTCCTCTAATAATCTAACACCTTTTTTCATAAGATGATACCCACCTTCATCCCAGTAAGAATGACACATCATAAAAATTGTGACACCACCTCGATGCAACTATATATTGGGCATGCTACCTCTAGTCTAAACACACCCTGCCATGTGGTTGACCAAAAAAATATTTGCCTCGATTTACTTAGGGGTGCCTGGGTGCTAGAGTGGAGTTGCACAATTTTTCACTCCGCATGGGAGCCTTTTTAATGGTAAGTAAATTGGTGCAATGCTTTGCATCACTGTGATGAGGTTTGAGCCATGCGAGCAGCCATGCAGAATGCTAGTAAATAAAAACCCCATTTTTTTTTTTCTGAAAGTTCAAGACCAAGGTTCGAAATCTCAAAACTGTACGCAGCCACTGCATCGGATGGTCTACCGCTCCCAAGCATGAAAACATACTGCAAGGCCCAAGAGCTCTTGCAACTGACCAATTATCCCTCAAATCAATGATAAATCCATATTCCCTTAATATTGAAAAAGCACATTTGAGGTAAGGGTGGGCAAAATTCAAGTAATTTGCATTTGCGTAATTATACAAAATTGAAAGAAATTACAGAAAATTATGCTTACTGCAAAACCGTCATTAAGTGCTGCATTTGAGCATGAAATGAATCCTCACATTCATTTTGAATACAAGGACGCATTTTGCGCTAAAATATAGCGCAAAAAACCACAGGTGCCATGAACAACAGCCACTCGCGTTATGGTCATTCGTATTGTTCCTATGCTCCTACGCTACAAGTTTGCTGCAAACACAGCATAATTCCCTTTGTACCCTTGGAAGTTGTGCTCGCCTTTATGAGAGACTTTCAACTGGATGGTGCCTTGTCCTATTACAGTTGCTTTATGGAACTGCTGTATCTTTTTTTTGCAGAATCTGTTTGTTTTACAGAAAGTCCTTAATAGCAAATGTTTCCTGCAAAAAGGGTAAGCTTGGATTTCCTCACAGAAATCGACTTTAACTTGTAGATACTTTATTGATAAACTGTACTCGAGTTTATATCAAGACTAGCTGTTCTCCCCATGAACTACCAATCAGTGGCGTAGCTAGGCCTTAGGCTGCCCTTGGCCCCGCGACGGCCGCAGGTAAGGCTGAGGGGGAGTCCACCGGACGCCACCCCCAAAACTTGTGCCACCTGGGGCGGACCTCCCCCTCGCCCCCCTTGCTATGCCACTGCTACCAATCTTCTTTCCTACGGAATGGTGAACACACATACATGCATCATCACCAACATATTGTCCATTCACAAGCATCCACAATTGGCACGCAGAACCACACGCACTCCATTCACGCTTTTCACAAACCAAATACACCACAAACTCTGACACTGTTCACATAAACACCATTTACACTCATTTACATGCTCAGGCCCAGATTGACGTAAAAGTTACACAACGCAGGGCAGCAAGTAGAGTTGCTGCGCTGCGTGACTTGAAAGAGAGCGAGCAGAACAGCGCCATATCTGCTAAGATGTGGCGCTGTTCTGCTCTCGCCCTGTACTGGTTCACTTTTGGCTGCTGTGAACTAATGCAGACACCCTTGTGCATACTGCAAGGGTGTATGCATTGGGAGAAGCACAGGGTTTGTGCCGGAAGGGGTTCCTTACAGTACAAAAACTATGCTTTAAGGCATTTCCCTCTTTCTAAGTGTGCTGTACACTGACTTTTTGTGAATGGAAAATAATTTTGTGAAGCGACCTGTGTACTAATAGGTAAGCTGTACAAAAATGTGAATGGTAGTGGGTTGCAATCTCACTTACCTCATCAATATTCCTGAGGTAGTTCTTAAATTGCAACGCACTACGATTGAATGCCATCACAGCGATGATGGCCTGCTGGGGCCAGCAGACCACAATTTCTCTGATCACGTTTTAACTAAAGTCAACAAAAAAAACAACAAAAAATGCAGCCCGTTTTTTCAAAAAAGGTTTTTTTTTTTGTTTGGGAGTTGGTCCCCTAAAAACTTTTTTTTAATAATGAAAAACTGTGTAAAGAAATGTTTGGTGATACATAAGTAGTGACTTGTCACTCTCATATTGAGAAATTAGGGCCTTGTATACAGTTTGGTGGATAGGTTGCTCCGTCAAAAACATGGTGGACGTCCCGTCTGACCTATCACTTGTGCCTTATGTTCAGTGGCGCTCTAATGCGACGGACAGGACATATGCCATATTTTGGTGGAGTACCCTGTCTGCCAAACTCTAAAAAAGGTCCTTAGCTACCGATTTCAAGAGTGAGAACTTGTACCGATCAATTTCTTCCATTATTGGTGATTTACCTCCATCTCATATCCCTGGTAACTTAAATCTGTGCCAGAAGACGTGCCTCTATCTAGACATACCTCTGTCGGATGTGGATTGGTTTACCTTCACCCTTAGTAACTTATCTCCTTTCCAGCAGACACACATGCATTCTGTCCAGTGAATTACTAGCCCTTGTAACTTACCTCCTTCCCTGGATACGCATCTGTTCCTTATGTGACCTTCCTGTGCCCCTAAAATATACCCCCTAATCAAGGAGACTGGCCTCCGTCACTAGTAAGGGGCGTCTATCTCAAGTGACATACTTCAATGTCTGCATAACTTACTTCTAGCCCCTTTGTCTTCAATTTAGCCTATGACACTTACCTCTGTCCTGGGGGCTTACAATCTTGGGTGACTTACTCATATCTCAGGCGACCTACCTTCAAGTTTGGTGACTTACCACTAACCATTGTGACTTACGTCCATCCCACAAATCTGTCTTTATTCCTAGTGTCTTACGTCCGTCCTAATAGCTTACCTCCTCTCAAAAGACTTGTCTCCTTTGTCACTTACATTTATCTGTGATGACGCACCTCCAACTCTCAAGAAAAACTGCGGGGCATATTAGCAAGACCCACGTTAAAATTATCGCCGCTTTAGCTGCAGGAAACTGCCGCTAAACAGCGATAATGGGCTTGCTAATATGCGTCATGAAATTCAATAGAAGCCCAGGTTAGATGTCCTGCACATTTAACCTGGGCTTCTATTGGAATTCTATAACGCATATTAGCAAGCCCATTATCGCCGTTTTAGCGGCAGTTTCCTGCCGCTAAAGCGGCGATAATTTTAACGTGGGTTTTGCTAATATGCCCCTGCATTTTGGACGATTTACCTCCGTCCCAGATGACTTGCCTCTATTTCTGGCAACTTACCTCCATCCCTAGTGACATACTTCTACCTTAATAACGCACACCCTTCACAAAAGACTTAGGGGCATATTACTAAGGTCCGGCGATAATTATCGCTCAGCGCGCTTAGCGCGAGGATAATTATCGCCTGACTAACGCTGAATTTTATCACTGAGATAGCGTGCTATCAGCAACGCTCATCTCAACAGTGATAAAATTGCAAGCGCTAACTGCCAAATGTAGCGATTATCGCTGGAAATCCAGCGATAATCACACAACTTTTGGCGATAGCTTGCTGATAGGGCAGGACAGACTCAGCCATGATATCCACCTTCCATTGGATATCATGGCTAAGTCATACTGAGAGCAGGCGTTAGAAAAGTAGCGCTAACCGCGGTTAGCGCCACTTTCTAATCGCTCTGCATGTTCGCCTGCAGCTTGATAATAGGAGAAATGTCGGTTAGCGACATTTCTCCTGTTATCCTGGGAAGGAACGCCCACTTTGCATCTCATTAGAGATGCAGAGCGAGGCGTGGGGAAAACGGGTGCTAACATGCGTTAATGCATGTTAGCACCTGCCTTGGTAATAGGGCGGTAATATTATCTCCGCTTTGTTGGCTCTTAAAGCCAAAAAAGCGGAGATAAAAGCCCGTGCTAATATGCCCCTTACTTCTTTCCCTGATAACTTACATCACTGAATCAATCTCACGAGGCTTAAGATGGTCCCTGGAGACGTACTTCTCTCTCGGAAGTCTATTTTCCCGGGTGACTTACTCCCATCCCACAACACTCCCCTCTCTTTGTGGTGACTGATCTGCATCCATGGTGAGTTACCTGCATCCCTTGTGATTGACCACTATCTCAGAAGGTTTCACACCATTCGTGGTGACTTCCTTCCTTCTCTATAGGCTTACCAGTGTCCCTCATGGCTTACCACCATCTCAGGTAGCTTAACACTATCACTGGTGACTTAGGGGCATATCAGCAACAGACGGCGATAAATATCGCAAAGCGCGCTTAGCGCTTTAATATTTATCGCCGTCTGTCTCTTGAATTTATCGCCCGGTTAGCGTGCTATCATCAACGCGTATCACCGAGGCGATCAAGAATCCTGCAAAGCGGCGATATGCGGGAATATTGCTGGAAATCCAGCGATATTCCCGCAGCGATAGGGGAAAGCTTGATGATAGGGAGATGTGGATTCAGCCATAGAATCCACCTCCCATGATATGCATAGCTAAGTCTGGTTTTTTGCAGACGTTAGCTTACGGCGGTAATCGCGGTTAGCGCTACTTTACTGGACGCAACGCGGGCATTGATAATAGGGAGAACTTGTCTTTGCGACTGTTTCCCTTTACTGTTACTGAGGAACGCCTACTTTGCATGTCATTAGCGATAAATATCGCTGACATGCAAAGCGGCAAGAAAACGGGCGCTATTGCCAGTGAACTGTCGCTCACAGCTGTTAGCGACAGCTTGCTTATAGGGCGATAAAAATATCGCCGCTTTAGCGGCAAAAAGTGCCGCTAAAGCGGCGATATTGCCCTTGATAATATGCCCCTTAGTCCGTCTAAGGTGGCTTACCACCACCACTTGCAACTAACCATCATTGCTGTAGGCTTACCACTATCCATGATGACTTACCACCACCTCGGGTCGTTTACCACTGTCCACGTGACTTACCTCCATCTCTATAAGTTTATCTCCATCCCAGGCGACTGCCTTCTATCGCTGGTGACTGACCTATGTCTTGGGAGGTTTACCAATATCTCGGGAGACTACATCCACTTACGGTGACTTACTCCCATCCCGTGCTGACTTTCCTCCCTCCCCTGGGGTGGGTGGGGGTGCCCCACACCTGTGCACCCCGTTGCCGCATGAAACAGACAGTCTCCTGACGCCCAGCCAGAGTTAGAACTGGAAAAATAATACGAGCTCAGAGCGAAATTTAACAGAAACAAATGCAATTTATAATAATCAACCGGGAATAAACTCATAAAAAGCCCTCGCGCGCACTCCTTATCTTATCACCGAGCCGCTTCCCGTCCGGTGCTGGGAAAACAATGTTATCGGAAGAAAAGTTCAAAGATACGTTTTGGAAATGGATGGGAGGGAGAGAGAAAGACAGAGGATGAGAGAGAGAGAGAGAGAGAGAGAGAGAGGAAGAGAGAGAAAGATAGAGAGAGAGAGAGAGAGACAGAGAATGAGAGAGAGAGAGAGAGAATGAGAGAGAGAGAGAGAGAGGCAGAGAATGAGACAGAGAGAGAGAGAGGCAGAGAATGAGACAGAGAGAGAGAGGCAGAGGATGAGAGAGAGAGGCAGAGAATGAGACAGAGAGAGAGAGAGGCAGAGGATGAGAGAGAGAGAGAGAGGCAGAGAATGAGAGAGAGAGAGGGGTAGAGAATGAGACAGAGAGAGAGAGAGAGGCAGAGAGAGAGAGAGAGAGGCAGAGAGAGAGAGAGAGAGAGAGAAAGGCAGAGAATGAGAGAGAGAAAGAGAATGAGACAGAGAGAGAGAGAGACAGAGAATGAGAGAGAGAGGGGCAGAGGATGAGAGAGAGAGGCAGAGGAGAGAGAGAGAGAGGCAGAGAATGAGACAGAGAGAGAGAGAGAGAGACAGAGACAGAGAATGAGACAGAGAGAGAAGCAGAGAGAGAGGCAGAGGATGAGAGAGAGAGAGGCAGAGGATGAGAGAGAGAGAGGCAGAGAATGAGACAGAGAGAGAGAGAGAGGCAGAGAATGAGACAGAGAGAGAGAGGGAGAGAGAGAGGGGCAGAGAATGAGACAGAGAGAGAGAGACCCACAGAGAATGAGAGAGAGAGAGAGAGGCAGAGAATGAGAGAGAGAGAGAGAGAGAGAGAGAGGTAGAGAACGAGAGAGAGAGGCAGAGAATGAGAGAGAGAGCGAGAGAGAGAGGCAGAGAATGAGACAGAGAGAGAGAGGCAGAGAATGAGATAGAGAGAGAGAGAGAGAGAGAGAGAGGGGCAGAGAATGAGACAGAGAGAGAGAGAGAATAAGACAGAGAGAGAGAGAGGGAGGGAGAGGAAGAGGCAGAGAATAAGACAGAGAGAGAGAGAGAGGCAGAGAGAGAGAGAATGGGGGGAGGGTGGTAGAGAGCGAGCGCCGGGGACATCAGCAAAAAGCAGGGCAGTGCCCACGTCTCGCGCAGGCTGCAGCGCGCACACGTGTGCTGTATTAATAGTTATATAGCGCCTACGAATCTTTGGGAGCGCGAAAACGCTTTTTCGATCTGCACTGAACCTCATATAGAGCTATCTGAGATTAAACACCATACCATATCGCATCATACCTAGCATATCATGCTCCGACATGTTCTGACGTTAGTATACCATACAGTGAGGTAATATAACATAACCAGAGACTCGTATAACATGCAATAGTATGGCATGACAAATTAACACGTCACGACACAGCTTAGTATACCATAACCTGACGTGACATAACATGGCGGCATAGTAAAGCTTCCCCATACAACATGGGGTATCGTGACATGATCGTCTGACATAACATCGCATTCCGTTTTTGGGCAGACGTGTTGCCTTGCCAAGTGTGCATGTGTGGGCTTCATGTTAAAAATCCTAAACAGTGAATGTTGTTCTAGTGCACTGAGCACTTACCCTAGCTATGCTACCATCTACGTGACGTCATCATATTATAGCAGCGAATCTATTTTACGTCTTTGGTTGGTGTTACTGCACAGATAGTGGTTTCAAAATACACAATTCATGGAAACTATCTCACTCAGCAGGGGGAGGCTGCGGGAACGCCATAGGTTCCTCTTCACAAACAGGACATTACCTACCATACAGAGCACAGAAGCAGTTTCACAGCGCCACTGAGCGCTACACGAATATATAAA
Source organism: Calotriton arnoldi (assembly GCA_963921515.1). NCBI lineage: Eukaryota > Metazoa > Chordata > Amphibia > Caudata > Salamandridae > Calotriton > Calotriton arnoldi. The sequence continues at coordinate 3,546,016 of CAWUFW010000444.1, forward strand.
TATGCAAGAGCAGTAAAACGCGCATAATTCCGCTGAAAAAAATAATTTCAACTAATGTTTTGTGGAGAAATCCACACGTATTTCATATGTAATTTTTTCACGTATAATTAAAAAAAATACGCGAGTGGAACGCGTTTTATGGTCCAGTAATGCCGCTTCAGGGTTCACGTGACTGGTACAAGTCACGTGTCCTTCTTCCGCGTGGTTAATGTCCTTGGCGCCTGTATGGATCATATTGATCAGTTGCCCTTTTGTGTATCTTTTACGTAAATTAGAACCATGTAAAACGAATTGCGCATGACGTCACAGATCAGGCGTTCGTAATACTGCGCTTTGTATAGCTCTACGGCACTCTTGGACTTGTATCTAACCTGTTTTACTAGAAGAAAAAAATGCAAATTAAATAAAACACTCGTATCGCTCCACCCGGGTACACATCGTTATCATTCGGAATAATAGCTCAGTGGGTAATGCGCTTGTTGTTGGACTCTTCGTGTAACCTAACAGTGACAACACCATCTAGAATCAAAGCGCTGCGAGAACTTTCAGTTTGTAGGTTTTTTTAGACATGACCAAAGACATATTTTAATATCATAATCTTAAACAAATCTATAAGTTTTGGAACCCAGGAGCAAAGCTGAAAAAAGAGCAATTTACTGCTAGCTAATGTTCTTAAAAAAGCAGAGTTTTTCTTCAAATACCCTGAAAAAAAGCACATTTTACTCCATGATACGCATAAACCGGCAAGCCCTGCGCGGTGTTTGCCAAATGCCAAATCGCAGTTTCACGGAGTTAAGGCTGGGCACGGCCGGTTTATTTTGCATGTCGAGGTGTTGGCAGATTCATGTTTGTGCCTGAGCCAGAAAGTTTTGTAGAAACCTCTTTTAATGACAGTTTGATGTCTGTGTTTTTGTTTCGCTGAAAACCTTGAATAAATAAACATATTTAAATTGAATGAGACTGTTTTTCGCAAATGCAGCTTGGGTGGGAGGATTCTTTTGGCGTCCTTTCTTCACAGCGTGAAAACAGATTTAAATAAATAATTAAATAAATAAACCAAGCCACCACCAATAATAGAATAATAGCAGAACCCCCCTGATTGTGCCTTGGAATAGAAAAGAAACATCTACGGTCCGAATCTACGCACCGCAGAGCTCCTCCACTCCTTTTTACCGCTCTAGGAGCTATCGAGCAAGTGATTTTCCTTTTACAGCGCGGGTGAAGGAGTAGACCACTTCTAACCGCTTACCGAGGGTCCGGGATTTCACTTCAACTAAACACGTCGAAACCGTGAGAATGCATTTTTTGAAAATGAAAAACACATGTTTTTTAGCTACATTGATTCAGAGCAAAATCTGAAAATAGTGCTAAAATCTAACGACGTAGTCAATTGAAAAACAGGCACATCTCAAATATGTTCAACAATCACAGACACGCTTTGCACTACTTGTGGCCCATGTGGGTGCCTGACCCTGAGCGTCAAACTCAAGCATGCCAAGGACGGCGGTATGATGGGTCCCAGAGGTCAAACGCTCCTGTGCAGGTTGGCATCTTTTTCGGTTGTTTTAGATAAAAAACATAAACACAGTGTAGAACTGCTTGTTTAATTTTTGCGAATAAAAGGTCGTTCTAAAATCGGACGTTTTCTTTGCATTTGTTTAATTTTGGAATCTATTTTAACTACCAAAATAGTTTCCTGCTCTGTGAACCGTGTGCTCTTTATGCAAAAATTCGCTCTAACACAATGACGATGCTGCCGGTAAAATAAATATTTAAATAATGAAATAAAGACAAAAAATGCAGTGTTAATAAATGAGCTTTAGTGTTTTGTGTGTGGTGATATTGCTCGATGTCCACTAAAATACAAGGGCTCTGGCACTGAGAAATGCGCATGCGCGTGCAGGTGCCACAGACGCCAATTTTGATCCTTTAGGAGCACTGTGGACGATGCTGGGCCTTTCTAACGCCCTAGCTCCGCATATTAGTAATACAAATAAGCACCAATGCAAGTGTGAGCCAGTGACCTCAAAGCATAAAGCTCCTTGCGCGCCTCGTTGCGGATGTGCAATTCAAGCGCTATCCTGTGGCCTCCTCGGAAGGGTGACAATGTCTCGGCAGAGGAAGAGGAGTTAGTCTATGGTGGGTCTTGAAAAGCCAGGTACGTGACCTTCCTGCCTCAGTGCTCCGTCTCTCCAACCTCCATCACGTGGGGAGTTGCATAGCGCTTGCGTGCTATGAGGCAGGCTTCACAGCGATGGGCCTCGCTGCGGCCCTTCATGGCTCTTGCTCGGCTCCCCTCTTTTTGTTGGCCAGGCCCCAGGCTGTTCGTGTTCACTCCTTTTCCCTACATCCTACTACCCCTTTCAGTCCCTCCCTTCCCCCTGGTGCCCCCAGAGCTCCTCACACAGCTCCACTCTTTTCATCATATGTTACCCTCTTAGCCCTGCTCATTTCCTCCGATGGCCTCTCTCCCATGACCTCTGCTGGTGGTCCTTCTTGAGGAGGGCTTAGGCCCTGTCCAGTCCAGCTGCCGCCTCTGTCTCAGGCGGAAATCAGTTCCTTCAAGCTCAACTTCCATTCAACTGAGGTCTTGATCCTGAGGGCCCCTCCACTCTCTGGTCTCTAACCACCTACTGAGCACGGTGCTCCCCATTTCTATATCAAATGAGTGAAAACAGAGGATTTCTTTCAATCAATTTTTCTCTTTTTCTGAATACATCAGCCCTGTTGCCTCCAGCTGTTTATTCTCCTTCCAGATGCTTCGTAGAATGATCCACCCTCTTCTGCTGGACTCGTGTACACCTGTGGTGCGGATGGTTATTCAATCGCAGCTCCACCCTGACAGGCCACTTCACTTGGACCATCTCTTACTTCATTTGGTGTCTTAAGATCTCTCAGAAGTTGGCAATGGGGCTCCTTCTTGGACTCCCAACCCAGACTTCTGGTACCCCGCTTCCATCGTTTGGTGAGAATTGGCTCCCCACCACCAAGCCCTCTGCATTCAAAGCTTTGTGTGTTTGTCCTCAGACCCTATACAAAATGCCCCCTCTACTTATTTAATGGGGTAATACTATTCCCATCCGGGCAGGGCTCAAGTCCTAAAAAAAGAAGTGGGGGGACTAACCAGGTTAGGCAGTATGCAAGTGAAATCATGACGCGTGCCATCACAGCGCATGATGTCACGACGCGGGACATTGCACGTGACATCACAGGAAGTGATTCACTGGAAGTGACATCACAAGAAGTGACATCAGATATTAAGACCACCACACATATGTTTATCAGGTATATCATGAGTACATTTAAGCGCATTATGAGATTTTACAAATTAGATTTGGCCCTGGGGTTTTAAGGAAATGACCCAACTAGGGCCACCAGGGTCATTCACGACCTCCTCTCGGCCTTCCAAGAAGTGAAGAGTCGGCAACGCAGTAGAGAATACAAACCAAAGTTCTTTATTGTAAATTGCGCTGCAGCGGAGTCCAGTATGACTAGCCTCTTAAGATGCTATCGAGGGACTGACTTCCAAACATTCGGTATCATAGGATAAACCTTCCAACACCTCTCAAAAACCCTGCCCCTAATGGAAAAGTACTGCTTGGGCACAGAGGCTTACAAAGGAGGCACTGAGAGATGAGCTAACACCTGCAGTATGGGTACATGTTATCAGACTTCCAAGGCCGTCTTACTCGATCTCAGCTCTCTCTAGTGTGGGAGCATAGCTATGTCCGATGATAGGAATGCAGGGCTGAATAAACTATTCTCTTCGTACATCTGGGCTCCGACCTTGGATGAGATATGAGAACCTTTCTGAATGGCAGCTTCTGCTGAGGCAAGCAGAGCGGGGGCACAGAGACCGGGTTTGTTCACAGCACAACGGGGACAGTGTAAGTGAGAGAAAATGGCGTCTCAGATGCTAACTTAGGCCTACACTACTCTACAGATGCTGGATATATGCACAATAGAAATCACGATTACATGACATAGCTACATGATGCTAACACAGCACAGCATATAGAACACAAAAAAGGGAGGGTCAGGGCAAAGAATCCTGCACCAGTCGTTATCCTGTAATGTGGCTATGGTTATGAATAAAGCTAGGTGCAATGAGCCTGGGATGTGACCTCCATACGTCCCAAGAAAGTGGTGTGCAAACCACAAAAGCACATTAAACATAAATGGCCCTGCACTCAAGACAACAGGTAAATTATTGGTGAAGGCAAATTATTGTCCATAATCAGGCATAAAATTAAGTTGATATCTTCCCAAATGAAAATACAGTGGACTGGTCGTTTTGATTGTAGAAAACGGTTCCTTTTATTCTTTTAATCTATAGAAAATTTCTTAAAATACAGCATGCAATGGGCAAGACTGATATGTATGGATTCTATTTTTTCATTTGGGAAGATATCAACTTATTTTTTTATGCCTGATTATGGACAATAATTTGCCTTCACCAATAATTTACTTGTTGTCTTGAGTGCAGGGCCATTTATGTTTACAGCACAGCATATATCATGGAAGACGGTGGAAGACAGTACAATTCTAACAGACCCTCCTTTTAGCATTCATTGCTAAGTCTTTATTGGCGCTATCAGGTCAGGGTCTTTACAACTCTAATGAAAGGGAAGGCAGAATGGCACATATATATCAGTAGGTCGTTGGGACAATCATGAGTACTATAGAACAGATACATATATTAATATTCAAAAATGCTTTCATCGATTGACATTAAGTCTTGAACAGCCTGAACCATCATGACAGAATTTTTATCCTTTTGTCCTTGAACTCCAGGCTTGGGTGTTAGCTTCTGCATACAATAAGAGCAACAGGTAGGAAGACAATGGATGCACAGGCAACAGGTGAATATCACACCGGCAATGGGCACTAAAAATAGGAGTATTTTCCAGCCCGATGTCGTCAATAGACCCCAAAACCACCCAGATAAGGACCATGTACCATTCTCCTGATTGATGTCTGATGCTAATATATGTAACTTTTGTATAGCTGCATATACATTCAGGGCGTGATCTGGTATGTATACACAGCAACTACTACCAATGACGCGACAGGCCCCACCCCGATCAGCAAGGATGACGTCTAGCACCATCCTGTTTTGAAGGGCAACGAGTCTCGTGGCCTGAAGCTCAGCTGTGATGTTGGTCAGTATTCCTGCAGTAGTGTTGATGACTCCCTCTACCACCCTTGTGAGTTGGCGTATGCTTCGGCTGTTGTGCAAGGGGCCCCAAAAGGGCATAATACCCTTCATGGCGTCTGTAAATTGTTGCAAAGTAGTGTCTGTCTGATCATTATCCTGTGTGTCAAGAACTCTCTTTACTCGAGTCAAGTACACACACCTGCACTGTAATCTGTGGTCTCTATGGTAATTGGAAGGTGCAATATACACGGGGGCAAGAGAAAGGACACATAGCACACACCAGACCACCCCCTAGGAAGCCATATGTAAGCCTGGGACCCGCAGACGAAATACACATTGTGGGGCGGAAGCAATGGTGGACTACTGGTGGTGTTCAAATCATAAGTGTAATTACAGATACCTCTCCCACCGGGACCTTCCCAAACCCTCGGACACAAAAACTGGTGGTGGTGTTAATCACTGGCACCGGCATAGCCTTATCTTGAGTAATGTTACGTAACTGGAAGGACCGAAAATATTCAGTGACATTAAAATCTTGAAAATCGGTCATCTCTTCTAGAAGCCATGTTACATTTTTCTTCCTTTCATACACATACATGCATGCTGCGGGATGAAGTGTGTCAGCTGCCCCATTCTTCCCCGGAGTATATCCTTGGTGTGTTGCTATATTACCCAGTACAGTCTCATAATCAAAGTACGTCATATTCATAGCATCTGAATGATAATGGATATATACCATAGTGAACAACTGGAACCAGGCTTCGCAGCTGGCTAGATAGGAGAGGGGCAAAGACAACAACAGATCATTTTTCTGCATTACTGAGGGGAGTAAACCACAAACCCAACAATCAGTGACATTGGTGGTATGGTGAGCCTGGTGGAGCATTTGGAGAAATACATTATCTACATAGGTCTGCCTATGTCTTTCCTTATGCGGGGCTAGAGTGACAAAGACATGCTCGGGGGGAGCTGTAGTTGTTGCAATCAGGGTGTGTACAGGATGTCTTTCTTCTAAAAACCATAGGATGCCTAACACTGCCACCAAAGCTATAAAAACTATTACTAGGAACACTATCTTAGTCTTAGTGGGCCAGTTCGACCAAATGCGGCTATGTTGGTCAGGACAACGTCACGCTAATGGCTGTTCCTCTTCCATAACTATACGACCAAAGGGGTACATTTTCATCTGTCAAACTATCAGAGGAGCCAGGTATACGGGGGAAGAAGAAAAATAGTCTCTTAGTGTCTATTATCAGTGATGCTAAGGAGCACTTCAGGAAAAAAAAGGACAATAGTCTCTCAGTATCTCTCAACGGTGGTGCTAACGAGCACTTCGCGGTGGGGCTGTACGATCACAACCCTTACTGTCTCTTCACTCAGGATAGGGCGACTTCCCTCCTTGGAAAGCACCCGCCCACTTATCCTGTCCAATGTCTCAGACCGTGCACCAATCTCTCTGTCCCTAAATAAGCAGAGTACACGAGCCCTATTCTTCATCCAGAAGTCCAACCCTAGTAACCTGACTGACCCTCGGGTGCACTGTCCCTTCGCCGGGGACGCAAATTGTATCGAGCCACTCCTGGCACTGACTCGTCTCGGAAAAGGACCTTAAACTCAGGGGAGTCAGTGGACTGAGACTCCTGTTCCTGTGAACCAGATGGAGGAGAGACCTGGGCAGCCTTTATTTCCGGAGGCACCGCCTCGTTCAAAGCAGCATCATTCTCCTCTTCCGTCTGTGCCCAGGTCAGCCGGGCATCAGAAAAGGGGATGATACGAGGGACCTTCTCCGTCTCGTGGTCCCCAATCCCCTCGCGGACCCACTGGTCGTAGGTAAGAGAGAGTGGGACCCGCTTGCAGTGAGAGGTATGAATCCAGTTCTTCCCTCCCTCCACCTTTACAGCTGTCCTTGTTGCAAGGAGGACCAGCAGGGGCCCCCTCCACCGTGGCTCCAAGCACCCTCGCCTCTGAAAATTACGGACCAGCACATACGTTCCGGGCTGGATCCCGTGCCCTGGCCCCTCAGGTATTGGTGGCAGTGCCTCGTGGACCTGTTGATGAATAGAACGCAAATGTTTAGTTAACTCATAAAGGTAATTCACAAGCAACGGGTAGTCAATATCAGAGAAATGGCGTGGGCGGGGTACACCCCACACATTTGCGGGGCGGCCAAAGACCACCTCGTGTGGGGATAACCCCGTTATGGAATGCGCTGTCACTCTAGTGGATAACAGGGCAAGGGGTAGTGCATCCGGCCATTGCAACCCTGTGCTCTCCTTGATCTTAGCCATCTTCAACTTGAGAGTACCATTGTACTTCTCAACTAAACCAGCCGACTGGGGGTGGTTTGCTGCATGGAACTTTTGCTTAATATGCAGGCCGTCACATACCAGCTGAATCACTTTTGCATTAAAGTGACTTCCGTTGTCACTCCAAATCAAACGGGGCAAGCCGAAGCGCGGGAAAAACTCCTTCAATAGGACTTTTGCCGTCGCCATGGCTGTGTTCTCTTTAGTGGGGTGAGCCTCAATCCATTTACTGAATGCACAAACGACCACCAGCACGTACTTCAAGTTGCTAACCCGTTCCATTTCGATGTAATCCATCTGGAGAACCTTGAAAGGGAAAGAGGGGGGTGCAAAATTACCAGGAGGTGTAGGGGTGCCTTTCCCTGGATTATGTATCAGGCAAACCATGCAATTCTTCACTAGATGGGCCGCTACCTTAGAGATGTTATCATTTTGCCATACGGGGTCCAATAGCTTACATATCCCCCTTGCATTAATGTGAGCTGGACCATGAGCCATCGTAACTACAGGTATGCGTCTGGTAACATCCATCTCTGCTTTTCTGATTTATCGGTCCAGCACCCTTCCTCATCTAGGTGCCCCGTACTCTCCTGCCACGTTGCCAGCTCCTCAACTGTTGCCTCACTTTGAATCTCCTTCACATTTTCTAATGTGTCCTCAAACATCCCACCCTCAGTTACCCATCGAGCTGGCCCTGCCACAAACATCCTCTTCAGCTTGGACCTAGCTGTCTCTTTAGCTGTTTGGTCTGCAAATGCATTTCCCCTCCCTACATCATCAGTGATCTTTTTATGGGCACTACACTTCACTATCGCCAGTCTTTTGGGAAGCGCTAGGGCTGACAGAAGCCTATGTATCAGAGGGCCATGCTGTATCCTTGCGCCGTGTGAGGTCAGGAATCCCCTCTCCGCCGAGAGCCGCCCAAAATTATGGGCGACTCCGAACGCATATTGACTGTCAATATAAATATTGACAGCCAATCCCTCACTTAGCTCACACGCTCGCAAGAGGGCAACAAGCCCCGCAGCTTGTGCCGATTGGTAGGGAACATGTGACGTCTCAACTACAGTACGCAGCGTAGTAATAGCATACGCTGCAGTAGTGGTGCCATCTGACAGTTTGAAACAAGAGCCATCGACATATAGTTCTCCTTGTGGGTCAGATAAGGGAACGTCAGTCAGGTCTACCCGTCCCTTCGTCTCTTCTTCCATCCGGTATAGACAATCATGGACATCTTTGTCCTCATTGTCCGAAGGGAGGGGTAGTAATGTGGCCGGGTTCAGAGTAGCGCATCGTTTGATTGTAATGTGTGGTGCAAACAATGTTAATTCATAACCAGTCAGACGAGCACTGGTGAGGGGCTGCGTCTTTGTCTTATTCAAAAGAGTGTCCACAGCATGGGGTACCATTACTGTAAGGTCAGTATTGAGGACGAGTCCTGCCGATTGTCGAATAGAGACAGCCACGGCCGCAGCAGCTCTTAAACAGCTCGGGATGGCTCTGGCGACAGTGTCAAGAAGAGCAGAGAAATAAGCACACGGCCTCTGCTTACCTCCAAAGGCCTGTGTTAACACCGAAAGCGCACACCCAGCCATCTCGTGTACATTCAGCACGAAAGGCTTCTGGTACTCAGGCGTACCAAGCACAGGCACAGAGCAAAGCGCAACCTTTAATTGCTCAAAAGCTTGCTGGCATTCATGCGTCCAAGGTAAAGGCTCATGCACATCTTTAGTTGTTAGATAAAGAAGGGGTTTCGTTAGTAAGGAGTAACCGGGAATCCAGTGGCGACAATACAAGGTGATGCCTATGAAAGCGCGCACGTCTCTCTGAGTCTTGGGGACGGGCATCCTAACAATGGCATCAACTCGTTCAGGTGTTAGCCTCCTTCCCTCCTTCGACAGTAGGTGACCGAGATAGGTGACCTCCTGTCGACAATATTGAAATTTGGAAAGGGACACTTTATGTCCTTGCTGTGCCAAATGTAACAGCAATTTGACTGTGGCGTCTTTGCAACCCTCTTCAGTATCGGAGGCTACCAACAGGTTGTCCACATACTGCAATAATACGTTACCTGGAGGAAGAGAGAGGAATCCAACTGACCTTTCAGGGCTTGACTATATATGCTAGGACTCTCAGTATACCCCTGAGGAGCACGACAGAATTGAAAACTCCGGCCCGCTATGTCAAATCCAAAAAGGTGCCGGCTATTTGGGTGAATTGGAATGCTAAAGAAAGCATTTTTCAAATCAATCACGGAAAAGAATTTAGCTGTGAAAGGAATCATTGTCAAAAGAGCAGTGATATCGGGGACCACCGGGAACTGAGGGACCACTATTTTATTGATCTCCCGCAAATCTATTACAAAACGATAGACATCAGGATGCGCATCAGCAGAGTCAGAGGGTGTCTTTTTGAGGATGGGAAGAATAGGGCTGTTACATACATTCGCAACTGTCTCCTCAACCACCCCTGATTTGATAAAATCCTGTATAATCCGCAACAAAGCCCGTTCTCCCGCCTGCGGTATTTTGTACTGGGGAATACGAGGTAGCACAGCATTGTCTTTTATCGTAATAGATAGCGGCGGTATCTGCAACAACCCCACATCCATATCTCCTGTTGCCCACAACGTGGGCGGCACATCTTTGAATTCAGCAGGAAGCGGTGCGTTTAAAAAAAAACACTGTTTGGTACTGGCCACATCGGGTCCTATTATCATATACACACCATCCAGAGAACATGAAATCTTAGCATGCAACTTCTTCAGCAAATCTAGTCCCATGAGATTTTCACCACAATTCGCGGTCAACAGAACGGGCGAGTCCACAGTGAAAGGGCCAATAGTTAAAGCAAGAGGTTCAGAGATGGGGCTCACAACCGGTATGCCTGAAAACCCTACCAAAACATTGTTATGGCCAGACAGAGCTGCCCCGGGGACCAGTGAACGAGAAACAGAGCTGTTCATTGCACCTGTGTCCACCAAAAACTTCTTAGCCGAACCATGCAGATCTGCTGTGACATAAGGACCACGCTGCTCTACAGGTATTGGAACTGGTCCCTCACCCTGTCCCTGGCTGTCCTAGTTATAGAACATCCCTGACGTCTCGTCCAAATCATAATCATCGTGATAGTACTGCCTTCCCCGGGGATCGTCAAAATAGTTCTGGTCAGAGCGACCCCCGAGGATACCCCACCCTGTGTCTCATCACGACCGCCTTCACCACGTCCCCGTCCACCGGCACTCCAACCCCTGGGGGCGGCGACCTTCTGCAGCAAGTCCGGACACTCACTCCACCAGTGCCCTTCTCTCTTACAATATGTGCACTGATTCGGCCCCACGGGACCAACTCCTCTGCCTGCGCCACGTGATCGCTGAGCCGGACCACTACCACGTCCCCTACCGGACCCTCTTGCTGCCTGTTGCATCAGTACCTCAGTCTTCAACTCCTTATTCTTCTTCTCTACCTTCTCCTTCTCCTCATTCTCCCTATGCTCATAGTACTGGGCCATACTCAATATCACTGAAGGGGAGGAGGTAGTCCAGGTGCTCTCAGAGGCCTGCAACCGAGCAGCTATCTTGGGAAGCAAATTTGTTACAAATCTGTTAACGAACAACCTGACGCCGCCCTTCTCTGACAAATCCTGTCCACTAAAATCCCAAAACACCCTTCAAACCGAGTAAAAAAATCTGACACACTTTCATCCTTCTTCTGTCGACATGCCGCTAACTTATCCCAATCTACTCGTCTGGGTGGGATGAATGAATGCATGTAAGTAATGATATGACCCGGTAAAGCCAATATCTCAGCTCAAGGCTTTTCGCCAGGCTTCCGCTCATTATCCCACACCCTAATCGCATTCCATGTGCCACCTAACTCCGCAACATGATCCTGCGTGTGTACCTGTCGCCATATATCCACCGGTACCAACAACCCGAAACACATCTCAACATCGGCCAGTGTCATCACCGTCAATGAAGCGGCCTATGTTAATTCTTTATAATATGCTGTGGGATTTTTCCTGGGGTCCGGTAGCTGACTTTTAAGGGCAAGTATCTCGCTCCTTTTCCATGGAGTGTAAACCCATTGCTCCTGAAAGCGAGCCTCTACCCGTGGCTGGACTATAATATCCTGCACATTACGCCGCTCTGGAATCTCGGGATGAAAAATAGGATGTACCTCCCTCATGGGAATTGGGACACTGTTGTCGGTGTTTTCTGGTGCAACCTACCCCGGTACCCAATTATCGTCGCCACATTGCTGAAAACATCGTTAGGGGCCATATCAGCAGCATATACACGATCTCGAATGTCATAAATTATCTGGGGTGCTACACCACCAAAACACTGCTCCCACAACGCAATCAATGTAGCCTACATGAGCTTGAGGGCATGCTGCTGCACAAACGGCTTGAAATCCTTCAACACACTCCACACATCCTCTACACTGTAGATCGGACTCCGTGCCCACTGCGCAGCCTGGTTAGCGACTATCTGATTTTCCTCATTCCCCACATCAGAACGAATCAGCACTCGCCCCATTCGTTCCCGTGCCGCAACCCAACTCCCCTCATCCATCCCACGCACCGGTGTCCTAGCCCCTAATGATGCCGGGGATGAGATGTCCGGGAAAGACACAATAGATGAAGGAACAGGCACCAATGTGAGTAAGGACTGCGTTGAAGGTGTGGGAGAAGAGGGAGAGACAGGAGCGGGGACAGCAGATACAGCGGGAGGGCCCACAGCTACTGCACTCGCAGCTTGCAAAGCCAAGGGGGAAACAAGCGGGGCTGTAGCAGTAGCAGCTGGATCAGAGACAGCAGAGCCAGATAGAGAAACAAGAGGAGCAGCAGGCTGAGATGCTGGAACAACAGGGTATATCCTTTGCGGGGCATAGGGAGGAGGGGGCCTAGCGTCCAATAGTTCATCCACAAATGCATCCCCCTCCTCCCGAGCAACATGAGACTTATCACATTGTAGTCAGAACTTCCTTTCAGCACTCTTTTCTACTTTATCCCAATCATAGGCTACCGCTTTCTGAGTGATCGTTTGTATTTTCACTCTCCGGGCCTCCTTCTCTGCCCGCATACATCGCTGCCTAGCTTCCTTTTGCCATACCTGAAGAGAATCAAACATCGATTGCCTACTTCTCCTAGCAAATAATTTATCTTGCAGATAATTCAATTTCTGTTCATCAAAAGAACCAGTCGGTGGCCACTGAAGCTCTGTATTGTCCCTCGTATATTTGTGCCATAATGTAAAAAACATAATAGGGCCAAGGCCGTGCTTCACATACATATCAAAATTCGGGGTGCCTTCCGGAGGCGCAGGCTGCCTCTCCTCCAACCGAGCCTCCGCCGAGCAACAGCGGCTCCCCACACACCACAATTTACTTAAACAAGGCATCTTAACAGCAGACACATATCCCACTCGCACAAACTGAACGACACACCAAACAAGGGCAAGACAAAACCAGACAGCCTGTAGACTGTACCAAAACAAGACACAAGGAGGCAGGCTCTAGCCCCAGGCCTTTTCAAGAGTAAACCAAATTCAGCAGGTGGCCCGGCAGAGCGTTCACAACACTCTCTACCTCAAGGGTCCACAGACCCACCAAGTTCGAACAAGCCAAGAATGGTCCTCAGAACATATTCAAAATACCAAGAGACAAGTCAAACTCACCTGGTGCACACAGGCCGAGCAAAGTTATTCTCCACTGCTGACTCTTCGGACCAAACATTCAGATCCAAGGGTTTTGCCTTTTCAGGACCCCAGCCGGGCGACCACTGGACGAGGCACCGCCCGATCAGACGGGCGGGGCAGCTGCGAGAACTAGGCTCGATCGTGTGGGGTACCCCGATCCGCCCATCCGACCGGACGCCACCCCGACCTCCACAACCCGACTACGGGCGAGATGGGTCACGTGGTGGAGTCCCTTTTCGGGCGCCAACTGAAGGAAATAACCCAACTACGGCCACCCGGGTCACTCACGACCTCCTCTCGGCCTTCCGAGAAATGAAGAGTCAGCAACGCAGTAGAGAATACAAACCAAAGTTCTTTATTGTAAATTGCGCTGCAGCGGAGTCCAGTCTGACTAGCCTCCTAAGATGCTATCGAGGGACTGACTTCCAAACATTCGGTATCATGGCATAAACCTTCCAACACCTCTCGAAAACCCTGCCCCTAATGGAAAAGTACTGCTTGGGCACAGAAGCTTACAAAGGAGGCACTGAGAGATGAGCTAACACCTGCAGTATGGGTACATGTTATCAGACTTCCAAGGCCGTCTTACTCGATCTCAGCTCTCTCTAGTGTGGGAGAAAAGCTATGTCCGATGATAGGAATGCAGGGCTGAATAAACTATTCTCTTCGTACATCTGGGTTCCGACCTTGGATGAGATATGAGAACCTTTCTGAACGGCATCTTCTGCTGAGGCAAGCAGAGAGCGGGGGCACAGAGACTGGGTATTGTTCACAGCACAACGGGGCCAGTGTAAGTGAGAGAAAATGGTGTCTCAGATGCTAACTTAGGCCTACACTACTCTACAGTAGCTGGATATATGCACAATAGAAATCACGATTATATGACATAGCTACATGAATTCTAACACAGCACAGCATATATCATGGAAGACGGGGGAAGACAGTACAATTCTAACAGGTTGTGCCAAAAAAGTGGCACAATCCCGACGCAAAATCTGGGCCTCAACTAATACATTTATTTTTTTAAACACTGCCTCAAAGAAATTGGAAACAAGGAGAAGCATGGTAGTAGATCTGTTATGCTTAATTGGTTGCAAAGTCTACATTTAAAAAAAATGTTTGTGTTAAGGCATCTGCTGTGAAAGTGACCAGTAAATCTCAGAGAACAGTAATAATGGTGAGATAACTCTGGTGGATAATGCACTTGCAGGAGAGATCTGTGTTTTGTAAAGTCCCAGATTTGAATCAAAGTAGTAGAGAAGGTAAATGTGTCTCCTGCAAAGCACATGGCAGATTTTTATTTAAATGTAGGTAGTGAAGTGGGTTACTGCTCTTAACACAGAGATCCTTTTGTTACCTGCAGCTCATAAATTGTAATCCTTTTAAAAGACCACAGTGTGGTATGAAGGACATGTGACTCCTACACCTTGTAACCCTCACTGTCTCATGTAAGTCATCTTGTACATTGATTTACACATGTACATCATTTATTGTCAATGTATAATGTGTATAGTTACGTAAAGAGCTCTGACACCCTGCATTGGGTTGCACAGCGCTAAAAAATAAATAAAATAGTGCTAATGAAATTGTTTTTGTATAAATACTGGGACAGACCAACACACCTGACATTCTTACAGTGCATGCATCTATTATATACAGGGACTGAACAAAGGCAAAAGCTGCCTCTCTTAAGTACCTGTGAAGAGATAACAAGCTGTGTGCCTTTGTTTCCCTTCCGTGGCATTTACATTTAAGTGTGAGGTTCCAGGCTGGCTCCAGTCAGGATATTCAAACAAAACGAGGCCTGATGGCCTTAACCCCTTCCCTGCGGGGGTAATTCCCCCAC
Organism: Calotriton arnoldi; assembly: GCA_963921515.1. Taxonomy (NCBI): domain Eukaryota; kingdom Metazoa; phylum Chordata; class Amphibia; order Caudata; family Salamandridae; genus Calotriton; species Calotriton arnoldi. The sequence continues at coordinate 3,561,027 of CAWUFW010000444.1, forward strand.
GGGTGCAGGGGGGCGGAGGGGGGGGGGGTGAGCGCGGCACCGCGGTGCTCGTGACGAGACCAGCTCATCATGAGTCACGGTGGAGCTGTGCTCATGACGAGCTGGTCTCGTCACGACCCCGCCCACTGGTTAATTCTCCCGCACAGGCGGGGAATTAATCCCGCGTGGGCGGAGCGCAGTCGTTATGACGAGACCAGCTCGTCATGAGCACAGCTCCACTGTGACTCATGACGAGCTGGTCTCGTCATGAGCACTGAAGAGGTTAACTTCGGCCCAGCTGGAGGTGACAAAAAGCTCCCTCCCCGCCTGCACCTTGCTGCTGGGAATCGAAAGCAGACAACTTGCAGGCGCTGCTGAACGTGTCCTGGTGTATGAAAATTACACAGGGACACATTCAGCATATTTATGTAGGGCCCAAAACTTGGGGGGGACGGCGTCCACCCTGTGAAAGGAGTGGGTGTACCCTTGACTTGTGCCCTGCATCCGGGGGTAGATGTCACACAATGATTACTTCACAATGAACATGTTCTTTAATCATTTCTCCCGAATTAAAAAAAAAATGAACGTCACTTTTCTCATTATTTATAATTATCGCTTCTTTTTGTGGAACCATAGAGATGTCATGGGGAGCTATTAAATCATGAATTAATTAATTAACAAAATGTCTTATTTCTATCTTTATAAAACAAATCCAATCTGAACGGTAAAACACAGTTTCTTGCAAGCACATTTTCATCAAAATACAAATACATTTCTTGCATATATTTTTTGTAACACTTTTTATGAATATTTCACAGAAAGCGTCCTGATCATTATCAAGATTAAGAACATTGGTTGGGTCTTTTCTCAATTTTCGTTTGGCCATCTCAGCATAGATGTCTTAACATGAGGCAGAATCCTGACCATTACTGAGGCCATGTTCACCTTGGGTCCCAGGTCACCGTAGGATGTCGCTTCCCACCTCACCCATCCTTTGAGCACGTTCATGTTGCTAGCCCATAGTTCATTGGCCACTGTCCCCAGGTCTTCCCAGTTTGTTTCACAGCTTCTCTCCGCGGAGTGTTCAGCTGAGGAGCACCAGTCCGTACCACAGCACCACTTTTGGCCTTTCCCTACTTTCCCAGACATGTACTATATCTCTGCAAACTCCTCTCATACTCATATCAGAAATTATCCAATACAAGGTAGAGAGCCTGCCTGACCCATATATGCAATAGTATGAGTTTCAGCTCTAACCGGATGAAAACTCATGTGAGATCGCCTTCCAGAACGGTCCACACTTCAGTCCAGGAACTTGAAACTATGAGACATGACCAACTGTTGTGCCCGCCAGTTGCATCTCCCTGCGGCCCAGATCAGCGAGTGCCTACCAAAGGTCAAGACCTGTGTCTGTGGGTAAACTTTTATACTGTACCAGTTTGAAGAAGGATCAATCAATCAATCAACCAGGGGTTTATAAAGGGCGCTCCTCCCCCGTGAGGGTCTCAAGGCGCTGCACCGGCTGCATCTCTAGAGTGGTCCAAAGCTTCTTCCCAACCAGGATCCTGCAAGGGACCTGAGGTAGTCCCTCATCTGGAAGTCGACCAAGCCTTGTTTATGAAGGTTGCATGAATGAGTGAAAGAGCCTGGGATTGTAACGGGGCTTCCAATAGACTCTCCTCCATAGTGGAGTCCTTAATGTTAGTAGTTAAAAGTATATACTACTTTAGCGCGTGTGTGAATTGTGAGTAGAGGCGGTGTCTTGTAGTAGTTGATAGCTCATCCTCGGTCTACAGAAGAGTTAACAGCATTAACCCTGTCCTGCCCCGTACATCACCCAGGGTCAACATATCTGCCTTGTCCTGGTTGAAGTCTGGCAATTGAACACTGGCCCATTGGGTGTTCCAAGTAAATTCTGTATCCCATTTTAGGCAGGTTCTTACCGCCTGCCTTGCCTGAGTCGCCATTGTAGTCACTGTCAGTAAAACCAATGATGGCAGTCATTATATTATGTCTAAACATAGCCTCCTTCACCATCGGCATCATGATCCAGGGTTAGGGAGGGTTCCTCAGCACAGTAAAGGACCGGTCATTTATCATCACTATATGTGAGGGACAATGGTAGCAATGAACGTCTGCCAGAGCGATTCCACCATTATATATTCCTTTTTGAAGGGTGGTAAGAGGAAGATACAGGGTTCCACCATCCTACAGGTGAATGCACAAAGCTGCTTCTACTTTAAACTCATCCTCATTCCAATACAGGGGATTTTGGAGCATGCAAAGCAATTTTGGGAGCGTGATCAATTTATATAAAGTAGCCTGCGCGAGCAATGAAAAGGCGAGTGTGTACCAAGGGTGAACTTGAAACCTAAAAAGAGCCTGGACCACTTTTCCTCCATGAACTGCTCCCTGTCATTCGTTACAAATACACGGCGTATTTGAGAACCTCTGGTTTGATCTGAAAAGGACAACTAGTAAATGGACTTGGAGATCATTCTGATACTGAATAGAGGAGTCACACGTCCCAATCAATTGAAATATAGAAAATCTGCGAAATATTTGTAATATCGTCAACAGTCAAATAAGGTGATGCCAGAATCTGCAACATATAACAGTATGTCATCTGCAAATAAGGATGTGCGATGACCTCACGTGCTAGTCCAACGCATGCCGCTGGCCAGCGGGTCACTCTAATCCAACCAGTCATAGTCTCTACCGCATGGGCAAAGAGTAACAGAAACCATTCACATCCCTGCCTAGCACCGCGGCACAGTGTGAAGACGTTGGATAAGACACCATCCTCTCACAGTCGCCAATGGATCTTTATACAGGAGTCTAATCCACAATATAAACCATAGACCTATCTACATTGTGGCCAATACAGCCACGATATAAGCCCATTCACCCGAGTGAAACACACACTCTGCGTCTAGTGAGAGCCTAACTACCCCTTCTACCACCCTGTACGCGTATTCCATGGTGTGACGCAATCTCCTGAGGTTTTACCTTGTGGATCTCGGAGGCATAAAGCCTGATTGACTAGGCTGGATCTGGGAATTCAGATGTGGGTATTATTCTTCTCGATTAATTCAGGATCTCAATTTACATAAAGTGTTGTTTGCCGTGATCACGGATTTGTCAGCACCTCCATCAACCTTTAGAATGGATGTCACTAAGGGCCTTATTATGACTTTGGTGGTCCTACAGGGACGGTGCAACATGCGGTCCGCTGTAGGACTGCCAAAGCCATGGTGCGACCGCCCACCAGATTAGGAGCTAAATCCTGGTCTGGCTGGCGGTCATGCAGCGGTCTGATAGCAGCAGTCTATTAGGCTCATAGAAGAGCCTAACACACAGACTGCCACTCTCAGAGCGCTGACTGCATCGCCCTGCACAGTGTGGCCTACATGCCACACCATACATGTGCCTTTATATTATTAGACCTTTCAGCGGTGCACAACACCCTCTCGCCAATCACCGCTGGCGAGAGCTGACACCCAAGGAGGATGCTCCCAAGGGAGCTGTCAGTCATCAGCAACCCCTGTAAATCGGTGAGTCTCTCAAAGAGCCATACTTTCTCCCTTTTTGGCAAAGCAAGTAGGTCTCAGTTCTGAAAGGCAGAGCTACTGGCTTCCACAACGCTTTTTTAGTGGCCTTATACAAACGCATGTGTCATCATGAGGCCTGCATAAGCAGGGCTGGAGATAGTGCAATAGGGTTTCTGTTAAATAAACCCCATAACAAGACGGTCATCGATGCAGCTGACTCATATGTGCACCTAATGTAGTGATGCATAGAGCCCATATTTCATTTACCAATTTAACAATGCTGAGGGTCATGTTAGGCCAGTAAATTAGCAGTAAACGCAGAAGAAATGAAGCAAGCAGCCTGATGGCAATTAGCAGTTAGTAGCCCTCAGTAAAACAATTTTTTTAAAATAATTGAAAAATGTTGAGCATGGGAAACACAATGGGGAGAATCGAGGAGTCGGGGGGAAGGAAGTGTAAAGAGCACGCACAGGTGCAGAAGGCACTGGAACACGTTAGGAGAGAAAAAAGAAACACATGCACTCCCATGGACTGCTGAATGCAAAAAAAGAGTCTCTTTAAGTCAGCAATGGAAGGCTGCAACCCATCCATTCAGAACACCATGAGATCGAAATGCTTCTGGGTGGGAGAAACACGAGCATAGGCTGGAAAACCAATGGATCAAAAGTAGGCCTGGGCGAAATTTTAATTAAGCAATTTTGATCTTTTTGGGTTACTCTTTTGACGCAAAATTACTGACAATTACGTGATTACACTCGTTTATGTAATTATGAGTAATTTGGCACAAAAATACTCCTGCAGGAGCACAACCAACTTAGTGACGGTAGCAGTTGCTGCTGTTCATGTCCTGTTGCACTTAGGGCTATTTTCTTAGCGCAAAATGCATCATTGGGTTCATTTTGGACACGAGGGTGCATTTTGCTCTAAAAAAAAGTGCTAAATGCTAGGTTACACTTCTTGAGTAATTCTGCATAATATCGCTTAATTTTACTGTAATTTCACGTAATTACACTGTAGCAAATTACGTGAGTGCAGCTCCTCCTCAATCATAAGTAGAACCAGAGAGATAGACAAGAAAGGCTTCCAATCATGAACAAAAATCTGAACAAAAGCTCACTATCGTCTTCTTAGTTGCGTTAAAAGAATGATCTATAAAATATAAACACCATTGTGTTAAATTCATGTCAGAAAAATAATCTCTGCTGGCTCCTTCTGTTGTTAAAAACCATGGGGCATATTTACAAGGCCCTTGCGCCACTTTTGCGTCGCCGCTGCGTCACCATGCGCCGCGTGACAATATTTACAACGTGATGCATCTAGGGAGATGCGTCACGTAGTAAACCCCTGCGCCACATGAAACCTGCGTCAGGTTTCATGTGGGCGTTCCTGCGCAGGGGCGTTCCGGCGCAGGGACGCTCGGAAAAGTGACGTAGTGAAATCTACGAGATTTCACGCAGTCACTTTTCTCGACGCTGGTGCGTCAAATCCTTACGCCTGCTTCAAGCAGGCGTAAGGATTGACGCACCATGTTAGGGATAGGGAAGGTTGGCACAGTGCTGGTGTTGCGTCGCGCTTGCGACACAACTTCAGCACTGCGCCAACCTTTCGCCGGCTGATGCGTCACGCATCTGCTTATCCTTGCGCCATGATGCGCCGCATTGTAAATGCGGCGCATCGGAGGTGGCGCAAGGGTAAACTTGCGTGACGCATTTTCCCTGGCGCATCCCTGCTGATTTGCAGGGATGCGCCAGGGAACGTAAATATGCCCCCCATGCACCTTATTCAGAGGGAATTGCTCACTATGAGGTGGAATGATACACTCAAGTGGCCAATAGCATGACCATTGAAGAGAAATAGTCCTGTGGACTGATCGAAGATGTGATTAACAAAGTCTCAAAGCAATGGCTGAAGGGGCTGACTCGAACAAGCAAATGGATTAGTGGGGCTGACCCAAAGACCACTCTGTATATTTTGAACAATTTATCTTGCAGACAGCTCAAGCTGCCAAGCTCAACCTAAAAATTCAGGGGTGGTCGGATGTACGATGGAGAGGATGCAATGGACTTCTACTCACATGGCGTACAGCCACATTTCGCTAAAAGATGAATAGCCCAAGGGGACAATGATGCTGGAGATAAAAATGAAATAATGTCATTCCCACTGTGAATTCATGTAGAACTATGCACTCCATTTGCTGCCTAGTCATTAGAGCACCACTGTACCCTTGTTACTACTATGAACACATCTTTCTATATCTTCGGCCTCTACTAGTGGCCAGTGCTTAATTTGTAAAACAATAAGTGCCAGGGCTTTTCTCAGGAAATCTATGCAGCTTGCACCACCCATTGCTTCTGCCTGCACTGTCAGTGACAACCACTAACCATTGCACTATTGCTAGTGTGACAATTCAGACTATTCCAGGCCCCCAAACCTATAAAAATGGCTTTGATGGCAGGTACAAGTAATTTTCAATGTATGTAGAATTAATAAACAGCTGCAGTTGTGCTCAGATCTAAATTAGGCAACGCCACCGTGTGGCCGACTGCCATAGGCACTGGTGCTGAAAATTAAGTGCTGGCGCCGAGCACCGGAAGCCACAGGTTCAAAATAAGCTCTGCTGGTGGCACATGTAACTACTGCACTATCCGAGTCACATGTCTCTAGCATTTTTCCGGTTATTTTGTATTCCTCTGGGGCTGAGACCTACTAAAGTAGCCACAAGCCACCAGATGAGAGCCACTGTGATGTTCCCATTGGTAGCACAACTTCTCTTCTACTGCAGGACATGCTCCCCCCTGCTACACCACTGCATGATGTTGGCACATAGTTCAACCACATCAAAGTCAACCAGTGTAATAACCCCAAGATCCAACTCCTGCTGCTTGTCTGCTGGGCCTGGCCTGTAATCATGCCTTATTTCTTTAGTATGTGCTTGAGTTGGAAGCCATAGACGACTGCTCTCCACCAAGAAATGCTATCCGGCGGTGGATGGGAGAGCTGGATTGCGGTCCTTCCATATGGGAAACAGCCTATACCACAGAGTCTTTGCCACGCAATGCCTTTACCACACATCCTTTACCATGCATGCCCTTACCACGGATATGCCGTGACCATGCATGTCTTTACCGTGCAAGGTAAATAATTTAGTAAGTATATATATCTATATATATATCTATATAGATAGATATAAGTATATATATAGGTCGTGACAAAGGCTCTGTGCCGAAACGCGTAGACGCTTTTTACCGATACATTCTGGTGGAATAAAACTACTTCCAGCAAAAACTCAAGCCCTGCTGAGTGCCGTTCTTTCCCTGTGAATCTTTTTGGGAGTGGAAACCTTGTTCATATATATATATATAATGTGATCAAGACCGGGGAAACCTGGTCGAAACGCATCATGCTGTGAGAGATATGCAATAAAGCATCTCGTCATCCAAAACTTGCTGTGGTCCGTACCTGATTTCCTTTGGAAGGGAGTTTTGTCAGGATTTTGTGTCTATATATATATATATATATATATATATATATATATATATATATATATATATATATTCACTGAAAAAACCATAGGTTTTAGGGACAGTTATAGTTAGTTGGACATTTCACTCGTACAAAACCATAGAAATTCCCCCGTTATAGTTAGTTCAGCTAACTATAACTCGCGCCCCCGCAATGCACTGCTGATGACGTCACATATTACATCACTCATGACATGGTCAGTGACATCACTGATGACATTACTGATAACATCATCCAGTGACTGTGTGTTTCTGTAAAGTTTAAATATGTTTAATATATTTAGGGAAAGGCGTATTGAAGAATGAGTGGGTGTATAAGTGTCTGAATGGATGATTTAGTACGTGAGTGACTGACTCTACAAGTGAGTGATTAAATGTATCTTACTGAATGCATGGGTTAGTGACTAAACTGTGTGAATGTCTGTATCCGTCTGTCTGTTGGTTTGTAAGCGGCTGCATGGCTTTCTGAATAGCTACATGAGTGTCTACATGGGTTATTGATTGATTGTCTGAGTATCTGTATGGGTGCCTGAGTGTTTGTGTGGGTGGGGTGTGTGTGACTCTGTGCATAGATGTGTGAGTTGGTGATTCACTGGGTGCATGGTTTCAAGAGTGCATCTGTGATGGACTGTATGGGTGGGTGAGTGTGTGTATGGGTGTGTTAGTGATTGAATGTATATCTCAGTGGTACATGTGTGAGTAACTACATATGTGCAAGGCAGTATATATGTGTGTTGGAGTATTAAATGGCTATAAGTGAGAGTGTGTGATTGTGAGAGTGGCTGTATGGATGAGTGTGTACTTGTATCAGTGATTGTATAAGAGCGTAAGAATGTGCTAGTATTTGTATGAGTAAGTGAGCTGGTGTGTGTATAACTGTATAGGTGAGTAAATGGGTGTGTGATTAAGTTTTTTGCATGACTGACTACGTGTGTGAGTACCTCTATGGATGAGTGGCGGTGTGTGAGTGTTTATATAGGTGTATGAGTGCATATGATAGTCCTGTACTGAGTGACTAAGTATGAGTGACTGTACGGGTGAGTGAGTGGATGTGTGTGTAGACCTAAGAATCAGTGAGTGGGTATGTAGTTTTTGGTGTTGGAGTGTCTATGGTTTTGAGAATGGCAGTCTGTAATTTAGAGTGGGTGTATCAAAAGTTATATTAGGGTGTGAGAAGATGCATGAAATTATCACATTGATGATGTCATCGGTGATGTCATTTGAGATGTCATCAGTGATGTCATCAGTGATGTCACTGACCATGTCATGAGTGATGTAATATGTGACGTCATCAGCAGTGCATTGCGGGGCGCGAGTTATAGTTAGCTGAACTAACTATAACGGGGAATTTCTATGGTTTTGTACGAGTGAAATGTCCAACTAACTATAACTGTCCCTAAAACCTATGGTTTTTTCAGTGAATTTCAAAGGTTTTTAAATGCTAATTTCTAACTATAACGTGTCTGAAACCTATGGTTTTTTCAGTGAATTTCAAAGGTTTTTTAAATGCTAATTTCTAACTATAACGTGCCTGAAACCTATGATTTTTTAAGTGAATTTCAAAGGTTTTTTTAAATGCTAGTTTCTAACTATGCCTACAGAGGTAGGACATGTGAAGAAAGAAGAAAAAACGCACAGAAAGAAGCAAAAGATGTGCAGAAAGAACCAACAGAGGAGCAGAAAGAGGCCTTGTTGCAAAATCATCCTGTGCCCACAACTTTTTCAGACGGGTACTGGTGGTAACTGACTCTGACTAACCAGAGCCAGTGCTATGCTAAAAAACACTTAGAATACAGTGAAAACACCTACATACACTAGGGAACACTATACGTTGGGGTACCCCTGTGATTAGCATGACCTCCTCTGCAAGTCCCTAGTACATAATAGGGCAGGGGATTAAAACTACCTCTTAAAACGCGCTACAGGGCGCGTTTGCACAGTGGTGAAGGGAGGGGGGCCTGAGGCGACGTGTGCAAACGCACCCCGTGGCGCGTTTTAAGTTGTGGGATTAAGTCCCTTGAATTCTGAGGGTCCCTGGGGCCCAACTAGCCCCCAGGTACCTACAGTTAGGACCACAGAGCTGAGTTGCAGAGAGGCGTTCCGAGGCCACGCACCTTTTTCACCTCTCTGCAATGCAACTCTGTTGTCCTTACTGAAGGTACCTGGTGGGCTAGTTGGCCCCCAGGGTCCCTCAGGATTCAAAGGGAATTAATTCCCCAACTTAAAACTCACCACAGGGCGTGTTTGCGCACATGTCACCTGAGGCCCCGCCCCCTCCCTTCACCCCTGTGCAAACGCGCCCCGTGGTGCGTTTTAAGTTGGGGGATTAGGTCACCTTGAATCCTGAGGGTCCCTGGGGCCCAACTAGCCCACTAGGTACTTCCAGTAAGCACCACAGGCCTGCGTTGCAACGCCTGTAACAAATTGTGCAGTTGTGTTTAGGTAGTGAAGAGGGTCGTGCTGGGGGTAGTGTTTTAGGGTTTAGGGTAGTGCAGTGGTGTTTGTGTAGTGTAGGGGGTCATGCTGGGGGTAGATTTAGGGTTTAGGGTAGTGCAGTGGTGTTTGGGTAGTGTAGGGAGACGTGCTGGGGGAGTGTTTTAGGGTTTAGGGTAGTGCAGTGGTGTTTGGGTAGTGTAGGGGGTCGTGCTGGGGTAGTGTTTTAGGGTAGTGCAGTGGTGTTTGGGTAGTGTAGGGGGTCGTGCTGGGGGTAGTGATTTAGGGTAGTGCAGTGGTGTTTGGGTAATGTAGGGGGTACTGCTGGGGTAGTGTTTTAGGGTTTAGGGTAGTGCAGTGGTGTTTGGGTAGTGTAGGGGTACTGCTGGGGGTAGTTTTTAGGGTTTAGGATAGTGCAGTGGTGTTTGGGTAGTGTAGTGGTTCGTGCTGGGGTAGTTTTTAGGGTTTAGGGTAGGGCAGTGGTGTTTGTGTAGTGTAGGGGGTAGTATTTTAGGGTTTAGGGTAGTGCAGTGGTGTTTGTGTAGTGTAGGAGGTCGTGTTTTAGGGTTTAGGGTAGTGCAGTGGTCTTTGGGTAGTGTAGGGAGTCGTGCGGGGGTAGTGTTTTAGGGTTTAGGGTAGTGTAGGGGGTCATGCGGGGGTAGTGTTTTAGGGATTAGGGTAGTGCATTGGTGTTTGGGTAGTGTAGGGGGTCATGCGGGGGGTAGTGTTTTAGGGTTTAGGGCAGTGCAGTGGTGTTTGGGTAGTGTAGGGGGTCGTGCTGGGGGAGTGTTTTAGGGTTTAGGGCAGTGCAGTGGTGTTCGGGTAGTGTAGGGGGTCGTGCTGGGGGAGTGTTTTAGGGTTTAGGGCAGTGCAGTGGTGTTCGGGTAGTGTAGGGGGTCGTGCTGGGGGAGTGTTTGAGGATTTAGGGCAGTGCAGTCGTGTTCGGGTAGTGTAGGGGGTTGTGCTGGGGATAGTATTTTAGGGTTTAGGGTAGTGCAGTGGTGTTCGGGTAGTGTAGGGGGTCATGCTGGGGGTAGTGTTCTAGGGTTTAGGGCAGTGCAGTGGTGTTTGGGCAGTATAGGGGGTAATGCTGGGGGTGGTGTTTTAGGGTTTAGGGCAGTGCAGTGGTGTTCGGGCAGTGTAGGGGTCGTGCTGGGGGTGGTGTTTCAGGGTCTAGGGCAGTGCAGTGGTGTTCGGGCAGTGTAGGGGGTGGTGTTTCAGGGTTTAGGGCAGTGCAGTGGTGTTCGGGCAGTGTAGGGGGTCGTGCAGGGGGTGGTGTTTCAGGGTTTAGGGCAGTGGTGTTTGGGCAGTGTAGGGGGTCGTGCTGGGGGTGGTGTTTCAGGGTTTGGGGCAGTGCAGTGGAGTTCAAGCAGTAAAGGGGGTCATGCTGGGGGTGGTGTTTCAGGGTTTAGGGCAGTGCAGTGGTGTTTGGGCAGTGTAGGGGCGGTGCAGGGGGTGGTATTTCAGGGTTTAGGGCAGTGCAGTGGTGTTCGGGCAGTGTAGGGGTGGTGCAGGGGGTGGTGTTTCAGGGTTTAGGGCAGTGCAGTGGTGTTCGGGCAGTGTAGGGGGTCATGCAGGGGGTGGTGTTTCAGGGTTTAGGGCAGTGCAGTGGTGTTCGGGCAGTGTAGGGGGTCGTGCTGGGGCTGGTGTTTCAGGGTTTAGGGCAGTACAGTGGTGTTCAGGCAGTGTAGGGGGTCGTGCTGGGGCTGGTGTTTCAGGGTTTAGGGCAGTGCAGTGGTGTTCGGGCAGTGTAGAGGGTTGTGCTGGGGCTGGTGTTTCAGGGTTTAGGGCAGTGCAGTGGTGTTCGGGCAGTGTAGTTGGTCGTGCTGGGGCTGGTGTTTCAGGGTTTAGGGCAGTGCAGTGGTGTTCGGGCAGTGTAGGGGGTCATGCTGGGGCTGGTGTTTCAGGGTTTAGGGCAGTGCAGTGGTGTTCGGGCAGTGTAGGGGGTCTTGCTGGGGCTGGTGTTCCAGAGTCTAGGGCAGTGCAGTGCTGTTCGGGCAGTGTAGGGGGTCTTGCTGGGGCTGGTGTTTCAGGGTTTAGGGCAGTGCAGTGGTGTTCGGGCAGTGTAGGGGGTCATGCTGTGGGTGGTGTTTCAGACTTTAGGGCAGTGCAGTGGTGTTCGGGCAGTGTAGGGGGTCGTGCTGGGGCTAGTGTTTCAGGATTTAGGGCAGAGCAATGGTGTTCAGGCAGTGTAGGGGTTTTGCTGGAGGTGGTGTTTCAGGGTTTAGGGCAGTGCAGTGGTGTTCGTGCAGTGTAGGGGGTGGTGTTTCAGGGTTTAGGGCAGTGGTGTTCAGGCAGTGTAGGGGGTCTTGCTGCGGTTGATGTTTCAGGGTTTAGGGCAGTGCAGTGGTGTTCGGGCAGTGTAGGGGGTCGTGCTGGGCGTGGTGTTTCAGGGTTTAGGGCAGTGCAGTGGTGTTCCGGCAGTGTAGGAGGTCGTGCAGGGGGTGGTGTTTCAGGGTTTAGGGCAGTGCAGTGGTGTTCGGGCAGTGTAGGGGGTCGTGCTGGGGTTGGTGTTTCAGGGTTTAGGGCAGTGCAGTGGTGTTCGGGCAGTGTAGGGTGTCGTGCTGAGGGGTGGTGTTTCAGGGTTTAGGGCAGTGCAGTGGTGTTCAGGCAGTGTAGGGGGTCGTGCAGGGGTGGTGTTTCAGGGTTTAGGGCAGTGCAGTGGTGTTCGGGCAGTGTAGGGGGTCGTGCAGGGGGTGGTGTTTCAGGGTTTAGGGCAGTGCAGTGGTGTTCGGGCAGTGTAGGGGGTCTTGCTGGGGCTGGCGTTTCAGGGTTTAGGGCAGTGCAGTGGTGTTCTGGCAGTGTAGGGGGTCATGCTAGGGCTGGTGTTTGAGGGTTTAGGGTAGTGCAGTGGTGTTCGGGCAGTGTAGGGGTCGTGCTGGGGTGGTGTTTCAGGGTTTAGGGCAGTGCAGTGGTGTTCGGGCAGTGTAGGGGGTCGTGCTGGGGCTGGTGTTTCATGGTTTAGGGCAGTGCAGTGGTGTTCGGGCAGTGTAGGGGGTCGTGCTGGGGGTGGTGTTTCAGGGTTTAGGGCAGTGCAGTGGTGTTCGTGCAGTGTAGGGGGTCGTGCTGGGGGTGGTGTTTCAGGGTTTAGGGCAGTGCAGTAGTGTTCGGGCAGTGTAGGGGATCGTGCAGGGGGTGGTGTTTCAGGGTTTAGGGCAGTGCAGTAGTGTTCGGGCAGTGTAGGGGGTCGTGCTGGGGCTGGTGTTTCAGGGTTTAGGGCAGTGCAGTGGTGTTCGGGCAGTGTAGGGGTCGTGCTGGGGCTGGTGTTTCAGGGTTTAGGCAGTGCAGTGGTGTTCTGGTAGTGTAGGGGGTCTTGCTGGGGGTGGTGTTTCAGGGTTTAGGGCAGTGGTGTTCGGGCAGTGTAGGGGGTCTTGCTGGGGGTGATGTTTCAGGGTTTAGGGCAGTGCAGTGGTGTTCGGGCAGTGTAGGGGGTCTTGCTGGGGGTAGTGTTTCAGGGTTTAGGGCAGTGCAGTGGTGTTCGTGCAGTGTAGGGGGTCGTGCTGGGGATGGTGTTTCAGGGTTTAGGGCAGTGCAGTAGTGTTCGGGCAGTGTAGGGGGTCGTGAAGGGGGTGGTGTTTCAGGGTTTAGGGCAGTGCAGTGGTGTTCGGGCAGTGTAGGGGGCGTGCTGGGGGTGGTGTTTCAGGGTTTAGGGCAGTGCAGTGCAGTGGTGTTCGGGCAGTGTAGGGGGTCGTGCTAGGGGTGGTGTTTCAGGGTTTAGGGCAGTGGTGTTCGGGCAGTGTAGGGGGTCTTGCTGGGGGTGATGTTTCAGGGTTTAGGGCAGTGCAGTGGTGTTCGGGCAGTGTAGGAGGTCTTGCTGGGGGTAGTGTTTCAGGGTTTAGGGCAGTGCAGTGGTGTTCGGGCAGTGTAGGGGGCGTGCTGGGGGTGGTGTTTCAGGGTTTAGGGCAGTGCAGTGGTGTTCGGGCAGTGTAGGGGGTCATGCTAGGGTTGGTGTTTCAGGGTTTAGGGCAGTGCAGTGGTGTTCAGGCAGTGTAGGGGTCGTGCAGTGGCTGGTGTTTCAGGGTTTAGGGCAGTGCAGTGGTGTTCGGGCAGTGTAGGGGGTCGTGATGGGGGTAGTGTTTTAGGGTTTAGGGTAGTGCAGTGGTGCTTGTGTAGTGTAGGGGGTCGTGCTGGGGGTAGTGTTTTAGGGTTTAGGGTAGTGCAGTGGTGTTTGTGTAGTGTAGGGGTCATGTTTTAGGGTAGTGCAGTGGTGTTTGGGTAGTGTAGGGGGTCGTGCTGGGGGTAGTGTTTTAGGATTAAGGTTAGTGCAGTGGTGTTTGGGTAGTGTAGGGGGTCTTGCTGGGGGTAGTGTTTTAGGGTTTAAGGTAGTGCAGTGGTGTTTGTGTAGTGTAGGGGGTCGTGCTGGGGTAGTGTTTTAGGGTTTAGGGTAGTGCAGTGGTGTTTGTGTAGTGTAGGGGGTCATGTTTTAGGGTAGTGCAGTGGTGTTTGGGTAGTGTAGGGGGTCGTGCTGGGGGTAGTGTTTTATGGTTTAGGATAGTGCAGTGGTGCTTGTGTAGTGTAGGGGGTCGTGCTTTGGGTAGTGTTTTAGGGTTTAGGGTAGTGCAGTGGTGTTTTTGTAGTGTAGGGGGTCATGTTTTAAGATGCAACGCTCCAATACCTGACCAGTCTGCACTACATAAAACTGCAAAAAACTAAAAATAAAAGTGTTTTTCACACTTTTGGCATTGGGCTACATCTGGGTAATATTTGTACTACATTTGGGCTCTTTTTTCACTGGTGGCCATCTTGGAAGACTTCTTTGTTATGAAGTTTCCTAATTTCCTCATTTACTGCAGTCTCCTCAGTAGGAAATGCTTTCAGTTTTTTACTTTGATTCCATCAAGAAGGCATTCAGATGTGTCACACATTTGCCATAAATTCAGAATGTTAGCACTCTAGTTGTTCATTAGATCACTGTAGTAAAGCTACTGCTCACCAAGGAGTTAACTGAAAGTCTACTGCTGGTATTGAAAGTGATTGTTTCAGTCTGCATGTCAGAATTTTCTAATGAAATAGAAGAGGATTTGAGATCTCACTTAAAACATGCACTAAATTTTCTTTTGCAGCACTAACCATAATTTCTATGGCAAAATGAACCCCTCAGTTTGTTCCTTTTTAAATTAAATGTTTTAAGTGTTACCAGTTTATTCCAATCAAGATGGCTTCAGGTGTGCCATACTTTTGTCATAAGTAAGGCTGTTAGCACTCTAGTTGTTCTTTAGAACACTCTGGGAAGCTGCAGTAGAACACAAAGGCATCAACTGACAGGCTGCTCCTGTTGAAATATAACAGGAAGATATTTGAGATCACACTTGAAACATGTCCTAATTTTTCTTTCTACAGCACTAACCATAATTTCTATGACAAAATGAACCCCATCATTTTGTTCCTTTTTAAATTAAATGTTTTAAGTGTTACCAGTTTATTCCAATCAAGATGGCTTCAGGTGTGCCATACTTTTGTCATAAGTAAGGCTGTTAGCACTCTAGTTGTTCTTTAGAACACTCTGGGAAGCTGCAGTAGAACACAAAGGCATCAACTGACAGGCTGCTCCTGTTGAAATATAACAGGAAGATATTTGAGATCACACTTGAAACATGTCCTAATTTTTCTTTCCAGAGCACTAACCATAATTTCTATGACAAGATGAACCCCATCATTTTGTTCCTTTTTAAATTAAATGTTTTAAGTGTTACCAGTTTATTCCAATCAAGATGGCTTCAGGTGTGCCATACTTTTGTCATAAGTAAGGCTGTTAGCACTCTAGTTGTTCTTTAGAACACTCTGGGAAGCTGCAGTAGAACACAAAGGAATCAACTGACAGTCTCTGCCGTTGTTGGATGTACATGTTTTACTGAGAATGTCAGACTTCATTCTCACATGACTGAGAAAGATAATGTGAATTTACAGAAAATATGCTCTAATTTTAGCTTCTGGAGCACCTTCCAAAACTGTATGGGACAAGCATGTGAAAATAGTTTTCTCTCAAACATGATTCATGATATCCCAGCAGAAGGTTTTTCACAGGGTAAAATCACCTTAGAACACACCACAATTCCTGAAATTAGTATGGTACCATCAACAAATGAATTCTAATGTAACTAAAGTCTGTTATCACCCTTTATAGTTCTCCTTTTGGTAACCCTCAAAATCTTTGATTCACTACAATGCATTTCAATGCGGTACTATCATTTATATTGGTCCCAAGATGGCTGCCAGCAATTCCAGGATGAAGTGCTGACAGCCAATCAGATCTCACGATGACATGTTTGGTTAGGCTCCGCCCAGATATATATGTGTTTTTACTTTTGATTTTCTCAGCAACTACTGAACGGATTTACACCATTTAACAAAAAGGGTTCTTTCTGAACCAAGAACTACCTCTTTGCCAAATTTGGTGTAATTCCGTTCAGCAGTTCGAGCTGTAGCCTTGCATAAAGTTTCCTATGGGAAATTGATTTTCTGACTCTTATTTTTTAATTTCTCCGCAACTACTGAACGGATTTACATCATTTAACAAAAGGGTTCTTTCTGAACCAAGAACTACCTCTTTGCCAAATTTTGTGTAATTCCGTTCAGCAGTTCGGGCTGTAGCCGTGTCTAAAGTTTCCTATGGGAAAATGAATGGGGAAAACACGTTTTGGGACCCCCCTTTTTTCTCGGCCCCCGCTTGACGAATCACCCCGAAACTTTCAGGGTAGGAGCGGACCGGAGCGGGCCATAAAGTTTGAAAATTTCGCGAAGATTCGTCAACCGACGCAAGAGCTATTTCAAATAGAATGTCGTGGATTTCCTATGGAAAATAGGTCCTAACTATAACTATCTACTGGCGACCGCCAGTAGATAATATATACTTATATCTATCTATCTATATAGATATATATATATTATCTACTGGCGGTCTACAGGAACCTCCAGTATCCGCCAGGGGGCTGCGTTGCAGAGAGGTGTACAGAGGCCACGCCCCTTTATACACCTCTCTGCAACGCAGCTCTGTGGCGCTTTTTGGAGGTACATGGTGGGCTAGTTGGCCCCCAGGAACCCTCAGGATTCAAGGGGACTTAATCCCCCAACTTAAAACGCGCCACAGGGCGCGTTTGCACAGTGGTGAAGGGAGGGGCGGGGCTTCAGGTGACATGTGTGCAAACAGGCCCCGTGGCGCGTTTTAAGATGGGGAATTAAATCCCCTTCAATCCTGAGGGTCCCTGGGGCCAACTAGCCCAACAGGTACATCCAGAAAGCGCCACAGAGCTGCGTTGCAGAGAGGTGTAAAAGGGTGTGGCCTCTCTACACGTCTCTGCAACGCAGCCCCTGGCGCATACTGGAGGTTCCTGGTGGGCTAGTTGGCCCCTAGGGACCCTCATGATTCAAGGGGACTTAATCCCCCAACTTAAAACGCGCCACGGGCGCGTTTGCACAGATGTCACCTCAGGCCCCGCCCCCTACCTTCACCATTGTGCAAATATTCCTCTAAAATCTGCCGAACTACGAATTCGGATTTACTCACCTGTTATCAGGAGAGACCTCAGTGCTGCATCTTTCAGCCCAGTACTAATCCTGAAAAGTAATTTTAACCGTACTTACCAGTAACTTGAATTTCCTTCCATAGGATATCATTGCCTGCTTTTTGCTGAAAAAGTTTCTAAGTGTTGATTTTTGAAACATATAAATATTCCTCTAAAATCAGCCGAAATACGAATTCCGATTTACTCACCTGTTATCAGGAGAGACCTCAGTGCTGTATCTTTCAGCCCAGTACTGGTCCTGAAAAGTAATTTTAACCGTACTTAACAGTAACTTGATTTTCCTTCCATAGGCTAACATTGACTGGTTTCACTTGGAAATTCTTCTAAGTGTGGAGTTTTGGAACTTTAAAATATTCCTCTAAAATCAGCCGAAATACGAATTTCGATTTACTCACCTGTTATCAGGAGAGACCTCAGTGCTGCATCTTTTAGCCCAGCACTGACCCTGAAAAGTAATTTTAACCGTACTTACCAGTAACTTATATTTTCTTCCATAGGAATCCATTGTCTGGTTTTCAGCTGAAAAGTTTCAAAGTGTCAATTTTCACAAACTACAAATATTCCTTAAAAATCGCCTGTATGACTTAAACGCATTCTTTCAACTGTTTACACGAGATGCACCAGTGCTGGATCCAGGATCCAACACTGAGTAAGAAAAAGTAACGATAACAGTTTTTACCTGCTAAGTGAATTTCCTTCCATAGGATAACATTGGTGATTCTATGAGAAAAAGTTTCTAAGTGTCAACTTTTAAAATACAATAATATTCCTTAAAAATCACTACTGTAACCAAAACGCTTTTACTCAACTGTTTACAGGAGATGTCCCAGGACTGAATCTAGGATCCAGTCCTGTGGTTAGAAAAGTAATCCATAAAGTAACTAATTGCATTTAACTAGAAATTCACATTGAGCTGAATGTTGCATTGTGTTTGAAAATGTGTTGCCCATTGCAACAACTGTAACTACTGTACTTAAAAGTCTATTGCCTATGTGCAAAGTATTTAAACTAAAGTAATTCATTCTGAGAAAGTATTTTTGTAATGTATAATGTAATTACAATGTAATTTAAAAAATAATATATGTAAAAAAAAATGTTTCTAAAAATGTAGTAAATCAGTATGAAAAAAATAAATATAACAATTAATACATTTAAAAATTGTCATTTACAAAACCTTTGAAATTCACTGAAAAAACCATAGGTTTCAGGCACGTTATAGTTAGAAATTTGCATTTAAAAAACCTTAGAAATTCACTGAAAAAACCATAAGGTTTTAGGGACAGTTATAGTTAGTTGGACATTGCACTCGTACAAAACCCGTGAAATTCCCCGTTATAGTTAGTTCAGGTAACTATAACTCGCGCCCCGCAATGCACTGCTGATGACGTCACATATTACATCACTCATGACATGGTCAGTGACATCACTGATGACATCACTGATGACATCTCAAATGACATCACTGATGACATCACTGATGACATCATCCATGTGAGAATTTAATGCATCTTCTCACACCCTAATATAAGTTTTGAAACACCCACTCTAAATTACAGACTGCCATTCTCAAAACCATACACACTCCAATACCAATAAGTACATACCCACTCACTGATTCTTAGGTCTACACACACACATCTACTCACTCACCCGTACAGTCACTCATACTTACAGTCACTCAGTACAGGACTATCATATGCACTCATACACCTATATAAACACTCACACAACGCAACTCATCCATAGAGGTACTCACACACCTAGTCAGTCATGCAAATAATTAATCACACTCCAATTTACTCACCTATACAGTTATACACACCAGCTCACTTACTCATAAAAATACTAGCACATTCTTACGCTCCTATGCAATCACTGATGCAAGCACACACTCATCCATATAGCCACTCTCACAATCACACACTCTCACTTATAGCCATTTATATACTCCAACACACATATATACTGCCTTTCACATATGTAGTTACTCACACATGTACCACTGAGATATACATTCAATCACTAACACACCCATACACACACTCACCCACCCATACAGTCCATCACAGACGCACTCTTGAAACCATGCACCCAGTGAATCACCCACTCACACATCTATGCACAGAGTCACACTCACCCCACCCACACAAACACTGAGGCACCCATACAGATACTCAGAGAACCAATCCATAACCCATATAGACACTCATTTAGCTAGTCAGAAACCCATGCAGCTGCTTACACAACAACAGACAGACGGATACAGACATTCACACAGTTTAGTCACTCACCCATGCATCCAGTAAGATACGTTTAATCACTCACTTATAGACTCAGTCACGCACCTACTAAATCATCCATTCAGACACTTATACACCCACTCATTCTTCAATACGCCTTTCCTATATATATTAAACATATTTAAACTTTACACAAACACACAGTCACTGGATGATGTCATCAGTGATGTCATCAGTGATGTCATTTGAGATGTCATCAGTGATGTCATCAGTGATGTCACTGACCATGTCATGAGTGATGTAATATGTGACGTTATCAGCAGTGCATTGCGGGGCGCGAGTTATAGTTACCTGAACTAACTATAACGGGGAATTTCACGGGTTTTGTACGAGTGCAATGTCCAACTAACTATAACTGCCCCTAAAACCTTATGGTTTTTTCAGTGAATTTCTAAGGTTTTTTAAATGCAAATTTCTAACTATAACGTGCCTGAAACCTATGGTTTTTTCAGTGAATTTCAAAGGTTTTTTAAATGCTAATTTCTAACTATAACGTGTCTGAAACCTATGGTTTTTTCAGTGAATTTCAAAGGTTTTTTAAATGCTAATTCCTAACTATAACATGTCTGAAACCTACGGTTTTTTCAGTGAATATAGATATATATAGATATATTTATTTATCTATTTACTTATCAAGTTTTGTATAGTGCAAACTTGACCTGAGGATATCGTAGCGCTTTACAAAGTTAATACAATGGCGATTACATGAGGAGCATGTGGCGTACATAGCAGAAAACAAAATACGTAGTGTCAGTATATAAAGAGGAGTAAAGAAGGCATAAGGATTATGGACAATATAGTCCAGAGGTAGTTATTTATTTTATTTTATTTATTTATTTTAAAAGTTTTGTATAGCGCGAACATGACCCAAGCGGGTATCAGAGCTCTTTACATACGGGTTGCGGAAGACATAGGATGATAGCTGTGGGAGAAAAGAAAGAAGATTAAAATACAACAGGAACAAGAAGAACAATATACACCAGGAACAAAATGACAAAGCGGCGGGCGACACGGGTCGTAACAAATGTCAGGTAGTAGCTAAAACAGCTAAACAAGATCGGAGGCAGGAGGAGAAAAACTTCTAGTTCAGTGCATTGTTCATTAGGAGGGCCTTAACCCTTTCAGTGCTCATGACGGAATGGTTCCGTCATGAGCACAAGTTCCAGTGTGCTCAAGACGGAACCATTCCGTCATGAGCACATGCTCAGAAAATCCCTCTGCTGCAGACAGCAGAGGGATTTCCCATTTTTTTTGCCCGGGGAGGTGGGGAAGAGCTTCCCCAACCTCCCCAGGCCTCTTTTTGAATTTCGTTGCAATGACGATCGCGCGCATGGCGCGCCATTGTCATTGCAATGAAAACGAAACTGAAACTTAGTTTCAGTTTCAGTGTTTCAGTGCTCGTAGGGCTATCTCAGCCCCCCGAGCACCGAAAAAGATGGGAGAGGTATCGTTGGAAAGGGGAGAATCTCCACTTTCCAATGGTACCCTTCCCTAGTGGATCCCTGCTTGGGGATCACCCCAGGGGGGCGATCCCCAAGCAGGGATCCACCCATTAGACACCAGGGAGGGGGGAGCGGCCCCTTGGGCAAGGGCCTTTGCTCCCCCTATATTTGTTTGGGCACCACAGTCTTTCTGCCCCCCCTGGGGGGCAGATGGGGCGGTATCCCCCAATCTGCCACCCGGGGGGGGCGGAAAGCCCACTAGACGCCAGGGATTATTTTTTTTTATTGATGTTGGGGTGGGGGCTGCCCAAAAAGGGCATGGCACTGCCCCCACCCCAGAGAAATGTCAGTCTTTCTGCCCCCCAGGGGGCAGACGGGGGTAGTAGCCCCTAATCTGCCCCCCGGGGGGGCAGAACGCCCACGAGAAACCAGGGATTTTTTTTATTGACGTTGGGGTGGAGGCTGCCCAAAAAGGGCATGGCAATGCCCCCACCCCCCAGAGAAATGTGAGTCTTTCTGCCCCCCCGGGGGGGGGTGGAAAGCCCACTAGAAGCCAGGGATTATTTTTTTTTATTGATGTTGGGGTGGGGGCTGCCCAAACAGGGCATGGCACTGCCCCCACCCCCAGAGAAATGTCAGTCTTTCTGCCCCCCAGGGGCAGATGGGGGCAATAGCCCCTGATCTGCCCCCGGGGGGGCAGAAAGCCCACTAGGCACAAGGGATTTTTTTTTATAATGTAGGGGTGGGAGCTCCCCAGAATGGGCATGATAATGCCCCGCCCCAAAAACAATTACCACAGTCTTTCTGCCCCTCCCCAGAGGCATATTGGGTCAATAGCCCCATATCTGCCCCATATCTGGGGGGGGGCAGAAAGCCCACTAGGCCTCAGGATTTTTTTAATTTTTATTCAGGGTTGAGGTCAACCCAGAATGGGCATGCCAATGCCCACACCTCCCCAAAAAAGTGCCACAGTCTTTCTGCCCCCCTTGGGGGCATATCAGGGTAACCCCCCCCCCCGATTCCCCCTCAGGGCGGCAGAAAGCCCACTAGGCACAGACTTGTTTTTAGCAATGTGCCTACCTGTGGATTTTGGGCCCTAGCGCAGCCGACACATAGGGAAACCTAGCAAACCTATACATTTTTGAAAACTAGATACCCAGGGGAATCCAGGATGGGGTGACTTGACTGGCTCTCACCAGGTTCTGTTACCCAGAATCCCTTGCAAACCTCAAAATTTGTAAAAAAACAAAACACATTTTCCTCACATTTCTGTGGTGGAAAGTTCTGGAATCTGTGTGGATCCACAAAATTCCACCCACCCCGCATTCCCCAAAGTCTTCTGAGATAAATGCTACCTCACTTGTGTGGGTGGGTCAAGTACCCGAGACAGACAAGGGCCCAAAACCTATTGCGGCGACATCAAAATTACCTATCACAAAACAACCTGGTTTTGCAAGGGGGTCCCATGCGTTTTTGGCCCCGGGCTCAGCGGCCATCAAGGGAAACCTACCAAACCCACACATTTCTGAAAACTAGACACCATGGGGAGTCCATCAAGGTATGGCTTGCGTGGGTCCCCCAACATTTCCCTACCCAGAATCCCCTGCAAACCTCAAATTTTGTTGATTTTTTTTATTTTTTCTCACATTTCTGTGTGGGAAAGTTGTAGGATCACTGGGCTGACACAAATTTCCTACCACCCTGCGTTCCCCCAGGTCTCCCGATAAAAATGGTGCCTCACTCTTGTGGGAGGCCCAAGTACCCGCGACAGGCAAGGGCCCAAAACGTATTGAGGAGACATCAAAATTGCCTATCACAAAACGACCTGGTTTTGCAAGGGGGTCACTTGGGTTTTTGGCCCCGTGCTCGGCGGCCAGCTAGGAAACCTGCCAAACCCACACATTTCTGAAAACTAGACACCCGAGGATTCCAGGGAGGTATGGGTTGCGTGGATCCCCCAACGGTTTCTTACCCAGAATCCCCTGCAAACTTCAAATTTAGCTGAAAAAAATCACTTTTTCCACACATTTTTGTGTGGGAAAGTTGTGGGATCACCGGGCTGACACAAGATGCCTACCACCCAGCGTTCCCCCATGTCTCCTGATAAAAATGGTGCCTCACTCGTGTGGGAGGTCCAAGTACCCGCGACAGGCAAGGGCCCAAAACGTATTGAGGAGACATCAAAATTGCCTACCACAAAACGACCTGGTTTAGCAAGGGGGGTCACCTGTGTTTTTGGCCCCGTGCTCGGCGGCCAGCTAGGGAAATGTTGTAAATGACTTCTTCCTTAAATAGTGAATGTCACCTAGCCCTTCCTTTGTGTCTTATCCCAGTTCCCTCTCAGAACTCTTGTAAAGTTCTAATGTGCCCTCGAGACTAAGCGGGATTCCAGACAGGGCAGTTGGAGTCTGGTCAGCTGGTGAGGTGCTTGCTTTGTTCGTTCCTGCCAATAAACTCCACTTACTTGATAAGAAGCCCGGCGTTGTCTCTTCAATCATTTACTTCAATTTGGCGACGAGTTCCAGTGCTGACCAGACAGCTGAGCACGCCTTCTTCCACCTTCTTCAACCGAATACGACCGGACAAGCAGCACCCCCAACAAAAGAACCCATCGTGCACTGCATCGCCATCCATCCTGTAAACGAGTCATCCCCATTGACTCGCCACGGAGATAAGTCATTTTATTTAATTTCGGACACCTCGGCGACAACCCTGACGTCATCTGCCCAACGGTGAGTCACCGCGCGCCCTCTACCTTGCATGCGCCATTCATCACCAAGTTCTTCGTTGCTAGGGTGTGACGCTTATGCCTCAGCGTTCCCTTTAGCAGAGTGCGACCGCCTCCACGCAGATCCTCCACGCATATGCTTAACGCGGTGACGTCAGCGCGCAACGTGACTCCATTTTAAAAAAAAAAGAGGAAAACTTTATTTCCGTGCACTGCAACACCAGCGTTGCGAGAGCTGGTAACCACGGTTACAGAGATCGGCGATTAACCATTTGTTTGTGCCCAGCTTTGAAGCACAAAGAGGAAAGTTCAAGTGTGTTGGCCTCACGGTGACACGCTCACCTTGTACTGGAAAACTATATTTTCACATACTTCAAGAGTCCAGTTCTTCTTAAGTTACACCTTGGTTCTAGGTGGTTACACCTTTTGTGCCTAATAGTGAATCACGCACAATTGTTGGTGCCATTACTTTAGTGCCTTTGTTTTAATTGGTTTTTATTGGTGTTTAAGTACCATTAAATCGAATAGTCATGGCACAACAAGTGGCAGTAACTCTACCTCCACAATTCCTCAGCGAACCAGGTACACCTTCTACTTCATGGGAAGATTGGATTGTCATGTTTGACAATTATCTAGATGCTCTTGATGGGCAAGAGTTTTCTGCCAAGCGGAAAAAAGCATTATTATTAAGTGCCTTAGGCAAGGAGGGTCAACGAGTATTCAAGTACCTTCCTCATGCCTTACAATCCAGCAGCATGTCTTCACCTGATGAGTACAAAGAGGCTGTAGCGAGACTTGAAGTAAGGTTTTCCAAAGAAGAAAATTTGGTCATGAACAGATTTAAGTTCTACACACACAAACAACGCAACGAGGAATCCATTGACGATTTTGTTGCACGCTTACGTGAACTTTCAGTGAAATGTAATTTTGGTGCAATGGCAGATGAGCTGATTCGCGATCAGCTCATCGTTCAGTGTAATAATAGAAAGATACAAGAGAGACTGTGGGCGGCCAAAACCCCTCCTTAAACTTAGCCATAGATTTGGCTAAAGTGGTCGAAGAGTCAGAAAGATGTATGAGAGAAATACAAAAATGTAGCTCGCAGCAGCAAATCTCTGAAGTGTCTGAGAAACTCTTGTATGAATGTGAACCTGGTGAGGATGAATTAGTGGCTATGGTAAAGTCAAAAGGGAAAAGCTTTCAAAAGAGAAGTAACTCCAGCAAATTCCCAATTAAGTTTTGCTCAAGATGTGGTAGTAATACACATACCTCTGATGCAAGATTTTGTTTTGCAAATAACAAAGAATGTCTAAAGTGTGGCAAGTTGGGTCATTTTTCAAAGATGTGTAGAAACAAAAGCAGACCTAAAGTAGCGGTTATTGAAGAGTGTGCTATTGAAATCAAAAGAGATAGAGATAAAATCCTGGTCGTTGATGATCCAGATGTCTTTACTTGTAATGAAAAGAGAGAGAAGAGACCGAAAGCTGAATTTACTGTTAATGGTCATGTTGTAACTCTGATGGTGGATACTGGTTCAAGATATACAATAATCCCGGAGTTCATGTTCAAGAAGGAGTGGGGTGTTATGCAACTTAAAGATAGTGATATTTCCCCTACTGGATATCAGGGAGAAAATATAGAACTGTTAGGTTACTTTGAAGCTGACATCTCTTTTATGCATAGGTCCACTAACGGTAAAGTTTATGTTTCTGTTGATGGTCCACCCATCCTGGGTTGGATCCACCAATACGACTTGCACATTATAGTCAATCCCAGAGCACCCAACCAGGTTATGGTAGTTGATGATCATTCTCTTGATGAGATTTTACTTGATACAAGCAGAGTTTTTAGAGACGAGTTGGGTGAATTGAAGGGGTATGTGCATAAAATTCAGTTGAAGAATGATGTTATCCCAATTCAACACAAAGTGAGGAGAGTTCCTCTTGCAGTCAGAGAGGAGGTTAAAATGGTAATAGACGAAATGCTTCAGGGAGGCATTATTGAGCCTGTGGAGGCTTCCACATGGGTTTCTCCGGTGGTAATCACGCAAAAGGCTGATCACAAAATTAGATTCTGTGTGGACCTAAGATCCCTGAACAAAAATGTTGTAGCGGACACATTTCCCCTTCCAAATATCGGTGAGTTGGTATTCACCTTGCAGGGTGCAAAGTACTTCTCTAAATTAGATTTGAAGAGCGCGTATCATCAAATCCGTCTTCATGATGATTCAAAACATTTAACAGCGTTCATAACCACAGAGGGTACTTTTCAATTCACCAGACTTCCCTTTGGTCTTATCTCTGCTGCTAGTGTTTTTCAGCGTATGGTAACAGAGATCTTCAAAGGGATTAAGAAAGCGGTGTTTTTCCAAGATGATATACTGGTCTTCGGTGATACCATCTTGGAGCACAACCAAGTACTCAATTCTGTGTTGCAGAGAATAGACAATGCAGGTTTGACACTACGTAAAGAGAAATGTGCGTTCTTGGTTCAACACATAGAATATTTGGGTTACGAGATCTCAGCCCAAGGTGTTAAGCCAAAGAAAAATCTATTAGAAGCCATACAATCAGCCCCATGAACTTCTGACAAGGACCAGCTCCGTTCATTCATGGGTCTTGTAGAGTTCTACTCAAAATTAGTGAGGAACTTCTCAGACAAAACATTTACCTTGCGTTTGTTACTAAAAAAAGGAGCGAAATTTGCATGGGATGAAACTCATACCAATTGTTTCAATGAAATTAAAAAAGAATTGTGTGAGGCTAAAGTTCTAGCTCCTTTTGACATCAGGCGCACATCTGTGTTGATGGTAGATGCCAGTGGTACCGGTTTGGGCGCGGTACTTTTACAGAAATATTCTGAAGGAGAGAAAACCATTGCATTTGCCTCTCGCCCCCTTTCACTCTCCGAACAAAATTATTCGGTTATTGAAAAAGAGGCACTTGCTGCTGCGTGGGGTGTACACTATTTTAGAACCTACTTGTGGGGTACCAAGTTCCAAATCAAGACAGATCACAAACCTTTGGTTACCGTTCTGTCTCCAGTTGGCGCTGGCAAAGGTTCTCCTAGACTAGCAAGACTAGCTTCTAGACTTCAGGAATATCAATATGACATTTCATACATACAAGGTTGGCGCAATGTACAAGCTGATTGTCTCTCTAGGTTATCGGTCAAGAGTAGCGATGTCAAAGATGATTTTTCTGATACTCATGAAGAAGGTGCAGAAGCCTTTGTCCATGATGTTGTAGCTCTGAGTGATGGTACTTTCACCAAGGATGAATGGTGTTCCGCAATGGAGAAAGACCATGTTCTCATCAAGGTCATAGATCTTGTCAGATTGGGTACCAGGCGCGAGAGTTGTGTTTTACCCCCTGTCCGCCCTTTTCTTAAGGTTATTGATGAGCTTTCTGTGTTTGGTCACAGTATTCTTATGAGAGGTGATAGATTCATTCCACCATTCAATTTAAGGCCGACTTTACTGAAAATTGCTCATGAAGGACACCTAGGGCAGACACTCACTCAGCGCAGACTTAAAGCAGATTTTTGGTGGCCTGCCATGGACGCACAAGCTGCATCTTGGGTTGAGAGTTGTCAGGCTTGTAGAGAAGGAGAAAAAAGACTTAAAATTGTTTCTAGTCCAGCTATGGGTCACATTGATACTCCTAACCAACCATGGCATAGTGTGTGCCTCGATTTCATAGGGCCAATGGACGAATTGCCAGGTACTCATCGTTTTGCTATAGTTGTGGTTGACATATATTCAAAGTGGCTTACAGTTAAATTTGTCAAAGATATCACCACTGATTGTACCATATTATTTCTCAAAGACTTATTTCACGAGGAAGGTTTTCCCACAAGACTCATAACTGATAATGGCACACAACTAACATCCAATAAAATGCGTATGTTTTTGTCTAGTTGTGGTGTGGCTCATCATCGCACGTCTCTCTATAATCCCCAAGGGAATGGCGTGTGTGAGAGAGCTAACAGGGTTGTTAAAGGCATTATACAAATGACATGTGCTTCTGGGTTTTTTTCCAATGAAGTTGTTCAAGAGATGGTGTGGGCTTATCGAACCACTGCTCATAAACAAGATAGTAAGTCTCCCTTTGAGCTTATGCGAGGTAGACGTCCCGGTACCAAACTTGCACCCTCTTGGCTGAAAAATTGTTTGGTCAAGGGTGTTCACCCGGAACCGAATACCGGTACCTCTTACTCAATTTCCTCTGGCGATCTCGTCAAGGTCAAACCGGGGAGAGTGACCAAAGGTCTATCTAAGTTTAGGGGTCCCTTTTTAGTTAAACAAGCTTTTCCCCACTATGTAGTTTTGGACAATGGTGAAAAGTGGAACTTGCGCAGAGTAGCATTGTATCGCAAATCTACAGCCACAAACGATGCTTTTCAATTAGCCCACCCTTCTCAGTCAAACAGCGGCTATATGTTATCCATCCCGGAAGAGGTTACCACACCTCCAGTTGTGAGTTGTCGTAGGGGGGAAGGTGGTGGTGATGCTTTCAATCACAGTAATGTTCGCGAACAGTTGGATCACAGTAACGGTCCTTCTACTACAAATGATGCTCCACATTATGTTTCTTCATCCAGTGAGATTAGAGGTTCAAGGTCTCGTAGACTTCCATTGTACTTGAATGATTATATATGTTAGTGTTCCATGGTAACATTTCCCAACCTATGTTCTTCGTTATCCTAAGGGAAGGAGATGTGTTGTAAATGACTTCTTCCTTAAATAGTGAATGTCACCTAGCCCTTCCTTTGTGTCTTATCCCAGTTCCCTCTCAGAACTCTTGTAAAGTTCTAATGTGCCCTCGAGACCAAGCGGGATTCCAGACAGGGCAGTTGGAGTCTGGTCAGCTGGTGAGGTGCTTGCTTTGTTCGTTCCTGCCAATAAACTCCACTTACTTGATAAGAAGCCCGGCGTTGTCTCTTCAATCATTTACTTCAGGAAACCTACCAAACCTACACATTTCTGAAAACTAGACACCCAGGGGGTTTCAGGGAGGTATGGCTTGCGTGGATCCCCCAAAACCTTCTTACCCAGAATCCCCTGCAAACCTCAATTTTAGCTGAAAAAAATCACTTTTTCCACACATTTTTGTGTGGGAAAGTTGTGGCATCACCGGGCTGACACAAATTTCCTACCACCCAGCGTTCCCCCAGGTCTCCCGATAAAAATGGTGCCTCACTCGTGTGGGAGGCCCAAGTACCCGCGACAGGCAAGGGCCCAAAACGTATTGAGGCGACATCAAAATTGCCTATCACAAAATGACCAGGTTTTGCAAGGGGGGTCACCTGGGTTTTTGACCCCGTGCTCGGCGGCCAGCTAGGGAAACCTACCAAACCCATACATTTCTGAAAACTAGACACCCGGGGGGTTCCAGGGAGGTATGGCTTGCATGGACCCCCTAACGTTTTCCTACCCAGAATCCCCTGCAAACCTCAATTTTAGCTGAAAAAAATCACTTTTTCCACACATTTTTGTGTGGGAAAGTTGTGGCATCACCGGGCTGACACAAATTTCCTGCCACCCAGCGTTCCCCCAGGTCTCCCGATAAAAATGGTGCCTCACTCATGTGGGAGGCCCAAGTACCCGCGACAGGCAAGGGCCCAAAACGTATTGATGCGACATCAAAATTGCCTATCACAAAACAACCTGGTTTTGCAAGGGGGGTCACCTGGGTTTTTGCCCCGTGCTCGGCGGCCAGCTAGGGAAACCTACCAAACCCACACATTTCTGAAAACTAGACACCCTGGGGGGTATGGCTTGCGTGGATCCCTCAAGGTTTTCTTACCCACAATCCCCTGCAAACCTCAATTTTAACTGAAAAAATCACTTTTTCCACATGTTTTTGTGTGGGAAAGTTGTGGCATCACCGGGCTGACACAAATTTCCTACCACCCAGCGATCCCCCAGGTCTTCCGATAAAAATGGTGCCTCACTCGTGTGGGAGGCCAAGTACCCGCGGCAGGCAAGGGCCCTAAACGTATTGAGGCGACATCAAAATTGCCTATCACAAAATGACCTGGTTTTGCAAGGGGGGTCACCTGGGTTTTTGGCACCGTGCTCGGCGGCCAGCTAGGAAAACCTAGCAAACCCATACATTTCTGAAAACTAGACACCCGGGGGGTTCCAGGGAGGTATGGCTTGCATGGACCCCCTAACGTTTTCTTACCCAGAATCCCCTGCAAACCTCAGTTTTAGCTGAAAAAAATGACTTTTTCCACACATTTTTGTGTGGGAAAGTTGTGGCATCACCGGGCTGACACAAATTTCCTGCCACCCAGCGTTCCCCCAGGTCTCCCGATAAAAATGGTGCCTCACTCGTGTGGGAAGCCCAAGTACCCGCGACAGGCAAGGGCCCAAAACGTATTGATGCAACATCAAAATCGCCTATCACAAAACGACCTGGTTTTGCAAGGGGGGTCACCTGGGTTTTTGCCCCGTGCGCGGCGGCCAGCTAAGGAAACCTACCAAACCCACACATTTTTGAAAACTAGACACCCGGGGGGTTCCAGGGAGGTATGGCTTGCGTGGATCCCTCAAGGTGTTCTTACCCACAATCCCCTGCAAACCTCAATTTTAACTGAAAAAATCACTTTTTCCACATGTTTTTGTGTGGGAAAGTTGTGGCATCACCGGGCTGACACAAATTTCCTACCACCCAGCGTTCCCCCAGGTCTCCCGATAAAAATGGTGCCTCACTCGTGTGGGAGGCCCAAGTACCCATGACAGGCAAGGGTCCAAAACGTATTGAGGCGACATCAAAATTGCCTATCACAAAATGACCTGGTTTTGCAAGGGGGGTCACCTGGGTTTTTGGCCCCGTGCTCTGCGGCCAGCTAGGGAAACCTACCAAACCCACACATTTCTGAAAACTAGATACCTGGGGGGTTCCAGGGAGATATGGCTTGTGTGGATCCCCCAACGTTTTCGTACCCAGAATCCCTTGCAAACCTCAATTTTAGCTGAAAAAATCACTTTTTCCATACATTTTTGTGTGGGAAAGTTGTGGCATCACTGGGCTGACATAAATTTCCTACCACCCAGCGTTCCCCCAGGTCTCCCGATAAAAATGGTGCCTCACTCGTGTGGGAGGCACTAGTACCCACGACAGGCAAGGGCCCAAAACGTATTGAGGCGACATCAAAATTGCCTATCACAAAACGACCTGGTTTTGCAAGGGGGGTCACCTGGGTTTTTGGCCCGTGCTCGGTGGCCAGCTAGAGAAACCTACCAAACTTACACATTTCTGAAAACTAGACACCCGGGGGTTCCAGGGAGGTATGGCTTGCGTGGATCCCCCAACGTTTTCTTACCCAGAATCCCCTGCAAACCTCAATTTTAGCTGAAAAAATCACATTTTCCACACATTTTTGTGTGGGAAAGTTGTGGCATCACCGGGCTGACACAAATTTCCTACCACCCAGCGTGCCCCCAGGTCTCCCGATAAAAATGGTGCCTCACTCGTGTGGGAGGCCCAAGTACCCGCGACAGGCAAGGGCCCAAAACGTATTGAGGAGACATCAAAATTGCCTATCACAAAACGATCTGGTTTTGCAAGGGGGGGTCACCTGGGTTTTTGGCCCCATGCTCGGCGGCCAGCACAAGGGCCCAAAACGTATTGAGGTGACATCAAAATTGCCTATCACAAAATGACCTGGTTTTGCAAGGGGGGTCACCTGGGTTTTTGGCCCCGTGCTCGGCGGCCAGCTAGGGAAACCTACCAAACCCATACATTTCTGAAAACTAGACACCCGGGGGGTTCCAGGGAGGTACGGCTTGCGTGGACACCCTAACGTTTTCTTACCCAGAATCCCCTGCAAACCTCAATTTTAGCTGAAAAAAAAATCACTTTTTCCACACATTTTTGTGTGGGAAAGTTGTGGCATCACCGGGCTGACACAAATTTCCTGCCACCCAGCGTTCCCCCAGGTCTCCCGATAAAAATGGTGCCTCACTCGTGTGAGAGGCACTAGTACCCACGACAGGCAAGGGCCCAAAACGTATTGAGGCGACATCAAAATTGCCTATCACAAAACGACCTGGTTTTGCAAGGGGGGTCACCTGGGTTTTTGGCCCGTGCTCGGCGGCCAGCTAGAGAAACCTACCAAACTTACACATTTCTGAAAACTAGACACCCGGGGGGTTCCAGGGAGGTACGGCTTGCGTGGACACCCTAACGTTTTCTTACCCAGAATCCCCTGCAAACCTCAATTTTAGCTGAAAAAAAAATCACTTTTTTCACACATTTTTGTGTGGGAAAGTTGTGGCATTACCGGGCTGACACAAATTTCCTGCCACCCAGCGTTCCCCCAGGTCTCCAGATAAAAATGGTGCCTCACTCGTGTGGGAGGCCCAAGTACCTGCGACAGACAAGGGCCCAAAACATATTGATGTGACATCAAAATTGCCTATCACAAAACGACCTGGTTTTGCAAGGGGGGTCACCTGGGTTTTTGCCCCGTGCTTGGCGGCCAGCTAAGGAAACCTACCAAACCCACACATTTCTGAAAACTAGATACCCGGGGGGTTCCAGGGAGGTATGGCTTGCGTGGATCCCTCAAGGTTTTCTTACCCACAATCCCCTGCAAACCTCAATTTTAACTAAAAAAATCACTTTTTCCACATGTTTTTGTGTGGGAAAGTTGTGGCATCACCGGGCTGAATCAATCAGTCAATCAATCAATCACGGCATTTATAGAGCGCGCTACTCACCCGGGAGGGTCTCAAGGCGCTGGGGGAGGGGGTAAGTTACTGCTCGAACAGCCAGGTCTTGAGCTGCTTCCTGAAGGCGAGATGGTCCTGGGTTCGCCGAAGGTGAGTGGGGAGGAGTTCCAGGTCTTGGCCGCCAGGTAGGAGAAGGATCTTCCTCCGGCGGTGGTTCTGCGGATGCGTGGTACGGTGGCGAGGGCGTGGCTGGTTGATCGTAGCTGGCGTGTGGGCGTGTAGAAGGACATGCGGTCGTTGAGGTACTTTGGGCCCAGGTCGTGGAGGGCCTTGTGTGCGTGGGTGAGGAGTCTGAACGTGATTCTCTTGCTGACGGGGAGCCAGTGCAGGTCTTTCAGGTGTACGGTGATGTGGCTGTGTCGGGGGATGTCCAGGATGAGTCGTGCGGAGGCGTTCTGGATGCGCTGGAGTCTCTTTTGAAGTTTGGCTGTGGTTCCGGCGTAGAGGGTGTTCCCATAGTCCAGTCGGCTGGTGACGAGTGCCTGGGTGACGGTCTTCCTGGTTTCAGTGGGGATCCATCTGAAGATCTTGCGGAGCATGCGCAGGGTGTTGAAGCATGAAGATGAGACGGCGTTGACTTGTCTGGTCATCGATAGGGAGGAGTCCAGGATGAAGCCCAGGTTGCGTGCGTGGTCCGTTGGCTTGGGTGCGGTGCCCAGGGCCGGGGGCCACCAGGAGTCGTCCCAGGCGGAGGGTGATGAGCCCAGGATGAGGACTTCCGTCTTGTCTGAGTTCAGTTTAAGGCGGCTGTTCCTCATCCAGTCGGCGACGTCTCTCATCCCGTCGTGCAGGTTGGCTCTGGCGGTGGTGGGGTCGTTGGTGAGGGAGAGGATCAGCTGGGTGTCGTCGGCGTAGGAGATGATGTTGAGGTTGTGTCGGCGTGCGATGGCTGCGAGGGGGCTCATGTAGACGTTGAAGAGGGTCGGGCTGAGTGAGGATCCTTGTGGAACGCCGCAGATGACTTCGGTGGCTTCGGATCTGAACGGGGAGAGCGGACTCTCTGGGTTCTTCCGGCGAGGAACGAGATGATCCATTCCAGTGCTTTCTCTCGGATTCCGATGTTGCTGAGGCGCTTCACTAGGGTGCGGTGGCAGACGGTGTCGAACGCCGCGGAGAGGTCCAGGAGGATGAGGGCAGCTGTTTCCCCGTTGTCGGTTAGGGTTCTGATGTCGTCGGTGGCTGCGATAAGGGCGGTCTCGGTGCTGTGGTTGGCCCGAAACCCGGACTGCGAGGGGTCGAGGGATCCATTCGTCTCGAGGAAGGCGGCAAGCTGTCTGTTGACGGTCTTCTCGATGACTTTGGCCGGAAACGGAAGGAGCGAGATGGGGCGGTAGTTCTTGAGGTCGGTGGGGTCCGCCGTTGGTTTCTTCAGGAGGGCGGTAAGCTCGGCGTGCTTCCAGCTCTCCGGGAAGGTGGCGGTGTGGAAGGAGGAGTTGATGATGTCCCGGAGATGGGGTGCGATGGTGGCGTCGGCTTTGTTGAAGACGTGGTGTGGGCAGGGGTCGGTTGGTGATCCGGAGTGGATGGAGTTCATCGTGCGGGTGGTGTCTTCGGTGTTGATCGGGGTCCAGTTGCAGAGGGTGGTGGTGGCGGGCATTGGTTCGGCGGTAGGGTGCGTTGTTTGTGCGTCGAAGCTGTTGTGTATGTCGGTGATCTTGCGGTGGAAGAACGCGGAGAGTGAGTTGCAGAGGTCTTGCGAGGGTGATGTCGTTGTTTCCGGCGCTGGGGTTGGAGAACTCTTTGACGATGCTGAAAAGTTCCTTGCTGTCATGGGCGTTGTTGTCCAGTCGTTCTTTGAGTGCCGACTTCTTGGTGGCACGGATCAGCTGGTGGTGTTTGCGGGTGGCGTGCTTGAGGGCGGTCCTGTTGTCTGTGGTCTGGTCGAGTCGCCAGGTTTTCTCGAGAGTGCGGCAGTTCTTCTTGGATTCCTTGAGTTCGTTGGTGAACCAAGGGGTTTTCTTGCTTCCGGGTCTGCTGGGAGGGTTTTTAGTGGTGCGAGGTCGTCGGCGCAGGCGGTCAGCCACTTGGCGAGGTTGCTGGCTGCTTCGTTTGGGTCCGTTGTGTCGGTGGGTGTGTTCTGGCTGAGGGAGGCGGTGAGCTGCTCGGCGGTGATCTTGCTCCAGCTCCGGCGGGGAGCCTGTTGCGGGTGGTGGTGGGTCGCAGTCTTTCTGAAGCTGAAGTGGACGCAGCTGTGGTCGGTCCAGTGGAGTCCGGTGGCGTGGCTGAAGGAGATGTGCTTGCTGGACGAGAAGACGGGGTCAAGCGTGTGGCCGGCGTAGTGGGTGGGCGTGTTCACCAGTTGCTTGAGTCCGAGGTTGGCGAGGTTGTCCAGCAGGGCGGTGGTGTTTCTGTCGTTGTTGTTCTCCAGGTGGAAGTTGAGGTCCCCTAGGAGGATGTAGTCGGCGGAGGGCATGGCGTGCGGGCTGATTAAGTCTGCGATGTCTTCGCTGAATAGTGTGCGTGGTCCCGGGGGTCTGTAGATGAGGGTGCCTCGGAGGGTGGTCTTGGGGTCCGTGTGTATCTGGAAGTGTAGGTGTTCGGCGGCGGTGAAGGTCTCGTCGGAGTTAGTCGAGATGCGGATGGTGTTCTTGTGTACGATGGCGATGCCTCCTCCCGTCTGGTTGACGCGGTCCCTCCGGGTGATCTTGTATCCGTCCGGGATGGCTATGGCGATGTCGGGCGCTGAGGAGGCGTTCATCCAGGTTTCGGTGAGGAAGGCGATGTCCGGTGCTGTTGCGTCGAGCAGGTCCCAGGAGTTCCACGGCGTGCCTGTGGACGGAGCGGGTGTTCAGCAGGATGCATTTCAGGTGGTTGCTGCTGGTGCTCGACTTGGCGGAGGTGGTGCACGTCCGGGGGCAGGTGAATCGGCAGGTTTGGCAGGTGAAGTGTCCGTGGGTGCGTCTCGGTGAGGCTCGGTAGCAGGCAGGGTTCCGGCCGGCATTGAGTGCGGTGAGTGTGGTGGCGTCGTAGGTCCGTCGAGTGGTGTTGCATCGGTGGGATCCAGGGGTTCTGGCACTGGGCGCGGTCCAGTCGCGGACGGGCGCAGACGGAGCTTGCCTTAGGCGCGCCTTTGGCGGCGCCAGCGGCGGCCAGCGCAGCGGCCGCCATTTATGGGGAGGTGGGAGGGAGGAGCAGCTGGGAGGCGGGAGGCAGGGGCAGCGAATGGGCAGTCAGGGGCGGGGCCGCAGGGGACGCAGCGGCGGGAATGGCGAGAGGCAGCGGGGGCA
Organism: Calotriton arnoldi; assembly: GCA_963921515.1. Lineage (NCBI taxonomy): Eukaryota > Metazoa > Chordata > Amphibia > Caudata > Salamandridae > Calotriton > Calotriton arnoldi. Next base: position 3,596,474 of record CAWUFW010000444.1, read on the forward strand.
CAGAAAGGAAATGGGGGGAAAGGCAGACAAAATCACGGGCACAAATGACAATGGGGCAGCGAGGGGCACAGAAGGAAAAAGGGGAGAAAGGCAGACAGAATCACGGGCACAGCGACAATGGGGCAGCGAGGGGCACAGAAGGAAAAAGGGGAGAAAGGCAGACAAAATCACGGGCACAAATGACAATGGGGCAGCGAGGGGCACAGAAGGAAAAAGGGGAGAAAGGCAGACAAAATCACGGGCACAAATGACAATGGGGCAGCGAGGGGCACAGAAGGAAAAAGGGAGAGAGGCAGACAAAATCACGGGCACAACGACAATGGGGCAGCGAGGGGCACAGAAGGAAAAAGGGGAGAAAGGCAGACAAAATCACGGGCACAAATGACAATGGGGCAGCGAGGGGCACAGAAGGAAAAAGGGGAGAAAGGCAGACAAAATCACGGAACAACGACAATGGGGCAGCGAGGGGCACAGAAGGAAAAAGGGAGAAAGGCAGACAAAATCACGGGCACAAATGACAATGGGGCAGCGAGGGGCACAGAAGGAAAAAGGGGAGAAAGGCAGACAAAATCACGGGCACAAATGACAATGGGGCAGCGAGGGGCACAGAAGGAAAAAGGGGAGAAAGGCAGACAAAATCACGGGCACAACGACAATGGGGCAGCGAGGGGCACAGAAGGAAAAAGGGGAGAAAGGCAGACAAAATCACGGGCACAAATGACAATGGGGCAGCGAGGGGCACAGAAGGAAAAAGGGGAGAAAGGCAGACAAAATCACGGGCACAAATGACAATGGGGCAGCGAGGGGCACAGAAAGGAAAATGGGGAGACAAGCAGAAAATACGGGCACCGGAGCCACAAGCGGAGGGCGATCTTACCTGCAGAAGCAGCGGGCAGACAACACAGGCGGAGCTGTGTGGTGGGGAGCGACCTACCTGGCAAGGTCAAGGGTCGCTCTCCTCACCGCGCAGCGGCCGCCATTTATGGGGAGGTGGGAGGGAGGAGCAGCTGGGAGGCGGGAGGCAGGGGCAGCGAATGGGCAGTCAGGGGCGGGGCCGCAGGGACGCAGCGGCGGGAATGGCGATAGGCAGCGAGGGGCACAGAAGGAAAAACGGGGAGAGCAGGCAAATCACGGGCACAACAACAGTGGGGCAGCGAGGGGCACAGAAGGAAAAACGGGGGAGAGCAGGCAAATCACGGGCACAACAACAGTGGGGCAGCGAGGGGCACAGAAGGAAAAACGGGGGAGAGCAGGCAAATCACGGGCACAACAACAGTGGGGCAGCGAGGGGCACAGAAGGAAAAACGGGGGGAGAGCAGGCAAATCACGGGCACAACAACAGTGGGGCAGCGAGGGGCACAGAAGGAAAAACGGGGGGAGAGCAGGCAAATCACGGGCACAACAACAGTGGGGCAGCGAGGGGCACAGAAAGGAAAAAACGGGGGAGAGCAGGCAAATCACGGGCACAACAACAGTGGGGCAGCGAGGGGCACAGAAGGAAAAACGGGGGAGAGCAGGCAAATCACGGGCACAACAACAGTGGGGCAGCGAGGGGCACAGAAGGAAAAACGGGGGAGAGCAGGCAAATCACGGGCACAACAACAGTGGGGCAGCGAGGGGCACAGAAAGGAAAAACGGGGGAGAGCAGGCAAATCACGGGCACAACAACAGTGGGGCAGCGAGGGGCACAGAAGGAAAAACGGGGAGAGCAGGCAAATCACGGGCACAACAACAGTGGGGCAGCGAGGGGCACAGAAAGGAAAAAGCGGGGGAGAGCAGGCAAATCACGGGCACAACAACAGTGGGGCAGCGAGGGGCACAGAAGGAAAAACGGGGGAGAGCAGGCAAATCACGGGCACAACAACAGTGGGGCAGCGAGGGGCACAGAAGGAAAAACGGGGGAGAGCAGGCAAATCACGGGCACAACAGTGGGGCAGCGAGGGGCACAGAAAGGAAAAACGGGGGGAGAGCAGGCAAATCACGGGCACAACAACAGTGGGGCAGCGAGGGGCACAGAAGGAAAAACGGGGGAGAGCAGGCAAATCACGGGCACAACAACAGTGGGGCAGCGAGGGGCACAGAAGGAAAAACGGGGGGAGAGCAGGCAAATCACGGGCACAACAACAGTGGGGCAGCGAGGGGCACAGAAAGGAAAAGGGGAGACAAGCAGACAAAACTGGCACCGGGGCCACAAGCGGAGGGCGATCTTACCTACAGGAGCAGCGGGCAGACAGCACAGGCGGAGCTGTGTGGTGGGGGAGCGACCTACCTGGCAAGGTCAAGGTCAAGGGCTGACACAAATTTCCTACCACCCAGCGTGCCCCCAGGTCTCCCGATAAAAATGGTGCCTCACTCGTGTGGGAGGCCCAAGTACCCACGACAGGCAAGGGCCCAAAACGTACTGAGGCGACATCAAATTTGCCTATCACAAAACGACCTGTTTTTGCAAAGGGGGTCAACTGGGTTTTTGGCCCCGTGCTCTGCGGCCAGCTAGGGAAACCTACCAAACCCACACATTTATGAAAACTAGATACCTGGGGGGTTCCAGGGAGGTATGGCTTGCATGGATCCCCCAACGGTTTCTTACCCAGAATCCCCTGCAAACCTCAATTTTAGCTGAAGAAATCACTTTTTCCATACATTTTTGTGTTGGAAAGTTGTGGCATCACTGGGCTGACATAAGTTTCCTACCACCCAGCGTTCCCCCAGGTCTCCCGATAAAAATGGTGCCTCACTTGTGTGGGAGGCCCAAGTACCCGCGGCAGGCAAGGGCCCAAAACGTATTGAGGCAACATCAAAATTGCCTATCGCAAAGCGACCTGGTTTTGCAAGGGAGTCACCTGGGTTTTGGCTCGAGCTCGGCGGCCAGCTAGGGAAACCTACCAAACCCACCATTTCTGAAAACTAGACACCCGGGGGGTTCCAGGGAGGTATGGCTTGCGTGGATCCCCCAAATTTTTCTTACCCAGAATCCCCTGCAAACCTCAATTTTAGCTTAAAAAAGCACTTTTTCCACACATTTTTGTGTGGGAAAGTTGTGGCATCACCGGGCTGACGCAAATTTCCTACCACCCAGCATTCCCCCAGGTCTCCCGATAAAAATGGTGCCTCACTCGTGTGGGAGGCACAAGTACCCACGACAGGCAAGGGCCCAAAACGTATTGAGGCGACATCAAAATTGCCTATCACAAAATGACCTGGTTTTGCAAGGGGGGTCACCTGTGTTTTTGGCCCCGTGCTCGGCGGCCAGCTAGGGAAACCTACCAAACTTACACATTTCTGAAAACTAGACACCCGGGGGGTTCCAGGGAGGTATGGCTTGCGTGGATCCCACAACGTGTTCTTACCCAGAATCCCCTGCAAACCTCAATTTTAGCTGAAAAAATCACATTTTCCACACATTTTTGTGTGGGAAAGTTGTGGCATCACCGGGCTGACACAAATTTCCTACCACCCAGTGTTCCCCCAGGTCTCCCGATAAAAATGGTGCCTCACTCGTGTGGGAGGCCCAAGTACCCGCAACAGGCAAGGGCCCAAAACGTATTGAGGCGACATCAAAATTGCCTATCACAAAACGACCTGGTTTTGCAAGGGGGGTCACATGGGTTTTTGGCCCCGTGCTCGGCGGCCAGCTAGGAAAACCTATCAAACCCACACATTTCTGAAAACTTGACTCCCAGGGGATTCCAGGGAGGTATGGCTTGCGTGGATCGCCCAATGTTTTCTTACCCAGAATCCCCTGCAAACCTCAAATTTAGCTGAAAAAATCACTTTTTCCACACATTTTTGTGTGGGAAAGTTGTGGCATCAGTGGGCTGACACAAATTTCCTACCACCCAGCATTCCCCCATGTCTCCCGATAAAAATGGTGCCTGACTTGTGTGGGAGGCCCAAGTACCCGCGACAGGTAAAGGCCCAAAACATTTTGTGATAGGCAATTTTGATGTCGCCCCCAGAAAAATGCCAAAACTGTGTAACAAATGTTGGTTTTCTGACAAAAGTCTGCTTGTCCCTCAATGCTGGGAAGATGGTGATTTCAGCACCACAACCCCTCTTTTGATACCATTTGCAGGGAAAAAACCAGACGCTTTCATCTGTAGCCCTTTTTTCCCATTTTTCCAAAAACAAACCAAAATTTTGCTGTATTTTGGCTAATTTCTGGGTTTACTCCAGGGAAATCCACAAACCCTGGGTACCTTTAGAATCCCCATGATGTTGGAAAAAAAGGACGCAAATTTGGCGTGGATACCTTATGTGGTCAAAAAGTTACAGGGGCCAAAGCGCGAACTACCCCAAATAGCCAAAAAAAGGCTTAGCACAGGGGGGGGAAAAGGCCTAGCAGCGAAGGGGTTAACTTTCCTTTTGAAGGCAAATGTTGAGGGAATCAATCTTGTTTCCGCAGGTAAGGAATTCCATATTCGCGGGGCAATGCCAGAGAATTTTATGTTATGGTAGCACAGCAGGAAATACATGAAGTGCATAAAGGGTAAATAATAAGAAGATACAGAATACATGGTGATAATATATAACAGAGAAGTAAAATAAATATCATGATATGTGGGCGAAATGGTTCAGAAGTGGATTAAGTAGAGCGCTTCGAAGTAAAGGGCGTCAAGTGGCAGATGTTTCCAAGAGGAAGTGATGTTCAGGCGCAATGGAGGGTGGTAGGAAGGAGAAGCAGGCAGGTAGTTATGGTAACACAGCAGCAATTAAATGAGGTGCACAAAGGAGAAATAAAGTAGAAAGATACAAAATGCACGGTGACAATATCTAAAAGAGATTCACAATATACCGAGGGATATGTGGGCTAAATAGTTTGGAGGTAGATTAAGTAGAGTGCCTCAGGAGTAGGGGGCGTGGAGTCACAGTTTTCTCCCCGAGGAAGTAGTGATCAGGCTCAATGGGTGTGATAGGAAGGAGTGGCCGGCAAGGGAGTTGGTTTAAGCGGGGGAGTTAAGGTATTTGTTGAGAAGAAGCAGTCCAAGGTTTTTCCTGAAGTGCAGGAATGATTGATTGTCATGTAGGTCCTGTGGCAGCGAGTTCCGGTTCTCTGTGCATTCCTGGAGAAGGAGCATGTGCAAGGTTTTTCTTTTTAAAATTTGGCCGGAGTAGTGTGTTAGAGCTATGGAGAGGTCTCCTTTGGCCGGCTTTTGATAGTTTATTAGCAAGGTAGATTGGTTTTCCAATGTAGAGAGCTTTGTGGGTTATACATGTAGTTTTGAATATGCATCTTGCCTCGATAGGTAGCCAGTTGAGACTCTTCAGTGTGGGAGTAATGTGGTCAAAGCGACTCTCCCCAGGGAGTAGTCTAGCCGCTGCATTGAGTGTAGATTTCAGAGAAATGAGGTGAGCTTTAAGGGCATCCGTGATCGTTGCATTGCAGTAGTCCAGTTTGGAGAGGGCTAAGCATTGTGCCACGATCTTTAGGTCTTAGAGGGGGATTAAAGGTTTGATTTTTTTTAAGCTGCCTCAGCATGTAAAGGGCACTTTTAGCTGAGGCATTAATATATTCTTTGCAAGTTCGGGTTTCTGTCAAGTGTAATCCCTAGGATTTGACAGAGTTCGATAAGGATAGCTTGCAGTTTTGTGCAGTGAGGTTGTCAAGCCAGATATGAATAGAATAGGACTTTTCTTTCGGTTGGATAAAGGGGAGTTCAGTTTTGTTAGGGTTGAGCTTGAAGTGGTTGCTGGTCAGCCAGGATTGGACTATGAATAGAGTATTGCTTAAGTGTTAGATGTCTATAGCTGACAAAAGTTTAATATGGACTTGGGTTTCATCTGCATAAAGATGGATCATTGTAAGGGGTTCCATATAGAGGTTGAATAATTCAGGATATAGGATTGACCGTTGAGGAACACCTTGTGAGACTGGTGTTGCTGTAGAGGTGGAGTTGTTTAGTTTAATTAGCTGAGAGCGTTGGTTCAGAAAAGAAGCAAACCACTGAAGGACTGTCCCATTGATGCCTGCCCGCTGTGAGAGGTTGTTCAGGAGGATGTCGTGGTTGACAGTATCAAAAAAAGCCCCAGAGAGGTCAAGGAGGACTAGGAGGCAGGCCTGGTCATCGTCCAGGGACCTGTGTAGATCGCTTGTGATGTTGAATAGTGCAGTCTCTGCACTGCAGCCTTTCCTGAACCCAGATTGGAAGGTGTCATGCAGGTTGAATTTTTCAATGTGATTGTTGAGTTGTACAAGCACACATTTTTCAGTAGTTTTGGTGAGGAGAGGGAGGTTGGTTATGGGTCTCAGTTGTTAAGGTCACTGTAGTCAGTGTCAGGTTTCTTGATGAGGGGGGTGACTTGTCCAAGTTTGAGGGAGGCTAGCATGAAGGCCCTGGATAAGGAGGAGTTAATGATTTGGGTTCATGCAGGAGAGATGATGTGTTTGAGATTTTCGACAAGAGTGGAAGGAAGGGGGTCAGAGAGGTAAGAGGCTGGTTTCAGGCCAGCAATAATTTTGTGGACTTCTTCAGAGATAGTGTCGAATCCTGTCCAGGTTGCCTCATTTTTCAATTGCATGAGGTTGAGGTCAAAGTCCTGGGTAGCTATGGGCAGATGTTGGGTGGCCATTAGAAGATGGCGATGTGCCATTGGATAGACCCTCATTGTTAGAAGGGGTGTCTTTGGTATGGGATTGGGAGGGGGCTGGGTCCAGTGAGAGTTCAATGTTTGCTATTTTTTCAGAGAAGAAAATAACAAACTCTTAACAGCTTTTAATGGAGCCAGTGAGTGAGTGAGGTGGGAAGGACAAGGCTTGCTGTTTGATGATGTTGAAGAGGCCTTTGGTTCTGTTCCTAGATCGGTCAAGTTGGGCTCGGAAGAAGGAGGATTTTTTTTCTCTGAAGATGAGTTTTTTGTATTTTAGGCATTCAGCTCAGTGGAGAAAGAGGTGGGTCAGAGAGGGTTGCTCTCTCCAGGTTCTTTCAGCCAGTCTCAGTTGTCGCCTCTCTTTAGTAAGGTCTTTCTTAAAACAGGAATTGGAGGGGATACTTCTTGTTTTTTTGAGTTTCCATGGGGCGATCATGTAGTTTTTGTGTTGTAGTGGGAGGTGAGATCGTTAGCAGAGGTGCGGTCAGGTGACTGAAGTATTTGGGAACTGACTAATTCTTCTAGCTCTGCTTGGGGGATTCGGCGTGTGTTCCTCGTCCAGTGCTTGGGGCGGATTGATTGGGAGTGAACCTTCCATTGGTTTGCATTGAGATCGAAAAGAATTAGGTGGTGGTCAGACCAATCCGAGGGTAGGATGGAGAGGAGGGATATGGAGTTATGTTTAGAAATAATTGTTGGACACAGCAATGATTCACCACCCCCCCGCCTCCGACGAAGGTCCGGTCCTGGCGTAACATTAGTTCTTTTTTTCAAAACTCTTTTTTATTGAGTCATCAAATAAAGTAATCATATTCGTTACAAAGAAGCAAGAGTATAGGTTAATCAGTGTAATAGTTTTCGAGCAGGTGACTTCTATATAGCATTTATGAAACAAAGAAATAGACAATTAGGGTCTGTAAACGACAGCCCCTAACATTACAAACAACTGTGTCTTATGCCGAATAATAGACCAAAGATCGTACCCATCAAGCCATTCCATGTATGTCATAATTTGGTGTAGCAACCTTTTTGTCCTGTGATATGTCCTCAAATGGTTTCCACTTCTGCAGGTTGTGGTGGGGGAGGCTCTAATAGGAGACCCCTGAAATCTGCCAAACGATTCCATATTTTAAAGTGCTTCTGCGGGCACCACCGCACTTTAAAGAAAGGCTGTTCCTGGCCCATACAGCAGTCAAGGCCTGCCTTCCAAGCACCCAATTTAGGCGCAGCCGGATCCTTCCATGCCCTCGCTATATCTCTTTTTGCCAGGGTAAAACCCAAGAATAATAGGTGTCTTTTATAGTTATTTCCCCCAATTTCGTCCGTGACATGCAAAAAAACAAGCTTAGGAGAGAGAGGTATGTCCCAACCCAGCACTTCTGATAAACAACGAGTAACTCCCCTCCAAAACCTGCCAAGTGCGGTACAATCCCAAATCGTATGCAGAAGTGTGCCTTCCTCACTGCCACATCGTAGGCACATAGGGGAATCTATCAGCCCCACCCTCCAAAGCCGGTATCTGGTAAAATAAGCACGATGCAAATACTTAAACTGGATAAGTCTGAGGCGAGTTGCTATTGCAGCATATCTTGGGGATTCCAAGGCCTCTGTCCAATCGTCACTATTGAGGGGACCCAAGTCCGTTTGCCATTTTTCCCGAAGTGAATCTAAAGTCATGGAGAGGTTCATCACTAATGCTTGATATATCTTTGCAGTCTTATGATCCCCTAAATCCCCCATAAAAACCTTTGCCTCAATTGGGTTAAACTCCGGGAGAGATTCCAAATGTGCAATATATGGGGATAAGGCATGTCTCAGTTGCAGGTATTTATAAAATTGTGTGTGCAGCATGGCAAACTCATTTCTGAGCTCCTGAAACGATCTCATGGTGGTACCATGTATGACATTCCCCAACGTGAAAATGCCTATGGCGTCCCATTGTTTAAACCCCTCTAATGTGGACACTTGTCTCATAAGGCCACTCTGCCAGAGGGGTGTCTCCCTTGTCAATCGTCTCCACCACCCCATCCTGCGCATTGATTCTTTCCACACTCCGAAGACCACACACGTGGCAGGCGGCAGTTTCCGTAGCTCTTTTGGTGTGTATAGAAGTTTATGGGGTAATACATCTCCCACAAGCCACTTCTCCACTTGGTAAGCCGGGTCATTGCTAATCCCATACCACCAGTCGTTCAAGACCAGGAGGTGAGATGCTGCGTGATAGGATTGGATGTCAGGGGTCGCTATACCTCCACAATATGTTGATAGGAAGCACGTTTTAAGTGCTACCCTAGCAGCTTGATCATGCCACAGGAAGCGGCTTAATCTGGAGTTGAGTTGCCGGAACCAGGAGATAGATATCTGAAAGGGGTGGTTCTGCAGTTGGTAGAGAAGGCGAGGGAGGGATACCATTTTAAATATTGCTGACCTTCCCAATATGGAGAGGGGCATACGTGCCCAGGACTCCATCTCAGCCTGTGCGCATGTCCAGATGGGGGCAATGTTTCTATTCCACAACACCGATTGAGTAGCCGAGATGTCAACCCGGTTGTGGCCAGTGTTATTTCCGCCGTCCAAGTGCCCATTTCTGAGCCACCACGAATGGGCCACAGTATCGACTTCTTAGCATTCATATATAGGCCCGAGTGTTGACCAAATATCTGCATAATGCGGAGAATTCGGGGTCCCGTTCGACGTGGATCCATTAAGAAGAAAAGAACATCGTCCGCATAGAGGGCGAGCCGATCCGAGAACCCCCCCGGCCATTCAAATCCCTTCACCTGTGCATCAATTCGAACCCATGAGGCCAGCGGTTCCATTGCTAATGCAAATAAATACGGGGAGAGGGGGCACCCAGCACTCTAACCGAGGCCGAGGGGGCACCCGGTGCGGGGGGATCCGATATCGCACCGGCCACTCTAACCGAGGCCGAGAGGTCGGTATATAGTAGTCTAATATAGGACATGAGTCGTGGTCCTATGTTTAGGCGCGGTAGGAGGGCAAACAAGTAGGTCTATCCCAGCGAATCAAATTCTCTATCTATGTTGGCTAGCAACAACGCCGCCGGGCCATCCAGTTGATTGATCGCCGCTACTGCATTATGAGCCCGTCGAATATTGTGACGGGTCGCTCGATGGGACATAAAGCCGGCCTGATCTGGGTGAACCAAATCCGACATATAAGGGAGGATGCGATTAGCCAGAGCTTTGGCCAATAATTTGGCCTCTGCATTCAGCAATGAAATAGGACGATACGATGAGTGCTGATCCGGAGGTCGGCTGCGCTTAGGAAATACCGCAATTTCAGCATGTCGCCAGTCTGGCGGGAGACTCCCCTCCTCGAGGGCTACGTATACCACTTCCAGATAGTGAGTAAGGAACTGAGATTGGAACAACTTATAAAACTCACACGGGAAGCCGTTCGGGCCTGGTGCTTTACCTGAGCGCAGGTCTACCAGGGCAGCGCTCAGTTCTTCGACCGTCAGTGGGGCATCTAGATCTGCTCGTGCCGCATCCGAAACGGCCTTAGGGGGCAAATCGTCAAGATATTGGTGAATCAAGGGTTCTGGCAGGGCGTCCTTAGGGGTATAGAGCTCTGCGTAATAAGTCGCGAAGCTAGAAGCAATTTGCGCAGGATCCGTGAGTGTTTGGCCATCATTGCAGAGAATACCCGGTATATTTAACGGGTGGAGAGCCTGTTGACACAAACGGTGTAGGAGAGTACTCGATTAACACCCAATTGATAAATTCTACTGCGGGAGGCCAACCAAGCCTGTCTGGCCTCATCGCGCAGTGTGTCAGCATAAGTTTGTTGCAGGAGAAGAAGTTGGCGGCGAGTCTGCCCGCCGTCTATTCCTCTACACCTCTGTTCCAGCTCCAACAGATGGGCTTCGGTCTGGAGCAATGCCTCCCGGTGCTTCTTCCACTGAGCGGCGCAATATGCAATATCCGCGCCCCCAATGGTTGGCTTCATAGCCTCCCAAATGATTGCTGCGGAGTGCACTGTGCCCAGATTGTCAGCGAAATAATCTGTAATTGCCTGACATATGTGCGTTTTATATTGCGGATCCTGAAGGTGCCATGACGATAGGCGCCACCGAAAGGGGGGACGGGCCACCCCCAAGCGCAGAGTCAGGACCACTGGAGAGTGATCCGATAAACCCCTGGGTGATATATCTGTCGCAGCGATTCAATAATAATATGTGGTTGGTAATAAATATATAATCTAATCGGGAGAAGGAGTCATGGACCGCAGAATAATATGTATAGCTTTGAATAGTCGGGTGCAGATGTCTCCATGTATCCATCCACCCCATGTCCCTCACCAGTGTCTGCAGGCGTGTATCTCTCAGTGTCTCCGGTGCGATGCGTGGTCTCCATCTATCCTGAACCACATTCACTACGTCATGCCAATCCCCACCTATTATAGAGAGGCCCATAGGCATCTCCAGTAGTGTTTTCGTCAGGCGCACTACAAATGAATCTGAGAGCGGGGGGGGGCGCGTAGACACTGCCCAGTGTAACGGACTCTCCATGCAGTGAGCCAGTCACAATAATATACCTGCCCTGGGGGTCGGACCACGTTTTAGCATGTATAAAGGGAATCGGGCGATGAATTAGGACTGCCACCCCACAGGAACCTCTGGTAAACCCTGCATGAAAAATTTGAATATAGCCAAAGCGGGCGAGCCATAGCGCCTTGGAACCCATAAGATGAGTCTCCTGCAGCAAGAGGACGTCCGCTGCGGCGCGTTTGGCCTGTCGAAGGACCGCACCTCTTTTAATTTTATCTAATGCCCCCCGTATGTTCCAACTTACTACGTGTAACCTACCAATAGGGTCCATCACAGGGCAGAGTATCTAAAGGAAGTGTGGGAATTCGGCCTGTCATAGGGCATATAGACCATATATAAAAACAAATATGACACAGTATTTACAACAAAACTTAACAAACCCAACCCCTCCCCCACCCGCCCCACCCAATACCTCAAAACAGCTGAAGCATCTGTTGCGGTGGGTGTCGTATCTCTGCCCCGACGGGAGCAGGGCGCAACCCCATACCAAGGGATCCCCAAGAAACTATCCCCTGTCATAAATAAAGTTCTCAGATGCTGAGAAGAGAGTTATGGGGGAAAAGGCCTCATGTAGGCCCGGGGACAGTGCCATCAGCCTAGTAAATGTTGTGGTTATAGTCCTCAAACCCCATGTTATGATGGCGATGAATCTCATTGAGCATCTTCTATCCGGGAGCTGGAGGTACTCCGTGATTTGGAGCGGCGTCACGATCGTGATCTGCGAGTAAATTTCCCTTTGGGTTTATTCAGCTGCTGATGATTTCGAGTCGAACCGCGGCGGGGTATGCGGCCTTGGCCACTGTCTCTCATCTGCCCAGGCAAAGACCTCTTCTGGAGTGTCGAAGAAGTGTGTACGTGACTTGTAGACAACCCGCAATCGGGCTGGGAAGAGCAGTGCATACTGGATTTTGAGGTCTCGCAGCCGAGCCTTAGCGGCCGTGAATGACTGGCGACGCTGCTGCACCAGTCTCGTGTAGTCCGGAAAGATTAAAATATGATGGGACTCAAATTGGAGTTTGCCAGCCAGCCTGGCCTGCGCAAGGACGGCATTGCGGTCATGGAAGTTCAAGAGTCAGGCAATGATGGGCCGTGGCCGGGCCCCCGGTGGAGGCTTTTGCATCATGACGCGGTGCGCACGTTCAATGATAAACCATTGTGACAGAGCTGTCTGGGGGATCCAACCCGCTATCTACTCTGCAAGAAATTGCTCCATATTATTGCCCTTGCATCCCTCCGGAAAACCCACGAAGCGAAGGCTATTTCTCCGTGCTCTACCTTCATCGTCCTCCGCCCTAATCGCCAGCCCCTTCGTAATGGATTCCAAAGAGGTCATCCGCGTCTTAAGGGACGCAACTGTATCCTCCGTGGTTGAGATGCGAGCTCCGGCCTCCGTGATCCTGTCCACCGCTTTACAGAGTTCTTGGCGAATGAGCGCAACATCCGACCCCATTTCTCCAATTTTATCCTCCTGCACCTCACAAGACTGCGTTATCACCGCCATCAATGCAGCATTATCTGGACCGGCATGGCCCTGGCTCGACGACTCCGGCGCCAGCACCCAAAGCTCTGTGTATCGATCCAGCGTACTCTGTTTCTGCAACTTGTCTCAAGTCATTTTCAATGGCGGTGTCTGTGCGATGGCCCAGTGGAAAAACGATAGGGCACAGAGAAAGTATCTCCGTCTGCCACCACAATACTAGCGTATCCCGAGGGGCAAGGAGTCCAGGCCTCTTTTATCTTCCAAACTGGCGGGAAGACAGGCGCGAAGGCAACCCCCACACAGGCCGCACCAGGCCTAGCCCGGCCGCTTCCGCGTGTAGGTACCTCCACACCCCCCTATTGGGTGTCACTGATCCGCCCAAGGTCGTGATAGCACGGTACCAAGAAGCCTCCCCTGGATCCCAAGCTAGCAGGCGTGTCGGGCACCTGCGCACCTTAGTCAAGGCCTGGAGGGGTAGGGCACAATAAAGTACAGCGCGGTCTTCCCATTCACAGCACACACGGAGAGGCAAACCGCAGCGAGCAGCAATATGTGGGGGCCACAGCGTTCAGTCCGATCGTGTAAGTGACAGCATCCAGTGAGTCAACCTACATGCTCCCTTCTCACAACCCCCTCCGGGGGGCGACAGGGGGGCCCCACAAGGGTCTCAGGTCAGCCACACTGCTGCCCCACCCCACCAAAAGCACAACGAGGGTATCCCAGAGGGCACGTAGGGCAACAGGAAGCTCAGCTGCAATTTCAGGGAGGGCCCCCACAACCATAGTTCCAGTCGGGCTGCCTCACGCCTTGATCTCACTGGGAGAATAGGAGAGAGCGTCGCGCACTCACCCCAGCGGCGCCAGAGTATCCACACCGCACCCAACATGGGGAGGGATCGGGGGGAATCGATGGCCGCCGCCCCAGGCTCCTTCACCGCCGGATCCTCGAGTAGGTGGCTGCCGCCCTCTGGGCCACTCCCGCCGTGACCAATGTCCCAGCGCCACTGCCAACGTCACCGGCACGTCGCAGGATCTCCACGGTGCACCGTGCACCAACAGCAGGGCCGCCGGGGGCGACGGTGTCCAATCCGAGAGGTCCCAGCGTCGGCCTCCGCTGTGTTTTGAAAACGTGGCGGCACAATGGCAGGCCCCGGATTACCAGGCCATCCTCCATCGCAATTACCACGTAGCCGCCAAAGACTCCCGCAGGCAGCCACCAGTCAGGTAGGGTCTGTACGTCACGCGCCAGGCCGCACCCAGCTCCAGGACAGCGGGTTTCCAGGGATGAACTTTCACGGGCAGCCACAGCACCAAGGCTTACCCGCAGGGTCGGGGGTCGTCACCCGATCCGGTCCTCGCCGCAGGATCAGTAGCGAAGCCCCAGCAGCTCCGCATATGCGTATAGGAGACGCAGCGATGGCATGCAATACGGCGCGAGCCCAGTCACCGCTCCGCCGGTCGCAATTGGTCTCAGGTCGGCAGTTCAACTACTCCGCGGGACACCAGGGATATAGATGAGGGACTGGGGGTGCAATGCAGAGGCTGATGGGCAGAATAATAAGAGGATTTTGAACGGGCCCACGGAGCTCGTCTAAAACGCGTCCGTCATGTCGGACTGCTTGGCCACGCCCCCCCACGTAACATTAGTTCTGAGGTGCTTACAAAACTGTTGCACAATAATATGCCCATCTTAGTTGCAGATTCTAACTTGGCAGCCGAAAGATACGATCATTGGATTAGGTCAGCTATCAATCAATTGGCCCCAGAAAGACCTACTAAACAACGTAGGAAGAAGCCCACCGCCCCATGGTATAGTCTTGTGCTGAAAACATTAAAATCCTCATGACGACACCTAGAACGCGAATGGAGGAGGGACTATAGTAATACGGCCAAAAAGAATTTTAACCTAGCACTAACTGACTATAAAGCAGCCATTATTAGATCTAAAAAGAATTTCTACACCAGCAAAATTGAGGAGTCCAAAAACTCAGCTAGAGAACTTTTTAAGACCGTCAGTGCACTATCTAATCTTCTACAGGGCAAGGTTTTCTCTCCTGATCAAGTGCTTGTTGACAAAATGGCCACCTTCTTTCAATTTAGGTCCAAACAATATATATGGAATTAGAAAGTCTGAGTGCTGGCTGTTCCTCCTTTCAGGCCTCTCGTTCGGAATTCACGTCACCTATCACCTGCCATTTGTCTAGCTTCTCCCCCTTGACTATCATCAGGGTAAATGACTTATTACTGGCGATCAAGTCAGGCTCTCCTACTGACCCATGCCCTCCAGACATCATCCATGTGGTTTTGAGCAAAGTTAGCACTCTTCTTGCCCCCCTCCTGAACAATGTTATCAATACGGGTGTCTTACCGACCTCTTGGAAGAAAGCCTGTGTCAGACCCATTCTAAAGAAACCCTCCTAGGACCCTCTCGAAGTAACAAAGTACCGCCCGATTGCGTGTCTACCCTTAGCAGCCAAAGTTTTGGAAAAAGCCATCAACTCAGAGCTCACGGAATACCTAGATACCAACAACCTTCTCGACTCAACACAACATGGCTTTCGTTTCGATCCGGCCACTCCACGGAGTCTGCTCTAATTATGGCTACAGAGGAATTCCGCTGGCAAATTGATAGGGGTGGCAGGGCCATCCTGATCCTACTTGACCTATCAGCCGCGTTCGATACGGTTGACCATACTGTACTTAAGCGACGGCTGGAGGCAGTGGGAATTGGAGACACTGCACTTACCCTTCTCACCTTCTTCCTTGTAGCCAGAAAACAGAGGGTGTGTTGGGATACCCTAGAATCAGACAATTTCTATCTTCCAGGGGGAGTGCCACAAGGGTCTGCCCTCTCTCCAACATTGTTTAACATTTATGTCACCCCTTTGGCCAAGCTTATTAGGGACCATGGTTTCTCACTAGTATCGTATGCGGAGGATACCCAAATTATTATCTCCATTTCATCTATGACAGACTCGATGGCAGACAGCTTTCATAGCTGTCTAAGCCACATCATGAAATGGATGCATAACAAATACCTCAAATTGAACACAAACAAGACCGAGGTCATGGAATTTGGAAATGGCCTGCCAATCTGGTCCCAATCTTGGTGGCCAGCAGCAGCGGGACTTTGTCCTACCCCTGCTACCAAAGTGAGAAACCTTGGTTTCTTATGCCACGCCCAACTTAATTTCTCAGGTCAGATCAATCAGCTTACATCTGCCTGTTATTTCCTTTTAAAGGTGCTACGTAAAATCCTACCTTTTTTACCTATGGACTTGAGGAAAACAGTTGTGGTGGCCCTTGTTCTTTCCCGCCTAGACTGCTGTAATGCCCTGTACCTAGGCATTGACAAACGCCAGCTCTCGAAAATCCAATCCCTACAGAATGCAGCGGCACGTACTCTGTCAAACATTCCTAAATATAGTCACATTTCTGGTGCCATTAGAACTCTACATTGGCTCCCAGTCAAACAGAGAACTGAGTTCAAGGCACTCTGCCTGGTTCACAAAGCCCTATATGGGGTGGGCCTAATGAATATCACAAATTATTCCAATGGCATGCCCCCCGTCGGATGTTAAGATCGGACAACAAAGCCCTGGCCCATGTTCCTAGAGTGAATAAAACAAGATGGGGAGGCAGATGTATCTCATTCATGGCATCTAAGCTCTGGAACGAACTTCCCCTCAACATTAGGCTAATTCCATCCAGGTCTCAGTTCAGGAGACAGGTCAAAACATGGCTTTTTCCCCCCTCATAGCTATCAAGCGTTTCCTGATTCTCGACCTCTGCTCTTTCTTGCTTCCTTAGCGCCAAGACGCCCCGGCATTCATGCGCTTTAAAAGCCCTTTACTTACTTACTTATTGCTTCGAGGGTAGAGCCTTTAATGTGAGTTTATTACAGTGTTGGGTGAGATCATTTGCTTCAAGGAGGGAGGAAAAAGCTTGTACTATTGGGTCTTTGGTGTTATTCAGGCGCAGGTTTAGGTCTCCTAGTATGATGTCTATGCTGTTCTTGAGGGAGTTTTGCATTATTAGATCTCATAAATCTCCGAAGAACTGAGATTTTTCACCTGGTGGGTGATAGATGACATGAAATTTGATGGGGCTGTGGCCTTTGGAGGCGAGTTGAGCTCCTAAATATTCGAAGAGAGGGTATTTTGTTGTGTGGAAGGGAGTTAGACAGAGATCATTTTTGTGTATAATAGCTAGACCCCCACCAGTGTGTTTCTTGGAGTAGTACCGAATGATTGAGAAGCTGGTTGAGTGAGGAGATCAATAAAAGAGGATGAGTGGTCATTGAGCCAGGTTTCAATTAGGAAGCAGATGTCAATTTTGTGTTGTAGGGTGGTTTTGGCTATGTCAGTGGCATGCTTAACGGCTGACCGACAGTTTAATAGCATACAGCGTGGCGTAGGTAATGATCTCAGCCTAGGGTGACTGAGTTGGATGGTGGTTAGTTGGGTAGATGGCCTGGTAGGGCGAGTGGTGGTCGAGGTCCTACTGGTGCCAAGGTTGTCCGGGAACTTGTGGTACCATGGATGGCTTGGGACATTGTCGCATGTGTTACTCAGTATTTCAGCTTCTCGCTGTGACAATCTGGTCATGGTGCACCTAGGTTTGAGGTGATAATGAGTGTCGGGGAGAGTTTGCTGTGGGATAGTAGAAGGGGGCCAGTGTGCATGTTTGTGCCTAGATCAGTGTTAGCCATAGATGTGTGAGGAGGAGATTGGTTGTAGCGAATCCTAGTGTCATCACGTAGTGAGTAGATTTCATTTAGAATAGTGTTGATTGTGAGTTCTAGAAGGGCTATGATGGGTAACAGTTGAGAGGCGGCTGGGTGTGTAGTGGAGGGTAGAGAGGGCTGGCGTTTGTTGATGGCTAGAGTGGGAGCTAAGGTAGTGTCCAGCCTACTGTGGTTGGAGGACTGCGATAGTTCCGTTGCGGATGGGTGGAATATCTGGGCAGGGGTATTAGGCCGTGTTGTTGTGGAACCACAGCTTCGGGGCTTCTGGGGGTGGGAGAGGCTAAGGGGGGGTGGAGGAGGGGACAATGCGGGAGGAACTAGAAGTAGAAGGTTCAGCTAGGAGAGAAGGGGGAGCAAGTGCAGGTACTCTGGGGGTAGGGGTTGGCGATGGGAGCGGGTGGCATGGAGGTGCAGAGAGTAGGGAAGTGGAGGTCGAAGATGGACAACTTTTGTTCAGAGACTTGGATTAGGATATTACCATTTCTATAAATGGTTATGGACAATTCTCCGCCAAAGTTCTGGGATGGGGATATGGTGAGTTTGGTTCCATATGGGACGTTGGTTGTATTGGTTACATGAAGATTGTAGGAGGAAATTCTCTATCAATTTGCCGGGTTGCTTGGTGAAGAAGATGAAGTCCATTTTAAGGCCTCCATATGTTGGACTGTAGAAGATATCTGTGATTAGTGTCTCTTGGTGTTCTTTGAGGATTCTGTGTTTGTAATTTCTTTGTGGCAATATGAATTGGTGCTGTATCTTCACATGGTAGTATTTTGGTGGGACACTGTAGCCGAGCATGGTGTGTGGGGTGGCGCCATAGTCAAGCAATGTGTGTGAGTTTGGAAGTCGCAACAGGAGAGTGGGGGAAGTAGGGAAGGCCTCCACATGGGAGGGAACTCACCACCGGGATAGTTGCCACAGTGAACTACAGGTGACCGTCTGTCCTGGGAGCCCCGGGTGCTGTAGCAGGAAAGCTGCAGGTGACCCTCTGTGTCGGAAGCCCTCAGGTGCAGTAGCAGGTAAACTCCAGATGACCGACCAACCTGGGAGCCCCCGAGTGAAGTGACATGGGGTGGGCACAATAGACTGTTTTTGGCATAGCATATGGAATCGAGAAACTACTTCCAGGATGTAGAACAGGTTTGGATATTGCCTCCAGGTCTAACTCTGGGGTTCAAGAGATGTCCTCTCAAGCTAGGTACAGTGACCAGAAGGTGGCTTCCCAAGTTAGATGCGTTACTCCGCATGTGATTCTGTTTGTGGCATGGTGGGTCTAGGCGAGGCATTCAGAGGTGTGCAGAGTAGCTATGATGCTGCTTCTAGGTCTTGGTGTAGTGCTTTAGGATATTATTTTAAATCTGGGCAGTATACACGGTGAGATTCAATAGGGGGTTCCAAGATGTCTGTCTGCTTCAGTGAAGCAGCGGTCCAGGGTGGAGTTGGAGTGGAGGCGTGTAGTCCTTCCTCCTTTTCAGTGGCCTCCCTTATAGGAAGGAGCATAGTCCTACAACAGTTTTTATTACCTTCCTGGAGGGTAGGAAGGCGCGTAGTCCTAAAACTGTTTTTATTTACTGCCTCCAAGATGGCTGTCAGCTGTTGGATTGAGGGAGAACAGTCTTTCCATAGTTTCTTCTAGTTTGTATAAGCCCAGGCTGGATTGTGTAAGTAGGGGGCAGGCTGTGAATCCAGACAAAGATGGCCGATGCCATCCAGCTATGCGGGCTTTCTACACTGTCTATGGATCTACAGTCTCCGGTAATCGGTGCACCAGGGATAGGGCCTCCCCTCCCCTGCGGTGTGGGAGTGGCAATGGTGCTCCTGTGCAGAGATGCCCCCACAGCTTCCCGAGCCACCAAGGTTGACAGAGGGACAGGGCATCCTGAACGTGTGCGTGCCCCCCCAGGCAGAGGCCATGGGACCAACTGGGGTATGTGTGTGTGTGTGTATATATATATATATCTCAATAGAAAAATCCCATGATTTGCCAAAACTCCTAAACAGAAGCGGGCACGGACTCCAAAATGATGCGGTGCAAAATTAAATATTTATTTGAAGATTCAAGTGCTGTCCATGACGCTTTTCGGCCACACCAAGTGGTCTTGATCACATGATCGCGCTACGGCATTTCCTGTATTTAAATGTGTAACCACGTGATTACTTGTTGAACACCCAGTGATAAAACTAACAACAGACTGCACAAACAATCGTATAATTCATGAGAAATGCTGTGTGATACACATGTACACATTCCATAGATATAAAAGAATAATGAAGCACTAACAATAATACAGTTCTAAAATAATTACTTAAATGCACTAAAAGAATATTTTCTTTATCGAGATTCCTATAGAAATTCTATAAAAATATTTTTTCATTTAGATTTAAAACAATATGCCTGAAGTGATGTACACAATTAGTACCCAACAAATAAATCCACAAATATAATAATATAACGTCCGCTTGTCTCTTTGAGTACTAATACATAAATTCATTTAGATAGTTCTAAAAGCAGGACGTATAACGTTAGACATATTAATAGTACATGAGAATGAAATGTAAGAAAATTCATAATGAGTGCTAAAATACATTATAGATCAGAAAATTAACTGCAGGAAGGAACTGCGTCCAAAAAGCGAAATAAAGTGCATAGTGTAACGATCCTACTGCCTCTCATACATGAAATCGTATCAGATTTATACTATTGATTGAATATATATATATATATATATATATATATATATATATATATATATATATATATATATATATATATATATATATATATATATATCCAAGAAAGAAGTGACTCAAACAGAGAGATTCACCAAAGAACAAAAATATATTTCCACTACAACGTTTCAGCTTCCGCCTTCCTCAGGTAGTACAAGATGGTTTGCTCAGTGGCTGCACAGATGACACAGCTGAATTTTCAAAAAGCATCATGAGTGAAGATTCCATTTGGAATGTGGAATCAATGCAGTCCTGAGAGCTCTTGAGATATGCAGTAATCAGGTTGTATTATCAGTAATGTTCAGTCCATCTGGATGCAGTGATTTTAAACGGTACATCCAGAAGTTCTCTCTGGAGTCCAGTAGTTCTTCCTTTGAGACATGTTCCACGGGGAAAATCTTCAAATCTGATAGTAAATGATCCACAAGGTTAAAATGATTGGCTATAGGCTGGTCAATTTTCTTATTAATTATTGCCGATTTGTGGTTCCTGAATCGTGTACGGAGGTCATTCACTGTTTGGCCTGCATATTGTTTTTACAGCTTTGCCGTTGGCACTGAATCACATAAATAATGCATGTTGAGCGACATGTAAGATGCTGTCTTATTCCATAGGTCCTTCTTGTAACAGAACTAGTTACTGATGATGTTTGTAAAAGGTATTCACACGTGATGCACCTTTTAGAGTCACAGCAATGAACCCCTGCATTTGTTACAACTTGCTTGAGTTCAGCTCTCACAATAAGAGATCGTAAATTTGGAGCTCTGCGGTAAGCAATGACTGGTGGTTTTGGAAAAACCTTTTGCAATTTTTCACAAGTAGACAGTAAGGGAAATGTTTTTGCATTATATTTCTGTAGTTGGGAGCTGATGGATGATAGACAACCACAAATGGAGTTCTGTCACTTTTGTTTCTGCCGTTGGTATTCCAAATAAGTGCTTCTCTGGGTAACTGCAAAGACTTGTCAATTTGTTGCTGTATGATATGCAGAGGATAGCCTCGTCTTTTAAATAATGTAGCAAGCTCCTGTAGATGGTCTTTACAGGTTTCCTCATTGCTGCAGATGCGTCTTATTCAGAGTGCTTGGCTGTAGATGATGCTCAGTTTAGTGTGGTGTGGGTGACATGAAGTCCAGTTTAGATACAAATGAGCATCTGTAGGCTTGTGGTACAGATCAGTTGTAATTTTTTGTTCACGAATGGTGAATAGCACATCCAGAAAAGGGAGATGATGCTTCTGTTTAGTATTGCTGCTGGTAAATTTGATGGTAGGATGGATATTGTTGATATAAGCTGTAAATTGTTCCAATGCTCTACTTCCTGCATTCCATATTATAAATATGTCATCAATGTATCTTAGCCATACCAGTGGTTTGATGCTATAAGTAGCAAGTATACAGTTCTCTAGTTTGCCCATGAAGATATTTGCATAGGATGGAGCCATCCGAGTGCCCATGGAAGTCCCTTGTATCAAAGGAAGAACTACTGGACTCCAGAGAGAACTTCTGGATGTACCGTTTAAAATCACTGCATCCAGATGGACTGAACATTACTGATAATACAACCTGATTACTGCATATCTCAAGAGCTCTCAGGACTACATTGATTCCACATTCCAAATGGAATCTTCACTCATGATGCTTTTTGAAAATTCAGCTGTGTCATCTGTGCAGCCACTGAGCAAACCATCTTGTACTACCTGAGGAAGGCGGAAGCTGAAACGTTGCAGTGGAAATATATTTTTGTTCTTTGGTGAATCTATCTGTTTGAGTCACTTCTTTCTTGGATATTTTATTTCTTTGTGACTCATTGTATCCTTTGGGATCCAGATTTTTGCCCTGGCTGGCTGTTGTTTTCTTGTGATCCTCCATCTTCAAGTATATATATATATATATATATATATATATATATATAATATATATATATATATATATATATATTATATCTATATATTCACTGAAAAAACCATAGGTTTCAGGCACATTATAGTTAGAAATTAGCATTTAAAAAACCTTAGAAATTCACGAAAAAACCATAGGTTTCAGGGACGTTATAGTTAGTTGGACATTTCACTCGTACAAAACCATAGAAATTCCGCTGTTATTGTTAGTTCAGCTAACTATAACTCGCGCACCCGCAATGCACTGCTGATGACGTCACATATTACATCATTCATGACATGGTCAGTGACATCACTGATGACATCACTGATGACATCTCAAATGACATCACTGATGACATCACTGATGACATCATCCACGTGAAAATCTGATGCACCTCCTCACACTCTAATATAACCATTGATACACCCACTGTAAAATACAGACTACCATTTTCGAAACCATCGACACACCAATACCAGTTACTACATACGCACTCACTGATTCCTAGGTCTACACACACATCCACTCATTCACCCATACAATCACTCATACATGCAGTCACTCATCAATACAACACTATCATATGCACTCATACACCTATACAGACACTCACACACCGCCACTCATCCATGGAGTTACTCACACACCTAGTCAGTCATGCAAATAATCTATCACACTCCCATTTACACACAACAATACAGTTATACACACACCACCTCACTTATTCATACAGATACTAACACATACTTACTCTCTTATACAATCACTGATACAAGCACTCACTCTCACATATAGTCATCTATATACTCCAACACTCACATATACTGCCTTTAACATATGTAGTTAATCACACATTTACCACTGAGACATCCATTCACTAACCAACACACCCATGCACACACTCACCCATACAGCCCTTCACAGATGCACTCTTGAACCCATACACCCAGTGAATCACCCATTCACACATCTATGCACAGAGTCACACACCCCCACCCACCCACACAGACACTCAGGCACCCATACAGATACTCAGACAACCAATCAATAACCCATATAGACACTCATGTAGCTACTCACCAACCTAAGCAGCCGCTTACACACCAACTGACAGACTGATACAGACTTTCACACAGTATAGTCACTAACCCATGCATTCAGTAAGACACGTTTAATCACTCATACAGTCAGCCACGCACCTACAAAATCATCCATTCAGACACTTATACACCCACTCATTCTTCAATACACCTTGGCATATATATATAAAAAACATAATTAAACTTTACAGAAACATGCAGTCACTGGATGATGTCATCAGTGATGTCATCAGTGATGTCATTTGAGATGTCATCAGTTATGTCATCAGTGATGTCACTGACCATGTCATGAATGATGTAATATGTGACATCATCAGCAGTGCATTGCGGGGGCGCGAGTTATAGTTAGCTGAACAAACTATAACGGCGCAATTTCTATGGTTTTGTACGAGTAAAATGTCCAACTAACTATAACGTCCCTGAAACCTATGATTTTTTCAGTGAATTTCTAAGGTTTTTTAAATGCTAATTTCTAACTATAACGTGCCTGAAACCTATGGTTTTTTCAGTGAATTTCAATGGTTTTTTAAATGCTAATTTCTAACTATAACGTCCCTGAAACCTATGGTTTTTTCAGTGAATTTCAATGGTTTTTTAAACGAAAATTTCTAATTATAATGTGCCTCAATCCTATGGTTTGTTTAGTTAATTTCTAAGGTTTTATAAATGCTAATTTCTAACTATAACATCCCTATTAAGTCCCCTTGAATCCTTAAGGTCCCTGGTGGCCAAGTAGCCCACCAGGTACCTCCAGTAAGCGCCACAGAGCTGCGTTGCAGAGAGGTGTTCCTAGGCCATGCCCCTTTTTACACCACGCTGCAAACGCGGCTTCTGGCGCCGGCACGTCACATGGTTCACCTGAGCATAATTATTACGGGTATTTAATGGTGGTTGCCGCACGCCGGCACGTCACATGGTCTGCCACTGAAGAGGGCGTTGGCCCGAAACGTGTCTGGCAGGAAACAAGAAAAGGACTTTGTTCATGGCGTGTGCCCTTGCTTTGGCGTAATTTCCACCTGGGAGTGCATCCCACCTAGAGGCAACTCTTTTTGTATTTTGTACAGTGGCCTGCCTGGTCGCGGGATTGCACCTCGTCGAAACACTTGCGGGTCCGCGGCTGCTTTATTGGGGCAGCTAACTGTGGAACAGGAGGTGCCTGTTATATGCAGGGGTGCCGGCGCGAACATCGGCAATCCTTTTAAAGACATTTTTGAATGTGAGTGCCGGCGGCGACCCACTTGGGTTTTACTGAACCACCAGTCCCAGGAAGCATTGCTTCAGGTGGTTCACCTGAGCATAATTTTTACGGGGATTTACTGGTGGTTGCCGCACGCCGGCACGTCACATGGTCTGCCACTGAAGAGGGCGTTGGCCGAAACGCGTCTGGCAGGAAACAAGAAAAGGACTTTGTTCATGGCGTGTGCCCTTGCTTTGGCGTAATTTCCACCTGGGAGTGCATCCCACCTAGAGGCAACTCTTTTTGTATTTTGTACAGCGGCCTGCCTGGTCGCGGGATTGCACCACTGCGAAACACTTGCGGTCCGCGGCTGCTTTATTGGGGCAGCTAACTGTGGAACAGGAGGTGCCTTTTATATGCAGGGGTGCCGGCGCGAACATCGGCAATCCTTTTAAAGACATTTTTGAATGTGAGTGCCGGCGGCGACCCACTTGGGTTTTACTGAACCACCAGTCCCAGGAAGCATTGCTTCAGGTGGTTCACCTGAGCATAATTATTACGGGGATTTACTGGTGGTTGCCGCACGCCGGCACGTCACATGGTCTGCCACTGAAGAGGGCGTTGGCCCGAAACGCGTCTGGCAGGAAACAAGAAAAGGACTTTGTTTATGGCGTGTGCCCTTGCTTTGGCGTAATTTCCACCTGGGAGTGCATCCCACCTAGAGGCAACTCTTTTTGTATTTTGTACAGCGGCCTGCCTGGTCGCGGGATTGCACCACCGCGAAACACTTGCGGGTCCGCGGCTGCTTTATTGGGGCAGCTAACTGTGGAACAGGAAATGCCTGTTATATGCAGGGGTGCCGGCGCGAACATCGGCAATCCTTTTAAAGACATTTTTGAATGTGAGTGCCGGCGGCGACCCACTTGGGTTTTACTGAACTACCAGTCCCAGGAAGCATTGCTTCAGGTGGTTCACCTGAGCATAATTATTACGGGGATTTACTGGTGGTTGCCGCACGCCGGCACGTCACATGGTCTGCCACTGAAGAGGGCGTTGGCCCGAAACGCGTCTGGCAGGAAACAAGAAAAGGACTTTGTTTATGGCGTGTGCCCTTGCTTTGGCGTAATTTCCACCTGGGAGTGCATCCCACCTAGAGGCAACTCTTTTTGTATTTTGTACAGCGGCCTGCCTGGTCGCGGGATTGCACCACCGCGAAACACTTGCGGGTCCGCGGCTGCTTTATTGTGGCAGCTAACTGTGGAACAGGAGGT
This sequence comes from Calotriton arnoldi, assembly GCA_963921515.1. Taxonomy (NCBI): domain Eukaryota; kingdom Metazoa; phylum Chordata; class Amphibia; order Caudata; family Salamandridae; genus Calotriton; species Calotriton arnoldi. The sequence goes on from CAWUFW010000444.1 coordinate 3,622,018, forward strand.
GCCTGTTATATGCAGGGGTGCCGGCGCGAACATCGGCAATCCTTTTAAAGACATTTTTTAATGTGAGTGCCGGCGGCGACCCACTTGGGTTTTACTGAACCACCAGTCCCAGGAAGCATGCGCTTCAGGTGGTTCACCTGAGCATAATTATTACGGGGATTTACTGGTGGTTGCCGCACGCCGGCACGTCACATGGTCTGCCACTGAAGAGGGCGTTGGCCCGAAACGCGTCTGGCAGGAAACAAGAAAAGGACTTTGTTCATGGCATGTGCCCTTGCTTTGGCGTAATTTCCACCTGGGAGTGCATCCCACCTAGAGGCAACTCTTTTTGTATATATATATATAGAGGTAGAAGTATAGGGTGGCAAGAGTACTTTACGGATGGGTTGTAGTATAGGATGGTTAGGGTATATATATATATATATATATAAGTAAACAAAGCTTGCTCTCTCAACTTCCAGCCGGCGATAAGAGAGATCCGGACTCCAATTATGGGTGGCAAAATAAGTTTTTTATTCTTTGCACAAAGCCGTTATGACGCGTTTCGGACAACACAGTGTCCTTGATCACATGCGGAAACGCAGTCCGCTTCTAATTTTTATGTTGCTGTGAATCACCTCCCCAGTGTCACATGGTAAATAGACATAGACATCATACTGTGTTGTGTCACCGAGAGTAGTCTGTTTTCTCTCCAAAAGTGCTTGCTAATTTTGCACGCTTAGCTCTTAATCTTTATGTTATTCAAAGTTGTGGTTGGCCAGGCGATATTGCAGTGGGTCCGCCATAATTGTATGACGGGCCGTGCCAGTCATCACATTAATATCAAAATCTATATAAATGCATGGATGACATTTGTTTTTTCTCAGCAATAGATTGCTAAAACCATGTATGCAACATAAATAAATAAATACCTTCATATTTAAATATTTAAAAACTTTAAAACAATTGTAACTGCTTAAATGCATTAACTTTTCATGGTTATCACATCAGATGTTATGTTAAGTCTGATGGCCCGACCTGTGTAAAAATCGCCTTTCATTAAAACCATAAAAACAGGATTGCTCAAAGAGGGCACCTAGAAGAGTAATATCATCTCTTAAAATAATGTTACCCTATGTCTGCATGAATGCTTGATTGACATGGTCCCTCAGTATTTCAGTTGTCATTAAATCCTCGAATCCCTTGGATATCAAGTATAGCTAAGAATAAATACCTTACACTCGACGACAAACATTGATTATTTTAAGCGCCTTAGTGAAAAAAAAGTGTTAATAAAAAGTGCTATTGTCATGGTAGGGCAGCCGCCCACCTTGTAATAAAGTGCTAGTGCAAACCTAAATTCTATCTGGCACATGCATCAAGGTAGGCTTTTGCGATTCCTTAATTGCGATTATTAAGGAATCGCAATTAAGGAATCGCAAAAGCCTATGCATGTAGGAATCGCTATAAAAATAGCGATTCCTAAACATTCCTTAATTGCGACTCGCTAATTGCGAGTCGCAATTAAGGAATACCTCCCCATTAATTCCTATGGGCCTAGAGGCCCATAGGAATGAATGGGAAGACATTCTCAATTAGCGATTCGCAATTAGAGAATCGCAAATTGAGAATGCAATTTCAAGGGTGCCAGGGTGTCAAAATGACACCCTGTTGCACCCTGAAATTGTGATGTGCACCATGTTGCGCACACACATGCCCCAAGGGCATGTGTGTGTGTAACCTAAAACTTAAAAAATGCATTTTAGAGCATTTTTCGAAGGTTTTGCAAATTACAGACAAGTTTGATTTGTCTGTAATTTGCGGTCCCAAATAGCGAAATCGCTATTTGAAAGTGCTTCTAGCATTGCATTTAAGGAATCGCAAATTGCGATTCCTTAAATGCAATCGTAATTTAGGAATTCGCAATTAATTGCGAATTCTTAAATTGCGCATAGGAAACACTTTCATGCATCTCCAAAGGCCAATTTGCGATCGCAAACGGCCGATTTTTGCGAATCGCACCGTTTGCGATCGCAAAAACCTTTGATGCATGTGCCCCTAAGTGTCTAAAATTATTTAATGAGGGGTTAAAAATTGGATGAATTTAGCAGCAGATAAACTAATAATCCTAAAAGAAGAGGGATACCTTGATAGTTACAGAGTCATTTTTCTTTTTGTTTATAATTGTTTTCTTATTCTTTTCTCCCTCTCATTTCTACCTTTGCAAGTGGAACTAGATATGGGTATATATATGTATAAAATTTAGGATTTTGGGGTGGTTAGTGGTATAGGATGCTAAGGGTATTTTTTAGGGTTTAGGGGTGTGCAGGGGTGTAGGGTGGTAAGGGTATTTTTAGGGTTTAGGGGTATGTAGAGGTACAGTGTGGTAAGGGTTATTTTTAGGGTTTAGGGGTGAGTAGTGGTATAGAGTGGTAAGGGTAGTTTTAGGGTTTAGTGGTGGGTAAGGTTATAGGATGGTAAGAGTATTTTTAGGTTTTAGGGTTGGGTAGAGGTAGAGGTAGAGGTAGAAGTGTAGGGTGGTAAGAGTACTTTACGGATGGGTTTGAGTATAGGATGGTTAGGATATTTTTAAGGTTTATAGGCAGGTGGCGGTGTAGGGTAGTAAGAGTATTTATAGGGTTGAGAGTAGGTAAGGGTATAGAGTGGTAAGGGTAATTTTAGGGTTTAGGGGTGGGTAGGGATATAGGGTGGTAAGGATAATTTTAGGGTTTAGGGGATTAGAGCTGGGTAGAGGTGAAGTGTGTTAAAGGTAATTAAAAAAGGGTATTTTGGGACTTTCCCCCCAATAAAGAAAAAATACATTTATAATTCATTAAAAAAGGGGTACTTGGGGGCTCCCCCCCAAAAAAAGAAAGGGGGTTTACTTACTTTAACTATACTTACCATGCCTGGTAAAGGCATGTGTGGTAAAGTCGTACATTCCTTCCATATTGCTGTTACTCCTGAGCCCTGGATTAGTCACCACATAAAAATTGTTGTGGGATGCTCATATGGGGCTTTAAAGCCAGACAAAAGTCATACAAGGTGCTCTGTTTACTTAAAATGGCGGCATCTTCCAGCTGCTGGAAATGGGCTAGTTAAATCACTTTATGCCAAGGGGACAGTAGGCTGCTATTCCTGGCTTTTATGCCAACCTAATGCATTCGTCGTGCATTAGTTACATTTCACATATTTAGCTAATGCACACGAATATGTTGGTTTGTTGGGGTCATCATGACTGAGACGCTGACCCCTGGTGACATTGAGGCACGTGGTGATCTATGGCTGGGAGCATTTAATTTGTTTTTAATCAATTCCATAGAAGTGGAAAGAGAGGGAGCTATGCTAAGTAAATACATTTTGCCTGCTATTGACTTTAGTGGATAAGAGGCATTCAGTGGTCAAGCACATTTAATCCCACAATCCAGCCTGTCCGACAGAGGGCAGCATTTCTAACAAAGGGGCCATTTTGAAGTCTGCTCTCTCGTTCTCTTCATGTGTTGTGATAGCAGTTCCATAAAGGGTTCCATAGCTGGAAACGCTGTGCCTGACCAGTCTTGCATTTTTTAAAAGCCAAAATCATGTCATGTAATCCTCATATAACAGGAGCAGCAGTTTACGTTCCATACAGTCTCACTACTCCGTTCCCTTTACTAATACAACTAGTCTGAAGAGCAGTATATTTCACTCCTCACTCCATCACCCTCATCAGCAAGGACAACTGAAAGTAAGCTGTGATTCTGTAGCTGCTTCACAGTAACAACAGCCGGCTTCTTACTCTGCTCTCTGGAAAAGCATCCCGAGGTGCTATACAGATATACTATGATGACTCGTAAAGAAGTGTCTGTGTTAGTGACAATAAACTGGTGTTAATGTATGGCAAATACACATCTATCTATCTATCTATCTATCTATCTATCTATCTATCTGTCTGTCTGTCTGTCTATCCACCAGTCTGTCTGTCCATCCGTCCATCCATCCATCTTGTTTCAAGTCTCTGTGATATTGACTGATACATTACACATTCTGGAAACCCCAATGTACTGAGTTAGATTTGCAACAACAAAAAAGTCATCATCATCAACAAACTTTATTCGGTTTTATGGATAAAACCATAAAAGTCAAACAAACATGAATAATAAAAAATAAAAAAACATCTTCCAAAATACAAATTAGCTAGTGTTGATACGTCAAATTACAGTGGATTTATAGTAAAAATACATAGATTACAATACAGAAATTAATCACAACTTGACCTGAGTCTGAGAGAACCCGTAAAAAATTGAGGGGCAGATTTACAAGAAAGTGACGCATCTGTAGAGATGCGTCACTTTCCCTGCGCCACCATGCAAAACCCTTGCGTCACCATGGATGCGCTGTATTTACAATACGGCGCACCATGGCGCAAGGATTGACAGATGCGTCAGAAATTCTGACACATCTGTTGGCTCAAAAGTCACGTATTGCTGGAGTAGTGTCGCAAGCACGACGCAACTCCAGCAATGCGTGTTGCGGCCTATTCCCAATACACTGCGTCACTCCTTACGCCTGCTTCAAGCAGGCGCAAGGTTTTGACGCAGTGGCGTCCTAAAAGTCACGCAGTGAAATCTTGTAGATTTCACTGCGCCACTTTTACGAGGCTTTCCTGCGTGGGAACGCCTACCCTGCATACATTATACCTGACGCAGGTATAATGTCACGCAGGGCTTTACAATGTGATGCATCTCCCTAGATGCGTCACGTTGTAAATGGGCCGCAACTTTTACGCCGCCACTGCGTCACAAAAGTGACGCAACGACGGCGCAAAAGTGACGCAAGGGGCTTGTAAATCTGCCCCGAGAGTGTACAAAACAGTGTCATTAGAGAGGAGTTGTAAAAAAAGAAATGCTGGTCTTACCCTCCTGAAACCAGCTTTTTTAAGAATAGGAATAATAAATAGCTTTCTAGGAGCATCATAAAAACTGCAAAACATTAAAAAGTGCATCATGTCCTGAGGAGACTCACCGTTGCCGCCACAGGACATGAGGCACTGACCTCTGTGGGAGCCACGAGGTTGAGCCAAGAGATAGTGGAAAAAGTCGAGCCGAAACCTCGTCAATAAAAAACGATCATGAATGCTTTTGAGCCTCTCTTTCGCAGCGGCTCCTTCTTAAAAAACACTCTTTGGCCCATGCATAGTCCCTCTTACATATACGTTCAGGGTTAGTAAATAGTTCTGCTCTACCTGACCTGGAAAGGCCTACTCTTATGTACTGGAGCCATCGGATGCGCGAGAGATGGTCAAGCGAAAGGCAGTCCTTTAAGACGTGTTTACTGAGTGTATTTTCCTGCTTGGCCCAAATCCTGAGCCACAATGCCAGGGGACGAAAAGCCAATTCGTCTGAGAGGAAGGGCATCCCCAGCTCTTCGTGCACAACGTACGATGGAATACTTTGTGGCACAGAAAGGGCCCGTCGCAGGAATGAATTTTCTGCGATTTACAGTGCCCCTACCCCAATATGGCCCCATATCTCGCTCCCGTAACTTGCCTTTGAAATACATTAGGCTTGGTAAATCTTCAGGAGAGCCCCTATTGGTTTCCCTCCTACTCTGGTGGCGAAGTTAAAAACAGCTGCAGAAGATTTCATTAGGTCCCCTTTCCTCCTAGTGAGCAAGGGGGACCAACTCATGGAGTCATCAAACACTACCCCCAAGTAGGAGAATACGTTAGTCTTGGGTATTGGCGATGGTCCTAGCTTAAAAGTAAACTGCTTTGCTTTACGAGGTCCCATCTGCATGATATACGATTTCGAGTGATTGACCATCAGGTCCAGGATCGACTCTCTGGCTCGACCAGAAAATTATGGGGGGGAGCATCTTGAATCTTGCTTCTTCTCAGTTTCGCAAATCCCTGGGCTCCAAAGCGGGAGGTTTGCTTAGTCCTGATTATGGGGGGGAAGGAAGGGGAGGGAACGGAGGGAAAGTACACTTCCTGGGGGATCGTATAACCATTCTCCCAGTCGGGGCTCTGTTCAGCTCCCACCCGAGTCCACTCCGCTTGTTGTGGTGTTAGCCAATGTTCCGCGCCTTGATCCCGGGACTAAGGAAGACTTTTTTCAGCTGAAGAATAAGGTGGTGCACTGGCTCAACTCTAACATCGCCCCAGGGTCTAGGGTGGAAAATCAAATACTCATGGTGCGTCGAACACAGTGGGTGGGAAGTGCTAGGAAAACCTGGCCGGGGGATTGTGTTATCATCAATTTTATCAATTCTGTTGTGGTAAATCAAATTTTAAGTGCGGTTGCGGAAACCAATTATAGGTGTTGAAACTCAGCAGTCTTGGCACTACCGCTGGGATACTTTTACAGACCCAGTTATTACCAATCAGGGCCCCAGCAGGAGTGGCTCCCAGATGTGGGCCATGGGGGCCAAACGGTGGGGGCTACAGGGGTAACTCTAGCAAATAGGTTTACTCCCCTAAGTTCACTAGAAGGTTGCGATTGACGGTGCGCGGGTTCGTCGGTCTCTGCGGCACCTATATTACAGGAAAAGGCACGACCCCCGGAACAGGTATCCAGGGCGAATGAAGGGTGTAAATTTCTTTCCTGGAACATTGCGGGGTTGGCGAGTAAAATAGAGGTCCCTGAATGGTTGCTCCTTGTTAAGAGCTTCGAAGTGATATGCCTCCAGGAAACTTGGGCGGTAGAGAACAGCTATCATCTGGACGGCTATAAGACCCTCTTTGTGCCAGCAACCCCATCTAGGGTAGGAAGAGCTAAGGGGGGGCTTGTCACCTATGTTTCATTAACAGTCCTTGGCATCTCCGTTACCCCATTACATGTCTCCCCCAACTTACAGGGTGATGCTGTTAACTAGTGGACAAAGCAACCTTCTATTGTTACATTTTTATAATGCAGGCGTTGCACACATGGAGGAAGGTAATATTGCTCGTTTGGGGTTTGTTCTTCGAGATATTAATCGGAAAGGCCAGAATTACCATCACATTTTTTTAACAGGGATTTTAATATTCATATGTGTGGAGATATCAGGTGAGGAGGAGTGGAAGCTATGGGCTGTGCACGACAAGCAGGCTTGCATATGGAACACACACCCCAGGGTATTGAACTCAACATTATCTTGAATGAATTTGATTTAACATCTGTCATTAACAAACTGCCCCCGGGGAAAACTGATATTACTCCTACTTTCATTGGGAGAGGGTGCAAGACCTTTATTGATTTTGCCTTTATATCCACCCCGTTTTTTCTCTGATTACTGTTTTCTCTGTCCAGGCGAGTGTACACAGCGACCATAATCCCGTCTGTGTTTTAACAGGGTGGTCACGAGCACATAGTAATATCGAGGGGGGGGGGGGTGTTGCGGGATCTACTCTAAAAGTGGTGGAAGCAGGAAGGAGTTTAAAGTGGGGGCATATAGTACCAGAGCTACTTGACGAGTCCCTCCTAACTCAGTGTCATAGAGAGTTTGCCATCTGTATTGATGGTGAGGCAAGCGCTTCGGACATTATGGATGCATTTGGGAAAATGTCTACTGTTATAGGGAAGTTACTACGGGCCCCAGGTGGGGGCAGCAACTAGGCCCAAGATGGTTCGACTCGGCGTGTTCCCAGGCTTCCAGGACTCTGAGAAAAGCTCTGGGTGCTAAGCCGCGGGATCAGGTGGCAGTCAAAGGCCTAAGAAAAGCATACAAGGATGCTTTAGCTACTCATAAGTCTGCCCTGAAGGAGGAGGCATGGTCTGAATTTGTTGAGGCTAGCACATTGGGCAATAGCTCAAAGTTTTAGGGCATCATTAATAGTCCCTTTTTAACTGGAGATAACGGCAACTATTTGGATGCCCACATTACAGAGGATGACTGGGTACATCACTTTGAGGGCATTTCGGTCGGACATCCCGCTAACTGAGAGGCAAGAAAGGGTGGAAGGCAAGGCGGACCTTGTTTTTACCATGCAAGAGGTGAGAGCTGGTATTCTGGGACTTTCCAAAAATAAGGCCCCTGGGCCAGATGGGATCCCGGCTGATCTCTATATCACCCATGTAGACACCTGGGTACCGGTTCTCACAGCTGTATTTAATGCTGCAATCCAGGTCGGCCGCCCAGATTCTTAGGCCTTGTCGATTATAGTCCAGATTTTCAAAAAGGGGGACCGGGACAGCACCCTCTGCTACTGGCCCATCTTTCTCCTGGACTCTGTGGTGAAGGTGGTGGGTCGTATAGTCCTGGGCAGACTTGTATCCTGGGCCGATGAAAATAACTTTTTAAGCAATATTCAATACGGCTTCCGCCCAGGACGTTCCACCGTGGAACAATGTCTAAATTTGTATATGGTTCTGAATAAGTATACTGTGGCGTGTTCCAACAAAAAAGTATTTTAATCCAGTATTCTAATATACTATAAAATTAGGAAATTCTCCATCTATTTAAATAAATCATTAATACCTATATACAACATATTCCGTACTATGCTTTACCACTTCTCAAAGTTAGACAAGAGTGCATTTGTGAGCTAATGTTCATCATGAAGTAGACTCAGGTATTTGTGATGCTATGAGGCAAACTAAACAGTAAAGATATTGGCAGCTTTAATATATATAAGTGAGAAGAAAACAGTACTATTTGATAACTGTAAGAAAGTGGATTATTAGTTGGGTTGGGCGGTCACACATCTCAAGGACTAATAATACTAACCAGTCAGGGTGAACCCTAATCATCACTAAATTAGCCTGGGTTCAACCTCCTGGCAGCTCTGACACAGAGCAGCCAGGCTTAACTCAGGGTAATGTGTAAAGTATTTATGTAGTACAAAAACAATAACAGAGTCAAAACACGAAACAATAAAAATCTCACTCACATTTTGAAAAAAAGAGTGAAATTCGATTAAAAAAATGACACCAAAACTACAAAAATCAATAAGAGGTACCGAAGATATGAGTTATTAAAGTTTAAAATAAAAATAGTGACAAAAGCACCTAGTGCCAATGATAATCTATGGTCGCATGGTTCTTCATCGAATCGGCTTTGGTGGCTGGTCCGGGTCCTCCGGCGGCTAGAAGCCAGAATTTTCCTAAATCCCAAAACGTTGCCTGGATTACACCCTTTTTCATAGCTATTCACCGAAGGCTTCTAGGCTTAAAGAGAGGCTCTTAAGACTTTAGGACTTGATCCTGAAAAAAGTTTGAGCAGAGTCTAGTGCAGGTATCATTGTTAACGGGCAAAACTGGGAAGCCAGGAAAAAGTGTTTTTTTCAGCTTGTTGTGTTCCTGTAGCCACACAGGAGGTCCGTCTACTGAATCTTTGAATCTACTTCTTTGGCATGGTAGAGGAAAGAGCAAGGCCAGTTTTTCACAGGCCCGCTCAGGTTACAGCAAGCAGAGTCCAGTCCTTTTCTGATTTTCATCAGGTCCAGAAAGTGTTCTGAGGAGGGGTTTTTGGTCTGCCAAGTTTATGTATGGCTCCCCCTCAACCAATGGGATAAAGGTTTCCTGGTTAACTTTCGTTTTTCAGCATATCCTGTTTACCCTACTGCAAACAATACCACGTGAACCTCACTCCTAAAATTCAGGATTAGGGAACCTCTCCTCCCTTGTGCAGAACTCTTGTGTCCAACCAAAGGTGTGGCTGGGTAAATGGGGAGTCCACTCCCCATGTCTACTGAAAACTGTTTTTAGGGCATCTTCTCTCCCACTGAGGTTGCCCAACACAACTGTCCTTCCTGTCAGGCTGCGAACAACACAGTCCCACACCCAGGCTATTGTCTCTGCTTTGGGAGCAGTTTTCACACCCCATTGTCAGGAAGACACTGGAATGTCAGTTGTCTCAGGCTAATGCTAATTATCCTAACTAGTGTTCAACTATGTAAAGAATAACTTCCTAATAGTTACTTTTCCTGTATATTCAATACAAATCTGACTTCATTATTTATGTGATTCAGTGCCAACGGCAAAGCTGTAAAAAACAATATGTAGGCCAAACAGTGAATGACCTCCGTACACGATTCAGGAACCACAAATCGGCAATAATTAATAAGAAAATTGACCAGCCTGTAGCCAATCATTTTAACCTTGTGGATCATTTACTATCAGATTTGAAGATTTTCCCCGTGGAACATGTCTCAAAGGAAGAACTACTGGACTCCAGAGAAAACTTCTGGATGTACCGTTTAAAATCACTGCATCCAGATGGACTGAACATTACTGATAATACAACCTGATTACTGCATATCTCAAGAGCTCTCAGGACTGCATTGATTCCACATTCCAAATGGAATCTTCACTCATGATGCTTTTTGAAAATTCAGCTGTGTCATCTGTGCCGCCACTGAGCAAACCATCTTGTACTACCTGAGGAAGGCGGAAGCTGAAACGTTGTAGTGGAAATATATTTTTGTTCTTTGGTGAATCTATCTGTTTGAGTCACTTCTTTCTTGGATATTTTATTTCTTTGTGACTCATTGTATCCTTTGGGATCCAGATTTTTGCCCTGGCTGGCTGTTGTTTTCTTGTGATCCTTCATCTTCAAGTATATATATATATATATATATATATATATATATATATATATATATATATATACCCTAACCATCCTATACTCCAACCCATCCGTAAAGGTGAGAATATTGTTGTGATGGACCGCACAAAGTATCATCAAGAGATCAGGAGACAATTGGGGGACTCCATCAGTTATGAAAGGTTAAAAAGCAATCCCACCAACCAAATCATGTCAATCTTTCACACGAAATTACAACAATGGCATGACCATGGTTTGTTAGATGAGGATGAAATGCAATATCTTAAGGTCCTGCATCCAATTGTCCCAACTTTATATGCATTACCAAAGGTGCACAAGAGCCTAGAAAATCCCCCAGGCCATCCCATCGTTAGCTCCTGTGGCTCCCTCTTGGAGAACACCTCTAGATTTGTCGATATCTTCCTGTTTCCGTACGTAGCCGATTTACCATCCTACATACGGGACTCCATGGATTTCCTCAACCGTATCAATGGCATCCCCTGGAAACCAGGATACATTATGGCCACAGTTGATGTGGTCTCACTTTGTACCTCGATCATCCATGATGACGGTCTAAGGGCATGTGAGCACTTTATAAGATCACGTTCATTGAACTTACTCGGCCATACAAAAATGCTTTTAGAGATGATGTCCTTTTGCTTGAACAATAATGTTTTTATTTTGGATGGCAGATTTTATAAACAAAGACAAGGAACTGCCTTGGGCCCGTCTTTCGCTCCAACATACGCGAACCTAACAATGGGCTTCTGGGAGGCAGAATGTCTATGGTCAGAGAACAACAGAGCAAATTTGGAAAAGGTGATCTTATGGGTCTGATATCTCGATGACCTCTTCCTTATATGGGAAGGAGAGGAAAGTGATTTGAAAGATTTTTATCATCACTAAACAACAACTCTTTGAACCTACGATTCACCCATAAATACAGCAATAGTTCAATTGATTACTTAGATATCCGGATCTACATTGCAAATGGAAAAATATGCACCACCTTGCACCGACAAATTACTGCATTTAATAGCATTCTGTCGGCCGATAGTGCACACCCCAAAGCTCTCAAATGGAGCATCCCCTATGGAGAATTTCTAAGAGCTCGTAGAAATTGCTCTGAGAACAATGAATATGAGATACAGACTAATGGGATGTTTAATAGATTCACGAAACGAGGATATCCAATAACTGTCCTGGAGGATGCATGAATGAGAGCAAGGAAACAGAAGAGAGAAAATCTATTGATGCCCAAGAAAATGCAGACACCGTCTGGACCAAATCAAGAAGTTATTAGGTTCATTACAGACTTCAATAGATCCAATAAAACCGTGAAAGAAGCTATTGGCAACCATTGGAATGTACTCAAAAAAGACCAGGAGCTCAAACATCTGATAACGGATCATGTGAATATCACATACAGAAAAGTGCCGTCCCTGGGAGATCTGCTCACCCAAAGGTATTTTACCAACAAAAAACCACAGAAGGGCAATTGGCTGGTAAGCAATGGTTTCTTCAAGTGCTCAAAATGCAAAGCATGTCATTATGGCCACAACAGGGGGAACGTAACAAATATACAAGGCATAAAATCCATCAAAGAAAGGATAACATGCAAGACCACCCATGTAGTCTATCTCCTGGAAGGTGGCTGCGGAAAACAATATGTGGGTAGCACTGTGAATAAACTCAAATTGCGTATTTTACAACATATAAGGGCCATTACAAATAAAGACTTCACATATGCAATGGGAAAACACATTTGGAAAGATCATGAAGGCAAATTGGAGAACAATTTCCTCTGCTCCGGTATTGAACATATCCCGATTAAGACCAGGGGAGGTAATAGAGAAATAGCCCTGACAAGAACCGAATCAAAGTGGATCATCAATTTGGGAACTGAGATCCCATGGGGCTTAAATGCAGATGCCGAAACTCTATACTTTTCTATAGTATCTCCTAGTATTGATTTAAACCTCTGTGTCACCACCTCTGTTTTATCACAATGCGCCCCCATTTTCCCCCTTGCCCCCCTTCTTTTTCTTTTGTGCATCCCTCCCAAACCGCTTTTCTTTCTTTCCCCCTTCCCTTCTTTTATTTTCCGTTTTTCTACAGCATTGTGGTACATTGTCAATTGATTCTGGTAGGATATAGAGAACAGGAGTCAACATAAAAGTAGTTGTATAGATTTCAGGTATAGGGACATTTTGTTAAAGGAACATGTTTACTCTAGATAATAAGATCAGGCAAATATGGTTTTACATTGGTGACATCGTTTTTCATTAGAAAGATGAAATTCTATCTAAATAAGCATGGGGCACTTTCTTATGTACGTTACAGAATCATCACGTTGCACTTTATAATTGAGGAAAAACAGAGGAGAATTAAGTAGCACTTGTTGGTTCCTTTTCCTATGGAAACTAGGACCTAACTATAACTACCTACTGGCGACCGCCAGTAGGTAATATATATATATATCCAAAACAGCTCCTGCTGGGAACCGGAGACCCTCGGGGGGTGGCGCGTCAACCGGCGGAGCAGCCGGCTGAGTAATCCAAAAGTCCTAAATGAGTAAGACGCGCTCTCAGGAATGATATATATATATATATATATATATATATATATATATATATGCTTTCGAGATTGGTTCACTTTCCCCAGGTTCCTGGCGCTCCAGAAGGTGCGTGACCCATGCGGTTGAACCAAACCGCTCAAAATATCCAGCAAATCCTTCGTTTTGAAGAAAAAAGGGTCGCACTCCAGCAGTGATAGTTCAGGTGATTAATTTATTCTTGAATCATTTCCAGCAAGCACAGACCAACCAACGCGTTTCGGTATTTCAAATACCTTGCTCACATATAACCATATGGACATAGAAGCAGCAATATTTATATGGTCTGATGTGTACATTTATCTTGTTGTGAATTATGCATTTTTTTGTTTCAAATAACTGTAATTAACCACTTAGGTGCTAAGGACAAGATGTTCTCGTCCTCAGCACAGCCAGCTTCAGTGGCTCTTGCGGTGTTACATACATTCTTCTTGCGTATCTTGTCGTGTAATATAGTAATATACATTTTCTACTTGTATTAATATATATGCTCATAACAGGAGGCATGGTTCAATTAACAATGACGCATGTATAACGAGAACCTTCATCTCCATATTGTGAGAAGCATAGTTTGTCATGTCTGAGTATAATATTGTGGTACACTGTTGTGCTGTGAGTATAGTCTTCACGTGGGGAAGAGCCAGCTTTTGACTTTTTTTCTGAAGCTGAGATGGTTGTCAGTGGGTCTTATGTTTGTGGGTAGCTAATTCCATAGTTTTGCGGCTTCAACAGAGAAAGATGTTCCGCCCATGTGTTTTTTTCTTGTACATAGGAATTTTGACTGAGGCGAGAAGCCATTCTTGAGCATGGGTTCCTTTGTTGTACATATTTGGTGATTTTCTTCCTGATGAAGAGTGGTCCTTTGCCATGAATTGCTTTGTGGGTGATACAAAACAGCTTGAAGGTGGATCATCAGCAAACTGGTATCCAGTGTAGGGCCCTCAAGGCAGGGGAATAGCACCATACACTTTAAAATAATGAGTGCAATTTTGCAGCTTGATATCTTAGCATTCTGTTACATTAATTCAGGGGAGAAGAGTATAGAGAACAGGTACAAAGCATCTTAACCCCTTTGTTTAAATAGGAATAGCATTATGCACTCTTAAGATTGAGTTTAATAGAGGAGTTTTGACATCTCAGTATGCTGCTACAGGAATGCTATGTAGCATTCGTTATTTTTGTATTCGATAGGTATAACGCACTGCATTTTATATTTAGATCTATATATGCCATTTAGAAAGCTATCATGAGCCCCTTTTTTTACTTGTGTTGAAATGCTTAAAAGCTTTTTTTATAATCTCTGTGTTTTACTTTCCATGCATATCCTATCTCTGAACTTTTATAGTATATTTTATATATTGTCTTACTATATTTTAACTAATAACAGATGGGCATGAATTTTGGAACATATGAGGTTTATTACATGAACACACAAACACAGAAGAAGGCACCTCGCACTTTATTTACATTTATTTATATATTTATATCTATACATGTGCAAAATAGCGGTAGCATATGAAATCTCTATCCAATTGTGCTATGTTTAATAACAGGAATGCATTTTGCACTTTATCTCCCTTTTCTCCCTGAATGCCTTCCTTGATCAATTTTAAGTGACCCCTATCGCTGTAAAATGATACCAGTTCATCTGGAAGTGTAGATTTTGAAAGTCTAAATCCACATGTTGTGAAAATAGGTTTGTTCGGTGGCTAAAATATTTCAAATTATGAGGTATATTTGTGTACTTTACAGTGATTTAATTGATTAGTTTTTGTAGTGAGAATATTTTCCAATCTGAAAAGAAAAAATTATATATGCATTTTCCCCTTTAAGATGAAAATAAAGTTGTTTTAATTGGTGATGGGAAAGGGAGCAGCTGTCCCTTTATAAATGACACTCTATGCACTAAAACTTGATGACCCAGTAGAAGGCTATGGCCAAAACGCGTAGGTCTGATTTGGGGTTTACATGCACCTTGCACTTTGCGTTTGACTGCAAAAAAAAAACAATGAAAGCAGTTGAAGTCTGAAAATAAACTGCTTCTCCAAGGATTCCTGTGTGCCGTCCTTCTGTTTTGCCTTGGATCACAGTATTTTGTAATAGCAGGGCGGTTTCCAGGAGATCTGCCGATATATATATATATATCACCCTGAAACTTTCAAGACAGGAGCTGACCGGAGTGCCCCATTAGTTTTGACAATTTCGCGAAGATTCGTCAAACGGCGCCAAAGATATTGGCAAATCAAAAAACGCTTTTCCTATGGAAACTAGGACCTAACTATAACTACCTACTGGCGACCGCCAGTAGGTAATATATATATATGTATATATATATATATATTTTTCGAAAACCAATGTCAGAGGACACACAAAGCTGCGCACTCGTAGAAGTTAATAATATTTATTCCAACTTACTCCAAGGAATCAAGTTAACAGAAACGCGTTTCGGCCACCTGGCCTTCGTCAATGTTAGTTGCCACATTGATTGTTCACATTTAAATAACAAAGCATTTCATTCGTCAACAACATTTCATTACAGAAATAAAAAAGGGTACTTAAGCACGAGTGGTTGCTTTTAGTTATTCTGTGTCGGCCATCTTAACCTGTACCATACTACCAAATCAACACATTTAAATGGCATATAGTCAATTCATTTGGAAAACATATTTTAGCGATGGACTCCTAACATCAATTTCTTTATAGATTGAATTGATTGCCCTGTTTTGTCAAATATGAATCATTATTATATTATATACATTTTTACATTTTGCATTTTTCACATCTGTATCGTTTGTCACAGAGCTAAGAACTTCAATAGATCTATTTCTATGCACCTAATGTGGAACGGTATAGCCACACACAGATTACGCCCTCGATGGGCAAACGAGCCCTCCAATTTTTGATATGCCATCCAATTATCTAAGCATCTGCCTATCCCTGTATAAACCAGGATATATATATCTATATCTATCTATCTATCTATCTATCTATCTATCTATCTATCTATCTATCTATCTATCTATCTATCTATCTATCTATATATATATATATGTATATATACATATATATACCCATATGGATGTAGAAGCAGCAATATTTATATGGTCTGATGTGTACATTTATCTTGTTGTGAATTATGCATTTTTTTGTTTCAAATAACTGTAATTAACCACTTAGGTGCTAAGGACAAGATGTTCTCGCCCTCAGCACAGCCAGCTTCAGTGGCTCTTGTGGTGTTACATACATTCTTCTTGCGTATCTTGTTGTGTAATATAGTAATATACATTTTCTACTTGTATTAATATATCTGCTTATAATAGGAGGCATGGTTCAATGAACAATGACGCATGTATAACGAGAACCTTCATCTCCATACTGTGAGAAGCATAGTTTGTCATGTCTGAGTATAATGTTGTGGTACACTGTTGTGCTGTGAGTATAGTCTTCATGTGCGGAAGAGCCAGCTTTTGACTTTTTTTCTGAAGCTGAGATGGTTGTCAGTGGGTCTTATGTTTGTGGGTAGCGAATTCCATAGTTTCGCGGCTTGAACAGAGAAAGATGTTCCGCCCATGTGTTTTTTTCTTGTACGTAGGAATTTTGAGGCGGGAAGCCATTCTTGAGCATGGGTTCCTTTGTTGTACATGTTTGGTGATTTTCTTCCTGATGAAGAGTGGTCCTTTGCCATGTATTGCTTTGTGGGTGATACAAAACAGCTTGAAGGTGGATCATCTGCCAACAGGTAACCAGTGTAGGGCCCTGAAGGCAGGGGAGATGAGTGTTTGTGGCTTTACATGTAGGAGGAGTCAAGCGGCAGTGTTCTGAATTCTCTGTAATCTTCTCATAGTTGATAGAGGTGAGCCATGATATAGACCATTAGGGTGATAAGACAAGAAAGATGGCAGTTTGAACATTGTGGGGGAATCCTAGGTTCGGGAAGATGCGTTGCAGGGTTTTCATTGTGAGAAAGCTTTATTTGGCTACTTTACCCACTTGTGCATTCATCGACAGCTTGGACTCCATGGCAATGCGAGATTTCTTACCCCTCAACATTTTTTTAAAACACCCCTATCCTCTCGACCAGTGCATGCTCTCTCCAATTATGGCTAGGCACCTTTCACAAGTTGGAAGCTGTCACTAATAGACAGCTTCTATTTTACAAAACCGTTCCCACCTCCTTTCCTGTCTTGGTAACTGATTTATGGTTTGTGCAGATAACTGCAGCTGTAAACCATTGATACAAAGCATATCGATTCGATTCCCACCCCGTCGGAATTAAGAGATTCGAAGGATCACTCACATCTCTTTACTTTCACATGAAGATTAATCCTAGTGTGCAAGTCTAGTGAAAAATGAGGAATTAGTGAGGGACTCTGCCGTGAAATTACAGATTCCCTGGAAATCCCTCATTTCTTAGTGGACCCTCAGGGTTCAACTCATAATTGGCCAGAAATGTCCTACCTTCAGGGTTATCGGTGCCCCCCTGTTTCCGATCCGTTTTCTGATACACTCGGAATGAAGGCCTGAGTCTCTTGAAATACCTTCCCCAAAAATCTAGGAAAAACAGCTCTTTGTAATTAAGTAAATAGTTGAGTTTATTCGCCTTTCTAAAAAATAAAACTCATCTTTAGGGGAAAAATAAATGTCCCAGTGGTGTCAACTGTTATAAGACTACTGCTTTCAAAAAATGAAAGTCATTCATGGGTGTATAAAAGCTTTTTAGAACCTCTGTAAATGTCGCAATAGCAGGATGTTATTACGGAAAATTAATTGCAACTTTTCCTGCAATAGAACAATCAATGGCCCTGTGGACCACTTTCTAACTTTTCATAAAACTTTCACAATCACTGACAATTTCTGGAGTTCTTGCACCATTTAGTAAAATTTGAATGGCTACACTTTTCTGCAATACACAGCAAAATGATCACTTTTTCTCACTTTCAGACAGTGCTGAGAGGACACTTGTGGTAGTAACATCCATTATAAAACATAAAGCATAACAGTACATAGATCAAGGTGTGCAAGTAGGGTTAGAATGTAAGAATGTTATCACACTTAATAGTCTTTGATGTTTTTTTATGCATCATTGCTCAAAAAAGTGAATTTGTTGCTTGATATAAAGCTCTCATTAAGTGGTCTCTTCACTCCTTCAGAAAAAGCTTGTCATGTCTAATTGTGCAGTCTGACAGTTGAAGATGAAGTAGCACAGAGGTGCATTTATACAAACATATTGAGAGCAGGTAAGAATTCCCTCGAGGGATGTGCAAAATGTGTGTAATTTCCTAATGTGTACTTAAGCAAACTTTCAGAAAAAATATGCAAAATTACCTGAAATGCAAATATGGCATTTTGTGCTTTTTTTTTTTTACAAGAGGACGTACTTCACACAAACAAAAAGCACAAAAAACACAGTTGCTACACACAAAATCTGCTCATGTTCTGGTTGTTCGCATTGTTCTGGGGCTCGTACAAGTTTTTTTTTTCCGAGCAACCCCCAATTACACCATTAGGCATAATGGTATAGTTCTGGGTCATTTCTGGTAAAAAGATTAACGTAATATTTCTGAAATTCCACGAATTTCCATTATTGAAATTTGAGCGAGGCCTAATTACCCTCAAGTCTACCCTGTTTGCAGCTGCTTCTGTCATTCACCAGCTCTGTCTTGACTCTTACTCAGTGATTTCTCCCATGTGTCTGGCTCAGGCCCTTTTAGGTCTGGTGTGATAGCACAGTTGTCACCAAACCTTATGCAATCAAAAAAGAGCTTTCAGGAATACCACAGAGAGGGATTGTTTGGATTGATTTGCTGATTATACCCCATCACCCCTGCACCACACCTGCAGGGCAGCAGTTCCATGCATTTACTCCTCTTTCTGTGATGAGGAGTTGCTCATGCGTTCAGGTCTCCTCAACTAAAGTGATCAACTTTGGAATAAAGCTGGATTCCCATGCTGCTGTTCTTGCAAGATAGACTAGTAGCAATTCTTTCTCAAAATACAACCATATTATAAGAAATTTGGGACGCTTTTACAAAAAAAAACTATTTGTTTGTGAACACATTTTTTTGTTGTTGGTAAAAGCGCCCCATATTGTGCATTCACTTTAATGGTGGGCATGTCCCTTTCTTTAGATGCGGCTCGCTGTAACCTGAATAGGCAGCAGCATCTAAAGAAAGGGGTGCAGCCACTATGTAAGTGAAAGCATGGTATGGGGGCTTGCACTGCAAAAAAAAAAAACTTTTCGTAGTGCAGCCATTAAAGTTAAAGCGGACCACGCTGCCAAATTAAATAAATAAAGAAGCGAGGCCGCTATACTTAAAGCGGACCGCCATTAGTAATTAAAATAAAAGTGGGCGGCTTGCTGCTTGTAGGAAAGCACGTAGTGGGTGGAATAGGGGCAAATAGTTGAAGAAAATCGTGCTCACAGCCTAGATAAAGCAGACCGTGTAACAACACAAATAAAAAGTCCAGTCCTCATGGGAGGTTACAAATGCAGACAAGGCGGTACCCAGGAGGGACTACTAAGCCTTTTCATGAATGAAAAGCAACTATTTAGAAAGGACAGTAACAGGAGCCAATTGAAAGGATGGGCGGGAAATGGGCAGAGCTTCAAGTCCCTACCTGAAT
The DNA here is from genome assembly GCA_963921515.1 of Calotriton arnoldi. NCBI lineage: Eukaryota > Metazoa > Chordata > Amphibia > Caudata > Salamandridae > Calotriton > Calotriton arnoldi. The sequence continues at coordinate 3,641,741 of CAWUFW010000444.1, forward strand.
GCAGCATGCCTCGCAGAGCAGCGCAGGCGCTGCCCAGGCTCTACCTAAAAAGGGTAACTCCAACGGTGCGCTTGATGGGACTGAACTGAAAAGCTGCTGCTTTTTTTTTACAAAGGGCAAGAGAAATGCTATGAGAAAGGGGAAGTGGAATTTTGCAGAAGGGGGGCTTTAGATGATGCAATAGGGTTTGCTAAATTATGCGGCAAGGAGAGGCAATTTCATTGGCTTAACTTGCCGCATTCTGTGTGAAACATATTTGACTATTTTGTTATTTCACAATACGGTGTGATGTACTTTATCGTTATTATCTTGTATCTGAATGCTGCGTTTGTAAGGAGCGCACCTAGAGAGATGGGATATACCTATGTTATATATATATATATATATATATGTAGTACATTTGAAGAATGATATAAAGGGACATGTACAAAATGAACATACTATAATTCAACCCTGAGCACTGTTCCTCCTCGAGGCGCTATGGTTGGTGGGGTGTGACTTTATATGGTAATATAATCCCTTGTGACCTGCTATGATGCTAATTACATGCTCGGGAGGGGGCTTTATCCGATGTAGTGAATCCTGGTGGAAATTCCAGTGCACCCTTCACAAAAAAAAAAATCTCTTCTCAATCCATTTGCTGCAGATGTGTTTTTGGGATTTTGGATTGAATGAACAGAGAAACCACCAGCCGAAGTGCCACGGCACTATAGACATATAAATACCGTTGCTCGGTCTTTTTATACATTCAGTGGCCACTCCAACTGATGTTCTTCTTAAATGACATGAGGTATGTTTGTCAAGCACCCCTAACGCCGTTTCTGGGCGCTTTTGAAAAATAACTGATGTTTATTGTTACTCAGCTCAACAGCACTGATTTTATCAACCTCAGCAAGATGAAAGGCTGAGTGGACCCGCCACAATTTGAACCTGTTTCCACAAGGTCAAGCACAGGCCCGTACATTCCATGCATTAGGCACCTGAGCCACCAGACTTGACTAAAAATATGTAAAGGGGGCGGGGCTTTAACTCCAAAAAGGAAAACAAAACAAACCATAATTCCTGTCGGGGACATGCAGCGAGATCTATAATTACCTTGTTTGTGGTGGACACACTGCGATGTTATTGTTTGTGCTCAGTGCCTGTGTTGCCAAGTGTGGAACCGGGAGACCTGATTTTTTTAGGTGACTCGAATTCTAAACCTGGCTTCCCCTCTTGTCCAAACTGTGTGATCCTGTGAAAATCTATCTATCCCCCAATGCATCAGTCCCCTTTACTAACCCTGGGAGCACTTTAAAGCAATATTAAGAGGGGACATGTACAGATGAGGAATCAACAACCCTTAAGACTTTGCCATCTATTGAAGTTGTAAAGTGACATATTTCAGTAAATGGACCACTGGGAGGATTTTTGGCTTTTCTCCAAATTCATGTGTTGCCTTCGACCCTTTTCAAGTGTTATCGTGTGTTTGTTTTGACGTCTCTGGCTTTCCGGGTGCTCTTTTCAGGGGCTTCTCTCAGTTTCTTGCGACCTCGCGCCGGCCACGTCCCGTGCTCTGGGACTGCGGGCGGGCACCTCGTCTCTCCTTATATACTTCTGTTATTTTTAACTCTGCCTACGCACTTCTCGTATCCGGAACGAGTAGGTGGCCACGAGCCAGAGGGGAAATGGTGCGAATTTCCTGAAAAATAATAGGAAAAAAAAATTAAAAAGGCCACTGGACTTTTTACCTCGCTTTTGGACGGCGCGGAGCAAGGCAGGCCCTTCTCGTGTGTGTTCTTTTCAACTTTCACTGTGGAGAGGAAACAGATAGGGCCAGATGTGCGAGCGGGCCAGCCCTTTATGACACCGCAGAGACTGACATTTGCCAATCGTGGGGATTTTTCTCGACTCCATATCAAGCAAATTATTCATATTTCCTAAGGGTGGGTTTGCAAGGATGCCAACGAACAGCTAGCTACATTGATTTTCATGAGTTTGTTGATTTTTTCAAGTTCAGCGCTGCGAAGAACCATAAAGCCATTCTTCACGGAGCTTGGATCAGTATGCAAACAGCACCCCTGTCTTCCCATGAGAGACTGAGTGCAGAGAGGGCTTCAGGGCGCAAAACACAAGGGCCCGAATTATTAAAGGTTTTTTCAGACATCAGTTGTCTGGAAAAAGTTATAACCATAGTGTTGTAACGAAACACTCTGAAGGGTAAGGGATTTACTAAAAAATCAAGACTATTTTATTAGCCCTAACTTTGTGTTTTTAACACACTAAGGACATATTCCAGTTTAAGTTTAGGAAATTTGGTACATTTTGTAAACGAACTTAAAAAAACCCACAATTTCTTCTCTGACTGAAGTCCCAGAAGAATGAGGTGAAGAGACCGGGAGTGAAGTGTGGTGCAAGAATGGAGCAGGAGGACAAGACTATTCAGTCTTGTCATTGGGCGGCCCCTGGCTTTCTAGGGTGACGGCAGACCCCACAGAAACATCGGTGGCCCTGCATTTGTTTAAACACTAGCGGAGTTGGAGACAACTCAGGCCCTGTGTGCTCGGAGGAGGCAGGAAAGTGCAGACTCGAAGGGATGGAGTGTCCTTCTCTGAAATCAAAGTCTTCTTTCTATGTTGACGTTTATATGTTAAGTGTAGCTTTGTTACATAAACGAGCATCACCAGAACTACTTGGTAAGAGCTCTTGGCAGGGCGGAACAGGAAGCACCACAGAAGACCACATATATTATGCAGCCGGAGAGATTTGCAAGCTGAATAACAAAACCTAGATTAATTCTGCATTTTAGATCAGAAGTGGAAAAACACACCCTCTCACAAGCACAGGTCTAGAAAAGGAACATACATGGGATGAAAAGCATCTGTAGCCAGTTGAGGGTTAGAGGATGTTCGGGTTAGCTGAAGAATAAGTCGGCAAACAGAACCGTTTCTGCCCACACACGTGATGCCATCTTGCAGCACTGTCAGTAATGGACACGCTGCTCGGTTTAGCATCATTGGAAGGAAAAGGGTCTGAGTACTTCTGGATGGGATATGGACATGTTATTAACAGTTTACAGGCACATCTATGCAGCAAACACTTAACTCACTGAGCTATCTCCATGGTTATAAAGTGTGGTCAGGCTGGTAGGATTATTCTGTTTACCACTATAGCCCATACAAGGTGTAGGGCTGGGGGAAAGAGAGAGATTTGGAAGGGTAAAACGTTTGTGCTCTCCCAACTAGACATGACTACACATTAACACAAAGGTACTCTTTGACTTTGCAAAGCATAAGCCCCCATTTTAAGCTCACCCAGCAAATGCGTAAGGAATTCCTCAAGGGATCCATCCGCACTTGAGGAATTCCTCGCAAAGTGGGTGGGTGAGCATGGTAGAAATATGCCCCAACTAACACGTTTCCATGGAAGAGCACATGCTGGAAGTGCCTCCGAGAGCCAGCACTTATACAGCACTTCTAGTGCAATCATTCATGAAAGGTAGATAGATTTATAGATCGGCACTCGTAAAGAAAGAGGATGTTTTTCACTGAGGGCTTCTGAGTGACATCAAATTGACAAGGGCAAAGCTTGACTTGTCTATTGCGCCACCCAGGACTGTTATCTAAACAAACCTTTCTCGTTATTCACATACTCACATACAATGTTCTATAGCATACACGTCCGATATTCAGCCATCAGAAATAAACGAGTCCTCTGGCCGTGAGTGGACAGTGACCATTGTCACGTCACAGTAGAGGAACACGGGGTTGTGCTTCACTGATGTGCTGTCATTGAGAGAACAGCTACTTTCAGGAAAGCCTCTTTACGAGAGTAGTTGGGTATAAATGTCCTATACTACAATGACTGCAACCGTACAACACACAGCTTGATGTTGACTCGGACACCGATCTGTCAAGATTTTGTTGGTTTAATTTTCCATCAGGATAAGTTAGTTGCCTGTATAATCCTCTATTAGGTGAGTTTTACATGAATTGAGTTGAAACCGTTTGTCCCTCTGCCTCTACCACCTCCCTAAACTGAAGATACCATGGCCTAGTGTTAAGATCAGCTTCAGCAATGTGTGTACCTGAGAACTATTACATACAATATCCTACTAGTTCATACAGTGCAGAGTACATGCCGCCACCCCCTGTGCTCTAAATGGAAATACTGAAGTGCTGGTACTCACTGTTCAGAGTACCTCTGTTGCTCCTGAGAAGTGCCAGTACCATGGACATCGATTCACCAAAGTTCAAGGGGTAACGGACAGGACATCACACACCTTTGACCTTAATGACATCACAGGAAGTAACATCGTATGACTTGCATGCTGGGAAGGGATGTCACATGACCGTACCCTGATGACATCACAAAAATTGATATTGCTGAAGCGCCAGTTTAAACGCATTATTAATACAAATAACACATCATAGACAAATGTCTGTTTCAGATACCACCTGTATTAGGGTGCTGACATTATATGCGGGTCACTGCAAATATGCCATTCCCCGGCCACAGCTTTTTTCACATAATTATGCATTTGGCGCATTTGCCACATAATCCATCATCTGCTGCATAATCTGCAGATGTTAGCAAAAAAAATTAGTTTCTAGCTAAAACAGATCAAAAGTTCCTACAAATGTGGCAACAATTATTCGTGTGCATTGGAAGGCTATTCACAAAAGTGAACCATTCATCATTTAGTTACTTATTTCTTTGTTTTGTTCTTAAACTGGCATGAATGAGGTGAAATATTTGCTCAGACAGTATGGCAATGTGTAAAAATCACAAAATAATGTAGTAATAGTATCAAAAAAATTGCTGCATTATGCACCATCATTTGCCTTTTCTTGTTGCATAATGTCGTGGACCCTGCCACATAATTTGGTTCCCCCCCGCCGCATAATTTCAGTGGCCTTGAATATATGCAAGGTGATCATTACTAGTTTCTCTAAGAACTACTTGACAAATTATGTGGTTATCTGAAGAGGATATCGTGCCACAAAACACAGATGCACATCTAGAACCAAATTTTTATCATACCACAAAATGTCACGATTTAATAGTTCTCCTACTTTACACTGAAATGGGAAATCATAGTATGTGAAAAAAGAGATTTAAATAAAACAATAGTTGTTATGTCCACATGTATCAATTGCTGTAGACCATATATTGGATTTCAACTATTGTTATTGGCATACGTTATTCCTTACTGTTAATACATTTTAATTTAAGATAATTTGCAAGGTTCTGTCACTCGTGTGGTGCAAGAGGTGAAGACTTTATTCAGACACTTCATTTTTAATGTGTTTACAATAAAGAACATGGCAGAAACATGTTTGAATATGTTTGTTTTTAGTTAATTTTTTTTAAATGTAATCAGAAGAGTGTAGCTTGCACTGTGGAATGTATTAATTTTACAGAACCAGATGTGTAATGTTCCAGTCCCAGTCCCAGTCGGAGCTGCAGAAAGTGAACAGTTCTCTTCAAGACACTCTTTACCTGCTGTACTTGCAGCTGGGGCTGGTGATTTTTAAAAGTGGTGAGCCGCAATACTTCCCCTGAATTGTAGAAAATGAAGCATGTGAGCTTGATATCTTCCTGGGAGGAATCCAGGGTGGTCTCCCCATAAATAAACTTTGAAAAAAGGTGACTTGATAGCGCATTTTAAAGCACAGTTTCACATTAATTCAGTAAAACGCCACCGACTCTAAAAACACTCATTAAGTTTAAGGCCAAAGGCGCCCCTCTGCACCCGTCTGCTCCCGTCCGCGACCTGACCACGACCAGCGCCAGGGACCCTGGTTCTCCGACCACCCACCGCTACGACTCAGCTGCCCCCCTCGCACTCAACGCCGGGAGGAACAACAACTGCCAGAGGAAGGACCGCCCCAACCGCCCAGGAGGAGGACTCGCCATCGCACATAAGAGCTCCCTCCGACTCTCCACCTCCACCCGAGCGACTCCTCTGCCACCACTGCACACCTCCATTTCCAGATCCAGACCAGCCCTAGAACCACTCTTCACGGCACCCTCGCCTACAGACCCCCCCGGACCCTGCGCATCGTTCGTCACTACCATCGCTGATCTTAACGCACCCCTCGCCATCGCCTCCATGGACTACATACTCATCGGAGACCTGAACTTTCACCTCGACATCCTCATCGACCCCAACTCCACCACCCTCCTGGACAACCTCGCCAACATTGGACTGAAATAGCTTGTCATCACCCCTACCCACAAGGCAGGATACACCCTCGACCCCATCTTTGCAGGTGGGAACAACATCAGCTTCAGCCACACCACGCAGCCCCTCTGGACGGACCACCACTGCGTACACTTCTCTTTCAACACCGCCACTGCTCCCAAACCCACTCCTCGCCCTCCGTGAAGGAGCTGGAACAAGGTCACAGAGGAGCACCTCAACCAGTGCTTAATTTGAGCCGGAGCTTTCCGGTGCTGAGCACCGGCACTTAATTGGTTTCCGGTGCTCGGCACCGGCACCTAATTGTCAACACCACACTTAGGGCAGTCTGCCACAAGGTGGCGCTGCTCATGTAATTTAGAGATGAGCAGTATAACAGTTGTTTAGGAAAACAATATATATAAAAAAAATTACTAATACCTGCCTCCCCAGCCATTCCTTTAGCTTTGGGGACCTGGAATAATCTGAACTGTCGCATTTACATGCGAGAGAGATGGTTAGTAGTTGTTTTGGCAGCGATGACAGGGGCGATGGGTGGTGCAAGCTGCAGTGGCCTCCTGGTCAGAGCCCTGCCACTTAATATTTTACAAATTAAGCACTGACCTCAACTCCACCCTCAGCCACGACCCTCCACACGCCTTGACTGACGCCAACTCTGCAGCCAAGGAACTACACCGCTAGATCACCAACTGCGCAGACAAGCTCACACCCCTCCGCACCAGCAACAGACAATGCCCTCGGAAGGCCACCTGGTTTACCACTGACCTCCAAGAGGCTAGACGCTCCTGCAGACATCTTGAAAAACGATGGAGAAACAGCAAAACCAACGAAGACCTGGCCACCTACAAGAACGCCATGACAGAATACCACCAACGCATCAGATCCACAAAGAAGACTTTCATCCAGAACAAAATCCTCACCATCTCCAGCAACTCGAAGGAACTCTTCGACATCATCCAGCAATTCACCAAACCCCCCAGCGAAGCCACGGACGTCACTCCCTCCCAGGAACTCTGCAACAAGCTCGGCTCTTCTTACTTCCACTGGAAAATCAAATCCCTCTACGACAACTTCAGTGAGCAGACTCCAGAAACCACCCTTCCCTCCTGCGACGACAGCCGGCCCACCATCACCGCCTGGCCCCGGTCACCACCGAAGATACCACCTCGATCATGAAGAGCACGCACTCAGGAGCCCCAATGGACCCCTGCCCCCCGCACATCTTTCACAGATCCGCCACCGCCATAGCACCCCAGCTACGATGCACCATCAACGCCACCTTCGAATCCGGCACTTTCCCCGATGACAGGAAACGCGCAGAAGTCAAGCCCCTCCTCAAGAAACCCTCTGCAGACCCGACGGCCCTGAAGAACTACCGACCCATCTCTCTCCTTCCCTTCGCAGCCAAAGTCACCAAGAAGATCGTCAACACCCAGCTGACAAACTTCACCGAAGAGAACTCCATCCTCGACCCCTTCCAATCCGGATTCCGCAGCAACCACGGCACCGAGACCGCCCTCCTCACCACCACAGATGACATCCACACAGTCCTCGACCAAGGCCACACCGCAGCCCTCATCCTACTAGACCTCTCCGCATCCTTCGACACCGTCTCCCACCGCACCCTCGAAGCCAGACTCCATGACATCGGAATACAGGGAACCGCCCTCGACTGGCTCCGCTCCTTCTTCGCCGGCAGAACCCAAAGGATCAGACTCTCGCCTTTCCTCTCCAAACCCACAGAGATCAACTGCGGAGTACCGCAAGGATCATCACTCAGTCCCACGCTCTTCAACATCTACATGGCTCCCTCGCCGCCATCATCAGACAGCATGGACTCAGCATTGTATCCTACGCCGACAACAACCAGCTCATCCTCTCCCTCATGAAGGACCCCGAAACCACCAGACTCAGCTTCCAGGAAGGGATGAAAGATGTCGCAGCTTGGATGAACAGCAGCTGTCTGAAGCTCAACTCAGAGAAGACAGAAGTCTTTGTCCTGGGCCCCACCCGCTCATCATGGGACAACACCTGGTGGCCCACCGCCCTCGGCACCCTCCCCACCCCCACGGACCACGCCCGGAACCTCGGCATCATACTCGACTCCTTCCTCACCATGACCCGACAGATCAACGCCGTCACCTCCACCTGCTTCAACACCCTCCGCATCCTCTGCAAGACCTTCAAATGGATCCCACCCGAAGCCAGAAAGACCGTCACCCACGCACTCATAACAAGCAGACTGGACTATTGAAATGCCCTCTACGCTGGAATCAACAAATCCCTACTACGCAAACTCCAGACCATCCAGAACACCGCGGCCAGACTCGTCCTCGGCATCCCACGACATGAGCACATCACCAAACACCTGTGAGACCTCCACTGGCTCCCCATCGAGAAGAGAGTAACCTTCAAGCTACTCACCCATGCCTACAAATCCTTCCAAAACACCGGACCCAAATATATCAACGAAAGAGTCTCCTTCCACGTACCCAAAAGAAACCTCCGCTCTGCCGACCTCGCCCTAGTTGAAACTCCGCGCATCCGCAGTACCAGAGCGGGTGGAAGAACCTTCTCCTACACCGCAGCCAAAGCCTGTAACGAGCTCTCAGTCAACATCAGACGCTCCCCTACCCTGCACACCTTCAGGAAGAGCCTCAAGACCTGGCTTTTCGGCTGACTCGGAGCTGCTCCCCCGCCCCCCCAGCGCCTTGAGACCCTCACGGGTGAGTAGCGTGATTTAAACCCCCTGAATGATTGATTGATTTTATGTCTTTCATGGTGTGGGCCAGGCCTATTTAACCTAATAAACCACAAGAGTTAATACCACTCTTCCAAGATGTGTTAGGGGTGCCCCCATATATTAAAACATACCTCCATTGTGCCAGGTCCAGCATATTGTCATGTGTGCTCCACATATGCCATGGGTGCTCTTTAGTCCACAAATTACATACAATATGCCACTGCTAGAATTTGTATGGTGGTGTGGCAATGCACTCCTTCGATATTCCAATAGATAATCAATTGTTTAAGGTTTGATTGTGTGCGAAAGGGTATCACCTTCTGATCCTAGGTGTCAGTCAATAACCAAATAAGAGCTCTGCCCTCTCAGGAACAGCGTCCCCTAAACGCACTATGTGTTCCAAAGTGGGATAGGTATGTCGTTAATCCAGGTAAATTGAAGGTAAGTTGAGATTGTAACTATGTTTCATCCAAGAAGTTCAAAAAACAGTTTGTTAATGAAACTCATGAGCGTTGTCATAGATTATTGAATTTTTATTTTTATGAATATTCATTATTCCATCAATACATGATTTCTTTTCTAAACATCCCAATGCATTTCAGGCGGTGCCCTTCATCAGGGGATATTGATTTGGCACAAACGTGAAGCCGTGAAGTGAGGGAGAAAAGAGAGAAGGGCTGGAAATAGGTAGGAACAAGGAAGAAAATGAAAAAGGGAAAGAAGTTGTAGAGAAGAACAGAATAAAGACGGGATGGAAGGAAGAAAACAATGAAAGGAATAAGGACACACTGAAGGAAATAAGGCAGCAAGCCATGCAAGAAAAAGCCTAAGGAAATGTATCATGTCTACACAACTATTATTTTATTATCTGTAGAGAAAGAAAGAAAACAAAGAAAGAAAGAAAGAAAAGAAGAAAGAAAGAAAGGAAGGAAGAAAGAAACAAAAAAGGAAGGAAGGAAGAAAGAAAGAAAAAAAGAAACAAACAAACAAACAAATCAAGCATACTAGTTAACAATAAAAAATTTAAAGCAAGAAAAAGCCTAAGGAAATGTATCACGTGTACACACGTATCATTTTAATATCTGTAGAACAAGAAAGAAAGAAAGAAAGGAAGGAAGAAAGAAAGAAAGAAAGAAGGAAATGAAAGAAAGAGAAAAAGAAATAAATAAAGAAAGCATACTAGTTAACAATAAAGAAATAAAGCATGAATATAAACCACAGAGCTTAATACGTAGAGGACAAATAGTAAAGAATGGAGCACTAGAGAAAGAGTGAAGCAATAAGTCATGACAGAGCAGGTCAGAAAAAAATACAAAGAGGTACTTTATGAAGTGAGTTTCCCACAGTAGCAGTGCAGGGTAGACAGCAGGGAGGCCACCCTGGGTGTGCTCCCAGGCTGGGTATCAGGTCCATGCCTGCTCTCTCTGTCTTCTTTGTACTCTGACACACAGAACATGATTGTGTGCTTGTAAATGAGTGGGAGTGTTTACTTGTTTGTGTCTGCTCGTGTGTGGGTATACCTAGGGCTATGCTTATGTGCGCGGGCGTGTGTATTTCTTTAAATTGATTTCATTCTAATCTACAATTGCTCATGTGTGTAGTGTAACTATGCCTGATGGTAATATGCGGATGTGAATAATGGCCCGTTAATGTGCTTGTAAAGGATGGGTCATTATGTGGGTATGTTTGTTGCGGCACGAAATACACCTGTTTATATTTTGAGTAAGGGTGTGTGAAATTGCGAAGTTCCTTTCACAACTTTTGCAATGGTCTGTAGAAAAGTTGGCAAGATAGTTCATTGGAATAATGGTTGCATTGTATTGTATTGTATTGTAATTGCATTTATATAGTGCTTACTACCCCATACGAGGCATCGAAGCGCGTAACGCTGGGCAGCACGCTGCTCCGGGACCCAAGGTTGATGGTTAGTTCAGTGTTATTGGTTACTGTTTGTTATTTATTGATATTAGTCTTGTGCACTCAAAGCAAACCATTCCATGCAGTCATTTCAGTTTCTTATTGTGGACTAAAGTATTAGCGGTTGGTCGCAATCATTATTCGGAGGGCGAACTCAAACACATGTTTGGTGGGATTAATACAGGAGTTAGTGGAGATTAGATATTGTTAGGTTGCATAGGTATAACTTTCAGCAGAGGGAGGAGAAATTGTGATCTTGTAAATGAGCTGCGGGAAATTTGCTGAAATAAAGAAAAGTCAATGGTGCATGTGCCAGAGTAGGTTGTGCTCAGACAGAGGAGGCATGCAGAGGATGGAAGGTAAGGAGACGGACATTTGAAAGAGAGAAGAAAAAAGGAGAGGCGATAAACCAAAGTTTTAATTAAATGACAGTTTTTTTTAATTAAATGACAGTTTTTTTAATGCCAGATTTGAGGAATATAGTGAATATTTTTGAGACAGCATGCAGTTTGGAGATGCAAAATTTAGAAACATTATTTACTTGAGAAGATTGTGCTATATTGGAAATTGTAATAGATACTAGAAACAGGTCAACCATCTCTCCATTGCTAGACTACTGCTAGACCACCGATCCAGTCAGGTCAGTTGATTAGCTCAAGGGCTGATGCCTAGCCCTGCCTGTGGTAGGTTAGTTAATTGAAAAGCCAGGTCTTCAGCTTCTTGTGGAATTCAAGAAGAGGGAAGGAGAAGGCTCCAGTGTGGAGTGGAAGGCCGCTCCACCCTTTAGGAGCATTGTAAGAGAATGCCCGTTCTCCTCATCTGGTTCTGTGTTTGCGTGGGATGTGTGTTGAGTAGGACTTCTGCGGAGCAGAGGTGCCTGGGTGGTTGATTGTTGCTAGATAGTCTCCTTCAAACAGGAATGATTTCCTGCAGGGTCATTTTGAACTTAACGTTTTGACAAATTTCGTTATAAACCTGACATCTAAAAAACGTCTCAGTGTTGGATCTTGCTTTGATGTAAGGAAGTACATATGATATGCCCCTGTGTTTCTTTGTGAAGGTGGTACTGTGTCTATAGCTTTATTTTCTATGAGTACTTTTTATTTCCTTTGACAATATGGCTCTTTGTTGCTTGTCATTCTGCACACATGGTGTTGGTTTTTCGTCTAGTTCTGTACACTGTCCATGTTTTTAAAGATTTAAGTCCCCTTTGTCTATCTTAATTTCTCTCAAAGTTTGAATGAAATCTTAAATTGTGCCCCCTACAAGTGTTATATTTTCAGGGGGGCAAACTGAGACAGTCACTTTGATTGTGCGCCTCCTCTAGAGGACTGACCCCTTCCACCAGCATTCCTTTGGAAGGAGAGTCATTCCGGTGAGTTCTTTTGCTATTGTGAGATCACTTGCGATGTGCTCTGGCCCTAAGCTTAATTGTGGCTGGGTCTGTGTGAAAACAGTCAGTTACAATCATTTAAGAGCATGCATTCCCATATGGAAGGATCTCCTTGTCTGTAAGGCTCCCATGGCTCAAGCTGTCATTTTTCATCCACATTGTTCGAAACAAATGCTGCTTGTTAAAGGGGGCTGTTAATTATAGCTATTTGTACCTCAGCGATTAGTAGCCATGCATATCTATGAAGTACCGTGCCCATACATAGTTGTCTACAGTTTGTATCTGCTGAATACAATGAAGATATTAGGCAGGTATTAGACATGATCTTCCCTTCCTTCCAAAATCATACTTTTTGCCATTTTGTTAGTGTTCTGGTAGATGGTTGTGAATTTATTTGGAATCTGGATATCCCAGGCTTGAATCCTGGTGGTTCCACTCAGCCTTTCATCCATATTAGGTTGATAAGAGAACTACTGTTAGGTTGGGTAATAATCAACACCTGTCACCAGTGCCTCGCGACCAGACAGACTGTAGAGTGTGCTATAGAAGTGTTGTTTTTTATTACTTATTAGATCTAGACATTTGCATTTTTTCACTTTGGAACTTACACATTAACACTATGACTGTTGCAACAATTTCTGTTGCATATATCCTTTTTAAGGCTTTAAACATGGTTCTGCAGAATTATATTTTGCAGCATAAAGTGATGTTGTTCACAGCAATGGTTCTGTTAATGCAAAGCTCCACTAAACACCATCTCTAAAAAAAAAAAAAATATTGGCCCAGTTAAGGTAAACTTTGTAAACTATGCGAAGTGCAAAAAATAAGATCTTCACAAAACGTTATGGGTGAAAGGAACTTCACCCACCTCTAGTTTTCAGCCTTTGTATACATGTAGTTTTGGTCCTTGTGCACATGTATGTTTTATCCATGTGCCATAGCAGACCTCTTTATACTAGTGTCTGTGTTATCGTATGTACTTGTACATTTATCTATCAAAGCACAATTTCTTTCTCTTCTCAAAATCCTTTCTATTTTGATTATTGTTGAAACTATAGTAAGCTCAGGGTAATTGGTAAGCTCAATGTATCTATGTATGTAAGTATATATATAGTATTTCTATAACACAAACCTATCCAAAAGGCAGCATTTTCCACATAACAATGGATTTGCCTCACATGCCACATAATCCATCATCTGCTGCATAATGTGCAGATTCTAACAAGAACATTCAGCTTCTAGTTCAGATTGATCAAAAGTTACTAAAACACTGCATCGTGGGAAGCCTTTTGTAAAGGTTAACTAGTGACCTTTCAGATGTCGATTGCTGCATTTATGTGTTAAACTAATACTGAGTTGAAACCTTTAACCAAACAGAGTTTTGTGTAAAAATGATACATTTATCAAGTAATAAAAAAGAAAATGCTGCATTGCCTGATAGTTTAGTCAAAAAATGCCACATAATTTAGTCTCCCCTGCTGCATAATTCCTGGGTAAGTGTCTTTAATAGACCTAGTTTCAAATGTAGACAGTTGTTTTTATTTATTTCTCTTTGGCATGCGCATGTAAGAGAAGATTCATCTTCATGAACAATAAGAAGAGTTTGCCCAGTGAAAGTCATAAAGTTTGCAATATCACAACTCAAATACATTCAAAGGAACATCACTTCAATAAAAACAGATCTATGGTCATCATAATTTATGGTACCAGCCAAGATAACTTAATTTAATTAAAATAATTCATAATTATTAATGTTACACATTCAGAGGAATTTAAAAAAAGAAAATATAGTATATATATATATATATATATATATATATATATATATATATATATATATATATATATATATATATATATATATATATATATATATATATATATATATATATATATATATATGTGGTTACAGGCTTGCCCACCACTTCATCCACACGAAAAAAGGCAAGAGTAGACCCAGGAATTCGTTGCAGTGATTTAATCAGCAATCACCATGTCGCCATGACGCGTTTCGGCCGGTAAAACGGCCTTGATCACATGTCAGCGCCTAGGGCGGGATTACTTCTTTTAAAGTGCAAGTGTCATGTGATAGCAGCTATAGACATGGTAAACATACTACACTGGGAAGTAAGTCATAGCATAAATGCATTAATAGTATACAATGTGTATAAAATTCATCCAGGGTAAAACCATATCATAATGAGGCACATTATATCTAATACAGATATTCTCTATAAAAGGAAGATAAAAGTATAAATACTAAGCAATGTATTACCTCATTTTCCGAATATACGTGTCCTGGTTTAAAATTTTGCCTGAATATACTGCTATTTGATATTTTAAAAAAGTGACTTAGTGCATAATGTAAACCCCCCATAAAATTAATACTAAAGTGCAAGTCGTGCCAAGTTCCCTATTTGTGCAAAATAGTGCAATATTAGTGCAAAAACAGCCTATGTGCAAACAAAAGCTAGCAGCCAAAGTGGAAAGACTAATGTCATATACAACTCTACGGGACCTATAGACAAGAAACGGAGACGGAATAGACACCTAGAATACAAATAAGATTGCATTGAACTTGGAGTTAATGAGCTAATGCTAGAGGTACTGGACGGTTGATTCCCACAAATGAGTTTATAAAATTCATAAAATTCACATAAAGTCATTTCAACCTAAAACCCCAATAAGTTAACTAAAAACTCCTAAAAGGTTCTAAAAGATTCTAAATAAGTGTTGGCTAAAAGACTGTAAGAATGAAATAGCTACTAAAACAGGATTTCTATATTACTAAAAATTCATGACCAAAATACAGAATCACAGATAAGTATACATGTCTTCACTAGAATTTAATCCCCCTGGGTGCTTGGTATCGAGTTCTATAATATATCTGGTTTCCAAGCGCCTGAGTTTAGCCTCCCGGTTTCCACCTCTTTTGGCAATCGGCACTGAGTCCAAAACATAATACTTAAAATGTTTTAGACTACTTTCATGTTTATCCTTGAAGTGCCTTGCCACGGGATAGCTTGGATCATAGTTGACAAATGCTCGTGTATGTTGAAGGATTCTTTTGTGTGCTGCCAGTTTAGTACTGCCTATGTAAAGCAGATTGCAGCTACATATTAATACATACACAGCAAACTCAGTTTTGCAGGACAGATATTTTTTGATGGAATAAGTTTTTTGGCTAAATGGTGTTTGATACGACGTGGTGTTTATACCGTATTGGCATGCCTTGCAGGAGGAACATTTAAAGAAACCCGTTCTGGATGTTAGCCACATAGTAGACTCAACATCCTCCGGGTTATTCTTCACCAAAGCATTACCCATGGTTTGTGTTTTTCTAAAGGCGATTGCAGGTTTTTTAGGCAATGAGCCACCTATAATAGGGTCTGTTAGTACTGTATGCCAATTACGTCGTATGATAGCCCTTATCTGTCCTTCCTGTCTAGAATATCCTAAGATCAACCGAGTTGGCACATCAGGTGTTATGCCTGATGTAGACTGGGGTTTTGATGTATTATGAAGCAAGTCATCTCTGGCCCTACATCTAGATTTAGATATTGCAGCTTCAATAGTGTGTGTGTTGTACCCTCTCTGGAGGAACCTGCGTTTGCATTCTTGTTGTTTAACTTGAGTATCCAGGTCCTCACTGCATATTCTCCTTATTCTAAGCATCTCCCCATAGGGGATGCTATGTATAAGGTGAGGAGGGTGAGCACTTGTCGCATGCAAAATGGCGTTGCCTGCTGTAGGTTTTCTATATAGTGTGGTTGCCAGATTGTTGTTGGAAATGTATACCCTCGTATCCAAGAATGTTATATATTCACAACTGATGGAATATGTGAATTTAAGATTCAGGTTGTTGTTATTTAAATCTGCAATAAATTCTTGTGCACTTTGTTTCGAGCCATCCCAGACAATAAAGAGATCGTCTATAAATCTTAACCAGACTATTACCTGATCAGAGAAAATACGAGAATATTGTTTCATGAGGACCAGCTCCTCCCACCATCCCATAAAGAGAGAGGCATAACTGGGGAGAAGCTGGCCCTCATTGCTACTCCCTGAATTTGCTGATATATTTGGTTTTTGTACAAAAACAGGTTATTCTCCAAACAAAATGTCAATAAGTCAATTAGCATTTGGTTATGTTTAGCGTATCTCATAGGTCTGTTCGCCAGAAAATACTCGACTGCTTTTACTCCATCATTGTTTCTTATGCAGGTATACAGTGCTGTTACATCCAGGGCTATAAGACAATAGCCCTCCTGCCATTTAATTTTTTCAATTTTCCTGATGAAGTCACTGGTGTCTTGCACATATGAATCAAGTTTTTTCACATGCTCTTGTAGAAACGAGTCAATGTAGATCGACATATTTTCCAGTGGGCCATCGCAAGCCGAGATTATAGGTCTGCCAGGGGGCTTGTCGATTGATTTGTGCACCTTAGGGACAAAATATAAAAGGGGGATAGTAGGATTTTCTTTTTTAAGGTATTTGTACTCCTGGAGGTTCAGCAGACCCATGCTTTTCCATGCTAATAATTTGCCGAAAAAGCTATCTTGTGCTTGTTTGAACTTCTGCACTGAGCTTTTCCTGTAACAGTCCACATCACTGAGTTGTTTTGCTGCTTCCTCCTTGTAGTCTTTGAGGGACCATAGCACCACATTTCCCCCTTTGTCCGCACTCCTCACCACAACCTGTTTGTTGTTGTTGATTTTATCCATCAGTTGTAAATATTTACGTTCTTGGTTCTTGATTCTGTGTTGGGTTTTGTTGGTTTCTACATGTAGCTGCTTGATTTCCGCCACTACATGCTCATTGAAAAGATCTAGGGAGTCCCGGGGCATAATGGGTGTAAACGTGGACTTTTCCTTAAAGTTAGTTGGCGGTTTGGCACATGTTTCAAATGGGGGGGTAGTAGGTCCTGTGTTGCAAGTTCCATAGCTTCCCCTTGGTCTGTGCTCGCAATATTGCTCACATTGCTCACATTGCCTTCGTTGCCCAAATTGTATAGAACTTTAAGTGCACTTAGGTCAGAGACTGTTAAGTTGCATTCTTCTGTCCCAATGCTTTCCTGATTCTGCACTACTGTTACAATTGGAGACCCCTCTGATCTTGTTTTCAGTTGGTGAAATTTTTGTAGTTTTAATTTTCTAACAAACTTGTAGATGTCTGCACGAGTGTTAGTGTAGTTGAAATCTGTTTTGGGGCAATATGACAATCCCAATGATAGGATTTCTTGTTCTGCTGCATCGAGGCTGATATCTGTTAAGTTGATGATAGTGTCGTTCATATTCGCTGTTCCTTCCATATCAATATCAATGGGCGTAGTGGGGCATGGTTCTATTACTTTCTCCATTTTCCCCGTCCTCTCGTTGATTTTAAATTTCCACTGCTGCCACCTTTCTCGGGCAGCCCTCCTTCGCTCCCGCCTGCTCTTTGTCCTCCGTTTTTTGCCGGTTTGGCAGCCCTCGTCTTAACTGGAGACAGGAGGGCAACACACAAACATAACGTTAATTATTGACTGCTGTGAATTTTATTGAATGTCCATGTGGCTCAGTATATTGGAAAAAAACCACAACCAATCTACAAATGTATATTACTAGGTGAATCAGTATTCAGATGTGAACCTCTGAATACATCACTCATGTAAAAATTACATTAAAAAAACATGATTCTGGCATGAGATTGTTGGTTATAGACGTGATTAAAACAACAAAAAAGATGAGCTAACCTTGAGACATTTATACAATTAAATGCTTTACATGTTGAATATGATTGCTAAATTACAAGATGTGTATTTTGATAATCTCACATATGTGTAAGTGCCACATTGTGAGCTCCACCGCTGATCACTGTATCTTGTGATGTTAATAAAAATTTTTTTAATATATGTTGTATGCTTTTGGTTTAATCCTTCTAATATGGCGGCCAATAAAATCATTTTGTAGAAGCTTTTGAACATTGCCGGTAAGCTATATTGTATTCCATGTGTTCTGTACACTGTACACTTGTTCACACTGAGCTCATTTACTAACTCTTGAGTTTATTTTTAATCCATTTTTAGAGATCCTAATGAGATGCCTACATTGATGGTGCACCGATTCCTTAAAGTTAAAATAGTGCGAAGAATTGTAGTGCCTGAGGGGATTGACCTAAAACTAACTGGAAGTCATATTAATTTAAATAATGGCTTTATGAAGGTTCAAATACCTATGTAAGTAAGAACCCGTGGTTGCCCTTTGGTTATTCTTTGGAGAGCGCGGAGCGTTAGTTATATTATTTGTTATCTCCTTTTTTTGTTATAAGCACCCATTTTGGTGTATATTCTGGACTGTTGACATGAAATTCATAATTCATTGCAAGTAATCTATCTGTGAATGATGCTTACATGGCTATCGATGAAATTGAGCATAACTTCACATGTAGAAGAAATAAGCATGACTCTTTCCTGAATTAGACTTATATATTTTATATTTATTTATATACTTTTTAAAGTGGATTGTGGAGTATTTCTGTGTTTACCTAATAGTTTCTCATGATGTTTTTTTTTTCCTATGGCATTTTCCTATGGCATGCTGTATTATGATAGGTTATTGGTGATCTGGTTATGGCTCCATTGGCACCTTCGGAATGAATGTAATTCTCCACCAGTTTTGTGGTTTTTTAGTGATCATTTATAACTTCGATGCTCGGTTTTCTTTGTTAAATTTTTAGCACTGGGGACTTAAATCCTAGTGTTCTGATTAACCCTGGGCATAATACTTTGCTACGCTCTCGGAGCATGCAAAGTTTGTGTTACTACACACTACGCAAATTGCACATAGTTGAGCAAAAAACTATGCTAATCGACGTAGCGTAGCATCAGTATATTAAACACATACAAATGCTTTGTTAAAGCAATTTTCTATGCTAAAAAGCATATAACAAATTCACAAAAGTGATCTTGACAATGAAAATATCAAGCAATGAGAGAGGTGATGATTTTGGGTTCCCCCCTAACCTAGGGGGAGGACCAAGCAGATGCCTTGAACACAAAAAGCATATCATGTGAACGATTCAGTGGTGGTCCCTTCCTCCTAGGACCACCCCAAGCACAGTTATGGGCAAAAATACAATCCCAACCAAAGGCCCTGCAAAGCATTATGGGATGAGATTAGCAGTGGGTAGTGAATATTATAGTGTCCAATATCAAAATAATTCTACAAAGAGCTGCAGTTCAACTAGTCGTTACTAGATGTCCCTCACGAGTCAAATGCAAAAGCATTGAAATTATTAATACATCAAGCTGCAGTTCCACTAGTCGTTATTAGATGTCCTCACGAGTCAAATGCAAAAGCATTGAAACCCTTTCATGAAGCTTTTGCATTTGACTCGTGAGGGACATCTAGTAACGACTAGTGGAACTGCAGCTCTTTGTAGAATTATTTTGATATTGGATACTATAATATTCACTGCCCACTGCTAATCTCGTCCCATAATGCTTTGCAGGGCCTTTGGTTGGGATTGTATTTTTGCCAATAACTGTGCTTGGGGTGGTCCTAAGAGGATGGGACCACCACTGAATCGTTCAAAAGATGTGCTTTTTGTTTTCAAGGCATCTGCTTGGTTCTCTCCCTAGGGTAGGGAGGATACCAAAATCATCACCTCTCTCACTGCTTGTTAATTTATTGATTTCACTTTTGTGAAATGCTATATGCATTTTAGCATATAAAGACAGAGATACTTATTTTATCTTAACTTGCACTGTGCAAGATGCCTTTGGCAATTATTGTACAGTGCAGTCAAGCACACAGCTACGCACTATGCAATTTGTATAGCTACGTGTAGTTCAAAATGTACTTCACGTAGCTACGCAAACTATACGCTGGGCAAACAGAAACCGAAAAATCAATGCTAATTCTTGTTGTCAATTACTACTATGTACCTTTGCTATTGAAAGGTAAAATATAGTAGTAGCAGGATTGTTTAACCACACCGTGTTATTATTTTGTGCAGTATAATGGTGTTAGCCTATACTTAATGTGACGTTTGTATGTTGGCTTCCTGTACCCAAGTGGGTGTGTATCTATCTATCTATCTATCTATCTATCTATCTATCTATCTATCTATCTATCTATCTGTCTGTCTGTCTGTCTGTCTGTCTGTCTACTTTTTTCTTTTTTTACAAATGCCTCAGTATTAATAAAAATAATAAATCTTAATTATTTTGGTTACATTAATTTTTTCCAGGCTGTTACTATAAAATAATATGACCATATAATTGTTTTACTTATGTCATGTTCTTTTGCAAGCATTTGTTTTTGATATTGAACTGCACCCAGCTTCCCTGGGGTTATTGGGCTTTCCTATTTGGGTAGAGTAAACATTGCAATGCCATTCCCCAGTACAGTTTACAGTGTACAATTGATGCATTTGTATTTATTTTCAGGTAATCAAAGAGTCTTCTGAGAAGACATACTGTGCAATAGGTAGTTCACTGATTCCGTACACCAATAATGGCAATCTGCTATAGATAAGGTTGGTAGCTCTGTCAATCAAAACCATCAATAAAGATATCAGTCACTTGATAGCAGTTGTCTGTGCTCACAACCCTTATCAGTTCAAATCAATGCACAACTGAGCATCTCCAAGTCATAGCAAAGTTCCTCCTTGATTATGTTATTAAACAAGGGGCATTCTGACACTTTGGTTGTTTTAAATCACTACACAGGTGGGACAGATCCCCCTGACCTGCTCCTACACTGTGACCTCTCACACCTTTGCATTGCACCAGGCCAGAGCAGGTCAATAGCTGGGGCCTTCTAATATAAGGACAGCTCGTCATTTTCAGGTGGGCATCCGCATCAGTCAGTTGCCACTCTATCACAAAATATCCAAAGGTTTTTAAATGCTTCATAGACCCTCTACCAATACTTCATGATACTTCCTTTGAGAGGATTTTCAATCCAAAGTTAATGTTTATAACCTGAACAGCCTTGTCACGTCCATTGATAATGTCTATTACTGCTACCACTACATCTCTGAATATTGATGACCTGGACTCATTTAATTGTAAATCCCTGATCTAGCCCTGTCCACAGCTGGTATTACAAAGGTGATACTACAAGCAATCGTGAGCATCATGGAAGCACCCCTGAAACTGAAACAGCCACTTTCTAGGAGTTGCCACAACTAAAGCCGGAGGGTTCCAAGCTCCAGCTCTGGTCCTTCAGGCAGCGCTTCTTGTGCCGACAGTGGGCACTGAAATCATTTTGGGGACCTATTTATCTTCATGAGACTGAACAAGAACAAGAGAGAAAGCCAGGAAAGTGTGAAGGAAGGAGCAAAATAAATAAAGGAAAATTGTAATAATGGGATAGTAGAAAGGCTGAAAAGCAACCTGCAAGAGTGAGGTACGTGTAGAAAGGCAGATAAACCGATAGGTAGACAGACAGGGGACATATATAGTAAGACGTAAAGACTGACAAAGCAAGAAAAAGATAGATAGATAGATAGATAGATAGATAGATAGATAGATAGATAAAAAGTACACCCCCTTCAGAATATTGATATTGATCAGAATCATGCTTGGATATTATTGAGATACCAGGTGCAGTGCATCGACTAGTGAAGGCAGCTAATGCTCTGTAAATCCTGCAGCGACTTTCCCATTGTCACGCCAGAATATCATAAGCTGATAAATCCATTTACTTTCGAGTCGCATCCCTTCAGCTCCTGTTGAGGTGTTATTCGTTGTATGCCGCTAAAGGGTTCCCAGAACAGCTCAAGGCAGGGCCATCTATTATTTTAGGTAATGCTGATTGGTTTGAGCCACATTCCCTTTTTAGGTTGCACCTAAAAACCTCTTGTGAGCTTACCAAAAACATACAGTGGGGTTACAGCCGCCCACTGCTATACTTCGGGTGGCTTTATTGCTACTCTCATGTGCTTGCTTCTTTTTTGATGGTTTCTATTTTGATGACTTGCCTTCTCCTTCTTATGTGTGTTCCTTCCCTGGAGCATAGCCTCATTTCCAACATTTTGATTGGCTGATTCGTATCCTTCCACTGATCAGTTTTAGGGAACTGTTTTTTTTCTCCATTTTGGTTAAGCACTCCATGAGAGTGCATGTGTTTCCATCTCTCTCCTTCATATACTTCTCCCCCACTAATTACCTACCCATTTTTATTTTTGCTCTCTTTCTCTGAACTGCTTACTTTTGTGAATTTCTCCCACTCAAACGACCTCATGCTTGGTGTTGCTCTCTCCCTCATGCGCTCCTCCCCCGCCTCATGTTTCTCTCTTCCATGTGTGCTGCTGTTCGTCAACAACTGGAGGGTGAGAGGCGAAAAGCAGGAGAGCCAGTAATTCTTGGACCCCAATGCCTTGGAAGGGTCTTGCTAATTTTTTCAATAGTCTTGTAGAGAATGGATCATACTAGTTCAGGTGTTAATAAGGTGCACTAATTGAGGGAAGAAATCATCCACATTACAATACATCATCAACATGTGAGGGTAGCCATGCGGGAACTACAGGTTGTTTGCAGGACCCATCCCTTTAATGGTTATGAGAGAGCTCCAGCTAGCCCATAATGCCCAGAGCATGGGCGCGTTTTCAAGCGGCGACTGTGTGCTACGCATGGCATCCCAGGTTTGAGAAGGTTGCCACAAGGAAAGTTCAGGTTGCTCCTGCGAGCCAGATACTGCGAAGTTCAGCACTTGCTTTCTTATGCATAGACTTAATGTAGTCCAAATCTTTCAATTTTTATCTTTGAAAATCTGCAGAAATATGTTCAAAATTTAAAAAAAAGGTAAAATCTGCTAGAAAACCGCATCAAATTTGCCGAAACAGCAATACCAATGTATTTCACAAAATTTCTCAATTTAGTGTAAAAAATAATGAAACAAGTACATAAAATGACACTCACTGTATTTATTATCAACTTTCTTTAATATTTGGAAATCAAGCTAAGTGAAATGTGAATGGAATATATTTCCCCTCGTACTTTACTCTTCTTCGCGCCTCATTGCACAGCATATTATCAATGTCTGTTCCACCCCCGCACCTCTCATCACCCTTCTTGTACCATGTTACCTGTTGACCTCTCACTTGTGCAGGTTGTGTAAACCCCCCCCTTCGAATGTTTGTGCCCCTGGGGGCACAGTCATGTATGTTCCTTTCAGCTCTCAGGACTCCTTTGGAGCACCATGCCCAGAATGGGCACACATTTATGTAAGCACCTTTCAGCTCATTCATTCATGTCATAACGAAATTAGAAAAAAAAACTAAATTAGATATTCGCGCTTGACCTATCTACAGTAATCGTGGAATATGTCCAACAGAGTCACTGACCCAAACCCCAAGAACCCCAGAACATCATTCATTTGTACGATTTTGCCTCTTGAGAGAGAGTGTGTTATGATGAGTGTGGATGGATGTAGTTCAGAATGAGTAATGATGAGTCAAGTGGGGTGATGAGTTTTAATGGATGCGCAGTAATGAACTAACTGCCGTACTGAGCTGTTTGATTAACCAACACATTTATTGTAGATCGTTTTTCATAAAGTATAGAAACCAATTGCTGTATAAAGTATGAACGTTTTGGTTTCTATTATAAAAGATATGATAGAAGAAAAATGCAATTTATAAAAAACAAAAAATAAAACTGAATTGTACACATTTGGGTCAGTGACTCTGTTGGATATATTCCAAGATTGATGTCGATAGGTCAAGCGGGAATATCTAATTTTGTTTTGAAGTTGTGTTTCCCCCCTGTTCCTGAGCTTAAAGTACGCTTGATGGGGTACCCTGTATGGTCTGTTTGTTCACATTCATGTATGTTCCAGAGGCGTAACGGTAGTTGGACAAAATATCGAGTTTTTAATGTCAGGAGACAGAAATATTGGAAAAAAATATTGTGTTGACAAAATTATCGTGAAGCAGAAATATCATTGTCAAGAGTATCGTTTTTTAGGTAAGTAATATCGTTATTAAGAATCTCACTGTTTTTAATATCATTTTCAATAATATAGTTGTTAAAAATATTGGTGTTTTATTATTTTAATGTGTTTTAGTGCATACATTCATTTTGTGTGTTAGTATTGTTTGTATAATTGTTATTTTTTTAAAATAAAGTTTGCAATTGTAAGTGATTTAGATTTTTTAATTTAATTGCCAATAGTAATTTATAGTGCCGTAATGGGTTTTTGGGTTTGTAGGGGAATAGGATGGGAAGTTAATTAAGTCTTAATTAATTATTAATTAATTATTAACTTTTAAGTAAGTATGTGATTGATATTAATTGCATACATTATGTCATATTGATTTATTTTAGTTTTATTTTAGGTGCAGGTTGCTCGGTTTGTACGGATACAGGGTGGGAAGTTTATTAGGTAATAATTAAATATAATTAGTTAATAATGTTTATTGACATTTTAACTGAATAATAATTATGTATATTGTGTAATAATTATTTATTTTAGTTACATTTTATATTGTAGATGTGGGCAGTCTGGTTTGTAGGGGTATAGGGTGGGAAGTTTATTAAGTAATAATTAAGTAATACATTATTAATTAATTATTTAATTGATTATTAATTATGTAATTTGTGTTAAACACATTTGATTTATATTTTAGGTGTGGGCTGCTAGGTTTGTAGGGGTATATGGTGGAAAGTTAAGTAATAATAAATAATATTATTTTTAATTGATAATTAATTATTAAATTGTTTATTAGTTATATACATTAGTTAATGTTTTTTATTTTTTAATAAATATTTTTTGTATAAATTAATATTGTTTATATTAGGAGTTTAAAAAAAAATTGTTAGGGTTATTCAAATATGCAGTGTGTTTCGAGTGAAGTACTTTCCCTACTGTTGCACTAACTGGAGTGGGAATAGTAATTTTAACCCTTCCGAAGTTAAACACTTTCCATACTGTCACACAGACTGGAGTGGGAATAGTTAATCTTCCCACCTCAGAAGTCCAACACTTTCCCTACTGCTGCACAGACTAGAGTGGGAATATAAATGTAACCCCTCCAAAGTCCAACACTTTCCCAACTGTAGCACAGACTGGTGTTGTAATAGAAAATCTTACCCTGCCGAAGTCCAACACTTTCCCTACTGTTGTACAGTCTAGAGTGGGAATACTAAATTTAACTCCTCTGTAGTCCAATGCTTTCCCTACTGTTCCACAGACTGGAGTGGGAGTAACAAATCTTTCCACCTCCGAAGTCCAAAGCTTTCCCTACTGTTGCATAGACTGGAGTGGGAATAACAAATTTTACCCCTCCTGCTTCCAAGGCTTTCCCTACTGTTGCATAGACTGGAGTGGGAATAGTAAATTTTACCCCCCAAAGACCAACGCTTTTCCTATTGTATCACAGACTGGGGTGGGAATGGTAAATCTTACCCTGCTGAAGTCCAACGCTTTCCCTATGGTTGTACAGACTGGATTGTGAACAGTAAATCTAACCCCTCTGAATTAAAATGCTTTCCCTACTGTAGCACAGACTGGAATGGGAATAGTAAATCCTACCCTTCCGAAGTCCAACGCTTTCCCTACTGTTGTACAGACTGGAGTGGGAATAGTAAATTTAACCCCTCTGAAATCCAACGCTTTCCCTACGCTTTATAATATTTTGAACAAATGTGTTTTTTATTTGTGTTTTAAGTTAGTAAGATTTTATTATTTATTGTCTAAATTAATTAATATATTATTGTTATTGAATTGTTTACATTTTTTATGGTCTTATTATGCATGTAATGTTATGTTATGGTATATGGATTTATTAAGCGCACAAATCATCCTCAAGGGGATCTCTCAGTGCTGGAGCATCCAACTCATGATAATATTAGAGATCAAACAGCTGTGTTTTTAAGGATTTCTTAAATGAAGGTAGGTCCGGACAAGAGCATAGCTGCAGGGGTAGCTGATTCCAGTATTGTGGGGGCAGGAAAGAGAAGGAGCGGCCCCCATGCCTGGCCGTACAAATGCGCCTAGGACATAACAGCAATAATTCGCTGGATCTAAGGTGGCAAGCAGAATGTATGACTGCAGCTTATTTTTCAGATAGCATGAGACACTCCTATGCAAGGATTTAAAAACCAGACAGAGGAGTTTAAAGAGGGCATGCTTTTTTACGGGAAACAAGTGAAGGGATCATAACATGGGTTCCGATGGAGAGCGAGGGGGAAGGTTGCAGACCAAGCTGACAGCCGTGTTCTGAATAACTTGGAGTTTGGCAAATAGGCCATTGCAACCATTGGGGCATTTCCATAGTTCAGGTGATTCACTTTCAGTGCCTGGATGAGTGTTTTCCTGGTCTGCAGGGAGATCCAATGATAAGCTTTCCTGAGCATGTGCATCAGACCAAAACAAGTGCCAGAGATTGAGTTGATGTGCTCTTTCATGGAAAGGTTGCCATCTAATAGTACGCCTACATTTTTGGCCATTGTTTTAAGGGTTGGAGTAGGTCCCAATTCAGATGGCCACCATATGTTGGACCAGACTGTGTGTGCCTCCCCAAAAAGCAAAAATTCTGTTTTACCGGAGTTCAGCTGAAGGAAATTTGCCGTCATTCAGGAAGCAGTATTTGTCATGCAGTCCCTAAATTTATGTTTATTGGATTTAGGGTTTGGCCCCATGGTGATGAAAAGTTGAGTGTCATATACATATGAAATGACATCAAAGCCGCCTGACCTAATAACCTTAGCCAGGGGAGCCGCATATATATTAAAGAGTAAAACTCAAGATGGATCCCTGCGGGACCCCTTTATCTAAGGCCATAGTTCTGGAGTTAAAGAGGTCCAACTGTACCCCGTGTGTCCGCTCCAACAGAAAAGTTTCAGTCATCCCAGTGCTTTGCCTCTGACGCCAATCTCCCCCAATTTCTGGATTAGGGTAACATGAGAGATGGCGTTGAAGGACTGCCGATAGATGCAGGAGAACCTGCAGAGCCGAGATCCCATGGTCTAAGGCAAGCCTGATTTGGTCAGTGGCCTCCACCAAGACTGTCTCCGTTCTATAAGATGCACGGAAACCTGACTGGAAGGGGTCTAATAGGGAATGGATTTCTAGAAAAGAAACAAGTTGTTGGTTGACCAGGGTCTCTGTGACTTTTCCGAGAAAGGGAAGCAATGATATAGGTCTGTAATTGACCAGATCTATAGGGCCAGCCATTAGTTTTTTGAGATTCGGTCTGCCCATGCAGCTTTCCATTTTGCTGGAAGAGCTTCTAAATTTAGAGAGAGGGTACACAGGTCAGTGATTGGAGCGAGAAGTGTTGGGGCCAGAGTAGCCATAATATGAGGGGCGAACAGGATCATCTAGAGATCCAGATTTAATCCTGTTGAGCGGGATTAGCACTTCCGCATGGGTGGCAGGATTAAAGGTTTTAAAAGTGGTAGAGGGGAGGGTGGCCAAGGGTTTTAATGGGGATTGCCCTCCCGATTCTGTTTTTTTTTGGAAAGGCTTGGTAAATTTCATTGATTTTTATGGTCAAAATGAGCTGCAAGATCATCACAGAATGCCTGAGATGCTGCAATGGTAAACATATATATATATTTCCACAATAATACATTTTAAATATTGAAAAAATAATATAATGTAAAATAAATAGTTTTATTCATTATGTTACACTATATATATCTATAAATATATTTATATATATAAACACAAACATACATATATGTATACATATGTGATTGTGTGTTTATATAATTATATATTTATATATAGTATTAAATATTAATGGATATTATTTAATTTACATTATATTAAATTCATATATTAAAATATTTAACATTTACTACTTTAGACTCTATTTATAGTAAAACGTCAATATTTTTGTATATTTTTTGACGATATATTTGTGTGAACGATGTTTTCCCCCAATATGTTTGTACTTGCCATTATAAGTATAGACACATCATATTTTGGTAAACAATATTTTTGACGCAATATTTGCTTCAAATTATATTGTTTCCCCGATATTGTGTCAGTGATACAGCGTAACACAAAATAATGGGGCCCCCTGAAGAGTTTAATGAGGTGCCCTTGAGTCTCTCATATCTCACAGGCATTAATTGGCCATGGGGTGAATTGGGGCCCTTGTGACCCATTGAATGGGTGGGGGCCCTCTACACCGCAGGGGCTGCAGGGGCCTGCGTTATGCCCCTGGTATATTCCTTTCAGCTCCGAGGACACCTTTAGGGCTCTGCGTCCTGCATGATGGCACATTTAAGTATATTCCTTTCAGTTCTGAGGACAAAGCAGGTTCTGGCAAGAGGAATACTCCACAATGTTAATGACGCTTATGGAATATTGAATGACGTATATTAAACAATTTATATTGAATCTTCAGTGAATGGCAAAACAAATTCTGTGTTATATATGAGAATAATATGGAATATTGAACACATAATATTTTACATTTTATATAGGCTTCTCCTTAGTCCTTATGCACAGTATATTATTTGTGATTTATGAAAAGTGCAACACATAGTTATACTTTACAGTGGTGTGTGACCCTATAAGAATGCATTTTGTTGGGAAGTTTAATTGAAGACATATTAAACAAGCATTGGAAATGCAATAGGTCTCGCATTTTTTTAAGTTAGAGCTATTGGCATTGTAAATGGCAATGTCTGTTACCTACTAAGGGAGGATGGAGGGAGCAGTTGGTGTCGGAGTGCCAAAATGCTCTGTTGGAGAGTGACTGGCCAAAAGTAAACCAAACAAGCAGCGACTTTTAAAACGAGACCTATTGGCTATGCCAATGCTTGTTTTAACCCTGCAAGCTAGTAGTTGAAGATGGGACCGATATCTGAACAGTGACTACCGCGGGATGAGGGGGCATTCACATCTGCTCAGCTGTATTGTGGGTGAGGGGAGGCATGAACAGGTGAAAGGTGAAGCTTCAGGGTGAGGAGAGACATGTCAGGGAATTATGGAAAGGGAAAGCAAGCTCCTCCTCGGGGTCGTTCTGGCAGCCTTCGGATGCGGAGTCTGGAGCCCGGCTCTGCTTCGTAATACTGCTGCACTGGGGTTACGGTGCATCTTTATTGGTTTATTATTTATTTCTTCGTGTGACTTTATGTAGTGCTGACATGAGCCCATAGGCATTAGAAACGCTCGTCAAGACCACACATAGAAAGAAGCAAACCAAGGAAAAAGCATAAAATTAAAAAAAAGTACGGACAACACGTTAAAACTGTGGTCAAGTGCAAACCTAAAAGCAAAACAATGACAAGGAAGGGGTTGGCACAGAGCTCGTGGCTTTGTGCGCTGTGCCACGCTGCCAGGCACAAGTGGCCTGACCCTCAGATCGGCTTGGCAATGTGCCAGCAGCCATCGAAATGCTCCTCCTTTTAACAATGGGTTGAGGAGTTGGAAAGCGGTACACCCAAAGTGTAATGCCTGAGCAGTGAGCGGCAGTGCCCCTTGTTTCCGTGCCCACCTGTGCGAGGCTGTCCCATCTCTGACCGGGGTCCTTCAACACGCTCCTGGGTGGATTTCGGCAACGAGAAGGGAGCATTCTTTTCAAGATAATTAAGGCAAATACAATTAGTAAATAATCCCATGCTGGTGCATAATGCAAATCTGTACAAAAAAATTGTTTCAGGCTCAAAGGAGTAAAAAATTACAGAAAAAAGCCCCACATGTGGTTTTGTGAATAGTAGTCCCTTTGTAAAGGTTACCTCGTCACCTTTCAGGTGTTTGTAGATACATGCAGGTATAAAACGGCTAGTAATTAGGTGAACATATTACCCAGACCATATTTAGGTACGTTATATTGGCAAAATAGTGAAATAATGCAGCTACAGAATGTGTGGCATAATGGCAAGTGGGCTTTTTATCCACTTTTGAGGTATATTTTCCAGTTCAATCACACCACTCACTGCAGTTCTGGGCATCAGTATAACAAAAGTGGAACGGAATGGTTATATCTAGTGCTCAGAAAGAAATGTGATAATGGTTATTTCTATATTTAATTCGACGGGACTGGAGCAGCAATTGCTGATGGTTACTTTTTTCATAATCAAAGCGTCATGATTGCATGTGACCCTATATACATTTTAGTGTTTACAGAGTACTTCGCTGTCCGCCTGGATTTGGACTGCACTACACCAAATGTTAAAATTAAAATAAATACATAAATAGATATCATCGCTTCCACAGGTGATCAGAGTGCAAATGCGCTACACTAAATTTTACAATAAAAATAAATACATAAATAGATATTATTGCTTCCACAGGTGATCAGAGTGCAAGAATGCCCGGGGTGGGGTGGGGGGGCGAGGCGCAGAGAGCACCGCTGTGAACATTCTCCACTCTACAAAGCATTCAGGGGCATATTTACGTTCCCTGGCGCATCCCTGCATATCAGCAGGGATGCGCCAGGGAAAATGCGTCACGCAAGTTTACCCTTGCGCCACGTCCGATGCGCCGCATTTACAATGCGGCGCATCGTGGCGCAAGGATAAGCAGATGTGTGACGCATCTGCCGGCGGAAGGTTGGCGCAGTGCTGAAGTTGTGTCGCAAGCGCGACGCAACTCCAGCACTGTTCCAACCTTCCCTATCCCTAACATGGTGCGTCAATCCTTACGCCTGCTTGAAGCAGGCGTAAGGATTTGACACACCAGCTGCCGGAAAAGTGACTGCGTGAAATCTTGTAGATTTCACTACGTCACTTTACGAGGCGTTCCTGCGCCGGAACGCCCCCCTGCGCTGAGAGCGCCCACATGAAACCTGACGCAGGTTTCATGTGGCGCAGGGTTTACTACGTGACGCATCTCCCTAGATGCGTCACGTTGTAAATATAGCGCAACGCTGGCGCATGGCTTATGCCGCCGCTGCGTCACATGCGTGACGCAACGGCGGCGCAAAAGTGGCGCAAGGGGCTTGTAAATATGCCCCTCATTACTTTAGGGCTTGCAAGCTTTCCCCCGTCTGCAGCCATATGACATCTCAACATTGCTCCCAGTCCTTGCCTGCCAGACCCTCCTCGTTCTGGATCGAAGCCAGGGAGAGCACGGAGTTCATGTGCACCTAATGCAGCCTTTCTAAGGTAAACAGAGACAACTGGCAGGGGCTCACGGCTATGGCCGGATGGATGCCTTTACAATGCTCCCAGGGCCTCCGAACGGGCACCTCTGCTGAAGTTGCACCTCTGCTGAAGTCCGCACTTGGCCGGAGTGCCAGAATTTCAATTTGGAGGTCCCGCACATCCCCTGGAAGGGCCCTGGCTCAGGGCTCGGCACCCGCACGAGAACAGCTGGCCACAAGTCTGCCACCACTCGAGAAACAAGTTAAAAAAAAAACATTACCGAGTAAGCTAGTGGTGCGCGCGCTTTGATCGAACAGTACTGGCACTTGTTGCCAGGGCTGCATTGCTTTGATCGGTCAGTACTGGCACTTGTTGCCAGGGCTGCATTCCTTTGATTGGTCAGTACTGTCACTTGTTGCCAGGGCTGCATTGCTTTGATGGGGCAGTACTGGTACTTGTTGCCAGGGCTGCATTGCTTTGATGGGGCAGTACTGGCATTTGTTGCCAAATGCTTTTGATGAAACATTACTCACTCGTGTTGCCATGGCTGCAATGCTAATGATGGGACAGTACTGGCACCTGTTGCCAGGGCTGTGATACTTCTGATGGGACAGTACTGACACTTGTTACCTGAGTCGCATTGCTTTTGATCAGCCAGTACTGGCACTTGTTGCCAGGGCTGCATTGCTTTGATCGGACAGTTCTGGCACTTGTTGCCAGGGCTGCATTGCTTTGATCGGACAGTTCTGGCACTTGTTGCCAGGGCTGCATTGCTTTGATCGGACAGTTCTGGCACTTGTTGCCAGGGCTGCATTGCTTTGATCGGACAGTACTGGCACTTGTTGCCAGGGCTGCATTGCTTTGATCGGTCAGTACTGGCACTTGTTGCCCGGGCTGCATTGCTTTGAATGTGCAGTACTGGCACTTGTTGCCAGGGCTGCTATGCTTTTAATGGGGCAGTACTGGCACTTGTTGCCCGGGCTGCATTGCTTTGAATGTGCAGTACTGGCACTTGTTGCCTGGGCTGCATTGCTTTGAATGTGCAGTACTGGCACTTGTTGCCACGACTGCAATGCTCTTGATGGGACAGTACTGGCATTTGTTACCACAGCTGCGATGCTTTTGATGCGACAGTACTGGCATTTGTTGACACGGCTGCGATGCTTTTGATGGGACAGTACTGGCAGTTGTTACCAGAGTGGCATTGCTTTGATCGGACAGTACAGGCATGTGTAACCAGGGCTGCAATGCTTTTGATGGACAGTACTGGCTGGTGTTGCCAGGGCAGGAAAGCTTTGATTGGACAGTACTGAAATTTGTTGTCAGGGCTTCCATGCTTTTGATGGGACAGTACTGGCACTTGTTACCTGAACCGCATTGCTTTTGATCAGTCAGTACTGGCACTTGTTGCCAGGGCTGCATTGCTTTGATCGGACAGTACTGGCACTTGTTGCCAGGGCTGCATTGCTTTGATCGGTCAGTACTGGCACTTGTTGCCAGGGATGCATTGCTTTGATCGGACAGTACTGGCACTTGTTGCCAGGGCTGCATTGCTTTGATCGGTCAGTACTGGCACTTGTTGCCAGGGCTGCATTGCTTTGATCGGTCAGTACTGGCACTTGTTGCCAGGGCTGCATTGCTTTGATCAGTCAGTACTGGCACTTGTTGCCAGAGCTGCATTGCTTTGATCGGACAGTACTGTCACTTGTTGCCAGAGCTGCATTGCTTTGATGGGGCAGTACTGGTACTTGTTGCCAGGGCTGCATTGCTTTGATGGAGCAGTACTGGCACTTGTTGCCAGGGCTGCATTGCTTTGATCGGACAGTACTGGCACTTGTTGCCAGGGCTGCATTGCTTTGATCAGTCAGTACTGGCACTTGTTGCCAGGGCTGCATTGCTTTGATCAGTCAGTACTGGCACTTGTTGCCAGGGCTGCATTCCTTTGATTGGTCAGTACTGTCACTTGTTGCCAGAGCTGCATTGCTTTGATGGGGCAGTACTGGTACTTGTTGCCAGGGCTGCATTGCTTTGATGGGGCAGTACTGGCATTTGTTGCCAAATGCTTTTGATGAAACATTACTCACTCGTGTTGCCATGGCTGCAATGCTAATGATGGGACAGTACTGGCACTTGTTGTCAGGGCTGTGATACTTCTGATGGGACAGTACTGACACTTGTACTGAGTCGCATTGCTTTTGATCAGCCAGTACTGGCACTTGTTGCCAGGGCTGCATTGCTTTGATCGGACAGTTCTGGCACTTGTTGCCAGGGCTGCATTGCTTTGATCAGACAGCACTGGCACTTGTTGCCAGGGCTGCATTGCTTTGATCAGAAGGACTGGCACTTGTTGCCAGGGCTGCATTGCTTTGATCGGGCAGTACTGGCACTTGTTGCCAGGGCTGGCATTGCTTTGTTACCATGGCTGCATTGCTTTGATCGGACAGTACTGGCACTTGTTGCCATGGCTGCATTGCTTTGATCGGTCAGTACTGTCACTTGTTGCCAGGGCTGCATTGCTTTGATGGGGCAGTACTGGCATTTGTTGCCAAATGCTTTTGATGAAACATTACTCACTCGTGTTGCCATGGCTGCAATGCTAATGATGGGACAATACTGGCACTTGTTGCGAGGGCTGTGATACTTCTGATGGGACAGTACTGACACTTGTTACCTGAGCCGCATTGCTTTTGATCAGCGAATACTGGCACTTGTTGCCAGGGCTGCATTGCTTTGATCGGACAGTACTGGCACTTGTTGCCAGGGCTGCATTGCTTTGATCGGGCAGTACTGGCACTTGTTGCCAGGGCTGCATTGCTTTGATTGGGCAGTACTGGCACTTGTTGCCAGGGCTGGCATTGCTTTTTTGCCAGGGCTGCATTGCTTTGATCGGACAGTACTGGCACTTGTTGCCAGGGCTGCTTTGCTTTGATGGGGCAGTACTGGTACTCGTTTCCAGGGCTGCATTGCTTTGATCGGGCAATACTGGCACTTGTTGCCAGGGCTGGCATTGCTTTGTTGCCAGGGCTGCATTGCTTTGATCGGACAGTACTGGCACTTGTTGCTACGGCTGGATTGCTTTGATGTGGTAGTACTGGCATTTGTTGCCAAATGCTTTTGATGGAACATTACTCACTCGTGTTGCTATGGCTGCAATGCTAATGATGGAACAGTACTGGCACGTGTTGACCTGGCTGCCCTACCAGTGATGACACAGTACTGCAACTTCTGAGCAGGAAACAGGTACTGGGAGAGGACACATACCTGCATGTGTGTTTTTGTTTTCCCAGTTCAGGGCCCGTGCTGTAACTGTATCGGCGCAGGCCTGTCCGTGGGTGCACCTGCCCCCAGGTAGCCTTCTTCTCGGGTTTCAGGCCTCGCTATAGAAACACACCGCGGGGCCGCAGGTAACCGATCCCAGGCGGCAGGGCTCCCATGCTTGGCCCGGAGGTGTTGTGGGGCTGCCCGCCGCCCCGACAGGTAAGGAAGGCCTGCTCTCCCCTGCCCGGGGCTCAGTCACTCATGTAGGCCATGTGGGTACTCGGCCTGTGCTAACCCGGGGCTGGGGGAGGTGGGTAGTCCGTCTGCTGTGTTATGAGGATGCTTGGACGCTGCTGTAACGTAAGTCTGTCCAGTATCACTCCCCGACCAACCCCCCAAATGGTATCACCCACGGAGTCCGCTCCCAGCTCTTAATACAGGGCTCGACCATTAGTAGGTTCCTCTGCCTTTTGGGGGAGTTAGGGTGGGGGGAGGGAGGGGAACATGCCTGTCAAGTGCCCCCAAGTCCAGCACGCCCACCGCCCTCAGAATGGCATGCGGGGCCCCTACCCTCCATGCCTCACCGGTATTCATTGGCCTTGGGCTGGATAGGGTTCCCTGAAGGGTGGGGCTGCCGGGGCCCATGTTACGCCCCTACCTATGTCACACGTGCCACCACTTGCCACTTTCAGCACTGTCACTCTGGAACGTGTTGATATATTGGGGCTGCTTTAAGTATGAATTAGATTAAATGTCCCACCATACAAGATGTTTGAAACGTCCTGCGTGGCTGAAGGTGTTGGCATGTCAGAATACATACATCGTTTATGATATGTGCCCCATGATCTCTTTTATCCATGATATGTGTTATCCAATGGCCGTTTTGTATACCTTGCAAGCATGCATTCAAAAAACGTGATAGTCTTAGTTTGTGCCTACTGTGCTTTTCGTTACATCCTGTGTTGTTCTGCATTACCGAGTAAGCTAGTGGTGCGCGCGCACCACAGAGGAGCGGGCGGAGGGAGCGCGGCAGCGAGACGAAGGCGCGCTGCTGCGCGTGCTGGCCACCGACGGGAATGGGCGTAGCAAAGGCGGGACATGCGCCCGCCTTTGCCCAATTGCGTGCTAGATTTTTTTTTAAAAAGCACGCGAAAGCCAATGGCAGCTGCGGAAAGCTAAACCACACGCACGAGCGTGTGGTTAGCTTTCAAAAGCCCTTTCTAGAGGTCTTGCGCTGCGCGAGCAGTGCTACGCACTGCAACGCCAGGCGCGAGACCTAAAAATGACTGGTTTTGAGAATAGGTTATTACATGCTGATAGATCTCTGCTTTCCTGTAGTGAATTTGAGCAGTGCAATAAATAAACATACTCTACACTGGAACCAAGCTATACCTGGCTGATGAGCCCTAGCTAGGGTGAAACCTGTCCTGGGTTGCTTCTGTTCCGGTTCACAGAGGCCCTGGCCTGGCAGTGGCTGAGTCCAAACAGAGGTGGCAAGGTATGCAAAATAACAATGAATTCGTATGCGGCCTGACTGATTACTAGTGACTGAGAATAATTCAAGCATTTCATCCATCACTATTTTGTATACTTTAGTGAGTCACCATTTGAGTAATAATTAATGATGTCACAACTGCACTGTAAAAAGTAAATTAGAGACATGGTCTCATACAGGTAATGCTGGATTCCATGTTGTAGAAACTGTTTTGTTCAAGCAGGTTATATAGCACTTATTACCACAATGTGGGAGTGATGAAGCACTTTCCTACATAAATAGCACATTACACCATGTAGGGTGTGTTCCTGGAAGTGCGTTGCCTTTGTTTTGGTTGTATGTGGGAAGTGTTTTCATGTTGTGCGTTATGACCACCGAGGTATGGATATTGTGTTATACGATGCAGCGCTAAGCAGTATGATGGATGAAGAAGTGTGAGAAAGAGGCACACAGTTTATGGTTTTCAATAATCTGGCAGCTTTGAGCAGCTCTGCAGATGCCTTTGTTGTATTTTTTATTATCATAGTCTCTGTAGCAGGTTACTTCACTGGGTTGTCCATTCTGAGATATTTTGTTTAACGTTTATGGTCCTGAGCAGCCATAAGTTGGAGAGGGAAATCATGGAGGGATCTGCCAGGATAGACTTTGTTAATATCATCCCATATTTTTTTTTTAATATAACTTTTTATTAAGGACAAGATTAGACAATCCAGACATCATACAATCATGGACAATTGCAGTATTATACTGGCACGTGGTGAACAACAAACCTACGAACACATGCTAGTTACATACAGTTTGCTCTCGACCCACTTCTGGCAGATCAATTGGGTCATCGCCTCTTCTGGGTTATGGGGGATCACACAGTCTTCCCCTATATTCATTCCATTTTTCCCAGACATGCGTCCACTTAGTGGGACACCCCCTGGATTCATATATTGCCGTCTCTGTCACCATACACCAGTCCATGTCTTTCCCCCACTCATCCAATGTTGGTGGTTTCCGCGCCCTCCATTTTCTTGCTATATTTCTTTTAACAATCATCAGCCCATGAGTCACCCATATTCTCTCTTTAGTAGTCAAATCTGTTGGGCCCCAGATATTCAGGAGACTTAATTTGATGTTACAGTCGATTTTGTGTCCCATTACTCTTTCCATGCACCCCGCTACCACTGACCAGTATCTCTGGATAGTTATACACTCCCAGAGTATGTGTATAAAAGTGCCCTCCTGTCCACATTTCCTAAAGCACCCGGCCTCAGTGTCATATCCCATTCTTACCATCATTGGTCCAGCAAGGTATATTCTGTGGAGTATCTTCAATTGCACCAGTCTGAGCCGTGAGGAGATGGCAATTTCTCTAGGAGAGGCCAGAGCCTCTAGCCATTCCTCATCTTCGAGCCCAGCGACATCATAGTCCCATTTTGTTCGAAGTCAGAGTAGAGGGTCCGTCATATTATTAATTAGTTTTTTATATATTAGTGATATGGCTTTTTCTGGGAGATTCCCGTCTAAGACCCTATCTTCTAGCGGGGAGAATTCTGGTGGTGTCTCCCCCTTTTTTATCACCGTTAGCAAAGCATGCCGGATCTGCAAGTACCTGAAATATTCAGTGTTAGCCAGCTCATACTCCAGTTGCAGTTGGGCGAAGGGAATCACTCCACCCCCCTTCCATAAGTCTCCCACCCTCGAAATACCTATCAAGTCCCAACGGTCAAATCCACAGGTTTGTCTTAACTTGCCAAGTAGGTCAGTGTCCCAAAGTGGTGTGGCCTGCGTGATCTTACCCTCCCAGCCCAAGCTCTTCGTAGCTGCCCGCCACACTTGGACTGCCTGTCCCGTGGGCCCCTTCAGTTTTAACTTAGCTGGATTTTAATATAATGCCCCTGCAAAGCCTCCCCCCGGGAGGAGCCACCTATCCACGTGGAATCCAGGGTCTCCCTGTATCCTGTATGTACACTGATTTATCGCGGCAAGTTGTGTCGCCCAGTAATATTTTTTAATGTCTGGGAGACCGATTCCCCCATCATACCACCCTAATGTTAGCTTCTGAGTGACAATCCTGGGTGGTTTTCCGTCCCATAAAAGTTCTCTCAGAGCACTATTGATGTCTTTGAAATAGTCTGATCCAACCTGGTGCGGTGTGTTTTGTAAGACATACAAGAACCAAGGGAAGGACATCATTTTAAATAGGGCTGAGCGCCCCAATAGGGACAAAGGCAGTGATTTCCAATGTAGGACATCACTCTTGAGTCGCTGTAATGGGGGCAGAAGATTGTGCTCATAAAAACAGGTCGGGTCTTTAGAGACCCGGATTCCCAAGTATTTGAAATCTACCTTCGCTTCTGTAATAGTGAAACCCCTAAGCAGTGAAGGCATTGCCCCACTTAGATAACTGACTTAGACCAATTAATTTTATATCCAGCAAATCTACCAAACACGATGAAGATGTGCAATATCCTATGCAGAGAGGCCGCTGGGGTTGCTAAGTACAATAAAATATCATCGGCATATAGTGAAATACGGTCTTCCCAATCCTCAGCCCACCTGAGTCCCCTGATAACGGGGTCTTTCCGTATCCACATCGCTAGAGGTTCGAGTGTCGGGGCAAAGAGCAGAGGGGAGAGGGGGCAGCCCTGTCTGGTACCTCTACTAAGTGTAAAGGTACAGGATTTCCTGTTGTTAACCACTATTTGGGCAAGCGGGTCCCTAT
Source organism: Calotriton arnoldi (assembly GCA_963921515.1). Lineage (NCBI taxonomy): Eukaryota > Metazoa > Chordata > Amphibia > Caudata > Salamandridae > Calotriton > Calotriton arnoldi. The sequence continues at coordinate 3,680,483 of CAWUFW010000444.1, forward strand.
ATAGGAGTCGGACCCACCTCATAAATTCCTGGCCAAACCCCAGTTTCCTTAACCCTGAGAACATGTAGGACCATTCGATTGTATCGAATGCCACGGCCGCGTCAAGAGATACCACCACCGCATCCTCGCTGATCGTATTGGCTCGGTTTAGCACTCCATGTAGCCGTCGCAAATTAAAGGAGGTATTTCTGGCTGGCATAAAGCCCGATTGGTCCGGGTGAACTAACTTTGTGAGTACCCGTAATAGGCGAGTAGCCAAGACTTTCGCCAATATCTTGGCTTCTGCAATAAGCAATGATAATGGCCTATACGAGGAACACATGTTCTTTGGCTTCCCCTCCTTATGAATGACCACTATCGTTGCCAACTTCTGATCAATGGGCAGCGAGCCCACTTCCTTACTCTCCTGGAACATTTTAGTTAGGTGAGGTGCGGTTTTACTCGGGACTAGTGTATATAATTCAATGGGCAAGCCATTACGACCCGTTGCTTTACCCACATGCAAGTCTTGTATGGCCTTTTCCACCTCTACACTGGTCAGTTCTTGTTCTAGGTCTGATCGCTCTTCATCAGTAAACATTGGTAGCGAAATGTTCCTCAAAAAGGAGTTTGCCTCCTCTTCCGTGTGTGGCGTCTGAGACGCATAGATAGCTTGATAATGGTGACCAAATGCATCTGCGATCGCCCTCGGTTCGGTGAGCCTCCAACCAGACTCTACCTCTAGTTCTACCACTACTCTATTTGCTTGGTCCCTACTGTCTAGCCAGGCCAGTAGTCTCCCGGCCTTGTCCCCGACATCATAGATTCTGCTGAGTGTAGCCCTGTATTTTGTCCTGGCCGCATCGTTGGCCAAGTCGGAGTATTCTTTTGTTTTCAACTGTAGTGCATGCCTTACCTCTTCTGAGTTACCGTCTTGAAGGTTTTTCTCCAGGTGCAATATATCTTCTTCTAAGCATACTACTTCTGCCTGTTTCTCTTTTTTGGACCCCGCAATTTGAGCTATGGCTGCACCCCAGATAACAACTTTCTAAGCCTCCCACAATGTCAGAGCTGAATCCACCGAACCCTCATTCTCCTGGAAATATAGTTCTGTGTCACGTATAATTTTCTCTCGTATTTGGGGGATCTTAAGATACCATGGGTTGATAGGAGCCGTCCTACCAGTTATGGGCTCCCCCACCTCTAACCGGCACCAGATGGGCGAGTGATCTGATATACCCCTAGCTTGGTGGTTCACCTCTTTAATGCTATTCATTTGGTCTGCCGGCGTACCGATATAATCTATTCTGGACATGCTGCAATGAGCCCCTGAGTAGAACGTATACTGTTTTACCACTGGATGGAGCATCCTCCATGTGACTACTAGACCCATTGCTCCCAAAAAGTTGTGAATTTGTGTACGGGCAGGTGGCAAGTCTCTCGGGGGGCACCGATCTAAGGAATCAGAGACAATTGAATTAAAGTCGCCTCCAATTACTAGTCTTCCCTCCGGTAGGTCAAGAAGAAGATTGCCAAGATCCCTGAACGCCGGGGTTTGAAGACCCGGCGGCATGTATGCTGAGACTAGGTTTAACCTGCGGCCCTCCCACGTCCCCGAGGTCGCTACAAATCTACCCAGGTTATCTGTCCATGGGCGGTCGATCGTCATTTGGAAAGTTTTCCGCGTCATTATACTCACCCCCCTTGATCCTGAACCAAATGCAGAATGTGCCACGAGTTTAAACCCCCATCTCGACAGTGCGTTACAGGCATTTCCTAGTAAATGTGTCTCTTGTAACAAAATCACATCTGGGGAATGTCGTTTTATGAATTGGAGCACTATTCCCCTCTTTATCTTGTCCCCCAGCCCGTTTACATACCAGGACAACAATTTGAGTCCTTGTTTAGCTGTTGAACCCATAATCGCCTAGGTTGTTAATCTGCATTCTCAAGGGGATTCCCCTGCAGTTTCCGGCGTTCTGTTCAGCGTCCCTCGCCCACCCTACCCCACCATCTGCCAGTGTCACCTCGTCAAACATACTTATTGGATTGTCGCCATTTTCCCGTCTCCTGTCGATCTTGTCCAAACTGTTCTTGAACTGAACTAAACTTCCCTTACCCCCCTTCGTGCCACCAGAGAGTTTTACCTTTTGTTTAATGTCTTGGATATGTAATGTATCGGAGATTCTCAGTGACAGGAGCCCCGCCCCCCTTGTTGTAGTAAACTTCACCCCCCTCCCCGCCTCCCTGCATGGCGGTATCGGAACCTCCCGCCACCCCGAACTTGCAGAGTGCCTATCGCCCACCCCTGTAACTTAAGGTGCGTGTGCCCAGCCTCACACCCGTTCGAAATCAGTTCAGTGAATTACTTGATCAATATTATGATGCTCCCATCAATTACTTCATTGAATAACATTATTCAGTCCTGCACCATCTATAAAGTTCCCTACTTCATGCCTCGCCCTTGCATGTTTTTTAATTGGAGGGTCAAGCCACTACCAGGCCCAGGGAGAGAGTTTCTATGGGACCTCCGTAATTACAGTGATGCATACAGACCAGTTCTCACTTGCCGCCTTCAACCGCTGTGTGCTCGCCCGGTGGGGATCCTGCCGCCTGTTCCCCTCGAAGTTTCTCTTGTCTGTTCCGTTGGCTTTGATGACCCTTCTTCCCGGCCAATCGCCAGCCATCCAGCCAATCCCATGCATCTTCAGGGGTAACAAAGAACCAAACCTTTCCTTCTGACTCCACTCTTAATTTGGCTGGGAAGAGCATTGCGTATTTAATGTCCTTTTCTCGCAGTGTTCTCTTTATTTCGAGGAAGCTGCGCCTCTGGCGTTGCACCTTGAGCGTAAAGTCTGGGAAGAAAGTCACCTTGCTGTTCTGAAATTCAATTGGTGGTGTTGTGCGAGCAGTTTGTAGAATGATATCCCTGTCTCTGTAGTTGAAGATTCTCGCCACTATAGGTCTCGGGTGGGGGCACCAGGTTTTGGTTTGCCCCCGGGCACTCTATTCGCCCTCTCGACCGTGAAGAATTTTGACAGTCTCGTAGGCTTTAGGTAAGTCGTGACTAGCTCCTCCACAAACAAGTCTGTTGCTTGCCCCTCCGCGCGCTCCAGAACCCCTTGTATTGGCACGTTATTGCACCTCGAGCGCCCTTCGTATTCGTCCAGCTGAGCCTCCATCCTCTCATCCCCGGCCTGGACATCATCCACCCTCTGCTGAAGGTTGGTCGTGTCTTTGACTAGGGAGCCTGCAGTAGACTCGACCTCTTTGAGTCTGGTGTTCAGTGAACGCATATCCGCCCTTATTAAGGAGACTTCTGAGGACACAGAGTCAATCCTGGACTCCAATGACGTTCTCACCGTCGTTATGGCCATCAGTATATCTTGAAGGGTCAGCTCTTGTGCCCCAATAACTTCCTGCTGTTTCTCAGGCAAGTCGTCTGCTTCCTTATCCCTGGGACCGGAACCCTTACTCCATGCGTACTTATCCAGTTTGGCCTGCATGGAGGACTTGGTGTTTCGGCCACCTTCCATTTCAGATCTATATAGGCCCAAGGTCAAAAGAATGAAACCAGCAGGGTAATTCCTCTATTTCGCTGGTACGGTGCTCCAAGGTTGTGTCCTCTCACTAGGACGAAACAAACAGCTGCAATGGCTACTTCCTCTTGTTGTATGGCCCCTGAGCAAGACTACTTTTACTCCGCACGCGGGTTTCCTCAGTGTAGTGTCGGCTGTTCTTCGGATTACAAACCACTGGTTAGCACTGAGTCTCTGGTATTCACTCGGTTCCTCCTTCAGAGCAGCAGGTTACCCTCCAGGCTCACCAGCGGATATTGTGGCTTCAGGACAAGTGAGCCCTCAAATCATTATCAGCACTATGCTCCCTTTTAATTATGGAAGACAAAGCTGCCTTTCGTTCCAGCTGTTTAGTGGCATCAAGCTTGTGTCGCGTTGAATGGGCAGAACCACAGAAATCGGGCAGCGAGAAGCCTCTACGCCAGTGCTACTATCGATATCTCAGTTGGCTGCCTATTAGTGAGCGCCCTCAACCGGGCCACCAGGATCGGCACCCAGCGCGCCTCTCTACATGTAATGCACTCTCAACCCTCTAGCAGACTTAGTGCAGGATTGCCTTCGCTGGCCTTTAATGTTCCTCCGGGCGTTTCCGACTGCGATTGGGAGAGCCAGGCCTGTATCGCCTCCGGGAATATTTGGAGTGGGGTCCGCTTAGTAAGGGCCTCGCACTGTCTTGCGACTTTCAATGGCTCCTTCTGAGCTCAGGGGTAAGGGTAGTCAGCGCCAAGCCTCCCGCCGCCCCTTCACTTCTCAGGCAGACTCCAGTGATCAAAGCCTTGTAACTAACCCTGGGCATAGTTTGCGTAGTAGCACTTCACGTGGCTACGTGAAGTACATTTTGAACTACACATAGCTGTGTGCTTGACTGCACTGTACAATAATTGCCAAAGGCATCTTGCACAGTTCAAGTTAAGATAAAATAAGTATCTCTGTCTTTATATGCTAAAATGCATATAGCATTTCACAAAAGTGAAATCAATAAATTAACACGCAGTGAGGAGGTGATGATTTTGGTATCCTCCCTAACCTAGGGAGAGAACCAAGCAGATGCCTTGAAAACAAAAAGCACATCTTTTGAACGATTCAGTGGTGGTCCCATCCTCTTAGGACCACCCCAAGCAAGATATTGGCAAAAATACAATCCCAACCAAAGGCCCTGCAAAGCATTATGGGACGAGATTAGTAGTGGGCAGTGAATATTATAGAATCCAATATCAAAATAATTCTACAAAGAGCTGCAGTTCCACTAGTCGTTACTAGATGTCCCTCACGAGTCAAATGCAAAAGCTTCATGAAAGGGTTTCAATGCTTTTGCATTTGACTCGTGAGGACATCTAGTAACGACTAGTTGAACTGCAGCTCTTTGTAGAATTACTGATATTGGACACTATAATATTCACTGCCCACTGCTAATCTCGTCCCATAATGCTTTGCAGGGCCTTTGGTTGGGATTGTATTTTTGCCCATAACTGTGCTTAGGGTGGTCCTAGGAGGAAGGGACCACCACTGAATCGTTCACATGATATGCTTTTTGTGTTCAAGGCATCTGCTTGGTCCTCCCCTAGGTTAGGGGAACCCAAAATCATCACCTCTCTCATTGCTTGATATTTTCATTGTCAAAGTTCTCTTTTGTGAATTTGTTATATGCTTTTTAGCTTAGAAAATTGCTTTAACAAAGCATTTGTATGTTTTTAATATACTGCTGCTACGCTACGTTGATTAGCAGAGTTTTTTACTCTGCTACGTGCAATTTCCGTAGTGCGTAATAACACAAACTTTGCAGGCTCCGTGAGCGTAGTAAAGTATTATGCCCAGGATTACTTGTAACGCTGCTTCCAATCCTGCGAGTCTGCCCCACAGCTGATCTTGCTCGGAGCTGCTCCCCCTTCCGGCGCTTCGCTTACCGGAGTTACTGCATCCTTAGGGTCCGGCGGGAATCAGACACCAACCTCCGCCGTCCCCGATCTGGGGCTCTTCAGGTTAGTGCGTATCACAGGTCTCTCAGTCGGATCGATGTCGGAGACCAGTTTCTACTGTGAGTGCCGGGGCCTGAGCGCCCCTCCCCCACCGTCAGCGCTGCTTCTCCAGGCCAGCCGCGTCGTCGGGCCGATCTTGGCCGTCCCGCGCTTGATCCGCCCGGTTCACAGCTCTAAGTGCTCTCGCTGGGATCCTTAGCACGTAACTGGCATTATTTCTTCAGTATTCACGGATCACTGAACGGATTAGCTCAGGTGCGGCCATTTTGCTCGGCGGTTTGCCACTCCCCCAATATCACCCCATATTTGATTGTTATTGTGAGATGTCAAGAAGTGGTCATAGTATGTGGCTTGTTGGGACCTGCAGTGGTGGACTAAACTGCGTTAATAGAATGTATTTGTATTATTTATACAAAGATATGCATCAGTGGATGGTTGATTCAAACAAGCTGCATTGTTTTGTATGGGAAAGAAGACAAGGAAGCAAATGTGCAACTAGGAAATTCTGCAAAATGGAGGATGGGAGAAAGTGGAGCAAATAGGAGGAGGCTTAGTGGCCATACTATTTCGGAATAGTTTGTTGCCTGCCTCTTCTTACCCTGCACAAAATTTATTATTTTTTCCAACTCAGAAAGGAGTGGTGGGAGATTTGATGCAGCAGCCTCTAGAAACCCAGTGATTTGTCTCCAAGGACAATTTTAATTAGGAATAATATATGCACATTATCTAGGGCATGTTTTCTTAATAAAGGTTTCTCTTTGCCGTATTTGCCTGTATTGGTGGATTAGTAATACCATATACACAGTAGCAAAGCGTTTTTTATTTGCAACATTTTACAATGCAGATTTTGTGCAGCAGGCTGTGTTCCCTCCACACAGCTTATCTCCAATCAATGGGGCTTGCAATTGTTCATTCAATGCCATGCACCAGTGCTGCCAAAACATTTTAGAACCATGACCCACTTTTTAGAATGCAAAATGTTCTTAACCTAGCTAGCTTTAATGGACACAAGGTGGGCAATTGTTTTTATTGTAACTATAGCATCATGTGGTAGAGAACTGTCATTTGCAGACAGTGCATTTTCCATTGATAAGGCTACTAAATTTGCACAGATATACAGCTTGACTGATAAAACTATATTGTTATGTTTAATTGATTTGTATAGCATACTAATCACCCGAGAGGGTATTCATGCACTTGGGCAGGTGTGTAGGTTTGTGTTTCCAAGGTGCTTATACGAAGAGCCAGGTCTTCAGCTTGTTACGAAACTCAGGAAGTGAGGAGGAGGCTCCGATGTGTTGAGGGAGTTCTTTCCATGTCTTGGGTGCAATGTAGGAGAATGATGAAACTCCAGTTTTGCTTTTGCGGATGCTGAAATGTGCGTGAGTGAGAGTGAGGTAGAGTGTAGGTGTCTGGTGGGTTGGTGAAAGTGTATGTGGCTGTTCAGGTATTCTGGTTCTGTGTTGTGTAGTGCTTGGTATGTGTGCGTGAGAAGTTTGAATTGGCTGTGCTTGTGTATGGAGAGCCAGTGAATCTCCCTGAGGTGAGGTGTGATATGGGAGGTCAAGTATGAGTCTTGCAGTGGTGTTATGGATGGTCTGGAGTATGTGCAGGAGTTGTTTGGAGATTCCAGCATAGAGTGTGTGGCCATAGTCCAGCCGGCTGGTGATGAGTGCTTGCGTGATGGTCCATCTGGTGTTCTGAGGTAACCATATGAAGATTTTATCACAGCATGCATAGGATGTGGAAGCAGGAGGTGCACACTGCGTTGCCTTGAACCGTCATGTTGAGCTTGTCATCTAGGATGATTCCTAGATTTCTTGTGCGGTCTGTGGGTGTGGTGCTGGTCCCAGCTCCAACGCCCACCTGGTGGAGGCCTTGCTGCTGAAGACCAGTACTTCCGTCTTGTTTGAGATGAGCTACAGGCAGCTGATTTCCATCCAGTCTGCTACCATGGCATTGCAGTTGGTAAGGTTGGTTCTGGCGGTGGTTGTGTTGTCTATCAGAGAGAGGTTGAGTTGGGTGTTATTGGCATAGATGATGGTGATGTCTTGTGATTGAATGATGTTGGCAAGCTGTGTCATGTATATGTTGAAAAGGGTGGGGCTGAGGGACGATACCAGTGGCACTCCGCATATCAATTTCTTGGTCTCTAATGTGAAGGGTAGCAGCCTGACCCTTTAGGTACTTCCCATGAGGAAGGAACAGATCCATTTGAGAGCGGATCCATGTATGCCAATCTCATGGAGTCTTCTGATGAGGGTGTTATGAGAGACGGTGTAGAAGGCCGCAGAGAGATCGAGTAGGATGAGGGCTGTTGTTTCCCCTCGGTCAAGGTTGATTCGAATGTCATCGGTGGCCACGATAAGTGCGGTTTCGGTACTGTGGTTCTTTCTAAATCCTAAGTGTGTGATGTCTAGAAGTAGGTGAAGCTTGAAGCGAGTTGTGAGTTGCTAGTTGATGGCCTTCTCAATCACTTTGGCTGGATAGGGAAGATGTGAGAAGTGTCAGAAGTTGCTCAGTTGATTCTGGTTGGCTGTGGGCTTCTTGAGGAGGGCGTTGATTTCTGCAAGTTTCCATTCATCCGGGAAAGTGGCGGACGTGATGAAGGTGTTGATGATGTAGGTCAGGGTGGTGTTGATTGGTGATGTTCCCAAGTTGTAGATGTGATGGTGGCATGGGTCCATTGGGGCCCCTGAGTCGATGGTCCGCATAATTGCTGTTGTGTTATTTTTGTTATCATACCCCATTTCATTGGTCTGGAAGGCCTGCAGAATCTGCATCCTTATAACTTCTCTTCATATTTTACTGTCCTGGAAACATTTTATAAACTGTGGCCAGAAGCTTCTGATCTTTAAATGCATGTTATTTCACAGTGCAACAATAGGTCTGATTTCTGAATCTACAGTTATAAATTTCTGTGTTACAATGTGTGATGCATTTCATTTTTTACAGCCATTCTACAGACTAAATGAAACAAAGGCTAAGACCAGCAGAGTGTTATGTTTAGGTTGTGTATCAGACACTGTACATTCAATTGAAAAATTGCCAGGTTCCAGACAGCGAACAGAGGGGCAGATTTACAAAGATGTTATGCAATTCAGAGCAGCAATAAAAGTTGCTGAGCTCCATTGCGGGAGAAGGAGAGAGCAGGAAAGCACCAGATCTACTAAGGGTGTGATTGTGATGTCTATCATAAGCTTTGTACTGCAAGGCTATCCTTCCAGTACAAAATAATTTGCCTGGATAAACTTTAAAACTTTTCCCACTTTGGATGTGTGCTGTAAAGTGAAGAACAGATGCTAAGTCAGAAAAGTTGAACACATATATGTATTTCTCCAAGATAACGCCACCTTCAAAAGGGTATTATTTCTGGTGCGCAACGCTTTCTACTATTGTTAGTAGATAGGGCTTTGCATCAAAAACCATGTGTAGATGCACGGGAATGCCCATGTACCACCTGTGGAACGTCTCCCGATGCCAGGTAATGCAAAGGGCTAGACAGGCATTTTACTCCGCCAGGGATTTTCCCAGTGGGCTGGAGCCACTGGAGGCTGGTATTGAAAACCCACTGTCACTCTTGGTGCCTTTGTCACTTTCCTCAGCTTCCAGAGGTAACTGCAACAGGCACAGGGAGGCACCAAGACAGAGGAAAGAGAGGGAGCGTTGGGGATGTAGCGAGAAAGCAATCAGAGAGGGAGACGAGTGAAGGTGATAGAGAGAATGAAAGCATGGATGGATAGAGATAGCGTGAGGAGTTAGTTTAGCAGATTTGAGCATTTTTGCCAGGGCTGCTTTTGGTTACCAGTCCGGCCCTGCTTGGCATTACTTTCATTTACATTTACAGTGCAAAACAAGTTTTGCACTGTAAAGTAAATTCAAAATAAACTTTTTGCGCTGGTTTCTGCCACATTTGTGATGCAAACTCAGCACAAAATGTTAGTAAATCTGCCCCAGAACATTTTACTAATGTCAGGGGTTATTGTGGCAAGTGCTGATAATGTAATCACCAAGAATTTAAACAGTAGACAGATTTTTGGTTACTGGAGAAGATTCTAATCAAGATTGTGGGAAGTCAGTAGAATGACGATACGTACAAAAAATATTTTCAGCCAGGGCAAAGAGTCTTGTGATACCATTGAGTCAGAAGACAGTACAATATGGTGCCTAGATGGGCAGCCTGCCTGTTCTATGTGTTCATAACGTTCATCTTTGAACTGCTAAGATCTGTGCATGCCCTCTCCTCACAGTCTGGGAGCCTACTGGGGGGCCAAAGGGTGCTACGCCCTAAGGACCTCCAGCGGGCCCACAGGGTACAATTTCCTGTGTCCTCACCCTTATATATGTAGGGTGGCTGTTGTCTTAAGGGCACCAACAACTCCTATACGTTGTCAACTACGGTCCTCAACAACTAACCTCCTGGTAGGGTATGGGGTCTATGATCCTCCGTCAACCAAGTATTCACATCTCAGGGGCTGTGTGCCTCTTACCCCACCGAACTCAACTGTGATGCAAATCTATATATTTTTGATGTTTTGGAAAGTATTACCCATATTTTAGAAGGCAGCATGATGCTCTACAATGGGTCAGTGGAAGACCAGAATAGAAACAAAACAAAGTCAAAACGTATAATCAATCTGTACATTTGCTACCCCCTTACACATCCCATCTCATTACCAGTGCAACCAGGAGCTCCATATCTTCTGTGTAGCATCATCTTACCACCGTGGTGCCCATAACTCAGAGCTCATTGCCCCACTCCCACAAGCACGCTCCTGGAAATAGTGTTTCGTGTGTGAGACTCTGATTTCAAGCCCCTGGCCTTTACATATCTGTGCCCATATATGGGCATTGGCTCAGTGGGTAGCCATGGCTTCCATGCTGTGTGACTCCCACCCATATGTGCTCCCTCACTGTACTCGCTGGTGGTAGGGTGCAGTTGCTACCTTTCAAGTGGACATTTTGTGATAAAAGTAAACAATGTGGTTGACAACTCTAAAATTAGATCAAATGGAGAATATGACAGAGAGAACGAAACAAACTTCTAATTATATTAATAAGTATTGACGGTCCCTTATATAATAGGACATGTGCCATACGTATGGTAGCAACCTCAGGTACCCAAGATTTCAAGGTTAAGTGCCCATTCCCCAAGAGCACAGCTTTAAATTGATCTTAGTTTAGCACCTATGACCAGCATTTCTCAATCTCCCAATCAATTGTTAGAAACTAAAAACTTTGGCCCTCGATAAACCTTCACTCCAGTGAATTCCAATCACAACTTCAAGCTGGGCACATCTTGATGCCAATGTAGCTTCAATAAAACGTCTGAGCTCTGTTCACGTCTACAGTCAACCTATGACTGATGTCTGCTGATACTTTCAAACCCACCCATGAAAAGTGCTTAGAATCCCTAGTAGGTGCAGTCTGCACCATATAAAACAATAAATAAATAAACAATATGGCCCTCATTATGATGCCGGTAGGACCAACATCGTAGCAGGATCGGGACTCGCCGACAGGTAGTCGGTGGTCCCGCCTGCCAAATTACGATCCGACCACTGTGTAGGCGGTCGAAAACATGCCATTTGCCATTGAGGCTTGTGCTGTGCCCGGAAAAGGAGGCGGGGGTGCTGCTAGCGCCCCCAAAGTCCCTTTCCGACAGATTACTATGGTGGTCGGACTGCCATGGAAAGGCTGTCGGAAAGGGACATTGTAAGTCCGACAGCAGTGCCTGCGCAGGCACCACCGCCATTCAGGGATTACTAGTCCGACCTCCTTCCTCTCCTGTTCTCCTTATTGCAAGGGGGCCTGCCCCAACCACCCCATCCTTATTCATGGTGGCCATGGCCGACATTTCATCCATCACAGATCTGTGTGAAACATAAAGGTCGCAGGTTTAAATCACAGCAAGGGCACTCACAATCTCATCCTTCCAAAGTTGATAAAGTGAGTACTATTCAGTAACCACCAAGGATGCCACTTAATCGAATATGAAATAGTTGAGCACTGACATTGGCACTCAAATGCAATAATATGACAATGACACAGAAGGTGATCAATACTAACATCTCCGTGCACTTCCTAATTCAGAGGGAACTCAGAGGATGTGCCACCTTGGCACTGTGCAGAAGGTGATGAGGTGGGATGAAGGCATGGGCTAGCAGATGTAGAGCACTTGGGCATTGGTGACTGAGGCAACGGCATTGAGGCATCGCTCTAGGCTACAAAAAACCCCACATATCACTATTGAGAGGGAGACTCAGTCCTGGCCCGTGAGCTGCCTGGTCACCCACCATGATGCGAAGTAGGGACAGTCCTGGAGGAGTGGAACGCTTGCCCCTGACAAATGCAGTGATCTTAAGTCCCACGGTCCTTATCCCGGCAAGACAGACTCAGTCTTCTATCCTTTCAAAGATGGTAAATTGAGCACCATAAATTGGGACACAGTAACATCTGTAGTTCACAGTCCTTAGAACTGAAACACATGTGGTATCAAGCACCTATTCCTATTAAAAGTAAGCTATTATTATTATTGTTATTGTTATTATCATTATTATTATTATTATGATTATTGTTATTGATATTTTTATCACTGTCCACCACCCACAGAGACCCAAAGGGAAAATCCCAGGGTGCACGGCTACTAAACCCATATCACTATCAGAGATGTGAACATTTCTGGGCGAAGACCATTTCCAAACCAGTTCTCTGACATTGGTAAACCTGTGCCCCTTCAAACCCTACAGCAAACAACCGTAAATGGCAGTACGTTACAGCCAAGGACAACTGTGACTCTTGTCTACACACGGTGGCAATAGGAGACAGGCATAAACAGCTGCGCTGCCAACCGCTCATTACCAAAAATAAGAGGCGCATAGGTGAAGGATGGATAACAGCTAAAAACCTTTGTTCCTAGGGGTTGTATGTAGGACTTTCTGGTGGTTCAGTGAAGTGAATTAGCTCTTGTAGGTGGATGAAGGCCCTGATTATGAGTCTGGCAGCCTGAGGACCGCCAGACTCGTAAAGGTGCTGCGGTGGGGGTCCAGCCACAGTCGAACCAGTGCTCTGACCACCCCATTAGGAGTAGGGCGGTCGGACCGCCATTGCAGCATGGATTCCGCCAGGGACCGTTACTCACACGGCGGTGTAGAGGCAGCGAACCGCCATTCGTGCGGCGGTGTAGAGGCAGCAATATGCTTGGCGGGACCACATTTTACGAGTTTCCTCTTTGCCACGGTTTTCATGGCTGTTTCTCCACCATGAAAACCGTGCCACAACATGTGCCCCCTGTGTGCGTGCACCTCAGTACCTGCATGGGATGGACTTTACAGTCGATGCAGTGCAGGAACTGTTTTTGGCGTTCCCACTGCAGTGCCCATTTTCAGAGGCACCACCGTGGAAACGCCAAAAATAGCCCGCCAGGCACGAGGAAACTTGTAATCTGGTGGGCAGCCCGACCACAGGTTTGGCAGTGTGGGAGCTCTCGCACCGCCAAAACAGTAATCGGGCCCATAGTGTGGTTTTCCCAAATGATTGTTTAGTTGTTTTTCCATTTTGGAGCTGAGGGGAACTTTAGAGAGTTAACAGAGGTATCTGGATAACTTTATCCTAATATTTAGTTGTCATCTTGAAAAAGATTTAAAAAACTTTGCTGCTTGAATTTGCTGCCTCCAAGAGGCACATATTGCAGAAAACAAATCAGCTTGAGCTCTTGAATCTGGAATCGTGGTCTTGCATGTGACAGATGTAATCTCAAAGCGCTGAGATCTTGATAAAGGTAGTCACATCAGATACCAGACACCCAGAAGGGAAATGCCAGTTCTTTACAAGCTTGTCGAAAACCTCTGTGACCTTCGAACACTCACTCAATGGGTTCCTTAAATATGCTCCCAACACTATGAATTTTCGATTGGCCTGGAGTTGTGCATCTGTGGATCTAAGAGTGTTGATTGGCTAGTAAAGAGTGAACTTGGTTCAGACAAAATTGGGACTCAGTACTGGTAGATTTTCAAGGTGGCTTCCTTTTTTTGGATATCGCTGAAGGCTTTTTCAATGTCCTATTTTTTTGCAATCTATGAAAAGTAAAAATATTGCAGAATATTGTCTTTGCTGTTTGGAAGAAAAATGATGCATTCATCTGCTCCAGCAGGTGAGCAAATGAAAGAAAGAGAATGCCCCCCCTCAGCGCCTTCAAGGACAAGAAGCAACTCTGGCAATAGCTCGAACCTGTGAGACCAGTTACAAACATAGTGGAACCCCCGAGCCCTGATAACCAGAAGGTGGGCAGGGCAGCTGGGATTTTAGAGGTGGACAGATCCCTGGTCTTCGGTTCATAATCGACGCTTAAGAGGACAATCTCCATTTTTTAATGTTGGGTGCGTGGTGAGTCACCTGGGGAAGACTGAGTGCCATAAGCTTGTAACAAAATGAAAAGCATGTTAGTCAATGACCCCCATGAATTTATTTGAGATGCAGTATTAACTGAGGATCATCTGCATGCATGCGGCATCAACCCCCGAAACAATGGAACAAAGAAGCCCCAAGGAGAAGGTAATGATGACAAAACCTTTCAGAAAGAGAAGATTCCTGGAGATCATGATTGGCCGATAAATGTACAAAAAACAACTGTTTGACTCAAGTTAGTGAGAAGCAAATCTTTTCTTGACACTTCAAATGACTACTATCAAAGCGTAGCTAAAGTGCTGATGAGTACCTGCTGATAAATTTGATCAGAGTCAGGAAAACTCCCAGTTGGCCATTCCTAAATAAATAATATGTGGTTTTCTAACTCCTGGGCACACAGAAAGGTCCCTGTTGTTTTAGTAGGTAAAACGCTGGGTTGGTGCTTATTGGCTCAAGTGATCCTTGGCATTTCCGTCTTCCTCATGAACTGTCTGCAGACACAGGGGCAGATTTACAAGGCCCTTGCGCCACTTTTGCGTCACTTTTCCCATGTTAAAAATGGCGCAAAAGTGGCGCAAGGGACTTGTAAATAAGCCCCACAGTGTTTACGGGTGTGAAAGAAGGTATACAGGGTCCTTCCATTTGTAGAGAAGCAATCACCTATACATTATAGTGAAATACCACATTGATCTACTTAATGATATGTACCAGCTTGGAGCACTTACATTAGGCCACTACCTAAAGGAAATACGGGGCATATCACCAACAAACTGCGATAAACATCGCAGAGCGCACTTAGCGCGAATTTGTGTAACACCGGCTATCGCCGGATGTGATACCGAGATAACGCGTTATCATCAACGCTTATCTCCACGGCGATGGAAAATCCAGCAATAGCGGAAAAATGAGAGAACATCGCTGGAAATCCAGCGATACAACTACAGCGCTAAGGGAATCCTTGGTGATAGGGCGATGTGGACTTAGGCTTAGAATCCACCTCCCTTTATAAATATAGCTAAGTCTGAAATTTTGCAGACGTTAGCTGATGGCGATAACCGCGGTTAGCGCGGCTTTTTATATCGCTATGGGTGTTCTGGGTCAGCTTGCTGATACAGAGTAGTGCAGTTAGCGATATTTCCCATGTTGTTTAGAGAGGAAACGCCTTCTTTGCATCTCATTAGAGATGCGATGCGAGGCGTTAGTGGAACTGCGGCTGACACAAGGAAACAAGCGCTGATGCCTATTAGCGTGTCCTTGCTAATAGTGAGGTAATTTAATCGCCGCTTTTCGGCCGTAAACGGCCGTTAAAGCGGCGTTGTTGGCCTTGATAATATGCCCCTACATTGTAAAATCCACACTTGAGTCACTGCGATAATTTTTTCTCGAGTCATGTATTAAATGCCCCAAATCTGTATTAATGTTGCAGAAGGTGCAGGTTTCAGGAGTGTGTATGTCTTCTTCAGGTCGGTCCAGAAGGGTCTAATATTAAGTGATCACAACTCTCTAAACTTAAGTATGTCTCTTCCTTTAAGACCCATGAGCATTCCTGCCTTTGACCCAAGAGTCGAAGTAGATAAAGATATCGGATTGAGAATAAAAGTTTGTAGCATCCATCCAGAATGTTCTTTAGCGGGTATACGTCTTCGTGGTTCACCTGAGTTTTCACTTTGTTTGGACAACCTGGCCTCGTCCTGCTTGGGTTTGGCCCTTTTGATATAGTGAATATGCTGGTGAAGTCCTCGCTCACTCTAGCTTGTAACTGCTCCCTTGTCTAGATTGGAGAAGGGTTGGATACCGGCTATACAATGGCCCAGGATCCGCTCTACAACGCACTAAAGGAAAGACCTTGGACTGCTCCTGAGGTGGTGCGTCATAGAAAGATTACAAGGATGCTGGGGAGAAACCTTGTAGAGGGAGAAAGAGGGGAACCATATACAAAAGGCCTGCACCCTCAAGGATAATACTGTTGTCCGTTTATTAACAATTCCAACAGCTTAGTCTCTGACAGAGTAATCCAGGCTGATGTTTGAGTACTGCATTTCTCAAAAATGTATCCTGTCTTTGAAACTACTCCAGATTCTCTGTCTCTGTTTGTAACTACACAGAGCATGACTTTGCTTTTCTGTTTAAGTGAAGTTTCACATGCAGAGGATGGCTTGTTGGTGGTATGTACAGCAAACGTGTAGAAACTGTTGGTTGATCTGTTTGTACAGTCTATTCATGATTAAAGCACTAGTTTGACAAAGTCTTTTGTAATGGTAGTTGGTCCACAATCTACCAGATCTAGCAGCATTAATACCAAGGGTACAACCATTAAGAGGGTTGGCGTGTTTTCTTATTTGGGAGTTCCCCTTCGTTGCTAGTGATGTGTAAGAGACTACAATTCACCAATCCCTTGATGCTGTTTTTGACTTTGCAAACCTGGCTCTAAAACCTGTCACACATGCTGAACATTTATAATTCAAAATGTATATTTGTTGCATGTTATGGGGCAGGCATTTGGGGATAGGAAACTGTTACCAACTTGCAATATGAGGATACCAGTTTCTGCAGGCTCTTACTTTGGCTCCCACATAGCACTTCAGCGTTCAATTGTCATTCAGAACTCGGGCTGTGATTTCTGTAACATTTGATTAAACTTTACCTCCTTCTATTGTGGGCCTCTATTTGGCAAAAGAGGAAAATGCTTTCAGCAGCGATACTATTAAGAATTTTCTGGCTCAGGAAGATGGACATAGAATTCTGTTGTTGGTTTTCATTAAATGATTATGTCAGGGAAACAGCCTTTACAATGCTGTCTTTACCAGGCAAAGTGTTTACCACGCAGCCTTTAGCATGCATGCCTTTACCATGCATGGTAAGTACTGTCAAGACATATATATATATGTGTATATGTATATATATATCCAACGACTTTCACCAAACAACATCCAACTCCTGGAAAGGACGAAAACGGACCCACAAATCCGTGCTCAGGTTCATTATTAGATGCCCCGCACCTCCGCAACGACGCGTTTCGACCTACAAGAGGTCTTGTTCACATAACGTGCATGCGAAGCGCCTTCTCACTTTTAAAGTGCTAGTGCAATAACTCATGACGTGTCACATGGTAAATAGACATAGAAGAAATGTAGCATCAGACCACTAATGAATACAATAAATACAGCGGTATAAACATTCGTACATAAGTCCTTTTTTAAAACAACATATAAATACATTAAATATGTTAAAAAAAAGGGGATATGTTTTACACCAAAAGACCTTAACTAAAAAACTTGCATCATTATGAGCAGCTAGTAAATAAAGGTCTAAAATCCGTCTAAAACCACCGGCTCAAGGACACATGTAAATACCTCTTGTCACTTGTTCACATTCTAAGACGTAATCTTATAATGCAAATTATGCGCAATCGCCATAAGTAAATGCATACATTAAATAATTCATCTTATGTAAATACTAAGTGTCAATGCTCCTGAATATAGCCCAAGTGGGCATACAGTCAATTCTTCTAATGTTACAATCAAAATATAAGTGCCGAAAAGTGTCACTAATTCGAACCACCAGGGGTTCATAAAGTGCTGTCAGTATAAAAGACTAAGACATAAGGAAGCATATTTGTTCAGTTAATCATTTATGTATATAGATGTAGCAAAAAACAAATGTAAAATGTGTTAAAGACAAGTATAAAAATCCTCACTGGAATTAAGACACAAAGGTGTCTTGGTGTCCAATTCTAGGATATACCTAGTTTCCAATTGCCGTAGGCGGGCCTCCTGATTACCACCCCTTCTCAATGGTGGGATTGTATCTACCACATAGTATTTAAGATATTCAGGATTTTTACTGTGTACGTCCTTGAAATGCCTCGCAACGGGATACAAGGGGTCACAGTTGGTGATCGCCCTAATGTGCTGGAGTATCCTCTTGTGGACCTGCAGCTTGGTACTGCCCACATACCGCAGGCCATAGGGACACTCCAGCACATATCACTCCAGCACATATACTGCGTATTCCGTTTTGCATGTTAACAGTTTAGAAATGGAAACTGTTCCTGTTTTAAAAGGGCTAACATAGGATGTTCTAGTGCTAGCAAAACACTGGGGCATATTAGCAAGACCGGCAATAAAATTATCGCCCTTTTAGCGGCAGGAAACTGCCGCTAAAACGGCGATAATGGGCTTGCTAATATGCATTATAGAATTCCAATAGAAGCCCAGGTTAGATGTGCAGGACATCTAACCTGGGCTTCTATTGGAATTCTATAACGCATATTAGCAAGCCCGTTATCGCCGTTTTAGCAGCAGTTTCCTGCCGCTAAAACGGCGATAATTTTATCACCGGTCTTGCTAATATGCCCCTACATGCCTTGCATGAGGAACATTTCACAAATCCTTTACAGGAGCACAACCACGTTGTACCTGTTGTGATCTCTGAACTACTTCTAACCAGCGTATCTCTCATAGAATAACCCTGGGCGTAATACTTCACTACACTCACGAAGCAGTTTGTGCTACTACGTAGCAAATTTGACATAGCGTAGCAGCAGTATAATAAATGCCTTTAAATGCTTTGATAAAGCAATATTCTATGCTAAAAAAAAAAGTATATAACAAATTCATAAAAGTGAACTTTGACAATAAAATATCAAGCAATGAGAGAGGTGATGATTTTGGGGTCCCCCCTAACCTAGGGGGAGGACCAAGCAGATGCCTTGAACACAAAAAGCATATCATGTTAACGATTCAGTGGTGGTCCCTTCCTCCTAGGACCACCTCAAGCACAGTTATGGGCAAAAATACAATCCCAACCAAAGGCCCTGCAAAGCATTATGGGACGAGATTAGCAGTGGGCAGTGAATATTATAGTGTCCAATATCAAAATAATTCTACAAAGAGCTGCAGTTCCACTAGTCGTTACTAGATGTCCCTCACGAGTCAAATGCAAAAGCATTGAAATTATTAATACATCAAGCTGCAGTTCCACTAGTCGTTACTAGATGTCCCTCACGAGTCAAATGCAAAAGCATTGAAACCCTTTCATGAAGCTTTTGCATTTGACTCGTGAGGGACATCTAGTAACGACTAGTGGAACTGCAGCTCTTTGTAGAATTATTTTGATATTGGATACTATAATATTCACTGCCCACTGCTAATCTCGTCCCATAATGCTTTGCAGGGCCTTTGGTTGGGATTGTATTTTTGCCAATAACTGTGCTTGGGGTGGTCCTAAGAGGATGGGACCACCACCGAATCGTTCAAAAGATGTACTTTTTGTTTTCAAGGCATCTGCTTGGTTCTCTCCCTAGGTTAGGGAGGATCCCAAAATCATCACCTCTCTCACTGCTAGTTAATTTATCCTTTTCATTTTTGTGAAATAACTATATGCATTTTTAGCATATAAAGACAGAGATATATATTTTATCTTAACTTGCACTATGCAAGATGCTTTTGACAATTATTGTACAGTGCAGTCAAGCACACAGCTATGCACTATGCATAGCTACGTGTAGTTCAAAATGTACTTTGCGTAGCTACGTGAAGTGCTACTATGCAAACTACGCCATGGGTTAGTTATTATTCAATATTTTACGGATACGCTGGTGTTGTCGATTGTATGTTAAAATCATTCTTGTTTTTTGAGTTGGGGGACTTGCGTTAATCTCATGTTCTTTAGATTTAATAGACAAAGTGCCTGCCCTCTCAATGTTGATAGTCTTGGCAATAGCATCGTCTATCGTCTTGATTGAATAGCCCCTAGCAAGAAATCTGCCTCTACTCTCTTGCTGGGCCACATTGCATTCCTGAGGAGTGCTGCAGATACGTTTAATGCGCAACATCTCACCAAATATACTTTGAACGAGGTGTCTGGGATAATGGCTGGTAGCGTGTAATACTGTGTTGCCAGCCGTGGGCTTTCTATGCATCCTAGACTCCACTTTTCAATCAAGTATATACACTTCAACATCAAGAAAACAAACACATTCTCTGCTCAAATTTGCGGTAAACTGCAGATTCAAATTGTTACAATTAATTTGTTCTATGAACTCGAGTGCTTGGTCTTCAGAGCCCCTCCAAATCAAAAATAGGTCATCAATATATCTATACCAATGACATATATGTTGACTTACAGTGTCCGCATGTTTATTATTGAGGACTTGCTCCTCCCACAGGCCCATATGTAGACAGGCATAGCTAGGGGAGAAGCAAGACCCCATCGCAACACCTATGGTCTGTTGGTAAACCTGATTTTGGAAAAGGAAAAAGTTGTGTATATATATATATAAACAGGCAACAACTCAAACCATCGCCAGGCGAAGAAATTAATTTTTTATGCCACGAAAGGAGGCAAACCTTCCGCCCCAGACCACACAGAGGGAACAGCGAGGTTACACCAAGTACAAGCGGAGGCAGAGGCACAAAGCAAGTAGGCGGCGCTCCAAACTACAACAGAAAAAGAGGAAGAGGATGGCAGAAGAAACAGGAATGACGAACACTGCGGAGAAAACTATTGTTAATTTATCAAATATCGAATTAACTAAAAAGGAGGAAAATATTCTCTGTCTAGGCCTATCTTACTCACCTGGTCCAAATTTTGATTATGCAGCAACCAGGCTTCATATTTACAAATCAGTCAGAAAACTGAAACTGAAAAAATTCCATGTGCTAAATAAAAGTCAAATGAAGCCTATAGAAACAGGTGTGGGTACCAATTTAACACAATCGGATGTACCCTTGCTCATGGAAATAGAGGAGCTATGGAAAACTGATGGCACTGGATATGTTAACCAAATGTCTAACAATGGGAATGAAGCCAATCTTAATGTGGTGGACTTAGGCAAAAAAGTGACAATTCAACCAACACCATTTAAACCACTGTCCACCTTTAATCCAATTACACCTCGTGATTCAATTGACATCTTTCACAAGACTGTTACGGCACAAATCAAAAAACTTAATAAAGAAACTCAAATGAAACGTCGGAAGTACAACGAACAAAATCGGCAATACGATGCCTTAATCAAAAGACTAAAAGACAACAAGAGTATAGTCATACGCAGCAGCGACAAAGGTGGAAATATAGGGGCATATTAGCAAGAACCTCGTTAAAATTATCGCCGTTTTAGCGGCAGGAAACTGCAGCTAAAACGGCGATAATGGACTTGCTAATATGCGTTATAGAATTCCAATAGAAGCCCAGGTTAGATGTGCAGGACATCTAACCTGGGCTTCTATTGGAATTCTATAACGCATATTATCAAGCCCATTATTGCCGTTTTAGCGGCAGTTTCCTGCCGCTAAAACGGCGATAATTTTAACGAGGTTCTTGCTAATATGCCCCATAGTCCTCTGGCCTCAAGAAGAGTACAAAAAAGAGGCATTTACGCAACTTAATGATAGAGAATTCTACATACGAAATACTGCATCGAATTTGAAAGAAGTATACAAGGAATACCACAAAAAATTATTAACCTGGAAAAGTATGGGACTAATCACAATGGATGAACACAAATATTTGAAAAAAGATAATCCAGTAACACCATCAATTTATTTCATACCGAAAATACATAAAGACCCTAACAAACCACCAGGCAGGCCAATAATATCGGCCAGGGAGGGTCTATTGGAGCACACATCAAAATACATTGATTTTTTTCTTCAAGACTATGTAAAATCATCACTCCCGTCATATGTACGTGACACTAGTGATTTTTTACGGAAGATTAAAGATGTGATTTGGCAAGAGGGTTACTGGATGCTGGCGCTGGATGTAACTTCTCTTTACACCAGCATCAGACATTGTGATGGAGTAAATGCGGTGCAACATTATCTGTCCAAAAGACCATTACAATACAAACAACACAATGAAATGCTGATTGAAATGTTGGATTTTTGTCTGAGAAATAACAATTTCATGTTTAACAACTCAATATATCAGCAAATCAGAGGCGTAGCAATGGGGGCCAGCTTTTCTCCCAGCTATGCCTGTCTGCACATGGGTTGCTGGGAGGAGCTGGTCCTCAAGCAAAAACATGAACAGATATTCAGAGAGAATGTAATAGTATGGCTACGCTATATAGACGATTTATTTGTACTATGGAAGGGAACAAAAGAACATGCTGAGGATTTTGTGGAGCAAATCAATGAGAATGGTATTAACCTACACTTCACTGTCACAATGAGCCAAACGTCTGTCAATTTTTTAGATACACAGGTCTATGTAAAGGAGAATAAAATAGAAACTAGACTCTATAGGAAGGAAACCTCAGGTAACTCTACCCCACACGCAAGCAGCGCACACCCTAAACACCTTATAAACAGTGGGGCATATTATCAATGTGATTATCGCCGCTTTAGCGGGACTTTTTCCCGCTAAAGCGGCGATAATTCAATCGCCCTATTAGCAAGCTGTCGCTAACTGCTGTTAGCGACAGCTTCTAGGCGATAGCGACCGGGTTGGGTGCCGCTTTGCATGCCAGCGATATTTATCGCTAATGGCATGCAAAGTAGGCGTTCCCAACCTAAACGCGACTGGAAACAGTCGCTAAGGTCGCTATCGCCTATTAGCGAGGCAGGGGAGGTGATTAACGAACCAGCGCTAAACACGTTTAGCGCTTGTTTGTTAACGCCTGGTCCAGACCTGACTTAGCCATGTAATCCAATGGGAGGGGATTACATGGCTAAATCCCCCTCGCCCTATTAGCAAGCTAACACTGGTCACAGTGCGAATATCGCTTGTTTTCAAGCGATATTCACACTGTTCTCCAGGGTTTCTATCGCTTTGGAGATAAGCGTTGCTGATAGCACGCTATCTCCGGGATAGAAACCTGCGATAGCCGGCGATAATTATCCTAGCGCTAACTGCGCTTAGCGATAATTATCGCCGGTTATTGCTAATAGGCCCCAGTATTCCTTATGGCGAGATGCTGCGCCTCAGACGTATCTGTAGTAATGAGCAAGATCTGAGAAAGGCACAGGAAAGCAGCAAATTGAGATTCCGAGAGAGGGGATACTCTGAAAAAGTAATAAATAAAGCCATTACTAAATCTGTGGTGCATAGTAGGGAAGAACTTATCAAAGAAAAACAACTGGAACCACAAAAGGCGTTGGGGAATGAGAGGACAGAAAAATCCGACCAATTTAGAGTCATTATGAGATATAGTCGGCAACAAAATAGTCTTCATAAAATTATCAACAAAAATTGGCCCTTGGTCTTGAATGACCCGGTGATAGGACCCACGTTACCACGGAGGGTGTCCATCACCTATAGTAGAGCACCATCCATGAGAGATTCACTTGTAAACAATAGCCCAGAAATAATAGAAAACACGAGCTGGTTATTAACCAACAAAGGGTTTTTTAAGTGCAAAACATGCAAGGCTTGTCAGCATGGGGTGAATACCAAAACTTATAAAACCCCTTTTAGCAACAAAGAATATAAGATCCAGAAACTCCTTACTTGTAAGACAGAATATGCGATATACATACTGGAGTGCCCTTGTGGCCTCCAGTACGTGGGAAGTACAAAATTACAAGTACACAAGCGCATACTACAACATCTCTGTTCTATCACTAACCAGGATAATACTTATCCGGTAGCACGTCATTTTAGGGAGCAACATGATTCTGACAATGCACGATTGAAATATTTTGTTGTGGATGCAATACCACCAAGTAGACGAGGGGGTGATAGGGAATCCAAACTAAGGGGCATATCATCAAGGGCCTTATCTCCGCTTTTTTGGCTTTAAAAGCCAAAAAAGCAGAGATAACATTTTTGCCCTATTTACAAAGGCGGTGCTAACATGCATTAGCGCATGTTAGCAGCCGTTTTCCCAACGCCTCGCTTCACATCTCTAATGAGATGCAAAGTAGGCGTTTCCTCCCAAAACAACACGGGAATCATCGCCAACTGCACTTCTCCCTATTATCAAGCTGGCCCAGGATACCAATACCGACATGAAAATCCGCGCTAACCGTGGATATCGCCGTAAGCTAACGTCTGCAAAAATCCAGACTTAGCTATACATATAATGGAAGGTGGATTCTATGGCTGAATCCACTTCTCCCTATCATCAAGGTTTTCCCTATCGCTGCAGGAATATCGCTGGATTTTCAGCTATATTCCTGCATTTCGCCGCTTTTGCTGGAATATTTATCGCCTTGGAGAAACGCGTTGTTAATAACGCGCCATCCGGGCGATAAATTCCAGCGATAGACGGCGATAAATGTAATAGCGCTAAGTGTGCTTTGCGATGTTTATCGCCGTTTGTAGTTAATATGCCCCTTAGAAAGTTAGAAACTAGATACATTATACAACTTGATTCCAAAGACCCCGGTGGACTAAATGCCACAGAAGATTTACACACTTGCTTAGGATGAGCTATTTGGCAACCTTGAAAAACCCATGTATAATACACAGAGCCTTCTATGATTTTAGTGAATGAGAATCTATGAAATAACATGTTTTAAGCAACTATGCCCTATTTTAGAAAATATGGTAATTCATTATAGATTAGATACAACAAAATATTTGTAGGCAATTTTATAGTAAAAAGAATATATTTTTGTATTTATTTATATATATATATATATTTATGTATTTATCTATTTATATAAAAATAAGCCTTATATACCAATTTTAAGATGTATTTTAATAGGAGTATTTATTTATTTTAAACATGTTAACATTAAGTGAAGCAGGATTTTGCACTAGAAGCAATACTTAATGCCTACACTAAATTCATATTGATAGAAGCATATGTTGATGTGAAACCAACGTGTATTCTTTGATGGGATCCAAATGATATAGAATCTCGAAGAGTGGGTGGATAATCGTAAGATAAATGACAAAACCAGAATGACCCACCGGTATACATGTAGTTAAACTAAATTCACTGAACTAGATAGGGATTTTTTAACAGATAACACACACAGACAAATTCATCACACACATCACCAATATTTCATGCACATAAAACGACAATACGATACCAAAGGGGATGATGGACGGAGCGCTTGAGCAAATCAAACACTCACCCCCAGTCAACTGATCTGGGTTAAATCCATCATCATTCTTTAGCTCACTCCACCACCCCAGTTCAGACATGGCCATATGCAAATCAGTCTGACCCTGTGCCTAATGGGAACAGTCCAGCCCGAACTGCCAAGCCATGTCTTCCCTGGACCGGAAACAAGCATCCTGGGACCGGTTTCTGGCCATTCAGCCGTCATCAGCCAGGCTAGCTTGAATCCAGTGGCAAAGTGAGCAAGGGACCCACGTCTGGGCATACCCAGCCAACTTAGGGCGAACAAAGCGATACCAAAGGGGATGATGGACGGAGCGCTTGAGCAAATCAAACACTCACCCCCAGTCAACTGATCTGGGTTAAATCCATCATCATTCTTTAGCTCACTCCACCACCCCAGTTCAGACATGGCCATATGCAAATCAGTCTGACCCTGTGCCTCATGGGAACAGTCCAGCCCGAACTGCCAAGCCATGTCTTCCCTGGACCGGAAACAAGCATCCTGGGACCGGTTTCTGGCCATTCAGCCGTCATCAGCCAGGCTAGCTTGAATCCAGTGGCAAAGTGAGCAAGGGACCCACGTCTGGGCATACCCTGCCAACTTAGGGCGAACAAAGCGATACCAAAGGGGATGATGGACAGAGCGCTTGAGCAAATCAAACACTCACCCCCAGTCAACTGATCTGGGTTAAATCCATCATCATTCTTTAGCTCACTCCACCACCCCAGTTCAGACATGGCCATATGCAAATCAGTCTGACCCTGTGCCTCATGGGAACAGTCCAGCCCGAACTGCCAAGCCATGTCTTCCCTGGACCGGAAACAAGCATCCTGGGACCGGTTTCTGGCCATTCAGCCGTCATCAGCCAGGCTAGCTTGAATCCAGTGGCAAAGTGAGCAAGGGACCCACGTCTGGGCATACCCTGCCAACTTAGGGCGAACAAAGCGATACCAAAGGGGATGATGGACAGAGCGCTTGAGCAAATCAAACACTCACCCCCAGTCAACTGATCTGGGTTAAATCCATCATCATTCTTTAGCTCACTCCACCACCCCAGTTCAGACATGGCCATATGCAAATCAGTCTGACCCTGTGCTTCATGGGAACAGTCCAGCCCGAACTGCCAAGCCATGTCTTCCCTGGACCGGAAACAAGCATCCTGGGACCGGTTTCTGGCCATTCAGCCGTCATCAGCCAGGCTAGCTTGAATCCAGTGGCAAAGTGAGCAAGGGACCCACGTCTGGGCATACCCTGCCAACTTAGGGCGAACAAAGTGATACCAAAGGGGATGATGGACGGAGCGCTTGAGCAAATCAAACACTCACCCCCAGTCAACTGATCTGGGTTAAATCCATCATCATTCTTTAGCTCACTCCACCACCCCAGTTCAGACATGGCCATATGCAAATCAGTCTGACCCAGTGCCTCATGGGAACAGTCCAGCCCGAACTGCCAAGCCATGTCTTCCCTGGACCGGAAACAAGCATCCTGGGACCGGTTTCTGGCCATTCAGCCGTCATCAGCCAGGCTAGCTTGAATCCAGTGGCAAAGTGAGCAAGGGACCCACGTCTGGGCATACCCTGCCAACTTAGAGTGAACAAAGCGATACCAAAGGGGATGATGGACGGAGCGCTTGAGCAAATCAAACACTCACCCCCAGTCAACTGATCTGGGTTAAATCCATCATCATTCTTTAGCTCACTCCACTACCCCAGTTCAGACATGGCCATATGCAAATCAGGCTGACCCTGTGCCTCATGGGAACAGTCCAGCCCGAACTGCCAAGCCATGTCTTCCCTGGACCGGAAACAAGCATCCTGGGACCGGTTTCTGGCCATTCAGCCGTCATCAGCCAGGCTAGCTTGAATCCAGTGGCAAAGTGAGCAAGGAACCCACGTCTGGGCATACCCTGCCAACTTAGGGCGAACAAAGCGATACCAAAGGGGATGATGGACGGAGCGCTTGAGCAAATCAAACACTCACCCCCAGTCAACTGATCTGGGTTAAATCCATCATCATTCTTTAGCTCACTCCACCACCCCAGTTCAGACATGGCCATATGCAAATCAGTCTGACCCTGTGCCTCATGGGAACAGTCCAGCCCGAACTGCCAAGCCATGTCTTCCCTGGACCGGAAACAAGCATCCTGGGACCGGTTTCTGGCCATTCAGCCGTCATCAGCCAGGCTAGCTTGAATCCAGTGGCAAAGTGAGCAAGGGACCCACGTCTGAGCATGCCCTGCCAACTTAGGGCGAACAAAGCGATACCAAAGGGGATGATGGACGGAGCGCTTGAGCAAATCAAACACTCACCCCCAGTCAACTGATCTGGGTTAAATCCATCATCATTCTTTAGCTCACTCCACCACCCCAGTTCAGACATGGCCATATGCAAATCAGTCTGACCCTGTGCCTCATGGGAACAGTCCAGCCCGAACTGCCAAGCCATGTCTTCCCTGGACCGGAAACAAGCATCCTGGGATGGTTTCTGGCCATTCAGCCGTCATCAGCCAGGCTAGCTTGAATCCAGTGGCAAAGTGAGCAAGGGACCCACGTCTGGGCATACCCTGCCAACTTAGGGCGAACAAAGCGATACCAAAGGGGATGATGGACGGAGCGCTTGAGCAAATCAAACACTCACCCCCAGTCAACTGATCTGGGTTAAATCCATCATCATGCTTTAGCTCACTCCACCACCCCAGTTCAGACATGGCCATATGCAAAGCAGTCTGACCCTGTGCCTCATGGGAACAGTCCAGCCCGAACTGCCAAGCCATGTCTTCCCTGGACCGGAAACAAGCATCCTGGGACCGGTTTCTGGCCATTCAGCCATCATCAGCCAGGCTAGCTTGAATCCAGTGGCAAAGTGAGCAAGGGACCCACGTCTGGGCATACCCTGCCAACTTAGGGCGAACAAAGCGATACCAAAGGGGATGATGGACGGAGCGCTTGAGCAAATCAAACACTCACCCCCAGTCAACTGATCTGGGTTAAATCCATCATCATTCTTTAGCTCACTCCACCACCCCAGTTCAGACATGGCCATATGCAAATCAGTCTGACCCTGTGCCTCATGGGAACATAAAACGACAATAGACATTGATAATTTTGACAATAGACTTACAAGATACACATCCATTATCCATATAGACAATGTGGATTTAACCACGATATAAAAAGTCTATTAGATATGCTGATCAATTCGTAACAGTTTTCAAACATATTTATATGAATATAATGTGTCTATCAGCAGGAAAGTGTTTAGAAACTTGTCATGCTCATGCATTAAACAAAGTGAAATAAGCTTTAAGAAAGAATTTTGCGATATATTTGACTATTTTTTCTATGTCTATTGATGCACTACTCACGTGAAATCAATTAGCATGCACTTGTCACTTTAAAACCGGTTTCAAAATGTTAGTACAATGTCATGTGATCAAGGCTTGGACGAGCCGAAACTTTATGGCGACATTGCAATAAAGTAATCAATTGAGCACCAAATCGATGGTCCTTGTCCGTGTTGGAGATGAAAATGTAAAAGAAACGCGGAGTAAAGTGGTATATATATATATATATATATATATGGCGACTGGGTAGTTATAGTTAGGTCAATGTTTCCATAGGAAGTTTTTTGTGTTGCTATTAGCTTTGGCCCAGTTTGACAAATCTCCACGAAACTTTCCAACAATGTTCTATTTTTTTACTAGTTTGTACATGGAAAGTTTTGGGATGATCTGTTAAGCAAGGGCTGAGAAAAAAGGGTGGTCCCAAAACGCAAAATCCAGTGCATTTACCATAGAATGTTTTGAGCAGGGTTGCAACAAAAAATGCTAAACGGAATTACATCAAATTTGTCGGGAAGCTAGACTTCAGTCCACAGATTGTGCTTTTTGTGATTTGGTGTAAATCTGTTTAGTAGTTTTTGGAAATTAAGGGTCAAAAATATTTGTATATCCGGATGGTTATCCCAACTAACGGAAGCATGTTTAAAGCTCCTGCCAAATGGGAGCAAACACAAATTCTGCTCCCAGCGGGTAGGAGCTTTAAAAATGCTTACGCCAGCTGGGAGCAGACTTGTGATCTGTTTCCCTGCCCGCACTGATGCGGGCAGGGAAACAGATCAACAGATTGCTCCTGACCGGAGGGAGCAGCTTAAATAGCTGCTCCTTCCGGGTGGGAGTAATGCTGGCTCCTGCAGCATGCAGGGAGCCAGCTCGGGCCGCGAGGCCCGCAGGACCATGGGGCTTCCCCTGCAGCCCCCAACGTTGTGCATGGTGGGTGCCCTGGATGGGCACATGGGCGCCCACCTTCAAATAATGCAGGTCCAGTGGGATGGTGTCCCCGGGGCCAGAATAGGAAAGTGAAGGGAAGGCCGTTTGCCCCCCCTTCCCTATAAAAGAGATACAGCCCTGGGGAATGGGTCCCCAGGGCCTTGTCAGACTCCAGGAGGGAGGCCGCACCGGCTCTTCCTTTTAATTGCTGCTGAGTATGCAAAGATGCCAAATCACTGACAGGTTTCTCCGGTTTGGCCATGCCCCTTTCAATTTAGTAGTATGCAACAGTGTTCCTGCCATTTTCCAGGCTGATGGATAGCGTGTTTTGTTTTACAATTGCAAGTTGAAACACAATCTAAAATCCTTGATGGAGGAGAATGCATCGCTGATTTATTAGAGTGAAATCTCTTCTGTAGTGACTGTCCA
Source organism: Calotriton arnoldi (assembly GCA_963921515.1). Classification (NCBI taxonomy): domain Eukaryota; kingdom Metazoa; phylum Chordata; class Amphibia; order Caudata; family Salamandridae; genus Calotriton; species Calotriton arnoldi. The sequence continues at coordinate 3,710,148 of CAWUFW010000444.1, forward strand.
AGCCAAGTGGGTTCTTTCTTGTCGTCTTCTGGTCTGGGAGCAGAGTCCACAGTGCTCCCTTTTAATCACTGCTGAGCAGGCAAAGGCACCTAAACCACCTACAAGCTGCACCCGTTGGGCCCCATCCCTTCCAGTTAGTAGTATGCAAAGATGTACCTGCCATTTTCTAGGTTGATGGACAGTGTGTTTTCTTTACAATTGCATGTTGAAAAATGATCTGAAATCCTTGATGGAGGTGAATGCATCATTAATTTTTTTAGCACTATTTCTTCTGTAGTGACTGTCCAAGATGAGTGGGTTCTTTCTTGTTCTCTCCTGGTCTGAGAGCAAAGTCCATAGTTCTGCCTTTTAATTATTGCTGAGCATGCAAAGACACCAAATCACCTACAAGCTCTTCCCATTTCTCCCCACCCCTTCCACATTAGTAGTAAGCAACGTGGCTCGCTCCGGGTGGGTTGGACACAGGGCCTGGCCTGCAGCCAGGCTCTGTTGCCAAGCCCCTGCTGTGCACGGGCAAAGACCATGCTCAGTGTGGGCTTGGCTGCCTGTGGGAGGTATGTCACCGACCTGGTCACAGGGCAGGCCCTGAGGGCAACCCCCCATCATGCATGGCTGGGGTTTGTCTTTACATACAGTAAAAAATATTATTTTAAGTTTAAAAAAATAGAAATTCACTGAAAACACCAAAGGTTAAAGTAACATTATAGTTAGGCGTGATAAAAGGATCTGTTTTGGTTTAAGAAAAACCTCAGACATTCACTGCAAAAAACCAAAGGTTAAAGTCATGTTATAGTTAGGTGAATATGTCAGGGACAACATTAACGCTTTATACTAAAAAAACACAGAAATTCACCAGTTGTAGTTAGCAGAGCTAACTATAACTTGCAATCCCACCATGCATTGCTTATGACTTCTCATATTGCATCACTCATGACATGTTCTAGGACATCATTTATTACATCAATGATGACATCTCAAATGACATTACTGATGACATCGCTGATCACATCATCCAAGCTTCTTTTGTACACATTACTCTATAAGCTTGTATGACATTAGAGGCCTGAAAGTAAATACAAAATAGCTCAGAATAATATGAAGCGTCATTAATGCCATCACAGATAAAACTCTCTTAGGTGTAGCAAGCATGTATTATGTGTAACATTGACCATATACTATACACTTCACGGGTAGCCAAGTTCACATCAACAGTCAACCACAGATATATGGTAAACCCTTATTTCACACGGTGTTCAATATGTATACAACTGTTCTGAGACTCAAGATACTCAACGTCTGTTCCAAAATGCCCTACTACGGACAGCTTTTATTTGTATCAAACCCCTGGCAATCACCAAGCCTACATTGAGAAGTGAAGTAGATGTGAGTAGAAAAGTGGGTACTGTGAACAGTGGCTACTCTATGGAAAGAGTTTACTTTGTACCACGATGTTTGCAGACAATGAAACTCTCATGAGAAATTCACCGCAAAGTATTAAAAAGTATCTGCTAAAAACAGTGTACACTTGTCAAAAAAGACACTATTTGCTTAAAATAACAAAAGTCTGAAGGTGATAAAGATTATACTACCTGCAGCCTTCATACTCTCGTGAAAACTTTACAGATAGCCCACCTTCTGAAGCAAGAGAAGCACACGTACATAGGTTAGTACCTGGTGCACACAGTTTTCTATGTTATGTAGAAATTGTCATGCTTTGACAATTCTGTCTAATAACTCAAGGCTGCTTACAATACTGAGGGGCATATTCACAAGGAGCTATCGTCGAATTAACGGCACTTCATCGCAGCCAAAGTCGTGATAAATGTACCCCCCCATTCACAAGCCGGTGTAAACAGCCCACAGCACCAGTTCACCCGCGATAGCAGCCGCAAAAAACATCGCCACAGAGGACCCCTGCAAATATCGCTAATGAGATGCAGAGTAGGCATTCCCGTGACAAAAGTCGAGACAACATCACACCTCAACATTCACAATGACTAGCCACATCGGCTATAAGAACACAAAACAGGCGATAAGGCGCGTTAGCACCAGGAAATCTACACCTGCTCTGACCTGGTGTAAAGTCGGACGGCAGCCTGCTAACCAAAAGGGAGCACAGCCCAGGGCTACATCGGAAGGGCAACAGATGCCATGGAGCCACCCATCATGCGGCCCGGACACCCAAGAGGGCCACAACACCCACCGCCACCACCCCTAGGCCCGCAACACCCCCCCCCCCTCGGGACCACCTCCAACCCCGGACTAAGAAATTGCACACCAACACCACGAATACCAAAACAAACATTTTGCCTAATGTCGCACAAGCAGGAAAATAAACATACATGCGTGGCCAGAAAATGGAGAATCAGTCATACAGCAATGCAATCACCAACACAAAACACCATACAAACAAAAGCAGAAACAACCCTTAGGATGAGTCCTCGCTGCTCCTCACTGGACAATCCGTAGCACACAGCCTTGAAGACCAAATCCAAGAGAAGAAGGTGTGCCATGCGCCCAACAAAGGAAAGAGAGGGAGAGAGCGAGGGAGAGAGACGGAGTGAGATAGCACAAGCAGCGAAAGGCCGCTCGGGCACCTGGCTCCACATGCCAACATGTGTGTGTGCATCGCCATCCGTACACCATGAGCCCAAGGCCGTGTCCCAATTTCAGCGCCAGACCCACATCACATTCCAAAAACGAAAGTAGTAGTCAGACAAACATCAGGGATGAAAGCACCATTGTCCCAATGCAGAATGCGGGAGGACACCTGCACCTCCGACCTTGGTCCAGAACGCGCCTCGAGCACCCTGATAGAGATGCAATGGCAGACAGCGACGACTCCCACACCACGCATTCCGCAAATGAACCATGCGACTCATCCACAGCCCACACATAGAAGCCCCTGCCTGTGGTACCCCCGCATGGGATGCCCTTGACACTCACGGAAACAGCAACCCATAACCCACAACGTTGCACACACATACGAATTATTGCTCAGAGCTGTGGCATATCCTCCACACAACTGCCGCAGTCCAGAAGAGTGCCTGTTCACGAGACGCACCAACGCAATGGCAGGCCATACCGGGCACATGCACAACCCCCGTCACGTGGAACAGTACTGTGCACGTATGCTGCATTTACTGGGCGCACTGCCACTGGCAGTGCTGCGGATCAGTTACAGGCTCAGCTTCCGCATTGCCCACGTCACCTGCGTCCAGCCCTGGTTCCACTGCCGAACATGCACATTCGAGTGTCCCATGGATGTCTGCCTATCCAACACAACTGTTGATGAATTGGACTATGACTTGTGTCTGCGCCCCCTGTTGGATCACGAACAGGAGTATAAAAGAGACAGCCGGGCATGGGATGCCTTGACATACTGCGTATGCATTGGTAGTTGTGCATGGGAGATTGCACAATTTCTCGTGTGCAGTGACCACATCGAGGCGCTCCCCTATTGGGTTGTGTTGCGGATCGGTGAGACGGCGTGGGCTGAGCACACCTGCCCGGACCATCTAATGGACTGGCTCACCCCGGTGTTCCTTGAACACGACAACGACGTACTATTGGAACACATTGCACATGAAGCTGCACGGGCATTCATGGATGAGTAACTACGTTCCTGCAGCCACAGCCGATTGCCACCCACAGCACATGGCCCAACAGCTTGTTGCATCGTGGGGATTGCTCACATATCCCACCAAAAAGAGGACACATCTGCCTTCGGTCGGGCTCTGGATGCATGTGCGTGGAATAACGCGTCTGTACACACACCTGTGCAAGGCGATGCAGGTCCATGGTCGGAGCAACACAGCGTCGTCTGGCAACGTTGCCAACTCGGACACACTGCTGGGTGAGAGCACACACATGGCAATGTAGCACGACATGTGAATCTGTTGGACCCTCACACCTGATCACTGTCGGCAGAGCAGACAATCGGCGCACTCCGGAGGCAGAGCACCATGCAGACCCCACGTGCAGTGAGTCGTGCCCCCTCACACGGGGCAATGTGCAGACGCCAAACAACACATGACTCATCCAGCAAGGCAAGGTGGGCTGTGAGCATTGCCATCCGTGATGAATGTTGTCCACCGTGATGAATGCCACCACCTCATCCTTGCCATTTCTTGATTGCATTAAAACAGCACTGAGTCCATATTGATTGGCATTCCGTCACCACTATACTGTGATCGTGTGTGTCAAATGGTTTAAGAGGAATAGCATTCGCCACCTCATTCTTTATCACACCAAACTCCTTCTCAACCCTTTTGTCCACTCAAATAAAAAATTTTTTTTAACAATGCTCTCATGCTTTTCGTCCTGTCTGCACACTTAGGTATGAATCGAGCATAAAATTCCAACATCCAAAGAATGACCGCAATTGGTCCTTACTCTGGGGTGCAGGAAAAGTTTCAATGGTCTTAACCAAATTCTCTTTCGGTGCCACACCTTTAGCTGACAGGTTGTGACCTAAATAATCCACACCGGAAACACCAAAGTGGCACTTACTCACCCTTAAGATGACACCTTCATCTTTTAATATGGTTAGAACAACAGCTAAAGTTTTATCATGGTCTACCTGATCTGCCCCAAAGACCAATATATCATCTTGGAAGCATTGCACCCAGTCAATACCCTTAAACATGGCCTCAATCACATGTTGGAACACGGACAAAGCTGAAGCTAATCCAAAGGGCATGCGCTTAAATCTAAACGACCCCTTGGGTGTGACAAAGGATGTCAAATGTCATGAATCTTTATATAATACAATCTGGTGGTATGCAGACAAGATATCGAGAGTGGTAAAAACTTTAGCCTCTTTGACCATGGTTAACATCTCAGTAATGTTAGGCAAGGGATGCCTGTCAATCCAAATTCTTTTGTTAAGATCTCTAAGATCAATGCACACCCTCAAAGTACCATTAGGTTTTCTCGATAAAATGACTGGAGAAAGCCAATCTGAACTCTCTATGGGTTTTATGATGTCCTGACTATACAATTTTTCCAGTTCTTCACTCAACTCCTCTCTCATAGCAAGGGGAATATGTCTAGATTTATGTACAACCGCTTTTGCACCTGTTTTTAATTGAATTTGATGTGTGAAGCCTTTAATTTTACCCAACTTACTGGCAAACAGTTTAGGAAATGCTTCCGTACAGGTACATTCACTTTCTGATATCAACCCTATCACATCCTTACATAGCACCACTTGATCCTCGCTATTGGGATCTTGCATGATGCCCAAATTTCTTTGGTCCCACCACCCCAGTAAGTTGAACCACCTGTTGCAACATACACTGTCCCTTCTGTGTAATTCCCTTTAAATTCTAGCTTAGCATCAAACTCCCCCAACACATCTATAGGTTTGCCTCCATATGCTACAGGTCGGACTTTTGACTTCCGTAATTGTACATTCTCAAATCTTTCCCATTCATCCACACCAATCAACGTGAATACGGAACCAGAGTCTGCCATCATATTGATGTCCATTCCATTGACTGTAATCTTACAATGGGGTTTCCTAATAGTATATCCACACATCAACGACACCTCAATGCCACTAAGCATATCATGGTCTTGTTCATTCACCATAAGTACAATGCTTCCTTCCTCTGAATCTGACAAATTCTCTTGTTCTGGTCTGACTTCTACTGTATTAACCATTTTATACCTCTTGCTATCTTTGTCCCATTTGGCTCTACACACTTTCATAAAATGCCCCCTTTTTTGCATTAGCTACACACTTTATCTATGGCTGGACACATAGCATTTCTTAAATGATTTTTGCTCCTGCAACGATAACATTCAAGTGGTTTCCTCCTTTCTTCATAAAAAGATGTTTTTTTCTTTTCTTTTATCTTGTTCTGTGACTGCACTGCATGTACTTCAGAGCTTACAGTCATTTGCTCCATAAACTTAAGTGTAGATTCAATCCCATTTGCAATTTCCACAGCTTTGTCCAAAGTAAGATTGTCCACCGGCAACAACTTATCTTGCACTTTCTTACTGTTGGATTTCTCTACTACTTGGTCGCGAATCACTTTCTCTTCAAATGCTTAAAATCACATGTAGATGCCAACACTTTTAGATCACTAACAAAATTTTCCACAGATTCCCAGGTAACTGCTGGCATCTATAAAATTTGTGCCGTTCCATAATAACAATTCTTCTCTTCTTAATACGTAAATCTAACACTTTCATAGCTAACGCCTACTCATCCACATCATCATCGTCCCCTAACACCAGACTTGGCGGTAAATGCTTCAAAACTTTCTTACCCATAATACCCAAAGAGTGACGTAATAAAGCAAACTTCTTTCTTTGAGTAAATACTTCCCCTTCAATGGCTTATATATATATAGGCTTCAAAGCCTTCTCTCCATTGTTCCCATTCTACAGGGTGTAAGCCCGGTGACGCTAAAAATGGTATAAGGGGCATAACTGACTGTTGCATGTTACTAGATTATGTGTTAATGCGCTAATGCTTGTACACTGAGGTGTGCGTGTCACTGATGTAATGCAGAACACTACAGTGATCCACTTGCAGAACATTACAGTGATCCACTTGGAAAGGTGTGTGAATCACCATAGAAGTCACATCAATAACCTTACAAGCAAAATAAACATATGCTAATTTATTCACACATGTGTGTAAATCACCGTTCAGGATGAGTGCTGCATCATTTGCTGAAAGAAGAAGAAATCACTGTATGGTGATTTCCACTGTAAAGGTGTGAGAATCACCGTTAAAATGAGTGCTGAATAATATGCAGAGAAGTGAAGAAATTGCAGTGTAGTGATTCCCACTGTACAGGTGTGCGAATCACCGTTAATAGTCAGAAGGATAAATTCACAAAAATACCTCACTGCAATGTTGCCAGCCCCAGTAAGAAGCTAGACCTCTCAGAAAGACGCATTGATCAGTATATAGAGACGCGCCCAGTCGCGGTAACTGAGACATGAGGCTGGACGGATACTGTTGCCAGAAGCAGAAGGTCTGTTTCCTGACGTTCAAATGCTGCAACGCACAGCACTTGTGCCGAGGAACCGCCGCACCGCTGCCCCGCTGGTCAACCATGTGTGAGGAAGCCAAATCGTCGACAATGCAGGGAAGTCTGAATCCTCACAAATGACAGGATCTGCTTGATATATGAGGGTAGCTTTACTTTATCTTCAATCGATCCAACCAGCAGGGCAGCCAAGGAAAACTGACCCTTAACATTCAAAATTATACATTCCACATCCCGGCATTCCAAGTTCATCCACCCTCAACATTCCACCCTCAGTGTTCCACCCCCGAGCAGACGAAAGACTCAAATATAAGTATAAATGAAGCTGCAACGTGTATTTTTCCACATTTATTTAACTGATAAATGTATACTCGCATTTGAATGTCCAAAAGGTTTTAGCAGTATACAGCGCAATAGTGTTATCTGAAAACACCTGCATTGCAGAATAGCATAAATAACTGTAGATCTGCACTTAATTAAGCTTAATTAGGAAATCTATTATCTTTTTTCATCTCTCCTACCTCTCAATCTGTACACCTACTGACCAGGCACTCATGACTGACAGTAGAAAAAAAATTCAAAGAAGGCCTATTTTCCATATTTTTCTGTATCTAAAAATAAAAACAGACAGGAAAATAAATAGTTTTCCTTCTGTATTTATCTGTAATAATCAGTAGAAATGGAAAACTGGGAGCCCTACTCATAATACTTACCATGCATGGTAAAGGATGCATGTAAAAGGCATGCTTGGTAAGGATATACGTTGTATTGACAGATAACATTATGTCATTAGTTACGTAGACCGAGACCGTAACTGTTGTCAAACCATTTTTGCATCATCAAACTTATCTTTGGTGGATTAAATTGACATTCCTTTGCAGAAGAAGTGCTTTTAGAGAGGACAATCAACTAATTATATAAATATCGTTCTTAAAACTGTAGCACACATTGCACCATATCTCAATATTGTTAATATGCTCATCAAAGGTTTCTTTTGACACAAATCGGAATGTGTCTGGTCCATCACTTGCTTGGTTTTTCATGTGGCAGGACCCACCGGGACATTTTGACTGCATGCCCTGGTGTTCAGATCTCAGAACAAAGCATGCTTGATTTTATGATTTTTTGTTCTTTTTATTCTTTGCCTCCATATGTTTACTTGAACCTTATCTTAAATTTTTTAATTTAAATCAGGTTAGACCAGCTCTTGTCTTTTTACAAATGCTTAAAGATAAATAACCTGTTGGGGGATGGTCATTTTCCTAAAATAATGTTTTAAAATTAGAAAAAGTATCCTATTTTGATTATTTTAATGTTTACTGTAAGCCAGTGGTTCTTAACCTGTGGTCCGCGGACCCCTAGGGATAAATAGAGCCTACTTGGGGGTCCCGCAACTGCTTGGAAAATGAAACTATTTTAACAGATTAATAAAATGTATATAAATAAAAAAGCTAATTTGAAAATTGAAAATTTTAAGAGGTTCTGTAAATGTGAATTAAGTTGAAATTGGAGGCTAAAATTTAAGTTAGTATCCTGAGATAGATTTGTGAGAGCAGTGTAAGTGCAAAATATTTGTAAGGTCACTGAGTGGCCTCAATTGACTTTAGAAAAGCTCCAATCTTCCCATTAAAATTAAAATTTAGATTTTATTAACCTGTTTACGAATTAAATGAAATATTTCATTATTTGTGTGCTTGTTTGATGAATGCTTGTTTCTGTATTTTTTGCGTATTGTTTTGCGGTTCAAATGATCAAAAATGCTTAGTCCGAGATCCAGTAAAAGACTTGGGGGCTTTTTTTCAATCCCCTTGTGCCACCGGTGTGTCACTCTTTTTAACGCTTCAGTGGCGCAGAGCCCATGTCTACAAGGCCACGCAAAGCCACTTTGCATGAATTTTCATGGCTTCGTAGATATGGTGTAAGGCAACGCAGCGCAAGTCGCTGCATTTCCGTATACTGCATCAGGGAGGCATTCTATGGGCGTTGGGGTGGGTGTTCCCATGCAACACCCATGAGTTTTGACACATTCCCAGATTTACAAGGATTTGTAAACCTGGGAATGCGTCAAAACTGTACGCCTCCACAGAGCAGGCGTAATGAGGAGAAATATGTTTATTTCTCCTCTTTTTTAGGTCTTGCATAGGCAGCGCTTGCGCTGTCTCGTTGAGACATGCAGTATATACTATAGCGTGGAAGCTTTCTGAAAGCTCCGCCCACTCTCCGCCCATATTTTTGATTGGCTTACATCCTAAATCCTGCCTTCTGATTGGTTTTAGGCTTGTTAGTCCCTCCTCCTGACTGCCATGTTGTCATTTGTATCCTTCCCTGGCTATTGGCCCCTTTACTCCAACACTATTTTCTGCCCTTTGTCCCCCCCAACCTCCCGCAGTTCGTCACTTCTTGCCCCCCATCACCTCCTCCACTCCCGTTCGTTCCTTTTTAAACGCCCGCACTCCCATTTCTAATGCAATACGTCTCGCGTAAATGCGAGTCGTATTGCATTGCAAATGCTTGTTTTAAAGTAGTGCAGTTTGTGCCACTCTGTGAGCGGGAGTCCACCCCGCATTGTGGTTGAGCGGGAGCCCACCCCGCATTCTGTGTTCCTTGAGGCGGGAGCCCACCTCGCAGTTGTGCTCAGTTAAAGGCGGGAGCCTCCCCGCACTTCGGAGCAGGAGAAAGCAGCGTGACCCGGAAGTCAGGCGCCTGTGCCTGGTTGATGCGGGGCCCAAAAAGGAAGCGCAAAGACCGGAAGCTGGTGACAAACTTTCTGTTTACCCGTGCATATTGCTGTCACCGGTGCAGTGTCTATGTGATGTGGCCCCTGGGGTTTGTGGCAGCTCTCCCCTTGCGCTGCAAAAATGCGGGTGTGCTTCGAGCTTCAAGGCGTGGGCTAGAAGTGGTTAAAATGCAACATTCGATGGGGATGAGAGAGTCTCTGGCAGGGCAATGGGCGGGGCCACGGCTTCTCTTACCTGCACTCGGGTTACCTGCCAAGCCACACATCCTCCTCGGTTTGTGTGCAGTGCTCGCTTCTGCCTGTGACCGGGTGTCCCAGCACCTGCTGCGTGGGGGACGTACGAGGCTGCGTGGCCCAGAAACACGGGGGTCGCTGCTGCCGTCTCCGCTTCCTCGTTGCGGTAGGTTTGAGGCAAAGTTACGGAGCAGCAGGGGTATGGTGAAACCATCCTCCTCAGCAGACTAGACAGAATTGTTTCTCGTTTACCGGTTAATGATTGCACGGCTTCAGAGGCACAATGGCCTGCCTCCTTCTGAGTGATGTGATCCTCTACACATGGGAACTGTGACAGGGAGACCTGGAAACTGACCGGACCTTGCGCAAATATTTGGATCTGAACATCTGGAAAGAAGCACGATTCTACGAGGGGACATCCAGGTATTGTACCGTGATGCTGAACTGAGAGCACAATGAGACAGTGTGGCAGTGCTTTAAGTGGGCCGGGTCCTGCGGGTGCTCAACACCGGCAGTTCTAAAAAGCAGGTGCTGAAACAGGTCTGTATCTGCTCTCTATTTTTGCCTTCGGGGTGAAAAAAAATCTTAACTCTGCAGCAGTACCACCCTTCACTGCCTTTGAAGTAACTTCAAAGAGACTCGTTATAGTTCTTTCACAGTCTCATCATTTCAGAACTGAAGCATTTTCAATATTGTATACAACGAAGCCATAGTTGCTTATTTATCTTATGCAACTAACCCTGGGGGCTGCAAAGCCCTGTTCTAACCCATGCATTGATATCTGGCACCCTCTACTGACATACGGAGATGGCAAATGGTGGCAACGACATTTTTCCTAGAAAGCAGGTGGTACCCACAAGTGTACAAATGGAGCAATACTGCAATGGCAGGGACTTCTTGTGCACAGTTGTGTACACCGTGAACAAACGCACACATTAGTGCAAAGGGGAGGATTCATTTACTGAGAGGAGGAAGCAACAGTACAGATGGTGCAATCTCCTCCTGTGCAAGGATATTCAGAGCTCCATGTACATGTTCTGTGGTCAAGAAATGTGTACTGCGCTGCCCTACCTTTAACAGTCTTCTATAAAAAGGAGGCTTGCACTGTTTCTGCCCTACCTGCATCAGTCCTCTAAAAAAACGAAGCTTGCACTTTTTCTGCCCTACCTGTACCTGTCCTCTAAAGAAAGAAAGCTTGCACTGTTTCTGCCCTACCTGTACCGGTCCTCTAAAGGAAGGAATCTTTCACTCTCTCTGTCGCACTTTCATGCTCTCTGCCAGCCTCTGTCATATTGGTTTACTTCAGGTCTTCAAGCACAGTTTCTTTTCCATGCCCTTTTAAAAAATTTCCATCCCTCAAACTCACGCTCTCCTCCTCTTCTACGGGTGTCTTCTGCGTACACAGGGGCTCCTTTATGTGACTGTGGCCTGCTCTCCCCTTCTTTCTCACACACTCTTTCTGCTCCTCTGTCTGGAGTTCATTCACCACTTCCTGCTCAAACTACCTATCCCTCTCTATCTTCCTTTTTGTCTATTATGTGCAGCTCTCACTCCTATCTGTTCACCATACCACATAATTTCACTACACAAATACACTACTCACCACACAATTCCAACCCACACAATTCCACAGTTAACAATTCCAGTTCAACCCACAAAAATCCACTCCAAACCACATGCATCCACTCCACTCCAAAGCAAAACACATTGGTAAAAGGCATTGTCATTTACAATGCCAATAGCTCTAACTCTAACAAATGAGAGACCGATGCATTGCAAATGCTTGTTTCCTCTTTCTAGTGTGCTGCAGAGTGCAGCACACATAGAAAGAGGAAAATGCCTCCATGGATTGTTTTTGTGCAGGAAGGTGTCCCATCCTGCACAAAAACAATCCAGCCAACAACACATACACCCTTGCACCACGGTGCATGGGTGCCTGTGTTGGCGCTAGGCACCATATTGTGAAAGGACAGGACTGCACCGTAGCTCGTAAATATAGTGTATTCCTGCCCTTTTGATTTGACATAGGGCAGCGCATCAAAAACACTTGTGCTGCTGCCCCACTCCAAATCACTGTAAATGAGGCCCTCAGTGAGGGTCCTCGGATTCCGATAATGATTCAGTGGGAGCCCCTGAGTTCCAGTAATGATTAAGTGGGGTCCACAGATGTCAAAAGGTTAAGAACCACTCCTGTAAACTATTTATTGTTTCATCTATATGGCCCTTTTTGCTGAATAATGAATATTTTGACTGACTGAATAGGTAAGTTTCTTGGATTAAGCCTTTAGAGTACACTGGCCCAGAACTTCTAAACCACAGATAATATACAGATCAATTGATAACAGTTTGGATCAACTGTGCCTCGGAATAGGAGCAATATTACAGAAATTACACCCTTTGCAAAAATGAGACGAGACAATTTTCTCTATTTTGCTGCTCGTACAATAGAGAATAAAGCAAATAAATTTCCTTCAGTACTCATTCCAGTAAATTGATTGTAGGACTATTGATAAACCAGTATGTCAAATTCATTGTTTATATAACTTTTTTATACTTTTGATAGAGTGATGAGTAAAACTGCACCATTATGGGCAAATTCAACAAAATAATGTAAATGTTGAAATTAACTATGAGCAAATTTTGACTCTTCAGCCCACCACTTATTTGAATTTTTGTGATATTTTTAAAAGCTGGTAGTCAAAGTTGGGTGAAATTGTAAATCTCCGCACTCATAAAATTCCCACATCAAAATAGGTTTTTTTGAGTGGATTCTCTGGGTAAAACAGGTTTTTTTTAAAATCCCGTCATCCTACTTCTTAACAAATATTTTCTACCTCTTAATTTTTTAATTCCACATACTCCATGAAATTCACAAGGATTGTGAAGTTTAAACAAAAAAGCTTCATGAGGTTACAGAGGAAACATTTCTGCAACTTTGCATGTCTATACTCTCTATAACCTGCTACCGTTGCTCTAAGTTTTTACGCTTCCTTTTCCAACTGTTTTGTTTATGTTAACAAATAACCAGGAAACTAGGATCTGTTATTTTATTGTGTAGGATTTTGCTCTTATGGCTTTTGTATCTTCTAAATTTGATGAAAAGGAAGAGACAGTGGTGCAGCAGATGTTTCCGCGTTTGTTGCCACAAAGTTGTCAACAAACATTTAAGGTGCTTATGGGCAGCATTTTTGAGGCAATTGTTAAAAAAAGTCCAAATAAACTTTCTCATTAGCACAAAGTGGAAAGTCACCTGCAGTGCACCTGAACTTGTATGTAATTGAAATCTTGGAGAGGGAATGAGGGAGGGAGATGAGACAGGTGATTAAGAAAGAGTGACTATTAGCACATCAGCCAGCCTTGAGCACAGGAGAGGGCTGCCTCTGTCCCTAACCTCCCACTATGAGGATGGCAAATTCAATTGAGGGTAAGTTGAAATTGGGACTAGGTGAACTTTTTCGAAGTTGCCCTTCAGTAAAAAATAGAGAGATATGTGAATGTTTGCAGATTTAACCGCACCCCTGAATCTCACCATAAACGTATGTTCAGAATTCGAAACTTCTGCCAATTTTCTGCTTTTCCCCTATTTAGGTCTACGACCACCTGCTTTTGCAAAAATTATATTTATAATAAACATATAGGGGTTCGCAACCAGCCCTCCTTATACTTTGCTCTGTTGTTGTGTCGTTTGGATTTTTCTTCCACCAACTACACACTACAGCATACCACAATGGGCATTTGTTCAGCGCACTTCAGCCACTGGTTAACTTCACTGTAAGTGGCTGCCTTCTACACTTTCACATGGTGAACATCCAAACACAAGCTAGTTCCCTTCAGTGCCAGAGAGTATTATGGTAAGCTGTGCTTTTTGAGAACAAAAATTGTGCTGCCTTTAGCCAATAATTTTTTTTTATATTAGGGAGGGACCGACAGGTCTCTCAACAATAAAAGTTTACAAAACCGTAGAAAAACAAAACACTGAGTTACAAAGCCAAAAGGCGTGTAGTCAATACCAGACCGATTGGCTTTGCCAATACCTGTTTAGACCATGCTTAGGAAGGCCTGACTTGGTCAGAGGGTATTTTCCATTACAAAGGGTTACAGCCTAAGTCCAGCATGTTCTTGAGCTGAAGTGCACAAACCCAGCCCCATCTTTGTACTCCTTTTGCTTTCTGTTTCACCGGGACCTTCGACTTATCCTGCCAAATATGTCTGTACGTCATTACAAAGTCAGAAGTTGCATGTGACATCTTTTTAGGGAAAAGGCATGGACCAGTGGCCAAAGAACAGAAGCTTAAAACAGAAATCAAGAAATTAAATCCCAGTTCGCTGCAGGACACTGCATGATTGTGGGCGGAGCACAAGATAACTGATTGTCTCATTCACCAGTGGTGAAAGAAAGACTCCAGGGGCCAAATGTATCATTTTTTTACACAACGCAGCAAGATACCTTGCTGCGCTGCACTGCATGACAGGGAGAAAGCAGGAATGTGCCATATCGATTAAGATATGGGGCATTCCTGCTCTCTCCTTGCGCTGGCACACTTTTGACTGCCTTGCGCAAACACAGGCACTGTTGCACCATGGTGCAAGGGTGCCTGTGTTGCAGGCAGGATTATTTTTGTGGAGGAACGAACAACTTCCTGCCCAAAAAAAATCTTTTGAGGCATTTTCTTCTTTCTACATGTGCTGCAGAATGCAGCACATGTAGAAAGAGGAAAAACAAGGAGAAATAAATATATTTCTCCTCATTACGCCTCCCCTGGGAAGGCGTAGCATTTTGATGCATTCCCAGGTCTACCACTCATGGTAAATCTGGGAAGGTGCCAAAATTCATGGGTGGATGCATGACAAAACCCACACTCTGCACATGGAACACCTCCCGGAGGCGGAGTAACACAAAGCAGTGACTTGCGCTGCCTTGCATAACTCCAGATTTACAAAGCCACACAGAGCCACGCAAGGTAGCCTTGCGCGACATGGTAAATCTTATTCTAGGTTTTGCATCACCCTGCATGGTGCAAAACCTTTGATAAATCTGGCCCCCAGGTATCCAATCACAGCTGTCAGCACAACAAAAACAATAATGTGTCCTTGTGTAATGTAACTGATGCTCATGTAAAGTGCTCCAATACCTTTGTGTCGAGTTCGCGCTATACAAAACTGCAAATACATCTGCAACCATGAGTATGTCTGTTTACGTGCGCTTAGGGGCAGTATATGTGTTGATGTATTCATGCATGTATGCATGTGGATGCATGTGCATGTGAGTTTGTGCGTGTGGACAGTTGAATTATGTACATATCTGTTTGTATTTATGTGTATATAAGTGCATTCGCATGTACATATAAGTTTGTGTATGTTCGTGTGAGCTAGTGAATGCATGTTTGCAAGTGTGCACGTTGTGCAACCTCAAAACATAATTCACATTTTTTCCGTGTTCCTACTTCTGTTCCAGTGTTTTAACAGCAGGTGTGCCCGCTGGCAGGTGCCAAAACTAACAAACTAACTTCACAGCAGATAGCACTGAAACAACAGAGCCTTGGGATAAGCTACCGAATATGGCGAAGGGCACTGGAGTGGGCATGACTCTGACAGAGGCCAGAGAGCTTTCCATCCACACTCACTGTGGCACATCTGTTTCCGCGACACACTGGGGGTGATGAATGGGAGGGCGCAGAGATCCAATGGGACTCTGCTACGCTGACGTAGAGTCTGATTTTACTTACAATGCTCTTAAGTTACACCTATGTTCAAGGAAGTAGCCACACACTTCCCCTGAACCCCCAATTTGATCATAACTATAATAGCTTTCTGCAACAGAATAGGGGTGGGCATAACTCACATAATTCCATGTAGTGTAATCACACAAGATTACGCAGAATTATGCAAGAAGAGTAGTTCTGTGTTTAGTGCTATTTCTTAGCACAAAAATGCCCCCTGTGTCCAAAATGGATGCAAGGATGCGTTTGGTGCTAAGAAAAAGCACTAAATGCAACAAAACATGAATAGCTTGCCCTTGAAGCCACTCGTGGTCACTAAATGTGCTCCCTTGGTAGGATTTTCCTCCAATTTACTACCAAAGTTTAGCGCTATTTTCTTAGTGCAAAATGCAACCTCAACTCGAAAATGGGCGTGAGGATGTATCTTGCGCAAAGCAACAGCACTAAATGCAGCAGAACATGAATAGCTCGCGCTTGCTAAATATGCTCTCGCTGTAGGATTTTTTCCCAACTTACTCTTAACTATGCAAGCAAGAGTAAACACATAATTATCTGTAATTCCACATCAAAGGGTAATGCAGAATTACTGAAATTACTCCAATTACTCCAGCGTAATGAAATTCTGCCCAGGCCTACAGCAGAAGCCACAACTCCATCCCTCCATCCATCAATCCTTTCACCCATCTGTCCTTTAACCCACTCGTCTTTTCACCCTTCCACCTGTCTACCCTTCACTCTTCCACCTATTCACCCTTCCTTGTTTCCCTTTATCTTCCTTTCTCTCAGTGTTCCTTCTTTTGAGTCATTTTCCAGGAAATGAGCCCTCCAATTATTTTATTTACATGCCTCGCTATTTACATATAGTGGCCTACTGCTCACAGTGGCTTTTCTAGAAATGTGAGCTCTGATTTTCGCCTCTGGACTTGCTTGACCACTAACCAGTCATCTTCTTTGATGTCAGACGAGAGTGTGTGCCTTCTGGTGTTTCCATACCTTTTCATCAAGTTCCACTCTTTCTGTTCTCCACGTCTGATAGACAGGCCTGTCTTGGGCCTGTCCTTGACTTCACTTATCTCCCTAGCTTGGTATTCTTGTTTTGAGTTTCAAAGAGCCCCTTGGGTTGCCAGTATTCCACAGTGACCTTCATCTGCTAAACCAATGATATGCTGTCAGAGAGATGTGGGATTCACAAGTCTGGTGTCCTGTAGGAGGATTCCTTTTGTTACAGTTAGTTCCTCCTGTATTTGTTGGAATACAATCAGCTTCTTGGTGTTTATGGCAGCAGGAAGGTTCTTCTCGTTGATGTGTCGCCATTAATCTCTTCTTTGCTTGGCTGTTGATAATGAGAGGCAGTGCTTAAATTGTAAAATAATAAGTGCCAGTGCCCCTGCATCTTGCACCACCCATTGCCCCTCCACCACCGCCATTGAATGTACGAACACAAATACTAACCATCACAGTCCTACAAGTGGTACAATTCAGACTATTTCAGGCCCCCAAAGCTATAAGAATGGCGTGGGCAGCAGGTATTAGTCATTTTCAATGTGTATTGAATTAATAAGCAACTGTTGTAGTGCCCATCTCTAAACTAGATAAACAGCAACATCATGTGGTGCACAGTCATAAGTGCCGGTGTTGACAATTAAGTGCTGGTGCCGAACACCGGAAACCACCGACTCAAATTAAGCACTGGTATGAGGTGAGTTGCAGTGGCCTTCTCAATATCAATGATGTACACAGATAGGGTTGTTGTCTGACTGATGATGAAACCAACATGCTCTTCAGCTGAGGGCGTTGTTCTCAATATTGCCTTTGCCTGGTTTGTTTGTGATGGTGAATGAGTATTCTTATAGTCAGATCACCCATTGTTCAATCTGAGAAGGCATCTTTGCTTTCAGGTTGCCAAATGACATTAGAAATACATGATGATCAGTCACTATGATAAATCGTTTACCATATACAAAGATGCCATAGTGTTTACATACCCACACTACAGCTACACTTTCCGTGACAATAGCTATCATTTTGATTTTACTTGAAATTAATGCACTTTGACAGACTTTATTGTCTAAATAAAGTATTTTTGAATTTGAATACAGCTACACTTTCATTCTTAGTTTGCGAGTAGGCATTCTCAACATCTGTCAAGCTTTGGCTTGTGTAAGATAAAATTTGATGATGGTCATTCCCTTTCCAGTATTTTGCTAGGCTCACTCCTAGTCCTACAAGCCTTGTATCCACAGTGATACAAGGCTTGTAGGACTAGGAGTGAGCCTAGCAAAATACAGTGAGTTCAGTGCACAATGCTGGGGCAAAATATGAAATGTTGGTGGCATGCCCAAGCTTTTTTTGACTTCATGGAATGCCCGCTCACACTCTCGGGTCCACTCAAACTTGCTGTTTTGTTTGGGGCGGTCTGTGAGTAGGCTGCTGAAGGTTGCGTAGGCTTTTATATATTGTGAAAAGTAGCTGTCCATCCCTGGAAAAGACTGAACATTACTGACATCCCTGAGGGCTGAAGAAGCATCATCGCTAGGTCAGGTCCTGTGTGTCATCCTCATTGTATGGCAGAATTGGGTTATCCTCCTATTGATGCACAAGCGTACCTTGCCCTCAGCGTTGCACTTCACTACTACCACTAATGGTGACACCCATGTGGTCGGTCTCTGAAACTTTTCAATGATGCCTGCCACTAATAAGTCTTGTAGTTCTTCCCCTACTGCTCTGTGCAAGTGAATTGGTATTCTCTGTGTATGTTGAACCACCAGGTTGATGTCTTCATTTATGTGTGGTTTCACTGTGAAGTTTTTCATCTTCCTCAGGCCTGAGAAACGTTTTGAATATTTTTGCACAGCTGGATGATCATTGTCCACCATCCAAAGATTCACAATTACTTTAAGTTATTCTGCCGTTGGCAGACTGAAGAGGCACTCAGAAAGGGTAGGTGGACCCCTTATGAATTTGTCGGCTTTCGCAGTCCGATCTTTGTACGCAAGCAGTGTTTGAAATTTGCCGAAACATGTCAGTGGTTCCTTGACCATCCATGTGTACACTGTGATGACTGCATGATGTAATTTCGATTTTGATTCATCTTGTGATACTCCGTCGAACAGATGTAATGTAGAGATGTTCCACTGGGGTGATTCCTCATCCGCATCACTCTTTATACCCTTACACCCCTCCTATCATCCTTTCTTCCTTTAACTCTACCTTTCCCCCTTGTTTCCGTTCACACTCTCCTGCTTTCACACTTCCTTTTTGCTGCTTTCTTTCCCCCACATTTCTTTCCTTTTCTCCCCTCCTTACTTTTTCTTTCTTACCTTCTGTCTCTGAACTTGGCTTCTCTTGGCTTCCACCCATCACCTCTGACATAGTATTCCCTTAAAGTGTTATATATTCTTTTGTCATAGATGTGCAGATAGAAGAGTCCCCTAAAGAATCAAAGCAACATTTTAGTGTGACCCACCTTAGCAGCCCATCTGCCCCAATGCAACGTGTAAATTGGCGTGGTTCTCAACACCACTGCCTATGCCATTTCTTAAATTATGTCTTTCGGGTGTGTGCAAGAAACTTCCTTTCACAAACGTAACAAACATGTGACTGTTTTAAGGAACAGTCTGTTATGGAATTGACAACAAAACATACAATGACAACTATTTTCCTAACCTTAAGTTTGGTATTTCATGCACCAAGTACAGTGAGCAGTTTAGGGTTAGACACATTTAAAATTTACATTAGAAATCCTTTCTTCTCTCATTTCACAATATCACACACTTACATGTCCTTTCTTCCTCCACCCCTCTCCTGTGAAAGATAGAACAGCAGATGCTTCCTCACTCTCTGCATGCTCCACAAGATCTTTAAATGGCTCCCAGTCAACACCAGACGAACAATCACCCAAGCCTTAATCACTAGCCGGCTGGACTACGTCAATGCCCCATATGCAGGAATTGCCTCACATCTCCTGAAGAGACTACAAAGCATACAGAAGTCTGCGGCCAGACTCATTCTCGGCCTCCCCAAGCAGACCCACATCACCCCCCATCTCAGGAAGCTCCACTGCCTCCCCCATTTAGAAGAGATGCCGTTTCAAGATACTGATCCACACATACAAGGCCCTGCACAAACAAGGAGCCGCATACAAGGACCGCCTGAACTTCCACCAACCCTTCAGACACATGCGCTCTGCCTCCGTTCACTTCGCTTACACCCCTCACATACGCCAAAGCTACAGTGGAGGTCATTCCTTCTACTACTTTGCAGCCTCCAGCCTCACCTCTGAACCTCACCCTCTCTGCTGGAATTCAGGAAGGCACTCAAGACCTGGCTGTTCGACTGAGCCCCCGCAGCAAGAATTCTCAGCTCCCGGATACCCTCATGGGTGATTAGCCACGCTTTACAAGTCCTGTTTGCTTGCTTGATTGATTGAGATGTTTCTGGTCTCCCCTTTTAACATACTTGTGCAAATATAGATGAGGAAGGCACTCACCAACGTTAGTTAGTACGTCAAAAGTAACAGCTAAGTGGGTGTGTAACACTTTGCCATGGGATTTACCTGACAATTCCTATGAAATTGTTTTTTTAAGCCTGCAGGTGTCACTTAAGAGAAAACTTAAGATTGCTAACTTATGTGCACCTATGTAACATATGTACTAATGTATGCCACGTTTTGAACTTTTGCAAAGCAGTCTAACTTGTGCACTTTAAAGCATAAGTCAGTTGTAAATCAAAAAGTGCCCTTAGTGAATGGGACAAAAACTGCCTTTTAACGCAAACAAGTCTAGAAGCAAGGATTCAGATTCTAATACTGACAGGAGGGGAAATTGTGAAGCTTTATATACGAATATCAGTAATCTAAATTATTACAATGCAAGTCATTACAATGCTGTAATTACATTGCTATTACCTTTACATCGCGATGTATTCCTATGCCCTTTTTAAATCGCATGGACCTTTCGACCTTTACATCGTATATTACATGGTAAGTAGTATATATATTTATATGTACACACAGACACACTCAAACATATTCACACATATGCAGTTGTTTTGAATATTTAACATGGAAATGAAAGAATATATATAAGTATATATATGTATATATATTTATATATATATATATACACACACACACATATATATATATATATATATATTCACTGAAAAAACCATAGGTTTCAGGCACGTTATAGTTAGAAATTAGCATTTAAAAAACCTTTGAAATTCACTGAAAAAACCATAGGTTTCAGACACGTTATAGTTAGAAATTTGCATTTAAAAAACCTTTGAAATTCACTGAAAAAACCATAGGTTTTAGGGACAGTTATAGTTAGTTGGACATTGCACTCGTACAAAACCCGTGAAATTCCCTCGTTATAGTTAGTTCAGCTAACTATAGCTCGCGCCCCATAATGCACTGCTGATGACATCACATATTACATCACTCATGACATGGTCAGTGACATCACTGATGACATCACTAATGACATCTCAAATGACATCACTGATGACATCATGCAGTGACTGTGTGTTTCTATAAAGTTTAAATATGTTTAATATATATGCCAAGGTGTATTGAATAATGAGTGGGTGTATAAGTGTCTGGATGGATGATTTAGTAGGTGCGTGACTGACTCTATAAGTAAGTGATTAAACGTATCTTACTAAATGCATGGGTTAGTGACTAAACTGTGTGAATGTCTTTATCCGTCTGTCTGTTGGTGTGTAAGTGGCTGCATGGGTTTGTAAATAGCTACATGAGTGTCTATATGAGTTATTGATTGGTTGTCTGAGTATCTGTATGGGTGCCTGAGTGTTTGTGTGGATGGGGTGTGTGTGACTGCACATAGATGTATCAGTGGGTGATTCACTGGGTGCATGGTTTCAAGAGTGCATCTGTGATGGACTGTATGGGTGGGTGAGTGTGTGTATGGGTGTGTTAGTGAATGAATGTATATCTCAGTGGTACATGTGTGAGTAACTACATATGTGAAAGGCAGTATATATGTGTGTTGGAGTATATAAATGGGTATAAGTGAGAGTGTGTGATTGTGAGAGTGGCTGTATGGTTGAGTGTGTACTTGTATTAGTGATTGTAAAGAGCGTAAGAATGTGCTATTATTTGTATGAGTAAGTGAGCTGGTGTGTGTATAACTGTATAGGTGAGTAAATGGCAGTGTGATTAATTATTTGCATGACTGACTAGGTGTGTGAGTACCTCTATGGATGAGTGGCGGTGTGTGAGTGTCTATGTAGGTGTATGAGTGCATATGATAGTCCTGTACTGAGTGACCGTAAGTATGAGTAACTGTACAGGTGAGTGAGTGGATGTGTGTGTAGACCTAAGAATCAGTGAGTGGGTATGTAGTTATTGGTGTTGGAGTGGTTTTGAGAATGGCAGTCTGTAATTTAGAGTGGGTGTATCAAAAGTTATATTAGGGTGTGAGAAGATGCATGAAATTATCACATGGATGATGTCATCAGTGATGTCATCAGTGATGTCATTTGAGATGTCATCAGTGATGTCACTGACCATGTCATGAGTGATATAATATGTGACGTCATCAGCAGTGCATTGCGGGGGCGCCAGTTATAGTTAGCTGAACTAACTATAACGGGGGAATTTCACGGGTTTTGTACGAGTGCAATGTCCAACTAACTATAACTGTCCCTAAAACCTATGGTTTTTTCAGTGAATTTCAAAGGTTTTTAAATACAAATTTCTAACTATAACGTGTCTGAAACCTATGGTTTTTTCAGTGAATTTCAAAGGTTTTTTAAATGCTAATTTCTAACTATAACGTGCCTGAAACCTATGGTTTTTTCAGTGAATTTCAAAGGTTTTTTAAATGCTAATTTCTAACTATAACGTGCCTGAAACCTATGGTTTTTTCAGTGAATTTCAAAGTTTTTTTAAATGCTAATTCCTAACTATAACATGTCTGAAACCTATGGTTTTTTTCAGTGACTTTCAAGGTTTTGTAAATGACAATTTTTAAATGTATTAATTGTTATCTTTATTTTTTTTATACTGATTTACTACATGTTTTTAAACTATTTATTTTTAGATATTTTATTTTTTAAATTACATTGTAATTACATTATACATTCCATTACAAAATATACTTTCTCAGAATGAATTACTTTAGTTTAAATACTTTGCAAATAGGCAATAGACTTTTAAGTACAGTAGTTACAGTTGTTGCAATGGGCAACACAATTTCAAACACAATGCAACATTGAGCTCAATGTGAATTTCTAGATAAATGCAATTAGTTACTTTATGGATTACTTTTCTAACCACAGGACTGGATCCTAGATTCAGTCCTAGGACATCTCCTGTAAACAGTTGAGTAAAAGCGTTTTGGTTACAGTAGTGATTTTTAAGGAATATTATTGTATTTTAAAAGTTGACACTTAGAAACTTTTTCACATAGAATCACCAATGTTATCCTATGGGAGGAATTTCACTTAGCAGGTAAGTAGTGTTATCGTTACTTTTTCTTACTCAATGGTGGATCCTGGATCCAGCACTGGTGCATCTCCTGTAAACAGTTGAAAGAATGCGTTTAAGTCATACAGGCGATTTTTAAGGAATATTTGTAGTTTGTGAAAATCGACACTTTGAAACTTTTCTGCTGAAAACCAGACAATGGATTCCTATGGAAGAAAATACAAGTTACTGGTAAGTACGGTTAGAATTACTTTTCAGGGTCAGTGCTGGGCTAAAAGATGCAGCACTGGGTTCTCTCCTGATAACAGGTGAGTAAATCGGAATTCGTAGTTCGGCTGATTTTAGAGGAATATTATAAAGTTCCAAAACTCCACACTTAGAAGAATTTCCAAGTGAAACCAGTCAATGTTAGCCTATGGAAGGAAATTCAAGTTACTGGTAAGTACGGTTAAAATTACTTTTCAGGATCAGTACTGGGCTCAAAGATGCAGCACTGAGGTCTCTCCTGATAACAGGTGAGTAAATCGGAATTCGTAGTTCGGCTGATTTTAGAGGAATATTTGTAAGTTTCAAAAATCAATACTTGGAAACTTTTTCAGCAAAAAGCAAGCAATGATATCCTATGGAAGGAAATTCAAGTTACTGGTAAGTACGGTTAAAATTACTTTTCAGGATCAGTACTGGGCTCAAAGATGCAGCACTGAGGTCTCTCCTGATAACAGGTGAGTAAATCGGAGTTCGTAGTTCGGCTGATTTTAGAGGAATATTTGCACAATGGTGAAGGGAGGGGCGGGGCCTGAGGTGACATCTGTGCAAACGCGCCCCGTGGCGCGTTTTAAGTTGGGGGATTAAGTCCCCTTGAATCATGAGGGTCCCTGGGGTCCAACTAGCCCACCCTGTACCTCCAGTATGCGCCAGGGAGCTGCGTTGCAGATAGGTGTTCAGAGGCCACGCCCCTTTTTACAACACTCTGCAACGCAGCTCCGTGGCGCTTACTGGAGGTACCTGGTGGGCTAGTTGGCCCCAGGGACCCTCAGGATTGAAGGGGATTTAATTCCCCATCTTAAAACGCGCCACGGGCCTGTTTGCACACATGTCACCTGAAGCCCCGCCCCCTCCCTTCACCACTGTGCAAACGCGCCCCGTGGCGCGTTTTAAGTTGGGGGATTAAGTCCCCTTGAATCCTGAGGGTCCCTGGGGTCCAACTATCCCACCAGGTACCTCCAGTAAGCGCCACAGAGCTGCGTTGGAGAGAGGTGTGAAAAGGGGCGCGGCCTCTGTACACCTCTCTGCAACGCAGCCCCCTGGCGCATACTGGAGGTTCCTGCTGGGCTAGTTGGCCCCCAGGGACCCCCAGTATTCAAGGGGAATTCGTTCCCCCTCTGCAAACGTGCCAGGGGGTGCGTTTGCAGAGTGGTAAAGGAAGGGGGCGGGGCCTGCGGCACGATCGTTTTTTTTGTTTTTTTGAAGGGGGCAGTGTGGCCCCCCTTCCTTTTTCCTTTTTTTGGGCCCTGGGGACCCCATCCCCCAGGGCCTTACCCCTTTTTTTCCATTTAAAAAAAAAAAAAAAAACGGGAAGGGGGCCGCATGGTCCCCCTCCCGTGGCCGATTCCGGCCCCGGGGACCCCATCCCCCGGGGCATGGCCACTCTTTTTATTATTTTTTTAAGGAGGGGGGCTGCGTGGCCCCCCTCCTCAGGCCTCCTTTTGCTCCAGGGACCCCATCCCCCGGGGCAGGCCTTTATTTTATTATTATTTTTTTTTGGGGGGAGGGGGGCCGCGTGGCCCCCCTCCCGGGCCACTACTTGCCCCGGGGACCCCATCCCCCGGGGCTGGCCCTCTCCGTTGGGGACCGTGGGGGGGTCCCCAATCCCCCCACGGTCCCAGCCGGCTCCCCGCGTCCCTCGGGAGCCGGCATTGCTTTTCCACATGGGGAGCTGCTGACATGCAGCTCCCCATGTGGAAAAGCAATCTGCTGCTTCATTGAAGCGAGAGCAGGTTTCCCTGCTCTCGCTTCAATGAAGCAAAGCAGTTTGCAATGACAGGGCTGGAGCCGCGAGGCTCCCGTCCTGTCATTGCAAACTACAGTGTCCTGGGGGCCACTGCAGGAGCCGTCCCTGGGGGGTGGCGGTCCCCAGGGCCATCAATGGCTCCAGGAGGGGGGCCGCGCGGCCCCCCTCCCCACATCTGCAAAGCCCCGGGGAGGTGGTGGTCCCCGGGGCTTCGAGGGGTCCAAAACGGACCCCCATTTTAAATTTGTTAGTGCCCCGGGGAGGTGGCGGTCCCTGGGGCGTGTGGGGGGGCTAGAGCCCCCCCACACAGGTGAATTAAATTTAAAAAAGAAGCCCCGGGGGGTGGTGGTCCCCGGGGCTGCGGGAGGGCTCAGAGCCCTCCCGCACCATTTTGTTTAAAGCCCCGGGGGTGGCGGTCCCCGGGGCTTGGGAGGCCTTAGAGGCCCCCTATAATTAATAATAAACCCCAGCATGCCCCCGGGACTTGGCCCACCCGGGGGCCAATTAACCACGAAGCGCGGGAGCCCGCGCTTCGTTTTTTTTTTTTATCGGCAGGATTCTCGCACCCAGCGCGTTTTCTGCCGATTTTTAAAAAATAATTTAAAAAAAATTGGGCCCTGACGGTCCTTGTAGGACCCCCTGAGCAGGGCTAGGGGGTCAGGGTGTTTCTACCCTGCCCCCTTTTTGCGTTTTGCGCCCTTGTTTTTGTCTTTTCTTGTCCCTCGGTTCTACCGAGGGACAAGATGGCTGCCAACACTTCCTGGTTTGGACTGTTGACAGCCAATTAGCATGCAGCTCGTGGTCGGGAGGGTGCGCGGATCCACCGCGGCCATAGATATCGAAACTTTTATTTTGGATTTTCTCAGCAACTACTGAACGGATTTACACCATTTTAAAAAGGGTGCTTTCTGAACCAAGCACTACCTTTTTGCCAAATTTGGTGTAATTCCGTTCAGCAGTTTTTGCTGTAGCCTTGCATAAAGTTTCCTATGGGAAATTGATTTTTTCACTCTTATTTTTTGAATTTCTCCGCAACTACTGAACGGATTTACACCATTTAAAAAAAAGGTCTCTTTCTGAACCAAGCACTACCTTTTTGCAAAATTTGGTGTAATTCCGTTCAGCAGTTCGGGCTGTAGCCGTGGCTAAAATGTCCTATGGGAATTAACATGGAGAAAACTGAGAAAACGCGTTTTGGACCCCCCTTTTTTCTCGGCCGCCGCTTGATGAATCACCCCGAAACTTTCAAGACAGGAGCGGAACGGAACGCCCCACTAGTTTTGAAAATTTCGCGATGATTCGTCAAACGACGCCAAACTTATTGGGAATAGAATGTTGCGGATTTCCTATGGATAAAGGTCCTAACTATAACCATCTACTGGCGACCGCCAGTAGATAATATATATATATATATATATATATATATATATATATATATATATATATATATATATATATACACACACACACATATATATATGTATTTATATATATATATATATATACACACACACACACACACGTATGTGTGCATATAAGTTCCTCTACCCAGGAAATTTGGAGCTTCTAGTCCCTTCCAGGAGCTCATATACAGCAACTCTCTTCAGTTCAGACACTACCAAATGTGTATTTATGTGTGATACTTCTAAAGCTTTTGAAAGTGGAAGTTTGAACAAAAACCGGTAAAAAAACAATACACTGGATAAAAACTTAAAACAACAATCATAAAAACAAAGACAAATTCCAAATGAAACAGTGGTGTGCAAAGATGTTTCTATCTGTGATTAAATCACCCCAGTGCTGAGCAAATGGGGATGCAGTGCAAGGTGATCTGGACATGTTTCAACTACTCAGATCATATACAGTCTTCTTCACGGTAAAACTAGAAGGTAAATTATAATAACTTATTTCATCCAATGACCTTGATGGTGCTAATAACTTCTTAAAGTAGCACATCCAAACTTTGGTTTAACAGTAATGCATACTGCAGTATTTTTTTAGTGCTGTACCTTCAACAGTTTCTTTATTTTCAGAAGGTCCAATTGTGATTAGCCTAACAAATCTCTGAAAGATTCCGTGATTTATCTTTGACGGCGAGAAAGGTATCGCTGAAGAGCTTGGTCAAGCACAAGTGAGATGGGTAAAGATCCAGTGTTTAGATGCTACATAGTCATAGAAATGTGAAAATATATGCGAAATCCAATCCCTCTCCTTGAAGAAGTCTTTAGGTGGAAACGTGTGGTCCCCTGGTGCTGGTTTCATGCAGTACGCCAAACTGGTGTTAGAGGGCAGTCATTTAATAAAGCTTTGAGATCTTGAGACTCATTAAGAATGCCAAGATGCATATAGTCCCCTGGGATTTTAAACTTTCTAAAAATGTTGACTTGCTTTTTCTGCTAGTGAATATTTCAGAACACAGTTCTTAAACAGCCATTGATGGAAATGTTGTTCACTGTCCTTTGATATAGTATCTCAAGCCTGCTTCTGAGAGAGCACAAAATTGACCTCCTTTTTCTACAAGCTTGTTTTGGCCAAAACAGTCAGATAGTTGAAGCCTAATGTGACATCACTTCAGAAGACCTTATCTAGGGCTACTTTGAGCTGCATCTGGCACCAGATCAGGTGGCATTACAAACCATGGTGACAACAATGGCACACAAGCGGGCTGCATTGCTCCTTCTCCTGTTCCTAATGCGCTCAGGCCGGCCCCAGCCGCAGGAGATGTTGCACAATCTTGTTCTAGGATAAATTGCGTGAATATTTTAATTACCCCTCTTGGTGCCTGTATTTCCAGTTTGATAAATTATTACATTAGTGAACAAACATGTCAACAGAAGCTGAAAAGCAGGGGCAGGGAAGTACGCTGTGCTCCCGCCAATAATTACAGGGTGCCTGTGGGTGATTCAGTGCTTAGGGACACAGATGGAAACCCGAAGAGCTGTAGTTTCTGCTCCATCCTTCATTTTCTGACAATTCTTGGCTCGCAGTTCTTCATTGTTTTAAAATTGAAGGTAATCCCCGATTTTGAAGGCATGGACCTTCATCAACTAAGGGTGTAGACATGCTTTGCGTACAACAAGAACGAGTCACAAAAAAGAGTAAATATATACATTACAGACTTCTGCTTATGATTTGCACATATTCACTATTTTTGTGTGAATCACAAATCCCCAAGCAGTGCATTCGGAAGCCTATTCACATTGTAGATTTGAAATCATGCTCTTTTTGGCCCCAGGTGTGTATCTGTCGATTGTTTGCAGTCCGGATAATCAGGGGGTGTTATGGTAAAATTACATGGTGTATTTGCAAGCCCCCCTTTTTCTGTAACTGGAAAGCCTGTTTCCTGTAGAGCAATCAATTGATTCAATTCCCCTACAGCCCTTGAAACTATGAGTGTTTGAGGGCACTTCTCCTAAATGCACACTTTCTCCAAACTTTTCTGGAGTAAGTTGTAGAGAGGGGCATTTAAATAGAGAAGTTTAGAAACATCCACAAGGTTTCTGCCCTTATGGTGCTCCCAGTATCCTGAGTCCTCCTCCTGCTGCTTGCCTGTTCACTGACATCTTCCTCCGACTCTTTCTTGATGTACCCTTTGTTCCATTCATCACTACTGCACTCTCTCTTTCACGCCTTTCTAAGCTCTGCCTTCTCTGTGTCTTAAACCTGGTTGATTCTGTCTTATCCTCATTAACCCCCACCTCCTGTTTCCTTAACCTCTCTTCTTGTGGATTACAATATCCAGTTTTTGCCATTTTTGTTTCATGCTGACTCAATTGTTCCTAATGTGCAGCTTAATGCTCCTCCAAAGTGGGCTTTTGGATCCACCCATAGGCGTATTATCCTCTCACCTCATTCTATTGGCTATTTAATGTGTCATTCCTCCTTGCAGGTTTTCATTGAAGTGCATGAGGGACTATTTTGGGAAAGGTGCCCTCAATCATCACAATGTTTGTCACATTGAATTCTTTACCTTCCACATGCATTGTATATAGGAAGGAATTGTTTTCTGTTGTCTATGCACTGTCAAAGAAAATACGTCTGACTTTAATATGATAAACCGCGTGTTTGCATACAATACAATAAACAGCATTTGTGAAGGCCTGTGTTGACATGCTTTGGCACATTAAAGCCAGACCTTTTCGCTTTGTCATTGCTTGTGTTTGATGTTACATCTCTAAGCATGACCTTTATCTGCAGTGCTCACATTTTATTATGTATTCTTGCCCTACTGGGCATCTGTAACTTTGTCTTTCTGCCGCGAAGTGCTCTATCCCCAAAGAGACGAAAGAAATAGATAAGCACATAAATAAATAATGCCTACTTTCGCACCTATTTTTAAACTTACCCAGCTGAATGTTTGCCAACGCTACATTTTCCATGGTGGTAATGGGAGCCAGGCTCTGGACATTTTACACATTCTCCTGAATCACAGTATGAGAAATGCAATTGTTAGTTCCACTTTTTCCATTTGTAGGAGACACCTATAGGTAGCAAACACTTTCTGAAGCAGGCCCAGTGCTTTTTACTTGATGATAAGTTATTATTACAAACTGAAGGGTCTTTGAGCTAAAATATCTGGGTTATTATTTCATAGCTGGATGCCCACATTTTTATCAAACTCCGATGGATGAAGGGTCAAATTGTAACCTGCAGTTTACACACAAACCTCTCAAACCGTCCAGCTGATCTCACCAGCTTTAACACCTTTGGATTTCAAAAGCAAAAGTAACTGACAAGGAAATGAAAATATTAGATTTAATATGCAGTACAAATCCAAAATTAAACAAACAATTTAAAGAATAGAAACCCTGGCATTTAGCAATAGATGGCAAATAAAAGATATGGTCCACCTTTTGACTTGGGACACATTCACAAAAGTTTGTATCACGTATTTTACTAGCATTAAACAGAATTTTGTTGTGGAGCTGTCATTACTACTAAGCAAACAATGTTCTCACTTTAAGAAGTCGAATTTAAAAATAAATTCACAATGTTTTGCAGGCACACATGGCAAAACAAAAAGGACCTAGTGCAAAATGTGCATAAAACAGATGTACATCTTGAAAAAAGTCTTATACTTGTTCTCGTTTAACAAAAATGGGCAGGAAAGTCATCGAGCTGTAGACAATCTCTTCATATTCAGGGAACACTTGTGCACAATTTTCCTTACGTGTAGCTGGCCTGGGCAGTTTAAGGAGCCGTAAACATAGAAAAATCATGTTTTCAATCTGAGCAAGTCACCAAACTTGTACGTGGGGTTTGTTCCTTTGTAAATACCACACTCCATCCATTCGCTCCCCTTGCACACTTCCAGATTGAGTGATTTGCTTCCAATTGTACTTCTCCATTTGTAGATTACACACGCCCACATTGTGCAGAAAGGGCACAAGTAGACATGCCTGCCATTCTTTTCAGTCAGAATTTTTTTCATCAATTTTTCATGAAAATCTCAAAAGTATACACGTAAGAATGCATTTAAAAAAAATCATAAATTCAACTCCTCTGCTAATAAAACATGAATGTATAGGAGAGGACAAGTAAGGTGCTATGGAAAGTTAACCCCTTCGATGCGCCTGTCGGCCAATGGCCGTCGCGAGCACTACCTCCGTAGTGCTGCGCACGTCCGTTGGCCGACGCGGCCCCGCCCACTCAATAAAACCGCCGCACCGCGGCGGAATTGCCGCCGCGGTTATAAGACAAAAAAAAAATCAGAAGGATAAAACAAGCGAAAAAAGGATCAACCCAGTTAAAACACACTCCACAAACCCCGCCCTTGTATAATCCCAGATAAAAGCGGGTCAAATAAAAACAAATAGTGGGAGATTTTAACAATTAAAGAAAGAGGAAAGCAGGCCTCACTTGTTTAAAACTCATGGGCAAAAAGAGTGGACGGATGAATTTATGGCGAAGATGATTAAATCTTGGGCATAGCATGACGATATGAAGAGTGTCAGGGAGGGAGGCATCGTCACAAGTACATGCCGTAAGGTCTGAAACTGTACACCAAAATCCTTTGGACAGCAGGATTTGGTGGTACAGGTTAAATCTAAAGCCATGCTTTTCCAAAGGGCATCCCACACCATTTCCCCTTTCTTGCATCAATGGAATTATAGGATTGTATGATCCATTGGGGGCCGGGGCGGTTAAACTTGCAGGCACCCACCCTGTATCCTATCGATGTCCTTTGGATTCTAAATATATTTTTAGGAGGCGATCCACCTTAAGTTGCTTAGCTGCTATAAATATCTGGTGGAACGTGGGCTTTGGTTGTGCACTTTATTGAACTGAGCCACAATAAATGGTTAGAATTTAACACCATGTTTCTTCACTTTCCACCTGGGAATCCTGCTTAAATCTGTTCACCCTGCACTTTAATGACCCTACAGCACTTTACTGGTGATGCAGCCATTGTTACTCCTGGGGTCTTGTGCCAATGGGGTCATGGGCTCAGAAACACTTATTCAATCCACCAGGAACAGGGGCACACCCAGTTTGTTTTTTATTGATCTGTTCTGTACTTTTAATACATTTTATGCGGTGACCCGTTTTAAGCTTGTCTAACTGCTACAATTACTTGAGGGAACCCAAGCTATTATTTTAAATCGATGTGTATTTTTGGTTGTATTGCTTGTTGTATCTTATTGCAATGGTTTTCAGTAACTATGTAAATAAATAAACTTGAACTTTCTGGGTGACATTCATTTTTTGGCCATTTCTAGGCCGTTCTTACAGATACTAATTTTAGTTTTTGTGAATTCTGCCCAAAGAACAAGCTTGTGTCTTTTTCCAAAAAATCACACAGTTATCAAAACTTTTAGAATCTTTCAAACTGCCTTAATTTCTTGTCTGGGGGTCGATCCTAAAATAAGGTAAGTTTAAAAGCATTTTTGGGAGAATTTGGTGAAGGATACGTAAGGAAAGGACTAGCACTTAAAATTTCGCTTTGAGAGCAAGAGGGTGAGAGGCTTTTACTCATTGTGTAATCTAAGACAAATCCCTCTCAGCGACACTGCATAACCATCACCACAATCCTCCATTCTTTCCATTGGCGCCGCCTCATCTCCCAGATCTTAGAGTCTTCGAGGAAAACCGGAAGACATTCTCATGATGACCATGCCAACTTATTGGTGCAGGAGTGCCAAGAAGCTCTGAAAATAGATAAATTCCAAATATTCATGCATTCATGCGTTTCATTCATGATCCAACTGGCTGTCTCTCATTTGGCCTGATTATCTAGATATGGGGGACATTATCTCCAGGTCAAGTTCGGACTAGTCTCTCCTCCTGATCACTCGCTTCTCACTCCAAGTGCTGGTTATTGTCATCTCGCAGAGTCTCTCTGAACAAGCTTTTGGGAGTGTTCCTGATGGCCGGATACTTGAAAGGCCTGTGGGTTTATTGCAGTCAGTCACAATCCGGGTGCCACCGATAGTTATTTTTCTACAGCTCATTACTCACAATTACTCACTCACTCACTGAAGCACTCACTCTCTCACCTCCCTACTCAATCACTTACCCACTCACTCATAAACTTGTTCACTCAAACACTAAATCAGTCACTCATTCATCGCATCACTAATTCACTCACACAATTGTTGGCTCATTCAATGCGTTAGCCAATCACCCACTCACTCACAGAATTGCTGACTCACTCATTCACTCATGCTCAGACACTAATTGAGTTACTCATTAACCAAATCACTGATTCAATCACACAGTTGCTCGCATTTACTGAGCCAATCAATCGCCCACTCATTCACTCACACAATTGCTGACTTTTAACACACTCGCTCACTCACCAACTAACATTGTGGGGTCCTTTCAGATCTCTGAGTCATAAGGATACCACTATGCGTAGGTTTTCGAGGCATTAAGCATCCGTCCATCATCTTGTGTGTTTTGCATTTCGCCCTAAGTGGGAAGGGTATGCCCAGACGTGGTCCCGTGCTCACTACGCCACTGGAGTCAAGCTATCCTGGCTGATGAAGGCTGATAGCCAGAAACCGGTCCTAGGATGCTTGATTCCGGTCCAGGGAAGACATGGCTTGGCAGTTCGGTCTGGACTGTTCCCATGAGGCACAGGGTCAAGACTGATTTGCATATGGCTATGTCTGAACTGGGGTGGCGTGGTGAAGCAAAATAACGATGGATTAAACCCAAATCTGTGACTGGGGGTGAATGTTTGCCAATGTGCAGCATTCCGTCCATCATCTTGTGTGTTTTTGTCAGGGTCTAAATCCCTTTTGCTGTCTGAACCACACAGGAGCAGAATGACGCTAGGTCCCAATACCCTTCTCAGAACCAACCCTGCTAGGTCTTTTAGTATTCCATTGCAGGTAAGTTCTAAGGGGGGAAAAGGGGTTGGGGACAGAGAAGAGACTGCTCCAATATTCTGCCTGTTCAGCTACGTCTTCTTCTTCTTACTGGACTGCAACATTAACATGTAAAAACCTTTATTTACTGTGCCTTTTAACTTACTGTTTTTTCTATGGTGTATAAATAACTTATCTTACCAGAATGTTTACTGAAGCTTACTTCTCTTCTACTTCTCATGTATTGTTTGCTAGGTTGTATGAGAAGTCTTCACTCAGATCTCTTTCCTTTTCGTTCTCAGGTACAATCTGCACTTGATCCTGCTATTCCTTAATGTAAGAAAGATAAGGTAAGTATTTATTTCTGTATTCCTAATTTATGTATTATTTGGGTTTCTCTTTCTTTCTATTAACTCACTGTTAAGAGACTGGAGTGGGCCTTGAACTGGGGTTTCTGTAGTAGGATGACTGGTTTTCTGTCTTTAATTCGTTTTTAAACAATGCTTCAGAACTTAGGTTAAATGTTAAAAGGAAGCGTTCCTTTTATTCAGGCCTTTGGTTTTAATGTTTGCTGGAAGCACAATTTATTCTGCCATACGTGAGGAGAACATTACTGGAGTTCTTTAACACATGGCATGAGAAAGAAACATGCTGGGCTTTTGACCCTGACTTCACCTTTTAATTAATTCTCAGAAGAGTGAACAAGTTTCAGTCTAAGAAGACACTGCGTGTTGAAAGGTCACGCCTGCGTCTGACAGATTCTGGAACAGCTGAAATAGACAGCTGATTCAAAAAGCTTTTATTTAATCTTCTCAGCTAAGGAAAACAATTACTGAAAAAAGTATTTCCAGTTTTCAAACGAAGGAAAATATATTCTGACTTGTTTCCTTTTTTCTCTTTAAATAGAAATTTACCTCTGACACGATAACCTTTTCTCACAGAATGTTTTATATTAGCTACAAGTTTAACACTAACCTGATTAGTGAGGGAATGTAGTTCCGACCAAGCTAACCCCGATTTTATCGCAACTACCCTAACTGACTTCCACGACGCTGGGAAAACAGGTGCTCTTCAAATTATTTCTTCAGTGAAGTGCACAGTGGAATGTTGAAGCACACTTCACCTGATGTCATGAAGCCTAAAAGACTAGACTTCTAACAGTGGTGTGCTGTCGCAGTATGTGCATGTTGGCAGCCATCTTGGAGTTCCATCGGTGCCAACAAGCACTCCAGCTTGAGGGATTATCTGACTTTTGGTAAGTTTGTAGGGGGAAAATGGTAGCCAGCATACAGTTAGAAGGAGGAAACCTCCCGTGAGTCCTGACAGTACCCCCTCCCAACGGGGGTTTCCTCCGGTCGTGGTTTGGCAGGGAATTTGGCATGAAAGGCTCTAATTAAACGGGGGGCATGGACATTAGTACTCTTTTCCCAGGAACGTTCATCAGGTCCATAACCTTTCCAATCAATGAGGTAGAAAATTTCATTGCGGATGAGTTTTGAATCCAAAATTCGTTTAACTCGTACTCCGCCTCACCATTAACCATCAGAGGATCAGGAGGGGAAACCCTACGCAACCCCGGTTGAATTGGTTTAAGGAGAGAAACATGAAATACTGGATGAATTTTGGTAGAACCAGGAAGAGATAGTTGATAAGTGACTGGATTTATGACCTTCTCAATTGGATAAGGACCCATAAAACGAGGCTGAAATTTACGGGGACCTTTGAGTCTGAGATTTTTGTACTCAACCAGACTAAGTCTCCTACATGAAGCTCAGGTTCTTTTACGTTTTCGGTCAGCGAAGTGTTTGTAACGATCCTTCGCGATCGACAAATTCTGGGTTACTGAGTGATGAATTTTAGTTAACTGTCGGGCAATATCTTGAACAGCAGGAACATTAATATCATCAAAATTAGCATGAGAATTGGGATGTCTGCCTGAGTTTATAAAGAAAGGGAGTGGCCAGTGGATACATTTAGAGCATTATTGTGAGCATACTCCGCAGTCCATAAGTGGTCAGGCCAGTCACCCTCCTCATCTAACAAATAAAGTCTGAGGTGTTGTTCTAGGTCTTGGTTAATGCGTTCCAGTCTGACCATCAGTTTCTGGGTGAAAACTGGTGGAATAACGATGGTCAATATTAAGGCCTTTGATGTAAGCCTTCCAAAATCGTGATAGGAACTGAGAGCCCCTGTCTGAAACGAGGACCCTAGGAATCCCATGAAGGCGAATAACATGTTGATTGAAAAGTTGGGACAATTGTTTAGCAGTGGGTGTACCTTTGAAGGGTATATAATGTGCCATCTTACTAAAAGTGTCGACAACTACAAGAATGGTATCATACCCATGGGAAGAAGGTAGATCAACAATCAAATCTAAGGAGACTGTGTGCCAAGGATATGGGGGTTGGCATGGGTTGTAGGAGACCTTTAGGAGCTTGTCTGTCCGATTTTCCCCGTGCACAAATTTCACAGCCTAACACATATTGACGGACGTCTCGGCACATGTATGGCCACCAGAAACGACGTTTGAGTAATTCTTCGGTTTTCACAACACCTTTGTGGCCAGCCAGAGGGTTGTCGTGACATTCCTGCATTGCCTTCAGCTGAAGCTCCTTGGTAGGTAAATACAGGGTGGTACCTAAATAGGGGAGGCCATTGCGAATGAAACGTTGTGGATCTTCTGTGGCCCAGTTCTCCATTTCAAGGTCGGTCATCAAATTTCGAACGTGATGTTCAAAAGGTTCTAAGGAGATAGTTCCAATGAATTTTCCATCAGGTATGATTTGCTGGTTTTCAATGACTGAAGTTTGATTTTCTGTGTCGAGTCTAGAGAGGACATCAGCCTTTCCATTCTTGGATCCGGGACGAAAAGTGATAACAAAATCAAAGTCCGCGAAGTAAAGAGACCAACGCAGCTGACGTGGTGTGAGAGTTCGAGCAGATCGCAAAAATTTTAGGTTGCGGTGGTCCGTAAACACCGTTACAGTGTGTTTTGCCCCCATTAAGTAATGCCTCCAATCTTTGAAGGCATCTTTGATTGCCAAGAGTTCTTTTTCTGTAATCGTATAGTTGCATTCCGCAGGGTTGAGTTTGCGGGACCGATATGCCACCGGGTGTAACTGTCCCGTGTCCTTGTGCCTCTGAGAAAGTATTCCCCCGATGGCTAGGTCCGATGCGTCTGTCTCCAAATAAAAAGGCTCAGAGGGATCTGCATGAAGCAGCACCGGTGCTGTGGTGAAACTGTCCTTCATCAACTGAAAAGCTTCTTCTGCTTCTTCTGACCATTGGAACGGAACTCCTTTCTTCAGAAGACGAGTCAGCGGAAGTATCTTATTGGAGAATCCATTAATGAATCGTCTGTAAAAATTAGAGAATCCGATAAAGCTTTGAACCTCTTTGATACTGGTAGGAGATTTCCAGTCTGTTATCGCCTTCACTTTTTGCTCATCCATTCGAACTCCTGCAGGTGATAACACAAAACCTAGGAATTCTACTGTATCTGTGTTGAAGAGGCATTTCTCCAATTTAACGTATAGAGAGTTCTCTCGTAGACGTTGTAAAACTGCTCTGACCTGGTTGTGATGTTCTTCAACCGTGTTGGAATAAATCAGGATGTCATCTATGTATACTATAGCGCATCGGTCAATGAATTCACTTAAAACATCATTGATAAAGTACTGGAAGGCCGCTGGTGCGTTACAGAGACCATATGGCATCACAAGATACTCATAAAGGCCAAATTTGGTCCTGAACGCAGTCTTCCACTCGTCGCCTTCCCGGAGTCTAATCAAGTGGTACGCTCCTCGTAGGTCTAGGCGAGTGTATATCTTTGCTTCCTTCACTTGATCAATTAGTACCGAAATGAGAGGCAATGGATAACGATTCTTCACAGTTATCCTGTTAATCGCTCTAAAGTCAATACAAGTCCTGAGATCTCCCCCCTTTTTCGGCACCGAAAAAAAGTGGGGAAGAGACAGGGGACTGCGACGGTCGGATAAATCCGTTCTCCAGATTCTTAGCTAGGTATTCCTTCAAATGGATGTTTTCCTTCTCCGTTAATGCGTAAACTCTGCTGCATGGTAGATTAGCCCCTGGTTCTAGATCAATTTTGCAGTCATAGGGCCTGTGGGGGTAACGTCTCTGCCTTTTTCTCATCAAAGACGTCTGCAAAGTCTTGATATTCATCTGGTATCATGGTAGTTTGGATCGCACATACCGAACCTCCACCTTCACACAATTGGGTGGCAGCGCAGATTACAGAAGAATGTGTCTGGTCGTCGAAACAATTTTTGGTGCAGTAGTCTGAATTTAATTGAATAGTTCGGGCTCCCAATCAATTAACGGGTTGTGTTCCGTTAGCCATGGTAGACCTAGAATCAGTTGAAATTGGGGGCGTCTATTAAATTAAATTGCAAGGTCTCTTGGTGTCCTTCGACAGTAGTCATGTGTACCAATTCAGTATGACTGGTTATGGGCCCTGAAGTTAAATCCGTACCATCCACCGCTCTGACCTTCTCACTTTTCTCCTTCTTGATAGCTTGTAAACCGATCAGGCTAGCGAATTTGTGGTCGGAGAAATTACCTGTTGCCCCAGAATCTACCATGACGATGATTCCTGTCAAAACCACATCTCTAAACCTTAAGGTCACAGTCATAACCAAATGGGGAGAGGAGACTTGTAGTGTGTTTGCCAATTGGTGATTTGTTGGAGTCGTTTTTCCATTCGCATCCACAGGTCCAACTCCCCTTACCTGTGGTGCCTCTAGTTTTCCTTCTCCTTAGCAGGCAACTTTGGTCTTTTTAAGCAATTCTTGACAAAATGTCCACTTCTTCCACAATATAGGCACAGTTTGTTCAGCCTTCTCTTTTCTTTTTCTTCTTTAGAGAGTGGACCTCTGACTACACCGATTTGCATGGGTTCAATTCCCGAAGAACTCTCTACTGTCCGTGTGGATTCTGTTTTGACACGGTCAAAACGAGGAACACTTGGTCTAAGCTCCTTCCGCCTTTCTCCTTTCCGCTCACTTTGCCGATAATCGATCTCTAAGGTTAAATCCACTAAGGCAGAGATATCGGTGGGTCGATTAGGGATTTGAGATAGAGCGTCCTTCAATTCCTCTCGCAATCCTCTATAGAATACTGCTGCTCTTTTATCCTCGGGCCAGTTGGTCTCGACCACTAGTTTATTAAATTGGGCTAGGTAAGACACGAGTTCTCGGTTTCCTTGCTTTAATTCCAACAGTTCGTTGTCTGAAGCTTGAGATGCTGTTCTTCTATCAAAAATTCGGAGAAATTCCTTCTTGAAGTCATCTAAACTGTACAAAATTGGGTCATCCTTGGTTACTAGTGGCATGGACCATGAGGCGGCGTCCCCACTAAGGTAGGACAAGATAAACGCCACTCGGGATTGAGCATCGGGGAAGATCGTTGGACGGCACATAAAATGCAGAGAGCATTGGGT
Organism: Calotriton arnoldi; assembly: GCA_963921515.1. Lineage (NCBI taxonomy): Eukaryota > Metazoa > Chordata > Amphibia > Caudata > Salamandridae > Calotriton > Calotriton arnoldi. The sequence goes on from CAWUFW010000444.1 coordinate 3,749,089, forward strand.
CAAAAAAAATTGCGCTTTCTGCGGGTCTCCATTAAATCGCTCTGGAGGGGCAAGAGGAATTACTGGGGATAATGAGTGGATTACTTGTGTGGGGGCAAAGGATGAAGTGCTGATGTTAGGACTCTGGGTTTCAAAGGATGCGGTGCTTGGCCTAGATCCCAAAGCTGGTGTTCCCGTTTTAAAGGTTATTATCTCCTGTCTTAGTATTTTATTTTCCTCTCTGACTGCCTCCAAGTCCCTTTGTATATTACTCAAAATCTCGCCCAAATTTTTAAAATCAAGTCCTTCTGCCATTCTGCTCAGGTGCTTGTACCAACGTGGGCACTTCACTCTGTCAGGGTCTAAATCCCTTTTGCTGTCTGAACCACACAGGAGCAGAATGACGCTAGGTCCCAATACCCTTCTCAGAACCAACCCTGCTAGGTCTTTTAGTATTCCATTGCAGGTAAGTTCTAAGGGGGAAAAGGGGTTGGGGACAGAGAAGAGACTGCTCCAATATTCTGCCTGTTCAGCTACGTCTTCTTCTTCTTACTGGACTGCAACATTAACATGTAAAAACCTTTATTTACTGTGCCTTTTAACTTACTGTTTTTTCTATGGTGTATAAATAACTTATCTTACCAGAATGTTTACTGAAGCTTACTTCTCTTCTACTTCTCATGTATTGTTTGCTAGGTTGTATGAGAAGTCTTCACTCAGATCTCTTTCCTTTTCGTTCTCAGGTACAATCTGCACTTGATCCTGCTATTCCTTAATGTAAGAAAGATAAGGTAAGTATTTATTTCTGTATTCCTAATTTATGTATTATTTGGGTTTCTCTTTCTTTCTATTAACTCACTGTTAAGAGACTGGAGTGGGCCTTGAACTGGGGTTTCTGTAGTAGGATGACTGGTTTTCTGTCTTTAATTCGTTTTTTAAACAATGCTTCAGAACTTAGGTTAAATGTTAAAAGGAAGCGTTCCTTTTATTCAGGCCTTTGGTTTTAATGTTTGCTGGAAGCACAATTTATTCTGCCATACGTGAGGAGAACATTACTGGAGTTCTTTAACACATGGCATGAGAAAGAAAACATGCTGGGCTTTTGACCCTGACTTCACCTTTTAATTAATTCTCAGAAGAGTGAACAAGTTTCAGTCTAAGAAGACACTGCGTGTTGAAAGGTCACGCCTGCGTCTGACAGATTCTGGAACAGCTGAAATAGACAGCTGATTCAAAAAGCTTTTTATTTAATCTTCTCAGCTAAGGAAAACAATTACTGAAAAAAGTATTTCCAGTTTTCAAACGAAGGAAAATATATTCTGACTTGTTTCCTTTTTTCTCTTTAAATAGAAATTTACCTCTGACACGATAACCTTTTCTCACAGAATGTTTTATATTAGCTACAAGTTTAACACTAACCTGATTAGTGAGGGAATGTAGTTCCGACGAAGCTAACCCCGATTTTATCGCAACTACCCTAACTGACTTCCACGACGCTGGGAAAACAGGTGCTCTTCAAATTATTTCTTCAGTGAAGTGCACAGTGGAATGTTGAAGCACACTTCACCTGATGTCATGAAGCCTAAAAGACTAGACTTCTAACAGTGGTGTGCTGTCGCAGTATGTGCATGTTGGCAGCCATCTTGGAGTTCCATCGGTGCCAACAAGCACTCCAGCTTGAGGGATTATCTGACTTTTGGTAAGTTTGTAGGGGGAAAATGGTAGCCAGCATACAGTTAGAAGGAGGAAACCTCCCGTGAGTCCTGACAGTTTTGCATTTCGCCCTAAGTGGGAAGGGTATGCCCAGACGTGGGTCCCGTGCTCACTACGCCACTGGAGTCAAGCTATCCTGGCTGATGAAGGCTGATAGCCAGAAACCGGTCCTAGGATGCTTGATTCCGGTCCAGGGAAGACATGGCTTGGCAGTTCGGTCTGGACTGTTCCCATGAGGCACAGGGTCAAGACTGATTTGCATATGGCTATGTCTGAACTGGGGTGGCGTGGTGAAGCAAAAATAACGATGGATTAAACCCAGATCTGTGACTGGGGGTGAATGTTTGCCAATGTGCAGCATTCCGTCCATCATCTTGTGTGTTTTGCATTTCGCCCTAAGTGGGAAGGGTATGCCCAGACGTGGGTCCCGTGCTCACTACGCCACTGGAGTCAAGCTATCCTGGCTGATGAAGGCTGATAGCCAGAAACCGGTCCTAGGATGCTTGATTCCGGTCCAGGGAAGACATGGCTTGGCAGTTCGGTCTGGACTGTTCCCATGAGGCACAGGGTCAAGACTGATTTGCATATGGCTATGTCTGAACTGGGGATGGCGTGGTGAAGCAAAATAACGATGGATTAAACCCAGATCTGTGACTGGGGGTGAATGTTTGCCAATGTGCAGCATTCCGTCCATCATCTTGTGTGTTTTGCATTTCGCCCTAAGTGTGAAGGGTATGCCCAGACGTGGGTCCCGTGCTCACTACGCCACTGGAGTCAAGCTATCCTGGCTGATGAAGGCTGATAGCCAGAAACCGGTCCTAGGATGCTTGATTCCGGTCCAGGGAAGACATGGCTTGGCAGTTCGGTCTGGACTGTTCCCATGAGGCACAGGGTCAAGACTGATTTGCATATGGCTATGTCTGAACTGGGGTGGCGTGGTGAAGCAAAATAACGATGGTTTAAACCCAGATCTGTGACTGGGGGTGAATGTTTGCCAATGTGCAGCATTCCGTCCATCATCTTGTGTGTTTTGCATTTCGCCCTGGTGGGAAGGGTATGCCCAGACGTGGGTCCCGTGCTCACTACGCCACTGGAGTCAAGCTATCCTGGCTGATGAAGGCTGATAGCCAGAAACCGGTTCTAGGATGCTTGATTCTGGTCCAGGTAAGACATGGCTTGGCAGTTCGGTCTGGACTGTTACCATGAGGCACAGGGTCAAGACTGATTTGCATATGGCTATGTCTGAACTGGGGTGGCGTGGTGAAGCAAAATAACGATGGATTAAACCCAGATCTGTGACTGGGGGTGAATGTTTGCCAATGTGCAGCATTCCGTCCATCATCTTGTGTGTTTTGCATTAAGCATCTTCTGGCCTAACTTACATGCATGGCTGTGCCTTAAATGCGGGTGTCTGCAGGAGAGTTACCCCAGTCCAGGACACGAGAGCTATATCTCATATTTTCTTGGTCTTTCTGCAGTGATAGAAAAGAGCTATGAGGTTCCAATAGCAGCCACATGGCCTACCTTGCATTTCATGAGCAGCAAATCATGGCATTAATTGTGACAATATTCAGTTGGATAGTGTGCATGGAAATAGATTACCGCTGGTCTTTTACCAGCAACAAATGGGCTTTCCTACATCCAGTTGGTGGTAGGATTTTGCAGGCTTTTGAACATCTCATGAGTTGCTATGGAAACTGAATCCAATAGGAACCAATTGTAACTAGTCAACTGGTATTTCCTCTAGTAGTTACAGGTGGGCAAGAGACTTCAAGTAGTCCTTACAAGATGTCTCATCGACTGAACTCCACTACTGTAATCTTAACCAGCTTAAGATCAGAGATGGATGCAAATTGCAGTGAAAAAGCTACTGTCGACAAACTATACTGCCTTTCACAATAGTGTATGAGCTTTCTGGGTTTTGTAGGAATTGTTTACAAGTTCCTCTAGTCTTCATGACACTCCGGCCAGTGAGGGTACCCTACTGTGTTCAACGCGCATTTCAGTCTTCATGCACCAACGCCTCTGTACAAGTGGGACTTCACCATCATTCTGCATCTAGTTTTGTGTTGTCATCACGACTAAAAGTGTACATTTGACAGAGTGGAACTTGGTAGAGGCCTTCCACATCTTTCTAGATGGCCTTCTTCATGGTTTCATGTGTTTATCTTGCTAGCTCTCCCTGCCTCGAAAAACTCTGACCTTCATTATGAGTGGCCTGGTACATTCCAGTATGGGTGGTGACGCGTGTTACTTCATATACCGAAACAATAAGTTTTACAGCTAATCCTGTATTATCGCCAGTTTCCCCTGGTAAGTTTCGTCATGTCACACCTGCCAAAATTTACTAGGGGAAAAATATCCAGTAATTACTGGAACATAAAGATTTTAGTGTAGTAAGAACCAAAAAATCCACGTTATTCCCCAAATACTCATACCCAGTGATAAATACTGCACCTGATAAATTCCTAACCCCTCAGTGTCAAATTTCATCAGGTGCAATATTTATTCAATCCGAGAATAGGCCACTCGTGATTAGTGCAAAAGTGAGATGTATAAAAGTTTTGTAGTCAGGCCTTTGGGTGGAATGTTGGCCTGGTCTAATCTCCAACATGAACTGACACAATGAATGAGGACATCTTTCTATGAAAGTGTGTCATGTTACAAGATAGAGGAACACATGTCGATTGCCATGGTGGTCCAGCCATGGCTCAATTTGGATTCTGCATCAATTTTTGTGCAGCCATGTTGACCAATGTTGGCTTGGGAATGGCCAGTAAGACTTTCTCTGTGGTTTTCAGCAGTGTCCTGAGTGTTTGTCTGAAAGACTTTCCCTTAAATATGAATTAGGAAAAGCTGGTTCATTTGATGCGGTACAGTCTGGCACAGAGCTCTCTGTGTGAACACGTCCCCAGGTTTACCATCCTCCATATACTAAGAGAATAAGGGCTTTCTTTTCTGTAACTGTGTCATGTTAAAAAATGGAGGAAAACAGTACCTTTGGAGTGGTCCACTGGTGTACAGTTAAATTGGCTTCCACTGTCGAAAGAATTTGAAAGACAGCTATCCATCATGTGATATCCAAAGCCTAATGTCTTTCCCATGGGATGGATACATTCTTGGGATCACTGGTCATGCCAGCAACCTTGCTTTTGGTTGGCCTTACTGCTTGCATAGGCCACCTGGGCCTGGAGGAAGCTTGGCATTCACAACCAAGCAGAGAGCTATGAGTAGCTGCTCCCAGGAGAAGGAGGTGACTCCAGTTTATAGGAAAGCTGGAGAACCTGTCAGGCAGATCCAAGTTTCGGTTGAGCCTGAATGGCGTAGGGTGGAGATGTTTCATGAACACTCATCATCGCTCTCCTGTCTGATGGATATACTTTGGCATTCCTTCCAGGTGCATCATTGCACTGACTCACGGGAGGATCCGTGCTGGCTTGTAGAGCGAGGAGATTTGATTGCCGGGCATTACAGTGTGTGCACTCTGCACCGGCCACTTCCAGTCATCCCCATTTGGGGACTTGTTGGTCTATGCAGCCCACATTGCCCCTAATAGGTGCATAGTAAGGAAACCACCATTAAAATGATCCCTCCATAGTACAAGCCATAGAAGCCAGGAGACAGAAAAGATGGCATGGCTGAAATGCCCTCTTCCATTAAAAGGAGGGTCCACAGAAGGATGAGGGTTGAGTGAGTGGACCAACCATTTCGAGGAGATGTGTGGACGTTTGCAGTGTTGTTGCCTGGCAGCAGCCAGGACGTGTGGGTACATTTAAGTGCCACCTTCATGGCAACTACACCAGCCCTTTTCAAACACTTAAATTCAGAGGCGTTAATAACGCCTTCAACTAACTGACAACTTTTTAAAACAAAAGAAAAAACTTGGCAAATTATAACGATTCGCAAGAAAATTGGAATTCTCCCTTCAGAATGGGAGTCGGATCAAGAGGGACTAACAATTTTGCATGCTCATTTAGAGCAGTGTGGAAATTTCTGAAATGTGCCCTAACCAGTTTGCCACATATTTCTACCTTTTGCACTTATTTTGGAATAATTATGCATTGCAACTTGAAATGACTGTAGAAAAAGGCTAGTTGTAAACAGGTGCAAGAAAAGTGGGGGGAAATGTACTACAGAAAGTGTGGTATTTTCTCCCAATGCACCACTTTTTTGCATTTCTTTGGGCCTGCACTATAAATCGTCGAATCGTCTAATACCCCTAAGATGCTTAATTATTTTTAATTGCATTACACTTTTACCCCAGGATTTCGTCCCAAACTCGAGCACCCTATTGTTAGAGGGGAGTCTTGGAAAGGCGCTGCCCTTGCATGCATGTGTGGTTAAGTGGTCTTCTCTCGTAAATGGCAAGGGTGACATTGAAGGGGTTGTCTGTCTGCATGAGCTGCAAGTGCGTGCTAACAGCAGGGACAGAGCTTCGCCTTCCACTGATGCAAGAGGTGCAGTGGCACCCGGGCCCAGGGGCCTGAGAGGTTCACTGAGCCCTGATTATTGATATATTCGACAGTAGTTCAAGCAGTGTCAAGGGGGCCATCCGAGCCGGGATGGATACCATGCCCAGGGTGGGGGTCTGCCCGCTCAGAAGTGACACGCCGCAGCTGCCGGTCTGTTCTGAGCAGGTGGAGGATTCTGATGGGGACAGTAGAGCCGCCATCTTAGTTTGATAAGAGCAATGCTCCTTAACCCAGCCACGTCAAGTACCATGTACATGGGTCGTTATCCCACTTGAAGTACCCATAACAATACATTACAACAGGGACTGCTCACCCAAGTCTGTCCAGGCCAAAGTCCATCTGGCAGAGCAAGACACAAAGGCGTGGGCGGTTTGTGAGTGCGGCGCGCGTGCACGCACACATACGCGGCTCAGTATGAGCAAAGTACCATATGAACAGAATTCAATGTTATTTACAAAACACAGCTGGACCAGCCACTTTACAGGGGTGTAGTCGGTAAGAGGAGCCTCGGGAGGTGCCGGTTGGGCTGGCATCTCTGGCAGCACGAGACAAGCCTCCAGCCATGGCGGGAAAGGAGTGGGCCCTGCGCTTCCCATCGTGGGGCTGGGTTAGACGAGGACATGCATGGCGTGCAGACATGCAAACATTCCTCACGAAAGACCGCTCGGGGCTGGCGCAGGCTGATGCACATGCGTGTGCATGTCACAGCAGCAGCCACCCGTTGACATCACATCCACCGGCATGGAAGACCAGGCTGCAGCACAAGGGGGAGGAGCAACAGGCATGGAGCAAAGCATGATGTCATCCAAAATGGAACCTGCCAACGCGAGTCTGATTAATTTTTGGGGCGATTTGTTTATATGTGCATTGCATATTTGTAATTTGACACTCAAGCACCATACATCTGACTGTGTTTTGCTGTTTTTTGTGTTCCACTCACTATGCAATCCTAGCTCTCTCTTATATAGCAATGATTTGGATACATTTCCTGGGGCCTTATCTTTAATGAAGGAATTCAACACGACATATTTTTATTTCTGCAATTTGGTGGGGGCAGCTTGAGCCATGAAATCCAAATCCTGAAACAAATTGCTCTGGCAAAGCCAGTTGTGGTTTTTAGTGGCCAGTGTTGTTTTGGGAGCTTTTAAAAGGTATGATTCAGCAGCTGATGGGCACAATGTTCCTTTTTCACCCACGGGATTAGAGCTATGTCACATGACACCAGCAGCTAATTAGGACGAGACAAGGCATTCATCACAAAAATAATTTTGGGTTCTCAATTGTCTGAAGTTTCATTGACAAGGGCATCATGAACGTAACAGGTGCACATCTCCTGCAATTACATATCACACCCAACTTTCCAACGCAGGCCAACACCACCCACACATCTCTCAAACCACATCTCCTACCTCTTATAAGGTCATTTGCTCTACATGGATCAAAGGGCTCTTCTCCAACTTTAGCATATCGGGTCGCTGGGGCCAGTGGTTAATTTGTGCTAGTGATTGCAGGTGGAGGGCACCAGCGCTTATTTTTGGAAACTAGGAGTTGTTTTAATTCATTGAACTTTTACCCAGAAGAAAGAGAAATGCAGAAAAAGGAGAACGAAAGAGGACGAGAGATTGGAAAAAAGAGAGAAAGCAGAGATTAAAAAAAGAACCTAAAAGAGTGAGATAAACATACTGGAAATATATGGAGCTGAAAGAAAGAAGCATGAGGTGGAATCAAATCTAGTAAGCCCTGGTAATCACCAACTACATCATTCCGCATTGCCAATGTCAGGCGAATAAGAAAATCTTTTTGTCTCTACACATACCTTAATAAAAAAAAAAATTAAGCACATAGAAAAGTCCACCACAACATCATTGGGGGCAGAGGACCAGAACTTCCATAAGGTGATGACTTCCCAATGACAGTCAATTAATGGCAATAGCCTGGATTTCTTTAGTCTATTCGGATGGGAACACTGAAAAATGTATAAAAAAAATCTATCAAATTTTTTAGTGTGTTTGGAGCTCTTCAGCAAGTGTGTTTTTTTGCCTGCAGCATTAATGATGCTTGTACCACATGTGGGCCTCCTGTAGCTAGCGGCAGCCACTGTGGCCACAGTGAGTGAGTGAGTGAGTGCAATAACCTCTTTGGAAGCCTGCATAGCACGGATGCAGATAGAAGGTCTGGGTAACTAGGCTTATCAAGGGGAGACATGAGCCATGAGGTGGAAACCCCATGCATCTTGCATTGCATTTTACATCTCCCGCACAGACTGCCCTTTAATGATCCTCAGTGTCAGCACAGGTCCATATTAACCTCAAATCTGGGAACTGTTTCACTAGAGTGGAGAGGTGTGGTGCAGCGGCCAGGGCAGCTGACTTCGGAGCACAGGGCTCAAGGTTCGATCCCCGGCTCCGCCGGCGGCAGCTCAGCTCAGCACCATGTGACTCTGGGCAATAGCTCACTTAGGGGCATATTAACAACCAGGCGATAGTCAATTATCGCCGCTTTAGCGTCCGTTTTCGGACGGAAAGCGGCGATAATTCTATCGCCTAATCAGCAAGGTCACGCTATCGCGTGAATCCCTGCAATATCGCCCTTTCCCCCAACGCCCATCCTTGCATCTCTAATGAGATGCAAAGTGGGCGTTACTGGGCGTACCCCAGATGGGCTACGTTGTAAATATCGCCGATGTGCACATCGCGATATTTACAAGGCAGCCCACAGGATTATAGCAGACGTTAGATTTTGGCGAAAACGGCCGTTTTCGCCAAAATCTAACGTCTGCTATAATCCCGACTTAGCCATCCCTAACATAGAGGGTGGATTCTGCTGATACGACCACAGGGTCGTATCAGCAAGGTACTCGCCGTTTGCAGGGAACATCGCTGGAAAACCAGCGATGTTCCCTGCAAACGGCGATAACCTCGCTATCTCTGGAATTTTTATCGCCCTGGAGAAGCGTGTTGTTAATAACGCGCTACCAGGGCGATAATTTCCAGAGATAGCCAGCGATAAGAAATCTATCGCTAAGCACGGCCAGCGATAATTATCGCTGGCCGTTGATAATATGCCCCTTAATTTCCACGACGGCCCCCAGCGCCTTGAGACCCGTAAGGGTGAGTAGTTCGTGCTTTACAAATACGGATTTTTTTTTTTTTACTATCTCTCCTTTGCAGATCTTTATGCTCAATTCACATTGCTCCTAAAGAAAGATACACATCTTTATCTCAGCACTTTGCCATAAAAGCACTATTAAAATACAGATAAAAAATCCTAAGGAACAATATGCATTAAAACAAATAATACATTTAAAACAGTTGATAGAATTCATTTCAAACTTGCTATTACAAAATATACCACATCTGTGGAGCCAGTGCACACTAACCTCCTTTAACAAGTAATAAAATAATGAAAGAGACCCTTGCATTTTCAGTCTCATGTAAATCTCAGTCAAATAGACTCTTCTCAAGGTCCAGTTCTTAAAAAAATGCATGCTGGGGCACAGACTCTTTGCTGTCAAAACACCCATAGACTTTGAAATGAACTAACCACTTATATCAAATCTCTTCACATATTCTAATCTGCGTCGGGAAAATTCTGCAAACCACCTTCAGGATTGCAGTGGGCAAAATGTGGTAAAGCTGCGACCCATGTGCTTCTCCTTGTAACCCCTGACCACTCCTAGTGACCCCTGCCTTCCTTCCTTCTGATGTTCAGAATATTTGACAAAATGTGAATCTGATAGCAAGTAAACTGAAAACTTGGATACAGTGGGGATTTAATTGAAATTAATTTAACTAGAAATACACATGGACTGCCACTTTTAAAAAACCTTAAATAAAGTTATAAAAAAAGAAATACTTATCAACAGTAACAGCCAAAAATATTCTGCATGATTCAACACAGCTGTATGAAGCACAGTAAAGAACAAACAAACATCACAGAATGAGGTCACAAGCAAGTAGAAGGGTTACCAGTGCCTTATCATATACAGCGTATATCTGGATTAATGTCTTTCCTGATTTGAACTTTTGGGTTACAATTTTAAAGTTAGTGGTTTGCATGCCTGGAATTTTCCATGGCTATTTAAATATTAAAATATTTGGAACATTTCTCAGATATGTCCCTGTCATCCATCCATCCTGAGTTAACAAGGGAAAGTGCAGAGCCACATGTGATGCAGTCAATGAGTAACTCTGCCCCAAATAACTTCTGGCATCCCATAATTACTCACATTAAAACTGTTTCTACAGCCTGTCCTTTCTCACGCATTGAGATGTGTAAGTAGGGAATCAAAATATTGGAATCGGCTTTTCAAAGAATAATAATGAAATGCCTCCAAACAACACCTCCTCTGGGGAGCTCTCCACCCATTTGTGTAAAAACTCTGGCCATTTTTAGATCTTGCAAGTAACAGAGAGAGCATGCACATGCTCCGGCTGTCGCAAGACATTTTGTTAGCTTACGGACAGCTTATTGCTGGGCCATTGATTACTATTGTTTACTTTTGGTTGGCATCATTGTCATTCTTGTTTGCTTGCTTCTTATTTGATGGCTTTGGAGGGCTTTACTTCCCCCAGTCATACGTTTTTTTCCCTCCCCTGGAGCATGGGCACATTACTGTGTCCTGACATTGCTCCTTTTTGTTGGTGTTGCTTTTTTCTTTTTAGTTAAGCACTCTACAAGAGTGAGTGTGTTTTCTAACTATCTAATCTGTGTGCTTCTCTGATCCACATATCTGTGTTATGTTGTCTTGTTGTGTGCTTCTCTGCCCCCCATCTCCATGTATTTTTGTCTTGCCATTTGCTTCTTTGCTCCCTCCATCTCCGTGTTGTTTCCATCCCCTATTTTGCTTCCCCCCTGCCCACGTGCCCCATTTTGCTTCCCCGCCCACCTGTATCCCTCATTTTGCTTTCCTCCCCGCCTTTTTTTTCTTTTTAGTTACTGATCCAACAGGGAAGCTTTGCAGCATGGCTAAAAACCACTGGCAAAGCCAGTAGGCCCCAAAGGTGAGACCTATGCCAATGCTTGTTAAACTTGTTTCTATCACCAAACGACTTCCTGCTCTTTTAAAATAACTCTATTACACCTTTCCATTGACTCTCATGCTTAAGGGGATATAGTGCTTTGTGTCTGCGAACAGGAGCGAGGGTCTCAATCTCTTGGTATCCCAAGCCTACGTCTACCTGAATTTTTGTTCCCTGATAGCCAGCATAATGGGAGCTCTGCAAAGTAGTGTATGTCTGATATCAACATTCATTAACTGAAATAAATGTAAGTTACAAAAGTGATCCAACTTTTCCTAAATACATCTAAGTACTGATTATCACAGTGACATTACCTTGTTTCCAGAAAACTAACACTGTCTGGGATAAAAATATCACTACGGAAAACATAACTAATTGTTAACCAGTGCATGCATAGAAGGGGCCATTTAACCATATAACATGTAATGAAATAAACAATGGAGATCCTACAGAATGTAAACAAGCTATAATAACAACATGTACTAAATACAACTATGACTTTCTAGAACTTCATGTAATAAACATGTTATAACTAATGAATACTTGGTATGTTTAATTTGATCAGTATAATAGATTTAAATTAACAAATCTCAAATTCCACAAATAAACCGACTGGCATATTTACAAGGGGTTATTGCCTCCAGAATGTCACTTTTTTGACTTTCTGGTGGCGATTACCCCTTTGCCTTATTTACAACACACATAGAAAGAGCAAATCGCCATCAGTGATTGTTCATGTGCAGGAAGGTATCCCGTCCTGCACATGAACAATCATTAGATAATGGCGAGTTGCAACTTCTATATGTGTTGTATTCTGCAGCACTAATAGAAGTTACAATTCACCATTAGTGATTGTTCATGTGCAGGAAGGGACACCTTCCTGCTTATGAACAATCATTGCCTGCAAAGTAGGCAGCCTTGCACGATGGTGCAAGGGTGCCTGCGTTGGCGCTAGGCAGCTAAATTTGGCGCCAGCGGAAACACAGGGGTGCACCAAATTATTATAAATATGGCGCATCCCAGCATTTTCAGAATGTCGGAGCGCGGCATTACCAATTATGGCATAACACACGCTCCGCCATTCTGTTGTAAATATGCCCCCTAGTGTCTTACTGTCTCCAGCAGTGTCTGAAGGTGGTAAGTGTATTGACAATAGCATTCAAATTGTCCAGACAAGACAACATCTGAGCTGCTCAGCTGATGCTCTACTTGGAATGTGTCTCTGTCGCATTTTAAGATACAATGTTTGCTTAGTTAAGGTGCTGAATTAGTAGCATATGCACTTGAATGCAGTCATAATACACAGGTGTCTTTGGATTTGCAATCTCTTTATGGTTGATGATGCCTTTTTGCTTTTTAGAAAAAACTTTAAACACATTATAAAAATCAATAACTATCTCAACACCAATGCACTAGGGAAACAAGCAAAACCTATGTCTTTGTTTCCAGTAGTATGGCAAATTTATAACACGAACTTCAGGCATTTGAGAAGTTAGGGGAGACTTGCTCAGTATGTGCAGTCAGCTCGTAAATCACTGCTGCCACTTGCTGATAGATTTATCCTTACAGCTTAATCTTGTTGCAGTTATGTTGTGAACATGCTGGAGGCTCGGCGTGTTTCAAAGGTAGTATTTATACCAAAGCTACACTGCTCTGGAGGACATCAACAGAAGTACCTCCACCACTTTAACGCCCACAGGAAAAAACAGCATAATTCAAATACAAACATTCTAAGCACCTCCTTTTTACACTATGACTAGGCTTTCCTGTTTTCAGTTTCTATGTTTGGTAAATTCTGGTGTTTTTTTTTCAGTGTTTTCAATACCTTAAAAAAACTGTGTTTATCAGTGGTTACAAATTTTCGTGCAATTAAGAACAACAGAAACAGTATTTTTCCGGTGTTTATGGAACATTTTGCTTTTATTATTGCTTGCTTTCTGCACTGATAGTGCATGTGTATAGACTGTGTGCATACAGGGTGTATGAGGTTCAAATACATTTTTAAAAATCAAACTTATTGTAGTGCACCATACAATACTTCTTTAGTGAGTCTTTGGTCATGCACACTCGCTCTTTCCTTCCCATGTAAACATTTATCTGTGAAAAGGCCCTCTCAACATTGGCACTTGAGACAGGCAACGCCAAAACAGCCAGTAAACAATTTGCTAACTCTGGCCACTGACATAACTTTCCATGACAATACTGGCGCACCTGAAGATTGCGATTCTCTGGGACAGGTTCTGCAAAATATGCGCTGAACTGGGCGCATATGCCCTCAGTTATTGAAGCGGTCAAAAATTAAGCAGTTCTTTACAAAGTCCGGAGAAAATTCCCATTTCCGGAAAAGATCTAGAACTTGTACAGAGTACCACAGTGAGGCTTCATTGACTTCAAATGCCATGGTTGGTGAAGGGACATTTCTATTCATCATTGCCAGCCATATCTCATGCACTGTAAAATGAAATTTCCTGAATTTCTCCTCAACATTTCTTTGCTTACCAAGTGTCAAGAATTCTAACATGGAACATGTTGCAGTGCCAAAGTCACTAAAAGTGTTGCCTAGCCAACTTACAAGGAGATATTTCACATCTACACTAATTACGCTGAACACTTGGTAAACAAGGGTGTTTTCAGACTCTAGTTTTTTTATTATGTTCACTACAGCAATCATGTTTTCCTGTAAAAATACAAGAATGCAGTAGAGTGTACTTCTTTTCACATCAGTATAACTATGCGACCAAAGAGCCTCACATTTCTAGACTTTTGGCATCATCCCTAAGCAGAAATTCTGTAAACGGTCGCCACATGGATAATGTAGCATTCACGGCCTCTAGGACTGAGAATCACTGGCTAAATGACACAGTTTGGATGACTCTTTCATTGATGCCACACAAAGCACAAAATGAGAAATATTTGCGTTTTAGTTCCCGCGCATAATGAAACAGTGCACCAGAATGGACTACAAAGTCAATAGCATTTTTCATTAGCTCTGAAGATTGTAAAGACTTTCAGCATACCATCTTGAAAATGGCAAGGATCTCTTACAAGGAAGCACTTGAGCTCAGGTATGGATTTTGACAGGTCATCACACAACTTTTTCATATACGTAGCTGAATTACTGCAAATACAAACAATATCCTCAAATCTTTGTTGAACTTGCTAAGAACTTTTAGCAGCAGCATTCCAAGTGACACTGCGTTCCATGTTTTCCAAACATCTGGTGTCATGTTTTCCCAACTATCCCAGATGCTTGGTGACAGCACTCTTTTCACATATACCTGTCACTACACCTTGCATTGAATGTTTAAAGCCTAGGGTGTTTGGCAATTCACCTACTATCAATAATGACTCGCTAGAAAAGGGGCTGGTGTATCAAAGGGTTTCACCCATTCTTTGTCTGTGGGTAAATGTGATGGTACATATTCGGAAAGATTCGTATGAAACCAGCCATTTTACCTATCAGTGAAAGAATCAAATGTATTTCCTGATTCTCTGCCGTTTATAAAATAATTAAGTAAGACATAAAACATGCTTCTAAACCCTGCATCATTAGACCAAAGACCACAAAACGGAAAAAGACAAAAGGAAGAAGAAACAATATTTTAGTGACATCCCTAAACAACAAAACTCAAGCAGAATAATGTTAGCCCAGTCTTTCTTGCTTCTGCCTTATAGAACAAAGTTACATTGTATTGAGCCCTTCATGAAGAAATAGAAATTACTCTTTCACTCACCTTTTCCTTTCTTTGAATGGCATTTAGTTTGTGCTTGCAAAGGAGTTTTTTCAGTGTTTATATGTTTACACTGGTGAGGGCTATTTTCCTTTCGGTGGGGTTTTATCAGTTATTATAGGTTTAAACCTAAAACCGGACAGCCTAACTATGACATAGTGCTATTCCATGGGCTTACCTACCAATAGACATAAGCAAAGCAGAATACAAACACAGTACCACACATGTTCCCTTCTTCCCAAACCCTCCCCCTCAAAAAACAAAGCAAAAAAAAACCTAATAAAGCAAAAAAACTATTAATGAATGCTAAAAGAAAACCTACAAGTTAGGTGCGAAACATTCTTGGCATAACAATAACTCTTGAGCTCTTCCTTCCTATTTCACTTTTGAACAGCACAGAGATATCACATCTCTTATTCGATGAGAGCTTAATAGGTTCACAAACTTTGTCCCTCAAGCAATTGTAACAAGAGTTAATCCTTACCTTAACAACTCTAGCTAAATTCCACCAATGCCCCCCTCAACTTGAATAGCATTTCCACCGATCCTTTCTACTCTGACCGGCTCACCAAACTTGTTCTTTCCCTTTTTCACATGCACAGGAGACTTAATCTGCACCATGTCCCCAATCTCCAAAAAGACCAATTTGACACTTTTCTTTTTATCATACCAATCTTTTGTTTCTCCTGGGTTTGAATCATATTGCCCTTTACTATGGATATCAATTTCTGTACATTAGTGTCAGATTTGAGCCATTTTGTCATCCATGCAGGTCTGAAGCTGGTGTTGGCCTTCCTTCCCCTTAAAATCTCAAAAGGGAACAGCTTAGTGGAAGAGTGCACCATCGTCCTATAAAACGACAGCATGCTAGTCACAGACTTAGCAACATCCTGGCTCCCACTTTTTGCCCATCTGATACACTTACCCACTACAAGGTTCATCATCTCAACAAGTTCATTGGTTTGGAGATGGTACAGAGAACTTCTCACATGTTTGATACCACAAGCCTCAAGGAAAACTTAAAAATCATTGCTCACGAACTGTGACCCTTTGTCCAAAAATAAGGTTTCCAGAAACCCTTCTGTTCATGAAGACTTCCCTCAGAAACCCCACAATAATCATAGCAGTCAGCTCCCTGACCATCTTGATCTCAGGCCACTTTCAAGCATAGTCCATGGGCAACGTATCTGGTTCCCCCAGTAAGAGAATCATAAGGTCCGATGATATCAATGCCCAACTTGACCTATGGACTGGATGGACACTCAATAGGCATGAGGGGAAGTGTCACAACCTTCAAGCTTTTGTCAGCCGACATACACACACAACAGTTACCAACTTACTCAACAACCTCAGCATCCATGCCAGGCCACCAAAATATCTCCTGGTTATGGCATTTGGTGAGTGATGACACATGATGACCATCATGGGCTTTCCTGATAATGTAATTCCTAATAGAATGAGGTGGAATAAGTTTGTCGGACTGCAACAACATGCCATCTTTCATATATATTTCACTCCCAACTTCGCAATATAGTTGCCACAAAGGGGATAAACTCTTTTCTCTGGGCCACCCTTTTATTGCCATTTCATTCGCCTGTTGTAAAATCTGATCACATTTCATTGCAGTCATCTACTCATCTTCAGAACATATCTTTAATTCAGGTATCTTCAAAGATGTCACAAGACAATCCTCACAATCTTCATCAACAAGATCTGAAAACTAATTTTTATTATCCTCATCCACTTTATGTGGAAACCTGGAAAGAAAATCTGCCTTACCAGTTTTACCACTCGAAATGTGCACTATATCAAACTATCTGAAAGAGACACGTTAGTGATAGATTCCTTACCTTAGAATATCCCCAGGCGTCAGACTGGATCCGGAAAGTTTTTCGTCAGCAGTACTCCTGCGCGCCGGTAGGTGGCGTCGTGCGGCTCCGCGTCCGTCGCTGGTGTCGTAAGCACCGAGATGACGTCACGGAGACTACTTAGGCACCACCCATGCGCGGTGACGTCAGTTCTTTCTTTTTCCGCGCCAGCAAGCGCAGATCCGGTTAGAGCACGTACCCTAGTCACTTTTTGACTAATTTTTTTTGGGGGACTTTGTCTCTACTTCTTTTGAGTCTTTGACTCATGGTGCCACGTAGGGATGCCTGGGTGGCCGACCCCTATGGCGTCTGTCTCTACTGTCTGGAGCGTGACCATGACTCCCGGTCATGTTCCGACTGTCTGGCCATGGCTCCGAAGGCTTTGCGGGAGCGGTCCCGAAAGCTGCTGGAGGCCCGACAGTTGTCTCCATGCCGTTCGAGGTCCAGGGGTCGCTCGAGGGACC
The DNA here is from genome assembly GCA_963921515.1 of Calotriton arnoldi. NCBI lineage: Eukaryota > Metazoa > Chordata > Amphibia > Caudata > Salamandridae > Calotriton > Calotriton arnoldi. The sequence goes on from CAWUFW010000444.1 coordinate 3,766,337, forward strand.
GACCGCGGAGCCATCATCATCGCTCCTCGGGGTCCAAGTCTTCACCCTCGGAATCGGGTAAGAGACGTCACAAGAAAAAGTCGAAGAAGCACGTACGCTCTCGAACCTCCCCCCGTCGGTCTCCGGACGCGGACGAGGGGGCCAGGGGTCCTTCCCCCATGGCTCCGTTGGAGCCTGAGAGTCCCACGGCCTACCCGGGTCCGTCGGTGACTCCGGCCCAGGTGCAAGAGTTTCTTGCCGCCATGGACCGCCTTTTCAGGCCTAGGGCTCCCGCCGGCGTGCCTTTGGGCCCCACGGTCCCTATTGAGGGCCCTTGCTTGCCACCGGCTCTGCCGCCGGCACCGCCGGCAGCTCCGGCCCCGGCACCGCAAGGTCCTCCGCTGGCGGCTCTGGCCCCGGCACCGCAGGGTCCTCCGCCGGTGGCTCCGGCCCCGGCGCCCCCTGCGGCTCCGTTCCCGGTGCCGCACTGGGTTCCGTTCGTCCCACCTCCGCCCTTGCCCGAGTTTCTGGGCAATTTTGCTCCAGCTTGGGACCCTAATTGGGACATGGAGCCGGATCGGCGATGGCCGGCGCCGTTCCCGGCGCCGTTGGAGCATTTGTTTTCCCCTGTGCCTCCCCCACCGCTGCAGCCTGTGCTTCGGGCCGTGGTGGAGGGGGATGACTGGGAGGGGTCGGAGGACCCTCTTGCACGGCAGTGCGAGTCCGAACAGGAGTGGGCGGAGGACTCGGAGGATGCAGGTGGCCTTGACCTCTCCTCTGAGCCTGGGTTTGTGTCTCCTCCCGCTGTCATGGAGGAAGGCGCCACATACACTGTGGTGCTCCGTAGAGCAGCTGATGCTCTTGACCTTGACCTGCCTACTGTTACCCTCAAGACGAACCTCCTTACTGAAGTGCTTCAGCTGGCGGCAAGTTCTATGGAACCTCTGCTTCCGTTCAATGAGGCCTTGACGGATGTTTTGATGGGCACCTGGTCTAGGCCAGCCACAGGGGTTCCTGTGGATAAAAACGTGGCCAGGCGTCACCGCCCAGCACCGGGTGACCCTGCCTTTTTGATAAATCATCCGACACCGGAGAGCCTGGTCATTCAGGCCTCCACTTCCCAAAGTGCATTCCCTGCCGCTCCGCCGGATAAGGAATCGAAAAAGCTGGAGCAGTTTGGCAAGAAGTTGTTTTCCTCTGCCAGCCTGGGGCTGCGGTCAGTCAATACCGCATGCCTCTTGGGCCGCTACTCTCACGCTGTGTGGGACACAGTGGCGCAAACTCTGCCCCAGTGCCCGGAGGAGGTTCCGGCTGTACTTTCCCAAGCTGTTGCGGAGGGGAAGGATGCCGCGAAGTTCGCCATTCGGTGTGGGTTGGACATCGCGGACTCTTTGGGGAGAGCCATCTCCACGACGGTGGCCTTGCGTCGCCACGCCTGGCTGCGGTCCACGGGGTTTTCGGGGGATGTCCAGAGTTCTCTCATGGACATGCCTTTTGATGGTACTCGCCTGTTTGGCGATAAGGCAGACAGTGCGCTGGAGCGTTTTAAGGACTCTCGGGCTACAGCCAAGTCCTTGGGTCTCTCCACCACACGCCCGGCCACGTCTACCTTTCGTTCCTTTCATGGCCACGGAAGGGGCGCCCCTACACGTTCGTTCAGCCAGAGGCCTGCGCAGAACCAACCTCAGCGTGGCCGCGGGCGTGGTAGCCACCATGGCGGCACAGGGGGCCAGCGTGCGGGTCAGTCCACCTCCGCTCCCGCAGCATCCGCCTCAAAGCCTTCCTAGTCCGAGCTTTGGGGTGCACCCCACGCCGGTGGGCGGCAGGATTCAACATCACCTCCCCCACTGGCGCTCTGTCACTTCGGACAGGTGGGTGCTGCAAATCGTCCGAAGGGGCTACTCCCTCCCCTTCGAGTCTGCCCCCCCGGCCATGCCACCTCAGTTCCACCGCATGTCGGGGGATCACTTGGCACTTCTCCGACAGGAAGTCACAGCCCTCTTGGCCAAGGGGGCCATCGAGCGCGTTCTTGGGCCAGAAGTAGGACATGGTTGTTATTCCCACTACTTTCTGGTCCCCAAGAAGGAGAAAGGGGGCCTGCGCCCCATCTTGGACCTCAGGAACGTCAATTGCTTCCTCCGGAAGGAGAAGTTCAAGATGTTGACTCTGGCTCAGGTCTTGGCTGCCCTCGACCCTGGAGACTGGATGGTAGCGTTGGACTTGCAGGATGCATATTTTCACATTCCCGTCCTGCCGGCCCACCGGCGTTACCTGCGGTTCACGGTAGGCCAGGAGCATTTTCAGTTTGCCGTGCTCCCCTTGGGCCTTACGAGCGCCCCTTGGGTGTTCACGAAAGTGATGGCGGTGGTCGCAGCTCATCTGCGCAGGTCCGGGGTGTCAGTCTTCCCCTACCTCGACGACTGGTTGTTGAAGGCGGGCTCACCCCAGGCAGTCGTCACCCACCTTCACACTACGGCCGACCTCCTGCATTTGCTGGGGTTCTCCATCGACGTGCCGAAGTCGCACCTGAGTCCCTCTCAGAAGCTCCCCTTCATCGGAGCGGTTCTGGATTCGACGCAGTTTCGGGTTTATCCTCCCGAGCAGCGAGTCCGGGATATTCAGGCTATGATTCAGATCTTTCAGCCTCTATCCCGGGTTTCAGTCAGGATGACCCTCCAGCTCCTGGGCCTGATGGCCTCCTGCATTCTGCTAGTGCAACATGCCAGGTGGCATATGCGGGCTTTGCAGTAGGACCTGAAGTTCCAGTGGGCACAGCATCAGGGCAACCTGTCCGATCATGTCCAGATCTCGGAGGGCACTGCACGACAATTGCAGTGGTGGCTCACGAATCGCGATTGGGTCAATGGCAGATCCCTCTCCCTTCCCCAACCGGAGCACACAGTGGTGACGGATGCGTCCCTCCTGGGATGGGGCGGCCACTTGGGAGAGGCGGAGATCAGAGGCCTCTGGTCTCCGGCGGAGTCCCGGCTCCATATCAATCTTTTGGAGCTTCGGGCGATCCGACTTGCACTGAAGGCATTCCTTCCCTCTTTCCGGGGAAGTGTAGTGCAGGTGTTCACGGACAACACCACCGCCATGTGGTATTGCAACAAACAGGGCGGGGTGGGGTCGTGGACCCTATGTCAGGAGGCTCTGCGCCTCTGGACATGGCTGGAACATCAAGGCATTACCTTGGTGGTTCAACACCTGGCAGGTTCTCTGAACGCCAGGGCCAGGGCGGACAAACTCAGCCGCCGGTGCTTGATGGATCACGAATGGCGTCTGAACTCGGACGTTGTGCAAGGTCTCTTTCTGCAGTGGGGAGAGCCTTGGTTAGATCTATTCGCCACCGAAGAGAACGCGCAATGTCATCAGTTCTGCGCGTTGGAATTTCCAAGGCGGCACTCGCTCGGCGACGCTTTTTGTCGCGAGTGGAGCTGCGGTCTGTTGTACGCCTTTCCGCCTATACCACTTCTGCCCAGAGTGCTGAAGAAGATTCGGCGCAACCGGGCCCAAGTCATCCTTGTGGCTCCGGATTGGGCGCGAAGATACTGGTATCCCGAGCTACTCAACATGGCGATCGATCCCCCGGTCCGACTGCCTCTTCGGGAGGATCTTCTGTCGCAGCAGCAGGGGACGGTCCTCCACCCGAACCTGTCCAGCCTCCACCTCCATGCGTGGAGATTGAGCGGCGACAGTTGACAGCTTTCGATCTTCCTCTCGAAGTCTGTGATGTCATTCTGGCAGCCATGCGTCCCTCCACTAAGACGGTATACGCCTGCAGGTGGAACAAGTTTGTGGCATGGTGCACAGCAAAGTCTGTGGATCCCCTTTCTGCCCCTCTTTCTGAGGTCCTTCTGTTCCTACTATCCTTGGCCCAGCAGGGCTCTGCTCTGGGCACTATCAAAGGTTATCTTTCGGCCATCTCCGCCTTTCTCAGGCTTCCAGATCAGCCTTCTCTCTTTAAGTCCCCGGTTGTTAACAGTTTCCTGAAAGGCATTACACACACGTTTCCTCCCGTGCCTTTCATAATGCCTCAATAGGACTTAAATCTTGCCTTGACCTATCTGATGTGCGCTCCTTTTGAGTCCCTTCATAACTGTCCTTTACGTCTTCTTACTCTAAAGACGGCTTTCCTGGTAGCTATCACCTCTGCCAGAAGAGTGAGTGAGCTCCAGGCTCTTTCTTCTAAACCTCCTTTCCTTTCTGTTCATCCGGACAAGGTGGTTTTAAAGACCCGTCCTTCTTTCTTGCCAAAGGTTGTCACCCCCTTCCACATCGGGCAGACCATCACTTTGCCCACCTTCTTTCCACCTCCGCATCCTTCAAAAGAGGAAGAGAGGCTCCACCATCTGGACCCAAAACGTGCGCTCTCGTTCTATCTGAAGCGCACACAACCGTTCCGGGTGGATGACCAGCTCTTTGTTGGCTTCGTTGGTGCCAAAAAAAGGTCGGGCCGTGCACAAACGAACCATCGCTCGGTGGGTCGTTCTGTGCATCAAAGCGTGTTACTCGTTGGCTAAGAAGGAGCCTCCTGTGGGGCTGCGTACCCATTCTACCAGGGCGACGGCAGCCACTACTGCCTAGGGACGCGGCGTTCCCTTGCAGGATATTTGTCAGGCGGCTACTTGGGCCTCGCTGCACACGTTTACCAAGCATTACTGCCTTGACAGTCAAGTCCGGAGAGACGGCTTCTTTGGCCGTTCTGTTCTCCGTGACTTTCTGGTGTAATCTATTCGCAGACCCACCACCGGGGTTGGTATTGCTGGGGTATCTATTCTAAGGTAAGGAATCTATCACTAACATGTCTCTTTCAGATGCACAAGTTACTACTTGTGTAACGATATATCTGTAAGAGACATTAGTTAGTGATAGATTCCTTACCGCCCCACCCATCCTCCCCGTTCTGCGAACTGATTCTAGGGTTAAGGTCATCCCTTTCAGGGTCCTAGTTTCATGGCACCAGTGGTCAGTTTCTTGCATGGCTCTGCGTTCCTGGCGCGGAAAGTCATGTGCTTAACTGACATCAGCGCGCATGGGTGGCGCCTAAGTAGTCTCCGTGACGTCATCTCGGTGCTTCCGACGCCAGCGACGGACGCGGAGCTGCACGACGCCAGCTACCGACGCGCAGGGGTACTGCTGACGAAAAACTTTCCGGATCCAGTCTGACGCCTGGGGATATTCTAAGGTAAGGAATCTATCACTAACTAATGTCTCTTACAGATATATCGTTACACAAGTAGTAAATTGTGCGATATTGTAAAAGTTTTGTGACCATTCTTAAAATTCTGGGAGTACAACATTTGTTCACCCCACTCCCCAGGATACTGACCAAAGGTTTATGATCTGTTTGTAACATGAATTGGCGTCCCCACACATACAGTCAAAATTTCTTAATGGCCCACAGAAAAGCCAAAAGTTCCTTTTCGATAATAGAATATTGGATAATAGATATAGAATATTGTGCCTCCCTCAGCACTCTAGATACAAATGCCATGGTATTTTCACTCTCTCCAATCAAAAGCGTTAAAGTGGCTCCCAAACTAACCTGGCTGGCATCAACTGTGATACAACACGAAAACCCTGGATCAAGCGCTTAGGTGCTCTGCCCTGACTCAACAAGGACTTACTCTGGTCAAAGGTCGAGATGCAGTTACCACACCACACACATTTGACCTCTTTTTTCAGCAGATTGCTGATAGGATGTACTTTGGTGGCGAAATCAGGGATGAACCAAGAATAGTACTCACAGAAACCCAACGGCGATTTAACACCAGTTTTATCCGTAGGAGGTGGGGCACACAAAGTAGCATCCACTAAACCAGGCCTAGGTTTGATACCTTCCTCCGAAATCATTTGTCATAGATATTCCATTTCTCTGCACATGACCTTACACTTTTCTGTCTTTGGGACAGCACCCTGCTTATGAAAGATATCCAACACTCTATGGAGAACACCATCATGAGACTTCACATCTGTGGCAAAGACTAACACATCATCCTGCAACACTAAGACACCCTCCACCTCCTTGAGCAGGTTGTACATCACTCTCTGAAACACCAAGGCAGCAGAGGCCAAACTGAACAGCATGCAGCGGTATTGAAATGTACCAAGGGGTGAAATAAACGCAGTTAAGTGTTGTGAATCAGGGTGAAGTTCCACCTGATGTTAAGCAGCGGCCAATTCTAGTTTAGAGAAGACTGTCACCCCTTTGATATAAGCAAATAAGTCATTGATCATATGCAGCGGATGAGAGTCATTCTATATTTCCTTATTCAGCGACCTCAGGTCCACACACACCCGTAGCTGTCAGCACCTCTTGTGGGCTGCAGCCAACGTAGACAGCCACAATGCAGACTCTGTTGGCTTAATGATCCTTCTGTCACACAAGCTCTCGAGTTCTTTCTCAAGATCGTCTCTCACACTAAAAGGTACCTGTCTAAGTTTATGCTTGACCGGGACTGCACCTTCCTATATTTTGTTCTTGTGTGTGAAACCACAAATCTTGCCCAAATTGTCACCAGAGGCAGTGGGGAACCTCTCTCTTCACTTTTGCCCCAGATTCTCACAGCCAACCACTAAGATCTGCTCTTTGGCGCCAGGTCTAAGTATCATCCTAAACAGTCCTTGGTGAAACCATCCAAGGATGTTAAACCCCTTGACCGCCACATAGATCTTGCCTCTGATCTTTCTCCCCTTGAACTCCATTGCCTCTTCTATGCAACCCAAAAGTTCGATGCTTTGCCCTTCATACAAAATGGGTGAGCGGTCCGGAGGCAATAAAAATCTCTCTCCCCATGTCTCCGCAAACAGGCGTTGTGTTATCATGGTGATCCTAGCACCAGAATCTACCAAGAGGTTAAGGATCTTATGCCCAACCCTTACTTTGGCTATGGGATCTACACAACTTGAGGGATCAGCCTCCATGGGTTTGCTATTAGCACCACAACCTTCTTGGGCCGACACCTGTTCATCACCAACAGCAGAAATAACTTCAGTGTCAGATTCATCTTCAGACTCAACTACACACACAACAGTTTTTTTGTACGTCTTTTTTTTAGACAAACTTTAGAAAAATGTCCAACCTTTCTGCAGTAATTACATGTTACATTGGCCGCTGGGCACTTACCCCACTTAGAATATTGAGGATTACCACACCGGAAACACATACTAACATTGCTAGGACTAGGGTTCTCGCCCTTGGTGGGTTTGTACGACCCAGCATTACTATCTAGTGCGGATTTCTGACGAGCTCTCCCTGCCCCTACCACGTTAACAACTTTTGACTGGTTTGTCCTCCAATTCCTTTAAGGAAACTTGTGAAATCTCAATACTTTTCTTTTTTTATTAACAACACATTTTATTGATTTTCCAACGTACCAAATGGGCGACGCCCAGCAAGGAGAGTACAAAGACAATTCATGAAATGAAATCCCTAGGTACATCATACAGAACCCATACCGTCTGCAGAACAACAGACCGAGAAAGAAACCCCCCCCCCAAATCGCACCAAACATAATTATGTAAGCATTACTTGTACAGGAGATATGAATTTTCAGCCACATTGTAATCAACAACAATACATTAGACAGGTGAGTTACTGACAACCAACCGTTCAATGGGGTCACGAGAAGCAGACTGAGACATTATAGGCAAATCAATGCCTCTGTATGAGGCCCAGCGAGACCAAATCTTCCCGTTTTTCTGTGGGCACCCCCTCGCCTGAAATACCGCAATTTCGGTGGACATGCATCTGTCCATTGCATTTTTCCAGTGGGCTATGCTGGGTGGGGACGAGTCCTTTCAGTGCTGTGCTATGTCCCATTTAGCTAAAGTAAAGCCCAAGAATAAAAGATGTCTCTTATACCGGTTCCCCCAATATCGTCTGTGCTATGCAAAAGCACCAGTCTGGGGTCGAGCGGAATATCCCACGCCAGGACCCGGCCCAGGCATGCCGCCACGCTGGACCAGAACTGCTCAATCGCCGTGCAGCTCCACACCGTGTGCAGAAAGGAACCATCGTCTGCGCAGCAGCGGAGGCACACAGGGGATTGGATAGCACCCATTTTCCATAACCTGTGACGGGTGAAATACACCCTGTGGAGGTATTTAAACTGAATAAGTCTGTATCTGGTAGGCACCGCCGCGTATCGAGGACTGGCTAGGGCATCAACCCAGTCGTCATCTGTGAGGGCCGGCAGGTCGGTGACCCACGCCGCTCTAGTCTTATGGAGGGTAGTCGCAGTATGGGTATTAAGTGTCTGGTAAATTTGCCTAATTTTGTGGTCTCCGATATCGCCCATCAGCAAACAGCCCTCTAACGGGTGAAACTCCGGCAGAGACTCTAGACGTCGAATCAGAGGGGTCAGTGCATGTCGAAGCTGCAGGTAGCGATGAAATTGTGATTTATGAAGATCAAAATCCGATTGCAGCCTTTGAAAGGACTTGAGGGTGGTGCCCTGCATGATATCCCCTAGCGTGGAGATTTCTATGAGGTCCCACTTGCAGAACCCACAGAGCGCTGATACCGGCTGCAGATACGTGCCCTGCCAAAGGGGGGTGGACCCCGTTAACCTGCCCACCAACCCATGGACCGAACCGCCCGTCGCCATAGTTGTATGACTGTTTGGCAAGCAGGAGGAAGTGTGTCTAAGGATGTGTTACTGAATAGGAAGTGCATCAGAGGGGTGCCAGACATGGCGATCCGCTCAGCTGCATAGGCTGGGTCTGATTGGGACCTGTACCACCATTCATTGATCACCAGGAGGTGCGAGGAAGTGTAGTACGTGCGGACATCCGCCGCTGCTATGCCTCCGCAGTACGTGGATTGTGTACATGTAGAAAGCGCAACTCGGATCGCGCCCCCATTCCAGAGGAATCTATTCAGAAGAGCGTTAAGCTGAGTAAACTACGACGGGGGGATCGAGTAGGGGAAGTTTTGGAGCCGATAAAGGAGGAGCGGCAAGGACACCATCTTGAAAATTGCGGACCTACCGTACAGAGACAAGGGTAGTTGAGACCAAATCGTCGTCTCGTTGCGAACTGCTGGGAGCAGTGGGGCGATGTTGTGCGACCAAGAGACCGTGGGACACAGTGATATAAAAACCCCCAGATACTTAAAGCCCATTTCGGCAAGGAGCAAATCTGAGGCCCAGGCCTGACTTCTCTGGTCCCCGTGAATTGGAAAGAGTATAGACTTAGAAGGGTTGGCGTAGAGCCCCGAGGTCTCGCCAAAGACGCGCAGGATTTCGAGGACACGAGGCCCAGAGAACCACGGATCCGACATAAAAAAAAGGGCATCATCCGCGTAGAGCGCAATTCTATCGGAATGTTCCTGTGACCAGTCCATTCCCCTGATCACGGGTTCTCGGCGCACCCAGGCCGCCAGGGGCTCTATCGCCAAGGCAAACAGGAGAGGAGACAGGGGGCATCCCTGTCGCGTGCCTTGGCGGATGGGAAAGGGGGCAGAGCAGCACCCTGCAGTGCGGACTGAGGCAGTGAGGTCCGTATACAACAGCCGCGTGTAAGCTAGGAATCGAGGACCCAGATTTACGGCCGTCAGGAGTTTGAAGAGGTAGGTACAGCTCAAGGAGTCAAATGCCTTGTCTATGTCGGCGAGTAAGACAGCAGCCGGGCGACCCAGGCTGGGCGCACCCGCGATGGCATTGTGGACGCGCCTGATGTTGTGTCTGGTGGAGCGCTGCGGCATAAAGCTGGACTGGTCAGGGTGTATAAGGTCCCGGATACAGGAGCGGAGGCGGTCCACCAGAACTTTCCCCAAAAGCTTGGGCTCAAAGTTCAGCAATGAAATAGGGTGATGAGAGGCTGGGTCCTCGGGAGGGCGACCGGGCTTGAGGAATACAACGATTTCGGCGTGCCGCCAGTCGATTGGCAAAATGTGTTGTTCCACGGCTTCATGCAGTGCCCCGAGTAGGTGGGGACCCAAGGTTGCCATATGTGGGTGCAGGAAATCGCTGGGGAACCCGTTCGGGCCCGGAGCCTTACCTGGGTGAATGTTGACTAGCGTTGCCTGCAGCTCGTCCATTGTGATGGGACTGTCCAGCAGGTCGTGCACTTGGTCAGACAGTCGACGGGGGGGAATATCCAAGAGAAATTCATCGATGAGATGCTCGGCTATCACCTCTCGCTCGTCATACAAAGCTGAATAGAAGGATGCAAAGGCTTGAACCACGGTTTGGGGGGAGGAGCAAAGTGTCCTGTCGGGAGCCCTGAGAAGAGGAACCTGTACCGGGGCTGATCTGGCCTGGCATAACCGATGGAGCATCTGGCTGGACTTATCGCCCCATTGATAAATCCTGTGTTGGGTCGCCAACCACGCCTTCTTTGCCCCATCCGTATGGAGCTGATGGATTTGTTGTTGAACGTGTAATAGGTTGCGCCGAGAGCAAGGGTCCGACCCTTCCAACATTTGGGACTCCAATCGGCCTTGGCGGTCTTCCAGTTCCAGCACCTGTGCTAGACGCCGCCGCTTCTCCCCGGTGCGAAAACGTATGTCAGCCCCCCTAATCGTCGGCTTATGAGCCTCCCAAATTGTTATAGGCGACGGAGATGTACCTGAATCGGAGATATTCCACGATGGCGAGACGCAGAGTTTCTTGATACTTAGCATCCCGGAGGAGCCATGGGGACATGGCCATCTGTATGGGGTCCGATGGGTCCGTAAGCGCAGCTTCATTTGAACGGGCGAGTGATCCGAAAGACCTCTAGGCAGGATAGAAGTGTGCGCTATTCTTTGTACATAGCTGTGGGGAAGGAATATATAATCAAGCCTCGAAAGTGTAGGGTGTACGGCTGATGCATAAGAGATTTTCTTTTTTTTCTTCAAGAAAAGAGAGAGGGACCCAAACACCAAAGGAGAAGGGTACCAGAAAAGACCTTAGTCACAAAAAGCCCCTTTGGGTAAATACACATACAACAATCCACACTCACAATAGGAACCTTATGTCACCATATGTCTTCATATTGGTGACATAAGGTTCCTATTGTGAGTGTGGATTGTTGTATGTGTATTTACCCAAAGGGGGCTTATTTTGTGACTAAGGTGATGCATAAGAGAACCCCACCTCCGTCGGGTGAAACGCGCACCATGTATCAGACCAGCCCAGTGTATGCGCTAGGGTACTCAGCTTGGATACAGGGGAGGGCCTGCCAGACGGCACCGCACGCCATCTATCCTGGGGGGTCATGGTATCATTCCAGTCGTCGCCCAGGATCGTCAAACCGCCGGGAAGGTCTCCCCATAGCTGCGTTATTTTGTCTATAAATGTTTGACCCAGCGGTGGGGGAGCATAAACACTCCCTATCGTCATCTGCTCGCCAGCCACTGTGCCCGAAACTATGGTAAAGCGCCCGCCAGGGTCTAGCCAGTGTTGTGAAATGCGAAATGGCACTCGGCGATGAATGAGGATCGCGGTGCCCCGTGAGCCCCGTGTAAAGCCGGAATGATACACAGTGGTGAAACCAAATCTAGTAAGGCAGGGGGCCTTGTTACCCAGGAGGTGGGTCTCCTGTAGCAGTAGGATATCAGCGGCATGACGCTTTGCCAAGCGGAGGACTGCCCCCCACTTTATCTTGTTCAACAGCCCCCGTACATTCCAAGAAAGTATGTTTAGCTCTCCCAGTGGAGAACTACCCGGATGGTGCGTCATCCCTCAACGTCAAGGATTGCGTCGACAAGTGTGAGAACTGTGGCATAAGGTGTGGCTGTGTGTTTGGTGCCAAGAACATAAAAAAGAACAACAACAGCAAAAACCCCCAGCACCCCCCGCCCACCTCCCCCCCCATACTTCCAAAAACAAGGAGTACCTGTCGCGGTGGAAACGTGCCCCAGACCCCGAACGTGAAGTCCCAGGCAGTCCCTCCAAGAGAACCCACCCAACCCGAACTTACAAAACATAACCCAAACTGTCCAGGGGCGTGGACATTCCGTCTTCACCTGGAGCCGGTGTGTAGGGCCCCAGTGCGTTAGGTTCCGATACCCTGTGAGACAGGCCAGCGGCCACAACATGGAACCACAGGACTAATTGAATCCTCATTGGTCAGCGGTCTCTGATTGATCATGGGCTCTCCAGTTGGAACGGGATCTATGCCGCTGAGCAGATGTGCCTCTGCCCTGTCGGCCACTCCTGTGAGACCCCTGTGAGGAGTCAGAGTCCAACGGCGGCGGCGAGTGTGGTTTGAGGTGGCGCCTCTCGTCCGTCCAAGCGAACACCTCCTCCGGAGAGTCAAAAAAGTGGGTCTTGGCATTGAATATTACTCTCATTCTGGCGGGAAATAATAGAGCGTAGGACAAATTCAGTTCACGGAGCCGCCGTTTGCCTGCATTGAAGGATTGGCGCTGCTGCTGCACCAATCTGGTATAGTCGGGGAATCCCATAATCGTGTGAGAATCGTATGTCATTTTGTCCTTGTGGGTCCGGGCAAACCGGAGGATGGCATCGCGGTCCGTGTAGTTGAGGAGTCTGGCAATCACAGGCCAAATATAATAAAAAAGCATTATTAGGCTCCAGGGACCCAATCCCTGAGGTGGGCCATTTTTAAAAAGGGAAGGGGGGATTCGCGGCTCCCCTCACCGAGCCTATTTTGCATTAGAAATAGGTGTGTGCCTTTGTTAAAATTAGATAAGAAATTAGACATCAGCATGAGGCGTTCTAAATCAGAATCCCTATGGGACAATCGCAATATTCTATACAAAGGGAAAACAATACATTACGATACCTGGATTGATAAAGGGATCTTCTTCCCCCATCAACTACAAAACTTATCCTACCCGATTACCTTTAAAGAACTCCAATCCAAATATTATCTGGACAACATAGAGTTTTATAATTTTCAAAAAGTTAAGGCAGCGCTGTCAAAAGCTAACTTACATAATTCAACTCCATCCTTACCAAACTTTGTAATGAAGATTAATAAATTAGGTCACCAAGTATCTATGATCTATAAATTAATTCGCCCAAAAAACTCAACTCTTAATAAAAATCTTATAACCTACTGGGAATCACACTCCTCTAAACCCGATATCCAAATCTAATTGGTCTCAAATATGGAGCTCTACCACCAGAAATAAAATATCCCCAGTCCTCTCTCAAACAAAACTATGGCTCCTGCATAAGGCTTTTTGGACGCCGGCCCGTTTACATTTGCAACACCTACGCGATGATCCTAGTTGCTGGAACTGCAGAGAGGAAACAGGAGACTTAGCCGATCTGATTCTGCACTGCAAGGCTGTAGCGTCATATTGGGACAAGATATTTGATTTTATTTCCAATTTATTTCCTTGTATTCTTAAAAAAGAACTATCTACTTTAATATCCGGCTTTCTGGGCGCTGATGCATTAAAGGACGCAGATAAAGCCCTATTGGACTTGCTGCTGACGTCTGCGGTTAAAATTATCTTGAATAATTGGAAAGACACACACAAAGCGTCATTTAAATGCTGGTTGAACTGGATTACTCATCTTAGAGGTGCAGACAACATTGCTCTCCAAAACTCACCCTGGAAATCTTCCACTAGACACATGTGGGATAGTCAAGATAAATATTTCAATTCACATAAACCTCCATGATCTCCCTAAGAAGCCTTTTCGCCATGGGCCCTTCTTTTGACACTCTTATCGGTCACCTGTCTGTTAACAGTTGTAAGCTTCCTTTTTAGGTCTCGCCTGGCGTTGCAGCGCGCATGTGCTGCTCGCTCTGCGAGGGCTTCTTGGAATCAATACGTTTTCAGAAGTTCGCTTTCTGCTCCGCCCGTGTTTTCCATTGGTGCGCGTCATATTCCGTCACCAATTATGCTAAACGGGGTGTTATGATTGTCCCGGAGGCTTTTTAGTCCCTCCTGGTTACCACCCTGTCCACTTTTTTCCCCGCCCACGTGGACTGGATCTTTTACTGGCGGCTTTACACGCTGTCCTTTAAAAGACAGTAAGCACTCTTTTCTTTACATTGTCAGCGCCGTCCGCTTTGGCTGCGCTTGTTTGTTTAGGGCACCGACATGCACGACATGCTTCGGAGCAGGGGCTCTCCACGGTGCACGAGAGAAAGGGGTATTCTTCGGCAGCACTTCATTTTCTTTTCGTTTTGCACGGTGCGGCTTGCCCAACTTCATTTTTTTTTATCACTTTAAACTATTCAGCGCGGCGCCCATTTCATGAGCGCCGTGCTTTCATCTTCAAAACTCCATCTCCACGTAGGGGGCCCTCCCTCCCACCACAAAAAACAGGCTGCCTGTTTAATTCTCCACCCATCCCCGCTGGCCGTCCGCTTTGGCTGCGCTTGTTTGTTTACTGCGCCGACATGCACGACATGCTTCGGAGCAGGGTCTCTCCACGGCGCACGAGAGAAAGGGGTATTCTTCGGCAGCACTTCATTTTCTTTTCTTTTTGCACGGTGCGGCTTGCCCAACTTCATTTATTTTTATCACTTTAAACTATTCAGCGCGGCGCTCATTTCATGAGCGCCGTGCTTCATCTTCAAAACTCCATCTCCCGTAGAAGGCCCTCCCTCCCACCACAAAAAACAGGCTGCCTGTTTAATTCTCCACCCATCCCCGCTGGCCGTCCGCTTTGGCTGCGCTTGTTTGTTTACGGCGCCGACATGCACGACATGCTTCGGAGCAGGGTCTCTCCACGGCGCACGAGAGAAAGGGGGTATTCTTCGGCAGAACTTCATTTTCTTTTCTTTTTGCACGGTGCGGCTTGCCCAACTTCATTTTTTTTAATCACTTTAAACTATTCAGCGCGGCGCCCATTTCATGAGCGCCGTGCTTTCGTCTTCAAAACTCCATCTCCCCGTAGGGGGCCCTTCCTCCCACCACAAAAAAACAGGCTGCCTGTTTAATTCTCCACTTATCCCCGCTGCCGGTTAACAAGTTAATCATCGGCCGGGTTTAACGTCATGTCTCCCTCCATACTCCGTGTGTTCCCACCCGTCATGTCTCCCTATGTTATTTTATTTTTGCAGGGCAGGGCTCGCGCACCTCCATGTTTTTTGGAAAGAACTTAAAACTCTTTAGCGCGGCAGCCGGGTTAGTTTTCTTACGTCATGTCTCCCTCCATACTCCTTGTTTGAAAGGCGGCTGTAATCTGAGCCCCTAAGCTTCCCATGTGCGCAGACACGTTTAACAACTAGCATGGGTAAAGAGAATCTGGATTCAAGAAAAAAAGGTCGGAAAAGTTTGAAACAGTAACATTAGATCACAGATGGTAATAAAACTATTTTCTCGCTGGATTAATAGAAGCCTCTGCCATCACACATATATAAAAAACATTTTGCTCTTTTTCTTGGGCCATGCACCCCACCCCCAATAAATGTCTCCATCTGTCCCAGGCTTTTCAACAAACAATAAGGCGTTTGCGCTGCTCCTCACAGGCTCCAACCAGTTTACACCGGCTGCTGGGAGAACAGCAGTCAATAAGGTGTCGTGGCGCGCGCTCTCCGGCACCATCTTCTTGATCCGGGCAGGGGCCGAGATGACATTTTTCCGAACCGGTCAACCCAAAACCCTGAAAGTCAGTTCCTTGAGAATTTGAAAAGCTTGACAGGTAGTAGCTTTGCTAATATAATGCAAAGAATAGCAACTCCTGTACAGTTTACATCCCTAGTGTGAACGATGTGAGTTATTCTCTTTCACCTGCTTCATGTGAAGTGTGGTTTGCACTTTTTCTTGTACAGCGATCTATTCACCTTCTATGCACTAGGCAGCAATCCCAGGTTGTAACTGTTGTGACTTGACTAAAAGACAAGCTTTAATCCCAGCAGAGGGAGGCGTGCACTTTTGAATTAAACTACAATGCACCAAATGTGTGGGCCACAGTCACAACAAGCATTTGCAATGCAATAGGTCTCGGAATTACGAGTTTAAGCCATTGGCATTGTAAATGACAATGCCTTTTATTATGTTTTAAAAACCAAAACATAAATAAAAGGCATTGTCATTACAATGCCAATAGCTCAAACTCGCGTAAATGCGAGACCTATTGCATTGCAAATGCTTGTTGCTGATTGTAATGATCTCTCTTCTCTTAGCTTTTTCTTTGACGTATGTTATTTCTATTTCTTAATTGTGTTTTTCATCTCTTTCCTTATTTCACAGTTGCTTTAAATTAGCTACTATTGTACAGCTTGTTATCTAATTATGGTTTCATACTTTTTATGCGACTTATGAAGCAATGTGATTAATAACCACTGTTTATTACACCAGCTAGAACTACTGTGTACCTTTTTAAAGGATGTATTGAGCTAATGCCATTTTGCTGTACACTATATATATCACTGGTATTTATATTTTCTATTTTTGTTTTTCTTTCTTGAAATAACTAATAATAAAGATTTGAAATCTGTAAAAAAAAAAAAAGAAAGAAATAGGTGTGTGCCTCAGTGTCCACCAAGGGCACCCACCAAGGACCCACCACCAAGGACCATGTTGGAGGCCACGGGGCGCCTCAGGGTCCCCATGGCCCCAGCTGGCTCCCCACATAGTGCGGAAGCAGGCATTGCTCCCGCACGGAGGAAGCAGCTAATTATGCATGCTCCCTCTGGGCAGGAGCAATATCAGTTCTGTTTCCCTACCAACATCAGTGTAGGCAGGGAAACAGAACACAAGTCTGCTCCCAGCTAGCGGTATCATTTTTAAATCTCCACCAGCTGGGAGCAGACTTAATGTTTGCTCTCGTTTGGCGGGAGATTTAAAAATGCTCCCGCCAGACGGGAGAAAACACGTTTCCCTGCCCGTGCTAGTGCAGGCAGGAAAATACTGTGTCCCAGGGGTGGGCTCCCCGGGACACAGTAAGTGAGCCGTCCACGGGGATGGGGTCCCTGCGGCCATTAAAGGCTCAGGGAGGTGCATCTCATCCTCCAGGGCTGTTAATAAAGTAACAGACCAGGGGAATGAAGGCCCCTAGGGCCTTTTTATAGGCTCAAGGACTTTATTTTTTAATATGGCCCTCAAGGATGGGGTTCCATGGCCCTCCTTAGACTGGGGAAGGGGATACGCACGGCCCCCTCCCTTTCCAGTCTGAATTCAGCCCCATGGAAGGGATCCCCGGAGCCACCTTAAGCTCGGGGTGGGGGCTGAGTGCCCCCTCCCCTTAATAAATACATTGGGTCCTGGGAGATGGGGTCCCCAACGCCAAAAATGGCTCGGGGAAGGGGGGCATACCTCATGTCCCTCTCCCCAAAAATATATTACGACTGCCATTTTATTTTTACCCTGATCCCGTGTGCAGAAAAACATTTCTGATTTATTTTTGTATTTTGGCCCCAGGGCGGTATCCCTCAGTGTCACCCCCCACAGGGCCTGGGAGGAAGGTTATCCCTATTCTGCTCCCTTATGTTATTTTTTTTAAACTTCAGGTTAGGGGACTAAGTCCCCAAGTCCTGTAATGCCTGCCAGCAACATTTCCCTCATGTTGCTGGCAGCCAATAAGAGTGCTCGATTCTGCGCTGGAGCGTGTCTCCCCAGAAAAGAAGTGGTCCAAGGGAAAATAAGCTCCCTGGACCAATCAGAACACTCTATTTTTAAAAATTGGGTTTGAGGGACTCTCGTGAGAGTCCTTCGAACCCAATTGTCCTGATATCAATATATTTTAAGCTAAATTTCTCAAAAACTACTGAAAGGATTTGCACCAAATTTCAAAAAGCATAATCTGTGGACCAAGATCTAGCTTCTTTGGTCCCCGCTTGACATATCACCCCAAAACTTTCCATGCACAAACTAGGCAAAAAAGATCTCTTTTAAGAAAGTTTAGTGAAAATTTGTCACACGGTGCCAAAGTTATAAGCAAAACAAAAAAGTCATTTTCTATGGAAACACTGCCCTAATTATAACTGCCCAGTGGCGACAGCCACTGGGCAATATATATTAGGCATGGGCAGTGAACTCCGCTCCGTTTGTGGAGTTTGCAGAGTATGTTGCACTCCGCAGAGCACGCAGAGTTCCAAAAAACTCCGCTCCGCAAAGTGCAGCACAGTTTTTCCTTGCTCTGCAATGTAAAATCCAACAAAAGACCACCACCCAGCGAGATTTCTCATCACGGGCGGAGACGGATGGACGCAACCGCTCACGTTGAAAAACCACCCGTTCGCGTTGAGGATGCTGCTGCTCAAGTAGAAAATCTACTCGAGTGGCAGAAAGAAGCAGCGCCCTCTTGAGCTACGCATGGTGTTGTTTGTGCGGATTTTTCAGCATGGGACAAACACCTGGCGGTAAAAATCAGCACGCACGGCACGACCTAAAGCACTCTGCCGCTTGTGGAACTCTGTATAGCACGACAGAGGTTTTTGATCAGTTTGCTGAGAACTCTGCTCAGGCCTAATATATATATATATATATATATATATATATATATATATATATATATATATATATATATATATATATATATATATATATATATATATATATATATATACTTGAAGATGAAGGATCACAAGAAAACAACAGCCAGCCAGGGCAAAAATCTGGATCCCAAAGGATACAATGAGTCACAAAGAAATAAAATATCCAAGAAAGAAGTGACTCAAACAGATAGATTCACCAAAGAACAAAAATATATTTCCACTACAACGTTTCAGCTTCCGCCTTCCTCAGGTAGTACAAGATGGTTTGCTCAGTGGCTGCACAGATGACACAGCTGAATTTTCAAAAAGCATCATGAGTGAAGATTCCATTTGGAATGTGGAATCAATGCAGTCCTGAGAGCTCTTGAGATATGCAGTAATCAGGTTGTATTGTCAGTAATGTTCAGTCCATCTGGATGCAGTGATTTTAAACGGTACATCCAGAAGTTTTCTCTGAGTCCAGTAGTTCTTTCTTTGAGACATGTTCCACGGGGAAAATCTTCAAATCTGATAGTAAATGATCCACAAGGTTAAAATGATTGGCTACAGGCTGGTCAATTTTCTTATTAATTATTGCCGATTTGTGGTTCCTGAATCGTGTACGGAGGTCATTCACTGTTTGGCCTACATATTGTTTTTTACAGCTTTGCAGTTGGCACTGAATCACATAACTAATGCATGTTGAGCGACATGTAAGATGCTGTCTTATTCCATAGGTCCTTCTCGTAACAGAACTAGTTACTGATGATGTTTGTAAAAGGTATTAACACGTGATGCACCTTTTAGAGTCAATGCAATGAACCCCTGCATTTGTTACAACTTGCTTGAGTTCAGCTCTCACAATAAGAGATCGTAAATTTGGAGCTCTGCGGTAAGCAATGACTGGCGGTTTTGGAAAAACGTTTTGTAATTTTTCACAAGTAGACAGTAAGGGAAATGTTTTTTGCATTATATTTCTGTAGTTGGGAGCTGATGGATGATAGTCAACCACAAATGGAGTTCTGTCACTTTTGTTTCTGCCGTTGGTATTCCAAATAAGTGCTTCTCTGGGTAACTGCAAAGACTTGTCAATTTGTTGCTGTATGATATGCAGAGGATAGCCTCGCCTTTTAAATAATGTAGCAAGCTCCTGTAGATGGTCTTTACAGGTTTCCTCATTGCTGCAGATGCGTCTTATTCTGAGTGCTTGGCTGTAGATGATGCTCAGTTTAGTGTGGTGTGGGTGACATGAAGTCCAGTTTAGATACAAATGAGCATCTGTAGGCTTGTGGTACAGATCAGTTGTAATTTTTTGTTCATGAATGGTGAGTAGCACATCCAGAAAAGGGAGATGATGCTTCTGTTTAGTATTGCTGCTAGTAAATTTGATGGTAGGATGGATATTGTTGATATAAGCTGTAAATTGTTCCAATGTTCTACTTCCTGCATTCCATATTATAAATATGTCATCAATGTATCGTAGCCATACCAGTGGTTTGATGCTAGAAGTAGCAAGTATACAGTTCTCTAGTTTGCCACATTTAATGCATCGATTTGTTCTTGAAGCTTGATACGGTCTTTATCTGCATATTTAACAAAGATAACAATTAGACGCCTAGATGACTCCAAGTTGGTTTCGGCCCACTCCTTCATCATTTCACGATCCGGATTCTTGTAGCTGGGGGCTGTTAAGATTCGTAACCCCTGCGGTACTCTGCCTACATCAAGGCAGCGCTGGAGGGACTTGGCCTCCCACCATTTGTTTTGTTCAGACTTCATCAATTTTTCCAGTTGCTTAATTTTTTCTCTTAGATTAGCATTGCGCGGCCCTGCTGATGCATGTTGGGAAAGTGAGTCCTGATTCAATGCTTTCTCATCATTAAACATGTCCGCCGCTGCCGCTTCCCTTTCTTTCAGGGCGTCGGCCGACATGAGTCCTTAAATAAAAACTTTGGACTCGCCCCCGTGAGTGCTTTCTTTGTGTTTGGAGGTAAAAATACGAAGTTGGAGCTGTTATAATTGCGGGCGCACGACCCGCGAAAAAGCACCCGCACGAGAGTGCACGGAGTACGTGAAACGAAGGAGCTGTGAGATATATATATATATATATATATATATATATATATATATATATATATATTATCTACTGGCGGTCGCCAGTAGATAGTTATAGTTACAACCTATTATCCATAGGAAATCCACGACATTCTATTTGAAATAACTCTCTTGCCGGTTGACGTATCTTCGCAAAATTTTCAAACTTTGTGGCCCGCTCCGGTCCGCTCCTACCCTGAAAGTCTCAGGGGATTCGTCAGCGGGGGCCGAGAAAAAGGGGGTCCCAAAACGCGTTTTCCTCATGCAATTTTCCATAGGAAACTTTAGACACGGCTACAGCCCGAACTGCTGAACGGAATTACACCAAATTTGGCAAAGAGGTAGTTTTTGGTTCAGAAAGAACCCTTTTGTTAAATGGTGTAAATCCGTTCAGTAGTTGCTGAGAAAATCAAAAGTAAAAAGATAGTGATATCTATGGCCGAGTAGGGTCCGCGTACCCTCCCGATCACGAGCTGCATGTTAATTGGCTGTCAGCTGGCTGTCAACATTCCGATTCAGGAAATGTTGGCAGCCATTTTGTCCTCGGTAGAACCGAGGGACAGAAACAAGTGCGCAAAGCGCACAAAGGGGCAGGGTAGAAACACCCTGACCCCTAGGTTTGCTCAGGGGTCCCACAAGGACCCCTGGGCAAAAAAATAAAAACATTTTAAAAAAATCGGCAGGATGCGCTCAGGGTGCGCGAATCCTGCCGAAAAAATCGAAGCGCGGTCTCCCGCGCTTCGATAGTATTTGCCCCGGGTGGCCCAAGTCCCGGGGGCATGGTGGGGGGATAATTTAATGTGTGGGGGCCTCAAGGGCCCCCAAGCCCCGAGGACCACCACCCCCGGGGCTTTTTAAAAATGGTGCGGGAGGGCTCTGAGCCTCCCGCAGCCCCGAGGACCACCACCTCCCGGGGCTTTTTTTAATAAATTGAAAAACCTGTGTGGGGGGCTCCAGCCCCCACACGCCCCGAGACCGCCACCTCCCGGGGCACTAAACATTTAAATATGGGGGTCCGTTACGGACTCCAGAGCCCGGGGACCACCACCTCCCCGGGGCTGTGAACTGAATGGGAGGGGGCCGCGCGGCCCCTCCTGGAGCCCTTGATGGCCCTGGGGACCACCACCCCCCAGGGCCGGCTCCTGCAGTGTCCCGGGGTGCCTACCCCGGGACACTGCTGTTTGCAATGACAGGACGGGAGCCTCGCGGCTCCCGTCCTGTCATTGCAAACTGCTTTGGATATTGGAAGAGAGAGCAGGAAACCTGCTCTCTCTTCCAATATCCAAAGCTGATTGCTTTCCACACGGGGAGCTGCATCTTAGCAGCTCCCCATGTGTAAAGCAATGCCGGCTCCTGTAGGACACGGGGAGCCGGCGGGACTGTGGGGGCTTGGGGACCCCCACAGTCCCCAGCGAGAGCCAGGCCCCGGGGGATGGGGTCCCCGGGGCAAGTAGTGGCCCAGGAGGGGGCCACGCGGCCCCCTCCCCAAAGTTTAAAAAAAAAAATAAATAAAAAAAAAGGGTATGGCCGGCCCCGAGGATGGGGTCCCCGGGGCCTTAAATGGCCAGAGGAGGGGCTACGCAGCCCCCTCCAAAGAATAAAACAAAAATCGAGGCCATGCCCCGGGGGATGGGGTCCCTGGGGCCAATACAGGCCCAGGGAAGGGGGGCCACGCGGCCCCCTTCCCGTTTTTTTTTAAATAAAAATTTTAAAAAAGGGGTAAGGCCCTGGGGGATGGGGTCCCCAGGGCCCAAAAACAGGAAAAAGGAAGGGGGCCACACAGCCCCCTTCAGGGGACAAAAAAACAAAACAAAAAAAAACGATCGGCCCCGCAGGCCCCGCCCCCTTCCTTCACCACTCTGCAAACGCGCCCCTGGCGCGTTTGCAGAGGGGAAGCGAATTCCCCTTGAATACTGGGGGTCCCTAGGGGCCAACTAGCCCACCAGGAACCTCCAGTATGCGCCAGGGGCTGCCTTGCAGAGAGGTGTACAGAGGCCACGCCCTTTTACACCTCTCTGCAACGCAGCTCTGTGGCGCTTTTGGAGGTATATGGTGGGCTAGTTGGACTCCGGGGACCCTCAGGATTCAAGGGACTTAATCCCCAACTTAAAACGCGCCACGGGCGCGTTTGCACAGTGGTGAAGGGAGGGGCGGGGCTTCAGGTGACATGTGTGCAAACAGGCCCCGTGGCGCGTTTTAAGATGGGGAATTAAATCCCCTTCAATCCTGAGGGTCCCTGAGGGCCAACTAGCCCAACAGGTACATCCAGAAAGCGCCACAGAGCTGCGTTGCAGAGAGGTGTAAAGAGGGTGTGGCCTCTCTACACGTCTCTGCAACGCAGCCCCTGGCGCATATTGGAGGTTCCTGGTGGGCTAGTTGGCCCCTAGGGACCCTCAGGATTCAAGGGGACTTAATCCCCCAACTTAAAACGCGCCACGGGCGCGTTTGCACAGATGTCACCTCAGGCCCCGCCCCTCCCTTCACCATTGTGCAAATATTCTTCTAAAATCATCCGAAATACGAATTCCGATTTACTCACCTGTTATAAGGAGAGACCTCAGTGCTGCATCTTTCAGCCCAGTACTGGTCCTGAAAAGTAATTTTAACCGTACTTACCAGTAACTTGAATTTCCTTCCATAGGATATCATTGCCTGCTTTTTGCTGAAAAAGTTTCTAAGTGTTGATTTTTGAAACATACAAATATTCCTCTAAAATCAGCCGAAATACGAATTCCGATTTACTCACCTGTTATAAGGAGAGACCTCAGTGCTGTATCTTTCAGCCCAGTACTGGTCCTGAAAAGTAATTTTAACCGTACTTACCAGTAACTTGAATTTCCTTCCATAGGCTAACATTGACTGGTTTCACTTGGAAATTCTTCTAAGTGTGGAGTTTTGGAACTTTAAAATATTCCTCTAAAATCAGCCGAAATACGAATTCCGATTTACTCACCTGTTATCAGGAGAGACCTCAGTGCTGCATCTTTCAGCCCAGTACTGATCCTCAAAAGTAATTTTAACCGTACTTACCAGTAACTTGAATTTCCTTCCATAGGATATCATTGCCTGCTTTTTGCTGAAAAAGTTTCTAAGTGTTGATTTTTGAAACATACAAATATTCCTCTAAAATCAGCCGAAATCCGAATTCTGATTTACTCACCTGTTATCAGGAGAGACCTCAGTGCTGCATCTTTCAGCCCAGTACTGGTCCTGAAAAGTAATTTTAACCGTACTTACCGGTAACTTGAATTTCCTTCATAGGCTAACATTGACTGGTTTCACTTGGAAATTCTTCTAAGTGTGGAGTTTTGGAACTTTATAATATTCCTCTAAAATCAACGAAAGTACGAATTCCAATTTACTCACCTGTTATCAGGAGAGAACCCAGTGCTGCATCTTTTAGCCCAGCACTGACCCTGAAAAGTAATTTTAACCGTACTTACCAGTAACTTATATTTTCTTCCATAGGAATCCATTGTCTGGTTTTCAGCAGAAAAGTTTCAAAGTGTCGATTTTCACAAACTACAAATATTCCTAAAAAATCGCCTGTATGACTTAAACGCATTCTTTCAACTGTTTACAGGAGATGCACCAGTGCTGGATCCAGGATCCAACACTGAGTAAGAAAAAGTAACGATAACAGTTTTTACCTTCTAAGTGAATTTCCTTCCATAGGATAACATTGGTGATTCTATGAGAAAAAGTTTCTAAGTGTCAACTTTTAAAGTACAATAATATTCCTTAAAAATCACGACTGTAACCAAAACGCTTTTACTCAACTGTTTACAGGAGATGTCCCAGGACTGAATCTAGGATCCAGTCCTGTGGTTAGAAAAGTAATCCATAAAGTAACTAATTGCATTTAACTAGAAATTCACATTGAGCTGAATGTTGCATTGTGTTTGAAAATGTGTTGCCCATTGCAACAACTGTAACTACTGTACTTAAAAGTCTATTGCCTATGTGCAAAGTATTTAAACTAAAGTAATTCATTCTGAGAAAGTATTTTTTGTAATGTAATGTATAATGTAATTACAATGTAATTTAAAAAATAAAATATGTAAAAAAAAATTGTTTCTAAAAATGTAGTAAATCAGTATGAAAAAAATTTATATAACAATTAATACATTTAAAAATTGTCATTTACAAAACCTTTGAAATTCACTGAAAAAACCGTAGGTTTCAGACATGTTATAGTTACAAATTAGCATTTAAAAAACCTTTGAAATTCACTGAAAAAACCATAGGTTTCAGGGACGTTATAGTTACAAATTAGCATTTAAAAAACCTTTGAAATTCACTGAAAAAACCATAGGTTTTAGGGACAGTTATAGTTAGTTGGACATTGCACTCGTACAAAACCCGTGAAATTCCCCCGTTATAGTTAGTCCAGCTAACTATAACTCGCGCCCACGCAATGCACTGCTGATGACGTCACATATTACATCACTCATGACATGGTCAGTGACATCACTGATGACATCACTGATAACATCTCAAATGACATCACTGATGACATCATCCATGTGATAATTTCATGCATCTTCTCACACCCTAATATAACCTTTGATACACCCACTCTAAATTACAGACTGCCATTCGCAAAACCATAGACACTCCAACACCAATAACTACATACCCACTCACTGATTCTTAGGTCTACGCACACATCCACTCACTCACCCGTACAGTCACTCATACTTACGGTCACTCAGTACAGGACTATCATATGCACTCATACTCCTATATAGACACTCAAACACCGCCACTCATCCATAGAGGTACTCACACACCTAGTCAGTCATGCAAATAATTAAACACACTACCATTTACTCACCTATACAGTTATACACACACCAGCTCACTTACTCATACAAATACTAGCACATTCTTACGCTCTTATACAATCACTGATACAAGCACACACTCATCCATACAGCCACTATCACAATCACTCACTCTCGCTTATAGCTATTTATATACTCCAACACACATATATACTGCCTTTCACATATGTAGTTACTCACACATGTACCACTGGGACATACATTCACTCACTAACACACTCTTACACACACTTACCCACCCATACAGTCTATCACAGATGCACTCTTGAAACCATCCACCCAGTGAATTACCCACTCACACATCTATGCACAGAGTTGCACACACCCCTCCCACACAAACACTCAGGCACCCATACAGATACTCAGACAAGCATTCAATAACTCATATAGACACTCATGTAGCTATTCACAAACACATGCAGCCACTTACACAGCAACAGACAGACGGATACAGACATTCACCCAGTTTAGTCACTAACCCATGTATTCAGTAAGATACGTTAAATCACTCACTTATAGAGTCAGTCACGCACCTACTAAATCATCCATACAGACACTTACACACCCACTCATTCTTCAATACGTCTTTTCCTATATATATTAAAAATATATAAACTTTACAGAAACACACAGTCACTGGATGATGTCATCAGTGATGTCATCAGTGATGTCATTTGAGATGTCATCAGTGATGTCATCAGTGATGTCACTGACCATGTCATGAGTGATGTAATATGTGACGTCATCAGCAGTGCATTGCGGGGCGCGAGTTATAGTTAGCTGGACTAACTATAACGGGGAATTTCACGGGTTTTGTACGAGTGCAATGTCCAACTAACTATAACTGTCCCTAAAACCTATGGTTTTTTCAGTGAATTTCAAAGGTTTTTTAAATGCTAATTTGTAACTATAACGTCCCTGAAACCTATGGTTTTTCAGTGAATATATATATATATATATATATATCCACCACCAAGCTTACACACTTGAGTAAGCACGAGCCACACCAGTCCAAGTTGCGAAAATTAGATTTATTTGCGGGCACAAACGACCCGTTTCGAGCTAAACAGCTCTTGGTCACATGACCTTTGTTTCCGAGTTGACATT
This sequence comes from Calotriton arnoldi, assembly GCA_963921515.1. Taxonomy (NCBI): domain Eukaryota; kingdom Metazoa; phylum Chordata; class Amphibia; order Caudata; family Salamandridae; genus Calotriton; species Calotriton arnoldi. The sequence goes on from CAWUFW010000444.1 coordinate 3,792,703, forward strand.
TTTATACAGGTTGCTTCACACATGACACGCAACATAAAGGAAAGACTATGTGTTTATACCATCATCCACACACCAACAGTGCTAAATTTCAAAGAATGTACATGTAGTAAATAATAAATGTCATGCTGTACACGTTTAAGACTGTACTAAACAAAATATATCTCATTGATGTAAAAGAGAACATATAACAACACAGGGTTTTTTATGGCAATAAATAAGAGACTGCTGATGCGAAGTCCCCACATTATCCATAATAGCTGATCCCATGCTACAATCTTGGGTATAGTACCCCTTGATTCCACAGTGCCTTTGAATCCCATGAAGGAGGCAGACCCTGACTCTGAATTACTCGTGTCATGATTCGTGATAGGTGCATATATGCTACAATTTCCCAGAAGTGCCCCTAACACTGCTGTTGACATTAAGGTCTTACGCTAGACCTGAGGGTTCTATAAAATACCATCACGGGTATAGTACCCGAAAGATTCAAGGATCTAAGTATTAAGATCCAAAGTAAGGGGACATGTAACCCAACCAACGTGCGGTGTACTAAGAAGAGAAAGGTTGTCATATAAAAACACCCGGATCTCCGTGCTCATAACTTCTACTCATAGTGAAGGCACCCCAAGGTTCCACGTGGTAAGTCTGCAAAAAAGACAAAGAAACAAACAACTTTACTGATGTATAAATAGGGTTCATCATAGTCCAACAAGGCATAGAAATAAGGCACCATTCACTTAATATAAATATGAAACTTAACAGGTCAGGCTCCTAAGAAATCCGCATGGGGAAAAAACTGTTGTCAAATTGCATTTTGCCACCCTATAAGTTGATCAAAAACAGTGTACACTTAAATCTCAACAGTGGAGGGATACAAAAAGAAAATAAGGGGATGGGTCATAAATATCACATACATATAACACAAAAGATTAAAAGATTATACTGAAAACTCTAGTTCATGAAAGGTACCAAGGAGGCAATCCTATTACAGATGTACATACATCTCTTCATCATTATTCATACCATTCGGAAAGACACTACCAGCTTGTAGGATAAACCTGGATTCTGATCTGCGCAGGGATTGGATTCTATTACCCCCCCTCAGATTCTTGGGGATGGTATCAAGTGCGAAATACTTAGCAGTAGTCCAATCACTGTTGTGTGCCTGGCTAAAATGTCTTGCAGTGCTATAACTAAGATCTTTATTAGTGATAGCTCGCCAGTGCTCCAAAATCCTTTTCTTCACGGGGAAAGTAGTTGATCCATTGTACCACTTGCCACAAGGGCAAGTGATCACGTAAATTACAAAGTTGGTTCCACAGCTTATGTTCTTTTTAATAATCCACTGCCTGTTGGTTCTCTGGAGTCTGACTTCCTTCACATTTTCACTGTTGCTACAAGCCTTGCACTTCCCACATTTGTGAAATCCCCCAATTCTCTCTAACAAAGGAGGCTTGCGATGTTCCATGTGGCTCCTGACTAGCATATCCTTGATCGAAGGGCCCTTTCTGTAGGTTATCGATGGGTGCTGTCCCAATTTATCTCTTTTGTGATGATTTTACTAAACTGGGCCGATTGAGTATTGTACGTTGTAATCAATCTGATAGGTGATCCCTCCTCTGTCTGTTTAGTTTTGGGTGCTTTGTAGAGTGCCTCACTTCTCTTGATGGAATCTGCTTTTTTCTCACCCATCTTGAGCATTTTGAGGGGATACCCTCGTGCCCGAAATCTATTCATCATCTCTTTCTTGTTCTTTTGATAGTTACTATCGGAGTTACAGTTTCTTTTTGCCCGTAAGAACTCACTAAAAGGGATGCTCCACCTGAAATTAGGGGGATGGCAACTGGCTGAGTGAAGTACAGAGTTTCCTGCTGTTGTTTTTCTAAAGAGATCTGTCACCAATTTATTATCCTTGATAGTAAGCCTAATATCAAGGAAGTCCACTGTGTGCTGGCTGTGCTGCATGGTCAATTTGAGATTAACTGTATTTTGGTTCAATTCATTGACAAACTGTAGGAGTTCTTCTTCCCTGCACTCCCACACAAAAAAGACATCATCGATGTACCTTAACCAAATATTGACTTTGTTAGTCCAATGTTCAAAAGACTCACTCCAGAGCACCTGCTTCTCCCACCAGCCTACCAAATTATTAAACTCTGCTACCAACCTTGTTGTGAGAGCAATATATAACATAGCACACATATTACATTTGAAATACATGCTAGATAATGTGCGACCTGTTCAAATACAAACCATAAAACGTGTACGAAGCAGACATTTCTAAGAATAGCAAGGATTGAAGTGTAACGCAGAAATTGCGTAATCACTGTGAGTCCCATGGTAAAAAGACTCAAGTAAGCTAGAAACGCTGCAAAGAAACAATACTAACACCAAATAGTAGAGATAGAGCCCATGGTAAAGCCCGAGAGTCGTGCAGGCTGGGAACACGCACGTAGAAAAACATCAAACTAATATATGTCAAAGCCAATTAAGCAGTAGGTCGATTTAAATGTGTAATACTATCTTCACAAATGCGCATTGTCCAGTCAGCAATGAAAACACTGAGTGTTGTAGACCAACGTCAAAACATGATTCATCTCACTGAAAAATCACTACCCAAAGTGAAGTCCGTATATCGGAAATCTAAAGAGTTAGGGAAAACAGGGAAAGTGCTGGAGTGCTGAATATGTGTGATAGATAGTGCTAAACAACATCAGGATATAACTGACAGTATCCAATAATGTGTAGAGTGTACGTCAGGTGATATGGTGAGTTTAAAAACCAACCGGAAAAGATGTCATCCACTCTGGGCTGGGATGTAAAGCACATGTAAACAAGACAGTCTGTCAATCTGTGACTGGGCTCCCACCGGAACCTAAAGTCACCAGTGTAGTATGCGCAGGGAGCGGAAATCAAAAGAAGCAACAGTCGTGCTATGTAGCATGGTGACTGCTAGTGCGATTGAGTATTGAAACTCACCCTTATGAATTCAGGCAGTCAGTCGGCCAAAAGCGGGTAACACAAAAATTGTGCAACCGGCTGCATCACAACAAAGTTAAATATGTCGAGAGAGGGATAAGAGTGAATCATCAGCATGCAGAGCCCAGAGAAACTTAAATAACATAACATAAATGAAAAGACTGGCTCGTAGGTGCAACATGAGTTAATATTATAGAAAATTATGAAGGTCCTCACTCATGTTAAGACCTGCAGGGGCCTTGGTATTGAGTTCAAGAATGTATTTGGATTCTAGTTGGCGGAGTTGTTTTTCTCGATTACCTCCACGTCTAAGTGCAGGCACACAGTCAAGGACATAGTACTTCAAGTGTTCAAGATTGTTACTGTGAACTTCCTTAAAGTGTCGTGCAACAGGGTACGTGGAGTCGCTGTTAACTATCGCCCTGAGGTGTTGCAGGATGCGGAGATGTACCTGTAATTTAGTGCTGCCCACGTACCTGAGGCCACACTTACATTCAAGAACGTAGACCGCATATTCAGTTCTGCATGTGAGTCTATATTTGATGGTCAAGGGCTCTGCACGGAATGTAGCGGTGATCTGGCTAACGTTGACTCCAAAATTATATATATATATATATCCCAAGCATCCGCTTCCACATCTCCTTCAGATAAACGGACATGGACCACCAAATCTGTGCTTGCTAAGTTTTAATGACAAGAGCTGTCCGCCATTACGCGTTTCGGCCACCTTCGGCCTTGATCAAATGACAAGGTCTATACCACATCGAGAGACCATTCGAGGGGGCGGACGGTCGTCTTTACTTGGCACGACTGATGCGGTGGCCAACACTGGCCTGAAATACTGGAATAAGAAATATTTTATTTGGAAGCTCTGGACTCGCTAATCATCTATTAATTAAGCAGAACAAGAATTCTATGTCCATAAACAATGGAGACAATACGCCATTATGAGAAAGTATCACGTGACTGAGCCCTGAAGAAGTCCCGTGAAGGGACGAAACGCGTTGGCTACACCATGAAGAATAAAAAGAATAAAGTATTATAAAAAAATTTTTAATACATGTCTCCATGAAATCTTTTGTATTTGATTGTAATGAGAATAATGATTTAAGTAAATTAATTTGTGTCTGGAAATAACGTGTGTGCTGATCATCTTGCCGCAATTTTATATGTGAATTTATTCACTATTTGGGAATTAGGAGGTCTTTATCCCATGATCGTTGCACCACATAAAATAAGATCCCAATAATATAATAAAGTGCGGTACTGTGTCTAAGGCCTCCTTGTAAATCGTTTGCTATATTTCTATTGGCGTCTCTCTCCGCGTCGATTTCGATCCCAGTTCTAAGAACAGGCAGCACAACCAGGTAAGGTACTGCCAATCGTCTTTATTTCCTTTTATTAAAATTTACAGTCTCCCAAGTGCGGGCACACACGTACACACGTGTGGTGACACATTTTGGCCAGAGCCTTCAACTCGCCATACACACACATATATATATATATATATATTACCTACTGGCGGTCGCCAGTAGGTAGTTATAGTTAGGACCTAGTTACCATAGGAAAATCGCAACATTCTATTCCCAATAACTTTGCCGCCGATTGACGAATCTTTGCAAATTTTCAAAACTAATGGCCCGCTCCGGTCCGCTCCTATCTTGAAAGTTTCGGGGTGATTTGTCAAGCGGGGGCCGAGAAAAAAGGGGGGTCCCAAAACGTGTTTTCTCCATGTTAATTCCCATAGGAAATTTTAGACACGGCTACAGCCCGAACTGCTGAGCGGAATTACACCAAATTTGGCAAAAAGGTAGCGCTTGGTTCAGAAAGCGACCTTTTTTTTAAATGGTGTAAATCCGTTCAGTAGTTGCGAGGAAATTCAAAAAATAAGAGTCAAAAAATCAATTTCCCATAGGAAACTTTATGCAAGGCTACAGCCAAAACTGCTGAACGGAATTACCCCAAATTTGGCAAAAAGGTAGTGCTTGGATCAGAAAGCACACTTTTTTAAAAATGGTGTAAATCCGTTCAGTAGTTGCTGAGAAAATCAAAAAATAAACGTTTCGATATCTAGAGGCGCGGTGGATCCGCGCACCCTCCCGACCACGAGCTGCATGCTAATTGGCTGTCAACACTCCAAACCAGGAAGTGTTGGCAGCCATCTTGTGAACCGAGTCACAAGAAAAGAGTAAAACAAACGCGAAAAAAAAGGAAAGGGGGCAGGGTAGAAACACCCTGACCCCCTAGGCCTGCTTAGGGGGTCCCACAAGGACCCCCAGGGCCCAAAAAAGCATTTTTTTTAAAAAACAAATCGGCAAAATGCGCGCCAAATCCGCGGATCCGGCCGCAAACCAAAAAAAAACCGAAGCGCGGGCTCCCGCGCTTTGTTACTAATTAGCCCCCGGGTGGGCCAAGTCCAGGGGACAGTGGAAAAAAAGTGTGGGGGGCCCCAATCCCCCCACACTGCCCCGGGACCGCCACCTCCCCGGGGCTTGAATAATGAGTTGCGGGGCACGCAGCCCCCCGCAGCCCCAGGGACCGCCACCCCCGGGGCTTGTTGTTTTAAAGTTTGGGGGCCTCTAAGGCCCCCAAGCCCCGGAGACCGCCACCCCCGGGGCTTTAATTATTTATAATAGCGGTGTGGGGGGCTCCTTTTTACACCTCTCTGCAACGCAGGCCTGTGGCGCTTACTGGAAGTACCTGGTGGGCTAGTTGGGCCCCAGGGACCCTCAGGATTCAAGGTGACCTAATACCCCAACTTAAAACGCGCCACAGGGCGCGTTTGCACAGTGGTGAAGGGAGGGGCGGGGCCTCAGGTGACATGTGTGCAAACACGCCCTGTGGCGCATTTTAAGTTGGGGAATTAATTCCCCTTGAATCCTGAGGAATCCTGGGGGCCAACCAGCCCACCAGGTACCTCCAGTGCGCACCACAGGGCTGCGTTGCAGAGACGTGGTCCAGGCCACGCCCCTTTTTACACCTCTGTGCAACGCAGCTCTGTGGCGCTTACTGGAGGTACCTGGTGGGCTAGTTGGACCCCAGGGACCCTCAGGATTCAAGGAGACTTAATCTCCCAACTTAAAACGGCCACAGGGCTTGTTTGCACACATGTCACCTCAGGCCCCCTCTCTCCCCTCACCACTGTGCAAACGCGCCCCGGGGTGCGTTTTAAGAGGAAGTTTTAATCCCCCTGCCCAATTATGTACTAGGGCGTTACAGAGGAGGTCATGCTAATCACAGGGGTACCCCAACGCATAGTGTTCCCTAGTGTATGTAGGTGTTTTCACTGTATTCTAAGTGTCTTTTAGCATAGCACTGGCTCTAGGCCTGTTAGTCCGAGTCAGTTACCACCAGTACCCGTCTGAAAAAGTTGTGGGCACAGGATGATTTTGCAACAAGGCCTCTTTCTGCTCCTCTGTTGGTTCTTTCTGCACATGTCTTGCTTCTTCCTGCTCTTTTCTTCATCTTTGTGGACTTCTGTTGCTTCTTTCTGCATTTCTTTTGCTTCTTTCTGTGCGTTTTTTCTTCTTTCTTCACATGTCCTACCTCTGTAGGCATAGTTAGAAACTAGCATTTAAAAAACCTTTGAAACTCACTTAAAAAACCAAAGGTTTCAGGCACGTTATAGTTAGAAATTAGCATTTAAAAAACCTTTGAAATTCACTGAAAAAACCATAGGTTTCAGACACATTATAGTTAGAAATTAGCATTTAAAAAACCTTTGAAATTCACTGAAAAAACCATAGGTTTCAAGCACGTTATAGTTAGAAATTAGCATTTAAAAAACCTTAGAAATTCACTGAAAAAACCATAGGTTTTAGGGACAGTTATAGTTAGTTGGACATTTCACTCGTACAAAACCAGTGAAATTCCCCCGTTATAGTTAGTTCAGCTAACTATAACTCGCGCCCCCGCAATGCACTGCTGATGACATCACATATTACATCACTCTTGACATGGTCAGTGACATCACTGATGACATCACTGATGACATCTCAAATGACATCACTGATGACATCATCCATGTGATAATTTCATGCATCTTCTCACACCCAAATATAACTTTTGATACACCCACTCTAAATTACAGACTGCCATTCTCAAAACCATAGACACTCCAACACCAATAACTACATACACACTCACTGATTCTTAGGTCTACACACACATCCACTCACTCACCCGTACAGTCACTCATACTTACGGTCACTCAGTACAGGACTATCATATGCACTCATACACCTATATAGACACTCACACACCGCCACTCATCCATAGAGGTACTCACACACCTAGTCAGTCATGCAAATAATTAATCACACTGCCATTTACTCACCTATACAGTTATACACACACCAGCTCACTTACTCATACAAATACTAGCACATTCTTACGCTCTTATACAATCACTGATACAAGTACACACTCATCCATACAGCCACTCTCACAATCACACACTCTCACTTATAGGCATTTATATACTCCAACACACATATATACTGCCTTTCACATATGTAGTTACTCACACATGTACCACTGAGATATACATTCACTCACTAACACACCCATACACACACTCACCCACCCATACAGTCCATCACAGATGCACTCTTGAAACCATGCACCCAGTGAATCAGCCACTCACACATCTATGCACAGAGTCACACACACCCCACCCACACAAACACTCAGGCACCCATACAGATACTCAGACAACCAATCAATAACCCATGTAGACACTCATGTAGCTATTCGCAAACCCATGCAGCCGCTTACACACCAACAGACAGACGGATACAGACATTCACACAGTTTAGTCACTAACCCATGCATTCAGTAAGATACGTTTAATCACTCACTTATAGAGTCAGTCACGCACCTACTAAATCATCCATTCAGACACTTATACACACACTCATTCTTCAATACACCTTTCCCTATATATATTAAACATATTTAAACTTTACAGAAACACACAGTCACTGGATGATGTCATCAGTGATGTCATTTCAGATGTCATCAGTGATGCCATCAGTGATGTCACTGACCATGTCATGAGTGATGTAATATGTGACGTCATCAGCAGTGCATTGCAGGGGCGCGAGTTATAGTTAGCTGAACTAACTATAACGGGGGAATTTCACTGGTTTTGTACGAGTGAAATGTCCAACTAACTATAACTGTCCCTAAAACCTATGGTTTTTTCAGTGAATATATATATATATATATATATATATATATATATATATATATATATATATATATATATATATATATATACACACACACAAATTCACTTCTCACTAGATCCCGGTGAGATATATATATATGTTTTTACTGTGAAAAACAGGATGTCCATTTCCATACATCAAGGCAATAGATGTAAATCACATTGGTCACACCTGCACAGGTCAATTTGCAGGTTTGAGAATTAATGAAATGTCACAGGTGATGTTTTAGCCAAAACGTGATTTAGAAGCTGACAAACTAACAGGCAGATGTCTTCAAACTTTGCAAACCCAGGGGCTCGATAGACTCTTCATTGGTCATATGCCACCATGCCCTGGGTAGAGAAGCTGGCTCTGGCTTGTACCTGAAGCCTTGTTCCGTGGGACTAAGCTCCAAGCATCTGCATAGGCTTCATCCACCTCTCACTGGGCCTTCTTGGAATTGGTAAGCATTGAAGAGCATGAAATTCTTCGCCTCTCGGGTGCCAACCTGCCCTGGATATGAAAGGGGGCTCTGCAAAGTTCCTGGAGTTCTGGTCCAGGGTGACAGTGCCCCAGGCTTCTAAAGGGCTTCATCCATCTGTCATCTGGTCCTACTGAGGAGCAAAAGAATTCCTCCCCAGTCTGGCAGAAACCTGCCATAGGTAGGGAAGGTGATGCTGGCTGAAAACTGCAGCCCTGGCCAGGGGGTTTATAATAATAATATTAATAATAATAATAATAATAATAATAATAATAATAATAATAATAATACCACTTATATTGTGCATGGCCACTTCTTAGGAAGTGTCCTACCACTATGATGCTGACATGGAAAAAATTGCTTACTGGCTAGGGGAACCTGAGGCCGATCTAAAAAGCCAGGTTTCCAGCTTTTTTCTGAAAATTGTTTTGGAGGGGGCTAACCGAAGTTCCAAAAGTAGTGAATTCCAGGATTTTGGTGTCAACTGACTAAAAGCACAGCCACCAATTCTGGCTTTTTTGAATTTAGAAACAAAGGTCTGTTTAGCAGCAGCTGACCTAAGCTTTCTAGCCCGAACATAGGGAATAACCATAGACTGTAAATAGACAGGATCATGGCAGGAGAGAGCCATGCAGCAATTACACAGAGCTTACAGGTAATTTTCTGTTTCACCAGCAGCCAGTGCAATATTTTCAATGCAGCGCTATCAGAGGCTTGTCTAGGCGCTCCAAGCACTGTCCGAGCTGCCGCTTTCTGGACTACTGTTTTTTAGGCACACTCAGGAAGGAGATAAAGAGTTTTCTTCAAAGATCTTAACATTCTGAAAAGCTTTTCTGCAAGGGCATTAATCTGGGCATCAAAGGAAAGTTTCTTATCGAACCAGATGCCTGGGTTCTTAACCTTGGGCTTAGGAGGTGGTAAAGGACTAAGATTTTGGGCCACCAAGCGTTGGACCAGATGTTAAGCTGCTTGCCCAATACCAAGACCTTGTCTTTCCGGAATTCAGCTTCAAGCAATTAAGGTCCATCCAAGTGGCAACCTCTCACAGACACATGCGAAGAGAAGAGGCCATGAGCTCACTGTTCTGAAATAAGGTGATGACCAGTTGTGTGTCATCAGCATAAGAAATAACAGTGAAGCCAAAGAGATCAATGACCTCAGCCAAGGGGCTGTCATAGACATTAAAAAGAGTTGGACTTAATGAGGAGCCTGTGGCACTCCTTGCTAGTTACTAGTATAGAGTATCTGTGCGGGCCTCACAGGCTTCTCACTGGGGCTTCTTCAAGCAGTTCTTATCCTATCCTACAAAGTCCTGGCCTATTTGTTCTGCCCTGGATGCCCTTGGTGTGGCATCCACCTTCCTGGAGCCCAAGCTTTGTTAGCCAAGGTGATTTTAGCTTGCTGCATCCTTCACACCTATCCTGGAAGCCATTTGTCCTTAACTATTAAGCCACCATAAAGTGTGGGCTTATGGAATTGAGCAGCAATGAAAAGTTGGAGATAGCCGTACCAGATAGACGCAAATCATCTGTTCGGCCAGCTGCTGACCAGGTGGCTGTTGTCAGCTGCTGACCAGGTAGTCGAGGCCCACTGTAACCACTGATAAGAGTGCCGAGGACAACTTGAGCTGCTGACCAGAAAAAAAAAAGGTGGAAGGTGAGACCAACACGCACGCTTCATGCTCCCTGGGGCCAATGCCCCTCCCTCCTTCCAGCAGCAGACATGGCCAGTAGCCTCCCCTCCCCATGAGAAGGAAGCACTGGCAGCATACCTCCTTGCCAGGACCATAAGCCACGGGAAAGAGTAGCCTCCAAGCACAGGTCATGCCCAAGGCAGCATGTGTGGGCAGCTGTGAGACACCAAAGACAGTTACACGTTGCATGCAGCAAATGCTGTTCACGACCAAGGAGGGACCCAATGTGATTGACATTCAAGAGACTCAAGCAGGCAACTTTCATAATTTTCACCCCTCCGCAGGTTAGAAGAGGCAGGAGGAAGGAAGTCTTTCTTAGCAATACAGCCCAGCACCTCATCGGGCTTCCCCGTTTGGAGTCAAACTCAACTGTTAAAAAAAGTTTCCACTCGCTCCAACTGGGAACCCCACCTCTGATACTAGGCAGGCAAGCAGCTCCCACAAAAGAAGAAAGAGGTAGCTCTCCTACCAGACACCTGGGCAGGACCACGCAAGTCTTCAAAACCCTGCCAAGCCACACAGGACCAGGCAACCAGGGAGGGTTGCTCTACCTGCATAGTATCCATTTGACGATGCCCCTGGGCGGATACCAAAACTGTTTGTACTTACCTCGGTGCACGAGCAACCTTGGCCGATGCCTGGTGGAGCTGTCATATGCAGCTCTAGAGGAGTCTGGCCCTGGTTTCACCCCCTCGGCCGTCACCTACCCAGCCGGTCATCTGACATTGTTTTCCTCGTTTCCCCGTTGTGTTTCCTTCCCTCCCCCTCCTCCTCCCTCCTCCCTCCGTGATTCTTTGATTTAATTGATGTAACTATGTAACCTGTAACTCTGGGCGGATACCAAAACTGTTTGTACTTACCTCAGTGCACGAGCAACCTTGGCCGATGCCCGGTGGAGCTGTCATATGCAGCTATAGAGGAGTCTGTCCTTGGTTTCACCCCCTCGGCCGTCACCTACCCAGCCGGTCATCTGACATTGTTTTCCTCGTTTCCCCATTGTGTTTCCTTCCCTCCCCCTCCTCCTCCCTCTGTGATTCTTTGATTTAATTTATGTAACTATGTAACCTGTAACTCGCTGATCCTCATGTAAAGCGCTCTGATACCTCCGGGTCTAGACAGCGCTATATAAAACGTTTCAAATAAATAAAATAAATAAATCAAATAAATAAATCCATCTGCCACAGCTGGCAAGGGACCAGGGCTTGACCCCTGCATGTCAAGAGTCACCTGACTAGGAGATACACTCAAGAGTCACCTGACTAGGAGATACACTCAAGATGTGCTGGCGGGTTGGGGCCCAATGACCAGAGGTTGCACCAATGGAGAAGAGCAGGGTTTACTCCTGTTGTTGAAGTAACTCACGCAGTGACTGCTGGGGTACACGTGTGGAAGGCCGAGCCGCTGAGATAGTTCCCCTCCCACCCACAGAGTGACAACCACATGCAACTTCTGGGGTTTGCTTCTTTGGGCTTTGAGAAGTATGCCATCTCCATCAACAAGTGGTGGGGGTTTCTCTTGGCCACTGCTCGCTCCTTCCCATTCAGGCTTTCCTGTTGCCCAGGGTGGGCTGCTCCTCGGTTGCTCAAAACCCTTAGAGGCTGGGATTGGTGGGGGGTGCAGTCCATGAAGGCAATGCAATACGGTTCCCGGGAATTGTGGTTGGTGTGTTTTATTCCGCCTCAGGAGGGATTTCTGTCTCATCATAGATCCTTCCAAGCCTGTGTGGTTTCAAAGCTCAGTTCAGTGCTACTGAGTTGCTGCCTGAAGAGGCCTTAATGACACCAAAGGATTTTTGAACTCTTCCCAACCATTGTTCAATTTGGGGTGCGGTGTAAGATCTAGTACGGTGCCAAAGCCATGTTGGGCGTTGATATAACCTAGAGCAAGGCCGCGTGGGTGGCAGCGGCCCTCTACAGGTGCCAATCATCCCTGATGAATGCTGCGACTGTGCCGGCTCCAATTGTGTACAAAGCCCAGAAGTGCCAACACTGCAGGTTAAAATGCTGAATTAGATTCAGACAGGTGCAGTGCATGCCACACCTACACCCCGGGTCCTCCAGGATTCAGAGACACATTAATTTTTATTACCAACTATTTACAGCTTTCAGCCTTAAATCCCTGGAAGACATTACACAGTTTTCCCTCTTCCCACCTTCGAAAACCTCCAAAAATCAAATGGAAGCCCTAGGACACCTATTTAATGATATTCTCATCCCTACCTCTATTTATTTTGTGCAATCAAAACTCGCTACAAATATTAAGGACCCCACGGAGCAACAAGCAGATAATTTGCATATAGAACTCTGCACAAACAGCAGTCTTCATAGAGTGAGGTTTGTTGACCAATGGAAAACAACGCAAGACCCGAGACAAAGTACAGACTTGTGTCATTGGCCACTTCTCCACTACTCCCACGCAACCAGATCACACTGACCAATCCCAGCACAGCCGCCCTGTTGATGGGAACTGGTACAGAACACTGACTGACAACACCGGCCTTGCAGCCATAACCCAGCTTCCACAAATGAATGTTAAGGGGAATTCACTTAATGTGCATGATATTTCCCACCCATTCAATTTGTGTTCTGTGGATATATAAAATTGTAATTTATCCACGCACGATAGCACCGATACGATACATGCCTTTTAGCTGTGGAGGCCAACTGAGGAAGCCTAGGATACAAGCATAACTGCCAACTCACATGGTGCCACCTTGTGCCACACGATATCGGCTCCCATCACATGGTCTCCCGTTGAGGAGCCGATATCACACAGTGGCAGGGAAAACAAGCTGAAAACCACTGTAAATAGTGGTTTTCCAGCTCGTTTTCTGAGGCTTTGAACTTCCGATGTCCATTAAGGGGTGTGAAAATACCCTCACAAAACATCAGCACCAGTCTCAGCAAGCTTTTTTGGGGGGGGGAGGAGGGGGTTTGAGGGTAGGGTGGGGTTCAAAAGTGCCCTTTAGGTACTTTTTGACATGAGGCCCCGCTCCATTATAGTCCCCGCCCCCTCCTCACACTGTGAGATTGTTCTTCAAGTTGGCAGGTATGATGTAGGCTGCTCTCCATCATGGCTTCACTTTACTCTGACACTGCCCATGCTACCCCTAATCTCAGCTGTCAAGAAGGTTGAGGCAGGAACAAAACATCAAGAGCTGTACTAGCCCTACGTACATTTTACGGTCTCCACTCCTTGCCCCTCAACAACAAAGAGGAGGCTCTGTGGGTGGGGGGGAGGGGCAAAGGTGAGACAAGAGGTCAACCGTGAGATGTCGCTGGGGCTGAAAAGGAGTGTGGCTTCACTTTCACAACAGATGACATTTTGATGAATCAAAGTCCATGGTTTTAGAAAGGCAACGTAAGACATCTCCTTCACGGCATCATACAAAACGCATGGAAGAACCCTGTTGCTCACACACGCTGACAAAGGCCTCGAGATATTGCTTGTAAAAGCAAAGAAGAACAAATGAAATAGTCAGCATACAAATCTAAAACTACAGTTAGGATTATGAAGAGAGGTTCAAAAAAATTGTAGATATATGTTGATAGGGGTGCGGCTCCTTAATATCGGATCCAGGATATTGTGGGACGCTTATATAGAGGACACAATATCGAATGGTGAGTATGTATAGATGGTTTACACCTAACTCCACATCTGTGTATCTTGAAGGTATATTTCAAGGCACATAGATGTGGAGTTAAAAATAGTAAATCTGTACTTCTCTCCACTTAACTTTTGATATTTTGCCCCTCCAAACATTGTCCGTGATGTAAGTGTGCCAGGATATGCTTGTGCTTGAAATTCAAAAGTGGAATCATGCTAATAAGAGGTATGGCAATCCTTGGTCCAGGAATCAACTTCCAAGACTTCAATGCCTTGCAGGTGAACACACTAAAGTATACAAAAGTGATGGATGGAATGCTTGAATTAATCTCAGCCACTGGTAATTACCCGGGCCGCATCCCAGTCCATCGTTATTTAGTACACCATGCCAACTCAGTTGGGACCCAGCTATTTGCAAATCAGTCCAGCCCGAACTGCCAAGCGAGGTCCTGCTTGAACTGAAACACAAGCAACCCAGGACCGGTAACGCCCTTGCTCCAGGCAGGTCTGAATATTGCTTCCTAGATGATATTGAGTGCGCTTCATGCCCAAATAAATCATGGGAGCTCTGGGTGCTGCCTTCACTGGGGTAGGCTGCCCCAGAGAGCTTTAGTTGCCCTCAGTGTGAGTGATGGTCGCAAGTGTACTCAATAGCATACCTCCAGCGGCATCACGCTTTGGGAATACGGATCTCCATTCTAAGTTGTTACTAGGTGGGTGAGGTTTTTCATCCTGTGTCTACAGTCCAGGGGTGTTCAAAGTTTTAACTGTAATCATGAAGTTGAAAACTTCACTTTAAAAGCAGGTAAAGTTTTCCAACATCGCATGACTTTGATTTGCGAAGCTTAGCTTCCTCTGGCACCAATTTCATGCAGCAGGATGTCCCATCCAAGAACAGTGGGATGTCAGAATGGCTGGAATTGTCGTCCCAGTTTTCCTCATTACCATTCAGGCTGCTATTAGCACTGAGCGGCGGAAGGGAAGTGCTGCAGGGCCAGAGTGACTTCCATTCCCCATCCACCTGAAGTCCCACTAAGGGAATCTGGGCAATGTGTGGGCAGAGAATGCAGCCTCACATTGGGGATTTAACAGGACAGGGCAGGGCAGGACAGCAGTGGAACGGCTAGCTACCCAGTGAGCCAACAGGAATGTCTTCCCGCTGTCGCAGGGATCCACTTTATCGCCCTTTTTTGGTCTGCCAGACACAGCAGGGAGTTAATTTGCCAAAATATCTATTGTCAGCTTACAGTGGGCTTAGAGCCTCCCCATTGTTTACCACTAGGTGACTTTATTGTCACTGTCATTTGCTTGATTTTTATTAATTAGCTTATGTGGGCTTTCTTTCCTCTTCTTCTGCTGTATGCTCTCTCCCCTAGATCATATAGTCATTACTTGTGTCCTCCCACTGCTAACTTTGCAGGCACTACTCTTTTCTTTTTGGTTAAGCACTGCATGAGAGTGCATGTGTTTTCCAGTTGTCTCCCTCGTGAACTTCTCTTGTGCGGTAGTCGCTCCTACCCCTCCCACCGTGCTGAGCTTCCCTTCATGGGCTTCTACTCCTGCTGTGCTTTCTTGCTCGTGTGGTCCTCCCTCAAGTGCTGATTCCCCCTCCTTTATTATTTTTTGGGCGGAGGACCGGCAGCAACTTGCTGCCGACTCATCAGCCTTAAAAGCACGTTTGCTCTATTTCTATTTCTTTTTTTATTTACTGATCCATCTCGGATGGGCAAATAAAAAAAATGCCAGCCATGTCATTTTGTAGGAGGGCAATAGTGCAGCATCTTGCTGATGCTGCACAGAGTGTACAGAGAGCAAATAGGCCCCAAAGGCACGACCTATTGGCTTTGTCAACGCTAGGTTAAACTTTCCGACCATTGGTATCACAGATCATTGCTGAATCCTGAAGGTGTTATAAAGCGACAAGTAGGAAGCAGGATGGTGTTCACTGCACCACATGGGACTCTGCAGCGGGGCGAGTCCACAACCAGATGTAAACAGGGCCAACCCATCCTTTGCACCGATGAACCAGGCCTCCGTTGGTAAAGATGCAGCTGTGAGTATACATCAGCCCCTAGGAGAGGGCTTAAGTAAAAGGGTGGACAGACGGACGGACAGGAACACAGGGAGTACAGGGTGGCGGGATTGCAGATTGTCTGGTAGCAGAGCTCATCATCTCACAGGGGGCTTGAGTATAGTTCAGAGAATCGAGGGTACTATACCACCTCCTTGCTATGGGGGGGTGGGGTGAATGATGACACCGGATCCTGTCCTGCAGTCTCCCAGGGTGTTAATTTTACCCACAAATGCAAAGTGCATCAGAGATTGAGACTCTGGACATGACTGGCATGGATGAACCCAAGCCAAGTGACAACAGGGAAGCCAAACTATTAGTTTGGGGCTCGGTTCTATGGAGGCATCATGTAGTGGGACAACTAGGATACACTGGTGATGTAGTATAAAAAATCAAGAAGGCTGATGTGAAGAAGTGGAGTAGTTTATTGGAGCATCCACCTTCTGAAGAGCAGCAGTGCAACTGAAGAAGAACTGCTCTTCAGAACGTGGAACAAACACAGGTATTCAAAAGTATACAATAGAAGTCCATGGATGCATGCGGAGAACGCATCCATGGAAAGCAAACAAGAGAAGGAGAACATTCTAAGAATAAACCCAAGATTCTACTATCACATATCTTCCTTCTTTACACAAAACATGAAAGGCAAATTACAATAAATCCCATTAATATAAAACAAAATCTTTAAATTTTTTAGGTAACAATTTCTGTCTCTTGGAAGAAGACAGGTTATCAACATATACATGGGAAGACATCCTAGGAGAAGAAACATGGTTATTAACATCAGCATGAGAAGAATGAACCGTTGGTCCTATTCCTTTTTCCAAAATTACAGAATCGCTAGTGAAATCTGGAGAAGAAGGACATGCAGAAGATTTAGGAATGAAAGCGTTGACTTTGGCAACTTTAGAAATGTTCCACCAAGAACCATTATTCAACAGCACAGATGTTTTACCAACTTTAAAAAAAATAAAAACATCTGAAAACTTTGATTGTCCTTTTTTAACAAAGATAGGTAACTTGATTTTAACTTTGTCACCAACTTGCAACACTGGATGGTTGGAACACACAATTTTCTTTGAAATATTACAATTTTGTTGAGCAAGTCTATACATTTTTCTAATTGGTAAGTTGGACTCAACAGATTTGGCCCATGCAAGAGAAAGTTCTTGTCTAGGTTTTCTACCTTTTAATAAACTAAAAGGTGAAAACTTAGTAGTAGAATGTGGAGTACACAAATAAGACCAAACCAAATCTGCTATGTGAGATCTGACATCCAATCGAGACTTGATAGCCAACTGAATGCCATCAACTAAAGTCTTGTTAAACCTTTCCACAAGGCCATTCATGTTAGGAGAATATAATGCAATTTTAATATGAGAAATATTGGCATTCTTTAAAAACAAGCTAAATTCATGAGACGTAAATTGAGGACCATTGTCAGAAACAACGGTAGAGGGTAAGCCTTCTTTCTTGAAAATCTCTTTAAGAAATTGAATAACAGTTGAAGAAGCAGTTTGAGTAACCCATTTATATTCAACCCACTTAGAAAAGTAGTCAATGGCAACAATGATATACGATTTCTGCATTAAAATACCTTCATAAGGACCTAAAATATCAATCGCAATTTTATTCCATGGTGAGTCTGGAACATCAATTTTTCCTAAATCGGAATGTTTCAGAACTTTGTCAGAATCTGCACACAGAGAACAATTTTTACAAAATCAACAATACAACTGTCCATGTAAGGCCACCAAAATAATTCTCTAACCTTTTTAATAGTACTGGATTGGCCTAAATGACCTAAATGAGCAATTGACATAAGTCTTTGTCTTATATTTTTTGGAGGAACAAAAGAATCACCCTTTAAAATGAGACTTTCATTGGACGAAAGATCGTCTCTAACCTTCCAAAACACAGCAAGATCTTTAGAAAGATTTCTCTCAAGTGGCCAACCTTCTATAATATATTTTTGTACGATTTTTAGATCCTCATCTAAATCCATAGCTTTTAACCATTCCTCTTTAGAAATAACTCTTGACATTGAAAGAACCATGTCATCAACAGATGCAACTACACATTCTTCAAAAGACGCAGGTTGTTTGGGAACATGAGAATCATGAGAATCTGATAACAGTCTAGATAAACAATCAGCTCTCATGTTTTGAACACCAGGAATGTATATAACCTCAAAATTATATTCGTAAAGTTTTGCAAGAATGCGAACTAACCTGGAAGAAGCTCTCCCAACACCATTGTTAGACAGAAGAGATATTAAAGGTTTGTGATCTGTTTTTAGTTTAAATGGCTTGCCCCACAAATAGGTTTTAAAATGTTCCACAGCCCAAGAGCACCCTAATGCTTCCCTTTCAATAGTGGAATACTTAGATTCAGCAATGGACAATGGTCTTGAAGCGAAAGCAATGGTAACTTCATTGTTCGCTTTAATTTGACTGAGTACAGCACCCAGCCCAGTTGCGCTGGCATCAACCGTAATGATATTGGTAGCAATTGGAGAAAAAGGAGACAAGGGATTGCAACTTATAATGGCAGATTTAATGGCTAAAACAGCTTGAGAGTGAACATTTGTCCAATCAAACTTGCACCCTTTTTTTAATAATAATCTTAATGGGAGAACAATATCCGAAAATTTAGGAACAAATCTAGAATAGTATTCACATAATCCTAAAAAGGATTTAAGTTGGTCCTTGTCCTGAGGATTACTCATGTTTTTTATTGACAAAAGCAGATCCTTCTTAGGAAAAATTCCGTTACCATTAATTTGGTGACCTAGATACTCAACTTCAGATGAAAAGAACTTGCATTTGTCTGGGCGAATAGTCATACCCTTATCCTCCAACACAGACAAAACTTTGTCAAGGATTTCATGATGTTTTCCAACAGTTTCAGAAAATATTAAAATATCATCCTGAAATGCAACCACGCCATTGGTGTCCCCAAATAAGCAATTCATTAATCTTTGAAAGACAGATGCAGCTGAAGAGAGTCCAAAGGGCATTCTAATGTATCTAAATGTACCCTCTGGTGTGATAAAAGTAGTGATGTTTCTAGAATCCTCTGTTAATTCTACTTGATGGTAAGCAGATTTAAGGTCAATAGTGCTAAAAATCTTAGCACCATCCAGCTTAGCTAATAAATCTTGCACTTTAGGCAAAAGGTGACATTCCATGACGATTTGTTTATTAACAGACCTCAAATCGGTGCACATCCTAAGTTCTCCATTCCGTTTTTTAACCAAAACTATGGGAGAAACCGATTCTGAAGCATTGACCGGTTCTATTACCCCATCAGCGCATAATTTTTTGATCATGTCAGTCAACTCGTTCCTTACGGATAAAGGAACATTTCTCAACTTATGCCTTGAAGGTACAGCATCTTTTTTTAGTACAATTCTATGAGAAAATCCTTTCACTTTTCCCAATTCATTTCTAAAAACATTTTTATGTTTATCAAGAATGGCTTGTACAATTTCTTCATTTTTCTTAAATTCATTAGGAACTATCTGTAAGTCCTCAACTAAACATACCTGTACTTTAGCATTGGGACGCAAGGTAATATCAAATTTACCCTGGTGTCTCCAACCTAACACTTGCAACCCATCGACAGCAACATAAACTTTACCAACTATAGTTTTTTGTTTAAAAGAAATATTAGAAATAAAATACCCTAGCATTTCAATTTCTTTGCCACCAAACCCGAATACACGAATATCATTGGGTTCTAAGGTTTTATTTTCCCATGACTTTTTAAAAACAGAGTCAGATATAATAGTGTAGGGAGAACCTGAATCAGCCATAACTTCTAATTCTTTTCCCTCGACAGTAATAATACACATGGGAGGAACATAAGGTTCTGAGTCAATGTCTTTATCATTATGAGTGACATGAGCTAAGTTCTGGGTTTGAACATTACTTTCTGTAATAGTAATAATGGTGTTTTCAAAGTTAGGTTCAGAAGACATTTCACCCATTTCACCCAACACATCAACCTCAGACAAGGAAGCAACCCTTTTTACCGATTGGCAGTAATTACCAAAGTGACCTATTTTTTTACATTTGTAACACTCCCTTCCCTTAGCTGGACAATGTCGGAATTGAAATGAATGTGACTTCGAACCACAACGATTACAGAACAGTTTACCGGAGTTGGGAAATTGATTAACTGGGTTGTAAGAGGTGGGACTTTTAAAAGGTTTTCCTCTCAAATTATTATGTTTGGAATTAAAATCTTTTAAATTGACAGCTGCAACAGCAGTAGCAAGACTATCAACATTTATGGTGTTGAAGGAAATGATAGAGCGTTCAACACTCTTAGCAATTTGAATAGTCTCTTGTAGAGATGGATTTCGTTGTCTCAAAAGTTGCTCTTGAATTTTTTTATTGGAACAACGAATGATTAACTGGTCTCTAATATATTTATCAACTTGATCACCAAACTCACATTCAGCTGCTAAAACCCTTAGGCATTCAACATACGTATCAACAGGTTCGTTAAGTAATTGGTGTCTAGTATAAAAATTGTACCTCTCCATTACAATATGGGGTTGTTCAGTAAACCTCTTTTTAAGCCTATCAATTGCTTCTGAAAAGCAATCATAATCACCACTCTCCATTCCTGCTGGAATAGGAGATGGTGGTAAGTGTTCGAATACATCTTCAGCATGACCACCCAAAGTATTTAAAAGTAAAGCTTTTTTTCTTTTTGCACAAAAACTGTCACCATTAATAGCTAGGAGATAATTATTAAATTGTCTGAACCATTTTTCCCACTTCATACTAGGTTGATTTGGACCAGAGTAAAAAGGGGGTGGAGGATTTCCACACATAGTGCTCATTTTAACGATAATAAAAGAAAGCTTGATATACAAATATAAACTGTAATCACAAGGTATATAAATGCGCTAAATAACACTAGTAATATACTTTACCACACGAATAAAAGGTTAAAATGTCGTTTGCATGTAATAAAAACGATCGTGGGAAGTGTTACCAAGGTAACAGACAAGCTTTACTTTTCAAAATGGCCACCGGCAGCGTGAGGACGCTGTTATAAACGTAATGACATCAGAAGGTTCAGTGAAGGTGTGCGTGTCACCGAGACACGTAGGGCACAGAGCTGAAACGCTGGATAGAGCGTTGCGATGATCCTTCGAGACGAACGGTGAAGAGATCCGAAATAGAGCGTTGCCAAGGAGGAATCCGTTTGAAGAGGCGTTTGAAGAACAACAAAGCGGCTGACTGCTGGTGCGACCAGATTGAGCAGTGTCGAAACCGAACAGCGCGGCTGGTTGCGCACGGACCAGTTCAAGGGTGCAGGACAGCAACGGACGCTGGCCTCGGTAAGCCCAATGCAGGAACGGACGCTCGCCTCGGCAAGCCCAATGCAGGAACGGACGCTCGCCTCGGCAAGTCCAATGGTGCAGGGAGGCACCCGACGGCTACCTCGTCTTCTTCTGAGTGCCGCAAATCGGAGCACAAGATGCAGGAGAGCCACACTGCAGGAATAAGTAAAGCAGTCCTCGGCGGGGAGAAAAGAGAAGGAAACTGCTCCTCTGTCAAATCAATCCGTGTAATCTTCCAGGGAATCCAAGGATACGAAGAAATCCAAGGAAGGAAGAAAATGGCCTTGTGGATGCTCCAATGTCTTGAAAGGTAAGAAATCCCGAAGCGTGGCCAATATGATGTAGTATAAAAAATCAAGAAGGCTGATGTGAAGAAGTGGAGTAGTTTATTGGAGCATCCACCTTCTGAAGAGCAGCAGTGCAACTGAAGAAGAACTGCTCTTCAGAACGTGGAACAAACACAGGTATTCAAAAGTATACAATAGAAGTCCATGGATGCATGCGGAGAACGCATCCATGGAAAGCAAACAAGAGAAGGAGAACATTCTAAGAATAAACCCAAGATTCTACTATCACAACTGGTACAGGGAGACAGGTGGGAAGAGGAGAGGGATCCTCATGGGAGCACCCAAATCCAGCAGCACTGGGGCAATGTACTGCACCTTAATGGAAATAACTGATGAGAACAGCTCAACCCAAGTACATAGGAGCAGGAACAATCAATCGGCAAGAACGCCATCCATTATTCCAAGGTCAAAATGGTGCACAACACACAACAAACAGTAAGTTTGGCTTCTATCACCTCAGTACGACTAATCCAACATGCCAAGTCTTGGGGCCTGCAGCAGGGAATCTTGGATGTTTCCTATTCAAAGATACTGCAGGTTCCTGAAAAGCAACAGATGATTCCACCTTAGCTGACCTGGGTTAGGTGCAAGGAGTAAGAGTTTAGCCCCCTCTGCAAATCATGTTCCAGGACACATACCACATGGATGCATGTAGGATGGAGATTGTCAGACTCACCTCCTCTAGACATCACCACTGGAAGGATAACCTTCATCGTCCAAACGATAATGCCAACACTCAATTGGGCCATGGAATGGTGGACTGCCCCCCCCTTACAAAGATCCTTCAATGGACCAAGTGGCTTCTGAAGCTTTAAGTGGCCAAGTAATTTGAGAATACTTGGTTTACAAAAACCCTGCAACATATCATACCATAATATGTGAGTGGTGTAATAACAACCTGCAATAGTTTCTAGTGTCTAAGGTTGGCTTGACTTCATGCACTATAGTTCAAGGTGCTTTACACAAGAATGATGCTCCCAAGTGCAAATACCACCAGACATACATCAGAGGTGGCCCCTGAGGGTGCCCACTAGTTACCAGACTGGCAGCGTGATGTCGCCCGCCTCAAGTGACCTAGGGAACCATTGGAGGAATAGCGCCTGCCTCCGCTTTATATCAATTTCAGTTAGGCTATATATAATAATTTTTTTGTAATAGTTATGTTTTATATATAATGCAGTACCAATTATTAATTAAATGTTAAACATTAAAAAGAAATAAATAGAAGATAAACAAAGAAGCATTGTAGTACTTGAAAGGAGTAGCAGAAGTGGTAAGGGCTAAAACATCAACATTTGAGAGGAATAGAAAATCACTGTAACTTGGCAAATGCAAAGTGGTTTTGTGAAGACAGAAACACAGAAATGATGGGAGCAAAAGCATTAATAAAGACAAAACTATAACCCGATTTGGTGGGGAATCACAACATCGAGTCCTTAATACTGACTGACCTGCCCTAATACTATTACTACAATGTCAACATACCGGCTTGCACTATATCATCAAGGTACACAGATGTGGATTTAGAATAGTACATTTATACTTCTCTATCTATACTTATCTTGACAATACAGTGGTAATCAATAGTGTGGTACTGATGTTTGTACAGGTTGATGTTGCTGTCTTCGTCATTGTGACATACAACCCCTGATTTACAAAGTCATAAATTTACAGTCGTGGGTGTAAACCCTCACATTAGTGCAGTTTCATGACTTAGAGAAATTCTCAGAGCTTTCAAGGAGGTTTCCTCGAATGCTGTGCCAGTCGCAGCCTTCCAGGCACAATCCTGAGAAAGTCATGTCATACTGCTTTTTTTGTTTTGGTGCTGGCATTTCCCCAAAGTGGAATGGTACACATAGAACAATTGCTCATTGTGAAAAGCCAATACCTCAGTGCAATGGCATATTCTTTTTCACATTTATTTTTCTCCTGCAGGGAAAATATTTGTTATGGATACATGCCTGTCCCAACATCTCCACAAAGATTTTTTTTATTTCTCGTAGGGACAAAGTAACACGTTTATGGGTGTTCTCAGCTCTTCAAGACTAACCAGGTGTTGAATGCCAACTACGTAGCCTTTGCATGGGATTTACTCTTGTGTAAACTTGGGCAATCTTGGGGTAAAATGACAAAGTATATCAATTCCTTGCAGTCCAAAATCCAGCCATTTGTTTTTTGCCTTTGTGAACTGGGCCTTAAATCTATAAGGAAATTGGAAAATATGTTGGGTACGCTACGGAAAGGAGTGGCAATCAGGGTGGGATCCAACCCTAAAATGAGAAGTGATCATTTGATAAAGACCAATAAAAGGCACACTTGTTGAATCAACAATGTTCCCAGTATTCACAGCACACATGAAAATTACAGATCAGCAAAGTACTTAACTGCATAATATATAATTGATATGGATGAGTGTCTTGCAAAGTTCACAGGCATTATGCTGAGAAGGGAATAGGACCAGATGAGAAAGAGATGAGGCTATTAAAGGTGCCTAGGGCAGTGTTGAAAGCATCACTCACAAAACTACAAATGTGTGTGGTAGACAAAGAAATGGTCCTGGAGGGATGTGGGAATTCAAATGGCATCCTTCTTCTGAAGCATGGGGAGCAGAGAAGCAGCAGAGACCTGCAGGTCAGTCAACCTAAAGTGAAGACCTAGATTAATTCAGCTATGTGGGTTGATTCATAACTTCTTGTTTTCACAGAGGGGAAGAGCATGCCAAAGTTATGCAACTGAGATTTCTGACAGGCTCATCACAGCAGTATATCAAGGTAGAAATGTGGACGTGACCTATTTCAGAAAAACCTTTGATGCATTCCGAGCAGAAGACTCGTAAACAAATTGAATGGTGTCTGGATGGGAGCCAGATGAGTAAACTGGCTTAAGAACTGGATGAGCCGTACACTGCAGAGAGTGTTAAGGGAGTATAGCAAAGCATGTGGTCTGATAAGTCACGGTTCGGGTGCCCTTCCACGCATTTGTGTCGTGGGCTGCAGGAAGACCTTGAATCCCTTTAGTATCTTCATAGTCAGCATGATCTTCTGAAGCGTGTTCTTCCAATACCCGCTCTCCTTGGACAGTACTTATAGAGACAGATTTGGTCTCAAACTGCACTGTGCGTTCTGCAGGAGAGCTTCGATTTTCACTGACCACTGACTAATGATAGCGCCTAACTAGGACTCAGTGTGTAAAGGAATTTGGATATGAAAGACTAGACACAATTTATTAAAAGGATCTTCCTCAGAATCAAGATGGCGCACATGAATGTCTAAAAGGCTAGAAAAATATTACCCCAGATTCAATTCACAACTTCGAGACTGGATTTTGTAAGGGTAGACACATCTATTCAAATCTTCCAACCCACTTGAATTTGATGCTTATCAATAAATATAAGGATCTCTTAACAGTGGCAATTTGATTAATATGAGATAATAAATTGAAAGGGGTGAATTGATTATTCTCAATGAAGTCTATGCTTAAATTTGGCGTTCTCTCATTTTTTACAGATTTAGCTTCCCATTGTATTATAATGTGATTCATAGCATAATGGCAAAGGGTTTATTATGGCATTATATCCCGCTGTCGAGGGCTATACCCTTTTTTATAGGCCCTGAACCCAAGCTATAGGCCTGAGCTACAGGCGAGGGCCTTTAACAAAGGTGAGGGCTTTAAACAACAGGTACAGCCTGAGGCAGAAATGGAAACAAGGCTATTAGAACATTCCACCCACTAAGGCTAGAATGTTCCAAATTAAAAAGGTAGAATAAATATGAAGACAAATATTGAAATGTTGGAGCTCCTGGTTTACACCAGCATTATAAGCCCGGAGCTACTCAATGGTCTTCAATGGAGCTCTCAAAATTCCAATGTTCTAATATTGAATATATTTATTATACAGAGGAGTAACAGTCAGGGTTGTCCACTTTCTCCCACACAATAGGACCCTACTGTAGAATCTTTAGCTTTTTCCAACACGCTACACAAGTCTTTCCCAGTCCCAAGAGGGAGCAAGCCTGAATTTGTGTCAATCCAGGGCATTTACGATATAAAAAATGAATTCTGACATTGACCCAGCAAACTTTCTGGTTCTATAGGAGAAAGCTCTGAAAGTGAGTACTGTACTGAAACTAATGGGCATGATGCCATCATGCATACCTCTGAGAAACCATGAGCATGATCTAGGAGCAGTTTCAAAACTGATGAGCACAGGCAACTGGGAGTTGGGAAGATCTAGTGGTTCACAGAAAACATGGTGGAACACAGAGAACATTATAATAATAGGCAGAGCTACAAACAGCCAGCTCCCTCTGGCCATCACTAGAGATGCAGCTCAGAGGGTGGGGCGTGCACACAAGGGAAGGCTGAGCACCAGAGGTCTATGGAACCTGGTAGAAGCAATGAACACATAAATGTGCCGGAATTAAAACGTCTTCCTGACTCTGAATGCCTTCCAGGTACATGTCAGTGCAAATCCAGAAAGACAATATAACAACAGTGTTTTACCTCAGCAAACAGGAACACTTACAAATGTGCTATCCAAGCTAGCCGAAGACCCATGGAAATGGGCCAATACAGAGAAATACAACCATAGTAGCCATTCAATTACTGGGCATTTAAAACACAGAAGCAAACTGGTTAAGCAGGCAAGCAAGCATCTCACACAGATGGGAGCTAAAGCAAACAATGGCGGAGAAGGTTTTCCAGGAATGGGTATACCAGAAATGGAGCAGTTTGCTACACAAATGCAAAGTGCCAAGACTTCGCGTCCAGGTATCCCCACCACCTATCTCGACAAAATTCCTTATTGATTGGTCAGGAAAATTTGCATACGCCTTTTCCAATTCCATGACACAATGTGCGCTGAACAAGTGCAGACAGGCACTAATGCCTCTCAATATTGATAGCTCCAGAATGAGCCAGTTAAACATGGCTTTCGGACACAATGGAAGTATCACAAAGCAGGGTGATAGTAGTCTGCCTCCCAGTACACGCTAACAATGCAAATGGCACGGTTATACTACACGTAGCCGGACATTCTCAGCTTAGCAGCATTGCTCCCGAAGACCTAGAATTCAGACACTTTGCGCTTCCTCAAAGATGGTTGGACGCCCTCAGAGAAGCTAGAAAACCAACAACAAGTAAGTTGTTATACAACCAAGTTGATCAGGTATTCCACTGGTGTAGCAGAGAATGATTGAAGACAGAGCAGGATAAGACACTATTGTCAGGTAACTAACACATCTTTTGAAACAGGACCGTTCCTACACCTCATAAGAGGTAGACTGATCAGCAATAGTGTCATACACAAGGGGCAACGTGCGAAGAAGTTTCTTCAGCTCACCAGTCAAGATTCTTGGAGGAAGCAAAAACAAAAGAGTGTGCTGCCAGGAACAGCACCTACATCAATGTGGAACTTAAACATGGTGTTAGCTCAGCTAATGAGGCCACCATTTGAGCCAATGTATAAATCAGGATTCATGCCGAACACTGAAGACAGCCTTCCTCATTGCTATGACTTCATTATATGGGTTCAGTGAGTTGCGAGTGCTCACAATAAAAGAGCCTTACCTACAGATACATATGGATAGGGTGGTTATGAGTAAAAACCTCCAGTTTCTACCAAAGGTCACTTCACAGACCAATGTCCACCAGGCCATCAAGCTACCAACCTTTTTCCAATCTCCACATTTACTAGTAGAGGGGCTCTGCACACATTAGATGTGAAGAGGGGTGCCATGTAGTACTTATAAGAGACTAGACCAATCAAGAAGCGGAGGCAATTCTTTATTTCCTTTGCAAAAGCTACCAAAGACTCACTAGTCACCAAGGCGAGTATCTCATGATGGATAGTGTGCACAGTTCAGATATGTTACAGGACTGCAAGAGTGGCTTTGGGGGAAAACAAGAGCTCATTCCACGAGAAAAAAAGGGAGCCACACTCACTTTGAACACCAGTGTTTCAATAAAGTACATCTGCATGGCAGCCACTGGGTTATCCATGCATACTTTCATAGGACACTTATGTGGACATTCATGTCACCAGAGAAACACAGGTGGGGCGAAGCATTAGAACACCAGCTACTTGCAGATCAGTCTTGGTGCTGCTCCAGGGGGCAATGCCAGGCCAAGTACCTTGTAAATGGGAACAGAATTAACTCCAGACCAGTTTCAGTCTATTGGGTCCTAGTCAGTAGGGTCCAGCTTTAGTCCTGTTCGGTGGCTATTGACATTCCTTTAGCTCCTCAGTTCAAAGTCATTACACACCAGCATAGTGTTATCCCCCACACTCTGAAGAATTCTTTCTCCATCTACCCCCCCTTTTTTTTAAAGATCTCTAGTCCAACCAACCTGCGTCAGATTTATTGCCTTACCATGGACCTAGGAAACTTCATCACTCAAACATGGAGCTTGGTACTGCTGTTTACTTGTGGTTGTTTCTTAGAATTTGGGGATTCATTGAATGTAAATAAATATTAGGAGCAGGCATTGATTCCGTGCGGGTGGAGACTGAAGTCCTCTTGCAATCTGCCTGGCCCAGCTCATTACAGGTGTTAAACGGTTTGAACACATCACACCAGCCCTCAAGATCCTCAACTGGCTTCCCATCAAAGGAAGATGTATTTACAAGACTGCGTGCATCACCCACAAAGCCCTTCACATACATACCCCCAACTATCTAGACAACAAACTTACGAAAGCAGGAAGAACCAGAATTCTGAGAAGCTCCAACTCACTTCTTCTCATACCTCCCAAACTGAAAAGGAAATCCACCAAGACTCGCTCTTTTTCTGGAAATGCACCCAGGATATGAAACTCACTCCCTAGAGATCTCCGATGCCACCCCTCCTTCTCCTGCTTCAAAAGGAACCTGAAGCTCCTTCTCCTCAATAAATATTTTAACACACACGCTAAATGAACTGTGTTCCAATAGCTCACTCTCTCTATGACTAGACCCTTTGTGATAGTCGGTTATTTGATTGTTTCAGCTGTCTAATATGTCAATTACTCCTTTAACTCATGCTGTTCTAATTGTCTCCGCATACTGTAACCACCCTTATTGCCTAATGATTTTCTTTGTCTCTATTTATACTTGTACTTAAATCTAAGTGCCAAGTATCATATCTAAAGCTATGTTATTCTATTTTGTTTTTCATTTTATGTAAAGCGCTCTGATACCTTCGGGTCTAGCTAGTGCTATTTCAAACTTATAAATAATAAATAAAATAATAAATAAACCTGTACATTTCTTCTATCGCCCCACTGTGAATAACTTGAACCACTCGCACAATACTGCTCAGATTTATTCAAAGTCATGTTAAGTGGCCTTTCCATGCAGAATCACACAGCAGTTTCAGTGTAGGTGTTACCTGAAGGTTTTCATTGGCTGATCTAAAGTTACAAGCTAGAGCACATCTGGGTTATGAATGTAGAAAGGTACCTGCGGGTACTCCCATTTATGGCCTTGAAGACTTGCATGAAAAGTTTAAAGATATTTTTATGTTTTGCTGATAACCTGTCAGCTTTCCTATTGTAGTGTGATGTGGCATTGTGTTTGGGAAAATGGAAGAGCATCCTGGTGGTAGAGTTTAAACCTTTGTCCAGAGGTTTAAATAGAATGCAGTCGGGGAGGGGGAGGGGGGATAGATCAACTAGTATAGTTAAGCTTGCCGATGGGTAATGAGGTAATAAATGACGTGGCGATGTGGAAGAAGATGCTTGAGTGGATTTTACGTCTGTTCATTACCTGGAATTGTGCTCCTGCGGCTGTATTGGTTATGAAAATCTCCATGTTTATTGTGGGCTCAAAATGCACACCAACGTCTCTGGGGGAACATGGGAGGAAGTGAGCAGGGGAGTGGTAGTGAATCATTCTGGGG
Source organism: Calotriton arnoldi (assembly GCA_963921515.1). Classification (NCBI taxonomy): domain Eukaryota; kingdom Metazoa; phylum Chordata; class Amphibia; order Caudata; family Salamandridae; genus Calotriton; species Calotriton arnoldi. The sequence continues at coordinate 3,822,329 of CAWUFW010000444.1, forward strand.
TGTCAGGATCACAGAGTATTTCGTTGTTGGATTATTGAGCTTGAGTGGCCAGCCTTTTAGTGCTGGATGCCTGTGAGGCAAATATGATTTATAAATAGTGTGGCTTTTACCCAAACAGGGACCAGTACATTTTGTAGGATAATAACAAAATGATCCTATCTCAGGTCCTAAGAGGTCTGGTATAATCAGGAAACACATACGGTCCTGCTGTGGTTTTGTGATGCTGGAGTTACATGTGACCAAATGAATTGTTGTCCAGTTTTCTAAAATCATTCGAATGTATCATTTGAAATGACTTTAGAGAATCCAAAATCAATTAAATATTTGCAAATGTCTAACATCCTTGAGGGCCGTGAGGGATAAATATGCAGGTATGTTATTCTCTGATCTATTGATTGTATAGTTAAGGCATCTTCTGAAATATCATAGAAAACATGTGTTCTGCACATTCAGCTGAACAGCCAGTCAAGGCAGACGGTGGGGGCTGTCGCTGATGTTTCATTTTCCTAGGATGCGCAAGATCTGAGCCCATATGGCTCTGCTACACTTCCCTATGAAGGTGGAGTTCTGGCCAAGGAGGTTACCCAAACATTCTGCAAGAGTCTGTTCCTAAACCTATTGAAATGTGCACATCTGCTAGGTCTTCATACAGGCGGCCACATTTCTCGGCCCCTGGCGGGCTCATATTTTAAAAAGGCAGAAAGGGAATGTCCACATTTTGGACAAAAAACAGCAAAAGGAAGTTTGGAGAAGTGAGTCCTATACAGGCAGGTACTTCAGCCTGTAGAATACACCTATGCATGCTTTTGCTATGCTTTCCTGAAAGAATTAATGTTGATTATGGAGCAAATGAAAAGGATCGCCATGACTAGTCTACACACTGAAGTGTACAAATATATATTAGAACCTGCACACACCACAATCCCAAAACAAAGGATATGATCTAGTTACAGCCATTGATCTACATTTGGAAATAACTGGAAATCTGGAACACCCTTCCCCTCAACCTACGACAGACCCAAGACCTGGTGACCTTCAGGAGACGACTCAAGACCTGGCTATTTCGACCAGTAGCGGCAACACCCCCCCTCCTCTCCCTCAGCGCCTTGAGACCCTCGCGGGTAAGTAGTGCGCTTTACAAATCTTGTGATTGATTGATTGATTGATTGATTGATTGAAATTGTGCTGCTTTGTTTTTTTGGGAATGTGCTATTAAAGCCTTGACCAGTCAGAGTATGAGCATAGGAATGTCCCCTGCCTATCTCAGTTCATCGTGTGGCCCTGCCCTAAGTTCCATATGCAATATTTATGTGCATTTTCCTGATTTTCAGGTCAGCACGCCAGAATCATGCTTCTATATTGAAGGCCTGTTGCATGGATTGAGACCCAGAGTAGGCCTCTTTAGTCTGGAAGGGGTCCCTCCTTTACACAGAGCTACCGTGGTCCTCTTGCTGGGCTGAAGAACAGTGACAGTGGAGGCAGCACTTAATTATAGATGTAGCAGAGTTTCTGTTACCTGCATGTAAGAGTGGACTACTAATAATAATATCGGACCTACAATTTGGTTTTAGGGGGGGTCTTGGAACTATAGAGCAGTGCCTTAATTTAACAATTTTAATGGGGAAATATACAAAAAGTAAAAAAGGAAAATTGTACTTGGCCTTTGTAGATCTCTCTACTGCATTTGACTGTGTATGTCACGACAAATTATGGAATATTCTTGGGGCAATGGGGTTGACCCTCCCTTAATCCAATTTATAAGAGAACTCTACTCGAATGCAAGAGCGAGGGTACGGTATGGACAGAATGGAGAATATACAGCACCATTCCAAGTGGAGAGGGGGGTTAGGCAGGGCTGTGTCCTGGCACCTTTCTTGTTTTCTCTATATACCAACGGCTTGGAAGAAGTCATGCTCGAAGGGTGCCAGGACCTACCTCAGATACAAAAACGCCCCATACCTGCCCTCCTCTACGCGGATGATGCTGTAGTTATGGCCCAAACTCCACTAGAGCTCCAAAGGGCCCTTGACAGATATAGTGAGTACATGAAAAGTTTAGATTCAAAAATCAATGTTACCAAAACTTTTATAATGAATTGCGGGAGGGGTGGTAGTAATCAGAGGGCTATTTTTATTGAGAATAAAAAAGTTGAAACTACTAAGACGTACCCTTATTTAGGTATTCTCATAGACAATATGGGAACATGGCAACATGCCATTAAAGCTAGGAAACTACTCTTTATGAGAACTACAACAGCCCTAGTAAAATTCTCACAGAAGTTGGGTAAGAGGCCCCCAACTGAGTTGGTCAAAATCTACCAGGCTAAGTGTGTCAGTACAGCAATGTATGGGGCTGGGATTTGGGGATACTGCAATGTATCCGAATTACAGAGAGTAGAGAACGCCTTTTGAGGTATTTACTGGCCGTCCCACGCTCGACGTCAACTTATATTTGCCACACTGAGCTGGGGTTACATTATATTTCGGATATAATAAAGGTGCAACCAGTTTTACTGTGGCACCGAATTTGGACCTCGCAAAAAACAACATTTAATCAGAATGTGTTAAGTGACACTCTTAAACTAGAGCAAGCTCTATATATTAGGTGGCTGAAATATATTAAAGAGTTTATGATGGATCTGGGTCAACCTGAACTCTTTCTTAATCCCTCATTGATATGTTCAATCCCTAGAAAAGCTTTTAAAAGCTATGCATGACTCACATGGAGCAAATTAGATATGCTAGTGAGGTGTACAAACCGACAGTACAACTGAATCAGTCGATACGTATAACAACTGCAATGCAGTCATACTTAACCTGTATTTTATCTGGTTACGACAGATTTGTCCTTACACGCTTTAGATTAGATGTATTCCACCGACTAGTATCTTTTCCCATGGTAAATGATTGGTCCGAAAATTTAATAAATTGCCCTTGTGATGGATCTTCACCACAAACATCAATCCATGTGGTTTTATTTTGTAAACATTACCTGGAGCAAAGAAAGAGGTGGATCCTACCTATTCTGAGAATTTGGGGCTTGAGGCAATGTCGCCCTGCCTATCTGGCATTGCAGTTTTTAGATAATGAATGAATGTTTTATAAGAAACATTGCTTCCTTTCTGAAAGGTATAACTAAATGCAGGAAACAACTTTGAATTCTGTTCCTCCCAAAAAACTATGATTAATGATGTTTTCTGATTTTAAAAAAACAAAAAACTGATTTTAACTGGGTATTTTAAAATAATTGTGATTTATATTGAGAAAAAATGCTTTTAGGGTTAACATGTGTAGTGTGATTTGTAGTAATTGTGATAAATATTTTGAAACTGTGCTTTTATGGTTTTGTGATTTAAAATGAAAACCGAATAAAGCAAAATTTGAATTTGAATTTGAATTTGAATTTGAGTGGACTACTAGCCACTTCTGTTGAATTGAGTTCTGGCACTGCCTTTCACCTCGTTCGTTTGCTTCATCCATGCAAGGCTTGGATGGTGCATATGTTTGCCCTGTGATTGTTTAGCAGAGTGGGTATGTAGAGTGCAGATTCTGTGACTGCAGGGGTAGGATAAATTCATCTATTTTGCATCCTTTGGGAAAAATTGGTTCACAAAATCGAAGATGCATATTTAAGAGTGCAACCTGTAGCATTACAAATGGTATATCCCCCAGTGATTAGGCCCAAAAGACATTTGTCAGTGCTCAGGTTGTAGCTGACACATAAGAAAAGTCGAAGTATAGTCTATACACTTTAATCTATAACCTTTCACCTGTACCAGCCACAGACACCAATTAAAGATTTGTATATTTAATAAAAATACAATCTAATTGTAAAGTCAGATTTTTTTAGTTATCTGGAAAATTTGAATTTTATGGAGTTACCTTTACCCTGCATGAAGCTATTTTAGGATAATTTGCATTAACTACCCAGCAACCGCCTAGCCTAGTACTTGATCTCAATGAGATGTGAAATTCTCCGATCAGCAACAGAATAGTCTGACCTAAATGGGCAGAGATGACTCCTTTGAGCACAGCAGAATATGTAGGGAGCAATCTGTGAGCATCCTTTTGATACCAGGGTGTCCAATCCTGCCAGAGAGAACTATTTTAGACACATATAACACTTTGGCACACTTGAAAGGGATAGAACAGGATGCTAGGACAGTCCTTCTGGATTCACTGTCTGGGTGCTGTAGGACCCTGCCTTTATCCGACAAAACCTCTGTCTCCTAGTTTTTTGTGGGTGCAGGGCCTGCTTCAAACTGGATTTTAGTGTTAAATGTGGAAGGACACTGGGGAGTACAATAGTGCACGCTCTTACACACCCACGACCCTCTAAGGCCACATTTAGTGTGGCCTAAGACGTGAACCATCTTGAAAATACCCTGGCATGTGGCATTTTGGGTCTGGTTTTTAGGTCTCGCCTGAGCCAGCGCATGCGCTGGTCTGGCAAGACATTTAGTGAGTGGGCTTTAGAAATCCGACCACAAGCTTTTGCTTGTGGCCTAAAGCTTGCGGTTACGCGTGCGGGCACGCGCACAGCCGCCATCTGGCTTTCCTCGCGGCACCCTTACAGCGCGCGATCAGGCGCCATCTGGCTTTCCTCTCTTGCTTGCTCTCCCAAGCGCCTCGCTCCGCCCCTCCCCCACCACAGAGTGCGTCTCGCGGCCGCGCGTCTTGTTTTTCTTCTCCTCTACTTTAGTTCATGGCTCCTTGCTTGGATGGCTTTGCTCTGTTGGATTATGGCCGCCTGCAGGCAGAACATTTTCTCCACTAGTGTTTGCCTCCTTAAAAGCCGGGTTTTTCATGCTCTGTAGAACGATTCCCTCTAAGCAGCGCTTTTCTGCCTTCTGGCTTCTTTTATGAAATAGCGTATCCCTGCTGCTAGCTGAATTATTGTAATCCACATTGTCTTCTCCCGCTGCGTGTATGCCTGTCATTTACTGCGACATCCGATCCCTGTTTGTATGTCACCTGCAAACACATCCCATGCGCCCCGCAAGTCATCTACAGGGGCTTTCCTTAGCAGCCTCCATGTTATCGACACAGACGTCCCATACCAAACTGTATGTCATCCACACAGACGCCCTATACCACTCGGTATGTCTTATGTAGGGATTTCCCATACCAGCTCGTATGTTATTGATAGGGCACCCCATTCCTGCCTGTATGTAAACCCACAATCAGCGCATATTCTCTGTAACTACAACCCACCCCACACTTTATTTCGATTTTAAACAGATGAGTACAGCGTGAGTTTAATTTTCTCTCAGTACCTTTCAGCTCCCTTCCTTTGGTTTCGGCCATTCCTGACCAGCATGGACAGCCATCTTCTATAGGGGCAACATGCCTCCTCTGAAACATGTACACCTGGTCGTTTTTCATATGGCCGCTGGACCATCCCTTAAACATTTTCCTTGTTTTAACTGCCCTCTGTGTTGGGGTCTCATCCCACTATTTATTACACATGGCATATTCCCTAGGGGCTTCGGTCCACCACGTAAATGTGTTCCCAATATTGTGTGGCACGCGGGTACCGTTCCAGCAGTGTACACCCCAGCCCCCACTCCACCCAGGTCTCCGCCATGTCTGCCCAGTACCAGCCTGTCATTTGTGGTCGGTGTACAGCTTGCATTGTGGCTGCCGTTACACAATGCCTACAGAAGGCAAGGTTAGGCTGCTTCACACACTGGGGTGGGGGTGGTGCTTTCTCGCCATTGTGTGCTGCTGGTGTTATTTTGTTTACGTGTGTGACAACTTTAGAGCGGAAACTGTGTTCCCTATCCTTAATCAGCAGGAATGAGTCCTAAAAGGCTGCTGCCTCCGCAGAAAAGGAAGCTTTGTCTGGTGTACTACAAGGAATGCGGCATACAGCAGCGTTACCTCTTTGTGCTTTTAGGATGGCGACACTGGGAGCTTTCTCATTTGAAGGGGGTGTGGGGCGCGCGCTTGTATTGATATGATGGAAAAATCATGTACGTGTTTACATGCAGGTGGAGAGCACGAGCTGAGAGGATGAACTGTGCATATGTACGGCTCATTAGCATGTATTCTGACTGTGCAAGGTTTGCAAGCAGGCGGTGATTTTCTTCCTTTGTGTGCTATAAATCGGAGCATTTATTGTAGCCCCTGGGAAGGCGGAAGAGAACAATTGCTTTTTTTGGAATATTCTTCTTATCTGGAATGAGTTCTGGCTTCTTTTATGAAATAGCGTATCCCTGCTGCTAGCTGAATTATTGTAATCCACATTTTCTTCTGGTTTGCTGTAAGCACTACTTCTCCTTCCCCAGTGATATAGAGTCCGTCAAGCTCAACTGTCTACAAAATGTGGAGTGAACTAAAGGTTGTCTGTTGAGCCCAGCACTCTAACACTATACGCTACCACAGCATCACTTTGCAGCACCACAGCATCAATCAGCATCACCACAGCATCACTCAGGGCCACCGCAGCATCACTCACGGCCAGCACAGCATCACTCAACGCCACCACAGCATAACTCAGGGCCAACACAGCATCACTCAACAACACCACAGCATCACTCAGTGCTTCATACTCTTTTTAATTACAACTTCTCAGAATGCTGCACAGCAGCCACACTTCTCTACATCACAGCTTAGAAACATTGGCAAACTCAATAGCTCTATCGAAACACTTATAAGGCCCCCCAATGCATAGCCAATAAGTCTCGCCTTTGGGACATTATAAGTGTTTAGTTATCCAGCACAATATCCTTGGTGCAACAACATCAACTGTTGCATGGCTAAACACTTATAAGGTCCCAAAAGTGAGAACTATTGGCTATGCCAATGCTTGTTAGTAGTTCCTGCTTGCCTTAATGTAAAGTGGAGAGAGTTGCTCCAGGGAACTTTTTTGCCATTGGTTCGGGTATGCCCAGGGGGCACCCCAACCACAATCTAGTGCCAGGCATAAAGACACTTTCTGGACCTTTCGAAGAACAAAAGAGGCTTGTACTCTGCCGTCTGTGACCTGTGAGGAGCTCTGAGGGACTGAACCTTCTATCCTTCCACACCCCCTTGCCCCTGCCCCCTTTTCCCCTTGTACCAAGGACAAAGAACTGGACTCTTGGGGTCAGTTGGGTGTGTGGCTACAGGGGAACACAAAGCTGCAAAAGGCATTTCCACTACAATTCTTAGCTGACCAATGAGCACTGGGACTTGGATTTGTCTTTTCTGGTGGCCTCTGCCTGCCACCCTGAGAGTGTCTAAGTGCCCTCCCCCAACTGAGGACCTGGTGGGCTTAGAAGTGTACTAATGTGTTTGCATGGACATCAAGAACATTTGGAAACTTTTGCTCCTGAGTAAAGGGGACTTTCTGTGAAATATCCGACTGCCAGTTCCACTGAGTCACGTTGAATTTCAGATTTCAATAACTCATGTTTCGTGAGTGAGTGAAAAAGCTTTTAATTAAAGAATAGGGAGGAAAGATCTTTAAATAAGACCTTTTCTTTTTTATGCACCACCTCCCCTTGTGCAGCTTACAGACACTGTCTGTACCAAGGTTGGGATACACCAGACTATTTTTAAAAGGGCTGCCCTTGGATTGGCACGCAACAGACTAGGGCTCTTAATGTTTAAATGATGTGTACACTTAGAATAACATGTTTAAGCTGTATACACCAGATATGGAGCACTAAGTATAATGTTGTTTCTTTCTATAGGCTACATCCTCTGATTGCTTGCTATCTCAGAAAGATTTTCGCTACTAGACTCCTAAAACCCTCCATGAAAAATTGACCTTGACGTACTTCCGCTTGATTCCTCTCCTTTATTTCTTCAGTAACACTCTTCTTTCCTTCCATCCTATGCATACCTTCTATTTTCTGAGACTAGCCTCCTCTCAGTCCCATGCCTGCCTGACTCACTCCTTCTTATTGTAATTCTGAAATTGGCTGATACCTCATTTCATAGATCACAACCTCTCCTCTTTAAAACCTTATCCCTGTAAATTAGCATTACCTAATCTCCACCAGCCTATCTATCTCACCAGCTCATCTCATTTATATATAAAATCACAAAGTAACTGGAGAAATGCATGCAATTGTTTTCTTAAGAAGACAGGACTAATCACAATACCCACAATAACCACTAGATTAACCACTAACCTTGGGTTCCAAAGTAGCATGCCACTTACCATAAAGTGCTTCAATGCCTCTTCAGGGGTAGTAAGTGCTATAAAAAAACAATTCTATGTCAGGACTGGAGGCGAGGATTATGCCTTCTTTCTTCACTTTATTCATTGGCAGCCATTCAAAACAAACAAGACTACGTTTCCCATCAACCCTAGGGAAAAGTAGTCAAAGAAAATGTCCAATCAGACTAGTTCTGGATGCACCAATCGGGGACCTTCAGGCTCCAGATAGTCCGTCCTCACTGGCTCTTCTTCGTCTTTCTTCGCTGCTGCGCAGCCCAGATAAGTGTTTTCTCATTACTCTCTGTGTTTCCCATGTTACTGGCTTTATTGCAGTATATTTAACTGATTATTCTACTCAGGTTGATGGCCTGTTGCGTTTTTATTTTATTGCCTATTGTGCTGTTAGCGCTATAGTTCTGCCGCTTTTTATGCTGTGTATGCATTCCTCCTTTAAGAGTGACTCGAGTGTTTCACTGTGTGAGGCCGAGCCGCGTCGCCTGTTTTAGTTTATTTTAAATTTGGGGCTTCGTTCTGTGGCAGCGCGGTGATTCTCCTTCACCTCACGCTGTTTGCCTGTACTTCAGACAAGTGCCACGTCTCTGAGGGAGCCGCGGGGGTGCCCGGCCCCTACGCGGCTCGTCTGGTTCACCTGCGCTCCTCCGGCCGCCAGGGGGCGCGTGAGGAGCATTGCTAACGGCGCGCGCATTCAAACCCTGAAGGGCTTGTGCGACGCGCCGTAGTAGCGGGTTCACTGGCCTGAGGAGAACGCCGGAAGGTGTAATTACCGCGATCGGGCTTCTGTGTTTCTTTTCAAACCCGATCAGTGGTGTATTTCTCACGCTCCATCAGGCACTTTAGGTGGAGTCTGTATTGTTCCCTCTGACGCCCTCTCTGGGTCCCGTATTAACGTTGCATGCTCAGTGGGCACTTTGGTCCCAGGCCAGTATGTATATATATATATTTCTTTTCGGCTGTCTTTTTGGATCCTGTTTCAACAACCAGACAATAGTGCCCAGGGGTTTACCCACTCATTCCAAATTGCGAGTTCCCTCGCCCTTCATTCCGGCTGACACCCAGCCCCCATAATGCTGGTGCTTCCCCAGCCTGTTCTGTCACCCAGAGCTTGTTATTGTGACACTCATCAATTTGTTTCCTGACATCATGGAGTATAATTACGATGGTGATTCCCAAGGAGGGGACAATGCCCTGGCCAACCTCCAATGGGACGATGAGTTCTATGAGGCCAGAGATGCGTCTATTTACAGAGCGGTAGGGGAGGCTATGACCCCCCTCGAAGAGAGCTTATCACAGCGCATAGATCAAGCGTTGGCGCGCTTCGCAAACCTACCTGTGCCCTCCCCGGCGGTTCCCTCAACTTCACTGCCGGCCCCCTCTCCCCCGCTAAACGTCCTTGGGACGCAGGAGTGGACGCCAATGCCTTCGACAGGCTTAAACAAGCCTTCCTGGCTTCTCAACCAGGTTTACCACTGGGGGCCCCTTCCCCCTCTGTTCCTCATGACACTGGAGATACCACCGACCCAGATCCTTCCAATTCCTCTCCTTTGCCAGATGTGTCTGACATGTTTGATCTGGACGAGATCGTCCATCCAAGGTCTTCCGACTGGGCTCCAGTGGACAAGGTGGCGGAGTATGTTGCCACGCGCATTAAGAAGCCTTTAGAAAAAGAAGCACGCAACTGCCTCCGGGCGGAATTTCCCCGTCCGTCTTTAGATTGCAAGGTAGCCCTCACGCCGGAGATTGACACCCGTATGGCAACATTTCTCCAAAAATTCATGCGCGACCCAAAAAAGGGGATCGATAGATCCTGGCGCTCCTGCCAGGACAAACTTCTGGATGTCCTAGGCCCATTGACGAAGATCCTCGATATGGCGGAGGAGGCCAAGTCATCAGGCTCTCTCATCTCCCCGGAATCTCTCTCTGGATGGGCTCAGAGAGCTATAGTTTTTCTTGGCAATGCCAATTGTGCCATTTCTACCGAGCGCCGTCGCTCTCTCCTCATCAAGGTGGACCCCAAACTTGGGGATCTGGCGGATTCTGAAGCCGGAGCGGTAGCCCAAGGCGGATTGTTTGGCGACCCGTTTGGGAAAGAACTAGGGAAATTCGTCAATACGTTCACTTCCCTGGACAAAGCACAGTCCACCATCAAAAAAGTTTTCCCCTGGGTTTTCTGCGGGGCCGGTCGAGGCAGGGGCCGCTCGACCGGCCGTGGTGCCAACCACCAGCCGAGAGGCCAAGGCTCCAATAGAGGCCACTATCAAGACCAGTCCCGCTTTGGCAACTTTTACCCCACCAGAGGCAGGCGTGGCAAAGGATGAGGCTATCGAGGAGCTGCATCCTCTTCCAACGGTGCGTGTTCTCCCTTCTTCCCTCTTAAAAATAGGGAGGAGGCTGGGGAATTTTGTCCAGGCTTGGACTTCTGTCACGGGGGGACCAGTGGGTTTTACAGACAATCCAGGGCTTCCACATAGAATACCTGGGCTTTCCCTATCAGCGCCACAGGCCCCGTCCCATCCAGTTTTCACTTCAGGATTTGGCTTTAGTGGACGAAGAGGTTTCCTCCCTACTTTCCAAGGGCGCAATAGTCCCAACGGTCCTACACCCTCAAGGTTTTGTCAGCAACCTTTTCCTAGTGGACAAGCCGGATGGAGGCAAGCGCCCAGTCATCAACCTGAGCGAGTTCAACGAGTGGTTGGTTTACCGCCACTTCAAGATGGAAGGCATCCATCTACTCAGGGATGTGCTGCGCCCGGCCGACTGGATGGTCCGCCTCGATTTAAAAGATGCTTACCTGGTCATTCCCATTTTTCATCCACACCGGCGGTTCCTCCAGTTCATCTGGCGAGGCCAGACTTTCGAGTTCGCCTCCCTCCCGTTCGGCCTGTCTTCGGCCCCCTGGTGTTTCACGAAGGTCCTCAAGCCGGTGGTGGAGTGGTTGAGTGGTTGAGAGCTCGGGGCATTCGGATGATCGTGTACCTCGACGATCTTCTCCTTATGGACGCTTGTCCTCGTCAGCTTCATCGTCATCTTCAGACGACAGTGGACCTTCTCCAGGGCCTAGGGTTTGTAATCAACGAGGCAAAGTCTATGCTCTCCCCCTCACAGACTCTGACATTTCTGGGTTTCGTTATAGACTCAAACTCATCTACACTCAGTCTCCCTCCCCGCAAAGTCGCAAAGATCCGCCACGAGTTGCGTCGTGCTCTGACCAGAGAGCAACTCTCCCTCAGGGACTTGGCGAGATTAGTGGGCCTTCTCTCTGCCTATATCCAGGCGATTTTCCCAGGCCCCCTGCATTACCGCGCGTTTCAACGGCTCAAAGCCCTCTACCTTCGGAAAGGATGCCCTTACTCTCACAAAGTGTCTCTGTCGCAAGAAGCCAAGGAGGAGATCCAATGGTGGCTCCAGCACATGGAGGCCTGGAACGGTCAGGCAATTTTCGGTTCCGCTCCAGATTTAGTTATCGAATCAGATGCCAGCAATCTGGGTTGGGGAGCCAGGTGCAGCGATTTTTCTACCGGAGGGTTGTGGTCTCCAGACAAACACAAACTACATATCAATTGTCTGGAGCTACTGGCAGGTTCCTTCGCAGTGCACTGTTGGACCAGGGAGTCCATCCAGTCCTCGGTGCTCCACAAGATGGACAACATCTCGGCAGTCCGCTACATCAATCATCTGGGCGGCTCCAAATCCAAAGCCTTTTCCGATCTAGCGGCCAGTTTTTGGCAATACTGCCTGGACCACCAGGTGTCGGTGGCGGCGGAATATGTTCCGGGCCGGGAGAATTTGGTGGCGGACTTTAAGACCCGCAACTTTCGGGATTCCAGCCTGTGGAAGCTGGACCCCGGTGTGTTTCAGATGTTGAACAACCTGTGGGGTCCCTTCTCAATCGATCTCTTTGCCTCGAGGCTCGATCACCAGTTACCTTGGTTCTACAGTTGGAGACCGGACCCATTAGCGGTATCCACAGATGCCTTTCTCCAGGATTGGAGCCTAGAGACGGGGTACTCGTTCCCACCCTTTGCAATGCTTACCCGGGTGACGGCCCACTCCCGGCACCAGAGGGCAGTCCTGGTAGTCTTCTCCCCTGTGTGGAGATCTCAAGTGTGGTTTCCAGTTCTTCTGGAACTTTCCTGGGATTCTCCAATCCTACTCCCCCCTTCTGCCGCATCTGCTGCTCAATCCCGATGGAGTTCCTCATCCTCTAGTCCTGCAGAACTCGTTGCGTCTTGTAGCATGGAGGATTACCGGAGACGATGGGAAGTCCCGTGCCTTTCGACAGAAGCTGAAGATCTCATCTCTAAGGCATGGGCGGCCAGTACTGTCAAGCGATATCGGTCCCCTTGGGGCAGATGGTCCCGTTGGTGTATGCGAAGGAATACCAATCCCTTGGACGCGGATGTAGGGTATGTTCTCAACTTTCTAGCCCATTTGGCCTCTAGTGGCCTAACCTATCGTTCTATTAACACTTTCCGTTCTGCTATCTCTTCTGGTCATGTGCCCATCAACAACTCCCCTGTCGGGGAACACCCTCTTGTCTGTAAGCTTCTCAGAGGCATTCGGCTTTCCTTGCCGCCGGAGCCACGTTACTCGGCTCTATGGGACGTGAACCAGGTCCTTAATCTATTCTTGTCCTGGCAACCTAATAGGTTTCTTTCAAGGAAAGAGCTTTTGGCCAAATTGGCTATGTTGCTTTGCTTGATTTCGTGCAGGCGGGTGTCAGATGTCAGAGCTCTGGATATCACTTCCAGGATGTTTACTCCCTCGGGAGTGACCTTTACATTGCACCGTCGAACGAAATGCCATACAAGGGTGATTTCTTACCCGGAGTTCGCGGACTCTCCCAAGTTGTGCGTTGTTCGCTGTTTGAAAGCGTACGAGGAAATGACGGAGGAATTTAGCCCTCCAGGCGAGCGCCAACTCCTCATTGCTCTCCGCAGACCTTTCAAGGCGGTCTCTTCTCCTACCATTGCCCGTTGGGTGAGGTGGGTTATGCAGGAAGCCGGCATCAACCTCCGTGACTTTGGTGCCCACTCAACTAGAGGGGCGATGGATTCAAAAGCATTTGGCTTGGGTGCCCGTTTAGAGGAAATCCTCAACGTGGCAGATTGGTCTTCAGACTCCACCTTTAAGAGGTTCTACTTCAAGCCTGTGCTTGACATGGCTCACCTCGTCGTGAGCAAGCTTTAAACTAGCATAATCCTCGCCTCCAGTCCTGACATAGAATGAAACATTTCCTAGCTATCGTAACGGAAAGTTTCAATTCTATTAAGGACTTGGAGGCGAGGATTATCCCGCCCTAGGGATCGCTAAGTGGATACCCCTCCCTGTATTGCTGTAAGTAATACATTTTGGGTTCTTCGAACTGTCATGTGCAATTTTATTGCTAATAATGCTTATATTACATGTTGCCAGAAATTTTCCATGGTGCGGTTTAGTGCATCTTTGCATGCTCTTTGTTTACTAGTCATACTTGACAGACGTTTACCTGTTACTGTCTTCTGTTCACACCATATTCTTCCATGAATTGATGGACTCCCTTTGTCCTCGTAGGTTCAGACTCGAATAAACAAGATGCCAGAGTTCGGTTTAACGGCTGTCTTTGCGCAAAGAAAGAGGAAGAAGAGCCAGTAAGGACGGACTATCTGGAGCCTGGAGGTCCCCGATTGGTGCATCCAGGACTACTCTGATTGGACATTTTCTTTGACTACGTGTTTCCCCAGGGTTGATGGGAAACGTAGTCTTGTTTGTTTTGAATGGCTGCCAATGAATAAAGTGAAGAAAGAAGGCATAATCCTCGCCTCCGAGTCCTTAATAGAATTGAAACTTTCCGTTACCATAGCTAGGAAATTTTTCATTACAAATACAAAAATCCCGTAATGAGATATGGGGCCCAGACTTTAAGATATTATCTTAGGCAGATGATATATTTGTAATACTGTCTATTGTAAATTCATACCTCCAATACTGAGACACTAGAAGCCTATAACAAGTTCTTAAGCTACAAATTAAATGTCAGCAAAACGGACAGTGTTCCTATTTGATGGCCTTTTATGAAGGATGTGTACTGTTGATGGGTGGGTATTAAGTGGTGGTCAAGCATCTCCATTCATTGTTTGGGTATTAGAATTGTAAGTAATTTGACAACTGTAGCTAGAGTAAAAGTTAAGCAGATACAAAAGAACACTGTGACATATTGGCAAATATTATTATGGTTTATGGGGCTTGCTCAATATTTTAAGAAGTGAACCTTACAAGACTATGGTATGCTTTCTTCCCTATTCTACCCACGTGCTAAGAAAATTGCTAGCTGCCTATGTAATATTTAGTGATTTTTTTATGCTAGGTAAAAACAAATCCTCTATATATCCTCTTTGTATTTTGAGAGTTCGCCTGGGTGAAATTTTAATTACGCTGGAGTAATTAGAGTAGTTTCGGTAACGTTGCATTACTCTTGTAATATGAAATTACTGAAAATTATGGAATTACAACCGCTTGCATAATTGAAAGTAAATTGTAGTAAAAATGTCTGCCACAAGAGTACAGGAACAGAATGTGAAAATGTGATGACTGCCACTGCTCATGTTCTGTTGCTTTTAGCGTTATTTTTTTAGTACAAAATACACGCTTGGGTCTATTTTGGATGGCAGGGTGAATTTTGCTCTAAGAAAATAACATTAAATGCTGGGTTATGCGCCTCATGTAATTCTGCGTAATCTTGCATCATTTTGCTGTAATTTTGCATAATTTGCATAAATAAACTACAACAAATTAAATGAGTTATGCCCTCACTTACGTAAGAGACAAACTGAAATATTGGATATACTGTATTTCTGGAGCTGTGCCTCTACCAATCTGTCTTTTCACTACATTGAATCTTTCAGTGACTCTCAGCTTCAGGAGACAAGACAGTCCTGAAGGCTAATAATGACTTGGCTTTGTTTTCCATTGTTGTTCAGGATCGCTCAGTGTTTGAAAGTGAATTTCTAGTCTTAGTCCAAGATTGACAATATTACCTTGGCAGGGATAAATAAAAACTACCAACATACTGGTATGCAATATGGCAATATGCTTTTTCTCCGGTGTCCCTTACTTAGTGCTGAATCCAAATATTTGAATTAGAGAGGCACTTTTCTGGAAGTTCTGGTTGAATATAGGCCTGCCCCTTGCATGACACATTCTAAGGGATGCTGAGCTGCCCCTTCACGGTATAAATCCATACAGATGATAGAGGGAAAGGTATAATTGCCTTCTGTCTCTCTTCCATCTTCATGGATTGTCAATCTTTACTTATTTCAGGTGTTCTGCAGTTGACGGTGCAAGATGGACTCCCTGGCTAAAAACAGAGGCGAGCCCTAATACGCTATTCTCCTCCCCCCTTCTTGATCCTTAGTTTTGTTTCACTTCTATTGTTATATCAGTTGACCCATCAATATCATCAGGAGGGGAGGGAATAGGAGTTACTGCAACAGTAATTTCCTCTTTAACAAACTCATAAAAAAAGGCCTAAAAGTAACTAAATATGGAAGAATGGTAAGTGTTTGGCTTCACAAGAAAGTGTTGTCCACGTCCCAGAACTTGGTCATCCATATTTATTATGGCTATTGCACAATCTGCTGTAGCATACATTCAAAATAGTAAACACAGGGGCATATTAGCAAGACCGGCGATAATGGGCTTGCTAATATGCGTTATAGAATTCCAATAGAAGCCCAGGTTAGATGTGCAGGACATCTAACCTGGGCTTCTATTGGAATTCATAACGCATATTAGCAAGCCCATTATCGCCGTTTTAGCGGCAGTTTCCTGCCGCTAAAACGGCGATAATTTTATCGCCGGTCTTGCTAATATGCCCCACATTTCTTTGTTATTGTTCTTTAAAGTGTTGTTGGATTGGGGTTAGTTTTTGGCTTTGTTTTAGGAGTTGGGATTAAATACAGTGTTGTGCGGTGATTGGGTTTGTGGTGCTAGGGGTTTGATGATGTTCACTTTCATCAGCATCACCAAGATTTTTTTAACAGTCTCCAAATAATGGTATTTGTAAAGCTGCAACTGCTTTTTTGAAAAGCCAGTGAACATTCTGAAAATGTAGCTTTTGTAGAAGAATAAAAATTGCAAAAACGGTTTTTGCAGAAAAAGCTTCCTGCATAAAAAGGTCTGGAGAATAAAAAAACAAGCAAAAACTTGTTTTTGCTGACAATTTTCCCCGCAGGTGAAGTTGTTATAGGATCAGAAACTTTGCATCTTTTAGAAGTTGTAGAGATTTAAACTTTGCACAATTATTCAGCAGAATTAGTATTTTGCAAGCCCTTAGTTATGGTTCACATTAGAATAATGGGTGTGGTTAGCATTATGGTTTAATTTAAGGAACTGGTGATGGTTGTTGTCAATGAGTTTGCTAATTCTAGCATTAATTATAGTAGTTACTTTCTAATTACTAACAAGGGTGCCTAAAACCAACCTGTATGTGTTCACCAACACACCAGCCCAACGAAAAATCTTTCACACCCATCCAAACACACAAAACACTACAAAGATCATGAGCAGAATAAAATGTATTTTAGTAGATAGCTATCAACTGAGGATAGTAGACATCTGGGCAGCATAAGGTGGTGCACCACAGGAAGTAAATAGAAGAATTGATTAAATATATTTCAAAGGTGTTAATGAAAAATGAGACTGAGTGGTATATTCACAAGAACGTGTGATAACTACCGCAAGAGTAGCGTAACGCAACTTTCAATATCGCAGCCTATCACGGGAAAATAACCCTGTGTCAATGTGGAATTCACAACAAGGCGGTAGCATGCGATAGTCTGCTGAAACCGCGGACAATGTTCGCGATACAACCACCACGATGGAGATAAAAACACAAACCACAACACCAAAAAAAATGCGATGGGCCAAAGCGCGATGAGGAATAAGCGACAAGCAGCGCCAGGCCTGCAACACACACCTGGCAGGCGTCAAAAATCTCCATAAAAGTAGAAAAAATGCCCACACACAAACTGACCAACACACAAGCACCATGGAGGCAGCCGGAGCAGGCGCAGAGGACGAGCGCAACCCCACAAGCACCCCGGACGACCAGCCAGGGACTTCGGGGACAGGGAAGGGCAAGGACAAGAAGATGAGGAAGACCAAGTTCAGTCCGCAGGCGAACAGGATCATAGTCACGGAGGTGATGGAACACCATCAACAACTCTTCGTCACCTCCACCTCTTCGTGTCATTGGGCACCAAAACTGGAATATGGCGTGACATCGTCGACAAGGTGAATGCCGTCGGAGAGCACAAGAGGACAATGGACGAGGTCAAGAGGCGATGGAATGACATCAAGCGGAAGACCAAGGAGAAACTCTCCGCCAACCTGAAGGCAGCAACGCAGACCAGAGGTGGGGGCCCAGCGCCACAGCTGGAGCTGGATGACATGGAGGAGCTGGTGTTGACAGTCATCAGTGTGGAGGAGACTGTGGCCGGAGTCGGGGGACCGGACACTGCTCGACAGGACACAACACAACCGCAACAGGGTGAGTGACCACCAGGTACTGGGGGGACGGGGGGAGATGGCCACAATGGCACACATGCACAAGCAAGCAGGGCACAGTGCACACCCACAATCACTCTGGGTCCTCGCACAGACCCACAGACTGTCACAATGTACAATGCCATGCTGTCTGAATGCCAACCTGTACCATGCGGCTACATACATGTGGACACATTGTAATACACCATCTCCCCTTCACATCGCAGGGGCATTGTCAACACCTCCTGCAGAGCAGTCACAGCCACTCTTCACTGATGACGAGGAGGAGGACAACACCAGCATCGACACCCAAACCATCCAAGACCTCATTGACCTGATCCGCAACTCACCTCCAGGATCAGGGCAGCCCAGCTACATCCATGAGACCCCACCCACCACCCAAACCACCCAGCAGGAGGCACCCACAGCCCCGGCACCCTCCCAAGTCCCCCAAGAACAACAAATGGCCTTCCAACGCCGTGTGCTGGAGGGCCAGATGGAGACGGCCGAGCAGGTGCGGGTGGGGTTCGAGCTCATGGCTAGCAAACTGGACGCCATCCTTGGGTGTCTATGTCCGCCCCATGGACTCCAGCGAGCCCTGACTGACATCTCTGGAGTCATGACGTGGAGGGAAGAATACCTGTCCGCTCAGAGTGGCCCCAGTGATGCCAGCCGTGAGCTGGCACATATGCGGAGGCTCATGGAGGACATGGTGCGGATGGAGGCGGAAAGGATGGCAGCCACCGCTGCACATCAGCGAAATGTAGCTGGGATCTACCGTGCCCTGCATGTCCTCATCATGGCATTGCTGCCACAAGGCGTGGCGATGATGAATGCTGCTGCCCCCACACCATCCACATCTCCGCCCCCTGGTGTGTCAGTGCCTCCCAGTGCGGCAGGCGTATCCACTCCGGCACCTGATGTGTCACTGCCACACAGTGCGGCCGACAATCCTCCTCCGGCCCCTGATGTGTCAGTGGCACACAGTGCCACAGCCGGTACTGCAACACCCACAGGTGGGGCAGGGCACACACCCGGGGACGAGGACGTGGATGGGACTGTGGTCAGGAGGGCCAGGCACTAGCATCCATTTCTGCCACCTTGCCTGTTTCTGCTTGGTGCCGCACATGGCCTCAAGACCTACCACTGACCCCCGATACACTCCGATGCACTCGCCTTGGACAGCGACATGGACTGCCACATCCTGTTTGACGACCAATGACACGGCGGACAGACTGCGGACTGTACCCTTCCTCTTCCGCAGTACAGGTCATCCCTGGATGGACACTGGCTGGCCCTCCACGGGCCCATATTGTGTAGTGTGCTCGGCATTGCCCTGTACCGCTACAGCTGCATGACTGCACTGGATGTGCAAATAAACATCCAGTGACGCACTGCTGTGTAATGTCTTATGTCATTCATGTATGGATGTGTGGATGAATGTGGGGACAGTGACTTCCCTTGCGTCAATGATGTTCATCCTGTGGGATGCCAGTCAGAGGGTGCGACATTGCATTTTGTGTACCGGGTTCCGTGAACACTACAACAGGGACACACGCATCAGTCACTTCCTTGTCCGGACATGGACTGGACCACGCCCAGAGCCCATGAGTCAAGTCAAGAATAACTTTATTCGGTTTGAATAACCATAAAAGTATAACATTCATACAAGATATACAAATTACATGTCATATCGAATCAAATACGATAAAATGTTACATGACTCAAATACTCCTTGATTTATCTCTGAAATTTAAATACATGAATCTTAAATTCTAAAATTCTAAAATTCTTAAAATCTAAAATTCTAAAATTCTAAAAGGGAGACACCAATTTTATTTACATTTCATACCGTTTTCTTATTAAAAAAGCAATCCTGATAAAATTTAGTACTACCGTACAGATTGCCTCAGTAGACAGGGATAATAATCTATTAAAACCTTCCTGGTAATTACTAGGGTGAGTTTTTCTTAAATAAGGAACCGGGCCCTAGGTTCCTTATACAGAGCACAGAATAGGGTAAAGTGCAGAGTGCTTTGTTGTGCTATATTATCACAAGGGCAAGGAATGAGATTATTGCACCATCCGGCCTGTTTAGGAAAGGCCACTAAAAAGTGCAATGTGCAAAGCCGAAATCTAGTCAAGTAAAATCTAAACTGCACGTTCGTGGTAAAAGATAAGTAAAATTGGGGATGTAAAAATAAGTGATCGATAAGAGGTTGCAACCCTACTAGGCGCCGGGAATTATCCCGCTCACCACAGTATGCATTTTTTATGGTCGATTTCATGTTTGTATCTATACTAGTTGGATTGTCGTAATAATGCCCCAGACCTATTTCATTAAATTTTCTTTTTACATAGCCTAGCCATGGAATGGTCTCAGAATTGTCCAGCGCCATACAATCCTTGAGAATTTCTCTTGTTAGCTTTAGGTCCTCTGACAACCAGACTTTGGCCCAGAGGATCAATGGGGCAATGTTAATCCGATCAGTAATAAAGTCCACCCCTACCTCGGAGTGACAGAATGCTGTGGGAGCGCTATTTGGGATCATTAGCAATCTTTTTAAGAACTTATTTTCTAACGTTTGTAATTGCGTGCTTTTATAATGTCCCCATACTCCCGCCCCATAAGTGGCAATAGATAAACATTTTGATCTGTATAGGATTAACAATTCCGCCACTGGCTTATGGCCCAATTTGCACGCAAAGCGGAAGAGACCTTCCACAGCACGACTAGTATTCTGAACTCTGGATGTGACAAGATTTTCCCAGTTTAATTTATTATTAAAAACATTCCCCAGATAGTTAAAATTTGAGACCTTGTCGATTGACTTGGCATTTACCGTAAATTTTCTTGATTTGGTATTATTTGGTCCATGAGTCATTGTTGCAAGCCCTGCGCTGGTCGGGCCAGCCACTCCGCTAACGCCCAGAGGGGGGCACCTCATTGCTACCCGTCGCAGCCGTACTCGCTGGTGGTGTGCAGGTCACTGGTCTAGTTGTCAGCATGTCACAGCCACTCCCTGAGGGCAGGTTTTCACACACACCACACCCATCCGGCACAGGCGTCACAGGCCATGTGACTCCGCCAACATAAGGGGCCGACGACGTCACATTCCCTCTTCCGGTGGTGACTGGATGACGGCCGCTCCACGGTTCTCACTCATGTAGGGCCCATGAGTTGTTGCGCACAGGGTTAGTGGCATCCGAGGCCTTGTGGACGGCACAGGCCTACCACCACGTGGCGCAGACTGGGGTTGCACAGGGTTAGTGGCACACGAGGCCTTGAGTAAGGCACGGGCCTACCACCACGTGGCGTAGACTGGGGTTGCACAGGGTTAGTGGCACCCGGGGCCTTGCGGACGGCACAGGCACCCCGCCACGGGACGGTGACTTTGCGTGCACTGTGTCAGTGGCACCTTGAGCTGCTGAGCGGGTGTGCAGCCTGCGATGATGCCCCGTCCCGGCGGTCCGGACAGCTCAGGTTTTGTGTGCCCTGCTGGACCGCAGTGTAGGCCAGAGCCAGCGGGCAGCGCGGGCTTACCGCCACGTGGTGTCGCTTCCGGGATCCCAGAGTTGGTGGCACCCATTGGGCTGAACGGGTGTGCAGCCTGCGATGGTGCCGGGTGTACTGGTATGTCCTCTACCATGGAGTAATCAAGACCCAGCACCAAACGTGAGACCTGGTTGCCTGCGGAGCGGGGCTGCATGATGTGGAGGGTGCCATGTCCGTGGGCCCCGGGCTTGTGGCTTGCAGCGGCACGTGGTGGGACCTCCTGTCTATGCGCAAGTGGCGGAAGGTGAGCATTGAGGCCTGGGTGTGCATGGGCGGTCATGCTCCGATGGGCGGCGGGAGAGGTTGGGGTGCCTCTGCCTGGGTGTGCATGGGCGGGCAGGCGATGTTGTCTTGTGCAAGTGTGTGTACTGTGCCAGTCATGTATCTGGGCTCTGTTTCAGCTGACGGCTCTGAATCAGATGTGTGACCTGGTGAACTGCACTACATACCGGCACGTGGTTGGAGACACACCAGTGGCAGCAGGTGAGCAGTGTGGCCTGGGTGCGCAGGGGCGGCACTCTGTAATACATTGCACTGTGTATTTATTGCTTCATACTTTGTGATCTCATCAGTTTCCATTCCGTATTCTACATTCTGTTATTGGCATGCGCGCAAGTTCTGTATGCGCGCATGCTGCACAATTGATGGTAAACATGTGTTCATTTGATTTAGCATCCTCGTGCATCCAACCTCTCCTTGAAGTATGAACGGATAATAAACAGACATTATCCGTTTGGACTTCAAGGAGAAAGGATGCACTCCAGTGCTTTTTTCTCTAACTCGGAATAAACCACTATTTGTCTACAAACTGCTTCCCTGCATTTTTACTTCATTTGAGGAAGAAGCATCTTCATTTCATTTGGCGACGATTCATTTTTCATGAAAACACCACGAAAATTGTGCCTCCATTTTCGGTGGACCATCTGTTCTCTTCTGTGACTTCCTGCACCTGCTGCTTTTTGTCACACTCGACTGATTCCTGCCTTTGCCTTACTCCGGCGCTCCGGTTTCAAAGTACCGGCTTCCTGGATCGGCACACTGCTTCCGATTCATTTCTGCACGATCCTCCTTCTGCTGCGAGTTTGGATTTGGTGTGCTTCCCTATAAAAGCTTGGATTGGCTACCTCAGCACACCCTTATTTTTCTTTGATACACACCCTCTGATTGGCTCCACTCGCGCATACTCTCCTGCTGCTTCAAACGGATCTCTTCACTCGCGCTCCGTGGATATTTTATCTTGGGAACATTGCAGTAAGTTTAAACACGCTCCTTATGCGTGCAACGTTGTTTTATTCATTCTTTTACTTATTTATTTGTCTTATTTATTCAGTCCAGAACAGTTTAACTACAAAATACTTTTAATCTTGAGTACTGTACTTTGCCAAATCGTTTGCTTATTTCTGTTATACATTTCAAGTACTGCCATTTCCTTAACATTGCAACACTTTATTTTAAATGGCTTCTCAGCAAATCTTCCAATTGGATTATTTTCTTCCAAGACCAGGCAAGCCAAGAGAACCATGGAAACTATGGTTCAGGTCTTTTGAGAATTATTTAGTCGCTATAGACGCAGAAAGTTACTCTCCAAAACGCAAATTAGCAATTCTTTTCAACTTCCTTGGCAGTGCTGGTCGTGAGATTTTGATAATCTCCCAGTATCTCTCCCACCACCAGGTGAAGGGGATGGATGGAATATATACTCTGATGCTGTCAACCGATTAAACAAAAAATTCTTAGAACAGCCAAGCGTAATGTTGGAGAGGTTTAATTTTATGAAAAGAAGGCAGAACTCAGATGAGTCAATTGAAGATTATATTTCAGTACTGAGAAACTTGGCTGCAAACTGTAACTTTGGAGCTGTACTGGATTTTCATATAAGAGACCAATTTGTATACAGCTGTTTTCATAAGAAAATTCAAGAACGCTTACTCAGCTGCAGAGATCCCTCCTTACCTGAGGTCATTGATATTGCGAAGGGTATAGAAAGATCTATTATCACCTCAAAATGTATAAACAATGAAAATGTATCTCCTGTCAACATGCTTCAACGTGATTCTCCCATTAACACTGTTTCTTTCAGGTCTAAATTTGTTAAACCATTTCCATCTAAACAAAGCAAAAGTAATTCTTTTTGTTATAGGTGTGGGTCAAGATCGCACTTAGGAGATAGTCCTGTTTGTTTGGCATTGGGTAAAAGTGCACAAATTGTGGTAAACTGGGTCATTTCTATACAGTTTGCAGAAGCAAGAAGGTTATCAGGGTTAGCAATTTAAATGTCAATGACTGCATTGAAGATCATATTGCTGAACCTAAAGATGTGCCTTCTGATAACCTTGAGAGACTTATGCTGTCTATTGACTCTCAAGATTTGACCCTTTCTACACAAAGGGTTAAAGATCCATTATGTGAAGTTGTTGTTGGTGAGCTCAACCTCAACATGATGGCCGATTCTGGAGCACCGGTCACCATCATTTCGGATACGCTTTTTGAAGAGAATTGGGCTACAAAGAAATCTTTACAAGCTTTGGATATCATTCCAAAGGCGTATGGTGATCACATTATTGAAATGTTTGGTTATTTTATTGAAGTCATCTCATGTTTAGGACGTAAAATTTTAACTAAAGTGTATGTGGCTCCTAAAGGTAAGAGTATTGTTGGATGGCAGGATCTAGCAAAAATGGGACTAAAGTTGGTTCCTGGCTCTGATAATCCTGTTCAAATTAATGAGGATATTTCTATTTCTTCTATTGTAGAAAATAACATTACTGATATTTCTGCCAGCATATTTTCTGAATTCCCAGAAGTTTTTTCTTCAAATATAGGAAAAATCACAAATGTTGAGCATGTTATCAAGTTGAAAGACAATGCCATCCCTATTTCACATAAGGCCAGACCAATTCCCCTAAGCGTCAGGAATGACCTTAAGCTCTTATTAGATAAATTGGTTGCTGAGTGTATTATTAAACCCACTGAATCATCTGAATGGGTCAGTCCCATAGTGATAGTAAGGAAAAGGATAATTCGATTCGCTTATGTGCTGACTTGCGCTCACTCAACAAAAGTATTTTAGTGGATTGTCATCCGTTACCAAAGATTCAGGATTTACTTTCTAATATTGCTGGTTCAACTTGTTTTACATTGCTTGACTTAAGGTCTACATATCATCAAATTCCTTTGTCAAATTCTTCCACTGATCTCACCACATTTGTTACTTCCTTCGGGGCTTATAAGTATCTTAGACTGCCCTTTGGTTTAGCCTCAGCGGCTAGTGTTTTTCAGCGGTTTATGGATCACATGTTGGAAGGGATTGGTTCAGTACAAGCTTATCAGGATGATGTTTTGATTTACTCAAAAACCAAAGCTGAACATATAATAACTTTAAGAAGGCTTCTCAACAAGTTCAAGGATTTCGGTGTTACATTAGGCACTGATAAATGCAAGTTCATGGTAGAGTCTCTTGATTATCTGGGACACACAATTTCAGCTTCAGGAATTAGTCCAAAATTTTCTCTCACACAAGCTATTGATGAGGTTGCAATTCCAAAAAATAAAGATTTACTCAGATCATTTTTAGGTATGACTGAGTACTATTCAAGGTTTATCTCTAATTATGCACAAATTGTTCAACCCCTGCGTGTTTTACTAAAGAAAAATGCTAAATTCTCTTGGGATAATGAAGCTCAACGAGCTTTTGAACTAATCAAAAAACTTATTATTCAGGCTCCCGCTCTTTCGTCTTTTTCACCTGCTCATAAATGTATTTTATCTGTGGATGCCAGCCAACATGGATTAGGAGCAGTTCTTTCTCAATGGGTCAATGGTAAGGAGAACACTGTTGGTTTTTCATCCAGATCTCTCACAAATTCGGAAACCAACTATAGCACAATTGAGAGGGAGGCTCTTGCATGCACATGGGCCGTAGAGAAATTTAGAACCTTTATTTGGGGCAAGCAATTTGACATTTTTTCTGATCACAAACCTTTAATACACTTACTAAATGGGAATGGTACAGGAAAAGCCTCTGCAAGGCTTGTTAGCTTACTCGCACGCTTACATGAATACAATTTCATAATAAAGTATATACCTGGAGGTCGCAATGGAAGGGCAGATTGTCTTTCCAGATTGTCATTAGAGGATGATTCTTCATCTTCTAGGTTTGATGATGTGGAATGTGTGGTGGCTACTGTTGAAGATTTTATTAATGATTTACCTCATGTTACTCAAGAAGATTGGCTGAAAGCCTCCGAAGAGGATTCTATTCTTCTTGCAGTCAAAAACATGATTATAACAGGTTGGCCCAAAGAACGCTCATTACCTTCTCCTTTAAAATCTTTTGCCCAGGTAAATCAAGAACTTTCTCTTATTGAAGGTTTGGTCATGCGTGGTGATCTTGCAGTACCCCCTACATCTTTACGTTCAAAATTTTTTATGATTGCACACGAAGGACATTTGGGAATGGGAGCTACCTCCAGAAGGTTGAAAGAAAACTTCTGGTGGCCTGGTCTGGATTCAGATGTCTCAAATTGGATAAATTCATGTCAGACTTGTCTTGTATCCGATAAACATTGGAAAACCATGAAAACACCACTACATAACGTTCCAGTTCCAGAGGGTGCATGGATCAAATTAGCTCTGGATTTTGCAGGACCTTTCGAGGTTCTTTCCACTGATAAGAAATATATTATAGTTTTAATAGATTATTTTTCAAAATGGGTGGAGTTTGAATTTTGTTCTTCTCCCAATTCATCATCCGTGATTAATTTTCTTTCCAGAATTTTTCTATCTGAAGGCTTTCCAAGAGAGTTGGTCACGGATAATGGGTCTCATTTTATTTCTACATCAATGGAGAATTTCTTGATTTCTCATGATATTAAGCATTTAAGAGTGGCTTTGTATTCTCCTTCGGCTAACGGTTTAGTGGAACGAATGAACAGGTTTATAAAGGAGGGTATTCAATCTGCCTTAGCCATTAATGCACCTGTTGATTTGTTTTTAAAGAAAAAGATTTGGTCATATCTCACTACGCCTCATTCATCAACAGGCATCTCTCCTTTTAGGCTTCTCAAAAAAAGGGATCCTAATGGAACGCTTTGCCCTTCATGGATAAAAAATTAAGAAAGGAGGAGAATTCATGTTTGGTTTGTAGGGATAAACAAAACATGCTTAAGAAAGTTGCTGTTCAACAATCAGTTCAAAAGAAAAAATTTGACACCAAAGGTTGCAACAACATACATGATTTCCAAATTGGTGACTGGGTCATGATTAAGTCTCCTAAGAAAGTTAAGAAAGGTCTGTCAAAACTGTCTCTTCCTTTACAAATTCTTAAGTTATCAAAAGGATCTTTGTTTTTGGGTCGTAGAGGATGGTGGAGCAAAAGAATGTTGGTTAAATTAACATCTGACCAAGCTCACAAAATATTGTCCAACAAAAAAGATGATTCTCAAGATAATTTACACTTTTCATATTTTTCAAATGATTCTAGTCTGGAGAAATCATCCATTTCAACTGGTACTAATGTTCAAGTTCAAGATTTCACTGATTCTGTGTCAGAATATGCTCCTGTACAAATTAATGAATATGTGAATCCTATTCCAGTTTCTGTAAGATCTACTCGCAATTGTACTTTCTCTTCTAAATACAAAGATTTTTATTTGTAAAAAAAAAAAAATGCTTTCATCACAAATATAAATTTGGGTTATTTGTGAAAGGGGAAGGGTGATGTAATACATTGCACTGTGTATTTATTGCTTCATACTTTGTGATCTCATCAGTTTCCATTCCGTATTCTACATTCTGTTATTGGCATGCGCGCAAGTTCTGTATGCGCGCATGCTGCACAATTGATGGTAAACATGTGTTCATTTGATTTAGCATCCTCGTGCATCCAACCTCTCCTTGAAGTATGAACGGATAATAAACAGAAATTATCCGTTTGGACTTCAAGGAGAAAGGATGCACTCCAGTGCTGTTTTCTCTAACTCGGAATAAACCACTATTTGTCTACAAAATGCTTCCCTGCATTTTTACTTCATTTGAGGAAGAAGCATCTTCATTTCACACTCTCTCTCTCTCTCTTCCTCTCTCTCTCTCTCCCTCCCTCTCTTCCTCTCTCTCTCCTCTTCTCTCTCTCTCTCCCTTTCTTCCTCTCTCTCTCCTCTTCTCTCTCTCTCTCTCTCCCTCTCTTCCTCTCTCTCTCTCTCCTCTTCTCTCTCTCTCTCTCTCTCTCCCTCTCTTCCTCTCTCTCTCTCTCTCTCTCTCTCTCCCTCTCTTCCTCTCTCTCTCCTTCGCTCTCTCTCTCCTTCGCTCTCTCTCTGTCCTCTGATGTGCGCAGGACACACCTTCTCATCATGTTTTTTGTCTTACAGGCTGTGACCTACGTATTGTCCCGAGGGGAGTGGCCATGTGTCTTCATTTCATTTCGTTGTTCATTTTAATAAAGTTTCATTTGTTGCTTCGAATGTGAATGTGTGCTGGTCATTTCTGTGACGACACATCCATGTCACCAGTTGTGATTGTACGGCATCAAGCGGAATATTTTGTACATGTTTAGGTGTGGCTGATGTGGCATGTCTTTGGTCGGGGGGGGGTGCCAGGGAGGGGTGGTCCTGGGGGTGGCGGCGGTGGGTGTCGTGGCCCTCTTGGATGTCCGGGCCGCATGATGGGTGGCTCCATGGCATCTGTTGCCCTTCCGATGTAGCCCTGGGCTGTGCTCCCTTTTGGTTTGCAGGCTGCCGTCCGACTTTACACCAGGTCAGAGCAGGTGTAGATTTCCTGGTGCTAACGCGCCTTACCGCCTGTTTTGTGTTTTTATCGCGGATGTGGCTGGTCATTGTGAATGTTGAGGTGTGCTGTTGTCTCGGCTTTTGTCATGGGAACGCCTATTCTGCATCTCATTAGCAATATTTGCGGGGGTCCTCTGTGGCGATGTTTTTTGCGGCTGCTATCGCGGGTAAACTGGTGCTGTGGGCTGTTTACACCGGCTTGTGAATGGGGGGGTAAATTTATCACGAGTTTGGCTGCGATGAAGTGCCGTTAATTCGGCGATAGCTCCTTGTGAATATGCCCCTAAGTGCATGAGAGTTGAGCAATTTACTGGAATTATTGTTTGAGGTTTGCTGATTGTGAAAAATGCTATTCATATCACTATGAAATCATACATCTTGGATTTGCGCCATATCGAATGGAGGTAAATGGACAGAGGTCCATGTTTCCTGAAAAGGGGAGTTTTTAGCTCTTCGTGGATTCAGGGATGGAGAGGGCAATCTCAGGTTCAAAAGGAGGATGTTCCAGAATCTAGGAAGAAGGCTTGCCTCTTTGGCATTTCCATGCAAGATAATTGAATCTCCAGTCAAAATGGCATGATGTTCGATGTGCTACACATTCAACCTTATGTAGAGAGGTTGTCACCTAGCTAGTCATCTATTGATGGTGTTGAAGACGATTCAGGGTGTTATGAAGTGGATGGGGTTGGCAAGAGTCGAACAGGGGGTTCTATATGATCAGGGTCCTGTGATTGTGATTACTCGGATAAGTGATGCATCAAAGGCAGCCTTAGCAGGACTGCTTGTGGTCTTTCCAGAGTCCAATGAGTAGTGCATTCCGGGGTGATTCATGCGCTTTATAAATTAACATAACATAACATACCTGTCAATAAAGGAAAATTGCAGAGGATTGCATGATGGAGTCAATAGTCATGGCTGGGAGGCAGGAGTTGATCTTTCAGAGGAGGTCCAGCTGTAATAGGGGCATCTGTGACTTTTAGTTCATATGCCCCATGAAGGCCAGTTTTTACTCCACGAACAAGAAGTTCAGTCTCTTTGCTGAGGGAGGGGAACAAATATTCCAGGGCTGGTTCAGAGGGTAATATTTGGATCTGGCACTGGGTTGGCCCTTCGATTGATGAGGATGATCCTTGTCTTGCACTGCATGCAAATATTAGTTTACAAATATTCATAAATATGTAAGCAGTTGCAAATTCATACATTTAGAACAATACAAAGATTTTATAAACTCAATGTTTACACAGTGTTTACACAATGTCGTGTTGAGTGTACATTAGATTTCTGAAATGTTTGGAAGGATGTAAACCATATGTACTCATAAAGTTTGCATCCTTCCATACCATCGCAATTCTATTGTTTGAAGCGTTTACCATGCATTGCAAACAGTCACAAAAAGTTAGCAGTCCATGTACAAAGTTTACTTGCTCCTTCACAACATTTTCCCAAGAGTAGAATCTGCCTGCACAGCATGAACAAAAATCTAACATTTTGCATACCTTTTCCTTAAATGTATATCAGTATACTGTATCAGAGGTACGGTTTAAAATGTTTGCTCAGGTTTTATAAACCACACAAAAGAAATATATTTATCGCTCTTATATGTTTGAGATTGCATTCAATTTGCAAAGTACTATTATTTTGCTCACCACTGTGAACCTAAGGCCTACAAAATTCAAGAACTTAAGTTCCAAATTCCAATGGTGCTGGAACAATTTTCAGAGTAGCGGTGCTGCCTTCAGTGTGACGTCACTGAAGTCACAGGGATTGTGAAAAGTTCAAGCATCGCACAAAGAACAAATGTAGCAAGTGAGGCCACTCCGATTGAGCAGTAGAGTGGAAAGGTTATTGTATCTAGCCACTGTTGCAAATATCTTACTAAAGGTGCGGTAACACACTGTTATTTACAGACAGCACATTTTCCATTGAAATGGTCATTAAGGGGCCTATTCACAAAGGGCCTCTGCACTCGAGGTGGGGGCCCTGCAATGGGTAACTGCAGTATGGTGGTCCCGCAACGACTGCGGGGCCACCGCCATGAGTGCGGAGGACCTTTGAGAATCGGGCCCTAAATTTGCACAAACATAGTCTTGCTGATAAAACTATATAGCGAACAAATAATGTATATAAATCAAGTTTGGGTGAATATTTATTATTTGCACATCACCAAATACAGTGTCTTGATTTGTTTGGATCCTATTAAAATATTTATTTCATTCACACAACAGAATTATAAAAGAAAGTGCTTAATTTGTTCTTTACCAACTGCTGATATATTTTGAAATATTTGTACAGTTCAAGTTTTGTTGTGCTAAAACAAATGAACAGCTTTTTTTAGTTTCAGCAAGATTGTCACATAGTTGCAATACAAAATCCTCTCACTTTGCAGTCAGGGAAAGAAAAGTTAACACCTATCGCCATGTTAGAACCCAGTGGAGCGATCATAATGCTCTCTTAATTGTTGGGGCTTTTCTCCTGATGAGTAATGATCCTCCCCCAACGCGTGATTTAATCAATAAATATTCTGCGGATGGACTGAGGGTGGTATTGTATCTTAAAGATCCTGAGGCCACATTGGGTACCTCACTTAAAAAATATTTGTCCACTTTTCTGGGCTGCTTAAGTAACGATTCTGGGGAAGCTCTTGCAGATTGCTATCAGCTGTTATGTGTCTACTTCAGGGGTCATTTGTTGAAACCAGCTGCATCCAAGACAGAGCACCCACGCTAGTTTGATGCTGGTTGCTCTGTGGATGACACTGTTTGGGATACCCAGAGATGTTGATGCAGTCAGGGCAGCAAGACAAGCCTACAAGCCGGCCCTGATGCTGTACGACCCTGTGGTCGTATCAGCATAATCCACCTACCATTATTAGTATGCCTTAGTCTGGAATTTAACAGACGTTAAATTCCAGCGTTAAGGCCGAGGTACCGTGATTTTTTTCATCGCTGCACCTCTCTGTTAATATCGCGAAGCTGCCTTCGCGATATTTTCATGTGCTGTTTTCACAGCCACGCCTTCTTTGCATCTCATTAGTGATGCGAGGCGAGGCTGTGAAAAAACGGGCTCTACATCAAGGAAACACGCGCTAGCGTGTCCTTGATGATATTGCGATATAATTATCGCCGCTTATCGCCCGAAAACGGACGCTAAAGCGGCGATAATTATATCGCCAGCCCTTGCTAATATGCCCCATGGTTTATTGTCTCTCATCGACATAGTGATGCCCTCCCCAAATCATCTTGTGATGGGTAACATCTGTTATGTTATGTTAATGTATTTTATAGAGCGTGTGATTACCAAAGAGGCGTCTTGATGCTAGTGTCATTTGAACCCAAAAGCATGAGATAAGCAAAAACAAAGCATTTTGCCAGCAGCTAAAACAACTGTTAGACTATGGTACTAAACAAAAAAGTTTTCAATTCCTTCCTGAACTTCAATAGATTAGTCTGGCCCCTAAGATGAACGGGCAAAGAATTCCACCGTTGAGCGGTGGAATAGGAGAAACATCTTCCTCCTCAATGACATCTTTTTATTCTGGGTATACATACCTGCCTGGCATTGCTAGACCACAGAGTACGAGAAGGGACGTACCATTTAAAAACATCCTGAAGAAAGCGAGGATCAACTTGATGGGCCCAGCATAGAGCTTTAAATTTGATCCTTGCCCTAATTACCAGCCAATGAAGATCTTAAATGGCTTTTGAGGCTGAGCAGAATTTGGGAAGATTCTTC
Source organism: Calotriton arnoldi (assembly GCA_963921515.1). Classification (NCBI taxonomy): domain Eukaryota; kingdom Metazoa; phylum Chordata; class Amphibia; order Caudata; family Salamandridae; genus Calotriton; species Calotriton arnoldi. The sequence goes on from CAWUFW010000444.1 coordinate 3,854,093, forward strand.
AGCATTCTTGCTGCCGTGTTTTGGAGGGTTTGCAACTTGTTGAGAAGGCGTGATTGGGAGCCCACATAGAGAGCATTACAGTAATCTATTTGAGATATAACAAGAACTAGGATAACTGTTTTCCTGAGCTCCATGGGAAGGAAAGGCAGGAATTTCTTTTAACATTTTATACATGAGGAAACAGGATGATGTCACCTGCTTAGAATGGTCAATGAAAGTGAGATTTGAGTCAAAAAGGACCCCCAAATTTCTAGCTTTCTGAACAGGAAGTGGAAGGGGCCCAAGGCTGGGTGGCCACCAAGAGGAATTCCAGAATGAGGGATTTTTGCTGAAAAGCAGTACCTCTGTCTCTTCTGAGTTCAATTTTATAAAATTATTCTGCTTCCAGTTTGCGATCCTTGTTATACACATTCTGAAATCTTTGGCCACTTAATCGGGTTTAGTAGACACCAATACAACTATTTGGGTTTCATCTGCATAAAAAAATACTGAGAACCCACAGGATCAAACTAATCCAATTAAAAGGGTGATTAAATAAGGTCGGACTTAGTGAAGATCCCTGAGGGACCCCACATGGAAGTGCAAATAGATTGGAGGTAAAAACGTCCAGGGCCACTAATTGCTCTCTGTTGGACAGAAAAGGCTTTATTAATTTGAGGGCAGAACCTTTAATGCCTATCCTTTCTGAGCGGTTTACCAGAGAGAGGTGGTCAACCATATCAACTGCGGCCGAATTATCCTAAAGGATCTTGGCTGCATTATCTCCTCTGTCCACAATAGCTGCGATTTCTTCAGTTGCCACCAATAAGGCGGATTCTGTACAATGTTAGGGCCGAAACCCATGTTAAGCAGGACCCAAACAGCTCGTGTTTTCAAGGGAAATGGAAATTTCCTGTATCATGGCCTTTTCTAAAATTTTAGCAGGAAGAGGTAGACGCAATATATGTCTGCAATTCTTTACGTCTAAGAGGTCAATAAAGGGCTTCTTTAGAAGTGGCAGAATAGAAGCCTTTTTCCAGACCTCTGTAAAACTGCCAGACTCAAGCACTCTGTTAAGTAATACAATGAGATGGGCAGAAATAGTAGCTGAATCTGGATAGAGCCCCTGCGGAGGGCAGGGATCACCAGGAGCTCCAGAATTTGTGGAGTATCCACAGTATCCATCCCTGAGACTGAGATTGAATTATTTGAGTTATTTGGTGCTGTCTTAAAGTCCAGGAAGATTGTTTTACTTTTAAAAAGAAGAAATCCGCTAATTCATCACATAACTTTTGTCTGGGAGTTGCTACATTTTTGTTGCCAAAAGATGAAAGTATTTTAACTGTATTGAACAGTTCCTTAGAGAAATTTTCAGCTGCTCTAATTTTATCTGTAAACATACTGTTTTAGTTGCCTGAACCATTGTTTTATAATTGTTCATCATCGTTTGTATATTATTTTTTCCTCCAGAATTGTTCTTGGTGCCTACATTTCTTTTTATACTCCCTGAGCTCATATTTGCACCAAGGCACGAAGGTGAGAGTCGATGGTTAGTCTTTGTTTTAAGAGGTGCTACTTGAGGAAGGGCAGCCCCAACCCAGGCCTCATACCTGGCGGCAGCTTGCTCCATATCATTATTAATTAAGGGATTGGTATTGCATAGAAGATTGTTTAATTTATTATTATCAATTTTCTTCCATGCGCGATATTTTAGGACTGTCGATGCTTTGGAAGAAACGGACTGTGCAGGTGGGCCACGCATTTTAAACAGAATGGCCCTGTGATCCGTCCACACCAAAGGCAAAAATATTTCAACCAGCAGATCGATATTATTGGAGAAAATACCGTCTAGGATATGATTAGCATCATGAGTGAGTTTATTAAACTGTTGTAGCAGATCTAAACTAAGAAGGCTGTCGATGAAAAGCTCCGTATTTTTATCACCCATACATTCTAAGTGGAAATCAAAGTATCCTAAAATCATGAAATTTGGGTAATCAATACATCATTCCATGAATCCTAATATAGATTGAATAAAATTATCCTTTGGGCCTGGCGGGCGGTAAATAAGAAGGCCATTAAAGGTATGAGTGTTATGTATTTTTAAGTTAAACAAGAGTGCTTTGCAGTTTAAGTGTGAGAGGGATTGATAAGTGACTTTAATATGGTTATGATGGACAATGCCAATTCCACCGCCTTTTCTATGCAGCCTATCCATTCGGATTACAGCGTAGCCATCCGGGGTACCCGCTTTAAAATTTGGGTCAGATGCTGCATCTTCTCAGATCTCTGTCAGAAAAAAGACATCTGGTTTTTCAGCCTCCATCAAAATATTCCATATTATGTTTGATAAAGAACCGTCCTGTCTTCAATAACAATGCTATCTGAGCGCGTTAGGAGTCGACCATTATCCTCAGCGTGTTGCATGCCTGGGGAAGTTAACAGGGTGAAATTGCACTTGTTGCAACAGTATTGAGTAGTTTGTAAATTAAATTTAAAAGGGGAGCAGGAACATGATTTACCAAGGTTGCCGATATCCAAGAGTTCGGCTCTGGTATAGGTTTGGGAGGGGAAAGGGCCAGGGGTCCCGGCGCTTGGTGCTGTCCGGTCGCGGACGGGTACAGAAGGGCTTGCCTTTGGCATGCCTTTGGAGTGCGATCGGCATGCCCGCTGCGCACAGACACGCATCTGACCCCCTTAAGTGAGCCGTGATGAGGGGGCGTGTCAGGGGGTGGTGCCGCCGACTGAAGACGCACTAGTGCTCCTTCGCAATAAGCAATTGGGCAAATTAAAACACTAACAAGGGTCCAGCCACCCCTTCCAGGTAGCACAGGCTCCACTGTGCTGACAGAATACTGGTAAGCGAAAAGATAATTAAGGAAGGATCTCAGGTCAGGATTGGGTTGAGCATTTTACAGTGATCTATCTTGGAGGTGATGTATATAAAAGCAGGGTTAGGGAACTCCTTGGCATTCCCGAATCTTCAGGTTTCACTTCAGGAAGTTGAGGAGGCGTTTAAACTTAGCCCAAATGGTAAGGCTCCAGGCCTGGATAGGATCCCTATGGACCTATTCATATGTAACATGGATTTATGGGCCCCCTGTTGGTGAATGTTTTTTTTGTCAAAATCTTTTGATTGATTTCACAAAAATATACAACCTTTGTAGCTCAACCGAGCTCAAAAACGCATGCCAAGATCCTCAGTTCGCTAAAGACAATACACAGTTTGTTCACAAGTTCCCCGCATGCCTGTAGGTTTTAACTAGGAGCAGACAGTCCCAATAATACAAAGGCTTACTGGTATACATTACATGTCTCATGTTACTATGGCCAGGTACTACCTACGCCCCCTCCTCCCAACAAGGTACCCCGATTAACTGACATGAGAAGGGTTTGGATGTGGGGGTCGTAAACCCCCGGCCGTATTTATTAAAACAAATTAAAACATAATTAATATATACAATATTTACAATTTACGCAGAAAATTATGCATTACACTGATTACAATTGATAAGTACATATGTCGTTTGGCTAACCTTAACATGACTCTAATACAAAGGTTTTCCTATCCGAATCTAACATATCTTTAATACTCATCACAGCATTTTACTTTTCTGCGTATCCTATTTGGGCCTACGGCAAGGTCACTAACTGGTGTCAGATCCTTATCAACTTTTAACCACGCCCTCCAGCCGGAGTGCGCATGCGCAGAGGGCCCGTTTACTGTGAGGGTACTCCCCCCCCCCGGTTACCCCCGTACGCTCTGTATATCATCTCCATAAAGGGGCCCTTGCAGTTCTGCGCCGTTTACTGGCGACCTTGTGCACGTGCGGGGTGGCCAACCAGCCTAGGGAAAGCGTGACTCCCCCCTCCCCCGCACCCATCCAGCCAACCGGCTGTAAACTGCCCCTGGAGTTCTAGGAGAGACCACTTGTCCCTCCCACTTGGGCGACCCCATTCAAGAATGGCGCCGCCCTCTAAGGACCTTAAATTTACTGCTCACCAATCATGACCTTACCGCCTGACCTAGGAATAGTATTAAAATACGACGATTGAAGACCTGTAAACTGAAAACGTTAGTGGGAAAAACACGAATTTGATACTTATACTTGAATACTTAAAACCAGCTTGTTGCTTAGCTACCCCAATACATTTGCTTTAGGGGACGGTGGGTGGGCAAATTGAGTTTACAGCCCCTAGCGAGGCTGGTGTGGTGGGCTGGGGAGCGAGGAGCAAAGAGACCTACTCCCGCGCTCACCAGCCTTTTATTGCTTTCTTGGCGTGCCCCGGAAGTGATTCCAATCACTTCCGGGGCCCGCCCCCTGTCATGTGACTGACCACCAAGACTTGGTGAGGCACGCCCGTCGCGTCACCAGCGCGCGCGACAGGCCTGCCCCTGTGGTCTCCGGAGGGGGGCCGGCACGACCGCCATACTTTTGGCGTGGCCGATGCCGGCCCCGCCGTTCTTTATGGCCAGGTACTACCTACGCCCCCTCCTCCCAACAAGGTACCCCGATTAACTGACATGAGAAGGGTTTGGATGTGGGGGTCGTAAACCCCCGGCCGTATTTATTAAAACAAATTAAAACATAATTAATATATACAATATTTACAATTTACGCAGAAAATTATGCATTACACTGATTACAATTGATAAGTACATATGTCGTTTGGCTAACCTTAACATGACTCTAATACAAAGGTTTTCCTATCCGAATCTAACATATCTTTAATACTCATCACAGCATTTTACTTTTCTGCGTATCCTATTTGGGCCTACGGCAAGGTCACTAACTGGTGTCAGATCCTTATCAACTTTTAACCACGCCCTCCAGCCGGAGTGCGCATGCGCAGAGGGCCCGTTTACCGTGAGGGTACTCCCCCCGGTTACCCCCGTACGCTCTGTATATCATCTCCATAAAGGGGCCCTTGCAGTTCTGCGCCGTTTACTGGCGACCTTGTGCACGTGCGGGGTGGCCAACCAGCCTAGGGAAAGCGTGACTCCCCCTCCCCCGCACCCATCCAGCCAACCGGCTGTAAACTGCCCCTGGAGTTCTAGGAGAGACCACTTGTCCCTCCCACTTGGGCGACCCCATTCAAGAATGGCGCCGCCCTCTAAGGACCTTAAATTTACTGCTCACCAATCATGACCTTACCGCCACAGGCCAGCATAGTTGACCGACTATCTGGCCCCCCTGCGCTCACTAGGAGGTCATACCCTGCCCCCGGAGATCGAACCATGCCAGAACATTTTCTAGGAAAGCCTCATTGCCTACTCTTGACAGATGGACCCCGTCCTTTACAAAGCAAGACTCACCCCTGATACATCCGTGGGCGATTGTCTGTAGACAGGGAGCCCTGAAAAGCCTGTCTATTTTTCTATTTATTCTCCTTACAGAATGATTCAGTGCTCTTACCGACTCCCCCCCCCTCCACTGTAATCTTGGAATCATTTGTGACCATACTATGGTACACCCCGGGAAAGTCTTTGCTAACCAACTTACTTCTGATAGAATTGCTTCCACTAGCCCCCTTCTACCGAGGCTTGCCAGATCGTTTCCCCCTAGGTGTAAGATAATAATACTGGGACGGGGGCCACCCTTCCCTAATAGCCCCAATGTGAAACCCCTAAACTGGCTCAAGCACAGGCCCCCCTTCCCATGAAATGATACCCTAAAACCTGCTCGTTCTACCCTAGTCTTGTAGCTCCCTGTAAGGAAAAAATTAGACAAACGCTTAACATACGAGTGACCAATGATCCATGCGACCTGTGATCCCCGCCCTGGTGATGACGTTCTTTTTGTTGCTTGGTGCTTTTTCGGCGTTCGCAGTTTCCCCCCTGCGTGACAGGTTTGAGAAACTGTAGATGAAACAGAGAAGACATATGCATCAGGTCCTGGCCATTGCCCTGCTCATAACATATGCAACCGCACATAGCGCTTGTAACAACTGGAGGACCACCTCCCAATCCTTTGGACGCTGGTGCTGGGTAAACCCCTAGCTGCTGCTTCCGTGGCCGCCCCTATCCTAAAAGAATGCGTCCCAAAACAGCTTGGGTTAAGCCCCGCCCTCTGTATTGCCATATCTAGGACCCTTTTTAAACTGAAACCGTGTCAGTGGAACTCCATCCGCATGCACCAGGAAGGGACCCCCTTTGTTAATAGGTCTATATTGTAGGAAAGCCTCCACCTGTGCCAGGGGGCAACACGGATTGTCCTGTGCCCGATGGAGTACTACTCTGTCCCCCCGTGCCTCTTGGTCCGTCTTAGACTTCCTAATTGTTATTGTTAGAATGTCCCCCCGCACCTTTACGTCCTCAAACTGCAATCCGCCTTGCACATCGGTTTTGTTCTGGGCCACCAGTTCCCCAATTCTAAAAGCACCATAAAAGGCCAATGAGAAGGCGGCGGTGAACAACATAACTTCCCCTGTTGTGGTGCCAATCAATGGGAGGGTCCTTAGTAAAGACGTTAGCAGTTCCACCCCGATTGGCCGCCTAGTATCTGGGGTAGCCCCCTGGAGGCGCTGCCACCCTTTCAGTGCTTTCCTGACTATGAAGCTGTTGGTCGGATTGCCTTTGTCCCTAGTTTGGGCAAAAAAGGAGATTGCCGCCACATGTCGTTTTGCAGCTGCCGCTGAGCGCCCCTCCCCCTTCAAAAAACCTAGGTAATGAAGGAGTGCCCCTGCGTTGTACCAATTGTCAGCCCACTCATCTCCTAAAAAGGAACAATATGCCTCAAACGCTCCTTCATATGCTTTCCTGGTCCTGGGTGCTAGGCTAGCTGCCACGAGGTCCGGTAGTTGGGGGCACCAATTTGCCAAAGTTGTTCTGGGAAAGGGGTGGCCTGCTCCGCCGCCGCCGGGAGGTGAGCCCTGAACACCTGCATTTTAAAGCGAGAAAGCGCATCAGCCGCATGATTTAATACCCCTGGCACATGTTTGGCCTTAAACTGCAAATTTAGCTTCATGCATAATAGTACAATCTCCTTCAGCAGCCGGAGAATCATCCGACACCGTGCCGCTTGCTGGTTGATGCATTCTACCACTGTCATGTTGTCCGACCAGAACACCACTGATTGATTACGCAGTTGTTCTGGCCACACTGTCAATGCCACCCAGATGGGGAACAGTTCTAGGAAACCGATGTTGCACGTCAAACCTGTCTCTACCCACCATGCTGGCCACCGTTGCGCCACCCACTCGGTACCGAGTATGGCGCCAAATCCCTCACTCCCCGCGGCGTCAGTCATTAAACCTAACTCCGCGGAGGTAGTGGGCGGACCGGGCCACACTACCCTGCCATTGAAGTCCTGCAGGAATGCCAACCAAATGCGCATGTCCTGCCTGACCTCTGCTGACAGCCTGGTGTGGTGGTGTCTTTCTTGGAGCCCTGTCATTGCCTGTGAGATGGATCGGGAAAATGGCCTTGCCATAGGAATGATCCTTAGTGCAAAATTCAACTGCCCTACCGTCTGTTGTAACTGGTGCAATGTAACCTTCTCACTAACCAAGCATTGCTGCAGTGTGGACCTAAACTTGATGATCTTGTCCGCGGGCAACCTGAAACACCCCTGTATGGAATCTAACTCGATCCCCAGGAACTCGATCGTTGTCCTCGGTCCCACTGTCTTTCCCGGGGCCAAGGGGACCCCGAAAGTACGCATGAGTGCGCAAAACTCCTGCAGTGCCCACGCACACTCCCGCGATCCCGGTGACCCCAAGACAAGGAAATCATCCAGGTAATGCATCACCCACTGGTGCCCTGTCACCTGCCTGAAAACCCACTCTATAAATGAACTGAATTTTTCAAAATATGCGCAGGAGACAGAGCAACCCATGGGCATACACATATCCATGTAGAACTTCCCCCCAAATTGAAAACCAAGTAGATGAAAGTCAGACGGGTGCACTGGTAATAGCCGAAAAGCGGACTCTATGTCTGATTTTGCCAAAGGGCTCCGGGGCCCAAGCCCCTGAGCATCTCCACCGCTTGATCAAAAGAAGCATATCTCACGCTGCACAACCCTTCATCAATTGCTTCATTCAATGAACTTCCCCTGGGTGCAGATAAGTTGTGTATGAGTCTGAATTCCCCACTCTCCTTCTTGGGGACCACGCCCAAAGGAGAGCAGACGAAATTTTTTACCGGAATAGAATTGTATGGGCCAGCTACCCTGCCCAGTCGTAGTTCTTTTTCAATCTTCATCGCTGCCACGCTAGGTTTGGCTCGCACTGAAAGTTGATTTTTGCATTCTGATGCCCCCACGTAGTCAGGCGCCGGTATCCTAAAACCGCACCTGAAACCATCTAGCAGCATTTTTGCGGTGGTGTGACAAGGATATTTGTTTAGCCATGGTGTCAAAGCCGTTACATCAATAGGTGACCGTGCCTTTAGCTGACTCTGAGCCTCATTCATGCTTCTTCCCTCCCTTGTCCTTTTGTTTCTTGAAGCACTTGGACTCGGGGTGAGATGGGTTCGCGCAGATGGAACACGCATGCTTAAACCTGCACGTGCCTTGCGGTCTAGTGCAAGTACGTCTATTGAAGTCCCAGCATGTCCCTTTACGCCCTCCCCGGTGCTTGCATTGCTGGGGCCACCTGTGTTTGGCTGTGACCGAAAGGACTGAAATGACTGAAAGGACTGAAAGGACTGGTTCCTGGACCTATCCTGAAACCAACCGCCCATTTGGTCTAACCATGCAATTGTGTCTAGACGGTCCCATGATAGGGATGTGTCAGAAGCCTTAGTTCTCCTGAAGCTCTTATCATATTCCTTCCACCCCTCTCCCCCGTATTTATCATGCGCAAGCACAATCCTGTTCTGGTAACATGCCATCTCCGCCTGTAAATTAGGGAAACGCTCAGCCATGACTGCCATGAAAATGGAAAAACCTCTAATCCAATTCAACAAGTTTTCTTCAACCCTGTACTTCATGAGCTCGTTTGCCCATTCTCTCGGGAGCATCCAGTCTTTGTTCTTCCTGGCCTCTTCCCTCTCTTTTTCACAAATAAGCAACGAGAACATGTTTATGTACGAACCCGACCAAATCCTATCCTTTACTTCCTGTGTTACATGCCTCCCCAAGTTCTCCCGATCCGTGCGGGACTCCCCCACATTCAACATTGGCAGTGGCATTAGCTTACCTCCTCCTGTGGACCCGGCCGACCCTGACGGTTTCTCTTTCGTCAAGCTGCTCCCCGGAACTTCCCCGCTGTGTCCAAGTGGCTTTGACCCCCGGCTGGAATGAGAGGGGACAACGCACCCTGCCCCCCCTGTTTTGTCCGCTGGGGTCCCCTGAAACTGGGCCACTATTCGCCTCGCCTCTACCAGCGGATCCCCGCCCTTATCCCCCACTGTTGATGCCAAGATCCCCATTTGTCTCAACCACGGAAGTATTGCCGCTAAATGTGACACCACATCCTGCGGAGTGCCTTCCCCACCCATACCAGGCAGCACTGGCAATTGTGGGCTATCCCCTGATGGTCCAGGCCCTCCACTGGGCAGGGGGACTGGGACCGGATGTACGGGGGCTGGTGAGCTGGCACTGGGACAGGCGCTGGGACAGGTGCTGGGACAGGCGCTGGGACTGGCGTTGGGACTGGCGCCGGGACTGGCGCTGGGACTGGCGCTGGGACTGGCGCTGGGACTGGTGACGATGGAAAGCTTGGTTCCCTCCGCCCCCCCCTGTTCGACCTAACCCTTTTGGGGAGGGGAGGAAACGCCGACCTCGGGGGCACCATACTGCGCCTGGATCTTTCCTCTCCCCCTCTTCATTCCTCCCTTGCGCGTCTACCCGTTCGGTGAGGTTCGCAAGGCCCTGCCCTAACTCATCTACCTTCTTCAACATCGCCTCCATAAAGCTCTCCATGCGGGAGGGCTTGCCCCCTCTTTGCCTTCCCAGCCATGTTCAATACCTCCTGGCTGCTGACGCGAATGCTACTCCTGGGAGTAATTAGTGCTGGGACAGTGCAGTGAGTCAGCAAGTATGCACAGCCCTCAGTACGTCCAAAAACCTTTAAAAGCACCCTTCACGTCACAATATTTAAAAGCACTCTCCCCTGACCGGAGATGGAACCGGCCCCGCTGTGAGAGCGCCAAATCTTAAAAACCCTGGATCACCAAGGAGCGTTGTACATCGACTCACGCACGTGCTCCACAAACACAGTGTCACAATCAGGACACCCGAGCGTACTCACGCCTCGCGCCCTGCACGTGCTTCTCACTCCCCACAAATGCCGACACAGTAATCCACAACCGGAAGGGTGCGCGCCCTCGTTAATCGAGCGCCACCGCAACCGGGTACCTGACGTCCTCTGCAGCCCGCTCTCGGCTCCCTGACGACCCGCTTGCTGTTTTCAGGGTCCTCCTCCGTACCACCGCGGTGCTCCGCTGCTCCGCTGCCCCGAAAACAGGTTGGGCCTCGTGACCACGCCCGCTGCCGATAGCCGCCGCTGACTACTCCTGGGCCCGGGCGCCGTGGGACTCGCGACTCGACGGGGCCACCGAATACTCCTCACGCCTCGGTCCGAGCGGCGTTCGATGCCTGCAGTGGATAAAACAACAAACAAATTGAGTTTACAGCCCCCTAGCGAGGCTGGTGTGGTGGGCTGGGGAGCGAGGAGCAAAGAGGCCTACTCCCGCGCTCACCAGCCTTTTATTGCTTTCTTGGCGTGCCCCGGAAGTGATTCCAATCACTTCCGGGGCCCGCCCCCTGTCATGTGACTGACCACCAAGACTTGGTGAGGCATGCCCGTCGCGTCACCAGCGCGCGCGACAGGCCTGCCCCTGTGGTCTCCGGAGGGGGGCCGGCACGACCACCATACTTTTGGCGTGGCCGATGCCGGCCCCGCCGTTCTTTTCTGTGCTCTATTCCGGGAGCTAACAATTTAAACCTAACATAAAAAAACCGGAACAAACATTTCTGTGGTGTCATGTGTGCATAGTCGTAATTTGGATGAGGGGAGTAAGGGGTATGTGCCCCACCGCGCCCAGTGACCCTAGGGATTACCCCCATCTCAAGGGCAGGGGAGAGGGGGGGAGAAGCCGCGCCACGGGAAGACCAGAAGAAGCCCCGAAGGGCACGACGTCCCATGGACCCCTATAGGGGCTCTATCTATTATGTCAGGAAGAGATGGAGGGCTCGCAACCTAGGCCTGCAAGCAAATAGTGGTAACCCCTCCGATAGGTAGCTCACCAAGAGACTCCAGATATAGTCAAAACTCTTCAAAGAATCTTCAATGACATCTGTCGTCCATTAAAGGGCTAGGGCTCGCCACAACCAGGCGTGCCATTGGGTCAGAGAGGGGGCTTCAGATTTTTTCCAGGCAGCTGCTATGGCCATCTTGTTTACCCCCGGGCATAGCCACATGATCGAGCGGTCTCCTTGTGTTTGGTGTTTAAGGCCGGGGTCACGTATTCCCAGAAGTGTGTGTTCTAAAGAGGCAGGAATCGGGTAACCCAGGATTTGTTTAATTTGAGAGAGGATCTCTTTCCAGAAGGGTTGAATAGAAGGGCAGTCCCACCAAATGTGACAAAAGTCACCCATGAGCCCACAGCCCCGCTAGCATCTATCAGAAGTGTTTGGAAAAATAGAGTGTAGTTTCTGGGGTGGAGATACCATTCGTACATAACTTTGTAATGGGCTTCACTCAAAAACATGGAGCAGTTATATTTGGAGATATCTTTATAGAGGGACCCCAATTGTTTCTCTGTGATACAAGCCCGTAGTATGTCATCCCAAAACCTTCTATGATGCGGAGCTTGATGTGAGCCAAGAGTGAGAAGGAGGGCGTATAGAAAGGAGACGCAGCCTTTAGTCGTGGTACCGGTTTGGACAAACCTTTCTATTTGGAGCAGATGTCTGGTCGCAGCCTGTCGCACCTGAGGTTGCTGTACCCAGTGTTTCAATTGAACATAGTGGTATTCTTCTGTAGGTGGTAGCTTGAATCGGGCATCACAGGTAGGTCGCTCCCCCACCACACAGCTCCGCCTGTGTTGTCTGCCCGCTGCTTCTGCAGGTAAGATCGCCCTCCGCTTGTGGCCCCGGTGCCCGTTTTTTTCTGCCTGTCTCCCCTTTTCCTTTCTGTGCCCCTCGCTGCCCCATTGTCGTTGTGCCCGTGATTCTGTCTGCTTTCTCCCCTGTTTTCCTTTTTGTGCCCCTCGCTGCCCCATTGTCGCTGTGCCCGTGATTTTGTCTGCTCTCTCCCCTTCTCCTTTCTGTGCCCCTCGCTGCCCCATTGTCGTTGTGCCCGTGATTCTGTCTGCTCTCTCCCCTGTTTTCCTTTTTGTGCCCCTCGCTGCCCCATTGTCGCTGTGCCCGTGATTTTGTCTGCTCTCTCCCCTTTTCCTTTCTGTGCCCCTCGCTGCCCCATTGTCGTTGTGCCCGTGATTCTGTCTGCTTTCTCCCCTGTTTTCCTTTTTGTGCCCCTCGCTGCCCCATTGTCGCTGTGCCCGTGATTTTGTCTGCTCTCTCCCCTGTTTTCCTTTTTGTGCCCCTCGCTGCCCCATTGTCGCTGTGCCCGTGATTTTGTCTGCTCTCTCCCCTTTTCCTTTCTGTGCCCCTCGCTGCCCCATTGTCGTTGTGCCCGTGATTCTGTCTGCTTTCTCCCCTGTTTTCCTTTTTGTGCCCCTCGCTGCCCCATTGTCGCTGTGCCCGTGATTTTGTCTGCTCTCTCCCCTTTTCCTTTCTGTGCCCCTCGCTGCCCCATTGTCGTTGTGCCCGTGATTCTGTCTGCTTTCTCCCCTGTTTTCCTTTTTGTGCCCCTCGCTGCCCCATTGTCGCTGTGCCCGTGATTTTATCTGCTTCTCCCCTGTTTTCCTTTTTGTGCCCCTCGCTGCCCCATTGTCGCTGTGCCCGTGATTTTGTCTGCTCTCTCCCCTGTTTTCCTTTTTGTGCCCCTCGCTGCCCCATTGTCGCTGTGCCCGTGATTTTGTCTGCTTTCTCCCCTGTTTTCCTTTTTGTGCCCCTCGCTGCCCCATTGTCGCTGTGCCCGTGATTTTGTCTGCTTTCTCCCCTGTTTTCCTTTTTGTGCCCCTCGCTGCCCCATTGTCGTTGTGCCCGTGATTCTGTCTGCTTTCTCCCCTGTTTTCCTTTTTGTGCCCCTCGCTGCCCCATTGTCGCTGTACCCGTGATTTTGTCTGCTCTCTCCCCTTTTCCTTTCTGTGCCCCTCGCTGCCCCATTGTCGTTGTGCCCGTGATTCTGTCTGCTTTCTCCCCTGTTTTCCTTTTTGTGCCCCTCGCTGCCCCATTGTCGCTGTGCCCGTGATTTTGTCTGCTCTCTCCCCTTTTCCTTTCTGTGCCCCTCGCTGCCCCATTGTCGTTGTGCCCGTGATTCTGTCTGCTTTCTCCCCTGTTTTCCTTTTTGTGCCCCTCGCTGCCCCATTGTCGCTGTGCCCGTGATTTTATCTGCTTTCTCCCCTGTTTTCCTTTTTGTGCCCCTCGCTGCCCCATTGTCGCTGTGCCCGTGATTTTGTCTGCTTTCTCCCCTGTTTTCCTTTCTGTGCCCCCGCTGCCTCTCGCCATTCCCGCCGCTGCGTCCCTGCGGCCCCGCCCCCTGACCGCCCATTCGCTGCCCCTGCCTCCCGCCTCCCAGCTGCTCCTCCCTCCCACCTCCCCATAAATGGCGGCCGCTGCGCGCTCGCGCCGCTGGCGCGCCGAAGGCGCGCCTAAGGCAAGCCCGTCTGCGCCCGTCCGCGACTGGACCGCGCCCAGCGCCAGAACCCCTGGATCCCACCGATGCATCACCACTCGACGGACCTACGACGCCGCCACACTCACCGCACTCAATGCCGGCCGGAACCCTGCCTGCTACCGAGCCTCACCGAGACGCACCCACGGACCCTTCACCTGCCAAACCTGCCGTTTCACCTGCCCCCGGACGTGCACCACCTCCGCCAAGTCGAGCACCAGCAGCAACCACCTGAAATGCATCCTGCTGAACACCCGCTCCGTCCACAGGCACGCCGTGGAACTCTGGGACCTGCTCGACGCAACAGCACCGGACATCGCCTTCCTCACCGAAACCTGGATGAACGCCTCCTCAGCGCCCGACATCGCCATAGCCATCCCGGACGGATACAAGATCACCCGGAAGGACCGCGTCAACCAGACGGGAGGAGGCATCGCCATCGTACACAAGAACACCATCCGCATCTCGACTAACTCCGACGAGACCTTCACCGCCGCCGAACACCTACACTTCCAGATACACACTGACCCCAAGACCACCCTCCGAGGCACCCTCATCTACAGACCCCCGGGACCACGCACACTATTCAGCGAAGACATCGCAGACTTCATCAGCCCGCACGCCATGCCCTCCGCCGACTACATCCTCCTAGGGGACCTCAACTTCCACCTGGAGAACAACAACGACAGAAACACCACCGCCCTGCTGGACAACCTCGCCAACCTCGGACTCAAGCAACTGGTGAACACGCCCACCCACTACGCCGGCCACACGCTTGACCCCGTCTTCTCGTCCAGCAAGCACATCTCCTTCAGCCACGCCACCGGACTCCACTGGACCGACCACAGCTGCGTCCACTTCAGCTTCAGAAAGACTACGACCCACCACCACCCGCAACAGGCTCCCCGCCGGAGCTGGAGCAAGATCACCGCCGAGCAGCTCACCGCCTCCCTCAGCCAGAACACACCCACCAACACAACGGACCCAAGCGAAGCAGCCAGCAACCTCGCCAAGTGGCTGACCGCCTGCGCCGACGACCTCGCACCACTAAAAAACCCTCCCAGCAGACCCGGAAGCAAGAAAACCCCTTGGTTCACCAGCGAACTCAAGGAATCCAAGAAGAACTGCCGCACTCTCGAGAAAACCTGGCGACTCGACCAGACCACAGACAACAGGACCGCCCTCAAGCACGCCACCCGCAAACACCACCAGCTGATCCGTGCCACCAAGAAGTCGGCACTCAAAGAACGACTGGACAACAACGCCCATGACAGCAAGGAACTTTTCAGCATCGTCAAAGAGTTCTCCAACCCCAGCGCCGGAAACAACGACATCACCCCCTCGCAAGACCTCTGCAACTCACTCTCCGCGTTCTTCCACCGCAAGATCACCGACATACATAACAGCTTCGACGCACAAACAACGCACCCTACCGCCGAACCAACGCCCGCCACCACCACCCTCTGCAACTGGACCCCGATCAGCACCGAAGACACCACCCGCACGATGAACTCCATCCACTCCGGATAACCAACCGACCCCTGCCCACACCACGTCTTCAACAAAGCCGACGCCACCATCGCACCCCATCTCCGGGACATCATCAACTCCTCCTTCCACACCGCCACCTTCCCGGAGAGCTGGAAGCACGCCGAGCTTACCGCCCTCCTGAAGAAACCAACGGCGGACCCCACCGACCTTAAGAACTACCGTCCCATCTCGCTCCTTCCGTTTCCGGCCAAAGTCATCGAGAAGACCGTCAACAGACAGCTTGCCGCCTTCCTCGAGACGAATGGATCCCTCGACCCCTCGCAGTCTGGGTTTCGGGCCAACCACAGCACCGAGACCGCCCTTATCGCAGCCACCGACGACATCAGAACCCTAACCGACAACGGGGAAACAGCTGCCCTCATCCTCTTGGACCTCTCCGCGGCGTTCGACACCGTCTGCCACCGCACCCTAGTGAAGCGCCTCAGCAACATCGGAATCCGAGAGAAAGCACTGGAATGGATCATCTCGTTCCTCGCCGGAAGAACCCAGAGAGTCCGCCTCCCCCGTTCAGATCCGAAGCCACCGAAGTCATCTGCGGCGTTCCACAGGGATCCTCACTCAGCCCAACCCTCTTCAACGTCTACATGAGCCCCCTCGCAGCCATCGCACGCCGACACAACCTCAACATCATCTCCTACGCCGACGACACCCAGCTGATCCTCTCCCTCACCAACGACCCCACCACCGCCAGAGCCAACCTACACGACGGGATGAGAGACGTCGCCGACTGGATGAGGAACAGCCGCCTTAAACTGAACTCAGACAAGACGGAAGTCCTCATCCTGGGCTCATCACCCTCCGCCTGGGACGACTCCTGGTGGCCCCCGGCCCTGGGCACCGCGCCCAAGCCAACGGACCACGCACGCAACCTGGGCTTCATCCTGGACTCCTCCCTGTCGATGACCAGACAAGTCAACGCCGTCTCATCTTCATGCTTCAACACCCTGCGCATGCTCCGCAAGATCTTCAGATGGATCCCCACTGAAACCAGGAAGACCGTCACCCAGGCACTCGTCACCAGCCGACTGGACTATGGGAACACCCTCTACGCCGGAACCACAGCCAAACTTCAAAAAGACTCCAGCGCATCCAGAACGCCTCCGCACGACTCATCCTGGACATCCCCCGACACAGCCACATCACCGGACACCTGAAAGACCTGCACTGGCTCCCCGTCAGCAAGAGAATAACGTTCAGACTCCTCACCCACGCACACAAGGCCCTCCACGACCTGGGCCCAAAGTACCTCAACGACCGCATGACCTTCTACACGCCCACACGCCAGCTACGATCAACCAGCCACGCCCTCGCCACCGTACCACGCATCCGCAGAACCACCGCCGGAGGAAGATCCTTCTCCTACCTGGCAGCCAAGACCTGGAACTCCCTCCCCACTCACCTTCGGCGAACCCAGGACCATCTCTCCTTCAGGAAGCAGCTCAAGACCTGGCTGTTCGAGCAGTAACTTACCCCTCCCCCAGCGCCTTGAGACCCTCCCGGGTGAGTAGCGCGCTCTATAAATGCCGTGATTGATTGATTGATTGAATGAAGGACCGCATCCCTCCCGCCTGGAAGAGGTCCGAGATCATGAGGCACCCCCTCCCTCCATTTATCAAATGGCCCATCCTCAAGTGCTGAGGGGAAGGCGGGGTTGAAGTGAATAGGAGTATAAGGGGACGGGAATGTCGTCGTTGGCAGTGTTTTAGTCACACTATCCCACACCTTCAATGTGGTAGCTGTGGGGGTACTCCAATAGGCGTTGTTCGGCCTGTCTGATTTCGGCTTCCAGGGCAAGTCCCAGATAGTTCTTCCCGCAATCTGCCTGTCCATGTGTAGACATAATTTGTCTGAGGCCTTAAGGGACCATTCCCCCAGGACTCATAATTGAGCGGCTCTGTAATACAAAAGATAATCGGGGAGGGAGAGACCACCCTCCATGCGTGGTCTTGTCAATAGTCGCTGGGAAAGGCGAGCCCTCTGGCCTTGACATATGAATTTTGTGGTCATACTCTGGAGCTCTTTGAATAGGTCCTTGTCAATTGTGATGGGGAGGCCCTGGAAGAGATAAAGAAGACGGGGTAGGACGTTCATTTTAACAGCATTTATTCGGCCCATCCACGTTATGTAGGCAGAGCTCCATCTTTTAAAGTCGGCCTTGAGTTGTCGCAGCAAGGGGGGAAAATTAGCTTTATAGAGATCTGCCAGATTGGGGGTGATGTTTATGCCCAGATAAGTGATTTCCTTGCGTGCCCACCGAAAGGGGGAAGTGTCCTCAATGTCCCTCTGCATTTCTGGGGGCATTGTCAAATTAAGTAAGAAGGATTTAGAGAGATTAACCTTAAACCACGACACTAGTTCGAAATGAGTGAGTTTGGCTTGTATTGCTGGGAGAGAAGCATTGAGGTTAATAATAGGTAATAGGACATCGTCCGTGAAGAGCGAGATTTTGTGCTCGTCGGAACCAAAGCCGATGCCACTAATCCCCAGGTTGGCCCTTATCCTCGCCACAAACGGTTCAATACTGAGGGCAAAAAGCATGGGGGACAAGGGGCAACCCTGTCTGGTGCCTCGCGCAAGGCTGAAGAAGTCCGAAACCACTCCTTTCACCAGTACACAGGATCTCGAGGATCCATAGTTAGCTTTCATCATTCCCAAGAAGGCCTCACTAAACCCAAAGCAGCGTAGGGTGCGCAATAAGAAGGACTAATCGACACGGTCGAAGGCCTTCTCTGCGTCTAGGGAAAGAAGGAATATGTGGTCTTTATCCACTAAGTGGAATACTCTACGGAGGTTGTCGTGGGTCTGGCGACCTTTGATGAAGCCTGATTGGTCAGGGTGAATGAGAGTAGGTAAGACATCCTCTAGTCTGCTGGCCAAGACCTTAGAGTATAGGTTAGCGTCTAAGTTCAGCAGGGCAATGGGCCGGCATGAGGCACACGATTGGGGGTCTTTCCCTGGCTTGGGGATTATCGTGATTAAAGCTTCCCCCATGGACAGAGACACACCTGGCTCGCTGCTATAGCATTAAAGAGGTCTGTGAGGTGGGGAGTTAGCTCGGTTGCAAACGTTCAATAGAACTGGGCAGTTTGTCCATCAGGGACCGGAGCTTTCCAGAGCTTGAGACCATCTATTGCTTTCTGAATCTCCTCCTGTGTTATGGGATGTCTAAGCTCATCGTTGGGGGTCGGAGAGACCTGTGGGAGCACCAGTGAATCCAGGTAATGGGATTGATCTTGATCTAGTGGGGGATCTGCCGTATAGAACGTGCAATAGAAGTCGCAGAAGGCCTCTGCCTTTCCCGCCTCACTAAGGTGTATGGACCCCTTACTGTCGATTATCTGTTTGACATATTCTTTTTCTTGATTTGCTCTGAACTGTCGAGCTAACAGTGGGCCGATTTTATCTTTGCCCTCATATCCCCGGGCTTGAAGGCGCAAAATAGTTTTCTCTGCTCTATTGGTATAGATGGCTTGGAGCTTCCCTTTTAGTGCAGTGACTTTCTGCAGGGAGGGGATGGACGGGAAATCTTTGTGTGCCCTCTCTGCCTCTCGTAAATCCCCCTCTAGAGATAATTTTTCCTTCGACTGGAGCTTTTTCAAGGAGGTGGTCAGTGCAATGCATTGTCCCCGTATGACTGCCTTGAAGGCATCCCAATTGTTTAAGTGAGAGGTGTCTGCGGGGATATTAGTGATGAAGAAGTCCTTGATCGACTTTCGTAGATCATCCCGGAGGAGCCTGTCTCGGCAGAGAATATTGGGAAAGTACCACCTAGCCAGTTTGGAGCGTGGAGCCGGACAGTTTAGGGGAATTGCTAGCGGGGAGTGGTCAGGGAGGTTTAAAGGGTGTAGCTGGGCACTCGTGATGGACTGTAAGAGTGATTGACTGGCAAAAATATAATCAATCCTGGAGTATGGTCTGTGGGAATGGGAGAAAAAAGGATAGTCACGCATCCAGGGATTAAGGGCCCTCCAAACATCCAGCAGACCCATTTGTTGCAGAGATGATTTCAGTGCTTTACTAAAGACCCCCCCACAGCCCTCTGTGAGTGCCTAGTGTCTATTGTGGGATCCCAAATCAGATTAAAGTCTCCCATTAAGACAGTGCCCCCTGATGCAAAGCCCTCCAGAGTAGAAAGAAATGTGAGGAGACAATCCGACTGCCCCGTGTTGGGAGTATGAACCATGGCAATGGTACAGGGTCGTCCCATTAGCTCCCCCCGGACCATCAGGAACCTCCCCTCCCTGTCTGTTTTGGTGTTGTGAAGTTGAAAGTGAATTGAAGAGTGAAACAGCAAGGCCACCCCACTCTGCCTCGCAACGTTGGATGAGCGAACAATTTGTGGGTAATTTTTATGTTTCAGACGGTGGCCTTCCCCCTTTCTAAGATGGGTTTCTTGTGTACCTGTTGGTCTCCCAAGAATTTCCACAAACGTTGCCGCTTGTTAGGGGAGTTGAGGCCCTTTGCATTCCATGACATAAAATTAACTACCATTTAAATACAGTTGTGTATCTTCCTCGCAAGGACCCGAGCTCTGTATCGCCCACCCGGTCATCAGCATCCCCGGCCCCGCCATCATCCCCCTACCCCTCCCTCCATCGATGCATTCAAAAGTTACACATTTTAGGTACCATGTTAAAATCACTAACAATAAATTAAACCAATAACCGTTGTTTAGATAGTCCACCAGGCCACCAAAGGCCTTCATATTCTGGTGGCTTCTGGGGCAAGACCATCCCCGCTCCCAGAGTCCCGTGAGTGTTCGATTTTGGACACTAGTTCCTGCTGAGCCAATATTTGCAAACTGGGGAGAGTCAAAGAGAGAGAGCCAGAGAAAGGTCTGATATCATTGTACATCGAAATAAGCTCTCTCTTCTCCTTGATCCCTGGATCTGGGATCTTTGGGCGCCTAGCGCCTCTGTTCCAGTTTCACCTCCTTCTCCTTACTTGGGCAATGGCTGAGGAGGGATCACTCTACCTGGCCCCGGAGCGTGGGTGAAGGCCTATTGTCAACGTTTCACCGACTTACCCCCCTTCTTGGGTGTCTGCCAAGGACCAGGCGTGTGTCGCTCCATCGGCTGCTCTACACATGTACTCCCTGTGGCTGCCTCCTGCCGTGGAAGAGATTTCTCAAGGCCGATTAGGGCCGCCGCTCCCTTAACCTCTGTGAAATGATGCTGTTTGTTGCCGAGGGAGAAGGTTATCCCGGTATTTTATCTGGCAATCTCGTAGAGCAGCTGTGATCTGATGGCACTGTTGTTGTTGAGCTAGTGTGGCCTGGGCCACGTCTTGGTAGAATGAGCACGTCGCGCCTTGGAAGTTAACTGAGTCGCTGTTTCTGGCTTTCCTAAGGACCAATTACTTGACCCTGAAGGGGCTAAATTTGGCCAGGATATCCCTCGGGCATCTATTCTCTCCTTGCTGTAGTGGGTCCACCCTATGTACTCGCTCTAGGCGAACCTCCGAGGCGACGTCCCCCAAGACGCTAGAGAAGAGGCCTCTCATGAATATGCCCAGGTGGGAAAAGTCCATTACAACGCAGGCATTACATCGCAATGCCTCTACAACGCAACTTTTTCAACGCAAGTGCCTTCACATCGCATGCCATTACAACGCATGCCATTACAATGCATGTCATTACAACGCATGCCATTACAATGCATGCCATTACAACGCATGCCATCACAACACATTATAAGGTTAGTAATGGAGAATTTTAAGTTTTAGGGTGGGTATGAGTTTTGGGGTAGTTGGGAATAGTAAATTTTACACCTACGCTATCCAACACTTTCACTACTGTTGCACTCACTGGAGGGGGAATAGTGATTTTTACCCCTACGCTATGCAACACTTTCCCTACTGTTGCACTCACTGGAGTGGGAATAGTAATTTTTACCCCTATGCTATCCAACACTTTCCCTACTTTTGCACTCACTGGAGTGGGAATAATAATTTTTACCCCTACGCTATCCAACCCTTTCCCTACTGTTGCACTCACAGGAGTGGGAATAGTAATTTTTACCCCTACGCTATCCAAAACCTACCCTACTGTTGCACTAAAAGTATTATGCGTTGTAATGGTATGCATTGTAATGGTATGCGTTGTAATGGAATGCGTTGTAATTGTAGTTTTAAAACATGCGTTGTAATGGTATGCGTTGTAAAATCATGCGAAGTAATGGTAGTTGTGTTGTAAAAAATGTGATGTAAAAGCATGCGTTGTAATTGTTTGCGTTGTAACATCATATATTCCGTCCAGGTCCGATTCTTCACTTCCTTCTGTAAGCCCTCTCACCCTTATATTATCCCTTCGGGAGCGATTTTCTAGGTCCTCACATTTTAGCAGGGCAGTGTTCAGCTGAGCGGCGAGACATCCCGCCTTCTTCCAAGGGCTTGAGTCGGCCTTCAAGCTCTTGGCACTTCGCCTCTACATCCAGGGTGCGGGTGCCGACCGAGTCCACGTCTGCCTGCAGCGCAATTACTTTTGTTCCCATCTCTGATCTGAAGGCATTAAACGAGGCGCCCGTGTCTGCCTTGATGTCCTCTCTAAGTTCTCTCTTGAATTCCTTTAAGGTCGCCAGTAGGTCCTCCCGGGTGAGTGCCATCCCTGCAGCCGCTGGGTTCTCCTCCTCTTCCCCCACACCAGGCCTGGACGAACCGAAATAACTGGAGACCTTATTGGGCTGAGATTTTTTCGGTGGCATGGGGGGTGTGTCACAGTCCGCGCTGCCTTCAATCAGTATGTGCCGTTGGCCCGGGCGTGAAGGCTGGGGGCGTAGATAGATCCTTCACTGTGATCTCAGGGTGTCTATGTGGGTGGGCTCTTCAGCAGCGTAAGTGTAGACCTATGTGGCGGCCCCCCTAGGGTTTCCTGGCCGAGACTCAGGGGTCTCTATGTATTTGGTGGAACACGCTTCCCACTGAAGAGCGCCGGCCTCTCAGCTCCAGTCGGCCCTTGTACTAGACCAGTCTCTTCCTGTTGTGGCATGCGGTGCCTGGAGTCCCCAGGGTGCCATGTTAGGGTCAGGCACAGTCCCTCTAAGCGCTCCGGTGGTCCTCAAGATTTGACCGTCCCTGCCGTGGTCCAGACTAATGGTGCAAGACTAGCCCGCCGCCTCCTCTCGCCCTCTGCTCCCCATCATTGCTCTCCCACCTGGCCGGATTGCTGAGTAGTGGGCCGTCTTCCTCCCCGGCCCGCTGGATCGCTGGGAGCGCTGTAGGCCTCACAGAGCCCCAGGTCCAGCTGCCTCTCCGAGTCAAATGCAAAAGCTTCATGAAAGGGTTTCAATGCTTTTGCATTTGACTCCTGAGGGACATCTAGTAACAACTAGTGGAACTGCAGCTTGATGTATTAATAATTTCAATGCTTTTGCATTTGACTCGTGAGGGACATCTAGTAACGACTAGTTGAACTGCAGCTCTTTGTAGAATTATTTTGATATTGGACACTATAATATTCACTGTCCACTGCTAATCTCGTCCCATAATGCTTTGCAGGGCCTTTGGTTGGGATTGTATTTTTGCCCATAACTGTGCTTGGGGTGGTCCTAGGAGGAAGGGACCACCACTGAATCGTTCACATGATATGCTTTTTGTGTTCAAGGCATCTGCTTTGTCCTACCCCTAGGTTAGGGGGGACCCCAAAATCCTCACCTCTCTCATTGCTTGATATTTTATTGTCAAAGTTCACTTTTGTGAATTTGTTATATGCATTTTAGCATAGAAAATTGCTTTATCAAAGCATTTGTAGGTGTTTATTATACTGCTGTTACGCTACGTCAATTAGCACAGTTTTTCACTCTGCTACGTGCAATTTGCGTAGTGTGTAATAGCACAAACTTTGCATGCTCCGTGAGCGTAGCGAAGTATTATGCCCAGGGTTAGTGTCATACTGTATCGTAGAGTAGGGTAAAGGTTTGGACAGTGGAGTTGAGTCAAATGGAGTAGAGTAGAGAGTTATAAAGTGTCATAGAGAGGAGTAGAGTGGTGTATCTTAAGGGGAGTAGCATAGAGTGTGGTGGAGTGGAGTGGCATAGACTGTCTACAGTAGAGTGGCATAGAATGGTATAGAGTGGAGTGGTGTACAGTGCAGTAGAGTGGAGTAGAGCGAAGTAGTGTGTCATACTGTGACATAGACTGGAATAGAGTTCTGTATAGTGGAGTGCTATAGAGTGGAGTAGAGTGTGGTAGAGTGGAGGGGCGTGGAGTGAAGTAGAGTATCGTACAGTGGAGTAGAGTGGAGTGGCACAGAGTGGAGTGAGGTGTCATAGAGTGCCTGAAAGTGTTATAGAGTGGAGTGGCATAGAGTGGAGCAGGGTTTTGTGGAGTGGCATAGAGTAGAGTAGAGTGGAGTGGCATAGACTGTCTTAGAGTCAATTGGCATAGAGTGGTGTAGTGGAGTAGAGTGGAGTAGTGTGTCATAGAGTAGAGTGGAAAAAAATTGGGTGGAGTGCCCTGGAGGAAGTTGGTAGAGTGTTGTAAAGTGGAATAAAGTGTAATAGATTGGCAGAGAGTAGCATATAGTGGTGTAGAGAGTCGTACAGTGGCATGGAATGAAGGAGAGTGTTGTACAGTGGAGTGCCATAGAGTGGAGTAGAGTGAGGTAGATGGGGGGTGTAGATTATCATAGATTGGAGTAGGGTGTCATACCGCAGAATAGAGTGGAGTGGTATAGAGTGGAGTGGCATAGATGGGAGTGTTGTACAGCATTGTGTCATAGAATGTTGTATTGTAAAGTATTGTTGTAGGAAAGTGGGATCTGCTTTCATGGTTACCTGCACTTTCTGCTGGTGTTATTCTGTTTTCTGACTAGTCTGACTGGGATCCTGCTAATCAGGACCCCAGTCACTGTGCTTCCTCCTTAAATGTGTTATGGGAAGTACTTTGATGCCTCCACAATTGGCTACTGGTGTACCCTAGTAACTCCCTAGTATATGGTACTGAGGTACCCAGGGCATAGGTACACCAGGGGTCTCCAATGGCTGCAGCATGTACGCCCCCCTTGAAATACCACTCAAACTGTGACTACAGGCCTGCTGTTGCAGCCTGTGTAAGTTGGTGCTAGCACCACTTACAACAGATATAATTGTCCTTATACCTGAGGTCACACTGCACTTAAAAAACCTATAAGTCACCCCTAAGGCAGACCTTTCAATCCTGAAGGCAGGGTGCTAGGTTATAAGTGTGCCCTGCATGAGCATGACACCCCCTACAAACCCCGGAATTGATTCTCCAGGCTTTGTAAGTGGGGTCAGCCATTTAATACATATAGTGGGCATCAAGTCAATTAGGAGATGTTTAACTATATATTGGCTGCACCGAAACCGGTCATTTTTGGTATCAAACATGTTGGAATCCTACCCCAACACCAATTGCAGTGCTGGATGTAGGATCCCATGTACTGGGGGGCTCCTCTAGGGTGCCCCACTGTATTCTCGGTACCAGCCTTTCAGGGCCTAACAGCAAGCTAGTGCTGCTGCCGACCACAGACACGATTCTGCCGTCCTGCTGCTGAGACAAGCTCGAGCAGGAGAAGGTAGAACAATAGGTTTCCTGTCGCAGGGAGGTGTGACCACCTCCCCAGACAGGACTTAGTGTATTGGGCTTGGGTGGGTGCGCTTGCCAGCACCACCAGACTGCTTTGAAGGGCACATTTGGTGGCCTCCTTGCATACTCCAGTTTTAGCCAGTTCAGGGAGCCCTTGGCTCCTGCTCTAGCGTAAAACTTGACAAAGGACATGGGTGTATCCTTCCCACTGTCCAGCCTCTTCTCTGGGAGGATCCCTTGAATCGTCCCAACCCTTTCCATAGGGTAGTTAAGGGGTTACTAGTGGATGGCTCTTTAGATTCGTCGTGGGACAAGATTCAAATTCGAAACCACTTCAACTTCGACCATCTGGGCACCTTGGACTTCGTTGGACTTCACCTGGAACCGAGACTGCATCAAGGAAGACTCCTGCTGCTCCTGGACTCGTAGTCCTGCCAGTCTTCTGCATCGCCTGTGCCTGTGCTCTATTCAGGTTTTTTTCCAGGCCTGTGGACATCAAGGACACCCAAAGTAATCTCCCTTGGAGAGAAGTAGTCACTGCAACCGCAACAAACCTGTCCGGTCTGCTGCTGCTAAACTCCTATGGACTCCAAAAGGCTCAGCAACACTGTGGTGGTTCTGCAACTCCCTGGTGGCCTGCACTGTCCTCTCAGCAAGTTTGAGGCCAGTGTCCCTCGTCGGAATCGCTAGAACAGAACCCCTGTGCACCACATTGACTTGCCGTTGCCAAGGCTTGTTGGCTCTGTCCTCCAGACATCTTCAGGCTACAAGAAGCTCCAGCCTCCAGCATATTTTCCTGCCAAGATCTTTGTCCTCACTACATCCTCTGCACCGTGGGCCTGCATCTTGGTGAGGTGCTCGAGGTCCTCTTTCAACTCCTGTGCTCTTGGCCTGTGGGTTCTCTTGAGGACCTTCTTTGGTTCAGTGGATTCTGCTTGCTCAGGGCCTGCTCTGACTCTCCTACATTTGGTGAGTCCCCTGAACCTTGCTGGTCCCAACGCTGCAACTTCTTCGTTTACCACACCTGTTGCTGCTGTCAAGGCTTGTTGGTGCTCCCGCCGGACACCGACTGCCTGGTTCATGACTTCCGACGTGGGACAGCTCATGAACAGCTTCTGGTCTTCCACAGCGTCGCCGGGTTCTCACAGCTGCAGCGACAAGGTCACCGTCATCACTCCTGTATCTTCTGTCATCATTGGTCATTGGTCTTCCGTGCCTCCTGGGCACTCCTGAGTGGCTTAGACTCTGTCCCTCTGCTTGCAGGTTTTACTTTTCAAGAATCCATTCTTGATTCCACCGGACTCTTTCACCTTCTTCGCCAGCGGCATCTTTTCTGAAGTCCTCCATTGTGGTCTATGGGGGTTTCCGATGTCACTTCGTACCTATGCACCCGGCTTCCCTGGTGTAGGCATCCTCGTTCCTGGGGTATCCACGGATGGGGTGACTCTCCAACCTTCTATTTTCGACTGGGTTTCTTCAGGGTCACCTGGGAAGGTCCTTCTTCTTAAAAACTGCAACCGCGACTGTCCCATTGACTTGCATTGAGTAAGCGGCTGTGTTTCCACTCTGCACACAGCCTCTGTGGGGTTCCTGGGTACTTACCTCGTGATTCCTTGTGTTCCCTGCTTTTCCGAGTCTTCTGGCCCAAGTCTCGACTTCGGTTGCCATTCGCATTCCACTTCTTTAGTATATGGAGACCACTGTGTATTTGTGCTTACTTACCTGTTTACAGTTAAAATATTGTGTGGATTGTGTTGATATCCCTGGGTAGGAGATATACCAATGTGCTAGTGACTGTGTATAATAAATATTCTTATTTTGATAACTACACTGTGTGGTTCTTTTTCATTTAAACTAAATTATATGATTAGTTCTGGTGAAACACGCTGCTTAACACTCCTTCTAAACTAAGCCTGAAGGCTGCTCTCCACAGCTACCACTTAGAGAGCTTTCTGTGGTTGTCTAAGACCACTAAAGTCACCATAAGGGCTGTCTGGATTAGTGCAAGGTGCCTCACTTAAATAAGTGTGCACCATATACTAAGCCAGTCTCCTACATTGGTGTACAGTAGTTGGGATTTAAGCCTGCACTATTTTACCAGCTAATCTAGGTGTGGATTAAATGAAAAACCATCACTAGCATTAGGCACATATAAAAATATTTTTGTAACAGTAAGTTCTACTGAACTTTTAGATTGGTTGTTAGGGGTCTAGCACAACCCTTTCTCCAATCTTCTGAAGTTTAGTTTTCACTAGGGTAGGTAGGTGTAACACCACACTACACCTAGTCACTATGTCTTTAATGGTGGATCCCAGTGGGTCCCAACCCTCTAGGTACAGTGGTCTTACGTTCCAGGAACTAAGGACCCTGTGTGCCTCTAGAAACTTAAAGACAGGGAGCAACAGTAAAACCAAGCAACTCCTATAGCTGCTTCTGCTGGATGACCTCCAGAATCCTGATAAGTCAGAAGGAAAGGACACAGAGGTGGGGATGCTCCTGAAGATGGGTCAGGAGGGGTTGCCCCTGATGACCTTAATTCTGAGCATGACCAGGAGGAGTCTGATGACTCCACACTGGTGAACTCTGATCCCCCAGGGAATAGTACAGAGGGTGTCCCTAGAGGCAGGTAGGTCCACCTGTGTTCCTCCTGGGAGAGTACAGAGAATGCAGAGGAAGTCTAGGTCCTCCTCTGCCAATTTCAATGCCTCTAACAATTCCATAGGGACCTCCATCTCTAGCAAGAGGGTGGACTCCTTAGAGAGGGAATACCACCTACTCAAACTTGAGAGAGCAAACCTCAAGCTCAAGCAATAACAGTTGGGGGGCGTGGCTTAGCCGGCTGCAAGATGGCCGCACCTTGAGTGGGCTCTGCCGGCCAAGCCTGTAATCCGCAATTATCCTGCAGACTCTACCCTCACCATCGCCTGGAACCCCACCATCGCTGCCTACCTGATCCTGGGGCACAGTTTGGTCCGTCTTCCGCGGCCCTATGACTCAGTGCTGCTCGTGCTCGGCGCTGCGGTTATCCTGAGCCCGGACTCTGCATCGCCGACACCCGGCCTGGTTCGGCCCTGGCTGCCGGTCCGCGATCCCTCCGAGGCTGCTCTCCTACCCTGAAGGCCGCATCTACGCGTCCAGTGCCCGAGCCGGTGAGTCTTGCTGCCGGGGGGTCGCTTTGCGGCAGGGTCGGGAGCGCGCGTGTCGCACCGCCCGGCCCGGCCTGCTCACGGGCGGGCGCCTTTAGTCAGCACCCCGGCGCTCGCCGTGGAGGCCATACGCCACCAGGCCTGGTGAAGCGGGCGGTGCGCTCCCCGCGTTTCCCCGCTGTGGGCTGATCCCCCTCCCGCTCCGGCCATCTGGCTTCCGGCGAAGGCACCCTGCACCTGCCCAGCCTGCTATCTGCCCGCCTTCTCCTTCCTCGCCTGGGTGCCTGTCAGCAGCGGACCGCGGCCCCTTCGAGGGCCCTACAGACTATTGGCCATACAGAACTGGGCCCATTCGCTTGCCTCTGCCTGCATCCGGCCTGCGAGCTTCGCCTACCCAGCCTGCACCCTCCTGCTCCTACTGCTGGGTCCCCACCAGTATCCCTCCATACGCTGTGGGCTGATCCCTCTCCCGCTCCAACCATCAGGCTTCCAGCGCAGGCACCCTGCACCCACCAAGCCTGCTATCTGCCCGCCTTCTTCTTCCTCGTCTGGGTGCCTGTCAGCAGCGGACCGCGGCCCCCTCGAGGGCCCTACAGACTGTCGGCCATACGGAACTGGGCACCTTTGCCTGCCTCTGCCTGCATCCGGCCTGCGAGCTTCGCCTACCCAGCCTGCACCCTCCTGCTCCTACTACTGGGTCCCCACCAGTCTCCCCCCATACGCTGTGGCCTGTGTTCATCATTGGAGGTGGGGTTGCGGACTGCGGGGGCTGCCGCGGCGGGGTTGGTGGCGCGCGCGGCTACAGCGGGGCCTAGCGCCTTAACTCTCGCCATATCCCCACTGCCTCCCTCTCTGCCTGTTGGGCCTGGCCTCATGGTGGCTTGCGGTGCGCCCTCCCTGAGTCCCCGCTGCCGCCGTCGCCCCAGGTCCCACTCCCTTGGCACTGTTGCCCCGTGGGGGGGTGAAAACCTCTACTGCGGATATACTCTCCGGTCTCGCTTGGCCCGTGTGGTGGCACACCTTCCCGGCCCATAAGCTACACTGTCCCGGGGACCTGGCTGGTTGCCACCTCTCTGCGGACGTACTATTGTCTCTACACATTCTCTGCCCTCCAACATCATCGTCTTTCTATTTGAGCCACTACTCGACTGGCATCGCTCTCCAGGCCTCCTGTAGTGCTAAGCTCCCTCTGTGCGCTCCTCATCTTGGGTGGCCGCCATGGGAAAGGCTGACCCCAAACAACCCAGGCTCACTTTCGACCAGCGCAGGCAGACGCGCCAGGAGGGCACAGTCACCGACGGGGGCGACCAGACTGCCCCGGCTGAGATGGCCGCCTCTCGTGAAGATGACCTCAAGGCCATCATGTTAGAGGTCAAATCCGCGGTCTCTGGCATCGCTACTCAGTTGGAACAGCTGTCCTCCAGCCTGGATGCGGTCAAATCCCGAGTGGACTCCCACGACAACCGCCTGCTGCATGTCGAGTCGAGGGTCTCCGAAGATGCTGCCACTCAGGACCACCAAAAACTCCTCCAAATGGACAAGATCCTAGACCTAATTCGCTCCAAGAATGAGGATTTGGAGGCGCGTTCCCGTAGGAGCAACCTCCGCATCACGGGGGTGCCTGATTCCACCAACATCCCGCGGATGGAGGACTACGTGGAACAACTGGTGCGCGAGCTGTTTGGTGACGTGCTCTCCCCGGTCTTCATTGTGGAAAGAGCGCACCGCTCCCTTGGCCCCCGTCCTGCCCCTGGTCTGCCAGCGCGTCCTATCATCGCCAAAATCCTCAACTTCCGCGACCGAGACGCAATTCTCCGGGCCGCCAGGGACAAAGGTGATATCCGCCATCAGGGCAACTCACTGTCATTTTACCCCGACTATACCCTGGCTGTACAGGCTGCCCGACGTGAGTTTCTGCCCGCAAAGCGCATTCTACAAAAACATGAGATCTCATATTCTCTCGCTTACCCGGCCAAACTGCGTGTCAAGCAGGGGTCCCAGACTCTGATCTTCCCTGACCCAAAGGGCGCTCTCGCCTTCGCCAAGAACCTGGATCGTTCCCATCGCTCCGCCCCTGCATCCTCTCAGGACCCAGTTGCAGCCAACCTCAGCGATAATGACTGACTTGATCTTCTCATGTGCCCTTGGCTATCCATCTCTCCCGCCTTAACTGTATGTTCGCATGTTGGACACGTCAGTTAAGCGCTCCCTGGTCCTTCTTGAATGTTTGCCTCCTTATGCTGCGCCTGGAGGCCGGTCACAGTGGTTCCTCTTTCAATGTTGAGATGTATTTTGTAGTCTGACTTCACTTCTGGCTTGGCCACCCTGCCTCCCCCGGCAGGGGTGTACGCTGAGCGACGCCATGCCTCCACAGGATAATTCCCACTCTTGCAATTGTTTCCCCCTTTCCAAGTTGCGGGTTCCTGGGGTGGCTGTGGGTGGTTTCTCAACCGGTTTGGGGGGTTGGTGTGGGTGTGGGGAGGGTGGGATCTGGGTATTCGCGTCCTCCCTCTGAGGCGCTATTGTTTTTGACTGTCCGCATTATGTTGTCCTTCTGCATAATATATGTACTTGCCTCTCAATTCGAGTGGGGGGTCTGTTTGGGTGGGGGGTTCTTGGTGTTGTTTTGCCTCCTTCTGAGGCGATGTTATTTATATGTCCGGATATTTTATTGACATCTTGCTTGCATCGCAGCACCACCACACATGTTTCCTGTACCGCCCTGGTGCGTTGCACGTCGCACATTCCTCAGGCCACTCTCTTAGGTACGTCTCCACCTGCCGAACTCCAGCCTGTGGATACTGCTCCTCCTTTTAGGCTCAGCCCCCCGTCCAGCCCGGCGCTTGCTGGCTCCTTTGTATACCCTACTTTGCTATATCACTCCTTCTTTTCTCAGTCAGATCGCAGCACCATGCGCCCGCACTCTAAGCCCCTGACCGCTCTCACCGCACTGCGCTCCTCCCTTCCCTACATTAACACAGCATGACAGACACTATATTTTGGACCTGGGATATCCGTGGTCTCAATGACCACCGCAAAGCCAGGCTCATCCATGCCCACCTCCGTCGACATAAAGTGGATATCTGTCTACTACAAGAAACCCACCTGCTACCTGCAACTGCCATTAGATTACATTCCCGACACTGGGGAGAATCGCACTCCTCATTCTACTCCAACTATTCTCGGGGGTGTCCATTTTGATACGCACGGGTCTCCTTGGCAAACCACCCAGACACTCATAGATCCTGAGGGGCGCTATGTTATTATTCATGGCTCCCGGCAGGCCCAACCTTTAACGATTGCTGCAGTGTACGGCCCCAACGTGGATGACCCGTTTTTTTTTGCGCACATCTGGCACCTCATCTCGTCCCTAGGCCCCGCCGCACTCCTCTGGGGGGGGGATTTTAATGTTACACTCTCTGCTGACTTGGACCGTTCCGGCCCTTATGCCTCCCACCCACGCTCCATGTCTATTCTTAACACCATCCTTTCTGAAAACTCCCTTACTGACGCTTGGCGCCACTTGCGTCCAGAGGCCCGCGAGGAAACTTGCGTCACTGGAACTCGCGGCTGCTGGTCCCGTCCAGATCTCTGGCTCACCACGCCTGATGTCCTCTCCTGGTTTGTCTCCGTAGGCCACTTAGCGCGCACCTTCTCGGATCATGCGCCGGTTCAACTTAACCTTCGAATTCCTCACTCCCCCCGTCGGGCCTTCACCTGGCGGCTCCCCCCTAATGCTCTTCGAGACTCTGTCTTCTGTGACGAGGACCAGACCGCAATTACCAACTATTTTGAGCTGAACGAGGGCTCTGTGGACTCCCCCTCCACACTCTGGGAGGGATTCAAGGCTGTTATTCGCGGCGAATGCATCTCTAAGCAATCCGGGGTCTTACGCTCCATACGCAGCACTCTTGACAGGCTAGAATCGGAAATCAAATCTTTGGACTCCGACCAGGCTCTCTGTCCCGGCTCTGACACTTTAGCTCATCTACGCGAGAAACACTCAGAATTTACTGAGGAGGCCAACAGAGAGCTCTCCTTCCTCGGCAGAGAGGCCCGGGCACGTCGCTTTGGCGAGGGCGACCGGCCCGGTAAAACCCTCGCCAACCTTCTCCGCCCTCCTCGCGCCGCATCCTTCATCACAGCACTTCAGGACGGTGGTTCTACTCGAACTACCTCTCCTGCGGAAATACAGGCGCGATTTACGGAGTACTACACGCAACTATACACTGCGGGCTCCTCCTCATCACGCGAGGCCTTTCACCAATATTTCGACACCCTCGAGCTCTTATGGCTTGAAAATTATCATCGGGAATTTCTTGACGAGCCCTTCTCTAAAGAGGAAATACTCGCAGCCATCAATGGTATGCCTGGCGACAAGGCCCCTGGTTTGGACGGTTTCCCCGTTTCATTCTACAAGACCTTCGCCCCTCTTCTGGTACCACACCTGGCGGCTATGTATAATGATTCCTTCGGGCGCGGTCTCCTCCCACCATCGCTCCGTGAGGCTATGCTTACACTTCTTCTCAAGCCGGACAAACCCCCTGAATGCCGGGACTCCTACCGCCCCCTGTCCCTTATCAACACGGACAACAAAATCTTTGCTAAACTAATCGCCTCGCGCCTTCTTCCTCTCATGCCTCTCGTTGCCCGCCCTGATCAGTCCGGCTTCATTCCTGGACGCGCCACTTCCCATAATCTTCGGACCATATTCTCCGTCCTTCATCAGATAAACCCGGCTCTCCCCGCAGTTGCAGCTCTCCTCGATGCCACCAAGGCCTTCGATACCCTGGAGTGGCCCTTCCTATTCTCTCTTCTCCCACGCCTTGGCCTCAGCCCTATTTTCATACGCAAGATACTGCTCCTCTATACTCTCCCCACCGCCCGTCTTCGGATTAATGGACAGATGTCTGACCCCATTCCTATTGGGCGTGGCACCCGCCAGGGGTGCCCGCTCCGCCCATGCTCTTTGCCATCGCAATGGAGCCCCTGGCCGCCAGGCTTCGTCAACACCACACTCAGAGGGGCATCGGCTTTGCCGCCCGCGCCCTCTTGGTCTCCATGTACGCCGACAACATCACATTATATGTTCGTCACCCCCAAGAAAATCTCAGCCCCTTTGTGCGTGAGATCATACGGTTTGGCGGCTACTCCGGTATCCAAGTGAACTGGAGTAAGTTAGTTCTTTTCCCTCTCACGGATGCCACTACGCCCTTTGCCCCGGACTACCCGTTCGCCTGGGCGTCCGGCCCTACTCGCTATTTGGGTATATGGCTCAGCAGGGATGTGGATGAACTCTGGAGGGCTAATTTTGGTCGTGCGGTGGACTGGCTTGAGTCCAAGATACCCCTCTGGAATCGGCTTCCTCTATCGCTGGCTGGCCGTATTGCCATTACCAAGATGGTGGTACTCCCAAAATTCCTGTATCTCTTCCTGAACATCCCTGTCCTTCTCACTGCCCACTTTTTTCGTAGGATCTGCTCGCTGATCATCTCTCTTGTTTGGGCGGGCAGACAACCCAGGATAGCGTATGACATTCTCACCCTCCCGATGTCGTGTGGTGGCCTGGGTGCTCCTAACTTTAAGCTCTACGCATTGAGTGCTCAGGCCAGTTTTTTGCATTTCTGGATCCATCCCACTCCTTTCCAGCCGCACGTGGCGGTTGAAGCTGATCTTGCGGCCCCGTGGCCGCTCGCTACCGCCCTGTTTGCCCCTGCCAAACGCCCACGTACTGTAGTAGACAGGGTTGAGACTCTGCGTTGGGCCTGGGATGGTCTACGCCGTTTGTCTGGTGCTCCGTTGTTAACGGCAAATAAGATGTCGATTGTTCGGCACCCGGCCTTCCCTCCTCTTCAGCCCTCTGGGATGGCCAGGCACGCCTCCCGCCTAGGTCTAACAACTTTAGCGGACCTCTACCCGGGGGACACGTTCTATTCTCCCGCTGCCGATTCTGGTCCCATGGACACTCTTCTTTTTTATCAGTTGCGGGCCATCTGTAGGGAGCTGCATCCCACGTTCCCCCAGCCCCCTCCTTCGATGACCACTCTCGATTTCTTATATTCGTCTCCAACTCCTCAGAGGTTGGTTACTAAACTCTATGCCCTCACGCTGGCGGCCACCTCTATCTCCACCGACCGTGCTCGTTTGGCATGGAGCGAGGACCTAGGTGTGGATATTTCCCAGGCCGATTGGCTTTACTGTTGCAACCAAACGAAGCTATTATCTCCGAACTACCGCCTGCGCCTCATACATTTTAAATATTTGCACAGGCTCTATCGTACCCCTGTTCAGCTTCACAAATTGGGACTCATTCCCAGTGACAGATGCCTGCGCTGCTCTGCTCCTGCCGCAGATTTCTCCCATCTTGCTTGGTTGTGTCCAAAGGTCTCCGACTACTGGCGGGAGGTCTGTTCTGCAGTATCCGACATCACCTCTTCTCCTGTTCAGCCTGATCCCTCGCTATGCCTCCTAGGCTTTGTTAAATATTGCCCAGTCCCCTCCCGCCGCTTGATTGCCATGCTGCTTGTCCTCGCGCGACGTAGGGTGTCCATGTGCTGGGGCCGTAGTCCTGCGCCTAAGTTCGCCCAATGGCTCGCGGATGCATCACGTTGCCAATCCCTACTTTCTGAATTCTGGGATCTCATGCCTGCTAGATCTCGCCCGCTTTATATTTGGGGCCCCCTAGTTACATACCTCCATACTCGTGCACCCCAGAGCCAGTCTGCCTCTCCCGCGCTCCCTGCCGTCATTCTGCCCGCGGTGGCCGCCGGTGTTGGTCAGTAGCCCCCCCTTTCCCTGTCCTCACTCCCCTCCGGGCAGGCCTGCTCCTTTTCCCGAAGCCTATATGCTCCTTCACTGCTGTGGTTTGCTGCCCAAATGTTCCCTCGTGGTGTCTGTCAAATTGTAGCCTCATGCTAATTGGTCTTGTTGGCTTTCTGCTTTGACGGCAAATGTACTAATATATGCGGTGCTTTGATTCAGTGCAAGTATGTATTATATCTCTGCAATTTTGTCAATAAAGGTTTTTGAAAAAAAAAAAAAAAAAAAAGCAATAACAGTTGGCCCTTGAATTGATAAGGAGACCCTGGAAGTTCAGAGGGCTAGAAAGAGTTTGGGCCTAGAGCCAAATGGTGGCAGCACTAGTGCACCTAGAGTCAGTGAAACTTCCTTTGATACTAGGAACCTGAGCAGGATAGTCCCTCCTTACCAGGAGGGGGATGATACCCATAAATGGATCACTGCTTTGGAGAGGGCCTGTAAAGTTCAGAAGGTCCCTCAAGGGCAGTGTGCAGCTATCCTGTGCTCTCCTTTGCTAACAAAGGTACAGACATGCTACTCACTGTTAGAGAAGAGAATGCAGATAATTATTCAGTCTTAAAGAGTGCCCTCATAGATGGGTTTGGTTTAACTACTGAACAATACAAGGTTAAGTTTAGGAAACACAGAAGGCACACACCTAAGACTGGGTTGACTTTTTATACAATGCTATTAAGGTTCTGGAAGGCTGGCTTCATGGAAGCAAGGTACATGACTATGAGGGATTGTACAATTTGTTAATGAGGGAGCACATCCTTAATAATTGTCAGAATCAGCAACTGCACCAGTACCTGGTGGACTCTGATCTGATCTCTCCCCAAGAATTTGGAAAGAAGGCAAATGGGTCTGAAACCAAGGTTAAGCAGAAAAATAATGGTGGTGGAGGTGACCAGAAGAAGCAAGATTCTTCTAAAGGCCCAAGAGATGGATGGGGAGAAAGGTAAAGACAAAAA
This sequence comes from Calotriton arnoldi, assembly GCA_963921515.1. Lineage (NCBI taxonomy): Eukaryota > Metazoa > Chordata > Amphibia > Caudata > Salamandridae > Calotriton > Calotriton arnoldi. Next base: position 3,889,770 of record CAWUFW010000444.1, read on the forward strand.
GGAGTCTTAACAAGGTCCCCAAAAACCTGCCTCTGGGGGTGGGTCCCAATCCTCCACTTCCTCTGGAAAGAAACCTTGGTGTTACCTGTGTATGCAGAAAGGCCATAGGCCAAGGGATGCTAATTGTTCCTAGGCCAACACCAAGGAAGCTACTACTTATTTATTTATTTATTTATTTATTTATTTAAATAGCGCCTGAATCGACCCCCGGAGGGGTATCTCTGCGCTTCGGTCAGGCATCAAGAAAAGCTAAGAAGCTAGAACATAATCAGAAACAGAAAAGGATGGTCTTAAGGTGCTTTCTGAATTGAAGGTGGTCGGGGCATTGTCTCAAGTGCATGGGGAGCTGATTCCAGTAAAGAGGGCCAAGGTGGGAGAGTGCCTTCCCACCCAGCCTGGCTTTCCTAACTCGGTGGACAACAAGAAGGGATTTAGATCCAGAGCGGAGGGACCTAGAGGGCATGTACGGCGTAAATTTCTCGGCAAGGTAGGCAGGGCCGAGATTGTATATAGCTTTGTGAACAGTGCAACAAACTTTAAACTTAACCCGCTCGCGTACTGGAAGCCAGTGAAGCTGACGAAGAAGAGGGCGGGAAGCAGTCCTCTGGGGGGCATTAAGGACCAGTCGCGCCGCGGTGTTCTGGACCACCTGCAATCTACAGAGAGAGGACTCATTGGCTGAGACCAGGAGGCCATTGCAGTAGTCCAGACGGCTCAGTATGAGTGCCTGCATCAAAGTCTTCCGAGTTGAGTCAGGAAGCAGGGGAAAGGCTCAGCGTAGTAGGCCCAGCGTGTGAAAGCAGGAGCCAGCTGTCTGAGCAGCGTGCTCCTTCAGAGTGAGAGCCTGGTCCAGGCGAATGCCTAGGTTCTTAACAAGGGACTTAGGGGCAGGGGGAGCGCCGAGGTCCACCGGCCACCATTCAGGAGTCCACAATAGAGGGGCATTTCCAAAGAGCAAGATCTCAGTTTTCCCAACATTAAATTGGAGGAAATTACATCTCATCCAATTTGAGATAGCCCTCATACCAGAAAAGAAGGCCGACTGCACAGATGGAGTAAATTTGTCAAAAGGAAATAGCAGCTGCGTATCGTCGGCGTAAGAAATGGGAATGAAACCACAAGTCCTAAGGAGGTTGGCCAAGGGAGCAACATAGATATTAAACAAGGTGGGGCTCAGGCAGGAGCCCTGAGGTACTCCATTGGTCAGTTTCATAGACGCCGAACGATAAGGGCCAAGATTGACGGTCTGGGAACGAGAGGATAAAAAAACTCGTCATCCACTGGAGGGCAGAGTCTCTGAGTCCAATCTCCTCCAGTCTCCTGAGCAATAACTGATGCGAAACTGTGTCGAACGTGGCAGAAAGGTCCAACAGCACCAGAATCGTAGATTGACCCCTGTCTAAGGTCATCCTGATGTTATCTGTGACCGCTAGCAGGGCTGATTCTGTGCTGTATTTGGGCCTGAAGCCTGACTGGGAAGGATCGAAACTGCCAGTGAGCTCGACATGGTTGGACAGATGTTTGTTAATGAACTACCACTGTCCCTAAGGCAACAAGTGCCCCCCTAGCACCAGTACAAGTGATAGTACAGCCCCCAAGGGATTAGTAGGGTTAACTCTGGGTTCTGAAGTGGGTTCTGGCCTGGTAAGAACTCCCACTCTGGCTGTCCTTGTCTGTGACAGTAGCATGGACCTTGCCACTTTACTTGTAAGTCCCACTAACTTGGGCAAGTACAGACAACAACCTTTAATAAATGGTCAAGAAGCTATGGCATACAGGGACACAGGGGCCAGTGTCACAATGGTGACAGAGAAACTTGTGTCCCCTGAACAAATTATACTTGGTCAACCATACCAAGTGACTAACACCAACAATGTCAGGACTGATCTCTACTTGGCAGTTGTTAATCTTAGCTGGGGAGGGGTAACTGGCTCTAAAAGAGTTGTGGTTTCTCCAGATCTACCTGTAGACTGTCTGTTGGGGAATGATTTAGAAACTTCAGCCTGGTTTGAAGTGGAGTTCAGGACACATGCAGAGATGATGGTAATCTCTGCCAGTGCATTTGCTGTCACCAGGGCTCAGGCCAAACAGCTAGGCACTGAGGGAGCACTGGATCCTGGAAGAATGGACCAGTTGGCTCCTAAGAGAAGGAGCAGGAAGGTTAAGGAATTATCCTCCTCCTAGACTCCCAGTAAGGATCAGTCTTTTTGTGAAGGAACTGTCCCAGAGGAACGTGGGCCTGACACAGCAGAGTTCTTGGGGGGCAGGGGGCCCTGCCAGGGCAGACTTGAGTCTGGAGCAGAAAGTCTACCCCTCTCTTGAACAGCTCAGACAGCAAGCTGCTGCTGAGCAAGCAGGGAATGTCAGTGGGTCCCATAGGATCTATTGGGAAGATGGGCTTCTGTTCTCTGAGTATAGAGACCCTAAGCCTGGTGCCACCAGGAGGTTGGTAATACCTCAGAACTTCAGGGTTTTTCTTCTATCCCTAGCACATGACATTCCCTTTGCAGGACATCTTGGGCAAAGCAAGACTTGGGACAGGCTTGTCCCTCATTTTCACTGGCCCCACATGTCTGAAGACACCAAGGAGTTTTGTCACTCCTGTGTCACTTGCCAAGCCAGTGGTAAGTCAGGTGGCACTACAAAGGCCCCCTTAATTCCACTCCCAGTGGTTGGGGTTCCCCTTTGAGAGGGTAAGGATAGACATTGTTGCTCCCTTAAACCCTCCACTCCAGCAGCATCTGGACACAGTTACATCCTAGTGGTGGTGGACCATGCCACTAGTTATCCAGAGGCTATTCCCCTAAGGACCATTACAGCTCCTGTAGTGGCTTGGGCCCTTCTGGGAGTCTTTTCCAGAGTGGGGTTTCATAAGGAGTCTTAACAGACAGAGGTACAAACTTCATGTCTAGTTACATTACTGCCATGTGGAAAGAGTGTGGTGTAAATTACAGGTTTACCACACCCTAACATCCACAGGTGAAAATGAAATGTCTTACTACCCTGCCTTCTTTTTTCCTACAGAGAGGTTCCTCAGAAGAGGGGTGGGCTACAACCCCTTTGAACTTCTGTTTGGACATCCATTTAGGTGTCCATTATATAGGGTTAGTAGGGCTGGGGTCAGCCTCTCAAACCTCCTAAACAGGATATTGTGAACTATGTCCTTGGCCTGCGTTCAGGTATGGCTTAGTACATGAAGAAGGCCAGCAAAAACCGTGAGACTAGCCAGGAACTTCAGAAAGCTTGGCATGACCAAAAGGCTGTACTGACTGTTTACCAGCCAGGACAGAAAGTGTGGGTGTTGGAGCCTGTGGCCACAGCAGCTCTCCAGGACAAGTGGAGTGGCCCCCACACCATTCTTGAGAAGAAGGGTGAGGTCACCTACTTGGTTGACCTAGATACTTCTAGAAGTCCCCACAGGGTACTTCATGTCAACCGCCTAAAACCTTTTGTTGACAGGGCTGACATGAGCTTGCTCATGGCCACTGATGAGGGACAGGAGGAAGAGAGTGACCCTCTCCCTGATCTCCTCTCTCAGGACCGAGTTGATGGGTCAGCTGATGGAGTAGCCTTGGCAGGCAGCCTCACTGACCAGCAGCAAGCTGATTGCAGGCAAGTCCTCAATTAGTTCCCACATTTGTTTCCTCTGACTCCCAGTCAAATCACCTGGTGTACCCATGAAGTGGACACAGGTCACAGTCTGCCTGCGGAGAATAAAATTTACAGACAGCCTGACCATGTCAGAGATTGCATCAGAACCAGAACTGAGGTCCAAAAGATGCTGGAGTTGAGGGTCATTGAGCCTTCAGATAGACCTTGGGCTAGTCCAGTAGTCCTTGTGCCAAAACCTCCCACCCAAGATGATAAAAGAGAGATGAGGTTTTGTGTAGACTACAGAGGCCTCACTGCAGTCACTAGGACTGATGCCCATCCACTTCCCAGTACAGATGAGCTGATTGATACTCTGGCCTCAGCCAAGTGTCTTAGTACATTTGACCTGACTGCTGGGTACTGGCAAATCAGACTCTCTGAGGATGCCGAGCCAAAAACAGCATTTTCATCCTCTAGTGGGCTTTATCAATTTGTTGTAATGCCTTTGGCTTGAAGAACGCACTTGACACATTTCAGAGGTTGGTGAACAAAGTTCTCAAAGGGCTGGAAGCCTATAGTGCAGCATACCTAGAAGATATTTCTGTCTTTAGGTCCACCTGGGAGGATCACCTGGTCCACCTCAGGAATGTTCTGGAGGCCCTGCAAAAGGCAGGCCTCACTATCAAGGCCACAAAGTGACAGATAGGGCAGAGCAAGGTTGTGTACTTGGGCCACCTGGTAGGTCGAACCCAAGTTCAACCATTGGAGAGCAAAATCCAGACAATAATGGACTGAGTTGTTCCCACTACCCAGACTCAGGTCAGAGCTTTCTTGGGCCTGACTGGGTAATACAGGAGGTTTGTTAAAGGATATTGTTCCATAGTGACTCCCCTTAATGATCTCACCTCCAAAAGGATGCCAAAGAAAATTCAGTGAACAGTTAGCTGTCAAAAGGCATTTGATGCCCTGAATCAGGCCTTGTGCACTGCTCCCATTCTGCAAAGTCCTGATTTCTCCAAAACCTTCATTGTCCAGACAGATGTTTCTGAGATAGGGGTAGGAGCTGTTTTATCACAACTTAATGCAGAGGGCCAGGACCAATCAATAGCTTCTATAAGCAGAAGTTTGACTCCCAGGGAGAAATGTTGGTCAGCTATTGAGAGGGAGGACTTTGCTTTGGTCTGAGCCTTGAAGAAGTTGAGACCATACCTGTTTGGTACTCACTTCATTGCTCAGACAGACCATAAGCCCTTCTTATGGGTTAAACAGATGAAGGGTGAAAATCCCTAACTTTTGAGGTGGTCCATTTCCCTACAGGGGATGAACTTTTCTGTGGAACATAGACCTGGGAGTAACCATGCCAACACAGATGGACTCTCCAGATATTTCCACTTGAAAAATGAAGATTCAACTGGGCAAGGTTAGTTTCATCTCCTTTCGTTTGGGGGTGGGTAGTTGTGTAGGAAAGTAGGGTCTGCTTTCATGGTTACCCCCACTTTTAGGTGGTGTTATTCTGTTTTCTGACTAGTTTGACTAGGATCCTGCTAATCAGGACCCCAATCATTGTGCTTCCTCCCTAAATTTGTTATGGTAAGTACATTGGTACCTCCACAACTGGCTACTGGTGTACCCTAGTAGGTCCCTAGTATATGGTACTGAGGTACCCAGGGCATAGGTACACCAGGGTCTCCCATGAGCTGCAGCATGTATACCACCCATGAAAGACCACTCAAACTGTGACTACAGGCCTGCCATTGCAGCCTGTGTAAGTTGGTGCTAGCCTAGCACCACTCACAACAGCTATACGTTCCCTTATTTCTGAGGTCACTGCACTTAAAACCTATAAGTCACCCCTAAGGCAGGGCTTTCAATCCTAAAGGCAGGGTGCTAGGTTATAAGTGTGAGGGTGCCCTGCATTAGCAGGACACCCCCACAAACCCATCGAATCTCCAGGCCTTGTAAGTGCGGTCAGCCATTTAATACATATAGTGGACATCAAGTCAATTATGAGATGTCTAACTATATATCAGCTGCACTGAAACCAGTCATGTTTGGTATCAAACATGTTGGAATCCTACCTCAACACCGATTCCAGTGTTGAATGTAGGATCCCATGTATTGAGGGGCTCCCCTAGGGTGCCCCCCTGTATTCCTGGTACCAGTCTTTCAGGGTCTAATAGCAAGCTAGTGCTGCTGCCAACTACAGACACGATTCTGCCCTCCTGCTGCTGAGCCAAGCTCGAGCAGGGAAGGGTAGAACAATATGTTTCCTGTTTCAGGGAGGTGTGACCACCTCCCCAGACTGGACTTAGTGTATTGGGCTGGGGTGGGGGCACTTGCCAGCGCCACCAGACTGCTTTGAAGGGCACATTTGGTGCCCTCCTTGCATAGTCTAGTCTTAGCCAGTCGAGGGAGCCCTTGGCTCCTGATCTGGTGTGAAACTGGTCAAAGGACATGGGAGTATCCTCCCCACTGTCTAGCCCCTCCTCTGGGAGGGCCCCTTGAATCATCCCAACCCTTTCCCTAGGGTACTTAAGGGCTTACTTGTGGGTGGCTCTTCAGATTCGTCATGGGACAAGATTCAAATTTGAAATCACTTCGACCATCTGGGCACCTTGGACTTCGTTGGACTTTGCCTGGAACCGAGACTGCATCAAGGAAGACTCCAGCGAGCTCCTGGACTCGTCGTCCTGCTAGTCTTATGCATCATCTGTGCCTGAACTCCATCCAGGTTCCTATCCAGCCTTGCGGGCATCAAGGACACCAATCTCCCTTGGAGTAAAGGAGTCACTCGCATGTATCTGCAGGTACCACAACAAAGCTGATCAGTCTGCTGCTCCTGGCGTCTTACAGACTCCGAAAGGCTCAGCAACACAGGTGGTGGTTCTGCAACTCCTTGGAGGCCTGCACTGTCCTCTCAGCAAGTTTAAGGCCAGTATCCCTCATCGGAACTGCTGGAACAGAACCCCTGTGCAACATGTCTCCTTGCCGTTGCCAAGGCTTGTTCGCTCTGTCCTCCAGAGATCTTTGGGCTACAAGAAGTCCAGCCGCCAGCATCTCTTCCTGCCAAGATCTTCGTCGTCACCGCATCCTCTGCACCGTAGGCCCACATCTTTGGTGAGCTGCTCAAAGTCCTCTTGCGACTCCTGTGACTTTGGCCCATGGGTCCTCTTGAGGGTCTTCTTTGGCTTCAGTGGGCTCCCCTGCTTGCTCAATGCCTGCTCTGACTCTCCCGCATTTGGTGAATCCCCTGGACCTTGCTGGTCCCAACGCTGCACCTTGTTTTTTTACCAAGCCTGTTGCTGCTGCCAAGGCTTGTTGGTGCTGCTGCCGGACACCGACCCCCTGGTTCTTGGCTTCTGACGTGGGACAGCTTGTGAACAGCTCAAGTTCTTCCACAGCATCACCTAGTCCTCACAACTACAGCGACAAGGTCACCGTCATCACTCCTGCATCTTCTTCTATCATTGATGGTCATTGGTCTTCCGTGCCTCCTGGGCACTCCCGAGAGGCATAGACTCTGTCCCCTCCGCTTGCAGGTACTCCTCTTCAAGAATCCATCCTTGAATTCCACTGGGCTCTTTCACCTTCTTCACCAGCGGCATCTTTTCTGAAGTCCTCCAATGTGGTCTACGGCGGTTTCTGACGTCACTTTGCACCTATGCACCCGGCTTCACTGGTGTAGGTATCCTTGTTCCTGTGGTATCCACGGGTGGGATGACTCTCCAAACTTATGTCTTCAACTGGGTTTCTTCAGGGTCCACTGGGAAGGGTCCTTCTTCTTAAAAACTGCAACCGCGACTGTCCCATTGACTTGCATTGAGTATGCGGCTGTGTCTCCACTCTGCACACAGGCTCCGTGGGGTTCCTGGGTACTTACCTCGGGTGGCTCCTTGAGTCTTCTGGTCCAAGTCTCGACTTCGGTCGCAGTTCGCATTCTACTTCTTTAGTACATGGTTTGGTCCCCCCTGGAGACCACAGTGCGTTTGTGCTTTCCTACATGCTTACATTTAAAATATTGTGTGTATTGTGTTGATAACTCCAGGTAGGAGATATACCAATGTGTTAGTGAGTGTGTATAATACATATTCTTATTTTGATAACTACACTGTGTGGTTATTTTTTGTTTAACCTATACTATATGATTAGTTCTGGTGAAATAAGTTGCTTAACACTCCTTCTGGACTAAGCCAGAAGGCTGCTCTCCACAGCTACCACTTAGAGAGCTTTCTATGGTTGTCTAAGACCACTAAAATCACCATAAGGATTGTCTGGATTAGTGCAAGGTGCCTCACTTAAATACGTGTGCACCATATTAAGCCAGTCTCCTGCAGTTGTGGTGTACAGTGCCATGGCATAGAGTGTCATGTCGTAAAGTGGACTAGCGTACAGTGTCATGGCGTAGAGTGGAGTGGTATATAGTGGGGTGGCATAGGGTGGAACAGTGTAGAGGTGTGTGTCAAAGAGTACGGTGGAGTGACGTAGAGTGAAGTGGCATAGAATAAAGTGGCGTACAGTGGAATATCATAGAGTAGAGTGGGGTGGAGTAGAGTGGAGTGTTGTGTTGTGTTGTAGAGTAGAGTGAAGTGTGATGTTATAGAGTGGTGTGCCCTACACTGTCTTACAGTGGAGTGATGTAGATTGGAGTGGCGTAGAGTGGAATAGCATGGAGTGGCGTAGAATGTCATGTTGTAGAGTGTCGTGGCGTACAGTGTGGTGACGTAGAGAGTTGTGGCATACAGTGTTATGGCATACAGTGTCATAGTGAACAGTTAAGAGGAATAGAGTGGAGTGGGTAGAGTATAGTGTCATAGAGTGGTATAGAGTGGAGTAAGTGTTGCAGAGTGGCACAGAGTGGAGTTGAGTGATAGAGTGGCGAGCGTAGAGTGTCATACACTGGAGTAGAGTGTCATAAAGTTGTGTAGAGTGAAATGGCATGTCGTAGAGTGGTGTAGCATGTAGAAGAGTGGAGTGGCATGCCGTAGAGTGGAGTGGCAAGTCATAGAGTGGAGTGGTGTGGAGTGTCAGAGTGAAGTGGCGTGTCGTAAAGTGGAGTGGAGTGGAGTGGCGTGGTGTGGTGTGTCAAATAGTGGAGTGGTGTGTCGTAGAGTGGAGTATAGTGGCATACAGTAGAGGGGCATAGAGCGGAGTAGAGTGTTGTGTGGAGTGGAGTGCATTAAAGCGTAGTAGCATGTACAGTAGAGTAGAGTTGCATGTCATAAAGTGGCGTGTCCTACATTGTCTTAGAGTGGAGGGGTGTAAATTGGAGTGGCATACAGTAAAATGGGATGTGTTAGTCAGAAATGGCGTAGAGTGGGTTGGCATGTCGTGGAGTGGCATGTGATAGAGTGGAGTGGTGTGTCGTAGAGTGGAGTGGCATGTTGTAGAGTGGAGTGTTATAGAGTGGAGTAGACTGTTGTAGAGTGGAGTGGCATGTTGAAGAATGGAGTAGTAGTGATGTGTCATACATTAGAATGCAGTGGCGTATCAGAGTGGAATGTTGTACAGTATCTTACATTGGAGGGGCATAGAGGGAAGTAGCGTCGAGTGAACTGGGATGCCGTAGAGTGGAGTGGCATAGAGTGGAGTGGCATATGGTAGAGTGGAGTGGCGCGTCATAGAGTGGAGTGGCATGCACTGTCATATAGTAGAGTGGCACGTTGTCAAGTGGAGTGGCGTGTGGTAGAGTGGGGTGACGTGAAGTGTGATAGAGTGGAGTGGCTTGTAGTACAGTGGAGTAGAGTGGCGTGCCGATGCCGAATCAATTGGTTTAAATAGACGTAGCGGGAAAATGGCTGAATGGACTTCGATGAAATTAGGCAGAAATATAGATTATGGTGTGGAAGTGCCCTTTTTTCTAAATTGTTTCAGAATTTTTAAAGTTACAAGGCATAAAAACATAGTGATATATAGGGCCGTGGTTTACTGTGCTAATTGTATGGTGTATCGTGGTACATCACAATGGAAAAACAATATATGATTGGATAATGAAAACCCTTACAAAATTAAACGACAGGCACATTGTTTAGACCACACTTAGTCTGTGTTCTGGGCTTCAATGGGAAATATAGTGTAGTACTGTTTTAGAAGTGCATAGGAAGGCATGAGGCAGTTTAGCTAAATCTGTAAAGGTAGGGAAAAATAGTGTTATAACGTTATTTATTTTTAAAATGTTTATGGAGTACTATAATAGTACCTAGAAAGTACTGCGATACGTACACAAATAAAAAAACTAATTAAGGAAGTACAAAACTAATACGGAGTACTACACTATATTTCCCCTTAAAAGCCAGAACACAGACTAAGCGTGGTCTAAACAATATTTCACTCTCACAAAATTAAAAGGGAGCCATATTTTTAGACTGCACTAAAATCCATTAAAATCAATTCAGCCATTTTGTTGCTACGTCCGAGTAAGAAGTCTATGGAAAATACACTGGTAGAAGAACGTTATTTTGGGACCCCTCTTATTTTCTTTGCACCCCTTCAACTAATCACCACAAAACTTGGTATCACCAGCCAATGTAGAAAAAGGAGTAGCTCTGCAAAGTTTCGTGTAGATTCGTAAAATGGTGGCAAAGTTATTAGGAAGCATAAATCTGAGGAATTCATATCTTCCTATCTCAGGGAATCCTAACTAACTATAACTACAGAGTGGCTACCGCCACTCTAATATATATATGTATATGACTTGGCTGCACAAGCTTGGTTTGCGCTGGAATGGTGTCACTGCTGCGCGGCTCATCTCCTCTGAGACAGGCGGCAGCTTGGCCCACACTGATAGACGCATCCAGCCCTGGGGTTATCAAATCTTCATCTGTGTTGTATCGGCAGAGGTCCCGTCCCAGCGTATGAAGGACAACGCGATTTGGACGGCAGGTTTTATATCCGTGGTGTGTAAATCAGCATTATTTAACATTGGAACATTGTGACATACGTCCCCATAATGTCACGGACTGCTATCCGCACACTGGTGGGGTGCCCACACAAGAAAAGGATTCAACCATGTGTAAAGCTATACGGAAACGACTAGGCATGGCGAAAGATTTATTTAATGAAGAGGATGACGTAAGGGAGGCGAATACTACTGCTGGAGCCACTGGAAACCGTAATGAAAATAAGACCTTGAAACAAACGCTTGTTTCCTATGAGAAGCTACGTAGGAAGGAGTTCAACCGCAGTTGGGAGGTAATTTCCCCTGACAATTATATCGAAGTGGGGAGGGTCCCCAGAGGACTACGCATTCTTATTACCCTCACATATCAGGACCCGCACCCAAGGCTTTTGGAAGAGTGGTCTGCTTTGATGGCATCTACCTGTAAGCAAATGTTGGGATTACTCTCTAAATATGCTGCGATGGAATTGGAACAGGTGGTGGAGCAGCTAAAGAAAATGCAGGAAATCTTAGACAAACATTCACAACAAGAAGAAATACAGACTTTCTGTAAAGAGATGGAAGGAAGACCACAAAGTATGAAGAAGAGATAAAAACAAAGAAGAAATGGAAGTTCACACGAGATAAGATTGATTATGCCTCGGGTCGCATCCTGACCTCTGGAAGGTAGTACGATGTGGCAAGGAAAGAATTCAGGCGCACTTATGCAGCAGGAGAATGCGACATCAGAATCTCCGATATTTCAGATCTTGACGAAAGGCAAACAACATCTGGAAGTGGCAAAGCACCTTTTACCACTTTGGAAGTGTATTGTTTTTTACAACAAAATCAGGGACCGAGACGAAAACCTCCAAAAGAAAAAGAAGAAAACAATGCAAGAGGAAAATCTGGAGAGGTAGAGGAAGACAAGGAAACAGAGAAGCTGCATGGAAAAGGAGTACGGCAGAGCATGAGAAACAAGTAATGGGTGAGGAAACATTTTCAGTTATCAACCTATCTCCTCATATCCTTACCCCTGATGAGCAATCGTTACTGGAACTAGGCCTCTCCTTTTGTCCTACCAGTAATCTGGACTACTCACGTACCCACATAGACATGTTTCTTTTCACCAGGAAACTTAAGCTCTTGAAAATCCACACACTGAAAGGGGTTAGAGGGACAGGAGAGGATGTCAGGGTGGATCATTATCGTACACAACCTGATACACCTTCAAATCTCTTATCGATTGGAGACATTGCGGGGTTGGCTTCCCTGAGGGAACTGGAACTAGGTAATAGGGACTGAGCCTCTGAACGGGAACTTCTATGCAATCTGGATTTAGAGATTGGTCGGAGAAGTCGCAGTGACTTCAAACCGAAATCCAGATTTAACCCCACTACCCCTCATGATAACATTGACACATTCCATGAGGCAGTCGTACATTATATTTTTGAACTGGGAGCCAGCAATATCAATCGTGCTGCGGAAAATCTAACTAAAGGCCAACAAGCAGCACTGGAATCCCTGAAAAAAGCGACCTCCTTTGTTATCAAGCCATCTGAAAAAGGGGGGAATGTGGTTCTGTGGGATGTCAAGAAATACATGGCTGAGGCCAAGAGACAACTGGATTTTTCGGGCAGCTATGCTAAAACTAATGCTGGCCAATATGTTTTAACCATTGATGTCTTTCATAACATGCTCTCGAACTGGCACTCAAATGGACTGTTGAATCAGGATGAATTGTTGTTTTTAACAGTTAAGAAACCTGTGACCCCCTGCTTCTACATGTTGCCCAAAGTTCATAAGCACAGCACCAATCCATCAGGTAGACCTATTATATCGGCCAATGATAGTCTCTTAGAAAACACTTCGGTCTATCTTGACCATTTCCTATTCCCATATGTTTGCAGCCTCACATCTTACTGTCGCGACAGCATGGATTTCATTTCCAAGGTTTCAGGCATCCCCTGGAAATTTAGCTACATCTTGGCAACAGTGGATGTTGTCTCACTGTATACATGCATCCAACACAATCTGGGTTTGAAGGCATGCAGCCATTTCTTTAGGGATAGACCACACCATGATTCTCCTAGAGATCCTACAGTTTTGTCTTGAAAACAACGATTTTTTGTGTGGTAACCAGTGGTACAGGCAGCTCACAGGGACTGCCATGGGCAGTTGCTTCGCGCCCAGTTATGCCTGCATGTTCATGGGCTGGTGGGGATCTGAGTGCATCTGGTCAGGAAGATTCGACAAATATACACAACACCTGATTCCATGGACCAGATATATAGACGATATCTTCCTCATTTGGGATGGCCCACAAGTAAGTCTAGATGAGTTTTTAGACGAGACATCTACTAATGACCTGAACCTTAAATTCATGAGTAAAACTAGTACCAACAAGATAGACTTCTACGATGTTGTGGTAGAAGTGCAGAACGAAACCATACAGACAAGCTTGCACAGGAAGGTTACCGCGGGAAACAGCATCCTGCATGCCAGTAGTCACCATTCTACTAAACTTAAATGGAGTATCCCCTATGGGGATCTTGTAAGGGCCAAAAGAAACTGAAGCACACCGGAGGCATACAAGAGGGAGGAGGGACATATGGTGAAGAGATTTCACCAGAGAGGATAAACATGCATGGTGGTGGAAGATGCCAGACTCAAAGTCAGCAAGATTAACAGAGAGAGAGTGTGCTCAAACCGAAATCCCAGAAGGGAATAAAACAGGAAATCAGATTAATCACGACTTTTAACTCCAACTCCACAGCAGTACAGGCCATAGTTAGGAAACACTGGCACTTGGTGAGATTGGACCCTACCATTGGTAAACTGGTAAGCCCAAGCCCCCATATTACATATCGAAGAAGTAACTCCTTAAGGGACATGCTGGTACACACACTGAATTAACCAGGTCGCTTACCGGGTGGCACTTGGTTGAGGGAACTTCCGGACTTCCACAAATGTGGTAAGTGCAAAGTGTGTACACACAGCACCAATGTTAGGATGGTATCCATGCTCAATGGCAAACAACACAAGATCAAATCATTCATCAACTGCAATAGTGATTTTGTAGTATATGTCTTGACATGTGTTTGTGGTTTGAGGTATGTGGGGAGTATGATTTTTTCCTGTCAAAAAGAGAGTGCTGGAACATCTCAGGGCCATTGGAACAATGATTTGACATACCCCATGGCCAGCCATTGTAACTCTTTGTACGGTCCCATTGACACTGAGGGTCTCAAAATTTCCTTTTTTGGAATTGACAGGGTTCTAGCCAAAACAAGAGGGGGTGACAGAGAACGAGCCTTAAGAAGACTTGAATCCCGATACATTATCAGTCTCAACAGCAAACACCCGGGTGGCCTCAATGCGGATGAGGAGCTCCATGTACATTTAGGATAGAGCTCTGATTCTCCTGTTCTGTCAGTTTTCCTGGTCCCCCGGATAGCCATAGTCTTTATCTGTGATCCTATTCTCTCATTCTCTTCCTTTTTTCTTTGTATCTTCCGCGCTATGCTTTTTCTCTCTTTTTTCATCTCTCTTTTTCTCTTTAACTAAGTCCATTGCTCCTCCTTGTCGTTCCAGTCTATGGACTTCTTCAACCCTTCATGATGATGAGAATTTTTCCCTCCTCATTTTAGTTTGTGTATTAGGAGCTTTTTGAATTCAGCCTATTTTTGTATTTTTCACTCAGGGCACCACCTTCCTAGTGTTCCGATACTTTGCTGCTATAGCAGTTCCATGACACCACAGCCCTTGACTTGCATGCACTGGTTTTATGTTTGGCTCTTATCTACCATTTGATTGTTGTATGGATCAGTGAGCATGGGGTAGCTTGGACACATCATTGTTTTATGTGTTACACTCTCCGTTACCTTCCTGCTTCCTTTGGTCACTTGACCTTTAGAACCCCATGCTCGCTCCCTCATTGTGATAAGGCTATTTAAGGCTACCAGCACCGGTGTGCGCCTATTTCAGTCACTTGACACTTACATGTGACAATATTTTTGTCCACAGGGCATCTAAAGAAGTGCAGTATAATAGGTGGTTATATGCAATACTTACCTTTATAATTTGCTTTTCTGAGAAATTTCTTTTTATTTTGTTTATATATCTTATGTTGTATTTTTTATGTGCACAAAATTTATTTTGACTTGTGGAGTCTTTTTTCTTTGACTGAGAAGCATGCATTATCTGTTTTGCGAAAGTCTTTTTCCTATGTTTATGCATTCGCTAACAGTGTCTCTCTAGAGTAAATAGGGCACACTGTTACAATGTTTCCAGTGCTTTGACAAAGACCGTTTAGTTGAAATGTGTCAGCAAAAATAAAATTCTTGGATTTACCTGGAGTGCGGGCAATCTTTGCAGCGCGGCAGCGTGAGCGAAAATTAAGCATATATATATATACCGATTACTGTGAACAAGACCCGTGGGGGTCGAAACACGTTGGTGGTGGCAAGTGGTGAAATTTGCACGTTTGCAAATTAAAGTCAAAAGCTTGAATTTCATTCTCTTGGTGTGCGTTGATTCCTTTTTGGATACTGTTGAGGTTGAATTATTTTACATGGGGCCAGTCCATCCTCGACACCGGCACCCACTGTGGAAAGAGCGCGCCACCAAGGACTAATTGGTAGTTAAAATATATATATATATATGTATATATATATATATTATCCACCAAATGCCCGAAAGCTTTCGGGAGGGCACTCAGCTGTCAGCCAACCATCCGGTTTTCATTATTCGCTCCCCTTGGCATCCTGACAGGTTTATTTCATCGCCTGACGCGTTTCGATGTAAAGCACATCTTTCTCATAGGCTCACTGCACAGAATTTTACAGAAGGCGCTCCTTTTATTTCCATTTCCGCATGCTCAATTGATTAATCACCCTCAGTGGGCTTAGCTTAGTGCATATTTATTCAGTAGCATGATGGGACATGTAGTCCCTCTTCGAGCAAAAGTCCTCCCGTAGTGGGTTCCTGTAAACATCCGTTTATTAAAAGCATTTCTGTTCCTTAGTAGGATTCAGGACGTCTTGGAGAGTATCTTTACTTCAGGCTGACTGCGCCACATGGTCCTGGAACAGTTCCAAACCACAGCCTCTCTTACAATTCAACGAGATGGTGCTCCTCCCCATGGCAGGGCCGCCGTGTAAACAGATTAACCACCAAATGCCCGAAACCCTTCGGGAGGACACTCAGCCGTCAGCCAACTATCTGTTTACACGGCGGCCCTACCGTGGGGAGGAGCACCATCTCGTTGAATTGCTACGCCTATGAAGCAAAAGCATAACTCCGTTTTTAACTGCTTCTTTCAGAGAATATAATATATATTTATACGTTGTTGTATATACGTAAGAAACCTGTATGTGTTTTCTTTTGTTGGGTAAACCCCACCATAACCCTTAATAAAAAAATGCTTTCTTTTTTGTGTGTGTATTTTTGTGCACTTATGTTCTTTTACAGAGGGTAAACCCAACCCCCCTCATTTATAAAGGTATACAAGACTTGACCCTTAGTTTCATATACATATAGTTATTGTTATTAAGTATTACCTTTAAAAAATGGTCATTTCTATGTATATGTATTATATATGTATATATGATATATACACACATATGATATTGTGCCAGAAGGGAGACTGGAGAGCAATGTGCTACTATGGCATCCATACAATGACACCTGATGAACGTGGTGGGAACAGAATGAAAAAGTTGCGTCAACTGGAATCTCGCTATATCATCAGATTAAAAACGAAGACCCCGAGGGGGATGAACAATGACGAGGAACTCTTTATACATCTAGAGTAAGCATTGGTAGTTAAGAAACACTCAGCAGCAGTATTGAAACAATGACACTAAATTGCTGTTAACTACTAAGGTGGATACTACATCCCTTTCAAGTAAAGACTGCTAATACAGTTAAACAGCATTTCATTAGAATGAAACACTATTTGTTCTCTAGGAGAATGTTGGGTGTAAATTAACACCAAAGAACTGCCGGCACCTTATGAGGTACAATGTAAAATGTACTATACAATCAAATTAATTCACAGTATTGTAAATATGTCGCTTGATACTATATCAGGATACAAAATGTCCTCCACTGTTAAAAAACTGTAACAGTAATGGTTCCTTTCTCTTTTTTTGTACATAATGTAAATAATGTATTATAACATTCATGAAGGCACTACAACTCCCAGAATGCCACATTAGGGCCATATGGGTATAAATAGCGCAACAAAGAAAGGACACACTAACCATGAGCAAAGCCGTGAGAGGGCTGAAACGCGTTGGTTGAGTTTTGCAAAATAAATTCATTTTGAAACTTTACTCTGGAGTGCCGCGTCAATTGTGTGGAATATATATAGTCAGGACTGGTGCTGATTGTCGAGGCGCTGAATTGGTGCAGCGTTGTATTTCGAACATGGCACAGCTACCCACAGGGGTTTTTCACTGGGATTACTTTTGTGGTAAGAAGCGCAACAGGCTCACTTGAGCAATACAGACTACGGAGTCCAGGAGGCCTTGGGAAGAGGCCACGCCCACTAGGGACGGACACTGTTTTAATGAGGTCATGACTGTTGGGCACCGACCATCCATTTGCAAGCCTTTGAAGAAGTGCAACGCACGAAACGCGTCAGGCTTTTGCTGTTTTATTTGTGCTGTGAGGTGTTTGTATCTTCGCAGCGGCAGCTTCCATTAAATTTAACAAGCGGAACCAACCAGTGTGCAGGCTCCTCTGTGAGGGTGACTCTTTTGTGTGGATATATATATATATATATATATATATATATATATATATATATATATATATATATATATATATATATATATATATATATATATATATATATATATATGTTTCCAAGTTGCCCCAAAGCTTGAGAACACACTCAACAGCAGTAATTCACCCGAACCTTTATTTGAAGGGGAACCGGCATTACAGTCCTGATTTCCTTGCGCCTGACCGGTTTCGGAGCCACCTGCTCCTTAATCATAGGCATGGCTGAGATCTGCAGACCTTTCCAAACATCCTTTAAAGCTGCATGCTAATTAGTTTGTTAGTCTAGTCCAAAACCAAAGTAGATACCTGGGCTGCTTTGACGCCACTGCAAAGTCAAGGTTCATTTATAGCAACTGCGAAGCATAAAAAGACGGAAGTACAAGCACCAATTCATGTCCTGCAAGGCACTCCATTGAGTGCATGTCTACTCAGTTTCAGCACTGCCGCTGACATGTGGCTGATTTCTGTAAACTACAACTTCAATGCCTATCATGAGATAGTGAATCAATTTCCATCCTTGTTTCATGAACTAGGAAGACTTAAGGCTATGAAAGTGCCACTTCACATAAATGAGCACCTCTGTCCTGTTGTTCAACGACATCATCGAATTGCGTTTCATTTACAAGAGGCTGTTATGAAAGAACTTGCATCACTATTAAAGCATGACATCATTGAGCGATCTACTGGTCCAACGCCATGGGTATCACCCATAGTGGTAGTGCTGAAGAAGGATAGTGGAGGAGCCGTGTGCATCTGCGTTGACACAGCGATTGAAAGAGAATGACATCCAGTTCGGCACATTGCTGACATGATTGAGCAGCTGAATGGAGCCAAAGTCTTTTACCGCCTTGATTTGAACAAGGAGTATCACTAACTCGAACTGGAAGAAAATTGCAGGTACATTATTATCTTTTTGACAAATATTGTTTATTTAGAAATAAAAGACTAAGTTTAAGAGTGTCAACAGGTGCAGAACTCTTTCAGGATGCAATTTGTTGCTTAATACAGCCAGTCACAAATGCTTTCAATTACAGAAATGACATATTGTTCTTTGGGGCCACACGAAAGGAACATGATAAAGCTCCTACAAAAGTGTGTTATATACTTCCTGATGCAGGACTCACTTTAAATGCAGCAAAGTGTAAGTTTCAGAAAGCAAAACTCAAGTTATTTGGTCATATCTTTTCTGATAGGGGAATGACTCCAGATACAAATAAAGTACAAGCTTTGTCATCCACTTCTCCCCCACAAGATGTACCTATGCTGTGATCCTTCCTTGGTATGGCCAGTTACTGTTCAATGTATATACGTGGCTTTGCCACTGTAAGTGCCCCATTGAGAGACTTAACAAAATAAAATGTTCCATTTCGATGGTCACGTAAATATGAACAAAGCTTCAAGAAAATCAAACATGTGATTGAAAATCTCCCTGAAATGGCATACTTTGATCCAAAACTACAAATGGAGATTGTTGCTGATGCTAGCCCAGTGGCATTATGTACCATACTTGCCGAGCACAATGGACATCCAAATGCCCCAAGACACATTGTGGCCTATGCTAGCTTGAGTTTGTCACCAACAGAACATGCTTATTGACAATTTGAAAAAGAAAGCCTTGCTGTAGTGTGGGCTTGTGAGTATTTTCATGTGTCCTGTATGGAAGGCACTTCACGGTTGTCACCGACCACTAAGCATTACTCACCATTTCGGCAATCCTAAAACCAAGATGCTCCCAAGCATTGAGAGGTGGAGGTTGCGATTGCAGGAGTATGATTATACAATTGTGCATCGTCCATGTAAAGACCAAACCCTTCTGACTACTTCTAATGTGTGCCAATACCGTGTTATTGTACTACTTCTAAAGCGGCTGGTGCTAAAGTTAATTTCATCTAGAAATCCAGTACCCCTGCTGCCATGTCAGTGGAACAAATCATTGCTGCCACGAGCACTCACAAAGATGTGCTAATAGTCACAGACATTATTACACATCAAACATACTCAACCTCCTCATGATGACCTTGAATACCAGAAATTCATAAATGTGCAGGAAGAACTTACAGTTACCCCAGAAGGCATTATCGTATGAGGGTCGAGAATTGTCATACCCGAGAGTCTGAGACAACAAGTTATTGAATTGGCTTATGAGGGACATCGTGAAATTTTTGCATTTTGACATTGAAAAATGTTGCACTACTGATTTGTCTCACAAACGCAAAATAAAGACCTATGCGGATAGATGCCACTCTGCTCGGAGCACTGTGTTCAAAAGAGGATACCAAGTTATTGTCAGGCTGATACAGAAATGCAAATCTGATGCTCCTTTTGATACTGACCCACTGAAGGTTGTAAATAGTATAGGACACATGGTGACTGCTCATCATCCTGGAATGTCCATCACAACAGATTCTTCTTATTTCAAACACCTGTCTTGAGGTTCATTGACTCCAGACGTTCAGAGTGAGACCCTTCCATCTAGAAGTCAGGAGAGCCCAAAGACTGCACCCATGTGTGGCATGATCATTTACATGTACCCAGGCTGGGGAGGACAATACAGCACTGTTCCAAAAAGAGATGGAGTACTGTGCTACAATGAGGCGAGGTAGGTACATTTTGAAATTTTGGTGCAGGGCAAAGTAGCCGACAATCTGCCTAAAACCAGGCGTGTGTGAATATGTAAAATTTAGCTTGACAAAACTTTGCCAAAGGTACACCCAATATCCCAAAATTCAATTGTGTGAAAGAAATTTGACCTGAGATACCGACAAGGGGACAGGTTCTTGGAGAATGTTTCTCACAATACATTTTCTGTTCAATACTCAGAAGAAGTAGGTAGCCAGGCTCATGAACGGCACTAACTGGATATCCAGAATGAGGTAATATGCTACTCGATTAGTGGTGCTACAGGATAAAAGTTGGCTACTGTACAACCTTAACACAAGAACCCCAAGACGGGGTAAATGAAATTATGAACAAATAGAGAGTCCCGAGCACTCATTGGAGTCAATCATTAACTTCCAAAATGG
The DNA here is from genome assembly GCA_963921515.1 of Calotriton arnoldi. Lineage (NCBI taxonomy): Eukaryota > Metazoa > Chordata > Amphibia > Caudata > Salamandridae > Calotriton > Calotriton arnoldi. The sequence goes on from CAWUFW010000444.1 coordinate 3,910,050, forward strand.
CCATAGATCAGATATTCTTTAGGTATCCTTATTTCATAGCAAACCCAAGGAGATGATGGACGGAGCGCTGACACTTTTCAGACACTCACCCCCAGTCACAGATCTGGGTTGAATCCATCATCATTCTTTAGCTCACTTCGCCACCTCAGTTCAGACACAGCTATATGCAAATCAGCCTTGACTCTGTGCCTGATGGGAACAGTCCAGCCTGAACTGCCAAGCCAGGTCTTCCCTGAACCGTAAACAAGCATCCTGGGACCAGTTTTGGAGTAACACCCATCATCAGCAAGGCTAGCTTGAATCCAGTGGCAAAGTAAGCAAGGGACCCACGTCTGGGCATACCCTGCCAACTTTGGGTGAACAAAGCAAACACAAGGAGATGATGGACGGAGCACTGAAACTTTTCAGACACTCACCCCCAGTCACAGATCTTGGTTGAATCCATCATCATTCTTTAGCTCACTTCGCCACCTCAGTTCATACCCAGCTATATGCAAATCAGTCGTATATGCAAATTAATCTTGACCCTGTGCCTCATGGGAACAGTCCAGCCCAAACTGCCAAGCCAGGACTTCCCTGAACTGGAAACAAGCATCCTGGGACCGGTTTCGGGGTAAAACCCCTCATCAGCCAGGCTAGCTTGAATCCAGTGGCAAAGTGAGCAAGGGACCCAAGTCTGGGCATACCCTGCCAATTTAGGGTGAACAAAGCAAACACAAGGAGATGATGAACGGAGTGCTGAAACTTTTCAGACACTCACCCCCCAGTCACAGACCTGGGTTAAATCCATCATCGTTCTTTAGCTCACTTCGCCACCCCAGTTTGGACCCAGCCATATGCAAATCAGTCTTGACCCTGTGCCGCATGGGATCAGTCTGGTCTTGTTGGTAGAGTGTTGTCTTTGTTTTGATCCTATGTGGGAAGTGTTTCTGTGTCTTGCACAATGACCACCAGCGCTTAGCAATGTGGTGGATGATCAGATGTGAGAGATCGACTTGCAGCTTTTCAGTAAGCTGGCAGCTTTACATAGCTCCACAGGTCCTTTTATTGTATTTCTTATGATCATAGTCCACTTAGCAGGTTATTGCACTGGGTTGTACATTCTGAGATATTTTGTCTAACGTTTATGATCCTGAGCAGGCACAGGTAGGAGGGGGAAATGGTGGATACATTGTTTACCACTTAAGCACAGAGATCTGCTAGGGATATGCAGAGCAATGTAATTTTTAAGGCAAGGTGGGATCTCTCCATTAATTGCCTTGTAAGTGATTGTAAGAGTCTTTAACTTTACTCTATGCTTTATGTGTTACAAAGGAATGGCAGCCCAATAACCCCTTGTGAGCCTGGGTAACACAAACAACTGAAATCAATGGCCAACAAGGGGGTTATCCTTAATTCAGAGTACACTTAGTCCAGATATTTAGGCGTCAATGATACATGATGCACTGATTCGAGTCATAAGAAGTAAATGCAATCAAGTGTTTAACTGTATTAAAGCAAATAGACAAATCAATTTAATTGAAGAAACAAAATCAATCATGGATAATAAAATGAATGAAAGAAATTAATGAAAAACAGGCTTACAAAAATAAAGCTATTGCATTCACTTTTATGTATATTGCAGAATAACATACGTTAGTAGGTGTACAGAGAAAAGCAATCAGACGCACATATGTCCAGTGTGTAGTCTGTCTATGTTGTTACAATAATCACGTGTGAGACAAATGTTTGTCAACCCAACTCTCAAAAAAACAATTAGAATAACATATGCATGAGCTGTAGAATCCGTTCTAATGGTAAGTAAATTATAGAACAGTAGTGGAACTGTGTCGACGTTTCGGTCTCTAAAGTCTTAAGTGCGTGAGACCATCCTTAGGTCTAATTGCATTTGTGAAATCTGAGGTCCTTTAAGATGTTTCATTACCTGTGGGGAGGGAGAAATGGACCAGATTTGATTAATTAACAGTGATTAAATATGCCCAACAATAGCGCAGTCCTAAGTTGCCTTTTGACCAGGCATCAGGTCTAGCATGGTCTGGAAGAACTCGCACCAGTAGCAGGTCGTGAAACAAACACGCCAGCTCTCCTTCCTCAAAGTTGGAGTAGGCATATTGTCGTTGGGCATATTGAACCATTGTTAATTAATCAAATCTGGTCCTGCTCCATTTCTGGTCCATACATGATGAGTGGGTGCATGCATGAGCGGTGGGTACATGTATGAGCAGGGATATCATTTGTGAGCAGTGGGTGTATGTATGAATAGTAGATGCATGCATGATCAGTGGCCGCATGCATGATCAGTAGGTGCATGCATGAGCAGGGGGTGCATGAATGAGCAGCGGCAGCATGCAGGAGCAGTGGGTGTATGTATGAGTAGTGGGTGCATGCATGATCAGTAGGCACAGGCATGAGAAATGGGAGGATGCATGAGCAGTGCCCGAATGCGTGAGCAGTGGGAGCATGCATGAGCAGTGGCCACAGCCATGAGCACTGGATGCCTGCGTGAGACGTGGCCACAGCCATGAGCACTGGACGCATGTGTGAGAAGTAGACACAGCCATGAGCACTGGACGCATGCATGAGCAGTGGGTGTATGTATGAGCAGTAGGTGCATGCATGATCAGTAGGTACAGGCATGAGGAATGGGAGCATCCATGAGCAGTGTCCGCATGCATGAGCAGTGGGAGCATGCATGAGCAGTGGCCACAGCCATGAGCACTGAACCCCTGCGTGAGAAGTGGCCACAGCCATGAACACTGGACGCCTGCGTGAGAAGTGGCCACAGCCATGAACACTGGACGCATGTGTGAGAAGTAGCCACCGCCATGAGCACTGGACGCATGCATGAGCAGTGGGTGTATGTATGAGCAGTAGGTGCATGCATGATCAGTAGGTACAGGCATGAGGAATGGGCGAATGCATGAGCAGTGTCCGCATGCTTGAGCATTGGGAGCATGCATGGGCAGTGGCCACAGCCATGAGCACTGAACGCATGCATTTGCAGTGGGTGCATGCATGACCAGTGGCCGCATGCACGAGCAGTGTCTGCATGCATGAGCTGTAGTTGCATGGCTATTATGTTACCCTTTTTGAAGACATTTGGTCTTTGTGCGGTCACTGGCATGGACAGGCTACAATGGGATCCAAGCTCTCCGACTGACTTCTGCATTTCCTAGAAGTGGACATTTAGAATCAGAAATAGTCAAAATGACAAAAGGCCTAAATACATTGAATTAACTTTCATAATTGCAAAATTCTTCCTAAATTTCTTTTGTTTTTACAACTGCAACTGATCAATGGCAGGGTACAGCACTGTGTTTTCAGGCAGACAGTGTCTCTGGACTGCCGATAGGGTTGGTCAAAGTCACTAGTCAGTCGAGAGGGTGGGTGAGGATCCCACTCCTGTGCCAAATTTCAGCAAAAAACACTGGTCTACAAGTATTCAAAACAGTGATGTAAACAAAAGAATGCCTAGTCTTGATTCAAACAGTATGGATATGCTACAGGATAGACATTTTCCAGAGTTTGCCCTTTGACCTCCTTCTGTTTGATTTGGACAGAAGGTTGCGCACTGCCGTCTGCCTATAGAGTGTTTTTCCACTGTGGTCGCTCCTGGTTAGGTCACTTTCCTAACTTGTCATTCGATGCGGCCTGATTGGGAAATGATGAAAGCCGGTCGCATGTCAACAGAGAGGTCTACCTCATTCCCACAGAGGCAGGAGCTTTGACCCCTCCTGGGCTCGCTCTGGCCAATCACACGCGCTTCCGCCATGGAAAAGAAAATAGGCCCTACCGAGGGTGACCTTGCTAGCAAAAGAGATTTCCAATACACATTTTATTGTTGTAGTAACGTACAACGTTTGTTCCTATACGCATAGGAGTAACCACAGACATAATTTAATTGACACAGGCAATACACCATTAAATACATGGACACACACACAAACACTCTCTATATTCTCCCGGCACATAATTGCTCTGCCCTTCATGCAGAACCATCCACGAATATTTCACTGAAAATCAATGCACACAACTCTATTGACACAGGCACACCTGCTTCACTACACATAGGCAAACAACGCAATACCAACCACCATTGTACGTATATTTATTCTCTACTCACATGCATTTTCCCATAACCACCGGAAAGACAATGTACACACCTATAACTAGAGAGCCTTACATACCTGCTTCTTTACAAAAAAAAAAACCTCACACACACATAGCAGAGACACAGTCTGACTAAACCTTTACGCACATGCACACACACGTATACTTGCAGAGAAACAGTTTATGTAATATAAAATAAACAGTTGCAATCGTTGACTCCCCCGCACATAGGCATATTCACACACATGCATTGAAGAAACATAGCTGCCTATTCACTAACTGCATTTTATAGTGCATTTAAAGTACAGCAAAAGTACTACAAACAAACGATGCTATTCACAACCCTATCTCCTCCTCCCCTATCTTTTCCACGGGGAAACCCGTACATATGTAAGTTTACTACTTAGGGCCAGATTCCGTTCTCGCTCGGAAGGGCACCGAACGGGATCCGTAGTGAGCGAGTCCGATTCGTAGCTCCAGTTTCCGGACGACTCGTACCGCTGTACGAGCGAGCAAGTACGATGAGAGGATAGCCTCGCGCTCCGACCGACTCGTACCCGTCAGCGACGCCGTCCGGACAACTCCGACTTCATCGACGCGCACTGCGCAATGGGTCCAATTCCCGAGCGACCAAGTACGATGCGCACGTCGAGCAGCCCGAAAAAGCTCCGGGAAGTGGCCTTTGGGAGTCCGTAGCGGACCCCCCTTCACCCGCAGCCCTACGACTCGATCACTGGGGGGCTGCCAAGGGTCCCCCCTACACATGCCTGCACGGTGCGGGCGGGACCGATGCGTCCCCGCGACAGGTGGCACCCTTGTCCGAGACGTGCGTTTTTGGTCTATTGGAGCCTATGTACACAACGTACACCAGGCTCCCATTGACTTCAATGGTGCTCCGAGCGACCCGAGTCCGTCAGCGCTGCAGCGCATCGTACTCTGTCGCTCGGAAACCAGGAGCCCGACTCGCACGGAAAGCACTATGGGCGCCAGTCGGCCGTAGGGCTTTCCCAGCGAGATCGGAATCGGGCCTTTAGTAGTAAATGTGGGAGGGGCCAGGAGGAGCGGCTGGAAACATGGGAATAAATACTGCTGAATGGGAGGGGTTTAGGGAAGAGTAAGGAGGGGTTTAGGGAGAATTCGGGAAGTGCAGAGGGAGGAACGTGTACCCAAAAGTGTAAACCCATTGCTATTCACGAACTGCACTTCTAAAGTTACTACAGCCAAAACAGTAGTAAGTTCTCAAGCTCAGAACTGTAGTAAGTCCAGCACCACACATGGCCAACAACTGGTTGTGTAATAGACTCCCTTAGAAAATAATGGCGGTAGGGACTTAAAATGAAACCTCATAGGAAATAATTACATTAGATTAAATTAATTAAAATCGTTAACATATAAATAACATAAATAAAAGTAAATAAATATAATTTAATGTTACAAAAATAGTACATATTTATTATGGATTTTAAAGTGAATGTAACATAAACTCCAAGGGGCATATTATCTAGGGTTGGCGATAATTATCGCCGAGCGCGTTTAGCGCGCTTTTCTTTATCGCCGGCTATCGCTGGAATATCTCGCCAAGCTAGCGCTGTATTACCAATGCTCAGCGCTATGGCGATAAATATTCCAGCGATAGTGGGCAAATGGCCAAACATCGCCTAAAAAACAGCGATGTCCCTCCCAAAACGGCGATGATCTTGGTGATAAGGCCCTGTGGCCTTAACCCCATAATCCACCTCCCATGCATGTCAGGTATGCCTAACACAGGAATTTAGCAGATGTTAAGGGGCATATTATCTAGGGTTGGCGATAATTATCGCCGAGCGCGTTTAGCGCGCTTTTCTTTATCGTCGGCTATCGCTGGAATATCTTGCCAAGCTAGCGCTGTATTACCAACGCTCAGCGCTATGGCAATAAATATTCCAGCGATAGTGGGCAAATGGCCAAACATCGCCTAAAAAACAGCGATGTCCGTCCCAAAACGGCGATGATCTTGGTGATAAGGCCCTGTGGCCTTAACCCTATAATCCACCTCCCATGTTAGGTATGCCTAACACAGGAATTTAGCAGACGTTAAATTCCTGCGTTAGGCCAGAGGTAGCGCGATTATTATCATCGCTACCCCTCCTTGCTAATATCGCGAAGCTGCCTTCGCGATATTTTCCCATGTTGTTTATGTCAGCCACGCCTACTTTGCATCTCATTATCAATGCGTAGCGAGTGGTGACAGAAACGGGAGTTAAATCAAGGATACACGCGCTAGAGTGTTCTTGTTAATAATGTGTTAGAATTATCGCCGCTTTTCGGCCGAAAACGGCCGCTAAAGCGGCGATAATTCTCTTGATAATATGCCCCTAAATTCCTGCGTTAGGCCAGAGGTAGCGCGATTATTATCATCGCTACCCCTCCTTGCTAATATCGCGAAGCTGCCTTCGCGATATTTTCCCATGTTGTTTCTGTCAGCCACGCCTACTTTGCATCTCATTATCGATGCGTAGCGAGTGGTGACAGAAACGGGAGTTAAATCAAGGATACACGCGCTAGCGTGTCCTTGTTAATAATGCGTTGGAATTATCGCCGCTTTTCGGCCGAAAACGGCCGCTAAAGCGGCGATAATTCTCTTGATAATATGCCCCTAAGTATTTTGAGATGTCTTCAGTGATGTCAACTATGATGTCCTTTAACATGTCATGAGTGATGTAATATGTATTATAAGTTAGTGTTTTTAAATGTTAGTTTTTATCATATTTCAACCTAGCCATTACGTCAGTTTACCTGTTGTTTTTTTCAGTGAATTTCTAGGGTTCTTTCACATAAGTTAAGCTCTTATTACCATACATAATGTCACTTTAACCTTAGTTTTTTTAGGCAAATCTCAGTGGCTATAGCATAGGCTTCAGCCCAGAGGAAGCTTTCACTGTTCTGTTGTAGCGGAGGGCGCTACAACAGTAGGGCGAAGCTTGAGCCGCGACTGCTGTGGGAGTACCACAGTACTTTACGGGAGGGCCGCGCTGGATCTCACTGGAGTACCACAGTACCTTGAATTTTGTTTTTATTTTAGCCCCTCTGGGGGTCCCTTTAGTCCCCACCCAAGTGCCTTGTGGTTGTCCCTACTTTGCCCCATACATCCTATTTTCCAAACATTTTTTCAGGACACAGGGACTGAGTCCCCAAGTTTTGTAATGGCAACTGCAATATTTTGTTCTCAACATTTTGTTGTCAGTTGGAGCCAACCAATCAAATCACTACGTACTGCGGTACTGGGACCGGTGCTGTTGCATCAAAATGGCAGACAGGAGAAAAGGCTGCTTTGGCTATGTTTTTGAATAAACAGTCCCACTGAACTCTTGCGTGACCAACTATCAAGATATATGTAACTTTTTTAGCCCTTCAAGGGCACCATGAGCACTTCTTTAAACGCAAATTTCTCAAAAATGGCAGAACGGATTCAAGCCAGATCACAAAAAGCAAGCGTACTGAGTAAAGTTCTAACATTTGCTAAATTTGATGTATTCCAATACAGCCTTTTTTCTGTATTGGAGAGAAAAAGCTCCTAGTGAAATTAACATGGGACATCAATGTTTTGTCACCCCTCCTTTCCTAGGCCCCCGCCACATTTATAAACATGTACATAGAAAGTCACATTTAAATGTTACATTTAAAGCAAACATTGGCGCGCGTACTGCCTCAAAAGACGTTGATTTGCAGTGAAAGGTAGATGGACAAATCAACGTGTGTGGCAAAGTTCAGTGCGGACTCCGTTTTGTGTTTTTTGTGCTGCCTCCTGGCACATTCAACAGCTGCAATGGTGGGGCCCAACAGGGGTGGCAGGACACATAGACCTGGGATAAGGGCCTCATATGTACCCCGTCTAGCAAAGACACTTGGGCACATCCACCTTTCACCACTGAGTGAGCATCAGGAACTGACTAGGGGCAGCTGTAATATAATATTATACTTCTGGTGTTCTCAAGATGGCTACTGTAGGGATTTCTGAGAGGACTGCCTCTCCCCTGACCACACTTCTTCAAAACAGTATGACATGGGAATACCAGCTAACTTCTCTGGGATTCAGGAATATATGACGAGATACCTATTTGGCCTGGTACACAAAAGAGACCAACCTCTTCAAAGAAGCAAAAATCTTACTTTCAATAGCGATCTGGTCTAGAGGCCTCCATGCTACCTGGGTGCTGTGGGTGCCCAGCACATAACAGATTACAGTGGATTATCCCTTCTGAAAATGCTAATATAACACTAACATCTCTCTAGAGTCACAGTGTCGTTCTCTACAGATGGACAAATTTACTGCACGTTGGAACCAGTGCTGGCACCTTCAACCTTCAGAAGACTGTCTTGTTCAACCGTACCTTACCAATGACAAGTGACAGATATGCCAATGTTTAGAAAAACACAGGCACATATATATTTTCAGATTGCAACTTGCCCATGTCTGTATTGCACATTGTGCAATAAAGGAGGCAGTGTGGCAGAGCATGCCACTGAACAAATGAGATTTTGGCAAACATACAAAGGTCAAGCTTGCCCCGAAACCAAACAAGCATTGGGAAAGCCAATAAGTGTGTCGTTGCCTGCCAGCCTTTCGGTTTTGTCACATCCAGTTTTGTTTTGTCATTGTTTCTGCAAAACGCCATTGTTGGGGAATCTCCTAGGCCCTCATCAATTTTTAAAAAATGGTTTATTAAAATCAAAAATATTTTTGGGTCTCAATAAGCACACATCGCCATAGTAGTATCTGGCACCTAAGGTAAGTGTTGTGTGTGTGGATGTACTCCTTGCGAAAGAGTAGAAAGCAGTCACTCACAGTGAAGTCAACCAATGGCTGAAGTGGACATACTCATTGCCCCAAGCTGTATGCTTTAGGTGGTGGAAGAAAAATGTGAATGACACAAAAAAAGACCAATAGCTGATACAGGCTGCATGAAAGCCCCTAAAATTAAGTATATTTTACATACAATCTGAGTAAACAATCATATAGGGAAGCTATAAGTCACTACCAAACTGAAATAAAAAATTGCACAGGCTTCTTATTACGAAGATATCATCAATGCGGCTGCGAACGCTCCTAGAGAAATCTCACGTGTCGCTAAGGATCTCCTAGAGCTCCAGAGATCCGATCTATCCCCTGAGGCCACCCGGGAGCGGTGCAACGAACTAGCAGAGTTTTTCTCAGGCAAAATTAAAAACTTATATACCGCTTTTCCCAGTTCACCCCACTCAAGCGATCTCACACAGATGGATGGATCCTCCAGCGGTCCTGACCATGTACTCAAGAAATTCCCCACTATGGACCTGGCAAAGCTGTCAGCCCTCCTCTCCCAAATTAAATCAGGCTCCCCTCGTGACCCAGCTCCCCCGCACGTTCTACTCAGAGCCGGAAACACGATACTTCTCCCTATGTTGGAAATGATAAACTCATCAATCACATCGGGTCTAGTTTCCAGACCATGGAAACATGCTATGGTGAAGGCTCTTCTTAAAAAATCCATCTTAGACCCTGATGATCTAGGCAATTATCATCCTATATCAATGCTTCCTCTCGGCCTTCCTAGAAACGCATGACCTCCTGCATTTCACGCAAACAGGCTTCCGCCCCAAGCAAGGAACTGAAAAAGCCTTACTTGCTGTAGTTGAGGAATCTAAGAGGATCCTTGATCAAGGAGGAGCAGTGGCCATCATCCTCCTGGACTTGAGCTCAACCTTCGACACAGTTAATTTTAACTTCCTAATAGAGAGAATTAGAAGGTTGGGTGTCTCAGGGGAGGCGGCAGCCTGGATCCACTCATATCTAGATGAGAGAACTTTCCAGGTTTTCTCAGGGGAGTCTACCTCCAGAAGCCTGGAAATTAGCTGCGGAGTCCCACAGGGATCTTCCCTCAGTCCCACATTATTCAATGTGTACATGCGTCCTCTTGCTGACATTATTTCGCCGCACAGGATAAAAATCATCACCTACGCGGACGATACGCAGCTAGTAATCGCTCTCAATGAGTCCCGAAGCTTCCCTTCTGACTTTGAAATCTGTCTGGAGAATGTGGCTGACTGGATGGAACATTCATGCCTCAAGTTAAATGGAGGAAAAACCGAAATCATGTTTCTGGGAAACTCCCCCAGCATGGATCTCAAACAGATCCATGCTGCCTGGGTCTGCCTGGGTCTGGCCCCTAACCCCAAGGCCAGAATCAAAAGCTTGGACGTTTGGTTGGACACCTCCCTCAAGTTTGAAGAGCAAGCAGTGAAAGTAACCGGGGCCTGCTATGGCACCATCAGACTACTACAAAAGATTCTCCCACTTCTGCCCATGAATGCAAAAAGGATCCTTATACAGACCCTAGTCCTATCACGTTTGGACTATGGAAACTCCCTTTATCTAGGAGCACCCGAAAGCAACAATAAGGAAGCTGCAAGTCGCGCAGAATTGCGCCGCCAGATTGTTACTAGGGGTTCCAAAAAACCAGTCAGCCAAACCCGCACTGAAGACTTTACATTGGCTGCCTGTTCTGGAAAGAATTAACTTCAAGGCATTGTGTATAGCCCATAAATGTTTATGGGGAAAGGGCCCAGCCATTAACAAATCTCTCATCACCTTCCATCGCCCCGAAGGTGTCTGCGCTCGACCCACCTCAACCTTGCAGTCATTCCCAAAATCAGGAGAGCAAGAAGCGGAGGAAGATCCTTTGCTTACAATGTGGGCAGACTCTGGAACTCTGGACTCTGGAACACAATACCCTTTCACCTCCGGATGGAGCCCCATCTTTTGCCCTTCGTTAAACTCCTCAAGGCATGGCTTTTCCAAAACACTTGCCTATAACCCAGCACCCTCTTTGACACTGTAAACCCCTCCCCTTGTTTGGCTGCTAGTTCTGGGATGCCTTCGGGTAGCTACGCGCTCTACAAATGCTAAATAATAATAATAATAATAATAATGCTAATAACAGCAAAATGTCTTGGCTAACGCCAGACCATGGACGAGACAAAAACTCACAGGGCACTGCACAGGTGGATGTGTCAAGTGCTCCATCCAAAGTTGTCCACACACAGGCACACTGCAGAGATACAATGTGCACACCTGTAACTACACAGGCACAGTTTTACTGTACAATACGGGTTTCGCTTCTCAACCAGTAGTTGCACACTCAGAGTCCCACTTAATCTCCACAAAAGTCTCAGTTATATACTTCAAGAATGTTTCATCGCTTGATCACTGACCCCTATGTGTTTCTGTTGAGTATAACACAACTATATTACTATCCTCGCACCATTCCGGTGAGCTCTAAGTTATTCCCATACCGCTGGCTTAATACACTTCCAGGCCCTGTACACATTCCTACAGAAGTAGCCTCCTGCAATTTCAGTAAGTCTCACACATTCCCAGGTTGCATGTCCGAAGCACTTCAATGGTTTTGTTGGTCTCCCACATATTGCTATTATCTCTCTTAATAGAGTCTCACTAATTGCCACCTCATTGCCCTTGTGCTCCCCAATGGAGTCTCATGCATCTCCTATTTTAGAGTTCTATCCTGTTCCTACACCTGGTGGCACCTCACCGGGCATGTTGAGTCAGATGAATACCCTAGGCGCGTCACGCAAACCCTGGTTCCTTTTTTCAGGTTCCCTTGTTTTGGTTTTTTAAGTGGGACTGACTCAGAGATCAGACCTTCTCATTAAGTAACCAGAGAAACCCAATTTATGAAGTTTCAGGTTGATGCAGGCACCAGAATTCCAAGAACCCCTGGCAAGACGTCTGCCTCCAGGGCCATCAGCGGCTGCGAGAGACCAGGAAGTAGATGTGCAACAAGTGGCAACTGGAATGAGAGTAACCAGGAAGTAATTGCCATGTAGGGTAGGAAGACTTCCCACTCAACTGGAGAGCTGGCTGGAGAGTCTTGGCTACTGTCCATATTCTGATGCATGAGAAAGTGATTGTATTGTATTGTTATGTTGTTGCAGTAATATAGCATTCACTAACACTAACGAGGCAATGAAGGACTTTACTCTGGGTTGCATGCTGCTCCAGAACCCAAGGTTAGTGCTAGTTCAGTATTATTGCTTTGTTTGCTATTGGCAGGGCCACTGGAATTATGCAGTTCCGCAGCGTTTTTCGGATAATTATGAATTTGCAGCATTTGCCACATAATCCATCACCAGCTGCACAATCTGCAGATTTTATCAAAAAAATTGTTTCTAGCTCATTACAATGAAAACTTACTAAAAGCATTGCAACATGTGTACACAGGCAGTGGAAGGTCCTCCACAAAGGTACATTGGTCATCTTTCAGTGGCTTATTTCTGTAGTTGGTAGTTAAATTAGACTCAATGAGGTTAATTCTTTGCCCAGACAGTATTATCATGTGAAAAAAATACAAAACAATGTGCCACATTATGCCGCATAATTTGCCTTTTCTTGCCATATAATTTAGTCAACCCTGCCACATAATTTGGTACTCCCCTGATGCATAATTTCAAAAGCACTGGCTATTGGGATTAGTCTTGTGTGCTCCAGCAAAAAAATGTTCCATGCATTTACTCCAGTTTATTTGTGGTTGATTAAAATAATAGGAGTTAGTGAGCCCCTCCCTCTTCAACATCTACATGGCCCCGCTCGCAGCCATAACCAGGAACCATGGACTCAACATCGTCTCCTATGTCGACGACACCCAGCTGATCCTCTCCCTCACCAACGAACCCACAATCGCCAGCAACAACTTCCATGACGGGATGAAGGCCGTCGCTACCTGGATGAGAGACAGCTGCCTCAAGCTCAACTCGGACAAGACCGAAGTCCTCATCCTGGGACCCAACACATTCACTTGGGAAAACTCCTGGTGGCCCGATGAGTTAGGAACCCCCCCACACCCACGGACCATGCACAAAACCTCAGCATCATACTGGACTCCTCGCTCACGATGACCACCAGATCAACGTCATCTCCTCATCATGCTTGCACACTCTTCGCCTGCTTCGAGAGACCTTCAGATGGATCCCCATTGAGGCTAGAAAGACGGTCACCCACACACTTATGAGCAGCAGACTCGACTTTGGCAATGCACTCTACGCAGGCGTTACCCAGACACTCCTCAGGAAACTACAGAACGTTTAGAACACCACAGCCAGACTGGTCCTCAACATCCCACGCCGCCGCCAGATCTCCTAACACCTGCGAGAACTCCACTGGCTCCCAGTGAACAGAAGAGTCACAATAAAGCTCTTCACACACGCCTAAAAAGCCCTCCACGACCAGTGGCAGCTCCTCCCACTAAGGCAGAGGAGCGTCGCCACACTGCCTGGAAGCAGCAAAAGAAAGGAAAAAATAAAATAATAATAACATTTTAATAACCTTTTTATTTTGTCCTCCTGCTGCAGCAGCGTGCATGAGGGGGCGGGGCAGCAGAGCAGGGGAGGAGTGGTAGAACACTCCTGTGCTCAGTGACTGTGTGGTCGGCCCTCTCGGGCCGCCCAAAACAGTCATGAGCACTTCCCTGTTCTCCATGCAGGCTGTGTTACAGCCTGCATGGAGAACATGCCAACCCCTCCAGCCCCTGGGTGAGTGCTGTGTCACGGCGGACACAGGCGAGCAGGAGAGAAGACACGGGACCCGGCGGCGGCAAGGTAAGTGTTATTATTTTTTGTTTTTAATGCAGCCCACGCCCCCGCGTGCCTGCCCCTCCCACCCGCGAGATGTGCCGGCCGCCCCTCCCCATGACGCCGGACCAGCATACTGAACCACCGCCTCTCATTCCACGTATCCACCAGATATGTACGCTCTGCAGAACTAGCCCTTGCCATCGTCCATCGGATCGGCAAGACCAAGACCGGAGGAAGGTCCTTTTCCTACCTCGCCGCTAAAACCTGGAACACCCTGCCTCTCCAACTCAGGCTATCTCTGTCGCTGACCCAATTCTGGAAGGATCTCAAGACCTGGCTCTTCAATTGAACCGCTGCACGTTTGAAAGAGTTAGAAACATGTGCACTTAGGTCTTCTTCGTAGAGACTTAAATGACAGAATTAGCACAATTGGCCAAATTGGCTGGGGCAGAGGAGGTGACATCACATGTCCTTTGCTGCATTCCATGCTTCTTTTTAATCTTTTTTTATTGATAACCGGAGCCTGCAGCATATTTATCAACAGTGAACAAGAGTGATCAGTACACACCAACCATTGCATGCAATATACATCAATTACAAATGATTCTATTTAACATAGTGCAAAGACTCCATCCACGTTTTTCTCAAAGGGGTTCCTTTATTCACATCTTCTCATTCTCTTTATAAAAACTTTTATTCACTGATATTGTGGAGTTAGACTCCAGGGTGGATGATTAGGAGATTGATCTTCCAGATCTTTGCACTACCTATATTTGTACTGTGAGAGTTCACTAAAAGTGACAGGTGCAATTTATTTTGTCGTAATCTCACTTCTGTAAATCACTCGCTAAATTCATAGACAGTAATTGACACCAAACACAACCACCAGCTGCTACAACCCACTAACGTTAAGGGCGTGCTTCAAAGTGTACAGTCATCAGAATGCTTACGTCACATGCGATTCGCAGCAGTTAACTATGGTTGAAAGGAACAACAAAACTATAGTTATACCTAAACAACAAACCTGTTGATTGTGAGCAGCAGCCAGTTGAAACAAGTGATGGCTACTTCATCAGAACATCAGACGTAGAGGGGATATCAGCGGGAGTGGAAAATCTCGACAAGCCTAGCGGGGGATCATGAGCTCACTGGGAAAACGCCACTGGCAGCTTGTGTTCTTTACAGTAGAACCTGTCCAGGGATGGTGATCCTGAGGAGATGTGGACCAAAAGATGTGGAAAACTTTAAACCCCTTCTTGAGGGCAGGTTGCGACGACCTACGCTTCAGAAAACTCATAAAACATATGTATTCAGGTTAGGCTTTGACTAGAGCACAGGTCTAATGGGAGTGCGACAGGGATATGGGACATTGGACATGTCCACAGATGACGGAAGTCTGATGCTGCCCAATCCTGGGCGTCCAGCTCAAACTGTACAGTGCTACACTAGCGCAAACTCCTTAATAAATACATGTACTTTAGATAAACCTTCAGACGAGAGGACCCGACACAAGCCTTAATGTCTGCCTCCCAAAAAGCATTTCACCTTTTTCAACTTGTTTGTGTCAGACATGCCCACGTCAAGCAGTTTTCAGGAATATTTTATGCTGATACAGCTTTCTGGGAGCTTTGAAGTTTGTTTTGATCTGATACAATGTCATCAATATTAGGAAGATTTTGTGTTGCCCTCAGCTTCAGGAATATTACAGCTACAAGAAGGTTGATGGTGGTTAAAGGAAACTTGTCTGTCTGACGGGTGTGTTGCGTTCATACTACAATTAATGTATGCAGGACCTCTCCCTTTTTCTTTCCAAGGGTGCAATCACGTGTTTCACCGAGATCACACTGACACTGATAACAAAGGAGTCTGACGAGCGCGTTATGCAAATTGTGTGACATTCCTTCTCACCCTGCGATCTTTCGTGAGGGACATCTAGTAACGACTAGTGGAACTGCAGCTCTTTGTAGAATTATTTTGATATTGGATACTATAATATTCACTGCCCACTGCTAATCTCGTCCCATAATGCTTTGCAGGGCCTTTGGTTGGGATTGTATTTTTGCCAATAACTGTGCTTGGGGTGGTCCTAAGAGGATGGGACCACCACTGAATCGTTCAAAAGATGTGCTTTTTGTTTTCAAGGCATCTGCTTGGTTCTCTCCCTAGGTTAGGGAGGATACCAAAATCATCACCTCTCTCACTGCTTGTTAATTTATTGATTTCACTTTTGTGAAATGCTATATGCATTTTAGCATATAAAGACAGAGATATTTATTTTATCTTAACTTGCACTGTGCAAGATGCCTTTGGCAATTATTATTGTACAGTGCAGTCAAGCACACAGCTATGTAGTTCAAAATGTACTTCACGTAGCTACATGAAGTGCTACTATGCAAACTACGCCCAGGGTTACCAAACAGTCACAATGTACATTGTCATGCAGTCTGTATGTAAACTTGAACAATGCGTCAACATACATGTCAACACAATGTTAAAATGCATCTCCCCTTCACATTGCAAAGGGACAATCAACATCTCCTGCAGAGCAGACCAGACAACTCATCAGTGATGATGAAGAGGACCTCCACACCTTCGACACCGACTCCCTACAACAGCTTATGGACAGCTACGGCAACCCACCTCCAGGAGCAGGGCAGCCCAGCTGCATCGAGGAGACCCCACCCCCTGCACAGACCACACAGCAGGAAGCACCCACCAGCACGGCTGGCTCCCAGCACCTCACCGAAGAACACATCGCATTCCAAGGCCAAGTGTTCGACTGCCAGAAGAAGGTGGCTGAACAGGTGCGGGTGGGGTTCGACCTCATGGCAGCCAAACTAGATGACATACGTGGTTGTCTAAGTCCCATCAGGGACCACTTACACTCCCTAACGGACACCCACAGTTCGCTCCCTGATGTCCAACAATCCATGCCCGACATCATTGGAGTCATGAACAACTGTCTAGTCAGAGTGGCCTCAACGATGTCAGCCGAGAGTTGGCACAGATGCTGAGGATAATGGAGAACATGGTGCGGATGCATGCAGAAATAATGGCTGCCACAGATGCACACCAGAGAAAAGTTGTTGGGATCTTCCATGCCCTGCAGGTCCTCATCATCGCATTGCTACCACTAAGGCAGTCGCTGATGAATGCTGCTGGTACTTCTACACACACATCTCCGGCCCCTGATGTGTCAGTGGCACACAGTGCTGCAGACCAAACATCAGCACCCACATGTCAGACAGATGACATAGAGGACGAAGATGCGGGCGATTCCACCTCTGTAGTAAGAAGGAGCCAGTAGCATTCTTCTCCGCCATATGCCCTGTTTCAGCTTGGTTCTGCCCTCTGCATCATGCCCTGTAACAACACCTCCCACTGCCCCCCGAAACACTCTGCGACACTCATCTTGGACCTCGACATGGACTGCCATATCTTGTTTGCTTACCAATGACACAGCAATAAGACTGCGGACTGTACTCTTCCTCTTCCGATGTACTTGTCAATCCCTAAATGTCTCTGGCTGGTCCTCCACTGGGCTACAATGTGATGTGGGGTTTGCATGCCATGTACTGCTCCAGATCCGACACTCGACCGAATGTGAATAAATCATTCAAATTCACACAGATGTGTCATGTCCATAATCGATCAAGTATGAAAGTATGGATGAATGTAAGGACATTGATTGCCCAAAAAGGTACACCCTGGGAAATGAAAGCAATGCGCATGTGTGACTTTGACACACATAGGAAGTGAGATGACTGGGAATGTGTGCACTAGCTGTGGCCTCATTGCTCTGAAACAACAATCGCGCAATTCCTCAACTATGCCCCACGCAATGTTAGAAATATGGCTGGGTATGAAATGCCAAAGTCGTTGGCAGGCCTAAAGTAGTGTCCCACATCACATTTGACGACAGAACATCTCTTCGCATACCTACTCACACTCAACTGGGTGGACACAACCTGTAGTGATGGATCACACTGATCCACATGGCAAGAATATGGACACCATACTCACATTGCTGAAGACACGCAAGAGCACAGGTCTATCAGCAACTATCCCAACCACTATGTCTGGCTCACAGAGGTGGAGCTGGCAATAGGGACTCACCCCTAAGTGAAATGCATCAGTCAGTCCCTCCCTGTGTACGGACAATGCTCATTGAGGCACACGATTTGTCATTCTAATCAACACTCATCACAGTTGAACACTAGTGAAGTTGCGTAGACTTTATTGCCATGTGCGTGTCAGTACGGGCAAGACAAGGGCCACAACATGCAGGCCAATGCTTCAGACACTAACAGGCAGCATTCGGTCATGGTACAGTTCCACGTGACAGGCGTTGTGCATGCGCCCGGGATGTTCTGCCATTGCGTTGGTGGCTCTCGTAGAACCGGCACTCTTCTGACCTGCGGCAGCTATGTGGATGATATGCCACAGCTCGGAGCAATGAGTCGTATGTGTGTGCAACGTTTGGACGTATGGGTTGTTGTGTACGTAAGTGTCAAGGGCATTCCATGCAAGAGTACCTCGAGCAAGAACTTCTGTGTGTGGGGTGTGGATACGTTGGTCCTTCATTGGCGCTGTGCATAGTGTGGGAGTCGTCATCATCTGCTATGGTATCTCTCTCAGGGGGTGCCTGCCACATGCAAGACCAAGGTCTTAGGTGCTGGTGTCCTTCCGCCTCATGTATTGAGACAAAGGATCTTTCATCCCTAATGTTAGTCTGACTACTGCTTGCATTCTGGAAATGTGATGTGGCTTTTTTCGCGCTGCAATTGAGGCTAGGCATTAGGTTTATGGTGCACCAATAGCGATACACACACAACAGTTGGCATGCATGAGCCAAGAGCCCGAGTGGCCTTGCGCTCCTTGTACAATCCCTTCGTGCGCGGCCGCTCTCAGGGTGCATGCAACATTGCAACATTGTCGATTGCGGGCCGTGTGGCGCAGACACTGCAACAGAGGCACACGCATCAGTTGGTTTCCTGTCCAGCCCTGAAATGAACCACACCCAGAGCCCAGGGATAATTGTTCACACCCCTACGCTGGCCTGGCGTAAGCGGAGCCAGCCCACTCAGTTTACGTATAAAGGGGGGGGAACGACGCTATGTGTCCCAGTTCTTCTCCACTGGTGATATGGCTGCATCCGCCATGCATATCACAAGACTCAATCAGAAAAGGTCCATGATAACCCTGGGCATAGTTTGCGTAGTAGCACTACACGTAGCTACGCAAAGTACATTTTAAACTACACATAGCTATGCAAATTGTGTAGTGTATAGCTGTGTGCTTGACTGCACTGTACAATAATTGTCAAAAGCATCTTGCACAGTGCAAGTTAAGATAAAATAAATATCTCTGTCTTTATATGCTAAAAAAATGAATATAGTCATTTCACAAAAGTGAAACATAAATTAACAAGCAGTGAGAGAGGTGATGATTTTGGGATCCTCCCTAACCTAGGGAGAGAACCAAGCAGATGCCTTGAAAACAAAAAGCACATCTTTTGAACGATTCGGTGGTGGTCCCATCCTCTTAGGACCACCCCAAGCACAGTTATTGGCAAAAATACAATCCCAACCAAAGGCCCTGCAAAGCATTATGGGACGAGATTAGCAGTGGGCAGTGAATATTATAGTATCCAATATCAAAATAATTCTACAAAGAGCTGCAGTTCCACTAGTCGTTACTAGATGTCCCTCACGAGTCAAATGCAAAAGCTTCATGAAAGGGTTTCAATGCTTTTGCATTTGACTCGTGAGGAACATCTAGTAACGACTAGTGGAACTGCAGCTTGATGTATTAATAATTTCAATGCTTTTGCATTTGACTCGTGAGGAACGACTAACCCTGGGCATAATACTTTGCTACGCTCACGAAGCATGCAAAGTTTGTGCTACTACGCAATTTGCACGTAGCAGAGTGAATAACTGTGCTTATCAACGTAGCGTAGCAGGAGTATAATAAACTCCTTCAAATGCTTTGATAAAGCAATTTTTTATGCTAAAAAGCATACAACCAATTCACAAAAATGAATTTTGACAATAAAATAGCAAGCAATGAGAGAGGTGATGATTTTGGAGTCCCCCCTAACCTAGGGGGAGGACCAAGCAGATGCCTTGAACACAAAAAGCATATCATGTGAACGATTCAATGGTGGTCCCTTCCTCCTAGGACCACCCCAAGCACAGTTATGGGCAAAAATACAATCCCAACCAAAGGCCCTGCAAAGCATTATGGGACGAGATTAGCAGTGGGCAGTGAATATTATAGTGTCCAATATCAAAATAATTCTACAAAGAGCTGCAGTTCAACTGGTCGTTACTAGGTGTCCCTCACAAGTCAAATGCAAAAGCATTGAAATTATTAATACATCAAGCTGCAGTTCCACTAGTCGTTACAAGATGTCCCTCACGAGTCAAATGCAAAAGTATTGAAAACCTTTCATGAAGCTTTTGCATTTGACTCGTGAGGGACACCTAGTAACGACTAGTGGAACTGCAGCTCTTTGTAGAATTATTTTGATATTGGATGCTATAATATTCACTGCCCACTGCTAATCTCGTCCCATAATGCTTTGCAGGGCCTTTGGTTGGGATTGTATTTTTGCCAATAACTGTGCTTGGGGTGGTCCTAAGAGGATGGGACCACCACCGAATTGTTCAATAAGATGTGCTTTTGTTTTCAAGACATCTGCTTGGTTCTCTCCCTACGTTAGCGAGGATACCAAAATCATCACCTCTCTCACTGCTTATTAACTTTTGTTTTCACTTTAGTGAAATGACTATATGCATTTTTAGCATATAAAGCCAGAGATATTTATTTTATCTTAACTTGTACTGTAGAAGATGCTTTTGGTAATTATTGTACAGTGCAGTCAAGCATACAGCTATGCACTACGCAATTTGCATAGCTACGTGTAGTTGAGTGCTACTACGCAAACTACGCCCAGGCTTAGTAACGACTAGTTGAACTGCAGCTCTTTGTAGAATTATTTTAATATTGGACACTATAATATTCACTGCCCACTGCTAATCTCGTCCCATAATGCTTTGCAGGGCCTTTGGTTGGGATTGTATTTTTGCCCATAACTGTGCTTGGGGTGGTCCTAGGAGGAAGGGACCACCACTGAATCGTTCACGTGATATGCTTTTTGTGTTCAAGGCATCTGCTTGGTCATCCCCCTAGGTTACTACCACGGGACGGTGACTTTCGGTGAACTGAGGTAGGGGCACCTTAGGTACTGAGTAACCCTGGGCATAATACTTTGCTACGCTCACGGAGCATGCAAAGTTTGTGTTACTACGCAAATTGCACATAGCTGAGTCAAAAACTGTGCTAATCAACATAGCATAGCAACAGTATATTAAACACATACAAATGCTTTATTAAAACAATTTTCTATGCTAAAAAGCATATAACAAATTCACAAAAGTGAACTTTGACAATGAAAATATCAAGCAATGAGAGAGGTGATGATTTTGGGGTCCCCTAACCTAGGGGAGGACCAAGCAGATGCCTTGAACACAAAAAGCATATCATGTGAACGATTCAGTGGTGGTCCCTTCCTGCTAGGACCACCCCAAGCACAGTTATGGGCAAAAATACAATCCCAACCAAAGGCCCTGCAAAGCATTATGGGATGAGATTAGCAGTGGGCAGTGAATATTATAGTGTCCAATATCAAAATAATTCTACAAAGAGCTGCAGTTCAACTAGTCGTTACTAGATGTCCCTCACGAGTCAAATGCAAAAGCATTGAAATTATTAATACATCAAGCTGCAGTTCCACTAGTCGTTACTAGATGTCCTCACGAGTCAAATGCAAAAGCATTGAAACCCTTTCATGAAGCTTTTGCATTTGACTCGTGAGGGACATCTAGTAACGACTAGTGGAACTGCAGCTCTTTGTAGAATTATTTTGATATTGGATACTATAATATTCACTGCCCACTGCTAATCTCGTCCCATAATGCTTTGCAGGGCCTTTGGTTGGGATTGTATTTTTGCCAATAACTGTGCTTGGGGTGGTCCTAAGAGGATGGGACCACCACTGAATCGTTCAAAAGATGTGCTTTTTGTTTTCAAGGCATCTGCTTGGTTCTCTCCCTAGGTTAGGGAGGATCCCAAAATCATCACCTCTCTCACTGCTTGTTATTTTATTGTTTTCACTTTTGTGAAATGACTATATGCATTTAATAGCATATAAAGACAGTTATTTATTGTATTTTAACTTGCACTGTGCACGATGCTTTTGGCAATTATTGTACAGTGCAGTCAAGCACACAGCTTTGTATAGCTATGTGTAGTTCAAAATGTGTTTCACGTAGCTATGTGAAGTGCTACTATGCAAACTATGCCCAGGCTTAGTGCTGAGCGGGTGTGCAGCCTGCGATGATGCGCAGTTCTGGCGGTCTGGACTGGTAAGGATTTGTGTGAGCCCTGCTGGACCGCAGTGTAGGCCTGAGCCAGCGGGCCTACGGCCACGTGGCGTTGCCTCGCGGTTCACAGAGTTAGTGGCACCTATAGTGCTGAGTGGGTGTGCAGCCTGCGATGATGCCGTGTGCACTGATATGATCTCTGCCATTGCGAAATCAAGACCCAGAATCACGTGTGTGACCTAGTGGCCTACGGGGCGGGGCTGCATTATGTGGAGGCTGCCAAGGTTGCAGACCCCGGGGTTGGAGCTTGCACCGGCACGTGGTGGGCCCTCTTGGAGACACGCTGATGGCGGAAGGTGAGCAGTGAGGCCTGGGTGCGCAGGGGCGGGCAAACACCGCTGGGCGGCGGGAGGGGCTGGGGTGCAGCAGCCTGTGTGCGCAGGGGCGGCCAAGCGATGATGGCGTGTCCAATGATTTGTACTCTGCCATTCATAAATCTGAACTCTGTTTCAGATAAGGGACCTGGTGGACTGCGGTGTATACCGGCACGTGGTTGGAGACACACAGGTGGCAGCAGGTGAGCAGTGAGGCCTGGGTCCGCAGTGTCGGCACTCTCTCTCTCCCTCTCTTCCTTTCACTGTCTCTCTCTCTTCCTCTGTTACTCTCTCTCTCCTTCTCCCTCTCTTCCTTTCACTGTCTCTCTCTCTTCCTCTGTTCCTCTCTCTCTCCTTCTCCCTCTCTTCCTTTCACTGTCTCTCTCTCTTCCTCTGTTACTCTCTCTCTCCTTCTCCCTCTCTTCCTTTCACTGTCTCTCTCTCTTTCTCTGTTACTCTCTCTCTCCTTCTCCCTCTCTCCCCCTTTCTCTCTCTCCCTCTCTTTCACTCTCTCTCTCTCTCCCTTTCTTTCTCTCTCTCTTTCTCTCTCTCTCTGTCCTTTGATGAGCGCATGACACACCTTCTTATCTTGTATTTTGTCTTGCAGGCTGTGTCTTACAGATTGTCCAGAGAAGACCCGCCATGACTCTTCCGAATAGTTGTTTTGAATTACATTTGAATAAAATAATTTGTTTGGAAATTCAAAGTTGAATGAATGATTCTCTTTTTTCTGACCACACATGAATGTTGATTGTTGTACTTGTGCGACATCAGGCGAATTGTTTTGTTCATGATTTCGTAAAGTTGATGTAAATTATCTTTGTCTGGGGTAGGGCCCCGGGGGGAGGGAGGCCCTGGGGGTAGGGGGGGGCGGTGGGTGTTGTGGCCCTCTTGGGTGTCCGGCTGCGTGATCAGTAGCTCCATGGCATCTGTTGTTCTTCTGGTGTGGCTGTGGGCTGGGCTCCCATTTCTGGTGCAGGTTATCGTCCGGCTTAATACCAGGAAAGAGCAGGTGTTAATTCCCTGCTGCTAATGTGCCTTATCGCATGTTTTGTGATCTTATCGCCGATCTGGCTGGTCGTTGAGAATGTTGCGAAGTGGTGTTTTCGCGGCTTTTTGCACGGGAATGCCTACTCTGCATCTCATTAGCGTTAGTTGCCGGTGTCATCCGTGGCGATGTTTTTTGCGGCTGCTATCGTGGGAAAACTGGTGGTATCGGCTGTTAGCACCAGCTTGTGAATAGGGCGATAAATTTATCGCCACTTTGGCTGCGATAAAGTGTCGCTAACTCGGCGATAAGTCCTTGAGAATATCCCCCACAGTGTAAGAACCAAACGCTGAAGTGAACTGAAGTGAGCTGACCCATTGCTTCATGATGGTTGGAAGCAAAGAAACCAATGAATAAAGAGGTCTGACACAAAGTCTCATACATGCATGTTTATACAGATGCACTTTTTATTTATGATGTTTTTTTATTTCATGAGGTTGGTGAGACAACTAAAGCTGTTTGTAGGCCCACCTGAAGCATGAAGGGAATGGCTACATTGGCACATGCTGTCGACTTGTGAGCAGCAACAAAGCTCAAAGTCACATTCGGTGCAATAAAAAAATATGGGCGAGATTAGCAGTGGCTGTACTTTGTGAACACAGGATGAAAAAGAATCTCTTGGCAGAGCTAAGAGGTCTGGCCTTGTGTTTCTTCTCTGCCATTAAGGGTTTAGTCCTTACCAGGATAGCAGGGGGAACACTCCACTCAACAGCCATTTCCCTGTAGCTTAAAGTTCGATCCATCTTTGGTGGGGGAAGTGGCTGCATGGAATAGAGGTTGGGTGACACTAACTTCTCCGCGGGCAAAGACAGAAAGCTACACCCATCTTAACAAAAGGTGAGGTTGCCAACTTCTCTCGTCTACATTCCAAAGTATAATTTCTCCTGTTCCTAGGTTGGTCTAAGCTGATGATAGTTTACTGTGTCTTTTCCAAGAAATAAAGGGGCTCAACCAGCCATGTAACTTCAGGACTGTGACAGTGTGACATATGACGGCCAGGGAGTGAGCGTGACAGGTGACATGCTTGTGTCTACTGGTAATGGGGTCCTCTTGTCCCCCAGGAGATATCCTGCCCTAGGCTCACTCACTCTCTTTGTATAGGATTTAAAAACCTCAGTGCAAAACTAAAATGAATATGTTAGAAAACAGGAGGAATAAAAGACAAGTTGGTCTGCAGGGAACGCCAGATTTCTAGCAAAAAGAGCAGCTGTCATGCTAGAAAGGATCTATATTTTCTTCAAGAAAGCGTGGATCCTTAAGTGATAACACACAGCCACTGCCAAGAGTCCTTGGGTCACTGAACCTGACATTGATGCAGTTTTCTTTGTATTCCAGCTTTGACTATCTCCCACTAGCCCCATTAAGCCACAATTGTCCTTTACATCCAGCTGTCCTTCAATAAATAAATACATTCTAGTTTTTTTTCTTTAACCTCACAATGCCTGGTGCCCACTGTTTTCTTCTTACTCTTTAGGCCCTACCACTATAATCCTCTGTGCCTCCTGGAAGTGTTATTCCCAGCTCCCCTACTACAAAAAGGGACTCGTTTGATGCCTCAGAGATGCTCTTGTCCTCTCACTGGGGCTCATTGAATCCTGACTTTGAGTTTGCAGTCTGGTTGCAGGAGTCTTCACCGTCGATCTGGGACTCTGTGAACTTACAGAGGACAGGACACCTTCAGTGGTCCTTTTGTGTTTTTGTTGGAGCTACCTCGGTGTGCCATAAAACATTTTGGGTTCCACGGTTATTCATGGCCCCTAAATCATGAGTGAGAAGTGGTAATCAAGTTTTATCTCACGTCAACAGTTTTGCTCTTGCTCCAAGTAGTGATACAAGAATGGCGAATAATGCTTGACACATCTGTACAATCCCGGAAGATCTTGTACCAAAAGGGACTTTCCCCAAAATCTGCTAAACAGCCAGTTTTCTCAGTGGTAGTCTCTATCCCAGGAAAGACTTCTTTCCCCTCTGAGCTGCGGGTGTGCTGTATTTCCTGGATCCTTCTTGGCACACACTAGTGGCACTGCTCATAGATATCTTACCAGGGGCACTTTCAGTGCTGGGTGCTTGTGAGAACTTGCCATCTCGTGAGCTATCTTTCTCTAGTTACTTAATCAGAAATCCTGATCCGTGAGTCAGCTCTGCAATGAAACCCAAAACAGGGAATAAAAATAGGAATGCAGGGATTGTGAAAAGTGCCTGGAGTAATTCACTGTTTCACTCAGGTAGATGATGTCCCCACTGTGTGTGTGTGATCAAAAGATGAGTCTGAGAGAGGTAGGGTGAAAGGGCACCATCATAAGAGCACCCTTGCCACTACATGTCCTGCAGTCTCATCCAGTCCAGTACGGTCCAGGTCCAAAGTGAGAGCACAGTGAGTGATGAGTGCAACGTTAGTGACACAGAGAAAGGTGTGAGGTATGAGTGAGTCCCCCTGAGACCGCACAAGGACACAATGACGCATTGTGTAGAACATGATATTATTCATATGGGAACCAGTGAAACTCTGCTGCAGAGTGATGTAGGAATGAGTAAGACTCAACTCCAGTGGGAGGCCCAAAATCCTGGAATAAGTGACACTTGAGAAATATCTGTGAGGTCAGTGATTGCGACTTAGTGTTGGAGGCCAGTGAAAGTAAAATAAGTGGCCTCCAATAACATGTATGAAGTAGCTCATGTGTAAATAAATGGGCCAAAGCTGTGGTACATGAGACTGGTGAGCTGGAAATAAAATATGTAAATTAGTGATCACCTTTACTGAGGGTGGTTGTACACTGTTGTGACATCACCACAGTTGTACACTTACTTTACATCTGTCTCTTAAAAAAGATAAGATGACAAAGTTCTGCCTCATCTCACAGGGTCTTCACAGACTCAACAGGAGTTGTGACATCCCCTGCCTACCCAGTGCTTAGTTTGTGAAAGAAAGAGTGCTGGTGCCAGAAGCTCTGCCCAGAAGCCGGAGGCTGGAGCAATTAAACATCGGTGCGCTGAATACCAAGGCCCTTTAGTCTTTAATTGACTACCAGACACTCCCTGCCCCTTTTTCTTGATCTTACAGGTTCCTGATTTCTACTTGTGACAGTTTTGGCCTCTTTTTCTTCCTCCATCTTTTCGATCTGTGTGTTTCTCCCTCTTATGCACTCAGTAAATATCTGATATGGGAAATAAGCGCCGGTCCCCAAAAAATAAGTGCTATTGCCCCCACGGCATACCCTGGCTCAAATTAAGCACAGTGCCCATCACTTACTTCGCCTCCCCAGGATTTTCATTGATCTGAGAATAGTGGGGGAATGGCAGGTGATGTGTACTTGGCCCTTCTCATACTTTCTTTGTCTTTCCTCGCTGCCCCGTCTCACCTGTTACTGTTTTTTCTCTTTCCTGAAAATACCCCTATCTGCTTCTGCCATTATTTCACATCTCCCTGCCACTGCCCAGATACTTGGGACTTTCCCTCACACCAATCCCTTCGTGCAGCCGCAGATTTCCTGGATAACATTTCTGTATCAATTTTTTTCATGAGCAAATGTACATGTGTGTGATTTGCCATGCAGTGATCTTCAAATGTGAAAATGCATATGCTAATTTTGTGATCCATTTTTCCCTGTAGCCAGAAACCCCTCCGTTGCATCCCAACTAAATTCAAGAGTGTTCCGATGTCTTTTTTACCCAAAAAAGGGATATATAATTGATCTCTTGTCAAGAATAAATGTCCAGATTTTTTAATGATGAGAAGAGGTGGGAGTATAAGCGCCACACTCAGATCATTTGTCCTTTCGGTCCCTAGTTACCTCTGCCGTGGCGGACTGGCCGGCTGCTCCTTGGATCATTGGAGGAGATTTTAATACGATCCTTGATGCCTCCTTGGATTGGTCCACGCTGCCGCTACCTCGATTCTCCGTGTTGTTAAATGCTGTTCATTTCTGCAGTTGGCTCACCCACTGGTCCCTGGATGATACTTGCCACATAAAATAACCCATGTGCAGTGATGCGTTTTTTTCTTTTCATTCTCCAGTTCATAAACTACACTCTCGCTTTAACTGTTATGTTTGTTTGTGTCTGTCCATACATCTGTGCCCTTCATTGGTTATCATCCCCAGCTGCTCTCTGACCATTACTCGATACTGATTGAATTTGCTTGGGGGGCCCTCCCTCTCCAATTACCACTTGGCAGTGGTCGCCCATGATGCTAGAGGAAGCGATCTTCTAGCAGACTCTGCTTGACCATATAGACGCCTTCTCAGGGATAATACGGGCATGGCTATCTCACCGTTGGTCGAATCAGACTCCTTTAAGGTGGTTACCAGAGGGATTTGTATCAAAACTATAGTCAGTGTGCGTAGGGTTTTGGCGCAAGAGGTTCGGGTCATGGAGGCAGCCCTTGAGGTGGCTGAACGGACAGTGGTAGCTGTTATGGGGACATTAGACCCCCTGAAAGTGGCATGGGCTTCCCTCTTTGATAAACTAGAAATGATTTGCTGTCATGATCATGCCACATATGTTGCAAGAACACTTAACGAAGGCGACAAATCCAGTCGCCTACTGGCACTCCTTGTCTCGACTCGTCACCTACTCCACTACTTATTTGTCATCAGTCCGGCAAAGTTGCTCACACTCACTATTCTATCAATGTTGCTTTCCATGATTATTATCAGTCTCTCTATATGTTTCCGCCCCCAGTTTCTCCTGTCTCCCTCCAGGCCTTCTTCACTGAGGCTCAAGTGGCTCGGCTTTCTCCCATGGTTTGGGTAGCCTTGGATGCACCAATATCTGGCCAGGAGCTTGTCTCTTGTTTGAAGGACTTGCCACAGGTTAAGGTGCCGGGCTCCAACAGCTTGCCTGCTGAATTTTAGATACACTTTTCTACAGCACTAGCACCCAGGTTGCAGTCTTTGTTTGAGGCTGGTTACGATGCTGGTTTTCTCCTTCTGTCTCTTAGCGCCATGCTTATTACCACCTTATTGAAACCTCATAAAGACCTGACGGACCTTGGCTCCAATCGTCCACTTTCCATTCTTAGCACCAATTATATGATCTTGGCCAAGATTCTGGCTACCCGGCTGCTTCCACATGTGCCTGTACTCAGATATGAGGACCAGAAGGGGTTTGTTCCAGGTCATAACACCTTGCATAATCTTTGTCGTTTATGGCATGTTAAAGAGGAATCAACCTCCTCCTTCCCTGCCCCAGCGTGTATTGCTCTGGACCTGGAAAAGTCTTTTGATTCCCTTCGCTGGGACTATATGCATTGTGTGTTGTGCTGTTGTGATATAGGCTGTAAGTGGCATCAGTGGATTTGTATCCTATACATTGTTTCGACTGCTCGGGTTAAAACAAGACAGCGTATTTCTGCGTCATGGCCTGTCTTCAGGGGCACCAGGCAAGACTGCCCGTTGTCCATTCTGTTATTTGCACTCACCGTAGAACCATTAGCGGCATGTATGTGCCGGCATTGGGCGGTGTCGGGTATTCCGATTTGTGGCTGGACACACGCGATTTCATTGTATGCTGACTATTTACTGTTGTACATGTGGGATGTCTCTGCAGACCTGTCTTATATTGCGCAGATGCTTACTGGGTTTGTGGCTGTCTCCGGCCTCCAGGGCAACTGGGCTAAATCCTATATTTCCTGTTCCACTCATGTTGTCTGCACCCTTTGCTATCCCTCTCGATCCCCGACTATCATTCGAAGATACAACATTCAGCTACCTTGGGATTCAGATCTATCACTCACTGGTGGATCCGTTAAAAGGTAACCTGGGAAAAGCTACTCGTGCTCTTTGTCCCAGATAGCGTCCTGGGATTCTCTGCCTCTGTCAGTGATTGGGAGGGTGGCCTTGACGAAGATGGTGGCACTGCCTCACCTTTATTATTATTTTTTTATATTATCTTTTTATTGTAACATGACACAGATTATGGCAGTACATCATGAAACTTACAAGTATCATTAATCTTTGGCAGCACTTCCACCCCCGTACATTACTCCTGGGCCACGCAAGGCCGTCACCCTTCTTATTACCTGGAATACTGGCAGCATCAAATTGTTTCTGCTTGAGCCAAGGCCAGGGGAGTAACTCCCACCGGGGGCGCACACAGACTCCCCCTAAATACATTCCATTTGTCCCAGATTTTTCCCCATTTTTTCGGGCAGCCTCTTTACATATAAATCGTTTTCTCCACCACCATGCACCAGTCCATGTCTTTTTTCCAGTCCCGCAATACTGGCGGTGAAGAGGCCCCCCCAATGACGCGCTATGTTTCTTTTGGCCCACCTTTATTATTTTGTTAACCTTCCTCTTTTCATTCCTTGTTCCTTTTTTGGGCAACTTGATTCTTTTCTGGTGACTTTGCTATGGGGGTGCTGGTCACTGCTGTGTTGCACTTACCACATTGAGCCTGCCGGTGGAGGCAGTGGGGCTTGCTCTCCTAGATTTCAAATGCCACTGTTTGGTGGCTCATCTGCAATGCGTGGCCCGATAACTGGCGGGCAGCTCTCTCTGTGAGATGGGGCTGTCTAATAGGAACTTCCGCAAAGGCCTGTTGCATTATGCTCTTTACCCCTCCACACGAGTTAGGATTCCATCTAAGGCCTGTTTTGAGTGGCAATGGCGTGTTTAGCTAGGGTAGGTAAACTGAGGGCAGGACACACCCCTTTTGCTCCAGCTATCCTCCTGGATGCCACAGGTCGGTTACGGCTCAGTCACCTGCGGACCTGGCATGAGGAGGGCATCTCCATAGTGGGGGACCTCTTCCAGAACGGGGAGCTGATGATCTTCCCTACCTTAGTGTCTGAGTGTGGCCTCCCACCTGGGCAATTCATGACATATGGATGAATTAAGCGTTCTTTATGGCAGTTGTTTTGTGCCAGGGATGAGGCGCCGCCCACACACAAAGCTTTCCAAAACCTCCACATGGCAGGTATGTGGCAAGCTCATTCGATGGCTCTACAGAGTCTTTCTGGAACAGCGAGACCAGACGTGTGTGGCACTCTGGACGGCCTGGGAGGGGGACCTCACCTGTGTTTTCAAGAACTCTGATTGGTGTAAGATACAGGTTAGGGGGTCATGTGGGGCCCGGTTCCAGTATATACAGTTTAATATCCTCAACAGGGACTATCTTATGCCTGCAAAGTTTGGTAGGATTTTCCCGAACTCGGCCCGACTTATCCCTGTTTGGTGCTGCCCAGTGCGGACCTCGTTCACATGCTAGGGGCTTGCCCCTTCCTGCGACAGTACTGGGACTAGATTCTCAATGTTCTGATGACCATGACTGGCCTTGTCATTCCCAACTCCCCACCACGCTTGCTTCTTGGCCTTTTCCCTCGTCCATCTCTTGACTGGCCTGCTACTAGATTCCTGGACTTAGCCCTCCTTTTAGCCAAGCACGTGGTCACTATGAGATGGAAACCGTCCTCTGCCCCGTCCATTGCTGCTTAGTTGGTCCAAGGCAAAGATTCTGTGGGGCTGCATGGAGAGTACTCTGCTGCATAAAGAGGAACAGGCGGGTCTCTGGAAGTTTCACATATCACAAGCCTGGGATACATTATTGGAACAGTTTAAAATTATTATTCGGAATGACACCCACCAGGAGGGCCCCTTTGGGATTTTTTGCTCACAATTTGCCCATTGGGTTTTGGGGTGTTTGTTGTATAGGCGACCCCTGGGCTTTAACATGTTGATGGTGTGGCATCCCCGAGCTCTGTGGGGAGTGTACTACAGTGTGACCCTTCTTTATGTTTTTTTTACTGCAGGGCAGATTAAGTGCTATAGGATGGGATTTGTTGGCACCAAGGGGTGGTGGGGCTGGGTTTAGAGGAGTGGGAGATGGTGGGGGTGGCTGTTTGATATTTTCTTATACCCAAAAGGTGTAGGTGCTTACTAATGGTCCACTCTAGAAACGACCTAGCTGGTCCTTTGTATGGCCCTTTTTTCATACTACACTGGTTATGGTGCTTGATACTGTGTATAACGCTTGCACCAGTACACCAATAAGAATTTGTTAAATAAAAAAAATAAAGACTACAGGGCCTTGGTATTTGGCGCACCAATGTTTAATTGCTTCTAAGCAGAACTTTGGGCACCGGAACTCTTTCTTTCACAAATTAAGCACTGGATGGGATGATGCTGTCACAACTTACATTTTTTTCAGAGACAGCGGTTAAGTAAGTGTACAACTGTGATGATGTCCCAACAGTGTACAATCGCCCTCAGTAAAGGCAATCACTAACGTACATATTTTATTTCCAGCTCACCATTCTCATGTATCGCAGCTTAGGCCCATTTATTCACACATGAGCTACTTCATACATGTTATTGGAGGCCGTTCATTTTACTATTGCTGGCCTCCTACACTAATTCACAATTACTGACCTCACAGATATCACTCTAGTTTCACTTACTCAAGGAATTAGGGCCTCTCACTGGAGTTGAGTCTTACTGATTCCTACATCACTCTGCAGCATAGCTTCACTGGTTCACATATGATTAATCTCATGTTCTATAGAATTACGTCATTGTGTCCTGGTGGATTCTCGTTAAGACTCACTCATGCCTCATACCTTTCTCTGTGTCACTGAGTTTGCACTCTTCGCTCACTATGCTCACACTTTTAAACTGGGTGACCCTGTACTCAGACTACGGGACATGTAGTGGCAAAGGTGCTTTTATGATGGTGCCCTTCCACCCCACCTCTCTCAGACTTGTCCTTTGATCACACACACAGTGGGGACCTCACGTGCCTGGGTGAAACAGTGAAATACTCCAGGCACTTTACACAATCCCTTCATTCCCATTTGTATTTCCTGTTTTGGGTTTCGTTGCAGAGCTGACTCATGGATCAAGATTTCAGATTAGGTAACCAGAGAAAGATAGCTCACGAGATGGCAAGTTCTCACAAGCACCCAGCACTAAAGGTGCCCCTGGTAAGATATCTGTGTGCTGTGCCACTATTGTGTGCTAAGAAGGCATCCAGGAAATACAGCACACCTGCAGCTAAAACAGGGACAATCATTGAGAAACCTGACTACTGTCAATTTTACCAGCTTTTTGGGGAAAGTCCCTTGTGGTACAAGATCTTCCCGGACTGTAGAGATGTGTGAAACATTGTTTGTCATTCGGCTATCCCGACTTGGAGCACATAATATTGGGGTGTGCGGAGACTTGATTACCACTTCTCTCCTGTGATTTAGGGGCCATGAGTAACTGAAGCTCAAATTGTTTTGTGTCACACTGAGGTCGTGTCTACCAAAACACAAAAGGCTCACTGATGGTATCATGTCTTCTCCAAAGTCACAGAGTTTGGAGGGACCGGTGAAGACTCCTAGAACCAGAATGCAGTCTCAAAGCTGAGAGTCAATAAGTCCCAGTGGAGGACAGGAGCATCTTTGAGGCATCATACAAGTCACTTTTTTGTGGCACCTGGACTGGGAATAACACCTCTAGGAAGCACAGAGGACAAGAAAAAAGGTAAAAAGAAAAAGGTGTACACCAGGCAATGTGAGGCAACAGAAAAAACTAGAATTCTGCTACTCGAGAGCAGCTGGGTGGAAAGACAATAGTGGCGTAATAGGGCCAGTAGAAGATATTCAAAGCTGGAATACAAAGAAAATTGAATAAATAAAGTCCAGACGGTGGCCCAAGTAATGATGACTGCTCCGAGGGCCTTGTTTGAAGTAGCATTAGCTTCATGTACACCAAAACTGTTTCCATCTCAGGACAGTGGGAGAAAGCCAGTCTTGTTTGTAGCCAATTGGCTTGCACGCTTCATGTGTTGTGGCTGCTGTTTACATACAATTGTCTCCATAATGTTTCCAACAATAGGCACATTTCACGGGGGCAAAATTAGTTGAGTCATCTGGGCCCAGGCTATGCTTTCTCAATGTAGTGTAACCATGTCTTCACAGCAGGACTGCCTTATAATCTCGATCACTTTAAGAGCAACCAGTGGTGCAGGGGCTTGAAGATATTGGACACACTGGAGTTCACTGAAGAGAAGGAGCCACCTACCTCAACCGGCCATCTGCTACTGAGACTGCAAAGAAGCATTTATGAGTTAATTTCTGTTTGTTTACTTAGGCCAGGCAATACCGATAGCCACAAGCTATGTGCAAGCATGTCACCTGTCACGCCAACCCTGTCATTCATATGTCACAGTACTTAACTTACATGTCTGACTGAGCACCTTCATTTTATTTGGAATGAAACTGAGAGAAGTTGGCGACCTCACCCTTTATGAAGGAGTGTGAAGCTTGCAACGTTTAGCACCACCCACTCTCTATTTCTATTCCCAGCAGCCACTTGTACCCCACCAAAGATGCATTGAACTTTTGACTGCAGGGAAATGAGCATGCTGAGTGGAGGAGTGTTCCCCCTGCCACCCAGGGCCAGGTTGAGCCATTGGTGGCTGTGAGGAAACACAAGAGCAGCCACTTGGCAGCCATGTACCTCCCATTCTCCTATGTTGGAAACTGGCCCCTTGCAAGAAAACGTCTTGCAACAAGGAAAAAGAAACCATGAGATTTCTTCTCTGCAGGTGAAGTATCGGTAGCTTCTTTAGACTATATTATGCTGTAATCCTGCCAGGTTGCAACACTACTCAGGTCTGTGTGCAAGTGCAAACGGCTCAGGATTTTTCTGGCATCTAGTGTGGTGTGGGCCCTCGGGGAAGACGAGTAGGGATTTGCACAGACATGTGATGGAAGATCACGAAGTAAAGTGAATTTCCCAGAGTTTACTCCATGCTAACATTATTCTAATAGGTCTAAGTCACACTCTTATGCTTCCTTGCCTCAATATTTCGTTTCCTTGTATCAGTCCACACCTCACAATCCAGACCCCAGCAAACACTGTCAACTTAAAATATTAAATCACTTTTAAATAGTCAAGTCCATGGACTACTCTTCAAGTGTACCTAACAAAACATGGCCTCACCCAGTGTGTCGAAGGTTTCCTACCTGAAGGGAGAGGAGGGAGGCCCTATGGTCTGTCATGAGGAAGAGTAGAGCGAGGAAAGAAGATCACTGATAAGTAATTGGGCATACACTGATCTCACACATGCTCACATATGACTTCCATTTGTACATGGTGTCTCTACAGCTTTGCTTCTCTGCCTTCTATGGGTCTTGACAGTAGTGGGTGAGCACCTGGCTATGCCTCTCACCACCAAACATTTTAAACTTCTATTGAATGCTAGACTTAGTGCTGTGTTTTCTTTTAGCACCCATACTTATCTGGGTAACATGCTTCTAGTTTGTTAACTTCGGTTTCTGATTTTGCCCAAACCAGAACCACTAGTTATAGTAAGTTGATTACTTTTACAGCATATTATGTCATGCCAAGGCTACTCAGGGAGCTGAAGAGGAAAGGAGAGAAATAAGAGGGGGGCAGGGAAGAAGGGATGTATGATAACAAGATAGACAGAAGAAGGGAGGATCCTTGTATGGGAAATTGTGTTCCCCAAAATACTAGTGCCTCAATGGACAGAACAATAGTGCACTGTCGGCTGATGGATAGCAGGTGGAGGTTGGTGAGAACAGTGAAAATGGAGGTGAGTGTCAGGGGAAGGCAGAAGGGAAAAGGAGAGTCAACAAAGTAGAATTAAGTTAGAAAATTAGTCTTGTTTGTTACCTCTTCAGCTAGCCCGCTTCCAGGCGGAACCCATTTGATTAGGTGCAAAAGATGGTCAACCAGAGGTCTGAAGCCATCACAGATCATCTCTCTTTGTAGATAGACATTTTTCTAGTTATCCCAGTCTCCAATCCCCAAGACTACATATGGGATATGTGGTGCAGGAATTGGGGTGCTTTAGTCCCACCCCGCACACAGTGTTCCGACTCCGAGCTAGGAATTATCACCCATTAGAGTCCTGTAGATTGCAAGCACAATATTGAAGAGTATCATTCCCTTTGGAGACTAGATCTTACCCTCTACACTTTCTCATGGTTGTATAAAACAAAGCAATAAATTTGCATTGGTACCCACACTTTCCTTTTTATAAATGCTTATTCCTCAAAATTAAGCAAATCAAAAGTTGAAACCAAATCCCCATGTAACTGTTAGGGATTGACTTAAACACATCTGATTTTGTGCCACATAAATATTCAAAATCTCCATAATTTGACAAATTCTATCAATAATTCGTCTTTTTCAAAGAAAATGCTACTAAAGAAATACAATGTAGTTTTCTCTTTAAACACACAATTAACGGATCAAAATGTGGGCACATATAATGCAACCAAATGGTCTACAAATCTCTCCTTTACTCCAAAACAAATCAGTTTTCCAGAAATACCAACAAATGAACGTCAGCTTTAATCAGACTTTCCAGATAGTCCCCTCTCACCATGGTGTATATTTAGGTATGTGTTATTAGCAAAGTTAGCTATTGCACCCGCAAGCCTTTGATAAAAACAACTTTACCTTTACACGCTAAAAAGCATATAACCAATTCACAAAAGTGAGCTTTAAAAAATATCAGGAAATGAGAGAGGTGATGATTTTGGGGCCCCCCCTAACCTAGGGGAGGACCAAGCAGATGCCTTGAACAGAAATAGCATATCATGCTAAACGATTCGGTGGTGGTCCCATCCTCCTAGGACCGCCCCAAGCAAAGTTATGGGCAAAAATACAATGCCAACCAAAGGCCCAGCAAAGCATTATGGGGCGAGATTCTAGAGTGCAGTGAATATTATAGTATTAGCTCTCAGCTGAGCCGGGAGAGCCTGCCCCTTGAGGAATGTTTTGATATTGGATTGGATACTATAATATTCACTGCACTCTAGAATCTCATCCCATAATGCTTTGCAGGGCCTTTGGTTGGGATTATATTTTTGCCCATAACTGTGCTTGGAGTGGTCCTAGGAGGATGGGACCACCACTGAATCGTTCAGCATGATGTGCTCTTTGTGTTCAAGGCATCTGCTTGGTTCTCTCCCTAGGTTAGGGAAGACCCCAAAATCATCACCTCTCACACTGCGTGCTATATTTTCTTTTTCACTCTTTGTGAAATGACCATATACATTTTAGCATGTAAAGATTGAGTTACTTGTTTTATCTAAGGTATGTGAGTTTTCTGTTTTATTAATTGGGATGAGATGGAACAGCCTGCTCTTACTGACAATATCGCATAATTATATTTTTTTATACCAGTAAGCATTCCATCAAAAGCTTTGCACCTTTGTTGGAAGAGACACCTGATTACTACCATTTTGAAATATACAATGTCTTGTAAGTCTCACTGTTCATACAATGTATAATATCTATCTTGATGTAAAAACCTCAGTCCATTGAAATTTATGAAAAGTAACATCTGGCAGTTACAACACTAGTAAGACAAAATCATTTTGCATTAGTGATATATGAAAAAAGGGTTTAAAGCACTGGTGTTAGACCTCTATTCTCTTTTTTGACCCAGAGCAGCTGACACTATTCACTCCATTCCATATTTCTTCTTAGCCGGCCAGCACTGCATCCCAGAGTGGAATCCAGGATAACGAGGGGCTTGGATTTAGAAATGAGTTCCAAACTGACGTCAGAAGTCAGAATGATGTAGAGAGAGCAGGTTTGAGGGAGGCTATCCTAAAACACTTACCTGAGGGTTTCTTCAGATTTATGGTTGTTGAAACACCTTCTGAGTCACAGGTTGGGCTAATATTGTGGGCATTAAAAGTATTTGCAATGTTGGACTTTAAGAAAAGGGGAAGGCCCTTCCCATCAAGAATACATTTACAGCACATTTCGTAAATATTTTTGTTAAAATGGAGTGTTTTTAGGAAATCTCGTCAAAGGGGGCTCATGAAACTGTCAAATATGTGATGGTCTTCTACAGTGCAGAGGAGCATTAATCCTTTAGGAAAGAAATTGTGGAACGCCCATAGTTTTAACTGCAATTTTCCAACTTTTAACAAATTACAATTGTGACTCAAAATAATTCTCTTATCTCAGCCTAACAGATACTGCACCGCTTTTCAGATGTTCTTTAATATTAGTTATGAAATTCTAAATGAGAAAATACTTGTAGTGTAAGGAAATCAAAAGAAAGCAAACATCAGAGTAGTATTTTGTCTATTCCCATTGATTTTTTTGACAAGGTCAGAGTTCAGAATCAATGAGAAGATGGAGAGATTAAAAACACAAAATGGGATTGGCAGGTAAGCTTAGAAAAGGACAAGGGAGAATCTAAGTGGGGAGCCATGATTAGTTTAAACTAAAAAAATAGAAGTGCAAGTTAGAAGGTGAAATTAGATTGCTGGACATTTAGGGCCTGATTACAATGTCAGGCAGTGTTATGGTTGCGGTCCGCCCGACGTCAGCCCCTGCGGTCCGCCCGTCGCATTACGATGCAGCAGGTCGAGGATCCCGTCGCAGCATTGGAAAGAATCACAATCCCATAATGACGGTGGAGCCAGCGTTGGCTCCGCTGTTGGGATTATGATGTCACTTTCCGACAGCCTTTCCATGTCGGCCTTTCCCACATGCAACGGCTGTCGGAAAGTGACTTTGGGGGCCCCGCATGGTGCCTGCCACCCGGTGGAGGGATGTTTACAAACCTAAATTTTTCAATGGCAGCTTGTGCTGCGGGCCTTCTCCGCCTGCCGCACAAGTTGCCATTTAAAAAAGGATGTTTCTGACCGCCCATAGGGCGGTCGCATCCAATTGTGCAGTCGGAACCACCGACCTATGGATGCAGGTCTGCCCGACATCGTAATCAGGCCCTTAGTGTTTTGTGTGAAGAGATTAGGTGCTAGGAGAATTTAAAAGATCAGATTATGACAGGTTGAGGTAAAGATGGTTGCAGTAGTGACATATATCCCCTTCAGAAAAGTGGGTGCCACTGTGGAAAAGCTACATGAACCACGACAGAAGCAATGATACATTAATAGCTTTATTGTTTCTACAGGTTGGAGAAGGTGTGTGAATGTGTTATGCTACCACGCCACAGGACAAGAGGTTGCGGATAGCCATATGAATTCAGAGGTAGCAACAGGAACCATTGGTGCATCCTGAGAGGTGCAGTTGCAACCTCTGGTGACCCCAATGTTACATCCCTGATAACCCTTCATGCAATCACCTATGAGCAATCGAAGCGAGGAGTCCTGATAGTGATGCAGACCTAGAACTTTTTAATTGCCAGTGCTAGGACCAGCTGGAACCTGATAGCTCACCTCTGCACATACCTGTTGAAAGGAGGCTTCAACAAGCGCAAAGCCGGCTCACAGACGTAATGCGATTATGCGCTAACAGATTAAATGCTGTGAGTCAGAACCAGGAAAACAGTGTTGAAGCTTTGGTCAAAAATAGCTTTATCCATGTGGCGAGGATTGAATTTCCCTCTGGCACACACCAGGTAGTCCATGCTCTATCTTAAACTCAACAGCACACAATGCTCTGGGGCCAGCGTCCCGCCCTTGGGCGACCTTTGTATCTAATCAGTAGCCTTCTGGTAGCTCGGCCATGGGCCAGGCTGCCTTGCTTGGGCTGATACGCAGCTCTGGCTGCTTGTTTTCTCTTTGTGATGTTGCTGCCGCTCCTTACATTCATGGACCAGAGCGCCTATCAGTGCTCAACAAGTCCTTTAGGCACGCTCCAGTGTCTGAGAAATCTGTGTTCAAGTTCCCAGAGTATTATGGCGTGAGCTGGGTTCGTGAAGGGGTTTACTCTTTGCTGTAATGCAGGGTTTTTTACCCGTTGTGAAGCTTGCAAAGTACCCAAAGGCCCTTCGCCTTAACCCTCTGGGAGAATATTTTCACTCCATAGCGAAATCATTTTCACTCTGATCCAACCCAGCCACATTCGAAAAAGCATGCAGGCATCTTTTCTGCAAGTTTATGTTTTGCAGAGTTTGTTTATGCACAATGGAATTTTTTTCCAGAGATACAAGTTTACCCAGTGGTGTCTCTGGAAGTGATTTTTTTGGGGGGAGGGTACACGTTGGGCCACATTAGAAACTGGTGGGGACATCTACAATGGTTTGATCTATCTATCTATCCATCTATCTAATCTATCTATCTATCTCAGCTAAATATATCATATTCATAGTTGCTAAATTGTTTAATTCTGAATGTATGTGTGGATATATATCTATATATCTATTAGATGTAAAATCGCATATATACAAAGTCAAATGTAAACATTTTAGGTCAAACAACGGTGCATTCCAATTAAATCTAGTTGGACAGATTGATGTGTGTAGCAAGGTGCAGTGTCTATTTTTTCAGTGTTTCTTATTGGCACATTCAGCAGCTATGGTGGTGGGGCACAAAGGGGGGCATGACAAATAGAACGGGGACACGGGCCCCATCTGGCCCCGCTAGTGACGCCACTGACCTTCTGCAGAGTGTTTTTCTATGCACAGCAGTAAAAGGCAATAGAGGCGTGGCCTTTTAATCCAGATTCAACCAGTAAGAAGAGTTAACGAGCGAATTAGGATCATAGGTTACACAAAAAATTGTTTCCCAGATGTTTTTCTCCAGACTCGTTTTAGTAGGTAAAACCTGTCAATACAGTATGGGGGATAAGGCCTGGCATGTAGAAAAAATGTGAAGGAATCAGTGCAGAAACACTGATTTCCATCGTTAGTCGCCATTTAGGCAGAACAACTCGATCCCGGTGGTGTGGATAATTCCATGGTGCAGGAATTCCAACCTGATCAGGCGAGGTCCACTCGGAATTATGATCTGGCTGTTTTGTGCAAAGTTTATCCTGTGCAAAGACATTCTGTTTGTCTTCAATGAGGATATATCACACATAAACGGTCATCAAAAGGTAGGCTCGCATGTAAAGGTGTCAGAGTGGAAAATGGGGCAACCTCTCGAATGGACAATCCACAAATCTTAAAGTTTGTAAACTTGTTGATTTCTACAAGAGCTTCAGTAAGTCAGGTTTATAGCACAACTACAACATTTGTAAATGACCCTACATTTGGTTACATTGCAATTTCTTATCACTATTAATTGTAGAAATACTTAACATCCAACTTAGGGGCATATTAACAACGAGGCGATAAACAATTATCGCCGCTTTAGCGTCCGTTTTCGGACGAAAAGCGGCGATAATCTTATCGCCTAATCAGCAAGGTCACGCTATCGCGTGAATCCTTGCACTATCGCTCTTTCTCCAACGCCCATCTTTGCATCTCTAATGAGATGCAAAGTGGGCGTCACTGGCGTACCTCGGATGGGCTACGTTGCAAATATCGCCGATGTGCACATCGCGATATTTACAAGGCAGCTCACAGGATTATAGCAGACGTTAAATTTTGGCGAAAACTGCAGTTTTCGCCAAAATCTAACGTCTGCTATAATCCTGACTTACCTATGTTAGACATAGGAGGTGGATTCTGCTGATACGACCACAGGGTCGTATC
Organism: Calotriton arnoldi; assembly: GCA_963921515.1. NCBI lineage: Eukaryota > Metazoa > Chordata > Amphibia > Caudata > Salamandridae > Calotriton > Calotriton arnoldi. The sequence goes on from CAWUFW010000444.1 coordinate 3,950,939, forward strand.
AGCAGAGTTATCGCCGTTTGCAGGGAACATCGCTGGAAAACCAGCGATGTTCCTTGCAAAACGGCGATAACCTCGCTATCTCTGGAATTTTATCGCCTCGGCGATGCGCGTTGTTGATAACGCGCTAACCGGGCGATAAATTGCAGAGATAGCCGGCGATAAATATGCAAGCGCTAAGCGCGCTTTGCGATATTTATCGCCGAGCCTTGTTAATATGCCCCTTGGTTCTGTTAGCGGGGATCGTTGCTTGTACCCATGTCCTATCAGAGGGATTGTTGCATGTACCCATGTCCTATCAGAGGGATCGTTGCATGTACCCATGTCCTATCAGAGGTATCATTGCATGTACCCATGTCCTATCAGCAGGATCGTTGCATGAACCCATGTCCTATCAGAGGGCATTCCCACAGTCTGGAAATGAAAGTACTCCAAAAATGCCTGGAGCAACAAAGCTATCATTGCAGAGATGGGGCAGGAAGACCATCAGCCAGGGGTATCATGTAGTTTTGGTTGAGAACATGAGGATTTACTTAAGGCAACAGGAGAAGTGCCTGGATGTCCTCCTGATAGAAGGTCACTGGGAGTGGCCTAATTTATTGGTAGCCAGAGATAGCAATTGCAACCTCTATGTCGCTTCTTGCACCTCATGTGATTTAACCAATCAGACCACTGGTCTTGAAAAGCGAACATGTCTGTATCTTCTGCTAGCTTTAGCGGCTGGGTGATGTCAATCAATTAATTAATCAATCAGGGTTGGTAAAGCACAACTACTCACCCTTGAGGGTCTCAAGGCGCTGGAGGGGTGGGGGGTGGCTCCGTTGAGTGCTGGGGGTATCCAAAGAGCCAGGTTTTGAGGTCCTTCCTGAGCTGGGCAATGTGGGAACTTGCCGGAGGTGGAGGGGGAGGCCGCTTTGCCTGCGAGGTAGTGGAAGGACTTTCCTCCCTTTCTGGTCTTGTAGATACGTGGGACGGTGGCCAGAGAGAGATCGGCTGATTGGAGGTATCTTTTGGGCGTGTGGAAGGAGAGGTTCTTCAGGTTTGTTGGTCCGGTGTGGTGAAGGGCCTCGTCTGCCTGGGTGAGGAGTTTGAAAGTTATTCTTCTTTCTACTGGGAGCCTGTGGAGATCGTGCAGGTGTTGGGTGATGTGACTGCGACGGGGATGTCGAGGGTCAGTCTGGCTGCGGCGATCTGGGCGGTCTCGGGTTTGCGAAGGAGTTTCTTGTTGATTCCGGCATAGAGAGCGTTGCCGTAGTCCAGTCTGCTGCTGATGAGAGCGTGCGTGACAGTTTTTCTGGATTCGGATGGGATCCAGCTGTACGTCTTTCAAAGCATGTGGAGGGTGTTGAAGCAGGCCGAGAATATGGTGTTTATCTGGCGGTTCGTTGTGAGCGATGAGTCTAGTATGATGCGGAGGTTTCGTGCGTGGTCCGTCGGGGTGGGGGGATTTCCGAGGGCGGGGGGCTACCAGGAGTTGTTCCATACGGAGGGGGTGGAGCCAAGGATGAGGACTTCTGTTTTCTCAGAGTTGAGTTTCAGGCAGCTATTCTTCATCCCGGTGGCGACGGCTTTCATCCCTTCTTGGAAGTTGTGTTTGGTGACATTGGGTTTGTTGGTGAGGGAGAGGATCAGCTGGGTGTCGTCAGCGTAGGAGACAATGTTGAGCACATGGTTCCTGACAATGGTTGCGAGGGGGGCCATGCAGATGTTGAAGAAGGTGGGGCTGAGAGAGGAGCCCTGGGGCACTCCACTGTTGGTCTCTGTCGGTTCGGAGAGGTAGGGAGGGAGTCTGACCCGCTGACTTCTGCCAGTGAGGAAGGAGTAAATCCAGTCGAGGGCCTTGCTGTGGATGCCGGCGTCGTGGAGTCTGGTGGCTAGGGTGCGGTGGGAGACGGTGTTGAAAGCAGCCGAGAGGTCCCGGAGGATGAGGACTGCCGTTTCGCCCTGGTCAAAGGAAGGGAGCGGATGTCGTCAGTGGTGGCGAGTAGGGCGATCTTGGTGCTGTGGTTACTGTGGAATCCGGATTGGGAGATGTCTAGGACGTCGTTAGTTTCAATGAGGTTTGCAAGCTGCATGTTGACGGCCTTTTCGATGACCTTGGCTGCGAAAGGGAGCAGGGAGATGGGCCTGACGTTCTTGAGATCCGTTGGGTATATGCATAGGGTTTCTTCAGGAGGGTGTTGACTTTGGCGTGTTTCCAGTCATTGGGGAAGGTGGCGTCTCGAAGGAGCAGTTGACCGTCCGTCGTAGTTCGGGTGCGATGGCAGAGGCGGCTCTATGAAAGATGTGGTGTGGGCAGGGGTCTGAGGGTGCCCCGGAGTGTATGCTTTCCATGGTGTTCAAGGTGTCTTCTGTCGTGAGTGGGGTCAATTTGAGCAGGGTCTGTTGGGTGGGGTCGCATGGAGGGGGAGCTGGAGCGGTGAGGAGGTCTTGGTTGTCAAAGTGTCAATTAGTGTGTTAAAGGGCACATGATCCGTATCTGCTATCCATGCTGCTCAGCACCAATATGCATGTCATTTTAATACACTTGCATTTATGCCAGCTTCAAATCAATAGAAACAGGCGTCATTTACAAAACAGACTCTTCACGAAGGGTTAAGATACTTAAAAGTAAGCAAGTATAGTTTTGAAAAATGCATAATGTATATCTTGACTTTGCCATGCCCTTTGACACAGTGATACTCTAAAGTTTACATATTTTAAGGATATCACAAAAGTAGAGGTGATCACTTGTGCACAGACATTGATGGCTGGGTGGAAGGTAATTGGAACCAGGCAGAGGGTAATTGCACAGTTCCTGAGTAGCGTGATGGACGCAGCCTAGTTGCTAATATTTGTACATATTCATAGGTTATTTATGGAAGATTATGAGAGAGATGTTCCCAGGTTTTCTGATCATTAGATAAAAGAGAGCAGGATAGTAGAACACATGAAAGCACTGATCCTGCCTCGCCGCCCGGATACACTTTGAACTTTGGGAGGGCAGTGCAAGCAGAGGCTAAGTGTGGTTTGAGGCTTGGTGATGCAATTTAGCCACAATTATGTATATGCCACATACATACTAAATAGGGTGTTACTTGAGAGCTGAGCCCAAGAAAAGGATCAGTAAAGTACGCAGTTGACAAAGTGGATGAGCACTGTGACATGCTGCAGCCTGCAAAGTGGGGCATTTATAACCCCGCGTTAAGAGGTGTGGGAAGCAATGCTAGAGACCTTACACAAGGTACATTTATAGTACCTTCATCAGGTCATATTCATGACAATCTATTCATTTGCAAACACAAGGAGATGATGGACGGAGCGCTGAAACTTTTCAGACACTCACCCCAAGTCACAGATCTGGGTTTAATCCATCATCGTTCTTTAGCTCACTTCGCCACCCCAGTTCAGACACAGCTATATGCAAATCAGTCTTGGGCCTGTGCCTCATGGGAACAGTCCAGCCCGAACTGCCAAGCCATGTCTTCCCTGGACCGGAAACAAGCATCCTGGGACCGGTTTCGGGCTAACAGCCCTCATCAGCCAGGCTAGCTTGAATCCAGTGGCAAAGTGAGCAAGGGACCCACGTCTGGGCTTACCCTGCCAACTTAGGGCGAACAAAGCAAATCAGTCTTGACCCTGTGCCTCTTGGGATCTGTGATTGGGGCTGAGTGTCTGAAAAGTTTCAGCGCTCCGTCCATCATCTCCTTGTGTTTGCTTTGTTCGCCCTAAGTTGGCAGCTAATGTCGCTGATTCAAGGCCATGTTAGGATACAGATTTTTGGATTCATCCATCTATTTACCCTTTATCCAGATTGTACCCTTCATATCTAATTCAGTTCCTAAATGGGTATGTCCCAAAAAAGGGTAGGACTGAGTCCTTCCCTTCAAAGAGGCTTTGCCAAAGTTCAGCTATTTTCTTTCTTTATACACTTTGGCCAATCAGAGAGGGTGTTGTTGCTGTGTTTCACTAGAATCTATGGCCTCTCTATTGGAGGAGGAGGGCAAAGATTCTCTTTGCCTTCTTGACTGGTTTCAATGTTTCCTTTCGGGCTTGTGCCAGACGTTGCTCATGGGGAACCATTTCTTTACTATCGATATGCCCCCGAAACTGTTGTTACTCATTGCCATTTACATCTTGGGTGTGTACAGTGATGATGATACTTAGACACGAGGATGGGCAAAATTATCAAATTGTAACCCTACTGGAATGCTTATATGATGTAGTAGACTGGCTAAGGAAAAAACAAAAACAGTTGATTACCTCCTTATTGGGTCCTTAAAAATGTCTTACACTCAGAGATGCATCTCTCCCACAGCAGGGTTTCATTGGGAGATATATTTTCCCAAGGCTCAAGATTAGTAACCGGGTAGCTGTCCAGAATCTGCCCCTGTATTTCCAAGTTGGTATTGTTGTTAACTTTTTCAGCTCCAGAAATGAACCCTGGACAACATATTGCACAGGGACAGTATGGTACTGTTTGAGGTCTTAACCGACTCTCGACTGGGCTCTTCCAACGATCTGCCTGCTCAGATGTTGGAAGGATTTTGCCTTACCTTCACAGAGCCCAGAATGCCGCTAAGATGCTTGTAGTAGCCCTGAAAAAGTATGATCGGTACTGCAAGCATCGAAGGGCTTCACATAGGCTTTGTGTTAGAAAGCACTTTAAGTTCAAGCTGAGTTACATGGTATTTTTTTTATAACACCATGGACTATCTGGAGAAAATACTTTTCAGTTACTATAGCACATGATTCTTGACATCAAGAAATCTATGCCTTTTAGTAGCCTTTCTTTTCAAATTGGTGTTATGTTAAAAGATCTTGTATAGCACGTAGCTGCTCCAGCAATGGGCCTTCCTAGTGCTGAACCAGTAACAGAGGCACAACAACTAGGCCTGAAGGTAGAGGGTAAGAGGGAAACCTAGTTGGAAAAGAGATAGGTCTTAAGCAATTTCCTGAAGTGCAGATGGTTCTGGGTTTTCCTGAGTGGAAGGGGTCATTTGTTTCACAGAGTAGGTGCCAGAGCTTGGCAGGAAGGGCCTCCATCTTGACTTGAGGAACAGTGGCCAGGTTAAAGTCGGCCAATCGAAGCAGCCTGGATGGTACGCAATTGTAGATAAGATTGTTGGGGATGGGGACCCCCTGGGAGTGAAGAATCTAAAGTCTTTTAATTACAGCTTTTTTTGCTCATAGATATAGGACATTGCAGTAATCGAGGCAGGATGGAATTAGAGCTTGGATGTTGTTCTGCCTGATGTGAGGGTCAAAAAAGCCAATGATGGATTTAAGGCTTCTCAGAAGTCTGAAGCAGGTGCCAGTCAATGATTTGGCTTGGGACTCGAAAGCAAGAGATCGTGCATCCAGACTCCAAGGTTTTTAATAAATGGTTAGTGCTTAGGGGGCGGGCCGAGGGTGGCTGACTACCAACGGACTCCCCAAGAGTTACAGTGCTTGCCTAACCAGAGAATTTCTGTTTTGTTGGCATTTAGTCTCAAGCATTTGCCATTCATCTACTTAGCCACCACAAGAATTCCTTTTTGAAAATTGGCCATGTCTTGCATTGCGTTCTCTGAGAGTGATAACATCAGATTGCCAGCTTACGATACCAGCAAAGAGTAAATGATTTTGCGAGCTGTGCAAGTGGTTGGACATTGATATTGAATCGGGCAGGGCTCAGGGAAGAGCCCTGGGAGACCCCATATTACATGGATTGCTGATGAGACGCAAAAGGGGGGGGCATTACCTGAAAAGAGCAGAAGGATACATTTATAGTTGTGTTCGTCTTATTAGTACCTCTTTTATACTTTGGCTAGTCTAGAGAAGCAGATATTAAGTTCCGTTCTTCTTAGCAGTCCCTCTTTTTCAATTTAACGGTCTACAGAAGCACACATTCAAAGTTCTGTGGTTCTTAGTAGTTCCTTTTGTCAAACTGGTCACTCTGGGGATGTTTAAAGTTCTGTATTTCTTAGTAGTTCCTCTTTGAGCATTGGTCAGTCTAGAGAAGCAGACATTTAAAAATCTGAGCTTCTTGATAGTCACACTTTTCAAATCAGTCAGTCTTGAGAAGCAGGACATTTAAAGTTCATTCCACTGTGACTTTGAATGAGCTGCCTGCAGAGTTGAGAAGCAATGAGAATCATCACATTTTCACAAAACAATTGGAAAGGCTGTTGCTTATTTAATCGCCTACCCTTTCTCCAGTCTGTCACAGACAGAGTGCTTAGTAACAGTAAGTTCTGTGAGTGTGCAATGGGAATGATGTCACTCTGAATGGTTCTTTTAGTGTAGTGGTGCTGTAGTGTCACTTGTGGCAAACCACTGCATTGGTATTACCTGAAAGTGGGCACAAACCAAACCGTTAGTGGAAGCTTCACATTTCCTTGCTGTGGCAAAAAGTCTTTCAGTGCTGTGAGTTGGTGCTTGTTTTATACAGAGGTCACCATCTTGCAATTTGAGTCTTTTCCTCACAAGGAAAGCTGATACCAGTCCCTCCTTCAACTGCTTGGTTCCCTGGTTCCATCCAACCTACACTCCCTGATTATCCTGCCTCCCGGGCTTCTCAAGCTTAACATGCAAGAATTTTGCTATTGGGGACTCATGCCACTAATATGGCATGTTGTACATTTAGGCATTTAAAAACTGTAAGAAGTACATCAACTATATGAGGTGATTTAATGGATTTGAATTCTGGTGATCTTGAAGGGAAGATTAAGAAGAACTTAGACAGACTTGAAAGTGGTACTCTTTAGTATCTATAACTGTATGGAAGAGAATAGAGAAGATACCAGTAAAAAACAATTCTGCTAATAGCACTGGTTTTAAACCTGGTTATATAATGCACCCCACTTGTGGTCCTGGGTGAAAGATAAAAATCCTTTGGTCATAAGGTCCTGAAGAAGGTGGTTTAGAAATTGAGATATCCACCGAAACGTGTGTTGACTACTACTATTTGGTGATCCCAGATCAAGACACAACAATTGAAGACTAAATGAAAAGTGGTCTCCTTTTAAGGATATTGTAGAAAATTAGCCTGGTGGTTGGTGTAACAATGTATGTGTATGGAGTGTATGAGTGTGACTGGTAATGAGTGATGATGTTTCATGTGGGGTGGTGAGTGGAAATAATGAATTAGTTGTTGCAATTGTCAATAGAATAGGAATAACTTAATAATGAAAAGTTTTGAAAGTAAAAAATTAACAAAAGCAAACATTGCAAATTGATGATAATGTATAAATAATGAAGTAAAACATTTGAGGTAATCCTCGTGCGTCAGTGAGTACTTTGGATTAATTCCATGTATTAATGAAGACAGGTTGAGCGGGAATGGTTATTTCAGATTCTCAAGCTGGGTTGTCACAGCAGACTAAAAAATGAAAATCTTACACACAGCTCTGGATTGGTGCAAGAGGCTTTGTGCTCAAAGGCCTCCTCAGCACCATTATGGGGGCATCTGTGTTAAGGTGGACTCAACACAAGAACCCCAACATTGATGAAGGTGCACTTTCTTCTATCCACTGCAGAGTCTATCAACACTCATCACACCTGGGGACTGACTGAACTCACACACAGGTGCATGCCATGAGTTTCACTACTCTCCCGGTGGTCCCTGCTGAGGAGCTCACCAAACCCCTGTTCCTACTAATCGTACTGTTGGAATTAAAGAGTTGTACTATAGAGCTACCATATTGACCTCTCCGACAGAATATCTGTGTGTACCATGTTCCATTGTGCTTGCAAAACAACTCTTGCATCCTTCGTTCTCCTGTGCCGAAGGGGAATTTTGGAAGTGAACGTGTGGCTGTTCTGCTGCCAAATAAGAAGCACACATTGTTTCCGTAAACATTAATTCAACTCTGGATTCCATTCGAGTTTTCATTGCGTTTTAATATCACTATCATATTCATTATATTGCTAGTGTGTTTCTGTTACAGTGAGCTCACCTATGTGTAGGTCCTGGTGCAAACACAGTGAATATATAACTCGTGTATTTTGTAAATCAGAATTTGCCTCTGCTAATGTCAATATTTTGCAACATTTTGACAGACCTCAGAAGAGGGCTCCAGAACTGGACACAATGCTCCAAATAAAAGACAATCAATTACTCACAATATGGCTGCCAGGACTGACCGCTATGCTCCAAAGAGACCTTCAGATCTGAGCACAAAATTCCATATGAGGTCTCTGGAAATCAGCACAATGCACAATACTTCAGTTTAAGTCACCAGAATTAGACACGATACGAAAGAGCGGACCATCAGAACCTCACAAGTGATGTTACAGGGAGCCAGTAGAAATGGAATGGACACAGTGCTCCAGATGAGACCTTCAGAACAGGGAACAATAATTCAAATCAGAGCTCCAGAACTACAAACAATACTCCCGAAGTGCTCTTCAGAAACTGACTACAATTCTCCAGATGAGTCATTGCTAGTTAAACATACACAATACACTGGTAACTCAGCCTCCCACATCTGCTGGCCATATCTCCTTCCCTGCACCCCAACATCCTCTTACCTTCAACACAGCATTAATATTTAACATTGGAATACTTTTCCTAAGTATTTCAAAAGCTTTAACTTTTTCCTATACTTTACCATAGGACAAACTATGTCCCAGTGGTGTTCACCCCCACCTACATAAGAAATGTAACAAGTAGTAACTTTATACGAGTAAATTATGCTCCACCCAAGGTCGGTGGCAGCATGTAAGTCTACACTTTGTTGTAACTTTAAACTTTGAAAGGATGAATAGAAAAAAGCAGTAAATGTACTACCAAGTGCAAGGGTTAATTCACATGCTAATAAATCTACAAATGTAAATTTGCCTTTGTGACTAGGTCCTAAAAATATTTCGACCTTAGCAGGCCTGAGACAAGTTGCAGAGAATAAAAACACCTTGGCAAAACATGATTTCCTGGTTTGACCTTCTTGACTTTTGTTTGATGCAAAAAAACAAAGCTTCAGCATTATGCAGAAGGTATCTGACCTTGTAAACCCTCACTGGCCCTAGCTTCCAATCTTTTCTTACTGGAGGATAGCAAGTTCAACAAGCATTTGCAATGCAATAGGTCTCGCATATACGCAAGTTTAAGCTATTGGCATTGTAAATGACAATGCCTTTTATTTATGTTATGAAAACGAAAACAAAAATAAAAGGCCTTGTCATTTGCAATGTCCATAGCTCAAACTCTATTGCATTACAAATGCTTGTTACTGTTCTCCTACCCAAACACAAGTTAGCTGTTTTCTACCCACTTTTAATTTCTAACACTTTTTCACCAGCTGGACTCTGCTGCTTTGTCGCACTGTGCCCAGATTTCATTTTCAAACACATTGCTACTTCTGTCACCCTCTGACCCACACATCAGTTCTCGGCGGCCAGTGCACTGAGTGTTTCCTGATCCTAAGATGCAGGAGTTGCCCATCACTGTCTCCTTCCATCTAAGCAAGTTCATTTTTCTTGATCCCCAAAATACATGGCGCCTTTTTCACCACATGACCTTCATCCTCTACTCCCCAGGCCATAAGTATCCAACTCTGGCAGACAGAATGCTATTGGGTACACTACATATTGGCCTAAACTTCAAAAGGTTATGTAGGCACATGGCCTTACGTGTCTGTCTCCAGTAGGCCATTTGCTTTGCTCCTCTGAACTCTCTCAGGGGTCACTGGTATTTGCTATACAGTACGGTTTCAATCAGGTGCCTTCTCGACACTTTTAATGCTGAGATTTCCTCTCCTAATATCTATTTGCTCCTGCGGCCATGTGCAGTCAGACTCCCTGATGTCACTAGTCACCTCCAATGCCGGTCTGCAGCACCACAAGCTCTGGCTTCAACCCAATACAGATTACGGGGACACACTAGTGGTAGCAACCCTCTGAGCAAAAATCAACAACACAGCTATCCAACTGCTGCAAGCTGCTCGAAACTGTTGCCTGTGCCTGGATGCCCATCTGCGCCAGCCTCTGCCTATCCACCATGGTTGTCTCTATGCCAGGGTCAGACTGTTCTATAGGGCAGCCTGGCAATGCCAGAAGGGCTGGTCTGACAGCTCTGTGTGTGGGCCGTTTTTCTGGCTGTTTGTGGGCCTGCTATAAGGTCTGGTCGGTTGGCTTTTACTGGTGATTCCCGATATTACCATTAACATTGCCTGTAAGAAGCTCAGATCACCAACACAACGTATCTTTACAAGTTACAAACTGCCTCGATTTGAAAATGTGGGCCAGTTTTTTAGCTATCTGATTCGCTAATAGGGGCCACCTATTTTGGTGCCAGGGCCTAGTTTCTGTCCCCGTCCGACCCTGCTCATCCTAATAAATCACTACGAGTCTAGCCGTCTGCCTCTAGTGATCCAGCACGGCTAATATAAATTCTTCTCCTTTGGACATAACATCCAGGTAAAATCACTCTTTAACAACTATACCATATGACGGTGGGGCCCATAACACCGCATAGACATTCACTCACTCTATTATTCCCTGGGTTACATCCACCTTCACCAAGGAGAAGGATTAAATTGCTGGAGGAACAGAATACCTTGTTAACATTTAACAGAATATTACCTTAAACATTAGGCATAATCAGTTTTAACCCTATCAGTTCCAAACATCAAGGTATTCCGCTCTTTGGTCGATGGACCAACTAGTAGGATAAGTTGATGGTGATTAAGACCAGCTCAATCACATTTAGAACCTTTTTAATCATTACACTTTATATTGAGCTAAAGAACCACAGACTCATTATTATAATGAAGTAGTTTTTATCTAAATTCAGTTTGCATGAGTGAGATTCTTAGTTTATTAATCACTTTAATACATTTCAATAGCATATGAGAAATAAATCTTATAAAAGATAATAATTCATACCCATTTGTTGCGGTTTGGAAAAATACACCAAAAACAGATCACAGCATTGAACTCCCAAAACTGACTGACTGTCCCGCTAACAGCCTCCTCGACGGACCTCCCTTACAGGTTTTCCCGCATCGGTCTCGTTCCTTTTCCCAGTCAAATTTTAAAGTTCAGAAAAGAGTTCTCCAAAGAAAAGCGGCCTATAGAAAATGGCAGCAGCTTCGTCCGTATCACGCTCAGTGTCCAAAAAAATTATGCAGGAATAGCGCTCCTCCTTCGTTAGAGCAGGTCCTCTTATACCCTACTACTAGCTTACTAAACAAAAAGTTGCAAACATTGGGGGCGAGAATCACGCTATTTGGTCCATTGGAGGGGTGGCTAGAATCACCTCATTGCCCTTCTTGTTCAATCCGGTTCTAAAAGTGTTTAAGGATTATGACTTCCCACGACCTTTGGGTAATAGCAGTCCAATTGACAGTTCGCTAAATGTTTCTCTTTTTGTTATTATTTTAAAGCAGTCCATTGTTATTTCACTGAGGCTCATCCCATATTTCTCACGGGTGGATGCTGAGTCTTTCTTGGCAGCCTCCATGTGTCAGGTCGGCATGACCTTGACTCCTCTCACTCTGTGCTCGTTCGGTAACCACGTGACTTTAGTTCTGTGGCTTACTTCCGTTTAGAGGCTATCTTAGTGTCTGCGCATGACCTCATCTGCTTCGGCAGCCATTTTCGCAGCATGGCCTAGCAGGCCCAAACGAACTATCTTAAGAACAAACACAATCATAATTAATATAAAGAAAATAAGCCTTTCTGTTTCCCACCCGTCATTCTAAGTACCCACGTTAGGTGTTACCTAGCAGAAGCGACATTTAAAGCCATGTTTTACTTACCATCCGCATTCTTTGCCACAATACAATTTTACTACATAGCCCAAATCATGCGTTTTTGCTCTAATTAGTACGCAAACCACTATGTTAATACTTAATTTACTTTACAATTGTAAATAAGTTTAGTTTTGCACATATATAGCAGTTACCACCCACTTATATAAATGTCTATAAAAAATGCAGATTGTTGGTTAATTTTGCAATCAATTAATATCGTTATTTTATTATCACTATTATGGGGTGTTAAAATGTTATTTTATTTACCTTGCTCCATTAATTCCCCCCTTTGGTGATTTTTTAATATCACCACAAAAACCCATGTTACACAAATTTCTAAATAAAATGTTTCGTGTCCACTTAGTTTGTTAGTTTACACATCAGTGTCCTCCTCATCTTGTCTTTTTGTTCTTTTATATATGTTTTCTTTTAATTCTTCCAGTCCTATTTCTCCCATTTCTCGTTCTCTTTCTTTATTTATCTTATTTTCTCTTTTTATCTTATTTTGTCTTTTTCTCCTTTTGATGCATACATAGACTAATTTCACTACTAACACCATAATAATTACTACTGTTGCTGATATCAAAACTTTCCCTATAATAGAACCACTTATTTCAGTGAACCATTTCTGCATTGAGTAAAAACTCTTACCAAGCTTCTCCCAGGCACCTTCAACCTCCAGTGGGGCAATCTCTTTGTGCAAATCAGTAATATTCTTTATATACTTCCGTATATTTTCACTTTTATCTGGAATGTAAGTGCAACAATGTTGGACTTTCAGCATTCCACAGACTCCACCCTCTTTTGCCAAAAGAATGTCAAGGGCAAGTCGATTTTGCATCACCATAGCTCTCATGGCAACCATCTCGGTATTTACCATCAAGAACCCTCCAGCAGTATTCGTTGATAAACGATCTACCACTGTGGACAATTTCCGAATCTTAAATGCATTCAAAGATATACCCACTGCTGGTATCAATGCTCCAAAAATATCACCAACTATTTCTGAAAAGCTTTCCCTTTTCCTACGTGTTAATGTTTCACCCATTTCGTGTATTCCTTTTTCTCCTCTCTCCACATGAAAGATTTTTGGAAAGACCAGGCCTAAATAACACGAACCATACCAATGGTCCGGCAATTTGTAATAAGCTTTATTTCCGCAAATATAATAGATCCCTGGAAATATTGGATCTTTTCCTCCTTTGAATCCCCATCCTCCTAAAATTTTGTAAGTATCTCGGCATTCACTGGAACCCACGAAATAGTTATCATATCTAGTCTTATTTCTACTAATACACAACTTTCCCTGTTGGGGCCAATCCAGAGTCATAGCTGCATTTGTCTCTTACTTGTCTTTATTTTTCTCATCAAACGCCCAAAGGGGTGTTTTTGTCTCTTCTTCTATTACTTTTCTTTGAAACTTGACTCTTCTGTTTTCAACCATCTCTAAAAATACCTTTTCTTCTTTCTTTAATTCACAGGTAAGGTTGTGCCTAACTACATATTCTAATGTTAAATCTTTATTTTCTAGGAAAAATTCACCAAACATTCTTGCTTCTTTCACTTTGTTTAGTTCAGGGATTATAGGAACTTTCGCAAAAACCTTATTTATGTCAGTATAATAATATTCTAATCTACCTGTTTTATAAAATAAACTAGCTAGAACACTACATGTTATCCCATACGTCAAAGGAAGGTGATGATAGGTCATACCTTCTGTGACAGATGCAGGTAATTGCATACAAACATAACAATCCCTTACATCCATTGTTTCTACATACTCATATAACAATTTTGTGAAAGCATTCTTAGAAAAATCAGTTATGGATCTATCCTTATGTAATTCAGTACTATCTATTAATGTTGCTGAGTTCTCTGTGTTAACTTCTTTATCCTTTTTCGTGTTGTTCCCTAATATGGATGTTTCTTCTACAGCTAACCTAATTGGAATTGTGATTGCTAAAATAAGCCAAATAAACATTAAGAAACCTGTACAATAGAAATATATTCTACACCATCTACGTAAAAACTCACATCTAGGTTTCCTATTCTCTGTGTCTACCATTCTAATCTATTACCTAGCTATATATATATATGTACAGAAAATGTGTCACCACACCTCAGAATGACATATCAGCCACTCTACCCTTTTACTTTGTCTCGTTTGGTACTTTCTTCAGTTCTTTTCAGAACTCTTCCTTGTCTCGTCCAGGTTTTGATGTCCAGTCCGGGTTTTTCTTTATCTTTTCAGACTTGTTGCACTTCACTCTCACCCATTGGTTTACTGCTTTCTTCTGGGCTCTCGTGAATGTTATCTTCTTCTTTAATGTCAGTCAATGGTGCGATGTATAGCCACTCAGGTGACTTATATTTCTGGTTAGGTTTCTTCACTCTTTTCGTTTTCTGCAATTGTTTTCCACTTTGCTTTTCTTGTTCCTTTTGACTTGTGATCTCATTTACTTGTTCTGCATTATTTCTGTTTAAGTTTATTATCTTGTATCTTAATCTTTTGACTTCGTGGGGCCAATGGTCTCCTTTTCTTGGCCTTTTTAGTTCACTTTCTTTTTTTCTCGTTCTGTTCTCCAAGTCCTCTTTCTTGGTCCTAGTCTCTGCTTTCTCTCTTCTTCACTTTCTTCTGATTCTGTTTCAGATCTTACTTCACTTCCTGTTATTTTGAACTTTATGATTTCGTTCTCATTGTCTAAATCTGAACTTCCTTGTGTCTTTTCTGTTGGAACACCTGTTTCTATCCCTCCTCGAATCTCTTCCGGATCTGTATTAATCTTTCTATCTGTTTCTAAATTTCCCTGTTGTTCTATTTGTTGATCTGTCCCTATTGCTCCTCGGGGTTCTTCCGGTTCTTCTTCTCTCTCTCTATCTGAAACTAACCCTTCCTCAATTAATTCGACAATTTTTTAAGGAAATCTACCATAATTTGTGCTTGGTTTATCAATGTCACTATCCTTTTGTTCAGTTTCTTCGTTTATAATGTCAATTTTCTCTTTATTCTTTTGCTTTTCATCACAATCTGACTGATCTGTTTCAGACGCCGAACTGGTATCTGAAATTTCCAGATGTCGACTTTCAGGTCGATCTTCAAGTTCTGGAACTTTCGCTACTTCAAATTCTTCTCCTGTTATCGAGCTTGTACCTGGGTCTTCCAGATGTCGACTTTCAGGTCGATCTTCAAGTTCTGGAACTCTGCTTGTTTCAACTTCTGCATCGGATGCTGAACTGGTATCAGATATCTCCAAATGTCGACTTACAGGTCGAGCTTCAGGATCTGGGACTCTGATAGTGTGGCTGGCATGCACCCAGTTTTTCAATCCAGCACATTTAACAGCAGTTGTTGTCACCAGGATCACTTGACGTGGCTTATCCCAGCGAGGAACCAAACAGTTTCTTCTTCGGTGGACTTTTATGCGGACCCAGTCTCCTGGACTCAAGTCATGAGCTGGTTTTCTTTCAAGAGTGGTCGCATCCGGTCCAACCTGATGAAACACAGAATGTACCACATCAGCCAATCCTTTGCAATAATCCAATACGAGATCATCAGTTATAGTCAGCAGTTTGTTGACAGGTACTTGTGCTTGTCTCATTGCTTGTCCCATGATTATTTCGTGGGGACTTAGACCTGTTTTTCTGTCTGGTATGCTTCTGATAGTCATTAGCACCAATGGTAGGGCATCAGGCCATTTGAGTCCTGTGGCTTGACACATTTTCCCTAACCTATTCTTTATTGTTACATTCACTTGTTCTACCACTCCAGAAGCCTCTGGTCTGTAAGCACAATGTAATTTCTGTTGGATGTCAAGAGCTTCACATATCAGTTGAATTAGTTCATTTTGGAAATGTGTTCCTCTATCTGTTTCGATCGTTACTGGAAAACCATATCTTGGAATGAATTCTCTCAATAGGAGTTTAGCTACTGTAACTCCATCATTCCTTCTTGTCGGATAGGCTTCCACCCAACGAGAAAACAAACAAACGACCACAAGAACATACTTCAGTCTATTGCTTGGGGGCATTTCTATAAAGTCTAGTTGCATTCTAGTAAAAGGACCTCCTTCTCGCCCTATTGTTCCTAGACTCACTACTGTTTTTCTTCCTGGATTTATCTGTTGGCAGATAAGACATCGTTGACAAAGACTCTCAGCTATAGCTCTGAATTTTGGATTATACCAGGTTTGTCTAAAAAGTCGGATCATGGCATCTCTTCCAATATGAGCTTGCCCATGGTACATCCGTGCCATGTTAGAGATCATGCTATCAGGCATAACTGGTCTTTCATCTCTATAAACCCAAACGTCATCCTCCTCCCTTTTTCTGCATCCTGCTTTTATCCAACCATCTTTCTCCTCATCGTTTGCTTCTTCCTGTAATTGTCTTACTTCATCCCATGTTTCAACAACGTTAGTAAACAACAAGGGACATGAAACATTTTCTCTTTCTCTCCTTCGGTTCAGAGAAACCATATTTTTAGCACAATATTGGGCTATTTCGTCGGCGTCCCTGTTACCCACGGTAATGTAGTCCGCCTCATTTTTGTGTGCTGCACACTTCACCACTGCGATCTGTTTAGGCAGCTGTATCGCCTCAAGCAATTTCTTCACAAACTCACCATTTCTAATTGGAGTCCCTGCAGACGTCAAGAAACCTCTTTGGGACCAGATCTGTCCAAAATCGTGGACCACTCCAAAGCCATACTGGCTATCAGTGATCACCGTAATTCGGACATTCTTTCCCAGTTTGCACGCCTGAATCAGAGCAATCAGCTCAGCCACTTGTGCTGAACGTATCCCTCTCAGACAAGATGCTTCCATTACTGTAGCTACTGTACACACAGCATATGCCGCACTCAAAATTCCTTCATTCGTCCACAGACACGAACCGTCCACAAACATCACATAATCTGATTCTTTTAAAGGCTCATCTTTTATGTCTGGCCTCGGTTTCGTACAAAATTCAAGTACATCCAAGCATTTGTGATCAACTTCATCTTTGTCTCCCACACTCCCTTCGTCTGGCAATGATGTTGAAGGATTCACACTTGTGCATCTGTCAATGGTTACATTGTCTGCACTCAAAATCACCTTTTCATACCTAGTCGGCCGACTATGTGTCATGAATTGGGTTTTGGTTCTTGTCAAAAGAATTTCCACAGATTGTGGAACATATACTCTCAATGGATAACCCATCACAATGCCCTCACTCTGTTCCAGACTTACGCAAGTAGCAGCTACTGCTTTCAGACATCCAGGCAACGCATTTGCTACCGGGTCTAAAACAGCTGAAAAATATGCGATAGGTCTTTTCATCTTTCCATGTCTTTGCACTAAAACTGAAAGTGCACATCCATCTCTCTCACTACAATACAGTTCAAATTCTTTTTCATAATCAGGCATTCCCAGTGCCGGTGCCTCACACAATCTTGTTTTTAGTTCTTTGAAAGCTTTCATTTCTTCGTCATTCAGTTCAAATGGATCTTTAACATCCTTTTTGGTCAATCACTGTAAAGGTTTTGCAATCAATGAAAATCCACTTATCCACTGTCGACAAAAACCAACCATTCCTAGGAACATTCTCACCTCTCTCTGTGTCATTGGAGCTCTCATTCCTCGGATAATCTTTATTCTCTCTGTTGTTACTTTTCGCATCCCTTTCTCAATCTTATGACCTAAATATTGAACTTCCTGCTGACAAAATTGTAATTTAGACGGAGACACTTTATGTCCTCCTTCAGCTAGTTGGTTCAGTAAAGCAATGGTGTCGATAACACATGCTTCCTTGGTCTTTGATGCCACTAACAGGTCATCAATGTATTGAACCATCACAGATTTTTCAGGCATTCTTAAATCTTCTAGTGATTTCTTCAGGATTTGATTAAAGATTGAGGGGCTTTCTGTATACCCTTGAGGAATTCGGCACCATGCCAAAATACGCTCTCCGAACTGGAACGCAAATAATGGCTGGCTATCTGGATGTAATGGGATAGAGAAAAATGCATGGCACAAATCAATCACTGTGTACCATTCTGCATCATGCGGAATCTGATACAGTATTACAGCGGGGTTTGGCACAATTGGACAACAAGGAATAACAATTTTATTTATCTTTCTCAGGTCTTGGACTATTCTATATGTTCCATTTGGCTTTTTCAGTCCCATTATAAGTGAATTACATGGGCTGCTCATTATTTCTTTCAAGATTCCCTGTTCAATCATTTTATTAACTACGGGTGTTATTCCTTCAATAATTTCTGGTGTTAATTTATACTGTGGAGTGTTTGGAAAGTTTGTTCCTTCTCTTACAGTAATTTTTACAGGGTCCACTCCTTTCATTAACCCAATATCTTCACCTGTGAAATCCCATACGTCTGATCTGACTGTTTCTTTTAACTCAATTGGGATTTTCTCTACGTCGAACACAGGAAACATGTCATTTACTCCTGGTTCTAATTCTGCCATTGTCATTTTATATAAAACATCTTCATCTGGTGTCTGAAATGCAATACCATCTGGGGTACAATAAATGGTGCAGTTCATTTTACAAAGTAGATCGCGTCCTAGTACGTTTACGGGACTGCAATCACACACCACAAATCTGTGCATTTCTCTGAAGGGTCCGACTTTCACTTCTACTGGTCTTGTAAGAGGTGCTTTAATCTGTTGATTTGATACACCTACGACTTGGATATATTCACCTGAGAGAGGAAGGTTTGGAATTTCTACTGACCTGACAGTAGAACGGGCAGCTCCAGTGTCCACAAGGAATGTAACATTTGCACCATTCACTTCTCCATCCACAAATGGACCTGTCTGATCTACCTCTAGAGTTGCGCCAAGTATGCACTCTTCCTCCTCTCCTAGGCACCGTCATAAACTTTCATCCGACTAATTTCCATCCTGTCGCAACCAGTACTGCGATATTGCAGCTGCGCGCGGCAATTTTGTTACCTGCTCTCCTCCGTAGAATCCTGTCTCTGCACTGTATCTCTGGAGGTTTACACTCTTGGGAAGAGGTGGTGGTGGCACCTGACTTTGTTGAGTAACTACCTGCGGTTGCTGCAGCTGTTGGTAACTCACCTCATTCTGCACCTGTGGATTCAATGATTGATTTTCTGTATTAGCTTTTGGTGGAAATTTACACTCGTTTCTCCAATGCCCTAATTTTCCGCAATTATGACAAGGCCATTTCTTTTGGCCTCTTCTATACTCATTTGACCTTTTTCTTTACCTATATTTGGCTTGGATTTAGTCTGTACTACTGTCTCACCAGCTTGATTATTCATTTGAGCTTCTTGTTTTTCTGCAACTTTTACTTGTGCCCACATCGCCTTTTCTTTCAATTTACGCTGTCTACATTCAATGTCATCACTACAATATTTAGCATATCTGAACACCTCATCCACAGTGCTGTTTTGCCAGCATAACATGTGCTGCTTAATCATCTCACTTATTTCTGGTTTCAATCCATAAACAAACCTATATACAAAATGACTCATATCCTTTTCACTCAAAGTCTCATAACCGCTATACTGTTTGTAAACCAAAAGTAGCCTTTCATAGTAGGCATGTACAGATTCCTTACTCTCCTGTGTTGTCCTGTCAATCTTTACCCAATCAGTTTCTTTGGGCGGAATTTTGTTTTTCAAAAATGTAATAACCTGATCATACTTCCTCATTACTTCTGGACCTGCCGCTCCAGTTTTTGCATCTCTAGGGTATTCTACTGTTGGCCAGTCAATGGTAATCTTACATTCTGTCCATAAATCTGCTAGTACTATAATTTCAAACAATCCATCCAAATCTACCCACAAAACCTTCGAAACTTTCACAAACCTTTCCACTTGTCTGTACCATTCTACAGGCTTTTCTCTCAATTTCGGAAAATCATTTGTAAATGACAGTATATCCTGTCTGGACCATGGAACATGTACATAACTACCTCCTGGAGTTTCTCTCATTGGATACTCCCGCACAATTGGTTCCTTGTCTGTCACCGCAAAAGCCAAAGACGCTTTGTCGGTCGTTTTCTCATTTCTTTTGCTCCACCTGCTCCTCCATCTGTCCACATCACCCCATTTTCTTAATAACACAATCAATTCTTTTATCTGGGTTAATCGTCCTGATGTGTTCAGATTTTCTATATCTTTTTCACAAAAATCTACCCTATATGGTTTCTGCAGACTCCGGACCTTTGCAAATTCTACTCCTAATTCATTCGCTGTCTCTTCCAATTTTTCATGTAAATTTCTGGCTCTCCAAGTAATGCTCTTACACAAGAACATGACCTCTTCATCCTGATATGTTTTCAGTTTTTCTGTCCCAATAGTCCCTAAGATCAACTCTTCCATGTCTATTTTTAGCCTAATTACATCTAAGGGTTGTGGTTCTGCATTTTTCTTTTGCAAATTTCTCATCCATCCATTCAGTTCGTCTGGAGTCGGACCTACAGGTGTACTATTTATTTCTATCCAATTTGTGTTTCTCTCTGGTGTTTCAGATGCCGACTCGGTTCCCATAGGAATCCTTTTTATCTCACTTTCATTTATTGTCAAATTAGTAGGTGGACTCGGTCTGTATGGACTTACCAAATCCTTCGTCTCCCTACTTTCTGCAATTGTCCCTTCTCTCATTCTTTGCATATTCGAGTTCATTGGAATGGTTAAGGAATGCTCATCTATTCTCTGGTTCTCGAAAACTGGTATTACCGGTCCTATTGTCACTGGTACAGTCACAGCTACCATGTTCATTGTTAATTCTCTTATTTTCTCAGTCAATTCTCTTGTGGTTTTTGCTAACTCAGCTGCATTGCCACTGTCAGATTTTTCACTTTGTGGAGTTTCTAACTGTTCATTTGACCTATTTATATCGTATCTTCGTTCTGGATTTTTAATCCTCCCAGTTTTCATTAGCGGTGCAATGGGTGTCACCACCGCAGAATTCTGTTGATATGGAGGTGGTTTTCTATTTAAAATATCTTCCAGCAATTCATCCTCTGTTTCGCTACCTCCATTCCCGTATCTCTCTGTAACTGTATGTTTCTTTTTCTCTGTACACTTTTTCCCTGCAACTTCTTCAACTGTTAGAGCTGGAAACAAACCATCTGTCATATAGCATACCTCCAACGTCTCATCCTGTCTTCATGATTCACTCCCCATACTCTTCCATGAACTAAACTATAATTCTTTGCACCTCTGTGTCTTTCTCTTTCGTACATCTCGTCTTCCCATTCACCTAACGCTTCAAACGGTGTCGGTCTAGGTCTTGGCTCAAGTTTCATCATTTTCTCTCTCAAATTCCAAAGTACAGCCGTACTAAATGAACCATTTTCTGGAAAAGCCAATACTCCATCATTTTGAGTATATTTCATCCAATTCTCTAACCAAATACAAGTATGATAACCATATTTCAGCATCATATGAGAAGCTGGAGTCTTCGGTGGAGGAATTACTTGTCCTTCTCTAGTCACTATCTTTTTGTCCTTCTTGAAGAAGTTCTTAATTTTCGCCATCCATGGCGGTTTCTCTCTACAATACTCATAATAAGCCATATTTCACTATTCTTCCTTTCTGACAAACTCACAACTCGGTTCTGTTTACTATACACTATTCGGACCTATCCCAGCGCGTCTCACACTAACGCACCAATCCGGAGACTGTACGTCACTCTCTACGGACCTATCCCAGCGCGTCTCACACCAACGCACCAATCAGATCGTTCTTCGTGTTTCCAAACACTGGCCAATTCCAGCGCGGTCTTTTGTCAACGTCAGTTCTACTCGTGACCCCTCCTTTACAAAAAATATCGGCAGTTCTTTTTCTTGACTAAATCTTATTAGTTACAACCTAAAACACATTTCCATTGCCTGTTTTCGCTAAACAAAAGAGATAGTTTATTCTATCTTGCAAGAATACAGTTTCGTTCGATAAGTGTAGCACTTCCCTCTACCTTACCCTTCTTTCAAGCAAGGGGTAAACCCGTTTCTCTGGGGATAAAACACATGTGGAGACTACACTGCTCCTGAGAATTAAGGCCAGAGTTTCACAAGAAGACCGGTTGCTATTTCACTCATACACGTTTACGCATGGAATGTCCCTATCATAACACAACCTGTGTTATCACCAATTTGAAAATCAGACAATGCACTATTCCATGTGACTTCTCTTGCCACACGTGTCCACTTCCTACTTCCCGGAAGCTTTCAAAATTTCCGACTTACATATAACATGATACAATTCGACATGAAGTGTTAGACATGAAATAATCAATAATCAATAACCAATAATCACCAAACTAATCTATAGTAACCATATCTCTGCTACCAAGAAATCTGATCCAGGGCGGCTAATATAAATTCTTCTCCTTTGGACATAACATCCAGGTAAAATCACTCTTTAACAACTATACCATATGACGGTGGGGCCCATAACACCGCATAGACATTCACTCACTCTATTATTCCCTGGGTTACATCCACCTTCACCAAGGAGAAGAATTAAATTGCTGGAGGAACAGAATACCTTGTTAACATTTAACAGAATATTACCTTAAACATTAGGCATAAACAGTTTTAACCCTATCAGTTCCAAACATCAAGGTATTCCGCTCTTTGGTCGATGGACCAACTAGTAGGATAAGTTGATGGTGATTAAGACCAGCTCAATCACATTTAGAACCTTTTAAATCATTACACTTTATATTGAGCTAAAGAACCACAGACTCATTATTATAATTAGAAGTAGTTTTTATCTAAATTCAGTTTGCATGAGTGAGATTCTTAGTTTATTAATCACTTTAATACATTTCAATAGCATATGAGAAATAAATCTTATAAAAGATAATAATGCATACCCATTTGTTGCGGTTTGGAAAAATACACCAAAAACAGATCACAGCATTGAACTCCCAAAACTGACTGACTGTCCCGCTAACAGCTTCCTCAACGGACCTCCCCTACAGGTTTTCCCGCATCGGTCTCGTTCCTTTTCCCAGTCAAATTTTAAAGTTCAGAAAAGAGTTCTCCAAAGAAAAGCGGCCTATAGAAAATGGCAGCAGCTTCGTCCGTATCACGCTCAGTGTCCAAAAAAATTATGCAGGAATAGCGTTCCTCCTTCGTTAGAGCAGGTCCTCTTATACCCTACTACTAGCTTACTAAACAAAAAGTTGCAAACATTGGGGTTGAGAATCACGCTAATTGGTCCATTGGAGGGGTGGCTGGAATCACCTCATTGCCCTCCTTGTTCAATCCGGTTCTAAAAGTGTTTAAGGATTATGACTTCCCACGACCTTTGGGTAATAGCAGTCCAATTGACAGTTCGCTAAATGTTTCTCTTTTTGTTATTATTTTAAAGCAGTCCATTGTTATTTCACTGAGGCTCATCCCATATTTCTCACGGGTGGATGCTGAGTCTTTCTTGGCAGCCTCCATGTGTCAGGTCGGCATGACCTTGACTCCTCTCACTCTGTGCTCGTTTGGTAACCACGTGACTTTAGTTCTGTGGCTTACTTCCGTTTAGAGGCTATCTTAGTGTCTGCGCATGACCTCATCTGCTTCGGCAGCCATTTTCGCAGCATGGCCTAGCAGGCCCAAATGAACTATCATAAGAACAAACACAATCATAATTAATATAAAGAAAATAAGCCTTTCTGTTTCCCACCCTTTATTCTAAGTACCCACGTTAGGTGTTACCTAGCAGAAGCGACATTTAAAGCCATGTTTTACTTACCATCCGCATTCTTTGCCACAATACAATTTTACTACATAGCCCAAATCATGCGTTTTTGCTCTAATTAGTACGCAAACCACTATGTTAATACTTAATTTACTTTACAATTGTAAATAAGTTTAGTTTTGCACATATATAGCAGTTACCACCCACTTATATAAATGTCTATAAAAATGCAGATTGTTGGTTAATTTTGCAATCAATTAATATCGTTATTTTATTATCACTATTATGGGGTGTTAACATTTTATTTTATTTACCTTGCTACATCACTAGCAAGCCAGCTGACCTCGACCATAGCTAATCATCTGCAGTGCAGGCTGCTCTCGTGTTACGGTCTCAGGACCCCAGCTGCCCATCTCCTGCAGCCTGGCTGCTTGCTTCGCCCTCCTGTCATTCACGCAGCAGGCTGCCTGCTCTTGCTTTCCTGTCACCCTAATCATGCAGCTCCAGCAAGTTCCGAGTCAGGGACTGTGTCTCCCTTTTGCAACTGAGACCCAGAATGTTAGCAGCTGGTGTTCTCCCCTTTCCTGTAGCCACACGGCAACCTATCTACCCAGGTATGCATGCGCTCCCAGCTGGCAGCTGGTTTCTCCTTCTCAGCCACACACCAGCAGGCTGCTGTTTTGTTTTAGAGTGGCCTTTGTCTACTTTCTGTTCTTTCGTTACCCGCAGCAAGCACATACCTCTCATCGTGCTGTTGCTTGTTCTGGCCGATGCCTGCGCTGCTTGTGATGAATAACGTGATGCATGATTTGTGGTACTCCATGTGACTTGTGTAGTGTGATGCATAATGCTGTCTGTGCTCTGTGATGTCCTGTGTAATAAGACGCACAGTGGTTTGTATTGTGTGATGCTTCGTGTTGTGTGTGCTAGACAGTTCTGTAAGGGATGAGCACAGTGTTCCTTGTACAGTGTGACTGGCACGGTTGTAGGATTCGCACTGCTATTTGTGTTCTGGGACGCCCCGTGCTCCTTGCACTTCGTGGTGCCATTGTCTGGAATGTTTCAGGGGGGGTACTGCTTATGCTCTGACATGTGCTATGTTGTTTGTACTGGGGATGCACGGTTTTGTTGGTGATTTGTGGTGGATGGTGCTGAGTGGTGCGTGTGCCACTTCACTTATGGTGTGACACACTTTGTTGCTTGTGTCGTCCAGTGCACCGTGGTGCCTGTGATGGATGGTGTGATCTAAGCCTGCGCTGTATGATGTTCAGTTCTGTCTGTGCATTGTGCGGTGGGTGCACTCTGCTCTTCGTAGAGTGATGTACGGTGCAGTGTGTCCTGCGTCGGGCTGTGATTTTGGTGTTGTGTTGGACAGTGCTGTTTGAGCTGTGTGATGCACAATACTATTACTGCTCGTGTCATGTTCAATTGTGCACCATACTGTTAGAGTGAACTATATGTAGTATCTAATAGTATAATGTGTAGTGCTGTTTACGCTCTGTGATAGGCTGTACTCTTTGATAATGTGATTGAAAGAGTAAAGAACAGTCCGTTGCCTGTTGTCTGATAAGTAGTGCTGTTTGTGGTGTATGATGCACAGTGATGTTGCCGCTTGTACTGAGTGATACATTGTACTTTTTGCTGATTTGTGATAGGTAGTGCTGCTGTGTGCCCACAGATCCCGGAGTGCAGTTTCTTGCCCTCCCTCGAGTTCTTTGAGCGTGTGCTGTTTCTGTCAGTTTCTCTAGGCTTTGGGGAAGGGCTGCACTCTACCTTTCTCTTCTGCACGTCTTGTCCATCTCTCTGGTCCCCTCAGATCTTTACGGGCCTCGGATACCCTATACTAACGATCCCTCAGTTCTCTACAGGTTCCCAGCAGTCCGTCTTTCTGGGCTTTTGATGTGGCCCACTGAAGCGGCCCGTGAGCAGCACGTGGCGCCCAATAAATCATTAATATTGTAAAAAAAAAAAAATCTGTGTTTACGTTTTTGTTTTTTAATCCGAAATAAAGATAATTACCCCAAACAAGACTAGTAGGAAAAAAGAAAACCATACGCAATGCTAACATGTCACTTAGCACTCGTGCTTAATTCTAAACATCTGCTGTGGGCTCGTGTTGGGGTGTGTTCTTTAACGCGCGCTAGCGTTATGGGCTCGGTGAGTGTTATTATTTGTATCTGTGTTCCTGTCCTGTAGCAGTTGCTGACTGGCAGGATCGTGTTACTCCTAGTTGTGCACTCGAGGAATTAAAGTACATTTGGGACCATATTCGTGTACCTCATCGCTACAATATTTATTACACTGTCACGCCGAATTCTTCCTTTCCGCTTAGGTAGTAAAGTTTCAAAGCGTAGTGCTTGTAAATAAAAACAAGGGGAGGGGAATCAGCAGCGCCGTGCAGGCTCCACGAAGAACAGAGCCCATCAAGCAGAAGGGAGGAGGGGGCAGCTGCATCCCGAGAGGGAGCGAAGAGCAGCTGTTTAGAACAAGCAGGGACCAGAGGTTAAACAAGTAGTCCCTAAATGAATAGATAACAGCCAGCAGCGGAACTAGACTGTAGTTGGTCGGTGCTGCTTCCTGCAAAACGGAGGCAAAATGGAAGTGACATATGGGATCAAAAGCCAACCATAAGCCAGATAAGAAGTCCTATGCCAGAATCAACCAATGGCAAGCGTTAGGAGAAATTACCCTCCATATTTGTGTTTACTATAGGTCTTGCGACAGTGCATGCGCTGTCTAGGCGAGACCTAAAAATATGGCTATCCACAAAGGTAGAGAGTGAGAGAAGGAAAATGTGGCAAAGCGACACAGGCGGCAGGAGGAATTTGGAGGCCTAGTTTTCAGGTTTGTGCCACTCTGAAACTCAATGGTTCAGCAGGACTCCAAGTTTAACTTTGTGTAGCCCTTGAAAGACACAGTACCCTGCATTGCCTTGGGGAATGATTTTTATCTACTATAATTTACCTGATCTGGGCTTCATTACATTCATTCTGAAAAGACAGAGGAGATCAAATGAGTGTTGCCCACATGCTTACATTACCTTTTACATTGACTCTTTGGCGTTTTTATTTAAGTCATGACTCCTCATCCAGTTAATAAATTGTTATTGTTTTGGTGTAGTTATAAGCATTAAAACATTTGCATTCACTTTACTAAATTGGTTGGTTTAACTCTATTTGTTTAGTTTCTTGACTTTAATGATATTTTGGATTTGCTAAAATTGTTTACACACAGGGAAGCCTGCTGCTTTGAGCCACAGCTACCAAGGGTAAGTGACTCCTTAATGAAAGTGGGTTTAGTCTTTGTCATCTAGGTTAGTTAACTTGGTACAAACTCACCATCACACCCACCCTAGCCAATGGCACACCAGGTACTATCCAGAGGGGTTGTCTTCTTGGATGGGCTCAGCTGGGGAGGGGGGTCCTTCATCACTTTGGCTGCTGGGTGCAGATTCTGGCACTTACTCTACTGAAGCTGGCAGGTGCTGCTGTGACCAGACACTGATAGTGGGCCTTCACTCACCCGCACGTCTCTATGCCTTTGACCTATACCTATGGCCTCCTTGCCGGGGATGCTCTAGAAGTCAGCTGCCTCTTTGCCCTGCTAACGAAGCAGCATCCAGGGTGCAAAAAGTAAACCACGTTTAATGAACTTATATTCTGGTGTCTTGCTGGGGGCATCCTTTTAACTGAACATGGAAGTTGACTTAGACATCTCAATGGCATGTCATGAAACCATTCATCGGATGGCACGAGGCATCTTAAAGTATATAGATTTTTGTTAAATGTTTTGGGGCTGGTTCACCAAGGACTAATCTAGATATGAACTAATCCTAACCCTGTCTGTAGCCCTTGACTTTGAGCACAGCTTTTAAGGCGGTTTCCATTCTCATTACTCAGAGCTGTCTTACGCCACAGGAAACCCTTTGTAAGTCTGTCCCAACAGTCTTATGAATGTTCTAAGCAAGGAAAGATGGTCTTGGACGAGGTCAAAACCTTCATCATTCAAGTTCAAGATTATGATAAATGGAAGAGGATGTTGTTATTTGTCACACTGTCTCCCAAAGTGTTGTCTTGACAGAAGTCTTCAGTTTTTCGAAAAGGAAGACTTTAAACTTAAAAAAAAACATTTGAAACTTTATAGTAGTACCGGTTGTTCTGAGTTTGTAATGGAAGATAGAGGGCTACAAGTAACATATTGTAAAGAAAAACCTAGACTTGACAAGCTAGACAGCATTTAAGTGGGAAACTTGTTAGTGCTAAGAAATTAGGATAGAGGAACATGTACAGGTGGCCCTGTAATGATGTGGTAATACAGCAGCTCACTGTACCTGTGTGGTATTACACATCATTTTACTAGGGCACTAGTAACTAGGCTGTAAATCTGACACTCAGCTAATATACTGAATCCTTCACCCTTGTTGCCAGCACACCTCACAAGCCTATTTTGACTCCCATCTGCAATGGAAGCATCAGAACCCTTTGCAGGGTCGGCTCTAGGGCGGCGCAACCCGTGCAGCCGCACCTGGCGCTGACTTCGGTTGTGGGGGAGGGGAGGCGCCGTGTTTAGAAATAACAGGGTTTTAAAAAACACGTGCTGCAGAGTTCCTTTTGCATCCTGCAGGTTTCGAGTCAGCAATAAAAATGTCAATATAACTGGTGATTAATGTTCCTGCTGGAGAGAGATCGATCTTTGTCCAGTGGCAGTTTCCACTCATGATAAAGTAGCACAGAGGGTTGATATGCCTTTTGCAAAGACCATGTACAACACGAATCACCGAACTGTATTGTATGTGGCTCGCTCATTAGGTTACTGCTTTTGTCACAGAGATCATTTTCCAGTTCATAACTTACAATCCTAATATAGTGCATTGAGCTATGAACTTTCATCATAGAGATGCACGAAAGCTGCATGGCATAAGTTGGAACATTGTTTTTCCCCCCAGTCTTTCATTATCCTAATGTTGCTAAAAAGGGTTCATTTAGGTACATTCTCATTAGTAAAGCCAATAACTAAGGTACGTTTTAAATCCTGAGTTTGTGCTTCTCCAGACCAAACACTTAAAATACCCAGCCTACTAGTATCTGTGATTCCTACATCTTGTAGTATTGATTGTCTAAGTAAGGTTTCCTATGGACTGATTTACAGAAGTATTATTCCTTGGCACTGTGTAATGTGTGTGTAATGTAAAGTGCTCTGACACCCTATACTGGTATCAGAAGCGCTATAAAACAAATGAAAGTCACATGAGAGAGGGGCTATGGAGAGTTGAGGCGCACCGGTGGAGTGAGGTAGTGAGGGAATTCATAGAGAAGGAGGGGGCATATTAGCAAGGGCGGTATCGCCGCTTTAGCGGCACTTTTTGCCGCTAAAGCGGCGATATTTCTATCGCCCTATTAGCAAGCTGTCGCTAACAGCTGTTAGCGACAGCTTTATGGCGAAAGCGACCGTTTTGGTGCCGCTTTGCATGTCAGCGATAATTATCGATAATGACATGCAAAGTAGGAGTTCCCAACTAAAAGCAACTGCAAACAGTCGCAAACACAACTTCCCCCTATTATCAATTCCCGCGAAGCGATAAAAAAAGTCGCGCTAACCGTGATTATCGCTGGAATTTAACACCTGATAAAAACTTGACTTAACCATCTTGTCAATGGGAGGTGGATTGTAAGGTTAAGTCCTCACCTGCCTATTAGCAAGCTTTCCATTAGCGCAGTGAATTTATCGCTGGATTTCTCGCGCTATTGCTGGGTTTCGCCGCTATCGCTGGATTTTTTATCGCCTTGGAGATAAGCGTTGATAATAACGCGTTATCTCCACGATGAAATTCAGCGAAAGCCGGCGATAAAAAAAACAGCGCTAAGCACACTTTGCGATAATTATCGCAAATCCTTGGTAATATGCCCCGAGGTTTTTAAGTGGCGCCAACAAAGATTGTTGCACTGGACGCTACCAGCGCTAAAGCCAGCCCTGACCCTTTGTAAAGTCATCCCCAGTCTACTGAAAGAGCCTCAATATTAGACAAATGGCCGACTATGGGCTACATAAATTATAAAAAACTGTCACAACATTACAGCATTTCCTGCCACTGGTAGGGCGTAACATGGTCTTCTTTGACTTTCAGTGTCAAGCTCTAATCTCGAAAAACAAATTACTAGAAATTATTCAACTTTGATCAAGTTTGCACCCGAAGGGTCTTATTTCGCATTTGGTGGACAGGATACTCCTTCCAAATGTGACATCCTGTCTGCTGTATCATAAGTGCCATAGGCTATAATGCACCTGTAATAGAGTGAACAGGTCATAGCCACGCGTGTGGCAGAGTGTACCATGCCCCAAACTCTAAATAAGGTCCGAAGTCTCTGATATTTAATACTTGCCTGGTTGTTGCATCATATCATACTATGTTTTTATCACACAGTGTACTAAGGCTATGACAGATCACCCACTGTGTTAATATATCTCCTCCGGAAATGTACTATTCTGAATGTCAGGATGTATGTAGGGCAGGCCTGCCACCACAGCTCAGAAAACAAGATATTCTAAAACTTTCGAACTCTCCCTGATTTTTTAATTTTTACAAAACACGTTTTGGATGTGTGTTTTTGTTCCTGGTGGAAATTTCGGTTGCAACTTGGCACAGAACTCAAATGTAATGGTGTCTGATGGCGATTGTGATAGGCTTCCTGCCCTACTTAACCCTTATCAGCAGGAGTGCAGCTATATTTCACGTTAACTGCAAAGACCTACTTGTTAAAATGCCTGGTGGGTAACCGCGATAGCCTGTAGAGTTGTACAGGGCCTAAACGTGCCCCGTGGGTTATTTTGCCAGCTTAATTTTACTTTTGCATCAAGCATTTTCCTTTTCGCATAGGATGTGAGAAGGTGGACTTTAGTGCGAGTGTGACCGATCTATTGCAACACTACGTTATACAACATCTGCCAAGTTACTCGGGTTCACTTGGGACAGCGGCCTCACCCTCAAGAAACACATCGCCAAGAAACCTAAGGTAGCTTAGTACCAGCTCTCTCTCAACTGAAGAAAGTGAAACCATTCCTCCCAGAAAGCAACTTCACAACTGTTGTCTAAGCCCTTGTACTCTTGCTCCAAGGACTCAGAGACCCCACAGGGCCTCACTTGGGGACATACTACACGCCGTAGCAAACCTCATCAAGGGCTGAAGAAATATGTCCTCTACAGCACCTTCACCTGACAGAACTCCACTGGCTCCCCTTGCCAGCCTGCGACATCTTCAAAACCATCTGCATCATCTACAAAGTCATCATGACCTGCCACCCCCGCGTATCTGGCTGACATCACAGGGGCTCTTATCACATCTGCATCCAGGATACCATCCGTCTGAAAACAAAGAACACTTTTTTTTTAAACAAGGCAACAGGCTTTCTCCATCTGTAAAAGACACACAATTGATGGACGGAATGCAGAACAAATCAAAACATTCACCCCTAATCAAGAGATGTGGGTTAAATCCATCATTCATTTGCTCACCATGCCACCCCAGTTTAGACCTGGCCATATGCAAATCAGTCTTGACCCTGTGCCTCATGGGAACAGTCCAGCCCGAACTGCCAAGCCAGGTCCTCCCTGGACCGGAAACAAGCATCCTAGGACCGGTTTCGGGGTTTCACCCCTCTTCAGCCAGGATAGCTTGATTCCAGTGGCACAGTGAGCCCAGGACCGACGTCTGGGCATACCTGGCGCACTTAGGGCGAGAAAGCAAAAGACACACAATTGATGGACGGAATGCAGAACAAATCAAAACATTCACCCCCAGTCAAGAGATCTGGGTTAAATCCATCATTCTTTTGTTCACCATGCCACCCCAGTTTAGACCTGGCCATCTGCAAATCAGTCTTGACCCTGTGCCTCATGGGAACAGTCCAGCCCGAACTGCCAAGCCAGGTCCTCCCTGGACCGGAAACAAGCATCCATCTGTGCCCCCAATGACTAGGAGGTCGTTCCTGCAGCCGTCAAGACTGCCCCAACCCTGCTCCAATTGAGGGACGAGCTGAAGACACACCTCTTTAAAGAACACTACATCACAATGAAGTGGCACTCTGAGAAACCAGCTATGCCTTAATCTCTCTTTCACCCTGTACAGTGCTTACTGCTATTTGGCTAGGTTTGTGCTACAAAAATACCACATACATATATACGTGTTTGCAGTATTTATGTATCTTTTTTTGATATAATGATACTGATGTTCAGCATGTTTTTAAGGCTTCCTAATGTTATCAGAGAAGGGAAATGATGCAGAAGTGATTTATCCTGAATCAGCAAATTTTGGTGAAGTGGTGAAACCAGAATCACTGGGATTAGAGCCCTCTTGAAGCCAATGTGGTCAATTTAACCAGTTCAACCATACCTATCCCTTTTACGTTATTAGACACTGATTCTAAAGCATTGTTTTATCACTCTCTTGGATGGTCTCCCAGTCATCAGTGAGGGCTTTGAGGGGTAAGAACCTGATGCAAAGATCTGTGCATGATCTGCAGGCCACAAGTCTGAATGCTTCTTTAGCTGACTCGGCCTTTTATCCCCTGCTGGTTAATCACATAAATATGTTTCAAAATAGAAACACCAATTATGAAACCACCAAGGGCCAATTCCGTTTGTGGTTTGCAATACTTCAATAATAATATTAATCCTGGCCGCGTTATGTTATGTGGTATTTTTAGAAACCACAGGTCCATGTATTGGCAATTGTAAACAACAGTGCTTGAAATAATGGAGGTTCAATCAATCAATCAATCAATAGACATTTATTCAGCGGGCGGCTACCTCCAATGGAGGTGTCCCGGCACTAGCAGCGGATTCAACAGTGAGAGAGGAGGACCTTAAGGTCGGCTAAAAAGCCAAGTTTTCAGAGCCTTCCTGAATGCTTCTTCTGTCTCAGCCTTACGAAGGTGTTCAGGCATAGAATTCCAAAGAGACACCGTTCTCACTGAGAAAGCTCGGCCGCCATTCAAGGCTTAAGAGAAACGGGGAGTCCTAAGTAGTTCTTGATGATTAGATCTCAAGGCCCTAGTCTGGCGATATTTCTGGAGTCTCTGTCTGAGGTAAACCGGGCACCTGTCCCTAGTGGCCCTATAGGCCAAGGACAGCGCCTTGAACTCAATTCTTCTTTGGACTGGCAACCAATGGAGGCTCTGCAGGTGGGGAGAGATGTGGTGGCGAAATGGCACATTCCTAATGAGTCTAGCCGCAGCATTTTGGATGATTTACAGTCTTCGAATCAGATAGGCTGGGAGACCCATATAGAGGCTGTAAGCATAGTCCAGCTGCGATGTGACCAAAGCATGGACCACGGTCTTCCTGCAGTCCATGGACATGAGATGTAGAAATCTCTGCAAGGCTATTAGTTTCCAGACACAGGACGACGAGACTTGGCAGATCTGGGCCTTGCAAGAAAGGCGTGTGTCGAACTTAAACCCGAGGTTCCTAGCTGAATCAACTGGGAGCGGGGGAGGGTTGAGCTCCGTCGGCCACCAGAGATCGGAAAGCAGAGTAGAAGATTGATTGAAAAATAATACCTCAGTTTTATCAGTATTCAATTTCAAGCAGCTATCCGTCATTCAAGTTGAGATGTTGATCAAGCATTGCTTAAAGTTAAAAAAAATTGAGAGATGCAATGGAGAGAGACACAAAATAGCTTTCGGACCAGTTTTGGAAAGTTTTTTCCATGAATAGCTGCTTTTCACTCCAGGCTTAGACTTGACTAACTCTCGAATTTCCAGGAGTAAGACTTGCCTACACATGTAAAAACGTTTATGTGGAATTTCAAGGTTTGTTTCTCTGAGAATTGGCATGTCTAACTCCAGACGGTCATGAGTTAGTCCTACTAAAGTCTAGAGTCAGACATAAATACTCACAGAAAATGCTGTGTGAATTAGGCCTGGGTATTGTAGTATAATTCAAGTCTAAGGCAGGAGGAAGGCACTACTGCTCATAGAAAGCCTGTGAATTGTGCCCTGCATTTTGGGATCTACTTGTATTGTTCATCACTTGGTATTTCAAAAGATTACACGTGAATTCTTCAGAGACACACTGGGGCTGATTCAGAAAAAACAGGACCTAATATTATAGGGGAATTCTTTTACATACTCGTACGAGACTTGGTAAATCCCACAGTCCAACTCCTCATTATAACTTTATTATCAGCATGATTTTTTTTATTCTTATTTATTTACCAAGTGCTTGAAAGCTGATTCTTCATGGCACTGAAAATAACAAATCTCATCAAAGGAAAAACAAAGACAAATAGATAGTGTAATAAAAAAGCCACTGTAGCTAGACAGCAGTTTTCAATCTTCTTCTTAAGCTTAATAGTTGGAGAATGCTCCGAATACTGCGGGAGTACTACTTTAAGGACTTGTAACTAGGCCCCTAAAAACAGAACAATAAGTAAAACAAGTTAACAGTGCCTGTTAACCCGATCTCTTGTTTAGATTTCTTTCTATCATATAGCAGAGAGCAGTCCCAGTGGTTAATGTACTCAATGCATATACCTATGCATAGAACTTTGGGGCATATTATCAAGGGCTTTATCGCCGCTTTAGCGGCGAAAATTTTATCGCCCTATTAGCAAGCTGTCTCTAACTGGCGTTAGCGACAGCTTTTAGGCGGTAGCGGCCGGGATTCACATCGCCTTGCATGTCAGCGATAATTATCGCTAATGACATGCAAGGAAGGCGTTCCCTACTAAAAGCGACTGGAAACAGTCGCTAACTCCACTACCCCTATTAGCAAGGCAGGCGAAGCGATAAAATACTCGCGCTAAGCGCGTTTATTGCTATATTTTATCTCCTGCTAGTGAGGATGACTTACCTGTTTAAAGTATAGGAGGTGGATTCTAATGCTGAATCCACCTTAGCGATAATGCGAGAATATCGCTGCTTTTCCAGCGATATTCTCACATTTTGCCGCTATCGCTGGAAATTTTATCGCTATGGAGATAAACCTTGTTAATAGGGTGTTATCTCAGCGATATTTTCCAGCGATAGGCGGCGTTAACCAAAGTCGCGCTAAGCGCGGTTAGCGATAAATATCGCTATTCCTTGCTAATATGCCCCTTTGTCTTTCTAACAGGTTCAAAGTTGGGCAAATCACAACAGCCTTTAATTTATATGTCTTAGTTGTAGATCAATTTTTCCTTTGTTTATTTACAATTGTGTTGTGAAACTGCATATTCCATGGATTGGATAAAAGGACCATTTGGCGGAATGTCACATTTTTCGCTTCCTAGCGAAACAGGGCCTATATGGCAATCTGGCAGTGCCCAAGGACTGCTCTGACAGGTCAGTATGTGCACCTGTTTTTTGGCTGTTGGTGGTCAGGACTGGACTGGCTGTAATGAGCATCAGGCGTTTTCCTCTGAGGCTTTAAAGGTTGGGGCCAGTTTCGCAGCGGTGGGGGGCGCTTTAGTTACTGGGGGCCCGGGTTGGAACAGTGCTGCAATATCGGTCCCCAGGAACAAAAGTAGCATTGCTTCACACTTACACACAACACTGCCCCCCCCACTAACAACCTCCCCCCTCCCCCCTCCGGCCTCGGGGGCTGGTCAGACACAGTTGTCAGGGTCTCATTGGGTCCCAAGTCCGGCCCTGTTTGTGGGCCTGTTTTACGGTGTAGTAGGCCGTCTTTTCTCTTGTATTACCACAAACATTGCTTGCCGCAAGCAAAAATGCATGCAGTCAATCATATCTTGCAAAACACATATACAGCTTGTCTTCGCAAGTTTAAAACTGCCCTGACTTGCAAGCGTGGCCCACTTTTTTAGCTATCTGATTTGCTACTGGGCTACTTTCATTTTGGTGCCTGGGCTACTTTTTGTCCCAGTCTCACCCTGGGGCGAAACACAACCTCAGCCCTCTGCTAGGTGACGCACTGAAACATTCACAGATTTCAACAGTGGTACACGTCATAGAGGCGCCTGTTGTTGAGATGGAGAGTGACGTAGGGCCCGCGTAGGCCCTTTAACCAAAATAAAGATCCTCCGGCCTCTTTGAAAAGCCACTTCAAAGGCAACCAGCGCGCAGGCCTCGTACCTTAGGCGCCATCTTGTCAGGTCGAGCCGAACTGTGCCAACAGGCTCTCTTGTTGCCATGATCAACGGCGCAATAACACATGTTGCGTTTGCTGCTACAAACGAAAAAGGTCGCCCACTCAGAAAATTGTTGCCTCACCAAGAGGGAAGAGTTCCAGCACCCATCATGCCCCAGATGGCAGGCCCTGGCAAAGATAGGCTCCAGGCCTGTTCTCATTGGCCCCGAGTGGGCCGCGTTCCAAAGCCAACCACTAATTAACATAAACCAT
This sequence comes from Calotriton arnoldi, assembly GCA_963921515.1. Taxonomy (NCBI): domain Eukaryota; kingdom Metazoa; phylum Chordata; class Amphibia; order Caudata; family Salamandridae; genus Calotriton; species Calotriton arnoldi. Next base: position 3,986,664 of record CAWUFW010000444.1, read on the forward strand.
GAACAATGCAAGAAGCCACAACATGTTTGATGTGTATCCACAGTACTGAGTGTGGCTCACGCCCCCCCCCCCCTTGTTTCCACTCCTCCGCATTTTCGAGATTCCACCTTGCTCTGCAGATTATAGTTTTTTAAATTCTGCTGCAGAGTTTGATTGCAAAACTGACAGTTGTAGTTGTTTATCTCAGCTCAGCTGGCATGAGCCGAGTCTCTCTCGCCGCTTCGGGGCCCAAATAGATCATAATACCTGTTCATCATTCTGTGAGTGATGCAAGCTACCCGCGGACTGTCCCCGCGCAACCTGATCCAGGTGGGGAGGGCGCAGCAAATGTGATTGCCGACAGTAGATGTAAAGCCATCCCTAGGACTTTTGAGGACAAACTGGGACATATTTTCAACCTTAGGCTCGCCTTACCCCTCCCTCGGAATTTGCTGTGCTTTGAGTGCACGTGAGCTGTCACACAGTCTTGAATTATGGAGCAGACGAGCTGAAGCAACATGGGACCCATCTGGGGACTAGTTTCCCACAGGCGATGAGCAGTAGGAAAAATGCATTCAAAATTAAAGGATGACAACTGATGCATACATACATGCCAGCATCTAGGAACAGAGAAAAGGGACATTTAGGAAATACATGCCTCACTTAATCTCTCAACTGCCTTGCATTGAAGTGGAGGATTTTCTGAGCTGGAGAAAACTAAATACATTGAGGCAGATTTACAAGCCCTTGTGCCACTTTTGCGTCACTTTTAACATGGGAAAAGTGACGCAAAAGTGGCGCAAGGGGCTTGTAAATCTGCCCCATTGATTTTATTTATATTTTTTGCTTAAAAAAAACCAGAGTCTCCCTCCTAAATTATTAATGTTGACAATATCATTAAAGTCATTTAATCACAGTCGTAAGTTCTGTGAAGAGTATCTCAGTCAAGCAGCAAGTTCACCTTATGAGTGAGTCAAGCATTTCCAAGGGTAACATTGAGAGAGACGGAGCCCAGTAGGCTGACCAGATGTCCTGCATTTCACAGAATAGTACTGGTTTGGGAATTTAAATTAAACCTGAGTGAAATTTTAATTAAGCCATCAAAAAGAAAAACAAATATTTTCTCCTCAAACCAGTCTTCTGGTAGTCTCTAAGCAGTACTCTTTTTTACATGGCGTTACTGTTATATTGGCAGACCATATTCCACGCTAAAAGCATAATTTTACAACATTTTCTGAAACCTTCACAAAATCTCATGGAATTTTGCATGAAGAAAAGAAGGCAATTTCCCACACCCCTTAAAAGTGTCTCAGTTGTGAGAGTGGGTTGTGTAAGCATGTGCTGGATTTTTAAAAGTTTCACATCCATCGGCCTCTCTCCCATGATTGGCATGGGCTACAGTGGCGGAAACCTCTTAACACCAGAACTGCTGCATTGCTTCATTCTCAGATGTACCTTGTTTCAGGGCCCACCATGCCTGGTTCCCAGAGGTCTTAGCGCTAGGGGGAAGACAAATCAACCTCTAGTACTCACGCAGGATTGGTTAGCAACATTCACTAGGAAGCAACTTAAGTTACACCGATGACGCTGTGTCATTGGGCCTGATTTAGAGGATTGTGGACAGGGTACTTTGTCCACCAAACCCTCAGTCTGCCCGTCCAATTGAGAATTATGTGGACTGCCAGCTCTCAGTCAGTGGTACCCTCGGTGGCTCCACTGATGAAAAGCTTACTTTTAAGGCCTGACAAAGTGGTGGCCGCCAGAGTAAGAGTATCAGACGATCCGTCCTACTAGGTGCTGACAGTATGGCGTCCTTTTTCTCTGTTTGTCACCACCAGAAAAAACATGGCGGAGATTAACAGAAAAAAAAAAAAATGACCCCCACGCCTAGGAAATAAACCCTGGGTTTGGGAGTCATTCGTTATCTGTTTCTCAAAAACAAATTCCCACTTTGTGATTTTGTTTTTGAAACAAAACCGACTGTGGCTGGCCACCATTTTATTTGTACCCTCAAAGGAACCGCCATGTTGGTGGTTCCTCTGAAGGTATAGAGATGGAAAACACTTGGCACAACGCGGGCTGGGGGTGTCGGGGTAGTTTTCAGGGTGGGGGGTCGGGGTGGTTTTCAGGGCTGGGTGGTGTGGTGTTCTATGTATTACTGCATATGGTATTTTCTGTGTACTCCTCTTGCATTATTCATGGTATGGAATGTTGGGATTGTTCTGTCTCTCTACTTAGTATTATACTGTACTAGAAAGTATGGGAACAGTGGTTTAGAACATCAGCTTCAGTTGGTGCTGATCCACTGGGCCCGTTTGACCTGCTTACCTGTTACTGGAATAAAGCTTCCTGAACTATCCTTCCTGTGGTGGACTACATCTTTACAATTGGCGACTGACTTATGGGATTTCGACCTGTGTTGCCTGGAAAGCGCTGTCATGATCAAGCTTCCCTGTCCTGCTTTCTCAAGGTACTCCACGTTTCATTCGTTTTCTTAACGGGCCCAGGGATCGTTTTTTTTTTTTTTCTCCCACCCTTAATGGACTCCTTGCTGCTTGCCTTGTTCTCTCCTCTATTTATGGACTAGTGCCTGCGCATCTTCATCTTCGTGACTTTTGTCCCTATTCAGGCCCCGCGAGCGCATCTACACGCGCTGGCGTTTATTCTTAAAATAAATCATCTACGTGCCTGCACCACCTTTTACTGGACTCCTTTACTGAACTCTTTGCTGGACTCCTTGCTGCTCGCATTTAGTGCCTGTTTGTGCCCTACGCATCTTCAATTTTTGGGACATTTACTCTCATTCAGGCCCCGCAAGCATTTTTACACGCGCCGGTGTTTATTTTTAAATAAATCAGCTGCGTGCTTGTTCTCGAGCGCTTTCACGAGCCCGGCAAGGACAGCTTTCTCCACGCGCCTGGGTTTCCCTGGACACGCCGCATGACGCCACAGTTCCTGGTTGCCTGGGAAACCTAATCCAGCCTTTCATTTTATTTCTACACGCCCGGCCGTGGGATACCGCTCCGGCGTCTACGTGTTCCTGTTCTCACCTTCATATTGCGGGCAAGTTTCTTCATCGTCACTGGCTTTTCTTTGCCTCCTGCAGCCCGCATTTCCTGGCGTGGTTCCAGTCTCCTTTTGCCATCGCCGGAAGTCAGTTCTGCTTCGTCTTTGCCACCGTGACTTCACTTCCTGTGAACAAGGAAGTGCAACCTTCAACTTCTAGCATGCCAACCTACATATCTTGTGGATTCAGTGATCCACACACTTTCTGGTGTATGCTAGCAACGCTTCATTACTATCGTCAAATTACTACGAATTTGCAAAACTGTTCCTAGGTTTACACATGCTTTTTTTTACATATTTGAATGTAATCCCACTATTCACACATTTTTCTCTCTTTTTATCCTGGTTTCTTCGTGTGTGGTTTCAGTATTTTTTTTCTTATTTATTTTTTCCTGTTGTGTTTTATCTTTTCTGCTTTTTGCTCCACTGCGTTCCTCCTGTTCCTTTTTTCTCCTTTTATTCACCTCTGACTTTCTTTTGCGCACCATGCAAACTGTCACTCCTCCCAGCTACTTTTTACAGGATCCGGGGGAACCACCTTTAAAGTGGCGCTTGTGGTTCCGATCATTTAATGCCTATCTGGGAGCCATTGATGGTACCAAGTTCAAGCCTGATAGGAAACGCAGTCTCCTTTACTATTATTTAGGTGTTGAGGGACAAAATGTTTATGATCACTTACCTACTTATACTGGTCATGATAGTGGTGACATGGATGAATATCAACTAGCCCTCAAACAACTCAGTACCTATTTTGAGGGTAGAGTCAACTTGGTAGTCCACAGGCATAAATTTTTCACTCGTGTTCAGTCTTCTAATGAATCCATTGACACTTATGTCACTGCTTTAAAGGTGTTAGCCAGTTATTGTGATTTTGATGATTTTACTTCTCAACTTATAAGAGACCAAATTGTTTGTAGGTGTTATTCCCAAAAAATTCAACAGAAATTACTTTCCTGCAAAAATCCTTCCTTGGATGAAGCCATTGACATCGCTAAGAGCATTGAACGGTCAGAGTTGGATGCTAAACAGCCGGAGTCCAATACTTGTTCTACAGTAGCAGCTACCAGTTCTTTTTCCACCTCTCAACAGTCTCTTAGTGATGTCAAACTAAAAAAAGGTAAAGATATCCCTGACAGGAACAAGCTTTCTGTACGTCCTTATTCTGGTTTTCAGTGTTACAGATGTGGTTCACTTTCCCATTTGTCTAATTTCAGAAATTGTCCTGCCATTGCTCAAGAATGTTACAAGTGTAAAAAAACTGGCCACTTTGGCAAGGTGTGCAGAGGGGGCAAACGTTTTCCAGTTAGGAGTGTTCAAGATCTAGCGACTAATCAGATTCCAGACGAGTTGGATAAAAGAGTTGAAGAGTTAACTCTTTCTGTTGTTTCTATTGAATATTTGAACATTAATAATGTACACTCTGATAAAAAATTTGGGGATCCCTTTGTCCAGGTGTCCATCCAGTCCCATGATATTCCGCTACTCATTGACTCAGGTGCCAGAATCACCATCATTTCCATTGATAAATACAAACAATCTTGGTCCAATATGGTTTTACTACCCCCTGATGTCATCACTACTGCATTTGAGGGTAGCAGGATTGATCTTGCTGGCTATTTTTGGGCTAACATTGCTTTTCAAACCAAACAATCCATGGCAAAGTTTACGTTGCTCTTAAAGGCATCAATGTTCTAGGATGGTGGCACCAGGCTGAATTTGGAATGATCATAAGACCCGGTCAGAAGAATCCAGTTTCCTTGATCAACTCCATTTCCGATTCTTCAAAATGGAGAGATGGTTATTCACAAGTTTTTGAAAATAGAATTGGGAAAATCAAAGACTTTGTGCATTCTATTAAGATTAAAGAGGGTGTACTCCCAGTCAAGCACAAATTAAGGAATGTTCCTTATAGTATAAGAAGTGATCTTACCATCATGCTTAACAAGATGCTTGATGATGGCATAATCGAACGTGTTGATGCCACTCTCTGGTTATCCCCCATTGTTTTAGCTAAAAGAGGACTGGAGAACTTCGTCTATGTGTTGATTTAAGATCTGTCAACAAAGCTATTTGGGTGGAGAACTTTCCGTTACCTCGCATAGACGACCTCATTACTGCTGTAGGTCAGTCCAAATGGTTCTCCAAGTTGGATTTACCTTCGGCGTACCATCAGGTAGTTCTTGATGAACATTCTCGTCATCTTACAGCTTTTGTGACACCTGATGGTACATTTCAATTTTGCCGGATGCCATTTGGACTGGCCTCTGCGGCTTCTGTTTTCCAGAAAGTTATGTCTATGATGGTTCAACATGTCCCTAATGTCGTAATTTTCCAAGACGATATTTTAGTGCATACGAACACAGAACTTGAACATAACCAGGTGTTAGATCTTGTTTTACAAACCCTCCAGAGTAATGGTGTCACCCTGAGAGAAGATAAGTGTATCTTTTCAGTAAATGAAATTGAATATCTTGGTCACATGCTCACCAAGGATGGTGTCATGCCCAAACCTAGCATCGTCGAGGGTATTGTTAATGCTCCACATCCCATTGATAAAGACCAGTTGCGTTCCTTCCTTGGTCTGTGCGAATTCTATTCAAAGTTTGTTAAGAACTTTTCCAGTCTTACTGAGTGTTTCAGAAATTTGTTAAAAAAAGATTCAGAATTCATTTGGACAGCCACTTGTCAAGAACATTTTGTTTTAATTAAAGAATGTATTTTGTCTGCCCCAGCTCTCCAAGCTTACGTGGAGGGTCGTGACACGTTCATTACTGTTGACTCCAGCTCCTATGGTATGGGTGCGGTCTTATCTCAGATGGATGGTGGAAGGGAAGTTACTGTAGGTTTTGCCTCCAGGAGAATGAGAGATGTTGAACTGAGGTATTCAGTGATTGAAAAAGAGATGCTGGCCTGTGTGTGGGGTGTTGAAAAGTTTAAATCCTATGTCTGGGGAAGGAAGTTTTGGCTTAGGACGGACCATAAACCTTTAGTAGACATTCTGTCCGGTTCCAAGATCAAAAAGTCTACAGCCAGACTGGCTAGGTCATCCACCAAACTTTTGGAGTTCAACTTTGCTGTACTTCACATAGCCGGCTGTAAGAATGTCAAAGCGGACTTTCTATCCAGACTCCCTGTAGACAATTCCCATACTGCTACTGATATTCCTGATGACATTGAGGAGTGTATTATCGCCAATGTGGATGACACTGTCATTTGTCCTGACATGTCACTTTGGCAAGATGCTCTTTCCAATGATTCCACCTCGAGGCAGGTAATGGATTTTGTTGTTAAAGGGTGGCCCAAAGAGAGATCTCTTCCCATTGAATTACAGCCTTACTGTAAAATTTCTAACGAACTCTCCATCGAGAATGGTTTGCTAGTCAGGGATAGCAAACTCATTCCCCCTGACGTTTTCAGGGTGAGGATAATGGAAACCGCCCACTCTGGTCACTTGGGGATGAATGCCACCAAGCGCAGTATCACAAATGATTTCTGGTGGCCCAGCATGGATCGGGACATTGATCATTTGCTCAAGAATTGTGTACAGTGTTGTTATAGTGACAAGCATCTCACAACCAGCACTCCTATTCCCAAACCTGTTCCGTGTCCAGCCAGGGGTTGGCAAAGAGTCTCTGTTGATTTCCTTGGTCCTTTTCACGTTTTGCCCAACTGCATGAGGTATTTCATTGTACTTGTTGACCATCTCTCCAGGTGGGTGGAGGTAAGAGGCGTCTCTGATTCCAATTCCAAAGCTGTCATCCGTTTCCTGCAAGACGTTTTTTCCAGAGAGGGTGTCCCAGAGGAGCTGTTAACTGACAATGGTGCGCAATTCACGTCTGCCTCCATGCAAGAATTTCTGGCCAAACTGGGAGTGAAACACCTACGCACCCCTCTATATCACCCCCAATCTAATGGTAAAGTTGAGAGGTTTAATAGGGTCCTGGTTGAATGTGTGCAGAGTACTCTTCATAGTCAGGGTGATTGTGAGACGGCTGTACGAAATATGATTTGGGCGCAAAGGACCACTCCCCATTCTGTTTCAGGTGCCATTCCTTTCGAATTAATGAGAGGCAGAAAAGTTTCCTCTTCTTTGTGCCCCTTTTGGAAACTCAATGTTTTCAATGGTCATTATTCTGTTTCCTCTGAAGCCTTTAAGGCTAAGATTTTCTCTGACAATTCCAATCGTCTTAGATATGATAAACTCTGTCAATCTGGAAAAAGAAGAGTGATTAGGTTCACCGTTGGTGACTCGGTCAGGGTTAAAGATCTCTGTTACTGCAAAAAGGAGCGTCAAAATTCAGACTACCTCACAACATTGCTGAAATTAAGGGCCATGCTGTTCGCCTGGACAATGGTCAGTGGTGGAGTATTTCCCGCCTTGCCAAGGTTTCACAGTCTGGCAATGTATCTGGTTCACAATCATCGCTTTCTTCTGGTGTCAACTTACGGAGGAGTTGTAGGATTAGAAGAGTTCAAAGAAAACTTCGTGACTAATTACTGTTTGCTTTTGCATATTTTTATTCTCTTGTTTTTTTTGTGTTTTTTTTATTAAGGGGGGAGATATGTGGTGTTCTATGTATTACTGCATATGGTATTTTCTGTGTACTCCTCTTGCATTATTCATGGTATGGAATGTTGTGATTGTTCTGTCCCTCTACTTAGTATTATACTTTACTAGAATGTATGGGAACAGTGGTTTAGAACATCAGCTTCAGTTGGTGCTGATCCACTTGGCCCGTTTGACCTGCTTACCTGTTACTGGAATAAAGCTTCCTGAACTAGCCTTCCTGTGGTGGACTACATCTTTACAGGTGGGATGGGTAGTTTTCAGGGCTGTGGGAGGATTGAGTAGTTTTTTTAATTAGGGGTTAGGGTATTAGGTCTAAGGGAAGTGGAAGGGGTTGGGGTAGTTTTGGGGTCAGCGCAGGGGGGGTGGGAGGGGGTTGGGGTATTTGGACCTCAGGGCAGGGGCAGGTAGGGGGTTTGTAGCTTAGTGCGGGGAGAAGGGGGTCTCGACCTTAGCCACGCATACCCCTTTACCATTCATGCCTGTACCACGAAATTCCGTGGTAAAGGCATGCGTGGTAAAGGAATGCGAGGTTAAGACGTATTCCTGGTTCGGGCTGCGTGGTAGAGGCACGCGTGGTTTAGCCATGCGTGCCTCTATCATACAACCATAGAGATTACTGCTGGCCAGTGGTGATCTCTAAATATGACAGTCCCCTGTCCATAAGGGTGCTGGACAAATTGCCTCTGCCACCGTGACGGACAGAGTAAAGGCCATACTTTAAATCAAACCCTTTGTGCAAAATGTATATTTAGTTTTCCCTGTGTTCTTGTCACAAAAATGCCAATCTTACAACCTCAGGGTCTGATTCACAAAGGGCCGCCGCACTCGTGGTGGAGGCCCCGCAGTCATGGGGGTGTCTCCGCACTCGGAGCAAAATCTCCACAATGAGAATTCTCATTCTGAGTGCGGCGACTCCCTGATGACTGCGGGGGCTCCGCTACGAGTGCGGTGGCCCTTTGTGAACCAGGCCCTCTGTTTCTCATTGCAGTCCCCTCTTTATGTTGAAGAACGCTGTCATATATGTTTTTCTGTGCTCTATGGTTACAGAGGAATTGTGGTCATTCCTATTTTTGCGACTGCATTTCCCAGTCTTTGTTTTGGAAAACATAGTGAAGAAGGATACTCCTCCATCAGGAAACCTACAGCTATTCTTTAAGAGAAAAAAGATGGGAACTTTCTCAATAATCTTATTTTTAGGTCTGACCTAAAGACAGCTTTAGTTCTTGTTAGCCTCATCTTTCCTCAAAGAAATCATAATAAAAACATATACATAGAGGGGGTGTCGGTTAGCTCTCTTCATCCATTGGTCTAAGTTTAGTTACACTTTGCTTTCGCCCACCACAGACTTCAGCATGGGCAGCAGGTCCGCCCACTTCAGCCATTTGCTCCTCCCTCACTGTGAGTGCATTTTGCTCTTACACATGTGCACATCAGTCTAAAATGTAATTCACTTCAGTACCAAGTCTAGCAGGTAAAGATCTGTTTCATTTATCTCTTTCATTTATGCTTGTAATAGATTTTTTCTCCTTTTTTTCAGGCATGGGCACCACCTTTAGACAACAGTATTTTTTAGTTTTTATTAATTTTACACTTCTAATGTTTATTGCATTTGTTCAGAAAAAGACAAGTGAATAAAAAATGCATACTTGCCAAAGCCAGATGTATTGGATTTGCTAATGCTGTTAAGCTATGCCACAGTACAAAGAACATTGTTTCTTTACAGCAGCAAAAATACTTATGTACTCTCTGAAAAGGATATGCCTGCTAGAAACTATTTATGCACAGCAGAAAAAGAGACATAATGTCAATTTTCTTGATGTTTACTGCAGGACGAGGGAGTACACAAATGCCTGCTTCTATGTTCATGGAGGGACTGGAAACTCAGTAGAGAGGTCACTTGGAAGGTGACCAAAGGTGGTGTATGGGTGACTTAGGTAAACGTATGCATTGCAACTGTGAGCTTTAGCGACCCAAAAATAAGTCATTGTCAGTATCATTTGCACATTATGTGGCTTAACGCTGCCTTGTAAATAAGGCGAAGCCCGTATCGCCACCACAACATCAAAACAAAAGTGACGTTCTGGTGGCAATATGGGCTTGTAAATATGCCCTATTGTTCTTTAGTTGGGACCATAGACTTACTTATTTCTCTGTGTATGGTCTGAGTGTCTATGGTCTCTCTGGCTGTCTCCTCAGACTAGTTATTGTGTCCATGCAGTAATATCCCTGTGACCTCTTGTCCCAATGTCAGTGACTGTGTAAGTTTTGGTGCCTGTGTCAGTGACTGTGTAAGTTTTGGTGCCTGTGTCAGTGACTGTGTGCCCTTCTATTCCCATTTCCCCGTGTCAGTGTCACTCACAATGTCTGTTTGTTGTGAGTCCATATTAATGTCCACATGTCAATGTCCCCATATCAGTGTCAGTGTCCCCATCTCCACATGTGTCCATTTGCCAGTTTTTGCGTCCCTGTGTCAGTGTTCCAGTGATAATATTCCCATTTCAATATCCGTATCATTGTCCCAGTGTCACTATTATAGTGTCAATATCCCCATGTGAGTTTCATTCTGCCAGTGTCAGCATCTCATTGTGGCTGTGGCTTTGTTCGAGTGGCAGGGATGGACTTCCCATTGTCCGAGGTCATGTTCTATTGTTAGTTTCGATATCCCTGTGTTCCTGTGTCAAGGTTTCAATCTCAATGGCGTTGCGTCAGTGTCCCTGTGTCAATGCACTCTATCAGTATTCAGGACAGCTGTTGGTGGCCAGTCTCTGTATGCCCCCTGGCAGGTTCCCTGTGCTAGTGCTGGTCCTCTAATTCCAGTGACCTTGTGTCAATGCCTACGCGTTGGCTTCCTTGTGTCGTGTCACTTCCTAAAGTTAGTGTCAATATCCATGTGTTGTAATATCATTGCGTCAGTGTCCCAGTGCTGGTGCATTTGTGCCAATATCTCACCATAAATGATTGCAGACTTGTCAGTGTTTATCGGTCTGTGTCTTCAATACAAGGGCACATGGGTTAGTTTTGTTCTGTTTTTTCCCCTTTTGATGTTCCATTATCAATGTGTGTGTCCTGATTAGTACATATACCTGTGTCCCAGTGTCAGTGCCATGGTGTCAGTGTCCCAGTGTCAATGTCTGCGTGTCAGATCTGCGGTGTCATTGCCCATATGCCAGTATCAGCAGTGCAACATCAATGTCCCCATGGGAGGGTCGGTGTCTCAGTGACAGTGTCTGCTCACCTAGTCAGGGTCTCTTTGGTACCACCCCTTGGCAGTGTTGCAGTGCCATTGACATTGTTAGTGTCAGAGCATCAGTAGCAGAGCCTGTGTCCCTATGATGATGTATCCATGTCAGTATCCCAGTATCAGTGACCAAGTGGCAATAACTACAAGTCAGTACCTCTGTGTCGTGTCCCCTGAGTCAATGTCATTGTGTTAGTATCTTGTGTCATGTCATTGTCCTTTGTGTCCAATCGCCAGTATCTTGGTGTCAGTATCGTAGTGTGACATCAACAGTCTCCCAGCATCAATGTTTGTGCCCACAGTCAAAGCTACAGTGTCACTGATCCCAAGTCAATATCCCATGTAAGTGTTGGGTATCCCGTGTCACTGTTCCAGTATTTGTGTCCCAGGAGCAGTATCCCAGTGGTAGGGCTCATGAGTCAGTGTTGATGTGCGGTTGCTGGTGTGGTTGTGTCAGTGTACAAGTGTCAGTGTTAATACCTCTGTGTCAGTTTCAATGTTTGTTCCCACTCTCAATATTTCAGTGTCACTACCCCCATGTTAACATCTCCATGTCAGGGTTGGTGATCCAGTCAGTTAGTGTTCTAGTGTTGTTCGAGGGCCAAAGTGGCAAAAGACACACAGATGATGGACGGAATGGAAAACATCCATTACAACACAGGCATTACATCGTAATGCCTTTACAAAGCAAGTCGTTACAACAACACATTGTTACATCGCATGCCATTACAACGCAAGTCGTTACAATGACTTGCTGTAGGGGGCAGAAGGTGTTGGATTTGTTATCCAACACCTTCCCAACTTTTGCACACACTGGAGTTGGAATAGTAAATTATACTATTCCAAACTCCAGCACCCCCCCTACAGCAAGTCGTTGTAACGACTTGCATTGTAATGGCATGCGATAATGGCATGCGTTGTAACAAGTGCTATTCAGAAAGAATGCAGAGCAAATCAAACATTCCCCCCCGTCAATAGATCTGGGTTAAATCCATCCTTCTTTTGCTCACCATGCCACCCCAGTTTAGACCAGCCATATGCAAATCAGTCATGACCCTGTGCCTCATAGGGACAGTCTAGACCAAAGTGCCAGGCCAGGTCCTCCCTGGACCGGTAACAAGCATCCTGGAACCAGTTTCAGGGGATCACCTCTCATCAGCTAGGCTAGCTTGAATCCAGTGGCACAGTGAGCCCGGGGCCCAAGTCTGGGCATACCCGGCATACTTAGGGCAAGAAAGCAAAAGTCACTCAGATGATGGATGGAATGCAGCGCAAATCAAACATTCTCCTCCAGTCAATAGATCTGGGTTAAATCCATCATTCTTTTGCTCACCATGCCACCCCAGTTTAGACCCAGCCATATGCAAATTAGTCTTGACCCTGTGCCTCATGGGAACAGTCCAGACCGAACTGCCAAGCCAGGTCCTCCCTGGACCGGAAACAATCAGCCAGGCTAGCTTGAATCCAGTGGCACAGTGAGCCTGGGACCCAGCACGCTTAGGGCGGGACAGCAAAAGACACACAAATGATGGACGGAATGCAGAACAAATCAAAACATTCAACCCCAGCATTACCAAGTATGAGTCTTTGTGCCAGCGCCGCGTCACTATCAACATACGGGTGATGCTGCAGCCCTCCAAGGGAGTGCCTCTGTTTTGGTACTGTGTCCAAGTGTGAATACGTTTGTATCCTTCGGTCACAGCATCTCCGTCTCACTGTCGCAGTGAAACTGCCCCATGCCAGTGTCGCAGCATCAGTCCCTGTGCCCCATGTCAGTGTTTCAGTGTCACTGTTCCCATATCAGTATTGGGGCTCCTGTTTCAGTGGGCTCTGTGCCAATGCCCCACTGGCACTACTGAATTGCCTGTGTAAGTATCCTAGTGAAAATGCCATTTGCCATTTGTTAGTGTTCGAGTATTAGTGCCCCTTTCTGACTGTACCCATCAGTCAATCAATCAGGATTTATAATTAGTCAATCAATCAGGATTTATATAGCGCTGCTAATCATCCGATAGGGATTCCAGACGCTTAATCCATGTCAATGTCCCCAAGTCAATTTTTTTCTTCCATGGCAGAGTGCCAGCGACAGTAGGTGCCCCCTTGCTGGAGTTCCTGCGTCTTTCCTGGGGCCCTTTTGTTGGTTTCCTAGTGTCAGTGTGGGTTCCCCTGTGCCAATGCACTACAGTTAGTGTCCCACCTGACGTCATTGTTTTCTTTTATACTTCTAAGGCCGTCTCCAGTCCACTTCAAAGCACGGAGGGATGAAACAGCCCTCAAATCTGAGGATAAATGGACAAGAGATCTGGTGATTTAAAAACAGGGCAAGAAGTTGTGAAATAACATTTTTGTTACACACGCTGTTCTATACCTGCATGTAACTCAGAGACTAAGGGGTATATTCACAAGAACGTGCGATAAACATGCCAAAATAGCTTACCGCAACTTCTCACATCGCAGTCCATCGCGGGAAAATAACGCAGTGTCAATGTGGCATTCACAACACGGCGATACTGTGCGATATTCGCACGACAACGCGGCAAATGTCCGCGAAACAACTACTGCGACGGCGATAAAAATCCAAACCCTAACGCGGAAAAAGCTGCGATGCGCCCAATGGCGATGAAACAACCGTGATAACCAGCAGGAGGCCAGCAATACCCACGCGCCATGCGTGAAGAGGCGCCATAAAAGGACCCAAAAAATACACCAACAAGTAAACGAACTGCGGAGCACCATGGAAGCACCTGGACCGAGTGCTGAGGCCAACTCGAACCCCACAAGCACAACAGAGGACCAGCCCGGAACCCCGGGGTCGGGGAAGGCAAGGAGAAGAGGAAGAGGAATACGGGGTTCCAGACTGCAGGAAAACCGGATCCACCGCACGGTGTGGACAGAATACCACCAACAACTGTCCGTCACCACCACCGTGTCATTGGCAAGACAAATGGAAACATGGCAGTCCAACGAGATGACTGCGTAGGACTGAACTAGCTGTGGGCACATCACCCATGAACAACATACTCGCAACCCCCCAACGTAGCCCCACGTCCATGTAGGAAATCGGTCTGTGTGTAAAAATTTCAAAGTCGGTAGCAGGCCTAAAGGTGTGTCCACCATCACATGTGACAACAGTACCTACCGTCGCATACCTACCCACACCCACCTGGGCGGACACAGACTGTCCAGAACGATCATAGTGATCCACATGCCAAGAAGTCGGACCCCATACCCACATTGGTGACGTCACGGAGCTGCACAGGTCTACCAGCAACTATCCCAAACCACCAAGTCTGGCGTACAGAGGTGGACCTGCCAATAGGGATTCACCTAAATGAAATGCGTCATCCAGTCCCACCCTGTGTACGGACAATGCCCAATGAGGCACACGAATTGCCATCCTACCCAACACCAATCACAGTTGAACACAAGTGTGGCAGCGTAGACTTTATTAGCATGTGCGTGTAAGTACGGGCAAGACAAGGGCCACAACATGCAGACCAAGGCATCAGACAATCACAGGCAGCATAGGAATGCAGCCATGTCCACTGTTGTTGTGGGAAATGTGGACTCATCACCAGCATGCAACAAGGTGTTGGGACCTGTGCCATGGGTTACCATCAGTCGTGGCTGCTGGAACGTCGTTAGTCGTCCATGAAAGCGAGCGCAGCTTCCTGTGCAATCAGTTCCAATCAGTTCCAGGAGTACGTCGTTGTCCAGCTCAAGGAACACGAGGGCGAGCCAATCCATCAACTGGTCCGGACAGATGTGCTCCGTCCACGCCGTCTCACCAATCCGCAAAACAGCCCAATAGGGGGGCGCCTCAATGTGGTCACTGCACACGAGGAATCATGCAAACTCCCATGTCCAACTGCCAGCACGTATGCCAAACATCCAGGAATCCCATGAACGGGAATCCCGGTTACACTCATGGTCGTGGGCCAACAGGGGGCGCACACACAAGTCATAATCCAGTTCAGCTACCGTTGCATTGGATAGGCAGACATCCATGGGCCACTCGAATATGCATGTTCGACAGTGGAACCAGGGCTGGACGCAGGTGACGTACGCAAGACGGAAGCTCAGACGGTAACTGATGTGCAACACTGCAAGTGGCAGGGCCCCCAACATTTGCAGAATTCGGGCACGGTACAGTCAGTGACTGGCGTTGTGCATGTGCCCGTGATGTTCGGCCATTGCGGTGGTGGCACTCGTAGAACCGCCACTCCACTGACCTGCGGCAGTGATGTGGATGAAAAGCCACAGCTCGGAGCAATGAGTCATATGGGTGTGCGACGTCAGGACGTATGTGCTGTTGTGAACATGAGTGTGAAGGCCATTCCATGCAGGAGTACCCCGGGCAAGGGCCTCTGTGTGTGGGGTGTGGATACTTTGGTCCTTCATCATCGCTGTGTGAAGTGTGGGAGTCGTCTTCATCTGCTATGATATCTCTCCCAGGGGGTGTCTGCCGCATGCTGTATCCAAGGTCGGAGGTGCAGATGCCCGTCCACCTCCTGTGTGGTGACAAAGGAGCACTCATCCCTAATGTCAGTCTGACTACTGCTTGCAATGTGGAAATGTGATGTGGTTTACACACTGCAATTGAGGCTAGGCCTTAGGCCCATGGCGCACCAAGAACGATACACACGGCAGTTGGCATGCATGAGCCAAGAGCCCGAGCGGACTGGCGCACCTTGTACATTCCCGCGTGCGCCCTCCCGTTGCATGCAACATTGCACATCGCGGCCCATTTTGTGCAGACACTGCGACAGGGGCACACACATATGTACATTTCCTGCCCAGCCCAGCACTAACCCTGGGCATAATACTTCGCTACGCTCACAGAGCATGCAAAGTTTGTGCTACTACGCACTACGCAAATTGCACGTAGCAGAGTAAAAAACTGTGCTAATTGACGTAGCGTAGCTGCAGTATACTAAACACCTACAAATGCTTTGATAAAGCAATTTTCTATGCTAAAAAGCATATAACCAATTCACAAAAGTGAACTTTGACAATAAAATATCAAGCAATGAGAGAGGTGATGATTTTGGGGTCCCCCCTAACCTAGGGGGAGGACCAAGCAGATGCCTTGAACACAAAAAGCATATCATGTGAACGATTCAGTGGTGGTCCCTTCCTCCTAGGACCACCCCAAGCACAGTTATGGGCAAAAATACAATCCCAACCAAGGCTCTGCAAAGCATTATGGGATTAGATTAGCAGTGGACAGTGAATATTATAGTGTTCAATATCAAAATAATTCTACAAAGAGCTGCAGTTCAACTAGTCGTTACTAGATGTCCCTCACGAGTCAAATGCAAAAGCATTGAAATTATTAATACATCAAGCTGCAGTTCCACTAGTCGTTACTAGATGTCCCTCACGAGTCAAATGCAAAAGCATTGAAACCCTTTCATGAAGCTTTTGCATTTGACTCGTGAGGGACATCTAGTAACGACTAGTGGAACTGCAGCTCTTTGTAGAATTATTTTGATATTGGATACTATAATATTCACTGCCCACTGCTAATCTTGTCCCATAATGCTTTGCAGGGCCTTGACCTTGCCAGGTAGGTCGCTCCCCCACCACACAGCTCCGCCTGCGCTGTCCGCCCGCTGCTGCTGCTGGTAAGCTCGCCCCTCCGCTTGTGGCCTCAGTGCCCGTATTTCTTTGTGTTTTCTCTGTCCATTTTGCCTTCTGTGCCCCCGCTGCCCCATTGTACTGTGCCCGCATTTCTTGTGTTTTCTCTGTCCTTTTTGCCTTCTGTGCCCCCGCTGCCCCATTGTACTGTGCCCATATTCTTGTGTTTTCTCTGTCCATTTTGCCTTCTGTGCCCCCGCTGCCCCATTGTACTGTGCCCGTATTTCTTGTGTTTTCTCTGTCCATTTTGCCTCCTGTGCCCCCGCTGCCCCATTGTACTGTGCCCGTATTGCTTGTGTTTTCTCGGTCCATTTTGCCTTCTGTGCCCCCGCTGCCCCATTGTACTGTGCCCGTATTTCTTGTGTTTTCTCAGTCCTTTTACCTTCTGTGCCCCCGCTGCCCCATTGTACTGTGCCCGTATTTCTTGTGTTTTCTCGGTCCTTTTTGCCTTCTGTGCCCCCGCTGCCCCATTGTACTGTGCCCGTATTTCTTGTGTTTTCTCGGTCCTTTTACCTTCTGTGCCCCCGCTGCCCCATTGTACTGTGCCCGTATTTCTTGTGTTTTCTCGGTCCTTTTTGCCTTCTGTGCCCCCGCTGCCCCATTGTACTGTGCCCGTATTTCTTGTGTTTTCTCGGTCCTTTTTACCTTCTGTGCCCCCGCTGCCCCATTGTACTGTGCCCGTATTTCTTGTGTTTTCTCGGCCCTTTTTGCCTTCTGTGCCCCCGCTGCCCCATTGTACTGTGCCCGTATTTCTTGTGTTTTCTCGGTCCATTTTGCCTTCTGTGCCCCTCGCTGCCTCTCTCCATTCCCGCCGCTGCGTCCCCTGCGGCCCCGCCCCCCTGACTGCCCATTCGCTGCCCCTGCCTCCCAGCTGCTCTTCCCTCCCACCTCCCCATATATGGCGGCTGCTGCGCGGTGAGGAGAGCGACCCTTGACCTTGCCAGGTAGGTCGCTCCCCCACCACACAGCTCCGCCTGTGCTGTCCGCCCGCTGCTGCTGCTGGTAAGCTCGCCCCTCCGCTTGTGGCCTGGGTGCCCGTATTTCTTTGTGTTTTCTCTGTCCATTTTGCCTTCTGTGCCCCCGCTGCCCCATTGTACTGTGCCCGCATTTCTTGTGTTTTCTCTGTCCTTTTTGCCTTCTGTGCCCCCGCTGCCCCATTGTACTGTGCCCATATTCTTGTGTTTTCTCTGTCCATTTTGCCTTCTGTGCCCCCGCTGCCCCATTGTACTGTGCCCGTATTTCTTGTGTTTTCTCTGTCCATTTTGCCTCCTGTGCCCCCGCTGCCCCATTGTACTGTGCCCGTATTTCTTGTGTTTTCTCTGTCCATTTTGCCTTCTGTGCCCCCGCTGCCCCATTGTACTGTGCCCGTATTTCTTGTGTTTTCTCGGTCCTTTTTACCTTCTGTGCCCCCGCTGCCCCATTGTACTGTGCCCGTATTTCTTGTATTTTCTCGGTCCTTTTTGCCTTCTGTGCCCCCGCTGCCCCATTGTACTGTGCCCGTATTTCTTGTGTTTTCTCTGCCCTTTTTACCTTCTGTGCCCCCGCTGCCCCATTGTACTGTGCCCGTATTTCTTGTGTTTTCTCGGTCCTTTTTGCCTTCTGTGCCCCCGCTGCCCCATTGTACTGTGCCCGTATTTCTTGTGTTTTCTCGGTCCTTTTTACCTTCTGTGCCCCCGCTGCCCCATTGTACTGTGCCTGTATTTCTTGTGTTTTCTCGGTCCATTTTGCCTTCTGTGCCCCCTCGCTGCCTCTCTCCATTCCAGCCGCTGCGTCCCCTGCGGCCCCGCCCCCCTGACTGCCCATTCGCTGCCCCTGCCTCCCAGCCGCTCCTCCCTCCCACCTCCCCATATATGGCGGCCGCGCCGCTGGCGCGCCGAAGGTGCGCCTAAGGCAAGCCCGTCTGCGCCCGTCCGCGACTGGACCGCGCCCAGCGCCAGAACACCTGGACCGCGCGCCCCCCGCTCCAGCCTCGAGGACCGACGCCGATATGATGCCACCACACTCCACGCTCTCAACCCCGGACGGACGCACAACTGCTTCAAGGCCGCCCCGAAACGCACCCATGGTCCCTTCACCTGCCGGAACTGCAGCTACACCAGCCTCAGAGCCACCGAGGCGCCCGCCAAGAAGGACCTCAACCACCTCCGGTGCATCCTACTGAACACCCGCTCCGCACGCAAACACGCCGTCGAGCTCTGGGACCTGCTCGACACATCATCACCAGACGTCGCCTTCCTGACAGAGACCTGGATGAACGACTCCTCCGCCCCCGACATCGCCATAGCCATCCCAGACGGCTATAAGATCACCCGCAGAGACCGCATCAACGCAGTAGGAGGAGGAATCGCCATCGTCCACAAGAACACCATCAGGGTCTCGACCAGCACCGACGACACTCTCAGCACCGCCGAACACATGCACTTCCAGATCCACACGGACCCCAACACCACCCTTAGAGGCACCCTTGTCTACAGACCCCCTGGGCCCCGACCCCAGTTCAGCGACTCCATCGCCGACTTCATCAGCACGCACGCCCTGACCTCTACCGACTACATCCTCCTCGGAGACCTGAACTTTCACCTGGAGTACAACAACGACAGCAATTCCACCACCCTGATCGACAGCCTCGCCAACCTCGGCCTGAGCCAGCTCGTCACAACACCGACCCACTCCGCTGGCCACACGCTTGACCCCATCTTCTCCTCAAGCTCCCACGTCTCCTTCAGCCACACCACGGAACTCCTCTGGACCGACCACCGCTGCATCCATTTCACCTTCCAGAAACCCACCACACACCACCGCACCCAATAGATCCCACGCCGCTGCTGGAGCAAAGTCACCGAAGACCAACTCCGGGCAACCCTCGCTCTGAGCCCTCCCTCCGACCCATCCAACACCGACGACTCTGCCTGCAACCTCAGACAATGGATGGACGACTGTGCCAACACCCTCGCCCCGCTGAAAAAGCTCACCTACAGCGACACCACCAAAAGAGCCAGCTGGTTCACCTCGGAACTCCTAGCTTCCAAGCGTACCTGCCGGAAACTAGAGAAGAAATGGCACAGTGATAAGACACCGGACAACCACACAGTCCACAAAGACGCCATCCGTAACCACCACCACCTCATCAGGTCCGCCAAGAGAATCTCCTTCAAAGACCGCCTCGACAACAACGCACACAACAGCAAGGAGCTTTTCAACATCGTGAAGGAACTCTCCAATCCCAGCTCCAACACCAACGACATCCCGCCGTCGCATCCCCTATGAGATTCCCTCGCCACCTTCTTTCACCGCAAGATCACCGACATCCACGACAGCTTCAACACCCAGACAGCCCCAACTAAGATCGATGCACCAGACCCGCCACACACCATCGACCACGACCCCCTGCCAGCCTGGACCAGCGTGAACATCGAGGACACCATCAAGACCATGAGCACAATACACTCCGGCTCCCCGTCAGACCCTTTCCCGCACCACATCTTCAACAAAGCCAGCAGCTCCATCGCACCCCACCTGTGCAACATCATCAATCTCTCCTTCGAGACCGCGACCTTCCCGGAGAGCTGGAAACACGCAGAGACCAACGCCCTACTCAAAAACCCAAGGCGGACCCGAGAGACCTCAAGAACTTCCGGCCCATCTCTCTGCTTCCGTTCCCAGCCAAGGTCATCGAGAAGATCGTCAACAAACAGCTAACCCGATACCTTGAAGAAAACAGCATCCTGGACCCATCCCAATCGGGGTTCCGCAGCAACCACAGCACTGAGACTGCCCTCATCGCCGCCACAGACGACATCAGGATCCTGCTGGACAATGGTGAGACCGCAGCCCTCATCCTGCTGGACCTCTCCGCCGCCTTCGACACTGTCTGCCACCGCACTCTACGCGCACGCCTCCACGATGCAGGGATCCGAGACAAGGCCCTGGAATGGACCACCTCCTTCCTCGACGGCAGAACCCAGAGAGTCCGCCTCCCACCTTTCCGATCCGAAGCCTCCGAGATCATCTGCGGCGTACCCCAGGGATCGTCCCTCAGCCCAACACTGTTCAACATCTACATGGCCCCGCTCGCACGCATCGCCAGACAACACGACCTCAACATTATCTCCTACGCCGACGACACTGAACTGATCCTCTCCCTCACCAAGGACCCCCTTGCCGCCAAAGCCAATCTCCATGAAGGAATGAAGGCCGTCGCCGATTGGATGAAGATCAGCCGACTAAAGCTGAACACGGACAAAACGGAGGTCCTCATCCTCGGCTCCAACCCCTCAGCCTGGGACGACTCCTGGTGGCCAACGACGCTGGGAGCAGCCCCGGCACCCACCGACCACGCACGCAACCTGGGAGTCATCCTCAACTCAACGCTCTCCATGGCCAAGCAAGTCAACGCAGTCTCCTCCTCCTGCTTCAACACCCTCCGCATGCTTCGCAAGATCTACAGGTGGATCCCGACAGACACAAGAAGAACAGTCACCCAGGCCCTCGTCAGTAGCAGACTGGACTATGGGAACGCCCTCTACGCTGGAGCCCCGGCCAAGCTCATCAAGCGACTGCAACGCATACAAAACGCCTCCGCACGACTGATCCTCGACGTACCACGCCACAGCCACATCACCCCCCACTTGAGGAACCTGCACTGGCTCCCCGTCGACAGGAGGATCACCTTCAAACTCCTCATCCACGCACACAAGGCACTCCACAAAACTGGCCCAGCCTACCTCAACAGACGACTCTTCTTCTACGTCCCCAACCGCCAGCTCCGCTCCGCCGACCTCTCCTCGCCACCGTCCCTCGCATTCGAAGAACAACCACCGGCGGCAGATCCTTCTCACACCTCGCCGCCAAGACCTGGAACACCCTTCCACTAAGCCTACGACAGACCCAAGACCTGCTGACCTTCAGGAGGCTACTCAAGACCTGGCTGTTCGACCAGTAGCAGCATCCCCCCTCTCCCTCTCCCCAGCGCCTTGAGACCCTCGCGGGTAAGTAGTGCGCTCTACAAATTCTGTGATTGATTGATTGATTGATTTGGTTGGGATTGTATTTTTGCCAATAACTGTGCTTGGGGTGGTCCTAAGAGGATGGGACCAACACTGAATCGTTCAAAAGATGTGCTTTTTGTTTTCAAGGCATCTGTTTGGTTCTCTCCCTAGGTTAGGGAGGATCCCAAAATCATCACCTCTCTCACTGCTTGTTAATTTATCGTTTTCACTTTTGTGAAATGACTATATGCATTTTTAGCATATAAAGACAGAGATATTTATTTTATCTTAACTTGCACTGTGCAAGATGCCTTTGGCAATTATTGTACAGTGCAGTCAAGCACACAGCTATGCAACGTGTAGTTCAAAATGTACTTCACGTAGCTACGTGAAGTGCTACTACGCAAACTATGCCCAGGCTTATCCAGCACAGGACCACGTCCAGAGCCCGGAGATGATACTTCACACTCCTACGCTGGACGTGCGTACGCAAGCCCAGCCCACTCCGTATACGTATAAAGGATGGGACGACAGAGCTACATGGACCAGATCTTCCACAATGCCCGAAGGGACAATGCTGCGCCCGCCTGCCATGTCACGTGACGCAATCATGAAGGGACCATGACTTGCGGGGCACAGAGTAGTACTGCGTGCGGCACAGCCCGCGCGACACGGGACGGTGACTTTTGTTGCACTGGGTTAGTGGCACCCGGAGCACGTCGGCCGGCACGGGCATACCACCATGGGTCGGTGACTCACGGGGCACTGAGGTAGGGCCACCTGATGTGCTGAGCGGGTGCGCAGCCTGCGATGATGCCCCGTCCTGGCTGTCCGGGCTGGTGAGGGTTGGTGTGAGCCCTGCTGGACCGCAGTGTAGGCCGGAATCTGCGTGCAACGCGGGCCTACCGCCACGTGGCGTTGCCTCAAGGTTCACGGAGTTAGTGGCACCTATGATGCTGAGCGGGTGTGCAGCCTGCGTTGATGACGTGTGCACTGTTATGGACTCTCCCATTCCGAAATCAAGGCCCAGATCCAGGTGTGTGACCTAGTGGCCCGCGGGGCGGGTCCGCGTGATGTGGAGTCTGCCAAGGTCGCTTGTCCCTGACTCGGAGCATGCACCGGCACGTGGTTGGAGACACACCGGTGGCGGAAGGTGAGCAGTGAGGCCTGGGTGCGCATGGGCGGACAATGTCCGCGGGGCGGCGGGAGGGGCTGGGGTGCAGCAGCATGTGTGCGCAGGGGCGGGCGAGCGATGTTGCTGTGTGCAATGGTATGTACTCTGCCATTATTACATCTGGACTCCATTGCAGATGAACGGACATGGTGGACTGCAGTGGATACCGGCACGTGGTTGGAGAGTGGAGACACACCGGTGGCAGCAGGTGGGCTGTGGGGCATGGGTGCGCAGGGGCGGCTGTCTCTCGCCCTCTCGTCCTTTCACTGTCTCTCTCTCCCTCTCTGTCTCTCTCCCCCTCTCTCTCTCTCTCCCTCTTTCTCTCTCGCCCTTTCTTTCTTTCTCTCTCTCTCTGTCCTTTGATGAGCGCATGACACACGTTCTCATCTCGGATTTTGTCTTGCAGGCTGTGGCTTCCAGATTGTCCGGAGTGGATCCGCAAGGACTAATCCAATTTGTTGTTTTGTGTTGTGTATTAATAAAGTTATGTTATGGGAATTTCACAGTTGAATGTTTGATTCTCCTCATTCTGACCACACATGTGTGTTTGTTGTTGTATGTGTGCGACATCAGGGTCTTTCTCATCTCGTGGTTTTGTGAAGTTGCTGTGGCATATCTTTGTCTGGGGTGGGTGGGCCGGGGGAGGGCCCCGCGATGTGGGGGGGTCCTGGGGGTGGCGGCGGTGGGTGTTGTGGGCCTCTGGGGTCTCCGAGCTGCATGGGCAGTGGCTCTATGGCATCTGTTGTTCTTCAGGTGTGGCTGTGGGCTGGGCTCCCTTTTGTGGTGCAGGTAGTCGTCCTGCTTAACACCAGCAGAAAGCAGGTGTAAAATCCCTGCTGCTAGCGCAGCTTATCGCCTGTTTTTGGTTCGCATCGCGGATCTGGCTGTTCATTGTGAATGTCGCGATGTGGTGTTTTTGTGTGTTTTTGCACGGACACGCCTATTCTGCATCTCATTAGCGTTAGTTGGCGGTGTCGACCGTGGCGATGTTTTTTGCGGCAGCTATCGCGGGTTATGTGGTGATGTAGGCTGTTAGCACCAGCTTGCGAAAGGGGCGGTAATTCTATCGCCACTTTTGCTGCACTAAAGTGCCGATAACTCGGCGATAAGTCCTTGTGAATATGCCCCTAAGACCTTACGTCGGACCTCATGATCATCTTGTTTACATACGAGACCTAAGTGGGGCTCCTCGCCTGTCCAGGTTTTGCTCTCACCAATTTTACATACAATCTACACACCATGACTATCTGACACGTTGTGAGAACGCTAACATGGGCCTGGAACAGACTCTGATGTAAGAGAACCTTAGACCCCAAGTATAGAGGCCGCCCCACTTCTTTGCTCCAACAATATCTAGATGTCTTTACGCTGATGCACGTTTCACCAATGTTCACTAATTAGAAGTTATGCAGAAAGTTGTAGCGTCTTGTCACTGGGCATAGAAGAAAGTCATAAGAGAACATTGCAGAGAGAAATTCTGTAAACGTCTTCCAGTGAGCACAATAACATTTCCTGAAAAACATTCAGGGGCAGATTTACAAGCCCCTTGCGCCACTTTTGCGTCACTTTTAACATGGGAAAAGTGACGCAAAAGTGGCGCAAGGGCCTTGTAAATCTGCCCCATAGCATTTATTTTTCAGCTTAGCTGGATTCGATTAGAATGAAATCATTTAAAGAGGAATAAAACGTATTGGGCAATACAGAACAAACTTAGCTTGGGCGAAAGTAAAATGGGAACAATTGCAGCCTTTTCGGAGTGTGAACTTCGTGAATGTCCCCAAAGTTTGCCGACAAAAAAATAAAACTTTCACACCCCAAGATGTAAGAAGGGTCCCGATTTTGAAATGGTATCGTTTTGCCTTTTTGCAAAGAGCAGCAATTTGTGTTTGCATGAATCACTCCTTATTTGCAAATATAGTAGTTCAGTCAATGAAAGAAGAGTGAGTAATTTAACAAAGTGTGAGTAATTTACAAAGTGTGAGTAAGTTTTGCACATTTTATTACATCTGCAAGCACCCCAAGGGTATGTCAGAGGAGTGATTAGAAAAATCAGATGCAAATGTGCTCAGAGTTTAAGTGTAAAATTGCTGGTATGGACAAACATGTTTAAGTGGTTTTCCCACTCTTTTGTGTACAGCTAAGTTACAAGTAGGAAGTGGTGACGTAACAGCAGATGAAAGTGAGGGTCGGAGCGTAAATCATCCGATTTTCACAGACAGGATAGGGAAAGAATCGGCATCTTATTTTAAGTGGGAGTATAAATATATCTAAAGTTCTTTTAAAAATGTGTCAAAATATTCCTAACCGTAAACTGCCATATTTTAACGAATATGTGAAATACTTAGACTTCATGTTAGAAATAAAATTAATTTATGGAAGGGTAAGTAACTGCCTTAGAGCCCTCGCAATTCAGAGGAAATATCTTAGTAAATCACGCTCATGTTTGTTGGCCTGACACAGAAATGCTAGGGCACCTGGGTGTGTGTATGCATATCGATATATATATGTGTGTGGGTGCATATATTTATATGTGTGTGTGTGTATATATATATATATATACATTGTTGGAAAGTGGATTATTGGTAGGGGCAAATGTAGGTCTTCCACTGGCAATAAGGCCACTAACACATGATAGGACTCAGCATAGGTCTTAGAAAATTATTCCCATGCTCAACCCTTGGTAGCTTGGCTGCGAGCAGGCAGGCTTAACTTCAAAGACAGGTATGTAAAGCATTTAAAAACACCAATTCAGTAAATAATTAAGACACAATGCATAATAAAAATCCAACATCAATTTATAAAAATAGGAAATATTTTTATCTTTAAAATGACACCAAAACAACAAAAATACAATGTAGGGAACCGGAGATATGAATTTTTAAAGATTTATCACTTTATAGCACTTAGAAACATATAGCACCATGTTGGGATATCTGATCGCGATAGACCGGCTCAAAGTCAAAGTTTCAGGCCGACCACGATGGAGCCTTGAGCGGCTACCCCTCGCGGTAGGTCCTGGTCACAGTTTATACCTTCGGACTTAGAAACTTTTCTGGAGCTTTTTCTCGTGGGGTCCCTCGATGCTCTTCACCAGGCCGGATTCGGTGAGGGTTCGCCGGCCTCGGATTTCTTCTACTCCTGGTCAAACTCTGGAAGTCGGACCTACGGAACTTTTAGCGGGACGAACCTGGAAGGCTTGGCCGGCTCGCGGTTGAAGGCAGGCGGTTTGGCTGACCAGGTTGAGTCGGTCCCCCTATGGAGCTTTTTTCCAAAGTTGCTCCAAAGTTCTCCATACTCCTGGAACTTCTTCCTGAAGTTCCTCAAAGGGTCCCAAAGTGTCTCAAACTCACTCCAAGGGTCTGGAAGCTCCAAGATGGTCCTTGAAAGTTGAGGACTTCAGTTCCCACAATCCACTTGGACAAAACCCTTACAAATCCACTGGTAGTTCTCCGGGTTGAGGATCCTTGGTGGTGATGTTCCAGGTGAGCTCTGTTAACCTGCAGCTTGCAGGGAGTCCACTCTTTAGCTCTTTTACAGCAAGGTAATCCACAGGGCTGTAGTTTCAGCTGGTGCAGTCTTCAGAGGGCCGGCCTTAGAATTTGCACCCCAACTTCTCAGCCTGGCAACGTCTTGCTTTCTTAAGTTTCAAGCAGCAGATCTGAGAGACTCTGACCCTCTCAGATACTTATTCCAAGTTCTCTGGGTCAAGCAGGAGGTCACTCCTGACCAATGGGAGCAGGGCAACTCCCCAAGAATATGACCACATCCTGTATAGTGTGGCATTATTGTGTCCCAGAGTGCACCAAACCCCCAAATTCATAATGGCGGATTTTCCAGCAGGGAGGTAAGAGCTGGCTAAACATACCCCTAGGATGGCTACTTTCCATAGACTCTCCCCCTTGCATCTGCTCATACCTTCCTTAAGCCTAGCATCTGGCTGAGGTGAAAGGTTTAGAGTTGTAAATGACACTGGTTTCTTCCCTCCTATTTGAAGACCATGGTTTACGACTCCTCCCCCTGCCCTGGCATTCCTGTGGAACAGCACACTGTCCTCCCAGAAGAGCTGGGTAACCCCAGGGCTCTTTATCACCTCTTCAAAGCAGCCTGTCTAATCCACTTAACTCTGACCAAAAGGACAAACCACTGGAAGGCTGAATCTGGACCTACAAACAAGAAAGTCTAATAACTTCTTGTCTGTACATTTTAGGAGAAATTCAACAATATCATATTGTTGGATTTATCACTACCATTCTGGGAAGTCTTTGAATGGAAGTTCTATCATTCCCCTATCAGGAGTTATTACTAGTTAATAACCTCTTGCCATGTTAACCTATGTGGAATGGGATTTGCAATGGGAAAAATGACGTGCCATTTTTCCAGCACCATGCTTTATAAGTACTCTGCCTATATCTACAGAACCCCCACCCCATGGAACACCTAGGGGACATTGTAGGGGTTCTGAATCTGTAGAAATATTGCAGAGCCTCCCTCCACAGTGCTCCTAGCATCAAAGTCGAATTTGGGCAGCACTTTATTACAATGTGGGGAGTGAAATTTCACTTAACCCAGGGCATATAAAACTCCTTTTATAAGGGTCCACCTTATAAATACTTGACCCCCCGCCCCTGGGACACCTAGGGGAGACCCTGGGGGTTCCTAATATGCCAAAACATTGTAGGTTATCCATTTTTAAGTGCCTCAAACACCAAAGTCGAGTTTGGGCACAATTTACTTTTTAAAAGCAGTCATGGAACCCAGGGCTGCTTTTAAACTGACCTCAGGCTTCAGCAGTGCACACATGCCAGTGCAGAAAAGGCTGCTGGCCTCTAAACTGGCATGCCCTACTATATACTAGGGACTGATAGGTAGTTTCAATCCCCCTGCCCTATTATGTACTAGGGGCTTAAAGGGTAGGTCATGCCAATCACAGGGGTACCCCAACCCATAGTGTACCCTAGTGTATGTAGGTGTTTTCACTGTATTCTAAGTGTTTTCAGCATAGCACTGGCCCTGGGCCTGGTTAGGCAAAGCCCAGGGTCAGTCAGAGTCAGTTACCACCAGTACCATTCAGCAAAAAGTTGCGGGGTGCCCAGGGCACAGGATGACTTTGCAAAATACATATATATATATATGTGTGTGTGTGTGTGTGTGTATATATAAAGGGTTTATGGCCTTAATATTTTTAACATTTCTATCCGTATTTATCCATATTTATTTTGTATTTTGAGAATAAATGTTGTAAAATGGTACCTTCCACATTTGTTTAACTGACAAACATGCAGTCATACTTTGATGCCTGCTCCGTTTTAGCAACTTAATCAAACAAATATAACAAAGCACTACACTCACAGGTAGATATTAGCATTATATACAAAAATATGTACATATTAACCCTGGGCGGTGAACTACGCTACGCTCGCGGAATTTGCGAAGTCACGGTAACTTCGCGATTCGCGTAGAACGCGAAGTTACCGTGCACTACGCAATTTGCGGCGTAGCGTAGCTGTTTTTCTTCTTCGCGCGCTCAATATACGTTCTCGCGCGCGCGGTAATGACCTACCGTGATTCTGCGTTCGCCGAGGCGACTTCCTATCCGTTCGCGTGCGACACGAGATTTGGAATCCGGCCGCACGATCCCGCGAGAGTGTGCGAACGCGAACACGTCATTCGGATGCGCGATCTGACTTCCGGCGGCAGTGTTGGTAAGATCGCCTTCACGAACACGAAGAAACTTCAATCTGGCGAAGAATATATCTCGAGCATCATAAAACCTTCTCGAAAATGATGAATTAGTTCATTTTGCACAAAAAACTCCTCAGGTTGTCATTTAGAGATGTAGTTTGGTGAGCAAGGAGTCCTTTTTCTTTTTTTCCAAGAGGAAGGAAGTGCCCCTGATTCTCAAACTTCCTGTTCCTGTCCAGCAGGCTCCTCCACTTTGTCCATGTGCTGTTCACTTTCATTTGGATTTGGAGCTGGAAGGATCACTTTTTGTGTCTGTCCGCTGCATCATATCATTGGATTGGATTTGAGGACTCTTGGATTTGAGATTTTACAAGTAAGTTGGAGAATTGGTGTACTTGTTTGTTTGATTGGGGCATGTTTGTACCTACATTTTTTGGGGGGATTTACATAGTTTTTAAAATGTATTGTTGTGGCCTGTAGTTTCGGCATGGGCCTAGTTGTTTTTCTTTGATTGGAATTTCAGCCAGTAGGCCCGGACTAGAGCCAGAGGTACCCATGGGTGCATGTTTCTGTGGTGTCTGTTGAATTTAAAGTTTAAACGTCATGTAGGCCGGGCATCCATGGATGGCATTGGTTTGAATTGGTAAAAGTGGTTTTTGGGGTGTATTTCATTTTTTGGGTGTTTGTTAAATAAATAGGCCTTTTCAGCCAGTAGGTAACCCTGGGCGTTCAGCTCACGGACTTTGGGCAAGTCCGCACTGCGCGACAACGCGGACTTACACTTTTTATCTTCTTCGCGCTCAATGTACGTTGCGCGCGATAACGACTTTTTGTGACGATCGCGATGCCGAACACGCAGAATTTACAATCTGGCGAAGAATATCTCTCGAGCATGATAAAAGCTTCGAAAATGTTGATTTAGTTCATTTTGCACAAAAACTCCTCAGGTTGTCATTTAGATGTAGTTTGGTGAGCAAGGAGTCACTTTTTTGTTGTTTTACAATTTTTTTCAAGAGGTAGCAAGTTGCCCAGAGTCTCCAACTGCCTGGTCCTGTCCTTTGTCTTCACTTTTTGTTATTTTGGGTGGCCTGGCCATGTGGGTGGCGGCCATTTTGTAAAGCCAGGCATTGTGCTTTTGCCATAGGCCTGCATTGTCTGTCTTGTGTTCCTTTTCTTGTTGTTCTGGGTGGCCTGGCCATGTGTTGGCGGCCATTTTGTGTGAACAGCCACTGTGCTTTTGCCATAGGCCTCCAAGCTTGCGGCCTAGTGTGTCAGTAGGCCCGGAGGTAGTCATCCTCATGGGTGCATAAAAACTGTTTCTGTGTTGTCTGTTGAATTGTAACATAATTTAGGCCATGGATGGCATTGGATTGATTTGCAAAATGTGGGTTTTGGGGTGGTATTTTATTTTTTTGGGTGTTTGTTAAATAAATAGGCCTTTTCAGCCAGTAGGTAACCCTGGGTGTTCAGCTCACGGACTTTGGGCAAGTCCGCACTGCGCGACAACGCGGACTTACACTTTTTATCTTCTTCGCGCGCTCAATGTACGTTTTCGCGGCGCGATAACGACTTTTTGTGACGATCGCGATACCGAACACGCAGAATTTACAATCTGGCGAAGAATATCTCTCGAGCATCATAAAACCTTCTCGAAAATGTTGATTTACTTCATTTTGCACAAAAACGCCTCAGGTTGTCATTTAGATGTAGTTTGGTGAGCAAGGAGTCCCTTTTTTTTGTTTTACAATTTTTTTCAAGAGGTAGCAAGTTGCCCAGAGTCTCCAACTGCCTGGTCCTGTCCTTTGTCTTCACTTTTTTGTTATTTTGGGTGGCCTGGCCATGTGTTGGCGGCCATTTTGTGTGAACAGCCACTGTGCTTTTGCCATAGGCCTCCAAGCTTGCGGCCTAGTGTGCCAGTAGGCCCGGAGGTAGTCATCCTCATGGGTGCATAAAGACTGTTTCTGTGTTGTCTGTTTAATTGTAACATAATTTAGGCCATGGATGGCATTGGATTGATTTGAAAAATGTGGGTTTTGGGGTGGTATTTTATTTTTTTGGGTGTTTGTTAAATAAATAGGCCTTTTCAGCCAGTAGGTAACCCTGGGTGTTCAGCTCGCGGACTTTGGGCAAGTCTCGCACTGCGCGACAACGCGGACTTACACTTTTTATCTTCTTCGCGCTCAATGTACGTCTTCGCGCGCACGATAACGACTTTTTGTGACGATCGCGATGCCGAACACGCAGAATTTACAATCTGGCGAAGAATATCTCTCGAGCATCATAAAACCTTCTCGAAAATCTTGATTTACTTCATTTTGCACAAAAACTCCTCAGGTTGTCATTTAGATGTAGTTTGGTGAGCAAGGAGTCACTTTTTTTTTGTTTTACAATTTTTTTCAAGAGGTAGCAAGTTGCCCAGAGTCTCCAACTGCCTGGTCCTGTCCTTTGTCTTGACTTTTTGTTATTTTGGGTGGCCTGGCCATGTGGGTGGCGGTCATTTTGTAAAGCCAGCCACTGTGCTTTTGCCATAGGCCTCCAAGCTTGCGGCCCAGTATGCCAGTAGGCCCAGAGGTAGTCACCATGGGTGCATAAAACTGTTTCTGTGTAGTCTGTGTAATTTTGACATCATTTAGGCCATGGATGGCATTGAATTGATTCAATTGAATTGCGAAATGTGTTTTTTTTTGGAGGGTCTGACTATTTCACTTTTTGGCTGTGTTAAATAAATGCCTTATTTGCGTGTGTACTGTGTAATTATAATTGTGTTGTTGTAGTGGTTGTCTAACTTTCCAAAGTGTTTTTAGCCATGTGGATTTTAGTTTTTGCATTAAAGCTGTGTGTGTTTTATAAGGCATCCTTTGTCTGCCCATATATAGGCCTGCTTGAGTTCATTGTTTGCCGTGCCTTGTGCCTGTGAGTCACCATGTTTCTGGGGGCCATTTTGTTGTGGTAGTTATTAGTGTGCTGTTTTTGCCACATAGGCCTGCGTGTCTTTCCATTGTTCCTCTTGTCTTACTGCTTCCAAATCCATCCCCATTGCCAGCTGCAGCTCCCTGATGCTGCTATATAATACATCACACGTGATGCACAAATGTAGGCCAAACATGCTCCAGTACATTTTAGTTTTTGTTCTTTACTATTCTTATTCTTCCAGAGTGTACACTAGCACTACACAGTAGCCAGGAAAGCCCTGGCCTTGTTGTCAACGTCTCATAAATGGCTAGACTGTGTGTTGTTGTTCACAGAGTTTCTGAAATTTAATAATTGAGGCCACCACACACTAAGTTCTATATTCTATTTGTTTGATTTGTGCTATGTTTGACTGATGTTTTGGCTTTTTTGCTTTTAGGTGCACAAAGACTGAGGAGGAGGTGTGTCTCTCATCATTGCCCGTTGCACTTCCAGACAGACATCCTGCTGCTGTACACACAACACAACGTGACGTGTGACCTGACCAGACATCTCTGCAACTGAGTGCTGCTGACATCTGAAGAAGATGGGCCCAAAGAAAGCAGGTACCAGGTCCTCCAGTACCAAGAAAGTTGCTATTGAGAAGAAGAAGGAACAGAAAAAGGAAGTGACACTGAAGTCTGGTGTGCCGGCCAATACCTTTTTGGGGAAAAAATTGCGCCTGCAGCAGCGGTGTCCGGGGGCAAGCTGGGGGCAGCACCTCCGCATCAGTGGACCCAACCCACCAACCCAGGCCCAAGCACATGAGTGTGGAAGAGGTAGCCAGCCTAATGGTGGAAAGCAGTGATGCTGAGCCTGAGATAAACTTATCGCTATCTCAAAGTAGTACCCAATCAACGCAGGAGGAAACACAGCAGATAAGTGGTCAACAACAACAGCCGCAACCACCGCCCGCAATAGTAGTTGTTGTTCCTCCTGAAGTAGGGGCAGTTCAGGAAATTGAGCCTCATGCAGAGGTAGAAGAAGCCACTCATTCAGAAGATCCATTGTCTTCCAAATCCCCAGCAAGGAAAAGGAGGGGTAGTCCATCAAGTTCTTCGCCAAGCCCCCTTCTGATGATCTAGATGCCACTTGGAAGCCACAAACTGAGTCTGAGAGGGAGCCACGTTCCAAGACCAAGCTAGGGAAAAGGAAGGTTCCGGAAAGCCTTACACTTATGGAGGTCGATGTAGAACAGCAAGATGATGATGATGACGACGAGCCAGTCATCACGAACATCACTCCCGGCCCCGAGGAGATGGAGACCAACATTCTTACCCTATCCAAAATCGCTGCGAGGGATGTAGCACGCATACCTCCACAGGTAACACCAACACGACCTACAGCTTCCATATTTGCATTAGCAAAGGCCCGGCAGCGACCTACATCCAGCACAACCACCACCTCTGTAGGAGTAGGTAGTGGTACAGCAGCACAGAGTCAAATTCAACACACACCCTACAGATCATCCGGCATTGGAAGTGGCACCTCCAGCAGGAGGCCAAAGTTAAGCTCCCCAGTTTGGGACTTCTTTACGGTTAGCGAAAAGGAGGAGAACATTGCTATATGCTCCATTTGTAATACCTCTGTTAGTCGTGGTAAGCTTGGTACAAACTATGGTACCGGAGGCCAAATGACCCATCTGAAAAACACCACTTGATCAGCTGGGAGGACCACATTCGCGACAGAAAAAAAACTGCAACCATTGGTGTTGGTGGGGATAAAGGAGTAGAAGAAGATCCGATCACGGTGGAAGAGGAAGGACAGGGAGACATTCTCTCTGGTAGTGGTACACAAGGTGTCCCTGACCCCAGCAGTGCAGTCTTAACGTTGCACACATCTTCAGCAACATCTCAGTGGCACAAGAGTAAGAGTCAGCCGGAGACACCAAGAAGTACCAGGTCCGCACTACCAAAAAGTGCGTTGAGCCTAAGAGAAAGGAAAACCATGCAGCCTACCATTATCAGCATGTTTGGGGGTGAGGGGCAGTACGAACGCAACCACCCAATAGCACGTTTGTACAATGCGAAGCTGGCTAAAATGTTAGCACTGGACCTTCTCCCTTTTTCTTTTGTTGAAGGGGTGGGTTTTGTGGAATTTGTGTCAACCATCTGCCCAAAATGGCATGTTCCCAGCCGCTACTATTTTGCCAGAGTTGCAGTTCCAGCACTACATCACGACGTGCTGGAATTGCTAGGAAAGGCCTTGAAGCAGAGTGCTGTTCACAGTATCCACCTGACTACAGACATGTGGACCAGTTGCCAAGCCACAGATTACATGTGCATCACTGCACACTGGATCTGTTTTGCGGGGTTAGAGAACAGATAA
This sequence comes from Calotriton arnoldi, assembly GCA_963921515.1. Lineage (NCBI taxonomy): Eukaryota > Metazoa > Chordata > Amphibia > Caudata > Salamandridae > Calotriton > Calotriton arnoldi. The sequence continues at coordinate 4,020,278 of CAWUFW010000444.1, forward strand.
CTGCTGGTGTTGATACTGCAGAGATTTTTCATGCCACTCGCAAACATGCAACTGTAGCCATGTTTGCCATGGAGAAATCTCATACTGCTGCAAACATTTTGGAAGAGTTTAACACCAAGGTCTTTGAGTGGCTGCGCCCAAGAGGGCTTACGATTGGTTTTGTTGCCACGGACAACGGCAGTAATGTAGTTTTGGCCATGCGCAATGGTGGCTATTTCAGGGTCCCGTGTTTGGCACACTGCATTAACATTGTTGTTCAAGACTTTTTGAAAAATGAATCCAAAGTCAGCAACTTACTGGTCACCTGCAGAAGAATATGCACACATTTCAACCATTCTTTTAAAGCCCGGAAGCAGCAGAGGGTCATTCAACGTGACCATAAAATGCCAGTCAAAGCGCTCATCCAGGAGGTGCCAACACGTTGGAACTCAACTTATTACATGCTTGATCGTCTGTTTGAACTGTACATACCACTCAATGCTTATGTCATGCAAAGATTAGGGGAACCTACTGTGAAAGGCATGACCGTTGAGATGGCTCAATGGGACCTCATTAAATGCCTGACTGAGATGCTACTTCCTTTTGAGATCTTCACACGTGAAGTCAGCAGGGAGGACTGTACTATGGGCCAAGCTATCCCATTGTTGCACATGCTAGAGCAACAGCTGAAGGATGTGTCTGAAACGTACGCAGGTGTGGATGACAAACAAGACGCATATCATTTGGCGGAGACCTTAGCCGCTCGCTTATCGGAAAATACAAGGATTAAAAATAAAATTTTGTCACAACCACATTACATTACTGCCACAATTTTGGATCCACGGTACAAAGGATTTCTGAACAGCAAGGCAGTAATTCCTTTTTCGGAAGTGGATGTTGCCAACTACAAAACTTTGATAGCTAAGGAAGCCACTATTTTCGAAAGCGAACAGCTGTTAATTACCCGGCCCCCCACCCCAGGCCATAACCAGTACTACAGGGCATCCAGAGTCAAGTTCTACTTCGGAGCCTGAGGGCAGTGCATTTGCCTCCCAGCAGTCACCTACACCAACAATAACATCAAGAACAGGATCATCCACAGCACAATGTGCAACTGATTGGTTTCTACAGCAGGGGTATGGTAAGTCCAGTGCTGATGCAAAGGCAAAACAGGCGGAGCACATCGGAGCACCCCTGAACATTGAGCGGATGGTCCAGGCCTATCTGGATGACCCAACAGAGTTCTTCATGGATCGAAACCCATTGGTGTATTGGTATGGGAAAAGAAGCCAACGGACAGTGCTCAGCAGGCTGGCGATAAAGTATCTGGCTTCCCCTGTCGCAAGTGTCTCTTCTGAGCATGTTTTCAGTGCTGCTGGTGCCATTGTAACTTCGAAAAGGACCAGTCTCTCGGCCCAAAGCGTGGAGAGGTTAACCATGATCAAAATGAATCAGCACTTTATACCACCGGATTACAAAATACGTGAATCACAGCAGGAAGAGGAGAGCGACTTGGATGACGTAAATAGTGCGTTACAGGACCTACTTCTGTCTGAACCACCACAGTTTGAGGACGAGCTCCTCTTCCCTGACAACTAGGCTTTCAAATTGTTACTTTCTTCCTTCCTTTATGTGTCTGTGTATCTGTCTTTCTGGTTCAAATCACAACAAATCCATCACCACCGTCTTCTCTTTTATTTCCCTATTGGAGTTGGATGTCTGTGCATTTAACTGTCCACTCTTCAGAGTCCTGCTTCATCTTCCTGTCTCGCACAAGTACATTTCCATCAAGCCAGACATTAGTACAAGAAATGTTGCCTTTAACAGTCCCGCCTCCATAAGAAGTGAAACGTGACTATAGCTATCCTCCGTTTTGTTTTCGAGCCGAAACTCATCAGTGTCCGAAGGCTACAGCCTCAGCAGGCATCCAAAGGTCCTCACTGTCAGGACAGAAGGTACTTGGCAGAGAAAGACAAGAGACTCTTCGAAGAAACTTGCTGACATTTGTGCAAACTCAAATGACCATCAATGAGCGCTGCCGCGGCCCATCATCACAGTGCTGACCATGGGAAGCAACTTAAACTGTGACAAAGTGCCACAGAAGAATAAGACGAAAACCTAAACAGCGACTAACACTCAAAATGAATGTGGACTGCAGTAATGATGAGGCCACTGCCCCATAAAAAAAAAATAACAACTGTCAGAACTAGGCATCTGATGATCTCACAGCCAAAGAGAAGAGCAAGACAGGTAATGATGGAATGCATTGGATGCTTGCAGACTCTGAGCGATTGCTGTTGTTTGTTGTTGATGTTGTGCATGAAGTCGAACTGTACTCTACTAGTTAATCTACAAAGTGACTCAAGTCAGTGACAGTCAATGTTTCCCTTCTTGTTGTTTAATAACCAAATTGTACTCCTACTACTGCAGGTGCAGGCCAATATCTGTTGCAATTTTTTAATATGGAATGTGGACTTAATCGGAGTGACTACAGACTGAGTTGTAGTTGGACAACACGTACCACACCATGATGATGACCATACTATCTTTGCACGCAGTCATTCAGTTGGATCGGAGATGATTCAAGGAATAACTGCATTTCATGAAGTGGCATAAGGTAAACCTAAACACAACAATTCAACAAGAAAGTAAATACAGCAGACCTACATGTCCATGTAGTGGTGTGTAGTCGAGTGTAGTGATGACTCACAGCGGCGCATTGATTTTGTCACTTAATTAGGAAAATGCTAAGTTGCTGTGTATGCCTTTTGTCTGTCTATGTCAAAAATTAAGGTAAATGGAGGTTGGATCACGGGCTGGTGCTGTGGTGGGCCTGTTCTGTCCTGTTGTTGTTGTAGCTTAATGCTGTAAACAGAATCTACACGATATATCCAAGCCGCCTCACTCTGAAAGTGTTCTCTCTTCTCTTCTTGGACTCCACCGTTATTGATGTTTTTTTTTTATTCATTGATTTTTCAATACCCCTTTTGTTTTTCCATCTAGATGGTACAGGCCGGCCTTTACCCTGTGCTTGCTATACTGGGAGACACAACTCACATTTACCTTACCAATCGGCATCAGGAAGGCCACCAAGATTGATGTGCGGCGCGTCCATGGAAGATAGGACCAAGAGGAAGGACGAGATTCCACTCCACAATTTGAGCATGATAATACAGTAACTTTAGTATCATTCATCATTCATCTTTTAATTAATTTGAATCCTTTTATCTCTTCAATCATTAGGACTGTGTGTTGTGTGTTGTTTGTTTGCTAATTGATCCCTACAACTGTGTTTTAATTGTCTTTGCTATCTTTACAAGTAAGCCCAGTACAACATGGAATTTGGGTCTCTGAGGGCATATTACTGGCAAGGCAAATTGCATAGAATATACTGCTGCCCTGTACTGTCTAATTGTCTAGTAGGAGTTATTAATGACTACTCATTAACCATCAAGTTATCTTCATCATCATGCATTTCCCTTTTCTCTCTTTATAGATTTTTTGTATAAGATCATGGTCGTCTGCCAAGATTGCGCTTTGCTTTTGTTGTCCATGCGTACTGTTTTTCATTCTCAAACCTTTCCCCAAACCCCCCTTCCCATCCATTCATCAAACCCTAACCCTCTTCCCCCGGGCTGTGATTTATATTGAGGTGTGATGTGACTACACCTAAAATGTACACCAATTGATCACACGCTTGCTGGGGCAGATGTGGTGAAAGCAACACTAATTCAATTGCAAGGCAGGGCGAGGAGCTTCTTCTGCTTGCCCACCCATGCTCAGTCTATGTGCTAGCCGTCACCGGCTAATAGTAGTACATCATAATTAATTGACGTCATTGATTGGATTAATCATCAAACTCCTACCACACAGCAGTAAAGGTTACGAATTACGACTGTGTTAAGTTAAGTGACTCAATCGACACAACTACAGTTTGTAACTTCTTGTACTAGGCTGTCCCCGCCACCATTATGTTTAATTTGACTTTAGCAGTTGCAACTGCAATATTGTTTGTTTGGCAGTCTTCTTCTGTACTGTATTTTACTTCGCTCTACTACTCCTCCCACAGTCGCTCTCAGGAAAGTGACTGTCTCTTTTATAATTTTTTAGCAAATGCTACTGCCAGTGTCTACTCTACTACTACCAGTACCACCACAACCATGGCATCTTCTACATTCTCTCTGGAAACCATGCAGCCATCGCTGTGCCGAACGTAATCATCAATCACAGGTAAGATAAGTTTGGTGGGAGGTATAAATGGACTAGGAGGAGAGACTGACAGTACTAGTAGGACAAATAACTCAGTGAGGGGTACCGCATCTATCTGCTTGTGTTACATCATCGTCGGCATATTGTTTAAATCAAACACTGGCTGCGGCCCTGCAGCAGCAAGGAAACCAATGTGACGTTAATTCGTAAAACAGTAACCCCCCACAAAACATTAACATTGTATGTTTAAGTATAAATATAATTTATTACCCTAACAAAAATAAACTATCCCACACCTGACCCACCCTTCTCCCTAACCCCAACAAATGTCCAAAACGAAAATAGTCCAAAGAATGTCCCGAAACCCCAACGCCCAATTCCCACCCACCAAAACAAGGAATAAAAAGGGGCAAATCAACAGGGTCCTCCATGTTAAATTCGGCAGGCTTTGAGGTGTTTGTCCACCATGATTTTGACCCGCTCCTCCATTTGCTCCTCTAGACGTGCCATCCGGAGGAGAATCTTCCTGCGAAATGCCCTGCAGTGGCATCCAGGGTGGGGGACAGCAGTGCTGGCTGCTAGCGACTGCGGCGGCGGCGGGCGGCTACCAGACCGCGGCGCCGTACCGCTGGAGTTGTGGCCTGGCTGGGGCCCGGGCATCGGACGAGGCTGCAGCTGCTGCTGCCGCCTCCTCCTCCTCCGCCTGAGCCACCAGCCGCCGGTACTCCTGGCATATGGCCTCCAGTTTCCGGCGCCGGGCCCTGGCTGCCAACTCCTTCCGCGATGGTTTGTCTTGGGAAGGAGTACCATCTATATCAAGAAAGATAAAAATATTGTTGTAACCAGTACTCTTAGCTAAACAGTAACACAAAATTAATTCAACACATAATGGCACAGTAGCACTAGCAAGAAGCACAGTACATAACATTTGTGGTAATAATCTATCTATCCTCCCACTTCCTCGGCCTCTAACATTTGTGGGAGTTTCAGGCATTATTCTAGCACTATGGACTCCAACCAGTACACAGTACACCAGTGTTCTTCTTTTCTCTAGTTTAGCGAAATGACATAACCTGGTTGTAGCCGGCATTGCCAGCTCGGTCATCTATGCTTGCACCCAAGACAAACATACGAGTCATGACGCAGACTCACGTTAGTTGGATTTACTACTGTTTGCAGGTGGGGAAGCTCGTATTTTTCTATTACGGGTGGCACTGGCCATACTCTCTCTGTTACATGGAGGGCAATTGCTCAATTTCACAGTGCCTTGGCTACTACAAAAAGGCAGATTATATATCTGATCCAATGATCGTTGCTTTTATATGGGACACAACGACATAAGGTCAGTAGCGGTCGGTGGTGGGACTCGGGGAGTTCGGACGGGCGGTGACGTGGGTAGGGGCAGGATGGGGGTAGTAAACTATGGATTACGGACAATTACAGGTAAGTAAACATATAAATAAATGAAACTAATTTTGTTGCGTACACTGCATCGCATTTGGCGGTGCAGTGCGCACAATGAAATTCGCTTTATTTATTTGTATGTTTACAGTAAAGTTACCTGTATTTGCCCGTGTAATACATTGTTTACTACTACCCCCCACCCTGCCCCTCCCCACATCGGCTTTGCTACTCTGGCGCGGTTTCTTTTACATTCCCTAAAACTGTGCATCCCGTGACAGTCTCCACCTATGCTGTCTATGATGAATACATACAGGCATCCATCCATTCTAAGTAAATGTCAATCATTCTTCTTAATCTCTCCACCAACCTTACTTTGTTTCACCAACAACAACGCATGCGTCCACTCACTCCGTTGCTTGCCTTGGCTTTGAGTTTCACACAAACACTGCTGATGATTCTTGCTATCCACAGTATCCACCCATACTGTGTCGCCCACCCAGGCAGGCATCCATTCTTCTTTCACCTTCCACCCATCCTTCAACAACACATGCATCTGATTCCTATCAGCCACCTATCCATGCTTCCAACGTATCCTTCTCTGCCAGTCATCATCTTAAATCTCACCCGCTCTTCCTCCTTCAACCCTTCTTTCCCTTTTTGTTCAACACATCCATCAAGGTCATCTGATCTGACTTTTAGTCTCCTCCATAAAACTTTCACAGCTGAGTTGGAGTCAGATATAAGAGGCCATTGGTTAATCCAAGTCACGCTGGTAATGCTATTGCTACTGCATTGCTCATGCTAAGTAAAGGGTGTCTTCTTTAACCGTTGTATAATGTTCACTACAACTTCATACCTAATAAGTCTCAACAACAGTACAGTGAGTGAAGTCCACACACCCTTCCAGCTAGTGCAATGTCAATAAGTCATGAATATAACTTACCACCGCCCGCCACCGCTGCTGGCTCCCCCTGTAGCTCCTGCAGGTGCCGCATCTTCTCCTGCCCCCTCCGGAAGGCTCGAACCGCCGGTGGCCCCGCCGCCACTGGTGGTTGCTAGTCCGCCTAGATAAAAACATGACATTTTTAGATGCCTGTACACCTCCCCCTATTTATTCTTTTTCATTAGCAAGATTGAAAAAAAGTTAATACATACATATTATTATAAGTCACATTCAATAGTCCAAATCGGGTACTAGAGTACAGTCAGTAGACAGACACTAGTAGTGTTATTATGGTCCCTAGGGTCATTATTAATTATACTATACTCTACTCTTTGCAAAGTTAGCCTGAGCCATGCAACCATTTTCCGCTTCATGTCTTTTGCGCATGTTACCTCGCAGCTTGTTGCGCAGTAACAGTAAGACGCCTTTTTGAGCCCACATGAGCACATACAGCTACTGTCTGAGCGTTGCGTACAAGAGGTCGAAAAACAAGCCACTTTGTTATGGAGTTCGGTTAGTCCGTATTGCTTAGCCATAGGTAACATGTTACACTTTTTGGGCAGGACTGAGAAATGCTTGCATTATACTATATAACAATAACACGCACCATTTTTCTCAGGCAGAGGATTCCCTTCTACGAACCAGAGATTTGCAGAGCTTAAGAATGATGCATGTAACCAGTAATTCTACGTTCTACGGTGAGGAGTCGCCCAGAATTCGCACAGATCTTTTGTCTTATCATCAATGATCATGCATTTGTTGCACTGTTTATTGTTTTAATCTTATGCATTTTGCTGTTGGAGATGGCTGGAGTACACTTAATTTTATAGAACATACATTCAGAGCTTGTTAGTTGAAAATAAACCTTTTGAACTTACACATAGACTCTGTGGTATTTGGTGTGGTGGTGGTGGTGGACTTACACGAGTGAGTGAGCGAAAGGGTGTTATGTATGTTCTGGGTTGTGTAATCATAATCATTGGGTATCTTCGGGTGGGGGTTCGGGGACCTAATGAGACACTATAGCTAGTCGTTCAGGGGATTGTGGGTTCACTTCTGACTGAGGTGTGAGGAACGTCCAAGTTCCAAACTCGCATCACCAACATCCTATTTCATTGTGCATAGTTCTGCATGGGGCTGTGCAGAATCAAAGTAGTATGTACTATATCCTATCAAAAATAGTCAAATATCTGGTTGGGCATTTTGTTTGTGGTAATTGTCAAAGCCTCAAGATTAAGAAGCCTAGAAGAGGACAACCGAAAGAACTGGACTCAGTGGCTAGAGCTATTAGTATTGGTCAATCTGAGTTTTATTCAAAACCGTACAATAAACAGTGGCAATGCAAACTGGGCAAGCTTAGCGACAGACTAATATTAGTAGTACAGAGTACAGACATTCATAGCAGAGGCAGTTAGAACTTAGAGGCAGGGATAACCAGAATTTAGAAACAGATAGTCAAGTCAAGATCAAAGAATCTTTTGTAAAAAATAGAATTAGGGAGTGGAGCCAGAATTAATAGTTCTGAAAAAATAAGGTGCAGTAAAAGTTAGGGCAATATAATTGTTAATATTAACCACTGGAGGACTTACTGGGACCAGCAGCACGACCCTCGGTAGAGGAGCGGTCCTCTGGTGGTTGTCCCGCCAAATCGGCCCCCGTCTTCTTGCCCCTGGGTGCTGCACATCAGTGATCATGTAAGATATAATAAAGAAAAAGAAAGACACAAACATTAATGATTGCTGTGAAACAAATAAATTATCTAAAAAAAACGCTCAAAAAACGTTTTAGGAAACAAAAATTGCAATAAAATTGACCTATCTAATCCGATCGACTACTGCCTTGCGGGATTCACGGACAGTCTACTTATTTGGGAACACTAATTCAGTGTTCCATTCTGATTGATTCAAATAAAATCCAGAACACTAACTAAGCCTAAGTACCACCTGACCTAGCCCACCTATTCCAGGCGGGCAAATTGTTCATTAAGCCTGCATTTCCATTTTTTATTGATATCAAAAATGCATAGATGAGAAGGAGGACACATGCATAAAGTGCATAATGCATACACCAAATTGTTGGTTGGTTGCGTCTGATGTTCTGCAGCTGACTGACACTGCTAAGCTAAGCTTACCAGTACCACTCACTAAACAAACTACAAAAGGTTCTAAGGACTGGGGTAAGCAGCACTCAGTGACAGAGGATGCGTCACGCAGACCGCTCAAAAATTATCAACTAATAGTAACTAAACCTAGTATCAAATGCATCCACCACTATTTGACAGGAGGACAAAGGAAGGACTACAGTCTCTCTAGCAATAGCATTACCTAACTGAAGTTCTCTAAAGTAAACTCTTACATAATGACAAGCGAGCGCAAAGTTGCAAAAAAGTAAGAGTACCGCCCAGCACCTGTGTCCTACAATCACAGAAGATTTTGAAACGTAATTTACCTGCAATGAAAGCAGCAGTATTCTTGGTATTTGTAAAAAAAGTATACACAAATCACAATACTTATACTACTATATATATATATTGGCTACTCACCAAGCCCCACGACCTCGACACCTAGCAGGTCCAACAGGTCCTGCTCCCGGTCAAGGATGTCTGACCACCGGTGGGCCAGCTGGTTATGGGTGCGCCGGACCTCGGAGCAGCAAAACACTGCCCGACGCACCTTCGCCCACCGGCGGTGACGCTCCTGGGTTGGGTACCCGGAGCCTGGCCTGCCGCCTGCTGCCAAGGTCAAGGGGAGGTGGCGCTGAATAAAAAAACAAGGGCGGCCACCTCCGCCTCATTAAACAGCTGGCGGGCTTGCACCCCTGCAGGGCGCAGTCTGCCGCAAGGCAGGCGGCGATTGGGCGCACGCGCCTTGCCCTTTGAGCCGCTGCTGCTACCCTTCGCCATGGTTCTGGGGTGGGAGGAGGTGAAAAAGAAAAGTTAGAAGGGAAAAATAAAGTTAGGGGAAGAAGTAGGAGCTTAAAGAACAAAATAATATAAAACAGTCGAAAAGTAAAAAAAACACAGTAAAAAGTAGAAAAAAATGCAAAATATAGACTTAAGCAGAGAGTGAGATAGATAAGAAATAAAGAAAAATTGAAAAACACTGTAAAAACTAAGGATTGCAAAGATTGAGGGAGGATAGAAAAGCAGGCCCAGAACCATAGCATAGAGTGGTAAAACAAGATGGCCGCGCCCATCGCGACCGCGTGGGTAAGTTCGCGCGATATTTGTCCCCGAGCACGCAAAAACGTCGCGAACACGTACAACGCGTTCCCGAACAAGGAATGCGCATCGCGAGCACGCTATACGCGACCCGGAACAGGAAATAAGGGATCGCGAACGGGCGGGACAAGTGAAAAACAAAATGGCCGCGCCCATAGGCGACCGCATGGGTAAGTTCGCGCCCCGAGCACGCAAACAGCGTCCCGAACAACCACAACGCGTTCCCAAGCAAGAAAAACGCATCGCGAACGGGCGCGGCAAGCAGCTACGCACGCTCGCGAAGCTACGCGAAGCTCGTGTAGCGCTCCGACGTCTTCGCGTAGCTTCGCGTAGCGCGACTACGCGAACTACGCCCAGGGTTAGTACATATGCCCTTATTTAGGGAAATCTGTCCCTTTATTGTTTTTCATGATGTCTATCTGCTCAGCTGTTGGCCTGGACAGCATGGAGAGTCACTCACAAGAAGCACAATTTTCTGTATTTTTCCACTTTTCAAAATAAATACAGTCAGGATATATATTGTTTTTCTGTCTGTATGTATGTGTAAAAATCAGGAAAAAGAGGAAACAGGGATCCTTAATTATGATGCTGCAACAGTGGTTAACAAGTTCTGTTACCCACCTTTGCTACGTCACAGCAGTGAATCACTGGATTCAGAATTAGCAAACTGCAATCTCAGGTTCTACTATAACAACATTAAAGTAACTTTAAGTTATCCTTGAATCATAGAGTTCACTTTTGCTTGGTTAAAAAATTGATCATTGAGTTCTACCATTTAAGAAAGTGATTGGTTATCTATATCTCAATATTCAGAGACAATTCTGTACCAGGTCTAAACAGCAGAAACCCCATTTGCCACTAGCTCTGTCTGTGTGCATTAGGACACTCGTCTTTGCTACCAGATCCCACCTGATTTTAATGCAGATTAAGAAGGATCGATCCAGGACTGGCCCATGGGGTACATTGAAGGGCGGTATGACCTAATAAGGATGATAGTTCGGAAGGAGGAGAATGTCACCTGCACAATAGCATCAATGTCCATGGAGTTTTGTAAGATACTGAGCAGTACCAGCTAGACCTGGTTCTGGGGACCACAGGGCAGACAGTCGGTGCCAGTCGTGGTTGCTGATGTCATTTGCCACTAGTGTCCATCAGTCTGTCCATCAATCTGTCCTACTATGGCTCTGTAAATTGAAGCAAGTGCAGCTCTTTCCACACTTGATTCTCAGGGAAGCATGTAAGAGTAGTCACTGGTTTCTCAGGGAGGACATGTATGGGAAAAAAGTAAACAAAAAGACACAATAACATATGGATCAGTCTATCTTTAAATTTTTATAAATGAAAGTACTTTCATCTGACAGCAAACCAAAATACTGAACAATTTTATTGCAATCATAATGACAGGTTTGCAATCTCAGCTATGATATTAAACAAGGTGCTAAACCCCCTATCAGTATCCTTTCCCCATTCTGGGAGATCTCAAATGTCTACCGCTCCCCAGGATGATGCAGCATGGGCATTCATTAGGCAGGGGCGAAGAGCACAACTATTTAACCCACTTGTTAGACATGTTTCCCAGGTCTAAAAAGAGATCTCACACCAGACATTCACTTGAGCAAAAATTTTTACTTGCGTACATTTTAGACCCTGGTTGCATACTCAAGCTAAGCCTAATTCTAATGGCTTGATGTTTGTTGTGGATCCAGTGGTGTGAAGGTCATCCCTTTGGAACAGGAATCACTGGATGGTGTCAGCATGGTGCATTCTGTGCAGTGGCATGACGTCTTTGGCACTTGTTGTCCTCCGGACTGACTGCAGATGGGTACCCAGACATGGCAGCAATGACTTCAGTGCCATCAGCTTTTTGTCTGGGTGTTTCTAACACAGGGAACATGCTAAGCTTCGCCTCCTGGACAGTCTCTCCTCCTGTGGGGCCAGGCATATGCCTTCCATCTCTCAGCAGGCAGGCACACATCTAGGTACTAAACAGCCGCTGAGCTCCTCCAGCAGAAAATGCAGACTTCAGGTCATGTCCCTTCACCTCTAGGAGACTGGTTGCCATGACGTCACCAACACTGGTCACACAGGAAGATGATGGGTGCACCAATGGGAGTAATAGAGCTGGCTCAAAGGAGGAGTATCCAAAACAAGGGCAGAGAGTGTGAGATCTCTGCACCTGGTTGTCATCAGCCATCCTTAAGCAGTAATCAAGGACCCTAAAGCAGTAATCAAGGACAGACGAAAGGGCAGGCCTTGCCTAGAAACCTCCTCACCTTGAACAACAGAAACTGGAGTCCCACTGCTCACTCCTACCATCTACTAAATAGCACTTCTAAAGAAGAACTAAACAGAACTCCTTTGCTAACAAGGTCTTCCTTGAATTCCTAAGGGGAGTCCTGTCTCCACCGCAGTGCCTGGATCTACAACCTATAGTCTGGGAACTGCAGGTAATACTTCTGCTGTCTGGGGAAAACCGTCCTCATCCTCCATCTTGTGCCATGCTAAACCAGTGGCTTCAAAATGTATTCCACTGGTCCAGGTACTCAGACTCATTCCACGGAGTCCTACTAGCATACATGTGCTACACCCTCACTGCATATACATGCACTCGCACACAGACCTATCAATCAATCAATCAATCAATCAATCAATCAATCAATCTATCTATCTATCTATCCATCTAGCTGTGATTTTAATGTTTTTAGGAAAAGCAAAGCAAATTAGTTCTGTTTGACTTCATACCACTGCATTTTGTGCAATAAAAGTAACCAAACATACAATCTAGAATACACTAATTGGGTGCTTGTATTGCACAAAATACAGTGATTTGAACCCAAATAGAACTAATTTAGCAATTAACCAACAGCAGACTAAGGTTATCAGGAATCGTTTCGACTCAAAACAATGATACAAAGAAGACCTTCTCCAGAACAACTGTGTGAATTTTCCACTTAAGGAACTTCTAGACAAATTTACACTTGCTTCAATCATTTGCACATTTGGTTTGCTGTGAATTACATTGCATACCCTCCCAAGAGCCTGTGGAATGGGCTCCAAAGGAGCTCAAGGGGGAGATCCTACATGACCCCGCAGGTTAGTCACTCGCTTTTTGTACTTGAAAGGCCTTGCTTTGATTTTCACTAAAGAGCAAGAAGATTATGTGAACTAGTATATCATTGACTCCAACTACATTTTCGTTCCTTGCCTCAAGTCAGAACACAAACACCAGATAAATAACAGTGATCAAGTGTGTATGAAAAATAGAAATATATTTACAAAACACCGCATTAAGATAAGTCTAACGGAAAGTCAAAGACTATAATTAAATGTCAAACAATAAACACATTAAGCAAAAAGTCAAAACTCATATATCCCTTAGATTTCCATTTTACGATCACAGTTAAAATTGGCAGGCTGCCTATCACCAGGCACTTCTAAATGTTTTGCTCAGAAATGAACATCGGAGAAGGTACATAATAGGATCTGTGCAGGATCTGCAAATATACAAATATATTTGGAATCTTTTTGTATCATCTATATGTAATTTTCTAAAACCCATGTAATTATAAACGTGAAGTTGTTAACATATTATATTGACTTCCTCTCTGCTTAGCACTCTAACATCCCCTTGCATTTGCATTGCTCTATAGAAAAAGCTGAATAAATAATTAAATGTGAGAATACTAGGGGGCATATTATCAAGAAACGGCGATAAAATTATCGCCGCTTTAGCGGCAGAAAACTGCCGCTCGCCGCTTTAGCGGCAGTTTTCTGACAGCTAAAGCGGCGATAATTTTAACGCCGTCCTTGATAATATGCCCCATAGTCTCCTGCTTGCACAGCTGATATTTTACCAGCAGGTCATTGTTTGTTTTAATTGGGAGTCAGGGTCCTATGCCCACTGGGGTGCAAGATTCAGTCAAGAGGGAGATCTAGGATGGAATTTGGGAGTCTGACTCAATACTGCACCACAAGCCTGAGCAGATGTGCCTGACTCGCGCATTGCCCCCTGGTACACAGCAGATGCTGCAAGTTGTGACAGCGGTGGGGAGACATAAGAGAGGTAACAGACTAGTGGGAAGCATGCATCCAGTTCCTTTGTGCTTGCCTGCTTTCTGTCACTTACTGACTCATCTCCAGGAGGCATCTTGGAATTGGTACTAGACCCCCTCTCATTCTCAAAAGGAACATCGCCACGGGGAGTGGGATATTGTATTTAGCTGGTGAAGATGGCCTTAGGACTATCATGCAGCAGACCCTGAATAGGACCATGTTAGAATTTGTCCTGATTTATTACTGAAAGGAACAGTTTAAAGAGCTCCCCCTCCCCCTGTAGAATATGTGAAGCCAAACTTTCATGTGGTTCCCTCACAGCCCAACCAAAGTGAGGGCAATGAGGAAGTTTCAAATCATTCATATCTGGTGGAAGATTAATCCAAAACCTCCTGGCCTGTCAGGTGTACGTGAATAAAAAAAACCAGCATGAAATGCTGAACCCCTCCTGCAAGTGTCAAAACCTGTGACATGCAGGTACACACAGATGGGCCCGATTCACAAAAGTAAACTGAGACGAAAGTCTAACTTTACAACTGTCGGTATTCACAAAGGATATTTTGTACTCGTAAATGCCCTTTGTGAATACTAAAAGTTGAACTTTACGACTTTCGGCATTCAAAAAGGGCATTTACGAGTAGCAAATGCCTTTTGTGAATACTGAAAGTCGTAAAGTTAGACTTTCATCTCATTTTACCTTTGTGAATCGGGCCCAGATGTCTTTAGCACGTGCTCAATGTATAGGGTTAATGACATAAATATTAAATCAAAAATATTATTTACATAAAGATTGTGTCAAAAATATCATCACTACAAAAGAATCAAAGAACAGAATATGGAAGGTAAGAATCTAATTTGTTAATGTATATAATATAGTTAAAAAAATATTGTATATAATATTGTTGAAAAATATATAGTTGTATTAAGTATTGTTTCTGATTTTTAAATATAAATTAGTTACATTCATTTTAGGTGTTAACAGTGTTAAAGCAATTGTTTAAAATGTTTTAAGTATAATTTGTCATTTTTAATGTATAATTAGTTTCTTTTTATATTCAATTAGTAATTTATATTTTAGTAGTGGGTTGTTGGATTTGTATGGGAATAGTGTGGGAAGCCATTTAAATTATATGTTTATTTTTACCATTTATTTGTTCATTTGAATATTTGTTGAATAAAATATTTGTTGTATTTTAATTAATTGTTAATGAATTAAGTGTATTTAATAAACTTTGTAAAATGTATTTTACATGTATTATTGGTTGTGATTTTATTAGTTGTATTTAAATATTTTTATATAATGTTATTCTTGTTTTTTTATGATTTATTTTAATGTTTTTGTGGGGTTGTGTTTTTTTGTGTACTGGGGATGGAAGGGTATTCATTTTAAATGTATTTATTATATTTTGTATTAGCGAAATTATTTTTCTATCATTATTTTTGTGTACATTTAATTTTATTTATTTATACAGTATGTTTTTTAATTTTAAGTATGTTTGAATAATTTTATTTTGCTAGGTATTTAAATGTTTGTTTGAAAACAATTAAGAGTTGAAGTGGTAGACATAATAATAATAAGTCGAGCACTTTCCATGTTTACACTTATGCTGGTGTGTGAGTATTAAATGTATCTTCTCCAAAGTCCAACACTTTCTCTACTGCTGTTTAGATCAAAGTGTACATAATAAATCTAACCTCTCCAAAGTCCAACACTTTTCCTGATTTTGATTTTCTTGGAGTAGGAATAGTAAATCTAATCCTTCAGAAGTCCCACTCATTTCCTATTGTTGCTTACGTTGGAGTCAGATTAACCCCTTGACCGCGATCGGAATTCCGCTCGTGTGCTGGACATTCCGATCGCGGGTGGGGTCGTGACGAGCTGAGCTCGTCATGCGCACAGCGCTAGCGCGCAGCATGACGAGCTGAGCTCGTCATGAGCACCGAAGGGGTTAAGTAATTTAACTTCAAACACTACAACACTTTTTCTAGTGTTGTTCCTTTTTAATTGTTGTCTTTTTATATATGGTGTTTTCTCTTACATTTTTAATATTATTAAACATATGTATTGTATATAAATGTTATTTTTTTGTATTTAATTTTTTTAATTGATTTTATTAATAAGGTACAGCAGCACAGTCATGTTTCCATGGACATACATCATTTGGTATTTAGACAGTGCATCGTCGCTTACAAGCAGTGCACATCATACATCGCACATCATACATCGCCAAGATGCACAGCGGAAGCCAATGCATATATATCAGCTACAAGACATTCTACAGTAGCCAGTGGTCTTTCATACAGGACAGTGGACACAATAAGCCAGTGGAAAGTTCAGCTTCTTGGCCCATTAGTATACAGTCAGTATCTATTTATGGTGTGTTGGCCTAATGAGCAAGCTCAGTCATCTCTATAACATTGGCCAGAACAGCTAATTGTGAGGGGGACCTGTATGCTCTCTCAGGCTGTGTGATCATGCAGATAGGCCAGCAGGGGGTCCCAAACGTCCCTAGGACGTGACGACAGTGGTAGAAGTTCAGCATAAGTTGTTAGCTGGTCTTTACAGAATATCAGGTCTGTGATCCAATCCTTGAACTTAGGGGCGCGCCCCGCCCCACCTGCATGCCACTCTCCTCTTTGCTAGCAGCAGGCTCAGCGCAATAAGTTTCCTGTGTGTTGCTGGTAGGTCCTCCGTGTGCCCCATGAATGCCGCAATCGGCGAGACAGGGATGAGGGAGACAACCATTTTGGACAAAGCCTCCAGTGCCTTCACCCAGTATTTTCGCACTCCCTCACACTGCCAAGCCAAAAGTAGAAAGCCCGCTCCCTCTTGCCTACACCTATCACAGTGGTCATCCGACCTCAGTTTGTATCTGTGTAAATGCACGGGTGTGTAGTAAACTCGATGTATAAATTTAAAAAGGATTAACCGCAGACGGCTACTCGCTGTTATAGGCCCCGTTTGCATGCAGCAATACACCCATTGCTTATAAGTTAGTGGGGCTTCTAATTCAAGGTCCCAGCCTTTCCTCACTTCATGTTATGTGCTTGGGTGTTCTAGTGAAGCAGCATGGTAAAGTCTAGACACCACGTGTGCTGGCCCAGTCATCTGCAGGAGGGCATGTAAGGTATCACATGTTGGTGGTTCTTGGGGGAATGCAGGGGTATTGGCTTTCACCTCGTGTCTGATCCTAATGTACAGAAAGGTTTCCAGAGGCATGGCATCTTCCCCAACCAGGAGTGTCGGCCTATCTTTGAACACTCCCTCATGATATAGGTCTCCCCAAGTGTGCAGGTGTCTCCTACAGAGCATGCTTCTACAGGCGGCTTCATGAGTAACTGGAGCAAGGTAGTGGTATGGGAGTTGCATCAACAGTGAGTATAGTAAGGGCTTGTCCACTTTTTAACAAGCCGTTTCCATGCCAGATTTGTGCATGCTACTGTAGAGTAAGTGGTGCCTTCCCCTGGAACCTGCGCTCCCAGGAAGGAGGTCGAGGGTAAGGGGGCCATGTGACCCTGTTTGATGGCAAAATGCGGCATGAATGGTGGTGGGTGAATCCAGTACACCGCGTGGTGGGCCTGGGCACACAGGAAGTATAATTCATTGTCTGGTGCCTCAAAGCCGCCCCACGAAAATGGTTGTGTCAAAGTCTGCCAGATCACTCTGGGCTGTTTACCCTCCCATGCCAACTTGATGAGCTGGGATTTAAGTGCGTCAAAAATGGGGCGACCGGGATGGTACGGTATGTTGAGGAATAAGTAAAGTAGTTTTGGTAGAATCACCATTTTCATCAATGAAACCCAGCCTGCCAGTGACAGCAGCAGTGAGATCCAGTGGGCTATCGAGTTAGTAACTGAGTCAAGAGCGGTTCCATAGTTTGCACGCAGTGTCTCCTCTCTATCTGGGCAATCACCACTCCCAGATACTTTATTTCAGAGGCACACCACGTCAACGGGAAGTCAAGTGGAAGCTCAGGAGTGTTGGGAGTAAGAGGGAATATCTGTGATTTATTCCAGTTAATATGAATCCCAGAAATATCGCCATACCGGATAACTTCCCTGAGAATGGGGTTTAAACTTATGCTCGGTTCGTGGAGATAGAGGGTAATATCGTCAGCATAGAGTGAGACTAGTATATGCCGCGAAGGGTACAGTATGGCGTATTCTCTGTGATGCTGATGAAGTTTAGCAGCAAGCGGTTCGACAGCTAGCTCAAAAAGCAGTGGCGAAAGGGGGCAACCGTGCTGGGTACCCCTTGAGACTGGGAAGGGATTGGAATAGAGGCCATTCACTTGAGCAACAGCCAAAGGCTGGCTGTAGAGTAGCGCAATACAGGAAAGGAAGGCAGGTGGGAGTCCAATTCTAAGCAATATCGCAAACATATAGTCCCACTCTAACAAATCCGCAAGCCTTCGTGGCGTCCAAAAACACCGCTGCTGCGTTTGATTCAGGGTCAATGTCCTGTAGCAGGGCAAATATAGTGCATAAATTGTGTGAGGTTGCCCTCCTGGGTATAATGCCTTCCTGGTCAGGCAGCACCAGCCCCTCCATCAGCAGGTTCAGCCTGTTGGCTAGCACTTTAGCCAGGATCTTGGTATTGCAATTTATTAAAGATAAAGGTCTGTAGGCTTCACATTTGGAAGCATCTTTGCCCGGTTTAAGGAGTTAAATAATCATGGCTTGTCGCATGGACGATGGGAGAGTGCCGATGCCCTGAGCTTCTTCATACACCTGTTTGAGAATGGGAGCTAGTTCGTCGATGTAGCACTTATAGAAGTCAGCTGGCAGGCCGTCCGGACCAGGGGCTCTACCAGACCGTAGTTGCATTATGGCCGCACGTAACTCATCTTCTTCAATGTCAGCAGCCAAAAATTCTCTACGAGAATCACTTATCCAGCCAAGGGCTGTGTCTTCAAAATACGACGCCACATCGATCTGCCCAGCTCTATGCGTGCTATAGAGTCGCGAGTAATAATCTGCGAAGGTGTTGAGTATGCCCTTGGGGTCTGTTTGCAACGTCCCTGTGTTGTCTTCTATGCGAAAGATATTGTTAGCAAATCTAGGGGCTCGCGTTATCTCTGCCAGTGCTTTGCCGGGTCTCTCACCCTCGCCGTATGTTCGGGCGCGATGATATTTGGATCGAAATAGCGATTCCCTCTCCTTGGTGTCTGAATAGTCTATCAATAACTCCTTGAGCTGTGCATGCAGCTGCGGCGTGGGTGCTTCAGCAATAGAAGCCTCTGCAGCCTTAATGTTGCGTTCCAGTTTTTGCAGGGATCCCCTAATGTCCCGGAGGATTCCCCCACCCTTAGCTATCCACAGCCCACGGATGGTGACTTTAAAACTCTCCCATACGCAGGCTAATGACTGGACACTGCCTATATTTCGAGGGAAAAATGTGAGGATCTCTTGCCGCAGTTCCTCACGAAAATTATCATCCAGTAACACAGTGGGTTGTAGGCTCCATGATCGGTGCAGGGATTCGTTAGCAGGGGGACATAGTTTTAGCAACACAGGGGAATGGTCGGAGTACTTTTGTGCGAGATGTCTGGCCTATTTTAGCCACGTACAGAGGCCAGCCGAAAGTACCCATTAATCAATGCGGGACCAGCTGGAGTGCACACTAGAATTAATAGTGCCCTCTCTGTGCGTGGGATGAAGGGATCTCCAAGCATCCAACAAATGGTGGTATGCAATGATAGTGGTTAAGTGCTTCCCTGCTTTGGTGTGGGGGCCAAAGGTGCTATGTGAGCGGTCTATGCTGGGGTTCAGTACTACATTAAAATCTCCCCCCCATATTAGATGTGTGGACCCTATGTCCAATATGAGGCCCCAGAGTTTATAAAAAAACTGAGCATCATCCACATTGGGCGGGTAACAATTTGACCAGTGTAATAGATTGCTCAGTAAGCCTACCCCACATCAACCAGTTTCTCCCCTGCGGGTCCTGGTGTGTGCCCTCAGGACAATATCTCATCCCAGCCCTAATTAAAATAGTAGTGCCCCTGGAATAGGCCGAATAGGATGAAAAACATCTATGAGCAGCCCATTTCCCCAAAGCTGGGCAGTGTCTTGGTGTGTTTCCTGTAACATTGCCACTTGGACATGGTGTCTGTCCAGATAGCTGAGTACGTGCCTTCTCTTGCAGGGATCTCGCAGACCGCGCACATTCCACATTAATAGATGAAGAACATGGTCCGCAGGAGCCTTAGGTGTGCACATATGATAACAGATATACCATTGACTGTATGAAATCTATATCATTACATAAGTAGCCTCTTTCTACAATGTGGGTACCCATTCTAATAGCACCGCAATCATGACCTTTACCTACAGTACTGCTGTATTCAAGAAAACAAACAACCCCCCACCTCCCTCCACCTACACCCGTGGCCCAATCCCGCAGGCGAATGCATGACCCCCCAGATATCCAACAGTGTCTCCAACATGAGATGGAAATAAGAAAAGTGGCAGTTAAAGAAGGAGCTTTGATCATTCGAGGGGTGGGAGAAGTGGAAAATCTTTAAGCAGAATGCTTTGGAATAGAAAAGGTAGAGTTGAGTAGAGAATAAGACAAACCATAACATAGTCCGTGGGTTTCCCATTGGGGGTGTGCGTCAGAGAGCCATGCACCTCTCCTCGCACGTGCGAGGGTGCCCGGGAGAAAAGCATGCAGCAGTTCTGCTGGTCATATCAGTACTGCAGTCCAAAAGTGGCAGGGGCAACGTTCAAAAGGTATATGTTGAGTGCTGGTTTCGCCACAGCAACGAGAAGACAGGGGGACCAACAGTTATGAGAAGTGTGCCTGCATACAGGCACAGATTCTGCAGCTACTCCACTTCCGACTCCGACTCCGGAGACGGTGACCGAGGTCCAGAGCCTCCGTCCTGGGCCGTGGGTGAGCGGCGATTTATGGTTTTTAGAAACTATTGTGCAAAGATGAGGAGTGGTGAAAATATGTGTTTTCGCCTGGTAGGAGAGCCTGAGTCGGCCGGGTACAGCATAGCATAGGGGATGTTGGCCTGCTGCAGTCTATGCTTCACCTGAGCAAATTTCTTTCGCGCTTCTTGTACGGCAATGGTGAAATCTGGGTATATAGAGATGACGTTCATAGACCAGGTCCTGTTTTTCTCTGGTGAGTCTTAAAATCACGTCTCGATCTCTATAATTGAACAAGCGCGCTATTATCGGTCGAGGAGGTGCCCCAGGAGGGGGCCTGGGGAATAGAGATCGATGGGCTCTCTCGATCACTAAGAGCTTGGATAGGGCCTCTGCTCCGAAGAGACCAAACAGCAGGCGCTCAATGTAATCCTCCATGCGGCCAGTGGATGTGGATTCAGGAATTCCTAAGATTCGCACATTGTTTCTGCCCGAGCGCGCTTCCAAATCTTCATTTTTGGCCGAAATGACCTTAAAGAGCCTTTCCATATCATGTAGTCGTTCCCCTCCCGCCGATGAGGTGTCTTCCACTGCTGATATCCTTTGTTCAGTTTCAGTAATGCAACCCTCGTGTTTGTACAGGTGTTGTGCCATAAAGTCCATGCGCATACACATTGCGTCCATTTTGGATTCCATGGACGTGAGACTCTGTCGCATGGTTAGCAGTAAGGCTTTCAGGTCAGCATCTGACAATGAGGATGTGGATGAAAGTTGCTCTGCCGCATTGGATTCAGTGTCCTCGGCAGGGGTGCGCGTGGATCTACGCGCTTCAAAGTGCAGCTTGGTTTGTTTGCCCTCAGCCTGGCCCATCGACGCCACAGCAGTGCGCAAATAATGTGTGCAGAGTTTGCTACAGTCCGGTAGCTGGTATTCTGGTTGCCGCAGGACCAAAGAAGTGTAATGGTTGTGGCCACCGCCTCCAAGGGTCGTGAATTAGGAGAAGGGAGAAAGGAGTGGTTGTTTTGCAGGCCGCAATGCCCTCGCCCAATTTGCAATGCTGCAGCTGATTAATTACCAAGGCACATCGCAGCTAGGAGCGGCCCCACGTCCGTACCTCCAAAGCCGCTCACCAGGCCACTCGGGGTGTCGTCCTCTCCTGGTGCGACAGGGCCGCAGAGCTCCGCACAGCTGCCCCCTCGCAGGTGGCCCGCACCAAACTCCAAGGGTCCGCTGGTATGCCTCCCTGTCGTCAGCCCCAGCGCCGGCGGCAGTCCCAGCAGCATACAGGTTTCAGCGCCCCAGGCGGTGCCTCCGCAACCCGCGGGCGCAGGCCTCCGGCACTCCAACCTCCCGTCAGCAGGCCCAGGGATCCAGATGAGAATGTGTCTCGCCGTCCTCAGCGCTCCGCCCAGGCCGCAGCTGCCGAACCCTCAAAGCAGGCAGGCTCACCTTGTTGTAGCGGCGGCTCCGTCAGCGAGTCACTGCAGCCCGCTCCAGGGAGGCAGCACAGAGACAGCCTCGAGGAGTCCGGTAACGGCGAGGCGAGAAACATCCGCACGGCGCCCAGCAGGAGGGCCTTTCAATAAAATGGCAGCACGAACCTCCGATCAGGACGGTTGGCGGTCATCTTCTCGCAGCAGCAGTTCACAGCTCACTCCGGCGATACTTGCTTCTTCTTGGTCAGTTTACAGCAGCGATAGGCTCAACTCTGTGTCGCTGCATGGTGAGCCAACTTAAGGTGTAGGTTACAGGCTGTAGAAAACGACCCTATTTCAGGATATTGACAATTAGTGCTCCCGGGCTGCAGGAGCCTCACATGAGTACGGCAAACTTGCTCGCCGGCTCTCTAGCGCCCCTCATAAATGTTATTTTTTAAAAATAATTTTGATATATGTTATTTCTAATATATGCTTGTTCAATGTAACTTTTTTTCTTTAAATCTTTTTATTGATTTTACATCTGTAAACCACATAAACAGGTTTCAATGCAATCTAACAACACAACACATTATTGACATATCTGAAATGGCCATGATAGTCGCATAGTTTCATAACTCACTGTGTACATCTGCACTTTCATAGACCTGACAACAAGTCGTATTAATTTAAACAATATAAGTAGCTCGTGCGTTCTTGATCACCCGTGATATTTCTATCTCGCTACTCCCACGACCCCCCCACACCTATTTGCGTTCATTCCTGTGTCATCTCTGAGTCTCTGGTGTTCTCGGCCCCTATCTCGCCTGTGGTGGATCGTTCAAGCAAGTATGTTCGTAGGGGCTACCAAATGTCCTTTGGCCGGGACGTAGGCGGCATTAACTCCGCATATGTAGTTAATTGCTCTTGGCAAAATATAAGGTCGTTTAGCCATTCCTTAAATTTGGGTGCCCGCCCCCTGCCCATCTGCAGGCCACTCTGCGTTTAGCTAGGAGTAGGCCCAGCGATACGTACTTTCTGATTGAGGCCTCGAGGTCTTTTGTGTATCCTAATAATGTGGTAAGCGGGGTATGAGGTATGATGGATCCAGTCATCCGGTCTAATGCTTCAAGTACCCTGCCCCAATAGGTTTGAATGGGGTCGCATTCCCATGCTAGGTGTAGAAAGTCGGCTCCCGCTCTCCCACATGTGTCACAGTTATCATTTTCCTTGAGCTGAAGACGAAGTAACTTCGCAGGGGTGTAATAGAGGCGGTGTAGGTATTTAAAGTGTATAATGCGCAATCTACTGCTGGCTGATACACGTCCAGTTTGTTGACAACAAAATGTCCATTGATCGTCGCTAAGGGGGTTTCCCAGGTCCTCTTCCCAGCGCGCTGTTTGAGCAATGTGTGGACTATCCGCTTGGGTGGTCCGATATAGCATAGAGACCACATGTGCAGGAGCAGACCTTTGGAGTAAGGCATGCAATGGGGACAGAACAGGGGGCTCATCTGGGAATTCAGGAGTAGCAGCCTTCACACATCTTGGTGGAGCCTGACATACATGAAAAGTTTCATTGGGGTGGGCTGACAGTCTTTGAAGAATGCCTCTCGAGTGCGGAATTTCCCTTCCTCATACAAGTCCCCCCAGGTCAATGATTCAAATTTTAGAAGCATCTGTCGACAGCTCACTTCCTGTGTGACCGGGAGGTCTTAGCGGGCCCTGCAGTGTCAGCAGGTGGGAGTAGAGCGTACTTGTTTGCAAATGTTTAGCTATGTCACGCCATGCTCTATTCGTGCATTCGACAGTAATCGGGTCTTTACTTCTAGGATTAACCGGTGAGCTTTAGTAAGCTGTATTGGGTACTGATGCCATATATCCATGCTCCACGGCCAAATGCGGCATATATGGTGGTGGATGTATCCAATATGCTGCGAAGTGTGCCTGAGCGCACCAAAAATACAGTTCCATATCTGGTACTTCAAATCCTCCCGTAGCAAATGGCTGAGTCAGGTTCTCCCATTTTAATCTAGGTTGTTTACCCCCCCCCCCCAGGTCAAATGGATAAGTTGAGATTTGAGGGTTTTGAAAAAATGTTTACTGGGTGCATAGGGGATATTAATGAAGAGGTAGAGTAACTTAGGAAGTATCACCATTTTGATTAGTGACACCCGTCCTGCCAATGAGAGAGGCATAGCAATCCATCCGGTGATGGAATCCGTCAGTGTTTCGAGCGCCCGGCCATAATTGGCTCTCATAAGTTCTGACTTGTCCCTAGTTATCACTGTCACCAGGTATTTTATTTCAGTATCGCACCAGGTCAAGGGGTAGTCAGGGTCGTATCGTTTGACTGAGTCGGTAAGGGGGAAAATCTGGGCTTTTCCCCAATTAATGTTAACCCCCGAATACATCCCAAATTGTATAAGCTCACGTAGTATTGGGTTAAGACTGACTTCAGGGTCCCATAGATATAGTGTGATATCGTCTGCGCATTAAGATTTGCCTTTCAGGGTATTGGAGGGCGTACTCCCGATGATGTTGCCAGAGTTTAGCTGCCAGTGGCTCCATAGCCAGCGCAAAAAGGAGAGGAGATAGCGGACATCCCTGCTGTGTCCCTCTTGTAATCTTGAAGCTGGGGGAGCACACCCCGTTGATTAGCACTTTGGCCTGTGGCTTTGCATATAGCAATTGATTCCAGGATTAAAAGGGAAGAGGGAAGCCCATGCATCGCAGGACGCTGGCTAGATAGTCCCATTCCAGGGAATCAAATGCCTTGGTGGCGTCTAGAAAGACTGCCACCGCGGCTAGATCTGGATCGATATCTTGCCTGAGGGAAAAAAGGGTGCGTAAATCGTGTGAAGTCTCTCTACCTAGTCCAAATCCCGACTGGTCAGGCAGTACTAAGGTGGTCATAAGGAGACTGATTCAGTTCGCGAGTATCTTTGCCAGGATTTTAGCATCGTAATTTATAAGTGATAACGGTCTGTATGAATCGCATTTGTCGCCCGGCTTCCCGAGTTTAAGTATGGATATAACAAGTACCTCGCGCATTGTTTGGGGGAGGACACCGTTCTCCTGTACCTCCTCATAAACATTTTTAAGGATTGGTATGAGGGAGTCGCTGAAAGTTTTATAAAATTCTACAGTAAGCCCGTCCGGGCCAAGGGCCCATCCAGAGCGAAGCTGCATAATTGCAGCGCATATTTCATCAGCCTCGAAGTCAGCCAAGAGAAATTCTCTTTGGGCATCCCCTAGCCACCCCAGTGCTATATCCTCAAAGTATGATTCGAACTCTACCGGCATCGTTCTGTGTGTTGTGTAAAGTTTGTTGTAGAATGTGTGAAAGGTCTTCAGTATGTCTGGGGCGTCCCTGTTAATTGTCCCATCTGAGTCGGTGATTTCTAGGACAGTAATTGAGAATCTTGGTTTACAGGTCAGTTCCGCCAGCGCTTTCCCTGGTCTCTCCCCCTCCCCATAACGTCAGGCTCGAAGATATTTCCCTCAAAACAGGCACTCCCTATTTGCCGTCTCTTGATATTTCGACAGCGTGTCTCTGTGTCTCCGTTGTAGGTCTGCAGTGGGGTCGGATTGTAATTGGGCTTCTAATTGTTTAAGATCAAATTCTAACTTCTGGAGTGTATTGCAACTATCCCTCAGGATCCCTCCTCCTTTTGCTATACATATCCCCCGAATGGTGACTTTGAAAGCCTCCCAAACTGCTGAGAACAGATGACAGCACTGTGTTAGCGTTGCGAGGGAAAAATGCAACAATTTCTTGCTCTAGTCCGTCTGGAATGAAATGTCCAGCAGTGCATGCTTTGGCAGCCTCCAGGACTGATAAGGCGACGTTGTGCACGGGGTAGTGAGCGTCATCAATACAGGTGAGTGGTCCGAATATGTGCGTGGTAAGTGGCTCGACCTCGTTAGCCATGTTTTCAGTCCTTGAGATAAGAGCCACCCATCTATACGCGACCACGAAGAGTGTACAGTAGAGTAACGTGTGCCCTCCCTCTCAGCTGGGTGTAGGTCTCCCCAGGCATCTAACAGTCCATGCTCAGATATTATTTCTCTCAGCTGGCGTTGGGCATTAGTGTAGTGGTGGGCCTGTGGGTGCGAGCGGTCCATTGTCGGGTTCAGGGTGACATTGAAGTCTCCCCCATACTATGTGGGTGGAGCCTGTATCTAATATTTTCCCCACAGTATATTAAAGAATTCGGGGTCATTGGTGTTGGGGCCATAGCAGCAGACAAATGTTATGGATTGGGATGCCAGTTTCCCCCAAATGAGACAGTAGCAGCCTTGTGGGTCTGTGGTTGAGCCTATGTTTACATATGGTACGTTGTTCTTTATAAGGATGACCGTGCCTCAGGCGTACATTGAGTATGCAGAGAAACTTCGATGCGCAGCCTACCGGGCCGCAAAAATGGTCGGGTAGAAGGGCCGAGGTGTGTTTCCTGTAGCATGGCACAGTGTATATTATGTCTGTCCAAGTATGCCAGGACATGACCCGGCTTTCGGGGGTTACCCAGGCCTCTTACGTTCCATGTGCCAAAATGATAGCTAGGGGGGTCTAAGTGACTCATCTGGTGTGTGTATCTCAAGGTGTGTAGCCAGAGTGATCTCAGTATAGCATGTCAGGGTATTACAGTAACGTATGGCGAATCCTATATTCATGACAACCATGCGTGTCGTTAACATTCCCCCCTCCCCTCCCACCTCCCACATAGGCAGCCCAATCCAGCCGTGTTGTATTGCCCCCCCCTCCCCTTCCTTCAACATGAGAAGTGTGTCCTAAACGGGGACCTGGATTAATAGAACAGTGAAAAGGTTAGCCCAAATCTTGTTAGGGATGTCCTTCTGGGGAAACGCAGGAGGGCCCAACAGTTCTCCCTCGTGTGTACGAGGGCACCCAGGACAGAATTAGTGTCTCATGTATCCGATCATTCCAGTTGTGTATCTGGGGGTAATGTCGGCGGCATTCTGTTCTAGTGTCTCGTTCATGATCAGTGATTTGTTTCTATCCGGGGATCAGTTTCATCTGTCTCAGAGGATTATGTGCGTTGCTGCATTCCAGGTCCGCAGCAGTGTCTTCTTTTTCCGGTCAGTATTAGGTGAAAGAATAATGATTTTCTCCCACATTATTCTATGTCTGATATGGCAGCTGTGGATCTGGTCGGACTAGAAGCTGTTTCATTACGGGGTGATCATTTGACTGCGGTTTTCAGAAAATCCGCTACGTTCTGGGGGTTTGTGAAAGAATGCTGCTTGCCCTGGTGCGTAATCCGGAGGCGTGCTGGGAAAAGTATGGCGCAGGCAATGTTTGCCTGTTGTAGCTTCTTCTTGACGGGCATGAATTTTTTGCGAGCCTCTTGGACCGCCATTGTGAAGTCCGGGTATACCGCCAGCTCGGTGCCCTCGAAGGAAAGTTTCTGTCTTTCCCGTGCTAGGCGCAGGGCAGTGTCCCAAACTCTATAATTTAGCAATCTTGCAATGATCGGTCTCAGAGGGGCTCCAGGCGGTGGTCGATTAGCCAGCGATCGGTGCGCTCTTTCTACTATAAACATCGCAGAGAAGGCGCTTCTCTCAAACACCATCGTGGGTAGGCGTTCCACATAGCCCTCCATTCTGACGGTATTCGTGGACTCCGGTATTCCCAAAATACGTATGATTTTTCGGCGTGATCTCGATTCTAGGTCCTCATTTTTGGCAGCTATAACTTTTAAGAGGCGCTCCATGTCAAGTAGTTGTCCCTTGCGTCCCTCAGACGTGTCCTCTAGTTCAGAAACACGTTGTTCTGCCTCTTTAATGCGCTCATCATGCTGATCAATTTTGTGTGTGATATTATCCATACGTGTACACATAGCGTCCATTTTAGTCTCTATTGAGGTGAGACTACCTTTCATGGTGAGTAGGAGATCTTTAAGGTCCTCTGTTGAGGTTTGATTGCCTGAGCTTGGCCCTTCCACCACCGTTTGTTCAGGATCTCTGTGCGCTCGGGAGGATTTACGGGCTTCGAATGGCAGTTTGGTTTGTTTACCTTCTGCTTTGCCCATGCTGCTGTCTCAACGCTTCTCAGCCTATACTTCCACACTATGATCTGATAAGGGTAGTTGCTTGGGCCTCATATGTGTGCTGCTCACGCCAATCTTTCATTGTCCCTTTCTTGTCACAATAATTGTGGCTCTTGAGTTAAGTTACCTAGGTGTCTGCCCTGCTCTCTTTCCAGTTCGTATGTTTGCCCAAACACTGGCTTGGTGTCCCCACCTCAATGGATAACAATGCGATTTCTCTTGTCGCCAGATTAAGGTCTGTTCCACTCGCCCAGTGTTCCGTGTGCAGGGCCTGTTATATCAGTCTCTTTTTTTCCTATGTTATGTGCCGGCCGCCATTTTCCTTCCACAATGTTCAGGCCAGGGCCGCCGTATTATCCGGCCTGTTAATGATACGCCCGTTCACTCCGGACTTTCAATCTGCCACGCCGGCGGGGGAAGGGGCCGCACGCTCACAGCTGTGGATTCTCAATGTCTCTCAGCCCCTTGCCTATACGCGCAGTGCCCGCTCTCTAGGCCCTCAGTCCGCAGCGTAAGCGGAGAGCAACTGTTCGCTCAGGTCGGCCGCCGCGGCCTCCACATGCAGCCCTTTACTCACGGTTCAGCCATTCTCAGAGGTGATGAATCTCGGCGTCTGTGGTGTCGTGGCCCCCGAATCACCTTTTCCAATTCGGGCAGCTCTTTCTTCCCCTTCGCGGCGCTCCCCGCAGGCTGTCCCCGGATAGACAGCGTTTCTCCTTACAGCAGCATCTCCTCTATCTCCGCAGCAGTGGGTACGGCCGGCTTCATAGCGCGGTCGCCATTTTCAGGTCAGTCCGATGCTCCGCGTCTCGGGCCGCATTCAGCTGTCCCACGGCTGTTATGACCACTTCTCTTTCGCTCTTGGGCTGCCGTCAGTGTTCCGATTGCTGCCCCCGCATCGTTTTCAATAATTTTCGTGCATTTGGACAGGATTCTTATGCTTATTAGTCCTGAGCCGCAAGAGCCTCACACAAGTGCGGCCATCTTGCTCTTGCGCCCTCTGGCGCCCCCCTTGTTCATTTTAATTTTTATGTTTGTTAATATTTTCTTGAACTGTTAAAACATTTTCTATTTAAATATTTATATTTATTTAATTCGTAGCCTTAATTAAAACTATTGTTTTTATCTGAATTTTAATATTTAAATTAGGCTACATTATTCTGTTCCACGATTTTTTGACACGATGTGGTTGTAGTTTACATACCAAATATGCTAATTTGAGATTTTTGTAGATTATATTTTTGACACAATATTTTTGTAAGCCAATATTGCTGTTGTTGATATTCTCTCATACGAGTAAGCCCAGGCAAAATTTGAGTTACGCCGGCATACATAGCGCAATTTCTGTAATATTACTTTACTCTTGTTATGTGACATTCCTCAAACTAAGCGATTATGCTGCATCACATAATTCCGTGCCATTCGAGGCAAAAATTTACAGAGAATGTTTCGATTGAGGTAAAAAGGTACAGAGAATGCAAAGAAACAGCGCAAACGACAGAGCGCGTGCGACGGTTGTTTGTGGTGCTTTTGTTTTCTTGCACGTTTTTAGCATGTGCAAAGTGGATGAGAGGACACATTTTGCACTAATATACAATGTCAAATGCTGCTTCACGTAATTATTTGCAAGTTCACGTAATTTTGCTAAGATTTCATGAAGTTACACAAAAGCAAATTATGTCAATTTTTACAATATACAGAGCTATTGTAGATGGCAATGATCTCTCTACTGCAGATACTCTTTGGTTGCTGCCCCTCTAGCTCTACCTTCTCAATGGGAGACTGAGGCGACATTTTGGGGCTTATCTTCATTTTCATTTTAATCTTGTAGGCATCACAGGACATATAGGCCATATTAGGGTCTTTGCAATCAATACCATTGCACATTAAACAAGGCGAAAGTGAAGTGCTGGAAAATGTAAAACAAATGAAGAGACAGACACAACTACATTAAAATCTGAGAAATCAAAATGATCCCCCACACTCTTAAAAAAGTTAAATATGTGAGATAGGTTGCAATTATCACAACCAGGGGGTATCCTGATTAGTAAGCATTACTTCATCCTTATTATACACTGAAACAGAGCAGACAGAATATTAGACAATCAATATAGATGGCAACCAGAGATACTAATATGGAAATCATGTACAAAACTAAATAAATGAAGCCTTTGGGGGGGAAAAAATTATATTTATCCTCTCAAGACTTAACCAAGTACAATACTAATATTTTCTACAATTAAAATTAAACAAATCAACCCTGAGAGAGAATTGTCTTGCAAACAAATGCTACTAGCACCATAAAATCTTTCAAAAGTAACAGCTCTAAGATTGATGGCATCAAGACAGAGGTTCTTTTTTAGACAATACAAAAACAAAATATCTGAGAGTGGCAAACGATCACTCCAAGAAGCAGTAATTGTGATGACATGAAAGCTGAATTGGCCACTTACTGAATATTGAATGTAAAACATATGAAAACATGTTGCTCGTAGATATATATAGATAATTTTTCTATTCAGATTCCAGGCATAGGAGGATTCTTTAGGGAAGGATGTCCACAAATAACAATCAAACTCTCTGCACATTATCGAAGCTTCAGAGATTAACATGACATCAGTAGGCCTTCTGACATTCAATGCTAATACAACCTTAGGATTCCTTTATTATGCCAACTTCCTTTTGTCACTCTGTGGGAACAAGGTTGTGAATTTGGTCTAAAATGTTTTAGATGGTGTTTACACATATCATTGTCCAAAGGCATCATATTAAATGGACATATGCCCCATTATGATTCCGTCCTTCATTCTGGAACCCAATACCTATGTCCTACTTCCCCCTTTCACATACCTTTAACTATTGAATCATGTTTAAAGCTTGTTTACTGTGAGAACCTTCCTGGAGGATATAGAGATACAAACCTGTAACTCTTGTCTGAAGAACCGTAGGCCTATCATGCAATCATTCTTACCTATTAAGAATGAATACTTAATATTTTTCGAGTATAAGTGATTATACTTGTACCTTTTTCTGAATGTCAACCAACTCAATAAAATGTCTAGAGAACTTTTGGATTAGATTACAACAGTGAAACTGTGACTTGTTTTCAGTGTTTTATATATTATTCACAAGCATACTCTTCAATATTTCAGGCAGCTATATCTTGGGCATTAAGGAGACATTAAAGAGTCAGAACACTGGCAACTCTTGTGAGGTAATTCTTTCTGACTTGAAGAAATGGCACATTACCTTTAAGGTTGGGCATGCTAGAAGCTAGTTCTGGTCAATACTGAAATCCAACTCTCAATTGCAGTAGTGGTG
The DNA here is from genome assembly GCA_963921515.1 of Calotriton arnoldi. Taxonomy (NCBI): domain Eukaryota; kingdom Metazoa; phylum Chordata; class Amphibia; order Caudata; family Salamandridae; genus Calotriton; species Calotriton arnoldi. The sequence continues at coordinate 4,051,774 of CAWUFW010000444.1, forward strand.
AAAAAGCTGGTTTATCTCACACATTTTGTCTGACAACTAACTACAAAAGCGGTGCGGACACGTTATGGCAACTATTATTCAGTCAGTCAGTCAGTCATAATAACTTTATTTCGCCAACACAATGTAGGCATAAAAACTGTATACTACATATAAGAGAAAAGAAAAAACATTTCACAGCATTACAACACAGTTAAAATATTAACAATATTAAAAAGCTATTACATTTAAAAGACAAATTCATATTTATTTACACAATAATAAGTTCATTTCATTTGTAGATATAGAATTTTAGCCGGTTATAGATCTCTTTTTTAGTGCCGATAATAAAAAGACGCTAGAGAAAAACAAATAAAAGGATCAGGTAGTAGCTGGAGATAGTATAGGGCTACACGACACTGGTTAAAATTCATTTTATGCATAATAGGGATAATAAAACGCTTCCTTTCATCATGATAAAATTTACAGAAAAACAAAAAATGTATATCATCCTGTGCAGATCGATTATCACAGGTACAGAGTGGGAGTTCAGAAACAGCATAAACATTACGGGGAGAACCCAACATTAGCTGGATGTAATTTAGTCGAAACCTCACCAGAATGTACCTATGTCGCAGATTAGTAACAAAGGATAGATATGTTAAATTTGGGTTCATTAGTTTTATACTAGGGCCATTCAAGTAGGATTTAACTGTTGACAGAGTAATGTTTTTAGTCTCCCTTCTTATCTGTCGATTAGAAAGTAGTCGGGTTTTTAAGTCAGTTTTGGATATAGAACTACAAGTGGTAGGATCCAAAAAAAGGTAATGTAGCCCAGCCGCCTTCAATGTTGATTCAACATAAGTTAGCCAAATGATGTTACCCGCTCCATCTAGTTTCAAAACATTTTTGATAATGTCTCTTGTCAGAGCAAGGGTCTCCTTTCGCCATATTGAGTGCCACATTAGAATCGGGGCCATTGCAATTATATCAGTAATATAAGGAGTCCTCAGTTCCATAATTGGCACATGACTTTGGTAGCGAGAGGACCCTTTTCAAGAAATTATCTTCAATAATCTGCAATTTTGTACAGTCTTTCATGCCCCAGACAGCTGCCCCATAAGTGGCGGTAGATACAGTCTTGGCTTGATACACTGTTTTTATTAAGTCTATTGGTTTTAAACCAGTTTTTTTATAAACTTACTTAAGGCCCCAATGTTTTTTTCCATCTGAATTCCTCTGTTAACAATCATTGTTTGCCACTTTGATTGAGAGTCAAACATAATCCCTAAATAGTTAAAAGAATCAACAACCCCCAATTTTCCCCCTTCAGTAGCGATTTGCGGATAATTTCGATGTTTTGAAGCTGCTACTAAAATAAATGACTTTGAGTAATTAGCTTTCATGCCTAGATTGCACATAAATTGAGTATAATTCTGGACTAGGCGACGCAGTGCATTACTGGTACGAGCTAAAAGAACAGCGTCGTCCGCATATAATAAAATTGGGACCTGCACTGAATTAATATACGGGACATCTGGTGTAGAGCCTACAGTGCAGATTCCACACCATTCGTGTAGAGTGCGAACAGGAAGGGGGCAAGAACGCACCCCTGCCTCACACCTCTTACAATTTTAACAGACCTGGTGCACTCACCATTCCTCCCATAGCGAACGCAGGATGAGGCATCTGTATATAGATCACGAATTATATTAATAATCTTCAGGTCAATACCCATTGCCTCCATGAACTATTATTCATATGGGTTGTATTTGTAGAATGGAGGGTGGAGTTGTAACAATCCTATAAAGTTACATCCTTTCTCCCAATTTAGGGTCTGCCGTGATGTTTCTCCACTACTTTTTAGTGCAAATTGAATCATCAGCTCATAGATCCTACCTGCTCTCTATCACCCACCATGACCTTCTGGTTCATTTAATGATCAAGAGCCTCATATAGGAGTTGACAGCCAAGCAACATGGAAATGGAGGCACTGCCTTGGGTTATCCAAGGCCAATTCGTCCACAAATATCTAAAGGGGGCTATGGTGGGAGCATTTCCTGCAAAAAGAAAAAATGCTCTCCAGCCTGCCTAACCAAGGGGTCATAAATGGCTGGTTTGCATTTTCTTTTTTGTTTTCCACAGTCAAACCAGAGGGTTTGTTTTTTGTAAACGAAAAAAATTAATATTTCTGATGTGATGGAGGTTTACTCCCACCACAAAGAGCATGCTTCATTTTACTGCCTGGGATCAGAAAGTTATGCATAATGATCATAGACAGGAAAAGGAGTGCCTAACATGGCTTTGGGATGCTGGCCATAAGTATTGTGCACCTTTTGGCACCATGTCAGCTGCTGGTTGAGGGCAGATGACTTTCATAGTGTTTGGGTTTCTGATACGATGTTTCCGGTGCCTCTTTCCCAGAACTCCCATAACGTTTGTGTAACATTCCCCTCATTTTTCTGTCATGTAAACACATGCACCTATAATGTGCTGCCATGTCGTTATTAATGACTACAAGTTGGGGTAACTTAACTGCAAAGGTTTTATAAATCTCACAAAGGTCTGACTTTGTGAGCATTCCTAAAACATTTGCATGAAAAACGTGCCCCACAGCCCTCGATCTCACCACATACCCAAGCACAAAAACCTAGCCCTTTGGTAAACCTTTCAACTTAAGTAAGTGGGCAGGGGCGGCTCCTCCATAATTGTCAGTCAGCGGTCAAGTGAAAAATAAAATAACCGCTGACTGACTGAGCCAATGGCAGCAGTGTAGGGAGGGGCCAGGGCATAGCAGGAAGGAGTGGTAGGTGCACTGTAAATGCATATGTCTGCTTGGCCCGCCGTCTTAGGCTGGCGAAACAGACATGTGCACTTAGGTTTCTCCAACCCAGCTGTGCTGCACAGCCGGGTTGGAGAAACATCACAGGCTCCTAGGCACTGTCTGAGTGGCAAACCACGCCTCTCAGACCAATCCTGGTGCTGCTCTAATTTTTTTTGGTTGAATCTCTTTTGCATTTTAGTGGCTATCTCTTATATCAACAGCTCGCATGACAGTACAGTAGGGAAGTAATCATCTGTTTCGGATTAAAAAAGGTATATATCTCCTACGCTGATGTTCGTACTTGATCATAGCATCCGAGCGGCGCCACGCCCCCACATATCTTCCATCAGTAACGCAATGGTACTAGTTCCTAACGCCTTTGCAATCGCTGGACAATCTTTGCACCCCCCAGTCTCCTGCCCTTGCCCCAATCATGTGTGTCCTCTTCTAGTGTCTGCTCCGATAATTGGACATCCACCAGCATTGCATTCCAATTTTGTGCCACTGGGTATTTGCCCAGCCCTAAAGTGTCCTTCCTATGTAGTGCTGCACTCCCCGCCTGTGCCCACACAAGGAATAATTGTATCCAAGCCTTGACTGGGGGAGGGTCTGGGGACTTCCGCCGGCAGGTAATAAGCCACTTAGCAGTTATAAAGCCCAGGTCGAGGAATCGGGAGGTAACCCTGTGGGGCATATTATCAAGGGCTGGCGATAACATTATCGCCGCTTTAGCGTCTGTTTTCTGGCAAAAAGCAGCGATAATATTATCGCTTTATTAACAAGGACACGCTAGCGCGTGTTTCCTTGCCTTAGCGCCCGTTGTCAGCACGCCTCGCATCGCATCGTTAATGAGATGCAAAGGAGGCGTGCCTGACAAAACTCCATGGGAAAATATCGCTAACCCAGCTTCGCGATATCATCAACGAGGGGTAGCGATATTTGAAATCGCGTTAACTATGCCTTAACGCTGGAATTTAACGTCTGTTAGATTCCAGACTAAGGCATACCTAACATGGGGGGTGGATTGTGTGGCTAAGACCACAGGCCCTATCATCAAGGAAAACCAGCGATGTTCCATGGAAAACACAGCTATCGCTGGAATAATTATCGCCATTGCGCTAAGCGTTGTTAATACAGCGCTAGCATGGCGATAATTTCCAGCGATAGCCGGCGATAACAAATCTCACGCTAAGCGCGGCCAGCGATAATTATCGCTGCCGCTTGATAATATGCCCCTGTGTCTTTTGGGTCTGAGGAACAGACACATCACACACGCCTCCCAAGTGTGTAATGCTGGGCGTTCCGTGCAGGAGGAAAATCGGGACGTGATATCCTGCCAGTAGGTGTGTAAAGCAGGGCAGTGCCATAACACGTGGAGCAGATCCCCCCAACTAATGCACATTGGGGGCAAGCAGCATCTGTCCGATGAAAATATTGATTCATTTTGGCGGGTTTTCGGTATGCTCTGTGTATGATATAATATTATATAAGCCGGAATTTCACGTTCCGTGGGATGTGTGTGGGTCCTGCCAAGATCAATGTCCACTCCCTATCTGTCCAGGGATGATCGGGGTCTTCCTCCCATCGGGCTCATAAGCGTGTCAGCGAAGGTGTCGTGTGTGTCAGTAATGAGGCAGTTAACTAATGCACAATGCGACTACCCGTCCCCATAACCTGTAAATATTGTACTACTAACTATGACTGCGGCTCAGTTGTCAGATCACCCCATGCACATGTCAGCATAGCCAGTAATGAATTATGTAGTAAAAATTGCCCCAGGGGCAAGTCTGCGCCTCCCGCCAGGTCCTCATAGGACAACAATCACCATCTCTGTACATGTCTCCCAGTGTATGTAGCCCAGCTGCATGCCAGGTGGTAAGCTCAGCCGCAGACGTTATGGCACAATGTCTGGGTGTGCCTAGAAGGGGCAGCGCAGGTGAATATGGGATCACCGAACGCTTCAAGTATAGGCTCCGTTGGTAGCAGCGGTGCGCAACAGCTAGTAACAGGGGTCCCAGTGCAGCAGTTCTAGTGATCGAGTGAAATAGATGGTGGATATTAGGCATCATCCAGGGTAGGAACGTGGTGGCTGTGTCAGACAAGTGTAGGCCTGAGAGCCATTTGGCCACCCATTGCATCTGAGCTGCCAAGTAGTATAGTTCCAAGTTTGGTGCTGCAAACCCTCCCTAATCCAGAGGCGCATACAGTTTCTTCAATACTACCCTGCAGCGCCCAGCGTTCAAAGTCTCGTAAAAATTTAGCTGGGACATAAATAGGCAGATTTGAAAAATAGTACAATAGTCTAGGAAGGATCACCATCTTTAATAATACGATCCGTCCCATCAGAGACAATGGTAGCGTATTCCAGATTGGTGCTGCTCTCATGCTACGTATAACATGAGAGCAGTGCTGGGATTGGGTGGGGAGCCTGTGCCCCAGTGCATGCTGGAGGAGAGCCGGAGAAGAGGACTGAGGCAGCCGAGTCGTCAGGTAAGTTTAAAAAAAATATTATTCCCCCTAATCCCCTGTCCCGCCCCGCCCCCTCCTCTCCCTCCCCCCCTTTAGTATAGCGGCAGCCACCACTGTAAGTGGATGACGACATATACATTCAAATTCTGTGAATCATGTGAATTTCATATTTGGGTGCTTTTATTGCACAACATGCAGTGGTTTAAAAAAACATATTTCACAGGGAACCGTGAAATATTTTCAATATTTCACGGTTCCATGTGAAATATGGATTTCACTATCGTAATGGCAGTCACAAACCACTCTGCTGAGCAATGCCATTCTCAGGGCAACCAATATTATGCAACATGGAGGTCCAAATTATGTAAAAACAACAGTTGATGGACAGAATGCAGAACAATGTCATACATTCACCCCAGTACAGAGATCTGGGCCTAAATCCATCGTTTTTTTGCTCACCATGCCATTCCAGTTTGAACCCAGCCATATGCAAATCAGTCTTGACCCTGTGCCTCATGGGAACAGTCCAGCCCGAACTGCCAAGCCAGGTCCTCCCTGGACTGGAAACAAGCATCCTAGGACCGGTTTCGGGGTTTCACCCCTCTTCAGCCAGGATAGCTTGATTCCAGTGGCATGGAGAGCCAGCTAGCCTGGCTGATGACGGCTAATAGCCAGAAACCGGTCCCAGGATGCTTGTTTCCGGTCCAGGGAAGACATGGCTTGGCAGTTCGGGCTGGACTGTTCCCATGAGGCACAGGGTCAGACTGATTTGCATATGGCCATGTCTGAACTGGGGTGGTGGAGTGAGCTAAAGAATGATGATGGATTAAACCCAGATCAGTTGACTGGGGGTGAGTGTTTGATTGGCTCAAACGCTCCGTCCATCATCCCCTTTGGTATTGCTTTGTTCGCCCTAAGTTGGCAGGGTATGCCCAGACGTGGGTCCCTTGCTCACTTTGCCACTGGATACAAGATAGCCTGGCTGATGACGGCTGAATAGCCAGAAACCGGTCCCAGGATGCTTGTTTCCGGTCCAGGGAAGACATGGCTTGGCAGTTCGGGCTGGACTGTTCCCATGAGGCACAGGGTCAGACTGATTTGCATATGGCCATGTCTGAACTGGGGTGGTGGAGTGAGCTAAAGAATGATGATGGATTAAACCCAGATCAGTTGACTGGGGGTGAGTGTTTGATTGGCTCAAGCGCTCCGTCCATCATCCCCTTTGGTATTGCTTGGTCCAAATTATGTAACAAGGTTGGTCCAAATGATGGGGAAAAAAATGCAAAGCACGCAACACATTTTCTGGCAGTAATATTTTCAACCATCACCTACTTCAACAGATCCACCACCTATCCCAATCTATCCCACTCCATTCTACCACAGTCTACCCCACTCCAATCCACCACAATCTGCCCCAGTCCACTCCAATCCAATCCACCCTACTTCACTCCACTCCAATCTACCCCAAACTACCCCATTCCAAACTACCCCACTGCAATCTGTCCTACTCCAGTCTACCCCAATCCACCCCATTCCACTCCAAGCTTGCCAATCTACCCCACTCCACTCCAATGCACCCAACTCTAATCTGTCCGATCCACCCCACTCCACTTCATCCAATCTACCCCATTCCACTCCAATCTACCCCACTCCACTCTAATCTACCCCACTCCACTCTTACGCAATCTACCCCAATCCACTCCAGTCTCCACTCCACTCCAATCTATCTAACTCCACTCCAATCTACCCCAATCTACCATACTCCAATCTACCACAATCTACCCCACTTCAATCCACCACAATCTACCCCACCCCAATCTACCCCACTCCACTTCACTCCAATCTACCCCACTCCAGTCTAGCACACTCCACTCCAATCAAACTCACTCCACCCTAATCCACCCCACTCGAACTACCTCATCCCAATCTACCATACCTCAATCTATCCCTCTCCAATCTACCCCATTCAAATATACCCCACCCCACTCCACTCCCTCCACTGTACCCCATCCCAATCTACCCCACCCCACACCAATCTACTCCATCCCAATTTATCTCTCACCACTCTACCCCACTCCAATCTACCTCACTACAATCTGCCCCACTCCTGTCCAATCTACCCTACTCCAATCATTCCATTCTACTCCACTCTAACCAACCCAATCCACCCCACTCCAATCTACCCCACCCCACCCTAATCTACCCCACTTCACTTGAAGTTACCCTATTCCACTCCAATCCACCCCAATCCCCTCTACCCCAATCCACCACACTCCACTCTACCCCAATCTACCCCACTCCAGTTCACTCTAATCTACCCCGCCCCACTCAAATCTGCCCCACTCCACTCCAATCTGCCCCTCTCCACTCCAGTCTTCCCCAAACCACTCCAATCGACCCCAATCCTCCTCACTCTTCACCAGTCTACCCCAATCCACCTCATTCTACCTCAAGTCAATCTACCCCACTGCACCCCAATCTACCACACTACACTCCAGTCTACCCTACCCCACTCTAATCTATCCCACTCCACTCTGCCCCAGTTCACTCAAATTTACCCCAATACACTTCACTCCAACCTACCCCAATCTACCCACTCCAATCACCCCAGTCCACCCCCTCGTCCCCATTCTACTGCACTTCACTCCAATCTATCCCACTCCACTCTACCCCAATCCACTCCAATCTACCCCGTCAATCTATCCCACTCCGATCTACCACACCAATCTACTGCACTCAACTCCAATCTACCCCACTCAACTCCACTTCAATCTACTGGACTCCAATCTAGCCCATTCTACTCCACTACAATCTACCCCAATGCACCTCACTCCAGTGTACCCCAATGTACCACACTCCACTCTACCCCAATCTACCCCACTCCAATATACTCAAAACTACCTCACTCAAATCTACCCCAATCTACCACACCCCACCCTACACCACTAACATTTAGCCATGCTAAACAGCAGCCACGCTGGTGTACAACATGGCTAAAACACATTGCCAAAGCCTTCAGCTCTTGCATACGTGAGAACTATTGGCTTTGCTAATGCTTGTTATTCCTTAAGATCTTCTTTTGTTAACCTGACAAGGCGTATATTAATTTTGGCTGTTACAGATTTTTCCCACAGCCTTCTTCTATTCATCAATCAAAGTCCCCAGAGCAATCAAAAAAGTTAGTAAACATTGTTACACCGCTTTAGGGGGTGATCATAAAGTAGTCCTAGACGAGATGGCCGATGTCACAATATGGACCTCTGAAATATTGACGTACAAGTATATCGTGATCATAATATCTTTTTCTGAAATACGATCTAAGCAAGTGTAGATTTATTTCAGTAGCAATATGTTAGCAGTCACATTTAAAACATTATGGTTTCTATATATCTGTAAGTTGATATGTCGACCATCATATTCTGGTACAACTCTGACCAGCAGCCAGCAACTGGAAGTAAAGGTGCAACATGCAACACAACCCAACATTTATTTTCATTTATTTTTTTATTTTATTTTTTTCATTTAATACGGCGCTCCAGTAACCTTCATCATCTTTGCAATTCTCTAGTTCGCCTCTGTGGATGGGAACCCTTGAAGGCAGTAAGAAGGCTCGATCCATTGTGGAAAGACCCAGCCTGAAAACCTCCTAGAGCAGAGAGATTATTTGCTTCCCCTCCCCATGCCAGTCTAGCCAGTCTATCTAATGACCTAAAATGGCTTTATTTAAACCTTGGCATTGGCGTCAATCACACCTTGGGCATGCACTGTTTTGGGTCTATGGTGATCCCATGTGCACAGAGAGATAACGATGGAGATTTTTCAGGACGCTAAAACTTCTTGATGCTTGATGTAGTGAATGGAAAGATGTTAAAGGATGGGATGGTACCCATTGGAAATCATGGTCACATCTCTGCCTCCTTTACAACCTTCTGAGCCACTTGCAGTTCTGGGGGGATCTGGGGTAGGCAGGGCAATCAACATACCCTCTCAGCAAACCAGAACAAGGTAATTACATGTATGTTAGTGAACTGCAAGCACAGTTTATTAAGTGTCTATATTGACTTCTCACTTATACGCACGTAACAGTGCTTAATTTGTGCCGGTGGTTTCCGGTACTCAGCACCGGCACTTAATCATCAACACCGGCGCTTTTCATGAGCAGCAGTTAAGGACACATCAATTTACGGGGAGAATAAGTGATTTGCCCAAAATCACAGGATGTTGAGTGACGCCTAGACTCGCACGTGGTTGCCCAGCTCGGAAGTTGGAAGCTCGGGCCATTACGCCACATCCTTTCCCCACTTTCATGGTTAGTAGTTGGTTCTGTTGGAGGCGGCGCTAACGGGAGAAATGGGCAGGTGCAAGCTGCCTCCTGACGAGAGCCCCGGCACTTATTTTTTTTACAAATTAACCACTGGCACGTACGTGGGCATAAAGGTACTAAAATGGCAGCAGCCATGCAGAATTTTAAAAGATTAGGTTCCAGTTAGATCTTTGGGGAGGAATTTGTTTTTATAAGCCCAACAGATGTAAAATAAGAAGCAGAAAATACAAGAGTATGTTCACCCATTACTGCAAGTGATCTGCAAAAGTATTTCGGGATACTCCTTTCTAACTAGAAAACATGTGACAGGACAAGTTCAAATTGGACTTTCAAATGGTTTAGAAAGTTCAGTGGAAATCGTTCCCCTCTATATGCACTGTAAGAGAAAGCAGAGTTTGCTTCTTCAAGAGTCTGCTCACGTCCCCCTAACCCCCCACGGGCTTGTGAATGGCACAAGGGGTGGAGGTCGGGAGTTAGTCTCTTGGGGGAAGGCACCCTGTCCCCTGGTGTTATTTTGTGATCCCCTACATCAGCCACTTTGCCATTTGGAGTTTTGGAGTTTCCTGCCCCATGCAGGAGGGTTGATAGCCCTGGTATAGAAACAGATGTGCCACTGTGTAAGTGACAGCAAAGGCAAGGCTTTGACTTCCCTATCAAACAGCATCACCACTCCTCGAAAGTGACAACACATCTTTTCTCCTGTGTGTAGTTGTCGGGTCAGTTGGCCTCAAACTGAAGACAAGGGGCACGTGAGTTTGAGGGCTGGAGCAGATACATCCAATTGGCTGCCCTCCGTTGTTATTCACCTCCGGTTGACCTCCACACCTTTTTGACTCCCAGGTTTCTTTTAGTAAGAGTTTGATCTAGACCCCGTGGGCCTCATTTACAATGTTTTGACACACAGGTGCGCAGCAACCTTCCTGCTGCGCTGCCATGCATCAACAGAAAAGGGAAGGAATGCGCCGTATCTACAAGATACGTGCAAAAGAAACAATTGATGGACGGAATGCTGGACAATGCAAACATTCACCCCCAGTCACAAGGATCTGGGTTAAATCCATCATTCTTTTTCTCACCACACCACCCCAGTTTGGACCCAGCCATATGCAAATCAATCTTGACCCTGTTCCTTGTGGGAACAGTCCAGCCCGAACTGCCAAGCCAGGTCCTCCCTGGACCGGAAACAAGCATCCTGGGACCGGTTTCAGGGCATCACCCTTCTTCAGCCAGGCTAGCTTGAATCCAGTGGTGTAGTGAGCACGGGACCCACGTCTGGGCATACCCTTCCCACTTAGGGCAACAAATGCAAAGATACAAGATACGGCACATTCCTGTCCTTTTCCCCTGCACTGGTGCACAATGGACCACCATGCGCCAACGCAGGCACCCTTTCGCCATGGTGCAAGGGTGTCTGCGTTGTAGAGGTGATTGATTTTGGGCAGGAAGGTACACCTTCCTGCGCAAAAACAATCACAAGAGGTTTTCCTCTTTCTATGTGTGCTGCAAAATGCAGCACACATAAAAAAAGGAAAAAAGAGGAGAAATTTTTCAGCACACATAGAAAAAGGAAAAACGAGGAGAAATAAAGGTATTTTTCCTTGTTGCGCCTCCCTTATGCCTCCCCGGGGAGGCGTAGGAATCTGATGCATTCCCAGGTTAATGAAACCTTGTAAATATGGGATTGCATCAGGCTCCATGGATGTTGCATGGGAACACCCACAGCAGCACCCATGGGACGCCCCTTTCACGCAATGTAATGGGTGAAAGGGGGCCATATTTACAAGGCCATAGAAAGGCACACAGGGTGGCTTTACGCGGTCGTGTAAATATGGGCAGGCACACTGCTCCGCCGGTGCATCAAAAAAGGTGACGCACCGTCGGCGCAATGGGCTTTCAAATAAGCCTCCCCCCCCCGTTTCCAGAGCCACACGCTAGATGAGGACTAAAGGGGTTATACATGACTGGCACTACTACAGTGCCTATTGGGTGCAGAGCACTCAAACCATTGAGTTGATACATCATGATAGAGAAACTGACTTTCAAGGTATAAAATGCAAGGTCAAACGAACGAGTCGTTTCAACAAAAGATCCATGTCACTAGTGTACATGCATACTTCAAGACACTACACAGGCAGTTCTCCCCTCAACCAAATTCGACTCAGGATCCTATAAACACCGGGGCAAAGGCTGGTAGTGAAAACACCATTGCAAATGTCAGGCAGCTTATTTTAATGGAATAATTGAAAAGAAAAACATGCTGGTTTCATTTTCCACAGATTCTGTGGCCTTACTTCAACAGCAGCCTGTAAACACATCTCAACACGTCTGTAGGAAAGTGGGGTTCTGTTGCAGTAACCCTCCCCCACACACTTTTTGACAGATTTCTGGTGCACTTTGACTTGATGTGACCTGGGTCCCTGCCAATCAGGTTCCCAAGGAATGTATTCTTTCTTTCCCAATACTGTACATTTGTACCCACAATTGGCACCTCTCTGGCCACATGTAAGTCCCATGGGTACCAAGGGCACTGTTGCAAGGGAAGGCCTCTAAGGGCTGCAGCACATATCGTGCCACCCTTAGAGGTCCTGTACCTTAACACACACACACTGCCATTGCAGGCTGCGTGTTTTGGTGCAGGGAAAAGTGAAGAGTTGACATGGCACACATACTTGTGTTCAGAAGAATCAGAGCCGGGGTAGGAGTACGGCTAGTTGGCACGCTGCCTGTTTGTCGTGAGTCACGACGCGCTCTGCTAAAACGCTCCCATCAGCCCAGACCTTCAATGTATGGGGTCGCAGAATACCAGGTAAATTGGACCTGGTATTCACTCGCAAAGCTGGTAATTATTGCATTCCTTTACTTTAAGCACCAGCATTGCAGTAGTGTAAGATTTTAGATATATTCTCTGAAACCACCGGTCCTGATGAATTGCCACAAGACCCGTTAGGGGCTACGATAGGCAAGAAACATGTCAACCTTAAACACCACACATGCCCTTTAGGACCAATGTATCCGGTTAGGGCTTGATTGTTTTTAGTTAGGTTAGTGAACCCTAGGAATACAATTTAGGCAATAGGATCTCCCTAAACCTATTTTAGACACCACTTTGCACTCACTACACTACCTATTTCACACACCCACACACACCAAATGGCTTCACCAAAAATATCTACGCCAAAGAGCCCGTTCGCTGGAGCCTGTCGGGCATTGCAGCTCCGGCCCGATGAGGAGCAGGCCCATATGATGAAGCATGACGTGTGTGAGGGCACTTTTTCTCAGATCTGGATACTCACACTTGCACTTAGGAACTGCACACTAATCAGTTACACATACTTGTGTGCCATGCCTGCAACCCACTGCCTATGGTATAGATAAGTCACCCCTCTAGCTGGGTGCACTATACCACTGGTGAGGGAACAGTTGCATGAGCACTGTACCCCTACAGTGTCTAAGTCCATTCTTAGACATTGTAAGTGCAGTAAAGCCACAAAGAGTATATGGTCTGGGAGGTTGTCATTACAAACTCCACAGCAACATAATGGCTTTAATGAATTCTGGGAAGTTTGGTAGAAAACTTCTCAGTTTAATAAACCCACACTGATTTATTATACAATGTACTCAGAGGGCATCTTAGAGATACCCCCTGAAAAACAACCAGCCTCTTGTGGGATCCCTGACTGGTAAACACCAGCCGGCCAGCACCAGACAAGTTTCTGGACCCTGTGGGTTGACCACTCCAGGACTCCCCAAAGTCGCCTGCAGCCTCTGCACGGAGACCCCCCCCAGCCATGAGCAGGCCTGGTAAGGCGAAATCTGACCTCAAAAGGGACCCCTGGATCAGGCCTCCCTGCGCCCTGGAGAAGAGGATTTGAGGTGCACCTACATCCCCGAGCCCTCCAACGTACCTGCCCAGCTGTTGGTTCCTCCCGGAAGACTTCCTGGACCGAGCCTGCAGCCAAAGTCCAAAACTGGCAACCCCCTAGGATTTCATTGGGCTCCCGACTCCTCATAAGCACCCTGCACTCGGCCTCCCCTGCGACGCTGGTGGTGTGGACTTGGTGCTGACCTTGGACCCCCTTTGCCCTGGCCTTAACCCTAGGAGCTTGGCTCCCGAGACCGAGTGACATGCCTGTGAGCAGCCCCCAAACGAAGTGCCCCTTAGCCCCATTGGCTAACATTTGTATCCTGCACTCTGCACCCGGCCGCCCTAGTGCGCTGGTGGTGCAATTTTAGTGCCTACCTGGACCTTGGGGAACCTTGGTCCTAACCCCCAAAGCTCCCACTTGTAAGATGTTAACTAACCTGTAAAACCGATAACTATTTTTCTCACATAGGAACCCAGGTTATGAGATTTTGGGCCTAAAAATGTTTTAAGTGTGTTGAACTGATGTTTGTATGGAGAAAAGATAATTAAACTGCATAGTCTTAAAAGTCTTACTTACAGTGTATTGTAAGATCCTTAAGGGTGGTATCTATGCATACCACCCCCAGTACTCAAAGTAATCTAAAAGTTACTAAAAACTTTTGGATTACTTCACGACGCCGGGATCCAAGAGAAGGCCCTGGACTGGACCACATCCTTCCTTTCCGGCAGAACACAAAGCGTCCGCCTCGCCCCCTTCCGATCCAAGGCCACCAAGATCATCTGCGGCGTACCCCAAGGCTCCTCCCTCAGCCCAACGCTGTTCAACATCTACATGGCACCCCTCGCCCACGTCGCCCGACAGCACAACCTCAACATCATCTCCTACGCCGACGACACCCAGCTGATCCTCTCCCTCACCAAAGACCATCACACCGCCAAAGCCCACCTCCACGAAGGAATGAAGGCCGTCGCCGAATGGATGAGGACCAGCCGCCTGAAGCTGAACTCGGACAAGACGGAGGTCCTCATCCTTGGTTCCAACCCTTCAGCCTGGGACGACTCCTGGTGGCCAACATCACTGGGAACAGCCCCGCCACCCACCGACCACGTACGCAACCTAGGGGTCATCCTCGACCCCACCCTCTCCATGACTAAGCAGGTCAACGCCGTTTCCTCATCCTGCTTCAACATCCTCCGAATGCTCCGCAGGATCTTCAAGTGGATCCCCACCGAAACAAGAAAAACAGTCACCCAGGCCCTCGTCACCAGCAGGCTGGACTACGGAAACGCCCTCTACGCAGGAACGACGGCTAAGCTCCTGAGACAGCTGCAACGCATCCAGAACGCCTCTGCACGTCTTATCCTCGACATCCCCCGACGCAGCCACATCACACCCCACCTGAGAGACCTGCACTGGCTCCCTGTCAACAAGAGGATAACCTTCAAGCTCCTCACCCACGCACACAAAGCACTCCACAACTCCGGACCAGCCTACCTCAACAGACGACTCAGCTTCTACACCCCCAGCCGCCAGCTCCGCTCGACCAGCCTCGCCCTCGCCACAGTCCCCCGCATCCGGAAAACAACCGCCGGCGGCAGATCCTTCTCCCACCTCGCCGCCAAGACCTGGAACACCCTCCCCACCAACCTCCGACAGACCCAAGACCTACTGGCCTTCAGAAGACTCCTCAAGACCTGGCTCTTCGATCAGTAGCAGCACCACCCCCCTCTTCCCCCAGCGCCTTGAGACCCTCGCGGGTATGTAGTGCGCTTTATAAGTGACATGATTGATTGATTGATTGATTTAAAAAGTATTCTGAAAGTAATTACTGTGTAATTCAACTGCATTTTAAAGTGATACAAACCTGTAACAACTGCAAATTCATCCCCAATTGCATTTCTGTGTAAAGGTTTACAATTGAAAGTATATTTTATCTACCTGTACCAAGTCCTGCTTGGTTCTAGAAATGAAAATACAAGTATACCTTTTTTTATACTTACCGAATTGGTCTGGATTCTGTCTCTGAGTGGGTGTATCAGCCCTTGATCGAGTGAATACAATAAATGCTTAACACACCCTCTGGATAAGCACAACTGCTCGCCCACAGTACCACAAAGAAAGCTGTTAGTACTTACCTAATTTAGCCTCTGCTATACCACTGGGGACTCCCTGGACTCTGTGCACACTATACCTTACTAAGGTATAGTATATACAGAGCCAGCTTCCTACAAAGTCAGACTGCTTGTTTGCAGGGTAAGCCAGGCTGCTGCAAACTCTGACAGGATTAGGGGGCTGGTGCCTCTGTGTGCTGGACTCCCTCCTATTGGCTCTGCATGTGAAGAGCTGCTGTAACCCAACTCCTTGCAGGCTGTAGGTGCAGTCAGAGAGTCCCGGTTTAGCGATACGATTCTTTGACGTGTTTGTGGTGGCAAACTGCACATGCTTGTGGGATTCCAGAGCAGAATGGCACAGAGAGATGTTGCTGAGCCCTTAGTCCTTCTCTAATATTTCTTTGGTGCTTCGAATTCTACAGGAGTCTTTTGGCAGCAAATGAATTTCGCACACAAAATATTTGAGACAGTTTATTCTAGAACATTTTGTACCAACTATCAGAGATTCTTTTAAAGAGATTTGGAAAATGAATAAAGTCTTTTGCATACTGTAAAAAAAGCATCGTATGATAAAGTGTATTTTGCTCTGCAATTTACATTGTGTACTGTAGTTTCAAAATATTTAGAGGACTTTTCAAAAAGCAAATTTTTAGAACTGGCATTAGTCAAGATCTTTTTGTTTTATTAAATTATTTGTATAATGTACTTATAAAAGGGCCTTTCGGCCAGCTTTCTTCATCCATTGGTCTGTTTTGTGTCGCTCACATTTTACTTCCACCCACTGCAGCACAGATACATTGGTCAGCCCACTTCAGCAATTGGCTAACTTAACTCTGAATGACAGCATCATTCTGTTCTTGCACAAGGGTCACATCCTCACACAAAGTAGTTCCTTTCACTGCTATGGACTACTGTGGAAATGCGTGTTTCTTAAAACCCTAAAAATATTTTGATTTCATTTTTTTTATATTGGCGAGGGCCAGGCAGCTCCCTTAACAATAATGTTTGACAAAACCATTTAAAAAACAAAACAAGCGCTGACAATGTCAAAAGGCTGGCAGCAACGCCAGACCAATTAGCATTGACAACGCTTTCTTATAACATAACATGTGTATTTGTAAAGCGCACGTTCACCCCAGCAACGGGGCATCTTGGCGCTGAATAACAGATGTTTATTGTTACCCAACTCAATGGTACTCATTTTATCGACCTCAAATGGATGAAAGGCTGAGTGGACCCGCCAGGATTTGAACCTGTGACCATGAGGTCAAACACAGGCCCCTGCAGTGGATGCATTAGTCCACTGAGCCACCAGACCCGGCGTGGAAGTTGGGGTTCTGATGCAGAGTTGCACGGCTCTTGGGTATGCTACTTGAAAAATGATTGTTCACGCGTATCTTTAAAATTTAATTGCTGAGGAGAATCCAAGATCATATCTAAGAACATTTTCTCTCACGTAAGGGCCTGATTTAGACTTTGACGGACGGGTTACTCCATCACAATGGTGACTGATATCTCGTCCGCTGAAATATTAATCTTATAATATCCTATGGGATTTATATTTCAGCGAATGGGATATCCATCATTGTTGTGACGGGGTAACCCGTCCGCCGAAATCTAAATCGGGCCCTAAGTGTTACTCCCAATTAGGGCCGGACTGGCCGTTGCGGGCACCGGGCTTTTCCCCGGTGGGCCGCCAGGGTGGGGGCCGGTTTTGGGCCCTGGGGGGCCGTTTTTGTTACCGGGGGTCGGCAATATCGGCCCCCTGTAACAAAATCGGCCGAAACCGGCCCTCGCAAACAGCTTGGCTGCACCCCCTCCTCCCACCAAGGGGGGCCGGCCGAGCAGTTTGCCAGGGCCGGTTTCGGTTCCCAGTCCGGCCCTGCTCCCAATGTAGGCTGCTGTTTGATTGAGGGACTTTAATTAATGTGGTTAAAAGCTATGAGTTTGTTTTTTAATTAAATGTATTGTTGAGTGTGAAGTGTATCTACAGTACCTGTAAGGTTTATTTTTTTATAAGCCGAATAAAAAGGATTTTGATGCTGGTGATGACCGTTTCCGCCACCTATTAATGTGAAGAAATGGCGCCATAGTTTGAACCCCAAAAATTGTGCAAGACGGTGCATCACACGGTTTTTCTGTGGAAATAGATAACAGAAGGTAGATTTGAGAGATGCTTCTAGACCTGCAGGGATGGACAAGGAATTAGCACATGGGATTGGTTAGACGAATGGACACACTTTGACTAGGAACAGAAAACATTATTTATGCCCGTTCTTGAAAGACTAGTTTCCTACAGTGAGCCTCTTGCATGTTCTAGAATCTGTACTTGAGGTGAACACATTGCGCACGTGTCAATTGCAGGTGTATTTTATTTTAATTGACGAACATCAAAGGTTATGCACAAATAGGTGTGCCTAGAGATGCATTAAGTTCCACTTAGAATTTGGCACAAGCCCACGAGGCTGACACTGCAACTACAATTGTCATTTACTGAAATCCTCTTGCACAAGTGAACAAACCTGTTTTATTTCAGTTTAGTATGCTTTGGTAAAGCCTTTCCAGATAAAAAGGGATCCATCTAACCAGGTGGTCAGTGTGAGAAGCTTATGTGATATTGCATGTAGACCTGTGCAAATTGTTTGCTACGTTGACATATTTTTGTGTAATTAACAAACTCTGGGTTACACTAAATACAAATTGTTGCTGTTTCGCACAATGTGTAATTTTGTATGGTTTTTTTCCTGCAGTAGACTGGTTCTAGTAGATTATGTCTCACCAAGGAAAATGTCCTCCTCGAATGAGATATTTTCTCCTCAAAGCATTGTCCTGCTACTAGTTCACATGACTTTCATGAGTGAGATACATCCTTATGGAGAAAAGTTACTTGCAATTCTGCAAAACGTATTAAGCAAAATACACACAATTTCATGAAAATCATTTTGTGGAAAACAATTTCACAGACCTAATTGCGCACCCCTTTATTGCTCACTGCTACTCTGTTGTTAGCACTTTTGTTGCAGTCCTCTGCCATGGGATCCTTCCACTGGAAGTTACAAATGGATTATACAATGAAAGCACAATTGGAGAAGTTGCACCTGAAATGATTGTAGAAAGAACTGATGGATGGGAATGGCCACAAAACTTGATGAAAAATTATATAAAAAATAAGGCGTCCTTGGAGAGATAGACATAACTGAAAAAAAATGTAGGACAGTCTAATGAAGCTTAGTAGCTGCATTGTCCATGAGGGCTGATCCATGCCAGATTTTTAGGATTACCACGACTTTAAATGGGCTCATTGGATGCAACATATCGCATGTGAATACCTCTTCAAATCTGCATTGATACAATCCTTGTGATCCGTCTTAGGCACCAGAGAGCTAAAATACAGGCAGAAGGCACAACAAGGTGTGTAGCTAATGTTAAATCAGTCCCTGATAAACTTTGCAATGCAGACTGAAAGAATAATCCTGGCTTTAATGAGCTAGGAGAAACAAATGTGATTAATAGTACATTTATGGAGACCAGGCATATTGCATTGGTAGATGGAGAATTACAAAGTTTCAAGTATAGTTTAGTTCTGCTGAATGAAGTGAATAAATCATATACTCACGCCAGCAACTGCCACAATTGACGGAGGTCCCAGTCTAACCTTCTAATAGCATGCTACCCATCTAGATAGCACTCAGATCCTCCTCAGGGCAGAAAGCGCTACATAAATACCATTATAATACAACACGCTACCCCTGGTCACAACAACAGGGAGATAGAAGGGCAAGAGTGGCCAGGTTAGCTGGATAGGTTTTGTTCGTATTATGTACCTAGAAGAGACACCACAATGAACGGAATTAGGACCTATCTACACTCTGTAATTGTGAGTAGTATTTGCACCAATGGGGAGATAAAAAATGAAATGATGACTTTAGGGGATGCAGCTATGGGGTGGAAAAACATACATAAAAAATTGATAGTGACAGACAGAAAGTGAAATGGGAGATACTACGATGAGAGATGGAAGTGTCCCATCATCGCAGGCTCCAGCGAATAAGGTGATGTAGCCAGAAAGGATGGTGCTCCACATCACCTAATGGAGCTGAACAAGGCTAGCATGGAAGCACAAGTGTTATAAGGGATAGTTGTTTTCAAATGTACAGTAACGTATTGGGAAAAACTTGAAAATGGAGAACTTATTTGGCATAAACTGCAGTAAGTGAGGAACTGCAAGTTACATACCTCTTGTAATAAAAAATAAGCTACAAGGCATAGTATCATGGAAAAGAGAGCTCTAGTAGTAGCAGTAGTAATAACTTTATTGGGTTATAATTAACTATCAAAGTGTACAGAAACAAAAAATACATTAGCACTATAAAATATACTATAAAATACATATCACTCCATTAGTGTACTCTAACAAAACTACTGGAGAAATGCTTACATTCCCAACTATGCAGCCACATAGCTCAATTCCACCTCTTTGACCAGTTCCAATCAGGCTTTCGTCAGGAACATAGCACGGAAACAGCCGTGACACACATTGTTGATGACGAGCTCAGAATACTAGACCAAAATGAATCCTGCCTCCTAATCCTCCTAGACCTATCCTCAGCCTTCGATACGGTCAAACATGACAGTCTCCTGGACTTACTTGAACACAGAATGGGATTATCTGGGACTGTCCTAAAATGGTTTGCCTCTTTCTTAGACAGCCGAATGCAAAGAATCAAGATCAACCAATCGCTATCCAGCACCACGGCGGTCACCATGGGTGTCCCTCAAGGTTCCGCCCTATCACCTACTCTCTTCAATCTATTCATGGAGCCCTTAACCAAAATTCTGAAAATCTCCAATGTTCACTACCACATATATGCGGACGATACCCAACTATACCTAAATGTATCATCTCCAGATGATATACGGTCACTCAATACAACTCTGCAAAAAACCCACAACTGGCTGACCAGAAACCACCTCAAACTTAATGCACTCAAAATCAAATTCCTCCTAATTACCCCTCCGCGAGGACACGTCGACATTGAAGATTGGATGAAACACTTAACAGCCTTCAACTGCAAACCTCACATCATAGATTCCGCAAAATCTTTGGGAATAACTATCGACAAAAATCTCAGCATGCAGGAACACATCAGTACAG
Source organism: Calotriton arnoldi (assembly GCA_963921515.1). Classification (NCBI taxonomy): domain Eukaryota; kingdom Metazoa; phylum Chordata; class Amphibia; order Caudata; family Salamandridae; genus Calotriton; species Calotriton arnoldi. Next base: position 4,072,499 of record CAWUFW010000444.1, read on the forward strand.
CCACCAGAGTAGCAAACTTTCATATGAATATTATTAGAAAACTTAAACCCTTCCTCCCTGCCGACGACCTCAAATCAGCAGTGCAAGCTCTAGTGATACCCTGAATAGACTATGGGAATACAACCTTATGTGGTCTTCCGAGATCCAGACTGGCTCCACTAAGGGCCTCTCTCAACACGGCCGCAAGACTTGTCACCGGCTCTAAAAAGAACAACCACATCACCCCTGATCTAAAGGCACTGAACTGGCTCCCTTTTGAGGCAAGAACGCAGCTAAAAATTGCCTGCATGACACACAAAGCCTTGCACTTCAACACACCAAGGTATCTAGCCGATAAACATAAAACTTTCAGGAGGTGGCAGAACGTCGAGAAGCTCCAGCACCTGGCTATTGAAACCACAAAGATTTCAGAAAAAGAAAACATACAACCGTACTTTCTCCGGAATAGCACCTAGAATCTGGAATGCCCTGCCACCGGAAATCAGAATGAACCCTTCTAGCACCTCATTCAAGAATGAAGTCAAACTGCTTCTAATGAACTAACTCCAACCCAACACCAACACTTGACTTAGCTCACCAAACAGGACTTTCCCTACTATCAACTCTCATTTTTGTACCTAGTGTTTCAAACTACTCATTTGATGTAACTTTGCAAAGCGCTCTGATACCCTACCAGGGTCTAGTTTGCGCTATATAAAACTTTTTAAAATAAAAATTAGTACTACATCCCACATCGAAAAAGAATATATAAGATAACAGTAATCATTTCATGTTTCTATAGTAAAATCAAGTAAAAATATATCATCAGTCCCTATAAGATCGTCCATATTGTAACATGCCATTTCATAAAACAACATTCCCACAAGAGTGATATGAGAGACAGTGCAATAGATCCAAAAGTGACCATACATAGTGCAACCAATAATCATGTGCAAAGGGGCAAAAGGGTTTATAATACTAAACACCCATTAGCGGTTATCACTATAAATATGTTATATAAAAAGGTCAATAGTATCTAAAAATAAAAAAAAATAAAAAAGGTACTTAAAGTATTTAAAATACTTGTTCGATTAGCATAATATTAGGCAATAGCCTTTAAAATTTTAGTTCTCTTAAACCATACTGCTTGTAGGAATTTACTAACCGCAAATACTATTTTTGGGGTTGTATCACTTTTAAAATCCTGAAAGCTACCAGGTGTCTATGTGTTCCCATCTCATGACAAATGGGTACAATCCATTGTGATCTCTAGTTTTGACTGTATCAGGAGGGCAACCTAGTCAGCGTAGCCTTATACACACTGTGTAGGGACGGCTAGGTCTTGCTTAGTGATTGGAATGATTTAGAGGCCACAGAACAGAGGCTCAGTATGCAGAGTAAAATTTGCCTGCTGTTGACTTTCCCAATGGCAGCAACTCCCTAGTGGTTTAGGGTCTTCTCCCCTAAGTCAAACCTGTTTACATTTGATTATGGGTTCTTGTGCTTTTGTTATGGTGTGCAGGTTAGTCTCTCCTGATCCAATCTTAATTGCATGAACAAGGAAACATGCACGCAAACACACACACATTACATAGTGCAAAATCCAAGTGGCCAAATTTTGGAACGGGCATGTTCTGGTTGGCTGAGGTGAGGTCCTAGCCTGGGAGAACCTACCACTCCCATCAGGGGTGGGCGATTACACTTACTGTATAACCTGCGCTCACCATTCGGTAGCTTGGCACTGAGCAGTCAGGCTTATCACAGAGGCAATGTGTAAAGCATTGGCAGCACTCTCACACAATAAATACACTGAGTGTCACAAAAAAGAGTTCACACGTGGTGTATGTAAATAAAGTTTGCATTGAACACACACATTGACATGAACATCATGTATTTCCGGGCACAAATCACATTTGGAAATATCACTAGCAGTGCTAGGCCCAACTGTGTTAAAATTACATCAGTAATATGCACACTGGGGAAAGATCCTACTTTACACCCCGCCCCTAGCACCCTTATGTGGTGCAAAAAGTTGTCAGAACTAGGCCCACCCTGGCAATTATTATAATTCAATACCACAGAGTTATAGGATGCACTTCAGATCACAATATCAGAAATGTGTACACACAGATAATTACAACTCTTTTAACCAGCACCGTCGGCCAAGGCCGCACAGGTAAAAACCAATGTCAAACTTAGTATTCTTTTGGCAAGGAATCAACATGTAAAGCAACACCACCGTGCGGTGTAATTAATAACAGGCAGTCACTCCCACACACTCCCTCAGCACGATACACGGTGCCACGGATATCAGGCAGGTCAATATGGAGCGCACTCACACACACACACACGCACACACACAGCACTGTAATGCGGTGCAACTGATATCCAGCAGGCCACTTAATGCGCATGCAGACCCCGTGTCCCAAGCCCTTTTCCACCATTCAGCAAACCCAGACTACTCTACACCCACGGGCTGGAGATTGAGAAAATCACCCCCCCACCCCTGATTCTAGGCCGATCATGGCCAGTCACACTTAGTGAAGGTCCCAGGGAAGAGGGTGGGGGTAGGTAGCAGGCTAATTAGGTGGCAGTTGCCAAATGGGCATTTGGCCTCTACTTGGGAAGTTCATCCACAGTATGTGGAGCAGAAGCAGGCTGATGGTGATAGTCATTCAATCAAAGGATTCCACACTGTGCCTTCTGGCACCATCCCAGTTCTGCAAAGCATGTGGGTCACACTGTCTCTTGACCCGCTTCCAAACGCACTCGGAAGCGTTCCATAGCCCAGTCAATTACTCTCAACACCCAGGCCCAATCCAAGCAATAGTACCTGGCAACAGGAAGTCGTCGGACCAGGGAGGAGAGGGCAGTTGGTCCACCGTACTGGGGGCACAAAAGGAACAGGCGATGAATGGGGGATGAAGCAGGGGAGCCTCTGGGAAGATGGAGGCATCCTGTCAGACACATGTCAATGAAAGTAGCACCCAGGCAATCCAGGCACAACGGAACACAAATCCGCTCCTCTGCACCTACCTGGAAATGAGGCACAACGTCTGGTGTGCATTGATTCGAGTTGCAACAGACAGTTCCAGTCACAAACCAACAAAGAGTTGCAAATTCTGTACCTCCCTATAAATGAGGCACAAAGTGTGGCGCACGTTGATCTGTGTCGCACCAGACAATTCCATTCACAAACACTGGCGCAAGTTCAGCAGTGCCTCACTAGGTAGAATGAAGCATTACTATGGGTATGCCCGCACCTCCTAGGGTCGCAACCTGTGACGCGGACATCGCACGCAATGAGCAAGCAGTTGGCATTTTGCACGAGAGAGATGCGGCACAATCGACAAAGCGGGCCATGCGGGGTCCCGCAACTGGTGAATCTGCCCACCACCAACAAGACGCTTATGCGTGTCGAGGCCCCACGATGCACGGGACACATTCCTTAGATACGGGCAGTACTTTTGGGGCTCCGCACCAGGCAATCCGGTCTCCAGATACAATACTTAGTTCCACGCTCACACCAACGCTACCAGTTGGGATCCAACTGACAATGTGGGCACTTAAGAGGGCACCGCTCTCCAGGTGTCACAGGTAGATGGTGTGGGTCCCTCGCGGGAGGCCTTTGATGGCCCTGAGACCTCCACAAGAGAACAGCGGGCAATCCAACAAGACCTTGGAGGGCACACTTCAGGGTGCCACACAGCAGCAGGTAGTCAGCCCGGGCCAGCCACTATTCCGGAAGGGTGCACAGTCCCTTCCAATGGCAGTAATCCTCTTGTGCACAACAGATTCCTTAGGCAGTGTGTACCACACAGTTCCAGGATCTCCGATCCCACATCCCCACAAGTGTATCTCTGCCCTGCTGAAGTATGGCACCAGTAGTTATACTTTAATGTGCCTTTGAAGTTGGAGGTGGTTCAGAGCGTTTCCCTTTGAATCACAGATGTCTCCCCTAAATTTTAGTCCTGTCTGCCTTGGGACCATGGAATGCAGATCTTTCTTAATCTTTAGTGGGGCCATGATCTGGCTTCTAGAGGCCAAGAGTCAAAACCTCTTCCTCCAATCTATCCAGCCAGGCCCTGAAATGGCAGACGTCTGTCCTTCCAGTTGCATGCCCAATGTTTATAGCTGTCTCTGGGGAATGCACAGATGTGCTCCCCAGCCTCCAGTGTGGACTAGAGTCAAACTAAAAGAGATTTAGAGCAGAGAAATGCCCACTTTCTAGAAGTTGCATTTCTTTTTTTTTTTTTTTTTAAATCTTTTGAAGTAGGTAACCAAAAACCTGACAGTGTGTCAGTCAACAAATACGTTCCATACATTTGCTTTGTTATTCATCTTGACATCTATGTATCTTGTTGTATACAGTGCAAAATCATAATAGTAAAATCAATCTGAGTACATTACAATGTGGTACAGTATATATTGTTCTACCTTTGTTTCTTTACCCAGTTCTCCAGCAAAAACCTCAGAGTCCTCTGTATTGTGTCCATTTCCCCCATATTTTGTCCCATTTCTTTGGGCATCCCCTGCCTTGGAATACCACTTTTTCAGCATTGCAACACCAGCCTAGGTCTTCTTTCCATTTCTTAACACTCACTTGCTATGTTGCGTTTGGCCACTATGTCCGCCATCATGAACCATATCTTAGAGTATTTCGGCCATTTCTCTTCACCAGTCACGAAGGTGATATGCCATTTAGCCTCGTATGTAACCTCCTGATCTACTACTTTCGACATGACCTGTATTATTTCTCTCCAGAATTATTGTATCATTGGGCATGCCCATAATATGTGGAAAACGGTGCCCACTTCCCCACAGCCCCTCGTACATCGGTCTTTGTCGCTGTGCTCTATCCGGTGCAAAAGCACTCTGGAGGTACATGATCTATGTAGTATGCGCAACTGTACCAGACGGAATCGTGCCCTAATCGCTACCTCCCTCGGACTCTGTATCGCTTCTGTCCAGTCATCATCGTCTATTGTCTCTAGGTCTCTTGTCCAAGCTTCTCTGAGAGCCGTGAGGGGGTCAGGGGAGTTATTCATTATTTTTTTGTACACTAGAGAAACGGCTTTCTCCAACATGGGGTCCATAAGTAGTCTATCTTCAAGTGGAGTGTATTCTGCTAATTGTTCCCCATCTGGGATGTGTCTCTTTAGAGCATGCTTTAGTTGCAAATATCGCAGGAACTCCTTATCAGACATTAGGTACTCCATTTTCAGGCCCTCAAAGCTTATCATTGTTTGCCCCCTCCATATGTCCCCTAGATATTCGATCCCTATGGTCTGCCATTTACGGAATCCCTTTAGCTGGCCCACTTCCCGTAGGTGGTCGCAGTCCCATAGTGGCGTTCGCACAGTAAATTTATCTTTCCAACCTAAGAATATGGTAGCTTCCCTCCACATGTGTACTGTTGTCTCTGTGTGTGTGTGGGTAGTGTGCTGCTCGTGCGTTGGTTGCATAGCACAGCTAGGTATCCCCCCCATCCCATGTGGTGTCGCTCAACTCTGTATGCTGGTTCCTCTCTCCCCGCAAACACACACTTGTTTATAGTTATGAGTTGTGCTACCCAGTAGTATTTTTTTTATGTCTGGGATTGCCAGTCCACCCTCATAGACACTGCATTGCATCTTATGCAGTGCAATTCTGGCTTCTCCTCCATCCCACAGAAGCAGTCTTAATTCGGAATCTATCTGCTTAAAGAAGCTGGACGGTATTTTACACCGGGTATTTTGCAAAATATATAAGAATCTTGGCAGTGCCATCATCTTGAATAAATGTAACAGGAGGTAAATGGCCGACCCAATTGACCCTTGTGGGCTTGGGTAGAAAAGCTGTAATGTAAAGCTGCCTACAAGGGATTTATTGAAGTACACTGTTAAGAAGACTCAAAAAACGTTTCTGTGAAGTGATAACTAATAGCACTCAAAAGGGCAAAACAAGCAATTATTTTAGACAAAATTAGTAAATTAATTACAACAACTGGGAGGTTTGTTTTACAAAGGAAATGTATTTCAAAGAATAATAAAATAACATAAATTTACGGGACTAATGTACAGGAGTACAAAGAAATACAATGACAAAAACTAAAAACCACACTGACAACAGAACATATATACATTAAATACAAAAGAATAGAAATCTTAGTTCTCAATGTCTATGTCCATCTCCAAGCTCAAGGCTGAGTCTGTCCTATACATAGGAACAGAAATACTCAGAGGAAACTCAATTTTAACAATTCTTAAGGAGAATGGAATCGTCGTTGACGTTTCGGTCTTCGTTGAAACAAATCTGTGAGACCATCTTCAGGACCCAATTAATTCAAATATGAATTCTTGACCCCTCTATTCAAAAAGAAATAAGGATCAACTTAGTTTTATTGAAAGATATAAAAGTGTTAGCACCCGGTGTGAGTGAACTAAATCTATATCAAGTGATTGAGAAAAAATGTGACCAAAGAAATAGATGAGATTGATTTAAAAAGTAGAAATGAAATTGAGAAATGGACCATTTTGATTGATTAATCTTATTTGACAATTCAGGTCCAGAAAAAATCATTGACTTACTGGTCAACAGAGAATCGATTCAGAGAATATTATAGTGTGATGAGTCTTAAATATATGAAGCGAGTCTGAAAAATTCTAAAAAGAAGGTTCAGATATCGGTAAGTATTTTGGTATAGACCACATTGTTGGACCTACGGACATGTTAATTAACAAAAACTTACAAATTAATTAGAATAGTAAGGATCTCCTTGACAGTATGAGGGTAAAAATATTTCCTGAAACATAACAAAAGAGGTCTGATATATGGGATGTCATTTCATTATTGAGCAATGGACAGTCATGTAGAGACCACCTTATGTCTCTGATTACTTTATACTTATTAGCTTCATTAAGGTGACACGAAAACATCTCCGCCTACACTACGTGTTTTCAAACACTACCCGTTGTTATATTACAAAATGTGTAGTGAGGTCTAGAGTTCCTCCCTTGTTCTAGTAGATGTTGATTTATACATTGCCTCGTAGTGGTCTGCAAATGCTGAGGCGATTTCCTCACCTGTCCTTTTAATCTCCATCTGCAGAGTACGTATCTCTAGAACCCAGTTTTGTTCTTTGTCCCTCTTTTCCAGCCACGCTAACAGCTTGTTAGCCTTGTCCCCTACTTCGTACAGTCACCTCTGGGTTGCTCTGGCATGTGTCTTGGCTACCTCCTTCACTATGTCTTTCATCTCTTTTTGCTTAATACGGATCTGCTGCCTAGCCTGTGCCGCTGTCTCGCTATTCTCCATGGCATTCCTTTCCAATTGTAGGATGTCTTTCTCTAGTGTGTCGTACTGAATTCGTTGTTCCTTCCTTTTCCCTCCAACTATGCCCTCCACATAACCCAGCATCACTGTCTTCGGTGGCAGCTCGCATAGGGCATGCTGCAGGGCGGTGGGGCACGGGAGGGGCAGGGTGGGGGGGTAGTAAACACGGACATACGACGGAATGGAGGGACATAATAATAACTTTCCTCCGTTCCCGCGTATGTCCGAGTTTACTACCCCCCCACCCTTCCCCTCCCCCGCCGCACCGCCCCGCAGCACGCCCTATGCGAGCCGCCACTGACTGTCTTATATGCCTCCCACAGTGTACTGGTCGAGTATACCATTCCCATATTATCTTGGAAGTATTGTTCCGTCCGCTCTCCTAATTTATTCCTGATCTGCTTGTCCCGAAAAAGCCAGGGGTACATTCTAGGGGGCAGGGTATAATTTCTCGTGGGCCCTCTCAGTTGCGTTTTTACAGGTGAGTGATCGGAGATTCCCCTTGCCTTGTGCTCTGTTCCATTAAACCAGTGTGCGTTTGTTCCTTGTGTCATCAAGTAGTCTAAGCGTGAGTACCCCCCATGTGGGGCTGAGTGAAACATGTACTGTCTGGCCTCTGGGTTATGTACTCTGCACAGGTCAACTAGCCCCAACGCTTCTACAAAGTCCCATAGTGGATCGGGCCCCCTGTCTCGGTCTGAGGTCGTTATTCTGTCCATTGCTGGGTCTATTGTTGCATTCATGTCCCCTCCCATGATTAGTTTTCCTTCCGGGAGGTCTAGTAGTAGAGCGCCTAGCTCCTTCAATGTGTTCATGTGTAGTCTCGGTGGTACATTTACTGAACATATGTTGAGGATTTTGCCCTCCCATCTTCCTGTTATAGCCACATATCTACCCATCTGATTGTACCATATTCTACCCAGTGTGAAGGGGAGAGTTGTCCAGAGCAAGATCCCAACCCCTCTCGACCCAGTTGTGAATCCCGCGTGTGCAACTAGTTTGTATCCGAATCTGTCGAGCGCCTTGCATGTGTTGCCTTTGAGGTGAGTTTCCTGTATTAATACTATGTCGGGGTTTTGCCTGCGGAGATATTGTAATACCACTGTACGTTTTATTTTGTGTCCCAGCCCGTTAACGTTCCAAGTCAAGACCCGAATTCCTGTATTTGCCTGCGGAGAAGCCCGCAACTTATCAGTTTCGTAACGTTTGCCTAACATGGGTGTGTGGTTGATTTTTCAAACTGTCCCTAAGCTGCCGTATGTATGCGGGGGGTCTGTCTCGCCCTTCGTGACCCCCTGGTGTGCCTTGTCTCTTTCCCACCCTCTGCCAGTTATCAACTTGAATAACTTTGAAATGGTGCCATCTCTCGGGTGGCTACTCGAACATTGTAAACATTGTAAACATTCCCCTCCACTGCCCTGCACTGTGGGTTAAGAACCACCCACCCCCCCAATTTGCAGAGTGCCTGTCGTCCCATATTAACAATCCCAACTTGGGTCGGCCTGGAGCCGGAGTGTCCGTTGTCCCCCCAAGCCTCCTTAAGCATACATTGTGTAAGTGCTATATTGACATGTGTCGAGGCAGGTGCAACAACACAAAATTGTAGTTATCAATGCATAGAAAAGCATAAATCTTATCTGCATATAAGGTCTTGCCCGATGGGTCAATCTACTATCTCGCTTCTTCTTCTCCATTCCAAATTAATCAGCTGTCGGTCTCAGAACATCACTCCCTATTGGGTCTCTCACCGGATAGTCAATCCCGCATCAGTGGAGTGTGTCCCTCTTCCTGCTGGTGTCTGTTCACAGACCCAGCGTCGGAGTCTCTTTCTGCTGCATCTGTTGCTGGTGCACTCTTCTCTCGGTGCCTTGACTTTTTTACTGTCCTCCAGCCATCCAACCAGTCTTGTGCCTCGTCAGGAGTTGTGAATCACCATATCTTGCCCTCTGAGGGTCGCTGGGAAGAGCATGGAGTACTTGATGTCTTGTGCACGTAGGCTCTTTTTTATTTCCAGAAAGTTCCGTCTTTTCTGTTGCACTTTCTGCGTAAAGTCTGGGTAAAAGGTGATGAGGGCATTCTCATATTTCAATGGTGGGGCACTTCTAGCCGTTTGAAGAACTACATCCCGATCTTGGTAATTAAATAGTCTTGCTATTATGGGTCGCGGTGGGGCCCCTGGTTTTGGCCGCACATCTGGAGTTTTATGAGCTCGCTCCACCGAGAAGAATTTTGATAGGCCTCTGGGCCAAAGTGATTTAGTTATGAGGTTGTCGACAAATTGATCCACTGCTTGCCCTTCCACTATTTCTGGCACCCCTATTATGATGATATTGCTATGGCGGGCGCGCCCTTCTTGATCTTCTAACGCCGTCTGTGTCAGCTCTATGAGCTGCTTCTGTAGAGTCTTTGTGTCAGTTACCAGCTCAGCTGTTGTTCCTTCTACTTCAGTTACTCGATCCCTCATGTTGTGGAGGTCCACTCTAAACAGCGATACCTCTGTGGTTACTGCATCAATTTTTCCAGCCAGATCAGTTTTTATCCCTTGTATAGCAGCCATAACGTCCTGTAACGTGGGTGCTAGATTCGACGTCTGGGACGTTACTGTTTGTGGCCCAGTTCCTTCTGGACTGGTCATCTGGTCCTTTGGCAGTGCATATTTGTCCAGCTTTGTCTGCTGGTGGACGCGGGAGCCTCTGTCCCCGTCATCTTCGCAATGTTGTTTGCACATGGGGTCACCGTGGCAGGCGGGGACCGGCTTGTTGGTATGTTCTCTGTCCTTTCGTTCCTAACCTATGATGTGAGTGGCTATCTCTCAGTTCGGTTGAAGTTGAAGTGGAGAAGTGTGGCTCAATGGCTAGAGCGGCAGACCCTGATGCAGAGATCTGGCCCGGGACCAGGGTTCAATTCCCGCCTCGGCGGGTCTTGGGCTCAATTTCCTCGGACCTGATAATTCTCGCCTTGGTGCCTATTCTAATCATGGGTCCCACTCTGCAACTCTGGGCAATAGCTTGCTTAATCTCCACAACGGCCCCAACAGCGCTGGGATGCCTGGCTTCACCTTGGGGGTGCCCAGGAGTGGACATTTCACAGGGAAAAGCCAGGAAGGGTTCCACAGCGGTATGCGTACAGCGCCAGGACACCCCTTTGGGGGTATAAGTGCGCTTTACAAGTACAAATTTCATTTCAATTTCATTCATTTCATCCTTCTACGACATCACCCAGTATAAATGGCCCCTTCGTTGCACTCTCTTGTCTGTGGCCACTTCTGTGGGTGGCCCCTCTCTCAGCTGGCGTCAATAAGCCTCGAGTGGGAAAGCCAGTATTATAGTCCCTATATGGCGTACTGCTGGGGAAGTCCCCGGATTGCCACTGCTGCTTTGATTGCGGTCCGTATGCCTTTGTGGGTCATTCCGCGCTCCCACTCTCTTTCTCTGTGCGTATGTCCCCTCTGCACAGACTCTTATGCGTCTTCACTGTTTGGGCCTCTCATAAATGGCCGCGCTCTCACTTGTGGCTGTCGCCGCGCCCCTCACCTCCTAACTGCCGATGTGGCTTTTTTTCTGTTGTTTGCCGCCGTGTAGTTCAATGCTCTCACCGCACACACATGGGTATTCTTCACTACCTGGTCAGGGAACACACATGTACTGGCCCTTCCTTTCACATACCACTTGCTTCACCCCTTAAGACTTATTCCAGGGGTGTGCTAGTGGTAGTGAAAGGTCCCCTCAGGATTGGCCAGTGGTTCAGAAAGGCCAACCTGAGCATAAGTGCAATTGCACACACACAGGCCTGCAATGGCAGGCTTGACACATGTTTAAAAACATCATAGGTGCAAGTGCGCACACACAGGCCTGCAAAAGCAGGCTGGAGACATGTTTTAAAACATCAGGTAAGCACCACTTCCTAACATGTGTAGGAAGGGTGCGCGCACTTTCACACTGCATTTACAGTGGGAAAGTGCCCAGAGCCCTATGGCCACTAGAAGAGAATCAGCAAAACCCAGGTGTTGTCTCATGGGAAGAGCCGGCATCCTAGGTAGGGAAAACCCACATAGGGGTTCTTCACTACCTGGGCAGGGAACGCCCATGTGTACCTGCCCTGCCTTTTGCCTACCACTTACTCCACCCCTCAGGGCTTAGCTCTTGTGGTAGTGGAAGGCCCACTCAGGGTTGGCTGATGAGTTAAAAATGCCGACCTGAGCATAGGAGCAACTGCGCACCCAATGGCCTGCAATGGCTGGCTTGATACATGTTTGAAAGGCTATTCTAGTGAGTGGCACAATCAGTGCTGCGTACCACCATTAGCCAGTGCAGTACCTGCCCTGGGTATGTGGTGTATCTTTTACGACAGGGCACTCACAGGTACAACACCTAAACCAATCAAGTAAGCAGCACTTCCAAGCATGGGTAGGAAGGGCGAGTGCACTTTCACATTGCATTACAGTGGGAAAGAGCCCAGAGTCTGAAGGCCACGATAAGAGAATCAGCAAAAATCAGGAGGAGAAAAAGCAAATTTTAGGGAAATCCCCTAAGAAGGGCCATGTTCAACACCAAGGGTCTGCAGGAGCTCATGTGATTTGTTTCCCAGTCCATGTGGCACCCGCAGCCAGAATAAACAATCTATTCAGAACATGTTAACTTCTATTAAAAACCTTAAAAAATTGATTAATGATGATTCTGTAATTTTTCTAAAAATCAGACTACGTGGCAGAAGGAATTAGAAGGCTGGACTAAGTTCTAAAGCTCCTCAATAAAAGGCTTTGGACCCGATTCACGAAGGTAAGTATGCACTTGCATATTTACTCATATGTATATTTTTTACTATACCTAGGTGTATCTCTACATATTTTTACTGTTCACCATTTCCACGTGTCGAGTTACATAATTCCATGCTCTCAAATCGTGGGGTGTAGCCTCCTGCAACATGATCTAGGAGTGTAAAGTTACCACAAGAAACATTGCTCATGTAGGTGGAGATCTCTGCCACAGTAACAGAGCTCTCTCTATGGGAAAGAAAGGTGAAAAATGATTAAAATGAATAATTCTTTAAAAAAAAGTTACAAAAAGATTTTGTAGTATAATATAAATGCAAATTCATTTAAAATATAATTAACCTAAATCTAAAAAAACCTGTTACATCACATTAACTCACCAAATTAAATGTGAATTAAATGCTTAATTTACATATATAAATATTTTTAAACAATAATTAAAAAAGCACTCACTATCGTTTATTTTATTTAATATGCAGTAAATGTTGCTATTTGACATTTTTCATCAAAGTTTACAAGTTTGATTTATTTTTTAATATTCAGCTTATTAATGGAACACAACAATGAATAATTAATTTTATAGAATATTTAAAAGACCCCTACATAAACATATATATAGTTGCTATGTGGTATTATTCTCCCTGCTTTCCACTGTTTTCTGTGGGAGTACGTTGCAGTACTTGTGCATTGCCATGTGGGTGCCCGACTTACAGTATGACTGGACTAAAGTACATTTGAGCCTGCTGTAACACTTTCAGGTCTGCAGTAACTTCAGGAGTGTAGTTTGTGAATTGTAATGGTCTTACTCTTTGTTGATGTGTGTTTGTATTAGCATGCCCCTTACTAAACCCCTACTTAAATTTCCCTAAACCCATTCTATTTAGTAGTATGTATTCCCCATTTTCAAACCAGTGCCCCTTGTCTCTCCCACAGTTACTACAAAAAGTATACCTATGTGTGCAGAGATTTCCACCACCATGGTGGAGACCTCCGCACAGAAAAGATAGGAGAGGTGTAGGTGGATGTCGTTGGCCGCAGACTGGTGAATAGCATTTAGTGGTGCGTGAGTAGTAGTGGTGTACAATAAAATGCAGTATCTGAATCACTACACCGCACCCTGTCCATACATGAAATAATGGCGGCGTGAGGCAGGTACGTATTGTTTCATGTGCTAAGTGAAGTACCTGATTGGTATGGCTTAGGCATGATAGGGGCACCAGCAGACATCCATGAGCAACAGAACAAAACAGACTTGTGTAAATTCATGTCACCAGTATTTGCTCAGAGAGCCTCTTGGTGAGTCCAGTGAATGCGCGGGGTGATCACATTGCACGCATTGAAATTGACACTGTTTTTATGATAGAAGCTGGTGCCAGCTGAGGCGTGCCAGGCACTGAATTTCAGCAGTACTTGGAGGATAATGCATGCTCATTAAGGTTTTCACTGCAGCCAGAACTGTTTCTTGGTGTCATTGATGATGAAATTAATAAAAGGGTCACATTATATTACAGACTGGGAGCTCAGACCAACTAAGATGTAAATATTTACCTTGAGAGGGTGGCACTCATCAGCATCCACCAATCCCTCCAGATCCCCTGCTTCTCAAAGTAACCTCACCACCCCAGGGGAACCCATCTGAACTGTGCCCTCTCCCCTGTCCACTCCTCTGACAGTCTGCCCCCTAACCTCCTTCCTGGTGCACTCTTCCAGCACCCAAACTCACACCCTTGCATGACACATAAGTGTTGGATAGCACCATGGTACATTTTAGCTAGGTGTGCACTATATACATATTATACATACATCCTCATCTCTCTTTCTTGTCAGGTTTGCATTAAATAGATCTTCTATATACATATCGATACAACTATATATATCTATATATAGATAGATATATATAGATAGATATATATTTAACAGAGTGGCGGTAGTTATAGTCACCAGAGATAGGAATTTTGGAGATTTTTGTCTCTTAAGAGCTTTGCACCCGTTTGACGAATGTCTGTGAAACTTTGAAGACCTTTCGATCCCGTTTCATTGTCGGAGGACTGAAAATCTTGAGGCGTTTGATTAAGGGGGTGCAAAGAAAAAAGGGGAGACCCAAAACAAGCTTGATATCCAATACATTTGACATTTTTTTGTATTTCTCGTAGCGCGAAAACGGCCAGTCGGAGTTTGCTGCAATTTGGCAGCATTAGATATTAGGCTGTGCAGATGGTTCTTTGAGGTACAGCAGGTGTAGGAAGCTGGCTCTGTATATACTATACCAAAGTGAGGTATAGTGTGCACAGAGTCCAGTGGAACCCCAAAGGTAGGCAGAGGTAAAGTTAGATAGCACCTCACTCTCTATTTGTGGTAGTGTGGTCAAGCAGTAAGGCAGTATCAGAGGACAGTGTTAAGCATTTGTTGTACACACTCAGTCAGCAAATGAATTCACACACTCAAAGACTGAACTTCAGACCAATTGTTTTGTATAAAAATATTCTTTTAGTTATTTTATTTTCTCTAACCAAGCAAGCCTGGCACAGGTAAGCAATAAATACTTTACAGTAGTAATGCAGTTTGTAAACAGTTTGAATTGTAATTGCATATGCACTTTGTTTTGACTTACAGTATGGTTGCAGAGAAATGCAATACTTTGTAAATACAGTACATAGACTTGAATGGGCTTTTCAGTAAAATACCAGGTAAGTTACTTTTTGGATTACTTTTCTTACACAGAGTAGTATACCTAGATACTACTCTGGGACATTTCCTGTAAACAGGTAAGTAAAATCGTTTTTGTTAAACAGTACAATTTTAAAGAATTTCTTTAGGTTTTCAAACTCCACACTTAGGAACTTTTCCAAGAAAAACAGTCAATGTTACCCTATGGAGGAAAATAGTGTTATCGGTTTTAAGGTAAGTATTTGGTATTGGGAGTTGAGGTTCTGGGGGTAGACTCAGGGGTCCCCCAGGGTCAAGGGTGCACTCTTGTTACACCCTCAGCGGCACTAGGGCGGCCGGGTGCAGAGTGCTGAGGCCCAATGTTATCCAATGGGGGATAGGGGGCCTCCGGTCAGTTGCTGCTGACGAGCAGGCCACTTGGTTGTGGGAGCAAAGCTCCTGCTTTAGCTCAGGGCAAATGGGGAAACAAAGTAGCGCCAAAGGTGCACCCTCAGCGGCACTAGGACGGCCGGGTGCAGGGTGCTGTTTCGACGTCGGGCGCCCTGTTGTTTGCAATGGGAAACCTCCGGTTTGCAAAGGCACTGCAGGCTTGGGGACGAAGGTCTTTTGGGTGCGGCCACCACTTCGAGAGGTAAGTTAGGAAGTTGGGGGTTGGTTAGGCACCATCGGTTTGGCCACCCAAGGCCGTGGGGCATTGGGTGCAGGGGTGCCTTTTGGGGTCGGATCTTCTTACCAGCTCCTGGTCACGGTTGGGGGGACCTTCTGGATTTAGGCTGCAGGCGTCGGCTGGATGCTTGAGGCAGGTCAGGGGTCACCGGATCTTGGGTCAGGATCGCTGGGGGGACCTCCTCGTGGTGTTTTCCCACTTGAGCTCGGGCCGTGGACGGCGGGTGCAGAGTGGTGCGGATTCGCGGTGTCCGGCCGGAGCCAGAGGTTGCAGATGAACAAATCCAGTGTTCACGGGAGACAAAGTCTTTGTGGTTGAAGGCAGGCAGGTCCTCCGGGGTTTTTGAGGTTGCTGGCTGCAGGACACACCGGGATTTCGCAGGAGCAGGTTCGAGGTGGAGACAGGCCGGTAGGGCTGGGGCCAAGTCAGTGGGCGTCTTCCTCTTGTTAGCTTTGGAACGGCTGTTCGGTCCTTCTTCTTTTCTTGTTGCAGGTTCTTGTCTGAGGAAGCAAGGTTCAGGGTTGCCCCTAAATACTAGATTTAGGGGCGTTACAGGTAGGTAAAAAGGTTGGGACCAATGGGTCCCTTCCCTGGGGTGGGTACACCCCCTATTATGCCACCCTCCAGTGGGAGGGGGGCATAAGCCTTTCCCTGGTTGGCTGAGTCCCCCTACCTGCAAGATGGTGGGGACAGAGAGTTGTGCTTCACCTCACCTCCCCCACCTGAGGGGTGGAGTTGGTAGAGGTGGTGTTAGAACTGGGGGTCTCTAGTTGGCAATGGTATACACCTTTGACCAAATAGGGACCCTTGCTTCTAGTCAGGGTAAGGGGGATACACTACTAAAATAACCCCTGCTCACCCCCTTGGTAGCTTGGCCCGAGCAGACAGGCTTATCTCAGAGGCATTGTGTTAAGCATTTGTGAACACATACAGTAATACAGTGAAAACACTACAGATGGACACTACACAGGTTTTATAAAAAATAAGTATTCTTTAAATAGACTTAACACAAGACCACAAACGACAAAAATCCACAATACTGTACTCAAAATAGACTTAAAAGATGGTAGAAGTAACTTAGTTCAAGTTGATGGTAAATGCGACACGTTTCTCTCAAAAGTACCTGGGATGCGTAACGCAAAACAAACAAAGGGGTCCGCAGGGAGGACGATGTGCCGAGCAAGCGCCTCGATGCGGTGCGACGATCCGGTGCGATGCGATGAAAGTGCGCCCTTGATGCGATGCGACGATGTGAAGAAGATGCGTGCACGCCCGACGGCCGTGCGGCGAACTCTGTATCTTTGGAGCCGCGACAGGCCCTGCGACATGCTTCTCCGGTGATGCGACGGCAGACAGCTGCGACGGCGACACGCTTCTCGGGGGATGTGACGGCGACTCTTGCGGTGGCGACACGCTTCCCTGTTGATGCGACGGCAGGCAGTTGCGACGGCGACACGCTTCTCCGGTGATGTGACGGCAGTCAGCTGCGACGAAGGCACGCTTCTCTGGTGATGCGGCGGCGGCCTCTGCGGCGGCGACACGCTTCTCCTGCGATTCGACGGCAGCAGCTTCGTCAACGACACGCTTCTTCTCGTTGCGTCGCGCTGCCAGCTCCCAGCGACACGCAGGCTTCTGCAGACAGAATCCCCAGCAAGGGAATTCAGGAGGGAGCTGGTGGTGAAGTCTTGTAGCCCTGAGACTTCAGCAGGAGGCAAGCTCTAGTTCAAGCCCTTGGAGTAATATTCTGCAAGATGATGAAAGTTCTTTAAAAGTTCCTTCTCCTCTCCTTGGCACTGAAGACACCACTGTAGGCCAACCCAGCAACACAGCACACTGGCAGGGGGCAGTCCAACTCCTACAGCTTCCTTTGGTTCTTCTTCTTCTTGGCAGAGGTTCGTCTTGTTGTTCCAGAAGTGATCTAAAGTTCTGGGATCAGGGCCCCAATATTTATACCCCTAAATCCTTTGTCCTCTGAGGGCAGAGGGGCCTTTACCTGGTCCAAACCAGTTCTGTGCAGTCCTGGAGCACTTTGTTTACAGGACTCCTTCTTTCCTTTCACAGTGTAGGCCAGGGACATCAGACGCACCACAGGAGGTGGAGCCAGCATTGTGGAGGGAAGGCACAGCCCTATTCAGGTCCCAGGTGCAACTCCTCCCACCACTCTACATGGAGATCTCTCTATTCAGCCCTGTGCTGACTCACCCTGCCTCCTGGAATCCCCCAGCCCCTGTCACTCACAAACCAGACATGGAATACACAACCTAGCAGAGACAGGCTTGGACAGTTAGGCAAGAAAATACCTACTTTCTAAAAGTGGTATTTTCAAACACAGAATGTTAAAACCAACTTTACTAAAAGATGTATTTTATCATTCTGAGTTCAGGCATACTAAACTCGAATTTCTACCATGCTCCCTGGGTCAGTTAGGATTATAAGATGTTATAATCAAACTGCCCATTCTGGCCTATGGGAAACAGGTAGCCTTGCAATAGTGGCTGTAATTCATATTAGGACATGCCATATACACCAGAACATGTCCTACCTTATACTTACAATGCACCCTGCCCTTGGGCCTACCTTAGGGGTGTCTGATATGAAGATAAAGGAAGGTTTAGAGACTGGCAAGTGGGTGCACTTGCCAAGTCGACATGGCAGTCACAGACTGCATACAGGCTCTGCAATAGCAGGCCTGAGAGGAGTGGGCAATGAACTCCACTCCGCTAACAGAGTTTGAGGAGAATTGTGAACTACGCATTCCATTAAAAACACGGAATTCAAGCAAAAACTCAGTCCCTCCCCATAATGGAATCAGCTACTAAACTGCACACACAAATACTTTGATAAAGAAATTTTACATGCTTAAAATCATATAACCAATTCACAAAAGTGAACTTTGAGAGAGGTGATGATTTTGGGATCCCCTAACCTAGGGGGAGGACCAAAGCAGATGCCTTGAACACAAAGAGCACATCATGCTGAACGATTCAGTGGTGCTCCCATCCTGTTAGGACCACCCCAAGCACAGTTATGGGCAAAAATACAATCCCAACCAAAGGCCCTGCAAAGCATTATGGGATGAGATTAGCAGATGGCAGTGAATATTATAGTATCCAGTATCAAAATAATTCTACAAAGAGCTGCAGTTCAACTGGTCGTTACTAGGTGTCCCTCACGAGTCAAATGCAAAAGCATTGAAATTATTACATCAAGCTGCAGTTCCACTAGTCGTTACTAGATGTCCCTCACGAGTCAAATGCAAAAGCATTAAAACCCTTTCATGAAGCTGCAGTTCCACTAGTCGTTACTAGGTGTCCCTCACGAGTCAAATGCAAAAGCATTGAAACCCTGAGCTGAGAGCTAATACTATAAATTCTACAAAGAGCTGAACTGCAGCTTCATGAAAGGGTTAAATATCCTTACCTATTACTACTTAAATAAAGTGGTAATTGGTATGGTCCTACCTTTTACATATATCTAAGGCCCTAACACTGAACACGGCCAAAGTGTAAAAACAATATGGCTACATTTTCATTCTCTAAAAACAGCCATTACCCAATTATATACTGGCTTCTCATCACCATGTACCACAGTATACTGCAAAGTTATCACGGTATACCATGGCCCAAACTATGACTATGGCCTATCTGTATTATTGGGTTGCTGTACCCTTGCGTCACCATGGTGTCGCATGGACAATGCAATACTTAAGTCAGATTTAGAAAGGAATGCAAGGCCACCATGAGTTGCCTGCATTGATTGGTAAATCTGGGGAAACGCAAGGCAGTGCAATTCGCTATTTTGCATTATTGGCACACCATAATCTACATTGCAGCTAAATTTCACGTACATCCGTATCCAACGCCACTGTAGCCACTCCACTATACTCTATTCCACTCTACGCCACTCCACTGTACGCCTCTCCGCTGCACGAGACTCAACTATACGCCACTCCACTCTATGCTATTACACTGTACGCCACTCCAGTCTACGTCACTACACTGTACGCCACTCCACTGGATGCTACTCCACTATACGATATTCCACTGTGCGTCATTCTACTGTACGCCACTCCACTCTACTTGGTTCCACTGTATGCCACTCCACTGTACAGCACTCCACTGTACTCTATTCCACTGTATGCCACTTCGCTGTACACTACCCCACTCTACGCCACTCCAGTGTGCGGCACTCCACTCTACGGTACTTCATTCTACACTATTCGATTGGACCCCTCTCCAATGTACGCCACTCCACTGTATGCTATTTCACTCTACCCGACGCCACTGTATGCCACTACAGTCTACACCTCTGCATTATACGCCACTCCACTGTACACTACTCCAATATACACTATTACACTCTACACCACTCCACTGTAAAACACTCCGCTCTATGCTACACCACTCTACACTATTGCATTGTAGACAACTCCACTCCCCGTCAGTCCACTCTACTCTATTACACTGTATGCAACTCCATTCTATCCTGTCACGTGGCCCATAAGGACATTGTAGTTTTTCACTAACTTAGCATGAGCACGCTGCAGCTTCCCTGCTGCTTTTGCGCACGTTACTACACATCTTTATTTTTGCAATAATTTCAAAGACTGCTTTCACATGAGAACTCATCGCTGTGTTCACTCTCTACATGTTTCTGGGATTTTGACTGAACATTATGTGCAAGGTCAAACAACAATGCCCCTTGTTATTTTGTTCTGACCAGGCCTTAGCCCTTAGACAAAACATACCGATGCAGCTGTTGTTTGGACAAATGCACTCTGGTCTTATTAGAATATATGAATGTGTAGCACACACTTGAAGAGGGACCTTTCCAGTAAGCCTGGGAGTAGTTTGCGTAGTAGCACTTCATGTAGCTACATGAAGTACATTTTGAACTTCACGTAGCTATGCAAATTGCATAGTGCGTAACTGTGTGCTTGACTGCACTGTACAATAATTACCAAAAGCATCTTGCACAGTGCAAGCTAAAATAAAATAAATAACTCTGTCTTTATATGCTAAAAATGCATATAGTCATTTCACAAAAGTGAAAATGATAAATTAACAAGCAGTGAGAGAGGTGATGATTTTGGGATCCTCCCTAACCTAGGGAGAGAACCAAGCAGATGCCTTGAAAACAAAAAGCACATCTTTTGAACGATTCAGTGGTGGTCCCATCCTCTTAAGACCACCCCAAGCACAGTTATTTGCAAAAATACAATCCCAACCAAAGGCCCTGCAAAGCATTATGGGACGAGATTAGCAGTGGGCAGTGAATATTATAGTATCCAATATCAAAATAATTCTACAAAGAGCTGCAGTTCCACTAGTCGTTACTAGATGTCCCTCACGAGTCAAATGCAAAAGCTTCATGAAAGGGTTTCAATGCTTTTGCATTTGACTCGTGAGGACATCTAGTAACGACTAGTGGAACTGCAGCTTGATGTATTAATAATTTCAATGCTTTTGCATTTGACTCGTGAGGGACATCTAGTAACGACTAGATGAACTGCAGCTCTTTGTAGAATTATTTTGATATTGGACACTATAATATTCACTGCCCACTGCTAATCTCACCCCATAATGCTTTGCAGGGCCTTGGTTGGGATTGTATTTTTGCCCATAACTGTGCTTGGGGTGGTCCTAGGAGGAAGGACCACCACTGAATCGTTCACATGATATGCTTTTTGTGTTCAAGGCATCTGCTTGGTCCTCCCCTAGGTTAGGGGACCCCAAAATCATCACCTCTCTCATTGCTTGATATTTTCATTGTCAAAGTTCATTTTTGTGACTTTGTTATATGCTTTTTAGCATAGAAAATTGCTTTAACAAAGTATTTGTATGTGTTTAATATACTGTTGCTATGCTATGTAGCACAGTTTTTTACTCTGCTACATGCAATTTGCGTAGTAACACAAACTTTGCATGCTCCGTGAGCGTAGCAAAGTATTATGCCCCGGCTTACTTTTCAGGGAGAAGAGCGAGACAGCACCTATGATGTAGATCCACCATCTATAGGCTAAGGTATGGGGTCTGCTGACAAAGCCCAGAGATCTTCTATTATATAATAATACTTCTTCTTAGCAAGGGGCGGGGGGTTAGGCACTATAGTCTATTCTCCATTGTCTTTTTATGATGACATCTCCCTTCATGATATATGGACTAGCTGCTATGCTGACTGTATTTGTACTATGCATTTTCCTGCTTGTTGTGGCACGTATACCGCATGTTAGGGCACGTTAGTTAAAATAAATATTTTAAACTATTCCGTGTCTCTGTCAGATCTTATTGTGGAAAAGTACAAGAGTGAGAGCGAAAGGGTGTGTCTTGTTACCACGATTCCTGAGAAATCTGGGAGTGTTGTTTTCTGGGGTGTCTAATCATTTGTTTCTCTGTGAGTGAGTAGGAGAGCAAGTAGGACACTATAGCTAGTTGGTCCTGGGCTCGTGGGTACTAAGGTGGTATGAAGACCCAGTCCCTATACACAAAGGTCCCATAATTCTGCGCATAGTTTGGTGTTTGTGCAGAATCCCTGCAACATGGCGCCACCAACGTTTGGTCTGGTACTTATTCATGAGACCCCTGAGTAGCGCTTGTGCTTGTCCACAATTTCCCTCTCACCAGTTTCCGGAGACTTCCGTGGTGTGAGGGCTTAGCCTCATATATTTGTGTTTTATAGGTTTTTCAAGCTTGAAGTTTCAAAGGTTTAATTTCTCTCTCGACCCAGTTTTGCGCTACCGTTCTTTTGGTTTGTCCTTTTTCATTTTTATTAGGTCTCGCCTGAGCCAGCGCATGCGCTGGTCTGGCGAGACATTTAGTGAGTGGGTTTTAAAAAGACGACCACAGCTTTTTGGGTGGCCTAGAGCGTGCGGTTACGCGCACAGTAACGCGCATTCCTCGCATCGCTCGATCAGGCGCCATCTGGCTTTCCTCTCCCTTGCTCTCCCAAAGATTAGGCGCCATCTGGCTTTCCTCTCGCTTTCTCTCTCAAATTGTGTCTAGTAAGAATTACTTTTCTGGTACCTTTTCAGCCTGCCATGAGTGATATTTGACAAAACTCCTTTCCTTTGTGCATTTGCAAAAATAGTTCTGACTTGTGTGCATGATGTTTAAAAACAAAATACTTGTACGACCACAGTTCAGCTACTTTCACATGATGATTTCTGCAATTTTACATGACTCGTCGCCGCTTTCTTAGTGATGATGAAATCTGAATCTTTGGTCTAACTCCCTTTGCTTAGCTTTTGTTCCACACTATACTACATGGCGCCATCTGGCTTTCCTCTCGCTTTCTCTCCCAAATTGTGTCTAATAAGAATTATTTTTCTGGTACCTTTTCAGCCTGCCATGAGTGATATTTGACAAAACTCCTTTCCTTTGTGCATTTGTAAAAATGGTTCTGACTTGTGTGCATGATGTTTAAACAAAATACTTGAACGACCACAGTTCAGCTACTTTCACATGATGATTTCTGCAATTTTACATGACTCGTCGCCGCTTTCTTAGTGATGATGAAATCTGAATCTTTGGTCTAACTTACTCCCTTTGCTTAGCTTTTGTTCCACACTATACTACATACTGCATCACTCAGCACCACCACAGCATCACTCAGCACCACCACAGCATCAATCAGCACCACCACAGCATCACTCAGCACCACCACAGCATCACTCAGGTTCACCACAGCATCACTCAGCACCACCACAGCATCATTATGCGCTACCACAGCATCACTCAGCGACACCATAACATCACTCAGCACCACAACAGCATCACTCAGCACCACCACAACATCACTCAGGGGCACCACAACATCACTCAGCGCCACCACAACATCACTCAGCGCAACTACAGCAACACTCAGCACCACCACAGCATCACTCAAGCACACAACAATATCGCTCAGGGCCACAATAGCATCACTCAGCACCACCACAGCATCGCTCTACGCAACCACAGCAACATTCAGCACCACCACAGCATCACTCAGCGCCACCACAGCATCACTCAGGAACACCACAGCATCACTTAGTACCACCACAGCATCACTCTGTAGCACCACAGCATCAATCAGCGTCACCACAGCGTCAGTCAGCATCACCACAGCATCATTCAGGGCCACCACAGCATCACTCAGGGCCAGCACAGGATCACTCAACGCCACCACAGCATCAGTCAGCACCACCGCTGCATCACTCAGCACAACCACAGCATCACTCAGCACCACCACAGCGTCACTCAGCACCACCACAGCATCACTCAGGTCCACCACCGCATCACTCAGCAACACCACAACATCACTCAGCGCCACCACAACATCACTCAGTAGCACCACAGCATCACTCAGTACCACCACAGCATCACTATGCGCTACCACAGCATCACTGAGCGCCACCGCAGCATCACTCAGCCCCACCACAGCATCACTATGCGCTACCACAGCATCACTCAGCGACACCACAACATCACTCAGCACCACCACAGCATCACTCAGCACCACCACAACATTACTCAGGGGCACCACAACATCAATCAGCACCACCACAGCGTCACTCAAGCACACAACAATATCGCTCAGGGCCACAACAGCATCACTCAGCGTCACCACTGCATCACTCAGGAACACCACAGCATCACTTAGTACCACCACAGCATCACTCTGTAGCGCAACAGCAGCAATCAGCATCACCACAGCATCAGTCAGCATCACCACAGCATCACTCAGGGCCACCACAGCATCACTCGGGGCCAGCACAGGATCACTCAACGCCACCACAGCATCAGTCAGCACCACCACAGCGTCACTCAGCACCACCACAGCATCACCCAGGACCACCACAGGATCACTCAGCACCACCACAGCATCACTCAGCACCACCACAGCATCACTCAGCACCACCACAGCGTCACTCAGCACCACCACAGCATCACTCAGCACCACCACAGCATCACTCAGGGCCAACACTGCATCAATCAACAACAACACAGGATCCCTCATCACCACCACAGCATCACTCAGCACCACCACAGCATCACTCAGGGACACAACAATATCACTCAGCGCCATCACAGCATCAATCAGCACCACCACAGCGTCACTCAGCACCACCACAGCATCGCTCAGGTCCACCATAGCATCACTCAGCACCACCACAGCATCAGTCAGCACTACCACATCATCACTCAGCACCACCACAGCATCACTCAGGGCCACCACAGCATCACTCTCCTTTACCACAGCATCACTCAGCACCACTACAACATCACTCAGGAACTCCACAGCATCACTCAGCGCCAAAACAGCATCACTCAGCGCCACCACAGCATCACTCAGTAGCATCACAGCATCACTCAGTACCACCACAGCATCAGTATGCGCTACCACAGCATCACTCAGCACCACCACAGCATCACTCAGCACCACCACAACATCACTCAGCGCCACCACAACATCACTCAGCGCCACCACAGCATCACTCAACACCACCACAGCATCACTCAGCACCACCACAGCATCACTCAGCACCATCACAACATCACTCAGGGGCACCACAACATCACTCAGCGCAACAACAGCAACACTCAGCACCACCACAGCGTCACTCAAGCACACAACAATATCACTCAGGGCCACAACAGCATCACTCAGCGCCACCACAGCATCGCCAACACAGCATCACTCTGTAGCGCCACAGCAGCAATCAGCATCACCACAGCATCAGTCAGCATCACCACAGCATCACTCAGGGCCACCACAGCATCACTCGGGGCCAGCACAGGATCACTCAACGCCACCACAGCATCAGTCAGCACCACCACAGCGTCACTCAGCACCACCACAGCATCACCCAGGACCACCACAGGATCACTCAGCACCACCACAGCATCACTCAGCACCACCACAGCATCACTCAGGGACACAACAATATCACTCCCCACCACCACAGCATCAATCAGCACCACCACAGCGTCACTCAGCACCACCACAGCATCACTCAGCACCACCACAGCATCACTCAGGGCCAACACTGCATCAATCAACAACAACACAGGATCCCTCATCACCACCACAGCATCACTCAGCACCACCACAGCATCACTCAGGGACACAACAATATCACTCAGCGCCATCACAGCATCAATCAGCACCACCACAGCGTCACTCAGCACCACCACAGCATCGCTCAGGGCCACCACAGCATCACTCTCCTTCACCACAGCATCACTCAGCACCACTACAACATCACTCAGGAACTCCACAGCATCACTCAGCGCCAAAACAGCATCACTCAGCGCCACCACAGCATCACTCAGTAGCATCACAGCATCACTCAGTACCACCACAGCATCAGTATGCGCTACCACAGCATCACTCAGCACCACCACAGCATCACTCAGCACCACCACAACATCACTCAGCGCCACCACAACATCACTCAGCGCCACCACAGCATCACTCAACACCACCACAGCATCACTCAGCACCACCACAGCATCACTCAGCACCATCACAACATCACTCACCGCCACCACAACATCACTCAGCGCAACAACAGCAACACTCAGCACCACCACAGCGTCACTCAAGCACACAACAATATCACTCAGGGCCACAACAGCATCACTCAGCGCCACCACAGCATCGCTCTACGCAACCACAGCAACACTCAGCACCACCACAGCATCACTCAGCACCACCATAACATCACTCAGCACCACCACAGCATCACTCAGCACCACCACAACATCACTCAGGGGCACCACAACATCACTCAGCGCCACCACAACATCACTCAGCGCAACTACAGCAACACTGAGCACCACCACAGCATCACTCAAGCACACAACAATATCGCTCAGGGCCACAATAGCATCACTCAGCACCACCACAGTATCGCTCTACGCAACCACAGCAACATTCAGCACCACCACAGCATCACTCAGCGCCACCACAGCATCACTCAGGAACACCACAGCATCACTTAGTACCACCACAGCATCACTCTGTAGCACCACAGCATCAATCAGCGTCACCACAGCGTCAGTCAGCATCACCACAGCATCATTCAGGGCCACCACAGCATCACTCAGGGCCAGCACAGGATCACTCAACGCCACCACAGCATCAGTCAGCACCACCGCTGCATCACTCAGCACAACCACAGCATCACTCAGCACCACCACAGCGTCACTCAGCACCACCACAGCATCACTCAGGTCCACCACCGCATCACTCAGCAACACCACAACATCACTCAGCGCCACCACAGCATCACTCAGTAGCACCACAGCATCACTCAGTACCACCACAGCATCACTATGCGCTACCACAGCATCACTGAGCGCCACCGCAGCATCACTCAGCCCCACCACAGCATCACTATGCGCTACCACAGCATCACTCAGCGACACCACAACATCACTCAGCACCACCACAGCATCACTCAGCACCACCACAACATTACTCAGGGGCACCACAACATCACTCAGCACCACCACAGCATCACTCAAGCACACAACAATATCGCTCAGGGCCACAACAGCATCACTCAGCGCCACCACTGCATCACTCAGGAACACCACAGCATCACTTAGTACCACCACAGCATCACTCTGTAGCGCCACAGCAGCAATCAGCATCACCACAGCATCAGTCAGCATCACCACAGCATCACTCAGGGCCACCACAGCATCACTCGGGGCCAGCACAGGATCACTCAACGCCACCACAGCATCAGTCAGCACCACCACAGCGTCACTCAGCACCACCACAGCATCACCCAGGACCACCACAGGATCACTCAGCACCACCACAGCATCACTCAGCACCACCACAGCATCACTCAGGGACACAACAATATCACTCCCCACCACCACAGCATCAATCAGCACCACCACAGCGTCACTCAGCACCACCACAGCATCACTCAGCACCACCACAGCATCACTCAGGGCCAACACTGCATCAATCAACAACAACACAGGATCCTCATCACCACCACAGCATCACTCAGCACCACCACAGCATCACTCAGGGACACAACAATATCACTCAGCGCCATCACAGCATCAATCAGCACCACCACAGCGTCACTCAGCACCACCACAGCATCGCTCAGGTCCACCATAGCATCACTCAGCACCACCACAGCATCAGTCAGCACTACCACATCATCACTCAGCACCACCACAGCATCACTCAGGGCCACCACAGCATCACTCTCCTTCACCACAGCATCACTCAGCACCACTACAACATCACTCAGGAACTCCACAGCATCACTCAGCGCCAAAACAGCATCACTCAGCGCCACCACAGCATCACTCAGTAGCATCACAGCATCACTCAGTACCACCACAGCATCAGTATGCGCTACCACAGCATCACTCAGCACCACCACAGCATCACTCAGCACCACCACAACATCACTCAGCGCCACCACAACATCACTCAGCGCCACCACAGCATCACTCAACACCACCACAGCATCACTCAGCACCACAACAGCATCACTCAGCACCATCACAACATCACTCAGGGGCACCACAACATCACTCAGCGCAACAACAGCAACACTCAGCACCACCACAGCGTCACTCAAGCACACAACAATATCACTCAGGGCCACAACAGCATCACTCAGCGCCACCACAGCATCGCCAACACAGCATCACTCTGTAGCGCCACAGCAGCAATCAGCATCACCACAGCATCAGTCAGCATCACCACAGCATCACTCAGGGCCACCACAGCATCACTCGGGGCCAGCACAGGATCACTCAACGCCACCACAGCATCAGTCAGCACCACCACAGCGTCACTCAGCACCACCACAGCATCACCCAGGACCACCACAGGATCACTCAGCACCACCACAGCATCACTCAGCACCACCACAGCATCACTCAGGGACACAACAATATCACTCCCCACCACCACAGCATCAATCAGCACCACCACAGCGTCACTCAGCACCACCACAGCATCACTCAGCACCACCACAGCATCACTCAGGGCCAACACTGCATCAATCAACAACAACACAGGATCCCTCATCACCACCACAGCATCACTCAGCACCACCACAGCATCACTCAGGGACACAACAATATCACTCAGCGCCATCACAGCATCAATCAGCACCACCACAGCGTCACTCAGCACCACCACAGCATCGCTCAGGGCCACCACAGCATCACTCTCCTTCACCACAGCATCACTCAGCACCACTACAACATCACTCAGGAACTCCACAGCATCACTCAGCGCCAAAACAACATCACTCAGCGCCACCACAGCATCACTCAGTAGCATCACAGCATCACTCAGTACCACCACAGCATCAGTATGCGCTACCACAGCATCACTCAGTACCACCACAGCATCACTCAGCACCACCACAACATCACTCAGCGCCACCACAACATCACTCAGCGCCACCACAGCATCACTCAACACCACCACAGCATCACTCAGCACCACCACAGCATCACTCAGCACCATCACAACATCACTCACCGCCACCACAACATCACTCAGCGCAACAACAGCAACACTCAGCACCACCACAGCGTCACTCAAGCACACAACAATATCACTCAGGGCCACAACAGCATCACTCAGCGCCACCACAGCATCGCTCTACGCAACCACAGCAACACTCAGCACCACCACAGCATCACTCAGCACCACCACAGCATCACTCAGCAACACCACATCATCACTCAGGGCCAACAATGCATCACTCAACAACACCACAGGATCACTCAGCACCACCACAGCATCACTCATCACTACCACAGCATCACTCAGGGACACAACAATATCACTCAGCGCCACCACAGCATCAGTCAGCACCACCACAGCGTCACTCAGCACCACCACAGCATCGCTCAGGGCCAGCACAGCATCGCTCAGCACCACCACAGCATCAGTCAGCACCACCACATCATCACTCAGCACCACCACATCATCACTCAGCGCCACCACAGCATCACTCACCTTCACCACATCACTCAGCACCAACACAACATCACTCAGGAACACCACAGCATCACTCAGTACCACCACAGCATCACTCAGCAGCGTCACAGCATCAAACAGCATCACCACAGCATCAGTCAGCAGCACCACAGCATCACTCAGGGCCACCACACCATCTCAGGGCCAACACAGCATCACTCAGGGCCAGCACAGGATCACTCAACACCACCACAGCATCAGTCAGCACCACCACAGCATCACTCAGCACCGCCACAGCATCACTCAGGACCACCAGAGCATCACTCAGCACCACCACAGCATCAGTCAGCACCACACCATCATCACTCAGCACCACCACAGCATCACTCAGGGCCACCACAGGATCAATCACCTTCACCACAGCCTCACTCAGCACCACCACAGCATCACTCAGGAACACCACAGCATCACTCAGTACCACCACAGCATCACTATGCGCTACCACAGCATCACTCTGCAGTGCCACAGCATCAATCAGCATCACCAGAGCATCAGTCAGCACCACCACAGCATCACTCAGGGCCACCACAGCATCATTCAGGGCCACCACAGCATCACTCAGGGCCAGCACAGCATCACTCAACGACACCACAGCTACACTCAGTGCTTCTTACACTTTTTAATTACAACTTCTCAGCATGCTGCACAGCAGCCACACTTCTCTACAGAACAGCTTAAAAACATTAGCAAAGTCAATAGCTCTACCTAAACACTTATAAGGCCCCCCAAAGCATAGCCAATAGGTCTCGCCTTTGGGACATTATAAGTGTTTAGTTATCCAGCACAATATCCTTCATTAAACAACATCAAGTGTTGCATGGCTAATCACTTATAAGGTCCCAAAAGCGAGACCTATTGGCTATGCCAATGCTTGTTATGACAGTCGCTATTGCGGCGCCTAACCGCGATGCGGTTACAGGATTCTTGACTCAACGTGGAGTCCCCAATACGGGGGCTAATATAATCTTTGCTCTCGAAGCGGATGCCGCTTACCGCTTCATGGTTTTCTATTCTTGGGTTACATTTCCAGCAGTGGATGGGAATGATAATTTGTTTCATGAATATACAGCGGCCGCAGTACCGTGGACCTATCGCCCTTATGCATTACTTGAAGTTCCGTTGACAGCCTGGGAGCATACCATCTGGTTTAATGGCTCCCTTCCTCGCCCTGTTTCTGTGGTCCGTTTAGGCCCCTTATCAGTCGATGGGGCAACTTGGCCCATTTTGGCGGGTTTTACACCGCATCAAATTATATTAATGTTACACATGCAGGGCTACGTCAGTTACATACAACGCTGATTCATATACACAGAAGTGTGATTCAGTTTATCTCACATGCAACTCTAGTGGCTCCGGCTGGAGCCGCTCCTCAGCCACCTGGACATGGTGGTGGTCTTGTTATTAGTCCCGTCATGATTAATTCGGTGATGGGCAAACGTCCTCAAAATCGTGATGACTTGCCATTTTGGCTTGCACAGAAATTTGAGCCACTTGAAGCTGTTTTTCCCCACACAACTCCTGTTGAAAAACACAGGATCCTTACAATGAGTTTACCGAGTGGTTTGATTCCTGCTTTAGGTGACTGCACCACCTGGGGGACGGTGTTTGCATCCGTGTATACACTGTGCTTTGGCACCCCCTCCATGACCGTTCTTCCGAGCATTCTGAAAAAGGTTCAAGATGAACACGGGGCTGGTCCAGCCCTGGATGTGGGGATGAAATTAGTGGGCATGTTCCCTATTGTCTTCGATATGATTCTGGACAATATTAAAGGTGAAGCAGTTTGCTTACAGGTACGCCAAAGCCTAGCGGCGGTGGCCGATGTGGATCGGCAACGGCAGTTACCGATTATCATAGCGCATGTATATACATCTTTAGGTCAGAATAGCTTAGGCATTCAACCGTTTAGTCAACCACCGATTAAGTCCCCTCCTGAAAAGGAGGGTCGTCCAGTCTTTCCCAAAAAGACTTGAAACAGAAATCAGCGGCAGCAACAACAGAAGCCTGGTTCATGTGCAGGTTTGCCTCCACTTGACGCTTCTGAACATAGATATGATTTGAGTGACCGCTCTAAAATTAAGACACCCGAGAGGTTCCAGTTTCCCAATCCTCGTTCTCCTCGTTCCTTACAGGAATCGTCGGATCAACAATTCAGCGGAGGTGGATGACAAGATCGCAGAGAAGGCGAGTCTGCGCAAACAAGACGCGACCCGCAGCACCAGTTCGATGTGAAAGTCAAGCAGGGGGAAGCACCTCAATATCGTGCCCCATTTCAGAAGTAAAAAGTCGCCGCTTTAACGGCAAAGTATGCCTCAGATGGTGCGAACCCTGCTCCTCGACAGGAGTTGGGTGGTGACCCTCCTCGACAGTGCAGCGGAGGTTGCCATAGTGCGGCAGACACTCCTCCAGCGTCTGGAGGCGAAAGCAACTGACACTTTCATTACCATAGAAACAGCTGACACTCGAGTTGCCCCTCCTGATAGACTTTATGAAGTGATTCTCCAAATTGAAGGTGACATTAAACGCCCGATTAAAGCAGTGTTTTGGGAGAATCTCACTTCTTCCTGTGATATTTTGTTAGCGGAAGTTGATTGGCCTCCCCCTTTTATCCTAGCTTCCTCTAGAGGGGAAGATGTTATTCTACCCAGTTTTTCACAATATGTTCCTGATGACGATAAAATGGCTTATGCCTCCAAATTGACTTTAGCCTTAGCCCCTGCATTATATCGCAATCAAAGCGATACCAAAGAGGATGATGGACGGAGCATTAGAGCAAATCAAACACTCACCCCCAGTCAACTGATCTGGGTTTAATCCATCATCATTCTTTAGCTCACTCCACCACCCCAGTTCAGACATGGCCATATGCAAATCAGTCTGACCCTGTGCCTCATGGGAACAGTCCAGCCCGAACTGCCAAGCCATGTCTTCCCTGGACCGGAAACAAGCATCCTGGGTCCGGTTTCGGGTTCAAAACCTCATCAGCCAGGCTATCTTGAATCCAGTGGCAAAGTGAGCAAGGGACCCACGTCTGGGCATACCCTGCCAACTTAGGGCGAACAAAGCGATACCAAAGGGGATGATGGACTGAGCGTTAGAGCAAATCAAACACTCACCCCAGTCAACTGATCTGGGTTTAATCCATCATCATTCTTTAGCTCACTCCACCACCCCAGTTCAGACATGGCCATATGCAAATCAGTCTGACCCTGTGCCTCATGGGAACAGTCCAGCCCGAACTGCCAAGCCATGTCTTCCCTGGACCGGAAACAAGCATCCTGGGACCGGTTTCGGGTTCAAAACCCTCATCAGCCAGGCTTTCTTGAATCCAGTGACAAAGTGAGCAAGGGACCCACGTCTGGGAATACCCTGCCAACTTAGGGCGAACAAAGCGATACCAAAGGGGATGATGGACGGAGCGTTAGAGCAAATCAAACACTCACCCCCAGTCAACTGATCTGGGTTTAATCCATCATCATCATTCTTTAGCTCACTCCACCACCCCCAGTTCAGACATGGCCATATGCAAATCAGTCTGACCCTGTGCCTCATGGGAACAGTCCAGCCCGAACTGCCAAGCCATGTCTTCCTGGACCGGAAACAAGCATCCTGGGACCGGTTTTGGGTTCAAAACCCTCATCAGCCAGGCTATCTTGAATCCAGTGGCAAAGTGAGCAAGGGACCCACGTCTGGGCATACCCTGCCAACTTAGGGCGAACAAAGCGATACCAAAGGGGATGATGGACTGAGCGTTAGAGCAAATCAAACACTCACCCCAGTCAACTGATCTGGGTTTAATCCATCATCATTCTTTAGCTCACTCCACCACCCCAGTTCAGACATGGCTATATGCAAATCAGTCTGACCCTGTGCCTCATGGGAACAGTCCAGCCCGAACTGCCAAGCCATGTCTTCCCTGGACCGGAAACAAGCATCCTGGGACCGGTTTCGGGTTCAAAACCCTCATCAGCCAGGCTATCTTGAATCCAGTGGCAAAGTGAGCAAGGGACCCACGTCTGGGCAAGCGCTCCGTCCATCATCCCCTTTGGTATCACTTTGTTCGCCCTAAGTTGGCAGGGTATGCCCAGACGTGGGTCCCTTGCTCACTTTGCCACTGGATTCAAGCCAGCCTTGCTGATGATGGCTGAATAGCCAGAAACCGGTCCCAGGATGCTTGTTTCCGGTCCAGGGAAGACATGGCTTGGCAGTTTGGGCTGGACTGTTCCCATGAGGCACAGGGTCAGACTGATTTGCATATGGTCATGTCTGAACTGGGGTGGTGGAGTGAGCTAAAGAATGATGATGGATTAAACCCAGATCAGTTGACTGGGGTGAGTGTTTGATTTGCTCAAGCGCTCCGTCCATCATCCCCTTTGGTATCGCTTTGTTCGCCCTAAGTTGGCAGGGTATGCCCAGACGTGGGTCCCTTGCTCACTTTGCCACTGGATTCAAGCTAGCCTGGCTGATGACGGCTGAATAGCCAGAAACCGGTCCCAGGATGCTTGTTTCCGGTCCAGAGAAGACATGGCTTGGCAGTTCGGGCTGGACTGTTCCCATGAGGCACAGGGTCAGACTGATTTGCATATGGCCATGTCTGAACTGGGGTGGTGGAGTGAGCTAAAGAATGATGATGGATTAAACCCAGATCAGTTGACTGGGGGTGAGTGTTTGATTTGCTCAAGCGCTCCGTCCATCATCCCCTTTGGTATCGCTTTATATCGCAATCAGGCAGGTTGGGACGAGGGTTCTCCAGTTCATGTGATTCCTTTGCGTTCTACACCTCAGCCCCAACCACAATATCCTATCAAACGTGATGCTAAAGTGTCCGTGAGTGACATTTTGACTCAATTGGAATACCAGGGTGTGATTGAGCCCTGTGTTTCATTGATGAATAATCCTCTTTTTCTGATATTGAAACCGGACGGTTCATATCGTATAGTTTTCGATTACGGACATTTGAACAGTCATGTTTGTACCTTTGCAGGTCAGAAACACACATAGCTCTGCGTTAGTAAATAACATTGTTCGCAAAAAGTACAAAACCACTTTGGATATTTCCAATGGCTTCTACAGCTACTCTTTGGCTCCAGAGAGCTGTGATTTGACCGCATTCAGTGCGCTGGGCAATCAGCGCCGATATGCGAGATTGCCTATGGGATATAAGAATAGCCACGCATAGTGTCCCTTTTGCATGAGATCGACCCTGATGCCTTCTCATACGTCAATGATATATACTTGACGGATGATGAATTACACCCGCATCTCTTGCGTGTGGAGCGCATTATCACACATTTTGCAAACTTTGGTTACAAATTCAATTTTGCTGAGTCTCACATCGCCTTTTTGGTTGTTCTTTTTCTTGGTTTACGAACTCAATAATGAAGGTAGGGGGTTGGCCCCTCACTTTCTGAAGAAATGTGCTCAATTGCAACTTCCATCTACACTTAAAAAATTGCAATCTTTGCTGGGTTTTCTGA
The DNA here is from genome assembly GCA_963921515.1 of Calotriton arnoldi. Classification (NCBI taxonomy): domain Eukaryota; kingdom Metazoa; phylum Chordata; class Amphibia; order Caudata; family Salamandridae; genus Calotriton; species Calotriton arnoldi. The sequence goes on from CAWUFW010000444.1 coordinate 4,107,396, forward strand.
ATTTTGGGGGGACATACATTCCTGATTATGCCCAGCGTATCAAACCCCTGTACTCATTGATACAACCTTCTTTTTCGGCTTCCAGTTGGCTTGTGGAACATACCACAATTCTTCGGTCTCTGCAGTCTGACCTGCTTGTGACCAACTTCTTGTTAACACGAGACAATTCTACAAATTTGGTCATAAGGATTGTACCAGTCGCGTTAGGCTTTACTTACTTAATGTTCAATGAAGGGGACACGGTCCCCATTGCTTTTAAACCACATTTGTATACTTCAGCTGAGATGCGTTTCTCATCTACAGAAATAATTTTGACAGCTGTCCAGATGGAGATTCTTAAGGAGCGCTCTCTGGCTCAGGGTAAACGCATTTTCATGGTTTCGCCAGTACCTGCTTTAGAAGCAGTCACGAAGGCTAGTGTCCCGAATTCAAAAGCCTTGCATCCACGTTGGATACAATGGGCTAGTTTTTTTGACGTCGACTGATGTCACTTTCGTCTTTGACCCTTCTTTGCAGACACAGGAGTTTTTACAATATGAACATGTTCATCCTCCTTCTTTATCACTACTCCCTCTAGATCAGTACAAATGCATTATTTACACGGATGGATCTGCGCAGCCAGCCATTGGTTCTAAACATGCTTATTCTGCGGACTGCGCAATTGTGTCAGGTTCAATTGTTGACAGGGATTTTAAATCCTCCTTGGTGCACACACAATCTCTTGGAGACTGCACGGCTCAATTGGCAGAGCTACATGCTTTGGTTTTGGCTCTTTAATTTACTGATCCGGAGATTCCAACACTTATTGTGTGCGATTCCTTCTACTGTGTACAATCCTATAATGAAATTTGTTCTTCTGGACACAAAATGATTTTCGTGATTCTAAAGGTAGCACAATTAAGCATAAAACACTTTGGGTTCGAGTGGCCGCTCCTAAGGAACGTTTGCCACTCACACATGCTAGTCATACTTTGGTCCATCAATGTGTGGGAGCACACGCTGTTGGTATTTCACTGGCTGGTGAGGTAGCCAAATCTGCAGTAGCCAATTGTTCAGTAGCAGCAGTCACTAGGTCTATGACTAAAATTGATGATGATATTTTAGTAGCTATTGCTGCTATGGAGGAGGGAACAGAGTATCCCCAAGGTTTCCCTTCACGTTACACATAGCACTTGTTGTCTGATCAGCTTCCATTTGCAACTATTCCATCTGTTGGGGATCGGCTGATTCTCAACGAGGACCGCAGACTCTCTTTAATAATAGCCGCACATGAAGGCGTTGCTTCTGTGCATGCCGGAGTGACTGCGACTATTTCACTTTTGCAGCAACGTTTTTGGTGGCGTGGTTTATACCAACAGGCACGTAAATATGTTTTTCTTGTGACATTTGTTAACAAATTAAGCCTTCTACTGTTGCACGCCCACCACATACTCAACTTTACATCTCTAATCAGCCATTTGGCTGTATTTATCTCGATCACTGCGGTCCTTTGACATCTGACACTGCTTTTAAACACATCCTGGTTGCAGTGGATTCGTGCACTAGATTCCTTTGGGTTTGGCCGCAACGCAGTGCTGATGCACAAACTGGGAGAGGAGTTGGCCTAACGGCTAGGGCGGTCGACCTCCAATCAGGGGAACCAGGTTCGAGTCTCAGCAATGACGCTGAACATCCTGTGATTCTGGGCAAATCACTTCATCTCCTCATGCCTAACAAAAAATGAATGTGTCCTCATGTAACGCAACTGGTGCTATGTAAAGCGCACAGATACCCGATCCGGGTCAAGTTTGCGCTATATAAAACTCTGTTAAAAAAAAAAAAAAAACTGTTATTAAAGATTTGCGTGTCTTTGTCAGGACGCTTGCCTGTGGCACCTTCCATTCTGACGAAGGTCCTGCATTTGCCTCTAAGGCTTACCGGGATGCAATGAAGTCTCTGGGGGTGCAGGTGCAATTTTCGTCTCCATACCGGCCTGAGGGCAATTCTGTTGTGGAGCAGATGAACTGTGACTTAAAGCAATCTTTAACAGATAGGGTTTTAGGTACTGTCAGGGGCTGGCTGACTCATCTTTACGGAGTCCAACGTTCACTTAATAATTTCCCAAGATCATCTCTGGGTGGGCGGACCCCATACAAAATGCTCTTTGGCATTAAAATGTTTGTAATTTGACCCGTGGGTGAGACTCACGCACTCACTGTTATATCAATTAATCTTTTAAACCAAATTGTTGGTGCAGGTTGGTGAATCCTCCTGAGTATGAGGTAAGTGAAACTAAATTAGTAGCGTTATCCCTAACAAGTAGGGAGCGTCCCCAACTGCACTCGAAGAAAATTAATTTGCACTCTGTATTCAGGTAATCAAGTGAAATTTTATTTCATTTCCTCTTCCTTTCATGAATAATGTTCATGTTCATCTCATAGAATCCATCCTGATTATGGGTTAATAAAATTTTTTGTCCTTAACATGACTGTGCCAAATGCATTTCGGGCCACGCCCTTCATCAGGGGCTTGCTCCTACGAAAATAGAAGAAACTAGGCTTTATGTCTATTGGGGTACATAGCTAGCAAACTGATCAATGATTCTAAATCTATCCCCAACAGCTACAATATAAATAAACAAGGTGACCATGTCTATTTGCGTGGTGTTTTCATTAACCCTGGGCATAATACTTCGCTACGCTCACGGAGCATGCAAAGTTTGTGCTACTACGCACATTGCAGAATGAATAACTGTGTTAATTGACGTAGCGTAGCAGCAGTAAAATAAACACCTTCAAATGCTTTGATAAAGCAATTTTCTATGCTAAAAAGCATATATAACCAATTCACAAAAATGAATTTTGACAATAAAATATCAAGCAATGAGAGAGGTGATGATTTTGGAGTCCCCCTAACCTAGGGGGAGGACCAAGCAGATGCCTTGAACACAAAAGCATATCATGTGAACGATTCAATGGTGGTCCCTTCCTCCTAGGACCACCCCAAGCACTGTTATGGGCAAAAATACAATCCCAACCAAAGGCCCTGCAAAGCATTATGGGACAAGATTAGCAGTGGGCAGTGAATATTATAGTTTCCAATATCAAAATAATTCTACAAAGAGCTGCAGTTCAACTAGTCGTTACTAGGTGTCCCTCACGAGTCAAATGTAAAAGCATTGAAATTATTAATACATCAAGCTGCAGTTCCACTGAGTCGTTACAAGATGTCCCTCACGAGTCAAATGCAAAAGTATTGAAAATCTTTCATGAGGCTTTTGCATTTGACTCGTGAGGACATCTAGTAACGACTAGTGGAACTGCAGCTCTTTGTAGAATTATTTTGATATTAGATACTATAATATTCACTGCCCACTGCTAATCTCGTCCCATAATGCTTTGCAGGGCCTTTGGTTGGGATTGTATTTTTGCCAATAACTGTGCTTGGGGTGGTCCTAAGAGGATGGGACCACCACTGAATGGTTCAAAAGATGTGTTTTTGTTTTCAAGGCATCTGCTTGGTTTTCCCCTAGGTTAGGGAGGATCCTAAAATCATCACCTCTCTCACTGCTTGTTAATTTATCATTTTCACTTTTCTGTAGTAACTATATGCATTTTTAGCATATAAAGACAGAGATATTTATTTTATCTTAACTTGCACTGTACAAGGTGCTTTTGGCAATTATTGTACAGTGCAGTCAAGCACACAACTACGCAATGTGCATAGCTACGTGTAGTTAAAAATGTACTTTACGTAGCTACGTGAAGTGCTGCTACGCAAACTACGCCCAGGCTTAGTTTTCATGCCTTCTGCTTATCAAAAACCAACTGTCAAGATGGGCGTTTATATGATGTGTGTACCATGTACATTGCGTGCATCTCGAAACGATAAAAATAAAGTGCAAAGCTTGAAAAAATTAAGGGCCATACCGGAATACGTCAACAATGTCACGCCCAATAGTAACTAGTACATGCAACAATACTCCCGTGTTGTGCATAACGACCGCGATTTAACGATCCTTATATCCCAAACTATCAAACACTCTTGAAGAGAGTGACTTACTCAATAATGTTATAACGCGGTATGACCAGGTCCCTTCGGTGTTAAACCTGAAAGGTTAAAATGTGGAATGATCATTAAATGTGGCATAATCGCAGCACAGCTTTTTACATTGTAAAGGACCGTAAGTGCTCACCCACCCGTGGCAGTCTTTGTAAAGTTTCTGCGTGTCTCCTGAAATGGTGTCAGATTGAAGTGTTTCCGCGTCCAACATGACCCGGAATTAAAGGCGTTACCTCACCCGGAAGGGTATACCCACGTGTGTAGCCGGAGCCCAAGAAGGGACCCGCGGTTAGAAAAAAAAGTGCGTAGATCATGAAAAACGTGAAATCGTATAGCCGCTTACAAAAGATTGTGTAGTGTCCAACCGCGTCACCCGATGCGTGTGATGCAAATCAATTCAAGTTGATACTAAAAGAATATGGGGAAAATGTGAAAAGGATCGTAGATCTGAATTTAAAACAGTACTAAGAGCTCATGCTCTTCCTTACTTACTGAAAAAGCGAGTAATTAAGCCATGGTGCATGACCCACTTAATGTCAATTTTGATAATGTCACTACTGTTACAGTCTACAATAATAAATAACAATATGTATTCAGTGTCACCAACACGTTAAAATAATAATGAATGTCAATTATAACTCAGTACTCTATATGTTCATGGTACGTCATGTCCTCATATCCAAACTTGCTGAAAACATGGGTGATTAAACCATGTTACGTAACACACTGGAAGTCAATTTCGACCACATCATTGCTGTTGTAGTCTGCGGTTATAAAGGAGAACATATACAGTGTCAACAACACGTTAAATTATAAATGGTAATTATTCCTCAATACATTGAATATTCATGTACAAGGCATCCTATAAAAAACAATTAAAGTCCATACGTTCGTTGAGACCCTTAGGATTCACCGTGTCCAAATAGTTGATCAAAAATATTTCTCTTTGGAGTAAAAATCGTGTATTATCCCTCCCAGTAACTATGGGTACTTGCTCCAGTATCATATATCTAAGTTGGCTTACATTATGGTTGTTGTTGTTGAAATGTCAAATGTGTAGCCGCCGTAGATTTCTGATTTTTTGTTTGAATGTTACTTTTGTGCTCATAGAGCTGTGTCTTTATTTTTCTCTCTGTTTTTCCAACATAATCTTTTCTACAGGGACATTTCACCGTATAGATGACGTTGCTGGTGTCACATGTTGCAGTAACCTTAAGTTTGATGGTAGTCCCCCGGATGGGGTGAGATAAAATATTCCCTTTAATGATAGCGCTACTAATTTAATTAAAGTGTTTGTGCCAGACCTTGATGGTCTAGATGTTGTGGCGGCTGCCGCAACCTTTGACGTACATAACCATTCTACTATGTTACAGGATCTACAAAAAGCTTGTGATTCACAAGCAATAGCCCATTTGCCCTCTTCCACGGATGCAGCGGTGCTGGTTCCTGTTTCTGGCTGGCTTCCTAAAGTTGGAGACCTGGTCCGAGAGAAGGTGGAGAACAAAAAATAATTTGGTCCATCATACCATGCTCCGGTCAGAGTCCTTGGCATAAAAGGCACCCGTACAGTGATTCTGCCTCCACTACCTGGTCGAAAGGAGAATCGTTACATTTCCATCGAATATGTCAAGCTACACCATATGGTCGATACTGAATAGTATGCCTCCCAGCATTCCACACCGGGATCTTTCACTAAATCTGATGGCTTCTGTTTCTTCGACTACTCTCCAACACATGGCGGGGGAGATGGAAACTGAAATTGATGTATTGCCTGTTTTACCTTCGAAATCCACAACTGTGAATATTGAGTATGCTTCTCCAACCGTTGAGGTTATAATTGACATTCCTGAAAGTACAGTCCATTCACCTTCTACTGAGTCACAACCACGGTTGTTTCAGATGGGGTCCAGTGGTTATTATATGGACCGCACTAACTTTTCTTCTGAATCGTCTTCGTTGTCATCAGCTGTAGCAGAAACCCCTACACGTACCAGTCTTTTCATCTCCTGGTTCAAAAAGACCTACGGTTGTGCTGATAATGGTGTTCCTTTTCCTTTTGGATTGGGTTTGTGACTGTGCTTTTCCTCTTGATTAATGGCCATTACCTACCTGAACGCTCTGCTGTGAACTTGGTTGACAGAGTTTTGGCCCCTCACACTTCATCACATATAATGAAACGAGATCAAGCCCTGATTAATATTTCGGCATTCCCAGTTGTTGATAGCATTGTTTGGGATAAAGTAGCATTCGATATCCATGGCCCGCCCGAAATTTTAAACACTCCATATGTGTTTCGCGTTTCCTTAGGAGATGTGATTTTGCCTAATATACACTCTAATGACTGGGATATTCATGCTGTTCATTCATTGTTCTCTGATTTGAAATATTACACTGCTTTTGATACTGAAGATTTGTATTTGAATACTGCAAATTATGCCGATCTGTTCTGTTATCAACATTATGGACATCATTTTTTACACAAAACCAGTAGTCAAAGACCGTTTTTTAATTATACCCAATGGGAGCATTGCCCAACACCATTTCAGGGGAGTTCGAAAACTCAACAGAGTAAATTTATATATTTTTCTGGTTACAAACTTTCTAACACTCAGTCTTATTATTATAAACTAAAAATGCCTTCCTGCACTAAATTTATGCTGACACACACTAAATTAGTTTATTCCTTGTCCTTCATTAATGATTTGGCAGTAAAAGGTTATGAATACTGAAAAGACCTGGTGGATTTAAAATCAATTTGGGGAACTAAATTGTGGCAAGTGCAGGTCACTGAGTCATTGCATCGTACGTGTCTGATACCATCTCAGCTCATATTTTTGAATGAGACGGTACAACAGACTACTTGTTTTGGTTTAGCCACCGCCAAAAATGTAAATGCGCCATCCATTCCGTCATTGGCACCTTATGAAACATGGCAAACGCATACCAACTATACACTGGAGGATTTAGCTGTCATGTTTCAGAATGGCACACTTAACTCTTCCACTATTGACCCTCTGGGATGGTTACTGTGGCCAACGAATTCCACAGTTACCACATATTCAGCAGGTAAATTGCATCAGCAATGGTTAGAACATTCCACACTGTCATCTGTGAAACAACACCTTTCTCTTTTGTCCGGTGACATTAATCTGGCTGATTTTCTTTTGTGTCCAAAGTCCCCTCGTACAAAACGTTTTCTTTATACAGCCTATAATGAATTTTGGAAGCTATTGCAGATGGAAGCTGCGGTGCGCATGCGCCAAATTAACCAAGCAAATTTGGAAAAGGTTCTTGCAGTGGTCGATAACAGCATTAATACGCTGTCTTCCCGTATATATACTTTGGATAATATTGTATCTTCCATCTTTGACATTGTTCAACATGAAGTGTCTGTTTTGTACCATGGTCAAAATCAGTTGCCTTCTGTGATGCTGTTTGCGCGGACCTTACAAACGCTCAACAGTGGAAAAGTACCATGGGATTACCTTAATGCGTCAGCACTGTTTTTGCCATTTAATTTGACTGATAAACAGAAGTAAATGTCAGTGAAAGATGCCACATACACATTGCTACATATTAAACAATTAGAACAGTTACCATTTTCTGTGGCAAAGACTGATTCAGCTCTGTGGTTAATACATGGGGTTATTTCGTTGCCTATCTCACTTTTTCAGTTTACAGCATGCATGAAACATTATCCCGTGGGTAGATATGAGCCCCTTGGCACTAGTTCATGAATTTAGGTCCGTGCCTTTCGCCTTTAGATGTCAACTCGCAGAAAGGGAAGTATTCCTTACAGGGGAGGATTGCGATTCAACAGTAGGACATTCCCTAGTCTGTAAACAAGTTAAACTTCATGGCGCCTGTATTGTCTCGGCACCTAATCTAGCTTGTTTTCTAAAGGGTACCCCGGTCTCAGCTAGTATTCCTGTGCTAACATTGCTTTCTAACTGCAGTTATCTTATTTTGAATAACCATGACTGCTGCTGCTTACGGGCTGGCATCCCATATATAGTAACAGTTTCCCAACAAGTTTCATGTTGCAGCAATGTCCTGTTTCCACCCCCACATGGGATTGTAGATAGTTTGCTTTGGCCTTCCATTCCAACTTTGAAAACAGATTTCAATAAGCTAAGCAGACTCAAAGCGCTATAGTTTCAACAAGAAGTGGCTCTCACATCAGCTCGCGAGACCTTCGAATTACAGGTGGCGAGAACCGCAAGTGAGATACACTCGCTGCTAAACACGAATCTTCCACTCCTTTTTGGAGAATTAATACACCAAATATTTAATGCATCTGATACAGAGGGCCTTGTCCACTTTTTTAAACTCGTGGGATCCGGCCTTGTTTCTTCCTTTCAGACCATTTTTGGAGTAATACCAGCCTTTATCCATTCTATTTTTTCCAGCGCCTTCGGAGGGTTTCCCTTGGTGCTCCTGTTGATTTGCTGCGTACTTGTATTAATATTGCTGCTGCGCAATGGCTGCTTGATCTGTGGAGCTGCCAAACCCGGTCCAGTTGCAGCTGTATCGTGACCGGATGCGCCAGCTTTTTGCTGCAATGCCATTACAAGCTTTTGACATCGACTACTGGCTCACCTTCTGTTATGCCTACTTCACCTGCATGCAACCTGTGTTTCACTGCCTCCGGTGTCCTTTTCAATGGGCCCTGGATGTCTGCCTTTCCAATACAACCCTGCTGCCCTGGATTACTATCTGTTAATTGGTCCGTTGAAGGCCCATGACCAGGAATGTGCCATGGGTAGGCGTTTGGAGTTTCATCGAAGTTAACGCATTTGCCCTGAGATGCTCCTAACGGCCTCTGGATATCAGGAGCATGTGTGCTCGTTCGACTTACTTAACTGGATGGCATACCTTTTTACTATCAGACAACATACTGGAGTTCATGGCATTTCGCTTTTCCCGCAACATTTCTGTCTCTGAGGATGAATTATGAATGCATGAGGTTTTGAGTACCATATTGGCAAAAAAAGATTTTTGGGACCAAACACAACCTTCCAATACAATATTTTTTGGTTTCATGCCCATCCTAATTGGAGTACGACTGGAGCACTTTGCCTCTGCTTATCTCTGATTTTTGTCTTCGCATAGGGCTACCGACCTGTCCAAGGGGAGAGTGCCACATGGCCCATAAGGACATTGTCGTTTTTCACTCACTTAGCATGAGCACGCTGCAGCTTCCCTGCTGCTTTTGCGCACGTTACTACACGTCTTTATTTTTGCAATAATTTCAAATACTGCTTTCACATGAGAACTCATCGCTGTGTTCACTCTCTACATGTTCCTGGGATTTTGACTGAACATTATGTGCAAGGTCGAACAACAATGCCCCTTGTTATTTTGTTCTGGCCAGGCCTTAGCTCGTAGACAAAACATACCGATGCAGCTGTTGTTTGGACAAACGCACTCTGGTCTTATTAGAATACACAAATAGGTAGCACACACTTGGAGAGGGACCTTTCCAGGGAGAAGAGCGAGACAGCACCTATGATGTAGATCTCCCATCTACAGGCTAAGGTATGGGGTCTGCTGACAAAGCCCAGACATCTTCTATTATATAATAATACTTCTTCTTTGCAAGGGGAGGGAGGTTAGGCACTATAGTCTATTCTCCATTGTCTTTTTATGATGACATCTCCCTTCATGATATATGGACTAGCTGCTATGCTGACCGTATTTGTACTATGCATTTTCCTGCTTGTTGTAGCACGTATACTGCATGTTAGGGCACGTTAGTTAAAATAAATATTTTAAACTATTCCGTGTCTCTGTCAGATCTTATTGTGGACAAGTACAAGAGTGAGAGCGAAATGGTGTGCCTTGTTACCGCGATTCCTGAGAGATCTGGGAGTGTTGTGTTCTGGGGTGTCTAATCATTTGTTTCTCTGTAAGTGAGTAGGAGAGCAAGTGAGACACTATAGCTAGTCGGTCCTGGGCTTGTGGGTACTAAGGTGGTAGGAAGACCCAGTCCCTATACACCAAGGTCCCATAATCCTGCTAGTCCCTATACACCAAGGTCCCATAATCCTGCGCATAGTTCTGTGTTTGTGCAGAATCCCTGCAACAATCCCTCTTCAGTGCACGCCACTATACTGTATGCCACTTCGCTATACACTACTCCAGTATATGCTATTCCACTCTAAGCCATTCCACTGTATGCCACTCCACTCCATGCTATTCATTGTATGCCACTCCACTGTACACTACTCCGTTCTACGCCACTCCAGTGTATGGCACTCCACTCTAAGTCACTTCATTCTACGCTATTCGATTGGACCCCACTGCAATGTACGCCACTCCACTGTATGCTATTACACTCTTCCACACACCACTGTACGTCAATCCAGTCTACACCACTCCATCATACACCACTCCACTGTACGCTACTCCACTATACACTATTACACTCTACACCACTCCACTCCACTATACAACACTCCTCTCTATGCCACTCGACTCTATGCTATTACACTGTACACAACTCCACTCTACACCAGTCCACTCTATGCTATTACACTCTTCAGTGTACTCCACTCCATACCACTCTGTTATACGCTACTCCAGTCTATGCTATTCTACTTTACACCATTCCACTGTAAGCCACTACACGCTATGCTATTCCACTGTATGCCACTCCACTGTATGCTACTCCACTCTTCACCCCTCTAGTGTATGCCACACCACTCTACCCCAATCCATTCTACGCTATTCCATTGGACGGCACGCCAGGGTACATCACTCCAGTGTATGCTATTACACTCTATCTCATTCCAGTGTACGCCACTCCAATCTACACCACTTCATTGTACGCCACTGCACTGTACTCTACTCCACTACATGCTATCCCAGTCCACGCCACTCTACTGTACACCACTCGATTCTGCACTTTTCCACTTTATGCCACTCCACTCTAGTGTACACCACTCCACTCTATTCACTCCATTCTACACTAGTCCGTTGGACGCCACTCCACTATATGCTATTTCACTCTACCCCATTCCAGTGTACACTACTCCACTCTACGCCACTCCAGTGTACTCTCCTCCACTCTATATAACTCCACTCTACAAAATTGTACTACACTCTATACCACTCTACTAGACTCTACTCCGCTCTATCCCCGTACACTGCACTGTCCAATATTTGCACTTGACTCTATGCCAGTGCACTCTATTATACAACACTCTACTCCACTGTACTACAGTTTTAAAACACATTTTTATTAAATATTTTAGAAAACATTTAAATTCAATTAAAACACCAAAGGTTGAAGCGTAGCTATATTTAGGACAACTTATTGTCAATATACAATCCAGGAATAAACTAAAATAACGTTAAAAATTATGAAGTTATAGTTATATTTTTCATTTACAATTTATCCACCACTTTCAAATTAAGTAGTGGACCTCGTTACACGCTCTTTTCAGCTCACTAACCAGACAACACTAGCTATAACATGCCACTCTACCATGCACTGTGTTCTCACAAATAATGATACTCCACTGTACAACACTACACTTTACGAGAATCTCTGCCACTCCACTGTACGACAACAACACTGACCTATATGACACTCTACTCCACTGAACTCCACTCTATGCCACTACACTTACGCCACTCTACTCGATGACACTCCACTCCACCAAACTCCATTTCATGATGCTCCAGTCAACAACACTCGCTGTACAACACTCAGCTCTACTGTTCATCATGCCACTGCACTGTACAACATGCCGCTCCACTCTACGATACTCCAGTCCACGATATAACACATCACGCCACTACAATGTATAACACTTTACTCCACTGTACCAGAACTTTATTTGGCTATAAGAACCAGCTATTTTTACAGGTGTCCGGGACCTCCATGGGGCAACATTTGCGCCCAGTCTGGCCTGCATTTATGTCGGCCAGTTCGAGGAAAATTACATCTATCACACCTCTAACCCCTTCCAAAAGAACATCTCCCTCTGGAAGAGGTTTATTGATGATGTGATATGCATTTGGACTGGGCCAGAGGCCAGACTATTGGACTTTCTGAAGTGGCTCAATGAATTGGATAGGTGCCTTAAGTTCACATGGACCATCAGCAGGCAGTCTGCTGTCTATCTAGATCTGGACATCTATGCAGCAGATAACAAACTTCACACAACTGTCCACCAGAAACCAACTGACAGGAACTCATTATTACATTACCGTTCCTTCCATCCGAGGGCCCTGCTGGACAACCTACCCGTGGGACAATTTCTGCGATATCGCAGGAATTGCACGTCAACGGGAATGTACATGGAGCAGTCTGAGGAACTGGTAACTAAACTTGAACAGAGGCCTATCCAACGAAGGTGGTGAAAAGAGCCCGTAAGAGAGCACTGAACACCCACCATGATGCCCTATTGGAAAGGAATGAGAGACAGAAGGAAAATTGCTTGCCAGTGGTTACGACCTTTGACCCTTTGTCGACAAGAATTCGACAAACCATCAGAAAGCATTGGTCATTGTTGAATACGAGTGGATTTAGAATGCCACCTCCAAGGTTTGCGTTCAGGAGAGCCTCCAACATGAGAGATAGGTTGGTTCACACCCGCCCCATTCAATCAACGTACAAAAGAGTCTGCCATTCCGTCTGGTCACACCCGTGTGGTGGCTGCTCGGTGTGTGACCTAATGGAGAAAACAAAAAGAGTGCAGTTGTTGAATGGCAAGACATGCTATCTCAACAAATTTAGCAATTGCAACACTACCAATGTAATATACAGACTACCCTGTGCGTGCGGTCTGCATTACATTGGTTTAACTTCCTGCAAAATCAAAGTAAGGATTCAGGAACATATCAGCACACTGAAAGCAAGTAAATTGACCACGCGTCTGGTCCGCCATTTTCAAGAACAGCGACACAATTTCAGGGAACTGAAATGGACGGTGCTGGAAAGAGTAGTGGGCGATGCATATAGTGTGGAAGGAGCACTGATAAGGAAGGAGGCACAATGGATATTCTCTGAGAAGGCGGACCAAGTGGGCCTGAATGATTGTATTGAATGGAATAAAGTTGGCAGATAATCCATTCATGGTGGATAGTGGTTTGCATTGGGTACATAAGAGGAACCTGTTGATTGAGGGGGGCGAGGTATTCCTCACGTAATAACTGTGCGGTAATATCATTGATGTTAGTGATGGCAGTTGTCCGTTTACAAATATAAATTCTATGCTAATATACATAGAAAGTGGGTACAGATCTGGATGAGTAGTCAACACCCAAATTACCATCATGCTCAGGAGCACCTACCATAAATAAGGCACCCTGGGTATTATAAGAATCCCACCAGTTAGGTGGTTGAGGGTGGCTACGGTAAACACATTTCGGTTGCAACCGCATAACTGAGGTATCGAAGGCAGGCCCCCCCTAGGAAATTGTTATTAGCCTTTTCTCTCTTTTTTAATGAAACGATATTGAGAAATTTGTTTGCATCCATAAATTCTCTTTCTAATTGATAAGTGTTCCCCACACGTTGATAATGCAATTTTATTTAGGAACATTGGGGTCAAAGATACTGATTTCCAACCGATTTGGGAGAATGGTTCTCGAAATATTAAGGAGACTTAGTATGAACCGATGTGGAGAATACCGATCCAAGATGGCGCTAAAAACCCCCCGATGTAATGCATGGGATCACAAAAGAGGCCACTGGGTGGAGCTTTGGTTGTGTTTCCGGTGCACGCTCTTGAAGTAGAGCGCGATTATGAGGGATGCCGGATTGAATTGAAGTGAAGTCGGACTCACGTCCAAACGCGGTAAGGGTGGGCCTGCTTATCTGAAGGGCGGTGAGAGAGCCCGGAGGTTTCATTCGGCATTAGATGAAGGAATGTGAGTGTAGGGAGAGTGTGTGTTGAGTGAGCAACGGGTCGAGGCTTTCCTTATAAAAACGGAGGATAGCGGACTTGGGTACATAGGGAGTGAGTGCTTGAGATGCTTGGCGGCGATCACCGCATCACTCATAATTAAGCCCATAACAACAGCCATACTCGAGTGCTAGTGGGTGGGCATAGCGTTTGACATGCAAAAAACTTATCGCAGTATACACAAATAATGAGATATTTATGTGCATATATCCACAGGTTGACGGGTGGCAACTGCATGTGTCTGCAGGAGATGTGTAACTAACGAGTGGAGGACACTCCCTAGAAGGTGGGGTGCCGGTATGAACTTTGAGGGCAACCACCTGGTAAACATAGCATGACTACTGTGTTATATGTGTTACCTTTTGGGCAAGCATGCCTGGTGACACTTTAACTTTTTAAAGATGTCCTTACTGGTTGGCACTATTTTTCTGTTCTTTTCTTTTTGTTTGTCAGTCACCCTTGGCTTAAATTGAAATACCAGTGAGGTGAAGACTGACCCGAGTCCTGATGAAATTGCTGCGAGGTATTTGGCAATAAAACATGTTGGACTGTCCTAAAGGGGTCTGAAACATGCTGTTCGTTTTTAATCTTGAGTGGGCTCACAGCATCCAATAAAGTAGGTTGATTTGCAAGTGAGTCGCAACTCATTTTTAGCTTGGAGAAGCGAGTTTATCCTTTCTCTCACCACGGGGTCTAGTTGGGATAGATCGACACAAGCACTCCTTGTGCATTCTTTCACATATCATTTTCTATCTTTTTTTTCTCTTCACCTCCTATAATAAGCTTGAAATGTATTCATTTTTTCATGGTCACGAAAGTCACCAATGATGAAAAACGTGAGCAAACTGGTGAGTACCTGCCAGCAGCTCCCTTGGTGATGCTTACGTGAGATACTTTCTGACCTTTCAGTCATTTTTCTTTTTGTACACCCTACCGATTGGGGGCACAAGTGGGGTGGACTGATAAACATTAAAAATTTTGACACGCAGGATTGGTCGCTATTGGCATTTGTTAGAAGCCAGCGTTTGGGCAGAGATACTAATACCCTGCCCCTAGGATCCTAAAAGGTTTTTGTGTGTCCAAGCACAATCAGGTCTTGTAATTATATTGTTCGTTTTGAGTGGAGGGCGACCTGATTGAGAATTCCCTCTCATGCTCCTTATTGTGGATACTTCTACTTTAACCACCTGCTTTATTCTGGGCAAATAATACTCTCCTTGTGCCTCTGTCCACTGATCTGTCAATATGTCAGCACTTTAAAATTGGCACAATGGAAGAAATAAACGCCAAGGGTATACTCTCAGGACAGGTCCCTGGCATAGTTTTATTAGAGGCCAGATGTCCAGCTCTGGCTCACCTCGAGCCCAAAATGAGCAGAGATTTAATGTCGCTACTGCCTGCCCCCATGATCATGCCACACACATCAAGAATTCAAGACAAAGCATCAACCATTGTCGTAAAAAGGAGAGAGAAATAAAAACTGATTCAGTGGCTGAATTGCACAGTGTGAAACGAGAAAATTTGGATCAATCTCGGGTTCCCATGTGATCAAACTGTGTGATCCTAGGCAAATATTTTATTTCACTGAGTCTCCTTTCTCTTCATTCTTACATGTGAGAGAACCTTCAAATACCTGAGTTGATGATATACGTTGCACCAAAACAACTCGTATTTGATTTATTGGACTATAATGTTGCTCTAGGTATATAATAAGTCACACATAGGATACACATCACAACTGACTTGGCTCTTGGTTGACTAATGGCACTGTCCTCAAGGTGGGTAGAGTTGGTTTGGACTATTTCAAAGCTCAGGGTTAAGAACCTTTAATAAATAACTCTCAATGCAGAGGCACTATCTGATGTACTTTGAAGTGCTAAAGAATGACACTTTCTTGAATATTGAAGAGACGTTATCATATTTTTACATAATGCTTGCTGCATGATTTACATTCCAAATCTCTTTGTGGTTCTGCTCATGCACGGGCGGCTCTTAGAGCCTGGGCCAGACACTTGTCTCAGCAAGCCCTCGGCTCTGCCTGTTAATTGTCGGTTCACCCACCTCCAGTTTTCCTTCACTCCTTTAGCACTGTTTATGGGCTGGTGGCTGTATCAGCATCTCTGTTGCTGAAAGTGCCCCAGAAGCTGCAATGTGCAGGAATGCTCTTGTGCTGCAGCTCCTCCCTTCCGGCCACCGACTGGTACCTCTTTTACAGCTCACAGAAGGATGTAAGAGTGAAAGGTGTTTGTTAGTCAGTCAGTTAATCAATTTCATTTGAAAAAATACCATAAAGCTTACATTAAAAACACAACATTTCAGATCAGAATGCATTCAACTTATCTATACAAAAACAATTTGTTCAATACTAATAGCACCGACAAAATATTTAAAATCAGGTCATTCACATATCAAGTCCAATGATATCCAGATAAATAAAACAAAACATGAAAATATTAATCATGGTACTAATTCATACCTTTTCCTCACTGCTAGAACTTTGCGTATAAAGTTTAATACTGTGCGTCTTATTTCTAGTATCTCAAGAAGTTGTAAATATATTATGCCTTGCTTATAACATCTGATAGTGGATGCCCGCATGATTGGGACTAAAAATAGTTTCTGTAAAGTACAATATAAAGTGCAAAATAAATATGTAAGATGAATAGTACTTTGCTGAGATGAGATGTCGCAGGCACATATTGGCAGGTTTGCAAACCAGCCTTCCAAATAGGGGAAGGCTACCAAAAAGTGCTAAGTGCTAAGGTGAAAGCAAGTTACATAAAAGTTATTAGGTTCTGAAAAGGAGCATACAATTGAACGTAATAGACTTTGAAGGAATTAATGCCTTCGATTCATAATGAGATTATCGTATTGATGATCACCCAGAAGCTTAATTTATTGCCAGATGTAGTGCCAATGCGCTGGTGATCACCGTTGCGTCCGTTCAATAAAACCTTAAAAGGATAATTGCCTTAGATCATTGCTAGCATGTTATCCGCTCGGTGTGTGAGGCCGTCTGTGTTTCCATCTGGCAATAAATTAAGCTTCTGGGTGATCATCAATACGATAATCTCAATATAAATCGAAGGCATTAATTCCTTCAAAGTCTTTATCTAACAGACGCTACGGTGGTTATAATAGAGAAACATCTTGGTGATCTTCAAAAAGACAATTACAACCCTGATGAAGTCCATGTTGGGCGAAACGCGTTGGCTGGGCTGATGCATTTGACTACAAATAAAGAATAATTGAAAATAAGAAATCTCAAGACTCCTTGCACTCCATTTTTGCATGTATTTTGTGGATTCCATTACATTTTGTATAATTTGGGGAAAAGAAAGCAAAAAAAGATGTTTAATTACATGCTTGTGCATAATTAATGAAGGTATTACGTTCAATTGTATGCTCCTTTTCAGAACCTAATTACTTTGAGAGGAAGTCTTTTCTCTTATATTTGTGACTTCTTAGCGGTGGGGTCATGGGAAGTTGAGCATTTTACTTTACATATATGAGAATTAAATACACTGGTGCAGCCCCTATTGCCCACACTGCTGTTTGCATAACTTCACATAAAAGTTATGTTGTGATTTACTTGAGGTAGCTAAATAGGGTTCTATACTAAGGAAAGTTATGAGGGAACTATACGAGGCTACGCTCGGCAGATATTGAGATTGATCTGCCCCCTTCTTTGAACACTAGTTTAAAAACAAACTTCTAATCCTTAAATTGCTATTTTTATCAATCTGCTCACGATTAGAGAAATATTCTGGGACAACAAGCTCTGACATAGACTGTTTGATATAAGTGAGCCAAGGGATTTTTCGTGAATTATTCAGCTCTAGGCAATCTTTTAACACCTTTGATAAAAGCCAAATTTTAATCCCTAGTAATAGAGGGGCTAATCGTATGGTATCTGATTTGTAATTTGCCCCTACTTCGATGTGACAAATGTGAGTGGCAGTGCTTGTGGGTACCGACAGGAGTCTATCTAAAACAAACATTTCTGCTCTTTGAAGAGCACCAGAATTAATGTGACCCGTATGTCCGTCCCGTATAGAGCTACTGGAATACATTTACTACTATACAACTGTGGCATCACCCTCTGGGGTCTGTGTCCGAGCTTGTTGGCAAATCGAAAAATTGCTTTGGTCTCCCTTGCAAATTGATGCAATCTGGTATTTATCAGATGCCCCTACTGCAAAGAAGAGACAGGCATATTTCCCAAATAATTAAATGTAGTGAGCTTTCTGGCCTCAGCCCCACAGATAAAATAGGACTTAGATTTCCTGTTTCTCGGTTCACTTGTCATAATAGAAGATTTGATAACATTTACCTTTAAAACAAGATTACTCATAAAATCGTACAAGCATCTAATAAAATCTGGAGGGCATTTGCAATTCTGGATAAAAGTACTAAGTCGTTGGTATCAGACGTTTCCCGGCCTGGGGCACATTGGCACCACTTTGAGCAAGAAAGGATTCCAGAGTTGTTTGATCTTTGAGAAGGCTAAAAGAATAGGGAACCAAAATGTGAGACAAAGGGTAGTTCACGGTCTCTCTGTGCAGACATTGGGACAGGAGCTCTGATTGCAGGACAAACCTGCAAAATGTGGGACAATTTGCAACCGCACCTGGCAAATGTGTTCGGATGTTCGACAAACAGCATCCTGCACTTTCCCTCTGCTCTTCACCTTCTAGGGAGAAAACATGTCAGTGATGGGCTGAGCAGCATCCCTACACATAGCTCCTATGTCCCGGTACTGGTTCAGGTGATCTACAAAGGGGTTCCACATGACTTGCTATATGTGCCAAGCAAAAAAATGCCTTGTTTCTCAAATATCACCATGGAAGCAGGGAATCATGGCCAAGGGATTTGGGCCCCTTCTGGTTGTTATTACCAGATGAACCTTCCTTTTGCCTGTCCTCCATTTCACCTAAACCCTGAGGGTTCTTTCAAAGATTAGGAGGAAAGGTTTCTTAGTCTTTGGTAGGACTATTCTGGACCAGGATGAGGTGGTTGCCTCTTCAAGACAGAGACAAGTGACTCGCCCTCTGAATGGCATTAATGTTCCTTTGTTTACCCTCACTGCCAACTAGTTGGTTAAAGGAAGCCTTTCAGATATAGTCCATCCCACATTTGGCACAGAAATCGTTTTTGGAATGTATTCAATGGTCCTGGCACTTTTATTAACCAGCTGTGCTCCACTTGCAGCCATCTTAAAACATCTTAGCGTAAATGGGCTGCTAGTGAAATGGTCCAAAATGTATATCTGACGACATTGACTCCTGTTATTATTGATCTAAAGTTATTGTATTCTGGTGTAATTCAAAAGAAAACTCAAGACACTCATAATCTCATAGGAGGCCACTAGAAGGTGACACAAAACACAGCAAACATCCCATCAACTCCTCTCTCCCCGGTGCTTTTGTCGGGTCTCAAGATGTGACCCTTCCATAGGGATCCTCCTATAGAAAAACCTACAATCTGCTAAGTGAAAGAGACAACATTGGAACCTGTCACAGGCACCAGGCCCGTCTGACATGGAGACACTCAACTTTAGAGCACTTAGATTTTGTGGGTGTTCACAACACCTAACATTTTTCCTGGGGCTGCCAGCATAGGAAAGGCACAAGCAGCAAATGGGATTCTGCTAACTGAGAATACCACCAGAGCCCCAAGACACAGAAACAGAGACAAGACTCATCAGCATGAAACCCGTGGCCTCATAAGACCTGTCAGGATAACAGAGATAGCCAACAAGACCAAGAGATAAGGAAGCAAACCCTGAACATATGTTTAGCAAATCCTTGACTTAACAACAACAACCCAATGGCTTCATTTACTGTGGTGTTGGTTTGGAATCAATTCCCAACCTCTTACAAAAGTTCCTTGTAATGAAAGTGAAAGGCAGAAATCTCCAGTCTAAAAAAAGACAAATGACAACAACATATCATGAAATCTCAGAACTAAAAACTAGACGAGTCTAGAAGATAGGGGAAACAATAAGGAGATGGGAGTCAGTAATGGAAGGTAAAAACCACAATGAAATGAAAAAGGCAATTTCGAGATATAAAGTACAGTAAGGACAGAGCAGGCACTTTGACGAGGTGGGGAACAATGCAGAGAAGGAAGATTCTGTGAAAAGCTGTGGATGCTGCGAGGAGGTGGAAGACACTGTGAGGAGGTGGAAGGTGCAATGCAGAGAAGGAAGATTGAAGATTCAATGAGATGATGCGATGTTGAGAGGAGGCGGAGGCAATAAGGTGAGTATAGATGGAGATCTTCAAAGATGTATAAAACTGTGGAGAGGTGAATTAAATGCATATGATACAATTTGTTGTTCCTTTCTGTTGGTTGAAAATCTTTATCCATGTAGAAGTATATTCATACCTTTTCCCCTTGTAGGAATAGTTTGTGTTTAAAAGAAGAAAACAGCATGTTTGTGTAGAAGTTCTTAGGGGCATATTATCAAGCGGCAGCAATAATTATCTCTGGCCGCTCTTAGCGTGAGGATTTTTATCGCAGGCTATCGCTGGAAATTATCGCTATGCTAGCACTGTATTAACAACGCATAGCGCAATGGCGATAATTATTCCAGCAATAACGGTGTTTTCCATGGAACATTGCTGGTTTTCCAGCGATGTTCCATGGAAAACGGTGATATCCTTGATGATAGGGCCTGTGGTCTTAGCCACGCAATCCACCCCCCATGTTAGGTATGCCTTAGTCAGGAATTTAACAGACGTTAAATTCCTGCGTTAAGGCATACTTAACGTGATTTCAAATATCGCTACCCCTCCTTGATAATATCGCGAAGCTGCCTTCGCGATATTATCCCATGTTGTTTTCACAGCCACGCCTCCTTTGCATCTCATTATCGATGCGAGGCGTGTGGAAAACGGGCCCTAACTCAAGGAATCACGCGCTAGCGTGTCCTTGATGATAATGCAATAAAATTATCGCCGCTTTTCGCCCGAAAACGGACGCTAAAGCGTCGATAATTTTATCGCGGGGCCTTGTAGATATGCCCCTAAGACCTTAGTCCTATTTTCAGAAATTGACAGATTGAGATACTGGATCCTAAATCGAAAATCTCTACATCCTGTAATTTTGTGGAGTGTGATCAGCGCACATGGGACGTGCAAGTCCTCATAAATGACTTATAACAATAACGAACTAGGTGATATGCAATCACGCTTGGGTGTCCCATCTAACAAGGACCTGTTGTCAGTGGCTCAGTGTTAGTACTGAAACTCTGTGTGATGGAATACAGCATTCTCCCTCACCTACTCTTTTGTTATATAACCCTCGTCTTACCCTGGGCTTCTGAAGCTCTGTAGATCCTACGGTTTTGTATAGTGTGGTTGGAACACATGGGAATAGATGTATCCACATATGACTGTAGTTCAAGAACAGTTATGCTTGATTTTATGATGATAAACATGGAACATTTTCCTTGTATAGACTCATTTGAGAGAGCCACATGGGTATTATCAAAGGTGCAAGATTGAAGGATGCCCAGTACTTGGTCATGCTACACAATAATATCAACATTCAAAAAGGGGTCGAGATAAAGCCAAACATGTTAGAGATCCAGGGGCAGATTTATCAATGTTTGATGCCGCGCAACGCAGCAAGACAACTTGCTGCGCTGCTTTGCGTCAAATGGAAAGGGCAGGAATGCACCATATCTACCAAGATGTGGCACATTCCTGCTCACTCTCTGCGCTGGCACACTATGTTTTGCTAGCGTCAATGCAGGCACCCTTGCACCATTATGCAAGGGTGCCTGCGTTGTGGGAAGGATTGTTTTGGCGCAAGAAGGGACACCATCCTGCACAAAAACAATCCTTAGAGGCGTATTCCTCTTTCTACGTAGGCTGTAGAATGCAGCACACGTAGAAAGAGGAAATAACGAGGAGAAACAAAGATATTAGTCCTCCTTGCACTTCTGTGTGGAAGGTGTGCAATTTTGACACAGTCCTAAGTTCACCAGCCTTGGTAAATCTGGGTATGTGCTAAAAACCATGGGCGGGTGCCTAGGAAGACGTATCCTCCACCCTTGTAATGCCTTCCCAGTGCAGAGTAACGCAAGGTAGCGACATTCTCTGCCTTGCGTTATTCTGAATTTACTAAGGCACGCAGGGCCACACAAGGCGGCCTTGTGTGGATTTTGTAAATCTGACTTAAGGATTTGCTTGCCTTTGTGTCACCGTGCATGACGCAAGGGCAATGCAATCCTTTGATAAATTTGGGCCCCAATGTATTGGTAAGCATCATCTCTTTGGGACGATCCTGTCGGGTAGGCTCATAACTTGAAAAACCCATGACCTATTAGTAAATGTTCAGTATGGATTTATAGAAGGGTTGGCAACCATCCACAAATACCTAAGTCTGTATTTGATAGCTGCAAAATATGTATAGAATAAGAGGGGTACATTTTGTATGTCCTGTATGGACTTTACACCTGTCCTCCATTTTGTTAACCGCAGGAAACTGTTGCCTATCTGAGTGGAAATGGGAGTGGAAAACCAACTTTTGAGATAATGATAAGAGTTCATGAAGACTCACAGGGTGGAGTGTGGCATGTGTGCTATGGAGTGATAACAACCATTTGCCATCTGAAAGGGGTGAGGCATGGATGTGTTGAGGCCCCCTTACTTTTCATCTTATATAATAGTTATCTTCAAAATAAGCTTCATGGCTTAAATGCAGAGTGCCCAAGTGAGAGGGCAAAGAATATCTCATAGAGAAGTGACAAGGCACATCTGTTTGAATCAGCTGTCCCATCCTGATATTTTATTTCTTCAAGTTTCATTATTTTGTACTTTGTTTCACTGTCCCTTAATATAAAGGAACACCCAGGCCCAACCCCAGTTCTCCCTAGTAGAGACTGAAACTACTGTCCTGATGAGGGAGAAGCCAAAAATGAACCCCTGAAAATATTTGGGGTGCATTCTACCCTCCCCCTGGCATGGAGGTCACTAGTTGGTGGCAGTATATTTAAAGGTTTGGGGAGTACAAAAAGCCTATATCCATGGGGCAAGGTATTTCAAGGTCATATGTAAGGCCCTTTGACCACATATAATATGGACCCATTTCTCCAAAACTGTGAGTATGTGAGATACTACCTGTTGTAAGGATGTGCACATATAAGCACAGGGCTGAGTGCCAAGAACCATTTGATGCTGTATGACTAAAACTCACATTTCCCACCTGTTCACCTTCATTCAATCTGGTCAGTGTCTAGGGGAATCCACAAACATGTCTACCTAGGAGCCTCCTTCAGAAAAGTACAGGAAGTAGACATGAACATCTGTCTATAAACTGCACCTGAGAAAGCTCCTCAAAATGCTGGGGGCAAAGTGAGCCAGCTCTGCACAACAGCAACATGACCCCAACTGGGAAATCTGGGCTGTGTTCTGTAATGCACATCTTGCCCTCCAGGTTCCAGGGCAAACCAGCATTCCTGCATCTGACGTTATTGGTGGTGGAATGCTGTTCCACTCTAGTAAGTCAATGGGCGGCACTGAAATGGACGTCTGTCTGTGCTTCCTGAGATGAGGAACTCAACCACTGAGGTCAAAGGATCTGCCCAGATCTTCTTGACATCCTCTCTACACGCCTCCCCAGAGACAGTGGGGGTGACCCCTAGAGTTTGTGGTGCCTCTTGGTGAGCACGCTCCCCTGTAGACTGAGTGACCTGCTATTGATGCAAGGACTCCTCATTGCCATTCTGCAATACCCTTTAGCATTTAGCTCAGCATGGGTATAGGCACCCATCAGTGGTGGGGCTGGCTTTCACTCTAGGTCTCACCTGACTCTACAGGGCAGTGCAAAGGTTTGTGAGAATCACATGGGCCCTGCACTCGGGAACGGGAGCTCACTGTCTTGCTTCTCAAAGTCGATGTGGTGTCGATGTGGTCGATGTCTTTGCATATAGTTTGTAGTTTGCTGCTGGAGCCAATTTTAATCCCCTCTTTAAAGGATGCTCTCCATGATGCCAATGCCGCTGTGCCTCTCTAGTTATTAGTCATAGATTTGGAGATACACAGTCCCAAGAGGTCCAATTCAGGAGGCAGTCACGGCTTCCCTGTCTTCAAAAACTGCAGGACTTTTTGTTCATGAAAAGTTATTTAAAGGATATAGCCGGTCATCATTTCTTGAGATTATCTAAATGATAGGTTGTGCAGTGAGGACTCCAGAGCCAGCCGGAATTAACCTCAGGTAAATTTCAGCAGGCCAAACCTGCCGAAATTAGCATGGAGAAAAATGCCCAGTAAGCACCAAAATCCACGTCATGCCCCATTTTTGAGGCAATAATTGCAATTGGGGGCCATTTATCTCAATCAATCAATTATGATCCTTGCAATGTTGGAATTTATTGGTTGCAATAAATATTTCCCCATTTTCTAGGCCAACCATAATCAGGGCCTAAGTGCTCAGTATCCTGGTACCAGGAACCCATGCATTGCGACCATTGATACTACTCAGAAGGTCCTACATCATCACAGTCGGGAATAAAATCTCTAACATTAATCTGGAAAAAGACAACTACATATTGCTGGAAGGAGAATCCTGCTTTTTTGTGGCATCACGGTACATTGCTGGACGAAGATCGCTACTTGCGCTTGAAAGAGATCACCCCATATTGCTGCAACAACATCATCACCTATTCCTATGAGATAGAATCATTTATTACTGGTAGAAAGTCACCATTAACTGCTGGAGGGAGATTGCCAATTAAATCAGGAGAAAGATCACCCTTTATTGTAGGAAAGAGAACGCCACTTGCATCTTGAGGCGGATCACCACTCATTAGTGGAAGGCGATCACTATTTGTATCAGAAGGAAGATCACCACTTATGACTGGAAGGAGTTTACCACTTGCATCTGGAGAGAGATCACCACTTTTTGTTGTGAGGAGATTGTCACTTTCATCTAGGGAAATATCACCAATTTTTGCTGGATGCAGATCACCACTTGCATCTGGAGGGAAATCAGCACTTCTTTCTGGAAGGATATTGCCCCTTGGAATTGCTGGTAGGCAGTCCCCACTTTTTTCTTGTAGGAGATCACCACCAACTCCAGCAGCTTCTGATGGATACTATTGTGTCGGCCCTCACCTTTAGAAGAAGACCCATAGAATGATGTTCTGCTCTATGAGAGGATGATTGGTCATAGGGCTCACCTCTCAACCACTGAGTACAAACCACTGAGTGACTACAGAGAAAGCACTGTGAAAACAGTCCTTCTTAGGGGACAACTTATTGGCACTGGGCATATGGGAAGGGGACAGGATACTGTGGATCGAAACCACTATTGTATGCATGAAAATTGACACAAGTCTTTGATGTTTGGGGGATTCAAGTCTGAGCCTAAACTCTTAGGTTTTAGTGGATGATATTATGGATGTGCAAGTTGCGAAGGAGATATATCCGGAAGCATCAGCAGCTATTTGTAAACATGGCCTGGTTTATGAAGCAAGCATTTGGGAGATATGTTCCCATGCGGCTTCCGTTCTAAGGATACAACTGCTTTTTATTTTTCCTTCCCTGCTGCATAACTGGAAAAACATAAAATCTTTCACTGACACAATTTCAACAGCCTTGTTGTTTTGGAGTGGGTATGGGAAGCCTGCCATAGACAAGTCAAGACGTGAAGGCCATCAAGGTGAACTGGTCTTTGAGGTCTGCTCACGTGGGTCAGCCCCCGCACTGATTGAAATTCAAGATCCAGGCAGTGTGCACTCGCCTCTCTGACTCAGACTCCTGGAACCAAAACAAAATTCAAAGAGCTTCCTTCCAGCTTGGCCTAGTTACTTTCTAATCTTAGAGCCTGGTAGAAGGTAGACCCACGCCCTTGGATCCTGGACTTTTGCCCAGTTCCTGACAGTGTATACTGTTTTTACTGATGCAAGATCCGTTGGCAAAGATGTCCCATGCAAATACTTTCCCATCGATAATTATGGGGATTTTATAAACTGGGGCAGTACATGGATGTACCTATCCTCTGCCTTTCGCTGGATTCACAGCTTCCATATTGATTTGCTACCGGAAGACCATGAGACCATAACAGCTCAGTGCATGGCTTCTGTATATGTGGATCAGCTGCCCTTTGTCACACAGTGTCTTGGTGGGAGAAAGCGGTCACACAAACATTCAGAATTTAAAAGGTGACTCCTGATTTGAAGACTCCGTAAATGTTATCTATAATTTGTAACAACATACACTCTCGACAGCACACATTTCACTTAAGTGCATGACCTAAATCAACTTTTAGGTCACAACTATAAAAGGAGAGCTGATTTGCTACATGGATCAACCTCGTTACCCATCAAAGTTTTCTGAAGAACTAATCACATCGTGCTGTAAACTCCAAGAAACTTGAGGCTATTGTACCAGTCACAGAATATCTGGTAAAAACGTGTGGTTTTCCTGCAACGTGGGCATTGGAGATCACTGAGAGGAAAACTGAGGGATTTCAACCTCAGATACTGGCTAACTGACCAAGAGCCACTAAGAAGAGTATAGACCGATGGAATATCCAGACGCTCTTAGCCCTCACACGGTCATCTCAGGTGGACTAAAGAACAATGTAATATATTGCACAGGGTTTACCAATGTATAATGCAGTATTTCCCATTTCTGGAATCTTTGGTTTATTGGGATACTTTGAGCCTGATTTACAAAGATAAACGTGCACTTTTGTGTAAGTGTACGATTGTTTGGTATTCGCAAAGAGATTTACGAGCAGAATATTTACAAGTGCAGAGTGTCTGCACCTAAAAAGAGAGATCGTTTTATGTGCGCAGACTCCGCACTCGTAAAGGTGCTACTACTAAAATCCTTTATGAATAGCAAACAATCATCAGCTTACACAAAAGTGTAAGTTTACTTTTGTGAATCAGGCCCACGGTTTGCACTGTTGTCTGCTGGTGGTGGGCTTTCCCAAAGCGATGGCTCAAAGGGAATTGGGGAGTCATGTCTCATGACCTCCTGCCTGACCCGTGTGAGGGGATCAGAGGGTCTTGTGATTTACCAGCAGTGTCAGGGGCTATGCAAAATCTGGGATAGCTTAGAAGCATACAGACACCTTGAATGAAGTGTTAAATAGAAGCTGGGCAATTAAATACTTTCCACAGAAGTCTCCTTCCCAGGCCCTGTCCTGTATCCTCTCTGCAGACCTGAAAAGTTTCATCCACACAGCTGTTGGTATATGGTTTATGGCTTGTGTTTCGGAAAAGGGGAATCGCATTTGTACTAAAGCTTGGATAGATCTCGCCTACAGTCACAGCAGCCATGAAGCCCACCTTCTTCCCCCTAGACTTCCATTGGCCACGACCAGTTCAAAGCCTGCCCTTCATCAGCAAAACAGAACATCTCATTGTTGTGCGGTGTGCACTGGAACTCTTCCTCCCCGCTGGTCCTTTTCGCAGCCTAAATTTGGGTCAATCCCCAAATCTACCAGTTCTTTGCAAACCCCAGATCCTGGCACTGAGCTGTCAACTCTTCACGCTTTATAACCACAACACCCAGACCAAATCTGGGGTAAGGGAACGAGAGGCACGGGGTACTGGGAGTCGGCAGCCTCCAAAATAAACTGTGTACCACAATGAAGCCGCTCCCAGTAGGGTGTCACAAGTACTAGTGCAGTTTTAGTCTGTGAGTGAAGACATCTCACGTGCGCGTTGGAAGGCTCACTTAAACGTGAGCATTTCCATGATCTTGATGCGCATGTACAGCGCGTGAACACTCCTTTCCACGCTGTTGACTGGTCCCAGTTATATTTATCTGAGCTTTGCTCAAAGACGCGGGGTTGTTTCTTTACGCATGCGCAGTTTAAGACTCATTTCACCGTGCGCTATACTCTGGCTCCTTGACGCGCATGTGCAAGGCGCTCACACTCCCACGTCATCATGTGAACGCCGGCCCGACTCAGGGCATGAATTTCCTGCCTTCCTTTGCGGATTTAGCTCTATATCCGCAACCCATATTTGGAAGGTCAGGCAAGCCTCCGGACCTCCTATTTACCAGAAGGTTGGGACACCGGATCCCACACTGCAGTTTTCCATTTAGCGGTGATTAGTAATTTACTCATTATGTTGACACTATTTAAAACCAACCGCCAGCTCACTCAGTCCACAACGAGGAGCTGAGGTGCACAGATCTAGGCACAGAGGCGGAGATCACGTCCAGTCATAGTAAGAGTATGAATGTGGGGCTGATTGACTTCCTTTACAGGTTGCGTACTATGGAGGTATTTTGAACCTCCTGTGTTTTTTACAATCTCTTTAAACATCTTGTGTTCCTGTGTTTTCTCCTCATTTTTCTAGCGTTCTGACCTAAGGGGTCTCCTGCCCTCACCCTCCTATGGGGCACAAGTGTCCTCATTTTAGGGTAAGCATTTTGGAGGAA
Source organism: Calotriton arnoldi (assembly GCA_963921515.1). NCBI lineage: Eukaryota > Metazoa > Chordata > Amphibia > Caudata > Salamandridae > Calotriton > Calotriton arnoldi. The sequence goes on from CAWUFW010000444.1 coordinate 4,135,771, forward strand.
TTTTCTTCCAAGTGGGTGCATAGATTTTTGTCACATTATCGTTGCACCTATCGCCACTCACGATAGATTTAGGGTGTATGTGGCTTATTTGTTTTGTTATGTTTGTGTCCTATGCAATTTTGACAGTTTGTCTGCACATATTTGTTTTTATCTTTCAGGCTTAAGAATTTAGCCATATCACAGTGGTAGCGTGATCTTCATCACCCCACTGCGTGGAAATCCTTTCACCATAGTGTGGTAAGAGTGGAGCCCGTTATATAGAACTTTTGTAATATGGTCCTGATGAATGCCGCGGACCCAACTGGGCCTTAGGCAGAAACATGTCGACCCCATTGACAGCGGTGGGGGGACAATAATATCCCCATTACACCGATCACTTTGTTTTTAACTACCATATAGATGCCAGCACCATTAAATTTAAGCTGACATCCTTAATGGCTTCTTAACTCACTATTTTCTTTGGGCCCCCACTTAGTTTAGAAGTGCATCCCTGTCGTCAGGTGTATGCCCGCCCTCTATCAAACCAAGGTTTTAGAGGGCGAGGACTGGTCAATGATGAAGCATGACACCAGGTGGTGTGTGAGACCAGTCCTTCATTTTATGTGAGATGTCTTCACTCACAGACTAAAACTGCACTAGTACTTGTGACACCCTACTGGGAGCGGCTTCATTGTGGTACACAGTTTATTTTGGAGGCTGCCGACTCCCAGTACCCCGTGCCTCTCGTTCCCTTACCCCAGATTTGGTCTGGGTGTTGTGGTTATATAGTTTGTACGGTTTCCAGCCGTGGGAACATAGCTAGGGGTTTAAAATTACCCTAGTGTGGGTACTATACTGGACATTTCTGGAATTCTAACCAGACGTCTCCTGAAACTCAAGAGACACAATCAGTAAAATACAACCTTTTATTATAAAGGTGTGTGTTGTCCAATCATTATGGACACCGAGTTAGCATTTAATGAGGAGAATTATGCAGAAATTCTTAAAACACCATCCCTGTTAGCAGAGACAGTGGTAGCACAGACGATTCAAAACACAGATGAGTGGGAGGCATTGTCCATCAAAAAGAAAGAACAAATCCGGACAGCTCTACATGGAGCTTTTATGACTGAGTACCTGCGGAAGAACAGTGCACCAAGGGGCTTGATCGTTACCAATGAGCCTAGACTTTTCCTTAATAATAAAGAGTTCCGTATCAACTGGTCAGGGATAGCCTGGAAGTGCACGAAGGACTGGCTAGTCCTTATCATCAACACCGCTAGGGAACTAGCCGATGCATTGCTGGTAGAGATCCAACAGAGTGAGAATAGACTCAAAACTATGATTCAAACAACAGTGTTTAAAAAGAAACTGGATGAAATTAATAAAGACCATTCGGAATACCAAGAATATCTTACCCAGTCAAAACTCACTAAGTTGAAGAAAGATGTCCAGAAATTTAGGAAAGAGACTATATACCCGTATACCACTGACGAATACTATGAAAGACCTGTCCAACCACAACAAAATAAAAGACAACAACGCTTTAGGGCAACACCACAAAACTGGACCTTTAGTTCTGGGGAAGAGAGAAGCTCAAGTGGAAGCAGTAGTGATGAGAGCACTGACGGCTACCAGGGTAGAAGACAACAAAACTATCAACAACAAATGATGCACCCACCAATGCCCCAGTATGGTTTTTGGCAACAACCATACTATGCGCCAGGCTTTGGATTTCCACCGGGACCGCCCCTTTTTTATACCGGGGCCGAGGCCGGGGCAGAGGAAGGCAAAAAGGCAGAACACAAGGGTACAATGGGAAGACCAGACCCCAGTGGCAATGGGAACAAGGAGCAAGGGGAAAGAGAACGGCCCATCAACGAGCAGAGAGTAACTAATATTATCAATTTGAGTGACTATCAACTCTCTGCGGATGAGGAAACAGTTTTATCTAAAGGCCTTGGTTTCGTTCCGACACCAGTGAATGATCCCTTTGTGTTGAACATTGAACTTGCACAATTTTTTAGGAAAATTAAGCTCCGTAACCACTTCGGAGAAATAAATGATGTGCATCGTGAGAAGACCGACACTGGACTCAAGAAAAAGTCCACATTCGTGCCTCCAACACAAACAATCCCCTGCCACATTTTAGCTTTCGAGCAGGTGGTATTGAAGGAAGTAGAACAAATTAACTTCAAAAAGGAAAACGGCTTTCAAAACCTCACCAGTCGTGAACGACAGGCCTTGGAGAAATTAAAAAACAACACAGAACTCACAGTCAAACCAGCTGACAAAGGAGGCGCAATTGTTCTTATGAACAGATCAATGTACAGGGAAGAATGCAACCGCCTTCTAGCGGATGACAAGAGCTATGAGAAATATTCAAACGATCCGACAGGACGTCTCACAACAAAGATAAAGGGGATGGTTGATGAAGCACTGTGCAACGACTGGATTACTAGACAAGAGGCCGCTTTCCTTGTGAATGAAAATCCTAGAACACCGAGATTCTACACTCTTCCTAAGATTCACAAGGAGAGATTTCCACCACCTGGTCGACCTATTGTGTCCGGCATCGGATCTATTCTTGAGCCCCTTTCACAATTTTGTGATTGGTTTCTTAAACCTATAGTTCAGAAATCCCGGTCCTATTTACGAGATACCAAAGATGTACTATGCCTTTTGAGAGACCTGGAAACCAATTTCAGGGAAGACATGTTCATTACTATGGACATTGAGTCGCTTTACACAAGTATCCCTCAGAGGCGCACTCTGGAAGTAGTGGAGCAAATCTTATTAAATACAGACTGGAACTTCCAAACACCACAGAATTTCATCATGGAATGTGCAGAGGTAGCCCTTACCGAAAACTTTTTTGAATTTGAGGACACCCTGTACCACCAAATTACTGGCACTTCCATGGGCAGCACATTCGCCCCAAGTTTGGCTTGCCTATATGTACACCAGTTTGAGGAAGACCACATCTTCCATGAGAGTAATCCCTTCGCTGTAAATTTGAGGACATGGAAACGTTATATTGATGATGTTTTTATAGTGTGGCGAGGGGACCAGGAAACAGCGAGCAGGTTCATGGAATGGATTAACAACAAGGATCGACATTTGAGATTCACTCACTCCATGAGCAAAAACCATGCGGTCTTCTTGGACCTCAACATTACGATGAACATAGATGGCATTAGCACTAAAGTCCACAACAAGTTGACTGATAAGAATAGCTTACTACTATATGAAAGCTATCACCCAAAGGCCCTGAGGGATAACCTACCAGTTGGCCAGTTCCTCAGAGTTCGTAGAAATTGTTCAGAAATAGAGAACTTTCGTGTACAAGCAGAAGAACTTGAAGTTAAATTACAAGACCGACACTACCCTAAGAAACTGATCAGGAAAGCAAAAAAGAGAGCAAAGAATGTGAATCGTGACGCCCTACTAGAGAACTATGAGAAAGAAAAACTAGACAGAGTGGTGTGTGTCACAACATTCACACCAGCCTCCAATGCCGTACAAAAAATCATAAGGAAGAACTGGCATATCCTTCATGGAGCAGGAAAACACTGGGAACCACCTCTTTTTGCTTTTAAAAGAAGTAAGAACTTACGGGACGAGCTAGTCCGGGCAAAAGATCCCCAACCCAGAGTGGATGATCAAATGACCTTATGGAACACTCAAAGACCCAGAGGACATTATGCATGTGGCAGTTGTGTTGCCTGTCCTCTTACAGTGACCGCCAAGACGGTTGACATCGGCACCACACGCCCATGGGTATTGAACCATTTTAGTAACTGTAATACGGAAAATGTGGTATACCTTCTCACATGCCCATGCAACCTATGGTACGTGGGCATGACCACTCGAAAAATCAAAATCCGTATCAACGAACATTGTAGTACCATTCGCTGCAAGAAAACCAACACAAAACTAACTAGACATTTTCTGGAACAGAACCATAGAGATACAGATCTAAAATGGGTAGTCCTGGAGGTCATGAAAAAACAAAAGATAGACCTTAGCAGGCCACTTCATGTGAGGGAACAGAGATGGGTTTACCGCCTCCGTACATGGAAAGAAGGCTTGAATGACGATATTCCCTGGCTTCAGTTAGCCCTGTAAATATTAGATATACATATGACCTGCATCCAATCCATCACGAAACACCAGAAATTCTTGGCTGTTTTTAGCCTTTTAACTGCCATTTCTTTCTCCATATCTATAAACCATCTATATGTAAATATTGTTTTTATCGAGCCCTTCTTAGTGCACTGGATGTTTAATTTTATTGGACCATTGCACTTCGGCTCGGACTTTTCTGGTTTAGGAGTGTGGGACTGGTAATTTGCGCATCACATTTGTTTCCATCTTACTCAACATTATTCTCTATATTTCACCACATGGATTTATGACTACGTAATGTATGCGCATAGGTTATTTCTGGTATTAGACTACTTTCCCCTTAAAAAGCATCTAGGGCACATGTATTTATTAACTGTTCCCCCTTAGTGTGTGTCTACAACTCTGTAAAGTACAATTGGGCTATTTCAAGAGTTCTGTTTGAGCACAGGGCTGGTTATTTTATGATATCACACCCGTTTCTGTAGTACAGACCGGAGTCCCACTTTTGACTTTAGGTTTGTAACACGCATGCGCGTTGGAAGGCTCACTTAAACGTGAGCATTTCCATGATCTTGATGCGCATGTACAGCGCGTGAACACTCCTTTCCACGCTGTTGACTGGTCCCAGTTATATTTATCTGAGCTTTGCTCAAAGACGCGGGGTTGTTTCTTTACGCATGCGCAGTTTAAGACTCATTTCACCGTGCGCTATACTCTGGCTCCTTGACGCGCATGTGCAAGGCGCTCACACTCCCCACGTCATCATGTGAACGCCGGCCCGACTCAGGGCATGAATTTCCTGCCTTCCTTTGCGGATTTAGCTCTATATCCGCAACCCATATTTGGAAGGTCAGGCAAGCCTCCGGACCTCCTATTTACCAGAAGGTTGGGACACCGGATCCCACACTGCAGTTTTCCATTTAGCGGTGATTAGTAATTTACTCATTATGTTGACACTATTTAAAACCAACCGCCAGCTCACTCAGTCCACAACGAGGAGCTGAGGTGCACAGATCTAGGCACAGAGGCGGAGATCACGTCCAGTCATAGTAAGAGTATGAATGTGGGGCTGATTGACTTCCTTTACAGGTTGTGTACTATGGAGGTATTTTGAACCTCCTGTGTTTTTTACAATCTCTTTAAACATCTTGTGTTCCTGTGTTTTCTCCTCATTTTTCTAGCGTTCTGACCTAAGGGGTCTCCTGCCCTCACCCTCCTATGGGGCACAAGTGTCCTCATTTTAGGGTAAGCATTTTGGAGGAATTTTCTTCCAAGTGGGTGCATAGATTTTTGTCACATTATCGTTGCACCTATAGCCACTCACGATAGATTTAGGGTGTATGTGGCTTATTTGTTTTGTTATGTTTGTGTCCTATGCAATTTTGACAGTTTGTCTGCACATATTTGTTTTTATCTTTCAGGCTTAAGAATTTAGCCATATCACAGTGGTAGCGTGATCTTCATCACCCCACTGCGTGGAAATCCTTTCACCATAGTGTGGTAAGAGTGGAGCCCGTTATATAGAACTTTTGTAATATGGTCCTGATGAATGCCGCGGACCCAACTGGGCCTTAGGCAGAAACATGTCGACCCCATTGACAGCGGTGGGGGGACAATAATATCCCCATTACACCGATCACTTTGTTTTTAACTACCATATAGATGCCAGCACCATTAAATTTAAGCTGACATCCTTAATGGCTTCTTAACTCACTATTTTCTTTGGGCCCCCACTTAGTTTAGAAGTGCATCCCTGTCGTCAGGTGTATGCCCGCCCTCTATCAAACCAAGGTTTTAGAGGGCGAGGACTGGTCAATGATGAAGCATGACACCAGGTGGTGTGTGAGACCAGTCCTTCATTTTATGTGAGATGTCTTCACTCACAGACTAAAACTGCACTAGTACTTGTGACACCCTACTGGGAGCGGCTTCATTGTGGTACACAGTTTATTTTGGAGGCTGCCGACTCCCAGTACCCCGTGCCTCTCGTTCCCTTACCCCAGATTTGGTCTGGGTGTTGTGGTTATATAGTTTGTACGGTTTCCAGCCGTGGGAACATAGCTAGGGGTTTAAAATTACCCTAGTGTGGGTACTATACTGGACATTTCTGGAATTCTAACCAGACGTCTCCTGAAACTCAAGAGACACAATCAGTAAAATACAACCTTTTATTATAAAGGTGTGTGTTGTCCAATCATTATGGACACCGAGTTAGCATTTAATGAGGAGAATTATGCAGAAATTCTTAAAACACCATCCCTGTTAGCAGAGACAGTGGTAGCACAGACGATTCAAAACACAGATGAGTGGGAGGCATTGTCCATCAAAAAGAAAGAACAAATCCGGACAGCTCTACATGGAGCTTTTATGACTGAGTACCTGCGGAAGAACAGTGCACCAAGGGGCTTGATCGTTACCAATGAGCCTAGACTTTTCCTTAATAATAAAGAGTTCCGTATCAACTGGTCAGGGATAGCCTGGAAGTGCACGAAGGACTGGCTAGTCCTTATCATCAACACCGCTAGGGAACTAGCCGATGCATTGCTGGTAGAGATCCAACAGAGTGAGAATAGACTCAAAACTATGATTCAAACAACAGTGTTTAAAAAGAAACTGGATGAAATTAATAAAGACCATTCGGAATACCAAGAATATCTTACCCAGTCAAAACTCACTAAGTTGAAGAAAGATGTCCAGAAATTTAGGAAAGAGACTATATACCCGTATACCACTGACGAATACTATGAAAGACCTGTCCAACCACAACAAAATAAAAGACAACAACGCTTTAGGGCAACACCACAAAACTGGACCTTTAGTTCTGGGGAAGAGAGAAGCTCAAGTGGAAGCAGTAGTGATGAGAGCACTGACGGCTACCAGGGTAGAAGACAACAAAACTATCAACAACAAATGATGCACCCACCAATGCCCCAGTATGGTTTTTGGCAACAACCATACTATGCGCCAGGCTTTGGATTTTCACCGGGACCGCCTCCTTTTTTATACCGGGGCCGAGGCCGGGGCAGAGGAAGGCAAAAAAGGCAGAACACAAGGGTACAATGGGAAGACCAGACCCCAGTGGCAATGGGAACAAGGAGCAAGGGGAAAGAGAACGGCCCATCAACGAGCAGAGAGTAACTAATATTATCAATTTGAGTGACTATCAACTCTCTGCGGATGAGGAAACAGTTTTATCTAAAGGCCTTGGTTTCGTTCCGACACCAGTGAATGATCCCTTTGTGTTGAACATTGAACTTGCACAATTTTTTAGGAAAATTAAGCTCCGTAACCACTTCGGAGAAATAAATGATGTGCATCGTGAGAAGACCGACACTGGACTCAAGAAAAAGTCCACATTCGTGCCTCCAACACAAACAATCCCCTGCCACATTTTAGCTTTCGAGCAGGTGGTATTGAAGGAAGTAGAACAAATTAACTTCAAAAAGGAAAACGGCTTTCAAAACCTCACCAGTCGTGAACGACAGGCCTTGGAGAAATTAAAAAACAACACAGAACTCACAGTCAAACCAGCTGACAAAGGAGGCGCAATTGTTCTTATGAACAGATCAATGTACAGGGAAGAATGCAACCGCCTTCTAGCGGATGACAAGAGCTATGAGAAATATTCAAACGATCCGACAGGACGTCTCACAACAAAGATAAAGGGGATGGTTGATGAAGCACTGTGCAACGACTGGATTACTAGACAAGAGGCCGCTTTCCTTGTGAATGAAAATCCTAGAACACCGAGATTCTACACTCTTCCTAAGATTCACAAGGAGAGATTTCCACCACCTGGTCGACCTATTGTGTCCGGCATCGGATCTATTCTTGAGCCCCTTTCACAATTTTGTGATTGGTTTCTTAAACCTATAGTTCAGAAATCCCGGTCCTATTTACGAGATACCAAAGATGTACTATGCCTTTTGAGAGACCTGGAAACCAATTTCAGGGAAGACATGTTCATTACTATGGACATTGAGTCGCTTTACACAAGTATCCCTCAGAGGCGCACTCTGGAAGTAGTGGAGCAAATCTTATTAAATACAGACTGGAACTTCCAAACACCACAGAATTTCATCATGGAATGTGCAGAGGTAGCCCTTACCGAAAACTTTTTTGAATTTGAGGACACCCTGTACCACCAAATTACTGGCACTTCCATGGGCAGCACATTCGCCCCAAGTTTGGCTTGCCTATATGTACACCAGTTTGAGGAAGACCACATCTTCCATGAGAGTAATCCCTTCGCTGTAAATTTGAGGACATGGAAACGTTATATTGATGATGTTTTTATAGTGTGGCGAGGGGACCAGGAAACAGCGAGCAGGTTCATGGAATGGATTAACAACAAGGATCGACATTTGAGATTCACTCACTCCATGAGCAAAAACCATGCGGTCTTCTTGGACCTCAACATTACGATGAACATAGATGGCATTAGCACTAAAGTCCACAACAAGTTGACTGATAAGAATAGCTTACTACTATATGAAAGCTATCACCCAAAGGCCCTGAGGGATAACCTACCAGTTGGCCAGTTCCTCAGAGTTCGTAGAAATTGTTCAGAAATAGAGAACTTTCGTGTACAAGCAGAAGAACTTGAAGTTAAATTACAAGACCGACACTACCCTAAGAAACTGATCAGGAAAGCAAAAAAGAGAGCAAAGAATGTGAATCGTGACGCCCTACTAGAGAACTATGAGAAAGAAAAACTAGACAGAGTGGTGTGTGTCACAACATTCACACCAGCCTCCAATGCCGTACAAAAAATCATAAGGAAGAACTGGCATATCCTTCATGGAGCAGGAAAACACTGGGAACCACCTCTTTTTGCTTTTAAAAGAAGTAAGAACTTACGGGACGAGCTAGTCCGGGCAAAAGATCCCCAACCCAGAGTGGATGATCAAATGACCTTATGGAACACTCAAAGACCCAGAGGACATTATACATGTGGCAGTTGTGTTGCCTGTCCTCTTACAGTGACCGCCAAGACGGTTGACATCGGCACCACACGCCCATGGGTATTGAACCATTTTAGTAACTGTAATACGGAAAATGTGGTATACCTTCTCACATGCCCATGCAACCTATGGTACGTGGGCATGACCACTCGAAAAATCAAAATCCGTATCAACGAACATTGTAGTACCATTCGCTGCAAGAAAACCAACACAAAACTAACTAGACATTTTCTGGAACAGAACCATAGAGATACAGATCTAAAATGGGTAGTCCTGGAGGTCATGAAAAAACAAAAGATAGACCTTAGCAGGCCACTTCATGTGAGGGAACAGAGATGGGTTTACCGCCTCCGTACATGGAAAGAAGGCTTGAATGACGATATTCCCTGGCTTCAGTTAGCCCTGTAAATATTAGATATACATATGACCTGCATCCAATCCATCACGAAACACCAGAAATTCTTGGCTGTTTTTAGCCTTTTAACTGCCATTTCTTTCTCCATATCTATAAACCATCTATATGTAAATATTGTTTTTATCGAGCCCTTCTTAGTGCACTGGATGTTTAATTTTATTGGACCATTGCACTTCGGCTCGGACTTTTCTGGTTTAGGAGTGTGGGACTGGTAATTTGCGCATCACATTTGTTTCCATCTTACTCAACATTATTCTCTATATTTCACCACATGGATTTATGACTACGTAATGTATGCGCATAGGTTATTTCTGGTATTAGACTACTTTCCCCTTAAAAAGCATCTAGGGCACATGTATTTATTAACTGTTCCCCCTTAGTGTGTGTCTACAACTCTGTAAAGTACAATTGGGCTATTTCAAGAGTTCTGTTTGAGCACAGGGCTGGTTATTTTATGATATCACACCCGTTTCTGTAGTACAGACCGGAGTCCCACTTTTGACTTTAGGTTTGTAACACGCATGCGCGTTGGAAGGCTCACTTAAACGTGAGCATTTCCATGATCTTGATGCGCATGTACAGCGCGTGAACACTCCTTTCCACGCTGTTGACTGGTCCCAGTTATATTTATCTGAGCTTTGCTCAAAGACGCGGGGTTGTTTCTTTACGCATGCGCAGTTTAAGACTCATTTCACCGTGCGCTATACTCTGGCTCCTTGACGCGCATGTGCAAGGCGCTCACACTCCCCACGTCATCATGTGAACGCCGGCCCGACTCAGGGCATGAATTTCCTGCCTTCCTTTGCGGATTTAGCTCTATATCCGCAACCCATATTTGGAAGGTCAGGCAAGCCTCCGGACCTCCTATTTACCAGAAGGTTGGGACACCGGATCCCACACTGCAGTTTTCCATTTAGCGGTGATTAGTAATTTACTCATTATGTTGACACTATTTAAAACCAACCGCCAGCTCACTCAGTCCACAACGAGGAGCTGAGGTGCACAGATCTAGGCACAGAGGCGGAGATCACGTCCAGTCATAGTAAGAGTATGAATGTGGGGCTGATTGACTTCCTTTACAGGTTGCGTACTATGGAGGTATTTTGAACCTCCTGTGTTTTTTACAATCTCTTTAAACATCTTGTGTTCCTGTGTTTTCTCCTCATTTTTCTAGCGTTCTGACCTAAGGGGTCTCCTGCCCTCACCCTCCTATGGGGCACAAGTGTCCTCATTTTAGGGTAAGCATTTTGGAGGAATTTTCTTCCAAGTGGGTGCATAGATTTTTGTCACATTATCGTTGCACCTATAGCCACTCACGATAGATTTAGGGTGTATGTGGCTTATTTGTTTTGTTATGTTTGTGTCCTATGCAATTTTGACAGTTTGTCTGCACATATTTGTTTTTATCTTTCAGGCTTAAGAATTTAGCCATATCACAGTGGTAGCGTGATCTTCATCACCCCACTGCGTGGAAATCCTTTCACCATAGTGTGGTAAGAGTGGAGCCCGTTATATAGAACTTTTGTAATATGGTCCTGATGAATGCCGCGGACCCAACTGGGCCTTAGGCAGAAACATGTCGACCCCATTGACAGCGGTGGGGGGACAATAATATCCCCATTACACCGATCACTTTGTTTTTAACTACCATATAGATGCCAGCACCATTAAATTTAAGCTGACATCCTTAATGGCTTCTTAACTCACTATTTTCTTTGGGCCCCCACTTAGTTTAGAAGTGCATCCCTGTCGTCAGGTGTATGCCCGCCCTCTATCAAACCAAGGTTTTAGAGGGCGAGGACTGGTCAATGATGAAGCATGACACCAGGTGGTGTGTGAGACCAGTCCTTCATTTTATGTGAGATGTCTTCACTCACAGACTAAAACTGCACTAGTACTTGTGACACCCTACTGGGAGCGGCTTCATTGTGGTACACAACTCTTCACGCTTCCCATGATATTTGGCAACAGGGTTCAATGACAATTTCCAAAAAGTCTGTCATTGTGCCTCTTTCCAGGTTAGTGTATATATTGTTTCATAACTCATGCTTCCCACATCCTTTTAAGGGCCATCTCTTTGTCCCACCTGCTCCACACCTTGAGAGGTGGGTCACTTGGACCTCCATGTTTTGACCCTTCCTGGTATTGACCGAGGGATGACAAAGGGCCTTATAATAAAGATGTGCTTCAAGGTTACCTAGGTACGTCATATGCAGACCCATCCCCCACGCCCCATCCGTGATGGGCCGCAAATAGCCTCTATCTAGACCTGACAAATCCTTAGCATCATAAGTACACTTACAAAGGAACAGTGGTGCCCTGCTGTCTTAGGGGAGACTCCAAAGGAAACTTTAAGGATGTCTCTTTACTGCTTGTCTAACATATGTCTCAACTTCTCATTCGGTCATTGACGATTATTAGATATTGAGAACAAATAAATAGTGCTTGGACAGAATAACATCTTTGCGAACCTGTTCAAAATTATCTGAAATATCAATACTAGGATATTTGTAAACCAGTTGTTTAACAAATGTCACTTAAAGCCACATGTTGGAGGTATGCAGAATGCACCTAAATTCTAATACAAATATTTTAATAAGCGTGCAGTTTGATATACGGCCATATTCCTGGATGGCATTGGGACACGTATGATACAGCTGCAATGGAATAAGGATACGTCGTTACAATTGTCCACTGGAATCATGTCCATGTGGAACAATGGTTGTAGTAAAAGAATGATCGACGCTTGGTCAAAAGATATAGCCTTAAATATAAGCCGATCCAAGGTGGTTGCTGTTCTAGTGGTTGTTGCCTGAGGGTCCCAATCCACGATAGTGCTATTCTCTCTTCCTGTGATGTCATTTCCTGCTTGGATGTTATAGTAGGAGACATCGCCTTCAGATAGATGTATTGCAATGCATTCATTCCCCGATTTCTCATTGCATTCATTGCCCACTTTGCAGTCTTTTCATCCCTGGTATTTTCCTTTTTCTGCAGCAGAATTCCTTTTGGATCTGTTTGTTTCTGGGAGATTTATGCTGGGATCTTTTCAACCCTCATTCAGGATGTTTTTTGTGCCTCGCTTTTCAACTCCTGCATTATCCATCATTGTCAAACCGAGACCCTCTTAAGGAGAGACTTGGCGCCTTCCATATGTATATCACTGTGTAGAATAGCACAGTGGCTGCTAGGAGGACCTCTCCTATCTCCTTGCAATCAAGAAGGAAACCAGAGAGCCCTTCACAGCATTCAGGATGACAGCTTGGTATGCTCTGCCCTTTACATGCATACTAGCCCAGTTTGTTCACTGGATTTTGAGGGCACTATTTTAATGCACTTGGATATTGTGTAATAGCACATTTTTCAAGGTATCACTCAATTACCAAATTTCACTGCTAAGTAACTCTTAAAAAGTCTTTTTTTCTGACCACTAGCTATTAATTTATACATCCTCTTGGGTTAATCGATTTGTAGGGGGAAAAAACACAATTTTGGCTGAGTGCGGAAGTCAGGGATAGCAGCCTTGTTTCTTTGAACCAACGTCAGCAGTGCATCCATTAGCGCACATCTCTTTACCCAATGAATCATCTGATTGCCCCATCTTTCCCTTTGAGATGCTGCTCAAGGCCCAGCATGGTGAAGGTTCTTGGCAGGGATTGTCTATCTCCTGCCCTTGGGACTTTGACCTTCAGCTGCATGAACTAGAGCGAGCAATGAAGCACCTCCTTCCACATCAACAGCACCGAGGAATGTGGCTCCTATGAAGGGAAAAGGATCTGTCACTGTGAATCAGTCCATCCACTTTACCTGGCAGTGTGGCTGCAACACCTGCTGCTTGGGCAACCTCCATTTCGCTTTCAGCTCAAAATTCTTGGCCGGAGTCCTTGGACGCGGGCGGGGCAAGTGAAATCGCTGATTCTTTCTAAATTCCCTGATGCCTTCCCACCAAAGTCTACTTAATGTCTCTTTACAACTCAGAGGTTGTGGTGCATGAAGAGTGCACACAACACAAGTACCTCCAGGTCAAGAAGCTCACAGTGGGACAAGCGATGGACTCTACCTCAAGATCAACATGCCTGCCAGAGACAAGGGACGCCATGCAGTCACCGTTTTTCTGGGTGGCTAGTCTGCAAGCTAAAGTGGCTCTACACAGACTGGTTCATCTGAAATAGTACATATTTGCCCTGAAATTTTCAGAATTCCCCACGAGGTGATCATTCCATGGTCGGTGTTTTGTTCAACTTTTCCAAATGGTGAGACTATGAGGAAGCCATAGTTAGGTCAATGGCAGTGAACCACACAATAACTCAATAATGCTATTTTTTACTTTTTCATTGCTAACCAAAAATACAAAGAAAGTCTTACGCAGGACGCACAATAAAAAATGCAAACAAATGTGCTCTGCATGTTGTTCGCGTGTGTGTGTCTGTGTGTATGTGTGTGTGTTTGTGTGTGTGGGGGGGTGTATTTATTTTATGTCACGTGTTGAATTTCAGTTACGAACTCTTAGGACATCCTTACACATATCAGAGCTCCCTCTTTTGTGTTTTTGTGGCCTGTTCAGTTAGAAGAGTGAGAAGGGATAGCTGGGTTGATGGGGTCAGATGTATGGAGTAAAGGAGTGAGAGTGAGAGAGAACTGCCTACAGTGCCCCAGAAAAAGCAGTTACTCGTGCAAATTCAAATGTACCAAAGTGCAAAGGTAAAGTGGGCATATCGTGAACAAGGCTTGGGAAGGCTAAGGACACGGGAACCTATGAAAAAGAGTCAAACACCTGGGCAAACGTAATGGAAAGTTCCACTGAAAAATAATTTTTTATGTCACTAAAGTTGTATTACTTTCATGGTGCGATCGATGGTGATTGAATTGTTCTGCTGCAGAAAAAGTGTAGCCAATGAAAAGTGATTTTTCCTCCAGGAAAGCAAAGAGCACAGCTCTTTCAGGGTTAAAAGCTTCTTCTGATGATGTAGGTGTTTTCAGGTGTGATTTTCAGCAACAGAGGACTGGGAACTTTGGCACACCATGCGGCAGCCCCTGCAAGATCAATGACAGCGTTCTACACAAATAGACTTTGTCGAAAACTTCGAAGAACGTGAAAACCATCAAGAAATCTAACGCCTTATGTACGAAATCTAGGGTATGTGATTACTTAATAGCGAATCGCTAGTAGGAAATTGCAAACAGCAATGTGCAACAGTGTGTTTAACACTGCTAGGGATTCGCAATTGACCTACCTCATTAATATTCATGAGATAGTGCACAGTTTGTGATCCATTGGGAATCAAAACCTCAAGGATGGTGGCCTGCTGGGGACAGCAGGCCACCATATCTGTGTTTGCTTTTACATAAAGCAGCTTTTTTTTTTTAAATGCAGTCCGTGGGACCACTGCCAGCTCTTAAAAAAACGTTTTCGCCTACATTCACAAAGAAGAAGGGGTCCCTTGCTCATTTGCGACTGGGTTACCACCAACTTGAAGTTGGTGGTAAAAGGCGAATTTTTGCGACCACATTTCACTCGCAAAACATTCATACATACCCTTGCGATTTGGTATCAGGGAGGGACGCACTTAACATGCCCCTTCCTAATACTGAATCACAAACCAATTTGCTATTCGGTAATAAGTTACTGAATCGCAAATAACAGCTGCTAAACTAGGTCAAAAGCCACTCAAAAATGTGTGCCAACTGGTATTAAGTTACTGCCCCAACCAGGGACAGATTACTTTTCCTTTGTCTTTTCTTCGGCCCTTACACTACTCATGAAGGGAGACCAGATAGTGGGAGCTGACTTTAATTTGGCCTTTGATCTAAAGCTGTACAGACTGAACAGTGCAGGTTCCTCGTTAGATTCACACACTCTGAGGCATATTAGCAACAAATGGCGATAACTATTGCTAACCTAGGTTAGCGCTAGTTTTTCTATCGCCGTCGATCCCTGCAAGTTATCGCCATGTTAGCGACGTATTAGCAACGTTTTGCTAACAGGCGATAGCTGCAGGGATCAGCGGCGAAAACCGTTGCTAACATTAACGCGACGGCGTTAATGAAAGCGGCGATAGTGGGTGGAATCCAGTGATAAGCCCTTAGCGATAGCAAAAGGCATGCTAACCCGCAACTTATGACTTAGCCTATCTGTCCACCTCCAACATAAAAGATGCACCAAAAAAAAGGAATAATGCAGATTTGAGCAGCCAGGGCATAGTGCAGCACACATCAACAACCCCCTCAAGCCACCCAACATCCTGGTTGACCAGGATGAGATCCTGGTCCCCAAGCAGGACCTGCGTCTGGTTCCTGGATCCCTCGCTGGACCTGCGTCTGGTTCTTGGATCCCTCGCTGGAGCTGCGTCTGGTTCCTGGATCCCTCGCTGGACCTGCGTCTGGTTCCTGGAACCCTCGCTGGAGCTGCATCTGGTTCCTGGATCCCTCGCTGGAGCTGCGTCTGGTTCCTGGATCCCTCGCTGGATCTACGTCTGGTTCCTGGATCCCTCGCTGGAGCTGCGTCTGGTTCCTGGATCCCTCGCTGGACCTGCGTCTGGTACCTGGATCCCTCGCTGGACCTGCGTCTGTGGCCTGGAGTGGGATGTGGAGTAGATGTGGAGTCGATGAGCCGTGGCGGGAGACATTGATGTGCGACGATCACCCTACCTGGTGGTGAAGTCTGGCAGGTCGCATGGAGACACATTGCTGACCTGTGTGAGAAGTCCGCCTTGCGCACCTTGGTGCAGTCAATGGTAGAGGTGATCCTGCGCACCAACGTAGTGATGTCCGCTTTGCATACTATGATCCACCACTACATCGGGGTGCACGGAGGGGATTACCAACAGTGGGTGCCGTCTCCCTGCATCACAGGACGGATGATGTTGGGCTGGCCGGACACCCTGGAGGGTGAGGCCCTTGTGCGACACCAAACTTGTGTGGACTGAGCGCTGCAACTACACGCCTAAGGGAGCCCTGCTGCATCAACTGCATCGGGCGGTCCACCAGCCGACTATGCGGTGACTGCTGTTCCCAGCCCAGTGAAAGCACACCTGGCTCAGGCTCCTGCTGGCTGAGTCACAGATGTGGAGAGAGTGCAGTGGATTGCGCCACGGGGTCAATGTCCAGGTAAGGAGAAGGTGGGACGCGTAGCCCAGGAGGGCCGGGGGGGAGTCGCTCATACCTATCACATGTAGATGACGCACCCCCAGTGGTGGGTCTACCGCTATGTTGGAAGAGCGTTGCCCCACCACCTCAAGAAGTGCAGAAGAGGACCAATCATCACATGATGATAACTCAATCAATCAATCACTCAGGGGAATTGTAAGCGTGCCACACACCCGTGAGGGTCGCAAGGAACTGAGGGGTGGGGGTCCGCAGATCTGTAAGCCAAAGAGCCAGGTCTTGAGGGTCTTCCTGAAGGTGTTCAGGGAGGGGGCACCTCTGATGTCTGCCGGTAGCTTGTTCCAGGTATTGGATGCAATGTGGGAGAAGGATCTCTCGCCTGCTCTGGCTCTGTGGATGCGCTGCGTTTCGGACAGTGCGAGGTTGGGAAGATCGGATGTCCCATTTGTGTACGTGGAAGTTGATTCTGTGGTTGAGGTATTTGGTTACGTTGTTGTGTAGGCATTCGTAGGCGTGAGTGATGATTTTGAAGGTGACTCTTATCACCACTGGGAGACACTGGAGTCTATGTAGGTGTTGGCTGATGTGTTAGTGCCGGGGGATGCCGAGGAAGAGTCTGGCGGCGGTGTACTGTAATGTCGGTAGTTTTCGGAGTAGGGACTTGTAAATGGCGGCATAGAGTGCGTTTCCAATGTCCAGTCTGCTGGTGATGAGTGCATGGGTGACTGTCTTCCTTGACTCTGGGGGTATCCATTTGAAGGTCTTGCAGAGGATGCGGAGGGTGTTGCAGCAGCTGGAGGAGACGGCGTAGACCTGTCTGTTCATGGTGAGGGATGGGTCGAGTACGATGCCGAGGTTTCTGGCATGGTCCGAGGGGGTAGGTGGGCTTCCGAGGGCGAAGGCCAACAGGTGTTGTCCCATGCTGAAGGTGTGGTACCAAGGACAAGGACTCCTGTCTTCCCGGCGTTGAGCTCCAGGCAGCTGTTGGTCATCCAGACTGCGACGTCCTGCATTCTGTTCTGGAAGTTGAGTCTGGCGGTGGTGGTCTTTTTGGTGAGGGAGAGGATGAGCTGGGTGTCATCAGCGTAGGATACGATGTTGAGGCCGTGTTGTTGGACGTTGGCGTCGAGGGTGACATGTAGATGTTGAAGACGGTCGGGCTCAGAGATGAACCCTCTGGGACTCCGCAGGTGATTTACGTTGGATTGGAGAGGAAGGTTGGCAGTCTGATCCTTTGGCTTCTTCCGGGGAGGAATGATCGGATCCAGTCATGGCCTGTTCCTTGCATGCCAGCGTCGTGTAGTCTGGCGACTAGTGTGTGGTGGGAGACTGTGTTGAAGGCCGCTGAAAGGACAAGTATGATGAGGGCTGCGGAGTGGCCTTGGTCCAGGAGTGTGCGGATGTTGTCTGTGGCGGCCAGTAGGACGGCCTCATTGCTGTGGTTGGTTTGCAATCCGGATTGGGACGGGTCGAGGATGGCGTTGTCATCAATGAATCGTCTCACTTCCCTGTTGACTGTCTACTCTGCAACTTTGCAACTTTGGCTGCGAAGGGGAGGAGCGAGATGGGCCGGTAGTTCTTGAGGTCGGTGGGGTCAGCTGTGGTCTTCTTGAGAAGGGGCCAGACTTCTGCACGCTTTCAGTCATCTGGGTAGGTGCCTGTCTTGAAGGTGGTGTTGATATTGCAGTTTGTGTGTGATGGCGGCCGCGGCTCTGTGGTAGATGTGGGAGGGCATGGGTTGGTGGGGGGCCACGAGTGCATGCCTTTCATGGTTGAGGCTGTGTCTTCAGCTGTGACTGGCGTCCAGGTGGAGATGGTGGGCTGGCTGGTGTGTCCGGGGCCCGGGGTGTTTGTAGACGAGGGTTCCTCGGAGTGTGGAGTTGTGGCTGGTCTGGAGCTGGAAGTGCAGGTGTTTGGCGGAGGGGAAGGTTCCGCTGGGGGTGGTGAGGCGGAGGGTGCTCCTGTGTGCAATGGCGAGGCACCATCCTGGGTGGTTGGTGCGGTCCTTCCTCTGGATCCTGTATCCGTCCGGGATGGCGGTCTTGATGTCGGGGGCGGAGGAGGCGTTGGTCCAGGTCTCCGTGAAGAAGGCAATTTCGGGCGAGAGAGAGTCGAGTAGGTTCCAGATTTCCACGGCGTGTATGTGCATGGAGCGCCCGTTGAGGGGGATGCATCCTAGGGTGTCGCCGGTGCTGGTGTCGGCTGTGTTGTAGTCCGGGGTGGTGCTTAAGCTCTGGCGGCAGTGGAGGCAGGAGAACTGGCCGTGGGTCGTGTTTGCCGAGGACTGTTGTCAGTCTCTGACTTTCCCGGGTTTGAGTGCGTGGAGGGTGGCTGTGCCATAGCAGTGGGTGGCCCGTGATCCAGGCTTACTGGCGCTGGTCGCGGTTGGGTTGCAGACGTGCGCCGACGGGCTTGTCCTAGGTGCACCTTCTGCATGCCAGCAGCGCCTGTCCGCTGCGCAATTGTGCAGCGTCCGCCATTGAGTAGGGGAGGGTGGAGAAACGATCAGCTGGGAGGCGGGAATGTGAAGGACAGGGGCGCGGGGCCGCAGGGGCAGCAGCGGCGGGAAGCGTGTAGTGCGGGCTCAGAGAAGCCAATAAAACAGTTAAAAAAGGGACAAACAAGGGATAAATAACGGATGTAATCATGCTATGTATCCTTAGGGGTTGGGCGGGTGGGTAGGACTGCTCCAAACACGGTGCAGGGAATGTGCGGATTGGCATGCACACTCAAGTGCGCAATGACTGTTTGGTCAGCCCACTCAGGTCGCCCAATGTAGACATGCGCACTTCTCTGTTCGCAATGCAGGCTGCATTGCAGCCTGCATGGAGAACATGCCCACCCCTCCGGAACCTGGCTGCATGACTTGTCCCGTTGCCAAATAACAATACCACCGCCGCATTGCAGCGTTGTGAATGACTCATGTGAGGGAGCCTGGCTGCCTACTTCCTTTTCCTGGAAGCAGATGCAGGAGAGCAGGAGCTACGGAGACACGTGACACGGCTTAGAGGTGAGACTTCCCTCAATTAATTTTTAACTACACACGCTCACACACACATCCCCGCGGCCACGCACCATCCAGTGTTCATTACGGGGTTTACCACCTCACAGCTGTCCAGACACCCCCGCACTTCTCAATGGTGGCCGCTGTGCGCCCATGCACAGCGGGCATACCACTCGTGTGCCAAAGACACATACGTAGTTGCGATGCATGCCATGACATCGCATTCCATTCTAATACATACTAATACTAGGCACATTGCAACAGTACAGTAGGTGTTGCATAGCTGAGACATGACGATCACTGTTCCCACTACAGTGAGTGCGACCCAAGAATAACCTTTGCACAACAGACCCAACCGTGAACCCTGGAATTAATTTCTGAACCCCCAAAAGACACCCAAAAGATCACATTTGAGACAAATGCACCCCCCAAATTTCTCTTTATTTTGGCACAAAACACACCCAGGATTTAGAAATTTGACCCCAAGAAAACACATAAAAATTCAAAAATTTACCCCAAAAAACACCCCATTTTTCATGTTTTACCCCTAAAAACACCCCATTTTTCATATTTTACCCCAAAAAACACACAATTTTTCATATTTTACAACCAATACCCATGCACACCTGAAAAAGTTGAAATTACCCCATTATTGACCTCACAATGCGTTGTATTCTAATGTGATGTTAAGGCACCTGCGTTGTCAGAGTTGCGTTGTTAACGATGTACTGCCTGCGTTGTAATGGTCGTCTCCCGTGCCAAAGGCAACCCATAGGCTACGCCGTTTGCGTCCGTCTGCCCCTGGACCGCGCTCAGCACCAAGGAGCATTCCTCTTGGACACTCCACCGATACGATGCCAGCAGCCTCCTCGTCATCAGCCCTGGACACCACCTCGCCTGCCAGGACCAACCTATGCTCCGGACCGGACATCGCCATCACCATCACTGACGGCTGCAGTATCACCCGCAAGGAGCACCCCAACCGTCAGGGAGGAGGCATCGCCATCACCTACAGAAGCACACTCCGACTGACCACGCACTCTAATGACCCAAGGGTGACCATGGACCACGTCAACTCCAAGGTCCAGACCAGGCACAGGTGCATCCTCTGCGGCACCCTCATGTGCAGGCTCCCCGGGCCATGCCCCCCCATTCTCCAATACCATTTTAGACCTCATTGCACCCCAGGATCTCCCATCCACCGACGACATCCTACTCGGTGACCTCAAGTTCCACCTGGAGAACCGCAGTGACCAGCAAGTAAACACAACAAGCCACATAGCAGGACACATGGTCGAGCATGTCACCTCCGCCAGTGTGAACTTCAAGTGCAGCCACAACACCGGACTTTCCTGGACCGACCATCGTTGGTAACATCACGTCTTCACCTTGCCCACCGGACGCCACCGCCATCATCGCACCCCCTCGCAGCTGGATCAAGGCCACCGAAGAACATCTCGTTAACTCCCTCCGCACCAACACTCTTCCAATGCTTCCAAACGATGACACCGCAGCGCCCAACCACCACCGATGTATCTCCAACTGCGCTGACATTCGGGCACCCCTCATGAACAGCACTGCGTCAGTACCTTCAGCCTGCCTGAATGCAGGCGTGAGGGTGAGGCAGTGCCACAGGGATAGGCTGGCCCCATGCATTGCTGGAGTTGCGTCATGGTTGTGACACGACTGCAGCAATGCGTGACTTTAGCGCAGACAGATACGTCAGGATTCCTGACGTATCTGTCATTACTCGCGTCAGGGAGCGCTGTCCAGTGAGTACAGCTCATCCATGCTGTTGCAAGGAGGGCATAATGAGAAGTGTTGCAACGCTGTCTTGTCGCAGCGCAGCAACACTTTTCATGACTGGGGCCCAGGAATGCGCACTATCTTATTGATGGTGCACATTCCTGCACTGTATTTTTGTCGCAGGGCAGCGCTGAAACATTGCTTGCAGCGCTGTCCAGCACCAAAAACATGCATAGATGTGGGCCCAAGACTTATCCCATTTTTAAGACTATTTTCTGGTCTTAAGTTCCTGCAGCTAACAGGCCTTAGCGCAACTTTTTTTATCGCTTCGCGGGTCCGGACTATCCTTGCTAATAGGGCAAAGTGCGGTTAGCGGGAGTTTTTGCTAAATTTAGAGAAGGAACGCCTACCTTGCATGTCATTAGCGATAAATATTGCTGGCATGCAAGGCGATAGAAAAAACGGTGCTATCGCCGGAAAGCTGTCGCTAACGCCTGTTAGCGACAGCTTGCTAATAGGGCGATAAAAATATCGCCACTTTAGCGTCAAAAAAGTGCCGCTAATGTGGCGATAAGCCCTTGATAATATGCCCCTCTATGTTCTGTCGGCTTATCATGTTCATATGCACTCGTGCACATGTTACGTGATTGCACTGTCGAAGCTCATACATTTAACTCGGAATTTACTGCATGAGCTGCAGACACCACAGCTCGGAAAAAGTGAGAAAGTAATTGTTACCTTTCTTTCCAAGCTGTGCTGTCTGCAGCTCATGCGCTAACTCGGACAATTTCTGAGCTAAATAGGTGTGTTTTAATCAATGCAACTGCTCTGAGTCAGGGCACCTGTTCCTGACACAGCGCAAGATATCGGGCACGTAGTTAACTGATATTTGGGGAGATGTCACCCCAGAAAGTGTACACTTTTTTCACATCTCTCTCTTAAAGCTTAAGTACACCTGACATTGATCAAGGTGTGTATCCCCCGAACTTCTATTCTTGTTAATGATACTTTATCATGATTGTGATATTCAAGACTTTTGCCAAGTTTTTTTCTAGTATTCACGAGCGAAACATTCACAAATAATAAGGGATCGTAAATGAGTAAATCGTAAGCGCCCACCAAATGCAGATTGTGAACCACGAAAATGTCTCATTATTCCGAATATTTGCGTGGTGGGTGTTGATGAAATCCCACTAACAAACGCGGCAAGCAGAGTCCAGGAGTGTATATGAGCCCAGTGCATAGGTGGCTGTGCCAGTAATCAACTGCACAAGGGGCAGGAAGCTGAAACCTCACATAAAAGGAAAACAAAAACAAAAGATCCCTTGAACAGAAACCTGTACTGATGAAGGAAGTCACAAAAGATCACATTTGTGTGAAGGCTGCCATGACTATTGTATGGATCAAAATGGAGGCTTGAAGAATACATTTGCATTGACTGCCACACCATTGATTAGATGCTAAAGTGGTTTTCGTCACTGAGAGGAGACAATATAAAGTATTAGAAGGGATGCTAGTGACACAAGAGCAGAACCCAGCCAAGAACAGCACCATCACCCTGGCGCAGACACTGTGGAGCCCACACTCACCGCAGAGACCGTGCGAGGATGACCTATCAGCTCTGAGCCACAGAGATGATCGTTCAGACCCTGGAGGGAGTACACAGCCCTCCATTAACTAGTCAGCTTGTCAGTGCTCCAAGCATGTGGTCCAGACAGAGTCAGCGTTTGCATGTTGCCCATGTGTACCTGGCTTCCTGCCGACCATGCTGTTAAACATCGTTTCCAAAATGTAAACTCTTGTCGGACATGTGGCAACTGACGAGATATGTCATTGCCCTGTGCCATTGCACACAAAGATGTGTCACGTCTGCAGGACACAAACCAATTCAAGTACTGTGTCAACACACAAGTGTGTGTGTGAGATGTGTAGTATACAACATGCAAAAAAAAAAAAATAGCAAGTGTTTTGGCCTTGTGCTGTTTATAAACCAGACACGTGAAGTACCAACACCGCCTAAACGTGTTTATTCTTCGGGGCAGGTGAAGAATAGAATGTCACCCGCACTAATATGCCTGAGGATACAGCGATACTTCACAGGCGGGATACCACAACACCACACCAGCAAAAGCATCAGTCATCTCTCTGCCACCACTAGGTTAGGATGCAGGCACCACCAACACTGGACTCCCATCACACCACCAGCCACCAAGAAGAAGGTGTTGACCAGCGTCCGTGCAGCCCATTCCACACCAGAATTGTAGGAGGAGGTAGGCAGGTACAGGCGAGTGCTTCCGAAGGAGGGGGTCAAGGGATGCAGCATTCTGTCACAATGGGAAAGTCATGTCACAAGAATCAAATTGATGCCTGTGAGGAGGTGAACAGATCAATGTGGACCATGGAGACTTCAGTGAAACCTTTCATGTTGTTCCACTTTGAAGACTTGTGAACTGGTTAAAGAGCCTTGGATTGTTAGTGAGGCTAAAACGGCGTGTGTGGCTGGCATCAGAGAATTTGAGCACATGGCGTCAATTCTGAGCAAAAGAAGCTGAAAAGTTGGCCAATATACATGTGGCATGTAGTTGAGGACAAGTGAGCTTCAAAGCATGCATGGTAACACTGTAAAGGCTGGAGTAGGGAAGGTATGCACATCTACAGATCAGAGGTGGATAATGCAGACTGAGCGAGAAGAATGGGGCATGATTTGGAAGAGCTGTAAGAGTGATCTTGGAGGTGGGATTGGAGGCTCCATGTAGCCGGTTGTAAAGTTGCAACCTTAAGGCATAGCTGTCCAGAGGAGAAGCATCGGAGGTGGGTGCCATCTTTTAGGTTACCCGAAAACAGACTGGTCTTAGGGGACTATAGTGAACCATATCAGAAAGGCTTATGGTGGCTAAACCATGCGATGAGGACATGGGCAGAGCAAGAGAGGCATCAGGACATAAAATGTGATGCCTGACCAGCAAAAGAACCAGATTGTGTTCTTCTTCACTACTGTGTCCTGATCTGGAGTGTTGCGCTTCATTCCTAGGAAGGAGGGCATGTTTCGAGCATGCTGAAGACATTGTGAGGAAGGTCTGGAGAGGAAGGTCCCAGAGAGTGGTAAATGTTTTAAGTCAGAAGTCTCGTGGAAGAAGGTTTAGGAATGTACACACGCACACTGTGTTAGAGAAGGACTGCGGACAGAGGCAGTCTCATTCCTACAGCGAATACACATTTTCTTCTATTTTTTGCATTTTTATAGAGCACAAGCTTGGCCAAAGGGCATTAGAGAGCTTTACATGAGAACCATATGTTACACAATCTATCTATCTATCTATCTATCTATCTATCTATCTATCTATCTATCTATCTATCTATCTATCTATCAACTATCTATCTGTCTGTCTGTCTGTCTATCTACCTATCTACCTATCTATCTACCTACCTACCTATCTATCTATCTATCTATCTATCTATCTATCTATCTATCTATCTATTCAAGCATGGTCATTAGCGCAGGATCGCAGGAGGTTAAATCAAGACCGGGATACAAACATGGTCCCCCTTTTGAAAAGGCGACAGCCCTAGGCGCAAGGCCACATCTTCACCCACGCATTTCAATTGACGACTATTTTTTAAAAGAAAGGGCAGAGTGGTGTATTTTTCAAACAGTGCCCAAGCAAAAGTGACAAAAATAATAGCAGTAAATAAATTTTAAAAAGGAACAGAATAAGTAATAGTAAGGTTGGAAGCCAAGTAATGTCTGGTTAGCATGAAGTCAAGAAATGGGCATAAATTGCTGTTAATCTGTCTTCAAACTCATTGTTCCAGATTTACTAAATGGTAGCTTGGGCTCTCGCATGACGAGCAGTGGTGCAAACAGCAGTACCAATCAACTGTTACATGCAAAATGTTTTGTTGCACCAAATGTTGACCTGAGCTTAGCACAAAATCTCACGATGAACCAAATCTATGATAAGTTTTGGAAGGGGGTATAACGGGGTGGGAGTAGTGCAAATACCCTTTGGATTAGTCATAACACGAGATCAACTACAGACATGCAAAATAACACACCCCAGCTTTGAGTGGTATCCTTGTGCTGAATGAAAACAGGCGAACACTAAACACAAAAGGAAAATCAGGTCATTTTCCTATGCATAACAAGTGTAACTTCTTTGGAAATACTCATATTATGTGAACTACACTTAGGCGATTGCCCGAGCCTAAAGATTTGTCCTGGATGCTGTGCCTCATTTACAAATCTCACACAAGAATCTACTAACTCGCCTTTGCACTGCCGCACAACAGTAAACTGTGATTAGCAACTAACAAACAAGGCATGCTTATCATGAGCTTGGCCAATGGCACAGTTGGTGGGTGGAGCGTGCTAATGGTTGAGTTTGCTCAACATAACAGTGGTGTTGTAAAAATCTTGCCAATTTTTTGGAGGTTTCTGTGTAGCACAATTAAAATGATGTACACAATCTAGACTTGGAGGTAGACCCTTCTCATTCCTTGAAGCCAAAATATGGAACTACCTGTTGTCCGTGATCAGATCCATAAATATGGAACTACCTGCTGTCGATGATCAGATCCATACATATGGAGCTACCTGCTGTCCCTGATCAGATCCATAAATATGGAACTACCTGCTGTCCATGATCAGATCCATAAATATGGATCTACCTGCTGTCCACGATCAGATCCATAAATATGGAACTACCTGCTGTCCATGATCAGATCCATAAATATGGATCTACCTGCTGTCCACGATCAGATCCATAAATATGGAACTACCTGCTGTCCAGAATCAGATCCATAAATATGGGGCTACCTGCAGTCTGCGATCAGATCAATAAATATTGACCTACCTGCTGTCCCTGATCTGATCCATAAATATGGAACTATCTGCTGTCCATATCAGATCCATAAATATGGATCTACCTGCAATCCATGATCAGATCCATAAATATGGAACTACCTGCTGTCCGCAATAAGATCCATAAATATGGAACTACATGCTGTCCATGATCAGATCCATAAATATGGACTTACCTGCTGTCCATGATCAGATCCATAAATATGGATCCACCTGCAATCCACGATCAGATCCATAAATTTGGAACTACCTGCTGTCCACGATCTGATCCATAAATATGGAACCACCTGCTGTCCATGAACAGATCCCTAAATATTGAACTACCTGCTGTCCGCGATCAGATCCATAAATATGGAACTACCTGCTTCCCGCGATCAGATCCATAAATATGGAACTACCTGCTGTCCGTGATCAGATCCATAAATATGGAACTACCTGCTGTCCACGATCTGATCCATAAATATGGAACTACCTGCTGTCCGCGATCAGATCCATAAATATGGAACTACCTGCTGTCCACGATCAGATCCATAAATATGGAACTACCTGTTATCCACGATCAGATCCATAAATATGGACCTACCTGCAGTCCATGATCAGATCCATAAATATGGAACTGCCTGAAGTCCATGATCAGATCCATAAATATGGAGCTACCTGATGTCCACGAGCAGATCCATAAATATGGACCACCTGCTGTCCACGATCAGATCCATAAATATGGAACTACCTGCTGTCCACGATCAGATCCATAAATATGGATCTATCTGCTGTCCGTGATCAGATCCATAAATATGGAATCTACTGCTGTCCGCGATCAGCTCCATAAACATGGGACTATCTGCTGTCCGTGATCAGATCCATAAATTTGGAACCACCTGCTGTCCGCGATCAGATCCATAAATATGGGACTACCTGCTGTCCGCGATCGCGATCAGATCCACAAATATGGGACTACCTGCAGTTCGCTATCAGATCCATATATATAGGGCTACCTGCTGTCCGCGGTCAGATCCATAAATATGGGACTACCTGTTGTCCGCGATCGCGATCAGATCCATAATTATGGAACTACCTGCAGTCCGCGATCAGATCCATATATATGGGGCTACCTGCTGTCCGCGGTCAGATCCATAAATATGGGACTACCTGCTGTCCGCGATCAGATCCATAAATATGGAACTACCTGCTGTGTCCGCGATCAGATCCATAAATATGGATCTACCTGCTGTCCGCGATCAGATCCATAAATATGGAACTACCTGCTGTCCGCGATCAGATCCATAAATATGGATCTACCTGCTGTACGTGATCATGGAACTATCTGCTGTCTGCGATCAGATCCATAAATATGGAACTACCTGCTGTCCGCGATCAGATCCATAAAGATGGAACTATCTGCTGTCCGCGATCAGATCCATAAATATGGAACTACCTGCTGTCCGCGATCAGATCCATAATTATGGGACTACCTGCTGTCCGCGATCAGATCCATAAATATGGAACTACCTGCGGTCCGTGATCACATCCATAAATATGGAACTACCTGCTGTACGTGATCATGGAACTATCTGCTGTCTGCGATCAGATCCATAAATATGGAACTACCTGCTGTCCGCGATCAGTTCCATAAATATGGAACTACCTGCTGTCCATGATCTGATCCATAAATATGGGACTACCTGCAGTCCATGATCAGATCCGTAAATATGGGACGACTTGCAGTACACGATCAGATCCATAAATATGGATCTACCTGCTGTCCATGATCAGATCCATAAATATGGGACTACCTGCTGTCCACGATCAGATCCATAAATATGGAACTACCTGCTGTCCACGATCAGATCCATAAATATAGATCTATATGCTGTCCGTGATCAGATCCATAAATGTGGAACTACCTGCTGTCCACGATCAGATCCATAAATATGGATCTATATGCTGTCCGTGATCAGATCCATAAATATGGAACTGCCTGCATCTATCTGCTGTCTGCGATCTGATCCATAAATATGGAACGACCTCCTGTCCGCGATCAGATCCATAAATATGGAACTACCTGCTGTCCACGATCAGATCCATAAATAAGGGACTACCTGCAATCCATGATCATATCCATAAATATGGAACTACATGCTGTCCGTGATCATATCCATAAATATGGAACTACCTGCAGTCCGTGATCTGATCCATAAATATGGAACTACCTGCTGCCAGTGCTCTGATCCATAAATATGATCTATCTGCTGTCCGCGATCAGATCCATATGTATGGGGATACCTGCAGTCCGCGATCAGATCCATAAATATGGGGCTACCTGCTGCCCGCGATCAGATCCATAAATATGGGGCTACCTGCAGCCCGCGATCAGATCCATAAATATGGACCTACCTGCTGTCCGCGATCTGATCCATAAATAAGGAACTACCTGCTGTCCGCGATCAGATCCATAAATATGGAACTACCTGCTGTCCGCGATCAGATCCATAAATATGGAACTACCTGCTGTCCGCGATCAGATCCATAAATATGGAACTACCTGCTGTCCGCGATCTGATCCATAAATAAGGAACTACCTGCTGTCCGCGATCAGATCCATAAATATGGACCTACCTGCTGTCCACGATCATATCCATAAACATGGAACTACCTGCTGTCCACAATCAGATCCATAAATATGTCCATGATCAGATCCAAAAATATGGAACTACCTGCTGTCCACGATCAGATCCATAAATATGGACCTACCTGCTGTCCGCGATCTGATCCATAAATAAGGAACTACCTGATGCCCGCGATCAGATCCATAAATATGTAAATACCTGCTGTCCGCGATCAGATCCATAAATATGGAACTACCTGCTGTCCGCGATCAGATCCATAAATATGGAACTACCTGCTGTCCGCGATGAGATCCATAAATATGGAACTACCTGCTGTCTGCAATCAGATCTATAAATATGGAACTACGTGCTGTCCATGATCAGATCCATAAATATGGAACTACTTGCTGACCATGATCAAATCCATAAATATGGAACTACCTGCTGTACACGATGAGATCCATAAATATGGAACTATCTGCTGTCCATGATCAGATCCATAAATATGGATCTACCTGCTGTCCATGATCAGATCCATAAACATGGAACTACCTGCTGTACACGATCAGATCCATAAATATGTCCATGTTCAGATCCATAAATGTGGACCTACCTGCTGTCCATGATCATATCCATAAATATGGATCCACCTGCAATCCACGATCAGATCCATACATTTGGAACTACCTGCTGTCCACGTCTGATCCATAAATATGGAACTACCTGCTGTCCATGATCTGATCCATCAATATGGAACTACCTGCTGTCCTTGATAAGATCCATAAATATGGAACTACCTGCTGTCCGCGATCAGATCCATAAATATGGAACTACGTGCTGTCCATGATCAGATCCATAAATATGGAACTACGTGCTGTCCATGATCAGATTCATAAATATGGAACTAAGTGCTGTCCATGATCAGATCCATAAATATGGATCTACCTGCTGTCCATGATCAGATCCATAAACATGGAACTACCTGCTGTACATGATCAGATCCATAAATATGTCCATGATCAGATCCATAAATATGGAACTACCTGCTGTCCATGATCAGATCCATAAATATGGAACTACCTGCTGTCCACGATCAGATCCATAAATATGTCCATGATCAGATCCATAAATATGGAACTACATGCTGCCCGCGAATTAGATCCATAAACATGGAACTACCTGCTGTCCACGAACAGATCCATAAATATGTCCATAATCAGATCCATAAATATGGAACTACGTGCTGTCCATGATCAGATCCATAAATATGGAACTACCTGCTGTCCACGATCAGATCCATAAATATGGAACTACCTGCTGTCCACGATCAGATCCATAAATATGGAACTACCTGCTGTCCGCACTCAGATCCATAAATATGGGGCTACCTGCTGTCCGCGATCAGATCAATAAATATTGACCTACCTGCTGTCCCTGATCAGATTCATAAATTTGGAACTATCTGCTGTCCACGATCTGATCCATAAATATGGAACTATCTGCTGTCTGTGATCAGATCCATAAATATGGATCTACCTGCAATCCATGATCAGATGCATAAATATGGAACTACCTGCTGTCCGTGATCAGTTCCATAAATATGGAACTACCTGCTGTCCATGATCAGATCCATAAATATGGACCTACCTGCTGTCCATGATTAGATCCATAAATATGGATCCACCTGCAATCCACGAGCAGATCCATAAATTTGGAACTACCTGCTGTCCACGATCTGATCCATAAATATGGAACTACCTGCTGTCCATGATCAGATCCATAAATATTTAACTACCTGCTGTCCGCGATCAGATCCATAAATATGGAACTGCCTGCTGCCCGCGATCAGATCCATAAATATGGAACTAACTGCTGGCCACGATCTAATCCATAAATATGGAACTACCTGCTGTCCGCGATGAGATCCATAAATATGGAACTACCTGCTGTCTGCAATCAGATCTATAAATATGGAACTACGTGCTGTCCATGATCAGATCCATAAATATGGAACTACTTGCTGACCATGATCAAATCCATAAATATGGAACTACCTGCTGTACACGATGAGATCCATAAATATGGAACTATCTGCTGTCCATGATCAGATCCATAAATATGGATCTACCTGCTGTCCATGATCAGATCCATAAACATGGAACTACCTGCTGTACACGATCAGATCCATAAAAATGTCCATGATCAGATCCATAAATATGGAACTACCTGCTGTCCATGATCAGATGCATAAATATGGAACTACCTGCTGTCCACGATCAGATCCATAAATATGTCCATGATCAGATCCATAAATATGGAACTACCTGCTATCCGCGATCAGTTCCATAAACATGGAACTACCTGCTGTCCACGATCAGATCCATAAATATGTCCATGATCAGATCCATAAATATGGAACTACCTGCTGTCCATGATCAGATCAATAAACATGGAACTACCTGCTGTCCATGATCAGATCCATAAATATATCCATGATCAGATCCATAAATATGGAACTATCTGCTGTCCATGAGCAGATCCATAAATATGGAACTACCTGCTGTCCCCGATCAGATCCATAAACATGGAACTACCTGCTGTCCAGGATCAGATCCATAAATATGTCCATGATCAGATCCATAAATATGGAACTACCTGCTGTCCACGATCAGATCCATAAATATGGAACTACCTGCTGTCCGCGATCAGATCCATAAACATGGAACTACCACCAATCCACGATCAGATCCATAAATATGTCCAAGATCAGATCCAAAAATATGGAACTACCTGCTGTCCGCGATCAGATCCATAAATATGGAACTACCTGCTGTCAATTATCAGATCCATAAATATGGAACTACCTGCTGTCCGCGATCAGATCCAAAAATATGGAACTACCTGCTGTCCGTGATCAGATCCATAAATATGGAACTACGTGCTGTCCATGACCAGATCCATAAATATGGAACTACCTGCTGTCCACGATCAGATCCATAAATATGGAACTACCTGCTGTCCACGATCAGATCCATAAATATGGAACTACCTGCTGTCCGCAATCAGATCCATAAATATGGGGCTACCTGCTGTCTGCGATCAGATCAATAAATATTGACCTACCTGCTGTCCCTGATCAGATTCATAAATTTGGAACTACCTGCTGTCCACGATCAGATCCATAAATATGTCCATGATCAGATCCATAAATATGGAACTACCTGCTGCCCACGATCAGATCCATACACATGGAACTACCTGCTGCCAACGATCAGATCCATAAATATGTCCATAATCAGACCCATAAATATGGAACTACCTGCTGTCCGCGATCAGATCAATAAATATTGACCTACCTGCTGTCCCTGATCAGATTCATAAATTTGGAACCATCTGCTGTCCACGATCTGATCCATAAATATGGATCTACCTGCAATCCATGATCAGATCCATAAATATGGAACTACCTGCTGTCCGTGATCAGTTCCATAAATGTGGAACTACCTGCTGTCAATGATCAGATCCATAAAAATGGACCTACCTGCAATCCATGATCAGATCCATAGATTTGGAACTACCTACTGTCCACGATCAGATCCATAAATATGGAACTACCTGCTGCCCGTGATCAGATCCATAAATATGGAACTAACTGCTGTCCACGATCTGATCCATAAATATGGAACTACCTGCTGTCCGCGATGAGATCCATAAATGTGGAACTACCTGCTGTCTGCAATCAGATCCATAAATATGGAACTACGTGCTGTCCATGATCAGATCCATAAATATGGAACTAAGTGCTGTCCATGATCAGATCCATAAATATGGAACTACTTGCTGTCCATGATCAGATCCATAAATATGGAACTACCTGCTGTACACAATCAGATCCATAAATATGGAACTATCTGCTGTCTATCATCAGATCCATAAATATGGATCTACCTGCTGTCCACAATCAGATCCATAAATATGTCCATGATCAGATCCATAAATATGGAACTACCTGCTATCCGCGATCAGATCCATAAACATGGAACTACCTGCTGTCCACGATCAGATCCATAAATATGTCCATGATCAGATCCATAAATATGGAACTACCTGCTGTCCATGATCAGATCCATAAATATTTAACTACCTGCTGTCCGCGATCAGATCCATAAATATGGAACTACCTTCTGCCCGTGATCAGATCCATAAATATGGAACTAACTGCTGTCCACGATCTGATCCATAAATATGGAACTACCTGCTGTCTGCGATGAGATCCATAAATATGGAACTACCTGCTGTCTGCAATCAGATCCATAAATATGGAACTACGTGCTGTCCAAGATCAGATCCATAAATATGGAACTAAGTGCTGCCCATGATCAGATCCATAAATATGGAACTACTTGCT
This sequence comes from Calotriton arnoldi, assembly GCA_963921515.1. Classification (NCBI taxonomy): domain Eukaryota; kingdom Metazoa; phylum Chordata; class Amphibia; order Caudata; family Salamandridae; genus Calotriton; species Calotriton arnoldi. The sequence goes on from CAWUFW010000444.1 coordinate 4,168,986, forward strand.
GTCCATGATCAGATCCATAAATATGGAACTACCTGCTGTACACGCTCAGATCCATAAATATGGAACTATCTCCTGTCCATGATCAGATCCATAAATATGGATCTACACGCTGTCCATAATCAGATCCATAAACATGGAACTACCTGCTGTACACGATCAGATCCATAAATATGGAACTCCCTGCTGTCCATGATCAGATCCATAAATATAGAACTACTTGCTGTCCATGATCAGATCCATAAATATGGAACTACCTTCTGTACACGATCAGATCCATAAATATGGAACTATCTGCTGTCCATGATCAGATCCATAAATATGGAACTACCTGCTGTCCACGATCAGATCCATAAATATGTCCATGATCAGATCCTTAAATATGGAACTACCTGCTGTCCACGATCAGATCCATAAATATGTCCATGATCAGATCCATAAATATGGAACTACGTGCTGTCCATGATCAAATCCATAAATATGGAACTACGTGCTGTCCATGACCAGATCCATAAAAATGGATCTACCTGCTGTCCATGATCTGATCAATAAACATGGAACTACCTGCTGTCCACGATCAGATCCATAAATATGTCCATGATCAGATCCATAAATATGGAACTACCTGCTGTCCCCGATCAGATCCATAAACATGGAACTACCTGCGGTCCAGGATCAGATCCATAAATATGGAACTACCTGCTGTCCACGATCAGATCCATAAATATGTCCATGATCAGATCCATAAATATGGAACTACATGCTGTCCACGATCAGATTCATAAATATGGAACTACCTGCTGTCCGCAATCAGATCCATAAACATGGAACTACCTGCTATCCACGATCAGATCCATAAATATGTCCCTGATCAGATTCATAAATTTGGAACTACCTGCTGTCCGCGATCAGATCCATAAATATGGAACTACATGCTGTCCATTATCAGATCCATAAATATGGAACTACCTGCTGTCCGCGATCAGATCCATAAATATGGAACTACCTGCTGTCCGCGATCAGATCCATAAATATGGAACTACCTGCTGTCCGTGATCAGATCCATAAATATGGAACTACCTGCTGTCCGTGATCAGATCCATAAATATGGAACTACCTGCTGTACATGATCAGATTCCATAAATATGGAACTACCTGCTGTCCGTGATCAGATCCATAAATATGGAACTACCTGCTGTCCGTGATCAGATCCATAAATATGGAACTACGTGCTGTCCACGATCAGATCCATAAATATGGAACTACCTGCTGTCCACGATCAGATCCATAAATATGGAACTACCTGCTGTCCGCAATCAGATCCATAAATATGGGGCTACCTGCTGTCCGCGATCAGATCAATAAATATTGACCTACCTGCTGTCCCTGATCAGATCTATAAATATGGAACTACCTGCTGTCCCTGATCAGATCTATAAATATGGAACAACCTGCTGTCCATGATCAGATGCATAAATATGGAACTACCTGCAGTCAGCGATCAGATCCATAAATATGGGGCTACCTGCTGCCCGCGATCAGATCCATAAATATGGAACTACCTGCTGTCGGCGATCAGATCCATAAATATGGGACTACCTGCAGTCCGCGATCAGATCCATATATATGGGGCTACCTGCAGTCCGCGATCAGATCCATAAATATGGGACTACCTGCAGTCCGCGATCAGATCCATATATATGGGGCTACCTGCAGTCCGCGATCAGATCCATAAATATGGGGCTACCTGCTGCCCGCGATCAGATCCATAAATATGGAACTACCTGCTGTCCACGATCATATCCATAAATATGGATCGACCTGCTATCCGTTATCAGCTCCATAAATATGGAACTACCTGCTGTCCATGGTCAGATCCATAAACATGAAACTACCTGCTGTCCATTATCAGCTCCATAAATATGGAACTACCTGCAGTCCACAATCAGATCCATAAATATAGAACTACCTGCTGTCCACGATCAGATCCATAAATATGGATCTATCTGCTGTCAGCGATCACATCCATAAATATGGAACTTCCTGCATCTATCTGCTGTCCGCGATCAGATCCATAAATATGGAACTACCTGCTGTCCGTGATCAGATCCATATATATGGGGCTACCTGCAGCCCGCGATCAGATCCATAAATATGGGGCTACCTGCAGCCCGCGATCAGATCCATAAATATGGGGCTGCCCGCGATCAGATCCATAAATATGGGGCTACCTGCTGCCCGCGATCTGATCCATAAATATGGAGCTACCTGCTGCCCGCGATCCGATCCATAAATATGGAACTACCTGCTGCCCGCGATCAGATCCATAAATATGGGGCTACCTGCTGCCCGCGATCAGATCCATAAATATGGAACTACCTGCTGCCCGCGATCAGATCCATAAATATGGGGCTACCTGCTGCCCGCGATCAGATCCATAAATATGGAGCTACCTGCTGCCCGCGATCAGATCCATAAATATGGAGCTACCTGCTGCCCGCGATCCGATCCATTAATATGGATCTATCTGCTGCCTGTGATCAGATCCATATATATGGGGCTGCCTGCGATCAGATCCATAAATATGGGGCTACCTGCTGCCCGCGATCAGATCCATAAATATGGAACTACCTGCTGCCCGCGATCAGATCCATAAATATGGAGCTACCTGCTTCCCGCGATCAGATCCATAAATATGGAGCTACCTGCTTCCCGCAATCCGATCCATAATGATGGATCTATCTGCTGCCCGCGATCCGATCCATAAATATGGAGCTGCCTGCTGCCCGCGATCCGATCCATTAATATGGATCTATCTGCTCCCTGTGATCAGATCCATAAATATGGAACTACCTGCTGTTAACGATCAGATCCATAATTATGAAACTACCTGCTGTCCTTGATCTGATCCATAAATATGGACCTACCTGCTGTCCGCGATCAGATCCAGTTCCAACCATCTCGCTTGCTGCAGAGCCTTTAAAACTGGGCTCTGTTCTCAAGTCTTCTGATCTTGGCTCCACTGGTTCTTACTTCACTCATTTCAACACCGAATACCTCGCTGAGGGTCATAGCATGCACCCTGTAATTACATTTAATTCTCTTATTCATGTTTGAACCACAAATACGTGATTCAAAGGTTGGGTTGGTAGTCATTGAAAATCATCCAAATTCTGTAGGAAGACCTGAATGTGGTGGACAATCCACTAGCAGAATTTCCTCCACTCTGGAAGAATCTGGTGGCGGGAATATAGCCGGTGGATTTGCCTATGATTGAGCACTTACTCTGTAAATCGGAGGGCTTTCAGTTCCCACTCAACTCTAAATCATGTACATGGCATCTAAACACTCCAGAATTTGATATCTTTATTTGGCTAAATGAAAATAAAAATGTACAGATGGGGGAATTAATTTAGGTTGGTTGATGGATGTGATTTAAGGGTATTCAGTCTACAGGGACCCAGAAAGAAGTTACAACATGATATAAAATAGTGTATGGTGGTATAATTGGGATGATGTCTGTAGCAGAAGTCGTGCACTGGAAACCTTAAAAAGCTGTCTGTAATGGGATGGCGTTAAATTTATATATCGTTTGTTGTAAAACAATATGCGTTCCTGTACCTGTGCCTGACAGTGCAGATGCAGCGGCCATTTTGTTTCCCTGAGTCATTCAGTCTTTTTAGAACAAACGTGTGCAAGACCTATTTGCTCTTCGTGCAGGAAGCTTTAATGGGGCTCCCAGGTGAGGTAGAAAGTGTGACAGGTAATTATGCACACGAGTACACCAGCACTGTGGTAAAGCAGGCGTGCTCCACCTGTGGAGATAGCGGCCCAGCCCTGCATGAATCACTTGGTGCATTGTTGGAGCCAGGATCTGGGAAACGTGCACACAGCGTGGGCCAGACTTTTATGCAGCTTGAAGCACGGTGTGTGCACTAAGAAACAGCACCACGTGATCAATGCTTCTTAGAATTCACATCCAGAAACTTCCGTAATAGTTAGCCATAATTTCTGCATCAAAGCTGGGGTGGGGGGGATAGCTTTCTTGGAGAACCAAAGTAAGGAATCGAAAACATAGCGTGGTAAATTGTTATAGTTAAAGCAACATAGAGAAGATGCCAAGATCACACAGGGGTCAAAGGTATTAAACAGTATCTGGAGTAGTACTAATTCACATTCTCTTGAATATCCAGGTAAATTAGCTCCAAAACATGTAATAATGGAAAACTGGGGAGATCAGCATACAATTAGAAGAACGAAAAACGACTGCACCTGCTTTGCACTTTTCCTAACAGGGAATTAGATGTACAAAGGCATTTATGAGTATGTGGATAGTACTCCCGAACTACTTCTTCACCTACGGATAAATGCCTTTGTGAGTTGGACCCAAGCGCTGCACGTCTGGCTCTTCGTGGATCGTTCCAGGGACTCGGCAATACCTTTCATTCTCCTTCCATTGCTTTTGCGCTCTGTTCCTGCTGCCTCCCAGGCACTTCAGACTCTGACCTCCATCTGCCGTCTACCGAGGAGACAAAGGAGCAGCCCCTCTGGGTAGATAAAGAGGGGCATCCTCTGAGCAGCACCTGGCGACTGCTCAGGATTTCTGGCCCTTGTCCTAAGTCATTTTCCTCTTCTTTTATTTTTATTATTATTAGTATTTTATTATTTGCTTGATGACGCCTGAGAACAAGGATCCCAAGGCTTTTGTTGAAGATACCAGACATGTTCACTCTTATTAGCGTGTGTTAAGCTGAAACATGATGATGACTCTGCAGCATTTGTGTTCGGTGAACTGTTGCATTGAGCAGGCTTTTAAACAAGCATTGTACTTCACCATGTCATGAGTGATACCCAACAACGCTTTGTGACAAGGACAACAGTGGGGGTGGGCACCGCCCCCTCTGCAGCGTGCAAGAGACATAACACATGCCCTAGAAACATTCACAAAACATTCTTAAATGAATTATGCGGCAGGAGAGGGCCAAATTATGCGCCAGAGTTGTTAAAACTACGTGGCAAGAAAAGGCAAATTATGCGGCGTAATGAGGCACATTTTCTGACAGTATTGTTTCATTATTTTGTCATTTTTACACTTGTTAACACTGTCTGGGCACATGTTGCACCTAATTAGTACCAGTAACTCCCAAACATATAAATAAGCAACAGAAAGTGGACTAGTTAACCTTTGCAAAGGGCCTTTCACTGCGCAGCAACATGTGTTGCCGTATTTTTAGTAACTTTTTAACCGTTTGAGCAAGAAACAATTTTTGTTGTTGTTAAAATCTACAGATTATGCAGCATGTGATGGATTATGTGGCAAATGTAGCAGAACCCTAGTTATGCGAATTAGCCACGGCCGCACAGACGCATAATTCCAGTGGCCCTGCTCATAGGGTCCCTCCCAAGTTATCTAGGCAGGCGTGCAGCTGGTTTGGTTGTACAGAGCTACTGCTGCAATTGGAAGCAATCTTGTTCTTGGCAGGTAATTGAAGCATTTAGGGGCATATTACCAAGGGCCGGCGATACAATTATTGCCGCTTTAGCGTCCGTTTTTCGGGCGCAAAGCGGAGATAATTATATTGCATTATTTACAAGGACACGCTAGCGCGTGTTTCCTTGACTTAGCTCCCGTTTTCCACACGCCTCGCCTCGATAATGAGATGCAAAGTAGGCGTGGCTGTGAAAACAACATGGGAAAATATCGCGACGGCAGCTTCGCGATATTAACAACGAGGCGTAGCAATAATTTAAATCGCGCTAACTCTGCCTTAACTCAGGAATTTAACGTCTGTTAAATTCCTGACTAAGGCATACCTGACATGGGAGGTGGATTGTGGGGCTAAGGCCACAGGGCCTATCATCAAGCTTATCGCTGTTTTCCATGGAACATCGCTGGAAAACCAGCGATGTTCCATGGAAAACCCCGCTATCGCTAGAATATTTATCGCCATAGCGCTAAGCGTTGATAATACAGCGCTAGCTTGGCAATATATTCCAGCGATAGCCGGCGATAATTAAAAGCGCGCTAAGCGCGCTCAGCGATAATTATCGCTGGGGCTTGATAATATGCCCCTGAATGCCTTAAGCATGGCACCTTTGCCTGTCTTTTGGCATGTTATATTTGAATTGCTTTATTGATCATTGTCTCTCTCAGGCATGAACGTACAGCAGATGAAATGCTCTTTCCCAATATCTGTGTCACCTGCTTGTCAAAGCTCAAATCTGAGATGGGCCAACTCATACATTCATCATTACAAGATTGACAAACTGAGGTCCAAAAAATTATTTAATAGCTAATTGTATTGTTTCTAGTGTTTATAAACGGTAAAAATTGCAATATTAAGTGCTAGAAAAATAAGACTACAATTATATTCGGAAGCTGGAACTGAGAAGGATAACATCAGCTGCCAATCATCATTTTATATTTATGTTTAGCATTGATTAGTTACCCTTAGAAAGAGAAAGAAAGATAAAGCCCGAAAGTGAGCACAAGCACATTACATCGAACAATGGTATGGAATGTGAAGAAAAACATAAGCTGCCATAGTTGAATCTATGCAAATTCAGCAAACAGATGTTGTTATAAAATAATTTGTTTAGGGGCCATGTGTAGCCAATGTGAAATATACGGTGGATTATTTTATTTCAGTCGTGTGCAGGGCACACAAATCTTTTTTTTTATACTCAACACTCGCATAAGGGGAACCCCGGGCCCGCACCTCCACACAGTTCCCTTCGATTTCAGAATATGGTGTACTACAACCAAAGTGCCAGCCGTTGTTTGATACTTCTGTTAAACAAAATTACTTAAGAATAAACCACTAGAAGATGCACCCAAAGAAAAGTCCACAATCCTTTGTGTAGATGATTTTTCTCATTTATTACAAAATTCCTCTGTTTTTTTTTTATAAAAACAGCCAAGGATTAAAGCCAACGCGTTTCGTCCAGACCATGCTGAACTTCATCAGGGCTTACTATCATTTATGTTCCTTTGTTTATGCCTTCAAAAAAGGGTCCTTTTCATTGATTGATATTTCAGTAAATTGCTGCACAATGGTCAATTACATAGGCTGGGGTCAGAATATTCCCCATCCAAGACACCTAAAATACAAATAAGACCAAAGGGAGTGTGGCAATACTGGAAGATGGCGGCAACAACACCTGGACTCTAGAAAACGGGCAGGGCAGCTATGATTTGAAAGAGGACAACACACGAAATTGGGATCAAAAGATAATGAAAGGGGAAAACAAACACCTTACATGTCTTGTTCAGTATTGGTTTTCTTATTCCAGGAGCTAATATCAATGGCTTCCATATATCGTTGGCCATGTAAGGCATCCCATCAGTTAATCAATTTCAATGCCCTACACCACATCTGGCAGGCTCTTTTAACAGGTCTCAATAGAAGAGGGGGTATTAGTATCCCCCATTTGATGCCAGAATCAGTATCACAACGCACCGCCAGCATCCCACCATCACATACATTTTTTTTCTAAAAGTGCATAAAAGAGCATATAGTACACTGGTTTAAGTACACAAAGCATTAACAGTCGAAGTAGATAAGAAGCATGTGATTTAACTTGTGAATGTTTAGGGATGCACATATGTGTTCATTCCTGCATAGTGTATGCACAGTGAACAGGAGAGAAAATCGAAGGTCACAGACTTTCCTATACCAGAAGAAGTGCAAACTGCATGAATAGGAGCTTTCCTTCGTGTGTCTCTCCTGCAGCCAGATACACATTCACAAAAGATTTGTTAAACAAGGATGAAGAGTGTGATATGTCCAGTCACGCCCACCACATATCCCTTGGATCCAAGTATATGCATTTTATGCCACTGTGCCTGACTACACAACATGGACTATCTTGGCCTTGATATCTTCCTTCCTGTCGAATACATCCATGCCTCTCTCCCCCTTCTTTTAAATCCAGAGCTGGGGCAGAATTAACCCCCCCCCCATCTGGTCAATCTGCATACATGGCTGTAGTTATTAAGCATGTCCTCTCTTGGACCTCAGTGTGTCATGTATACACGTGACACTCAGATGCTGTTATAGAAGATAAGAATGGAAAAGGAGGAAATACTGTCCCCTGTATCCATCTCTGATACTCTGATGCACTGCTGGACGGTGGATTATATCAATCTTGCTGAAGCTGACCCTGGTTGGTTAAGTAAGATAATCTGTTAGTCAAAAAGGAGTATTTGCTGCGGCAATCAGGTCTGGGGGCCAAGTTAGTGTGGTCTTGTCCCCCACCCTCAGAATCTTGTCCCCCACCCTCAGAGGCATTGCAGAATCTGGGTGTCACTTTGATTCTTAACTATCTTTGAAAATACGAATTGTCATGGTTTCAAAATGTGCCTCTATTGTCCACACCATCTGTGTACTGTTTACCTAGCTTTGCAACTACTAGGTAAAACACACAAAAAAACCTATATATACAGGTCCTCTGCCCACGTTAGAAATTACAAATACAAGTTCATGAACAAATCAGTTTGTCTCTCATGTGTATCTCAAGGTGATTTATTTCAGTCCTTCTGTGAGTGAAGTCCGTTCTGCACTTCACTTAATTCTGTTTCTTAGCCAACACGTGTTTCGTTTCGTCGCTGTTACATGGGATTACCCCGCGACTTCTTCAGGGCTAAGGAAATATACAAGAACACTTGTTCGTATATACACTGGTCATTTAGTCAATTCTATTAGAAAAACGTCAAGGTGACTTTCGTGACAGATGCGGGCCTACGATTATTGAGGTGTTTTCATGTGGAAATCCATGCGGAGAACAGCATAAATCATGCAGGTGTACATCATTTATAGTAAAGCATTACAGTTATGGGGAAAAAGGAGAACAGCAAACCCCATTTAATTCATTCCTAGTCATTCACTGTTGGCAGTGACTGTATTATTTGCTCATGATTCCCTAATTGGGAATCCCCTCCCGTGGTCAGGTGCAACTGTGAACATGCACACGCCAAGGTAGTGTTTGTAACATCGTTTATGTGGTGCATGTTATTCTAGTGTGGTCATGGCCAATAAGGTGGTAAGATCCATAATACGCTAGTCACCCAGAAAATATTGTAGCTCGTGGTCAGTGCTTTAGGCCCTGTTCCACGCTCCTGAGCCTCATAATCCAAATAGCCTCCCTTCTCCTGAGCGCTAATTCCCTATTGCCCCCACTTGGGTCCCTGGGTATGACATCAAATCCATAACTATTCACTTACACCCTTTATTCCTCGGTCATTTTAGAAATCTCGAGATACAGATCATAGGTATCGTATGCCTTCCATGCTTATTGGATTCCCCCTTTTATTGTCCACAACATAGTCAGTCTGCCATTACCTGGCCTTGACAGCATGAGGGTGCACCACATAAACGATGTTACAAACACTACATTGGCGTGTGCATGTTCACAGTTGCACCTGACCATGGGAGGGGATTCCCAATTAGGGAATCATGAGCAAATAATACAGTCACTGCCACAGTGAATGACTAGGAATGAATTAAATGGGGTTTGCTGTTCTCCTTTTTCCCCATAACTGTAATGCTTTACTATAAATGATGTACACCTGCATGATTTATGCTGTTCTCCGCATGGATTTCCACATGAAAACACCTCAATAATCGTAGGCCCGCATCTGTCACGAAAGTCACCTTGACGTTTTTCTAATAGAATTGACTAAATGACCAGTGTATATACGAACAAGTGTTCTTGTATATTTCCCTAGCCCTGAAGAAGTCGCAGGGTAATCCCATGTAACAGCGACGAAACACGTGTTGGCTAAGAAACAGAATTAAGTGAAGTGCAGAACGGACTTCACTCACAGAAGGACTGAAAAAAATCACCTTGAGATACACATGAGAGACAAACTGATTTGATCATGAACTTGTATTTGTAATTTCTAACGTGGGCAGAGGATCTGGTGGTTTTTCCCTACCTCACTGCACCGTACCAGATTTCAGACTGTGACCTAGTTTATATGTGGTAAGACCCTAGAGCGCCGTTTTCCTATTATCTACCACCAATGCTGTACCCAAAAAATCATCATATGCTGACATTCCCGTCACACTTGTGCAGAACCAGCAACACCCCACCACTCTCACCAGGATCAGTCTCTTGCACGCTGCTGCCAAACCATCCCGCCAAGAAGCCTAGAAATCCTTACATCGATCGATCCACCCTTAGGTTGGCCAGATGCTGAAGACCATGTCACTTCCATGCACATAAAGAGATAAACGCAGACCAGCTGGGGCTCTCAACCCCCTCTCTCCTCCAACTTCTGTTTTTTCAAGCAAGGAGTTCTACTTGGATCATACTTGTTGAGTTCCACTGCTTGTTCTTCTCTCGACCCTTGGGCTTTTTTTCTTATTTCTCATTCTACTCTAATGTTATGAACCAACCTCGAAGACTGGAAAAACTATAGGAAGTAAGTTTTGGTTTATCATGGGACATTTTATGCCTTTGGACAGGGTCTGCCATAAATTATATGCTGACAGTGTCGCAGAGGTGTGAATAAGGTGTATCATTAAGTGGATTAAGTTTTGGTTTGGAAGAACCCACATTCTATCTCTCCACCCTTCCACTACTCTGGCTCTAGAGTCTCTCATGGGTCCGAATTGTTCACTATAATATTTAATGTCACTTAGTACTCCTTCGATTCCTGCTTAGATATTTTGGCTTCTGCTAGCTTATTTGTGCTAATGATGGTCAGTTGATCTTAAAATGTACTGACAAATATAATATTACCTTTAATTGACTAAAAGAGTGCACAAGCAGTGCACCTCTGCGCCAGGATAACCTCGCAGGTGAAAGTGTGCTTTACAAATACACATAACATAACTCTATATGATGGAAAACATTTCTAAAGGTAAATGTGGAAAAAACAAAGTACTGATCTTTCGAATTGTGTAATCAATCTGGTCTCTTGTAGCCTGATTCTCTGGACTCTCCTCGTGTCCCTAGAGTGCAGAAACATGTTTTTTGTTTGAATAAAAAATTTAATTTGACCCGCAAATTCAGGGAGCAACTCCATCTTGATTTTTTTTCATATTAGAACAATCTGTAAAATGCTTCCTTTTCAGCCTATGGGCCTTAATATAACTTTGGCGGTGTGGGAGCAGGGCCACTTTTTAAGTCCTGGCAGGCAGTTCTTTGGCGTTCCCACAGTGGGGTCTTTAAAATAGGCACTGCAATGGGAACGTCAAAGCATGTCAGCACGTCAAAGCATGTTCCTGCACGGGCCGAAATGCACAATGTTGTGCATTTCGTTCCGTGCAGGAACATGGGGGTGCATGCAGATGGGGGAGCACACCATCTCCCCCCTTTAATGCAACCCATGGCACAGAGGCACCAGGGGGTCCTGTATGGCCGCCTTTGTTTCCTCACCGCCACACTTTTCATGGCGATCGCACCACCATGAAAAGTGTGGCAGTGAGGAAACTCGTAATATGCTTGGGCAGAGCAATTGCAGCCTCAAGACCGGCGCACCACACCCAGGGATTTCTGATCCCTGGCAGTTGAGTTGGTCCCAGGGCGGCCCGACCACCCTGGTCATAGTAGGGAGGTCGGAAGACTGTCACCACCGCGCCCCTGTGAGTCTGGCGCTCCGTGGACTGCCAGACTCATAATAAGCCCCTAAGTCAATAAACTCCAGGGTTGACAAACCTATACTACAGAAATAGTATGTATTTTTCTCTACCTTATTATCATTTAAACAGTTAGGTTCATAATTTTATAGCTTTTTTTTGGTCAACCGCTTAGTCAATACATACAAGTTAAAGAGACCCACCACTTCTTTCACTCGTTACCTGTCCGATGAAGGATTTGGTTTAGGATTCTCTGAATTATCCACTGAGCCATTCACGCTTCTGGACCATTTTGTCTACATAACTCTTCAGTTTGCATCCAAACTAGGATTGTGTAAACCTTTACCCAACTAAAAAGGGCTATTCTATGACTAGATTTAAGAAAGCCCAGCAAGCGATACACACATTGAGGGTACCTGGGACCTATTTATGAAATGACCACTGCTTGAAGTTGTGGCCCAACTTGTTCTGCATAGGCTTCCTGGTGACTACGCAAATAGTGCCAAGACGTCTGCTGGTGTTTGCAGGGTTCTACAAATGGCATTCCATTATCATTATCATCTTGGAACAGACATATGGATGCTAGATGTCTGAAAAATATCTAAAGCAGTGGTTCTTACCTGGGGGTCTGCAACACCTACTCAGCGGTCTGTGACTATACAGAAAATTAAATAATACTAGCAGATTAATTAAGTACATATTCATTAGAAGACAAAATTTAATTTTTTTAATTTTGAAAAGCTATGTAAATTTGAAGGAATTTAAAACTGGAGGCTAAAAATTAAGTTAGTATGCTTTGATTGATAAGTGGGAGTAGCGGCACCACAGCAAACAATATCTAGCATGGATGATTGGTGGCCTCAATTGAAACATTGGTATGCGTCGAAAAAGAGACAGCATGCATTCTGGGCTAAAAGGAAAAAGTGATATGCTAGAGTCTGAAAAGATATGCTGAAAAGCTCCTGGTTCAAATCATAGATATTGCTTAGGACAGGATGCATAGATCCTGGAAGTGATTCAGTGCGGGTCCACAGATGCGAAAGGTTAAGAACTGCCGAGCTAGTAACTGCAGGAGCAATCTTTAAACTAGAACAGGGAGCTTTTTGAGAAATTTGCACAGGGGTGAATTAGTATAACATTTTCACACATCACTCACTGCAGAATTCTGATCCTGCTGCAATTTGTGACCAGCTCTCTTAGAAAAATCCACTAAAAGATTGCTAGAATAGTCAAGCCGTAGACTGGTGAAGGCTTCCTCACGATTGTCAGTCAAGGACTGGAAGACCCAGTATGTGAAAATTAATTTTTTTTATTTTCTCTTTGCTTCACTAGTCCTACCAAGGACAGTAGAAAGGGGGCCCCCATTTTGGAGTCTGAGACACAGAGTCACCAAAGATTGCTGATCAACTTTTGTGCACAAACATTTTTTTGTTCTAAAAGTTGATGCATAGTGTTAAATGCATTTGCATCTCATAGGATCCAACTACTTATGCAAATTGTCCGTAATTGGATGGGAACAGTATAAATATCCATAAGATTAAATGCAACGCCACATCAACTAAAGTCACGCAATGTAGCAGGGCCTGACTTTGCATGGAATCCTAGCGCCAAATGAAAAGATTAAAAGTGTCATGCATCAATGTTTATCGTAAGGTACACTGGGGTACTGGCTAATGCAAGTAAGAACCCAGCCTCTCTCCAGCAGTGGAGTCATACAAAGTCAGACTAAAATTATAGTTTGTATTACCGGACCTTCAGTCATGGTTGTTTGTGGTGAATGACTGCGGCAGATGAATAAAGTAATTGATAAGGGTTTCACCAAAGTTGCAAACCGTGTAGCATTGTTCATTAACATATATGCTGTGAACGTTTAATAACTATTTCTGAATATTATATTGGTGTGTTTTAAAAGCAGATTAACTCTAACATGTCAATAGCAAAGAACAACACATTTGTGGGTTAGGGATTTTTCGTGCTTTGATGAATTTATTCACAATATTACTGAATGGCTTGTGCCTTTTTATAAAGTTACATACTGTGTTCTGTTTCAGTTCCAAGGATGATACATATGTCACTAATATGGCCTCCTGTCTGCAGAGGGGTGCTGTGGGTAACGTTTTGGCCAGAATGTTCATTCCTGTGAATGGCCTTCTTCAGGGGAGAGATTTAAATGTTGTGTACCCCAGTGCATCAGTTTCTGGTCTGGAGATAAAAGAGCCTGTAGGTGGTAAATCTAGGTGCATGGAGACAAGTGAATATTCTCAAATGAGCATATGTTGGGCATTCCAGTAGTAGCTGTTGTGTGGTGAAACCAGAATGTGGCTTTCGCTGTGAGCTGACAGTAGAGTTCTGACTGTGTGCACTGCAATTTGTTCTGGTAGTCTTTGGTAGTAAAACGTTAGTTCTAACTTATAGTGAAACAATGCAGATAATATTATGTTGGTCACTTGTTGGGAACTTTATGCAGCCCTATAGCTGCCTGACAGCGCTGGCAGGTCGAAGTGGGGCAATATGTATGCTAAGCAGTTTTCTTGCAGCATTTATTTGACCACTGAGGTGGACAAAACCTCCAAATTATTGTTAGACACAAACCCTAGTAGTTTCATGAATAAGGCACACACTCACTCTTTCCTCTACACTCCTGCTTGAATTATGCACTACAACAGAGAGTGGGTTACAGACAAGTTATATAATATTCCAGAAAACAAAAGTCAGAATCTGGCGTACAAAGAAAATATAAGCAGCACTTCCGAATATCCAACATGAAATCTGTAAAACGAACACATATCCATACTTAAGAATCCCATAGTTACTTTCCCCACTTGCAAAATGTGATAATATTCTAACGCAAATGTTCACATGTGCAGCCTTGCAGATGGGTAGAGTGGAGCCAGCCATGCAAAGCTAGCTGTGATTGGCTGATAAGGCAGACTGGCAGGCTCGAGTCGAACGAAACCCGCTGTGCTGTTGCTTGAGGGCAAGTGACGTGTTTGCCAGAGTAAGCTGCATATCCACCTGCGCGGGCACCACGCCACACCCTGCTCACGAAAGGAGCTCAGGGCGTGTGATTCATCCACAAGTCCGTCCATTATTGTGCGTTTTGTTGAGAAGAACCAAAACTCATAAAGACGTACGGTGCCACTCGGCTCAGCAATAATATGTTTTAATGTCTTAAAGGGCGTTGCTCTCTAAAAACCCTCCTGCCTGGTCTTTTGTCCTGGTTTCCGAGGGGCTTGGCTCTTGAATGGGCTGACTCACACCACCGGCTGATTACTCAGGTTGTAGGTGCTCCCAAACTACTAACGTGGTCCTCCTGCGCTGGCGCCAGGGTGTTTACCTCTAGCTGCTGAGGCACGTGCAGCCCACGGCCATTAGCTTCCTTCTAGCCAATGAAAGTCATGCGAGAAGGCTTGCCTGCTTCCCGCACCAATGAAACTGAGTCATGCAGATATGACGCATACTAGGGTTAGGGCGGAAGGAGCTCTCCCTGGGATTTCAAGGCTACCTGTGAAGGCCTTTGATGTTTCAAGATGCTGGTTGGGTCCATGGGATGAGGCCAGGGGCACGACAGAGGCGTGGAAGAGCTTTTCAAGCTTCCTGTGGCAACAAACTCAACAAGTACAATAGGAAGTGTTAGTAAACATCTCGTCACCTCTGGTGTGAGAAGCCAGCTCATATTGGTCTGGCCTGCATTCTTGCCGACATTAAGAGGCGATGACGCCAAGTTCTGGTAGATAATTATTATCCGACCTCAAAACACATGTAACAGTAGACGCCGGCTGCCTAAGGAGCCTTTCCAAATAAAGGGGAAAAAGAACAATGCTATAGGCCAAAGCGACATGTTCATTTGGATACTGGTAAATTCTACAACAGGCCTGCATCAGCGCGAGGCCAGTAGGCGAGGGGCATAGTCAGTCTCAAGGAAGCCTTAAATGGAACTAAGTGACCTCCACTTTCACTACAAATCTTCTCAACTGCAAAGAGTGCCTTCCCTGTTTGTTACCTTCCTCATGGTATGGGATGGAATGACCTCCTGAATAAAATAAATGGTAGTTAAAAGTTAAGTACATTGTCAGGTAGAGGTGGGCCACATTACAAAGTACTGGACCAGCAAATTTTTTTAAATGCCAGTTTGCTATGGCTGGAAATTCCCTGCTGCCACCCAAGCCCCCCAGTGTGCCACTCGGCTGCTGCTTACAGTTGCCTTAGCAGTGGCGCCCTCCTCTCTATTACCTGCAGCCGAAAGCCCCAACGTGACGCTTTCAGCAGCAGGAAAATGTGATGACACTGTACAATGTTTGCATCTACGGAGTTTACCTCCTGCCATTTAAGACTTGGCCACCCTAAGTGACATCAGGTAAAACATTCGCTGCTGCCTAATGCCCTGTCCATCTAGGGTGGGATTTCCGACTGTAAAGGATGACTTCACAAAGTTAAATTGTGTTGTTGTTTACTGTGTCAGTGGGTAATCATAGTTAGGACCACATTTCCATAGGAAATTGATTTTTTGGTTTGCTAATAGCGTTGGTGCCATTTGACGAATCTTCATGAAACTTTCCAAAAAGAAAGTCTTATCCACTTCAGCTTCTACCTGGAAAGTTTAGGTGTAATCCATCAATCAGGAACAGTGAAAAAAGGGGGTGGGTCCCAAAATGCATTTTTGGCATGCAGTTTTCCATTGAAAAATTAGACACAGCTACAGGCAAAACAGCTGAACGGAATTACCCCAAATTTGGCAGAAAGCTGGATTTTAGTTCAGAAAGCGTGCTTTTTGTGATTTGGAGTATATCCGTTCAGTAGTTTTTTGAAATTAAAGTTAAAAATGCATACATATATATGTAAATATATATATATAATGCCGCAGAGAATTTGCGGAGCTGCGAGATCTAAAGATAAGATCTCATTGGCTGCCACCACATCAACAAAGATGTGTCAGCAGCTATTTTAAGACTCCCCTGTCCTGAAAAAATAAGTAAAAATACATAAAGGGGGACAGAGTAGGGATAGCCTGCTGCCCTGTACTTGCTGGGAGGTGGTCCCAGAGGGATCCCCCCTGGGGCTCAAAACATATTTTTTTTATTGGTACCATGGATCGGTGGATCCACAGATCCACTACGCTTATAAAATAAAAATAGCAGGCTTCTGCTCATTTAAAAAGTAAGCCCCCAGGGGGGGCCAGGGCCTGAACGGTCGGCATTTTTCTGTTTATTGGGGTGGCGGCATGCGGCCCACCTCTCAGAGCATTCTGGAGCCTCCGGGGACATGACCCCAGACCGATTTGTTAATTTATGTGGGGGTGGGGGGAAAGGGTCTGGCCACTCCTCACAAGCCTTCTAGAGGCCCGAGTATCCCGTCCCGAGGGCCAATTTTTAAATTTAGGGTACGGGGCAGGCGGCCCACCTCCCCGAACCTTACAGAAGCCGCTTGGACCCCATCCCCTTGGGCCAATTTGTAAATTTAGAGGGGCGTGCAAACCCCATCCTCAAGCCGTACTACAGCCCTGGGGACTCCATCCCCTGCGGCTGTAAGTATGGCATCCACCAGGCGGGAGCAAAGTGAGAATCTGCTCCCTCAGGGTGGGAGCATACATATTGCTGGCTACAACCAGCACCTCGGATGGGTGCTGGCAAGGGGGCCGGCAGGGGAGCTGAACACCCGGAGGCACGTAATTGCCATTTTGGAGCTGGAGGAGCAAATAGTAGCAGCTAGGAGCCCAGAAGCACAAGGCAATGTGTTATGATGGAATCTTACCTGTCCTGTTCTGTTTTAGAGTGTGAGGCGGATTACACTCGGTAGAGTCAGTTGCTGCTGGCTCCTTGAGGTGGTCTGACGCCAGGTTGTGCTTTCCAGTAAAGCATATCTTATATTCTACTTGGAGTCCTGTGATCTGTGTATGGTTCTTCACAACATTTTTGGTGATAATCTTTATTCAGCGCAGACAGTGGGAAGCACAGCCTGGTGGTATTTGGCTAGTCCCTGGTTTTCCTCGGTCTCCACGAAGGAGACACAGCACTCTGCGATGGCCCCCGGAAAAAGTGTGTGCCTCGCCTTGGGTGTTCCTCCTTGACCCTCAACAAAAAGTACTCTTTTGTTGATTTATTCCGTACCTGTGGTGCCGTTGGATGCGCGCACCCCGGCTCGCGACGGCACGATTCGGCTTGTCTCCTGCCAGCCGTTGAATGACGTAGCACTGCATTGACATCACTGGAACGCAGAGCGGAGCATTCAGTGCACGTCGCTAGTCTGCGTCTTTAGCTGCGTGTCAGTGATGTTTACTTGATGCTGCCTACGTGCCTCCATTATTATTTCTGGGAAATCGCTTTCTTCGTATATCTACACATTGGATCAACAGTTCAGCAGTACAGATTTGTCATTGCCGGTTTGAGTATTTTGTCAATTCACTCGGTGATCGGCACACCTTAGTGAATATATCCTATTGACCACGATTGGTGCAGGTATACCTACAGTGATATGCACACCGGGCCTGATTCACAGAACTAACTTACGTGAAATACATAAAGTTAGTGATTTTCGGTATTCACAGAATACACTTACCACTACTAACTTTATATCCACTCCCGGGCCGGAGATTCCGGCCCTGTGGCGGAATTTCCGCCTCTGGGCCGGAATCTCCGCCTCCGGGCCGGAATACCCTCATTTAGGCCGTTTGAGCATTGAAACGGCCTAAATGAGGGTATTCCGGTCCGGAGGCGGAGATTCCGGCCCAGAGGCGGAAATTCTGCCACAGGGCCGGAATCTCCGGCCCGGGAGCGGACATAAAGTTAGTAGTGGTAAGTGTATTCTGTGAATACCAAAAATCACTAACTTTACGTATTTCACGTAAGTTAGTTCTGTGAATCAGGCCCACCTTAAGGTAACGCTTGGGCATAGGCAAATACTACTTTGATCGTTTTGCAATTTAATTGGTGAACCAAGTACTGTTACTTATTTCATGGCCATGCAGTCCAACATCATAATGCCGCCCATGTTTTTAGCTCATCCTGGCACACCGACAATAGCATGGGAGGATTGGGTGGAGATTTTGGAAAATTATATTACTGCTTTGGATGGTCATAACTTTTCTACGGCAAGAAAGAAGGCATTGTTGCTTAGTGCTTTGGGTAGTGAAGGTCAACGTATTTTAAATATTTACCTGTAGTTATGGGTCCCAATGGTCAGCCTATGGATGATGTCTATAAGGAAGCTATAAAAAGATTGGAAACAAGGTTCGCTAAGGAAGTAAATCTAGTAATGGCAAGATACAAATTTTATACACAACCTAAGCAGATAATGAATCAATAGATGAGTTTGTCGCCAGGTTGGGTGAACTATCTGTGAAATGTCGTTTCGGAGGAACTATTCCGGGACCAATTAATAGTGCAATGTCTAGGCCTGGGCGGTGAACTTCGCTCCGTTCGCGGAGTTTGCAGAGTTTTCTGCACTCCGCGGAGCTCGCGGAGTGCAGAAACCTCCGCTTCGCGATGTGTAGCGGAGTTTTTTCCACGCTCGCGAACGGTAAGTTTCGCGATCGCGAACGGTAAGTTCGTGAGCGCGAGCTGCCGCTCGGGTAGAATTTCTACCTGAGCGGCAGGAATACCAGCACAAACTGCAGTTCGCACTGCACTCTGCCACTCGCGGAACTTCGCAGAGTTTTTTTGCAACTTCGCAGAGTTTCGCGTAGCAAAACTCCGCGAACTACGCCCAGGCCTAGCAATGTCATGAAAGGAAAATTCAGGAAAGACTGTGGGATGCCAAGGATCCTTCATTAAAGGAAGCTGTGGACATGGCTAAAGTTATTGAGGAATCCCAGAAGTGTATCAAGGAGCTGGGGAGGAGGGACAGAAGTATGGTAGAATTGGCCAGTCGAGAATGTGCTGTCAAGGAAGAAAATGTAGAAGTCAACGTAGTGACTAAGAAAAGCACGGAGGGTGTGGGAGTGTTTGGCACAGTTCCAAAAGGCAAATGGAGAGAATGTATGCGGTGTGGGAGTCAGTATCATACTGCTGACTCGAAGCGATGCTTTGCCGTAGATCAAGTTTACAGGAAGTGTGGCCACAAGGGTCCTTATGCGCGCATGTGTAGGCAGAATGATAATGCTGAAAGGAATAAGCCTAAAGTCAATGTGGTACAACAGTGTGTTGATGTACAAACGAGCAGAGATAGAGTGTTAGTGGTGGATGAGTCTGTGAACAGAATAATTTCAGAAGTTGGTGTAGATACTAAGAGATTAACAAGGCCAACAGCTGTATTTAATGTGTGCGGGCAAGAAGTTGGCCTCATGGTCGATTCAGGGTCCATGTTCACCATCATTCCAGAGGCTTTGTTCAAGGCATTATGGGTAAATGTCTCATTGAAAGACAAAGATATCAATCCTGTTGGTTACCAAGGTCAATCTATTGACATCCTTGCATATATGTTTGGTTCCATATGTTTTGGGACAAGGAGCACTGAGGGCAAGGTTTATATTGCTAAAGAAGGTCCACCCATACTTGGTTGGATACACCAGTATGACCTTAATATTGTAATTAATCCGAGGTCTCCTTGCCAGGTCATGGTGGTGGAGGATTATTTTCAGCTGAAGGACATACTGCAAGAAGCATACAAAGTGTGCAAAGACAGATTGGGGTGTGTGAAAGGGTATACCCACAAAATAGTTCTTAAGAGTGATGCTTGCCCTGTGCAACATAAACTCAGAAGAGTGCCGCTGTCGGTGAGACATGGTCTCAAAGATTTGTTGCAAGACTTATTGAAGGGAGGTGTTATAGAACCAGTTGAAGCCTCATCATGGATTTCTCTGGTGGTCATAACGCAAAAACCTGATGGCCACTTGAGATTCTGCATTGACTTGAGATCACTTAATCGAGACATAGTAAGAGACACATTTCCTCTGCCAAACATCAATGAGCTCTTGCAATCAGTGGGTGGTGGAAAGTACTTCTCTAAAATAGATCTGAGGAGTGTTTGTCACCAGATCAAGTTGCATCCTGATTCCAAACCACTAACCGCCTTCATCACTACAGAGGGTACGTATCAATTTACTTGCATGCCGTTCGGCCTAGCGTCGGCGGCGAGTGTGTTTCAAAGAATGATGCCAAGCATTTTTGAAGGTGTAAGAGGGGTCGTTTATTTTCAGGATGATATATTGGTCTCAGGAAAAACAGTGGAACAGCATAATGCCATTCTGAGACAAGTGTTGTGGAAGCTTGAAGAGGTGGGTGTGACGGTGAACAGAGATAAATGTGAATTTTTAACGTAACATGTGGAGTATTTGGGCTATTCCATTTCAAGTGGAGGGATTGTGCCCAAACGCAATTTATTGGATGCGATAAAATATGCACCCTGCCCCAAAGATAAAGATCAGTTGAGATCTTTTTTAGGTCTGGTAGAATATTATGCTAAATTTGTAAAAGTGTTTGCGGATATGACTGAAAGTTTCAGGAAACTGTTACGCAAAGGAAATAAGTATACATGGAAAGAGGAACAACAAAAGTCTTTTGAAAATATCAAGGATGCAATATGTAATGCAGGTATCCTAGCTTCATTTAATACCAAATGTAAGTCATTTTTAACTGTGGACGCCAGTGTCACGGGGATTGGTGTGGTATTATCACAAAATCAAAATGGAACTGAGAGGACTGTAGCTTTTGCTTCACAGACACACAAGCCGAGAGGAATTATTCCATGATTGAGCGGGAAGCTCTAGCTGCGGAGTGGAGTGCAGAATATTTTCGGGTGTACCTGTGGGGCACAAGATTTGTGTTGAGGATGGATCATAAACCTTTGATCAATTTATCTGCGGGGGGTGCTGGCAAGGGATCTGTGGGTTTGGCCAGATTTGCAGCCAGACTACAAGAATATCTGTATGACGTGGAATTTATACATGGGTGGAAGAATTCACAAGCGGACTGTTTGTCACGCATGTCTTTGAATTCGGAAACTGTGGACAAGGATGTGGTGAAGAGGCTGGATTTGGAGGAACCTGTTGCACTGGTGTGTGATGTGTTGGAGTGTAATCTTGGTGTGTTTTCTAGGTCACCGTGGGAGGAGGAAATGAGTTCTGACACCATCTTGAGGGAAGTAATTGCAATGATCAAGAGGGGAGCTCCTAGAGAAAGTATGGTGTCTGAAGCAGCTAGGCCTTATTGGAAGGTGTTGGATGAATTGTCGGTGAGTGGTCTAGATGTGATTATGAGAGGCGATTGTTTTGTGCCTCCTGTTGGTTTAAGATTTCACATTTTTGGGATAGCTCATGAGGGGCATTTAGGGCAGGGCATGACCAGCAGGAGATTTAAGGAAGAGTTTTGGTGGCCTGGGATGAACGACCAAGTCAGAAGGTGGGTGGAAGGTTGTAGTCTGTGTAAGGAGAGTGAGAAAAGATTGAGGGTGGGCAGCCAGAGTGCCATTGGTCAGATCATTGATCCTGGGAAAGATTGGAGCACTATTTGTCTAGATTTTATGGGTCCTTTGTCTGAATTGTCACTGTCAGATGAAATGCGATTTGCTGCTGATATTGTAGACTTTCATTCCAGATGGTTGATAGTTCAATTCATGAGAGATGTTACAACCAAATCTACGATTAATGGCTTGGAGAAAATCATTGATGAGGAGGGTGTTCCCCACACTTTGCTGACTGATAATGGGACGCAGTTAACTTCCACTGAAATGCGGTGTTTCCTCGAGAAGCCAGGGATCAAACATTCCTGCACCTCTCTGTACAATCCCATGGGCAATGGAATGGTGGAGAGGGCCAACAGGTTAGTAAAAGGAACAATTCAACTTGCGGTGTCGAATGGGCAATCTACCAAAAACGTCTTGTGGATGAGATGCTGTGGCATATCGCACCACTATTCATAGTGTCACTCACAAATGTCCCTTTCAACTCATGAGAGGACGTCTGCCAGGTTCTAGATTGGTCCCTGCTTGGTTGAAGGATTGGATACTATGTGGAGGTGAGTATGTGAATGGGAATGTCTCTACCAAATTCAAGGTTGGTGATTGGGTCAAATTGAGATCTGGCAGAGTGAAGGGTGGATTGAGTACATTTAGGGGACCTTTTCGTGTAGAGAGGGTTGGAAAGTATTTTGTAGTCATTGAAGGTGGTGAAAGGTGGAATTTGCGTAGAGTAGCTTTGCATCAGAGAGTTGGAAAGTGTGTTAACAGTGAAAGTGATGATGAAGGCTGTTCTGGAGCCATGTTCATGCCGGATAAAGAGGTTGCCTCCGATCTTGGCTCTGGGAATCCCAATGCAGTGCCGGATCATTTGCCTGAGAGATGGGGGGAGCAGAGGGGCCAGAAAGTGAAGGAGGATCCATGGTAAAGGGTGATGTTAGAATCCGGAGGCCACCCTCTTATTTGCAAGATTACGTGAGAAAGTGAACTGTCGCCCATTTTGGGTGCGTTACAGTTATCGTTTGTTGCATTACATATGTTTTTGTTTATGGTGGTGTAAATTTTTTTTTTTGTGTGTGCTATTTTATGGCAAAGGGAGAGGATGTGTTATGATGGAATCTTACCTGTCGTGTTCTGTTTTAGAGTGTGAGGTGGATGACACTCGGTAGAAGTCAGTTGCTGCTGGCTCCTTGAGGTGATCTGACGCCAGGTTGTGCTTTCCAGTAAAGCTTATCTTCTATTCTACTTGGAGTCCTGTGATCTGTGTATGATTCTTCACAACACAATACAGTTCCAGGTGAGTGAAATTCACAGTCCACAGTTGGGGCTTCATGCGGCATTTCCTGAGACCTGGGAACCATGGAACCACACTTGGCACTGTGGTTCTTAGACATCCCAGCAGCTGAGGCACAGAGATTCCAACAATATTACTGTGAAGTGCTGAAAGCATGTTGGCTCTTGGGTGTGAGAGAATGTGGACCAGCACACTGATGAAACAACAGTGACTAATCCTTGATAGTTTGAGATATTTTGTCTCCATAAAACTTGGTGCTGCGTTGGTCCGTGTGGTCTGCAGGATACAAATAAATTAATTAGTGTATACAGTTTGCAAAGTAGTACATGTGCCAATCAGCTATCAAAACAGCTACTACTGAAGGAAGTGACCCAAATAGGGTCACCCGTGTCACTCGCGACCACCTCTCGGCCTTCCAAACAAATGAAGAGTCGGTCAGACAGTAGAGAATATAAACCAAAATTATTTATTAGTATTACACTGCAGCGGAGCCCAGTCTGACCAGCCCCATGAGATGGCTGCCGAAGGGCTGACTTCCCCCAACATAAAGTCAGATATTATACTTGTCCAATTCCCGCAGAACATGCCCAGACTGGAAAATTCAGCGAACAAAGGTGGAAACAAGAATGAACCATGGTCCTGGAGCTGGGTACATACTATCTCGGCTCCAAGGCCGTTCGGCCTGTGCTTACTATTCAATGATGTGGGAACGTATGCCACAAGAGAAAATACATTCATTAATGCAGCAAAACTCGGCTTTGAGCAGTAGCGTAGTAGCAAAATCAACAACACCTACAAATGCTTTGATAAAGCAATTTTACATGTTAAAAGGAATTTAACCAATTCACAAAAGTGAACTTTGAGAATAAAATAACAGGCAATGAGAGAGGTGATGATTTTGGGGTCCCCCAAACCTAGGGGAGGACCAAGCAGATGCCTCGAACACAAAGAGCATATCATGATGATGAACGATTCAGTGGTGGTCCCTTCCTCCTAGGACCACCCCAAGCACAGTTATGGGCAAAAATACAATCCCAACCAAAGGCCCTGCAAAGCATTATGGGACGAGATTAGCAGTGGGCAGTGAATATTATAGTGTCCAATATCAAAATAATTCTACAAAGAGCTTCAGTTCAACTAGTCGTTACTAGATGTCCCTCACGAGTCAAATGCAAAAGCATTGAAATTATTAATACATCAAGCTACAGTTCCACTAGTCGTTACTAGATGTCCCTCACGAGTCAAATGCAAAAGCTTCATGAAAGGGTTTCAATGAAGCTTTTGCATTTGACTCGTGAGACATCTAGTAACGACTAGTGGAACTGCAGCTCTTTGTAGAATTATTTTGATATTGGATACTATAATATTCACTGCCCACTGCTAATCTCGTCCCATAATGCTTTGCAGGGCCTTTGGTTGGGATTGTATTTTTGCCAATAACTGTGCTTGGGGTGGTCCTAAGAGGATGGGACCACCACTGAATCGTTCAAAAGATGTGCTTTTTGTTTTCAAGGCATCTGCTTGGTTCTCTCCCTAGGTTAGGGAGGATACCAAAATCATCACCTCTCTCACTGCTTGTTAATTTATTGATTTCACTTTTGTGAAATGCTATATGCATTTTAGTATATAAAGACAGAGATACTTATTTTATCTTAACTTGCACTGTGCAAGATGCTTTTGGCAATTATTGTACAGTGCAGTCAAGCACACAGCTACGCACTATGCAATTTGCATAGCTACGTGTAGTTCAAAATGTACTTCACATAGCTACGTGAAGTGCTACTATGCAAACTACGCCCGGGGTTATTCAAAATGTACTTCACGTAGCTACGTGAAGTGCTACTACGCAAACTACGCCCAGGGATAATATTGATCAGACAGATACTTCCTTACAGCAGTTTACTGATATAATGAAGGGTCTCACACCGTTCTGGGGTCCCATATTCAATAGCCGCAACACTAGGCGTTTGACAAGAGTAGTAGAGGGGGTCATCAACACAACGGCAGACATACTCACAAACATCACAGTCGAGCTCCAGGCCACGAGACTTGTCTCGCTCCAAAACAGGATGGTTTTAGATATTATTTTAGCCGATAGGGGTGGAGCATGTCGCGTCATCGGGAGTACTTGCTGTGTATATATACCAGACACTGCCCCGACTGTCAATTTAGCAATTCAGAAATGACATAAGCTCGCTTCAGAGATCCATGTAGATAATGGCTCTTGGTCTCTCACAGGGTGGCTCTGGGGTCTACTAACGTCATGGGGTTGGAAGATTGTGCTTCTCCTACTCGGTACTGCAGGTATTATATTTACTTGCTGCCTTTGCATCCATTGTCTCCCAGCATGTTGTTCTTATTGTGTGACTAGGCTTACCCCGAGTGTTCCAAGACATGCCAAACAAATTTCCAAAATGATGTTACAAGAGATTCAGTCAATAATGTTGATAGATGATGCTCTCTTTGATTATTAAATAGCAATATGATGGCTGTTCATTTTTATATTATCCTACCTTGCTCAATGCATTTATCCTGTCCCATGATCCATCCTCTTCCCTTAGAATTGTAAAGACCCTGCCGGACAGCAATAAAGGTTTTAGCCAACACTGCTAAAAGGAGGGTCTGTTAGATTTAAAATTCCCTTTCCTATGATGTTTCTGCTGGGCTGTTTTAGATTAGCAGTGTGTGGCTAAATTACATGCATGGATGTTCACGTTCAGTAGCCTGTCAGGTATTCTCCGTAGTATGCCGGCCTCATTAACCAGAGTAACGCCATTTTGTTTTTTCGCAATCCTTATAAGACTGCCTGTGCCGTGCTCATGTTAGGCCTTAGAGTTTAGAATCGCTTGCCTCAGCAGAACATCGCATTTCGTTATGTTTTCTGTTCATGTTCAAGGCTGCAACTCGACTTGCTAACAGTATAATTATTTTGCTCTGCATTCCATTGTATACATGTAACTCTGCTCCCACGTTAAGAGACGGTGAGACTCGGCACGGTGGCCTTGGGCTGCTGATAGTGCACCCATCTGGCAGGTGTTAGCCCATCTTTCTGTGCCTTCTTTGTTCGTGTCCGGCCGGTATTTTTCCACCGAAGGCGTGGCTGAAGTCTCCTGAAGGGTTTCTCTTGTATTAGCGAGGGTTGGGGAGTCAGTCCCTCTCCAGCCATCTCAGGGTGCAGTTTATTATGACGGACTCCTCTGCAGAGTGACGGTAATAAACACTTGTTTGTATTCTCTACTGTCTGACCGACTCTTCATTTTGGGAAGGCATAGCAGGTGGTCATAAGTACCCGCGTGGCCCTAGAGCGCCACGTCCTTCAACACCTGCTGCATCAACACCTTAGTCTTCAACTCCTTATTTTTCTTCTCCACCTTCTCCTTCTCTTCATTCTCTCTATGCTCATAATACTGTGCCATACTTAATATCACTGATGGGGAGGAGGTAGTCCAAGTGCTCTCCGAAGCCTGCAACCGAGTCGTGATCTCGGGAAGCAGGTTTGTAACAAATCTGTTAACAAACAAGTCCTGCCCACTGAAATCCCAAAACACACCTTTAAACCTAGTAAAGAAATCTGATACACTTTCATCTTTCTTCTGACGACATGCTGTTAACTTATCCCAATCCACTCTTCTAGGTGGAATCAGAGAGTGCATGTAAGTAATAATTCGACCTGGCAAAGCTAGTATCTCAGCCTTAGGCTTGTCACCAGGCTTTCTCTCTTTATCCCATGCCCTGATCTCATCCCAAGTGCCACCCAACTCCACAGTATGGTCCTGCGTATGCACATGGCACCAGCTTTATACAGCTGCCACCAATAAACAGAAAAACATCTCAATATCGGCCAACGTCATAACCGTTGACGACGCAGCCTCTGTTAATTCTTTATAGTATGCCATTGGAATTTTCCTAGGGTCAGGTAACTGACTTTTAACTAAGGGACAAAACCTCACTCCTCTTCCAAGGAGTATAAACCCACTGTTCTTGGAAACGAGCCTCTACTCGCTGTCTGACGACAGCATCCCTCTGATCTCGCAACTCTCAGGGTGAAAGATCGGATGTACTTCCCTCATCAGAAACTGAGACACTGTTGTCGGGCTCTTCTGGTGCAACCTGCCTCGGTATCCAATCAACGTCACGACATTACTAAAGACATCATTAGGGGCCATGTCAGTAGTATACACGCGATCTCGGATGTCATAAATAATTTGGGGCGCAACACCATTAAAACACTGTTCCAACAATCCAATCAAAGTAGCCGACATATGCTTGAGGGCATGCTGCTGTACAAACGACTCATCCTCTTTCAGCACGCTCCACACATCCTCCACACTATAAATCGGACTTCGGGCCCACTGGGCAGCCTGATTAGCTACCATCTGCTTCTCTCCATTCCCCACATCGGACCGAATCAGCACTCACCCCATTCACTCCTTTGCAGTCGCCCAGTCCCCGTCATCCAGTCCACGCACCAGCATTTTCATGCTCAACAATGTCGGGGAGAGGAGATGTGGAGAGGGTACAACAGTCGAAGGGGCAGGCACCAAAGTTACTAACGACTGTGTTGTGGGTGTAAGTGATGGAGAGAGAGAAGAAGTTGGAGCAAGAGGCGTAGCAGGGAGACCTGCAGTCATTGCAGGCGTGATAGGCAAAGCCAAAGAAGGAACAGGAGGTGCTGTAGCCGAAGCAGCCAGGTCAATCGCAGGAGAACCAGAGGCAGGGGAAAGAGAGACAGAGGTCTGGGGCTGTGGGACAGCAGGGTATAATCTCTGCGGAGCGCATGGAGGTGGGAGATCCTCTACAAATAGGACTTGTCACACTGCAACCTAAACGTCCTACCAGCACACTCTATACCCTTCTCTATTTTCTCTCTATCATACGCTACTGCCTTCTGAGTTACCGTCTGCATCTTTCCTCTCCGAGCTTCCTTTTCTGCTTTCATCCATCTCTGTTTATCTTCCTTCTGCCATACCTGGAGATAAGCGAACATCGACTGCCTACTCCTTTTTGCAAACAAATTATCCTGCAGGAAATTCAATTTCTGTTCATCAAAAGTACCTGTTAACGGCCATTGCAAGTCAGCATTGTCCCTCGTATATTTGTGCCATAATGTTCTAAATATAATTGGGCCAAGGCCGTGCTTAAAGTACATGTCATAGTTTGGGGTGCCTTCCGGAGGCGCAGGTTGCCTCTCCTCCAATCGAGCATCAGCAGAACAACAACGGCACCTCAAACAGCACAACTTACTAAAACATGGCATCTTAAAAAGAGAAAACAGATTCACTATTCGTATCAGTCGAATGACTTACCAATATCTTTTCGAAGGTCGGTCCTCAGACCGTATGAAGCAAAGGAAAACCGAAAATCAGTCCCCAGACTGCAGCAAATTACAAATCCGAACCACCGGCACAAGAGCCAAAACTAGTCAAACCCCAGGCATTTTCAAAAGTGAACCAAATCCATTAGTTTGCCTGGAAAGATGTCCATAGACACCCTGCATCCAAAAATTGGTCCGCAGACCTACAAAGCACAACCCAAAAGCGGTCCTCAGACCACACCAAAGATCACTCAAAACGGCGCCATATTCACAAAGAACCACAGCAAACTCACCTGGTGCACACAGGTCGAACAAATGTATTCTCCACTGCCGACTCTTCGGACCAAACGGTCAATTCCAAGGGTTTCGCCTTTCAGGACCCCAGCCGGGATGACCACTGGGCGAGGCACCGCCCGATCAGACAAGCGGGGCAGCTGCGAGAACTAGGCTCGGTTGTGTGGGGATCTCCGATCCGCCCATCCGACCCGAAGCAGCCCCGTCCTCCTCACCCGTCTGCGGGCGAGGATGGGTCACCTGATGGAGTCCCTGTTCGGGCACCAACTGAAGGAAGTGACCCGAATAGGGTCACCCGGGTCACTCTCGACCACCTCTCGGCCTTCCAAACAAATGAAGAGTCGGTCAGACAGTAGAGAATATAAACCAAATGTATTTATTAGTATTACGCTGCAGCGGAGCCCAGTCTGACCAGCCTCATGAGATGGTTGCCGAGGGACTGACTTCCCCCAACATAAAGTCAGATATTATATTTGTCCAATTCCCCAAGAACACGCCCAGACTGGAAAATTCCGGTCCAGGCAACAGCGAACAAAGGTGGCAAACAAGGATGAGCCATGGTCCTGTGGCTGGGTACATACTATCTCGGCTCCAAGGCCGTTCGGCCTGTGCCTACCATTCTATGATGTGGGAACGGGTTTATCTAACAGCGAAGGTATGCCACAAGAGAAAATACATTCATTAGTGCAGCGAAGCTCAGCCTTGAGAAGTACAAGCTGAAGATACAGGAGGCAGTTTTCTGCTGAGACAAGCAATATGAGACAGAGGCTTAGTTTCGATCATAAAACAATATGTGGGTGACTAATAAAATGGCACCATGAATGCTAACTTAAAACAGAACAAAGCATGGGCATTACGATAATAACATTCCAAATCTAACACTACAATCACCGCTTCAACATCGCACCCTATCAGAACCATATCCCAAAAATGTTCTTAACCTCTTTAGTGCATGACACCCGCACTGCCTCCCCAGTGAATCTGCCGGCCATTGGCTGACACTGGTGAGGTAAATAAAGGCACCTCTGGTGCAGAGCACCAGGGAGATTCCTTTATTATTTTTAAAACTTGGGCTCCTCGGGAAGAGCTTCCAGAACAGCCTGAGTCTTTATTTTTCTTTAGTGTAATGACAATCGCAGGGCGTGCTGACATCATTACACTCGAGTGAAAGTAAAACAAGACGATGGGTCGTTTTACTTTCACTGTATCAGTACTTGGAGGATATCTCAGCCTCCTGAGCACCGATTAGGGTGGGTGGGGTATCCTTGGAAAGGGGAACATTTCCCTTTTCCAATGGTATCTCTCCCCAGTGGATCCCTGCTTGAGGATTGCCATAGGAGAGCGAACACCAAGAAAGGATCCATCCACTAGACACCAGGGATTTTGGAGGAGCGGATCCTTGGTCAAGGGCTTATGCTCCCCTACCCCTATATTGTAACAGTCTTCCTGTCCCCCAGGCGGAACAGAAAGCCCACTAGACATGAGGGTCTGTTTTCAACATAAAAATAGGGGTGGGGGCTGCCTACTATGGGCATGACCTTGCACTCACCCCCACAAAATCGATTGTGACAGTCTTTCTACCCCACTTGGATGGCATATGGGGTCATTAATTATCCGCAATCTGCTCCCCCGGGGGAGGGGGGGGGACAGAAAGCCCACTAAATACCAGGGAATGTTTTTTTTTTAAAAACAAAATATAGGGGTGGGGGCTGCCAACCATGGACATGGCCATGCCTCAACCCCAAAAAGAGATATAGTCCTTGTGCCCACTGGTGGGCGATGAGGGGTAAAATCCTTGCAAGGGGACTCCCATTGACGCTGGTTTGATCTGTTACTCTCGCGGGCACCAGGCCCAGCCACACAAGTGCCACAGCAGCAGTTCAGGCTGGACTCTTTCCCATGGGGAACAGGGTCAAGACTGATTTGCATATGGCTGGGTCTAAACTGGAATGGCATGGGGAGCAACAATAGGATGGATTTAGGCCCAGACCTCTCTACTGGGATGAATGTATGACATTGTTCAGCATTCTGTCCATCAATTGTTCTTTTTGCATTTGTCACCCCTAGTGGGACGGGTATGCCTATATGTGGATCCCATGCCCTCCATGCCACTGGAGTCAAGCTAGCCTGGTTGATGAGGGGTGATACCCTGAAACTGGTCCTAAGATGCTTGTTTCCAGTCCAGGGAGGATCTGGCCTGGCAGTTCAGGCTGGACTGTTCCCATGGGGAACAGGGTCAAGACTGATTTGCATATGGCTGGGTCTAAGCTGGAACAGCATGGGGAGCAAAAAAACGACGGATTTAGGCCTGGATCACTGTACTAGGGTGAATGCATGACATTGTTCAGCAGTCTGTCCATCAATTGTTCTTTTTGCATTTGTCACCCCTAGTGGGACTGGTATGCCAGACGTGGATCCCGTGCTCTCCATGCCACAGGAGTCAAGCTAGCCTGGCTGATTAGGAGTGATGCCTCGAAACCGGTCCTAGGATGCTTGTTTCCAGTCCAGGGAGGACCTGGCCTGGCAGTTCGGGCTGGACTGTTCCCATGGGGAGCAGGGTTAAGACTGATTTGCATATGGCTGGGTCTAAACTGGAATGGCATGGGGAGCAAAAAGAAGATGGATTTAGGCTCAGATCTCTGAACAGGGGTGAATGTATGACATTTTTCAGCATTCTGTCCATCAATTGTTATTTTTGCATGTGTCACCCCTAATGGGATGGTATGCCCAGACGTGGATCCCGTGCTCTCCATGCAACTAGAGTCAAGCTAGCCTGGTTGATTAGGGGTGATACCCCGAAACCAGTCCAAGGATGCTTGTTTCCAGTCCAGGAAGGACCTGGCCTGGCAGTTCGGACTGGACTGTTCCCATGGGGAACAGAATTAAGACTGATTTGCACATGGCTGGGTATACTCTGGAATGGCATGGGGAGCAAAAAAACAATGGATTTAGGCCCAGATCTCTGTACTGGGGAAAGTATGACATTGTTCAGTATATTGTCCATTAATTGTTCTTTTTGAACAGCTTTTTTATCGGCGCATGTGGGGTAACGCTGGGTTGTAGGAATTTGGTGGATTCCTGCAGATTCTGGAAGTTTCCATTACAGAAATGTATGGAAAATGTGCGATTTCAGGCAAACGGTGAGGTTTGCAGGGCATTGTGGGTGAGAAAACATCATCAGATCCATGCGAGGCACACCACCTTGGACTCCACCAAGTGTCTAATTTAAAAAAATGTACAGGTTTGATAGGTTTGCTTATGTGCCAGCTGAGCTAGAGCCCAAATTCCACAGCTACTCATCTAGGTAAAAAAGGGTCAGTTTTGAGTGCAAAAATGTGATGTACCCATGTTGCATTTTGGGCTGTTTCTTGTCACGGGTACTAGACCTACCCACACACGTGAGGTACCATTTTTATCACAAGACTTGGGGGAATGCTGGGTGGAAGCAAGTTTGTGGCTCCCCGCAGATTCCAGATCTTTCCATTTCAGAAATGTGAGGAAAATCTGTTTTTTAGTCAAAGTTTGAGGGTTGCAAGGATTTCTGGGTAAAAAACCTGGTGAGAGCCATGCAAGGCACCCCACCCAGAATTTTCATAGCTGTCTAGTTCTAAAAAATGTACAGATTTGCTAGGTTTCCCTACTTGCTGGCTGTGCCAGGGCCCAAAATCCACAGCTACCCACCGTTCAAAAAAAGGATCAGTTTTGAATGGGAAAATGTGATGTATCTATATTGTGTTTTGGGCCATTTCCTGTTGTGGGCACTAAGCCTACCCACCCACGTGAGGTACCATTCTAATTGGGAGACTTGGGGGAATGCTGGGTGGAAGGAAGTTCGTGGCTCCTCACAGATTCCAGAACTTTCCATTACAGACATGTGAGGCAACTGTGTGTTTTTTAGTCAAAGTTCGAGGTTTACAAGTATTCTGAGTAAAAAAACCTGGCTAGAGCCAAGCAAGTCACTTCACCCTGGATTTCCCCAGTTGTATAGTTCTCAAAACTGTGCAAGTTTGCTAGGTTTGCCTAGGTACCGGCTGAGTTAGGGCCCAAAATCCACAGCTACCCACCTTGTAACAAAATGATCAGTTTTGAGTGGAAAATTGTGATGTATCCATTTTGTGTTTGGGGCTGTTTCCTGTCGCGGGTAGTAGGCCTACCCACACAAGTGAGGTGCCATTTTTATAGGGAGACTTTGGGGAAATGCTGGGTAGAAGGAAATGTGTGGCTCCCCACAGATTCCAGAACTTTCCATCACTGACATATGAGGAAAATATGCTTTTTTAGTCAAAGTTTGAGGTTTACAAGGAATTCTGGGTAACATAATCTGGTGAAAGACACACAAGTCATCCCACCCTGGATTCCCCAAGGTGTCTAGTTTTAAAAAATGTACAGGTTTGCTAGGTTTCCCTAGGTGCCGGCTGAGCTGTAGCCCAAAATCTACAGCTACCCACTGAGCAAAGAAAGGGTCAGTTTTGAATGGGAAAATGTGATGTATCCATGTTGCGCTTAGGGCCGTTTCTTGTCGTCGGCACTAGGTCTACCCACACAAGTGAGGTACCATTTTTATTAGGATACTTGGGGGAATGCTGAGTGGAAGGGATTTTGTGGCTCCCCACAGATTCCAGAACTTTCCATCACAATAATGTAAGCAAAATCCGTTTTTTGAGATTTACAAGGGATTCCGGTTACGTTTCCCTAGATGAAACTAGGTGAGCTAGAGCCTAAAATCCACAGCTGCCCACTTTGCAAAAAAGGGTCAGTTTTCAGTGGACAAAAGTGATGCATCCATTTTGGGTCGTTTCCTGTTGTAGGCACAAGCCCTACCCACACAAGTGAGGTACCATTTTTATCGGCAAGCATGTGGGAGTATAGAATAGTGGAACATTTGTTATTACCAATTGGATTTTGCCGCATTTGTGCCTTCCAAATATAAGCCACTGTGTAAGAAAGAAGATATTTTGAAAAATACCTTCTACATCATATGCTAGTACGGGTACCAACAAATTCAGAGATACAAATAACTACTGCTCCTAAACTCCAAATCTTGTGCACATGTCAGAAATAAATAGGTGTCCTTGATGCCCAATTTTCAGTCTACATATTTCACCATACGAATTGGTCTATACTTGGTAAACAATGAAAACACATTGTACGGTGCAACTCAGTTGTTGGCTATGGGTACCTTGAGTTCTTAGAGGATCCTACAAATCCTATGTATCCCTGCAACCAGAAAGGTCTAGAAAACGTAATGGCATATTGATTTTGTAAATAGGCCCTTTGTGACAAAAAGTTACAGATAAAAACTGTTGGTAAGGGGATTATTAGTAGTGGTAAACACATATCTAACTCTGGCAATAAGGCCACTAATACAGTCTAGAGCTCAGAATAGGCCTCAGAAATTATTCCCAAGCTCAACCCTTGGCAGCTTGGCTGCGAGCAGGCAGACTTAACTTCAGAGACAGGAATAATTAAGACACAACACATTAAAAATCCAACACCAATTTATAAAAATAGGACATATTTATTTTCTTTAAAATGACACCAAAACGAATAAAATCCAATGTAGGGAATCGGAGATATGAATTTCTAAAGATTTAGCACTATATAGCACATAGAAACGTATAGTGGCTATTGGGACATCTGGTCGCGCTAGACTGGGACAGTCAAAGTTTCAGGCCGACTGTGATGGAGCCCTGCGAGGCTACCCCTCGCGGTAGACCTGGGTAAAAGACTTAAACATTCTAACTTAGAAACTTTTCTCGAGCTTTTTCTTCTGGGGTCCTTGAAGCTCTCCACCAGTCCGTAATCAGTGAGGGTTCACCGGCTTGCCTTGCGAGGAGCTCCTGGTCAAACCTATGGAAGTCAGACCTCCAGAGCTTTTCAGCGGGACGAACCAGAGATCCAGGCTGGCTCATGGTTGAAGATGCGTGGCTTAACTCTCGCAGGTGATCCCAGTCACCTCCTCTAACTTCGAACTTAGAAACTTTTATGGAGCTTTTTCTCCCAGGGTCCCTCGATGCTCTTCACCAGGCTGGATTCAGTGAGGCTTCCCTGGCTGGGGTTTCAACTAAGGGTGGGCATAGTTTGCAAAGTACCACTACACAAAATTCTGCAGAGTTGAACAAAAACTCTGTGAACTCTGCTCCCAACTCTGTTCTGTCCCATGCCAATTAATAAAACAGAAACCTCACATACCTTTGATAACATTATAGTCATCTCACAAAAGTAACAATGAAAAAACAGCAAGCAGTGAGAGAGGTGATGATTTTGGGCTCCTCCCTAACCTAGGGAGAGAACCAAGCAGATGCCTTGAACACAAAGAGCACATCATGCTGAACGATTCGGTGGTGGTCCCATCCTCCTAGGACCACCCCAAGCACAGTTATGGGCAAAAATACAATCCCAACCAAAGGCCCTGCAAAGCATTATGGGACGAGATTCTAGAGTGCAGTGAATATTATAGTATCCAATATCAAAACATTCCTCAAGGGGCAAGCTCTCCCGGCTCAGCTGAGAGCTAATACTATAATATTCACTGCACTCTAGAATCTCGCCCCATAATGCTTTGCTGGGCCTTTGGTTGGCATTGTATTTTTGCCCATAACTTTGCTCGGGGTGGTCCTAGGAGGATGGGACCACCACCGAATCATTCAGCATGATATGCTCTTTGTGTTCAAGGCATCTGCTTGGTTCTCCCCTAGGTTAGGGGTGCCCCTAAAATCATCACCTCTTTCATTGCCCTATGTTTTTCAAAGTTCACTTTTGTGTATTGGATATATGCTTTTTAGCATGTGAAGGGAAAGTTGTTTTATCAAAGAGTTGTGGGTGCAGTAGTTAATTCTGTTGTGTTTTCAATGTAATGTGTAGTTAACAAATCTCTGCAATCTCTGCGGAGCGGAGTTTATTGCCCACGGTTAGTTTCAACCTGCTACCAGTCAAACACAGGAAGTTGAACCTCCGGAGCTTTTCATTGGGATGAACCTGGAAGGCAGGCTGGCTTGCGGTTCAGGGTCGCCGGCTTTGCTGGCCAGATCGAGTCGGTCCATTGATGGAGATTTTTTTTCAAAGTTGTTCCAAAGTTTTCCAAACTTCTGAAACTTCTTCCTGAAGTTCCTTTGAGGGTCCCAGCATGTCTAAAACTTTCTCAAAAGCTTCTGGAAGTTCCAAGATAGTCCTTGAAAGCTTGGGGCTTCAATTCCCACAATCCACTTGGACAAAACCCTTACAAATCCACTGGAGTCACTCCAGGCTGGGAATTCTTGGTGGTGACGATCCAGGTGAGCTCTGATAACCAGTAGCTTGCAGGGAGTCCACTCTCTAGTCCTTTTGAAGCAAGTTAGATCCACAGGGCTGTAGTTCCAAATTGTGCATGAGGCACAATCAGTCAGAGTGCAGGGCCTGTTTGGTGTAAATCAAACTTCCAGCATGGACTCTTCTTCTTCTGTGGTTTCAAGCAGCAGATCTGAGAGGCTCTGCCCCTCTCAGATGCTTATTAAGTGTTCTCTGGGGTCACACAGGAGGGCACTCCTGTCCAATGATGTGCAGGGCAACACCCCAGAGCATGACCATTTCCTTCAAAGTGTGGCACAATGGTCTCTCAGAATGCACTATTTCTCTAAAATTCAATATGTCTGAAGTCTCAGCAGAGAGGCAAGAGCTAGCTAAGCCAACTTCCTGGATGGCTCATCTCCATAGTCTCCCTCCGCCTGGCATCTGCACATTCCTTCCTTAAGCCTGTCATCTGGCTGGGCTCAGATGGGGTGGGCATAGATGGACCTGGCTTTCTCTGCCTGCCCCCCTGGGCCATTGAAGCTCATGGTTTATGACCCCTCCCCCTTGCTCTGGCATTCATTTGCAGCAGAACCCTCTCCTCCCAGAGTGGCTCTT
The DNA here is from genome assembly GCA_963921515.1 of Calotriton arnoldi. Classification (NCBI taxonomy): domain Eukaryota; kingdom Metazoa; phylum Chordata; class Amphibia; order Caudata; family Salamandridae; genus Calotriton; species Calotriton arnoldi. The sequence continues at coordinate 4,205,743 of CAWUFW010000444.1, forward strand.
CACCCCAGGTGCTACTTATCACTTCATCAAAGCAGCCTGGCTAATCCACTTAACTCTGACCAATCAGGACAGATCAATGGAAGGCTGAATTTTGGCTTACAGACAAGAAAGTCTTATAACTTCTTTTCTGCACATTTCAGGATAAATCCAACAACAGCATATTCTTTGGATTTATCAGTACCATTCTCCTAAGTCCTTGAATGGTATTTCTCTGTAAAGCCTAGAGTTAGTTATTAAATAATAACTGATTTCCATGTTAACCTATGTGGCTAAGGATCTGCAATGAGGAAAATAAACTGGGCAATTTCTCCAAAACCAGGGCTTATAAAACATCTTTTATAAGGGCCCTGCGTATATCTACAGGACCCCCACCCCTGGGACACCTAGGGGAGACCTTAGGGTTTGTGAATATACACAAATTATGTAGATACTCACTCCACAGTGCTCCTAGCACAAAAGTCGATTTTGCGAAGCACTTTACCGCAACGAGGGAAGTGAAATGTGCAATTTCTCTATCCCCAGGGCATTTAAAACAAACCTGTTTTATAAGGGTCTTCCTAATAGGTACCTGACCCTCCACCCCTGGGACACCTAGGGGAGCCCCTGAGGGTACTTAATAGGCCAAATTTGTATTTGTATTTGAGAGATTTATAGAGCGCGACAGCTGCCCCGGCCAGGAGGCGTCCCGGCGCTATACAGCAAATAGGAGACCACAGCGCAAAGGAGAAGCCAAGAGACCTACACCGTGGGAAATAGAAAAGTTTTAATAGCCTTCCTAAATTCGAGGAGATTACTGAGACCACGAATATAGAGAGGCAGAGTATTCCAAAGAATAGCTGCTCTGTACCGGAAGGAACGCCCTCCAGCCCGGGTCCTCCTGACCCGAGGGACCACTAATAGATGTTGGCCCATGGAGCGAAGCTGACGGGAGGGGACATAAAAGGATATCAGATCCGTCAGAATGTTGGGGGAGGCGGCCTTCAAAATTTTAAAAGCTAAACAGAGAGCCTTGAACTCAATCCGTTGAGCTACAGGCAACCAATGGAGGCGGCGGATTGTATTAGCCACCGAGCAGACTTTACGCAGACCCAGAAGAGATCTTGCTGCAGCGTTCTGAACTCTCTGTAACCTGAGTACTTCAGCCTTGTTAGCCCCCAGATACAGAGAGTTCGCATAATCAAGCCTCGATATAATCGAGGCCTGAATAATAATCTGTCTAGTCGGGGCATCAAAGAAGCCCAAAATAGGTTTGAGACTGCGCAGCAAATCAAAGCAGGTACCCGCCACCTTCTTTGTTTGGGTCTGGAAATTGAGAGAGGCGTCCATCCAAACCCCCAAGTTCTTCACCGCCTGTTTAGGAGGAGGAGGGGTGCCTAAATTCGTAGGCCACCAGTACTCATTCCATAACCCGTGATCCCTACCCACCAGCAACACCTCTGACTTACTAGCATTCAGCTGGAGGCAGTTAGCTGTCCTCCACCCGGCAACTGCAGCAAGATCGCCTTGAAACTTCGAGGCGTCGTGCTTAGAGTTGCTCAAGAGGGCTACCACCAGCTGCATGTCGTCGGCGTAGGAGACCACAGTCAATCCTCTGCTCTTGGCTAAAACAGCCAAAGGTTGTACATACAAATTAAAGAGCAGAGGGCTCAATGAAGAGCCCTGTGGTACCCCGTGCTTGATGGGAAAGGTGGGTGAGGTAAAAGGGGAGCAATCACCTGAAAAGTCCTATCGGACAGAAATGACGCCAGCCACTTCAAAGCAAGGCCACCAATGCCAGCCTCTTCCAGACGGCGCAACAGGACAGCATGGGACACAGTGTCGAATGCGGCACTAAGATCCAGAAGGATCAGTGCCGATGTCTGTCCTGCGTCCATAGCTGTCCAGAGATGTTCCGTCACCGCCAGGAGCGCCGACTCAGTGCTATGGCCAGGGCGAAAGCCGTTTTGCGAGGGATCCAGAATATTGTTGGTAGTCAGATGGTCTGAAAGGATGGAATTAATATATGCCTCTGTAATCATAGCAGGCCATGAGAGTAATGAAATTGGCCTGAAATTTTCTGGCTTTTTAGGGTCCAATGAGGATTTTTTGAGCAACGGTATCACCCTAGCCTGTTTCCATGCTGTAGGCACAACAGCTTGGCTTAGCGATTTATTAATCACTTGACCTAGGAGAGGAGATAAAGTAGGTAAAATTTTCATAAAGTGGTCAGGTTTCAGTGGGTCGGCCGGTGAACCCGATTTAATTTTAACACAGAGGGCAAGTAAACGGTCCGACTGAATCTGAGGGAAAGCCTCTAAAGTGGAGATCGTATCCTTGTTAGGTAAGGCAGGCCAGTCGGTTTGGGTCGCAGGAAAATATTTATGAATATCTTCTACCTTTTTAAGAAAAAATAAGGCAAGCTCCTCGCATTGTTTGTCCGAGGAGATCAGTGGGCGGCGGCCCCCCTCGGATTTTTAAGACCTGAGACAATGGAAAAAATGCTTTGTAGTTTATAAACTTTTAAGTGCCCCAACCACCAAAGTCGAGTTTGGGTGCAATTTACATGTTAAAAGCAGTCCGGCAACACAGGGCTGCTTTTAAACTATCCTCAGGCTTCAGCAGTGCACACATGCAAGTGCAGAAAGGGCTGCTGGCCTCTAAACTTCCATGCCCTACTTTATACTAGCGACTTAAAGGCAGTTTTAATCTCCTTGCCCTATTACATACTAGGGCCTTATAGGGGTGGTCATGCCAGTCATAGGGGTACCCTAACCCATACTGTACCACAGTGTATGTAGGTGTTTTCACTGTATTCTAATTGTGTTTTTGTAGGAAGCTGGCTCTGTATATACTATACCAAAGTAAGGTATAGTGTGCACAGAGTCCAGTGGAACCCCAAATGTAGGCAGAGGTAAAGTTAGATAGCACCTCACTCTCTATTTCTGGTAGTGTGGTCGAGCAGTAAGGCAGTATCAGAGGACAGCGTTAAGCATTTGTTGTACACACTCAGTCAGCAAATGAATTCACACACTCAAAGACTGAACTTTCAGACCAATTGTTGTTGTATAAAAAATATTCTTTTAGTTATTTTATTTTCTAGAACCAAGCAAGCCTGGCACAGGTAAGTGATAAATACTTTGCAGTAGATATATAGTTGTAATACAGTTTGGATTGTAATTGTAAATGCTCTTTGTTTTGACTTACAGTATTGTTTCTGAGAAATGCAATGCTTTGTAAATACAGTACATATACTTTATATAGGATTTTCAATAAAATTACAGGTAAGTTACTTTTGAGATTACTTTTCTTGCACAGTGTAGTATACCTAGATACTACAATCAAAAAACGGGGGGAGGTAGAGATTAAGGTTAGGTTTACCCTCCTTACTGAATGCAGTTCCACAACATCCGGAATACCGGAATTAGAAACCTAACCATAGGAAGAACAGGGATTCCGCTGAACATGTGTGAAAAACCCTCTTTCCAGAAATATTTTTTTTTTTCTATAGTCCCCTCACCCACCAGGGTTACCCGTAGGTGGCATGCTTCATCATTGGGGTCCTCTCAATCCGCTGCGGATTGAGGCATGCTGCGACTTGCGAACTACATAGGAGCACTTAGTTTTTGGAAAATATGTGTGGTGCAGTGATGTGGAGTGGGAAAAATAGATTAAAAATACCTAGCTAGTGAGCTAATATTTTATTCCTGCTCCTAGTCGGTATGTTTTAAAATCAGGGGTTAATACTAGGGAAAGACCTAACTGTAATGAGTATGGAGTCCCTAGTACTGGGTCGACATGTTTCGAGCTTTCCCCTAAAGCTCTTCTTCAGGACCACACGAGGGCCAGTCCCGTGCGTACCACTCCTAAAGAATCCTGTGAGTAGGAAACACTGGGGTGCACACCTAATGTGTGTTCACCTGATACTTAATACATACGGTTGTACACTGACACACTGTATTTTTGTTTAGGCAGAAATATGCCTCATGATCTGCAGGGGTGGAGGGGCTTGTAGTCACACCTTCGTCAAAGCACTCCTCTCGGAAAATGACCTGATGGCACCCCGCACACCTAGATACTAGACTGGGACATTTCCTGTAAACAGGTAAGTAAAATCGTTTTTGTTAGTTAGTGCAATTTTAAAGAATTTCTTTAGGTTTTCAAACTCAACACTTAGAAACTTTTCCAAGAAGAACAGTCAATGTTATCCTATGGATGAAAATCGTGTTATCGGTTTTAGGGTAAGTATTCAGTTGTGGGAGTTGAGGTTCTGGGGGTAGACTCAGGGATCCCCAGGGTCAGGGATGCACTTTCGTTACACCCTCAGCAGCACTAGGGTGGCCGGGTGCAGAGTGCTGAGGCCCAATGTTATCCAATGGGGGATAGGGGGCCTCCGGTTGGTGGCTGCTGACGAGCAGGCCACTTGGTTGTGGGAGCAAAGCTCCTAGACTTTAGCTCAGGGCAGATGGGGAAACGAAGTAGCACAAAAGGTGCACCCTCAGCGGCACTAGGGCAGCCGGGTGCAGGGTGCTGTTTCGACGTCGGGCGCCATGTTGTTTGCAATGGGGAACCTCTGGTTTGCAAAGGCACTGCAGGCTTGGGGACGAAGGTCTTCTGGGTGCGACCACTACTTCGAGAGGTAAGTTGGGATCTTGGGGGTTGGTTAGGCCCCGTCGGTTTGGCCATCCAAGGCCGTGGGGCATCGGGTGCAGGGGTGCCATTTAGGGTCAGATCTTCTTACCAGCTCCTAGTCGCGGTTGGGGGACCTTCTGGATTTAAGCTGCAGGCGTCGGCTGGAGGCTTGAGGCAGGTCAGGGGTCGCCGGATCTTGGGTTAGGATCGCTGGGGTGACCTCCTCGTGGTGTTTGCCTACTCAAGCTCGGGCCGTGGACGGCAGGTGCAGAGTGGTGTGGATTCGCGGTGTCCAGCCGGAGCAAGAGGTTGGAGATGAACAAATCCGGTGTTCACAGGAGACACAGTCTTTGTGGTTGAAGGCAGGCAGGTACTCTGGGTTTTCGAGGTTGCTGGCTGCAGGACACACCGGGATTCTGCAGGAGCAGGTTTGAGGTGGAGACAGGCCGGTAGGGCTGGGGCCAAGTCAGTGGGTGTCTTCCTCTTGTTAGCTTCGGCACGGCTGTTCGGTCCTTCTTCTTTTCTTGTGGTTTCTTCTGGTCTGAGGAAGCAAGGTTCAGGGGTGCCCCTAAATACTAGATTTAGGGGTGTTACCAGTAGGTAAAAAGGTTGGGAACAATGGGTCCCTTCTCTGGGGTGGGTACACCCCCTATTATGCCACCCTCCAGTGGGAGGGGGGCATAAGCCTTTCCCTGGTTGGCTGAGTCCCCCCATCTGCAAGGGACTGAGAGTTGTGCTTCACCTCGCCTCCCCCACCTGAGGGGTGGAGTTGGCAGAGGTGGGCACACCTCTCTTCCTCACTTGTTTTTCCCGCTGGTTCTCCCGCCCAAAGTGGGGGTCAGAACCATTCAGGGCTGCCACCAAATGTGCGCTCCACAATGGACCGGGTGCGTCTGTGGGCCGCATTATACTGCCTCTGGGCCTGGGTGGTGGGGTTTCGGAGGGGTGTCATCATCCACGGGCATAGTGCATATCCTTGGTCACCTGTAACATGTGATAGTGAGATGTTTACATTATTGGTTGTGCAGGCTGTGTTGTTGGTATAGATGGTTTTTTGGTGTGTCATTTGTTTTATGTTGGATTTCATGTTAGCCATGTGTTGCTTCGGACTGATTACAAGCATCACTGCGAATTAAATTGCCTCACTGTTGATACTCCCTTTCCCAAGCCTCATCAATTGTGTGCGCTGCGCAGCTGCATGACTGGCTCTTCTACCATCTATCGATGGCACTCATCCACCCTCCTCACAGTCAATGCCATGTGAACGTTGAAATGGCAATGGGCCACACCAGACACGGTTCACGTTCAGTTGTGCTGCTGTCGCTGCTGCCAGACCTGTCCCAATGCACAACACATGCTGTTTCCTGTCCCGAGCGGCCACATATCAACAGTCATCAGCCCCCTCTCATGCAGGGCCCATTGCAGGCAGGAACGCTTCACCCACACCATCAGCATCATCATCAGACGCAACACTGTCCACTCCGTGGACTACGTACTCATTCGGGAGTGTAGCCTCCAACTCACATGCCACGACTACTCCAGGTACATTTGACTCAGGGAAATGTTAGCTGACATCAGACTGTCCCAGATCTTCACCACACTGATCCACAAGGCAGGGCACACCCTATGTGTAGACTAGGTCCAGTTCCTCTAAACGCACATGTGTTGACCACTTACGCCTGCACCACTTTGTTGATGTACCCCAAACCACCGTTGACCACATGCAAGCCCCCACAAAGTTGGTGTAGATCAGTCACCGATGAGATGCTACACACCACCATCGACAGCAACAACCACAACACTGCAATCGTCAACAATGGCGCAAGTCCACATTTTCCAAACATGTATCTCCAACTGCGCATGCATCCTTGTCCCACTATGCAACTGCAACATACGGCAGGCAATGAATGCCACCTCGGTCAGCACCAACCTCAAAGTTGGCAGATGCAGCTGCTGACACATGGAGTGGAACTGGTGCAAGCTTTGGGATACCAGTAAACTGCACCACCAACACGTACAGAATGCTCATATTCAACATCAACAATACGCACACACACCAAACTGCTCTTCCAGGTAGGATTGCTGTGATTTGCAACATGGATGATCTACAGCTGGGGTGTGCTATACGCAGGGGAAACATGAGTCATCATCCTCATAACAGTACAATCAGCATGTGGCATCACCTGGTGGTCCAACGCTTTCGGATGCCCCCACCCCAAATCTAGGTACCTAGGCCCCATATTTGACTCCTCCATCTCCATGTACCTACAGGTGTACGCAGTGGCCTGCAGCTGCTTCGCCAGCCTCTGCATCCTCCATGCAACCTTCACATAGATCCCCCCATTGTCGGGTGTAACAGTGACCCACACAGTCATTGCCATCAGGCTGGGCTACAGAGACACACTATATGCCAACATGGGCACGTCTGCAGTCAGCTTACTCCCAACTGTCCAGCACGACACCTACACACTGGGCCTTGTGTTCCTACTTTCATTATGGATCGTGTGCCTCCATCGCACATACATGGTTCCCACCTCTCACCACATTTGCTTATGGGTGGCACAGGGGCTAAGCATTTGAGGATGGTTTGTCTACATATCTAGCCACAGTTCCCACAGTTCTTGGTGTTGTTGTGTCTGGTATGTGGGCATGTTGATTGTCATGTTGTATGTATGACTGTTACATGTACATTCTCACAATTGGGAGTTGCATGTATTTGCAGTTGAGGCGTGTGGTGTGTTAAGTTGGTACTTACCAACAAGAACTGCATTTCCATATGTGCCATCCTGGAAGCGCTGGTTCATGATGGACTGTCGGAAGATGTAGGAATCATGCACACTCCCTGGGAACTTGGCTATGACATTGGTGAACAGTCCCCGGTGGCCCACTATTGCCTGCACATTCATGGAATGGGTGTGCTTTCTGTTGCGGTATATGTGTGCACTGTCCGCAGGGGGCACAAATAGGACATGTGTGTAGTCAATTGCGCCCAACACCTGTGGGAATCCGGCTATGGTGTAGAATCCTTGCTTGGTCTCAATCTGTTCCTGCACAGTGTTGGGGAAGTGAAGGTGCTGGGGTATCAGGCTGAGTATGCCATCCAAGACAGTTGGGAGGAAGATTGAGAAGGCTGCCTGTGAGATTCCTCCAACTCTGGCCGTTGTTGGTTGAAAGGTCCCTGAGGCCAACATATGCAGCACGGCCAGCAGCTTTGTCTGCGGAGGGATGTTGGTTCTCCGCTGTGTTTGTGGCTTCAGCCTGTGGGCTATCAGGTTCAATCAGGATGTGTTGGATGGATGTCCTTTTGAGCCTGTAGTGGGCAATGACATCCTCTGGCGTCAGGTCTGCGAGGCTGAGACGTCTGCGCAGGGCCCGCTGTCGTCTTTGGCACTGCCTTGGTGGTGGTCCTGGGGGGGGGGTGGCAGTGGCGGTTGTTGCCTTCCTGGGACTCAGAGCTGAATGATTAGCACCTCCACGGCGTCTGTGGGTCTTCAGGTTTGGGTCTGGGCTGGCCTCCCTGGCTTATATACCTCCATTTATCACCATTTTTCAATTTTTAGACCTGTTTTTTTCAGGTCTTATTTTCCTGCAGCTAAGGGGCCTTAGCGGGAATTGTTTTAACGCTTTGCGGGTCTGGGACATCATTGGTAATAGTGCGATGGTGTGTTAGCGACTTTTTTCGTGAAATTTTGAGAAGGAACGCCTACTTTGCATATCATTAGCGGAAACTATCGCTGCCATGCACAGCAATAGTAAAAACGATAGCTATCGCCGGAAAGCTGTCGCTTGTTAGCGACATCTTGGTAATAGGGCGATAAAAAAAACGCGTTAGCGGCAGGAAAGTGCAGCTAACGCGGCGTTAACTGGCTTGATAATATGCCCCTATATCTGTGCTAGGGCAGGCAGAGGTTAAAGGCTTCCATGCTGACACGAGACGCTGAGGTTCCTGCACACCGACACTCCAGCACGCAGTGGTCCGACATCCCTCGCGGGGTGTCCATCTCGAGACCAAGACAGGGTCATTCATCATCTCACACCAGGTAATGGGGTTGGTTCTTTCCTAGGGGGATTCTTGGCTCTACACCTACTTACATGCTAGGCACATTTCAGTACATCTAGTTAGGGTTAGCATCGTAGGAGTACGCATTATTATTGTAATGCATCTATATACCTGCATATATTCATTGTTTTAGCACTATGGTAGAAATCTACCATCCATTTACTCTGTTGGTGCTTATAATCGTTTATATCTGTTTCTGTCTTATGGTTGTTGCAGCACACATATTTTACACTAGAATGACGCTGGCTCATTAAATGCTTATTGAAAACGTCCCCATCATTTATTCTGTGTATCTCTCTGAGACAAAGTGAGCACGAGTGACTGAGCGAAAACTACTGTACTATTTCCACGATCCCTGAAGGGACAGTGTTGTCATGTTCAATAGTTGCCAGAAACTATTCTCTCCTTGGTAAGAGGAGTTCATAGTGGCACTGTGAGCTAGCTGGTATACAGGTAAACATATCCGGTGGGGGTGTCTGGAATCAGTTCGGACACAAGTCCTACAGTTTATGTTGTCTAAACGTGCAGATCCTATATAGATTTATAGGAACTACACAACAATATCAATGTTTGATTAAAGCTCTAAAAGTCCTTGCAAGAAAGTTGCAGACCTCCATAGACACTCTTGACTTTCTTCATGCCACCTCAGTACCTGTCACCTTTCAAGGAACCAGAGCTTGTGCACAATGGAATCATTGTAATACCTATTGTACTTGCTTGATTTTAATTGAACGTACCCATTTATAATGCTTTAAATGTATTAATACCTGTTTTTGCCTCTTCTGTATATATTTTATATGTAGGCAAAGTCTGGTTTTGACATAATTCTAAGCAAAATCATGAAATCTGTTGTACCAAAATACTGGCTAGTATACTTATGTAACAAAAGATTTGCCCTTCCTAATTCCACATGTATGTACCTTGAGCATACACATTTTTATGTAGAAAACCAAGACTGAACGAGGCGACGGACTCGTCAGGTTGCACCTCACTTGGTTTCCAAAATTAAGTGTTAAGACCTGTGCACAAATCATCCGGCATTTGTCACCCTTTAGTGCCACTGTAAAACAAAACAGATTCCTTGCCTTCAGCCTACTCTACACTAAGAAAATATTGGTCACCTCACATTTCAGACCTTTTAGGTTTCAGGTAAATAAAGGTTTACTATCCTTAACTGCACATCTATGTAGATTGAGAATACATAAAAATGTGATGAAAGCAAGTAGGTGCACCAAGAAAGCAGATCCAGTCCAATGTAATTCTTGAAGAAATCCTTTATTCAAAGTTCATGCACATTAAATGAATAACCAGCCAACGCGTTTCGTTCCCAAAATAAATTCATGGAACTTCGTCAGGGCTCTATAATAGGAAAGGCTAGTACGCCATATACATTCATCATGAATCAGTGGTCCCCTTAAGACAAAAGGGAAATCCCAGGCATACTGTCTGACACCTTGCTAAGTGTCGAGACTCGTGTTCCGCAGTTCCGTGTGTGTTTTGCATTGGACTGGATCTGCTTTCTTGGTGCACCTCCCTACTTTCATCACATTTTTATGTATTCTCAATCTACATAGATGTGCAGTTAAGGATAGTAAACCTTTATTTACCTGAAACCTAAAAGGTCTGAAATGTGAGGTGACCAATATTTTCTTAGTGTAGAGTAGGCTGAAGGCAAGCCAGTCAGTCAGTCAGTCAGTCAGGAGCAAGACCACTGACTCATTATCAGTGAAATTGCTCTCCCACCCTTGCAGCTCCACCATTAAGTGAGGCCTGCCCCTGCCCCTGCACTCTTGAGTGTTGGTGATCGAGGCCCTCCTCCACCCGCAGGTTTCCCTGCGCCTCATCCCTGGTGCTCCAGTGGACCTCTGTCTCCTTCCTCTCACTCTGCTCTTTCACTCGTTTTCACTCGTTTTTCTACCCTTTTTATCTTTCACCTTTCTGCACTTTTCTGCATCTCTGCTCTTTTGTGCCTTATTTCTGCTCATTTTCCCTTTCTCTCGCTCTGCTCTTTCACTCGTTTTCACTCGTTTTTCTACCCTCTTTTATCTTTCACCTTTCTGCACTTTTCTGCATCTCTGCTCTTTTGTGCCTTATTTCTGCTTATTTTCCCTTTTTTCTTTATCCCTTATTTCCTCCCTTTACCTTTCCCAGCCGCTGCTGCCCCCGCAACCTCTCCCCCCCCAGCACGACCGGCCCAATCCAGCTCCCCTCCCCGCTCCTGCCTCCCAGCTGTCCAGCCCTCCCCGACCCCTACTTAATGGCAGCCACTGCGGAGACAGGCGAGCAAGACCACTGACTCATTGCCAGTGAAATTGCTCTCCCACCCTCGCAGCTCCACCATTAAGTGAGGCCTGCCCCTGCCCCTGCACTCTTGAGTGTTAGTGATCGAGGCCCTCCTCCACCCGCAGGTTTCCCTGCGCCTCATCCCTGGTGGTCCAGTGGACCTCTGTCTCCTTCCTCTCACTCTGCTCTTTCACTCGTTTTCACTCGTTTTTCTACCCTTTTTATCTTTCACCTTTCTGCACTTTTCTGCATCTCTGCTCTTTTCTGCCTTATTTCTGCTCATTTTCCCTTTCTCTCGCTCTGCTCTTTCACTCGTTTTCACTCGTTTTTCTACCCTCTCTTATCTTTCACCTTTCTGCACTTTTCTGCATCTCTGCTCTTTTGTGCCTTATTTCTGCTTATTTTCCCTTTTTTCTTTATCCCTTATTTCCTCCCATTACCTTTCCCCGCCGCTGCTGCCCCCGCGGCCCCTCCCCCCCCAGCACGACCGTCCCTATCCAGCTCCCCTCCCCGCTCCCACCTCCCAGCTGTCCAGCCCTCCCCGACCCCTACTTAATGACGGCCACTGCGGGGACAGGCGAGCAAGACCACTGACTCATTGTCAGTGAAATTGCTCTCCCACCCTCGCAGCTCCACCATTAAGTGAGGCCTGCCCCTGCCCCTGCACTCTTGAGTGTTAGTGATCGAGGCCCTCCTCCACCCGCAGGTTTCCCTGCGCCTCTTCCCTGGTGGTCCAGTGGACCTCTGTCTCCTTCCTCTCACTCTGCTCTTTCACTCATTTTTCTACCCTTTTTATCTTTCACCTTTCTGCACTTTTCTGCATCTCTGCTCTTTTGTGCCTTATTTCTGCTCATTTTCCCTTTATCTCGCTCTGCTCTTTCACTCGTTTTCACTCGTTTTTCTACCCTCTTTTATCTTTCATCTTTCTGCACTTTTCTGCATCTCTGCTCTTTTGTGCCTTATTTCTGCTTATTTTCCCTTTTTTCTTTATCCCTTATTTCCTCGCTTTACCTTTCCCCGCCGCTGCTGCCCCCGCGGCCCCTCCCCCCAGCACGACCGGCCCAATCCAGCTCCCCTCCCCGCTCCCGCCTCCCAGCTGTCCAGCCCTCCCCGACCCCTACTTAATGGCGGCCACTGCGGGGACAGGCGAGCAAGACCACTGACTCATTGTCAGTGAAATTGCTCTCCCACCCTCGCAGCTCCACCATTAAGCGAGGCCTGCCCCTGCACTCTTGAGTGTTAGTGATCGAGGCCCTCCTCCACCCGCAGGTTTCCCTGCGCCTCATCCCTGGTGGTCCAGTGGACCTCTGTCTCCTTCCTCTCACTCTGCTCTTTCACTCGTTTTCACTCGTTTTTCTACCCTTTTTATCTTTCACCTTTCTGCACTTTTCTGCATCTTTGCTCTTCTGTGCCTTATTTCTGCTCATTTTCCCTTTCTCTCGCTCTGCTCTTTCACTCGTTTTCACTCGTTTTTCTACCCTCTTTTATCTTTCACCTTTCTGCACTTTTCTGCATCTCTGCTCTTTTGTGCCTTATTTCTGCTTATTTTCCCTTATTTATTTTCCCTTATTTCCTCCCTTTACCTTTCCCCGCCGCTGCTGCCCCCGCGGCCCCGCCCCCCAGCACGACCGGCCCAATTCAGCTCCCCTCCCCGCTCCCGCCTCCCAGCTGTCCAGCCCTCCCCGACCCCTACTTAATGGCGGCCAGTGCGGGGACAGGCGAGCAAGACCACTGACTCATTGTCAGTGAAATTGCTCTCCCACCCTCGCAGCTCCACCATTAAGTGAGACCTGCCCCTGCACTCTTGAGTGTTAGTGATCGAGGCCCTCCTCCACCCGCAGGTTTCCCTGCGCCTCATCCCTGGTGGTCCAGTGGACCTCTGTCTCCTTCCTCTCACTCTGCTCTTTCACTCGTTTTCACTCGTTTTTCTACCCTTTTTATCATTCACCTTTCTGCACTTTTCTGCATCTCTGCTCTTTTGTGCCTTATTTCTGCTCATTTTCCCTTTCTCTCGCTCTGCTCTTGCACTCGTTTTCACTCGTTTTTCTACCCTCTTTTATCTTTCACCTTTCTGCACTTTTCTGCATCTCTGCTCTTTTGTGCCTTATTTCTGCTTATTTTCCCTTTTTTCTTTATCCCTTATTTCCTCCCTTTACCTTTCCCCGCCGCTGCTGCCCCCGCGGCCCCTCCCCCCCAGCACGACCGGCCCAATTCAGCTCCCCTCCCCGCCTCCCAGCTGTCCAGCCCTCTCCGACCCCTACTTAATGGCGGCCACTGCGGGGACAGGCGAGCAAGACCACTGACTCATTGTCAGTGAAATTGCTCTCCCACCCTCGCAGCTCCACCATTAAGTGAGGCCTGCCCCTGCCCATGCACTCTTGAGTGTTAGTGATCGAGGCCCTCCTCCACCCGCAGGTTTCCCTGCGCCTCATCCCTGGTGGTCCAGTGGACCTCTGTCTCCTTCCTCTCACTCTGCTCTTTCACTCGTTTTCACTCGTTTTTCTACCCTCTTTTATCTTTCACCTTTCTGCACTTTTATGCATCTCTGCTCTTTTGTGCCTTATTTCTGCTTATTTTCCCTTTTTTCTTTATCCCTTATTTCCTCCCTTTACCTTTCCCAGCCGCTGCTGCCCCCGCGGCCTCTCCCTCCCCCCCAGCACGACCGGCCCAATCCAGCTCCCCTCCCCGCTCCCGCCTCCCAGCTGTCCAGCCCTCCCCGACCCCTACTTAATGGCGGCCACTGCGGAGACAGGCGAGCAAGACCACTGACTCATTGTCAGTGAAATTGCTCTCCCACCCTCGCAGCTCCACCATTAAGTGAGGCCTGCCCCTGCCCCTGCACTCTTGAGTGTTAGTGATCGAGGCCCTCCTCCACCCGCAGGTTTCCCTGCGCCTCATCCCTGGTGGTCCAGTGGACCTCTGTCTCCTTCCTCTCACTCTGCTCTTTCACTCGTTTTCACTCATTTTTCTACCCTTTTTATCTTTCACCTTTCTGCACTTTTCTGCATCTCTGCTCTTTTGTGCCTTATTTCTGCTTATTTTCCCTTTTTTCTTTGTCCCTTATTTCCTCCCTTTACCTTTCCCCGCCGCTGCTGCCCCCGCGGCCCCTCCCCCCCAGCACGACCGGCCCAATCCAGCACCCCTCCCCGCTCCCGCCTCCCAGCTGTCCAGCCCTCCCCGACCCCTACTTAATGGCGGCCACTGCGGGGACAGGCGAGCAAGACCACTGACTCATTGTCAGTGAAATTGCTCTCCCACCCTCCCAGCTCCACCATTAAGTGAGGCCTGCCCCTGCACTCTTGAGTGTTAGTGATCGAGGCCCTCCTCCACCCGCAGGTTTCCCTGCGCCTCATCCCTGGTGGTCCAGTGGACCTCTGTCTCCTTCCTCTCACTCTGCTCTTTCACTCGTTTTCACTCGTTTTTCTACCCTTTTTATCTTTCACCTTTCTGCACTTTTCTGCATCTCTGCTCTTTTGTGCCTTATTTCTGCTCATTTTCCCTTTCTCTCGCTCTGCTCTTTCACTCATTTTCACTCATTTTTCTACCCTCTTTTATCTTTCACCTTTCTGCACTTTTCTGCATCTCTGCTCTTTTGTGCCTTATTTCTGCTTATTTTCCCTTTTTTCTTTATCCCTTATTTCCTCCCTTTACCTTTCCCCGCCGCTGCTGCCCCCGTGGCCCCTCCCCCCCAGCACGACCGGCCCAATTCAGCTCCCCTCTTCGCTCCTGCCTCCCAGCTGTCCAGCCCTCCCCGACCCCTACTTAATGGCGGCCACTGCGGGGACAGCCGAGCAAGACCACTGACTCATTGTCAGTGAAATTGCTCTCCCACCCTCGCAGCTCCACCCACCATTAAGTGAGGCCTGCCCCTGCCCCTGCACTCTTGAGTGTTAGTGAGTGAGGCCCTCCTCCACCTGCAGGTTTCCCTGCGCCTCATCCCTGGTGGTCCAGTGGACCTCTGTCTCCTTCCTCTCACTCTGCTCTTTCACTCGTTTTCACTCGTTTTTCTACCCTTATCTTTCACCTTTCTGCACTTTTCTGCATCTCTGCTCTTTTGTGCCTTATTTCTGCTCATTTTCCCTTTCTCTCGCTCTGCTCTTTCACTCGTTTTCACTCATTTTTCTACCCTCTTTTATCTTTCACCTTTCTGCACTTTTCTGCATCTCTGCTCTTTTGTGCCTTATTTCTGCTTATTTTCCCTTTTTTCTTTATCCCTTATTTCCTCCCTTTACCTTTCCCCGCCGCTGCTGCCCCCGCGGCCCCTCCCCCCCAGCGCGACCGGCCCAATCCAGCTCCCCTCCCCGCTCCCGCCTCCCAGCTGTCCAGCCCTCCACGACCCCTACTTAATGGCGGCCACTGCGGGGACAGGCGAGCAAGACCACTGACTCATTGTCAGTGAAATTGCTCTGCCACCCTCGCAGCTCCACCATTAAGTGAGGCCTGCCCCTGCACTCTTGAGTGTTAGTGATCGAGGCCCTCCTCCACCCGCAGGTTTCCCTGCGCCTCATCCCTGGTGGTACAGTGGACCTCTGTCTCCTTCCTCTCACTCTGCTCTTTCACTCGTTTTTCTACCCTTTTTATCTTTCACCTTTCTGCACTTTTCTGAATCTCTGCTCTTTTGTGCCTTATTTCTGCTCATTTTCCCTTTCTCTCGCTCTGCTCTTTCACTCGTTTTCACTCGTTTTTCTACCCTCTTTTATCTTTCACCTTTCTGCACTTTTCTGCATCTCTGCTCTTTTGTGCCTTATTTCTGCTTATTTTCCCTTTTTTCTTTATCCCTTTTCTCCTCCCTTTACCTTTCCCCGTCGCTGCTGCCCCCGCAGCCCCTCCCCCCAGCACGACCGGCCCAATCCAGCTCCCCTCCCCGCCTCCCAGCTGTCCAGCCCTCCCCGACCCCTACTTAATGGCGGCCACTGCGGGGACAGGCGAGCAAGACCACTAACTCATTGTCAGTGAAATTGCTCTCCCACCCTCGAAGCTCCACCATTAAGTGAGGCCTGCCCCTGCTCTCTTGAGTGTTAGTGATCGAGGCCCTCCTCCACCCGCAGGTTTCCCTGCGCCTCATCCCTGGTGGTCCAGTGGACCTCTGTCTCCTTCCTCTCACTCTGCTCTTTCACTCGTTTTCACTCGTTTTTCTACCCTTTTTATCTTTCACCTTTCTGCACTTTTCTGCATCTCTGCTCTTTTGTGCCTTATTTCTGCTCATTTTCCCTTTCTCTCGCTCTGCTCTTTCACTCGTTTTTCTACCCTCTTTTATCTTTCACCTTTCTGCACTTTTCTGCATCTCTGCTCTTTTGTGCCTTATTTCTGCTTATTTTCCCTTTTTTCTTTATCCCTTATTTCCTCCCTTTACCTTTCCCCGCCTCTGCTGCCCCCGCGGCCCCTCCCCCCCAGCACGACCGGCCCAATCCAGCTCCCCTCCCGCCTCCCAGCTGTCCAGCCCTCCCCGACCCCTACTTAATGGCGGCCACTGCGGGGACAGGCGAGCAAGACCACTGATTCATTGTCAGTGAAATTGCTCTCCCACCCTCGCAGCTCCACCATTAAGTGAGGCCTGCCCCTGCACTCTTGAGTGTTAGTGATCGAGGCCCTCCTCCACCCGCAGGTTTCCCTGCGCCTCATCCCTGGTGATCCAGTGGACCTCTGTCTCCTTCCTCTCACTCTGCTCTTTCACTCATTTTTCTACCCTTTTTATCTTTCACCTTTCTGCACTTTTCTGCATCTCTGCTCTTTTGTGCCTTATTTCTGCTCATTTTCCCTTTCTCTCGCTCTGCTCTTTCACTCGTTTTTCTACCCTCTTTTATCTTTCATCTTTCTGCACTTTTCTGCATCTCTGCTCTTTTGTGCCTTATTTCTGCTTATTTTCCCTTTTTTCTTTATCCCTTATTTCCTCGCTTTACCTTTCCCCGCCGCTGCTGCCCCCGCGGCCCCTCCCCCCCAGCACGACCGGCCCAATCCAGCTCCCCTCCCCGCTCCCGCCTCCCAGCTGTCCAGCCCTCCCCGACCCCTACTTAATGGCGGCCACTGCGGGGACAGGCGAGCAAGACCACTGACTCATTGTCAGTGAAATTGCTCTCCCACCCTCGCAGCTCCACCATTAAGCGAGGCCTGCCCCTGCACTCTTGAGTGTTAGTGATCGAGGCCCTCCTCCACCCGCAGGTTTCCCTGCGCCTCATCCCTGGTGGTCCAGTGGACCTCTGTCTCCTTCCTCTCACTCTGCTCTTTCACTCGTTTTCACTCGTTTTTCTACCCTTTTTATCTTTCACCTTTCTGCACTTTTCTGCATCTCTGCTCTTTTGTGCCTTATTTCTGCTCATTTTCCCTTTCTCTCGCTCTGCTCTTTCACTCGTTTTCACTCGTTTTTCTACCCTCTTTTATCTTTCACCTTTCTGCACTTTTCTGCATCTCTGCTCTTTTGTGCCTTATTTCTGCTTATTTTCCCTTTTTTTCTTTATCCCTTATTTCCTCCCTTTACCTTTCCCAGCCGCTGCTGCCCCCGCGGCCTCTCCCCCCCCCCAGCACGACCGGCCCAATCCAGCTCCCCTCCCCGCCCCCGCCTCCCAGCTGTCCAGCACTCCCCGACCCCTACTTAATGGCGGCCACTGCGGAGACAGGCGAGCAAGACCACTGACTCATTGTCAGTAAAAGTGCTCTCCCACCCTCGCAGCTCCACCATTAAGTGAGGCCTGCCCCTGCACTCTTGAGTGTTAGTGATCGAGGCCCTCCTCCACCCGCAGGTTTCCCTGCGCCTCATCCCTGGTGGTCCAGTGGACCTCTGTCTCCTTCCTTTCACTCTGCTCTTTCACTCGTTTTCACTCGTTTTTCTACTCTTTTTATCTTTCACCTTTCTGCACTTTTCTGCATCTCTGCTCTTTTGTGCCTTATTTCTGCTTATTTTCCCTTTTTCTTTATCCCTTATTTCCTCCCTTTACCTTTCCCCGCCGCTGCTGCCCCGCGGCCCCTCCCCCCAGCACGACCGGCCCAATCCAGCTCCCCTCCCCGCCCCCGCCTCCCAGCTGTCCAGCCCTCCCCGACCCCTACTTAATGGCGGCCACTGCGGAGACAGGCGAGCAAGACCACTGACTCATTGTCAGTGAAATTGCTCTCCCACCCTCGCAGCTCCACCATTAAGTGAGGCCTGCCCCTGCACTCTTGAGTGTTAGTGATCGAGGCTCTCCTCCACCCGCAGGTTTCCCTGCGCCTCATCCCTGGTGGTCCAGTGGACCTCTGTCTCCTTCCTCTCACTCTGCTCTTTCACTCGTTTTCACTCGTTTTTCTACCCTTTTTATCTTTCACCTTTCTGCACTTTTCTGCATCTCTGATCTTTTGTGCCTTATTTCTGCTCATTTTCCCTTTCTCTCGCTCTGCTCTTTCACTCATTTTCACTCGTTTTTCTACCCTCTTTTATCTTTCACCTTTCTGCACTTTTCTGCATCTCTGCTCTTTTGTGCCTTATTTCTGCTTATTTTCCCTTATTTCTTTATCCGTTATTTCCTCCCTTTACCTTTCCCCGCCGATGCTGCCCCCGCGGCCCCTTCCCCCCCAGCACGACCGGCCCAATTCAGCTCCCCTCCGTGCTCCCGCCTCCCAGATGTCCAGCCCTCCCTGACCCCTACTTAATGGCGGCCACTGCGGGGACAGGCGAGCAAGACCACTGACTCATTGTCAGTGAAATTGCTCTCCCACCCTCGCAGCTCCACCATTAAGTGAGACCTGCCCCTGCCCCTGCACTCTTGAGTGTTAGTGATCGAGGCCCTCCTCCACCCGCAGGTTTCCCTGTGCCTCATCCCTGGTGGTCCAGTGGACCTCTGTCTCCTTCCTCTCACTCTGCTCTTTCACTCGTTTTCACTCGTTTTTCTACCCTTTTTATCTTTCACCTTTCTGCACTTTTCTGCATCTCTCCTCTTTTGTGCCTTATTTCTGCTCATTTTCCCTTTCTCTCGCTCTGCTCTTTCACTCGTTTTCACTCGTTTTTCTACCCTTTTTATCTTTCACCTTTCTGCACTTTTCTGCATCTCTGCTCTTTTGTGCCTTATTTCTGCTTATTTTCCCTTTTTTCTTTATCCCTTATTTCCTCCCTTTACCTTTCCCCGCCGCTGCTGCCCCCGCGGCCCCTCCCCCCCAGCACGACCGGCCCAATCCAGCTCCCCTCCCCGCTCCCACCTCCCAGCTGTCCAACCATCCCCGACCCCTACTTAATGGCGGCCACTGCGGGGACAGGCGAGCAAGACCACTGACTCATTGTCAGTGAAATTGCTCTCCCACCCTCGCAGATCCACCATTAAGTGAGGCCTGCCCCTGCACTCTTGAGTGTTAGTAATCTAGGCCCTCCTCCACCCGCAGGTTTCCCTGCGCCTCATCCCTGGTGGTCCAGTGGACCTCTGTCTCCTTCCTCTCACTCTGCTCTTTCACTCGTTTTCACTCATTTTTCTACCCTTTTTATCTTTCACCTTTCTGCACTTTTCTGCATCTCTGCTCTTTTGTGCCTTATTTCTGCTCATTTTCCCTTTCTCTCGCTCTGCTCTTTCACTCATTTTCACTCGTTTTTCTACCCTCTTTTATCTTTCACCTTTCTGCACTTTTCTGCATCTCTGCTCTTTTGTGCCTTATTTCTGCTTATTTTCCCTTTTTTCTTTATCCCTTATTTCCTCCCTTTACCTTTCCCCGCCGCTGCTGCCCCCGCGGCCCCTCCCCCCCAGCACGACCGGCCCAATCCAGCTCCCCTCCCCGCTCCCGCCTCCCAGCTGTCCAGCCCTCCCCGACCCCTACTTAATGGCGGCCACTGCGGGGACAGGCGAGCAAGACCACTGACTCATTGTCAGTGAAATTGCTCTCCCACCCTCGCAGTTCCACCATTAAGTGAGGCCTGCCCCTGCCCCTGCACTCTTGAGTGTTAGTGATCGAGGCCCTCCTCCACCCGCAGGTTTCCCTGCGCCTCATCCCTGGTGGTCCAGTGGACCTTTGTCTCCTTCCTCTCACTCTGCTCTTTCTCTCGTTTTTCTACCCTTTTTATCTTTCACCTTTCTGCACTTTTCTGCATCTCTGCTCTTTTGTGCCTTATTTCTGCTTATTTTCCCTTTTTTCTTTATCCCTTATTTCCTCCCTTTACCTTTCCCCGCCGCTGCTGCCCCCGCGGCCCCTCCCCCCAGCACGACCGGCCCAATCCAGCTCCCCTCCCCGCCTCCCAGCTGTCCAGCCCTCCCCGACCCCTACTTAATGGCGGCCACTGCGGGGACAGGTGAGCAAGACCACTGACTCATTGTCAGTGAAATTGCTCTCCCACCCTCGCAGCTCCACCATTAAGTGAGGCCTGCCCCTGCCCTTGCACTCTTGAGTGTTAGTGATCGAGGCCCTCCTCCACCTGCAGGTTTCCCTGCGCCTCATCCCTGGTGGTCCAGTGGACCTCTGTCTCCTTCTTCTCACTCTGCTCTTTCACTCGTTTTCACTCGTTTTTCTACCCTTATCTTTCACCTTTCTGCACTTTTCTGCATCTCTGCTCTTTTGTGCCTTATTTCTGCTCATTTTCCCTTTCTCTCGCTTTGCTCTTTCACTCGTTTTAATCGTTTTTCTACCCTCTTTTATCTTTCACCTTTCTGCACTTTTCTGCATCTCTGCTCTTTTGTGCCTTATTTCTGCTTATTTTCCCTTTTTTCTTTATCCCTTATTTCCTCCCTTTACCTTTCCCCGCCGCTGCTGCCCCCGCTGCCCCTCCCCCGCAGCGCGATCGGCCCAATCCAGCTCCCCTCCCCGCTCCCGCCTCCCAGCTGTCCAGCCCTCCCCGGCCCCTACTTAATGGCGGCCACTGCGGGGACAGGCGAGCAAGACCACTGACTCATTGTCAGTGAAATTGCTCTCCCACCCTCGCAGCTCCACCATTAAGTGAGGCCTGCCCCTGCACTCTTGAGTGTTAGTGATCGAGGCCCTCATCCACCCGCAGGTTTCCCTGCGCCTCATCCCTGGTGGTCCAGTGGACCTCTGTCTCCTTCCTCTCACTCTGCTCTTTCACTCGTTTTTCTACCCTTTTTATCTTTCACCTTTCTGCACTTTTCTGCATCTCTGCTCTTTTGTGCCTTATTTCTGCTCATTTTCCCTTTCTCTCGCTCTGCTCTTTCACTCGTTTTCACTCGTTTTTCTACCCTCTTTTATCTTTCACCTTTCTGCACTTTTCTGCATCTCTGCTCTTTTGTGCCTTATTTCTGCTTATTTTCCCTTTTTTCTTTATCCCTTATTTCCTCCCTTTACCTTTCCCCGCCGCTGCTGCCCCAGCGGCCCCTCCCCCCCAGCACGACTGGCCCAATCCAGCTCCCCTCCCCGCCTCCCAGCTGTCCAGCCCTCCCCGACCCCTACTTAATGGCGGCCACTGCGGGGACAGGCGAGCAAGACCACTGACTCATTGTCAGTAAAATTGCTCTCCCACCCTCGCAGCTCCTCCATTAAGTGAGGCCTGCCCCTGCCCCTGCACTCTTGAGTGTTAGTGAGCGAGGCCCTCCTCCACCTGCAGGTTTCCCTGCGCCTCATCCCTGGTGGTCCAGTGGACCTCTGTCTCCTTCCTCTCACTCTGCTCTTTCACTCGTTTTCACTCGTTTTGCTACCCTTATCTTTCACCTTTCTGCACTTTTCTGCATCTCTGCTCTTTTGTGCTTTATTTCTGCTCATTTTCCCTTTCTCTCGCTCTGCTCTTTCACTCGTTTTTCTACCCTCTTTTATCTTTCACCTTTCTGCACTTTTCTGCATCTCTGCTCTTTTGTGCCTAATTTCTGCTTATTTTCCCTTTTTTCTTTATCCCTTATTTCCTCCCTTTACCTTTCCCCGCCGCTGCTGCCCCCGCGGCCCATCCCCCCCAGCGCGACCGGCCCAATCCAGCTCCCCTCCCCGCTCCTGCCTCCCAGCTGTCCAGCCCTCCCCGACCCCTACTTAATGGCGGCCACTGCGGGGACAGGCGAGCAAGACCACTGACTCATTGTCAGTGAAATTGCTCTCCCACCCTCGTAGCTCCATCATTAAGTGAGGCCTGCCCCTGCACTCTTGAGTGTTAGTGATCGAGGCCCTCCTCCACCCGCAGGTTTCCCTGCGCCTCATCCCTGGTGGTCCAGTGGACCTCTGTCTCCTTCCTCTCACTCTGCTCTTTCACTCGTTTTCACTCGTTTTTCTACCCTTTTTATCTTTCACCTTTCTGCACTTTTCTGCATCTCTGCTCTTTTGTGCCTTATTTCTGCTCATTTTCCCTTTCTCTCGCTCTGCTCTTTCACTCGTTTTCTACCCTCTTTTATCTTTCACCTTTCTGCACTTTTCTGCATCTCTGCTCTTTTGTGCCTTATTTCTGCTTATTTTCCCTTTTTTCTTTATCCCTTATTTCCGCCCTTTACCTTTCCCCGCCGCTGCTGCCCCCGCAGCCCCTCCCCCCCCCCCCCAGCACGACCGGCCCAATCCAGCTCCCCTCCCGCCTCCCAGCTGTCCAGCCCTCCCCGACCCCTACTTAATGGCGGCCAGTGCGGGGACAGGCGAGCAAGACCACTGACTCATTGTCAGTGAAATTGCTCTCCCACCCTCGCAGCTCCACCATTAAGTGAGGCCTGCCCCTGCACTCTTGAGTGTTAGTGATCGAGGCCCTCCTCCACCCGCAGGTTTCCCTGCGCCTCATCCCTGGTGGTCCAGTGGACCTCTGTCTCCTTCCTCTCACTCTGCTCTTTCACTCGTTTTCACTCGTTTTTCTACCCTTTTTATCTTTCACCTTTCTGCACTCTTCTGCATCTCTGCTCTTTTGTGCCTTATTTCTGCTCATTTTCCCTTTCTCTCGCTCTGCTCTTTCACTCGTTTTCACTCGTTTTTCTACCCTCTTATATCTTTCACCTTTCTGCACTTTTCTGCATCTCTGCTCTTTTGTGCCTTATTTCTGCTTATTTTCCCTTTTTTCTTTATCCCTTATTTCCTCCCTTTACCTTTCCCCACCGCTGCTGCCCCCACGACCCCTCCCCCCCCAGCACGACCGGCCCAATACAGCTCCCCTCCCCGCTTCCGCCTCCCAGCTGTCCAGCCCTCCCCGACCCCTACTTAATGGCGGCCGCGGGCAGCGGGCGCGCCGCTGGTGCACCGAAGGCGCGTCAAAGGCAAGCCCGTCTGCACCCGTCTGCGACCCGTCCGCGACCAGCGCCAGGAACCCTGGACCTCCACCCCGCCAACGCTACGACCCAGCAGCACTCCACGCACGCAACCCAGGCCGCAACAACAACTGCAAGCTAGAATCACCAGCCGACACCCACGGACCCTTCAGCTGTCACCGCTGCCGGCACACCTGCAGCACCGCCAAGAACACGGATCCAGCACAACCCGCCCACAAGAACACAACCGAACCGAAGACCCTGCAATGCATCCTCCTCAACGTCCGATCCCTCCACAAACACGCCACAGAAATCTGGGACCTCCTCGACAGCACCACCCCGGACGTAGCGTTCTTCACCGAAACCTGGAGCAACACCACCTCGGGACCGGACTTCGCCATCGCCATCCCCCAAGGATACAAGATCTCCAGGAAGGACCGCCCCACCCGCCCAGGAGGAGGAATCGCCATCGTCCACAAATCCAGCCACCACCTGAGCACACTCCCCGACGAGCCCACAGAACTGATGGAACACCTTCACTTCAAGTTACTGGCCAGCCCCACCGCCACCCTCCGAGGAACCCTCATCTACCGACCCCCTGGACCCCGCGGACCCTTCGCCAACACCATCACGGACATTATCTCCCTGCAGGCCATCGCATCCACCAACTACACCCTGCTGGGAGACCTCAACTTCCACCTCGACAACCAACTGGACCCCAACACCACATCCCTCCTGGACAACCTCCACAACATTGGAATCTGCCAGATCGTGACCGAGCCCACGCACTCAGCAGGACACACCCTCGACTCCCTCTTCACTACAGGAAACTCCATCACCTTCAGCCACACCACCGAACTCCCATGGATCGACCATCGTTGCGTCCACTTCACCTTCAGAACACCCACCATCCACAGACACCAGCACCTGCTTCCACGAAAAAACTGGACCAAAATCACCGACGACCAGCTCACCTCCTCACTCAACAACTCCACCCCAACTATCGCGGAAAACTACGACCCCAACACTGCAGCCCGAACCCTGCATAGATGGATCTCGGACAGCACCAACACAATAGCCCCCCTCAAGAAAAACAACAATACCCGCGCCAAGAAAGCCAGATGGTTTACCACCGAACTTTGAGAGTCCAGACGCACATGCCGCCGCCTCGAAAAGGCCTGGAGGAACACCAAATCCACAGAAGCCCACAACAACTTCAGAGCCGCCACCAACGCCCACCATCAACTCATCAGAGAAACGAGGAAAAAAGCGATTGAAGACAGAATCTCCACCCACGCGCACAACAGCAAGGAACTCTTCAGCATCATCAAGGAGTTCGCCCAACCCACCAGAGAGTCTACCGACATCCCTCCCTCACAAGACCTCTGCAACAAACTCAGCACCTTTTTCCACCACAAAATCAAGAGCATCTACGACAACTTCGACGAAGACAACCAACACACTGAACCCTCACCAACCACCCCCGACACCCGGAAACCAGCGATTGACGACTGGACAGCCCTCACCACCGAAGACACACTGAAGACAATGAAGTCAATCCACTCAGGGGCCCCCACGGACCCCTGCCCCCACAACATCTTCAATAGAGCCGCCGACAACATCGCACCCATGCTCCGCCACACCATCAACCGCTCCCTGGCGACCGCCTCGTTCCCCGACGACTGGAAACACGTCGAGGTCAACCCCCTCCTAAAGAAACCCTTAGCGGACCCCACCGACCTCAAAAACTACAGACCCATCTCCCTGCTCCCGTTCCCAGCGAAAGTCATCAAGAAAGCCATCAACAGCCAACTCGCCACATTCATTGAAGAACACAACATCCTCGACTCCTCCCAATCCGGCTTCAGAAAAAACCACAGTACGGAAACCGGCCTCCTCGCCGCAACAGACGACATCCGCACCCTACTGGACAAAGGAGAAACAGTAGCCCTCATCCTCCTCGACCTATCAGCGGCGTTCGACACAGTCTCCCACCGCACCCTAATACGCAGACTCTACGACGCAGGAATCCAGGACAAGGCCCTCGACTGGATCCGCTCCTTCCTCTCCGGCAGGACGCAGCGGGTCAGACTCCCCCTTTCCTCTCGGACCCCACACCTACCACCTGCGGAGTCCCCCAGTGCTCCTCCCTCAGCCCGACGCTCTTCAACGTCTACATGGCTCCACTTGCCCCCATCGTCAGAACCTACGGACTCAACATTGTGTCATACGCAGACGACACCCAGCTCATCCTCTCCCTATCCAACGAGCCCAACACCGCCAAACGCAACTTTCGAGAAGGCATGGAAGCCGTCGCCAAATGGATGAAAAACAGCTGCCTACAACTAAACACCAACAAAACAGAAGTACTCATCATGGGCCCAAATCCCGACGCCTGGAGCGACACCTGGTGGCCCCCCGCCCTCGGAAACCCGCCAACCCCCACAGACCACGCACGCAACCTGGGAATCATCCTGGACTCCGAGCTCAAAATGGACCGCCATATCAACTCTGTCTCGTCTTCCTACTTCCACACCGTCCGCCTCCTTCGTAAGACCTTCAAATGGATCCCCCTCGAACACTGAAAGACCGTCACTCACGCCCTGGTCACCAGCAGACTCGACTACGGCAACGCACTCTACGCCGGAATAAACAAAAACCTCACCCGCAAGCTACAGAACATCCAGAACGCCGCCGCAAGACTGGTCCTCAACCTGCCAAAATACGGCCACATCTCCCAGCACCTGCGCACACTCCACTGGCTCCCCGTCGAGGCGAGAATCACCTTTAAGATGCTCACCCACGCACACAAGGCCCTCCACGGCACCGGACCAGCATACCTGAACAGCCGACTCAAATTCCACGCACCCCAAAGGACCCTACGATCAGCCCAGCTCTCCTACGCCGTGGTCCCCCGCACCAGAAAGACCAGATCGGGAGGCCACTCCTTCTCCTTCCTCTTGGCCAAAGCATGGAACGCTCTTCCGCTCCACCTCAGACAGACAACATCGCTCCCCATCTTCGCAAGAAACCTCAAATCCTGGCTCTTCGACAGACCCCCTCCTTGATGGAATGGAACCTGCACCCCCCCCCACCCCTAGCGCCTTGAGACCCTTACGGGTGAGTAGTCGCGCTTTAACAAACCCCTGATTGATTGAGTCAGTAGAAACTTTATACGATCATTATCAGGTAAGATCATAAAAGTTCATAATTCAACAGTAAACTATAAGTTACTCCCACGGACAACGTACAGTAATAATTCATCATTCCTAAAAAAACTTATTTAAAAAGAAGTTACAAAGTTCATTCTGGATTCAAATATATTATAAACGTGGACAGATGCCAGATTAAATATAGGCTAAAATACAATATATAATTAAAATTTATATGAAGTTAAAACAGTAAGTACCAGAAACAGTTATAATGCCACAGACTTTCTTTTTTTCATGCAGGCCCATAAGAATGGCGGCACCGCCAATCAGACTAAATGGTCGGGGAGTGATTTTTAAAAAAACAGTGCAACCCTACATTGTTTAAAGTTATGCCTCTTTAAGATCGGTGCGATATACTCTTTCCTTTCCCTGTGATAATATGCACAGAAAAATAGTAGATGGAGATCAGTTTGAGCAGAATTCATTTCACAGGGGCAGGTGGTCAATTCTGAGTGGTTAAACCTTTTTGCTGGGAACCCTAGCATCAATGGTATCGAATTAAAGCGGAACCGCAATAATATAAATTTGTGTTGTGGTATTGAGACCTCCTCTAGGTAAAAATATCCTCCTTCTAAAATAGATGGAAATGGTTGATAGGCAAGGACTGACTTTTTCCTATAATTCTTCTCTCTACGTGTATATTGGGCCTTCAACATAAATATATCCACCAGCCTTTGTCTTGACATCAGCCTACAGGCCATAGGGTCCTTAAATAGATCTTTCAGTCCCATCGCAGTCAGTTCTAGGTCGACATAGTTTAGCCATCTAATCCTTTTGTAATTTTCTAGTCTCAGGCAGTCTCTTATTATGTTTTGGGTTAAAGGCACTGTGTCTCTTCGCCAAATGGAAAAGCCACAAAAGGATAGGGGCCAGTCTAATTGCATCCATAATATAGGGTAGGCCCAGCTCCATATGTAATATATAGTTTGAGGTAGACTGCGGAAGAGAGACCAGGGATTTAAAAAATGTATTCTCAATGGATTGTAGTAGGTCGACATGAGCCATGCCCCAGACACCCGCCCCATAAGTAGCCGCAGACTTAGGTTTCTCGTGGTAAATGTTTTTAATAGCAGCTAAAGGTTTTGCACCCATCCTTAGACATAAATGCCTTCAGCGCTGTTAGGCTCCTTACCATGCCCATGGCCCTTCCGTCAATTAACCATGACCAGGTTTGATTTTTATCAAACAGTACCCCAAGGTAGGGAAAAGACTCAACCATCTCAATTTTCCCTGTTTCCATGTAAAAATGAGGCGTTTTCTGTCGAATGCCACCCCCAGCCATAATTGCGAATGATTTTGTCTGGTTAACCTTCAGGTCCAGAGAGTCCATAAAGGCCGTATAGGTGGGAATTTAAACGTTGCAGCCCTATCCCCGTCCTGGCGATAAGGACTGCATCGTCTGCATAAGCCAGAATTGGGAGCTGGGTGGAATCAGACACAGGGAGGTCAGGGGTTGCGCCCAGAAAGGCCTTCTACACGCCGTTCATGTAGATGGAAAAAAGGAACGGCGGGAGGACACAGTCCTGCCTTACCCCCCTTGAAATCTTGAATGGGCGAGTACATTCCCCATTTTTTCCCATATCTGACCGATGCGGAGGCGTCAGGAGGACATAGTTGCCGAATAAAATCAATTATTGGGAGGTTAATCCCCATTTCTTCCATTATATACCAGAGCCTAGAGTGGGAGACGCAGTCAAATGCTGCTGAGAGAACCATAAAGGCAAGATAGATTTTCCCACTCTTAGCCCTGGTTTATTTGTCCATGATCAGTGAGAGGTTTAAACACTGATCTACGGTACCTTTTCCCTGTTGAAATCCGTACTGAGACTGCATTAGTAATTCCTTATCTAGTGCCCAAGCCTCTAGCCTAAATAAAAGTAGTCGGCTCATGAGTTTCACTGTTGCATCTAAAAGTGAGATTGGCCTGTAATTTTTTGGTTTTCCCTTGTCACCCTTTTTGTGGATTGGAACAATTATGCTCATTTTACAAGAGGGAGGACGACCTAGTATGGCTATATTGTTAAAAACGTTGGTCAATAACGGAGCCCACAAGTCGCAGTTGTCCTGGAAGAAATCTATCGGGACCCCATCCGGGCCTTGGGCTTTCCCTGCAGTGCATGCCGCTAGCCCCTTCCTTACTTCAAGGAGTGAAAATGATAAGTTCTTCCGCATTATGGAAGGTGAGGCGACGGGTAATTGGGCAGAAGAGGAGGTGGGCGAGAAGATGTTTACAAAATGCTCCACCCATTGTTCCTCTCCTACATTAGTATCTTATGTGGGTTCCCTGTGGGTCTTAAAAAAGGGTGAGTTGATTATTCCCCAGAACTCTCTGCTGTTACCCGATGTTGTCGCTTGACCAAGCTTTTCCCAAATCTCCTCCCTCAGGGTCCTCTACCTTTGCCTTCTAGCCAATTTATACTGAGTGCGAAATAAAGCAATCTGTGCTTGATTTCTCGGTCGGGTTTTGAGGGCTGTGGTAAGGGCCTTCCTAGCCTTTGAAAAGGGGGAGTCGAACCATCCTTTGGCCTTAGTATTTTTATCTTTTTTCTGGCGGGTAAGTGCCACCTAATAGAACCGTAAAGGAGGAGACCAAGACTATTGGAGCTGATCCTAGGTCTAGACATTTACCAATACTAATCTGAGTGGGTTTTATTATTGCGGGGATCAATTTGGGCTTGTCAATTTGGGCCCATTTCAGTTTGTAGCCGTTTTTCCTGGCCTTGTCATTATGAGACAATCTACACTCCAAAAGCCACGGCCACACTGGAGGAGAATCTTGCATTCCTCCACTACATACAGATGCCCAAACTCACGCCACATGAAGCTCAGGCCCTGGAGGCAGACTTGACACCGGATGAACTAACACTGGCCATAAGTGGGCTCCAATTAGGGAAAGCTCTACGTCCGAATGGCATCCCCGTCAAACTCTACAAAAAAGCTGCAAGTAAACTTGCGCCCCACTTACTCAAAATGTATGAAGCTAGCCTTGAGGTGGGAACTCTGCCTAGAGATCAGCGCATTGCGACAATCGTAACAATTCCAAAACCCGGCAAACCCCCTCAGGACTGCTCATCTTATCGACCAATTTCGCTGCTGAATGCAGAAGCCAAAATATTAGCAAAGGCGCTGGCCGCTAGGCTCCAACCATACCTTACAACCCTAGTGCACCCGGACCAATCCGGTTTTATGCCGGGCCGCAATACAGCGCTCAACCTAAGACGACTTCATAGTGTATTGGCCCGCGTGCCCAATATCCAGGAAGAGGCAGTTATACTCTCCTTGGATGCACATATGGCTTTCGATCTAGTTGAATGGCCCTTTCTTTTTGCAGTGCTACAGCACTTGGGCTTTGGGCCTAAATTTTGTGCCTGGATCCACATTCTTTACACACAACCTCTGGCACATGTGGTGGTAAATGGGCGCGGCTCTGCCGACTTTCCCCTAGGTCGCGGGACAAGGCAGGGCTGTCCGCTATCCCCCCTTCTGTTTGCTCTAGTTTTGGAACCGTTGGCTGCCTGGATTAGGAGGGATCCCATCATACACGGACTTAAATGGACGGAGGGATGGGAGAATCGCATTTCCCTATATCGGGAAAACATCCTCCTCTATATGACATCCCCCCGACGATCAATCAGTAGACTGTTGGACATCTGTGCATCCTACGGTAGGGTTTCCGGCTACACTATAAACTGGGCCAAGTCTGTTCTTTATGTGCTTAGTGGCCTGCCTCTGCGGTTGCCGCCAGACTGCCCGCTACAAGTTACGGACAGAGGGTTTAAATACCTAGGAATATATATAACTTCCCAACCTGCACAATTCATTGAGAAAAACCTCTCGGAGCCCCTGAAAAGACTCCGTCGCGACGTTAAACATGGCACTCCCTACCACTGACACTCTTGGGTCGAGCCGCCCTGTTCAAAATGATGGCACTCCCCAGGTTTCTATACGCCCTGCAGAACACTCCATTCCCGGTCTCTCACTCCTACTTTAAAGCGATCAGCGCTGAAGTAAGTCATCTCCTCTGGGAGGGGAAACCTGCCTGCATAGCCCAGCTTAAATTGGTACGGGGCTGGTACGACAGCGGAATCGCCCTACCTAATATCAAAACATACTATTGGGCCTCGCAGCTTATTGTGGTAAACCAGTGGATTCATGCCCCACAGGACGAACCTGCGTTTCGCATGGACAGACACACTCTGGGAACTGAGGGTGTTTTGGGTGCACTATATGACAAATCTCGTAAACACACACTATTGGGACCCACGGCACACACTGTTCACATTTGGTTCACGGCGCTCCGAGCGCTCGGCTGGGAGGGGGTCCTAACGCATCATACACCGCTTTGGACCACCCGACGCTTAGGAAGACTCTGTAATAGTAAAGGCTTTGCCAGGTGGGACCTAATAGGTATATCGAGGGTGGGGGACCTGTGGAGAAAAGGTGCGATCATTTCATTCTCTCAATTGCAGGAAACCTACGAGATGGCATCGACGGAACACTATCGCTACCTACAGATCAAACATGCGCTCACAAAAGCTATTCCACCAGGCACTGATCTCCCCGAGTCCTCACCGCTTGAGGACAGCCTACTGACAGACTACCTGACCAAAAAGGCCATCTCCTTGATGTATCGGAAAATAATTAATAACTGGCGGGATCCTACGATCGCCCTCCGTGAGAAATGGCAGGCTGAGCTGGGGGAGCTGGACGAAACAGACTGGCAGGAGGCCCTTACGTCCCCAAGAGAAGTAGCTATACCCTCCAAATTACAACTAGTACAACTTAAGATACTGCACCGAACATATTACACACGACTGATACTATACAGGGTGGGAAGAGCTGACAGTCCTATGTGCCTGAGGGGTGGCGGGTCATCGGGTACTTTCTACCATACCTTGTGGGAATGCCCCAAAATTATGCATTACTGGGAGGCTATCATGGATACTATCACACAGGTTTGTGGACCTACTGTCCCCCCAAAGCCCAAGCGATGTCTCCTCAACATTTGGGAGCCGACAGACCTCAATCATGCGGCTCAGGACTGGGCGACCTTGGGTATGATGCTGGCTAAATGTAATATAGCTCAACATTGGGGTGCACAGACAGTCCCCACACATAGGCAGTGGTGTGGAGACATGGATAGAGCAATGGTGGCAGAGAAGGTAGTTTTTGTCCACAGAAAATGCCCAAAGAAATGGACACGGGTGTGGGGCAAGTGGAATGCCTACAGAGGGAATATCTGTACCCCACCGCTCGAAGAATCGGACCCGGACCTGAGTGACTAATGGACACTATCACCATCGGTGTAACTTATGAGAACGATGTACTTATTGTGTACATAGGAAGGGGGGCATGCGGGCAATGCATATTTCTGATGCCGTTATTTATGTGTTGGCGAGGCTGTGCTCACTGTGTGTATTTACAATTTTGGGATTTTTGTAATCAGTACCAATTAATGTAAAAGAACAATAAAAATGTTAAACATATCTATGTAGTCTGATGTAGATGGTCAAATGGACGTCATTTAGGGGTTGCCAGGGATCCAGCTGAGCTGTGACCCCTGGCTTGCCCCTTGCGACACCTGGCACTGTCATTGTGACCCCTGGCCTCAGAGCTGGCACAATCAGTGCCAGGAACACAGTGGCAGCTCGTCCTTATGGATGTTGGTTGGGGCTCCACTCTCTTAGTTTTCTCTCAATGTTTCTATTACACTAATAGTGAACAATGTTTCATTATTCACTATTTGTGTAATAAAAATGGAGTACAAAAAGCTGGAATATGACCTTCCCTGGCAGCTGAGGTAAGTGAAAAAATGCTTTCAAATGTATGTTGTGTGGGTGTTTGTGGGTGAGTGTGTGTTTACGTGGGAGAGAAAGTGTGTGTAAGTGAATGTGTGTGTATGTGTGCGCATGTGTGTTTGAGTGAAATTGAAGGTTAAAGGGTATGGGGTGTCACTTCCGCTACCTCTGGCATTTTGGTGAATTGACATTCATGGTTGGTTCTAGTAGACTGCTGTATGTAAAAATTCACTGTTTCAGGAGCTTCCTGAATTAAATGTTCAGAAATAGTGACCCAGAGTGTTTGAGAGTTTCTGGCCCTGGACTAAGGGGTGTCTCCTACGGTATGGCGGAGAAACGTTGCCCCACTGACAAATAAAATGACAATAAAACCACTTTATTATCATTTTATTTTTCATTACTCCCAGCCAATGTTAAGGCAGGGACGGGGCTATCCTGCAGAGCGTCACGCTACAGGAGAAGCATGAGGCACTTGTAAGTGCACATGTCTGTTTGGCCGTCCGTCTCAGGCCAGTCAAGCAGACATGCGCACTAATGTTTCTCCAACCCAGCTTCTTGGGAGACTGTGCAGCGTAACCAGCCTCTGAAGAGGAGCACCAAGGTGGTGTGCAAAGGAGCAGGTAAGCTTTAAAAATATATATTTTCTTCCCCTCACCCCTGTCCCCTCCCCCTCTTTGCCCCACGACCCTAAAATTGGAACAGCCGCCACTGCCTGGCTTCCTAAGAGCCTTCCACCATGTAACAGGCCCTTTAAGGAGCACTGTTGGATTGTCAGAGAGGAAGCTGACCACAAGTTCCTGGCTGGTAAGGGTGAGCCAGCTTTTGGAGGCAGCGTACAAACGTGACATTTCACATTATATATATATAATGCAAACAGCTAATTGATTACACCAATGGTTGCCTCACAAATTACATTACCAGTAGCATCATCTATACTATTGCATCACATATGACATCACCAGTGACATCATCAATAAACAGGATGAACTCATCATACATAGTCCATGGCATCCCTCCTCTGGCTGGTGGGTGAAGTCCAGGGTTGGATTGGGATCAAAAATTGGCCCGGGCACAACAAAAAAAAGTGGCCCACATTTGCATATTGCCTTTCCGCAAAACAATGCTTCGGCAAAGTTGTATGAAAAGTAAGGGGGTGGGGGGCAGGTTTTATTAACTTCACTTAGATAAAAAAAAAAATGCACAGATTAGTTCACACTGCTGAGCTACACATGAATGCAAGTGAGACCACTTCTGCTCAGGCCCCGTGCCCCCGCTCAATCAGCATACATTAATGGGCTGGCCCAGTGAGAGAAAGGGAGTGAACCTCCGCCCATCTGCCTCTAGAAAGGCCACTCAGGCACCCACTGGGTAGGGTGACCAGACGTCCCAGATTTGCCCGGACAGTCCCAGTGTTTCACCAGCTGTCCCGGCAGATTTCGGCAATTTTGGCTCATGTCCCGGTTTTTCGAGGGGATTGACTGAAAACAGTGAGAGGCACTTTTTTGGGTGTTCTAAAGCTTTGCTAGTTAGCAGCTGTTATAATTAAGCAATTTAATTAAGAGATATGATTTTGGTTGTAGAAATTACATTTTATTTCCTTTCTTAATGCATCTTTTGTGATTCTATGTTGATGACAGCTGACATTCTGCGCCATTCAGTGGATGAAAAATTGTAGTCCTTCTTCTATTTTTCCCAAATGTCCCGGTTTTTGGTTATCAAGATCTGGGCACCCTACCACTGGGCCACTGGCGGCATCCTAACAGCACAGACAGCCCCCAGGCTGCCCAAAAAACCAGCCCACAGCTAGAACTCGGCTACCGGCCCTTCGGCCATTTCCCGAGTGCCCGTGTTACCAATCCGACCCTGGGGTGAACTGATGTTTGAGTCTATCAGAGGTGCGGTGTAGAGGTCGCCGACTGCCCTTGGCACCCAGTGCTGTGACACGTCAGTGCAGGGGGAGGTGATCAGGCATGTGCCCAGTTCTTCAGTAAGTGATTTACTGAAGTGACTCAGGATGAAGATGAGTAGCTGCTTCACCCTTTCAGCAGCTCTAGTAACTGAGCATGAGTCAGCACCTCTGCCTCGATTGTTTAGGTGGTTTTTAGCTGCTTACTTAAATTATTCATAAATTATTCATAAAAGTAGAACTACAATTTTTGTAATTCTCGCAATTCCTATTATTGCTATTCATACTCTGAATCTAAAGAGTATGCAGGAGCCCAATAGAAATGATTAATACATAAAATAAATATTACATTTAGAGTCATATGAGAGAAAACACTGTAATGATATTACTTCACATTAGTGTGTATCAAAGGTCATCAAAGGTGTAATTTGTGGGGGTCACATGTAATGTCATGGGTAATGTCATTAGCATTGGTAGAAAACACAACATCGACGCACTTGAGCGTCGGTGGGATCGTCCATTGGTGACCTGGAGGAAGAGATGAAAAACACACAATTACTGCAAATGTTCTTCCAAAAAGCTAAGGTCAGCTTTACTTTCTGTCTCTGAATATTGTTTGCAGAGGAATAATTTCAGAGCAGTCCGCCTTTCTTCACAACTTTTTTCCCCAAGTCTTTAAATTATGCTCACTATTCCCTAAATGAGTATTTTTTTTTATTTCAACAAGTTAACACTATCCAGCTCCTCCAATGTACCTCATTTCTCTACTTTGGACATTTTGAGGGCATAAGAATGGTGAAGATTCTCCAATCCAATGTCTCACTGATCTGCAGGAGAGGTAAAGACGCCGAGGTTCATACCTCATTAAATGGCTCCAGTTTCGAAAGCCTTCCATCATCTGACTCCACGAGTGATTTTGGACCAGATGTACCAAACCCTACTGGTCGCAAATTGTGACCAGTATTTTTTCTACAAGGGTCTAATTTTAAGACTGAACCTATATACTAATAGTTTGATTCACAAAACTCCAACTTATGGTGGGGTCGTATTCTGACCTATCACATCAATATTCCAAACTGCGACTCATAACAATTAGATGCCATCAAAGGGATCACATTTTAATACAGTATAATTTTTTTCAATGCAGCCCATTTTTTTTTAAACAAAAGTTTGTTTAAGTGTGGGCAGTGCACCTCAGGACCACTGCCCTCTCCTAACCAAACATTTTTTTCATTCGCAAAGCTTGGGGGGTACCATGTGGACCCTTTTCCCTTTGTGAACCGGTTACCCTCTCCTTTGAGGAGTCTATAACCTATCAATGGTTTGCAACCCAAAGTGAGGTTACAAACCATCGATACACAGCATTCTGAATCGTAATTTGGAAGGGGCACACTCAAGACGCCTCTTTCAAATTGCTAGAATGTATTTCTTCACCCATTTTCTGACTCTTTAATCTATTACCGACTCACAAGATGGGCTTAGTACATTAGTAAATGCCATTTAGCAGTTGCAGTCCCTGTCAATGAACCGCTAAATAGGCTTGTACATCAGACCCCAAGTCTTTCTAATAGTATAGCTTTATGGATGCTACTAACATGGAAGTCTAACTTTATACATCAATGATCTGCACAAACGGGAACGTACTCTATTTCTGCACCTCACTGAACTGCATTATAGAGCGGTGAGATCTGCGATGTGATGGCCAATAGTTCAAACCCCATCATGGCCAACTCAGCCTTCAATCCTTCCAAGGTCAGTAAACTGAAGGCCATTACATTTGGTTCTGGTAATATCTGCTATTTACCTATGAATGGTAGAAGTCTTCTATGAAGCACTATATAAAGCACTTTATATAAAAAAACAAATTCCTACTGAAATGTACTAGTGGTGAAGGCTGTCTAATCCATACCCCACTGAAATGTTCAGTATGAAAGGGCCTCACTGCTATATATCACTAAAACGAGCAAGTGACAAATAATCTCTAATTTTATGATATAGTAAAATGAACTAGTGGGGAAAAGTCTCTAATGCTATACCTCACTGAAATTCACCAGTGAAAAGGTTCTTTAATGCTACACCTCACTGAAATTCACCAGTGAAAAGGTTCTTTAATGCTACACCTCACTGAAATTCACCAGTGAAAAGGTTCTTTAATGCTACACCGCACTGAAATTAACAGGGGGGGCATTCTCTACTCTTGAGCTTCACTGAAGTGCTTTAGTAGGCCAACTTTCTAATCCAGTACCTCACAGGACTTTCTGATCATATATCTCAGTGAAATGCACCAGTAGAGGAATGCTTTCCTACCCCTACCAGGTTGAAATGCCTAAAGTGGTACAATCTGTTTCCTTGTAACTCATTTAAATGTATCAGTGACAAAGTTCTACATTCTCACTTATATAAACTAGGAGGAGCAATCTGCAGTTGGACAATTCACTGAAATGCACTAATTGGGGACACCTTTTTGTCCTAGATCAAGAGCCACTGGAATTATGCGGCAGGGGAGCATCAAATTATGCTGCAGTGTTGACTAAACTATACAGCAAGAAATGCACATCAAGCGGCATGATGCAGCACATTTTGTCATAGAATTACTGGATTCTTTTGTAATTTGTACACATAGTAATACTGTCTGCGCACCTCTCTAAAATGTGTGAGTGGGGAAGGCTCTCTAATGCTGTACCTCACAGAAATGAGTGAGTCGGGAAGTCTTTCTGATGCTGTACCTCACTGAAATGAGTCAGTGGGGAAGGCTCTCTAATGCAGTTCCTCTCTGAAATGAGTGAGTGGGGAAGCCTCTCTCATGCTGTACCTCTCTGAAATGCACGAGTGGAGAAGTCTCTCTGATGCTGTGCCTCGCTAAAATGAGCTAAAATGAGCGAATGGGGTAGGCTCTCTGATGGTGTACCTCTCTGAAATATGTGAGTGGAGAAGTCTCTCTGATGCTTTACCTCTCTGAAATGCGTGAGTGGGGAAGTCTCTATAATGCTGAACCTCTCTGAAATATGTGAGTGGGGAAGTCTCTCTTATGCTGTACCTCGCTGAAATGAGTGAGTGGGGAAGGCTCTCTAATGCCGTACCTCTCTGAAATGTGCGAGTGGGGCAGTATCTCTGATGCTGTACCTCGCTGAAATGAGTGAGTGGGGAAGTATCTCTTATGCTGTACCTCTCTGAAATATGTGAGTGGGGAAGGCTCTCTAATGCTGTACCTCACAGAAATGAGTGAGTCGGGAAGTCTTTCTGATGCTGTACCTCACTGAAATGAGTCAGTGGGGAAGGCTCTCTAATGCAGTTCCTCTCTGAAATGAGTGAGTGGGGAAGCCTCTCTCATGCTGTACCTCTCTGAAATGCACGAGTGGGGAAGTCTCTCTGATGCTGTGCCTCGCTAAAATGAGCTAAAATGAGCGAATGGGGTAGGCTCTCTGATGGTGTACCTTTCTGGAATATGTGAGTGGAGAAGTCTCTCTGATGCTTTACCTCTCTGAAATGCGTGAGTGGGGAAGTCTCTATAATGCTGAACCTCTCTGAAATATGTGAGTGGGGACGTCTCTCTTATGCTGTACCTCGCTGAAATGAGTGAGTGGGGAAGGCTCTCTAATGCCGTACCTCTCTGAAATGTGCGAGTGGGGCAGTATCTCTGATGCTGTACCTCGCTGAAATGAGTGTGTGGGGAAGTATCTCTTATGCTGTACCTCTCTGAAATATGTGAGTGGGGAAGTCTCTCTTATGCTGTACCTCGCTGAAATGAGTGAGTGGGGAAGGCTCTCTAATGCCGTACCTCTCTGAAATGTGCGAGTGGGGCAGTATCTCTGATGCTGTACCTCGCTGAAATGAGTGAGTGGGGAAGTATCTCTTATGCTGTACCTCACTGAAATGAGTGAGTGGGGAAGTATCTCTTATGCTGTACCCCACTGAAATGAGTGCGTGAGGAAGGCTCTCTGATGCTGTACCTCGCTGAAATGAGTGAGTGGGGAAGGCTCTCTAATGTCGTACCTCTCTGAAATGCGCGAGTGGGGCAGTATCTCTTATGCTATACCTCTCTGAAATGTGCGAGTGGGACAGTATCTCTTATGCTGTACCTCGCTGAAATGAGTTAGTGGGGAAGGCTCTCTAATGCTGTTCCTCACAGAAATGCGTGAGCGGGGAAGTCTCTAATGCTGTGCCTCACTGAAATGTGCGAGTGAGGAAATGTCTCTGATGCTGTACCTCACTCAAATGTGTGAGCGGGGAAGTCTCTAATGCTGTACCTCACTGAAATATGTGAGTGGGGAAGTCTCTCTTATGCTGTACCTCGCTGAAATGAGTAAGTGAGGAAGTCTCTCTAATGCTATACCTCACAGAAAGGAGTGAGTGGGGAAGTCTATAACGCTGTACCTCTCTGAAATATGTGAGTGGGGAAGTCTCTCTTATGCTGTAACTCGCTGAAATGAGTTAGTGGGGAAGTCTCTCTAATGCTGTACCTCGCTGAAATGAGTGAGTGGGGAAGTCTCTCTAATGCTATACCTCTCTGAAATGAGTGAGTGGGGAAGGCTCTCTGACGCTGTACCTCTCTGAAATGCGCGAGTGGGGAAGTCCAACGCTGTACCTCTCTGAAATGAGTGAGTGGGGAAGCCTCTCTAATGCTGTACCTCTCTGAAATGAGCGAGTGGGGAAGTCCAACGCTGTACCTCTCTGAAATGAGTGAGTGGGGAAGGCTCTCTAATGCTGTACCTCACAGAAATGCGTGAGCGGGGAAGTCTCTCTGATGCTGTACCTCACAGAAATGAGTGAGTGGGGAAGTCTCTCTAATGCTGTACCTCTCTGAAATGTGCGAGTGAGGAAGTGTCTCTGATGCTGTACCTCACAGAAATGAGTGAGTGGGGAAGTCTCTCTAATGCTACACCTCTCTGAAATGAGTGAGTGGGGAAGTCTCTATAATGCTGTACCTCTCT
Source organism: Calotriton arnoldi (assembly GCA_963921515.1). Taxonomy (NCBI): domain Eukaryota; kingdom Metazoa; phylum Chordata; class Amphibia; order Caudata; family Salamandridae; genus Calotriton; species Calotriton arnoldi. The sequence continues at coordinate 4,244,639 of CAWUFW010000444.1, forward strand.
GAAATGAGTGAGTGGGGAAGCCTCTCTAATGCTGTAACTCGCTGAAATGAGTGAGTGGGGAAGTCTCTATAACACTGTACCTCTCTGAAATATGTGAGTGGGGAAGTCTCTCTTATGCTGTAACTCGCTGAAATGAGTTAGTGGGGAAGTCTCTCTAATGCTGTACCTCGCTGAAATGAGTGAGTGGGGAAGTCTCTCTAATGCTATACCTCTATGAAATGCGCGAGTGGGGAAGTACAATGCTGTACCTCTCTGAAATGAGTGAGTGGCGAAGGCTCTCTAATGCTGTACCTCACAGAAATGCGTGAGCGGGGAAGTCTCTCTGATGCTGTACCTCACAGAAATGAGTGAGTGGGGAAGTCTCTCTAATGCTGTACCTCTCTGAAATGTGCGAGTGAGGAAGTGTCTCTGATGCTGTACCTCACAGAAATGAGTGAGTGGGGAAGTCTCTCTAATGTTACACCTCTCTGAAATGAGTGAGTGAGGAAGTCTCTCTAATGCTGTACCTCGCTGAAATGTGCGAGTGAGGAAGTCTCTGTAATGCTGCACCTCTATGAAATGAGTGAGTGAGGAAGTCTCTCTAATGCTGTACCTCGCTGAAATGAGTGAGTGGGGAAGTCTCTCTAATGCTGTACCTCGCTGAAATGTGCGAGTGAGGAAGTCTCTGTAATGCTGCACCTCTATGAAATGAGTGAGTGAGGAAGTCTCTCTAATGCTGTACCTCGCTGAAATGTGCGAGTGAGGAAGTGTCTCTGATGCTGTACCTCACAGAAATGAGTGAGTGGGGAAGTCTCTCTAATGCTACACCTCTCTGAAATGAGTGAGTGGGGAAGTCTCTCTGATGCTGTACCTCACAGAAATGAGTGAGTGGGGAAGTGTCTCTGATGCTGTACGTCGCTGAAATGAGTGAGTGGGGAAGTCTCTTTAATGCTGCACCTCTCTAAAATGTGTGAGTGGGGAAGTCTCTCTAACGCTGTACCTTGCTGAAATGAGTGAGTGGGGAAGCCTCTCTCATGCTGTACCTCACTGAAATGAGTGAGTGGGTAAGTCTCTCTAACGCTGTACCTCTTTGAAATGCACGAGTGGGGAAGGCTCTCTGATGCTGTAACTCGCTGAAATGAGTGAGTGGGGCAGTCTCTCTGATGCTGTACCTTGCTGAAATGAGTGAGTGGGGAAGGCTCTCTGATGCTGTTCCTCACAGAAATGCGTGAGCGGGGAAGTCTCTAATGCTGTACCTCTCTGAAATGTGCGAGTGAGGAAATGTCTCTGATGCTGTACCTCTCCAAAATGACTGAGTGGGGAAGTCTCTCTAATGCTGTACCTCTCTGAAATGTGCGAGTGAGGAAATGTCTCTGATGCTGAACCTCGCCAAATGAGTGAGTGGGGAAGTCTCTCTAATGCTGTACCTCTCTGAAATGTGCGAGTGAGGAAATGTCTCTGATGCTGTACCTCTCCAAAATGAGTGAGTGGGGAAGTCTCTCTAATGCTACACCTCTCTGAAATGAGTGAGTGGGGAAGTGTCTCTGATGCTGTACGTCGCTGAAATGAGTGAGTGGGGAAGTCTTTCTGATGTTGTACCTCTCCGAAATAAGTGAGTGGGGAAGTCTTTCTGATGCTGTACCTCTCCGAAATGAGGTAGTGGGGAAGTCTCTCTAATGCTATACCTCACAGAAATGAGTGAGTGGGGAAGTCTCTCTGATGCTATACCTCGCTGAAATGAGTGAGTGGGGAAGTCTCTATAACGCTGTACCTCTCTGAAATGAGTGAGTGGGGAAGGCTCTCTGACGCTGTACCTCTCTGAAATGCGCGAGTGCGAAGTCCAACGCTGTACCTCTCTGAAATGAGTGAGTGGGGAAGCCTCTCTAATGCTGTACCTCTCTGAAATGAGTGAGTGGGGAAGGCTCTCTGACGCTGTACCTCACAGAAATGAGTGAGTAGGGAAGGCTCTCTGACGCTGTACCTCGCAGAAATGAGTGAGTGGGGAAGCCTCTCTGATTCTGTACCTCTCTGAAATGCGCGAGTGGGGAAGTCTCTCTGATGCTGTACCTCGCTGAAATGAGTGAGTGGGGAAGGCTCTCTAATGCCGTACCTCTCTGAAATGTGCGAGTGGGGCAGTATCTCTGATGCTGTACCTCGCTGAAATGAGTGAGTGGGGAAGTATCTCTTATGCTGTACCTCTCTGAAATGTGCGAATGGGGCAGTATCTCTGATGCTGTACCTCGCTGAAATGAGTGAGTGGGGAAGTATCTCTTATGCTGTACCTCACTGAAATGAGTGAGTGGGGAAGTATCTCTTATGCTGTACCTCACTGAAATGAGTGAGTGGGGAAGGCTCTCTGATGCTGTACCTCGCTGAAATGAGTGAGTGAGGAAGGCTCTCTAATGTCGTACCTCTCTGAAATGCGCGAGTGGGGCAGTATCTCTTATGCTATACCTCTCTGAAATGTACGAGTGGGACAGTATCTCTTATGCTGTACCTCGCTGAAATGAGTTAGTGGGGAAGGCTCTCTAATGCTGTTCCTCCCAGAAATGCGTGAGCGGGGAAGTCTCTAATGCTGTACCTCACTGAAATGTGCGAGTGAAGAAATGTCTCTGATGCTGTACCTCACTGAAATGCGTGAGCGGGGAAGTCTCTAATGCTGTACCTCACTGAAATATGTGAGTGGGGAAGTCTCTCTTATGCTGTACCTCTCTGAAATGAATAAGTGAGGAAGTCTCTCTAATGCTATACCTCACAGAAATGAGTGAGTGGGGAAGTCTCTATAACGCTGTACTTCTCTGAAATATGTGAGTGGGGAAGTCTCTCTTATGCTGTAACTCGCTGAAATGAGTTAGTGGGGAAGTCTCTCTAATGCTGTACCTCGCTGAAATGAGTGAGTGGGGAAGTCTCTCTAATGCTATACCTCTCTGAAATGTGTGAATGGGGAAGGCTCTCTGATGCTGTACCTCTCTGAAATGCGCGAGTGGGGAAGTCCAACGCTGTACCTCTCTGAAATGAGTGAGTGGGGAAGCCTCTCTAATGCTGTACCTCTCTGAAATGCGCGAGTGGGGAAGTCCAACGCTGTACCTCTCTGAAATGAGTGAGTGGGGAAGGCTCTCTAATGCTGTACCTCACAGAAATGCGTGATCGGGGAAGTCTCTCTGATGCTGTACCTCACAGAAATGAGTGAGTGGGGAAGTCTCTCTAATGTTGTACCTCTCTGAAATGTGCGAGTGAGGAAGTGTCTCTGATGCTGTACCTCACAGAAATGAGTGGGGAAGTCTCTCTAATGCTATACCTCTCTGAAATGAGTGAGTGGGGAAGTCTCTATAACGCTGTACCTCTCTGAAATGAGTGAGTGGGGAAGCCTCTCTAATGCTGTACCTCGCTGAAATGAGTGAGTGGGGAAGTCTCTATAATGCTGTACCTCTCTGAAATATGCGAGTGGGGAAGTCTCTCTTATGCTGTAACTCGCTGAAATGAGTTAGTGGGGAAGTCTCTCTAATGCTGTACCTTGCTGAAATGAGTGAGTGGGGAAGTCTCTCTAATGCTATACCTCTCTGAAATGCGCGAGTGGGGAAGTCCAACGCTGTACCTCTCTGAAATGAGTGAGTGGGGAAGGCTCTCTAATGCTGTACCTCACAGAAATGCGTGAGCGGGGAAGTCTCTCTGATGCTGTACCTCTCTGAAATGAGTGAGTGGGGAAGGCTCTCTAATGCTGTACCTCACAGAAATGCGTGAGCGGGGAAGTCTCTCTGATGCTGTACCTCACAGAAATGAGTGAGTGGGGAAGTGTCTCTGATGCTGTACGTCGCTGAAATGAGTGAGTGGGGAAGTCTCTTTAATGCTGCACCTCACTGAAATGAGTGAGTGGGGAAGTCTCTCTAACGCTGTACCTCTCTGAAATGCACGAGTGGGGAAGGCTCTCTGATGCTGTAACTCGCTGAAATGAGTGAGTGGGGCAGTCTCTCTGATGCTGTACCTTGCTGAAATGAATGAGTGGGGAAGGCTCTCTGATGCTGTTCCTCACAGAAATGCGTGAGCGGGGAAGTCTCTAATGCTGTACCTCTCTGAAATGTGCGAGTGAGGAAATGTCTCTGATGCTGTACCTCTCCAAAATGAGTGAGTGGGGAAGTCTCTCTAATGCTGTACCTCTCTGAAATGTGCGAGTGAGGAAATGTCTCTGATGCTGTACCTCTCCAAAATTAGTGCGTGGGGAAGTCTCTCTAATGCTGTACCTCTCTGAAATGTGCGAGTGAGGAAATGTCTCTGATGCTGTACCTCTCCAAAATGAGTGAGTGGGGAAGTCTCTATAACGCTGTACCTCTCTGAAATGAGTGAGTGGGGAAGGCTCTCTAATGCCGTACCTCTCTGAAATGTGCGAGTGGGGCAGTATCTCTGATGCTGTACCTCTCCAAAATGAGTGAGTGGGGAAGTCTCTCTAATGCTGTACCTCTCTGAAATGAGTGAGTGGGGAAGTCTCTCTAATGCTACACCTCTCTGAAATGAGTGAGTGGGGAAGTTTCTCTGATGCTGTACGTCGCTGAAATGAGTGAGTGGGGAAGTCTTTCTTATGCTGTACCTCTCCGAAATGAGTGAGTGGGGAAGTCTTTCTGATGCTGTACCTCTCCGAAATGAGTGAGTGGGGAAGTCTCTCTAATGCTATACCTCACAGAAATGAGTGAGTGGGGAAGTCTCTCTAATGCTATACCTCACAGAAATGAGTGAGTGGGGAAGTCTCTCTGATGCTGTACCTCGCTGAAATGAGTGAGTGGGGAAGTCTCTATTACGCTGTACCTCTCTGAAATGAGTGAGTGGGGAAGGCTCTCTGACGCTGTACCTCTCTGAAATGCGCGAGTGGGGAAGTCCAACGCTGTACCTCTCTGAAATGAGTGAGTGGGGAAGCCTCTCTGACGCTGTACCTCGCAGAAATGAGTGAGTAGGGAAGGCTCTCTGACGCTGTACCTCGCAGAAATGAGTGAGTGGGGAAGCCTCTCTGATTCTGTACCTCTCTGAAATGCGCGAGTGGAGAAGTCTCTCTGTTGCTTTACCTCACTGAAATGAGTAAGTGGGGAAGTCTCTCTAACACTGTACCTCTCTGAAATGTGCGAGTGTGGAAGTCTAACGTTGTACCTCAATGAAATGTGCGAGTGGGGAAGACTTTCTGCTGCAATCTGCGCTTCTTTGCCCAAATGGAGAAGGTTTTCTAATCTTATACCTCACAAAAATGCACTAGTAGGGAAGGCCCTCAAGTTCTCTACTTTAATGCCAGGATCTGTGATCTGAGGAGCAAGAATTCAAATTCCTGGATGCAAACTCAGCCTTTCATCTTTGCAAGATCAGTACATTGAGTACCATTAATTCAGGCTCTGTTAACACTTGTTACATAGAAAAGACAGAAGAGTGCAATCAAACATAATATAAAAGACTATTTATTGATAGAATGCACTGGTGGTGAAGGCTTTATACTATCAACGAAGTGTCCTACTGATAGGTCATTTAATGCTATAGCTCACTGAAAAGAGCTACTGGGAAAAGCTCCCTACTGTCACTGAAATCCACTCTCATGGAAGGTTCTCTGATCCTATTTCTCACTGAAGTGCGCTCTTGGGAAGGCACTCTGGGGTCCTATACACCCTAGAAATGCACTAGTACAGAACGATTTCTGATCCCATATCTCACGCACAGGCATCAGTGAGAAACGCATTTGAATCACAGACTGGACTGAAATGCACTAGTGTGAAACACTCTGTGAAATTTCTCGAAGACTGTACGTCACTGAAATGAGCTAGTGAGAAAGACTGAGGGGCATATTAGCAACGTGATTATCGCCGCTTTAGCGGGACTTTTTCCCGCCCTATTAGCAAGCTGTCGCTAACTGCTGTTAGCGACAGCTTTTAGGCGATAGCGACCGGGTTGGGTGCCGCTTTGCATGCCAGCGATATTTATCGCTAATGGCATGCAAAGTAGGCGTTCCCAACCTAAAAGCGACTGGAAACAGTCGCTAAGGTCGCTATCGCCTATTAGCGAGGCAGGGGAGGTGATTAACGAACCAGCGCTAAACACGTTTAGCGCTTGTTTGTTAATGCCTGGTCCAAACCTGACTTAGCCATGTAATCCAATGGGAGGTGGATTACATGGCTAAATCCCCCTCGCCCTATTACCAAGCTAACACTGGTCACAGTGCGAATATCGCTTGTTTTCAAGCATTATTCACACTGTTCTCCAGGGTTTCTATCGCTTTTGAGATAAGCGTTGCTGATAGCACGCTATCTCCGTGATAGAAACCTGCGATAGCCGGCGATAATTATCCTAGCGCTAACTGCGCTTAGCGATAATTATCGCCTGTTATTGCTAATAGGCCCCTATAATGTTATACTTCGCCGAAGCGAAACTAAAGGCGCTCTAACAGAGTACCTCACTTAAATGTAAGAGTGACAAAGGCCTTCCAATCCTATACCTCATTGGATTTTACTAAGGTGCAACGCGCTCTTGATCCTGTACTTTACTGTAATGCACTATTAGCACGAATGGAGAAGGTCTCCTAAAGCTTTGATTCACTGGCAAGACCTGGAATCTGCAGGCAATAGGTCCATCCGTGCAGGGCTAACTCAGTCTCAAATCCTTCCATGGCCAGTGGAAATTCAGTGCCAATAAACTGGAGTCTGACAAGGCCAGTCATTTACTGCTGGTGTGAAACACTATATGAAAAACAAAGTAATAGTGAAATTCCCCAGTGGTTTTAACAAAAATGCAACTTCTCACGGAAATGCACCAGTGGGGAACACACTTTTACTCTATACCTCATTGAAATGCATCTCTGGCTCTGGGAAAGTTCTTTGATCCATCATCTCATTGAAATAAACTAGTGGGAAAGACTCAAGAGTCAGTGAAATGCACTATGGAAGACTCTCTATTCTTATACCTCATTGGGATGAACTATTGAGGGGCGTGGGGTGACCCCATAAAACGCTAAATTTGAATAGTGGGGAAGGCTTCTGTTCCCATATCTTTCTCAATCATTTTAGTAGGAAACGCTTTTTAAACCAATAACAGTAATGAAAGTTGAGGAATTTATTTTAACCTTATCCAGGGGCGGCTCCTCCGTTTGAGCGGAGGAGCGTCGCCCCACTTAAAAATCCCCCCAAAGCCACAGAGATGAAAAATAAATTGGTAGTTAACTACCATTTTATTTTTCAAAACCCTCCCCCGTCCCGAGCCAAGCGTCAGGATGGGGGTGGGGCAGCTGCTGAGTGACAGCAGCAGGGGGGAGGGGGGGCCGTTTATTGCACTGTTTAAATTACGCATGCCTTTTTGGCAGGGCGTCTTGTGACGGCCAGCCACACATGTGCACTTTAAACATCTCTAATCCAGTTGTCTTAAGACAGCTGGGTTAGAGCAAGCCAAAGCCTCCAGAGCGCTGTGGAGCGCCGAATGAGGCTGCTCCCACCAATCCTAGCTCTGCTCTCATGCTGGTAAGCGCAGCACCAGGATTGGCCAAGGGAGTTCCAGCATCCGGTTCCTGTGTCAGTGAAAGAAGAGGACGTTGCCAAGGTCGGTAAGTTTTATTTTTTTATATTATTTTACACCTGTGTGTCTGCCCCCCACCCCCTTCCCCATAGATGCCACCCGCCACTGCCTTATACTTCAACATGTTGCACAGTTGGGGGAGACTTTCCAATCCCGTACCTCGCTCCAATGCATCAGAACGTAGAGATCGAGTTGTGTCTCTCTAACATGCACCATGTCTCACCTGCACCACAGGCAGGTGAAGGTTGCCTCATTTCTGCTGTGCTGCTCAGCCACGCATTCTATTGTGGCACTCCCTTTTGAATTATAGTGTAATTGTTACTCTGTCTGCACCCTGGAAGGCATGTCACCACCAGCCATTGTTTTCTGATCTTGGAAATATTGTCTGAGAACTTTATTGCCTCCTTAATATTTTTAAACCAAACATAATTGTTGTTCTTGTACTGAAAATGGAGGGTTTGGCACAGTGCTTCATTTGTAAGCGATCCGTAGGAGCCTGCCGCTGGTGCTGAGGATTGATGCTCATGCCTCTTTCTTCCACCACCCTACACTTCCAGTCTCTTTATCTCACTCTTGCAGATTCTTTTCCATCTCTGCTTGCTCCCTCGCAAGTTTCCTATCATTCTTGTCCTCCTTCTATCTCCTTTCTGCCTTTCTCTTGCTTGTTCTGGGTCAACGTCCGATGATGAAAAAATAAGACCTATTCCCCAAAAATGAGTGTTGTAGCTCACTGTATGCAAACACGAGCAACAATTAAGCAATCGGGCAGAAGGAAGCAGACGGTCCTCTTAAGGTTTCCCTTCGATGACTCCATCACAGTTTTTTTCTCGTTCATCATATTTATCCTCCGTACAAGTACCACAGGTCACGCGAAAGATCTCCATTACATTCAATGGCTAAAAGAACATGCACTTTCTAATCTTTTATGGTCTCTAGTATCTAATGTAATATTTCATCAATACAAATTGATGGGGGAGTGGCCAGCCCAGCCAAGATGGCGGTCACAGCCTGAGACTGCTCCTGACCTCCTCACCCATCTGCTGTCATCCTGCCACAGTGGTCCACCGGCGGTACACTCTGCGGCCACACTTTGATGACCCCAGGCTGGAGAAGTGTCGAAGTGGCTCCATACCTAGAGGCTTCAGAGAGTAGGACGCTGCTCAGGATGGCTGGGCAGCGAAGCCTAGATAGGGGCTGCGATCAGCTGCATCTAGCCAGGACCCATGGAGCCCTAAATGCCCGCAGAAGACGCTGCCTGGGTGACCCCAGCAGCTATATACCCACACAGGTTCCCCTCCCATAGGGTTGAGATGGGGGGAATGTCGGCCGGCATTGTCGACCCGCCCAATGTAGGCAACCGGCAGCCGGACCATGGGGGGGGAGACGCAAGGGGCTTGAACTTGCCCATGGCTCCTCACCTGGTGTCGACTGGCTGGATTGGTTTTCCTACTGGGGTCCCTCCTCTCCCCATGGAGCGTGCAGACGCAAGTGGGGGGGGGATTTCAGGAGGGGCTGGGCAGAATGTCGCCTGGGACCAGGCGGTGACCTGGGGCTCTCTCTCTACCCCCACCCTTCTAGGGGGTACCTGTGACTTGTGACGCAAATGGGCCGGGCTGTCTGCAGACCCCAGCGAAGAACCTGGACCTTTTTTTAGAGGGGAGACCATTGGTCCAGCTTCTGATCCTTGTGTCGTGCGACATTCCATGACTGGTGCCGAGCCTGGATATCTGACAAACCTTACCATACAGGCCCCACTTTGGCTGCTCGTGCTGCCCACAGGCAAGCGTGCCAGGTCTGGTCAAATGGCAAGGAGGCCCATGTGGTGCCTGAATGCGTCACACCTACTTGACCCACACTGCTATGAACATCTGGAGTTGGAGCTCCAGTCCTATTTCAGGACAAACAAAGGCATGGTTGAATTGGCCAGCACCCTCTGGGCACTCGGTATGGCCACACTTAAGAGGCATTGCGGAAGGATACCTCCAAGGCACAGAAAAGGAGAAACCAGTGCTAATGGGGGCCCTAGAGGCCCAAGCGCTGTCCCTGGAGCACCAGACTCAAACACAGTCTTAGACTGACTTGACCCACTACCTTGGGGTTGTGCGGATTGTTATCCAACAGTCCTAAGACAATGCTGGCGGGAGACCACAAGACGCATTTATGAGCACAGAGATAAATCTGGGAAGTTCCTATACTGGCTAGTCACCAGGGACGTCGCTTTCAGCAAAATCACACAAATGAAAGACGTGGGAAGTTTCCTGTTAACTCACACCCTGGATATACTCTGGGTGTTTGCCACTTTCTATCAAGACTTATATGCCCTCAAACTGTGGCCCCCACATGTAGAGGATCACCCGATAGCTGACATCCTGTTACCCTCCCTTCTACCAACGGTGGCCCATGATCTTGACTCACCTATCTCTACTGACGAATTGGAGGCTGTGCTCTCCGACATGGACAAGTTCCGCATTGAATATTATCGGAAATTCTGCACCATACTGATACCCCACCTGCAAGCCCTCTAGAACGAGGCAGCTAATAAGTACACCTTTCCCCACAAACTTGATATGGCCTTTATTGTGGTCTTCTGGAAACCCAGCCAAACCCAGAAGAATGCACCTCTTACAGGTCCACCTCATTAATTAATTCTGAAATCAAGATATTCGCCAAGCTCTTGGCCAACCGACTAAAACAAACCATGTCGTACCTGATCCACTAAGACCAATGGGACTTATCTGTAGGGTCCAACTGGCAATCTCCCAAGCACATAAGCTCCAACACCCCGTGGCTGTCCTCTTGATAGGTTTTGAGAAGGCCTTCAACATGGCAGACTGGTCCTTCATATACAGTGTCCTGATGCGAGCCAGGCTGGGGCAGCACCCTCCCAAAATTCTCAACCTTCTCTACTCACACCCAATGGCACAAATTCTGGTTAATGGATCTCTCTCCTCCCCATTCTTTATCCAAAGAGGCACACACCAAGGTTGCCCCCTATCGCCACCCCTCTTTGCCTTGGGGATTGAACCCCTGGTGATACTTATACACTGTGATGCATGGATTACTGAGTGGGTTTTGGATGATGGGCCTAAAGAGAAAATAGCACTATACACAGACAACATCCTGCTCTTCCTCACAGACCCACATACGTCAGGTCTGTATTGTATGGAGCTTCTAAAGCTCTACGAGGAGGTACCCCGACTCTGGATGAACAAAACCAAATCCCTGCTGGTCCCTATGAAAGGAGACACCAGCGTTTGCTCCTGGAAATCCAGCATCCCAATACGTAGGCTCTCGTTCAAGTACTTGGCAATCCACATCTCCATGCGCCCGGAGCTCACTTGGAGCCTTAATCTTGCACCCCTAACAACTGCCTTGAAACAAGATCTCCAGAAATGGCCACACCTTCCGCTCCATGCTCTAGGACGTGTAGCCCTATTTAAGATGATGATATTTCAGAGGTTCCTGTAAATGTTTCAAAATGTTCCTCTCCATATCTCTAATCAATGGTTCCGGCAACTAAATTCCATCATACGCCCAGTTATTTGGTTGAAAGGTCACCCACGAATTGCTGTGGTCAATGGCCACATGCCTCCATATGACAGAGGCCTGGGGATGGGGGCCTTTAATGCTACTATAGAGCATCGCAACTGGTCATTATTAATGACTGGCTTAACGGAGGGTGGGGGGACTCCACCTACTGGGTGGAACTCGCCCAGGCAGACTTAGACAACATCAGGGCAATTTTATATATCCCCCACTCCCTTCTGGAGGTCATCCGTGTCGTCTTTCTGAAATGGAGAGCATCATTCTGCCTTGCCGGCTGGGAAACATACTGACACTAATGATCCCACTATAGCAAGCAATATGGCTGCAACAATCCATTGTTTTTTTGCTCACCACGCAATTCCAGTTTGGACTCAGCATTATGCAAATCACTCTTGACCCTGCTCAACATGGAAAGAGCACAGCCAGAACTGCCAGGCCACAACCTCCCTGGACTGGAAACAAGCATACTATGACCGGGTTTCGGGGTATTGCCCCTTAATAGCCAGGATAGCTTGAATTCAGTGACATGGCGAGCATGGAACCCACATCTGGGCATACCCGTCCCACTTGGCAGGACAAATGCAAAAAGAACACCCCGAGTCAGAGATCTAGGCCTAAATTCATTGTATTTTGCCATTCCAGTTTGGACCCAGTCATTTGGACCAAGTCATATGCAAATCAGTCTTGACCCTGTGCCTCATGGGAACAGTCCAGCCCGAACTGCCAGGCCAGGTCTTCCCTGGACTGGAAACAAGTATCCTAGGAAGGTCAAGCATAGGGGCCTACTTGGAATGTACCCCGAGATACTCTTCCTTAAAAAGAGGGGCCCTGCTGGTGAAGTGCCTTATGCACTAAGCAGAGATCTTTGAAAGTAATTCTCTTCCTAACTGGAAGCCAGTGCAGTTTCTTAAGTGCTGGGGAGGCTGACTGGTGCTTAAGGAATCTTAAAGAGCACCCGAGCTGCCGCATTCTTCAAGATCTGTAGCTTGTTCCGAACATGCTGATGTGCATGCATTGCATATACAAACCATTACAGTAGTCAACCCGTGATAGTACCAATGCTGTAATTGCGGTCTTCTGTAAGTCAACTGGGATGAAAGGCAACACTTTCTTAGCCATTTTTAGAATGCCAAAAGCAGATGAGGTAACCACGGTAGCCTGATTTGCATAGGAAAATTTGTCACTGAGAACAACACCCAAGTTGCTAGCTGACTTGACCGGAGAAGGAGGTGTTCCGAGTTCTGAAGGCCACCACAGTGGAGACCAGAACGATGACTGTGCCCCGAACAACAACACCTTGGTCTTACTGGTGTTTGTTAAGCTTGAGACAGTTCGCAGCCATACAACAACTAACTTCTGTGTCTGAAGAGTCGAGTGTAGATTTTGTTAGCAAAGGTTTGACTGACACTGTCTTCCAAACTGATAGGAAAATTCCTGATTGACACATCCGGTTAAACATATCTGCCAGTGTTGGCCCTAAGATCTCAGCGACCAGAGATGCCGCTCTCGAAGGCCATGGGTCAGTTGGCGAGACTGATTTGGAAGATTTGATCCTCTTCGTGACTTCTTCCGCTGAAGTGGGAGTAAAATGAGATAATAAAGGAGCTGAACCGACCTGTGAAGAGAGGTCTACGACTCCTGAGAAAGAAGAATTACAGTTAGAAAAATTATTATAGACCTCCTCAACTTTACGGCGGAATGCAGTTGCTAAGGACTCACAAAAGGACTGACTGAATTCTGTTGTCACAGAGGATGTGTCGACAGTACGCTTTTTATAGTCAAACTGTATTCAATTTTACTAATAAAATAATTGTCTTGTGGATCATAGTTTTATATTTGGCCAGACTGCTTCTATATCTGACCCTCTCATCCTCACTGTAGCTAATTCTCCTCTTTCTTTCTTGTTTTTGGCATAACTGTTTAAGTACCTTTATATTGCTTGAAAACCAAGGACTGGTGTATGTACCCGGTTAATTCTAGACCTCTTTAAACGGGTTAAGATGGTAGTGGCCGGCGTTAACCAACTTGAGTACTGTTCCACTGCCTTTTCAGCCTCATCAGAAAGAGTCAGCCGTGTGTCCCTTAAATGCTGAGAAAGGGCAGGCTTTTGGGTTTTAGGCGTCTTTACAATTGCAATCAAAACTGGAAAAACTTGCCCACTGCTAAAAAAATAAACCGCAATCCTGAAGGTCCTGCCAGATCCACAGACCTACCATTCCTCAAAAACATAATTAAGTAGGAAGTTGTTACTCAACAAAAAGTTCAACTTAACATCAATTCCATTGTGCAACACTATAGATCTGGTTTCAGACCCTGCTCCAATGACAAGCATCCAAGTCAGGATGGCACCCTTCTCATCATAGGGAAGGGCCTCTGCCTCTTGTCCTGCTTGATCTTTCATCCTCCTTCTGCACAGCTGACCATCAATCCCAGACAACATGTGCTTATCACACATGGTATTGACTGACCAAACACTGCACTGGTCTTCCTCCTGTCTCTAAACCCAGCATCAACTCATCCTGCTAAGCTCCTCCAGACCCCACGACTAGAACAGCCTACTGGTAACTTGAGGGGTATCTAAAAATTGGTTGGAGTGCTAGCTCTAACCAGACACACAACAGACATAAGAAAGGTAGCAGCAGTACAGTCTGCCTTAAGACCATAGCACAAAGGACAGTGATAAGGCTGTCATGAGTCCCACCCTCCACAGCTGCATGTTTGAGTCTCATTCTAGCCATTATGGAGGCCCTGGCACAGGGTAGCCCTTCTTGGCATACTGTGGCCATTTACGGGATACAATAGCACTCTATTGAGGTTTCCACCTATGTATACTGTGGTCTTCATAGCCATTTTGGTGATTGTGGCATAAGGTGGCCCTAACTGACTTATTGTCAGCATCCTGAGCTTCATTGTGGCAACCCCGGCATACTAATGGTCATGGAATAATATCATATGGAATGTATCATATACATTTTTATTTATTGTATTTACATATGTATTCTAGATGTCAAAGGCATGGAGTACTGGACACAGAAAGCATTTGTATTAAAAAGAAAAAGAGTTGTAGTGCAAGGGATGTTGCAAATATAGGGAGACAGGTGTGGCAAGAGCACACACAGCGTGTGACATAGCAATAAATACTTTAATTGTAAATCGAAATGCATCAGGATCATTTGACAAGTAGAGACTATGAAACAGCCTTAGCATGCTAATAAGATGCTACAGTGACATCAGAGAAGATGTAATCCACTGGTGCGTAAACAAATGTGCAGAAGTGTGAACAAGAAACAGCAACTTACTAATAATGGTTATACTGAAGATGAAACATGCACTGACCCAGAGATGCAAAGCATGCAGGGCCTAAATGAGCAAAACCGGGGGATGCTATGTCTTTGTTAAGAATTTTTTGAGTTTGTATTTGGAAGTGCTGAGAGATGGCACTTTCTTGAGGGAGAGAGGGTTGAGTGCCATAGATCCAGGAATAATCTAGATAAGGCCTGCTTCAATGATTTGTGTTTCAGATATGGAGTTTTCCTTGTGTAGAGCACATTTACTTCTAGAAGAGTAAGCTCTCACAGACTTTTTTTTAGCTTCTGTGAGAGGTACTTTGGTGTGTGTGGATGAGCTAACTTACAGGAAATGCAGACAAGAATGCCGGAGCATCTTGCTCCAAGTGGGAGCCATTTGCAATCCTTGAGCAGTGGGGTGATGTGTTCTTTATTGGTGGGTATCAGCTACAAGACGTGCTACAGCATCTAGTGGTGCTTTTAGGAGTGGAAGCCTGGCTTGAGAAGGTCAACCAGGGGGGCGTATTACTTTTCTTAGAATCCTAATTTGGAGTTGTGCACCTTTTACAAAATATCTAATGTGCTTTTTAGGTCTCGCATATGCAGCGCGCATGCGCTGCTTAGGAGGGCCTTTAGCCATCGGTCTTCACTTTTCAAGCACTGCACTCGGGCTTGTGGCGGCATCCACCTTGCGGGAGCGAGCAGCGGCGCGCCACAAGCACGAGTGCAGTGCTTGAAAAGTGAAGACTGCTCTCCCAAGCGCGCGCACCACTCGCGGGCTCACCTCCTGCCTGCATCCTGCAGCCAATCCTCCTCTCAACTACCTGCTATATGCCAGTGGATCGAACTGCTGGTTGGGCACCAAGCCTCAAGAGGCAGCTTTCACTGTTACTGCCTCTTCATAACTAAATCACGAGGTGGGCGGTCGCTCCCCTACGGTTCAGTTGCGAGCTCAGGCATCAAACGAGCAAGTACCTTTGCTCGGGAAGCAAGCTATTCCTCCCACTCACAACACCTGGTCAACTGATATGCAAAAGACGGTTTTGCACGCAGGTCTTCGGAGTTATCAGTAAAGGGAACGCGATACATCAGCTGTTTCCCGAAGAGATAATTGATGCTATGAGACTTCCTTGAATGGGAGGGGACTGGCAAACTATGCATTACAATTAAACTCAACAGCAGCTAAACTAACTCGAAGTTTTTAGCACTGCTGCCCACAAGGTGGCGACTAAGACCAAGAGCAAGAAAATTACCTGCTTCTTGGAGCCCAAGAGCGTTCATCTTGACAACCAGAACTATTACCGCCATGTTTCAGTGTGTGTATCTACAATGTTAACCTCGCTCAAGAATTTGAAAGCAAGACTTTGTGCGACAGGGATCTTTCATCGGTCTTCGAATGTGTCTCTTATAACATGAAATGCTCGAATTCAAACTTACACAATAGTTTGAATGACTTCTTTCTGATGGAAAGAGCAGCAGATGTGCTGCGAAAATTATTAAGAATCAAGGAGACTAGTGGGCTTGCCAGTGGTGTGAGGTTCTTGGCAGCACCATTTTAACGTCCGGAAGAGTACAAAGTACGGAAGAAGAGGTTAGGGCGCTGTGTGCCGCACCCGGAATTACAACCAATGCACCTCCGGAGTAAGGTAGGCGTGCAGCGGAATCCCCGGTGCGGTTTATCGACTAGCGCTCAGCTTTTGCTGCAAACACACAGCTAGGGAGAGAGAATATGTGTCTGAATAAATACGCTGTTTACGTTGTTCCGCTATATTCTGCAATTGGAATGATTATGACACTATGCAGTGCAGAGTCAGGAATATCGCGAAATATGTTACTTTAGTTACATATTTAAAGTGTTTTTCATTTATGTCCAATCTGTAGCCCTGCTTTACGAAACTATGCCACTTTATTCCTTAAAACGGCTCTGGTATAGTATTGTATTTGGCATTCGTATTGTACGTGGATACCACTATGGTGGCCATGAAGCTGGCTTTATTACGTCGATGTGGAAGAGTTAGTTTTAGAAAATGTATTGTTGCCTGTGTGTTTTTTAAGGAACTTTTTTCTCTATTCTACTCTTTTCTATCTACTCTTTGGAGTGAAATGTCATTTTAGGTAGACTGAAAACCGGGATATAATATGGAAGTTGCCTTGCATGGTACATTTAATTGACAAGAAAAGCATATGCTCTTTAGCTACTGAATGCCTGTAGTTATATACGCAGTCCTCACTTTTCAGGGAAGTACACTCATCCTCACTCGACACGGACGTGGGACATTGCATGTCATGTCATGCATTCCCTCTGTTTCAAATGTCAACTTGCGCATATTTGTTTCTCACCTAAAATTAATTTGCTGCCATTCGTGTTATACAAGGGGGCATAGAAGGAAGACACTGGATGAGGGTATGGCAGTTGCAAAGAAGAACAAGCATTTGCAATGCAATAGGTCTCGCATTTACGCGAGTTTGAGCTATTGACATTGCAAATGACAATGCCTTTTATTTTTGTTTTCGTTTTTAAAACATAAATAAAAGGCATTGTCATTTACAATGCCAATAGCTTAAACTCGCGTAAATGAGAGACCTATTGCATTGCAAATGCTTGTTTAAGTTTAGCCTCTTGTCAAGGATGAATCCCAGGCACTTGGCCTTGCTTGTTATCCCAGGTAGCGGATGTTTGATTACAAAATTACTGCTTTTTCTTAGTCTATTTTGAGCTGATGGTCAAGTTATTCATTCTGACTTGAGAAACACATATTGCTGATGTTGTTTCTTTGGTGTGATAAAGCACTGACTGCTATGACAACGGTTACATGAGGCCCCTTCATTATCAATACAGATAAATCAGTTCATTTACATTCGCCTCAGTACTGCTGCGAGATTTGTGTAACCTTAATGCTATGTCTGCTGTCTGAACTAGTTATAGGTCTGTGACCAGACTAGTAGCTCTGGTTCCTGAGCTTGTGATTTCTCTTTAACCTGAGGAGTAACCCTGCTGCCTACGAATTTTGCATATTTTTTCATTTTTCAACATGACACCTGCAGGCAGAATCTCAATGATACTAAATCACTACAAATCTTCTTAAAGGGGGGCAAAGTAGGAAAATGAAAGGGTATTATAAATATAAATGAAGGAAAATGAAAAATGGTATAATCTTCGAATCGTCTGAATAATAAAAGAGGGCAATGTCACTCTGCATGGAAGATTTTTTGAACAGCTTCTTAAACGTATAGCCCTTTTGACAATTTTTAAGAAACTACAAAAAATGCCCCATTTTGCTACCATTTGTTTAGATGGTGAAGGACGAGACTTTCCTTGAACACAGTAAAATAACTAGAAAATTTCACAAGGACCCCTTTAAGACTGTCTGTAAAACCAATGTGCTTTCAGTGAAGTAATTTCCAAAGTTTTACCGGGAAGGAGTAACCACCCCAGCTCACTCGGAGCATGATAGCACAGTGCATAAACTATGCTAATTGGCATAGTGTAACAGCAAAATCATCAACACCTGCAAATGCTTCAATAAAGCAATTTTACATGCTATAAAGCATATAACCAATTCACAAAAGTGAACTTTGAGAATGAAAATATCAGGCAATGAGAGAGGTGATGATTTTGGGGTCCCTCCTAACCTAGGGGGAGGACCAAGGTGGAGGACCAAGCACACAAAGAGCATATCATGATAAACGATTCAGTGGTGGATGGTCCCTTCCTCCTAGGACCACCCCAAGCACAGTTATTGGCAAAAATACAATCCCAACCAAAGGCCCTGCAAAGCATTATGGGACGAGATTAGCAGTGGGCAGTGAATATTATAGTGTCCAATATCAAAATAATTCTACAAAGAGCTGCAGTTCAACTAGTCGTTACTAGATGTCCCTCACGAGTCAAATGCAAAAGCATTGAAATTATTAATACATCAAGCTGCAGTTCCACTAGTCGTTACTAGATGTCCCTCACGAGTCAAATGCAAAAGCATTGAAACCCTTTCATGAAGCTTTTGCATTTGACTCGTAAGGGACATCTAGTAACGACTAGTTGAACTGCAGCTCTTTGTAGAATTATTTTGATATTGGATACTATAATATTCACTGCCCACTGCTAATCTCGTCCCATAATGCTTTGCAGGGCCTTTGGTTGGGATTGTATTTTTGCCAATAACTGTGCTTGGGGTGGTCCTAAGAGGATGGGACCACCACTGAATCGTTCAAAAGATGTGCTTTTTGTTTTCAAGGTATCTGCTTGGTACTCTCCCTAGGTTAGGGAGGATCCCAAAATCATCACCTCTCTCACTGCTGCTTAATTTATTATTTTCATTTTTGTGAAATGACTATATGCATTTTTAGCATATAAAGCTTCTTGTCTTTTGGGCTAAGATCAAGTGTCAGCTTGGTTGGTGCAGAAGGGCAAGAGGTGACTCCTGATTCCTGATGGGCTGGGCCTGCGTCTCTCTGGCGTGTCTGGAGCCAGGCTGCATCTTTAGGGGTGAAGGGTGCCTTGAGAAGTGTTTCCTGCCGTTTTGTCTATCCTGAGGGGCTGGGCCTTTGTACCCTGGCTTGCCCGGGGCAAGGCTGATTCCTCTGGGTGTGGTAGATGGGTGGGGCCCTTCTCGCCTGGAGACTTCTGTGTTTTCCTACAGCTGAAGGAACGGGCCTGCGACTCCTGGCCTGCCTGGCACCTGGCTGCGCTCCTGGAAGCTGGTGGGTGACCCTGCGTTTGTCCAGCCTTGGCGGAGAACAGACTTCTTCGGTTCCAGCCTGCCTTCCAGATATCTTTGCTACACTGTTGCAGGATTGGCGGAGCCAATCTTCCGCCGCATTGACATTTTTTCCTCGTGCCTTCACGTTGGTGCCTCTGCGAGCGGAGCTGCCCCTTGTCCAGAAGGGGGGAGGCCCTTGTGGCTGCTCCTGGCCTCCCTCGGCTGTTGTGCTTCGGGTTGCCACAGACGCTGTGGTAGCGCGCTGAGGGCTCACTTGCCTGCAGCTTTCTTGCGAAACAGTGCCATCTACTGCCCTTTACACTTCCCTCAGGAGGTAAGCTTTGCATACAACTTACGTGTCGTCTGTTTTCTCACTTCCCAGCGCTGTGCATTTGAGGGGCGGCGGCCACCGTCTTTTCTTCCATTTCACGCCTACCACCTTGTGCCTTTCTATTTTGACTCTTATGAGGGTGTGGTGACTGGTGACTCTCTCCACGAGACTTTCCTCATGGCGGGTGCCTCCAGCATTCATGATTTTGTCCCTAATACAGTACGTGTAGAAGTGAATGAGATGCACCGTAAGGAGAAGAATGTGCTATTTCTTGTTGAGAAAATTATCAAAAAGGAATGCAATATTTCTGACCGTGCTATTGAATGTATTCAGGACTTTTCCAGCAGAGGTATTTTTGATGTCACATTTTCCAGTGATTCCATTTGTCAGAGTTTGTTGCAACATGTGGCGGCCCATACAGATAGTCCGCCTTTACGTGGCCTCACTGTTACTTCCATATCTGCCCCGAAGGAAGTCATTCTAGTAGTTCACATGTTAATCCTTACACCGATCCTCGGTTGATTGAGGTATTTTTGGCTCGTTATTGCAGCACCATCAGGGGTGGGCAAAAGATAAAAAATATCTGTGGTATCTGGAATGGTAAACGGAAATATACTGTTATGTTTAAAGAAGACCCCACAGGTGTCAGGGGCCTGGCGCACCCTCCGCAGACTTTTTCCCTGGGGGCTAATAAAGGTTTTTGGTATATTCAGGCCAGCCCCTCTTCTGCAGACTTTGTCAGCAATTCGGCCATGCTAAAGAACAGTGCTCTGGCATGGTCTGCAGGAATTGTGGGGGTGCTGACCATAAAGCGCAAGATTGTGTGGTTCCCAAAAAATGCAATTTATGTGGTGGTACTGACCATTTGTTTAAGACCTGTCCTAAGGGAAAGTTCTCCTATGCCTCTGCTGCCAGTGCGCAGGGACCTCCACCTCCTCCATCTGCCCCGCGCACTATAGCAGGCCCTTCTGATGCACGCCAGGATGTCACAGACTCTGAGATTTTGGGGTTTATTGATGGTCTTGAGATCCGGCGATGTGGGGTGTCTCAGGGGACTGATGAGGACAATGCGGAGGCATATGGTGCAGACCCCTCGGACCCAGAGTTTGACCCTGCTCTGCAGTCTCCACAGGTGGAAGAGGTGGATGAGGCAGAACGTGTGGAAACCCTGCGCCTTAAACAAGAGGCCTTAGCTAGAAAGGCGCAGCGCGCAAACGATGCTTCACAGTCTGCCTTGGGTGTGGTTCCCACTCCAGGTGTAAGCCAGGCACCCTCCACTCCTGAGGCTTCACTTACAGTTGTGCCTGAGACAATCCCTTCGGTCATTTCTCCCACAGTGCAGTCTGCTCCGAAGCCACAACGTTCGGTGAAAGTGGTAAAATCAGCAGGCAAAACTTCAGTGTTAAAAAAAGCCCAGCCTGCGGTAGTTTAGCAAAAGGAGAAAGAAATGGACCATAGTGGCTGGTCTACATATACGTCAAATAAGCGGAAAACCCATACATCTCAAAATGTAGTGGATTCCTCCTGTTCTACAGGTGCTAAGCGTCGTACCTCCTCTCTGGATCGCTTTTCTGGAGGGGGACGGTTTGACGCTCTTCTACACCTCTCTGACTCAGAGGAGGTTATTCAGGACATAGCCCAGGTTCTCGAAATTTCTGATAGTCCAGAGCTGGATCTGGAGTGCACGCCGAACTTGGAGGCCCTTTTTTCGGCGTCCACTCTCCAGAGTTCAGCAGAAGTTGCCAGGGTAGAAGATGATGATTCTGGGGCCCATGTTCCACTTTAAACAGTATGACTGGTTGTTCTCTCCTAATCATAATGGCCATATCCCTAGCCTCTTGTAATGTGAGAGGTTTGGGGACAGCTTTGCGTAGGAACACAGTCCTTGATTATTTTGCACATACACGTTTTGATGTCATTTGCTTGCAAGAATGTTTTCTTCCTTATCAACCGAAATATTTTTCCTTGCAGCAACATTGGCCCTATGGACCCTCGGCGTGGTCTGGAGGTTCCAACAAGAATGATGGGGTCGTTGTTCTTTTCCGGCATAAGCATTGGCAAATCACGGAAGAACAAATCTTATGGCCCGGACGGGCTATATTATTGTCTGTTTTGATGGATGGTTTGCCGCTCAAAATATGTGCTGTATATGCTCCTGCCCTTAAACCAGAAAGGGAGCAGTTGTTTCATCTTATTAAACCATTTCTTGCAGGTGCCACGCCAACCCTTCTGGTGGGGGATTTTAATTGTATTCTGCATTCCAAGGACCGACAGGGTGCACAGGCATCCTATACTTTGGATGTGACTTCAAAACTGCTGTTATCCCTTGTTCATGATTTAGACTTTTATGATACTTATAGGAAGCACCATCCTCCTGGTTCTGGCTTCACGTGGGAGGCGGATCATGGGAATGCCCGCTCCCGTCTAGACTTTGTATTTGCATCCAAAACTTTAAGCGCTGAAAAATGCAGTCTCACACCAGTCCCCTTCTCGGATCACCAGGTTCTGGCTGTCTGGCTCACACCACCAGGCTGGCCTCAAAGGGGCCCTGGCTTTTGGAGACTTAATAATGACCTGCTCCAAGACAAACTCATTTGTGCTCGGTATGTCAAGCGATACCATACATGGGCTGCACAGCAAAATCGTTTCTCAACTAAAAATAAATGGTGGTGTTGGGTCAAACATAAAACAAAACTGTTTTTTCAGGAACAAGGCCGGCTTAAACGCCGCATTGAATGGGATGCCTACCAGAAGCTACATCGCCGCCTCATCCTTCTCCAGCAATTGGGTGCGGCGGGGAAAGATGTGAAAGAGGAAACTCGTTTAGTTACGCTGGACATGAATACTTGGTTGGCAAAAAGAAATAAAGCCACAATATTTCATTCTAGGGTCCAATACTACCAGGAGAATGAAAAATGTACATCTTTCTTTTTTAAGCAGGCGAAATCTTCCCATAAATTACTCACAACACTCCGTGATCAACATGGTACCATTTTGCACGGCACTGAGCATTGTAAACAGATCGCTTTTGATTTTTATTCTTGTATGTATGCTGCACCCTCTAATACTTCTTCTTTTCAGGATATGGAAGAATATTGTTCTGGACTGGAAGGAGGTCTCACTACAGATCAAATCACTCTCTTGGGGCAACCCTTTGATGGGGAAGAATTTCTGTCAGCCTTGCAGTCTTCCCCCAGAGGTTCTAGCCCTGGCATTGATGGGCTTACATGGGAATTTTATCGTAAATTTTGGGCCTTGTTGTGTCTTGACTATATGGCAGTTGTGCATGAAGGCTTTACTAATAATACCTTTTCTGCAGACTTCTCAGCCGGTATCATCACTCTGTTGTATAAAAAGGGGGACGAGACCTCATTGCAAAATTGGAGGCCTATATCTCTCCTGAACGTTGATTACAAGCTTATAGCTAAGGTGCTGGCACGCCGCCTTCGAGGAGTTATGCATTCTTGCATTCACCAAGACCAAGCTTGCGCCATCAGCAGGCGCACTATTGTAGACAGCCTGGTGACCTTTCGTGATGCTTTATGGTACAATCAGGAGAGGGGTCTTCCTCTGGGTCTTTTGAGCCTGGATTTCCATAAGGCTTTTGATAAAGTTTGGCATGATTTTTTGTTTTTGATCTTAACAAAAATGAATGTTCCCCCTGCTTTTGTTCACATGATCCGCACCTTGTATCATGGTGCTTACAGCCAAGTGAGTATCAATGGATTCCATACCACTGCATTTCCTATACACACTGGAGTCCGTCAAGGATGCCCCATGTCTCACATTCTGTTTGTTTGTGTGCTCGAGCCTTTCTTGTGTAAACTCAGAAAGGACAAACTGATCAAAGGTGTTTTTGTTCCTGGCGGCTCTGGGGTCCCCACCAAGGTTACCGCCTATATGGATGATGTCACTGTATTATGTCCTGCCACCGCCTCTGTGCGCAGGACCCTTTTACAGGCCTCTCTCTTTCAGGAGGTATCAGGGTTGAGTCTGAACATGGGAAAGAGTGTTTGTCTGACCACTGGTCCTTGGGATCAGCTGGCGCACCTTCCACTCACTGTTACCACCGAACCTACTAAGATTTTGGGGGTCTATTTTGGGGCGCAAGGGCATGTGGAGAGGAATTGGGATGAAGTCCACGCTAAGATTTTAAAAAAGCTCTCTCTCTGGTCCTTGCGTAAACTTACACTGGAGGGAAAAGTTTTAGTTATTAAAGCAGTTTTGTTTCCTCTGTTGTTGTATCTTGCTATGGTTTTCCCTCCACACCACCGTACCTTGCAGAAAATTCAAAAAATGATTTTTACTTTCCTCTGGAGTTCTAAGATGGAAAAGCTCAGTCGTGCTAAAGTTTGTAAAACATGGAAGAATGGGGGAAAAGTTTACCTGATCTTAAAACCTTTTTGTTCTCTAAGTTATTATGTTATGTAGTATCCCGTACTGATGAAGATCTTGTTTCAGTGCCTGCTTTATTCACCCGTTATTTTTAGGAGCCATGTTGCGACGTTTTGGACTCTTTGCACCTTCTAACCTGTACCCCTTGGCAACCATTGTCCCACCTTACTACAAGGGGTTTCGCTCCTTTTGCAGACTTTGGACACTGAACTTTTTGACCGGGATGTATGTATTCACCCCACTAGACTGAAGCAGGAACTCCGGAAGCAAGAGCAACCTGTTGTGTTGAATACCCTGTCCAAACCGCAATCCTTGCGAGTGTGGAAAATGGTAGGACACAAGGACATTACTCACAGTCAGCGTGATCTGGCCTGGATGGCTGTGCATGGCTGTCTTCCGGTGAAAACCTTTCAGCATCGGCGAGGATTGGCCCCCACAGCATGTTGCCCACGCATCAGATGTGGCAATGAAGAGACTGTTTATCATTTGCTGTGGGGTTGCCTCTATGCCAAGGAGTTTTGGACGTTATTACAGCCTTTCCTGTTGCATATTGTAGGTATTTCTGCTTTATCTTTCCACGCCCTGCTCTATGGACAAGGTCTTTCTGCTCAGCGTCCTCCCACGGGTTGGCGGCTTTTAAACTCTGCTAAAGAGGCTCTCTGGGATGCACGTAATTTACTTCTCTATCTCCACAAAGATATGGACACCAAAGCCTGTTGCAATCTTTTTCTAGATAAACTTATGACTTATGTTTATATAGACCGTGCCACCTTAGGCCTAGAAGACGCTAATACGTTGTGGCAGATTACAAATTGGAAAGGTTGGGTCACTTAAAAACTGTTTTTTGTTTTCTCTGCCTTTGCCACCAGGCTACCAGGATTGGCATTTATATAGGCCATCAATAAAACTTCTTAGTACATTTTTTGGGGAGGGATGGATAATGCACCATGATGATTACGACCATGCTTTTTCACATGCTTTTTTGTATCCTTGTACTTCTTATGACCATTGTTTCATTGTAACTATGTAAGTGTGCCTTTATCAAACTAATAAAGGTTTTTGAAACAATATAAAGACAGAGATACTTATTTTATCTTAACTTGCACTGTGCAAGATGCCTTTGGCAATTATTGTACAGTGCAGTCAAGTACACAGCTATGCACTATGCAATTTGCATAGCTATGTGTAGTTCAAAATGTACTTTGAGTAGCTATGCAAACTATGCCCAGGGTTAGTTTTATGGCGATAATATTTGTAAACTGACCAGTGAAAGGCATTATTTCTCTCTACTGGATTAAGAATTCCCTCAGAGACAGACCCCAAATTTTACTAGGGAGTAATGTGTTGTAGTCTTCTTTCTCTCGAACTCTGCCAATCAGGATACGTTTAAAGTGGGGTCTGGGGAATTGTATTTGTCTGTCTACTCCCTTGCACAAGAATAAGCTCTGTAACTTTCCGTCAGACACAGAAGAAGAAATGTGCAGACACAAAATCGGCAGCAGCTGGGGAAGCTTTCCTACAAAATGACGACCGTGTTTCAGCACGCTGAAGAGCACAGATGTGACCCTTCAACAGGTTGCACGTGTGTCTAGGTGTCCTTGCAGGGAGAAGGAGACTGAATGCAGGGACATATCCAGAAGCAGCAGTGCTCTTGGCAGAGAGGTTCTTCTTCACAAGGCTCTTGTGAAGAGAGAGGCAGCCACTTCAACAATGTTAACAAATGAAATCTAAAACCCTTTGAGCAATAGAGACCAAACAATACACGTCGATGTGCACCTTTCACTAAACCGAGCTCTGTATGCCGACATCTTGCAAACATCTTATAATCAGTGTGCATGCACCAGTGGACAGTATAGTAACACATGCTTTCGCTATTCAATGCCATGTCAGTTCCTGCCCAGTGTCAGTGCCACGTAATGGAGTTTTACCCACCACACCTCCCCTCCCTTCTTAAACGAGAAAATATCATTTAAAAATCAGTGTTTGCTCAACATTTGAGGTATGTGATGAGCTCCTAAAACATCGGGCCTGGAAAGCACCTAGGAAATCACAGATAGAAAGTATTATTCTTATTATTATAAGCTTGCACCATCACCTGTAAAGAAAACACCAGGCTGATATATTCTGCTTCCTTTCTTTCTCAGCTGTCCACACAAGAGTTCGACTTTTGAAGGGACACTATTGATGTTAAATCAATTTGGGGGGACAAGAAATTGGCAAGTTCAGGGAAAAGTGGCTTTATTTAGAGCTTCTCTTATACTACAACAAACGATTTTCCTGAACAAAACTGTGCAACAAACGTCATGCCTTGGGTTAGCTAAGATATAGGATTTGAACACACCACGCATTCCCACATTCACACCTTTTGAAAACTGACAGCAGTTTAAAAATTACAATGTCGAAACACTAGACATCATGCTACGCAATGGCACCTACCGTTCTTCAGACACCAATTGGAGGGGATGGTCAGTTTGGTCGTTAGATAGTAACAGATGTCAAGCACAGTTCCTGGCTCCCACTGAGAGCTTTAAAATCAGCAGGCCTGACCAGCATTACGTGCAGACAGAACATTTGGGGGTGGTGACAACTTACAGTGTTGGGAAGTTGTGCCTTGACTGGCTGAAAACCACAACATTGTCCTAGGTGAAACAAGACTTGTCCCTTCTTTCTGATGACCTGGAACTACAGGACTTCTTGTTAGGTCCTCGAAAACCACATCAAGAATGCTTCTTGCATGCAATATGCAATGAAATATGGAAGGTTTCGCAGCAGGAAGCTGCTGAAAGACTGCACGAAATTGATAGGGCTAATTTAGAGAAGGCTCTAGCAGTAGTTGACAATGGCTTCGCAATCCAAGGAAATTTTTGCTATTGTGGATGAACTATCCAAGCCTGATAGAGTGACAGCGAAGCCTGCTCCCACTCAAGCCCTATGTGACTCCCTCAACACCTATTGTATTGATAAAATCACTAGTATCAAAGCAAGCATTCCTACAAATACCTACCCAGCGGTCCCACCAGCTATTTGTATGAACCCCTTATTACTAGACCAGCTCCCACCCATCTCCAGGGAAGTATTTTTTAGCCTCCTGAGGAAGGTTAGTTCCGGCTCCCCCACCGATTGTTGCCGTCCGCACATATTACAGGAAGCCTTTCTTATCTGCCCGGATCCCCCCCCTTGCACTCCTTAATAACGCCCTCAAACGGGGTACTGTCCCAAACGTCTTTAAAGAAGCAGAAATTGTTCCAATACTAAAGAAACCTGGGGCGGACCCTAGTCCTTACAAATTACCGCCCTATCTCTCTGCTCCCCTACCAGGCTAAGGTCCTGGAAGCCCATGTGGCTAGTAGCCTCAGTTCCTTTATTGAAAGCTCTCACTTTCTCGACCCCCACCAAGCCGGCTTCCAACATGCTCACTCCACTGAGACCGTAATTCTTACTGTTGTGGACGAATTTAGGAAAGGGGCGGACTTGGGCACTACTCAGGCATTGGTCCTCCTTGATCTCTCGGCAGCATTTGACACGGTCAACCACGATCTTTTGGTCAATCGTGTCAGCAGTGCTGGGATCCGGGTCCCGGCTCTCGAGTGGATCGTATCTTTTCTCAGCGATCGCTCTCAGGCTGTTCGTCTTGCTCACATTTCCTCCCCCAAAATGAAACTGGCTTGTGGAGTACCGCAGGGCTCTTCTCTCTCGCCGCTTTTATTTAATCTGTACCTTTTGCCCCTGATCCGCTCCCTTGGAGAAAGGAAGGTCGGCACCTTTAACTATGCCGACGACCTCCAATTGATATTTGACATCAATCAATCGGTTTCGTCTGTTCTTAACTTCCAATCCACTATGCGATTCATAAGCGAGTGGATGAATAGTAACCATCTGAAGCTGAATCCCGATAAAACGGAGCTGATCCTTATTGGTGGGCCAGCCAACCCTTGGAATTCCAACTTCTGGCCACCCGAACTAGGAACCCCTCCACTACCAGCATGCTCAACTAAAAGTTTGGGCATCACCATTAGCAGTGATCTGTCGGTGAAAGCCCAGATTGGGACAGTGGTCTCTTCCTGCTTCTTCCAGCTGCGTAGGATCAGGAAGATTAGTAGATGCTTTACCATTGAAGCCCTGACCCAAGTTGTGTTGGCTTTAGTCATCTCTCGCATTGACTACGCCAACTCGCTCTACGTGGGCATCCCGGCATATCAATTAAAACGTCTGCAACTAGTGCAAAATCAGGCAGCCAGACTGATCTACCATCAGCCCAAATGGCACCATGTTACGCCATTATTGGTCAGACTTCATTGGCTTCCAGTAGCCAAACGATGCGCATTCAAGCTGGGGTGCATCACCTTTAAGGCTCTTCATGGCAGCAGTCCAGCGTTTATATCCTCCCGGAGTCAGCGCTATGTTCCTATCCGGGACCTTAGGTCTTCCCATATGAATTTGTTGGTCATCCTGTCCTCAAAACAGAAGAAATACGGAGGACTAAGATTTGCGGTCCTGGCTCCCCAATTCTGGAATTCTCTCCCTTTGGAGATCCGTTCTCTGACCTCTTTTGCTCCGTTCAGGAAACAGTTAAAGACCTGGCTGTTCCGTCAAGCATATGGCTAAATCTCCTTTACAGCAGCTTCTCCTGGACCTCAGCGCCATGAAACCACTTGGTGTACGTGCGCTATATAAGAGCCTTTAACATAACATAACATAACATAACAACCCTGTCCTCTAGAATGTACTCTGAGGGTAACATAGTGTCATCAGCAATAGACAATATACAACATGATATGCGCGCATTACAACATAGGAAATCGCAACTTACATCCAACCTGCTATTGAGTTGGACGCTTCAGACACTTTATTCTGGCTGCGTACCATGGTAACATAATAATTCCACAAACCTGTTTTCACTTTACCAACTGACAAAACAGCAAATACTCATGGCATGCAAAGATGCGACATACACTATGTTGCACGCAGAGAAATTAGTGAGGCTGCCCTTCACAGTTGCTGAAACACCGTCCGTGGATTGGATAATTCACTGGTTCATTACTCTGCCGATTTCAACATTTTATTTCCAGTACTGCTTAAAACACCATCAAGTGGGCAGATATGAAGTGTTAGAGGAAGGTTATGTACACAAGTATTTGGAATTAGCTTTCACATTCCGGTGTCGGAATAAAGACACTGAAGTTTATCTCAACCGCTTCGGGTGCGAAAATGCTTTGATTGGCTCCTTAGTGCGCAAGGAGGTTTCACTTCACGGGGCTTGTAATGATTCGGTAACAAACATCTTGCTACTTGAAGGGTTCCCCAGTGGCCATGATTTGTCTGGCTCTTAAATGGGAGTTATTTGATTTTGAACGATCAAGGTTGCTGTGGGATGAGACCGGGCATAGCCTATCTTGCCACGGTTTTCCTCCGTGGTCACTTGTTGTACACAAGTACTGTTTCCACCTACCCGCACAGTTAGGGAGGCAATGCTTTGACCTTCGATAGAGCTTTCGAATCTGCAGTTTGACGCCTTAAGCAGACTGAAAGCTTTACTGTTTCAGAAAGATGTAGCCTTAACATCTGCAAAGGAGACATTTGATCTTCAAGTTGCAAGGTCTTCTTTGGAGATACAGTAGCTACTCCTCACTGATTTCCCACACCATTTTGGAGAATTGGTGCACCACATTTTTAATATCCCATGCTGCGGGGGTAGCGCACTTTTTTAAGAGCTTGGGCTTTGGTTTGGTTAGCACCTTCCAGACAGTCTTCGGAGTCATACCATCATTTATTCACTTCGTGCTCTGAAGCGTCTTTGGAGGGCTTCTGATGTCCTGTTCCTGATTGTTGGGACTGTGATTCTAATTTTTCTGATTCGCAATGGATGTCCCCATTTCGAGATCGAATGGAGCTGGCACTACTGCATGTGCTGCTGTGCCGTGAACGCATAGCACAATGCTTCAGCACACCTTTGCTTCAGGAATTAAATGAGCATTTGTTCTTGTCCTTTCGACCTGTGTGGCTTCATTGCATGCAGCCTGTATTCCACTGTCTGCTGTGCAATTTCGAGCATGCCTTGGACTTGTGCCTAGGAACAGAACTGGTTCGACCTCTGGAAGTAGCCGAACTGGTGGACCCCCTAAAGGCCAATTCGTATCGATGTTCCCTGCATTTGACGTTGCTTCTGAATGCATTTTACAAGATTTCCTGGGATGCTCTGCTCCTAGTGACTTGGATCTTGGCGCTGGTTCTGCAGATTTCCCACTGGCTGTGGTCACTCCTTCAGTGACTGCTGTGGGGGATGGATGGGAACAAATTTGCTCCATAAAGCTGCTCCGAGATGTGCCTTTGGGTTCATCGTCTGCGATGGCTGGGGACAGAAATAGTTTACCTCTCGGAACACATAAACAATTGGCTATTCCGTTTGGTGGGATATGTTTGATTCGGCCTGTTTTTGAATATCCTAAATTCCTTTTAAATTGGTTTTTATCTGCTTTTAGATTTTTAATAATGGTGTTCCGTATGCTTACGTTTTCAAATTGTGTGATTGTCTTTATAAAATGATTTTAATAGGATTTTTTGCATCTTTTTATGAATACATGCTGTAGCATTGCTTTGCATAGCTTTCTTATTATTGGATAGCTTTAGTCGACTTATGTCCGAGGAGTGGGTGTCACGTGGCCATGTTAGTCCTGGGAAGAAACACTGCCATTTTTACATGTACACGTTTCTTGAGTTGCCTTCTCTTCGACACAGTTACTTTTGACACACATTTGCTTGTGTGACAGTGCAGTATTAGTTTCTATGAAACCACATTCCTTACAAAACCACTTTGTAAGTACACTCTCACAACACTTTGAAAATTCTGTACAAGGCCTCAACACACATTGTGCAAATGTTGTTGTTTGTTATTTCGTCCATGAGACAACATTGCTATCACAGAGACAACAAACAATGTCAGCTCAGCTGGACCATCGATACGGAAGCATGGATGCTATTGTTATAAATACACACATATTTCCGTGCTCAAATCAGAGGAGCACTCTGCTCTCATTGCGAGGTCGTCGCTCTATCGGAGGTTCAGATCAGCTGGTTCCTGTATTCCCTCTGCAAGGAGGGATGTCCAATTTGTGACCAAGATGGGGACCTACATACCTTGCCTTCAGGTAATGGGGGTTAGTTCATCCAACAGGGGATTCCTGGCAGACCACCCGCCCTAGGGAACTAGGTCAGAAAGTGCATAGTCGGAGTACATTATACCCAGTACTCATGTGGCATACTCATATGCCACATGTACACTGTTTAAGCATGATGGTGGAATTATTAATTCTCTTCACCGTCCTTATATTGCTAATCTCTTTTATCTACTTCTGTCTATTGATTATTGCAGCACGCATGTTTTTTACAAGAATTGCGATGGTTCAATTAATATTGAAAATGCCCCTCTGTGTATTTCTTGTATATCTTTCTGAGAGAGCAGGAGTGACTGAGTTAAAAAGGTTCTAGATCTGTTACCACGATTCCTGGGGGCGATCAGAGTTGTCATGTTCTGAGGTTACAAAAACCATTTGTCTACTTGTCGGCATTAGGGATACTTATGGTGGCACTGTGAGATAGCCGGTCTATAAGCCAACATATCCTGAGTGGGTGCAGTGAATCAGTCTGGTACAATCCCAATGTTTATGTTGTCCAACAAACAAACAGTTTCTACTGAAAAGTGGAAACCATACAACACTAGTCAACAGAAGCACAATGCACTTGGATTGACAAACCCTTGTTGCTTTGAGGTATCACGCAATAGCGAAAACAACCAACCTTGTGGAATCGGTCCTTACGATCCTAAGGGCATTGAAGTGCCTCCTTGTACTCAGTTTCCTACATAAAGGCCAATTCCTCCACTGAAGATAGTACGCAGGGCAGAAGAAAAGCAAATCTTCTATGGTTTCAGATGGGACACTGCACGCCGGGCACTCCATGCTCTTACATTTTTCATTGTCCCACTAGGCACAGAAAACCCTAATAGGGAGAGTCTGATACCTAAATTGTAAGAGCAGTTTCTAGGCCAAGAGTGGTGTAATCTCATCAATTGATTCCTCATAGCTGGGAAACATTTTAAAATTCATAAAATCAAGAGTCAGAGAGCCTCTACTATTGCACATAGCGCCAACACATACTTTCTGCCATCATGCTGATTTTATAGCCATTTTAGCAGTGGAGGTAATGTCTTCCGGGTCAGCCCCAGCTTACTAAACATAGTTCTTACATGCACGAACCACTGTACATTTTGAGCACTAGGCAGAGCCAATACATCTTTAAGGGGTTCTCCATATGCTTCGAGGTCAGGTAGAGCAAAGGCTTGAGGGCAACTTTCCAGGATATTTTCTTAAGCACAAAGTCAAGAAATAATTGGGTCAAGGGCATACTTTATGGAAGGGTAAACAGTAGTCTAATTAATCTATTTTCTGTAGACAAAAAAATATTACAATTAACATGGCCCCCATATCTCGACTCCATACAAAGCAGCTCCCAGTGCCTTTAAATTATAGATTTCAATCGATGGGGCAGCTTTCTTGGAGAGGGTTTGGTTAAAGGTCGTCAGCAATCATGACGTATAATAAGTCAATAAGCAATCTGATTTATGAATCTGCATAGACCAGACCATAGTGGGTGTTAATCTTATTCCTAAGTAATCAAAATTTGGAACCTGCTCTATTAGGACTGTATCAACATACAGCTAACATCTGTATATCCTGCTCCTTTCCAGATGGAATACCATAAATTTTGTCTTAGAACAATGAAGTTCTAAACCCCGTCCGTTGCAAAAGATATTAAAATCAACTAATAACTGTTGAAGACTCTTAACTTAAGTGATTTGGAGATCAGGAGACTGTCGGCTGCAAAAAGCAGAGCAGGCACTCTCCTGACCCCCACCCGGGGTGCATCGCAGCCATCCCTATCCAAGCGGTTCACATCATTGATGAAAAGTGAAAATAATGTGAGGGCCAGGACACAACCCTGTCTGACTCCCTGTGTTCCCTCCACCGAACCCTGGCCCGCTTCTCTTCATGCCGACGTTCTAAGATTGCCAATAGATTGGGTGGAATACCCATCTTATCCAATGTTGACCACAGCATAGCCCATATATATTTTAAAAACGAAGGAAGTTCAGAGGGAGAAACAAACATCATAGCTTATTGTCTTACTTCTTTTAAAACCTTTGACTGGGTTTTTTTAAAGTCTACTTTGTCCCCCACTTGCATACATGATTACATCAGTGTCATTGGGAAACCAAGTTTTCACAGATCTCGCGTTATCTCACAAGTGTATAGCTCATCTAGTCCTGGTTCTTGCCTTGCATTCTGGCTCTTGTAATTTTGTTTTCCGTCATTATTCACCCAGAACAAGCACTAGAGTGTCAACAAAAACAGAAGTCCATGATGTAACCATGCCTGAAGCAATCTGAAATGTTTTGGCTTTTGAATCAGAAGATATCACATTGTCTCCTTTTTATGTTACACTCCACTGCAATTAAATATCAGCTGAAAGAGAGTTTCTTTCCAGGAGCCAGCAGAGTGTGAGAGTGCACAATGTTCCAGGTTGGAAGCACTTCAAGGCGGAGCACAAGGGTGGGTCTCGGAAAGATAAAGAGGTAGATTTATACTCATCACAGATCCGTGCAGAGATAGTTGTCTCAATTCCTCCACACATCACCTTCTGAGTGTCTAATGGTTTCATTGTAACATGTTCTGCAAAGTACATAGTAATCTATTGACAGAATGACATTGTTATGACACGCTGAGCAGGCAGACGTGAAGGGGTATGAAAAGGAAGGGAAGAAGTTCAGACACACTCCTGGTCTCACCTTTCCCTCCACAGACCCCACCACAAAAGATGGATCCCCGATCCCCATGTGTTTAGATCAGGGTTCTCCAAAGTCGGTCCTGGAGGGTCAGATCCATGCCAGATTTTTAGCATATCCCCATTTAAATAAATGTAGTTATCTTAAAAATATTGCATGGATCCAGCCCTCCAAGACCAACATTGGAGAACTCTAGTTTAGATGGTAGAGCTCAGTTCACCTTCTTCAATGGAGGCGTGTGTCACAGCTTCCACTTCAAACCATAAAGGGAGACCACGCTGCATGGTTCACCCAAGTAAGTGCATTTTTCTTCAGGCCCTTGATGAAAGTTAAAAAAAAAAAAGCAAAAACAACAATTAATGGACAGAATGCAGAACAATGTCATACATTCACCCCAGTACAGAGATCTGGGCCTAAATCCATCGTTGTTTTGCTCACCATGCCATTCCAGTTTGAACCCAGCCATATGCAAATCAGTCTTGACCCTGTGCCCTATGGGAACAGTCCAGCCTGAACTGCCAGGAGAGGTGAGCAAAAGAATGATGGATTTAACCCAGATCTCTTGACTCGGGGTGAATGTTTTGATTTGTTCTGCATTCCGTCCATCAATTGTGTGTCTTTTGCTTGATGAAAGTTGAGCAAAAAAAATAACAACTAGGCGGAGGTGGGTTCATTTGGGGAGACACCAGAGTTCACACCTGCTGTGGGTTTTGGGAAATCTTTGGCCTGTTTCCACGGGCCCCAGACTCAGGACTGACTCACCAGTCACAGTCAATCATTGAGTACTTCAGTCCCTTCCACCTGATCCACTACTCTTGAGTTACCTGTGACACTGAGGTCTTATCTCCTCTGTGACTGCTCCCCATGTATGGGATGCAGAACTTTCACCTGGCACTTATAGTGTCATCACCACACCACTGCACTCCTTCACTGCATACCTCTGCGCTTCATTGGTCAAGAAACAGCAGCCACTTGCACCACTGGACTTTGCCAAGGGTGTCCAGCCAATTAGCTGGTGGTGGTGC
Organism: Calotriton arnoldi; assembly: GCA_963921515.1. Lineage (NCBI taxonomy): Eukaryota > Metazoa > Chordata > Amphibia > Caudata > Salamandridae > Calotriton > Calotriton arnoldi. The sequence goes on from CAWUFW010000444.1 coordinate 4,279,270, forward strand.
TGCTTGTAGGACTGGGTAGTAAGCGTTGATTGGAGCATGATGCAACTTCAGTGGTCTAACCGTCTGGCAAGTGCTGAACCATGCACACAAGTACCTCCTGACCTACCACCACGTGCAGTCAAAAAACTAGCGCTGCATTATATTTATAATGAGGGGAAGTGGCCCATATATGGCTACAAAACAGAGCCACCATGTAATCAAAATCAGCCCCGTTTGCCTTCAGATGCTGGCAGTTTGCCAGGGAGGCCAGCCTGACCCTGAGCTCTACTAACTGCAGCCTTTCACCTTCCATTGTGCTCCCTCTGACCAGAAGGGACCCAGTGGGAAGCAGGCCAGGCTCACGCTCACGCACCTGCAGCTTGTCACCTTCCCTTGGGCTCCCACTGCCCAACAGGGACCCAGTGGGAAGCAGGCCAGGCTCACGCTCACGCACCTGCAGCTTGTCACCTTCCCTTGGGCTCCCACTGCCCAACAGGGACCCAGTGGGAAGCAGGGGCTGCCCCTTCTGTCAGATCTAGCAACTGCAATCACTGCTTACTCCAGGGGCTCTCACTGACCAACAGGGACCTGCGGGAGGCAGGTCACGCTGCAACTTCTGCCTGCTTCAGCAACTGAGCCATGCCTACTTTCCAATGCTCTCCCACTAGCCAATAGAGTGCTGCAGAAAGAGAGCTAAGGTTTTGGAAGCTGCAGTTTCATACAACCCACTTTCCATCATGGGTGAGGATGTGTCACGTCATCCACAGCCAAAAGAAGTGAGTGGTGCAATAACTGCTCACTGTGCAGTTAGTTAAGACAAACTCATTTCATCATTTCCCTGCCCTGCTGAGCTGTGCAATGGGGCAGAGAAGAAGAGAGCATCATATTGTGGGAGTGAAATTGAGGGTTTCACCCAAGCATCTCTCTGCCCCAATCTCCCATTCTCACCTCCATGTGGTTTGTGCCTCTCTTGACCTCAAGATATTTAAATAAAGGTGGAGCAGGCTGTTCCTCAGTTTAGACTGACTGTGTTCTGTTTCTACAGCTGCTAGAAACCCATTTATAGGGTCTACAGCTCAATTTGACTGTCCTTTGTTTCCAGTTGTGCGTAATGTTTTCCTCTGTCAGATGTGCCCTTTCCCCATCTCTTTTACTGGTTCTTTCACAACTTTTCCTCCCCCAAGCTCCAATGCATGCACCCTGGTATTCCTTGTTCACCTCCAGTGTGGGCTGTACTAACTCCTGGTGGCACTGAGAGCATGCATTTTAAGTCTCGGCTGACTTGGGGTCACTGGAAACGGTGGAGCAGGCTGCTCCTCATTCTGCTGCCATAGGTTAACCAATGAAAGCAGGGTAAACCTCCTGCTATTTTCACCACATTGTCTCTTTTTAGAAGTAATGAAAATGGAAGTTGTCTGGGAGAAAAATCAAGAAGGTAAGAAAATGGCTCCCCCGTGTAAAACTAGAATGAGCGAGGATTTGTGGGATCTAAGATGAAAGACCGGGCTCGCCTGGAGGAGTGAAGACAGAAGGGTAAAATGGGGCAGATTGATTCATTCTTTTGCTGTCAGGGAACCAACTTACCAAGCACTTAGCGCTTGGTACCAGTCTAGCTAAGGTCTGAGCTATTACACAACTAAGGGGGATATTCTCAAGAACGTGCGATAATCATCACCAAAATAGGTTAACGCAATTTCCCATATCGCTGGAAAATAACTCTGTGTCAACGTCTTATTCTCAACACGGCGGTAACATGCGATAGTTTCCAGATAACGCGTCAAATGTCCGCGATAAAATTACCGGGACGGCGATAAAAATCTAAACCCGAACGTGAAAAAAGTTGCGATGGGCCCAACTGCGATAAAAAATTCAGTGATAAGCAGCGCCAGGCCTGCAAGTCCCACAAGTCAGGTGGGAAAAACCACTATAAAAGCGGTAACAAAAAACACAAACAAAACACAAACAACTGCGAAGCACCATGGAGGTAGCCGGAGCAAGCACAGAGAACAACCAGAACTAAGCCTGGGCGTAGTTTGCGTAGCAGCACTTCACGTAGCTACATGAAGTACATTTTTAACTACACGTAGCTATGCACATTGCGTAGTGCGTAGCTGTGTGCTTGGCTGCACTGTACAATAATTGCCAAAAGCACCTTGTACAGTGCAAGTTAAGATAAAATAAATATCTCTGTCTTTATATGCTAAAAATGCATATAGTTACCACAGAAAAGTGAAAATGATAAATTAACAAGCAGTGAGAGAGGTGATGATTTTAGGATCCTCCCTAACCTAGGGGAAAACCAAGCAGATGCCTTGAAAACAAAAAACACATCTTTTGAACCATTCAGTGGTGGTCCCATCCTCTTAGGACCACCCCAAGCACAGTTATTGGCAAAAATACAATCCCAACCAAAGGCCCTGCAAAGCATTATGGGACGAGATTAGCAGTGGGCAGTGAATATTATAGTATCTAATATCAAAATAATTCTACAAAGAGCTGCAGTTCCACTAGTCGTTACTAGATGTCCCTCACAAGTCAAATGCAAAAGCCTCATGAAAGATTTTCAATACTTTTGCATTTGACTCGTGAGGACATCTTGTAACGACTAGTTGAACTGCAGCTCTTTGTAGAATTATTTTGATATTGGAAACTATAATATTCACTGCCCACTGCTAATCTTGTCCCATAATGCTTTGCAGGGCCTTGATTGGGATTGTATTTTTGCCCATAACTAGTGCTTGGGGTGGTCCTAGGAGGAAGGGACCACCATTGAATCGTTCACATGATATGCTTTTTGTGTTCAAGGCATCTGCTTGGTCCTCCCCCTAGGTTAGGGGGGACTCCAAAATCATCACCTCTCTCATTGCTTGATATTTTATTGTCAAAATTCATTTTTGTGAATTGGTTGTGTATGCTTTTTAGCATAGAAAATTGCTTTATCAAAGCATTTGAAGGTGTTTATTTTACTGCTGCTACGCTACGTCAATTAACACAGTTATTCACTCTGCTACGTGCAATTTGCGTAGTAGCACAAACTTTGCATGTTCCGTGAGCGTAGCGAAGTATTATGCCCAGGGTTAACCAGAACCCCACAAGCCCCACGGAGAACTAGCCTGGGACCTCGGGGTCAGGGAAGGGCAAGGAGAAGAAGAAGAGGAATGTGAAGCGCAAAACCAAGCTGAAACTTGCAGCCAACCTGAAAGCAGCAATGCAGACTGGAGGTGGGAGTCCAGCGACACACCAGGAGCTGGATGAGATGGAGGAAATGATGACCCGAGTCATCATTGGGGAGACGGTGGCAGGAGTTGGGGGACCGGACACTGCACAACAGGACCTGAGCCAACAGCAACAGGGTGAGTAACGACCAGGGACTGGGGGGACGGGGGGAGATGGGCACAATGGCACACATGCACAATTAAGAATAGCACATCTGCGGACAAACCATGCCCAAGAGTCACAACTCCGACCAAGTAGCCCAATTTACCCAAGTCTGCAATATCTCAGCACTGTATAAGCACAGAAGTGAAAGGCACACCGCCTGAAAGGGATAAGCGCCAGCCAAATCAGAGCTGAAGGGGCAACACATCCACAATGCAGCACACACACATAAGAATCAGAGCACCTCAACATTGACAATAATGTGGTACAAACTGCAACCCTTTCACAACAGAACAGAGGACACAACTGCTGCCGCTAGTGTGTAGAAAATGGCCATTCACATTTGGCATAGCAGGAAACTGTGAGATGATAATGTAGAAGTACAACCTCACATCCCTGATGGTGTAGAAATGTCAACTGTCCCGCATCAAATAGGCATCTTCTCACAAACAGTCTCAATGTACATTGTCATGCAGTCTGTCAGTAAACTTGTACAATGCATGAACATACATGTGAACACAATGTCAATCTGCATCTCCCCTTCACATTGCAGAGGGAGAATCAACACCTCCTGCAGAGCAGACCCAACAACTCAGCACTGATGATGAATAGGACCTCCCCAACATCGACACCGACGCCCGCCAACAGCTCATGGACAGCTTTGGCACCCCACCTCCAGGAGCAGGGCAGCCCAGCTGCATCAAGGAGACCCCGCCCCCTGCACAGACCACACAGCAGGAAGCACCCACCACCACGGCTGTCTCCCCGGACCCCCACGACCAACACATGGCATTCCAACGCCGTGTGTTAGGGTGCCAGGAGAAGATGGCTGATCAGCTGCAGGTGGGGTTCGACCTCATGGCAGCCAAACTAGATGCCATACGTGGGTGTCTAAGTCCCATCAGGGACGACTTACAGTCCCTAACGGACACCCACTGTCCGCTCCATGCTCTCCAACAATCCATGGCTGACATCGCTGGAGTCATGACTCTCAGCCAAGAACAACTGTCTAGTCAGAGTGGCTCCAGCGATGTCAGCCGGGAGTTGGGACACATAAGGAGAATGATGGAGAGCATGGAGCGGATGCAGGCGGAAAGAATGTTTGCCACGGCTGCACACCAGCGAGATGTAGCTGTGATCTTCCATGCCCTGCAGATCCTCGTCATGGCATTGCCGCCACAAGGCCTGGCGCGGATGAATGCTGCTGCTACTACTCCATCCACATCTCCGCCCCCTGAAGTGTCAGTGGCACACAGTGCGGCAGACATTCCACCTCCGGCACCTGATGTGTCAGTGCCACACAGTGATGCACACTAAACTCCACCACCCACATGTGAGGCACCTGACACATCAGAGGACGAAGATGATGATGAATCTGGCTTTGTGGTAAGAATGAAGTGGTAGCATTCATCTCCGCCATATGGCCTGTTTCAGCTTGGTTCTGCCCTCTGCATCATGCCCTGGAATAACACCTTCCACTGTCCCCCGACACACTCAGCGACACTCACCTTGGACCTCGACATGGACTGCCATATTTAGTATGGTTACCAATGACACAGCAATCACACTGCGGACTGTAGTCTTCCTCTTCCGATGAACTTGTCAATCCCTAAAGGACTCTGGCTGGCCCTCCACGGGGCAACAATGCAAAGTGGGGTTTGCATGGCCCTGTACTGGTCCAGCTTCAACACTCCACTGAATGCGAATAAAACATTCTAATTCACACAGATGTGTCATGGCTATGATCAATCAAGTATGAAAGTATGGATGAATGTAGGGACAGTGATTCCACAAAAAGGTACTCCCTGGGTAATGCTACCAATGCGCATGTATGGCCGTGACCCAGATAGGCAGTGAGACACACATTGTCATTCAAATCAAAAATCATCACAGTTGAATACAAGTGAAGGTGCGTAGACTTTATTAGCATATGCGTGTCAGTACGGGCAAGATAAGTGCCACAACATGCAGACCAATGCAGCAGTATGTCAGAATGAGGAACGTTGCCAATCGCCGCTGTCCACTCCGGGGGAGTGCCTCACCTTTCACAGGTGTGTGTTAACCCGCGTTGTAGTCCGCTCATGTATTCGGAGTCCAGGCGAATGCAGCCATGTCCACTGTTGTCGTGGGATATGTGACCAGATCTCCAAGATGCAACAAGGTGTTGGGACATGTGCAATGGGTTCCAATCTGTTGTGGCTGCAGGTACGTAGTTACTCGTCCATGAAAGCGATTGCAGCTCCGTAGGCTATCATTTCCAACATGAGGTCGTTGTCGACTTCATCAAACAGGACGGTGAGGCAATCCATTAGTAGGTCCGGACAGATGTGCTGCGTCCACCCCCTTTCACCAATTAACATTACAGCCCAATAGGGGAGCGGTTCAATGTGGTCACTGCACACGAGGAGTTGTGCAATCGCCCAGGTCCAGCTGCCAGCATGTATGCCAAGTATCAAGGCATCCCATAAACGGGTATCACAGTGACACTCCTAGTCGTGGGCCAACAGGGGGCGCACACACATGTCAAAATCCAGTTCAGCTACCGTCCTGTTGGATAGGCAGACATCCATGGACCACTCGAATATGCAGGATCGACAATGCAACACAGGCTGAAGGCAGGTGACGTTGGCAAGGCGGAAGCTTAGCCGGTAACTGATCCGCAGCACTGCCAATGTCAGTGCCCCCAGTAAATGCAGCATACGTGCACGGTACAGTTCCACGTGACAGGGGTTGTGCATGTGTCCGGGATGTTCTGCCATTGAGTTAGTGGCTCTGGTTGAAGCGGCACTGTTCTGACCTGCGCCAGTTCTGTGGATGAAATGCCACAGCGCGGATCAATGAGTTGTTTTAGTGTGCAACGGTTGTACGCCTGGGATGGTGTGGGAGTAAGTGTGAAGGCCATTCCATGCAAGATAACTTCGAGCAAGGACTTCTGTGTGTGGGGTGTGCATACGTTGGTCTTTCGTCAGGCAGTGCGTAGTGTGGGAGTCGTCATCAGCTGCTATAGTATCTGTCAGGGGGTGTCGGGCACATGCAATTCCAAGGTCGGAGGTGCAGATGGGCTTCCGCCTGATAGTTCAGACCAAGGAGCTTTCATCCCTAATGTTAGTTTGCAATCTGCTTGCATTCTGGAAATGTGATGTGGCTTCTTGGGGGTGGGGTGGGATGTGTGCGACTTTGGGATTCATGTTTGACATGTCTTGCATGTGGCAAATGAGCGGCATCACTGTGTGTTACGTTGCCTCACAGGTGCTCCTCCCTCCCCCCGAGCCTATTTACTTGTGTGCGCTGCACGGTTGCATCACTTGCACTCCTACGGCACACCATTGTCATGCCTGTCTGCGCATGTCCACAAGCCTGACAATGACACTGTGATGTTGGCCGTTGAAGGTGGGTGGCCACGTGAGTGTAGGCCTATGGTAAGGATAGGGCGGATACATATGTAGAGGTCATGCCTGGCTGAACTCACGCTGCGATTAAGGCTAGGCATTTGGCTCATGCTGCGGCAATACAGATACACACAACACTTGGCATGTATGAGCCAAGACCCCGAGCGGTCTTGAGCTCCTTCATTTCTCCGTTCGTGCGAGCCCGCCCTCCGGGTGCATGCTACATTGCCACATTGTCGATTGCGGGCCGGGTGGCGCCGACACTACAACAGAGACACACGCATTAGTTACTTCCTTGTCCAGGCCAGAACTGAACCACTCCCAGAGCCCCGGGCAAATTCTTCACACCCCTACGCTGGACTGGCGTACGCCGGCCCAGCCCACTCCGCTTACAGGGGGGATGACAAAGCTACGTGTCCAAGGTCTTACCCACTGCCTGAGGTGACATGGTTGCGTCCGCTGTCCACAGCACAATGTAATGTGGTAGGGCCCGGGGCCATCATGCATACATAATGATCACACGGACACACTTAGATAGATAGTGGAACTGGCTACGGGCACGTGCGCCCGTCCCCTTCTTATTACCAGGGTCACATGTCCAGTGACGCCTGTGCTGGATGGGTGTGGGGTGAGTGTAAGCCAGCCCTCAGGGTATGGTTGGTGCTGGCAACAACTGGAACAGTGATCATCGGATCACACACACAAGACTCAATCATAAAGGTTCCATGACTTGCAGTGCACTGAGGTAGGGGCACCAGATCTGACATCACACACACAAGACTCAATCATAAAGGGTTCATGACTTGTGGTGCACTGAGTTAGTGGCACCTGAAGAGCTGAGCAGGGTATCAAGCTGATGATGGCATCCAAGACAGGTGTGAGCAACTTTGATAGGCTGGCTGTAAGACTCCTCCGACTCTGGCAGTTGTTGGTTGGAGGTGGTCCTGGCGGTGGTGGCGGGTGTGCAGCCAGCGATGATGGCGTGTCCTTGCAGGTCAGGATTGGATTTGATATGTGTGAGCCCTGCTGACCGCAGTGTAGGCCGGAGGCAGCGGTCAGCAAGGGCCCATAGCCACGTGGCGTTGAGTTGAGCTGCACAGAGTTAGTGGCACCTGAAGTGCTCAGCAGGTGCGCAGCCTGCGATGAAGGCATTTCCTTGCAGGTCAGGATTGGATTTGATATGTGAGCCCTGCTGACCGCAGTGTAGGCCGGAGGCAGCGGTCAGCAAGGGCCCACAGCCACGTGGCGTTGACTTGAGCTGCACAGAGTTAGTGGCACCTGAAGCGCTCAGCGGGTGCGCAGCCTGCGATGATGGCGTGTCCTTGCAGGTCAGGATTGGATTTGATATGTGTGAGCCCTGCTGACCACAGTGTAGGCCGGAGGCAGCGGTCAGCAAGGGCCCACAGCCACGTGGCGTTGACTTGAGCTGCACTGAGTTAGTGGCACCTGAAGCTCTCAGCGGGTGCGCAGCCTGCGATGATACGTCGTCCGGGCGGGCTGCACTGGAAGCAATGTCTGTTGCCTAGTGGACTGCGCCATAAATAAATCAAGACTCAATTTGAATTGGGGGACCTGCTGACCGCAGTGTAGGCCGAAGGCAGTAGTCAGCACACACATAACTCTGCGGTGCTGTGCCGCTGGGTGCGCTGAGGGCCTGTGTCGCGGAAGCCAGCGATCGGCTGAGGAGGCTGGCGGTCACGGCGGCGGACTCGTGGCAGGGTGAGGGGAACCGCCCTGGCAGACACGTTGGCCATCCCGGAAGTGAACCACGCCCAGAGCCCCGGCCTATTTATTCACACTCCTACGATGGACTGGCGTACGCCGGACGAGCCCACTCCGCTTACGCTTACAGGGGGGGACAACACAGCTACATGACCAGGGTCTTCCCCACTGCCTGAGGTAACATGGTTGCGTCCACTGTCCACAACACTACAAACACCAGCAGTATATGTCCACATGGACATGTCTGTGCTCTGCATAGTGAAGTCTGTCCAGCACATCACCGCCACAATTGGCATTGTGAACATTCTTATTCATGGGTGACTTGCCTCCTTCACACATACTTGGTTCCCACCTCTCCACACATTCTGCAATTGTGTGGCTGAGGGGCCATGCCGTTTTCGGAAGGTCAGCTGTCTTGTTCTGCACTGCCTCGGTGGTAGTCCGGGGGAGGGGCCAGGGGGGGGGGTGCCGGGGGGTGGTGGCGGTGGGTGTTGTGGACCTCTTGGCTTGGGTCTCCGAGCTGCATGATCAGTAGCTCCATGACATGTGTTGGTCTTCAGATGTGGCTCTGGGCTGGGCTCCCTTTCATACTGCAGGTTGTCATCCTGCTTAACACCAGTAAAGGGCAGGTGTTAAATCCCTGCTGCTAACGCGCCTTATCGCCTGTTTTTGGTCTGCTTCGCCGATCTGGCTGGTCGTTGAGAATATCGCGAAGTGGTGTTTTCGTGTGTTTTTGCACGGGAACGCCTACTCTGCATATCATTAGCGTTAGTTGTCGCTCTCATCCGTGGCGAAGTTTTTTGCGGCAGCTATTGCTGGAAAACTGGCGATATCGGCAGCTTGCACCAGCTTGAGAATAGGGCGATAGATCTATTGCCACTTTTGCTGCGCTAAAGTGCCGATAAATCGGCGATAAGTCCTTGAGAATATGCCCCCTAGGCTCTCTCCAGCTGGGCTAGTACCCCTTAGGAAGTCTTCAGCAACATGAGAGGCATGCACCATTTCTAAAAATGTTGGCCTCCTTCAGCCTAGCAGGAGAACGTGCAATTTGGGACTTGAAAGAGTGTGCAGTTTCTGCTCTGGCTGCTAACCTTGATTGCTCCTCCACATCAGCACCAATTCTCCTACAATAAAAAAAGTTGTCAGCCTACCCTTGACCTTTCCCCAGTTCTTAATTTGAGCCTGTGGTTTCCGGTGCTCAGCACTTAATCATCAACACTTGTGCTTTTCATGAGCACCAGTTAAGGACACATTTATTTATGGTAGGCCGGGGGAGATTAAGTGATTTGCCCAGAATCACAGCATGTTGAGCCGACGCCGAAACTCAAACCTGGTTACCCAGCTCCAAAGTCGGCAGCTCTGACTATTACACCACATCCTCTCCCCACTTTCATAGTTAGTAGTTGGTTCTGTTTTAGGCGGTGCTAACAGGAGAAATGGGCTGGTGCAAGCTGCCGGCTGACGAGAGCCTCAGCATTTATTTTTTTTACAAATTAACCACTGCCTTTCCCCAATGGTTGTATCACCCTGGGGGCCATGACCGTTGTTCAGCCCTCTATTGCTCTCAAGCTAGGTTTGGATTCTAAAATTCCTACCACTTGCATAAATACACTTCTTTCCTCGCTCAGGAGGTATGTTTGTATAGCAGTAGGCTGTGTCCATGCTGTTATAAATGTGCATTTCTAATGCTCATGTCACCAACCCCCCATCTTGCCCATTTTGTATAGTTTTACTCAAACAACAGCATCTCTGTCTTAGAATTGTTTCCATATGTACTACTAGATTGTTTCTAATAGGCCATTGTTTCTACTAGGCCTTCTCTGATTACCCCCATTCATTGGGTCTACATGCACACAGCATGTTATAGTATTTCTGTTTCGGTTCCTTTCCACCATCTGGACTGCCTATGACACAAATCATCTAGGTGGAGACCTGCCTCTTTCCCTGCATCAGCACATGTGCCATTCCATTCCATTACATTAGAGTTCACTCTAACCTTCACTAGAGCACTTCAAGTGCTCTCACTGGCCTGAACCTCTGCAGGTAAAATGACAAAATGTTGAAACCCAGAAGGCTAAATACATCATTTCACTTTCTGTCGAGACAAATAGGTTCAAGGGAAACTGTGCAAGCACCAAAAGTGGTCAAACCCCAGCTTCCCTCTTTTGTAAGTGCTGATTCTGCTGAGCGTCATTTTGTGAGGATTTTATAAACTGGAAAGCAAGGTTTATTAGCACATATTTCCAAAAATATATTTTATAAAAGAAGGAAAGGATGAAGGAAGTTCATTGGGAGAAACGAACATTATAGTAGGCGTTCCACATATTGTTATTTTTATCTTAGATATTTAAAATCTTTTTCATATTCATATTTTTTAAAAGCCTACTAAAGCCTACTTTGTATATCGCTGCCAGTGTTATAGAGGAACCATGTTTTCACAGATCTCGCGTTATCCCATGAGAGGTATAACTCCTCTGGTCCTGGTTCCCGCCTTGCATTCCGGATCTTGTAATTTTATTTTCCAACAAACACCAGAGTGGCAGCAAAAACAGAACTCCATAATACAACCATGCCTGAAGCAATCAGAAATATATTGTCTTTTGAAGTGGAAGATATCGCATTGCGATTATCTCCATTTTATATTACACCGCCATGCGATTAAACATCAGTTCCGAACAGTTTTTCTTACCAAGAGCCGATAGAGTCTAAGAGTGGGCGATCTTCCAGGATGGAAGCACTTCAAGGCGGAGCGCAGGGGCGGGTCTCGGAGAGATGCAGCAGTATCTTTATGCTCATCACAGATCCCTTCAGAGATAGTTGTCTCCTCCACACGTCACCTGCTAAGTGTCTAATGGCTTGATTGTAACATGTTCTGCAAAGTACATAGTAATTTATTGACAGAATAACATTGTTATGACACGCTGAGCAGGCAGGCGGGAAGGGAAGGGGTGCGAGAAAGAAGGGAAGAAGTTCAGACACACTCCTGGTCTCACCTGGCCCCCACAGACCACACCACAACAGATGGTTCCCCGATCGCCATGTGTTTATTAGGGGTGGGTGGTAAACTCCGCTCCTCCGGCGGAGTTCACAGAGTTTTATTCACTCCGCGCTCTACCTGGACTAAGGAGTTCGGCAAAAACTCCACCAACCGCCGATTGGTGGAGTTTACCTCCCACCAGTTCTTTCTCACTCCTGAGTCGTGTGCTCACAGAGCCATCCAGTATCCGCTCAGTACCATTGTAGAGTTGACCCCGTGTTTCTGTTTCCCTCTCACAGTGCGAAAGGATGAGCCACTGAAACTGCTGGAAGTCTGCGCTGATCCTGTGTGACAGCAAGCTGGGAGCCTAGAGTTGAACTCCAGCAGCAACCAGGTCTGAGGAGGACCTGCCTGCACCGCTCTCACCTCTGCCGCCCATCGATTTCACTTGGAAAGAGAGTGATGCGGGAAGGGTGTGCTGACGGGAACAGGAGCGCAGTAGTGGCTGTTACAAATAAAAAGTGGGGGGGCGGTATGTGGGGGTGGGGGAGGATTAATAATTAAAAAAAGAACCTACCTGACGCAGCCGTCCACCTCAGTGCTCCTCTGCTCCTGGCAGTTCATGGGCCAAACAGCACAGGCTCCCAGAGTCCGCACCCAATCCAGACGCTGCCCTCATGCTATTTCCAAGCATGAGAGAAGCCTCGAGATTGACCTGAGCGGGCTGGTTTGACACTCGCTCAGGCCAGGGAGCCAGTGCCTTTTCTCCACCCGGCTGTGCAACACAGCTGGGTTGGAGAAATATAAGTGCACATGTCTTTTTGGCCGGCCTAATACAGATGGCCAAACTGGCATGTGTACTTACAAGTGCCCACCACTCCTCCTCCCTTCCGCTGTCCAAGAGTATGGCCCGGTCCTGGCCAGCCCTAGACTTGCGTCATCTGATAGAGAAAAATGAAATGGTTTTATTATCATTTTATTTTTCATCTGCTGGCTTTGAGCAGGGGGCTACGCTTCTCTGGCATTACAGAGGAGCCGCCACTGCAGGAGCGAGGGATAGAGGAAAGTTAACACTAGAGGAGCCTGGGAGGAGTAAGGAACCGTCGCTTGAGGAACATGCTGCTGCCACCGGGGAGCAAGGAAGTCGTACTGGGCTCCTGCCTGCTGCTGGTACTGGGCATGCTGCCTCTGCACTGCCTGCTGGCTGACACCCTAGGTGAGTCCATCCATGATCTGGTGACAGTGGGCCGTGGGAGTGTAGTACGTGCAGTGTAGCTGGAGTAAAGAGTGGATTGAGCACGCAGTGCTGCAAAGCGCTCACGGGGCATACCATGTTAGGGGTATTCAGATAACATGAGCTCTAACTCAGAAAAAAGCTGTCTCTAGCCCGACTTAATAACTTGCCAAGGAAGGCTTCGAAGGTCTGTCAGGGCCTTGAAATGGTCAGTGACGAGGGGTTCTGCCCATCGGCCAGGACCCCTTTACTAAGGGAGGGCCGGAGAAGTGAAGTTTTCAGTGATATGCAGGGCCTGTCAGGCACAGGAGCTTGTTAACTGACATGCCAAGCAAATGTACTAGCTGCCATCTGCCTGTGTCAGTCGATGTCTGTTCTTGATGTCCCCATGCCTAAACTGCAACCTACAGCAGGTTACCAGCAGCAGTGATGTGGTGTCGCAGGGGACATCAGGGCAGTGTGAGCAGACTGCAGAGGAGGGGGGGGGTCAACGCCTCGTGCCCCCAGCCATTGGGGGCCACCAAGCTTGACGGAACTTGGCACTCCTCCCAGGTGCTACCAAAGCAGAACCAAGAACAACTGGCGAGCCAGCCATTGAGCCTCTTGTATTGTGTTACACTGGCAGGATAGCCTGGCGGGTTGAGCATCTGCTGTGGATATATTGGTGAAGTGCAAGAGTACATGCTTAAATCCTGGTCTGAAATGTCATTGGATTAATGAGTCTGTTGTAGACTTCTTTGACTAAGCTGCATTTCCCAGGTTCAGATCCTGAGAAGTTATTACCGTGGGCTAATCTGCATCTGCACCAATGTAAGGGTAACGCGAATACTGCTAAGATACTTGTTGTAGCGGTCTAGTTGCCGCTGGGGTATGATGAAGCACCCAGGACCTTTAGCCCGGATGGGCTAACGCACAATGTATCACTCTCTGGCCAGGCGTGGCCAGAGAGTATAAAATAAAGGGGCGGAAGTCGCTCGTGGCTTCCCCGCCCGTACCAGTACACGGAGCGTGTGTCTCTCATTCATTACCCCGGGCGCCAGGCCCTGTATAATGTGTTGGCCCACAACTCACTCCACTACACTGGCGACGAGGGTGGGCAATCGGCGCCAACACGCGATGGCCGGCACCCCGCAGAGGTATTGAAGCCGGAGGTGTGAACTGCCACTCACCGAGAACGCCTACCATCCAGGTCGACGCAGGGAGCGCGATCGGCGGTTGCTGAGCCCTGCTGCCACGGTGGGAATCCCAGCGCCGGCACGTCTCCATGTGAGCGGCGCGCCCAGCGTCAGCCCCGATGCCTCACTGGCTGAAGTACCCCCTGAAGATCCATACGCTGCAGCGCAGCTCAGCCCTGCCGGCCTTGTCCTTGTCGACGAGCGGCACACGCGGTAGCGTGCGCATGCGCAGACCACCCTCCTGCGATCGGCTCCAAGTGTGCTGAACGCGAGCCTGCTGTCCCCAGGGAGATCGTGAGACCGGCAGTGAATCCCTGTTGCCCTAGAGCTCGCGCAGGACGCGCTGAGTGGCTGCCTGCCTGGAAGAAGCCCCTGATTCTACCAATTGCCATACCAGGTAAGCCTGGGCGTAGTTTGCGTAGTAGCACTTCACGTAGCTACGTGAAGTACATTTTGAACTACACGTAGCTATGCAAATTGCGTAGTTGTGTGCTTGACTGCACTGTACAATAATTGTCGTGAGGGACATCTAGTAACGACTAGTTGAACTGCAGCTCTTTGTAGAATTATTTTGATATTGGACACTATAATATTCACTGCCCACTGCTAATCTCGTCCCATAATGCTTTGCAGGGCCTTTGGTTGGGATTGTATTTTTGCCCATAACTGTGCTTGGGGTGGTCCTAGGAGGAAGGGACCACCACTGAATCGTTCACATGATATGCATTTTGTGTTCAAGGCATCTGCTTGGTCCTCCCCTAGGTTAGGGGGACCCCAAAATCATCACCTCTCTCATTGCTTGATATTTTATTGTCAAAGTTCATTTTTGTGAGTTTGTTATATGCTATTTAGCATAGAAAATTGCTTTCTCAAAGCATTTCTGGGTGTTTAGTATACTGCTGCTATGCTACGTCAATTAGCACAGATTTTCACTCTGCTATCTGCAATTTGCGTAGTGTGTAGTAGCACAAACTTTGCATGCTCCGTGAGCGTAGCGAAGTATTATGCCCAGGGTTAATACCAGGGCATACAGGAGGGGAAAGTCCACACGGCAGTAAGAGGAAAAGAAGTGGGGGAAAAAATAAATAAATAAATAAATAATACAGGAAGACACTACAGAGGGCACAGTTAGGAAACCCTCCCACAAGTAGGAGAGCCTTACCGGGTTCACAGAACAGACTCAGAAGGGGAAAAGAGAGAGGTCTAGCCCCACGTAGCCCAGCATCCAAGGGAAACATGAATGACCAAGGTGCACCAGCAGCGGGCCCCCAAGCGCAACCAGCCCAGAACCTAGGGCCACCACCAGCGCAGCAAGTACCACAACACTCACAGATTGGTGCTCTGCCTCCGTTCAGCGAGCTGATTGACCCAGCAACAGCGTCGCCCAGGTGGACACTCTGGGTAAGCCGTCTGGACAACTATTTCACGGCAATGCGGGAAACGGATGGCGCAGTAAAGAGGTCCTTACTGTTACACTTTGCCGGTGATGAGATACACAAGTTGTTCGCCCAACACTGGGCGGCCCGACGACTACAACGCGGCAGTGGCAGCTTTAAATGCGCACTTTGACCCACAACTGAACCCTGACTATGAGAGGTTCAAACTGCGACAGGCACGTCAGAGGGAAGGAAAGTCGATGGATGCTTTCCATGCGCGGCTGCGTGAGTTAGCAAGTACATGCACCGATGACGACCAACCCAAAGAGGTGCGGGCCCAGATGATCCAAGTGTGCCGAAATAAGAACTTACGGACCCTTATCCTACGTCAACCAGGCATCACGTTGGGGGACATTCTCATCCTAGCTAGGTCACATGATCTGTCCGATGCCAGGTCAACAGCGATGGAGGCCGCGCTCACCCAGCAGGCGGAGAAGCCCTTCACGGTGAAAACGGAGAGAGCGGATGCAGTCCGCAACCAAAGTCGAGGCAACCGTGGCCGACAGCCAGGACGAAGCACGCAGGGGGCACTTTGCGGATACTGTGGCAAGGAAGAACACCCCCAGGCGGAATGCCCGGCACAAGGGCGAACCTGCTCCAGGTGTGGGAACCCCAACCACTTTGCAGTGGCATGCAGAGGTGGAGCGCGAAACCGAGTGGCCAGAGGGCGACGACCCCCATCGAAGGCAGTGAGACACCTCTCACTCGACGAGTCCGAGAACCCGAAGCCAACCAGCACGGCCGTGCGAACGAGACAATATCTAGAAGACTCGTCAACAGATGAAGAGGGCGAGTGCTACCTCATTTCGTTTGCCAGTGAGTTGAAGCGTGCACCATCAACATCGCCGGTTCTGAAGTCACCGCGCTAATTGACACTGGCGCATCTGTCAATGTAATGGGGTCCCAGCAGTACAAACGTCTGAACCCGAAACCAGCGCTGTCGCCATCACATGCACGAATACTTACATACGGCAGCCAGACGCCACAGCCACTCAAGGGAAAAATGACAGTCCAGGTGAAAGCAGAGGGAAACGAAGTCACAACCACGTTTCATGTGATCGACAGGGAGGCGGATATCCTCGTAGGAAGCCACACAGCTGAGGACCTTGGTTTGGTCACGTTTGCGAACGCAGTCAAAGACCTGCAGATAGAAGAACTACTGGGACGTTTACCACAGCTCTTTGAAGGGCTTGGTTGTATCAAAAAGGCCCCAATCAAACTACATATTGACAAAGCGGTGAAACCGGTAGCTCTGAGGCATAGACGCGTACCATTCCATCTCAGGCCACTCGTCGAGAAGGAGCTCCAACACCTTGAACAGCTAGGAGTCATCGAGAAGGTAACCGGGCCAACCCCGTGGGTGTCACCCATGGTTATCGCAGAGAGGCCAAAACAACCCGGCAAGATTCGACTCTGCATCGACATGCGTTTGCCTAACCAGGCGATCAAACGTGAAAGGCACTTGACCCCGACTGTCGATGACATCCTAGCCGACCTGAATGGATCCCGCTGGTTCTCCAAACTCGACCTGAACTCGGGGTATCATCAGTTGCGGCTAGCCGAGGAGAGCAGATACATTACGACCTTCTCGACCCACATTGGGCTTCGACGGTACCGCAGGCTGAACTTTGGAATCTCGTCAGCGGCAGAAATATTCCAAAACACCATCCGGGAGTTGCTCATAGGACTCCCGGAGTATTGAATGTCAGTGACGACATTCTGGTACATTCCGAGACCATGGAGGAACATCGGCGCCATCTCTGCACCACGCTCCAGCGTCTGGAAGAACATGGAGTCACCCTCCACCGGGAAAAGTGCTCATTCTTCCAGCGATCGATTGATTTTTTTGGATACGTGTTTAGTCGGGACGGAGTCATGGTAGACCCGAAGAAATCACAAGCTATCCTGCAGGCTCCTGCCCCGAAGACAGCATCGGAAGTTCGCAGTTTCCTTGGCATGGCCACCTACTGTGGAAGGTTCATACCGAATCTGGCCACGTTGGCGGAGCCGTTGTGCACTCTGACGAAGAAAGACGCAACGTGGAGGTGGGGCCAAGGAGAAGAAGACGCTTTGCAGAAGATCAAGGCAGCGATATTGGGAAAAACTACGATGGCGTATTTCGACACCACCAGAATGACCGAACTCATAGTAGACGCCAGCCCGGTGGGGCTAGGAGCACTATTGACCCAAGAGACGGATCGGGGGACATGGGCCCCATTGGCATTCGCAAGCAAGGCTCTCACACCAACTGAAGCCAGATACTCTCAGATCGAGAGAGAAGCATTAGCCATCAAGTGGGTGTGCAACCACTTCCATCTATATGTAAGTGGGCACCCCTTCCGAGTAGTGATGGACCACCAGCCACTGGTTCCATTATTCCGAGGCACCGCACCTCATCCCCCGCCGCGGATAGAGCGCTGGGCCATACAATTGCAGCAATACCAAATGGAAGTAGTATATCGCCCAGGGGCGAAGAACCCGGCGGACTTCCTGTCACGTCATCCGCCAGAGGCAGTGACCGATGGTGGCGCCCAAGAAGTGAAGACTGAAGAGTATGTCGACATGATATCCCAGTGGGCTTGCCCACAAGCTCTCATGATCGACAAAATCAGGCAAGAAACTGGCACCGACGCAGTGCTCATGCGCGTGCTACAAGCTCTCCAGAAAGGATCGTGGGAGGACTTCCTGCGTGGGGCAAACGGATGGAATCCGACAGACCGGGACCGACTGGGAAAACTTTGGAAAGTAAGAGACGAGTTGAGCACGGCATCTGATGGAGTAATACTGAGGGGCTCCCGGCTAGTCATCCCGGCAAGCCTGCAAGAACGGGCCACCGCCCTAGCCCATGAAGGGCACCAGGGGACCACCCGGATGAAATCCTGCATGAGAGAAAAAGTGTGGTTTCCAGGTCTTGAAGATGCCGTCGACACCCTAGTAAGGAACTGCAGACACTGCCAGATCACCAGCAGCCAAGAATGCCCCGCGCCGGTCATAACCGAAGACCCAGCCACGTCTCCGTGGTCACGCCTCAGTCTAGACTTTGGAAGCTTTCCAGATGGCCGGACAATGGCAGTGGTGATCGATGCGTTCTCCAAATACCCCATCGTGGAGGTAATTGCATCCACGTCTTTTGCCGATCTACGCCCGCTGTTGGAGAAGACATTTGCACTATTTGGTTTACCCCACGAGATCAAAACCGACAATGGGCCTCCGTTTCAGGGGACGGAGTTCCGGGGCATGCTGGAGCGCCTAGGGATACATCACCGCCGTATCACACCTCAGTGGCCCCAGGCCAATGGCGAAGCCGAGCGCTTCATGCGGACGCTCAACAAGGTCCTACGTAATGCGGTATCCGAGCAGGGCGACCCGGAAATAGCAATGCACAAGTTCTTACGTGAATATCGCAGCACACCGCACTGAACGACCCAAAGGTCCCCGTGGTCTCTGATGTTGGCCGGACCCCGGAGGGACACTCTACCCGCTGCGGATGGTTGGACTCCAGAGCCGTATGACCCCGCCAATGCTCAAGCGAGAAGGACAACGACCAATGAAAGAGCGAACAGGAAGAGGAGAGCCAAGACAAGGGTCATTCTGCCCGGCCACAAAGTGCTGGTGAGCAATCGCCGCGGCGGAGGGAAGTTCCGCATTGTGTACGAACCCGGAACATGGAAGGTAGTGAAGACCAACGGTACAGCTGTCACAGCGCAGAAGGGCAATGAGGTCATCACCTGCAACATATCATGGTTCAAACAGGTGCAGGACGCTGACTCACCGCAACTCCGCTCCAGCCAAGGAGAACGAAGAGAGACCCCCAGGGATGGTCTGCAACCTCGCCCAGCAGACGAGCAGGCTACAGTGAACACCCCACCGCCTGCTAGTGATGACGCTGAATCACCAGTGGCCCTTGGCACGTCACCCAACCGAAGCACCCCAGTGGCTTGCACAGATCGTCACTCAAGATACAACCTGCGACCCAACCCAAGACCAAGCCGACGCCTCACAGACTTTATGTGTTGATTGGGCTGATTACTTTTGAACACTGACTTGGGATGGGATGTAGCGGTCTAGTTGCCGCTGGGGTATGAAGCACCCAGGACCTTTAGCCCGGATGGGCTAACGCACAATGTATCACTCTCTGGGCAGGCGTGGCCAGAGAGTATAAAATAAAGGGGCGGAAGTCGCTCGTGGCTTCCCCGCCCGTACCAGTACACGGAGCGTGTGTCTCTCATTCATTACCCCGGGCACCAGGCCCTGTATAATGTGTTGGCCCCCAACTCACTCCACTACACCTGTGTGGGTTAAAGGTACTTGCTCGAGAGATGAGTACAAAAGACAGGTTACGGGATTGAAGAGTACTAAGGCAACTCACTCGGAGATTAATGGACCTGCTGCATGGATTTTATGCGTACATTGACAGTCACTGGTATAATCCTTTTGACAAGAGTTGCAGCCAAGAAGCAAAACAATGTGCCCTGTGCATTATTTAATGTTGTGCACCGTGTGACTCTTCACTCAGTGTCTTCATTATGGAGTGCGGGCAGAGGCTACAATCATTAGCACGACTGGTGCTAAGGTTCATCTCTACCTTTCAATGAAACAAATAATGTCCCTGGCATTTCAATTTAGTGACTCAGTCTCATCATGTGCTACACAAGACGCATGATGGACCTGAATTCTGCAGATCGCGGAACTCAGCGAAATCTTGCAGAGTTTATATGTAACTCCGTCACACCGCAAGTTCCGCCCACCCCTATTGTTCACCTTCTTAAATAGTGGCGTGTGTCACAGCTGCCACTTCAAACCAAGAAGGGAGATCACACTGCATGGTTCACACCAGGCAATGCATTTTGCTCCTCAGAGCCTTGATGTAAGTTGAAAGGCATTGGCAAAGCCAATGGGTCTCATCTATGCAGGAGCTATTGGCCATGCCAATGCCTTTTAGCCATGTTTTAGAGCAGCACGGCTGCTGTGCATGGTTAAGAGTTATAGAAAAAAGCACTTTAAGTCAACTAGTGCTGGCCACATCATAATGCTCTTTTTTCTTATGGTGGGTGGGAAACAGAGAAGAAGCAACATGGAGAACAGGGGGGTGGGGTGGGAATGGAAGGGAATTAGCAACACGAACACCCCCATGTGTCCATATTACTTATTTCCCCTCCCACACCCATCGGTGGGTGTGAAAGGGGAAATAAGTAATATGGGCACACAAGGGTGGGAGGGTAAGAAGCAACACAGAAGAAAAAGTAAAAATAGTACCTCAATCGCAGCGCGATCAGCAGAAGGACATAAATCAAGCTGAAGCAATCAGTACTTGTAGCATGCTCCAGCTGACAGAAGAGGAAGTGAAGCTGACACAAACTGGTCAATTAGAAGGCAGCAAATAAGAGTGACAATGAACACAACAAATGGTAAGCAATGGGCGGGCTGCAAGCTCATTGTTGTATACAATATCTCTCGTAAGCAAGAGTGCTTGCAGCGCATGTGCTGTTGCATGCGAGTCCTACAAAATTAGAACTCTGTGGAAGTGGGTTCAGTTGGGGAGACAGCAAAGTTCACACCTGTGGGGTTTGGGAAATGTTTGAATTGTTTCCGCGAGCACCAGACTCAGGACTGACCCACTAGTCACAGTCAATAAATGAGTACTTCAGTCCCTTCAACCTGACCCACTTGCTCCTTTTGAGTTACCTGTGACATTGAGGTCTTATCTTATCTCCTCTATGACTACACAACCGTAGCCTGGTGAAGTTCCTCAGAAGGAAGAAAGGAAAATGGCAGCCCTATCATCATCGTTAAAGCTCCCTGATTCTCCCAGGTCTCTTTACTCCACCAATTGCATGCAATCTGCACTCAACTAATCTTTAACACAGACACTCTTAACACTCCCTAGTCTGCACTAGCAGAAACTGGCTGGAGGAGCCTAACTAACACCCGCTTCTTTTGCTCACTCTGTTCTCCCAGCAACATTCCTTTATAACCTCTGCCATTCTTTGTGATTTTGCACAACTACCCCTGAGCCGGTGATAACTGTATATCTACTCAATCTTCCTACCGATCTCTGCGAATTTGCACAACACCATCTAAATGTTTACATAGTCAAGAGACCGTCTCTCATGGGTAACTTGCCTGGATTGCATCTTAGAGCCAATAATACCTTAATTTGGCACCCGGATAGACCAGCCCTGAGTCTCGCAGTCTCTACGCTCACCTGCACGATTTGTCCGAAAAGACCCAACTCTGTGAATTTGCACATCAGAGTTTGTACAGGGCCTGTCTTAAAAGATAAATGACTTGATGGACTGGCATTTCACACCTGCGCCAAATTTTTGGAATCTGCACATACAAGCTTGTTACTGGGTTTACTCTAGAAGACAATAGCTTTGCATGACTGACATGCCACATCTGCCAAACTGTGAATACAGAGTGTTTGACATTGCATTGTTATTTTTTTTAACCTAAGTGTTCTGGTACTTTTACAAACAGCTTTTGCATATATGGTTTTATTTGTTTTTGCAATGGTATTAATTAGCCATGCAATATTAATAAACTAATAACGAAACCACTCCCAATCAATCAATCAATCAATCAATCAGATGTCTTGTAAAGCGTGACTACTCACCCAAAAGGGTCTCAAGGTACTGGGGGGGGGTAGCTGCTGGTCCGACAGGGCGCTGTGGTTCAGTCGAAGAGCCAGGTCTTGAGGCCCTTCCTGAAATTAGGCAGTGACGGTGATTGCCTGAGGTGGAGAGGTAGTGTGTTCCAGGTCTTTGCTGCATGGTAGGAGAAGGATCTTCCTCTGGCTGTGGTCTTGCGGATACGTGGGATGGTAGCCAGGGCCAGTTGGGTGGAGGGGAGGTGTTTGGTGGGCGTGTGAAATGTGAGGCGGTGGTTGAGGTACGCAGGTCCTGTATCATGTAGGGCTTTGTAGGCATGTGTGAGAAGCTTGAAGGTGATTCTTTTGTTGACTGGGAGCCAGTGGAGGTCTCTCAGGTGGCTGGTGATGTGGCTGCGGTGGGAGATGTTGAGGATAAGTCTGGCGGAGGCATTCTGAATGTTCTGCAGTCTCTTGAGGAGTTTCTGGGTAATGCCGGCATAGAATGCATTGCCGTAGTCGATTCTGCTACTGATGAGTGCGTGGGTGACCGTCTTTCTGGACTCTGTGGGGATCCACATGAAAATCTTTCGGAGCAGGCACAGTGTGTGAAAGCAGGATGATGAGACAGCATTGATCTGGCAGCTCATGGTTAGTGAGGAGTCGAGGATGATGCTGAGGTTCCGTGCGTGGTCTGTGGGTGTGGGGGGGGGTTCCAAGCACCGTGTATGTGATGCGGAGCTTTTCACCTAGCACTTATAGTGTCCTCACCACACCACTCCCCTTTTTCACTGTAGACCTCTGTGCTTCATTGTCCAAGTAACAGTAGCCCATTGCACCACTGGGCCTTGCCAAGTGTGTCCAGGCAATTAGCTTCTAGTGGTGCTGCTTGGAGGACTGGGTAGTAAGCATTGATTGGAGCATTAGAGCATGATGCAGCTTCAATGCTCTAACCACCTGTCCAGTGCTGAATCGTGCACACAAGTACGTCTTGACCTACCACCACGTATAGTGACACTTCTAGTGCTGCATTATATTTATAATGACTGGGAAGTAGCCCATATATGCACATAAAACAGGAACATTCACACTAGGAGGGACGAGGGCATTTAGTAGGTCCAGCATACATGCCCCAGAGCATAGAAGTCAAGCAAGAGGTATGCAGTTCCTGTGGAGAGGGGACGGAAGGTCAATGGGTGAGGGGCCAATTGGCCAACGGGCCCCGCAGGGGGTTCTTTGTCGGAGGTCTTCTGTGTTGTTTGCTGATGATTAAAACCGACTACGAGAGTTGTGGCTGGCAAGGAGAATTAAACCTGCTGCAGCTCAAGGTGAAAGGTGAAGTGTGAAAGTGGTCAATTGGTTTTAATCATAGCATCAGTTTCCAGCGAATAAAGGATTTTTGGACACTCATAGCTATTTTTAGACACACTTTCACTCCCACTCTACTCACCACACATTCGCTCCAACACCCCATCTTCTAGGGCCTGTCGGCAAACAACACAGAAGACCTCCGGCAAAGAGCCCCCTTGCGGGGCCCATTGGGCTTTGCAGCACTGGCCCAACGAGGAGCTGCCCTATGATGAAGCATGACACCTCTCGTGGTGTGTGAGATCCCTTGCTCCTTATTGGAGCTATCCCCCTCTCCTTCCTTCCCTTACCTGGAGCCTTCTTACATGCCCTTCGGCCAATTGGCCCCTCACTCATTGACCTTCCGGCCCCACTCCACAGGAACTGCATACCTCTTGCTTGACATAAAACAGGACCACCATGTACTCAGAATTAGGGGTGGCGGAACTCGTGGAGTTTCACTCCGTGGAATTCCGCAGAGTTACCTGAAAACTCGGTGAGATTCCGTGGAGTTCCGCCCCCCTTGGAGTGCCAGACGTGATGGCAAGTGGCCATTGCTGTATGTAGAGTGTACAGAGAGAGCATGCACATACACCATCAACCACTGTACACTGCATACAAATGACTTCCACAGGTACACGTGAATACTTGCGGACAGACTACTTCCACATGTATGCTCTTCGTACATATTGCTGTGGCTTGTGCACTGTACTGCCAGGTGTACAATACATACACTACACACACGCTGTTTCGTCACATGCTTTGCCCCTTCTTAGGGCATTTACAGGCTTGCCCTGCACTCGGTCTCTGAAAGAAAGCTGTGTCTTTGGTTTCTGTGATTACAGTCCTTTCTTTGCCAGTGTATCTGTCTCTCACGTTTGTGAGGCCTTTCATATCAGGTTACTACAGTCACTTTGCCCTGCTCTTTCCGTAGCACTCAGACTTGCAGGTTGTCTATGAGTGTGAGAACTCTGTGCTCGCCTGTGCCCTCCTTGCCCCTCCGGTGTATAGTAGTTCCCCGTCCTTGGCCATCTCACCCCAGATCTCCCGGGGTGTGGGCTAGAGAGGGTAGGTTGAAGTCGCACGGGAAGAGGAGGAAGCCAAGGCTGGGTTGGGAGAGGAGCTGCTTGGGGTGAACATCCTTTTAGGCACCGGGAAGGCCTCAGGGGCGCAGGGAGCCATGTCTAGCCGCCTGAGTGCCCTGCTGCAGCAGTCAGTTGAGACAGTGAGTGACCGGGAAGGAGAGCCAGGCTAGGCACAGGTGTGCCAAGAGAGGAGGGAAAGCTAGCTCAAACATATAGTTATTGAGGAGATAAGGCACTGCAGGTCGGTATTGGGCCTTTCCTCTGTATGGGAGAAGCAGTAGTTCCTAAGAAAGAGATTCAGTACTCTTACATTCCAGCATTTAAGAACATGTAGACCACTGAGTGTTTAAGCAAAAAATGAGAAGATTCTTCCTACTCACTTTTATCAGCGTGAGAAATAACAATAAAGTTAAAATAAAAATTTCCCGCATTCACAGCACTCCACGAGCACGGCTGAGTACTTTTCCTGCACCTCCTTGAAGTTGGCATGGTTCAGCACCGACACATCATCCTCCTCCTGGATATCTGCATGGACCAGGCCCAGAGCAAGACAGAACAGGGTGGGCAGCAGCAACTGGGCAGTGAGGGCGACATGGAAAAAAAGCTAGTGGTCTCTTAGATGACTGGCAGGTTCTTGGACTCACTTGACCCTGTGCTCTGTTACTGCCACTTGCCCCAACTGCGCCTCAAGACCAGCTCGGAGTCCTGCACTCTCCCCCTCCCGGACATGGCTGTGCACCGGGCTCTCCTTCTGCTGTGACTTGAGCAGGGGGAGGGGTTCTGCGCAGGTGCCTTATCACCTGGGAAATTGCTTGTGTAGAAAATGTTAACTGGACCGTGTCCTGCTCTTAGCCCCACCCATCCACAGGCAGGAAGTGACTCAAGGCAGAGCGACGTGCACTTAGATAAACCACCACAGAAATAAGACAGCCACTTCAGATGTACTTTCCCCTTTGTTAGACAGAGAAAGCTTTTGATCGTTCCTCTACTGCATACATACCAGCAGCACTCAAGTGTATTAGGAAGGCATTTGACCTTGCATGCAAAGACGCTGTACTTGAAAACTTCCCCTGTGCCGCCAAACTCCGCTCCGACAGCTGTTAGCGGAGTTTACTGAACTCCGCAAACTCTGCCGGCGGAGCAGAGTTCACCCCCACCCTTAATCATAATCAGCCCTCCTTGCCCAAAAACATGTGTGCCATCAAATGCTGGCAGTTTGCCAGGGAGGCCAGCCAGACCCTGAGCTCCACCAACTGCAGCCTTTCACCTTCCATTGGGCCCACACTGACCAGCAGGGACGACGTGGGAAGCAGGTCAGGCTGCAGTTTCTGTGACCTCACACGCCTCCACCCTGCTGCCTCCCTCAGGTGATCCCACTGACTAACAGGGACCCAGTGGTAAGCAGACCAGGCTGTAGCTTCTGTGATCTCATGCACCGGCAGCCTGCAGCCTGCTGCCTCCCCAGGTGCTTCCACTGACTAACAGTGACCCACATGGAAGCAGGCCAGGCTGCAGCTTCTGTGAGCTCATTCACCTGCAGGCTGCCACCTCCCCCAGGTGCCTCAACTGACTAACTGGGACCCAAAGAGAAGCAGGCCAGGCTGCAGCATCGGTGACCTCATACACCTGCAGGCATTCACCTTCCCTTGGGCTCCCAAAGACTAACACGGACCCACAGGGAAGCAGGCCAGGCTGCAGGTTCTGCGAGCTCATGCACCTGCAGCCTGCTGACAACCCCAGCTACTACCACTGACTAACAGGGACCCAGTGGGAAGCAGGTCAGGCTGCAGCTTCTGTGAGCACATGCACCTGCAGCCTGCTTTCTCCCCTGGGTGCTTCCACTGACTAACAGGGACCCAATGGGAAGCAGATGTTAATATTGATAACACAATGCCAATCTTTATAATAATACACTCGCATATACGAACAATATCGCATCACTATTAACAAATTTGCCCGTCATGAACTCTTCATCAACCCCGACTTTGAAATACGTGGTCAGGCAGGCTCCACAGCCCAGGCCCAAGGAAACTGATTGGCAGATCACAGATGGAGTGGCACGTAGCAGGCAGACAAATGCGCAAAACAGGAAACTCAGGTCCATCCCCCAGATAAGCACAGCGACACCACATTAATCCAAGGAGATTGGCCCCAATAAAGCACACATGGCCGGAGGGGTGAGCGCGTTCCCAAAACATCATAAAGCCAGATGCCACACGAAGTTAGGAACACATTACCAATCAGCACACAGCACACATAGCTTTTATAACAGAGACATGGGCTGATGTCGCATCTGGCCCAAACCTGGTCACAGCCACCCCTCCCGGTTACTCATTAACCAGACTGGACCGCATTGGGAATAGAGGCGGAGGCCTAGCAATTATCTCTAAAATTGACTTTAAAGTCAGAGTAGACCCACTACCTCACCCTGGATGCGAAGCCTTGAGCTTTAAAATTAACCTTACCAGCCACTACTCCTTCAATGGAGTCCTGATTTATCGATCTCCTGGCCTTAGAAAACCCTTCCTAAATATGGATAAATCCCTATGGGACATAAAAGCCAACTCCTCCGATTTCACTATTCTTGGTGATTTCAACTTTCACCTGGAGAATAAGGAGGACCCAGATACTCTAGACCTTACTACCTCCCTCTCCCTTCTTGGGCTATCACAACTAGTCCGCGGTCCCATGCATTCCGCAGGCCATACCCTAGATGGCATCTTCTCAGACTGTCCTCTCATTCTGGTCCCCCAGTCTTTACCATTAACATGGTCGGACCATAGGGCGGTAATGTTCTACCTGAACTTAGGAGATCACAATCTGAAAGAGCCCAAGAGCGTAACTAGGACTAGTCATCGACCCTGGCACTTGATCTTAGAAGGCACTTTCTCAAGGGCCCTTAAAGCCTCCATCATGCCAATAGCGCCTAACCTGGATCAAGCAACGGTGGACTACCATAAATGGATCAGGGACTCTATTGATAGCTTAGCCCCGGCCAAACGAGGAAACAATAAGAGAACCTCTCCATCTGAACCCTGGTTCAATGAAGAGCTTAGACTGGCCAAACAATTATGCAGAACGCTAGAAAGGAAATGGAGGATAAATTACGGCAGGGAGGATAAAGTCTCCTATAAAGTGAAACTGCAACAGTACAAAAAACTCCTGACCAAAACCAAATCCAATTTCTTTATAAATAAGATCAACTCCGCTCTCAATACTCCTAAGGAGTTATTTTCAACTGTGGTCAAGCTTAGTAACCCTTCCCCAGCCAGTAACCTGAACGTAGACGCCTCTTTTTGCAACAACCTAGCTACTTTCTTTAAAACCAAGGTAGAAGTGATTTTCAATTCCTTAACCTCAAGTGTTGACCGTGGGGGACTATGTACATCTGACAACCTTCAGGCTGCTGGGTCAAACAATCCTAAAGGAGGAAAAGCTATTCTAAAGCCAGACGTGGTGATACCTTCCCAATCCAACAACCCCACTTTTCTGGTTTTCTCCCCCCTTACGTTAGACCAAGTTACTAATCTGTTCAGGCAAATTAAGTCAGGATCACCGTTCGACCCTTGCCCGCCTAGAGTTCTCCAATTGGGATCAAGCATAGTTCCTGGCCATCTTCTAGGGATTTTTAATCAAATGCTTCGATTAGGCTACTTCCCCAAAAGCTGGAAAGTCGCGTCAATTCTCCCTCTTTTAAAAAAGGTTAATTTGGACACTGACATCCCTAACAACTATAGGCCAATATCTCGACTCCCCTTTCCGGCCAAACTGATAGAGAAAGCCATAAACACCGAGCTCTCTCTCTACATCCAGGAACATGATCTACTGGACTCCTCCCAGTTTGGCTTCATAGGCCAACATAGCACTGAGACAGCTTTGATCACAGCCACAGAATATGTCAGAGCAACCTTAGACAAAGGAGGGAATGCTGCCCTAATTTTGCTTGATCTGTCGGCAGCGTTCGATACTGTAAACCATCAACTCCTGATCAACCGGTTGTTCGAGATAGGTGTGGGAGGTACTGCACTTAGTCTCCTCAGCTCTTTCCTCTCTGGCAGAACGCAGTACCTAGAATGTAACAGCCACAGATCTACTTCTTTCACCCTTCCCTGTGATGTTCCACAAGGGTCTTCACTGAGTCCTACTCTTTTTAATCTGAACGTTACACCTCTGGCCTTATTGATCAAAGGCCTTGGCTTTTCGGTTGTCTCCTACGCTGACGACACCCAGATTGTGGTGTCAGTCACAGAAAACGCCGACAACACAGCTAACTGTTTCCACAACTGTATGCTACAGATTGGGAAATGGATGTCTACCAACTGTTTGAAACTGAACTCCGACAAAACGGAGGTGCTATTGTTTGGCACCAATCCATCATTTTGGGGCCCCAGTTGGTGGCCTCAGGAAATGGGTCCACTCCCTACTCCCGTGCCAAAGGTGAAAAATCTGGGAATTCAGTTTGATGAAAAACTTTCCTTTGTGGGACATGCTAATGCTATCACCTCATCTTGTTTTTTCATCTTCAAATCTCTCAGGAAGATTTTCCCTTGCATCCCTCTGAACCTGCAGAAAGCGGTGATTACCACTCTAGTCTTTGCTAAAATAGACTATTGCAACGGGTTCTTCCTGGCGGCCCACAAGAAAGCCTTAGACAAACTTCAATTGGTCCAGAATGCGGCAGCCAGGCTGCTATTAGGGATCCCAAAACATCAGTCGGTATCCAAGTTTCTTCCATCACTTCACTGGCTCCCGGTTAAGAAAAGGGTTGTGTTCAAATCCTTGTGCTTAGCCTTCAAAGCCCTCCACTCCAAGGGTCCAGTCTTCATTAGGCAACTCTTCCATCGCGATATCCCGGCCAGAAATCTAAGATCGGCCTCCCAGGCTAATCTGGTTGTCCCCAAGTTTAGGCGGGCTACCTGGGGAGGAAAGAGTTTTGCAGTCACGGCTGCTAAACTCTGGAACACCATGCCACTTACCCTCAAAACCTCAAACAATCTGCTCACCTTTCGCAAAGCGCTAAACACCTGGCTTTTTAATAATTAGGTAAACACTTTCTTCCATTACTCTGTAGCCTCGCTGCTGTCGGGGGTTTGCTACCCTGCTTCTCCTCCCCATGGAGCATCAGCGCCTAGACACCCGCGGGTATTAGTGCGCTTTAGAAATCCTATTTTCATTTCACACAGTACATGCAGAGATTACGCGCCCCTGACATCTGGACACGTTACCCACTGGCCCACATTTTGTCCATGCAAGGTCGAGGCCCACCTGCATTTGCTACCAGGGGCCATATTTATGACTCCACAGACAAGGCCCACATTCCTTTACCAAACAAGGTTCGCCAGAAGTATTTTTATGATTCCTGAAAATTGTAATAAAAGCGCTCCGATTTATTGTACTTTGAGGCAGTCTTCAGACCCACTTCTGTAACTGTACTCCCAGCCCGAGCGTTTAATTGAACCAACTGTTCCTGTTTTACCAAACGCCTCTTGTCTTTTGATTTTTCAAGGTAAATTCATATTCAAGCAACCTAGGTCAGGCTGCAGCTTCTGTGAGTTCAAGCAACTGCCACCGCCCCGGGTTCTTCCATTGACTAACAGGGACCCAGTGGGAAGCAGGCCAGGCTGCAGCATCTGTGAGCGCACACACCTGCAGCCTGCTGCTTGCTGCCTCCCACGGGGGCTTCCACTGACTAACAGGGACCCACAGGAAAGGAGGTCAGGCTTCTGCTTCGGTGATCTCACACACCTGCGGCCTGTTGTCTCCCCGGGACCCAGTAGGAAGCAGGTCAGGCTGAAGCTTCTGTGAGCTCACACACCTGCAGCCTGCTGCTTGCTGCCTCCCCTGGGTGCTTCCACTGAATAACAGGGACCCACAGGGAAGGAGGCCAGGCTGCAGCATCTGCGAGCTCACACACCTGCAGCCTGCCGCCTCCCCCGGGTGCTCCCACTGACTAACAGGGACCTACACAGAAAGAGGCCAGGCTGCAGCTTCTGCGAGCTCACACACCTGCAGCCTGCCGCCTCCCCCGGGTGCTCCCACTGACTGACAGGGACCCACACAGAAAGAGGCCAGGCTGCAGCTTCTGCGAGCTCACACAACTGCAGCCTGCCGCCTCCCCCGGGTGCTCCCACTGACTAACAGAGACCCAGTGGGAAGCAGACCAAGCTGCAGCTTCTGTGATCTCATACACCTGCAGCAGGCCACCTCCCTCGGGTGCTCCCACTGACTAACAGGGACCCACACAGAAAGAGGCCAGGCTGCAGCTTCTGTGAGCTCATGCCCCTGCAGCCTGTTGCCACCCCCAGCTACTACCACTGACTAACAGGGACCCACAGGGAAGGAGGCAAGGCTGCAGCATCTGCAAGCTCATGCACCTGCAGCCTGCCACCTCCCCTGGGTGCTCCCACTGACTAACAGGGACCCACAGGGAAGGAGGCCAGGCTGCAGCATCTGCGAGCTCACACACCTGCAGCCTGCCGCCTCCCCCGGGTGCTCCCACTGACTAACAGGGACCCACAGGGAAGGAGGCCAGGCTGCAGCATCTGCGAGCTCATGCACCTGCAGCCTACTGCCTCCCCCGGGTGCTCCCACTGACTAACAGGGACCCACACAGAAAGAGGCCAGGCTGCAGCTTCTGCGAGCTCACACACCTGCAGCCTGCCGCCTCCCCCGGGTGCTCCCACTGACTAACAGGGACCTACACAGAAAGAGGCCAGGCTGCAGCTTCTGCGAGCTCATGCACCTGCAGCTTGCCGCCTCCCCCGGGTGCTCCCACTGACTAACAGGGACCCACAGGGAAGGAGGCCAGGCTGCAGCTTCTGTGAGCGCACACACCTGCAGCCTGCTGCTTGCTGCCTCCCCTGGGTGCTCCCACTGACTAACAGGGACCCACAGGGAAGGAGGCCAGGCTGCAGCATCTGCGAGCTCACACACCTGCAGCCTGCCGCCTCCCCGGGTGCTCCCACTGACTAACAGGGACCTACACAGAAAGAGGCCAGGCTGCAGCTTCTGCGAGCTCATGCACCTGCAGCTTGCCGCCTCCCCCGGGTGCTCCCACTGACTAACAGGGACCCACAGGGAAGGAGGCCAGGCTGCAGCATCTGCGAGCTCATGCACCTGCAGCCTGCTGCCTCCCCCGGGTGCTCCCACTGACTAACAGGGACCTACACAGAAAGAGGCCAGGCTGCAGCTTCTGCGAGCTCACACACCTGCAGCCTGCCGCCTCCCCCGGGTGCTCCCACTGACTAACAGGGACCTACACAGAAAGAGGCCAGGCTGCAGCTTCTGCGAGCTCACACACCTGCAGCCTGCCGCTTCCCCCGGGTGCTCCCACTGACTAACAGGGACCTACACAGAAAGAGGCCAGGCTGCAGCTTCTGCGAGCTCACACACCTGCAGCCTGCCGCCTCCCCCGGGTGCTCCCACTGACTAACAGGGACCCACAGGGAAGGAGGCCAGGCTGCAGCATCTGCGAGCTCATGCACCTGCAGCCTGCTTTCTCCCCTGGGTGCTTCCACTGAATAACAGGGACCCACACAGAAAGAGGCCAGGCTGCAGCTTCTACGAGCTCACACACCTGCAGCCTGCCGCCTCCCCCGGGTGCTCCCACTGACTAACAGGGACCCACACAGAAAGAGGCCAGGCTGCAGCTTCTGCGAGCTCACACACCTGCAGCCTGCCGCCTCCCCCGGGTGCTCCCACTGACTAACAGGGACCCACACAGAAAGAGGCCAGGCTGCAGCTTCTGCGAGCTCACACACCTGCAGCCTGCCGCCTCCCCCGGGTGCTCCCACTGACTAACAGAGACCCAGTGGGAAGCAGACCAAGCTGCAGCTGCTGTGATCTCATACACCTGCAGCCGGCCGCCTCCCTCGGGTGCTCCCACTGACTAACAGGGACCCACAGGGAAAGAGGCCAGGCTGCAGCTTCTGTGAGCGCACACACCTGCAGCCTGCTGCTTGCTGCCTCCCCTGGGTGCTCCCACTGACTAACAGGGACCCACAGGGAAGGAGGCCAGGCTGCAACATCTGCGAGCTCATGCACCTGCAGCTTGCCGCCTCCCCCGGGTGCTCCCACTGACTAACAGGGACCTACACAGAAAGAGGCCAGGCTGCAGCTTCTGTGAGCTCATGCACCTGCAGCCTGCTGCCACCCCCAGCTACTAACAGGGACCCACAGGGAAGGAGGCCAGGCTGCAGCATCTGCGGGCTCATGCACCTGCAGCCTGCCGCCTCCCCCGGGTGCTCCCACTGACTAACAGGAACCCACACAGAAAGAGGCCAGGCTGCAGCTTCTGCGAGCTCACACACCTGCAGCCTGCCGCCTCCCCCGGGTGCTCCCACTGACTAACAGGGACCCACAGGAAAAGAAGACAGGCTGCAGGTTCTTTGAGCTCACACACCTGCAGCCTGCCGCCTCCCCCAGGAGATCCCACTGACTAACGGAGACCCAGAGGGAAGCAGGCCAAGCTGCAGCCGCTGTGAGCTCATGCTCCTGTTGCTTGAAGCCTGTCTACTCTCCCATTGATTCTACTGACCAACATGGACCTGCAGGTAAGCAAGCCAGGCAGAAGCTTCTGTCGCCTCCAGCTTCTGCAGCCTACCACCTTCCTCAGTAGGTGACTTCCACTACCAGCAACCTACTGGGAGGGACATCAGGCTTCAGCTATTATCTGCTATAGCTTGAAGATAAGCTGGAGAGGCTACAGTTCCTGTCATCTCGAGGACCTGCAGAATATCGCCCATCCCAAGAACTCTGACTGACCAGTAGGGGCCTGCAGTGAAGTAGGCTGGGTCGGAGGGTCTGTTGGCTCCACCCTCTGCAGTCTATCACCTTCCTCATAGGCACCCACCTTCCAACACGGAACTCCTGGGAATCGGGTCCGGCTGCAGGTCGTACCAGCTCCAGCATCCGTAGCCTTCTGCCTTAACCAGGAGCTCTCACCGACCAAGAGGACCCACAAGGATGCAGGGGGGTGAATCATCTTTTAGCTCCTCCCTCTGCAGCCCTCCACCTTTCCTGAGAGCTCCAACTGGAAAACAGAGATCTACTGAGAGGCGGGGGTTGCAACTTCTGTCAGCTCTATCAACTGCAATCTGCTGCCTCCCGTGCTCGAGAACTGCAATCTGCTGCCTCCCCATGGGCTCCCACTGACGAACAAAGACCTGCATGGTAGCAGGCCAGGCTGCAGCATCTGTCTGATCCAGCACCTGCAGCTTGTCACCTTCCACTGGGCTTCCTCTGACCAAGAGGGCCCTGTGGGAAGCAGACCAGCTACAGCTCTGGTCAGGTCTAGGAACTGCAATCTGCTGTCTTCTCCAGTGGCTCCTACTGACCAATAAGGACCTGGAGGGAGGCAGGTCAGGATTAGGGGTGGACAAAACTCATTTAATTACGTGCCGTGTACTCACGCGGAATTACCTAAGAATTCCATGAGATTACTCTTGAATTACGTCAGAAGAGTAATTCTGCATTTAGTGCTATTTCTTAAAACGAATGCACACTCACGTCCAATTGGACACAAGGATCCATTTTGTGCTGAGGAACAGCAGTAACTACAACAGAACACAGACAGCGAGTGCCCAGGAGCACCACTTGCGCTAGCTAAATTTGCTCTTGCCATAGGGTTTTCCCCCCAAAATACTCTTAATTACGCAAGCAAGAGTAATCGCGTTATTATCAGTAATTACTGGTCAAAGAGTAATGCAGAATGACTGAAATTGCTCTGATTGCTCCGGCGTAATCTAAATTCTGCCCAGGCCTAGTCTGTATTCAGCTTCTGTCGGCTCCAGCAACTCAGACATACCTACTATCCAGTGGTCTCCCGCCGACCAATAGAGCACTGCAGTGTGGTAGGTGAAGTTTAGGCAGCTGTCGGCTGCAGTTTCATACAACCTTCCTACACCCATGAGTGGGTGAGACCGTATCACGCCAGCCACAGGCAAAAGAGGTGAATGGTGCAACAAATGCCCACAGTGGATTGAAGTCCAGCAAACTAAATTCATAATTCCCTTGACCTGCTGAACTGTACAATGGGGCAGAGAAGGAGAGAGCATCTTATTGTGGGAGTGAAGTTGGGGGTATCACCTAAATCTTTCTGCCCTAATCTCCCATTCTGACCTCCGGCATGGGCCTTCTTTTGCTCCTGGTAATGCACTGAGAGAGCATGTATTTTGAGGACCTCAGTGGCATATGGAAAAGGTGGAGCGGGCTGCTCCTCACTTTAAGATTGACCCTGGTCTGTTGCTAAAGCAGCTAGAATCTCATTTTTTAGAGGCTGCATCTCAATTTGTTTGTCCTTTGTTTCCTGCTGAGTGTATTGTTTCCTCTGTCTGGTGTGTTCTTTCTCCTTCACTGTGACTGGTTCTCAACCACCTTTCCCACTCGGAGCACCATTGTATCCCAATCCCTTTTCCTCCAGTCTACCCTGGGATCACCTCCAGTGTGGGCCTCATGAAATCCTGGTGGCACTGAGAGAGCATTGCGCCGAGTCCAGTGAGGGCCTCATTAACTCCTGGTGGCACTGAGAGGGCATTGCGACGAGTCCAGTGAGGGCCTCATTAACTCCTGGTGGCACTGAGAGGGCATTGCGCCGAGTCCAGTGTGGGCCTCATGAACTCCTGGTGGCACTGAGAGAGCATTGCGCCGAGTCCAGTGAGGGCCTCATGAACTCCTGGTGGCACCGAGAGAGCATTGCGCCGAGTCCAGTGAGGGCCTCATGAACTCCTGGTGGCACCGAGAGGGCATTGCGCCGAGTCTAGTGTGGGCCTCATGAACTCCTGGTGGCAATGAGAGGGCATTGCGCCGAGTCCAGTGTGGGCCTCATTAACTCCTGGTGGCACTGAGAGGGCATTGCGCCGAGTCCAGTGTGGGCCTCATTAACTCCTGGTGGCACTGAGAGGGCATTGCGCCGAGTCCAGTGTGGGCCTCATTAACTCCTGGTGGCACTGAGAGAGCATTGCGCCGAGTCCAGTGAGGGCCTCATGAACTCCTGGTGGCACTGAGAGAGCATTGCGCCGAGTCCAGTGAGGGCCTCATGAACTCCTGGTGGCACTGAGAGGGCATTGCGCCGAGTCCAGTGTGGGCCTCATTAACTCCTGGTGGCACTGAGAGGGCATTGCGCCGAGTCCAGTGTGGGTCTCATTAACTCCTGGTGGCACTGAGAGGGCATTGCGCCGAGTCCAGTGTGGGCCTCATTAACTCAAGGTGGCACTGAGAGAGCATTGCGCCGAGTCCAGTGTGGGCCTCATTAACTCCTGGTGGCACTGAGAGGGCATTGCGCCGAGTCCAGTGAGGGCCTCATTAACTCCTGGTGGCACTGAGAGAGCATTGCGCCGAGTCCAGTGAGGGCCTCATGAACTCCTGGTGGCACTGAGAGAGCATTGCGCCGAGTCCAGTGTGGGCCTCATTAACTCCTGCTGGCACTGAGAGGGCATTGCGCCGAGTCCAGTGTGGGCCTCATTAACTCCTGGTGGCACTGAGAGAGCATTGCGCCGAGTCCAGTGTGGGCCTCATTAACTCCTGGTGGCACTGAGAGGGCATTGCGCCGAGTCCAGTGTGGGCCTCATTAACTCCTGGTGGCACTGAGAGGGCATTGCGCCGAGTCCAGTGTGGGCCTCCTTAACTCCTGGTGGCACTGAGAGGGCATTGCGCCGAGTCCAGTGTGGACCTCCTTAACTCCTGGTGGCACTGAGAGGGCATTGCGCCGAGTCCAGTGTGGGCCTCATTAACTCCTGGTGGCACTGAGAGGGCATTGCGCCGAGTCCAGTGTGGGCCTCATTAACTCCTCGTGGCACTGGGAGAGCATTGCGCCGAGTCCAGTGTGGGCCTCATTAACTCCTCGTGGCACTGGGAGAGCATTGCGCCGAGTCCAGTGTGGGCCTCATTAACTCCTGGTGGCACTGGGAGGGCATTGCGCCGAGTCCAGTGTGGGCCTCATTAACTCCTGGTGGCACTGAGAGAGCATTGCGCCGAGTCCAGTGTGGGCCTCATTAACTCTTGGTGGCACTGAGAGGGCATTGCGCCGAGTCCAGTGTGGGCCTCCTTAACTCCTGTTGGCACTGAGAGGGCATTGCGCCGAGTCCACTGAGGGCCTCATTAACTCTTGGTGGCACTGAGAGGGCATTGCGCCGAGTCCAGTGTGGGCCTCATGAACTCCTGGTGGCACTGAGAGGGCATTGCGCCGAGTCCAGTGTGGGCCTCATTAACTCCTGGTGGCACTGAGAGGGCATTGCGCCCAGTCCAGTGAGGGCCTCATGAACTCCTGGTGGCACTGAGAGGGCATTGCGCCGAGTCCAGCGTGGGCCTCATGAACTCCTGGTGGCACTGAGAGGGCATTGCGCCGAGTCCAGCGAGGGCCTCATGAACTCCTGGTGGCACTGAGAGGGCATTGCGCCGAGTCCAGTGAGGGCCTCATGAACTCCTGGTGGCACTGAGAGGGCATTGCGCCGAGTCCAGTGAGGGCCTCATGAACTCCTGGTGGCACTGAGAGGGCATTGCGCCGAGTCCAGTGTGGGCCTCATGAACTCCTGGTGGCACTGAGAGAGCATTGCGCCGAGTCCAGTGAGGGCCTCATGAACTCCTGGTGGCACTGAGAGAGCATTGCGCCGAGTCCAGTGAGGGCCTCATGAACTCCTGGTGGCACTGAGAGAGCATTGCGCCCAGTCCAGTGAGGGCCTCATGAACTCCTGGTGGCACTGAGAGAGCATTGCGCCGAGTCCAGTGTGGGCCTCATGAACTCCTGGTGGAACTGAGAGGGCATTGCGCCGAGTCCAGTGTGGGCCTCATTAACTCCTGGTGGCACTGAGAGGGCATTGCGCCGAGTCCAGTGTGGGCCTCATTAACTCAAGGTGGCACTGAGAGAGCATTGCGCCGAGTCCAGTGTGGGCCTCATTAACTCCTGGTGGCACTGAGAGAGCATTGCGCCGAGTCCAGTGTGGGCCTCATGAACTCCTGGTGGCACTGAGAGAGCATTGCGCTGAGTCCAGTGAGGGCCTCATTAACTCCTGGTGGCACTGAGAGGGCATTGCGCCGAGTCCAGTGTGGGCCTCATGAACTCCTGGTGGCACTGAGAGAGCATTGCGCCGAGTCCAGTGAGGGCCTCATGAACTCCTGGTGGCACTGAGAGAGCATTGCGCCGAGTCCAGTGTGGGCCTCATTAACTCCTGCTGGCACTGAGAGAGCATTGCGCCGAGTCCAGTGTTGGCCTCATTAACTCCTGGTGGCACTGAGAGGGCATTGCGCCGAGTCCAGTGTGGGCCTCATTAACTCAAGGTGGCACTGAGAGAGCATTGCGCCGAGTCCAGTGTGGGCCTCATTAACTCCTGGTGGCACTGAGAGAGCATTGCGCCGAGTCCAGTGTGGGCCTCATGAACTCCTGGTGGCACTGAGAGAGCATTGCGCCGAGTCCAGTGAGGGCCTCATTAACTCCTGGTGGCACTGAGAGGGCATTGCGCCGAGTCCAGTGTGGGCCTCATGAACTCCTGGTGGCACTGAGAGAGCATTGCGCCGAGTCCAGTGAGGGCCTCATGAACTCCTGGTGGCACTGAGAGAGCATTGCGCCGAGTCCAGTGTGGGCCTCATTAACTCCTGCTGGCACTGAGAGAGCATTGCGCCGAGTCCAGTGTTGGCCTCATTAACTCCTGGTGGCACTGAGAGGGCATTGCGCCGAGTCCAGTGTTGGCCTCATTAACTCCTGGTGGCACTGAGAGGGCATTGCGCCGAGTCCAGTGTGGGCCTCATTAACTCCTGGTGGCACTGAGAGGGCATTGCGCCGAGTCCAGTGTGGGCCTCATTAACTCCTGGTGGCACTGAGAGGGCATTGCGCCGAGTCCAGTGTGGGCCTCATTAACTCCTGGTGGCACTGAGAGGGCATTGCGCCGAGTCCAGTGAGGGCCTCATTAACTCTTGGTGGCACTGAGAGGGCATTGCGCCGAGTCCAGTGTGGGTCTCATTAACTCCTGGTGGCACTGAGAGGGCATTGCGCCGAGTCCAGTGTGGGCCTCATTAACTCAAGGTGGCACTGAGAGAGCATTGCGCCGAGTCCAGTGTGGGCCTCATTAACTCCTGGTGGCACTGAGAGGGCATTGCGCCGAGTCCAGTGAGGGCCTCATTAACTCCTGGTGGCACTGAGAGAGCATTGCGCCGAGTCCAGTGAGGGCCTCATGAACTCCTGGTGGCACTGAGAGAGCATTGCGCCCAGTCCAGTGAGGGCCTCATGAACTCCTGGTGGCACTGAGAGAGCATTGCGCCGAGTCCAGTGTGGGCCTCATGAACTCCTGGTGGAACTGAGAGGGCATTGCGCCGAGTCCAGTGTGGGCCTCATTAACTCCTGGTGGCACTGAGAGGGCATTGCGCCGAGTCCAGTGTGGGCCTCATTAACTCAAGGTGGCACTGAGAGAGCATTGCGCCGAGTCCAGTGTGGGCCTCATTAACTCCTGGTGGCACTGAGAGAGCATTGCGCCGAGTCCAGTGTGGGCCTCATGAACTCCTGGTGGCACTGAGAGAGCATTGCGCCGAGTCCAGTGTTGGCCTCATTAACTCCTGGTGGCACTGAGAGGGCATTGCGCCGAGTCCAGTGTGGGCCTCATGAACTCCTGGTGGCACTGAGAGAGCATTGCGCCGAGTCCAGTGAGGGCCTCATGAACTCCTGGTGGCACTGAGAGAGCATTGCGCCGAGTCCAGTGTGGGCCTCATGAACTCCTGGTGGCACTGAGAGAGCATTGCGCCGAGTCCAGTGAGGGCCTCATTAACTCCTGGTGGCACTGAGAGGGCATTGCGCCGAGTCCAGTGTGGGCCTCATGAACTCCTGGTGGCACTGAGAGAGCATTGCGCCGAGTCCAGTGAGGGCCTCATGAACTCCTGGTGGCACTGAGAGAGCATTGCGCCGAGTCCAGTGTGGGCCTCATTAACTCCTGCTGGCACTGAGAGAGCATTGCGCCGAGTCCAGTGTTGGCCTCATTAACTCCTGGTGGCACTGAGAGGGCATTGCGCCGAGTCCAGTGTTGGCCTCATTAACTCCTGGTGGCACTGAGAGGGCATTGCGCCGAGTCCAGTGTGGGCCTCATTAACTCCTGGTGGCACTGAGAGGGCATTGCGCCGAGTCCAGTGTGGGCCTCATTAACTCCTGGTGGCACTGAGAGGGCATTGCGCCGAGTCCAGTGTGGGCCTCATTAACTCCTGGTGGCACTGAGAGGGCATTGCGCCGAGTCCAGTGTGGGTCTCATTAACTCCTGGTGGCACTGAGAGGGCATTGCGCCGAGTCCAGTGTGGGCCTCATTAACTCAAGGTGGCACTGAGAGAGCATTGCGCCGAGTCCAGTGTGGGCCTCATTAACTCCTGGTGGCACTGAGAGGGCATTGCGCCGAGTCCAGTGAGGGCCTCATTAACTCCTGGTGGCACTGAGAGAGCATTGCGCCGAGTCCAGTGAGGGCCTCATGAACTCCTGGTGGCACTGAGAGAGCATTGCGCCGAGTCCAGTGTGGGCCTCATTAACTCAAGTTGGCACTGAGAGGGCATTGCGCCGAGTCCAGTGTGGGCCTCATTAACTCCTGGTGGCACTGAGAGGGCATTGCGCCGAGTCCAGTGAGGGCCTCATTAACTCTTGGTGGCACTGAGAGAGCATTGCGCCGAGTCCAGTGTTGGCCTCATTAACTCCTGGTGGCACTGAGAGGGCATTGCGCCGAGTCCAGTGTGGGCCTCATTAACTCAAGGTGGCACTGAGAGAGCATTGCGCCGAGTCCAGTGTGGGCCTCATTAACTCCTGGTGGCACTGAGAGAGCATTGCGCCGAGTCCAGTGTGGGCCTCATGAACTCCTGGTGGCACTGAGAGAGCATTGCGCCGAGTCCAGTGAGGGCCTCATTAACTCCTGGTGGCACTGAGAGGGCATTGCGCCGAGTCCAGTGTGGGCCTCATGAACTCCTGGTGGCACTGAGAGAGCATTGCGCCGAGTCCAGTGAGGGCCTCCTGAACTCCTGGTGGCACTGAGAGAGCATTGCGCCGAGTCCAGTGAGGGCCTCATGAACTCCTGGTGGCACTGAGAGAGCATTGCGCCGAGTCCAGTGTGGGCCTCATTAACTCCTGCTGGCACTGAGAGAGCATTGCGCCGAGTCCAGTGTTGGCCTCATTAACTCCTGGTGGCACTGAGAGGGCATTGCGCCG
This sequence comes from Calotriton arnoldi, assembly GCA_963921515.1. NCBI lineage: Eukaryota > Metazoa > Chordata > Amphibia > Caudata > Salamandridae > Calotriton > Calotriton arnoldi. The sequence goes on from CAWUFW010000444.1 coordinate 4,319,740, forward strand.
AGTCCAGTGTTGGCCTCATTAACTCCTGGTGGCACTGAGAGGGCATTGCGCCGAGTCCAGTGTGGGCCTCATTAACTCCTGGTGGCACTGAGAGGGCATTGCGCCGAGTCCAGTGTGGGCCTCATTAACTCCTGGTGGCACTGAGAGGGCATTGCGCCGAGTCCAGTGTGGGCCTCATTAACTCCTGGTGGCACTGAGAGGGCATTGCGCCGAGTCCAGTGAGGGCCTCATTAACTCTTGGTGGCACTGAGAGGGCATTGCACCGAGTCCAGTGTGGGCCTCATGAACTCCTGGTGGCACTGAGAGGGCATTGCGCCGAGTCCAGTGTGGGCCTCATTAACTCCTGGTGGCACTGAGAGGGCATTGCGCCGAGTCCAGTGTGGGTCTCATTAACTCCTGGTGGCACTGAGAGGGCATTGCGCCGAGTCCAGTGTGGGCCTCATTAACTCAAGGTGGCACTGAGAGAGCATTGCGCCGAGTCCAGTGTGGGCCTCATTAACTCCTGGTGGCACTGAGAGGGCATTGCGCCGAGTCCAGTGAGGGCCTCATTAACTCCTGGTGGCACTGAGAGAGCATTGCGCCGAGTCCAGTGAGGGCCTCATGAACTCCTGGTGGCACTGAGAGAGCATTGCGCCCAGTCCAGTGAGGGCCTCATGAACTCCTGGTGGCACTGAGAGAGCATTGCGCCGAGTCCAGTGTGGGCCTCATGAACTCCTGGTGGAACTGAGAGGGCATTGCGCCGAGTCCAGTGTGGGCCTCATTAACTCCTGGTGGCACTGAGAGGGCATTGCGCCGAGTCCAGTGTGGGCCTCATTAACTCAAGGTGGCACTGAGAGAGCATTGCGCCGAGTCCAGTGTGGGCCTCATTAACTCCTGGTGGCACTGAGAGAGCATTGCGCCGAGTCCAGTGTGGGCCTCATGAACTCCTGGTGGCACTGAGAGAGCATTGCGCCGAGTCCAGTGTTGGCCTCATTAACTCCTGGTGGCACTGAGAGGGCATTGCGCCGAGTCCAGTGTGGGCCTCATGAACTCCTGGTGGCACTGAGAGAGCATTGCGCCGAGTCCAGTGAGGGCCTCATGAACTCCTGGTGGCACTGAGAGAGCATTGCGCCGAGTCCAGTGTGGGCCTCATGAACTCCTGGTGGCACTGAGAGAGCATTGCGCCGAGTCCAGTGAGGGCCTCATTAACTCCTGGTGGCACTGAGAGGGCATTGCGCCGAGTCCAGTGTGGGCCTCATGAACTCCTGGTGGCACTGAGAGAGCATTGCGCCGAGTCCAGTGAGGGCCTCATGAACTCCTGGTGGCACTGAGAGAGCATTGCGCCGAGTCCAGTGTGGGCCTCATTAACTCCTGCTGGCACTGAGAGAGCATTGCGCCGAGTCCAGTGTTGGCCTCATTAACTCCTGGTGGCACTGAGAGGGCATTGCGCCGAGTCCAGTGTTGGCCTCATTAACTCCTGGTGGCACTGAGAGGGCATTGCGCCGAGTCCAGTGTGGGCCTCATTAACTCCTGGTGGCACTGAGAGGGCATTGCGCCGAGTCCAGTGTGGGCCTCATTAACTCCTGGTGGCACTGAGAGGGCATTGCGCCGAGTCCAGTGTGGGCCTCATTAACTCCTGGTGGCACTGAGAGGGCATTGCGCCGAGTCCAGTGTGGGTCTCATTAACTCCTGGTGGCACTGAGAGGGCATTGCGCCGAGTCCAGTGTGGGCCTCATTAACTCAAGGTGGCACTGAGAGAGCATTGCGCCGAGTCCAGTGTGGGCCTCATTAACTCCTGGTGGCACTGAGAGGGCATTGCGCCGAGTCCAGTGAGGGCCTCATTAACTCCTGGTGGCACTGAGAGAGCATTGCGCCGAGTCCAGTGAGGGCCTCATGAACTCCTGGTGGCACTGAGAGAGCATTGCGCCGAGTCCAGTGTGGGCCTCATTAACTCCTGCTGGCACTGAGAGGGCATTGCGCCGAGTCCAGTGTGGGCCTCATTAACTCCTGGTGGCACTGAGAGGGCATTGCGCCGAGTCCAGTGAGGGCCTCATTAACTCTTGGTGGCACTGAGAGGGCATTGCACCGAGTCCAGTGTGGGCCTCATGAACTCCTGGTGGCACTGAGAGGGCATTGCGCCGAGTCCAGTGTGGGCCTCATTAACTCCTGGTGGCACTGAGAGGGCATTGCGCCGAGTCCAGTGTGGGTCTCATTAACTCCTGGTGGCACTGAGAGGGCATTGCGCCGAGTCCAGTGTGGGCCTCATTAACTCAAGTTGGCACTGAGAGAGCATTGCGCCGAGTCCAGTGTGGGCCTCATTAACTCCTGGTGGCACTGAGAGGGCATTGCGCCGAGTCCAGTGAGGGCCTCATTAACTCCTGGTGGCACTGAGAGAGCATTGCGCCGAGTCCAGTGAGGGCCTCATGAACTCCTGGTGGCACTGAGAGAGCATTGCGCCCAGTCCAGTGAGGGCCTCATGAACTCCTGGTGGCACTGAGAGAGCATTGCGCCGAGTCCAGTGTGGGCCTCATGAACTCCTGGTGGAACTGAGAGGGCATTGCGCCGAGTCCAGTGTGGGCCTCATTAACTCCTGGTGGCACTGAGAGGGCATTGCGCCGAGTCCAGTGTGGGCCTCATTAACTCAAGGTGGCACTGAGAGAGCATTGCGCCGAGTCCAGTGTGGGCCTCATTAACTCCTGGTGGCACTGAGAGAGCATTGCGCCGAGTCCAGTGTGGGCCTCATGAACTCCTGGTGGCACTGAGAGAGCATTGCGCCGAGTCCAGTGAGGGCCTCATTAACTCCTGGTGGCACTGAGAGGGCATTGCGCCGAGTCCAGTGTGGGCCTCATGAACTCCTGGTGGCACTGAGAGAGCATTGCGCCGAGTCCAGTGAGGGCCTCATGAACTCCTGGTGGCACTGAGAGAGCATTGCGCCGAGTCCAGTGTGGGCCTCATTAACTCCTGCTGGCACTGAGAGAGCATTGCGCCGAGTCCAGTGTTGGCCTCATTAACTCCTGGTGGCACTGAGAGGGCATTGCGCCGAGTCCAGTGTGGGCCTCATTAACTCAAGGTGGCACTGAGAGAGCATTGCGCCGAGTCCAGTGTGGGCCTCATTAACTCCTGGTGGCACTGAGAGAGCATTGCGCCGAGTCCAGTGTGGGCCTCATGAACTCCTGGTGGCACTGAGAGAGCATTGCGCCGAGTCCAGTGAGGGCCTCATTAACTCCTGGTGGCACTGAGAGGGCATTGCGCCGAGTCCAGTGTGGGCCTCATGAACTCCTGGTGGCACTGAGAGAGCATTGCGCCGAGTCCAGTGAGGGCCTCATGAACTCCTGGTGGCACTGAGAGAGCATTGCGCCGAGTCCAGTGTGGGCCTCATTAACTCCTGCTGGCACTGAGAGAGCATTGCGCCGAGTCCAGTGTTGGCCTCATTAACTCCTGGTGGCACTGAGAGGGCATTGCGCCGAGTCCAGTGTTGGCCTCATTAACTCCTGGTGGCACTGAGAGGGCATTGCGCCGAGTCCAGTGTGGGCCTCATTAACTCCTGGTGGCACTGAGAGGGCATTGCGCCGAGTCCAGTGTGGGCCTCATTAACTCCTGGTGGCACTGAGAGGGCATTGCGCCGAGTCCAGTGTGGGCCTCATTAACTCCTGGTGGCACTGAGAGGGCATTGCGCCGAGTCCAGTGAGGGCCTCATTAACTCTTGGTGGCACTGAGAGGGCATTGCACCGAGTCCAGTGTGGGCCTCATGAACTCCTGGTGGCACTGAGAGGGCATTGCGCCGAGTCCAGTGTGGGCCTCATTAACTCCTGGTGGCACTGAGAGGGCATTGCGCCGAGTCCAGTGTGGGTCTCATTAACTCCTGGTGGCACTGAGAGGGCATTGCGCCGAGTCCAGTGTGGGCCTCATTAACTCAAGGTGGCACTGAGAGAGCATTGCGCCGAGTCCAGTGTGGGCCTCATTAACTCCTGGTGGCACTGAGAGGGCATTGCGCCGAGTCCAGTGAGGGCCTCATTAACTCCTGGTGGCACTGAGAGAGCATTGCGCCGAGTCCAGTGAGGGCCTCATGAACTCCTGGTGGCACTGAGAGAGCATTGCGCCGAGTCCAGTGTGGGCCTCATTAACTCCTGCTGGCACTGAGAGGGCATTGCGCCGAGTCCAGTGTGGGCCTCATTAACTCCTGGTGGCACTGAGAGAGCATTGCGCCGAGTCCAGTGTGGGCCTCATTAACTCCTGGTGGCACTGAGAGGGCATTGCACCGAGTCCAGTGTGGGCCTCATTAACTCCTGGTGGCACTGAGAGGGCATTGCGCCGAGTCCAGTGTGGGCTTCATTAACTCCTGGTGGCACTGAGAGGGCATTGCGCCGAGTCCAGTGTGGGCCTCATTAACTCCTGGTGGCACTGAGAGAGCATTGCGCCGAGTCCAGTGAGGGCCTCATGAACTCCTGGTGGCACTGAGAGAGCATTGCGCCGAGTCCAGTGAGGGCCTCATGAACTCCTGGTGGCACTGAGAGGGCATTGCGCCGAGTCCAGTGTGGGCCTCATTAACTCAAGGTGGCACTGAGAGAGCATTGCGCCGAGTCCAGTGAGGGCCTCATGAACTCCTGGTGGCACTGAGAGAGCATTGCGCCGAGTCCAGTGAGGGCCTCATGAACTCCTGGTGGCACTGAGAGGGCATTGCGCCGAGTCCAGTGAGGGCCTCATGAACTCCTGGTGGCACTGAGAGAGCATTGCGCCGAGTCCAGTGTGGGCCTCATTAACTCCTGCTGGCACTGAGAGGGCATTGCGCCGAGTCCAGTGTGGGCCTCATTAACTCCTGGTGGCACTGAGAGAGCATTGCGCCGAGTCCAGTGAGGGCCTCATTAACTCCTGGTGGCACTGAGAGGGCATTGCGCCGAGTCCAGTGTGGGCCTCATTAACTCCTGCTGGCACTGAGAGGGCATTGCGCCGAGTCCAGTGTGGGCCTCATTAACTCCTGGTGGCACTGAGAGAGCATTGCGCCGAGTCCAGTGTGGGCCTCATTAACTCCTGGTGGCACTGAGAGGGCATTGCGCCGAGTCCAGTGTGGGCCTCATTAACTCCTGGTGGCACTGAGAGGGCATTGCGCCGAGTCCAGTGTGGGCCTCATTAACTCCTCGTGGCACTGGGAGAGCATTGCGCCGAGTCCAGTGTGGGCCTCCTTAACTCCTGGTGGCACTGAGAGGGCATTGCGCCGAGTCCAGTGTGGGCCTCATTAACTCCTGGTGGCACTGAGAGGGCATTGCGCCGAGTCCAGTGTGGGCCTCATTAACTCCTCGTGGCACTGGGAGAGCATTGCGCCGAGTCCAGTGTGGGCCTCATTAACTCCTGGTGGCACTGGGAGAGCATTGCGCCGAGTCCAGTGTGGGCCTCATTAACTCCTGGTGGCACTGAGAGAGCATTGCGCCGAGTCCAGTGTGGGCCTCATTAACTCCTGGTGGCACTGAGAGGGCATTGCGCCGAGTCCAGTGTGGGCCTCCTTAACTCCTGTTGGCACTGAGAGGGCATTGCGCCGAGTCCACTGAGGGCCTCATTAACTCTTGGTGGCACTGAGAGGGCATTGCGCCGAGTCCAGTGTGGGCCTCATGAACTCCTGGTGGCACTGAGAGGGCATTGCGCCGAGTCCAGTGTGGGCCTCATTAACTCCTGGTGGCACTGAGAGGGCATTGCGCCGAGTCCAGTGAGGGCCTCATGAACTCCTGGTGGCACTGAGAGGGCATTGCGCCGAGTCCAGTGAGGGCCTCATGAACTCCTGGTGGCACTGAGAGGGCATTGCGCCGAGTCCAGTGTGGGCCTCATGAACTCCTGGTGGCACTGAGAGAGCATTGCGCCGAGTCCAGTGAGGGCCTCATGAACTCCTGGTGGCACTGAGAGGGCATTGCGCCGAGTCCAGTGTGGGCCTCATTAACTCCTGGTGGCACTGAGAGGGCATTGCGCCGAGTCCAGTGTGGGCCTCATTAACTCAAGGTGGCACTGAGAGAGCATTGCGCCGAGTCCAGTGTGGGCCTCATGAACTCCTGGTGGCACTGAGAGAGCATTGCGCCGAGTCCAGTGTGGGCCTCATGAACTCCTGGTGGCACTAAGAGAGCATTGCGCCGAGTCCAGTGAGGGCCTCATTAACTCCTGGTGGCACTGAGAGGGCATTGCGCTGAGTCCAGTGTGGGCCTCATGAACTCCTGGTGGCACTGAGAGAGCATTGCGCCGAGTCCAGTGAGGGCCTCATGAACTCCTGGTGGCACTGAGAGAGCATTGTGCCGAGTCCAGTGTGGGCCTCATTAACTCCTGCTGGCACTGAGAGAGCATTGCGCCGAGTCCAGTGTTGGCCTCATTAACTCCTGGTGGCACTGAGAGGGCATTGCGCCGAGTCCAGTGTTGGCCTCATTAACTCCTGGTGGCACTGAGAGGGCATTGCGCCGAGTCCAGTGTGGGCCTCATTAACTCCTGGTGGCACTGAGAGGGCATTGCGCCGAGTCCAGTGTGGGCCTCATTAACTCCTGGTGGCACTGAGAGGGCATTGCGCCGAGTCCAGTGTGGGCCTCATTAACTCCTGGTGGCACTGAGAGGGCATTGCGCCGAGTCCAGTGAGGGCCTCATTAACTCTTGGTGGCACTGAGAGGGCATTGCACCGAGTCCAGTGTGGGCCTCATGAACTCCTGGTGGCACTGAGAGGGCATTGCGCCGAGTCCAGTGTGGGCCTCATTAACTCCTGGTGGCACTGAGAGGGCATTGCGCCGAGTCCAGTGTGGGTCTCATTAACTCCTGGTGGCACTGAGAGGGCATTGCGCCGAGTCCAGTGTGGGCCTCATTAACTCAAGGTGGCACTGAGAGAGCATTGCGCCGAGTCCAGTGTGGGCCTCATTAACTCCTGGTGGCACTGAGAGGGCATTGCGCCGAGTCCAGTCAGGGCCTCATTAACTCCTGGTGGCACTGAGAGAGCATTGCGCCGAGTCCAGTGAGGGCCTCATGAACTCCTGGTGGCACTGAGAGAGCATTGCGCCGAGTCCAGTGTGGGCGTCATTAACTCCTGCTGGCACTGAGAGGGCATTGCGCCGAGTCCAGTGTGGGCCTCATTAACTCCTGGTGGCACTGAGAGAGCATTGCGCCGAGTCCAGTGTGGGCCTCATTAACTCCTGGTGGCACTGAGAGGGCATTGCGCCGAGTCCAGTGTGGGCCTCATTAACTCCTGGTGGCACTGAGAGGGCATTGCGCCGAGTCCAGTGTGGGCCTCCTTAACTCCTGGTGGCACTGAGAGGGCATTGCGCCGAGTCCAGTGTGGGCCTCCTTAACTCCTGGTGGCACTGAGAGGGCATTGCGCCGAGTCCAGTGTGGGCCTCATTAACTCCTGGTGGCACTGAGAGAGCATTGCACCGAGTCCAGTGTGGGCCTCATTAACTCCTGGTGGCACTGAGAGGGCATTGCACCGAGTCCAGTGAGGGCCTCATTAACTCCTGGTGGCACTGAGAGGGCATTGCGCCGAGTCCAGTGTGGGCCTCATTAACTCCTCGTGGCACTGGGAGAGCATTGCGCCGAGTCCAGTGTGGGCCTCATTAACTCCTCGTGGCACTGGGAGAGCATTGCGCCGAGTCCAGTGTGGGCCTCATTAACTCCTGGTGGCACTGGGAGGGCATTGCGCCGAGTCCAGTGTGGGCCTCATTAACTCCTGGTGGCACTGAGAGAGCATTGCGCCGAGTCCAGTGTGGGCCTCATTAACTCCTGGTGGCACTGAGAGGGCATTGCGCCGAGTCCAGTGTGGGCCTCCTTAACTCCTGTTGGCACTGAGAGGGCATTGCGCCGAGTCCAGTGAGGGCCTCATTAACTCTTGGTGGCACTGAGAGGGCATTGCGCCGAGTCCAGTGTGGGCCTCATGAACTCCTGGTGGCACTGAGAGGGCATTGCGCCGAGTCCAGTGAGGGCCTCATTAACTCCTGGTGGCACTGAGAGGGCATTGCGCCGAGTCCAGTGAGGGCCTCATGAACTCCTGGTGGCACTGAGAGGGCATTGCGCCGAGTCCAGTGTGGGCCTCATGAACTCCTGGTGGCACTGAGAGGGCATTGCGCCGAGTCCAGTGAGGGCCTCATGAACTCCTGGTGGCACTGAGAGGGCATTGCGCCGACTCCAGTGAGGGCCTCATGAACTCCTGGTGGCACTGAGAGGGCATTGCGCCGAGTCCAGTGAGGGCCTCATGAACTCCTGGTGGCACTGAGAGGGCATTGCGCCGAGTCCAGTGTGGGCCTCATGAACTCCTGGTGGCACTGAGAGAGCATTGCGCCCAGTCCAGTGAGGGCCTCATGAACTCCTGGTGGCACTGAGAGAGCATTGCGCCGAGTCCAGTGTGGGCCTCATTAACTCCTGCTGGCACTGAGAGGGCATTGCGCCGAGTCCAGTGTGGGCCTCATTAACTCCTGGTGGCACTGAGAGAGCATTGCGCCGAGTCCAGTGTGGGCCTCATTAACTCCTGGTGGCACTGAGAGGGCATTGCGCCGAGTCCAGTGTGGGCCTCATTAACTCCTGGTGGCACTGAGAGGGCATTGCGCCGAGTCCAGTGTGGGCCTCCTTAACTCCTGGTGGCACTGAGAGGGCATTGCGCCGAGTCCAGTGTGGGCCTCCTTAACTCCTGGTGGCACTGAGAGGGCATTGCGCCGAGTCCAGTGTGGGCCTCATTAACTCCTGGTGGCACTGAGAGAGCATTGCACCGAGTCCAGTGAGGGCCTCATTAACTCCTGGTGGCACTGAGAGGGCATTGCGCCGAGTCCAGTGTGGGCCTCATTAACTCCTCGTGGCACTGGGAGAGCATTGCGCCGAGTCCAGTGTGGGCCTCATTAACTCCTCGTGGCACTGGGAGAGCATTGCGCCGAGTCCAGTGTGGGCCTCATTAACTCCTGGTGGCACTGGGAGGGCATTGCGCCGAGTCCAGTGTGGGCCTCATTAACTCCTGGTGGCACTGAGAGAGCATTGCGCCGAGTCCAGTGTGGGCCTCATTAACTCCTGGTGGCACTGAGAGGGCATTGCGCCGAGTCCAGTGTGGGCCTCCTTAACTCCTGTTGGCACTGAGAGGGCATTGCGCCGAGTCCAGTGAGGGCCTCATTAACTCTTGGTGGCACTGAGAGGGCATTGCGCCGAGTCCAGTGTGGGCCTCATGAACTCCTGGTGGCACTGAGAGGGCATTGCGCCGAGTCCAGTGAGGGCCTCATTAACTCCTGGTGGCACTGAGAGGGCATTGCGCCGAGTCCAGTGAGGGCCTCATGAACTCCTGGTGGCACTGAGAGGGCATTGCGCCGAGTCCAGTGTGGGCCTCATGAACTCCTGGTGGCACTGAGAGGGCATTGCGCCGAGTCCAGTGAGGGCCTCATGAACTCCTGGTGGCACTGAGAGGGCATTGCGCCGACTCCAGTGAGGGCCTCATGAACTCCTGGTGGCACTGAGAGGGCATTGCGCCGAGTCCAGTGAGGGCCTCATGAACTCCTGGTGGCACTGAGAGGGCATTGCGCCGAGTCCAGTGTGGGCCTCATGAACTCCTGGTGGCACTGAGAGAGCATTGCGCCCAGTCCAGTGAGGGCCTCATGAACTCCTGGTGGCACTGAGAGAGCATTGCGCCGAGTCCAGTGAGGGCCTCATGAACTCCTGGTGGCACTGAGAGAGCATTGCGCCCAGTCCAGTGAGGGCCTCATGAACTCCTGGTGGCACTGAGAGAGCATTGCGCCGAGTCCAGTGTGGGCCTCATGAACTCCTGGTGGCACTGAGAGGGCATTGCGCCGAGTCCAGTGTGGGCCTCATTAACTCCTGGTGGCACTGAGAGGGCATTGCGCCGAGTCCAGTGTGGGCCTCATTAACTCCTGGTGGCACTGAGAGGGCATTGCGCCGAGTCCAGTGTGGGCCTCATTAACTCAAGGTGGCACTGAGAGAGCATTGCGCCGAGTCCAGTGTGGGCCTCATTAACTCCTGGTGGCACTGAGAGGGCATTGCGCCGAGTCCAGTGTGGGCCTCATTAACTCCTGGTGGCACTGAGAGGGCATTGCGCCGAGTCCAGTGAGGGCCTCATTAACTCTTGGTGGCACTGAGAGGGCATTGCACCGAGTCCAGTGTGGGCCTCATGAACTCCTGGTGGCACTGAGAGGGCATTGCGCCGAGTCCAGTGTGGGCCTCATTAACTCCTGGTGGCACTGAGAGGGCATTGCGCCGAGTCCAGTGTGGGTCTCATTAACTCCTGGTGGCACTGAGAGGGCATTGCGCCGAGTCCAGTGTGGGCCTCATTAACTCAAGGTGGCACTGAGAGAGCATTGCGCCGAGTCCAGTGTGGGCCTCATTAACTCCTGGTGGCACTGAGAGGGCATTGCGCCGAGTCCAGTGAGGGCCTCATTAACTCCTGGTGGCACTGAGAGAGCATTGCGCCGAGTCCAGTGAGGGCCTCATGAACTCCTGGTGGCACTGAGAGAGCATTGCGCCGAGTCCAGTGTGGGCCTCATTAACTCCTGCTGGCACTGAGAGGGCATTGCGCCGAGTCCAGTGTGGGCCTCATTAACTCCTGGTGGCACTGAGAGAGCATTGCGCCGAGTCCAGTGTGGGCCTCATTAACTCCTGGTGGCACTGAGAGGGCATTGCGCCGAGTCCAGTGTGGGCCTCATTAACTCCTGGTGGCACTGAGAGGGCATTGCGCCGAGTCCAGTGTGGGCCTCATTAACTCCTGGTGGCACTGAGAGGGCATTGCGCCGAGTCCAGTGTGGGCCTCATTAACTCCTGGTGGCACTGAGAGAGCATTGCGCCGAGTCCAGTGAGGGCCTCATGAACTCCTGGTGGCACTGAGAGAGCATTGCGCCGAGTCCAGTGAGGGCCTCATGAACTCCTGGTGGCACTGAGAGGGCATTGCGCCGAGTCCAGTGTGGGCCTCATTAACTCAAGGTGGCACTGAGAGAGCATTGCGCCGAGTCCAGTGTGGGCCTCATTAACTCCTGGTCCCACTGAGAGGGCATTGCGCCGAGTCCAGTGAGGGCCTCATTAACTCCTGGTGGCACTGAGAGAGCATTGCGCCGAGTCCAGTGTGGGCCTCATGAACTCCTGGTGGCACTGAGAGAGCATTGCGCCGAGTCCAGTGTGGGCCTCATTAACTCCTGCTGGCACTGAGAGGGCATTGCGCCGAGTCCAGTGTGGGCCTCATTAACTCCTGGTGGCACTGAGAGAGCATTGCGCCGAGTCCAGTGTGGGCCTCATTAACTCCTGGTGGCACTGAGAGGGCATTGCGCCGAGTCCAGTGTGGGCCTCATTAACTCCTGGTGGCACTGAGAGGGCATTGCGCCGAGTCCAGTGTGGGCCTCCTTAACTCCTGGTGGCACTGAGAGGGCATTGCGCCGAGTCCAGTGTGGACCTCCTTAACTCCTGGTGGCACTGAGAGGGCATTGCGCCTGAGTCCAGTGTGGGCCTCATTAACTCCTGGTGGCACTGAGAGGGCATTGCGCCGAGTCCAGTGTGGGCCTCATTAACTCCTCGTGGCACTGGGAGAGCATTGCGCCGAGTCCAGTGTGGGCCTCATTAACTCCTCGTGGCACTGGGAGAGCATTGCGCCGAGTCCAGTGTGGGCCTCATTAACTCCTGGTGGCACTGGGAGGGCATTGCGCCGAGTCCAGTGTGGGCCTCATTAACTCCTGGTGGCACTGAGAGAGCATTGCGCCGAGTCCAGTGTGGGCCTCATTAACTCCTGGTGGCACTGAGAGGGCATTGCGCCGAGTCCAGTGTGGGCATCCTTAACTCCTGTTGGCACTGAGAGGGCATTGCGCTGAGTCCACTGAGGGCCTCATTAACTCTTGGTGGCACTGAGAGGGCATTGCGCCGAGTCCAGTGTGGGCCTCATGAACTCCTGGTGGCACTGAGAGGGCATTGCGCCGAGTCCAGTGTGGGCCTCATTAACTCCTGGTGGCACTGAGAGGGCATTGCGCCGAGTCCAGTGAGGGCCTCATGAACTCCTGGTGGCACTGAGAGGGCATTGCGCCGAGTCCAGCGTGGGCCTCATGAACTCCTGGTGGCACTGAGAGGGCATTGCGCCGAGTCCAGCGAGGGCCTCATGAACTCCTGGTGGCACTGAGAGGGCATTGCGCCGAGTCCAGTGAGGGCCTCATGAACTCCTGGTGGCACTGAGAGGGCATTGCGCCGAGTCCAGTGAGGGCCTCATGAACTCCTGGTGGCACTGAGAGGGCATTGCGCCGAGTCCAGTGTGGGCCTCATGAACTCCTGGTGGCACTGAGAGAGCATTGCGCCGAGTCCAGTGAGGGCCTCATGAACTCCTGGTGGCACTGAGAGAGCATTGCGTCGAGTCCAGTGAGGGCCTCATGAACTCCTGGTGGCACTGAGAGAGCATTGTGCCCAGTCCAGTGAGGGCCTCATGAACTCCTGGTGGCACTGAGAGAGCATTGCGCCGAGTCCAGTGTGGGCCTCATGAACTCCTGGTGGCACTGAGACGGCATTGCGCCGAGTCCAGTGTGGGCCTCATTAACTCCTGGTGGCACTGAGAGGGCATTGCGCCGAGTCCAGTGTGGGCCTCATTAACTCAAGGTGGCACTGAGAGAGCATTGCGCCGAGTCCAGTGTGGGCCTCATTAACTCCTGGTGGCACTGAGAGAGCATTGCGCCGAGTCCAGTGTGGGCCTCATGAACTCCTGGTGGCACTGAGAGAGCATTGCGCCGAGTCCAGTGAGGGCCTCATTAACTCCTGGTGGCACTGAGAGGGCATTGCGCCGAGTCCAGTGTGGGCCTCATGAACTCCTGGTGGCACTGAGAGAGCATTGCGCCGAGTCCAGTGAGGGCCTCATGAACTCCTGGTGGCACTGAGAGAGCATTGCGCCGAGTCCAGTGTGGGCCTCATTAACTCCTGCTGGCACTGAGAGAGCATTGCGCCGAGTCCAGTGTTGGCCTCATTAACTCCTGGTGGCACTGAGAGGGCATTGCGCCGAGTCCAGTGTTGGCCTCATTAACTCCTGGTGGCACTGAGAAGGCATTGCGCCGAGTCCAGTGTGGGCCTCATTAACTCCTGGTGGCACTGAGAGGGCATTGCGCCGAGTCCAGTGTGGGCCTCATTAACTCCTGGTGGCACTGAGAGGGCATTGCGCCGAGTCCAGTGTGGGCCTCATTAACTCCTGGTGGCACTGAGAGGGCATTGCGCCGAGTCCAGTGAGGGCCTCATTAACTCTTGGTGGCACTGAGAGGGCATTGCACCGAGTCCAGTGTGGGCCTCATGAACTCCTGGTGGCACTGAGAGGGCATTGCACCGAGTCCAGTGTGGGCCTCATTAACTCCTGGTGGCACTGAGAGGGCATTGCGCCGAGTCCAGTGTGGGTCTCATTAATTCCTGGTGGCACTGAGAGGGCATTGCGCCGAGTCCAGTGTGGGCCTCATTAACTCAAGGTGGCACTGAGAGAGCATTGCGCCGAGTCCAGTGTGGGCCTCATTACCTCCTGGTGGCACTGAGAGGGCATTGCGCCGAGTCCAGTGAGGGCCTCATTAACTCCTGGTGGCACTGAGAGAGCATTGCGCCGAGTCCAGTGAGGGCCTCATGAACTCCTGGTGGCACTGAGAGAGCATTGCGCCGAGTCCAGTGTGGGCCTCATTAACTCCTGCTGGCACTGAGAGGGCATTGCGCCGAGTCCAGTGTGGGCCTCATAAACTCCTGGTGGCACTGAGAGAGCATTGCGCCGAGTCCAGTGTGGGCCTCATTAACTCCTGGTGGCACTGAGAGGGCATTGCGCCGAGTCCAGTGTGGGCCTCATTAACTCCTGGTGGCACTGAGAGGGCATTGCGCCGAGTCCAGTGTGGGCCTCCTTAACTCCTGGTGGCACTGAGAGGGCATTGCGCCGAGTCCAGTGTGGGCCTCCTTAACTCCTGGTGGCACTGAGAGGGCATTGCGCCGAGTCCAGTGTGGGCCTCATTAACTCCTGATGGCACTGAGAGAGCATTGCACCGAGTCCAGTGTGGGCCTCATTAACTCCTGGTGGCACTGAGAGGGCATTGCACCGAGTCCAGTGAGGGCCTCATTAACTCCTGGTGGCACTGAGAGGGCATTGCGCCGAGTCCAGTGTGGGCCTCATTAACTCCTCGTGGCACTGGGAGAGCATTGCGCCGAGTCCAGTGTGGGCCTCATTAACTCCTCGTGGCACTGGGAGAGCATTGCGCCGAGTCCAGTGTGGGCCTCATTAACTCCTGGTGGCACTGGGAGGGCATTGCGCCGAGTCCAGTGTGGGCCTCATTAACTCCTGGTGGCACTGAGAGAGCATTGCGCCGAGTCCAGTGTGGGCCTCATTAACTCCTGGTGGCACTGAGAGGGCATTGCGCCGAGTCCAGTGAGGGCCTCATGAACTCCTGGTGGCACTGAGAGGGCATTGCGCCGAGTCCAGTGTGGGCCTCATGAACTCCTGGTGGCACTGAGAGAGCATTGCGCCGAGTCCAGTGAGGGCCTCATGAACTCCTGGTGGCACTGAGAGAGCATTGCGCCGAGTCCAGTGAGGGCCTCATGAACTCCTGGTGGCACTGAGAGAGCATTGCGCCCAGTCCAGTGAGGGCCTCATGAACTCCTGGTGGCACTGAGAGAGCATTGCGCCGAGTCCAGTGTGGGCCTCATGAACTCCTGGTGGCACTGAGAGGGCATTGCGCCGAGTCCAGTGTGGGCCTCATTAACTCCTGGTGGCACTGAGAGGGCATTGCGCCGAGTCCAGTGTGGGCCTCATTAACTCCTGGTGGCACTGAGAGGGCATTGCGCCGAGTCCAGTGTGGGCCTCATTAACTCAAGGTGGCACTGAGAGAGCATTGCGCCGAGTCCAGTGTGGGCCTCATTAACTCCTGGTGGCACTGAGAGAGCATTGCGCCGAGTCCAGTGTGGGCCTCATGAACTCCTGGTGGCACTGAGAGAGCATTGCGCCGAGTCCAGTGAGGGCCTCATTAACTCCTGGTGGCACTGAGAGGGCATTGCGCCGAGTCCAGTGTGGGCCTCATGAACTCCTGGTGGCACTGAGAGAGCATTGTGCCGAGTCCAGTGAGGGCCTCATGAACTCCTGGTGGCACTAGAGAGCATTGCGCCGAGTCCAGTGTGGGCCTCATTAACTCCTGCTGGCACTGAGAGAGCATTGCGCCGAGTCCAGTGTTGGCCTCATTAACTCCTGGTGGCACTGAGAGGGCATTGCGCCAAGTCCAGTGTTGGCCTCATTAACTACTGGTGGCACTGAGATGGCATTGCGCCGAGTCCAGTGTGGGCCTCATTAACTCTTGGTGGCACTGAGAGAGCATTGCGCCGAGTCCAGTGTGGGCCTCATTAACTCCTCGTGGCACTGAGAGAGCATTGCGCCGAGTCCAGTGTGGGCCTCATTAACTCCTGGTGGCACTGGGAGGGCATTGCGCCGAGTCCAGTGTGGGCCTCATTAACTCCTGGTGGCACTGAGAGAGTATTGCGCCGAGTCCAGTGTGGGCCTCATTAACTCCTGGTGGCACTGAGAGGGCATTGCACCGAGTCCAGTGAGGGCCTCATTAACTCCTGGTGGCACTGAGAGTGCATTGCGCCGAGTCCAGTGTGGGCCTCCTTAACTCCTGTTGGCACTGAGAGGGCATTGCACCGAGTCCAGTGTGGGCCTCATGAACTCCTGGTGGCACTGAGAGAGCATTGCGCCGAGTCCAGTGAGGGCCTCATGAACTCCTGGTGGCACTGAGATGGCATTGCGCCGAGTCCAGTGTGGGCCTCATTAACTCTTGGTGGCACTGAGAGAGCATTGCGCCGAGTCCAGTGTGGGCCTCATTAACTCCTCGTGGCACTGAGAGAGCATTGCGCCGAGTCCAGTGTGGGCCTCATTAACTCCTGGTGGCACTGGGAGGGCATTGCGCCGAGTCCAGTGTGGGCCTCATTAACTCCTGGTGGCACTGAGAGAGTATTGCGCCGAGTCCAGTGTGGGCCTCATTAACTCCTGGTGGCACTGAGAGGGCATTGCACCGAGTCCAGTGAGGGCCTCATTAACTCCTGGTGGCACTGAGAGGGCATTGCGCCGAGTCCAGTGTGGGCCTCCTTAACTCCTGGTGGCACTGAGAGGGCATTGCACCGAGTCCAGTGTGGGCCTCATGAACTCCTGGTGGCACTGAGAGAGCATTGCGCCGAGTCCAGTGAGGGCCTCATGAACTCCTGGTGGCACTGAGAGAGCATTGCGCCGAGTCCAGTGAGGGCCTCATGAACTCCTGGTGGCACTGAGAGGGCATTGCGCCGAGTCCAGTGTGGGCCTCATGAACTCCTGGTGGCACTGAGAGGGCATTGCGCCGAGTCCAGTGTGGGCCTCATGAACTCCTGGTGGCACTGAGAGGGCATTGCGCCGAGTCCTGTGTGGGCCTCATTAACTCCTGGTGGCACTGAGAGGGCATTGCGCCGAGTCCAGTGTGGGTCTCATTAACTCCTGGTGGCACTGAGAGGGCATTGCGCCGAGTCCAGTGTGGGCCTCATTAACTCAAGGTGGCACTGAGAGAGCATTGCGCCGAGTCCAGTGTGGGCCTCATTAACTCCTGGTGGCACTGAGAGGGCATTGCGCCGAGTCCAGTGAGAGCCTCATTAACTCCTGGTGGCACTGAGAGAGCATTGCGCCGAGTCCAGTGAGGGCCTCATGAACTCCTGGTGGCACTGAGAGAGCATTGCGCCGAGTCCAGTGTGGGCCTCATTAACTCCTGCTGGCACTGAGAGGGCATTGCGCCGAGTCCAGTGTGGGCCTCATTAACTCCTGGTGGCACTGAGAGAGCATTGCGCCGAGTCCAGTGTGGGCCTCATTAACTCCTGGTGGCACTGAGAGGGCATTGCGCCGAGTCCAGTGTGGGCCTCATTAACTCCTTGTGGCACTGAGAGGGCATTGCGCCGAGTCCAGTGTGGGCCTCATTAACTCCTGGTGGCACTGAGAGGGCATTGCGCCGAGTCCAGTGTGGGCCTCCTTAACTCCGGTTGGCACTGAGAGGGCATTGCGCCGAGTCCAGTGAGGGCCTCACTTAACTCTTGGTGGCACTGAGAGGGCATTGCGCCGAGTCCAGTGTGGGCCTCATGAACTCCTGGTGGCACTGAGAGGGCATTGCGCCGAGTCCAGTGTGGGCCTCATTAACTCCTGGTGGCACTGAGAGGGCATTGCGCCGAGTCCAGTGAGGGCCTCATGAACTCCTGGTGGCACTGAGAGGGCATTGCGCCGAGTCCAGTGTGGGCCTCATGAACTCCTGGTGGCACTGAGAGGGCATTGCGCCGAGTCCAGTGAGGGCCTCATGAACTCCTGTTGGCACTGAGAGGGCATTGCGCCGAGTCCAGTGAGGGCCTCATGAACTCCTGGTGGCACTGAGAGGGCATTGCGCCGAGTCCAGTGAGGGCCTCATGAACTCCTGGTGGCACTGAGAGGGCATTGCGCCGAGTCCAGTGTGGGCCTCATGAACTCCTGGTGGCACTGAGAGAGCATTGCGCCGAGTCCAGTGAGGGCCTCATGAACTCCTGGTGGCACTGAGAGAGCATTGCGCCGAGTCCAGTGAGGGCCTCATGAACTCCTGGTGGCACTGAGAGGGCATTGCGCCGAGTCCAGTGTGGGCCTCCTTAACTCCTGTTGGCACTGAGAGGGCATTGCGCCGAGTCCAGTGAGGGCCTACTTAACTCTTGGTGGCACTGAGAGGGCATTGCGCCGAGTCCAGTGTGGGCCTCATGAACTCCTGGTGGCACTGAGAGGGCATTGCGCCGAGTCCAGTGTGGGCCTCATTAACTCCTGGTGGCACTGAGAGGGCATTGCGCCGAGTCCAGTGAGGGCCTCATGAACTCCTGGTGGCACTGAGAGGGCATTGCGCCGAGTCCAGTGTGGGCCTCATGAACTCCTGGTGGCACTGAGAGGGCATTGCGCCGAGTCCAGTGAGGGCCTCATGAACTCCTGTTGGCACTGAGAGGGCATTGCGCCGAGTCCAGTGAGGGCCTCATGAACTCCTGGTGGCACTGAGAGGGCATTGCGCCGAGTCCAGTGAGGGCCTCATGAACTCCTGGTGGCACTGAGAGGGCATTGCGCCGAGTCCAGTGTGGGCCTCATTAACTCCTGGTGGCACTGAGAGAGCATTGCGCCGAGTCCAGTGTGGGCCTCATTAACTCCTGGTGGCACTGAGAGGGCATTGCGCCGAGTCCAGTGAGGGCCTCATGAACTCCTGGTGGCACTGAGAGGGCATTGCGCCGAGTCCAGTGTGGGCCTCATGAACTCCTGGTGGCACTGAGAGAGCATTGCGCCGAGTCCAGTGAGGGCCTCATGAACTCCTGGTGGCACTGAGAGAGCATTGCGCCGAGTCCAGTGAGGGCCTCATGAACTCCTGGTGGCACTGAGAGAGCATTGCGCCCAGTCCAGTGAGGGCCTCATGAACTCCTGGTGGCACTGAGAGAGCATTGCGCCGAGTCCAGTGTGGGCCTCATGAACTCCTGGTGGCACTGAGAGGGCATTGCGCCGAGTCCAGTGTGGGCCTCATTAACTCCTGGTGGCACTGAGAGGGCATTGCGCCGAGTCCAGTGTGGGCCTCATTAACTCCTGGTGGCACTGAGAGGGCATTGCGCCGAGTCCAGTGTGGGCCTCATTAACTCAAGGTGGCACTGAGAGAGCATTGCGCCGAGTCCAGTGTGGGCCTCATTAACTCCTGGTGGCACTGAGAGAGCATTGCGCCGAGTCCAGTGTGGGCCTCATGAACTCCTGGTGGCACTGAGAGAGCATTGCGCCGAGTCCAGTGAGGGCCTCATTAACTCCTGGTGGCACTGAGAGGGCATTGCGCCGAGTCCAGTGTGGGCCTCATGAACTCCTGGTGGCACTGAGAGAGCATTGTGCCGAGTCCAGTGAGGGCCTCATGAACTCCTGGTGGCACTAGAGAGCATTGCGCCGAGTCCAGTGTGGGCCTCATTAACTCCTGCTGGCACTGAGAGAGCATTGCGCCGAGTCCAGTGTTGGCCTCATTAACTCCTGGTGGCACTGAGAGGGCATTGCGCCAAGTCCAGTGTTGGCCTCATTAACTACTGGTGGCACTGAGATGGCATTGCGCCGAGTCCAGTGTGGGCCTCATTAACTCTTGGTGGCACTGAGAGAGCATTGCGCCGAGTCCAGTGTGGGCCTCATTAACTCCTCGTGGCACTGAGAGAGCATTGCGCCGAGTCCAGTGTGGGCCTCATTAACTCCTGGTGGCACTGGGAGGGCATTGCGCCGAGTCCAGTGTGGGCCTCATTAACTCCTGGTGGCACTGAGAGAGTATTGCGCCGAGTCCAGTGTGGGCCTCATTAACTCCTGGTGGCACTGAGAGGGCATTGCACCGAGTCCAGTGAGGGCCTCATTAACTCCTGGTGGCACTGAGAGTGCATTGCGCCGAGTCCAGTGTGGGCCTCCTTAACTCCTGGTGGCACTGAGAGGGCATTGCACCGAGTCCAGTGTGGGCCTCATGAACTCCTGGTGGCACTGAGAGAGCATTGCGCCGAGTCCAGTGAGGGCCTCATGAACTCCTGGTGGCACTGAGATGGCATTGCGCCGAGTCCAGTGTGGGCCTCATTAACTCTTGGTGGCACTGAGAGAGCATTGCGCCGAGTCCAGTGTGGGCCTCATTAACTCCTCGTGGCACTGAGAGAGCATTGCGCCGAGTCCAGTGTGGGCCTCATTAACTCCTGGTGGCACTGGGAGGGCATTGCGCCGAGTCCAGTGTGGGCCTCATTAACTCCTGGTGGCACTGAGAGAGTATTGCGCCGAGTCCAGTGTGGGCCTCATTAACTCCTGGTGGCACTGAGAGGGCATTGCACCGAGTCCAGTGAGGGCCTCATTAACTCCTGGTGGCACTGAGAGGGCATTGCGCCGAGTCCAGTGTGGGCCTCCTTAACTCCTGGTGGCACTGAGAGGGCATTGCACCGAGTCCAGTGTGGGCCTCATGAACTCCTGGTGGCACTGAGAGAGCATTGCGCCGAGTCCAGTGAGGGCCTCATGAACTCCTGGTGGCACTGAGAGAGCATTGCGCCGAGTCCAGTGAGGGCCTCATGAACTCCTGGTGGCACTGAGAGGGCATTGCGCCGAGTCCAGTGTGGGCCTCATGAACTCCTGGTGGCACTGAGAGGGCATTGCGCCGAGTCCAGTGTGGGCCTCATGAACTCCTGGTGGCACTGAGAGGGCATTGCGCCGAGTCCTGTGTGGGCCTCATTAACTCCTGGTGGCACTGAGAGGGCATTGCGCCGAGTCCAGTGTGGGTCTCATTAACTCCTGGTGGCACTGAGAGGGCATTGCGCCGAGTCCAGTGTGGGCCTCATTAACTCAAGGTGGCACTGAGAGAGCATTGCGCCGAGTCCAGTGTGGGCCTCATTAACTCCTGGTGGCACTGAGAGGGCATTGCGCCGAGTCCAGTGAGAGCCTCATTAACTCCTGGTGGCACTGAGAGAGCATTGCGCCGAGTCCAGTGAGGGCCTCATGAACTCCTGGTGGCACTGAGAGAGCATTGCGCCGAGTCCAGTGTGGGCCTCATTAACTCCTGCTGGCACTGAGAGGGCATTGCGCCGAGTCCAGTGTGGGCCTCATTAACTCCTGGTGGCACTGAGAGAGCATTGCGCCGAGTCCAGTGTGGGCCTCATTAACTCCTGGTGGCACTGAGAGGGCATTGCGCCGAGTCCAGTGTGGGCCTCATTAACTCCTTGTGGCACTGAGAGGGCATTGCGCCGAGTCCAGTGTGGGCCTCCTTCCTTAACTCCTGGTGGCACTGAGAGGGCATTGCGCCGAGTCCAGTGTGGACCTCCTTAACTCCTGGTGGCACTGAGAGGGCATTGCGCCGAGTCCAGTGTGGGCCTCATTAACTCCTGGTGGCACTGAGAGAGCATTGCACCGAGTCCAGTGTGGGCCTCATTAACTCCTGGTGGCACTGGGAGAGCATTGCGCCGAGTCCAGTGTGGGCCTCATTAACTCCTGGTGGCACTGAGAGAGTATTGCGCCGAGTCCAGTGTGGGCCTCATTAACTCCTGGTGGCACTGAGAGGGCATTGCGCCGAGTCCAGTGTGGGCCTCCTTAACTCCTGGTTGGCACTGAGAGGGCATTGCGCCGAGTCCAGTGAGGGCCTCACTTAACTCTTGGTGGCACTGAGAGGGCATTGCGCCGAGTCCAGTGTGGGCCTCATGAACTCCTGGTGGCACTGAGAGGGAATTGCGCCGAGTCCAGTGTGGGCCTCATTAACTCCTGGTGGCACTGAGAGGGCATTGCGCCGAGTCCAGTGAGGGCCTCATGAACTCCTGGTGGCACTGAGAGGGCATTGCGCCGAGTCCAGTGTGGGCCTCATGAACTCCTGGTGGCACTGAGAGGGCATTGCGCCGAGTCCAGTGAGGGCCTCATGAACTCCTGTTGGCACTGAGAGGGCATTGCGCCGAGTCCAGTGAGGGCCTCATGAACTCCTGGTGGCACTGAGAGGGCATTGCGCCGAGTCCAGTGAGGGCCTCATGAACTCCTGGTGGCACTGAGAGGGCATTGCGCCGAGTCCAGTGTGGGCCTCATGAACTCCTGGTGGCACTGAGAGAGCATTGCGCCGAGTCCAGTGAGGGCCTCATGAACTCCTGGTGGCACTGAGAGAGCATTGCGCCGAGTCCAGTGAGGGCCTCATGAACTCCTGGTGGCACTGAGAGGGCATTGCGCCGAGTCCAGTGTGGGCCTCCTTAACTCCTGTTGGCACTGAGAGGGCATTGCGCCGAGTCCAGTGAGGGCCTACTTAACTCTTGGTGGCACTGAGAGGGCATTGCGCCGAGTCCAGTGTGGGCCTCATGAACTCCTGGTGGCACTGAGAGGGCATTGCGCCGAGTCCAGTGTGGGCCTCATTAACTCCTGGTGGCACTGAGAGGGCATTGCGCCGAGTCCAGTGAGGGCCTCATGAACTCCTGGTGGCACTGAGAGGGCATTGCGCCGAGTCCAGTGTGGGCCTCATGAACTCCTGGTGGCACTGAGAGGGCATTGCGCCGAGTCCAGTGAGGGCCTCATGAACTCCTGTTGGCACTGAGAGGGCATTGCGCCGAGTCCAGTGAGGGCCTCATGAACTCCTGGTGGCACTGAGAGGGCATTGCGCCGAGTCCAGTGAGGGCCTCATGAACTCCTGGTGGCACTGAGAGGGCATTGCGCCGAGTCCAGTGTGGGCCTCATGAACTCCTGGTGGCACTGAGAGAGCATTGCGCCGAGTCCAGTGAGGGCCTCATGAACTCCTGGTGGCACTGAGAGAGCATTGCGCCGAGTCCAGTGAGGGCCTCATGAACTCCTGGTGGCACTGAGAGAGCATTGCGCCCAGTCCAGTGAGGGCCTCATGAACTCCTGGTGGCACTGAGAGAGCATTGCGCCGAGTCCAGTGTGGGCCTCATGAACTCCTGGTGGCACTGAGAGGGCATTGCGCCGAGTCCAGTGTGGGCCTCATTAACTCCTGGTGGCACTGAGAGGGCATTGCGCCGAGTCCAGTGTGGGCCTCATTAACTCAAGGTGGCACTGAGAGAGCATTGCGCCGAGTCCAGTGTGGGCCTCATTAACTCCTGGTGGCACTGAGAGAGCATTGCGCCGAGTCCAGTGTGGGCCTCATGAACTCCTGGTGGCACTGAGAGAGCATTGCGCCGAGTCCAGTGAGGGCCTCATTAACTCCTGGTGGCACTGAGAGGGCATTGCGCCGAGTCCAGTGTGGGCCTCATGAACTCCTGGTGGCACTGAGAGAGCATTGCGCCGAGTCCAGTGAGGGCCTCATGAACTCCTGGTGGCACTGAGAGAGCATTGCGCCGAGTCCAGTGTGGGCCTCATTAACTCCTGCTGGCACTGAGAGAGCATTGCGCCGAGTCCAGTGTTGGCCTCATTAACTCCTGGTGGCACTGAAAGGGCATTGCGCTGAGTCCAGTGTTGGCCTCATTAACTCCTGGTGGCACTGAGAGGGCATTGCGCCGAGTCCAGTGTGGGCCTCATTAACTCCTGGTGGCACTGAGAGGGCATTGCGCTGAGTCCAGTGTGGGCCTCATTAACTCCTGGTGGCACTGAGAGGGCATTGCGCCGAGTCCAGTGTGGGCCTCATTAACTCCTGGTGGCACTGAGAGGGCATTGCGCTGAGTCCAGTGAGGGCCTCATTAACTCTTGGTGGCACTGAGAGGGCATTGCACCGAGTCCAGTGTGGGCCTCATGAACTCCTGGTGGCACTGAGAGGGCATTGCGCCGAGTCCAGTGTGGGCCTCATTAACTCCTGGTGGCACTGAGAGGGCATTGCGCCGAGTCCAGTGTGGGTCTCATTAACTCCTGGTGGCACTGAGAGGGCATTGCGCCGAGTACAGTGTGGGCCTCATTAACTCAAGGTGGCACTGAGAGAGCATTGCGCCAAATCCAGTGTGGGCCTCATTAACTCCTGGTGGCACTGAGAGGGCATTGCGCCGAGTCCAGTGAGGGCCTCATTAACTCCTGGTGGCACTGAGAGAGCATTGCGCCGAGTCCAGTGAGGGCCTCATGAACTCCTGGTGGCACTGAGAGAGCATTGCGCCGAGTCCAGTGTGGGCCTCATTAACTCCTGCTGGCACTGAGAGGGCATTGCGCCGAGTCCAGTGTGGGCCTCATTAACTCCTGGTGGCACTGAGAGAGCATTGCGCCGAGTCCAGTGTGGGCCTCATTAACTCCTGGTGGCACTGAGAGGGCATTGCGCCGAGTCCAGTGTGGGCCTCATTAACTCCTGGTGGCACTGAGAGGGCATTGCGCCGAGTCCAGTGTGGGCCTCCTTAACTCCTGGTGGCACTGAGAGGGCATTGCGCCGAGTCCAGTGTGGGCCTCCTTAACTCCTGGTGGCACTGAGAGGGCATTGCGCCGAGTCCAGTGTGGGCCTCATGAACTCCTGGTGGCACTGAGAGGGCATTGCGCCGAGTCCAGTGAGGGCCTCATGAACTCCTGTTGGCACTGAGAGGGCATTGCGCCGAGTCCAGTGAGGGCCTCATGGACTCCTGGTGGCACTGAGAGGGCATTGCGCCGAGTCCAGTGAGGGCCTCATGAACTCCTGTTGGCACTGAGAGGGCATTGCGCCGAGTCCAGTGAGGGCCTCATGAACTCCTGGTGGCACTGAGAGGGCATTGCGCCGAGTCCAGTGAGGGCCTCATGAACTCCTGGTGGCACTGAGAGGGCATTGCGCCGAGTCCAGTGTGGGCCTCATGAACTCCTGGTGGCACTGAGAGAGCATTGCGCCGAGTCCAGTGAGGGCCTCATGAACTCCTGGTGGCACTGAGAGAGCATTGCGCCGAGTCCAGTGAGGGCCTCATGAACTCCTGGTGGCACTGAGAGGGCATTGCGCCGAGTCCAGTGTGGGCCTCCTTAACTCCTGTTGGCACTGAGAGGGCATTGCGCCGAGTCCAGTGAGGGCCTACTTAACTCTTGGTGGCACTGAGAGGGCATTGCGCCGAGTCCAGTGTGGGCCTCATGAACTCCTGGTGGCACTGAGAGGGCATTGCGCCGAGTCCAGTGTGGGCCTCATTAACTCCTGGTGGCACTGAGAGGGCATTGCGCCGAGTCCAGTGAGGGCCTCATGAACTCCTGGTGGCACTGAGAGGGCATTGCGCCGAGTCCAGTGTGGGCCTCATGAACTCCTGGTGGCACTGAGAGGGCATTGCGCCGAGTCCAGTGAGGGCCTCATGAACTCCTGTTGGCACTGAGAGGGCATTGCGCCGAGTCCAGTGAGGGCCTCATGAACTCCTGGTGGCACTGAGAGGGCATTGCGCCGAGTCCAGTGAGGGCCTCATGAACTCCTGGTGGCACTGAGAGGGCATTGCGCCGAGTCCAGTGTGGGCCTCATGAACTCCTGGTGGCACTGAGAGAGCATTGCGCCGAGTCCAGTGAGGGCCTCATGAACTCCTGGTGGCACTGAGAGAGCATTGCGCCGAGTCCAGTGAGGGCCTCATGAACTCCTGGTGGCACTGAGAGAGCATTGCGCCCAGTCCAGTGAGGGCCTCATGAACTCCTGGTGGCACTGAGAGAGCATTGCGCCGAGTCCAGTGTGGGCCTCATGAACTCCTGGTGGCACTGAGAGGGCATTGCGCCGAGTCCAGTGTGGGCCTCATTAACTCCTGGTGGCACTGAGAGGGCATTGCGCCGAGTCCAGTGTGGGCCTCATTAACTCAAGGTGGCACTGAGAGAGCATTGCGCCGAGTCCAGTGTGGGCCTCATTAACTCCTGGTGGCACTGAGAGAGCATTGCGCCGAGTCCAGTGTGGGCCTCATGAACTCCTGGTGGCACTGAGAGAGCATTGCGCCGAGTCCAGTGAGGGCCTCATTAACTCCTGGTGGCACTGAGAGGGCATTGCGCCGAGTCCAGTGTGGGCCTCATGAACTCCTGGTGGCACTGAGAGAGCATTGCGCCGAGTCCAGTGAGGGCCTCATGAACTCCTGGTGGCACTGAGAGAGCATTGCGCCGAGTCCAGTGTGGGCCTCATTAACTCCTGCTGGCACTGAGAGAGCATTGCGCCGAGTCCAGTGTTGGCCTCATTAACTCCTGGTGGCACTGAGAGGGCATTGCGCTGAGTCCAGTGTTGGCCTCATTAACTCCTGGTGGCACTGAGAGGGCATTGCGCCGAGTCCAGTGTGGGCCTCATTAACTCCTGGTGGCACTGAGAGGGCATTGCGCTGAGTCCAGTGTGGGCCTCATTAACTCCTGGTGGCACTGAGAGGGCATTGCGCCGAGTCCAGTGTGGGCCTCATTAACTCCTGGTGGCACTGAGAGGGCATTGCGCTGAGTCCAGTGAGGGCCTCATTAACTCTTGGTGGCACTGAGAGGGCATTGCACCGAGTCCAGTGTGGGCCTCATGAACTCCTGGTGGCACTGAGAGGGCATTGCGCCGAGTCCAGTGTGGGCCTCATTAACTCCTGGTGGCACTGAGAGGGCATTGCGCCGAGTCCAGTGTGGGTCTCATTAACTCCTGGTGGCACTGAGAGGGCATTGCGCCGAGGTCCAGTGTGGGCCTCATTAACTCAAGGTGGCACTGAGAGAGCATTGCGCCAAATCCAGTGTGGGCCTCATTAACTCCTGGTGGCACTGAGAGGGCATTGCGCCGAGTCCAGTGAGGGCCTCATTAACTCCTGGTGGCACTGAGAGAGCATTGCGCCGAGTCCAGTGAGGGCCTCATGAACTCCTGGTGGCACTGAGAGAGCATTGCGCCGAGTCCAGTGTGGGCCTCATTAACTCCTGCTGGCACTGAGAGGGCATTGCGCCGAGTCCAGTGTGGGCCTCATTAACTCCTGGTGGCACTGAGAGAGCATTGCGCCGAGTCCAGTGTGGGCCTCATTAACTCCTGGTGGCACTGAGAGGGCATTGCGCCGAGTCCAGTGTGGGCCTCATGAACTCCTGGTGGCACTGAGAGGGCATTGCGCCGAGTCCAGTGAGGGCCTCATGAACTCCTGGTGGCACTGAGAGAGCATTGCGCCCAGTCCAGTGAGGGCCTCATGAACTCCTGGTGGCACTGAGAGAGCATTGCGCCGAGTCCAGTGTGGGCCTCATGAACTCCTGGTGGCACTGAGAGGGCATTGCGCCGAGTCCAGTGTGGGCCTCATTAACTCCTGGTGGCACTGAGAGGGCATTGCGCCGAGTCCAGTGTGGGCCTCATTAACTCCTGGTGGCACTGAGAGGGCATTGCGCCGAGTCCAGTGTGGGCCTCATTAACTCAAGGTGGCACTGAGAGAGCATTGCGCCGAGTCCAGTGTGGGCCTCATTAACTCCTGGTGGCACTGAGAGAGCATTGCGCCGAGTCCAGTGTGGGCCTCATGAACTCCTGGTGGCACTGAGAGAGCATTGCGCCGAGTCCAGTGAGGGCCTCATTAACTCCTGGTGGCACTGAGAGGGCATTGCGCCGAGTCCAGTGTGGGCCTCATGAACTCCTGGTGGCACTGAGAGAGCATTGCGCCGAGTCCAGTGAGGGCCTCATGAACTCCTGGTGGCACTAGAGAGCATTGCGCCGAGTCCAGTGTGGGCCTCATTAACTCCTGCTGGCACTGAGAGAGCATTGCGCCGAGTCCAGTGTTGGCCTCATTAACTCCTGGTGGCACTGAGAGGGCATTGCGCCAAGTCCAGTGTTGGCCTCATTAACTACTGGTGGCACTGAGATGGCATTGCGCCGAGTCCAGTGTGGGCCTCATTAACTCTTGGTGGCACTGAGAGAGCATTGCGCCGAGTCCAGTGTGGGCCTCATTAACTCCTCGTGGCACTGAGAGAGCATTGCGCCGAGTCCAGTGTGGGCCTCATTAACTCCTGGTGGCACTGGGAGGGCATTGCGCCGAGTCCAGTGTGGGCCTCATTAACTCCTGGTGGCACTGAGAGAGCATTGCGCCGAGTCCAGTGTGGGCCTCATTAACTCCTGGTGGCACTGAGAGGGCATTGCACCGAGTCCAGTGAGGGCCTCATTAACTCCTGGTGGCACTGAGAGTGCATTGCGCCGAGTCCAGTGTGGGCCTCCTTAACTCCTGGTGGCACTGAGAGGGCATTGCACCGAGTCCAGTGTGGGCCTCATGAACTCCTGGTGGCACTGAGAGAGCATTGCGCCGAGTCCAGTGAGGGCCTCATGAACTCCTGGTGGCACTGAGATGGCATTGCGCCGAGTCCAGTGTGGGCCTCATTAACTCTTGGTGGCACTGAGAGAGCATTGCGCCGAGTCCAGTGTGGGCCTCATTAACTCCTCGTGGCACTGAGAGAGCATTGCGCCGAGTCCAGTGTGGGCCTCATTAACTCCTGGTGGCACTGGGAGGGCATTGCGCCGAGTCCAGTGTGGGCCTCATTAACTCCTGGTGGCACTGAGAGAGTATTGCGCCGAGTCCAGTGTGGGCCTCATTAACTCCTGGTGGCACTGAGAGGGCATTGCACCGAGTCCAGTGAGGGCCTCATTAACTCCTGGTGGCACTGAGAGGGCATTGCGCCGAGTCCAGTGTGGGCCTCCTTAACTCCTGGTGGCACTGAGAGGGCATTGCACCGAGTCCAGTGTGGGCCTCATGAACTCCTGGTGGCACTGAGAGAGCATTGCGCCGAGTCCAGTGAGGGCCTCATGAACTCCTGGTGGCACTGAGAGAGCATTGCGCCGAGTCCAGTGAGGGCCTCATGAACTCCTGGTGGCACTGAGAGGGCATTGCGCCGAGTCCAGTGTGGGCCTCATGAACTCCTGGTGGCACTGAGAGGGCATTGCGCCGAGTCCAGTGTGGGCCTCATGAACTCCTGGTGGCACTGAGAGGGCATTGCGCCGAGTCCTGTGTGGGCCTCATTAACTCCTGGTGGCACTGAGAGGGCATTGCGCCGAGTCCAGTGTGGGTCTCATTAACTCCTGGTGGCACTGAGAGGGCATTGCGCCGAGTCCAGTGTGGGCCTCATTAACTCAAGGTGGCACTGAGAGAGCATTGCGCCGAGTCCAGTGTGGGCCTCATTAACTCCTGGTGGCACTGAGAGGGCATTGCGCCGAGTCCAGTGAGAGCCTCATTAACTCCTGGTGGCACTGAGAGAGCATTGCGCCGAGTCCAGTGAGGGCCTCATGAACTCCTGGTGGCACTGAGAGAGCATTGCGCCGAGTCCAGTGTGGGCCTCATTAACTCCTGCTGGCACTGAGAGGGCATTGCGCCGAGTCCAGTGTGGGCCTCATTAACTCCTGGTGGCACTGAGAGAGCATTGCGCCGAGTCCAGTGTGGGCCTCATTAACTCCTGGTGGCACTGAGAGGGCATTGCGCCGAGTCCAGTGTGGGCCTCATTAACTCCTTGTGGCACTGAGAGGGCATTGCGCCGAGTCCAGTGTGGGCCTCCTTCCTTAACTCCTGGTGGCACTGAGAGGGCATTGCGCCGAGTCCAGTGTGGACCTCCTTAACTCCTGGTGGCACTGAGAGGGCATTGCGCCGAGTCCAGTGTGGGCCTCATTAACTCCTGGTGGCACTGAGAGAGCATTGCACCGAGTCCAGTGTGGGCCTCATTAACTCCTGGTGGCACTGGGAGAGCATTGCGCCGAGTCCAGTGTGGGCCTCATTAACTCCTGGTGGCACTGAGAGAGTATTGCGCCGAGTCCAGTGTGGGCCTCATTAACTCCTGGTGGCACTGAGAGGGCATTGCGCCGAGTCCAGTGTGGGCCTCCTTAACTCCGGTTGGCACTGAGAGGGCATTGCGCCGAGTCCAGTGAGGGCCTACTTAACTCTTGGTGGCACTGAGAGGGCATTGCGCCGAGTCCAGTGTGGGCCTCATGAACTCCTGGTGGCACTGAGAGGGAATTGCGCCGAGTCCAGTGTGGGCCTCATTAACTCCTGGTGGCACTGAGAGGGCATTGCGCCGAGTCCAGTGAGGGCCTCATGAACTCCTGGTGGCACTGAGAGGGCATTGCGCCGAGTCCAGTGTGGGCCTCATGAACTCCTGGTGGCACTGAGAGGGCATTGCGCCGAGTCCAGTGAGGGCCTCATGAACTCCTGTTGGCACTGAGAGGGCATTGCGCCGAGTCCAGTGAGGGCCTCATGAACTCCTGGTGGCACTGAGAGGGCATTGCGCCGAGTCCAGTGAGGGCCTCATGAACTCCTGGTGGCACTGAGAGGGCATTGCGCCGAGTCCAGTGTGGGCCTCATGAACTCCTGGTGGCACTGAGAGAGCATTGCGCCGAGTCCAGTGAGGGCCTCATGAACTCCTGGTGGCACTGAGAGAGCATTGCGCCGAGTCCAGTGAGGGCCTCATGAACTCCTGGTGGCACTGAGAGGGCATTGCGCCGAGTCCAGTGTGGGCCTCCTTAACTCCTGTTGGCACTGAGAGGGCATTGCGCCGAGTCCAGTGAGGGCCTACTTAACTCTTGGTGGCACTGAGAGGGCATTGCGCCGAGTCCAGTGTGGGCCTCATGAACTCCTGGTGGCACTGAGAGGGCATTGCGCCGAGTCCAGTGTGGGCCTCATTAACTCCTGGTGGCACTGAGAGGGCATTGCGCCGAGTCCAGTGAGGGCCTCATGAACTCCTGGTGGCACTGAGAGGGCATTGCGCCGAGTCCAGTGTGGGCCTCATGAACTCCTGGTGGCACTGAGAGGGCATTGCGCCGAGTCCAGTGAGGGCCTCATGAACTCCTGTTGGCACTGAGAGGGCATTGCGCCGAGTCCAGTGAGGGCCTCATGAACTCCTGGTGGCACTGAGAGGGCATTGCGCCGAGTCCAGTGAGGGCCTCATGAACTCCTGGTGGCACTGAGAGGGCATTGCGCCGAGTCCAGTGTGGGCCTCATGAACTCCTGGTGGCACTGAGAGAGCATTGCGCCGAGTCCAGTGAGGGCCTCATGAACTCCTGGTGGCACTGAGAGAGCATTGCGCCGAGTCCAGTGAGGGCCTCATGAACTCCTGGTGGCACTGAGAGAGCATTGCGCCCAGTCCAGTGAGGGCCTCATGAACTCCTGGTGGCACTGAGAGAGCATTGCGCCGAGTCCAGTGTGGGCCTCATGAACTCCTGGTGGCACTGAGAGGGCATTGCGCCGAGTCCAGTGTGGGCCTCATTAACTCCTGGTGGCACTGAGAGGGCATTGCGCCGAGTCCAGTGTGGGCCTCATTAACTCAAGGTGGCACTGAGAGAGCATTGCGCCGAGTCCAGTGTGGGCCTCATTAACTCCTGGTGGCACTGAGAGAGCATTGCGCCGAGTCCAGTGTGGGCCTCATGAACTCCTGGTGGCACTGAGAGAGCATTGCGCCGAGTCCAGTGAGGGCCTCATTAACTCCTGGTGGCACTGAGAGGGCATTGCGCCGAGTCCAGTGTGGGCCTCATGAACTCCTGGTGGCACTGAGAGAGCATTGCGCCGAGTCCAGTGAGGGCCTCATGAACTCCTGGTGGCACTGAGAGAGCATTGCGCCGAGTCCAGTGTGGGCCTCATTAACTCCTGCTGGCACTGAGAGAGCATTGCGCCGAGTCCAGTGTTGGCCTCATTAACTCCTGGTGGCACTGAAAGGGCATTGCGCTGAGTCCAGTGTTGGCCTCATTAACTCCTGGTGGCACTGAGAGGGCATTGCGCCGAGTCCAGTGTGGGCCTCATTAACTCCTGGTGGCACTGAGAGGGCATTGCGCTGAGTCCAGTGTGGGCCTCATTAACTCCTGGTGGCACTGAGAGGGCATTGCGCCGAGTCCAGTGTGGGCCTCATTAACTCCTGGTGGCACTGAGAGGGCATTGCGCTGAGTCCAGTGAGGGCCTCATTAACTCTTGGTGGCACTGAGAGGGCATTGCACCGAGTCCAGTGTGGGCCTCATGAACTCCTGGTGGCACTGAGAGGGCATTGCGCCGAGTCCAGTGTGGGCCTCATTAACTCCTGGTGGCACTGAGAGGGCATTGCGCCGAGTCCAGTGTGGGTCTCATTAACTCCTGGTGGCACTGAGAGGGCATTGCGCCGAGTACAGTGTGGGCCTCATTAACTCAAGGTGGCACTGAGAGAGCATTGCGCCAAATCCAGTGTGGGCCTCATTAACTCCTGGTGGCACTGAGAGGGCATTGCGCCGAGTCCAGTGAGGGCCTCATTAACTCCTGGTGGCACTGAGAGAGCATTGCGCCGAGTCCAGTGAGGGCCTCATGAACTCCTGGTGGCACTGAGAGAGCATTGCGCCGAGTCCAGTGTGGGCCTCATTAACTCCTGCTGGCACTGAGAGGGCATTGCGCCGAGTCCAGTGTGGGCCTCATTAACTCCTGGTGGCACTGAGAGAGCATTGCGCCGAGTCCAGTGTGGGCCTCATTAACTCCTGGTGGCACTGAGAGGGCATTGCGCCGAGTCCAGTGTGGGCCTCATTAACTCCTGGTGGCACTGAGAGGGCATTGCGCCGAGTCCAGTGTGGGCCTCCTTAACTCCTGGTGGCACTGAGAGGGCATTGCGCCGAGTCCAGTGTGGGCCTCCTTAACTCCTGGTGGCACTGAGAGGGCATTGCGCCGAGTCCAGTGTGGGCCTCATGAACTCCTGGTGGCACTGAGAGGGCATTGCGCCGAGTCCAGTGAGGGCCTCATGAACTCCTGTTGGCACTGAGAGGGCATTGCGCCGAGTCCAGTGAGGGCCTCATGGACTCCTGGTGGCACTGAGAGGGCATTGCGCCGAGTCCAGTGAGGGCCTCATGAACTCCTGTTGGCACTGAGAGGGCATTGCGCCGAGTCCAGTGAGGGCCTCATGAACTCCTGGTGGCACTGAGAGGGCATTGCGCCGAGTCCAGTGAGGGCCTCATGAACTCCTGGTGGCACTGAGAGGGCATTGCGCCGAGTCCAGTGTGGGCCTCATGAACTCCTGGTGGCACTGAGAGAGCATTGCGCCGAGTCCAGTGAGGGCCTCATGAACTCCTGGTGGCACTGAGAGAGCATTGCGCCGAGTCCAGTGAGGGCCTCATGAACTCCTGGTGGCACTGAGAGGGCATTGCGCCGAGTCCAGTGTGGGCCTCCTTAACTCCTGTTGGCACTGAGAGGGCATTGCGCCGAGTCCAGTGAGGGCCTACTTAACTCTTGGTGGCACTGAGAGGGCATTGCGCCGAGTCCAGTGTGGGCCTCATGAACTCCTGGTGGCACTGAGAGGGCATTGCGCCGAGTCCAGTGTGGGCCTCATTAACTCCTGGTGGCACTGAGAGGGCATTGCGCCGAGTCCAGTGAGGGCCTCATGAACTCCTGGTGGCACTGAGAGGGCATTGCGCCGAGTCCAGTGTGGGCCTCATGAACTCCTGGTGGCACTGAGAGGGCATTGCGCCGAGTCCAGTGAGGGCCTCATGAACTCCTGTTGGCACTGAGAGGGCATTGCGCCGAGTCCAGTGAGGGCCTCATGAACTCCTGGTGGCACTGAGAGGGCATTGCGCCGAGTCCAGTGAGGGCCTCATGAACTCCTGGTGGCACTGAGAGGGCATTGCGCCGAGTCCAGTGTGGGCCTCATGAACTCCTGGTGGCACTGAGAGAGCATTGCGCCGAGTCCAGTGAGGGCCTCATGAACTCCTGGTGGCACTGAGAGAGCATTGCGCCGAGTCCAGTGAGGGCCTCATGAACTCCTGGTGGCACTGAGAGAGCATTGCGCCCAGTCCAGTGAGGGCCTCATGAACTCCTGGTGGCACTGAGAGAGCATTGCGCCGAGTCCAGTGTGGGCCTCATGAACTCCTGGTGGCACTGAGAGGGCATTGCGCCGAGTCCAGTGTGGGCCTCATTAACTCCTGGTGGCACTGAGAGGGCATTGCGCCGAGTCCAGTGTGGGCCTCATTAACTCAAGGTGGCACTGAGAGAGCATTGCGCCGAGTCCAGTGTGGGCCTCATTAACTCCTGGTGGCACTGAGAGAGCATTGCGCCGAGTCCAGTGTGGGCCTCATGAACTCCTGGTGGCACTGAGAGAGCATTGCGCCGAGTCCAGTGAGGGCCTCATTAACTCCTGGTGGCACTGAGAGGGCATTGCGCCGAGTCCAGTGTGGGCCTCATGAACTCCTGGTGGCACTGAGAGAGCATTGCGCCGAGTCCAGTGAGGGCCTCATGAACTCCTGGTGGCACTGAGAGAGCATTGCGCCGAGTCCAGTGTGGGCCTCATTAACTCCTGCTGGCACTGAGAGAGCATTGCGCCGAGTCCAGTGTTGGCCTCATTAACTCCTGGTGGCACTGAGAGGGCATTGCGCTGAGTCCAGTGTTGGCCTCATTAACTCCTGGTGGCACTGAGAGGGCATTGCGCCGAGTCCAGTGTGGGCCTCATTAACTCCTGGTGGCACTGAGAGGGCATTGCGCTGAGTCCAGTGTGGGCCTCATTAACTCCTGGTGGCACTGAGAGGGCATTGCGCCGAGTCCAGTGTGGGCCTCATTAACTCCTGGTGGCACTGAGAGGGCATTGCGCTGAGTCCAGTGAGGGCCTCATTAACTCTTGGTGGCACTGAGAGGGCATTGCACCGAGTCCAGTGTGGGCCTCATGAACTCCTGGTGGCACTGAGAGGGCATTGCGCCGAGTCCAGTGTGGGCCTCATTAACTCCTGGTGGCACTGAGAGGGCATTGCGCCGAGTCCAGTGTGGGTCTCATTAACTCCTGGTGGCACTGAGAGGGCATTGCGCCGAGTCCAGTGTGGGCCTCATTAACTCAAGGTGGCACTGAGAGAGCATTGCGCCAAATCCAGTGTGGGCCTCATTAACTCCTGGTGGCACTGAGAGGGCATTGCGCCGAGTCCAGTGAGGGCCTCATTAACTCCTGGTGGCACTGAGAGAGCATTGCGCCGAGTCCAGTGAGGGCCTCATGAACTCCTGGTGGCACTGAGAGAGCATTGCGCCGAGTCCAGTGTGGGCCTCATTAACTCCTGCTGGCACTGAGAGGGCATTGCGCCGAGTCCAGTGTGGGCCTCATTAACTCCTGGTGGCACTGAGAGAGCATTGCGCCGAGTCCAGTGTGGGCCTCATTAACTCCTGGTGGCACTGAGAGGGCATTGCGCCGAGTCCAGTGTGGGCCTCATTAACTCCTGGTGGCACTGAGAGGGCATTGCGCCGAGTCCAGTGTGGGCCTCCTTAACTCCTGGTGGCACTGAGAGGGCATTGCGCCGAGTCCAGTGTGGGCCTCCTTAACTCCTGGTGGCACTGAGAGGGCATTGCGCCGAGTCCAGTGTGGGCCTCATTAACTCCTGGTGGCACTGAGAGAGCATTGCACCGAGTCCAGTGTGGGCCTCATTAACTCCTGGTGGCACTGAGAGGGCATTGCACCGAGTCCAGTGAGGGCCTCATTAACTCCTGGTGGCACTGAGAGGGCATTGCACCGAGTCCAGTGTGGGCCTCATTAACTCCTGGTGGCACTGAGAGGGCATTGCACCGAGTCCAGTGAGGGCCTCATGAACTCCTGGTGGCACTGAGAGAGCATTGCGCCGAGTCCAGTGAGGGCCTCATGAACTCCTGGTGGCACTGAGAGAGCATTGCGCCCAGTCCAGTGAGGGCCTCATGAACTCCTGGTGGCACTGAGAGAGCATTGCGCCGAGTCCAGTGTGGGCCTCATGAACTCCTGGTGGCACTGAGAGGGCATTGCGCCGAGTCCAGTGTGGGCCTCATTAACTCCTGGTGGCACTGAGAGGGCATTGCGCCGAGTCCAGTGTGGGCCTCATTAACTCAAGGTGGCACTGAGAGGGCATTGCGCCGAGTCCAGTGTGGGCCTCATTAACTCCTGGTGGCACTGAGAGAGCATTGCGCCGAGTCCAGTGTGGGCCTCATGAACTCCTGGTGGCACTGAGAGAGCATTGCGCCGAGTCCAGTGAGGGCCTCATTAACTCCTGGTGGCACTGAGAGGGCATTGCGCCGAGTCCAGTGTGGGCCTCATGAACTCCTGGTGGCACTGAGAGAGCATTGCGCCGAGTCCAGTGAGGGCCTCATGAACTCCTGGTGGCACTGAGAGAGCATTGCGCCGAGTCCAGTGTGGGCCTCATTAACTCCTGCTGGCACTGAGAGAGCATTGCGCCGAGTCCAGTGTTGGCCTCATTAACTCCTGGTGGCACTGAAAGGGCATTGCGCTGAGTCCAGTGTTGGCCTCATTAACTCCTGGTGGCACTGAGAGGGCATTGCGCCGAGTCCAGTGTGGGCCTCATTAACTCCTGGTGGCACTGAGAGGGCATTGCGCTGAGTCCAGTGTGGGCCTCATTAACTCCTGGTGGCACTGAGAGGGCATTGCGCCGAGTCCAGTGTGGGCCTCATTAACTCCTGGTGGCACTGAGAGGGCATTGCGCTGAGTCCAGTGAGGGCCTCATTAACTCTTGGTGGCACTGAGAGGGCATTGCACCGAGTCCAGTGTGGGCCTCATGAACTCCTGGTGGCACTGAGAGGGCATTGCGCCGAGTCCAGTGTGGGCCTCATTAACTCCTGGTGGCACTGAGAGGGCATTGCGCCGAGTCCAGTGTGGGTCTCATTAACTCCTGGTGGCACTGAGAGGGCATTGCGCCGAGTACAGTGTGGGCCTCATTAACTCAAGGTGGCACTGAGAGAGCATTGCGCCAAATCCAGTGTGGGCCTCATTAACTCCTGGTGGCACTGAGAGGGCATTGCGCCGAGTCCAGTGAGGGCCTCATTAACTCCTGGTGGCACTGAGAGAGCATTGCGCCGAGTCCAGTGAGGGCCTCATGAACTCCTGGTGGCACTGAGAGAGCATTGCGCCGAGTCCAGTGTGGGCCTCATTAACTCCTGCTGGCACTGAGAGGGCATTGCGCCGAGTCCAGTGTGGGCCTCATTAACTCCTGGTGGCACTGAGAGAGCATTGCGCCGAGTCCAGTGTGGGCCTCATTAACTCCTGGTGGCACTGAGAGGGCATTGCGCCGAGTCCAGTGTGGGCCTCATTAACTCCTGGTGGCACTGAGAGGGCATTGCGCCGAGTCCAGTGTGGGCCTCCTTAACTCCTGGTGGCACTGAGAGGGCATTGCGCCGAGTCCAGTGTGGGCCTCCTTAACTCCTGGTGGCACTGAGAGGGCATTGCGCCGAGTCCAGTGTGGGCCTCATGAACTCCTGGTGGCACTGAGAGGGCATTGCGCCGAGTCCAGTGAGGGCCTCATGAACTCCTGTTGGCACTGAGAGGGCATTGCGCCGAGTCCAGTGAGGGCCTCATGAACTCCTGGTGGCACTGAGAGGGCATTGCGCCGAGTCCAGTGAGGGCCTCATGAACTCCTGTTGGCACTGAGAGGGCATTGCGCCGAGTCCAGTGAGGGCCTCATGAACTCCTGGTGGCACTGAGAGGGCATTGCGCCGAGTCCAGTGAGGGCCTCATGAACTCCTGGTGGCACTGAGAGGGCATTGCGCCGAGTCCAGTGTGGGCCTCATGAACTCCTGGTGGCACTGAGAGAGCATTGCGCCGAGTCCAGTGAGGGCCTCATGAACTCCTGGTGGCACTGAGAGAGCATTGCGCCGAGTCCAGTGAGGGCCTCATGAACTCCTGGTGGCACTGAGAGGGCATTGCGCCGAGTCCAGTGTGGGCCTCCTTAACTCCTGTTGGCACTGAGAGGGCATTGCGCCGAGTCCAGTGAGGGCCTCACTTAACTCTTGGTGGCACTGAGAGGGCATTGCGCCGAGTCCAGTGTGGGCCTCATGAACTCCTGGTGGCACTGAGAGGGCATTGCGCCGAGTCCAGTGTGGGCCTCATTAACTCCTGGTGGCACTGAGAGGGCATTGCGCCGAGTCCAGTGAGGGCCTCATGAACTCCTGGTGGCACTGAGAGGGCATTGCGCCGAGTCCAGTGTGGGCCTCATGAACTCCTGGTGGCACTGAGAGGGCATTGCGCCGAGTCCAGTGAGGGCCTCATGAACTCCTGTTGGCACTGAGAGGGCATTGCGCCGAGTCCAGTGAGGGCCTCATGAACTCCTGGTGGCACTGAGAGGGCATTGCGCCGAGTCCAGTGAGGGCCTCATGAACTCCTGGTGGCACTGAGAGGGCATTGCGCCGAGTCCAGTGTGGGCCTCATGAACTCCTGGTGGCACTGAGAGAGCATTGCGCCGAGTCCAGTGAGGGCCTCATGAACTCCTGGTGGCACTGAGAGAGCATTGCGCCGAGTCCAGTGAGGGCCTCATGAACTCCTGGTGGCACTGAGAGAGCATTGCGCCGAGTCCAGTGAGGGCCTCATGAACTCCTGGTGGCACTGAGAGGGCATTGCGCCGAGTCCAGTGTGGGCCTCATGAACTCCTGGTGGCACTGAGAGGGCATTGCGCCGAGTCCAGTGTGGGCCTCATTAACTCCTGGTGGCACTGAGAGGGCATTGCGCCGAGTCCAGTGTGGGCCTCATTAACTCAAGGTGGCACTGAGAGAGCATTGCGCCGAGTCCAGTGTGGGCCTCATTAACTCCTGGTGGCACTGAGAGAGCATTGCGCCGAGTCCAGTGTGGGCCTCATGAACTCCTGGTGGCACTGAGAGAGCATTGCGCCGAGTCCAGTGAGGGCCTCATTAACTCCTGGTGGCACTGAGAGGGCATTGCGCCGAGTCCAGTGTGGGCCTCATGAACTCCTGGTGGCACTGAGAGAGCATTGCGCCGAGTCCAGTGAGGGCCTCATGAACTCCTGGTGGCACTGAGAGAGCATTGCGCCGAGTCCAGTGTGGGCCTCATTAACTCCTGCTGGCACTGAGAGAGCATTGCGCCGAGTCCAGTGTTGGCCTCATTAACTCCTGGTGGCACTGAGAGGGCATTGCGCTGAGTCCAGTGTTGGCCTCATTAACTCCTGGTGGCACTGAGAGGGCATTGCGCCGAGTCCAGTGTGGGCCTCATTAACTCCTGGTGGCACTGAGAGGGCATTGCGCTGAGTCCAGTGTGGGCCTCATTAACTCCTGGTGGCACTGAGAGGGCATTGCGCCGAGTCCAGTGTGGGCCTCATTAACTCCTGGTGGCACTGAGAGGGCATTGCGCTGAGTCCAGTGAGGGCCTCATTAACTCTTGGTGGCACTGAGAGGGCATTGCACCGAGTCCAGTGTGGGCCTCATGAACTCCTGGTGGCACTGAGAGGGCATTGCGCCGAGTCCAGTGTGGGCCTCATTAACTCCTGGTGGCACTGAGAGGGCATTGCGCCGAGTCCAGTGTGGGTCTCATTAACTCCTGGTGGCACTGAGAGGGCATTGCGCCGAGTCCAGTGTGGGCCTCATTAACTCAAGGTGGCACTGAGAGAGCATTGCGCCAAATCCAGTGTGGGCCTCATTAACTCCTGGTGGCACTGAGAGGGCATTGCGCCGAGTCCAGTGAGGGCCTCATTAACTCCTGGTGGCACTGAGAGAGCATTGCGCCGAGTCCAGTGAGGGCCTCATGAACTCCTGGTGGCACTGAGAGAGCATTGCGCCGAGTCCAGTGTGGGCCTCATTAACTCCTGCTGGCACTGAGAGGGCATTGCGCCGAGTCCAGTGTGGGCCTCATTAACTCCTGGTGGCACTGAGAGAGCATTGCGCCGAGTCCAGTGTGGGCCTCATTAACTCCTGGTGGCACTGAGAGGGCATTGCGCCGAGTCCAGTGTGGGCCTCATTAACTCCTGGTGGCACTGAGAGGGCATTGCGCCGAGTCCAGTGTGGGCCTCCTTAACTCCTGGTGGCACTGAGAGGGCATTGCGCCGAGTCCAGTGTGGGCCTCCTTAACTCCTGGTGGCACTGAGAGGGCATTGCGCCGAGTCCAGTGTGGGCCTCATTAACTCCTGGTGGCACTGAGAGAGCATTGCACCGAGTCCAGTGTGGGCCTCATTAACTCCTGGTGGCACTGAGAGGGCATTGCACCGAGTCCAGTGAGGGCCTCATTAACTCCTGGTGGCACTGAGAGGGCATTGCGCCGACTCCAGTGTGGGCCTCATTAACTCCTCGTGGCACTGGGAGAGCATTGCGCCGAGTCCAGTGTGGGCCTCATTAACTCCTCGTGGCACTGGGAGAGCATTGCGCCGAGTCCAGTGTGGGCCTCATTAACTCCTGGTGGCACTGGGAGGGCATTGCGCCGAGTCCAGTGTGGGCCTCATTAACTCCTGGTGGCACTGAGAGAGTATTGCGCCGAGTCCAGTGTGGGCCTCATTAACTCCTGGTGGCACTGAGAGGGCATTGCGTCGAGTCCAGTGTGGGCCTCCTTAACTCCTCTTGGCACTGAGAGGGCATTGCGCCGAGTCCAGTGAGGGCCTCATTAACTCTTGGTGGCACTGAGAGGGCATTGCGCCGAGTCCAGTGTGTGCCTCATGAACTCCTGGTGGCACTGAGAGGGCATTGCGCCGAGTCCAGTGTGGGCCTCATTAACTCCTGGTGGCACTGAGAGGGCATTGCGCCGAGTCCAGTGAGGGCCTCATGAACTCCTGGTGGCACTGAGAGGGCATTGCGCCGAGTCCAGTGTGGGCCTCATGAACTCCTGGTGGCACTGAGAGGGCATTGCGCCGAGTCCAGTGAGGGCCTCATGAACTCCTGGTGGCACTGAGAGGGCATTGCGCCGAGTCCAGTGAGGGCCTCATGAACTCCTGGTGGCACTGAGAGGGCATTGCGCCGAGTCCAGTGAGGGCCTCATGAACTCCTGGTGGCACTGAGAGGGCATTGCGCCGAGTCCAGTGTGGGCCTCATGAACTCCTGGTGGCACTGAGAGAGCATTGCGCCCAGTCCAGTGAGGGCCTCATGAACTCCTGGTGGCACTGAGAGAGCATTGCGCCGAGTCCAGTGAGGGCCTCATGAACTCCTGGTGGCACTGATAGAGCATTGCGCCCAGTCCAGTGAGGGCCTCATGAACTCCTGGTGGCACTGAGAGAGCATTGCGCCGAGTCCAGTGTGGGCCTCTTGAACTCCTGGTGGCACTGAGAGGGCATTGCGCCGAGTCCAGTGTGGGCCTCATTAACTCCTGGTGGCACTGAGAGGGCATTGCGCCGAGTCCAGTGTGGGCCTCATTAACTCCTGGTGGCACTGAGAGGGCATTGCGCCGAGTCCAGTGTGGGCCTCATTAACTCAAGGTGGCACTGAGAGAGCATTGCGCCGAGTCCAGTGTGGGCCTCATTAACTCCTGGTGGCACTGAGAGAGCATTGCGCCGAGTCCAGTGTGGGCCTCGTGAACTCCTGGTGGCACTGAGAGAGCATTGCGCCGAGTCCAGTGAGGGCCTCATTAACTCCTGGTGGCACTGAGAGGGCATTGCGCCGAGTCCAGTGTGGGCCTCATGAACTCCTGGTGGCACTGAGAGAGCATTGCGCCGAGTCCAGTGAGGGCTAACCCTGGGCAAAGCACTACGCTACGCTCGCGTAGTTTGCGAAGTTTGCGCTACTCGCACAACGCGAATTGCACGTAGCACAGTGCAAACACGCGTAGCGTAGCGTAGCGTAGTGCAGCGGTCATTTTTTGCTTGCTCGCGGTCCTCAACGTCAAGTTGGCGACCGCGAGCAAGCAAAATGACATCCCGGCGAGACTTTTTCCTCGTTCGCGATCAGCAACATCAAGTTGCCGATCGCGAGCGTGGAAAATAAACCTCCCGGCGAGATTCTCAACGCGGGAGGTCAGGTTTCTCATTGCGAGTGGTCGCGTATGCTCGCGACCGCTCGCGATGAGAAACTACCAGTCCGCGTTGAGAAAGCTGCCGCTCGAGTAAAAATCTACTCGAGCGGCAGTAAAAGACAGCTCGCACTGTGCAAGATGCCGTTTTCAATGATTGCACAGTGCGGACAAGCATCCGGCACTGTGCAATCATTGCGAACAGTGCACTACGCAGTTCGCGTAGTGCTACGCGTAGCTCGCGTAGTGCGAACTGCACTTTGCGTAGCTTCGCGTAGCGCTACTTCGCGAACTACGCCCAGGCTTAGTGAGGGCCTCATGAACTCCTGGTGGCACTGAGAGAGCATTGCGCCGAGTCCAGTGTGGGCCTCATTAACTCCTGCTGGCACTGAGAGAGCATTGCGCCGAGTCCAGTGTTGGCCTCATTAACTCCTGGTGGCACTGAGAGGGCATTGCGCCGAGTCCAGTGTTGGCCTCATTAACTCCTGGTGGCACTGAGAGGGCATTGCGCCGAGTCCAGTGTGGGCCTCATTAACTCCTGGTGGCACTGAGAGGGCATTGCGCTGAGTCCAGTGTGGGCCTCATTAACTCCTGGTGGCACTGAGAGGGCATTGCGCCGAGTCCAGTGTGGGCCTCATTAACTCCTGGTGGCACTGAGAGGGCATTGCGCCGAGTCCAGTGAGGGCCTCATTAACTCTTGGTGGCACTGAGAGGGCATTGCGCCGAGTCCAGTGTGGGCCTCATTAACTCTTGGTGGCACTGAGAGAGCATTGCGCCGAGTCCAGTGTGGGCCTCATTAACTCCTCGTGGCACTGAGAGGGCATTGCGCCGAGTCCAGTGTGGGCCTCATT
Source organism: Calotriton arnoldi (assembly GCA_963921515.1). Taxonomy (NCBI): domain Eukaryota; kingdom Metazoa; phylum Chordata; class Amphibia; order Caudata; family Salamandridae; genus Calotriton; species Calotriton arnoldi. The sequence continues at coordinate 4,361,440 of CAWUFW010000444.1, forward strand.
AACTCCTGGTGGCACTGAGAGGGTATTGCGCCGAGTCCAGTGTGGGCCTCATTAACTCCTGGTGGCACTGAGAGGGCATTGCACCGAGTCCAGTGAGGGCCTCATTAATTCCTGGTGGCACTGAGAGGGCATTGCGCCGAGTCCAGTGTGGGCCTCCTTAACTCCTGGTGGCACTGAGAGGGCATTGCGCCGAGTCCAGTGTGGGCCTCCTTAACTCCTGGTGGCACTGAGAGGGCATTGCGCCGAGTCCAGTGTGGGCCTCCTTAACTCCTGGTGGCACTGAGAGAGCATTGCGCCGAGTCCAGTGTGGGCCTCATTAACTCCTGGTGGCACTGAGAGGGCATTGCGCTGAGTCCAGTGTGGGCCTCATGAACTCCTGGTGGCACTGAGAGAGCATTGCGCCGAGTCCAGTGTGGGCCTCATTAACTCCTGCTGGCACTGAGAGAGCATTGCGCCGAGTCCAGTGTGGGCCTCATTAACTCCTGGTGGCACTGAGAGGGCATTGCGCCGAGTCCAGTGTGGGCCTCATTAACTCCTGGTGGCACTGAGAGGGCATTGCGCCGAGTCCAGTGTGGGCCTCCTTAACTCCTGGTGGCACTGAGAGGGCATTGCGCCGAGTCCAGTGTGGGCCTCCTTAACTCCTGGTGGCACTGAGAGGGCATTGCGCCGAGTCCAGTGTGGGCCTCATTAACTCCTGGTGGCACTGAGAGAGCATTGCACCGAGTCCAGTGTGGGCCTCATTAACTCCTGGTGGCACTGAGAGGGCATTGCACCGAGTCCAGTGAGGGCCTCATTAACTCCTGGTGGCACTGAGAGGGCATTGCGCCGACTCCAGTGTGGGCCTCATTAACTCCTCGTGGCACTGGGAGAGCATTGCGCCGAGTCCAGTGTGGGCCTCATTAACTCCTCGTGGCACTGGGAGAGCATTGCGCCGAGTCCAGTGTGGGCCTCATTAACTCCTGGTGGCACTGGGAGGGCATTGCGCCGAGTCCAGTGTGGGCCTCATTAACTCCTGGTGGCACTGAGAGAGTATTGCGCCGAGTCCAGTGTGGGCCTCATTAACTCCTGGTGGCACTGAGAGGGCATTGCGTCGAGTCCAGTGTGGGCCTCCTTAACTCCTCTTGGCACTGAGAGGGCATTGCGCCGAGTCCAGTGAGGGCCTCATTAACTCTTGGTGGCACTGAGAGGGCATTGCGCCGAGTCCAGTGTGTGCCTCATGAACTCCTGGTGGCACTGAGAGGGCATTGCGCCGAGTCCAGTGTGGGCCTCATTAACTCCTGGTGGCACTGAGAGGGCATTGCGCCGAGTCCAGTGAGGGCCTCATGAACTCCTGGTGGCACTGAGAGGGCATTGCGCCGAGTCCAGTGTGGGCCTCATGAACTCCTGGTGGCACTGAGAGGGCATTGCGCCGAGTCCAGTGAGGGCCTCATGAACTCCTGGTGGCACTGAGAGGGCATTGCGCCGAGTCCAGTGAGGGCCTCATGAACTCCTGGTGGCACTGAGAGGGCATTGCGCCGAGTCCAGTGAGGGCCTCATGAACTCCTGGTGGCACTGAGAGGGCATTGCGCCGAGTCCAGTGTGGGCCTCATGAACTCCTGGTGGCACTGAGAGAGCATTGCGCCCAGTCCAGTGAGGGCCTCATGAACTCCTGGTGGCACTGAGAGAGCATTGCGCCGAGTCCAGTGAGGGCCTCATGAACTCCTGGTGGCACTGATAGAGCATTGCGCCCAGTCCAGTGAGGGCCTCATGAACTCCTGGTGGCACTGAGAGAGCATTGCGCCGAGTCCAGTGTGGGCCTCTTGAACTCCTGGTGGCACTGAGAGGGCATTGCGCCGAGTCCAGTGTGGGCCTCATTAACTCCTGGTGGCACTGAGAGGGCATTGCGCCGAGTCCAGTGTGGGCCTCATTAACTCCTGGTGGCACTGAGAGGGCATTGCGCCGAGTCCAGTGTGGGCCTCATTAACTCAAGGTGGCACTGAGAGAGCATTGCGCCGAGTCCAGTGTGGGCCTCATTAACTCCTGGTGGCACTGAGAGAGCATTGCGCCGAGTCCAGTGTGGGCCTCGTGAACTCCTGGTGGCACTGAGAGAGCATTGCGCCGAGTCCAGTGAGGGCCTCATTAACTCCTGTTGGCACTGAGAGGGCATTGCGCCGAGTCCAGTGTGGGCCTCATGAACTCCTGGTGGCACTGAGAGAGCATTGCGCCGAGTCCAGTGAGGGCTAACCCTGGGCAAAGCACTACGCTACGCTCGCGTAGTTTGCGAAGTTTGCGCTACTTCGCACAACGCGAATAGCACGTAGCACAGTGCAAACACGCGTAGCGTAGCGTAGTGCAGCGGTCATTTTTTGCTTGCTCGCGGTCCTCAACGTCAAGTTGGCGACCGCGAGCAAGCAAAATGACATCCCGGCGAGACTTTTTCCTCGTTCGCGATCAGCAACATCAAGTTGCCGATCGCGAGCGTGGAAAATAAACCTCCCGGCGAGATTCTCAACGCGGGGAGGTCAGGTTTCTCATTGCGAGTGGTCGCGTATGCTCGCGACCGCTCGCGATGAGAAACTACCAGTCCGCGTTGAGAAGCTGCCGCTCGAGTAAAAATCTACTCGAGCGGCAGTAAGAGACAGCTCGCACTGTGCAAGATGCCGTTTTCAATGATTGCACAGTGCGGACAAGCATCCGGCACTGTGCAATCATTGCGAACAGTGCACTACGCAGTTCGCGTAGTGCTACGCGTAGCTCGCGTAGTGCGAACTGCACTTTGCGTAGCTTCGCGTAGCGCTACTTCGCGAACTACGCCCAGGCTTAGTGAGGGCCTCATGAACTCCTGGTGGCACTGAGAGAGCATTGCGCCGAGTCCAGTGTGGGCCTCATTAACTCCTGCTGGCACGTAGAGCGCAGTGCGCCGAGTCCAGGGTTGGCCTCATTAACTCCTGGTGGCACTGAGAGGGCATTGCGCCGAGTCCAGTGTTGGCCTCATTAACTCCTGGTGGCACTGAGAGGGCATTGCGCCGAGTCCAGTGTGGGCCTCATTAACTCCTGGTGGCACTGAGAGGGCATTGCGCCGAGTCCAGTGTGGGCCTCATTAACTCCTGGTGGCACTGAGAGGGCATTGCGCCGAGTCCAGTGTGGGCCTCATTAACTCCTGGTGGCACTGAGAGGGCATTGCGCCGAGTCCAGTGAGGGCCTCATTAACTCTTGGTGGCACTGAGAGGGCATTGCGCCGAGTCCAGTGTGGGCCTCATTAACTCTTGGTGGCACTGAGAGAGCATTGCGCCCGAGTCCAGTGTGGGCCTCATTAACTCCTCGTGGCACTGAGAGGGCATTGCGCCGAGTCCAGTGTGGGCCTCATTAACTCCTGGTGGCACTGAGAGGGCATTGCGCCGAGTCCAGTGTGGGCCTCATTAACTCCTGGTGGCACTGAGAGGGTATTGCGCCGAGTCCAGTGTGGGCCTCATTAACTCCTGGTGGCACTGAGAGGGCATTGCACCGAGTCCAGTGAGGGCCTCATTAACTCCTGGTGGCACTGAGAGGGCATTGCGCAGAGTCCAGTGTGGGCCTCCTTAACTCCTGGTGGCACTGAGAGGGCATTGCGCCGAGTCCAGTGTGGGCCTCCTTAACTCCTGGTGGCACTGAGAGGGCATTGCGCCGAGTCCAGTGTGGGCCTCCTTAACTCCTGGTGGCACTGAGAGAGCATTGCGCCCAGTCCAGTGTGGGCCTCATTAACTCCTGGTGGCACTGAGAGGGCATTGCGCCGAGTCCAGTGTGGGCCTCATTAACTCCTGGTGGCACTGAGAGGGCATTGCGCCGAGTCCAGTGTGGGCCTCCTTAACTCCTGGTGGCACTGAGAGGGCATTGCGCCGAGTCCAGTGTGGGCCTCCTTAGCTCCTGGTGGCACTGAGAGGGCATTGCGCCGAGTCCAGTGTGGGCCTCCTTAGCTCCTGGTGGCACTGAGAGGGCATTGCTCCGAGTCCAGTGTGGGCCTCCTTAACTCCTGGTGGCACTGAGAGGGCATTGCGCCGAGTCCAGTGTGGGCCTCATTAACTCCTGGTGGCACTGAGAGGGCATTGCGCCGAGTCCAGTGTGGGCCTCATTAACTCCTGGTGGCACTGAGAGGGCATTGCGCCGAGTCCAGTGTGGGCCTCATTAACTCCTCGTGGCACTGGGAGAGCATTGCGCCGAGTCCAGTGTGGGCCTCCTTAACTCCTGGTGGCACTGGGAGAGCATTGCGCCGAGTCCAGTGTGGGCCTCATTAACTCCTGGTGGCACTGGGAGGGCATTGCGCCGAGTCCAGTGTGGGCCTCATTAACTCCTGGTGGCACTGAGAGGGTATTGCGCCGAGTCCAGTGTGGGCCTCATTAACTCCTGGTGGCACTGAGAGGGCATTGCGCCGAGTCCAGTGAGGGCCTTGTTAACTCCTGGTGGCACTGAGAGGGCATTGCGCCGAGTCCAGTGTGGGCCTCCTTAACTCCTGGTGGCACTGAGAGGGCATTGCGCCGAGTCCAGTGTGGGCCTCATTAACTCCTCGTGGCACTGGGAGAGCATTGCGCCGAGTCCAGTGTGGGCCTCATTAACTCCTGGTGGCACTGAGAGGGCATTGCGCCGAGTCCAGTGTGGGCCTCATTAACTCAAGGTGGCACTGAGAGAGCATTGCGCCAAATCCAGTGTGGGCCTCATTAACTCCTGGTGGCACTGAGAGGGCATTGCGCCGAGTCCAGTGAGGGCCTCATTAACTCCTGGTGGCACTGAGAGAGCATTGCGCCGAGTCCAGTGAGGGCCTCATGAACTCCTGGTGGCACTGAGAGAGCATTGCGCCGAGTCCAGTGTGGGCCTCATTAACTCCTGCTGGCACTGAG